>CM060926.1:918576250-921465429 GCA_030737875.1 Allium sativum | reverse complement strand
TCTTTTTAAAAATCAGTTTAAAAATCCTTTAAAAATCAGGTTAAAAATCTTTTAAAAATCAGGTTAAAAATCTTTTTTAAAAATCAGTTTAAAACCCTAATAAAAATCGGTTATTAAATACATAAAAATAAATTAACAAAACAAAACAAAACAAAAAAAACTTACAGAGGGCGGGGGGGGGGGGGGGTTTCGCAGATCGTCGGAGGCAGGAGGCAGCTCGGGGTTCGCCGAACTGGGGGAGGGTTTTCGCGAATCGAGCTGTTGCGATGCTCCAGGGGGATCGTGGGTCCTGCGAAGCGGCGGAGGAGAGGGGTGTGGAAGCGGTAGGCTTGGAGGAAGAACAGGCGGAGGCGGGGAGGGGGGGTTCTCAGATCGTCGGAGGCAGTCGATTTCCGTCTTCGACGGGTTTTTTTCTTTTTTCCCCTTTTTTTTTGATTTCTGTTTAATGAATTCGGGGGGGGGGGCAGAGGTATAGGAGGGAAAAATAGATTTTTTTTTATTATTTAATTATTTAATTTAGCAAAAAGTTGACTTTTACATACGACCTCGAAACGAGGCCACCGCCTGTCGTCCATAGCGTTTTACCCCCATTTCCGAACACAATGGGATATGTATCGCAAGCTGATTTGATCGTTACAATCAGTTTCCTTTTGAATTTTCATTTAAATCATTATATTGAATTTTTAACGCACATTTCAAAATTACCGGGGGTCACATACTAACTAGAAAAATTCCAGAAAAATATTTTCTAGCTTCGTATTGACGATACGGTCCTAACAAAACTAGTTTCGTCGAATTCTGAGGTCGTTTGAAAATGGCCAATTTCCAGTCGATTAAAATCAACAGAAACTGGTCAAACGCGTTTTCTTTTGCCACGCTCACATATTGATTCGAAAAATTATGAAATTTGAAACCTAGCAATAACTTGACATCACGGATCCAACAAAAGTGGTTTCGTCGAAATCCGAGGTCGTTTGCAAAATGTCCATTTTTAAGGGCCTGAATTCCATAGCGACTATTCAGAATTTTCAACTGGACATATCTTTTGATTCCCGCTATCAAATTTCGATTTGTCAGATTCGTTAGAAAGATATTCACTAACAGATTTAAACTATTTTGGTTTCACTAAAATCCGGATTGTTTTGCATCCGGTATATTCAATTGAAGTTTGAAATCGAATTATCGAACTACCGCGCCATTTTCAATTCTATATATAATTATAATTAATTATATTCGTTTTCAAATGTCGATTTAAACTCAGTTTTGTTTCTAACCTTTTAGAAACAACCAATTAGAAATGTCAAATGTCGATTTAAACTCAGTTTTCATCGCCATTATTTAAAATATTTATTTTTAAATATTGAAAATCCATTATTTTAGCCAATTTAAAAATTTTTAATTGGTTCAGATTTTCTGGGTCGTTACAATCTCCCCCACTTAAAACTTTTCGTCCCCGAAAAGGAATAAAGTCGAAAGTGGTTTGATAAATCTACAATCACACAACACAACAACCAAATTTGTTTCTAACCTTTTTAACTTTTCAAATATATATCTTTTTTATATTCAAAAATTATATTTCTAAAACCAGACTATATATAAATATAATCACAAATACGTTATTTAAAAACATATTACTCTCGACTCGTTCTGAGGCACTTCTGACCCCATCTCTAACGAGTTGTTCTGATTCTGCTTTACTCATACTAGGATATTACTGATCCTATCTGTATAGAGTTACCCGTCCTAGAACACTACTGGTTCTATTTCTGACGAGTTTGTTCAAATGTTATATTCCAGAACTAAGCTTAACCAAAGCTCTGATACCACGATGAGACGACCCGAATTCCCGTTCTCACGGAAACAAGGTTATCTTTGGAATATAACACAGAAACATATAATAGCAGAATAGAATTAAATAAATACACCAGATAATGAACAACAAAATATACTGGATAAAAGTAATCATCAGAGTTACACAGTATACAGGATCTTACTTAGTACAAATACAGTTCAGCTATACATAAATGTCTACAGCGGAAATAAACAAAATATGTACAATAGGAGCTGAACAGCATAAAAAGAAATAAATGATAGAATCCATCTTCAGCTCCAGCTATCCAGAAAGAACCAGCTAAACCTGAATACAAGGCTGCCCGTGTGGAAAAAGGGGCACCCGAGTTTGAGAGTGAAACAAACTACGAGTCAGTCATGGGACTGGTATGAGAAATCTACTCAACACATATAATATGGCAAATCACAGGACTACGCCACTTTCGTGGAAACGGGTTTACTCCATTGGATTGCCAGTGCTTTAAAACAAATCTTTCTTTTAAACATCGATATGCCTTTTTATAAAAATGAAGCCGTTATAAGACTCAGTTCCCATCACACAATGCAACGCAAACCGGAGGATAGAGTTTTTTCCTTATAACGGCCAAGATATGCTTGATACGAATAAAACAAAGGCATTTGATATTATTGCTAGTTTTTATATGTTTTGAAACAATTTCAAATCATAACTATCAATCATAGACGGCATTAATGCCCCATACCACTATGTCGCCATATATAGGTATACAATCAAAACCGCACGATGTCGTATTTGGAAATTGGATTTCCGTCATGAACCAAGGCAAAAGATAGTCCTTACCGAATTCGAGACGCTCTAGCCCGCCCCTCAGGAACAGCCGCAACTGCCCCTTGGATCGTCAGGGCCGGTCCACCAATGTGGATTATTATGCCTGAACAATATGTTTCCCCGCCCTTTGGGGCGGTAAACGAGCCAACGAATGACTCCATCGGACCCGGATCGTCCGATCAAACCGAGGCCGCCTCGCAACAGCAACAACCACATAGGTGAAAAGTATATAAATGTCAGGGCTGGTAGGTCACTGACACCACCCTAGCTAGAAAGAAACGCAATGTCCTCCCTCAGGTCCTTCTCCCGTTTTAGGTTCATACCGGGGTGTGAGGCTCGCGAATTCACGTTATACACAAATCTACGCCACACAGGCAGTGCTTTTGATCATCACCACAAGACTTTGCTTTTCAACAGAAGCCCTGATCACTGCATCTTAGCATGCCACACAGGCAATTCATGCCATGCGACTGATGTCCATCGATATACAACCTCTGAGCTCGTACGTCTCAGAGAAGGGCGTTAAGCAAAAGAATAAATTCTCCGCCGCCAAACAGATGTATATTTGACAGAAATCAATCGACACAGAATAAACTCAATGTCAAACACACAGTCCATTTACAAGTCCGTTCTGGGTCTGAACGAAACCGGAGGCACTAAATACCTCGCAAACCCTTCGATCACCACGTACGTCTAGACGATCACCACTCATTATCCATATTTCGGGATGCCTCCCAATCAGGACCTCGGTTACCATCCAAACGAGGTGAAGATCTCCGGTCTTCGACCATCGTTTTTCATCTTCGATTTTCAATCGTCGGGCAATTATTCGAAATGAGAATTAACTCGGCCTTTTCAAATAATTCACGTATATTTAGAATTTCAAATCAATTTATTTCAATGGTTAAATTATTCGACAACACCAATATTGTTCTTTAATGTAATTTTCACACCAAACACATTCAACCATCAAATACAACCTAAATCAAGCAAATTCAGTTTATTTCCATTCCATATCGCTTATGATATTTTATAACTATTTTATCGCTATTTTTATTTATTTTAAAATAGCCATTTTATTCAAACGACGCTTCGGGCCATAACGCGGCCGTGGCGCTGTTTTTCTTCAGATTTGAATTAAACATATCTGAAATTCTAACCGTTGGATCTTCACAAAATTTACATCATTAGAATGGTCTTTTCAAAACGAACCCAACGGTTCCAGTTTCGGGAAAATCCGACGGTCGGATCTCCCGGTACAATCGTTTGAAGTTTCGATTTCAAAATACGAACTGCAGCGTCGTTATTCGATTAAATATAATTATATTTATATATATAAATAAATATAATCGTTTCTGGCGCTGTTTTTCTTCAGATTTGAATTAAACATTCCAGACAATCCAACCGTTGGATTTCTACAAAGTTGGTGCCGTTGGGGAAGATATTTCCAAGGCGAACCCGACGGTTGCGGTTTCGGGAAAATCCAATGGTCGGATTTCCCGTACTAGTCGTTTGAAATCACGGTTTCGAAATACGAACTGCACGGCTTCGTTTCGTTTTAATTTTATTTATATTTATATATTTATATAAATATAGTTCATTCAATGATTTCCATATCGTTTTCACTTCAAATATTTTTCTAACACCTTAAAATTTTGGAAAAATTTCGCCATAACCTCCCCTGCACCGGGAGCATCGGGAAATCGCAAATAGCTTTCCCGGTCCTTCTGATCTCAAAAAGAAAAAGAAAAAGCCAAGCGGGCTAGCCAACAGGCTCAAAATCATCACCCAAACAAATCAGTAAATGTGTACCTATTTGTCGGGCACAAAATTTTATTCCTCTTCTCTAGCCCCTTTGCTATAACCTGTTCAATGAATATTGCATGTACATATATATACAGTTCTTATCATTTATCATTTTCTATTCAACTTCATATTTGATTTCTATTTGGTTCAAAAACTCCATTCATTCTAATGTTACATAAATAGGTGCAAATCATTTCATTAGCTAATTAATGAATATTTCAACTCATATATGTTTATTTTGAACAAGTGGCTATTTTTAACACTTCACATTTCAACGATTTATGCATACAATAAAAATGTGATTTTTATTGTAAAACACTATTTTTCTATATAGTTCATATAGGTGACAAAATAGGATTTTTTTTTATCATAAAACAATTTCTTTTTAAAACGAGATTATTTACACAGTTCATATAGTCGATAAAAGGCGATTTTTATTATCAAACAATTTATTTCAAAATATGAATACCATTCAACACATGAATTTCTAATCAACGAATGAATATCAATTCAACACATGAATGTTTTCTATAGTTTCTATACATAGATAAAAATGTGATTTTAATTATCAACAATTTATTTCAAAATATGAATACCATTCAACACATGAATTTCTAAACAACGAATGAATATCAATTCAACACATGAATGTTTTTCTATAGTTTCTATACATAGATAAAAATGTGATTTTTATTATCGACACAATTTATTTCAAAATATGAATACCATTCAACACATGAATTTCTAAACAACGAATGAATATCAATTCAACACATGAATGTTTTTCTATAGTTTCTATACATAGATAAAAATGTGATTTTTATTATCGAACAATTTATTTCAAAATATGAATACCATTCAACACATGAATTTCTAAACAACGAATGAATATCAATTCAACACATGAATGTTTTCTATAGTTTCTATATATAGATAAAAATGTGATTTTTTATTATCAACAATTTATTTCAAAATATGAATACCATTCAACACATGAATTTCTAAACAACGAATGAGTATCAATTCAACACATGAATGTTTTCTATAGTTTCTATATATAGATAAAAATGTGATTTTTATTATCAACAATTTATTTCAAAATATGAATGCCATTCAACACATGAATTTCTAATCAACGAATGAATATTAATTCAACACATGAATGTTTTCTATAGTTTCTATATATAGATAAAATGTGATTTTTATTATCGAACAATTTATTTCAAAATATGAATACCATTCAACACATGAATTTCTAATCAACGAATGAGTATCAATTCAACACATGAATGTTTTCTATAGTTTCTATATATAGATAAAAATGTGATTTTTATTATCGAACAATTTATTTCAAAATATTGAATACCATTCAACACATGAATTTCTAATCAACGAATGAAATGTTTTCTATAGTTTCTATATATAGATAAAAATGTGATTTTTATTATCGAACAATTTATTTCAAAATATGAATACCATTCAACACATGAATTTCTAATCAACGAATGAGTATCAATTCAACACATGAATGTTTTCTATAGTTTCTATATATAGATAAAAATGTGATTTTTTATTATCGAACAATTTATTTCAAAATATGAATACCATTCAACACATGAATTTCTAATCAACGAATGAATATTAATTCAACACATGAATGTTTTCTATAGTTTCTATATATAGATAAAAATGTGATTTTTATTATCGAACAATTTATTTCAAAATATG
The DNA here is from genome assembly GCA_030737875.1 of Allium sativum. Lineage (NCBI taxonomy): Eukaryota > Viridiplantae > Streptophyta > Magnoliopsida > Asparagales > Amaryllidaceae > Allium > Allium sativum. The sequence continues at coordinate 921,459,257 of CM060926.1, read as the reverse complement.
AATACCATTCAACAATGAATTTCTAATCAACGAATGAATATCAATTCAACACATGAATGTTTTCTATACAATGAATAAGTATAGTTTTAAGAATATGAAAATAATTCAAACACACGAATATTATTCAAAATTTCGGCAGCATAACGGCAGGTAGTTAAACCGGCACCGTCCCTAGTACGGCTCCTCGCTCTACCTTAAAACCTCGCGGTTTTTGACAATGGGGTCCATGCATCTAGTTCGCACGCAGGCGGCATGTATATATTTATTTCATTTCCACAAACTAATCCTATGTGGTTTCAACCAAATATTCCACAACAACCAATGGGTATTTTTCAACGCACAATCAACCAATATCAATCACAAACAATCCCAAACAATCATTCGCTATCAATCAATTTTCACAACAATTTCAACACAATAAATATCGTCCATGGTTTGTGGACGAGGGGCGTATATATATATATATATATATATATATATATATATATATATTTATATAGCAATTCACTTTCATTTTCAACACAAATATATAATTTTTAAATCAGAAATCTCACCAATAGCTATCCAACTGCACGACACTTCCTCGCCAATCTCTCTTTCTGTCGCTTTGTTGCCCGTATTCTCTACATATGTAAAAATCGAATTTTTACTATGTTATTCAATAAATAAAAATCGAATTTTGACTTCGCTATTCAATATATAAAGATTAGTAATTTTTAATATAAAAAATCATATTTTACTTCTTCTATTTAATAAAAATTCCGTCTTTTCTATTTTAAAAGTAGGATCTTTTCCATTCTAAAAATCTGCTCTTTTCTATTTTAAAAATATGATCTTTATTATTTTTTTTTCTCTAAAGTTCTAATCTTTTTCTATTTAAAGTTTAAATCTTTTTTCTTTTAAAATTCAAACCTTTTTCTATTTAAAGTTTAAAGTAAAATTAGTTTTAAACTCTTTCGAAAATCAGTTTTTAACATCCTATAAAAATCAGTTTTAACTTCCTATAAAAATCAGTTTTAACTTGCTTTTAAAATCAGTTTTTCTTTTTATAAAAAAACAGTTTTTCTTTGCTTTTAAAATCAGTTTTTAATTGCTTTTAAAATCAGTTTTTAATTGCTATAAAAATCAGTTTTTAATTGCTATAAAAATCAGTTTTTATTTCCATTTTAAAGATCAGGTTTTTTTTAAATCTTTTTAAAAATCAGTTTAAAAATCCTTTAAAAATCAGGTTAAAAATCTTTTAAAAATCAGGTTAAAAATCTTTTTTAAAAATCAGTTTAAAACCCTAATAAAAATCATTTTTTTTTCCTTTCAAGAAAATCGGTTTTTAAATACATAAAAATAAATTAACAAAACAAAACAAAACAAAAAAAACTTACAGAGGGGGGGGGGGGGTTTCGCAGATCGTCGGAGGCAGGAGGCAGCTCGGGGTTCACCGAACTGGGGGAGGGTTTCGCGAATCGAGCTGTTGCGATGCTCCAGGGGGCTCGTGGGTCCTGCGAAGCGGCGGAGGGAGAGGGGTGTGGAAGCGGTAGGCTTGGAGGAAGAACAGGCGGAGGGGGGGGTTCTCAGATCGTCGGAGGCAGTCGATTTCCGTCTTCGACGGGTTTTTTTCTTTTTCCCCCTTTTTTTTTTTGATTTCTGTTTAATGAATTCGGGGGGGGGGGGCAGAGGTATAGGAGGGAAAAAATAGATTTTTTTTATTATTTAATTATTTAATTTAGCAAAAAGTTGACTTTTACATACGACCTCGAAACGAGGCCCACCGCCTGTCGTCCATAGCGTTTTACCCCCATTCCGAACACAATGGGATATGTATCGCAAGCTGATTTGATCGTTACAATCAGTTTCCTTTTGAATTTTCATTTAAATCATTATATTGAATTTTTAACGCACATTTCAAATTACCGGGGTCACATACTAACTAGAAAAATTCCAGAAAAAATTTTTCTAGCTTCGTATTGACGATACGGTCCTAACAAAACTAGTTTCGTCGAATTCTGAGGCCGTTTGAAAAATGGCCAATTTCCAGTCGATTAAAATCAACAAAAACTGGTCAAACGCGTTTTCTTTTGCCACGCTCACATATTGATTCGAAAAATTATGAAATTTGAAACCTAGCAATAACTTGACATCACGGATCCAACAAAAGTGGTTTCGTCGAAATCCAGAGGTCGTTTGCAAAATGTCCATTTTTAAGGGCCTGAATTCCATAGCGACTATTCAGAATTTTCAACTGGACATATCTTTTGATTCCCGCTATAAAATTTCGATTTGTCAGATTCTTTAGAAAGATATTCACTAACAGATTTAAATATTTTTGGTTTCACTAAATCCGGATTGTTTTGCATCCGGTATATTCAATTGAAGTTTGAAATCGAATTATCGAACTACCGCGCCATTTTCAATTCTATATATAATTATAATTAATTATATTCGTTTTCAAATGTCGATTTAAACTCAGTTTTCATCGCCATTATTTAAAATATTTATTTTAAATATTGAAAATCCATTATTTTAGCCAATTTAAAAATTTTAAATTGGTTCAGATTTTCTGGGTCGTTACAATCTCCCCCACTTAAAACTTTTCGTCCCCGAAAAGGAATAAAGTCGAAAGTGGTTTGATAAATCTACAATCACACAACACAACAACCAATTTGTTTCTAACCTTTTTACTTTTTCAAATATATATCTTTTTTATATTCAAAAATTATATTTCTAAAACCAGACTATATATAAATATAATCACAAATACGTTATTTAAAAACATATTACTCTCGACTCGTTCTGAGGCACTTCTGACCCCATCTCTAACGAGTTGTTCTGATTCTGCTTTACTCATACTAGGATATTACTGATCCTATCTGTATAGAGTTACCCGTCCTAGAACACTACTGGTTCTATTTCTGACGAGTTCGTTCAAATGTTATATTCCAGAACTAAGCTTAACCAAAGCTCTGATACCACGATGAGACGACCCGAATTCCCGTTCTCACGGAAACAAGGTTATCTTTGGAATATAACACAGAAACATATAATAGCAGAACAGAATTAAATAAATACACCAGATAATGAACAACAAAATATACTGGATAAAAGTAATCATCAGAGTTACACAGTATACAGGATCTTACTTAGTACAAATACAGTTCAGCTATACATAAATGTCTACAGCGGAAATAAACAAAATATGTACAATAGGAGCTGAACAGCATAAAAAGAAATAAATGATAGAATCCATCTTCAGCTCCAGCTATCCAGAAAGAACCAGCTAAACCTGAATACAAGGCTTCCCGTGTGGAAAAAGGGGCACCCGAGTATGAGAGTGAAACAAACTACGAGTCAGTCATGGGACTGGTATGAGAAATCTACTCAACACATATAATATGGCAAATCACAGGACCACGCCACTTTCGTGGAACGGGTTTACTCCATTGGATTGCCAGTGCTTTAAAACAAATCTTTCTTTTAAACATCGATATGCCTTTTTATAAAAATGAAGCCGTTATAAGACTCAGTTCCCATCACACAATGCAATGCAAACCGGAGGATAGAGTTTTTTCCTTATAACGGCCAAGATATGCTTGATACGAATCAAACAAAGGCATTTGATATTATTGCTAGTGTTTATATGTTTTGAAAACAATTTCAAATCATAACTATCAATCATAGACGGCATTAATGCCCCATACCACTATGTCGCCATATATAGGTATACAATCAAAACCGCACGATGTCGTATTTGGAAATTGGATTTCCGTCATGAACCAAGGCAAAAGATAGTCCTTACCGAATTCGAGACGCTCTAGCCCGCCCCTCAGGAACAGCCGCAACTGCCCCTTGGATCGTCAGGGCCGGTCCACCGATGTGGATTATTATGCCTGAACAATACGTTTCCCCGCCCTTTGGGGCGTAAACGAGCCAACGAATGACTCCATCGGACCCGGATCGTCCGATCAAACCGAGGCGCCTCGCAACAGCAACAACCACATAGGTGAAAAGTATATAAATGTCAGGGCTGGTAGGTCACTGACACCACCCTAGCTAGAAAGAAACGCATGTCCTCCCTCAGGTCCTTCTCCCGTTTTAGGTTCATGCCGGGGTGTGAGGCTCGCGAATTCACGTTATACACAAAGCTACGCCACACAGGCAGTGCTTTGATCATCACCACAAGACTTTGCTTTTCAACAGAAGCCCTGATCACTGCATCTTAGCATGCCACACAGGCAATTCATGCCATGCGACTGATGTCCATCGATATACAACCTCTGAGCTCGTACGTCTCAGAGAAGGGCGTTAAGCAAAAGAATAAATTCTCCGCCGCCAAACAGATGTATATTTGACAGAAATCAATCAACACAGAATAAACTCCAATGTCAGACACACAGTCCATTTACAAGTCCGTTCTGGGTCTGAACGAAACCGGAGGCACTAAATACCTCGCAAACCCTTCGATCACCACGTACGTCTAGACGATCACCACTCATTATCCATATTTCGGGATGCCTCCCAATCAGGACCTCGGTTACCATCCAAACGAGGTGAAGATCTCCGATCTTCGACCATCGTCTTCATCTTCGATTTTCAATCGTCGGGCAATTATTCGAAATGAGAATTAACTCGGCCTTTTCAAATAATTCACGTATATTTAGAATTTCAAATCAATTTATTTCAATGGTTAAATTATTCGACAACACCAATATTGTTCTTTAATGTAATTTTCACACCAAACACATTCAACCATCAAATACAACCTAAATCAAGCAAATTCAGTTTATTTCCATTCCATATCGCTTATGATATTTTATAACTATTTATCGCTATTTTTATTTATTTTAAAATAGCCATTTTATTCAAAACGACGCTTCGGGCCATAACGCGGCCGTGGCGCTGTTTTTCTTCAGATTTGAATTAAACATATCTGAAATTCTAACCGTTGGATCTTCACAAAATTTACATCATTAGAAAGGTCTTTTCAAAACGAACCCAACGGTTCCAGTTTCGGGAAAATCCGACGGTCGGATCTCCCGGTACAATCGTTTGAAGTTTCGATTTCAAAATACGAACTGCAGCGTCGTTATTCGATTAAATATAATTATATTTATATATATAAACAAATATAATCGTTTCTGGCGCTGTTTTTCTTCAGATTTGAATTAAACATTCCAGACAATCCAACCGTTGGATTTCTACAAAGTTGGTGCCGTTGGGAAGATATTTCCAAGGCGAACCCGACGGTTGCGGTTTCGGGAAAATCCAATGGTCGGATTTCCCGTACTAGTCGTTTGAAATCACGGTTTCGAAATACGAACTGCACGGCTTCGTTTCGTTTTAATTTTATTTATATTTATATATTTATATAAATATAGTTCATTCAATGATTTCCATATCGTTTTCACTTCAAATATTTTTCTAACACCTTAAAATTTTGGAAAAATTTCGCCATAACCTCCCCTGCACCGGGAGCATCGGGAAATCGCAAATAGCTTTCCCGGTCCTTCTAATCTCAAAAAGAAAAAGAAAAAGCCAAGCGGCTAGCCAACAGGCTCAAAATCATCACCCAAACAAATCAGTAAATGTGTACCTATTTGTCGGGCACAAAATTTTATTCCTCTTCTCTAGCCCCTTTGCTATAACCTGTTCAATGAATATTGCATGTACATATATATACAGTTCTTATCATTTATCATTTTCTATTCAACTTCATATTTGATTTCTATTTGGTTCAAAAACTCCATTCATTCTAATGTTACATAAATAGGTGCAAATCATTTCATTAGCTAATTAATGAATATTTCAACTCATATATGTTTATTTTGAACAAGTGGCTATTTTTAACACTTCACATTTCAACGATTTATGCATACAATAAAAATGTGATTTTTATTGTAAAACAATTCATTTCAAAACACTATTTTTCTATATAGTTCATATAGGTGACAAAATAGGATTTTTTTTATCATAAAACAATTTCTTTTTAAAACGAGATTATTTTACACAGTTCATATAGTCGATAAAAGGCGATTTTTATTATCAAACAATTTATTTCAAAATATGAATACCATTCAACACATGAATTTCTAATCAACGAATGAATATCAATTCAACACATGAATGTTTTCTATAGTTTCTATACATAGATAAAAATGTGATTTTTATTATCAACAATTTATTTCAAAATATGAATACCATTCAACACATGAATTTCTAAACAACGAATGAATATCAATTCAACACATGAATGTTTTCTATAGTTTCTATACATAGATAAAAATGTGATTTTTATTATCGAACAATTTATTTCAAAATATGAATACCATTCAACACATGAATTTCTAAACAACGAATGAATATCAATTCAACACATGAATGTTTTCTATAGTTTCTATACATAGATAAAAATGTGATTTTTATTATCGAACAATTTATTTCGAAATATGAATACCATTCAACACATGAATTTCTAAACAACGAATGAATATCAATTCAACACATGAATGTTTTCTATAGTTTCTATATATAGATAAAAATGTGATTTTTATTATCAACAATTTATTTCAAAATATGAATACCATTCAACACATGAATTTCTAAACAACGAATGAGTATCAATTCAACACATGAATGTTTTCTATAGTTTCTATATATAGATAAAAATGTGATTTTTATTATCAACAATTTATTTCAAAATATGAATACCATTCAACACATGAATTTCTAATCAACGAATGAATATTAATTCAACACATGAATGTTTTCTATAGTTTCTATATATAGATAAAAATGTGATTTTTATTATCGAACAATTTATTTCAAAATATGAATACCATTCAACACATGAATTTCTAATCAACGAATGAGTATCAATTCAACACATGAATGTTTTCTATAGTTTCTATATATAGATAAAAATGTGATTTTTATTATCGAACAATTTATTTCAAAATATGAATACCATTCAACACATGAATTTCTAATCAACGAATGAATATTAATTCAACACATGAATGTTTTCTATAGTTTCTATATATAGATAAAAATGTGATTTTTATTATCGAACAATTTATTTCAAAATATGAATACCATTCAACACATGAATTTCTAATCAACGAATGAATATCAATTCAACACATGAATGTTTTCTATACAATGAATAAGTATAGTTTAAGCATATGAAAATAATTCAAACACACGAATATTATTCAAAATTTCGGCAGCATAACGGCAGGGTAGTTAAACCGGCACCGTCCCTAGTACGGCTCCTCGCTCTACCTTAAAACATCGCGGTTTTTGACAATGGGGTCCATGCATCTAGTTCGCACGCAGGCGGAATGTATATATTTATTTCATTTCCACAAACTAATCCTATGTGGTTTCAACCAAATATTCCACAACAACCAATGGGTATTTTTCAACCACAATCAACCAATATCAATCACAAACAATCCCAAACAATCATTCGCTATCAATCAATTTTCACAACAATTTCAACCAATAAATATCGTCCATGGTTTGTGGACGAGGGGCGTATATATATATATATATATATATATATATATATATATAGCAATTCACTTTCATTTTCAACACAAATATATAATTTTTAAATCAGAAATCTCACCAATAGCTATCCAACTGCACGACACTTCCTCGCCAATCTCTCTTTTTGTCGCTTTGTTGCCCGTATTCTCTACATATGTAAAAATCGAATTTTTACTATGTTATTCAATAAATAAAAATCGAATTTTGACTTCGCTATTCAATATATAAAGATTATATTTTTAATATAAAAATCATATTTTACTTCTTCTATTTAATAAAAATTCCGTCTTTTCTATTTTAAAAGTAGGATCTTTTCCATTCTAAAAATCTGCTCTTTTCTATTTTAAAAATATGATCTTTATTATTTTTTTCTCTAAAGTTCTAATCTTTTTCTATTTAAAGTTTAAATCTTTTTTCTTTTAAAATTCAAACCTTTTTCTATTTAAAGTTTAAAGTAAAATCAGTTTTAAACTCTTTCGAAAATCAGTTTTTAACATCCTATAAAAATCAGTTTTAACTTCCTATAAAAATCAGTTTTAACTTGCTTTTAAAATCAGTTTTTCTTTTTATAAAAAAACAGTTTTTCTTTGCTTTTAAAATCAGTTTTTAATTGCTTTTAAAATCAGTTTTTAATTGCTATAAAAATCAGTTTTTAATTGCTATAAAAATCAGTTTTTATTTCCTTTTTAAAGATCAGGTTTTTTTAAAAAATCTTTTTAAAAATCAGTTTAAAAATCCTTTCAAAATCAGGTTAAAAATCTTTTAAAAATCAGGTTAAAAATCTTTTTTAAAAATCAGTTTAAAACCCTAATAAAAATCATTTTTTTCCTTTCAAGAAAATCGGTTTTTAAATACATAAAAATAAATTAACAAAACAAAACAAAACAAAAAAAACTTACAGAGGGGGGGGTTTCGCAGATCGTCGGAGGCAGGAGGCAGCTCGGGGTTCGCCGAACTGGGGGAGGGTTTCGCGAATCGAGCTGTTGCGATGCTCCAGGGGGCACGTGGGTCCTGCGAAGCGGCGGAGGGAGAGGGGTGTGGAAGCGGTAGGCTTGGAGGAAGAACAGGCGGAGGCGGGGGGGATTTCTCAGATCGTCGGAGGCAGTCGATTTCCGTCTTCGACGGGTTTTTTTTTCTTTTTTCCCCTTTTTTTTTGATTTCTGTTTAATGAATTCGGGGGGGGGGGGGGGGGGGGGCAGAGGTATAGGAGGGAAAAATAGATTTTTTTTTTATTATTTAATTATTTAATTTAGCAAAAAGTTGACTTTTACATACGACCTCGAAACGAGGCCCACCGCCTGTCGTCCATAGCGTTTTACCCCCATTCCGAACACAATGGGATACGTATCGCAAGCTGATTTGATCGTTACAATCAGTTTCCTTTTGAATTTTCATTTAAATCATTATATTGAATTTTTAACGCACATTTCAAATTACCGGGGTCACATACTAACTAGAAAAATTCCAGAAAAATATTTTCTAGCTTCGTATTGACGATACGGTCCTAACAAAACTAGTTTCGTCGAATTCTGAGGCCGTTTGAAAAATGGCCAATTTCCAGTCGATTAAAATCAACAGAAACTGGTCAAACGCGTTTTCTTTTGCCACGCTCACATATTGATTCGAAAAATTATGAAATTTGAAACCTAGCAATAACTTGACATCACGGATCCAACAAAAGTGGTTTCGTCGAAATCCGAGGTCGTTTGCAAAATGTCCATTTTTAAGGGCCTGAATTCCATAGCGACTATTCAGAATTTTCAACTGGACATATCTTTTGTTTCCCGCTATCAAATTTCGATTTGTCAGATTCGTTAGAAAGATATTCACTAACAGATTTAAATATTTTTGGTTTCACTAAAATCCGGATTGTTTTGCATCCGGTATATTCAATTGAAGTTTGAAATCGAATTATCGAACTACCGCGCCATTTTCAATTCTATATATAATTATAATTAATTATATTCGTTTTCAAATGTCGATTTAAACTCAGTTTTCATCGCCATTATTTAAAATATTTATTTTAAATATTGAAAATCCATTATTTTAGCCAATTTAAAAATTTTAAATTGGTTCAGATTTTCTGGGTCGTTACATTTATTCTCTTGCTTAACGCCCTTCTCTGAGACGTACGAGCTCAGGGGTTATATATTGATGGATATCAAACGCATGGAGTGAATTGCCTGTGTGGCATGCCTAAGTGGCAATTGATCGAGGCTTCTGTTGAAAAGCAAAGTCTTGTGGTGATGATCAAAGCACGGCCTTTGCGGCGTAGCTTTGTGTAACGTTGATTCGCGAGCCTCACACCCGGTTGTGAACCAAAAACGGGAGAGGACATCAGGGAGGGCATGCGTTTCTTTCTAGCTAGGGTGGTGTCAGCGACCTACCAGCCCTGACATTTATATACTTTTCACCTGTGTGGTTGTTGCTGTTGCGAGGCGCCTCGGTTTGATCGGACGATCCGGGTCCGATGGAGTCATTCGTTGGCTCACTTACGCCCCAAAGGGCGGGGAAACGCAGTGTTCAGGAATTTTAATCCACATCGGTGGACCGGCCCTGACGATCCAAAGGCTTGACTGAGTACTTGCCTGAGACACGGGCTAGAGCGTCTCGAACCGGTTGAGGACTATCTTTTGCCTCGGTTCACAGATGGAAAACCAATTTCCAAATACGTGACATGTGGGGTTTTAATTGTAGAACTAGTATGGCGACATGATATATGGTACCCATGCCGCCTATGATTGATACTTATGATTTGAAGTTGTTTTATACACTATGCACTTATAATAGTATCAAATGGTTTGTTTTAAACGTATCAAGCATTCTTTGGCGATTATAAGGGAAAACCCTATCCCCCGGCTTGCGTTGCATTGTGTGATAGGACCTGGGTCTTATAACAGCTTCATTTTTCTTTATTTAACATTGCGCTGTTTGTTTTATGCACCGGTATTCTTAGGAGGAAACCCGTTCCGTGTTATACGACGTGGTCCCTTGATTTACCTAACATTAAAAATAAAGATTACCTGTTTTAGTTCTCACACCAGTCACATGACTGACCTGGAGTTTATTGTTTTAACCTAAACTCTGGGTGCCCCTATTTTGACACGGGCAGCTAGTAGTTTTGGTTTTTGCAGATTTATATTCACAGGATCCTGGTTTACAGCTGGAATGATATCCGGAAAGCTTTGTATCCGTATATCTCTCCTAGTTGTGTATTGTATTATTTTCCGCTGCTATGTATTTAAATGTAATTTAAATCTCTAATATTTCTGTGTAATATTCATTTATACTCTGTATATTCTTGTATCTGATGGAATTGTTGTAATAACAATGAAAATGTTCTTTTGTCTGCGTTCTGATTTGTCTTGTCCTCATAGTAATTCGTTCTTTCTCATCTCTTCGGAGACCGGGGGAGTTTCTGGTCGCTTCAGGTAAATACATCTCAAATTGGCACAAGGTAACAATAACATCAGCTTGTTGCGCATCCAGCATATCAGGATCAATCACCTTTGTAACGACCAGCCTTTTTGACTGCTTCGCATCGGTAACTAAACCAACTTAAACCGTTCAAAACGACATATTATCATTTATCTTATGGGGTTTAAACAGAAGCAGACACAGAAATCACAAATTAAATAAACTACAATAACTCACAATGGAATAATTTTACATAAAATTTCATAGTTTGTACAAAAAACTTTACACAGCGGAAGTACATAGATTTTAAATAAAATAAAATTTGTAGAATTTGTGGGATCAGTGCGCGCGTCTTCACAATTCTCTAACTTTGATAACTGAAAATCTTCAGATCTGCAATACTCAGGTCTGCCCCGAGCATTTCATGCAAAACACAAAACATTCGAGTCATGATTAATATTCTTATGCATGTAAATTAACTCAGGTGAACACGAGTAACTCAATAAATGAAATGCTCAAATTTAAATAAACATCATATTTATGTTGTAAATCGATTTAATTCAAACACAGATTTCATTATTATTCCAAATACAAGCCAAACCTCATATTAACATTTCCAAGTTTCAACTTAAAATTTAAGATTTCAAATTTCAAATTTCAATAAAGTGTTATATTAGTTTTCAATATAAATTCCAATCTAATCCCGCTCACATCAAAACTTAAATTATAAATTTAAATTTCATTTCACTAAATTAAAATACAATTGAAAGTTTAATATTTATCAATTAAATCAAATTCATAATTTTATCCTTAAAATCAGTCAAATAATTAACCATAATAACAATTTATGTTAATTTAATCTTTACCTTAAATTAAACCAAATCAACTCCTTACCTCAATGTTAATGAAAAAAATGACTTTAAAAAATTAAATCAAACAACAAAATTTAGCTTAAAATTTAATAACAACTTTGCATTAAATTTCAATTTCATAATTTTAGGTTAAATATTTCATAAATTAATTTAAACTTAACATCGTTTAATCTAATGTCAACTTGGTTTCGTATACAATATATAATATTAAGAACATAAGGTGTTATGCAAGTATGAAGACAATGCAACAAACATAATATATTATGAATCAATCCCTATCATTTCATGCGATGAACAAGTACGGTTTCAAGTGAATTATCACTATCATTTCACCTAATTTAAACATAACATTTCATGAAATTTTCAACTAACAATTCATGTAAATAACAACTAACAATTCATATAAATATTGGGAACTTAAAGTATGATAGAAGGATGATAACTATGCAAACATAACATATTATACCTCAATAACAATTATTCCATGCGATGAACAAATAAGATTTGATGTGAATTTTCACTATCATTTCATTAAACTAGAAACTACCATTTAATTTAAGCAACCACTAACATTTAAACAAACATTTCATGAAATTTAATATCAACAATTCATGTAAATAACAAAAAAACATACATTTAATAATTGATTTAATGTCATGTAATAAACAACTAACAATCAATTTTTTTTTACCAAAATATCATCATCGTTTCATTCGATGTCAATACTTGCAAAAAGAATGTTAATCATGAGCTGAAACTCACCTTGCATGGATTTGACGACGGATCCAAGTGGACAGATTATTGCCAATAGAAGGTAGCTACAAAAGCAAAACAAATTAAAGATTTCCCTTTTTTTATCTCTTATGTTTTTTACAAGTGGGGAGGCAATAGATTAGGATTTTAGGAAGAAGATGGTGACTTACTAAGAGAAATGGGGATTTACAAAGGAGAAGAAGATTTGCAGAGAGAGAGAGAGATCTAGGTTTGGGAGAGAGAAGAGGGAATACAATTTATGTTTAGATAGAGGAACAAGGGGAATACATTGCACCTCATTTTTTTTTGAAATAAAATGAATGGATGAGAGGAACATGAGAAAGAGGAATATTTTAAGAACGTAGGAATGTGAACAAAATGACAATTGGGTACGTGATTTAAGGTAGGTAGCAAAATAAGTGGAAAAAAATAAAGAAGGAAAGACTATAGGCCATATTTTTGAAATTAGATGCCTAAGATAAAGAATTAATGTGTGATTAACGATGAAATAGAGTGAAGAGAAAATACATCATAAAATTTCCTAAGATGTCTTTTTTAATTAGATTACGTTACACAGATATTAAATTGACTGAGTAGGCATGGCATGTAAATCTAATCTAGTATTTATTTTCCTCATTTAAAATCGTTTACAGATAAAATGGTTAGCGTTATTTTGACAGTTTTGCGAGTTTTTTTTCCACTAATTTTTCTGTTTTGAATGTAACAAGAGAAGCAAAATATATATATGGAGGATTTTTTTGTTTTAGGAAAAATAATAATGTGAAATAAAAGAAGAAGGAAAAACAAGGAGATGAAAATAAATTTTAGAAATGACATTAAGTACATGACATAAGATGCAAAAATAGAACGAAGGGAAATAAATTAATACAATGAAGGAAAATAAATTAATATAATGAAGGAAAGAAATGAATGCGTTATTCACATTGCAAACTAAAAAAAATATTATGGAATTTGTAATTTAACGATTGACCTAATTTATTTAAATTAAACAAACACACGCAATTCAAAATCTAATTAGAAGTTAAAGTTTTAAAGTCTCACGTCAAAAATGTTTTTATATCGTTTACATCTATTATTCAATGACCGTAAAATATTGTTTTAGAATTTTGAATTTATTATCTTTGTAAAATTATCCTCATGTTTAAAAACAAAAATGTATACTTTATTATTATAAATGTTAACATTAATTTTCTTCCTCTACAAAATTAAACTGGAAGCAATCACAAATTTATTTTCAATTATCTCATTAATTCCTATATTGAACCTTTAAATAAAGTCAAGGATTCAACTATTAAATTTTATCGATAATAACTTCAAGTTGGTTATTCCAAATGCACATACAAATTGATAATTTTCATCATTATCAATCACAATTTAACAAATTATAAATGGTTGTTTATAACAAATAAATATTTAAATCATTCATTTAAACATCATAAATTTTATTTAAAAGCCATTTTAAATTCAATAATTAAATTTAATTCAATAGCTTAAATGGTCGAAATTCTAAGGGATGTTACAGTCTCCCCCACTCAGAACTTTTCGTCCTTGAAAAGGAATGAAATAAGGAACTAGTAATTAAACGTTACTCCATTCATATGCATATCATTTTCGATTGCTTGTTCAAACACAAAAGTTTGCTTTCAATTAGTATTGGTAACCCGATCTGTAACAACCCAGAAATGCGAGCCAGTTTAAAAATTTTATTTTGGCAATTTTAATGAATTTTGAATATTTAAAATGAATATTTTAAATAAAAACAACGAGAAATTTATTTTGAATAGAATTCAAAGTTATATATTTATATAGATCGTCGTTAGAATATAAATATTTATTTTAAATTATAAAAGGAATTAAAAATGGCGAGGTAGTTCGATAATTTGATTTCAAAATTCAAATGAATGTACCGGGTGCAAAATAAACCGGATTTTAGTGAAACCAAAAATATTCGAATTTATTCGAGAATATCTTTCCAACGAATCCGAAAAATTGAAATTTCATAGCGGGGATAAGAAGTTACGTCCAGTTGAAAATTCAGAATAGTCGCTATGGAATCCTGGCCCTTAAAAATGGAAATTCTACAAACGACCTCGGTTTTCGACGAAACCACTTTTGTTGGATCAGTGATGTCAATTTATTGCTAGATTCCAAATTTCATAATTTTTCGAATCAATATGTGAGCGTGGCAAAGGAAAACGCGTTTGACCAGTTTCAGTTGATTTTAATCAACTGGAAAATGGCCATTTTTCAAACAGTTTCAGAATTGGATGAAACTAGTTTTGTTGGGACCGTATCGTCAAAACATAGCTAGATTTATTTTTCTGGAATTTTTAGAATCAGTTTGTGGCCCCGGCAAATTGAAATGCACGTTCAAATTCAATATTGAATGTTTTATATTTTAATTTGAAGAAAAACTGATTCAAACAGTCGAATTGCTAGCGGAACATATCCCATTGTGTTCAGAATGGGGGTATTTGGCTAGGCGACAGTCGTTGGGTTTGAATTGGAAGTTCGAGTGCAAAAACAAGTTTTTATGGATTAAATAATATTATAATTATATATATTAACCATTTTCTTCTAACCCTAGCCATTCTCTGCTAGCCGCCGCTAGGATGAAATCGATGCCCTAAATCGCTTGTTACTTTCTACAATAAAATCCTCCAATCCAAGCTAAATCCTTCGACATTTATAAAGTGAAAATCTTTGAGCATCTCAAGAGCTCTCTATCTGTGCGGAGATGATTAGTCCTAGTGGTTTGAAGCGTTCAATTTCCGAGCTCCAACTACCTGCGTTCGACCAGCGTTTGGGCGAGGAGGGGAGCACCGAGATGGGTCAACTTCTGGGCGCGGAGGAGTGCTTCGTAGGTTGATATAATGGAGGGTTTTGATCGGAGTTCAAGGGTCCGAGGTGACGCGTGGTGGTGAGGTTTTCACATCGACGAGTGGGTTCTCTTTTCAGCGGGTTACAGGGGGTCAACGAAGAAGAAAGAAGGGGTTAGCCCCTAAATTACATGATTAGGAATTAAATTAAATTTTAATTTTGTAAAATAATGTATTAAATGTTTCAAATGCCATATCTCGTTCAAATCAAAACAGATTTCAACAAAACGAAGTGCGTTGGAATCGGGATGAAAAATGCTTCGCAATTGAACTAACCGCGTCCAAAACTAAGGATGTTGGAATTTCAGGAAATTTCAAATCGAAACAGAGCAGAAATTCAGATAAAACTGATGGAGTGAAACCAATCAAAGTGAGAATTCTCTCACTTTAAATTTTCTGTTCAGTTATTTATTTCATAACTGCATATGTGAACTGTTCCCCATCGTCCACAGACCATGGACGACTTATTTGTTTGGTTGTATTCTATGTGAAAATTGATGTGAAATGAATTATATATATTAGGAGTGTATGAAATATATATATACGATGTGGAATAAATAAATACATATTGAAAGTGAAAATATCGTATATATTGAAAGTGAAAATATCATATATATTGAAAGTGAAAATATCGTATATATTGAAAGTGAAAATATCATATACATTGAAAGTGAAAATATCATATATATTGAAAGTGAAAATATCGTATAGTGAAAATATCGTATATATTGAAAGTGAAAATATCGTATGTATTGAAAGTGAAAATATCGTATATATTGAAAGTGAAAGTATCATATATATTGAAAGTGAAAATATCGTATATATTGAAAGTGAAAATATCATATACATTGAAAGTGAAAATATCATATATATTGAAAGTGAAAATATCGTATAGTGAAAATATCGTATATATTGAAAGTGAAAATATCGTATGTATTGAAAGTGAAAATATCGTATATATTGAAAGTGAAAATATCATATATATTGAAAGTGAAAGTATCGTATAGTGAAAATATCGTATATATTGAAAGTGAATATATGTATATATATGGAATGAAAACGATGTACATGAAATATTCGAATTTAATTAAATAGAAAATGAATTCGAATTGAACTGAATATAAAATGAATTCAAATTGAACTGAATAGAAAATGAATTCGAATTGAACTGAATAGAAAATGAATTTGAATTGAATTAAATAGAAAATGAATTCGAATGGAATTGAATTTGAAATTTGAATTGAAATGAATTTAAAATGAATTTATAAGGAAAAATTCAATTTGGATTTGAATTTGAATATAGAGTTGAAATGGTTTTGAAAATGAATTTAAAAAAATTTATAAAATAAGTTTTAAAAGGAAATCGACGAAATATATATTATATATATTATATATATAATATAATGGTCTGAATGGAATGCATCGCGCTGCGGTAGTTCACGAATTTCGACCATTGACTTCGAACGGACATTACGGGAGATCCAACCGTCGGATTCTCCTGAAACCGGAACCGTTGGGTTCGTATCGAAAAGAGCTTTCCAATGAATATTAGGGATCTAAAATCTAACAGTTGGATTTGGAATTATGTCCAAATCAAATTTGGAAAAGGTCGCTGTAAGTGCAGTTCGATGGCCATTGGTGGAAATCGACTGTACGGGCCTTGATAAAATTATTAAAAATATCAATAATTTGTGTCAAATCATAAGAATTGACTTGGAAAGAATTGGGATGAAAAATCCCATATTTGAAAAGATAAAAATAGTTTTTTATCGAAATGAACTAGTTTTGAACTAGAATTATAATTCTATTTATTTTTAAAATAAATAAAGTGGATTTGAAATGGATTTGAAAATAACTAGAATTTCCAATATATGAATTGGAATGGATTTGAATTGAAATTATCTTTGGATATTTTCGATATTGGACTCCGTGATTATACAGATATCGTGATGGGAATTTGGAAGATATCGATATCGTTATTCCCGATATGATATCTGTTGGTTTCAGGATTTGATGTTGAATATAAGTCGATACTATCTCTATTCAAAACCTTATATTTAATGTCAAATTTGATTGATTGATTGTTTGGATTGTGCTCGACCAGTTTATGAGCAAAATATGCTTTTACATTTAGCATTGGGTTGGGTTGAAAATATCTGTGTGCTAACGCCTAGTGAAACACTTCACGATTTGACGATAAGGTGTTTAGCGATGTTGTGTTCATTTCAAATTTAACGAATGATTGTGAAATGATATTTTTCTTAAGTGAAAAGAAGTGTATTCCCGATTTTGGACAGGGAATGTTTTATAAAAATGTTTTATAAAACAGAAAGGATTTCGAGGCCCAAAACCCGATGATTTCTAAAATGATTTAGAAATGTAATATATGTTACATTGTGGTTCATCGCATATTCGATTAGTTGCTATTGATGATGTATCTGCTTGGTGGCGGAGAATTTATTCTCTTGGTTAACACCCTTCTTTGAGACGTACGAGCTCAAAGGTTATGTGATTAATAGTGACTGATCATATGTGTGAATTACTGATGTGAAGTACTATATTCTGAAAGTACTTGTGATTATTATGTTGTGAAATGATTTTCCCTACTTCGGGATATGAAATGATTTAGTATGTGGCTAAAGAGTCGGGTGACCCTGAGACTAAAAGTATGGGTGAGAGGTCGGTGTAGCCTGCTCCTTTGTGGGGTAGGTGCATCGTCGGTGTAGCCTGCTCCTATGTGGGGGTAGGTGCACATTTATATATCGAGTTGCGAGGTGCGTAAACTTTGCCTTATCGATGGGGAGCACGATATTTAGTTGCATACTTGTTTGTATACATCGTTATGTTTTGGAATTCACATTTCCAAACGATTTGATTTGAGATCCCGAAGTCAAATCTACTTTGATATAGAAAGTTAGATAGGTATTTCAAATGATTTGAAATAAGAATCGGGAATATAATCCCAAGGAATAATTTCTGTAAATTGAACTGGATTTGGAAAATCTAAGTGTAGTGATTAATCTAAGTGGGTAGATTGGGATATTGCAAGTTGATTGATGCATAGTAGATCCATATATCTATATTGATTGTTGTTTATACACTGGCATTCATGGGGGTAGACCCGTTCCGCGTTAGCGGCATGGTCCCGTGATATGCCGTATTATTAAATAAGTTAATTATAACTGTTTAGAGTTTCTCACACCAGTCCCATGACTAACCTGTAGTTTGCTTTTCCCTTGCAAACTTGGGTGCCCCTATTTTCCACACGGGCAGTCGAGTAGTTTTATTTTGCAGATATATTGAGCATGATTCTGGATCGAAGCTTAAAGCTGTGTCCAGTGCGTTTATCGTCTTCCGCTGTGTTATTCATTTATTTCCGCTATGCACTGTATTACATTTATTATAAAATCATCTTCCGCTGTGTTGATTATATTTCGATATACTCTGATATTCTGTGCTCTGATGTAACATTATTATGATGTTTATAAAAGTCTTCTGTTATTTGTTCTGATGTGTTGTATGCCCAGAGTTAGCGTATGCGCGATTCGAACGGTCTTGGTCGATTTAGCGATCAATTAGGTCCGGGCGAAATCCGTATCGTTACACATGGTATCAGAGCTTTGGTTAAACTCAAATCTTTGGGGTACAACTCGTTAGAACAGAATAAAAGACTCATCAGAGGTAGGATTAGTAATATCTTATAGAAGAATCCTCATTAGAGATAGAATCAGTAGCATTCTAGAATGAGTGACTCGTTAGAGATGGGGTTAGAAATGCCCTAGAATGAGTTGAGAGTAATATGATTATATATAACGTATTTATGATTATATATATAATCCGGTCTTAGAAAATTTGCTTTTTGATTATATAAAATTATATATTTGAAAATTTAATCAACAAATTGATTGTTGGTTGTGTTGTGTGATTATTAGTTCGACTAATCAGAATATTGAATTGATAATACCAATAAGTGAATATAAGGTGAATTAGCCAATTTGAATCAAATATGGAATTGTATTGAAAATTGGTCGCATTTGCTTGCATATACATGTACATACATTGAACAGGTCATAGCAAGGAGGCTAGAGCAGAATAATAAAATTTGTTTGCCCGACAAATAGGTACATGTTTACCATAATTTACTGTTTTGTTTGAGTGATGATTATTTTATGAGCCGATTGGCTAGCCGCTTGGCTTTTTTTTCTTTTTGAGATCAGAGGGCCTGTATGGCAATTTCGTGATTTTCCCGGTGCTCCCGGTGCAGGGGAGGTTATGGAGAAATTTTTCGAAAATTTAGGGTGCTAGCCAAATTTTTGAAAAAATTGAAAAGTTCTTAGAAACTGAAAAGTTAAAGAACTTAAGCCGTAATGAAAATACTGGAAGTTGAGTTTATTTGTTAAACAACTTTCGACTTCGTTCCTTTTCGGGGACGAAAAGTTTTAAGTGGGGGAGATTGCAACAACCCGGAAATGCGAGCCAGTTTAAAATTTTTATTTTGGCCATTTTAATGAATTTTGAATATTTAAAATGAATATTTTAAATGAAAACGACGAGAAATTTATTTTGAATAGAATTCAAACGTATATATTTATACAGATCGTCGTTAGAATATAAATATTTATTTTAAATTATAAAAGGAATTAAAAATGGCGAGGTAGTTTGATAATTCGATTTCAAAATTCAAATGAATGTACCGGGTGCAAAATAAACCAGATTTTAGTGAAACTAAAAGTATTCGAATCTATTCGAAAATATCTTTCCAAGGAATCCAAAAAATTGAAATTTCACAGCGGGGGTAAGAAGTTACATCCAGTTGAAAATTCAGAATAGTCGCTATGGAATTCTAGCCCTTAAAAATGGAAATTCTGCAAACGACCTCGGTTTTCGACGAAACCACTTTAGTTGGATCTGTAATGTCAAGTTATTGCTAGATTCCAAATTTCATAATTTTTTGAATCAATATGTGAGTGTGGCAAAGGAAAATGTGTTTGACCAGTTTCAGTTGATTTTAATCGACTGGAAAATGGCCATTTTTCAAACAGTCTCAGAATTGGATGAAACTAGTTTTGTTGGGACCGTATCACCAAAACATAGTTAGATTTATTTTTCTGGAATTTTTAGAATCAGTATGTGGCCCCGGAAAATTGAAATGTACGTTCAAATTCAATATTGAATGTTTTATATTTTAATTTGAAGAAAAACTGATTCAAACAGTCGAATTGGCTAGCGGAACATATACCATTGTGTTCAGAATGAGGGTATTTGGCTAGGGGCGACAGTCGTTGGGTTTGAATTGGAAGTTCGAGTGCAAAAACAAGTGTTTACGAATTAAATAATATTATAATTATATATATATTAACCATTTTCTTCTAACCCTAGCCATTATCTGCTAGCCGCCGCTAGGATGAAATCGAGCCCTAAATCGCTTGTTACTTTCTACAATAAAATCCTCTAATCCAAGCTAAATCCTTCGACATTTATAAAGTGAAAATCTTTGAGCATCTCAAGAGCTCTCTATCTGTGTGGAGATGATTAGTCCTAGTGGTCTGAAGCGCTCGATTTCCGAGCTCCAACTACCTGCGTTCGACCAGCGTTTGGGCGAGGAGGGGGCACCGAGATGGGTCAACTTCTGGGCGCGGAGGAGGGCTTCGTAGGCTGATGTGATGGAGGGTTTTAATCAGAGTTCAAGGGTCCGAGGTGACGCGTGGTGGTGAGGTTTTCACATCGACGAGTGGGTTCTCTTTTCAGCGGGTTACACGGGGTCAACGAAGAAGAAAGATGGGGTTAGCCCCTTAATTACATGATTAGGAATTAAATTTAATTTAATTTTGTAAAATAATGTATTAAATGTTTAAAATGTCATACCTCGTTCAAATCAAAACAGATTTCAACAAAACGAAGTGCGTTGGAAACGGGATGAAAAATGCTTCGCAATGGAACTGACTGCGCCCAAAACTGAGGATGTTGGAATTTTAGGAAATTTCAAATCGAAACAGAATAGAAATTCAGATAAAACTGACGGAGTGAAACCAATCAAAGTGAGAATTCTCTCACTTTAAATTTTCAGTTTAGTTATTTATTTCATAACTGCATATATGAACTGTTCCCCGTCGTCCACAGACCATGGACGACTTGTTTGTTTGGTTGTATTCTGTGTGAAAATTGATGCGAAATGAATTATATATATTAGGAGTGTATGAAATATATATATATATACGATGTGGAATAAATAAATACATATTGAAAGTGAAAATATCGTATATATTGAAAGTGAAAATATCATACATATTGAAAGTGAAAATATCGTATATATTGAAAGTGAAAATATCATATATATTTAAAGTGAAAATATCATATATATTGAAAGTGAAAATATCGTATAATGAAAATATCGTATATATTGAAAATGAAAATATCGTATATATTGAAAGTGAAAATATCGTATATATTGAAAGTGAAAATATCATATATATTGAAAGTGAAAGTATCGTATAGTGAAAATATCTTATATATTGAAAATGAAAAAAAATATGAAATGAAAACGATGTATATGAAATATTCGAATTGAATTAAATAGAAAATGAATTCGAATTGAACTGAATAGAAAATGAATTCGAATTGAATTGAATAGAAAATGAATTCGAATTGAACTGAATAGAAAATGAATTTGAATTGAATTGAATAGAAAAGGAATTTGAATTGAATTGAATAGAAAATGAATTCGAATTGAATTGAATTTGAATTGAAATGAATTTAATACGAATTTATAAGGAAAAATTCAATTTGGATTTGTATTTGAATATAGAGTTGAAATGGTTTTGAAAACAAATTTAAAACGATTTATAAAATACGTTTTAAAAGGAAATCGACGAAATATATATTATATATATTATATATATAATATAATGGCCTGAATAGAATGCGTCGCGCTGCGGTAGTTCGCGAATTTCGACCATTGACTTCGAACAGACATTACGGGAGATCCGACCGTCAGATTCTCCTGAAACCGGAACCATTGGGTTCATATTGAAAAGAGCTTTCCAACGAATATTAGGGAATTGAAATCCAATTGAAGGATTTGGAATTATGTCCAAATCAAATTTGGAAAAGGTCGATGTAAGTGCAGTTCGATGGCCATTGGTGGAAATCAACTGTACGGGCCTTGATAAAATTATTAAAAATATCGATAATTTGTGTAAAATCATAAGAAATGATTTGTGAAGAATTGGGATGAAAAATCCCATATTTGAAAAGATAAAAATAGATTTTTATCGAAATGAACTAGTTTTGAACTAGAATTATAATTCTATTTATTTTTAAAATAAATAAAGTGGATTTGAAATGGTTTTGAAAATAACCAGAATTTCCAATATATGAATTGGAATGGATTTGAATTGAAATTATCTTTGGATATTTTCGATATTGGACTCTGTGATTATACAGATATCGTGATGGGAATTTGGAAGATATCGATATCGTTATTCCCGATATGATATCTTTTGGTTTCAGGATTTGATGTTGAATATAAGTCGATACTATCTCTATTCAAAACCTTATATTTAATGTCAAATTTGATTGATTGATTGTTTGGATTGTGCTCGACCAGTTTATGAGCAAAATATGCTTTTACATTTAGCATTGGGTTGGGTTGAAAATATCTGTGTGCTAACGCCTAGTGAAACACTTCACGATTTGATGATAAGGTGTTTAGCGATGTTGTATTCATTTCAAATTTAATGAATGATTGTGAAATGATATTTTTCTTAAGTGAAAAGAAATGTATTCCCGATTTTGGATAGGGAATGTTTTATAAAAATGTTTTATAAAACAGAAAGGATTTCGAGGCCCAAAACCCGATGATTTCTAAAATGATTTAGAAATGTATTATATGTTACATTGTGGTTCATCGCATATTCGATTAGTTGCTATTGATGATGTATCTGTTTGGTGGCGGAGAATTTATTCTCTTGCTTAACACCCTTCTTTGAGACGTACGAGCTCAAAGATTATGTGATTAATAGTGACTGATCATATGTGTGAATTACTGATGTGAAGTACTATATTTTGAAAGTACTTGTGATTATTATAATGTGAAATGATTTTCCCTACTTGGGATATGAAATGATTTAGTATGTGGCTAAAGAGTCGGGTGACCCTGAGACTAAAAGTATGGGTGAGAGGTCGGTGTAGCCTACTCCTTTGTGGGGTAGGTGCATCGTCGGTGTAGCCTGCTCCTATGTGGGGTAGGTGCACATTTATATATCGAGTTGCGAGGTGCGTACCCTTTGCCTTGTCGATGGGGAGCACGATATTTAGTTGCATACTTGTTTGTATACATCGTTATGTTTTGGAATTCACATTTCCAAACGATTTGATTTGAGATCCCTAAGTGAAATCTACTTTGATATAGAAAGTTAGATAGGTATTTCAAATGATTTGAAATAAGAATCGAGAATATAATCCAAAGGAATAATTACTGTAAATTGAATTGGATTTGGAAAATCTAAGTGCAGTGATTAATCTAAGTGGGTAGATTGGGATATTGCATGTTGATTGATGCATAGTAGATCCATATATCTATATTGATTGTTGTTTATACACTGGCATTCATGGGGGTAGACCCGTTCCGCGTTAGCGGCGTGGTCCCGTGATATGCCGTATTATTAAATAAGTTAATTATAACTGTTTAGAGTTTCTCACACCAGTCCCATGAATGACCTGTAGTTTGCTTTTCCCTTGCAAACTCGGGTGCCCCTATTTTCCACACGGGCAGTCGAGTAGTTTTATTTTGCAGATATATTGAGCAGGACTCTGGATCGAAGCTTAAAGCTGTGTCCAGTGCGTTTATCGTCTTCCGCTGTGTTATTCATATATTTCCGTTGTGCACTGTATTACATTTATTGTAAAATCATCTTTCGCTGTGTTGATTATATTTCGATATACTCTGATATTCTGTGCTCTAATGTAACATTATTATGATGTTTATAAAAGACTTCTGTTATTTGTTCTGATGTGTTTGCGGGATTCGAACGGTCTTGGTCGATTTAGCGTTCGATTAGGTCCGGGCGAAATCCGTATCGTTACACATGGTATCAGAGCTTTGGTTAAACTCAAATCTTTGGGGTAAAACTCGTTAGAATAGAATAAAAGACTCATCAAAGGTAGGATTAGTAATATCCTATAGAAGAATCCTCATTAGAGATAGAATCAGTAGCATTCTAGAATGAGTGACTCGTTAGAGATGGGGTTAGAAATGCCCTAGAATGAGTTGAGAGTAATATTATTATATGTGACGTATTTATGATTATATATATAATCCGATCTTGGAAATTTTGATTTTTGATTATATAAAATTATATATTTGAAAATTTAATCAACAAATTGATTGTTGGTTGTGTTGTGTGATTATTAGTTCGACTAATCAGAATATTGAATTGATAATACCAATAAGAGAATGTAACGTGAATTAGCCAATTTGAATCAAATATGGAATTGTTTTGGAAATTGGTCGCATGTGCTTGCATATACATGTACTTACATTGAACAGGTCATAGCAAGGAGGCTAGAGTAGAAGAATAAAATTTATTTGCCTGACAAATAGGTACATGTTTACCATAATTTACTGTTTTGTTTGGGTGATGATGATTTTATGAGACGATTGGCTAGCCGCTTGGCCTTTTCTTTTTCTTTTTGAGATCAGAGGGCCTGTATGGCAATTTCGGGATTTTCCCGGTGCTCCCGGTGCAGGGGAGGTTATGGCGAAATTTTTCGAAAATTTAGGGTGTTAGCCAAATTTTTGAAAAATTTGAAAAGTTCTTAGAAACTGAAAAGTTCAAGAACTTAAGCCGTAATGAAAATACTGGAAGTTGGTTTGATTTGTTAAACAACTTTCGGCTTCGTTCCTTTTCGGGGACGAAAAGTTTTAAGTGGGGGAGATTGTAACAACTCGGAAATGCGAGCCAGTTTAAAATTTTTATTTTGGAAATTTTAATTAATTTTGAATATTTAAAATGAATATTTTAAATAAAAACGACGAGAAATTTATTTTGAATAGAATTCAAACGTATATATTTATATAGATCGTCATTAGAATATAAATATTTATTTTAAATTATAAAAGGAATTAAAAATGGCGAGGTAGTTCGATAATTCGATTTCAAAATTCAAATGAATGTACCGGGTGCAAAATAAACCATATTTTAGTGAAACAAAAAATATTCGAATCTATTCGAGAATATCTTTCCAACGAATCCGAAAAATTGAAATTTCATAGCGGGGATAAGAAGTTACGTCCAGTTGAAAATTCAGAATAGTCACTATGGAATTCTGGCCCTTAAAAATGGAAATTCTGCAAACGACCTCGGTTTTCGACGAAACCACTTTTGTTGGATCCGTGATGTCAAGTTATTGCTAGATTCCAAATTTCATAATTTTTCGAATCAATATGTGAGCGTGGCAAAGGAAAATGCGTTTGACCAGTTTCAGTTGATTTTAATCGATTGGAAAATGGCCATTTTTCAAAAAGTCTCAGAATTGGATGAAACTAGTTTTGTTGGGACCGTATTGTCAAAACATAGCTAGATTTATTTTACTGGAATTTTTAGAATCAGTATGTGGCCCCGACAAATTGAAATGTACGTTCAAATTCAATATTGAATGTTTTATATTTTAATTTGAAGAAAAACTGATTCAAACAGTCGAATTGGCTAGCAGAACATATCCCATTGTGTTCAGAATGGGGGTATTTGGCTAGGGGCGACAGTCGTTGGGTTTGAATTGGAAGTTCGAGTGCAAAAACAAGTGTTTACGGATTAAATAATATTATAATTATATATATATATTAACCATTTTCTTCTAACCCTAGCCATTATCTGCTAGCCGCCGCTAGGATGAAATCGACGCCCTAAATCGCTTATTACTTTCTACAATAAAATCCTCCAATCCAAGCTAAATCCTTTGAAATTTATAAAGTGAAAATCTTTGAGCATCTCAAGAGCTCTCTATCTGTGCGGAGATGATTAGTCCTAGTGGTCTGAAGCGCTCGATTTCCGAGCTCCAACTACATGCGTTCGACCAGCGTTTGGGCAAGGAGGGGGGCACCGAGATGGGTCAACTTCTGGGCACGGAGGAGTGCTTCGTAGGTTAATGTGATGGAGGGTTTTGATCGAAGTTCAAGGGTCCGAGGTGATGCGTGGTGGTGAGGTTTTCACATCGACGAGTGGTTCTCTTTTCAGCGGGTTACAGGGGGTCAACGAAGAAGAAAGAAGGGGTTAGCCCCTTAATTACATGATTAGGAATTAAATTAAATTTTAATTTTGTAAAATAATGTATTAAATGTTTAAAATGCCATATCTCGTTCAAATCAAAACAGATTTCAACAAAACGAAGTGCGTTGGAATCGGGATGAAAAAGGCTTCGCAATGGAACTGACCGCGTCCAAAACTGAGGATGTTGGAATTTCAGGAAATTTCAAATCGAAACAGAACAGAAATTCAGATAAAACTGACGGAGTGAAACCAATCAAAGTGAGAATTCTCTCACTTTAAATTTTTTGTTCAGTTATTTATTTCACAACTGCATATATGAACTGTTCCCCGTCGTCCACAGACCATGGACGACTTGTTTGTTTGGTTGTATTTTGTGTGAAAATTGATGTGAAATGAATTATATATATTAGGAGTGTATGAAATATATATATACGATGTGGAATAAACAAATATATATTAAAAGTGAAAATATCGTATATATTGAAAGTGAAAATATCATATATATTGAAAGTGAAAATATCGTATATATTGAAAGTGAAAATATCGTATATATTGAAAGTGAAAATATCATATATATTGAAAGTGAAAATATCATATATATTGAAAGTGAAAATATCGTATAGTGAAAATATCGTATAGTGAAAATATCGTATATATTGAAAGTGAAAATATCGTGAAAATATCGTATACATTGAAAGTGAAAACATCATATATATTGAAAGTGAAAGTATCGTATAGTGAAAATATCGTATATATTGAAAGTGAAAAAATATATATATGAAATGAAAACGATGTATATGAAATATTCGAATTGAATTAAATAGAAAATGAATTCGAATTGAACTGAATAGAAAATGAATTCGAATTGAACTGAATAGAAAATGAATTTGAATTGAACTGAATAGAAATTGAATTTGAATTGAATTGAATAGAAAATGAATTCAAATTGAATTGAATTTGAAATTTGAATTGAATTGAAATGAATTTAAAACGAATTTATAAGGAAAAATTCAATTTGGATTTGAATTTGAATATAGAGTTGAAATGGTTTTGAAAATGAATTTAAAACGATTTATAAAATACGTTTTAAAAGGAAATCGACGAAATATATATTATATATATTATATAATGGCCTGAATAGAATGCGCAGCGCTGCGGCAGTTCGCGAATTTCGACCATTGACTTCGAACGGACATTACGGGAGATCCGACCGTCAGATTCTCCTGAAACCAGAACCGTTGGGTTCGTATCGAAAAGAGCTTTCCAACGAATATTAGGGATTTGAAATCTAACGGTAGGATTTGGAATTATGTCCAAATCAAATTTGGAAAAGGTCGCTGTAAGTGCAGTTTGATGGCCACTGGTGGAAATCGACTATACGGGCCTTGATAAAATTATTAAAAATATCGATAATTTGTGTAAAATCATAAGAAATGATTTGTGAAGAATTGGGATGAAAAATCCCATATTTGAAAAGATAAAAATAGATTTTTATCGAAATGAACGAGTTTTGAACTAGAATTATAATTCTATTTATTTTTAAAATAAATAAAGTGGATTTGAAATGGTTTTGAAAATAACCAGAATTTCCAATATATGAATTGGAATGGATTTGAATTGATATTATCTTTGGATATTTTCGATATTGGAATCTGTGATTATACAGATATCGTGATGGGAATTTGGAAGATATCGATATCGTTATTCCCGATATGATATATGTTGGTTTCAGGATTTGATGTTGAATATAAGTCGATACTATCTCTATTCAAAACCTTATATTTAATGTCAAATTTGATTGATTGATTGTTTGGATTGTGCTCGACCAGTTTATGAGCAAAATATGCTTTTACATTTAGCATTGGGTTGGGTTGAAAATATCTGTGTGCTAACGCCTAGTGAAACACTTCACGATTTGACGATAAGGTGTTTAGCGATGTTGTGTTCATTTCAAATTTAACGAATGATTGTGAAATAATATTTTTCTTAAGTGAAAAGAAATGTATTCCCGATTTTGGACAGGGAATGTTTTATAAAAATGTTTTATAAAACAGAAAGGATTTCGAGGCCCAAACCTGATGATTTCTAAAATGATTTAGAAATGTATTATATGTTACATTGTGGTTCATCGCATATTCGATCAGTTGCTATTGATGATGTATCTGTTTGGTGGCGGAGAATTTATTCTCTTGCTTAACACCCTTCTTTGAGACGTACGAGCTCAAAGGTTATGTGATTAATAGTGACTGATCATATGTGTGAATTACTGATGTGAAGTACTATATTTTGAAAGTACTTGTGATTATTACGTTGTGAAATGATTTTCCCTACTTCGGGATATGAAATGATTTAGTATGTGGCTAAAGAGTCGGGTGACCCTGAGACTAAAAGTATGGGTGAGAGGTCGGTGTAGCCTGCTCCTTTGTGGGGTAGGTGCATCGTCGGTGTAGCCTGCTCCTATGTGGGGTAGGTGCACATTTATATATCGAGTTGCGAGGTGCGTACCCTTTGCCTTGTCGATGGGGAGCACGATATTTAGTTGCATACTTGTTTGTATACATTGTTATGTTTTGGAATTCACATTTCCAAACGATTTGATTTGAGATCCCGAAGTGAAATCTACTTTGATATAGAAAGTTAGATAGGTATTTCAAATGATTTGAAATAAGAATCGGGAATATAATCCAAAGGAATAATTTCTGTAAATTGAATTGGATTTGGAAAATCTAAGTGTAGTGATTAATCTAAGTAGGTAGATTGGGATATTGCAAGTTCATTGATGCATAGTAGATCCATATATCTATATTGATTGTTGTTTACACACTGGCATTCATGGGGGTAGACCCGTTCCGCGTTAGCGGCATGGTCCCGTGATATGCCGTATTATTAAATAAGTTAATTATAACTGTTTAGAGTATCTCACACCAGTCCCATGACTGACCTGTAGTTTGCTTTTCCCTTGCAAACTCGGGTGCCCCTATTTTCCACACAGGCAGTCGAGTAGTTTTATTTTGCAGATATATTGAGCAGGATTCTGGATCGAAGCTTAAAGCTGTGTCCAGTGCGTTTATCGTCTTCCGTTGTGTTATTCATTTATTTCCGTTGTGCATTGTATTACATTTATTGTAAAATCATCTTTCGCTGTGTTGATTATATTTCGATATACTCTGATATTCTGTGCTCTAATGTAACATTATTACGATGTTTATAAAAGTCTTCTGTTATTTGTTCTGATGTGTTGTATGTCCAGAGTAAGCGTATGCGGGATTCGAACGGTCTTGGTCGATTTAGCGCTCGATTAGGTCCGGGCGAAATCCGTATCGTTACACGATCACTCTAGTGCGGACTTTTGATTTGACTTCTTGATTAGACACTTCCATTCTCCTTGCATAGCAATAAATTATGATAGAGAACTTCAGATTCTTATCCAAAACTCATATCAATGTTCATCATCGAGAATCAAACAAAAAATTCTGTTTTAAATCAAAATCGTGTATTCCAAACTAAATCAAAACTATTATGCAAATTGAATGGTTTTCGCATATTGACCCATTATATTCATTAATTTTTTTTAGTTATACCAGTTGTATTTAATTCAAGTGTCTTCGATTTGTATACAAATTTTAAAGTTTATAAAAAAATTCTTTTATATATAAAAAATTCCTTATATCAAAAAAAGTTTTTGATAACTTGATATTTCCACAAGTTTAACATCGTTCTTCAAGAATATGGTAATGCGTTGATCAAGCGCCAAAATAGAAATCTCGAAGTACTAAGTAAATTCGTTTCAACATCTAGTGAAAATACTTTAAAAAAAACATTAAAATAGATAAAAGAAGTACTATCCAATAAACCAACCGATGAAACTTATTCATGAACCGCAAATACACAATGGTTACGCCTTGGTCCCCCAGGAAGCATCTGTACCCATAGGAAATCCCTTCCCTGCGAATTTCGTCGTGGACAATCAATGGGATGAATCAATAGAAATAGAATAGAATAACCTGAGATCATCATGAAACGCAACCCCTAAGGTCGCTCTATCCCCAGGTCCAAAGGACAAAGTGTCGCGGCCATAGGTGGTTAGCCAATCACTGTCATACGCATTTCGCCATAACACCTCAAAATAATCGCATGGATCGTAGTCTACATCTAGTAATACTGGTAGTTATATCTCTATCACCAGTAGACCTTAGGCAATCACTGCCCTACGAATTATGCCATGTGGATCGCATATACACAATGGTTACACTTGGATCCCCCAGGAAACATCTGTACCCATAGGCCTTCGCAACCCTATGGATTTCGCCATTGTAAAATGACCACAGATCGCAACAGACACAATGGTTACGCCTGGCTTACCCAAGAAACATCTGTCGCCATAGGCCTTCGCGGCCCTACGAGTTTCGTTATACGGCCGAGTTCAAAGGAAACACTCATGAGTATTACGTCCGAACAACCACAATCAAAGAAATATCAACAAGAGTTCCTAGCGAGTAGGACCTCAATTTTCTATGGAAGGTACTTCCTGTATCTTTGGTTCGAAGTCATATAATACTATATATATAATATTCATTTCACTTCGCGTATATAGGACATAAATAAAATTTCATTTATATAAGTTTTCTTAAATCATATTTCAACATGTCATTCTTGTACAAATTCCATTATATACAAGATATCATTTCATATCAATTACCTTCCTAATCAATAATTTTGAATTCATAGCATTCTTATATTAAATTTTCATATATATAAGTTTCGAAAACTTTCGTATCAAGTGTCCAAAAATTGAAGATTCTCGAAATTCCATTTCAATAACAAACTCAGATTGATTTCTAAATCGATTCAGATATACGATATCATTTAAATTCCAGATTTACAAATCAGTTCACCATTAAAACTTCAAATTCAATTTAGATTACATGTCACATATATCATTATTCAACTAAATCTTTACATTTGACCATTTCATACTTAAATTGCTCGGATCGGAAATATACTTTTATATGTAAAATAGTTAAGTTAAATTCAAAATAGTTTGAGTAAGATAATAAGCTTGATATAAAATAAGTTCGAATAGAGTAAATAAGTTTTTTTATAAAATAGTTTAAAGAAAATAATATGCTTTACATAAAATAGGTTGAATAGAATAAACAGGTTTTAGTATAAAATAGTTTAAATAAAAAAATTAGGTTTGCTATAAAAAATTTGGATAAGATAGCCAAGTTTATATTCATAGCCGTTTAAACAAAGTAAATAAATTTATTTTATAGTTTTGGAAGGCAAAATACTAACTTCAAGAGATAATTCAATCTGAATCAAATTATGCGAAATTCCAATGCTAATTCAGCTTTGATTTCATAATATGATTTCAGTAATCATTTCTCAAATTGAACATTATTCACACAAGATAAACTCTTTCAAAATCTTCGGAAATAAACTCTTTCAAAATAATTCATACATTTGAATTTGTACAAAATAACCTTCTCAAAATGTTTCCTAGACAAAATATTTCTAATACATATCATCTAAGTTGGATTCAATATATTTCAAAACAAATAAAAAAAATTATTTTAATCCATTTTAATTATCCCTCACATCTCATTTTCTATACTGTCATTAACATAGTACAAAAAAATACTTCGAAATTCAATTGTCAATTGTTGTCATAATTCAACATTCAAATGTTTGTTTTAAATCCAAACGATATCATTAATCCAACTTTATTTTAGACTTTCCAATGCACGGTAAACAAAAGGGTACAAGGACGTGAATTCTGTAATAATGAAAGCTCAAACATGAATAAAACAAGGCCGGGAAGGTCAAACAACTATTACCAAAGCAAGGTGAACGAATCAAAATGAACAAAGGAACTATCTATTCTCAAGGCCAAGGGTAAACAATGCAACTATGAAATTTCTTTAATTAATTCACTTTAATTTAAATTTTAAAATATTCACATTTTTTGTTGTGAAATTTAAAGCTCATTTCCATTTCTTAAATTTTATTCAAGTTACTTCCTTTTCAAATTTTCAATTTAATTCTAAAATTCACTTATCATTATAAATTTTTAAAATTTGCAAATTTTTTCAATGTCATCGTTCACTATCCACTATACAAACTAATTTTAAAACATTCCTTTGTAAATTCTACTTTTATTTGACAATAACGTAGCTTTACTTAAATTCTGATCATTTACCCAAGTTCACGTTAATTTTACAAAAGCATTTTCATTAAAATTTATCCAAATCATTTTCGAATATTTATCAAAATAATTAGTCTAAGTATTTCTCGACGTTTCAGTCGGAATCATATAGTCATCCCACTTTCGAAACTCGAAAATAAATACTGGTGATGTCGGGACAATCACCAGAATCATCTCCAAGCAACTGTAGTGTGATTCCATATCTATCTACTACAGACAAGACTTTGTACGTACGTTAACTAGGCGTATATTCAAAATCTTGTATACTCAATAGTCCAATCTTGACGTCGAATAAATACTCACAATTCTTTTTATAAGAATACACCATCTCCAAATATATAAGAAAAAGGGTATATTTCAAAATAATTTATCAATTTCAAAATAAATTTGTTTCAAAAAATTTTAATTTCAAAATACTTCCACTGCGCTACTCTTTCAAAATATTAGTTTCAAAACCATTTATATTTCAAATTACGCTCTCTCTAGTGTAATTTCTAGTGAATGATTCTTATTAAACTCCATAAGCTAAGCTTTGTATAAACCAAAGCTCTGATACCAATTATGGTGACTGTCCACGGATGGCCACCGCCAGTATCTCAGACGCTAGTTTTATGGCCAACCTCTCGACTGCAACAACCAACCTAAACCAGGATGTGTAGGGGTAAGAGTCAATGTTTTGCCATAGACCACAAGGCGAGAACCCCCAATCATGCATAAAAGAAGCTAATTCCGATACCTACTGTAATGACTTTCCTTTTTGACCGGTTCGCATCAGTAATTAAACCAAATCAAAACGTTCAAAATGACAGATTGTTATTTAGCTTACGGGGTTTAAACAGAATCAGACACAGAAATCACAAAATAAATAAACCATAATATATCAAAATGGAATAATTTTACATAAAATATCAGAGTTTGTACAAAAAAACTTTACACAGCGGAAGTACATAGATTTTAAATAAAATAAAATTTGTAGAAATTGTCGGATCAGTGCGCGCGTCTTTACGATTCTCTAACTTTGATAGTTGAAAATCATTAGATCTGCAATACTTGGGTCTGACCTAAGCATTTCATATAAAACACAAAACACTCGAGTCAGAATTAATATTCTTATGCACGTAAATTAACTCGAGTGAAATGTACAAGTAACTCAATAAATGAAATGCTCAAATTTAAATAAACATCATATTTTTGTTGTAAATCGATTTCGTTCAAACACTGATTTTCATTATTATTCCAAATGCAATCCAAACCTCATGTTAACATTTTCGAGTTTCAACTTAAAATTTTAGATTTCAAATTTTAAATTTCAAATTTCAATAAAGTGTTATATTAGTTTACAATATAAATTCCAATCTAATCCCATTCACATCAAAACTTAAATTATAAATTTAAATTTCATTTCACTAAATTAAAACACCATTGAAAGTTTAATTATTTATCACTTAAATCAAATTCATAATTTTATCCTGAAATCAATCAAACAATTAACCTTAATAACAATCATATGTTAATTTAATCTTTACTTTAAATTAAACCAAATCAACTCCTTGCCTCAATGTTAATGAAAAAAAATTGACTTTAAAAAATTAAATTAAACAACAAAATTTAGCTTAAAACTTAATAACAACTTTGCATTAAATTTCAATTTCATAATTTTAGGTTAAATACTTCAACCATTAATTTAAACTTAACATCGTTCAATCTAACGTCAACTTGGTTTTGTATTCAACATATAATATTGAGAACATAAGGTGTTATGCAAGGATGAAGACAATGCAACAAACATAACATATTATGAATCAATCCCTATCATTTCATGTGATGAACAAGAATGGTTGCAAGTGAATTATCGCTATCATTTAACCTAATTTACACATAACATTTCATGAAATTTTCAACTAACAATTCATGTAAATAACAATTAACAATTCATATAAATATTGGGAACTTAAAGTATGATAGAAGATGATAACATTGCAAACATAACATATTATACCTCAATGACTATTATTCCATGCAATGAACAAATAAGATTTGATGTGAATTTTCACTATCATTTAATTAAACTAAAAACTACCATTTAATATAAATAACCACTAACATTTCATAAAATTTACTATGATGACCCCAAACCCCGTGCCTCGAAGCAAGGATAATCAGTGGAATATAACACATAAACAATAACAGCAGAATAGAAATATAGCATTACACCAGATAATGTACATCAGATTACACTGAAAATAATATCAACATCAGGGTCACACAGCTTAACAAGATCATACTTAGTATAGAATACAATTTTAGCTTAATATAAGCAGAATCAAACATAATATACATAATAAAGTCTGAACAGCACAATATAAATAATAGAATCCATCTTCAGCTCCATAGCTATCCAGAATGAGCTTGCTAAAACCTGAATACAAGGCTGCCCATGTAGAAAATAGGGGCATCCGAGTTTGCAAAGTGAAACAAACTACGAGTTAGTCATGGGACTAGTATGAGAAATCCTACCTAACTTATTTAACAATAGGGTCAATCACAGGACCACGCCGCTAACGCGGAATGGGTTTACTCCATTGGATTGCCAGTGCATGAAATAAAATAAATCATTTAAACAACATAATGCTTTTTTAGAAAAATGAAGCCATTATAAGACTCAGGTCCCATCACACAATGCAACACAAGTCATAGGTTAGAGTTTTACTTTATAATGACCAAAATATGCTTGATACGTATAAAACAAAATCATTTGATATTATCACTAATGTATATATGTTTCAAAAACAATTTCAATTATAATGTATCAACCATAGACGGCATGGGTACCATATATCATGTCGCCATACATAGGTTTACAACCAAAACCACACAATGTCGTATTGGATGATGGATTTCCATCATGAACCAATGCAAGGGATCATCCTTACCGAATTCGAGACAATCTAGCCTGCCATATCTCAGGATCAGTCGTAACTGCACCTGGATCTTGCAGTGTCGGTCCACTCTTACGTTTGTGGATTGGCAATTCCTGAACAATACGTTTCCCTGTCCTATGGGGCATAAAATCTAGTCAATATGTTGACCGTACCATCCATCGGCCCCGTATTGACAGATATATCCGAGGCGCTTCGCTTTCCATCATCCACATAAGTAAAAATGTCTAGGTTCCATACCATGACACCACCCCTAGCTAGAAAGAAACACATGTCCTCCCTGCAGTCCTCTCCCGTTTCTTGTTCATACCGATGTGTGAGTCTCGCGAATTAACGTTATACACAAAGCTATGCTATTTAAAGTCATGCTTTGATCATCATCCACAAGGCTCTACTTTTCAACAAAATCCTTGATCACTTGCATCTCAGCATGCCACATTGACATTCCACGCCATGCGATTGATGTCTATCGATATATAACCTCTAAGCTCGTACATCTCAGAGAAGTGTGTTAAGAAAAAGAATAAATTCTCTGC
The DNA here is from genome assembly GCA_030737875.1 of Allium sativum. Classification (NCBI taxonomy): domain Eukaryota; kingdom Viridiplantae; phylum Streptophyta; class Magnoliopsida; order Asparagales; family Amaryllidaceae; genus Allium; species Allium sativum. The sequence goes on along the minus strand of CM060926.1, from coordinate 921,422,823 downwards.
CACCAAACAGATATATATTTAATAGAGATCAGTCAACACAGAACGAAATCCAATGTCATACACACATCCATTTACTAGTTCGTTCTGGGTCTTAACCAAATCGGAGGCACCTTATTCCTCGTCCGATATGTCCAATACAGGAGAGAGGCCCTCGCACATCCGAACAATCAACAAATACGTCTGGACCACTACCACTGTAATCCCTCCTGGAAGCTAACCGATCCAGGGCATCGATAGTAATCCATTCGATGTGAAGATCACCGGTCTTGCACCATCTTCGTATCTTCGACTTTTAATCGTCGATCAATTATTTGAAATGAGAATTAACTCGGCCTTTTCAAATAATTTGCGTATACATAGAATTCAAATCAATTCTTTCCATGGTTAAACAATTTGACATTCACGTTTCAATTCAATATAATAATTTCATGTCAAATACATCTAACCATCAGAACATCCAATAAACCAAGTAAAATTGGTTTATTTCCATTCCACATTGTTTATAATATTTTAAAACGATTTATCGCTATTTTTATTTATATAAAAATAGCTCATTTTAATTGAACGACGCTTCAGGTCATTACGTTGCCCCAGGGTTGTTTTTCTTCAGATTTGAATTACACATTTCTAAAAATCTAACCGTTGGATCTTAACAAATTTTATATTGTTGGAAAGATCTTTCCAAAGCAGACCCAACGGTTCCGGTTTCGGGAAAATCCGACAGTCTGATCTCCCAGTATAATCGTTTAAAGTTACGATTCCAAAACGTGAACTGTAGCAGCGTGCTTCGTTTTATTTTAAATTATATTTATATATAAAAATATAATTCATTCAACGATTTCTAAACCATTTTCACTTCAAAATTTTGGTTAACGCCTTTAAATTTCGGAAAATTTCGCCATAGCCTCCTTTGTTCGGAGAGCGTTTTGGAAATTTATTGGGTTGTATTAGGCACCCAATAAATCCAGAAACAGCATACACAATTTTTAGTGACATATTCTATGCCCAAGGGAGTGTGTAAAGATCATAACTCCAGAGACAAATCTATTCACCTTGCCCAGTGTTGGAAAATAAATAATCCATGTGCCGTATCTAAAAACAAGAGAGACGTGAATTGTTGTCAACCCCAGACCCGTGTAGGGTTTTAATTTAATCTGGCAATTTACCATTATATTTTATTTAGTCCATATTAGTCCTCAGTTCAACCTGTAATTCGGTCATCGCCATATAAGCCTCTCGCTTGTATGGTAATTCCAACCTCATCACATAAGCTCTAAATGCTTATGTGGTATATGATAGAGTATGCTATCTTCACGAAGTATGCCATGTAGTGTGGTTCAAAATTAATTGTTATTATCTTATGGCGTTGTTTATAATCTCATACAGAACAACCATCACACCGCATCCAATGTCATTCACAGGAGTATATATAATAAATAAAATTGCGCAGCCAACTCATTAAGGTTTACCTATTTGTTGGGCACGCAAATAAATTCTTTACTCAACAGCAAATCCATTTACCTGTTTTGCATATGTGTATATATGCATATCCAAGCTAAAAATAATATTTTTAGCGAACAAATATTTAATTCCATACATGGCAATTTTATTCACTTCATTAACATGTTAAAAACAATATTTTTAACCAACAAATATTTATTTCAACACATGGTTATTTTTAACACTTTATACATATGATAAAAATGATATTTTTGGCGAATAAAAATATATTTAAAGACAAGACTATTTTATTTAGTTCATATACATGTCAAAAATAATATTTATAGCAAACAAATATTTATTTCAGCACATGGCCATTTTTAACACTTCACATATATGATAAAAATAATATTTTTGGCAAACAGAAAAATATTTCAACATATGGTTATTTTATTTAGTTCATATACACAATAAAAATGATATTTTTATTGTTTAAATAATTTATTTCAAAACATGAATATTTTTAGTGGTTCGTACATACAATAAAAATGTTATTTTTATTGTTCAAACAATGTATTCAACACATGAATATTTTTAGTGGTTCATATATACAATAAAAATGTCATTTTTATTGTTCAGACAATTTATTCAACACATCAACTAATTTTAATAGTTCATACATACAATAAAAATGTTATTTTTATTGTTCAAACGATTTATTCAACAAATCAATATTTTTTGTGGTTTATACACACAATAAAAATGTTATTTTTATTGTTCAAACAATTTATTCAACACATGAACTATTTTTAATAGTTCATTTCAGAAAATTTCGGCATCACAACGACAGGGTATTTAGCAACAGCACCATGTCCAGCATGGCTCCTCTGCTATCCTAGGCCTTGCAGCATTACAATAATTTCATTTCCATAATTTCCACAATACCATTCATTTTCACAACACAATGAATTTACCACAAACACAAACAATTTTGTTGCAACCACAATCAATCATTCACAACCACAATCAATTTCCACAACACAATCAATTTAAAACGTCAATGGTCCATGGACGAGGGTGTCAGGAGGTACTAAGCCCTGTCTGCAACCTATTATATTTTTCTCCATTTTATTTGAATTTAGAAATCTCACATTGGATTTCAATGGATTTCACTCCTTCTAATTTGATGGCTAGCTCTAAAATTCTCCCGGTCTCTTCTAGAATGTAGCGTACGATGTCATGGTCCCAATGCTTCCTGTTTCATCGGATTTCGACATCGTATCAAAAAGATATGAGTTTTATAAATAAATTTAAATTCGCAATGCTTTTAAGCGTTATAACCCTTTAGATATGTAACAACCGTACCTTTCAGTTTTTATTCTAAACTAGGTTTTAATTTATCTTCCAATTGGTGAAGCTTGGAGCCGATCAGATTATACCACGTCGAAAATCAAGGAGAGGCGCACCCCCTTGAACGACGGCGAACTCCCACTCATGATGGAGGAGCTCCGGCGGCTTGAACGACGTGACATTGGAGGGTTGATTCGGAGCAATTCGCAACGATAAAACATCAGACCACCTTGGATTTGAAGATCTCAAGGTTCTCTACAAAATCCCCTGAAGAACCTCATGATTTCGTTGAGTAAATTTGAAGTAATCGATGGGGAAAGGAATGAAAAACTTCTGCCATCGTACACGAGAGGATCGAGGTTTAAATGATAATGAATTGGTCAACGCTTGATTTCTATTGGATAATATATATATATATATATATTATTTTTAATTCTTTTTAATTCTAAAATTCCCGTTAATCAACATGAACTCCAAATCAAACCCAACGACTGTCTCCCCTAGCTAAATACCCCCATTTCGGACACACTAGAATACGTTTCATTAGCCTATTCGATTGTTTCAGTCTATTTTTCTCTAAATTAAAATATATTACATTCAATATTAAATTTGAACGTACATTTCAGTTTACTAGGGCCACATATCGATTCCAAAAATTATGGAAATTTAAACCTAGCAATAATTTGACATTCTGGATCCAACAAAAGTGGTTTCGTTGAAAACGGAGGTCATTTGTAAAATGGCTATTTTTAAGGGCTTTGTTATTATTTAAAAAAGGAAATTTTAAATTCTGACCAAATTTCTATTAAAATTTCCTTAAAATAAAATTTTAAATTGGTTCTGATTTTCCAGGTTGTTACATTTACTATCAACAATTCATGTAAATAACAAAAAAACATACATTTAATAATTGATTTAATGTCATGTAATAAACAACTAACAATCAAATTTTTTTACCAAAATATCATCATCGTTATTTCATTCGATGTCAATACTTGCAAAAAGAATGTTAATCGTGAGCTGAAACTCACCTTGCATGGATTTGACGACGGATCCAAGTAGACAGAAGATTGTCAATAGAAGGTAGCAACAAAAGCAAAACAAATTGAAGATTTTCCTTTTTTTTCTATCTCTAATGTTTTTTAGAAGAGGCGAGGCAATAGATTAGGATTTTAGGAAGAAGATGGTGACTTACTAAGAGAAATGGGGATTTACAAAGGAGATGAAGATTTGTAGAGAGAGAGAGAGGGAGATCTAGGTTTGGGAGAGAGAAGAGGGATTATAGTTTATGTTTAGATAGAGGAACAAGGGGAATACATGGTTTCTCTTGTTGTTTTTTTTTTTTTTTTGAAACAAAATGAATGGATGAGAGGAACGTGAGAAAGAGGAGGATTATAAGAACGTAGGAATGTGAACAAAATGACTGTTGTGCATGTGATTTAAGGTAGGTAGCAAAATAAGTGGAAAAACAATAAAGAAGGAAAGACTACAGGCCATATTTTTGAAATTTGATGCGTGAAAATAAGATAAAGAAATTAATGTGTGATTAATGATGAAATAGAGTGGAGAGAAAATACATCATAAAATTTCCTAAGATGTCTCTTTTAATTAGATTACGTTACACAGATATTAAATTGACTGAGTAGGCATGACATAAATCTAATCTAGTATTCATTTTCCTCAATTAATAACAATTTATAAACAAAATGCTTAATGTTATACATATGTTATTTTAATAGTTTTTCGATTTTTTTTCCATTAATTTTTCTGTTTGTAATGTAACAAAAGAGGCAAAAAATATATATGGAGATTTTTTTTGTTTTAGGAAAAATAGTAATGTGAAATAAAAGGAAAAAGGATAAATAAGGAGATGGAAATAAATTTTCGGAATGACAATAAGTACATGGTATAAGATGCATAAATAGAATGAAGGGAAAGAAATTAATACAATGAAGGGAAGTAAAATAATATAATGAAGGAAAGAAATGAATGCATTATTCACATTGCAAATTAAAAAATACATTATGGAATTTGTAATTTTACGATTGACCTAATTTATTTAAATTAAACTAAACACACGCAATTCAAAATCTAATTCGAAGTAAAAGTTTTTAAGTCTCACATCAAAAACGTTTATATATCGTTTACAACTATTATTCAATGAACATAAAATATTGTTTTAGAATTTTGAATTTATTATCTTTGTAAAATTATACTTATGTTTAAAAATAAAAATGTGTACTTTATTATTATAAATATTAACATTAATTTTCTTCCTATACAAAATTAAACTGAAAATAATCACAAATTTATTTTCAATTATTGCATTAATTCCTATATTGAACCTTTAAATAAAATCAAGGATTCAACTATTAAATTTTATCGATAGTAACTTAAAGTTGATTATTCCAAGTGCACATACAAATTGATAATTTTCATCATTATCAATCATAATTTAACAAATTATAAACGGTTGTTTATCACAAATAAATATTTAAATCATTCATTTAAACATCATAAATTTTAATTAAAAGCCATTTTAAATTCAATACTTAAATTTAATTCAATAGCTTAAATGGTCGAAATTTTAAGGCATGTTACAACCTTACTGCATATTATTTTGAAAAAGATGCAGCTTTATAATAACATGTCTAACATGCTTAGGCAATATACCTCGAATTGCAACTTGTAACAAATGTTACATTAACACATGGCAGTCATGAGATTTCATGTCGATTAATTTCAAATCCTTTAATGACACACGACTACTAATGTTCGAAGAATAACTTGCTAGAACTTTGACACCACGAAGGCACTCACATAAACTAATTTTCTCTTTTTTGAACAATGTATAACACGCACGGGGGAAATAGGTACGTTTGCCTTTTCGGACTAGTGCTAGCTCCTTTCGGATCCCCATTTTCAACATATCTTGTCTGACTTTTTCACCATGCTTTGTTTTATTAGGTATATTCAAGAGTGTCCCAATGTTACTATCATAAACGTTTTCTTCTATATGCATTACATTTAGGCAATGTCTAACATGCAAAGGTCTCCAATATGGAAGTTTCCAAAATATAGACTACTTCTTCCAATGCCTTCTATAAGAGGGAAGGCTTTGCCAAATGTATTTTCAATATACATGACTCTCAATATACATGACTCTCTCATAAACATCATTTCCTATCAATGGTAAACGAGCAACTCTATTTTCTATCTCTCCATCGAAAGGCTTCTTTTTTTACGATATGGATGATTAAGAGGAAGAAATATACGATGATGCATATACACATTTTTCTTGCAAAAATGCAAGCGCTCAACAATGATATCATCGTGACAGATTGTGCATGCTTTGGCGCATTTTGTACTATAGCCAGATAGTTACCATAAACAGGAAAATCATTTATGGTACAAAAAACCATGGCACGCATTGTAAATTCATTTTTACTATATGCATCAAACACACAGACCCCTTTATCCCATAAGAGTTTTAGATCACCAATAAGAGGAGAAAGATAAACTTCGATTTCATTTCGAGGTTGTCATGGTCCTGAAATTAGAAGACACAACATGATGTACTTGCGCTTCATACTTAAACGAGGTGGAAGGTTGTAAATCACTAAAAGAACAAGCCACATACTATGCTGACTGATTAGGTTGCCAAATGGGTTTATGTCATATGTGCAAAGACAAGTCTAAGATTTCTATTTTCTTCACCGAAATCGGAATACATTGCATCAACATTTCTCTGCTGCAGAGAATCAGTTGAATGCCTAAGTAACCCATCATCTTTCCTCACATCTACATGCCATCTTAGGTTTTTTTTTCATTTTCTTTATTTGCAAATAAGCATTTAAACCTTGGTATAATTGGCAAATACCATAAGACCTTTGCCGAAGACCCTTTTTTGTCTAGATCATTGTGAAGTTTGCCTCGTGACTTATAATGGAATAATTCGCACTCGGGCATTCGTGCAAATTCTCATATCCATTTCGATATAGTATACAATCATTTGGACATGCGTGTTTCTTTCTGTACCCTATACCGATAGGGCACATATTTGTCTTTGCCTCGTAGTTAAAAGTAGGAAGCTCATTACCATCTGGAATCATCTCTTTTAAAAGTATCAACAATTATGTAAAACTTTTGTTGCTCCATTCGTACTTTGATTTTAAATTAGAAAGCTTATGCACGACAGACAACGTTGTGAATGCACTACCTTCAAATAAAGACTTCTCGACATATATTAATACTCTTTCATGTAACTTTGGCCCTTCCATCAAATGATCTTCAACGTCACGAAACATCTCATGAATGCAATCATTATCGTCATTTGCCACATTATTCACATCATTCCCATCATTCTCCCGATCATTCCCGTCGTTCTCCCGATCATTCCTGTCATTCTCATGATTACTAGAACTAGCTCTACTAAGTATACTTTCATTATGCCATATCCATCGCTCATAATTTTACTTAAACCCATAACGAATTATGTGATCTCTAATTTGATCTATGTTACGGAGTCTCCCTGAATTTTTACAATATCAACAAGGAAAAAAACAATTTCATCTCCTCTTCTTCAATGATCATTTAATGCACAATTGATGAATTCTTCAATTTGGTTGAGAAATGCATGACTGCTACGTTTTGTATTATACATCCAACTACGATCCATTTTTAAATGTCAAGGACAAGCTACACAAACAAAAGAAAAGGAAAATTGAATACCAACTAAAAGCAAATATGAAAGGTGGAAAAACGAAGAGAAATCATATCCTTTTATAAAATTAAATAGACCATCAAGAAGACTTAATATCTGTTAGTGGTATAACATTTAGTATTCAGTTTGTTGTGCATTGATTTAATATCATAAACATGCTAAGATGAACATCATATGCATGAAAAAAGGGAAAAAATATTACAATATAATAATTATGACTAGGGATACAAGATAAGACATTGGTACTTAAATAAAATCTCCAGTTTGTTAAGTTACTCGGTACATGATATTTGCTCGACCAGACCTGGAAAGAAAGAGACTATTAATAAACACATACCCTAACAAAAAGATTTTAGACGTCCTATACTGAATGTATGCTTGAGTTGTTGAACAAAACCTAACTGATGGATCCCTAATTAAAAGAAGGGTTTGAGTGAGTCCATTAAATGCATGATACTCTAACTAACAAATCATGATTATACATACATACCAGTACATGCATTTCTGAAAATATTGAAGCAGTCACCACGATGAGGTATGCATCAACAAAGGTTTTCAGCAAGCACACATAAGCAAAAGAGATCAAATAATTTATTTAAATTGTAATGCATTGGCCATCATTTACATTTCGGGCTAATGCTATTGAAACCGTTATCCCGTTTTAAACAGACATCCACCATAAGTTTTCAAAAGGACTTCAGAAAGATGTACAAAAATATCAACCACTCCTAACAAATCAAAGATATCTGTTTCGATAGAAACTTTCGGTCCATATGATGCTTAAAGGTGCATTTGCAACCAATTTGGTCCATCGTGCACAAAAAAGGTTATCAGCAAGAAGTTGTCAAATGTTGAAGTATGAAGTTATTACATGAAAATATTTAGGGTCCGTTTGATTTTGAACGAGAAGGGTTATTTGGTAGAGGAATTTGAAAGGGGTATTTAAAGGGGAATTATTGCGAACGGGCACTACTACTGTAACACCTCGTATTCTCTATGAACATAAAAGTAACAAATCAGAGAACAATTAAATTGTAGCAAAGTAATTAAGGAAAACGGGTTATGCCATTGCATTCTTCTCAAAATTCATCTTGGAATAGAATCCAAGTTTGCGTAAATCGGACTCCATATGAAGAAGATATGGCCTTCGGAAGTTTCAATAAAAACCAGCCCGAAATTCAAAAATTCAGATTTCGAAATTCAAAACAAACACCCGGGCTGGGCGGGAAAATTCCTGCCCAGGACCCAGGTCGACATTAGGGTCAACCTGGGGGTCGACCTGGGTAAACAGCTCGGCATTAGGGTCGACCTCCCCCCCCCCCCCTTTCCAGATCTGGAGAAAGATCCATTTTTCTACGCCTAGACGCCTTTCTAACCGGATTCGTGAGCTCTAACCTATTTAAACATCCCCAAACCTAGCTTTCTCTCCACACAATTTCATTCTGCCTATACTCTTCCTCTATTCTAATTAAAAATAAAAATGGCGCCGCTGCTCTGCTAGAATCAAAACTAGAACTAGTGCATCTTCTTCCAATCTGAATAGAGAGAACAACTATTTTCTAATCTAATCGATAGTCTACGCCAAAGGAGCGCTATTCAGTGTCAGAATACAGATCCCGGAAATCAAGAATCATTCCCTTTTTGTGAGTACAGTTATTTTCAGATATGAAATTTAATAGTTATCTTGACATTTTTGTGAATCTGGATCTGAGGTTATGCATACTTTTCTGTGGATCTATCTTGTTAATATTATTGTGACTGTTCGGTATCTGTTCCCTCTTTTCTTCCTTTTTGTTAATAGCCAGGCTACCACGATCCTGCACCAAATCTCATAAGAGATTAACGCACGAACGCTAAATTTTGGGACAAATAATGGATAATGCATAATTGGACATGATTGATCTTTGACTAATTTGAGAAATGGACATATGTTGTAAATTAGATCTAGATCTGTGTATACTCTGTAATTTGGAAGAAGTGGGATCATTGTATGATAACATATGACTTGAAACTTGGGGGACATAACGCATGTTTAAAATTAAGATCTGATTTTGAGATGTTATAATTTAAAGATCTAGATTTTTGGGTATATTTTAATATAACGATTCATGACTTGAAAAAGGAATATGTGACCTAGGCGTAAAGACCTATATTAAAATAGGATAACTATTAATGTGAATGCACCTAAAAATGATTTTTGGATATTGGCATTAAAGGCTATAATTTGGCATAATTCATATTTTATATCATGATTTGGGGCATTTAGAGAGTATTCTGTACTGTGCAAAGTATAACGAATATTTGGAGGCATATATTGTATTATGAATTATGACCATGATTTGGGCATGTAAGTTTATGCTTAATTTATGATTAGGCAAGATATGTAAATAGAATTTTAAGAAATTTAAATCTGTTAAATCTGTTATCTGCTCTGCCAATTTGTTGAATTGCCTAATCTGCTAAATCTGTTGAATTGCCTAATCTGCTAATCTGTTGAATCGCTTAATCTGCTAGATCTGTTATCTGTTGAATTGCCTAATATGTTGAAAGCTAAGTAATTGTAATTTGGGTATGAAAATCTGTAGGCTCGATCTAAGATTGAGTAAAACATGGAAATTTTATAAATTTGTTGTAACCTATAAAGAAGTTTAATCTGTTAAATGGACATAATTAGTCCGATATCTATATAATCTGTATTGGAATAAATTGGCTATGACACGAGGTTAGACTCTGTTTGCGATAGAAGCCTGCCCAGAACCAACCAGCTTAACCAGCAACCGCAAACTGTTAGTCTAATGTGAGAGGTCGTAGGCATAACTAAAATATGCTTAGACATGAGGTTAGGTCTGGCTTGTGGCAGAAGTCTTCCCGGAACCGCCCGGCACATCCAGCGACCACAAGCTACCGACCTAATGTGAGAGGTCTATGCATTAATATTTTATTATTTCAAATTTAAGGGAAATGTGGTGTCTAAAAACGTGTTGGGTGGAAAGGGTTAAATCAACTGGATTGATGAATCTAATAAACTCGTTTCGTGAATTTGTAGGCCCGATACAAAGTTAGACAATCTTTAAGTCTGTTAAATCCGTACATAGGATCTGTTAATCTGAAAACTTGTTAACTTGATTGTCTGATCTGTGAACTAGTAATCTGAACTCTGTCTGAAACTTGTAAACAAGTTAATCTGAAATGTGCTAGTCTGGGGACATAAGGTTAGGAGGGGAAATACTTGTGTCATCTGTTGTTTGGGACCCATATTAGTCAGTAACCCTTTCTAGTATCAAAACTTTGACCCAACACTATGTAGGGGTCCGGGCATGCTTACTGAACTAATTATAAGCAATTCATTCTGATAATGGCGAGGGGTGTTGATGGCGCGTTCCAACCGGGTCATGTGCGTGCATGGATCCGGTCTGCTCTGAGGATGTAAGACACCATGACATCTGTAAATAGGTCTGTGCCAATAGGTTGCCACTTTAGGGAGTGATACGCCCTAATGTGGGGCTGACACAGGGTATTTATGTATTAGGGAGCCGATCGCTTGGGAGTAGGACTTAGGGTACATTTAGTTCTGTATGTTTCTGTTGGTACTATCTGTTTTTGTTGGGTGGTAACACCTGTCTGTTTCTGCATGGTACCGTCTGTTGGGGTGGTAAAGGCCCATTACTAGTGTACACCTAATTCTAACATTCTGTTTCTGTAGGGATTATTCTGTTTCCGTACCTTCTGTCTGTTGGGGTGGTAAAGGCCCATTAGTTGGGTGGTAAAGTCCCATTATTAGTATTCTGCTTCTGTACCTTCTGTTTGTTCGGGTGGTAAAGACCCATTACTAGCATCCTGTTTCTGTAGAGATTATTCTGTTTCCGTTTCTGTTTCAGTTTAGACATTAGGGTAACACCTAATCCTGTTATACTAGTATTAGTGTAGAGAAGTGAAAAGCTTAGCTTTGCCTACTTCATTCCGTTTCTTCTGTTAACCTACTATTCCTGTTACGGTTATCTCTCATCCAGTTTTATTTACATGTCATGATACTATTATCTGTTTATATGTTGAAAGTCACTAGACTCACCAGACTTATGTCAGACCTAGTTTGTTTCGCCTCTTTTCTTTCCGTCCCCCCCCCCCTAAGGTTTTCAGGGTGGAAACATATGAGCTTGATTCAGATTCTCTCTACTTGAAGTGTTTGAAGTATTGCTTGGCTTTGGCTCTATCTTTCCATGGCAGTTTATATTGGGGATTATGGCTTTAAAAACTATGCATTCTGAAGGCTTTTGTACAAGACCGATATTTATGTACTTGAATTCCGATGTTGTGATTTTGAAAGATGTAACCAAACTTATTTCTATTTCTGTTGTAATAAAGTTATAAATTTCTCAAGTACTACTTTATCTGTCTTGTAAATTTTTGTTCTGTCTACTAAAACGCTCCATCAAAGTTAAGGCATTCCCTTTGCGAGTGACCTTAACGGGGATAGGGTGTTACAACCATAAATATGCGTTTTTCTGACGCATTATTTGTGTCAGCATGGCGTCGCTAATAATTTTGGTGATGCCTTAGTGACGCCAAAAGTGCATCAGAATAATGAGCGTCACTAAATTGCATGGCATCGTTAAAACATCAGAAGAGTGGTGTCGCTATGATGTCGCTAAAATATAGTGATGCCATTGTGACTCCCATATTTTGATGCAGTACATGTGCCACAATGGCGTCATCGCTAACTTAGAAACGCCTTTGTGATGTCTACTTTCTAAAGCATAGAACGTCATAACGGAGTCGCTAAAGTTTAATGACGTCGTTGCAAAGCAACAAGTTGCCAATGCAAATTGTGTGGATACACACCATCCAATTTATTCAATTCTATTGTTCAAAATTCCAAAAGAAGAAACATATCATATATATTGCACAAGTGAAGAGTACACCAATAAGTGAAATCCAACAGTATATGTATAAGATTAAACAAGTAAAATAAACTATAATTCTTAACCAATAATTTTAACTTATACAAAAGTGTAACAAATTTCAAACATTCCATATTGTCATCAAATTTTTCTTAATACTTCATCTCCTTTTCTTTATAATCACCATCATCTCTTGCAATCATAAATTTTTTGCACATCTTCTCTTGTAATCATCATTACCAACTTTCTTACAAATATCAACATAATTCACACCCTCAGTTGCCAAGTTGGATTGTATATCTGTCATTTAAAAAAAAGAACATATAAGTAAATGTTAGCATGATATCTAGAAGAGGATACATAGTATTAAAATTTATAGTCAACCATGGGCATTGTTCTAAGCAAAATTTGAATTATCAAATGTCGAAAATATAGAACGTACCAACATTCTCATACAGAATTAAAAAACAATGAGTTTTTTAGACTAAGTTATCAATTGAAATTTGGGGTTATGGAAGTTTGGATGATCTAGTTTACAAAAAACAGTCACCTTGCAATCTCTTTCCTTGCCTTTAGATGAATAGCTTTTGCACTGAATTTGCATGATCCAGTTAGAAAGTCTTCGAATTAATGATCTATAGACTGATTTTTCCGAGAAATAGGCTCTTTTTGTGAGTTCGTTTGGGATGTTTACTACTGCATCTTCATTGTTTTGTTGCAATAACCATCAACAATCCATGAGAAGATGCTATAATTTGGAGTAAATTCTGTAATCAATTAATAAATAAATGTCAGTATATTGAGAACTAGTTTCTAAGCATGAAGGTTTAAAAAAGTACTAATTACAGTAACAGTTAGTTATACTGCCATCTTTCTTATCATGTAACTCATAACATTCAATTAATAGCAGCAAGAAAACTTTATATGGTGTTATTATATAAAGAACTTAAGTTGGTGGTGCAAGTTGGGAAGTTATATGCATTACATCACTACCAATTTTCCAAGAAGACCGATATGTTTGAGACACAGATAATCTCAGCTCTTTACATACATACAAAAAATTAAAGTAAAATCATGTTCAAATAAACTTTTTATCGCTACAATTAGAAAACAAAGAAATTTTTTTAATCCTTACCTGCATTCGACATATCAAAAAGAACATCTTTGCTTCATCCATTTCATCAACCTTGCAAAATCCATGGATAAGAGCTTTATAAGTGAATTCGTCAAGCTTCAAACCTGACTCCCACATTTTATTCCGCACATTACATGCAAAGTGCATATTCTCTTTCTTACTATAAGCATAAATCAAAGTATTGCAGGTGAAATTATCAGGCTCAATATTTCTCTCATCCATCTCATTCAAGATAGCATTAGCAGCCATCATTTTACCCTCTTCTCATAACTTACGAATCATTGAGTTATATGTCACTACTCCTGGATACAACCCGTTTACCTCCATTTCTTTATGAAGTTTCAATGCTTCATCAAGCTCATCTGTTTGACAATACCCATCTATACGAGTGGTGTATGTAACTTGAATAGGAACCACGTCTTTAATATCTCTAAATAGCTTCATAGCATCACTATTAGTGAACTTCTCCCTGAACAAAGTAGGAAGATGATACTATAAGTATGGGCTTGTGAATAGGCTCAAGTGCCGGGTTAGTAGTGATGCAGGCTATGTCTAGAGTTTAGGTTGGTCATATAATGGGCTAGCTCCATGGCTATGTGCTGTTTGAACAAACAATAGGGTGAAAAGCTTGCCATAGACCATGCTCAAAGTTTATGTAGTTGGGTGTAGTTCAGTATATAGGTTACTTGTTATTGATTTCGGGTGGCTGAAACACCAGCAAATGATTTCGGATGCACTTCTTTGTAAATACCCGCATCCATAAAGCATATCCTTGTTGTGGCTAGTAGTAGGTTAGTAGTAGTTGAGTTCCCTTGAACATATACTAAGTCTCAGTAGTCTCATTAATTGAGTTCCCACTACTGTTTATGCACTTATGATTTTATTTAAAGCTTATGCACTTTTCATGTTTGTTAGTTATCCAACGACAATACACCGGATATTTTTTTCTACATAAAAGTGAAATAGATGGTTGACTCGAGGATAAGTTAACTCTGTATCAATTATTATACCCACACTGAAAATGAAATTTAAAACATTCAAAATAAGTTTTTTTTTGAGATCTAACTGAATTCAATATTCCAAATAACTAACAGTCAGTTAATACTGTTTCCATTGAGAAACAACAATATACTAAACATACTTCCATTAAGATTTAAGATATTCGGCTGTTGATTATAATTAAAATCTATTGTAAAAGAAAATTAAATTCGGATATCTGGAGTAAAATATACCTATTGAAAGCAAATACATAACGCTTACCGATAAGTGTTTACCTTCGAATTTTGCAAGGAAATTTGCTAGCAAACAAGGAGAGAAGAACAGATATATTTGCAACTGCGTATTGAAACACGAAAGAAAATTTTTGATCCCCAACAACGAGATAAAGGATAGCGTCATAAATATACCAATAATGATCGAGAAGGATTGAATAAAATAACAAATAATTTATCAAGCTAGTCGGGTTCCATCACGTTGTCGATAGATGATTTGAAGCAGAATTATAAATTTCTTTTGCTGGTAGGTTTCTAAAATTTGGGGGAAAACTTTTTAATTTAGGTTTAAGATCTATGACCTGATTTGATTTGTAGGGAGAATTAATATTTACGCTTTAGTATGATTGTATTCGTTGTTTTCTTTCCTCGTTATTTATAAAAAGGACACGGATGACTGATTAAAACCCTTAGACTGTTGGATCTGAATGGTTCAAACAGACAGTATTGTGAGGATGCAAATTGCTCCATGTTTGTCCATAATGTGTTGCCAATTTGCTTGGCGCCAGCAAGACAAAAATAATTGTTGAATCTTTAACGCCTTGTCTATCAATAGAAATTAAAAAAATAACGATGATGTCACCAAGACGCCGACAATTATTGTAACGACCCGGAAAATCTGAACCAATTTAAAAATTTTAAATTGGCTAAAATGATGGATTTTAAATATTTAAAATAAATATTTTAAGTAATAGCAATGAAAAGTGAGTTTGAATCGACATTTGAAAACGAATATAATTAATTCTAATTATAAACAAGGCCTGAAATGGCACTGCGGTTTCAAAAATTGAATTCAAACTTTATCGGACTGTACCGGGTGCAAAACAAAACGGATTTGAGTGAAACGAAAAATATTTAAATTTGTTAGTGAATACCTTTCTAAAGAATCTGAAAAATCGAAGTTTCATAGCGGAAAGCAAAAGTTATGGCCAAATGAATTTTCAGAAAGGTCGCTATGGAATTTATATAGCCCGTGAAATTGGCCATTTTGCAAACGACCTCAGAATTCAACGAAACCACTTTTGTTGGATCCGGGATGTGAAGTTATTGCTAGGTTTCAAATTTCATAATTTTTTAAGCTAGTATGTGAGCGTGGCAAAGAAAAACGTGTTTTGGTCAATTACAATCAAATTGGATCGACCAGAAATGGGCCTTTTTGCAAACAGTCTCAGAATTCGACGAAACTAGTTTTGTTGGGACCGTATCATCAAAACATAGCCAGATTTATTTTTCTGGAATTTTTCGAAATAATTTGTGGCCCTGGCAAATTGAAATGTACGTTCAAATCGAATATTGAATGTTATATATTTTAAATTGAATGAAAACTGACTGAAACAGTTGAATGGGCCTACGAAACATATCCCATTGTGTTCGGAATGGGGGTAAAACGCTAGGGACGATAGTCGTTGGGATTGAATTGGTGTTCGTAGGTGAAAGAGGGTATTCTAGAAATTTAAAAATATATAAATTAATAAAAAAAACCTATTGGCTAATCACTTTTCTCTCTCCCCGAAAACCCTCCAGATCTACGCCGATTAGCCCTTCTTCTTTTCTCGTTCATTTTCTGATCAATCCACGCAATAAAACCGCATGCTCCTTTGGAAGTTTTTGTAGAGTTTTCTTCCACCTTCAAATCCATATAAGTTGTGTGATTTTTCGTTGAGTGTAGAGGGAGAATCGAGCTTCGAAAGTTCGGGTGTTGAAACCGCCGCCGCTGCTTCCTCCGACCATCGAGCGCTGCCGCACCCCCCTGTGCACGTGCGCCTCTCCTCCCCCTTCGACGCTGCGAAGGCCGATCGACGAATAGCTACACGGATTGATAGAAAATTGCAAACCTAGTTTTGAAGAATTTTTGAAGGTAACGGCTGTGTTTTATTTAATCTAATTTTAACACCTTTAAACCGTTGCAAACTTTGAAAAATCATATCTTTTTCGTGTGTTGACGAAATTCAGTAAAACAAGAGACAGTGGACTCGTGTGGACGTCTTCTACATTCTAGAAGAGACCGCATATTTTTCTGAGCCTTCTGCTATTTTTGGTGGAGTGGAACCCAATGTGAGATTTCTAATTTATAAACGATATGGAAAACGACGATGTATAAATAATATAGTCGATGTATGTGTTATATAAGCGTTGTACACCTCTTGTATAAGCGTTGTACGTTCGATGTATAAGTTGTATATGCGTTGTAGAAATTATATATGTGTTGAAATAGAAGTGAAATGCTATATATAAATATATATATACGCCCCTCGTCCACAAACCATGGACGATATTTATTGGTTGTGATTGGTGTGAAAATTGGTTGATTACGAATGGTTGATTGGAATTATTTGTGGTTGAAATTGATTGATTGTGGTTGAAAAATACCCGTTTGTGGTTGAGAAATATTTGGTTGAAACCACATAGGATTAGTTTGTGGAAATGAAATAAATATATACATGCCGCCTGCGTGCGAACTAGATGCATGATTCCCCATTGTCAAAAACCGCGAGGTTTTAAGGTAGAGCGAGGAGCCGTACAAGGGACGGTCCCGGTTTTAACTACCATGCCATTATGCTGCCGAAATTTTGAATAATATTCATGTGTTAGAATTATTTTCATTTGTTGAAACTATATTTATTCGTTGTATAGAAAACCTTCATGTGTTGAATTGAAATTCATTCGTTGAATAGAATTCATGTGTTGAATGGTATTCGTGTTTTTAAATATAAAAATCACCTTTTTATCTATATATACAAACTATAGAAAACCTTCATGTGTTGAATCGATATTCATTCGTTGAACAGAAATTCATGTGTTGAATGGTATTCGTGTTTTAAATATAAAAATCACCTTTTTATATATATATATATATACAAACTACAAAAAACCTTCATGTGTTGAATCGAAATTCATTCGTTGAATAGAAATTCATGTGTTGAATGGTATTCGTGTTTTAAATATAAAAATCACCTTTTTAGCTATATATATAAACTATAGAAAACCTTCATGTGTTGAATCGAAATTCATTCGTTGAATTGAAATTCATGTGTTGAATGGTATTCATATTTTGAAATAAACTGTTTTATAATAAAAATCATATTTTTATCATCTATACGTCTATATAAAATAATCGTGTTTTGAAATAAATTGTTTTATAATAAAAATCATATCTTTATCATCTATATGAACTATATAAAAAATCATGTTTTGAAATGAATTGTTTTACAATAAAAATCACATTTTTATTATATACATGAATTGTTAAAAATAGCGAAGTGTTGAAATAGAAGACAGTTAGATAAAAATATAATTTTTATCAAATGTATGAAAAGAATATAGCTTTGAAATCGAAGAATCGATATATATATATAAATAAAATTAAAATATATCGAATAACGAAGCTGCAGTTCGTATTTTGAAACCGTGATTTCAAACGATTAGTGCGGGAGATCCAACCATCGGATTTTCCCAAAACCGCAATCGTTGGGTTCGCTTTGGAAATATCTTTCCAACGGCACCAACTTTGTAAAAATCCAACGGTTGGATTGTCTGGAATGTTTAATTCAAATCTGAAGAAAAACAGCGTCAGAATCGATTATATTTATATATATATATATATATGTATATATATATATATATAATTATATTTAATCGAATAACGACGCTGCAGTTCGTATTTTGAAATTGAAACTTCAAACGATTATACCGGGAGATCCGACCGTCGGATTTTCCCGAAACTGGAACCGTTGGATTCGTTTTGAAAAGATCTTTCTAATGATGTAAATTTTGTGAAGATCCAATGGTTAGATTTTCAGATATGTGTAAATCAAATCTGAAGAAAAACAGCGCCACGGCCGCCTTATCGCCCGAAGCGTCGTTTTGAATAAATTGGCTATTTTAAAATAAATAAAAATAGCGATAAATCGTTATAAAATATTATAAACGATATGGATGAGAAATTTAGAAACTAACTGAAGGTTGGCTAAGTCGAATGGTTTCTTGGGTATTGATCTGATGTTGGTTTCGGCCTTCGGGGTTAATATTTGGGAAATCGTTCTCTTACTGATTGACGGTTAGTGACTAATGAATTGAAACGATGCGTGTGTATGTTAGTGTTGCACTTATTTATTATATACGCGAGTTGCTCAGAAAGACCGGGTTTATCCCATTCTGAATGATTGAATCGACGATAAGAAATCGAAGATGAAGACGGTGGTCGAAGACCGGAGATCTTCACCTCGTTTGGATGGTAACCGAGGTCCTGATTGGGAGGCATCCCGAAATATGGATAATGAGTGGTGATCGTCCAGACGTACGTGGTGATCGATGGGTTTGCGATGTATATAGTGCCTCCGGTTTTGTTCAGACCCAGAACGGACTTGCAAATGGACAGTGTGTCTGACATTGGAATTTATTCTGTGTGATTGATAGCCATCAGTTGCACGGTGTGAATTGCCTGTGTGGCATGCTACGATGCAATGATCAGGGCTTCTGTTGAAAAGCAAAGTCTTGTGGTGATGATCAAAGCACCGCCTGTGTGGCGTAGCTTTGTGTATAACGTGAAATCATGAGCCTCACACCCCGGTATGAACCAGAAACGGGAGAGGACCTCAGGGAGGACATGCGTTTCTTTCTAGTTAGAAGTAGCGTCAGTGGTTTTACACGCCCTGACGAGTTTGACTTTTGTGGTTGTTGTTGTTGCAAGGCGCCTCGGTTTGATCGGACGATCCGGGTCCGATTGAGTCATTCGTTGGCTCATTTACGCCCCAAAGGGTGGGGAAACGTATTGTTTAGGAATTTTAAACCACATCGGTGGACCGGCCCTGACGATCCTAGGGTCACTCGAGCTCTGATCCTATGGCTCAGGCTAGAGAGTCGCGAAGTCGGTAAGGACTATCTTTTGCCTTGGTTCATGACGGAAATCCAATTTCCAAATACGTGACTGTGCAGTTTTGATTGTATGCCTATATTTGGCGACATAGTGGCATGGGACGCTCATGTCGTCTATGATTGATAGTTATGATTTGAAATTTTTTTTGAAACATATAAACACTAGTAGTAATATCAAATGCTTTTGTTTTATTCGAATCAAGCATATTTTGACCATTATAAGGTAAAACTCTATCCTCCGGTTTGCGTTGCATTGTGTGATGGGAACTGAGTCTTATAATGGCTTCATTTTTAAAAGAAGCATTGCGATGTTTAAAAAAAAGATTTGTTTTTAAAGCACTGGCAATCCAATGGAGTAAACCCGTTCCACGAAAGTGGCATGGTCCTGTGATTTGCAATATTATAAATGTGTTGAGTAGATTTCTCATACCAGTCCCATGACTGACTCGTAGTTTGTTTCACTTTCAAACTTGGGTGCCCCTTTTTCTACACAGGTAGCCTTGTATTCAGGTTTAGCTGGCTCTTTCTGGATAGCTTGAGCTGAAGATGGATTCTATCATTTATCTCTTTTTATGTTGTTCAGCTCCTATTGTACATTATGTTTGTTTTCCTCTGTCGACATTTATGTATAGCTGAACTGTATTTTTTTCTAAGTATGATCCTATATACTGTGTAACTCTGATGATTACGTTTATCCAGTATATTCTATTGTTCATTATCTGGTGCATTTATTTATTTATGTTCTGCTATTATCTGTTTCTGTGTTATATTCCAAAGATTACCCTTGCCACCGTCAGTACGGGGTTTGGATTGTATATCAACATAATTCACACCCTCGGTTATATTGCACATCTTCTCTTGTGATCATCATTACCAACTTTCTTACAAATATCAACATAATTCACACCCCCGGTTGCCAAGTTGGATTGTATATCTGTCATTTACAAAAAAGAACAAATAAGTAAATGTTAGCATGATATCTAGAAGAGGAGACAGTATTAAAATTTATAGTCAACCATGGACATTGTTCTAAGCAAAATTTGAATTATCAAATGTCGAAAATATAGAACGTACCAACATTCTCATACAGAATAAAAAAACGATGAGTTTTATAGACTAAGTTATCAATTGAAATTTTGGGTTATGAAAGTTTGGATGATCTAGTTTACAAAAAACAGTCACCTTGCAATCTCTTTCCTTGCCTTTAGATGAATAGCTTTCGCGCTGAATTTGCATGATCCAGTTTACAAAGTCTTCGAATTAATGATCTATAGACTGATTTTTCCGAGAAATAGGCTCTTTTTGTGAGTTCGTTCGGGATGTTTACTACTGCATCTTCATTGTTTTGTTGCAATAACCATCAACAATCCATGAGAAGATGCTATAATTTGGAGTAAATCATGTAATCAATTAATAAATAAATGTCAGTATATTGAGAACTAGTTTCTAAGCACGAAGGTTTAAAAAAGTACTAAATACAGTAACAGTTAGTTATACTGCCATCTTTCTTGTCATGTAACTCATAACATTCAATTAATAGCAGCAAGAAAACTTTATATGGTGTTATTATATAAAGAACTTAAGTTGGTGGTGCAAGTTGGGAAGTTATATGCATTACATCACTACCAATTTTCCAAGAAGACCAATATGTTTGAGACACAGATAATCTCATCTCTATACATACATACCAAAAATTAAAGTAAAATCATGTTCAAATAAACTTTTTATTGCTACAATTAGAAAACAAAGAATTTTTTTTATCCTTACCTGCATTCGACATATCAAAAAGAACATCTTTGCTTCATCCATTTTGAGACGACCCGAACTTCCCCGTGAAGGAAAGCACGGATAGAATTGAGGACAAGACAAAATAAAACGCATACGGAAGAACATTTCATTGTTATTACAACAATTCCATCAGATGCAAGAATATACAGAGTATAAATGAATAAATTACATTCGATAAATATCAGAGATTACAATAAATTACATAGCAGCGGAAAAATAATACAAAAGCGCAACTAGAAGTGATACACGGATACAGAGCTTTCCGAGCATCGTTCCAGCTGTTAATCAGGACCATATGAATATAAATCTGCAAAACCAAAACTACTAGCTGCCCGTGTGGAAAATAGGGGCACCCAGAGTTTAGGTTAAAACAATAAACTCCAGGTCAGTCATGTGACTGGTGTGAGAACTAAAACAGTTATTAATATTGGTTTTAAAGTTTGGTAAATCAAGGGACCACGCCGTATAACACGGAACGGGTTTCCTCCCAAGAATACCAGTGCATAGAACAAACAGCGCAATGCTAAATAAAGAAAAATGAAGCTGTTATAAGACCCAGGTCCCATCACACAATGCAACGCAAGCCGGAGGATAGGGTTTTTACCTTATAACAGCCAAAGCATGCTTGATACGTTTAAAACACATTATTTGATACTATTATAGGTGTATAGTGTCAAAACAATTTCAATCATAAATATCAATCATAGGCGGCATGAATGACCCATACCACTATGTCGCCATACTAGGTTCTACAAATAAAACCGAAACACACGTATTGGAAATTGGATTTCCGTCATGAGCCGAGGCAAGGGGCAAGCTCCTCTCCGCGTTCGAGACACTCTAGCAAATGTCCCAGGACCCCACTATGATCCTTGGACCTTCAGGGCCGGTCCTCTCTTACTTTTGAGGATTAGTTATTCCTGAACACACGTTTCCCGGTCCTTACAGACCTATATCCGAGGCGCCTCGTATCCGACAACCACACAGGTGAAAAGTATATAAATGTCAGGGCTGGTAGGTCACTGACACCACCCTAGCTAGAAAGAAACGTCGTGCTCTCCCTGCAGTCACTATCCCGTTTTTGACTCATACCGAGGTGTGAGGCTCGCGAATTCACGTTATACACAAAGCTACGCCACACAGGCCGTGCTTTGATCATCAACCACAAGACTTTGCTTTTCAACAGAAGCCTTGATCAATTGCCACTTACGCATGCCACACTGGCAATTCAGTCCATGCGACTGATGTCCATCGATATACAACCTCTGAGCTCGTATGTCTCAGAGAAGGGCGTTAAGCAAGAGAATAAATTCTCCGCCGCCAAACAGATGTATATTTAATAGAGATCAATCAACACAGAATAAAATCCAATGTCAGACACACAATCCATTTACAAGTTCGTTCTGGGTCTGAACGAAACCGGAGGCACTTTCCTCGCATATCCATCCATCTCCAAGTACGTCTGGACGATCACCAACTGATTCCCTCATCCTGGGTGTACAGCCCAATCAAGATCATCAGTAATCACCCAAACGATGTGAAGACTTCCGGTCTTCAACCACCGTCTTCATCTTCGACATCTCGTCGAATCGGTTATTCAGAATGGGTATAAACCCGGCCTTTCTGAACAACCCACGTATATAATAAACGAATGTTACGCAAACACAACAAACGCCTCATTCCAATTCAGAATATTCTTTTATTCACAAAATCACATTCTTAGGGAAAGGTTCCCATTAATTTTATCGAAGATAAATTCTTCTAAATTTATTCTATAATCTTCCTTTGGATATCATTTCTAACTAGTCGGGATTAACGAACCACACCGAAGTAATTATTTGTTTTATTTCCCAATCCCAACCTATATATCCCCTGGAGCAAAACTGGTGATACTCCATTCCTAACACCACGGTGTTATCGGTAAAATTAATTACCATTTCACGTCCAAATCTAATTAAAGATTTAACTATCGCTTTGGAGCAAAACTGGTGATACTCCACTCTCGATCACTTTTCAGATTTGATAATTTAAATTATCAATTCACATTTTAATCTAATCAAAGATTCATTAAAACTACACTTAGTCTTAATCTTCTCAAAAATCAATATTCTGCCTTTAACTGGGTTAAAGAACCAATGTCTTCAAAAACATGATTCACGATAAACCCAAATCACATTTGATATTAAATACAAGGCTCTGAATAGAAAATATATCGGCTTATATTCAATATCAAATCCTGAAACCAACATATATCGTATTGGAAATAACGATATGAGATATATCTTTCAAATTCCCATAACAATATCTGTATAGTCCCGAAATCCAACATCGAAATATCCCGAAGATAATTTCGATTCAACTCCAGTCCAATCCACGTATTGGGAATATGGATTATTTTTAAAATCACTTTCAAATTCAATTTATTTATTTCAAAAATAATTTGATTTTAATTCTAGTTCAAACCCAGTTCATTTTGATAAAAATCTATTTTTATCCTTTCAAATGTGGAATTCTTCAGCCCAATTTTTCCCAAATCATTTCTTATGATTTTACACAAATTATAGATAATTTTAATAATTTTATCAAGGCCCGTACAGTCGATTTCCATCAACGGCCATCGAACTGCACTTACAGCGACCTTTTCTGAATTTGATTTGGACATAATTCCAAATCCAACCGTTAGATTTCAAATTTCTAATATTCAATGGAAAGCTCTTTTCGATACGAACCCAACGGTTCCGGTTTTAGGAGAATCCGACGGTCGGATCTCCCGCAATGTCCGTTTGAAATAAATGGTCGAAATTCACGAACTGCCGCGGCGCGGCGCGTTCTATTCAGGCCATTATATATATATAATATATATTATATATATTTCGTCGATTTCCTTTTAAAACATATTTTATAAATCGTTTTAAATTCGTTTTCAAAACCATTTCAACACTACATTCAATTTCAAATCGATTTGATTTCAATTCAATTCAAATTCTAATTCGTTTCAATTCAATTCAATTTGAATTCATTTTTATTCAATTCGAATTCAAATTCACTTTCTATTCAATTCGAATCGAATTCATTTACTATTCGATTCGAATTCATTTCAAATTGATTCAATAAAATTTCAATTTGAATTTTTAATCTAATTTAATTTGAATTTCATTTCAAAATATTAAGTTTTGAAATCACTTTTCAATATTCATTATAAAACGAATAAAATCGATATATAAATGTCGTTCACGTCAAAATAGCGCATCCCTAATCCACACGGCTTTATATATTTCAATAAATTCATTATTCTATTCAACAAATGAATATTTATTCTATTCAACACATGAATCTATGTTTCTTTCAACACACGACTAATCTCAACACATGAGTACTGTCAACACATCACTATTTTTGTTATGTAAAGTATTTTATAAAACTAAGGTATCTATCGTTTGATTTTAATTAGACTCCACCGTAAAGTAGATTCTAATCGTAAATATGATAAAGATGTAAATTTCATTGTATAAAATATTTCACTCAACACATGAACATCGTCAACACATGACTATTTTTATATTCAACACATGAATTTTCTTTTATAATATTCATTATTTTCCCGATTGGAATGAGGCCCAATCAATCACCATATAACGTTAATTATATGGATTCCATACAACACATGTATATAATAGCATTGAAAAATAATCAACCATCAACCAAAGTGCACTACACTGTATAAGCATCAAATATAGATATCTTACGCTTATAACAGCCTGTCAATCAATCGATCGACATATTTAATCAATCAGGATGAGTGAACTTCAAATTTCATCCCAACACCCGTGTGGGGTTTCAAACAA
Source organism: Allium sativum (assembly GCA_030737875.1). Lineage (NCBI taxonomy): Eukaryota > Viridiplantae > Streptophyta > Magnoliopsida > Asparagales > Amaryllidaceae > Allium > Allium sativum. Next base: position 921,397,498 of record CM060926.1, on the reverse strand, counting down.
TCAAACACAGATTTTTAGTTGTGCAGTTGGGCGATGTGTAAAATTTATCGACCCATTCAATATCAGTCAAATCAGTGTATATAAACAAATCGGCCGATTTGTTTATAAATATTTATTTATTCACTTTCACGTTAAAAACTATATTTTTGACGATAATATATTTTATTTTAACACATGAATTTCTATTCATTTCATTTACACAATAAAAATGATATTCTTATTTTTCTAACATATTTTAGAAAATTTCGGCGGCATAACGGCACGATACTAGAAACGGGACGAGGCCTAGCCTTATCCCCGGTCTAGTGAAGGCCCACGCCATTCACACATCAATCAATCCATTCCATTTCACCAAACAATTCAATTCAAACCCAACAAACTAGCCAACCACTCAACCAAACAATTTAACAAACAAGCCATCCATGGTCTGTGGATGACGGGTGTCGGGTGCTACTAAGCACCGTCTGCATCCTAGTATATATATATAACTAGAAAAAGAAATTTGAAGAGTGAGAAATTCTCACCGAAAGCTATCCAATACCACGACTCTTCATTTATAGAAATCTCCTTCGTTATCCCATCTTCGTCATCTTCGTTGCCCGTAGTCACTATATATATAAAAATCACACATTTTTATATTTCGATATCTTTAAAACAAAAATCACATTTTTATTTATTCACTTTCAATTTAAAAGTCATATTTTTATAATCCCTTCATATTTTTAAAAATCGAATTTTCACTTCGTTATTCAATATATGAAAAAAAATAAGCATATTTTCACAACGCTACTATATAGATAAAAATTATATTTTTATCACCTTATTCTTCATATAAAAATTTCGCCCTTTCAAAAATAAAGTTTTCGCCTTTATAAAAATAAAGTTTTCGCCTTTATAAAAATAAAGTTTTCTAAAAATCATATTTTCTATTTTGCTACCTATATACAAAGATGATATTTTTAATATCCCTAACATGTAAAAATTGTATTTTTACTTCTTTACATAAACAAAAATCATATTTTTACACCTTCTACAATAATAAAGATTATATTTTTACCACTTTGAAAATATATAAATCATATTTTTATAATCGCTATATAGTAAAGACTATATTTTTAATTCTTTAAAAATATAAAAACTATATTTTTATTACTTTAAAAATATAAAGATCGTATCTTTCACCAAATAAAAATCTAATCTTGCCTTTTCTAAATAAATAAAAAACCGTATTTAAACCATGCTTTTATTTTTAAATTAGCTAAACTAAAATAAATAAAATAAATAATATAAAAGAACTCACTTTAATTCGGTATTTTCCAGAGGGGTCTCGCGGTTCTCTCACACGATAGAAGGAGGCGGAGGCGAAGGTCTTGGGGGAGGTCGATTTGGGTATTTAGGGCTAGGAGTCTCGAATTGGGGTGTATAGAAGAAGGGGGCGACGGAATAAGGAAGAGGGGAAGGCGTCAGGGTCTGGGGAGGTGGAGGTGTACCTGCGACGGCGGCGGCAGGCTTGGAGCGGCGCGGTGGGTTGTGGGTGTCGCGGTTTTTACAGAGGAGCGAGGGGAGAGAGAGGGGATCGCGGGAGAGAGAAGGGAGGCTGGAGGAGTTCGCCGTGGTGGTGGAGGCGACGCCGACTTCGGAGGAGCGACGGTCGGTGGAGCGGGTTTGGGGATCGACCCATTTTTTTCTCTTTTTTTTTATGAAAATCAATTTTGAAATAAAGAGGGGGGGGGCCAGAAGGTAAAGGGATAGATTTAATTTTTTTTTTATTAATTTAATTATTTTATTTTTCAAAAAGTTGACTTTCACATACGACCTCTAAACGAGGCCCATCGCCTGTCGTCCATAACGTTTTACCCCTATTCCGAACACAATGGGATATGTATCGTAGGTTGATTTGATCGTTACAATCAGTTTCCGTTAAATTTACATTTAAATCACTATATTGAATTTTAAACGTACATTTCAAATTACCGGGGTCACATACTAACTCTAAAAATTCTCGAAAAATATTTTCTAGCTTCGTATTGACGATACGGTCCTAACAAAACTAGTTTCATCGAATTCTGAGACCGTTAGAAAAATGGCCAATTTCCAGTCGATTAAAATCAACTGAAATGGTCAAAACACGTTTTCCTATGCCACGCTCACATATTGATTCGAAAAATTATGAAATTTGGAATCTAGCAATAATTCAACATCACGGACCCAACAAAAGTGGTTTCGTCGAAATCCGAGGTCATTTGCAAAATTCCTATTTTTAAGGGCCTGAATTCCATAGCGACTATTCAGAATTTTCAACTGGACATATTTTTTGATTCTCGCTACGAAATTTTGATTTTTCGGATTCGTTGGAAAGATATCCACAATTAGATTCCATTATTTTTGGTTTCACTAAAATCCGGATTGTTTTGCACCCGGTACATTCAATTGAAGTTTGAAATCGAATTATCGAACTACCGCGCCATTTTCAATTCTATTTATAATTATATATAAATATTTATATTCTAACGACGACGTATAAAATATATACGTCGAATTCTATTCAAAATAAATTTCTCGTCGATATTATTTAAAATAATCTATTTTAAATATTCAAAATTCGTCAAAATTGCCAAAATAAAAATTTTAAACTGGCCCAGATTTTACGGGTTATTACAATCTCCCCCACTTAAAACTTTTCGTCCCCGAAAAGGAACAAAGTCGAAAGTGGTTTGATTAATCAACTCTACGTTCGATCTGGCTTCCATTCTCCAACTTTTTAGTTTCTGAGAATTTTCAAAAATTTCAAAAATTTGGCTAACACCCTAAATTTTTGAAAAATTTCGCCATAACCTCCCCTGCACCGGGAGCATCGGGGAATTTCAAATAGCTTCCCCGGTCCTTCAGATCTCAAAAAGAAAAAGAAAACGCCAAGCGGCTAGCCAATAGGCTCATAAAATCATCATCACCCAAACAAACAGTAAATTATAGTAAACATGTACCTATTTATCGGGCAAACAAATTTTATTCTCTGCTCTAGCCTCCTTGCTATGACCTGTTCAATGTAAGCATATGTATATGCAAGCAAATGCAACCAATTTTCAATACAATTCATATTCGGTTTCATTAGGCTAAATGATTCAAAATTATCAAACAAATAAACAAACAACACAAACAGCAATCAATTAGTGAATTAGAGTTTCAAATTCATAATTTTGATACATATACAGAAAATCTTGTTTTTGATGCCAATTCACAACAATGTGTTCTAGCTATATAAGTCTTGGTTCTCACACCAGTCTAATGGAAATATATAGATATCACACCTTCGAAACACGAATATAAATACTGATGATGTGGCCACATCACCAGAATTATCCCCGGGTGTCTAGAATGTGATTCTATATCTATCCAGTATATTAAAACTTCGAATATACGTTCATGACGCGTATACGCGAAATCTATATATACTCGATTGTCCATATTCAACATAAATAAATAATCAAATACGTATAAAGCGATTTAAATTTCAAAACAAAATTGTTTTCTTTTGAAAAATATACTCTTCACACTCGTTCTAGGACACTACTGATCCTATCTCTAACGAGTCATTCTAATTGGATATTACTAATCCAATATCTGATGAATTCTTTCGTATGGTTCTAATGTGTCTTGTTCTCGAGCTCTGTAAACCAAAGCTCTGATACCAAACTGAGACGACCCGAACTTCCCCGTGAAGGAAAGCACGGATAGAATTGAGGACAAGACAAAATAAAACGCATACGGAAGAACATTTCATTGTTATTACAACAATTCCATCAGATGCAAGAATATACAGAGTATAAATGAATAAATTACATTCGATAAATATCAGAGATTACAATAAATTACATAGCAGCGGAAAAATAATACAAAAGCGCAACTAGAAGTGATACACGGATACAGAGCTTTCCGAGCATCGTTCCAGCTGTTAATCAGGACCATGTGAATATAAATCTGCAAAACCAAAACTACTAGCTGCCCGTGTGGAAAATAGGGGCACTCAGAGTTTAGGTTAAAACAATAAACTCCAGGTCAGTCATGTGACTGGTGTGAGAACTAAAACAGTTATTAATATTGGTTTTAAAGTTTGGTAAATCAAGGGACCGCGCCGTATAACACGGAACGGGTTTCCTCCCAAGAATACCAGTGCATAGAACAAACAGCGCAATGCTAAATAAAGAAAAATGAAGCTGTTATAAGACCCAGGTCCCATCACACAATGCAACGCAAGCCGGAGGATAGGGTTTTTACCTTATAACAGCCAAAGCATGCTTGATACGTTTAAAACACATTATTTGATACTATTATAGGTGTATAGTGTCAAAACAATTTCAATCATAAATATCAATCATAGGTGGCATGAATGACCCATACCACTATGTCGCCATACTAGGTTCTACAAATAAAACCGAAACACACGTATTGGAAATTGGATTTCCGTCATGAGCCGAGGCAAGGGGCAAGCTCCTCTCCGCGTTCGAGACACTCTAGCAAATGTCCCAGGACCCCACTATGATCCTTGGATCTTCAGGGCCGGTCCTCTCTTACTTTTGAGGATTAGTTATTCCTGAACACACGTTTCCCGGTCCTTACAGACCTATATCCGAGGCGCCTCGTATCCGACAACCACACAGGTGAAAAGTATATAAATGTCAGGGCTGGTAGGTCACTGACACCACCCTAGCTAGAAAGAAACGTCGTGCTCTCCCTGCAGTCACTATCCCGTTTTTGACTCATACCGAGGTGTGAGGCTCGCGAATTCACGTTATACACAAAGCTACGCCACACAGGCCGTGCTTTGATCATCAACCACAAGACTTTGCTTTTCAACAGAAGACTTGATCAATTGCCACTTACGCATGCCACACTGGCAATTCAGTCCATGCGACTGATGTCCATCGATATACAACCTCTGAGCTCGTATGTCTCAGAGAAGGGCGTTAAGCAAGAGAATAAATTCTCCGCCGCCAAACAGATGTATATTTAATAGAGATCAATCAACACAGAATAAAATCCAATGTCAGACACACAATCCATTTACAAGTTCGTTCTGGGTCTGAACGAAACCGGAGGCACTTTCCTCGCATATCCATCCATCTCCAAGTACGTCTGGACGATCACCAACTGATTCCCTCATCCTGGGTGTACAGCCCAATCAAGATCATCAGTAATCACCCAAATGATGTGAAGACTTCCGGTCTTCAACCACCGTCTTCATCTTCGACTTCTCGTCGAATCGGTTATTCAGAATGGGTATAAACCCGGCCTTTCTGAACAACCCACGTATATAATAAACGAATGTTACACAAACACAACAAACGCCTCATTCCAATTCAGAATATTCTTTTATTCACAAAATCACATTCTTAGGGAAAGGTTCCCATTAATTTTATCCAAGATAAATTCTTCTAAATTTATTCTATAATCTTCCTTTGGATATCATTTCTAACTAGTCGGGATTAACGAACCACACCGAAGTAATTATTTGTTTTATTTCCCAATCCCAACCTATATATCCCCTGGAGCAAAACTGGTGATACTCCATTCCTAACACCACGGTGTTATCGGTAAAATTAATTACCATTTCACGTCCAAATCTAATTAAAGATTTAACTATCGCTTTGGAGCAAAACTGGTGATACTCCACTCTCGATCACTTTTCAGATTTGATAATTTAAATTATCAATTCACATTTTAATCTAATCAAAGATTCATTAAAACTACACTTAGTCTTAATCTTCTCAAAAATCAATATTCTGCCTTTAACTGGGTTAAAGAACCAATATCTTCAAAAACATGATTCACGATAAACCCAAATCACATTTGATATTAAATACAAGGCTCTGAATAGAAAATATATCGGCTTATATTCAATATCAAATCCTGAAACCAACATATATCGTATTGGAAATAACGATATGAGATATATCTTTCAAATTCCCATAACAATATCTGTATAGTCCCGAAATCCAACATCGAAATATCCCGAAGATAATTTCGATTCGACTCCAGTCCAATCCACGTATTGGGAATATGGATTATTTTTAAAATCACTTTCAAATTCAATTTATTTATTTCAAAAATAAATTGATTTTAATTCTAGTTCAAACCCAGTTCATTTTGATAAAAATCTATTTTTATCCTTTCAAATGTGGAATTCTTCAGCCCAATTTTTCCCAAATCATTTCTTATGATTTTACACAAATTATAGATATTTTTAATAATTTTATCAAGGCCCGTATAGTCGATTTCCATCAACGGCCATCGAACTGCACTTACAGCGACCTTTTCTGAATTTGATTTGGACATAATTCCAAATCCAACCGTTAGATTTCAAATTTCTAATATTCAATGGAAAGCTCTTTTCGATACGAACCCAACGGTTCCGGTTTTAGGAGAATCCGACGGTCGGATCTCCCGCAATGTCCGTTTGAAATAAATGGTCGAAATTCACGAACTACCGCGGCGCGGCGCGTTCTATTCAGGCCATTATATATATATAATATATATTATATATATTTCGTCGATTTCCTTTTAAAACATATTTTATAAATCGTTTTAATTTCGTTTTCAAAACCATTTCAACACTACATTCAATTTCATATCGATTTGATTTCAATTCAATTCAAATTCTAATTCGTTTCAATTCAATTCAATTTGAATTCATTTTTATTCAATTCGAATTCAAATTCACTTTCTATTCAATTTGAATCGAATTCATTTACTATTCGATTCGAATTCATTTCAAATTGATTCAATAAAATTTCAATTTGAATTTTTAATCTAATTTAATTTGAATTTCATTTCAAAATATTAAGTTTTGAAATCACTTTTCAATATTCATTATAAAACGAATAAAATCGATATATAAATGTCGTTCACGTCAAAATAGCGCATCTCTAATCCACACGGCTTTATATATTTCAATAAATTCGTTATTCTATTCAACAAATGAATATTTATTCTATTCAACACATGAATCTATGTTTCTTTCAACACACGACTAATCTCAACACATGAGTACTGTCAACACATCACTATTTTTGTTATGTAAAGTATTTTATAAAACTAAGGTATCTATCGTTTGATTTTAATTAGACTCCACCGTAAAGTAGATTCTAATCGTAAATATGATAAAGATGTAAATTTCATTGTATAAAATATTTCACTCAACACATGAACATCGTCAACACATGACTATTTTTATATTCAACACATGAATTTTCTTTTATAATATTCATTATTTTCCCGATTGGAATGAGGCCCAATCAATCACCATATAACGTTAATTATATGGATTCCATACAACACATGTATATAATAGCATTGAAAAATAATCAACCATCAACCAAAGTGCACTACACTGTATAAGCATCAAATATAGATATCTTACGCTTATAACAGCCTGTCAATCAATCGATCGACATATTTAATCAATCAGGATGAGTGAACTTCAAATTTCATCCCAACACCCGTGTGGGGTTTCAAACAATCAAACACAGATTTTTAGTTGTGCAGTTGGGCGATGTGTAAAATTTATCGACCCATTCAATATCAGTCAAATCAGTGTATATAAACAAATCGGCCGATTTGTTTATAAATATTTATTTATTCACTTTCACGTTAAAAACTATATTTTTAACGATAATATATTTTATTTTAACACATGAATTTCTATTCATTTCATTTACACGATAAAAATGATATTCTTATTTTTCTAACATATTTTAGAAAATTTCGGCGGCATAACGGCACGATACTAGAAACGGGACGAGGCCTAGCCTTATCCCCGGTCTAGTGAAGGCCCACGCCATTCACACATCAATCAATCCATTCCATTTCACCAAACAATTCAATTCAAACCCAACAAACTAGCCAACCACTCAACCAAACAATTTAACAAACAAGCCATTCATGGTCTGTGGATGACGGGTGTCGGGTGCTACTAAGCACCGTCTGCATCCTAGTATATATATTGTAACACCCCGAAAATTCTATAACTGTGAAATTAACAAATTAAAGTATAATTAATTTGAAATCAAAGAACTAAGGGAAACGGGATACGCCATTGCGTTCGTCTCGGAAAAATACGCGAAATAGAGTCCGAGTTTTCGAAAAACGGAGTCCGTATGAAGAAGATATGGCCTTCGGAAGTTTGAGAATCAAGTTTAAAATTCAAACAGAATAAAACAATTAAATATTTCGAAAATGGGGCCCAATGGGCCAGGGCGGATAAACACCCGCCTAGGCCACCCAGGTCGACTGGGCTGTCGACCTGGGCTACCCATGTCGACAGGGCTGTCGACAGCCCTGTCGACAGGGGTGTCTACCTGGTCGAGCCAGCCCAACCTGGCTGGCCAGGTCTGTGTTTGGCCGATTTTCTGTGGTCTGCTTTGTCATTAGGGCTAGGTGGCAAGTTTTGATTGGTCTCTCCTTAGGATGAATGGCTACGATCAATCCAAGCAACATCAATGGTCCTAATCAGTTCCTAACCTCTATATAAACAACCCTAGACTAAACCCTAATCTATTCATTCAAAAATAAGAACATAGCCGCCATGTTGCTGAGGAACGACTAGGAGTAGCCACCAAATTGGAGAGAGGATTAGGAGGAAGATTCTAAAGCTTAAAGCAACCTAAACAAATCAATTCAACAAAGGAATTTGCGTCTTCAATCCCTAAACTAGAGAATTCATCACACCATTGTAAGTAGAGTATTACTTTGGTATGAATAAACAATTGTGTTGGTTTGTATGCTTGAATTGTGGCAATAAAGTAATTCATATTTGTGCGTTCTTATCAATTTGAAATATTATATACGTTTGGATATTTATGAATTATGTTATTCATTATAAAGAACTACATGCGGTAGTTCTATGCAAGTATACGTTTGGAATATTTCGCAAATTATGTAATCCATGTTGAAGCTACATGTATGTAGTTGATTTAAATTCATGCAAGTTTGGGGTTTTGCTTCTATGCCACCATGATGTATATTTTTGTGCATAAATCATTTTGTAAGTAATTGGAACAAGTTTGGTTATTATCCATATGAAATTATGTTGAGAATTTGGCATTATGTTTTAAGCCATGCTTTTGTACTAGAAAACCTATTTGCAAATTTATGAATATGGCTAGGCTATGAATGATATTTGGCATAATTGAAAACCATGATTAGGTCTATCTTGTTTACAAGAATTATATGATGACATATGTGGTACATGGCTAGGTTAGGTTCAAAAGGTCCCTTTTTGTAAATTTACATGGCTAAAGTAAGAATCATGATTTCATGTTAGAAATATTTATGCCATGGTTATGTGAACAAATTTAACTATACTTATGCCATGCTTATGTTTGATATTATGCCATGCTTATGTTTGACATTATGCCATGCTTATGCTAGAAATATTTATGCCATGCTTATGGTTGACATTATGCCTAAATAAAAATATAGGTTCATGTGACAATAATGATATCTCAATTACAAGTTCACATGCTTTGATTCATGTCACCTATGTTACCACTATGCAAGTACACCAGTTTCTATTTTGTTTTTCCAACGTCGTATTGCAAGTTCATGCGCTCACATTCCCCTCTTTGTGTATGTAATTACGCTTTAAGCCTCCCCTTTTCGCATGGCTAATTTGGGCTTTAAAAAGGCTAAGCCCAAAATATATATAAACGGACGTGTTAAACGGGGGAAAATAACGTTGGGTTAGAATTACTAATGAATGAAAATATAAAATAGAAGGGCCCAAGTTCAAGTATGGGTTGGGCCCATGATTGGTGTAACCTTTACGCCATTTACTTAATAATGGGCCGCAAATATTTACATATAAGAAATAAAGAGGAATTACAAAATATGTAAATGTAGAACATACGATGTGTTTAACCCGAGGTTGGATTGAGTTGTGATGTAAACCTGCCCGGAACCGCCCGGCTGTCCAGTAGTCACAACAATACCTATCCAATGTGGGTGGTTAAACATGGAGCCCAGCAAGGACCCGAGGTTAGACTGAGTTGTGGCGTAAGACTGCCCGGAACCAACCGGCAACAGGCAGCCACAACAATACCTGTCTAATGTGAGAGGTCAGGGCCTTAATAAGACAATTAAGGCTGAGTCGGGATTGATAGGATTAAGTGAACTAAAGACTTAATCAAAAATGGAACATGCTAAACAAAACGGACTGGTGGGGGTTAGGTTAGGAAACACTTAACCAACTTAGCATGTTGGCTAGAGATAGAAAACCTAGTAACGGGGGACCCTTTTCAGCAGTAACCCTAGAAGGTGTATCAGGATACCCTGAAACTAGGCAGGGTGGGGCACGATTACTGGGCTGATTGTAAGAGGTCAAAGCGACGGCGGTGGTGTAGCAGTGTAGGTTCTAACGGAGTGCGGGCGTGCACACACTCCGGCGCAGAAAAATAAGGCACTGGACACCAGTAGCATACCTGTGCACTCTGAGGTTGTGTCGGGTTGCCACTATGGGACTTGATACACCCCATGGTGGGACCAGCATAGGTAACTACAATATCGGGGGCCGTAAGACACATGTAACTATGCGAGTAGGAGCCGATCATCATAGAATGGATCACATCACCCTGATTTTGGGGGTGCCAGTTGGAAACTAGTTTATATGGGTTCAGAGATCAACATGGGGTACGATAGTATATTCGACCCTAGACAACTTAACCAAGTTTATTGTGCTTGCCCACTTCCTGTTTATACTTATCATACCCAGTTCTTTATTCATAGACAAAATAGTACTAGACTTACTCAGGCTTTATGTCTGACTCTACTTTTCTTTCGTCTTCTTTCTTCCGTTTCCCCCCCCCCCCCCCAGGTCCTCAGGGAGGGAACACAGCAGCTTGATCAGCCTTGACATCCAGCTTGAAGAAGAGAAATGTATTGCTTGGACTTTCCTGTTTTGAACTATGGCTTTGGACAATCCACTATGGGGCTTTTGCAGTTTATCTATGTTTTATTTATGCTTCTTTAAATAATGTACTCAAGACAGATTATGAAAGTGTTATGTTATGTTTTTGGAAAGGATGTTGTTGTAACACGTATTTGACTTTATGAAATAAAGTTTGTTGTTCTTCCGCTGTTTACAAATATGTGTTCTTATATCTGTCTTGTATATCTGTGACTTGTACTTATAAACCTCCACCAAAATTAGGGCATTCCCTTTGAGAGTGACCCTTACGGAGGTGGGGTGTTTCACTTGGTATCAGAGCATAGGTTTACTAGATAAGATAAAAAGTTTTGAAAATTTATTTTCAAAAAGGAAATTTAAAGAAGCATTTTTAAAAAGAAAAATGTTATCTTATTTTAAAAAGGCAAAGTCCACTCCCCAAAGCCATAGGTATTATCTCTTATCCTTCGTTTTGAATCTATCCTTTTTGTTTCAGCATGTCCCAAGAACTTAACTTGCCGGAAGGGGTGCCAATACCTGGTTGGTTTAGACGGTTCTTAGAAGCAAGGGCCACTCAGCCAGGTCCTACCGTTCCTCCTCCCCCAGCTGAAGGAAATCATCCAGCTGCAGCGGCACCTTTTCCTCCACCTCCTCCTCGGGGAAACGCTTTTGCTAAGATATGTAAAGATTTTAAGGCTATGGGAGGAAGGGATTTCCATGGAACTGAGTCCTTCGTGGCAGCTAGAAATTGGATGAAAGAAACGGAGGACCTATTCATCATCTTTGAGGTAGAAGATAGGCAAAAAGTACAATTGGCAGTGTGGCTATTGAAGGGCGAGGCTTCCTACTGGTGGGAAGTCACTAATGCTGAAAGACCAGTGGAGACATGGGAGGACTTTAGGGCAAGGTTTGAGACCAAATTTTTCTCAGATGCGGAAAGGAGTTTGCAGTTGGAAAGATTTTTATTTCTTAAGCAAGGGGACAAGACAGTCAGAGAGTATGTGAATCAGTTCGATGAGCTGGCTAGGTTTGGGCTTGACCTAGTCAATACCCCGCACAAGAAGGCTCTCCGTTTCGTCAAAGGGTTAAATGAGCCATTACACAGTTTGGCCATGACCCATATACCCATGGGAGCCACGTATGAAAGGTTGGTGCAAATGGCATTGCTGAATGAAGAGGATAAGGGCAAGAAGGAGACAAAGGCAGAAAGCTCTCAAGGGAAGAAAGAGGGTTTGCAGCCTAAGAAGACAGACTTTAAGAAGGGCGGAAAAGGCAACAAAGAGAAGAGGAAGTGTAATTTCTGTGGCAAAGTGGGGCACTTAGTAAAGGACTGTCAGAAGAAGAAGGCCAAGGAGAATGGTGGGTGCTTTTCGTGCGGTCAGACAGGCCACAGGGCTAAGGACTGCCCAAGGAAACGAGGACAGGGGCAGGGCACTGGATCCACCCCAGGGGCACAGGTTCATGTGCTAGAAGCGCCACCTTTGCAACAGCGAGGTACCAATACTTCTGTTGAAAGTGTAGTTTATCTTTATGATCACCCCGTTCGCACTTTATTTGATTCTGGCGCATCACACTCCTTTATCTCGTCTGCTTTAGTAGAATCTCTGCACCTAAAAACTAGTATGGTAGAGGACCCCTTAATTGTTTCAAACCCAATTGGGGGCCCAGCTCATTTGTCTATGATCTGTCTGGATTTGAAAATTTCTATTCTAAGTGTAGAATTTCAATGTAGTGCCTTTGTTTTGGGCTTTTCGGGGTATGGTTTGATTTTGGGTATGGATTGGCTATCCAGTAATGGGGCCATCCTTGATTGTGAGAAAAGGGTTGTTAGGCTCCTAACCCAGCTCGGTAATACTTTGGAAATTTCTTGTAATCCCTCGTATGCGGTTATGCTTAGTTATCTTGAATCGCTAGATGCCTCTGTTGAAAATTTGCAATTAGTTAAGGTGGTCCGGGAATATCCGGATGTTTTCGAAGAGGTGAAGGGCTTGCCTCCGAAGCGGGAAATAGACTTCTGCATATATCTTGTAGATAATGCAAAGCCCGTTGCGTTGCCCGTTAGACACATGGCTCCACGAGAAAGAAAAGAGCTCAGTAAACAGATTAAAGAGCTTCTAGAAAAGGGGTTCATTAGGAGGAGCATTTCAGAATGGGGCGCTCCAGTAGTGTTCGCCACTAAGGCGGAAAGTTCATTTCGCTTATGAATGGGTTGTGGAATACCTTCTAGTAAGTTAACAAGATCCAAGATTCACTAGTGAATTTTGGAGAGCTTGCATGGGACCATGAGTACGCAGTTAGGCTTGAGCCAAGTATATTAGAAGTAGAGTAAGTGAAAGTGGAACGAGAGGCAACAGTGGAAAAGGTTCCAACTCATATTTTGGAAATAAGAATTAAGAAGCTACGAAATTGTGAAGTTAAAGACGGACAAAGCATAATGGAGTTAAGCTCAAGGAAATGCGACTTAGAAGATCGAAGACTAGATTCGTGCATCATATCTCTTCTTAAGAGTATATCCTTGGTCCCTCTCTTCCTGTAGAGCTTACTTGCATGCTATCTTTTGTGTTTATCCTCTCGGTCCCATTCTCAATCCAATTTCTGTAGCAAACCCCATAGGGAGTATGACTCATCTGTTAGTAACACATGTTGGGGCTTGAGGGTGTTCGTTGGATTGACCAAACTTTTTGGGTTTTATAGGATACGGGTTGGTCTTAGGAAGGGACTCCCTTGTGACCTAAAAGGAGTCCATCATGCTTAATTTCCTAGAATCATATATGGTGGTTGGGTTGAGTAATTCTTTGGGTGTCAGTCTGATGTTGATTTCGGTCTTCGGGGCTGATGCTTAGAGAGTTCTTCTCCTAATCAATTTATATGTGGCATAGATTTCCAGTTTTGACATTGCCTAATGGGCACAAAGTTTTTACTTGTTTCTATCATTCGACTATACCTTTAGGTAGGACCATTTCCTATCATTGAGAAAATTTGGAAAATGACCTATAGATTAGAGCTACCCGAAAAATTGGCCGGAGTCCACAACGTTTTTCACGTTTCACATCTCCGAAAATGTCTACATGAGTCTGCTGAAGTGGTAGAGCCAAATATCCTCGAAGAGGCCGAAGTGGAACGCGAAGCAACCATAAGGAGAGTTCCAACCCGCATCTTAGGAACGGAAGTGAAGAAGCTACGCAACCGCGAAGTCAAGCTCGTCAAAGTCCAGTGGAGCGACGCCGAGGGAGACGCGACTTGGGAAACTGAAGCTAGAATCCGCACTGCCTACCCTTTTCTGTTCGAGGGTACATCCTTGATCTTTCTTTTTCCTTAAGTTGCGCTTTTATCTATCTTTTTAGGTATATTTCCTCGACATTATCTCTTAGGTAGAAACCCTTTGGATGGAAACATGTAGTTGAAACATGTTATGGATGATGGTTGCAAGTGGTTGCAAGTGATTGCTAGTGGTTGCTCGTGGTTGCATATACACACACAATCTAGGTTTTAGATCGGCTCAGTCACTTCATATTGCATATGCATATATGTTTGTATTCGTATATGGTTGAACTTTAATGTGTTGTCATATGGATGTTGCATTTGGATTGAATGATTGTGCACTCATGTAGAATCATGAATAGGAAAATTTGCATACATAATGGATTCATGGCACCTACATAATTCGCATTAAGGAGGTCAACTGAATCAGTAGACCGCCTGATTTTGCATTAGATGAGTACATGTACACACACACTTTGCATATGATCATGAAGCATTAGAAGTCTTTTAAGGACAATGGATGCTCGTGTTTGATGGATGAGTAGATGGATGATTGGATGTTAGGATATACATTCTTCCCAACTTGAAGATTTCGGGGACGAAATCCTTTTAAGTGGGGGAGAATGTAACACCCCGAAAATTCTATAACTGTGAAATTAACAAATTAAAGTATAATTAATTTGAAATCAAAGAACTAAGGGAAACGGGATACGCCATTGCGTTCGTCTCGGAAAAATACGCGAAATATAGTCCGAGTTTTCGAAAAACGGAGTCCGTATGAAGAAGATATGGCCTTCGGAAGTTTGAGAATCAAGTTTAAAATTCAAACAGAATAAAACAATTAAATATTTCGAAAATGGGGCCCAATGGGCCAGGGCGGATAAACACCCGCCTAGGCCACCCAGGTCGACTGGGCTGTCGACCTGGGCTACCCATGTCGACAGGGCTGTCGACAGCCCTGTCGACAGGGGTGTCGACCTGGTCGAGCCAGCCCAACCTGGCTGGCCAGGTCTGTGTTTGGCCGATTTTCTATGGTCTGCTTTGTCATTAGGGCTAGGTGGCAAGTTTTGATTGGTCTCTCCTTAGGATGAATGGCTACGATCAATCCAAGCAACATCAATGGTCCTAATCAGTTCCTAACCTCTATATAAACAACCCTAGACTAAACCCTAATCTATTCATTCAAAAATAAGAACATAGCCGCCATGTTGCTGAGGAACGACTAGGAGTAGCCACCAAATTGGAGAGAGGATTAGGAGGAAGATTCTAAAGCTTAAAGCAACCTAAACAAATCAATTCAACAAAGGAATTTGCGTCTTCAATCCCTAAACTAGAGAATTCATCACACCATTGTAAGTAGAGTATTACTTTGGTATGAATAAACAATTGTGTTGGTTTGTATGCTTGAATTGTGGCAATAAAGTAATTCATATTTGTGCATTCTTATCAATTTGAAATATTATATACGTTTGGATATTTATGAATTATGTTATTCATTATAAAGAACTACATGCGGTAGTTCTATGCAAGTATACGTTTGGAATATTTCGCAAATTATGTAATCCATGTTGAAGCTACATGTATGTAGTTGATTTAAATTCATGCAAGTTTGGGGTTTTGCTTCTATGCCACCATGATGTATATTTTTGTGCATAAATCATTTTGTAAGTAATTGGAACAAGTTTGGTTATTATCCATATGAAATTATGTTGAGAATTTGGCATTATGTTTTAAGCCATGCTTTTGTACTAGAAAACCTATTTGCAAATTTATGAATATGGCTAGGCTATGAATGATATTTGGCATAATTGAAAACCATGATTAGGTCTATCTTGTTTACAAGAATTATATGATGACATATGTGATACATGGCTGGGTTAGGTTCAAAAGGTCCCTTTTTGTAAGTTTACATGGCTAAAGTAAGAATCATGATTTCATGTTAGAAATATTTATGCCATGGTTATGTGAACAAATTTAACTATACTTATGCCATGCTTATGTTTGATATTATGCCATGCTTATGTTTGACATTATGCCATGCTTATGCTAGAAATATTTATGCCATGCTTATGGTTGACATTATGCCTAAATAAAAATATAGGTTCATGTGACAATAATGATATCTCAATTACAAGTTCACATGCTTTGATTCATGTCACCTATGTTACCACTATGCAAGTACACCAGTTTCTATTTTGTTTTTCCAACGTCGTATTGCAAGTTCATGCGCTCACATTCCCCTCTTTGTGTATGTAATTACGCTTTAAGCCTCCCCTTTTCGCATGGCTAATTTGGGCTTTAAAAAGGCTAAGCCCAAAATATATATAAACGGACGTGTTAAACGGGGGAAAATAACGTTGGGTTAGAATTACTAATGAATGAAAATATAAAATAGAAGGGCCCAAGTTCAAGTATGGGTTGGGCCCATGATTGGTGTAACCTTTACGCCATTTACTTAATAATGGGCCGCAAATATTTACATATAAGAAATAAAGAGGAATGACAAAATATGTAAATGTAGAACATACGATGTGTTTAACCCGAGGTTGGATTGAGTTGTGATGTAAACCTGCCCGGAACCGCCCGGCTGTCCAGTAGTCACAACAATACCTATCCAATGTGGGTGGTTAAACATGGAGCCCAGCAAGGACCCGAGGTTAGACTGAGTTGTGGCGTAAGACTGCCCGGAACCAACCGGCAACAGGCAGCCACAACAATACATGTCTAATGTGAGAGGTCAGGGCCTTAATAAGACAATTAAGGCTGAGTCAGGATTGATAGGATTAAGTGAACTAAAGACTTAATCAAAAATGGAACATGCTAAACAAAACGGACTGGTGGGGGTTAGGTTAGGAAACACTTAACCAACTTAGCATGTTGGCTAGAGATAGAAAACCTAGTAACGGGGGACCCTTTTCAGCAGTAACCCTAGAAGGTGTATCAGGATACCCTGAAACTAGGCAGGGTGGGGCACGATTACTGGGCTGATTGTAAGAGGTCAAAGCGACGGCGGTGGTGTAGCAGTGTAGCTTCTAACGGAGTGCGGGCGTGCACACACTCCGACGTAGAAAAATAAGGCACTGGACACCAGTAGCATACCTGTGCACTCTGAGGTTGTGTCGGGTTGCCACTATGGGACTTAATACACCCCATGGTGGGACCAGCATAGGTAACTACAACATCGGGGGCCGTAAGACACATGTAACTATGCGAGTAGGAGCCGATCATCATAGAATGGATCACATCACCCTGATTTTGGGGGTGCCAGTTGGAAACTAGTTTATATGGGTTCAGAGATCAACATGGGGTACGATAGTATATTCGACCCTAGACAACTTAACCAAGTTTATTGTGCTTGCCCACTTCCTGTTTATACTTATCATACCCAGTTCTTTATTCATAGACAAAATAGTACTAGACTTACTCAGGCTTTATGTCTGACTCTACTTTTCTTTCGTCTTCTTTATTCCGTTCCCCCCCCCCCCCAGGTCCTCAGGGAGGGAACACAGCAGCTTGATCAGCCTTGACATCCAGCTTGAAGAAGAGAAATGTATTGCTTGGACTTTCCTGTTTTGAACTATGGCTTTGGACAATCCACTATGGGGCTTTTGCAGTTTATCTATGTTTTATTTATGCTTCTTTAAATAATGTACTCAAGACAGATTATGAAAGTGTTATGTTATGTTTTTGGAAAGGATGTTGTTGTAACACGTATTTGACTTTATGAAATAAAGTTTGTTGTTCTTCCGCTGTTTACAAATATGTGTTCTTATATCTGTCCTGTATATCTGTGACTTGTACTTATAAACCTCCACCAAAATTAGGGCATTCCCTTTGAGAGTGACCCTAACGGAGGTGGGGTGTTTCATATATATAACTAGAAAAAGAAATTTGAAGAGTGAGAAATTCTCACCGAAAGCTATCCAATACCACGACTCTTCATTTATAGAAATCTCCTTCGTTATCCCATCTTCGTCATCTTCGTTGCCCGTAGTCACTATATATATAAAAATCACACATTTTTATATTTTGATATCTTTAAAACAAAAATCACATTTTTATTTATTCACTTTCAATTTAAAAGTCATATTTTTATAATCCCTTCATATATTTAAAAATCGAATTTTCACTTCGTTATTCAATATATGAAAAAAAATAAGCATATTTTCACAACGCTACTATATAGATAAAAATTATATTTTTATCACCTTATTCTTCATATAAAAATTTCGCCCTTTCAAAAATAAAGTTTTCGCCTTTATAAAAATAAAGTTTTCGCCTTTATAAAAATAAAATTTTCTAAAAATCATATTTTCTATTTTGCTACCTATATACAAAGATGATATTTTTAATATCCCTAACATGTAAAAATTGTATTTTTACTTCTTTACATAAACAAAAATCATATTTTTACACCTTCTACAATAATAAAGATTATATTTTTACCACTTTGAAAATATATAAATCATATTTTTATAATCGCTATATAGTAAAGACTATATTTTTAATTCTTTAAAAATATAAAAACTATATTTTTATTACTTTAAAAATATAAAGATCGTATCTTTCACCAAATAAAAATCTAATCTTTCCTTTTCTAAATAAATAAAAAACCGTATTTAAACCATGCTTTTATTTTTAAATTAGCTAAACTAAAATAAATAAAATAAATAATATAAAAGAACTCACTTTAATTCGGTATTTTCCAGAGGGGTCTCGCGGTTCTCTCACACGATAGAAGGAGGCGGAGGCGAAGGTCTAGGGGGAGGTCGATTTGGGTATTTAGGGCTAGGAGTCTCGAATTGGGGTGTATAGAAGAAGGGGGCGACGGAATAAGGAAGAGGGGAAGGCGTCAGGGTCTGGGGAGGTGGAGGTGTACCTGCGACGGCGGCGGCAGGCTTGGAGCGGCGCGGTGGGTTGTGGGTGTCGCGGTTTTTACAGAGGAGTGAGGGGAGAGAGAGGGGATCGTGGGAGAGAGAAGGGAGGCTGGAGGAGTTCGCCGTGGTGGTGGAGGCGACGCCGACTTCGGAGGAGCGACGGTCGGTGGAGCGGGTTTGGGGATCGACCCATTTTTTTCTCTTTTTTTTTTATGAAAATCAATTTTGAAATAAAGAGGGGGGGGGCCAGAAGGTAAAGGGATAGATTTAATTTTTTTTTATTAATTTAATTATTTTATTTTTCAAAAAGTTGACTTTCACATACGACCTCTAAACGAGGCCCACCGCCTGTCGTCCATAACGTTTTACCCCTATTCCGAACACAATGGGATATGTATCGCAGGTTGATTTGATCGTTACAATCAGTTTCCGTTAAATTTACATTTAAATCACTATATTGAATTTTAAACGTACATTTCAAATTACCGGGGTCACATACTAACTCTAAAAATTCTCGAAAAATATTTTCTAGCTTCGTATTGACGATACGGTCCTAACAAAACTAGTTTCGTCGAATTCTGAGACCGTTAGAAAAATGGCCAATTTCCAGTCGATTAAAATCAACTGAAATGGTCAAAACACGTTTTCCTATGCCACGCTCACATATTGATTCGAAAAATTATGAAATTTGGAATCTAGCAATAATTCAACATCACGGACCCAACAAAAGTGGTTTCGTCGAAATCCGAGGTCATTTGCAAAATTCCTATTTTTAAGGGCCTGAATTCCATAGCGACTATTCAGAATTTTCAACTGGACATATTTTTTGATTCTCGCTACGAAATTTTGATTTTTCGGATTCTTTGGAAAGATATCCACAATTAGATTCCATTATTTTTGGTTTCACTAAAATCCGGATTGTTTTGCACCCGGTACATTCAATTGAAGTTTGAAATCGAATTATCGAACTACCACGCCATTTTCAATTCTATTTATAATTATATATAAATATTTATATTCTAACGACGACGTATAAAATATATACGTCGAATTCTATTCAAAATAAATTTCTCGTCGATATTATTTAAAATAATCTATTTTAAATATTCAAAATTCGTCAAAATTGCCAAAATAAAAATTTTAAACTGGCCCAGATTTTACGGGTTATTACACATTTCATCAACCTTGCAAAATCCATGGATAAGAGCTTTATAAGTGAATTCGTCAAGCTTCAAACCTGAATCCCATATTTTATTCCGCACATAACATGCAAAGTGCATATTCCCTTTCTTACTGTAAGCATAAATCAAAGTATTGCAAGTGAAATTATCAGGCTCAATATTTCTCTCATCCATCTCATTCAAGATAGCATTAGCAGCCATCATTTTACCCTCTTCTCATAACTTACGAATCATTGAATTATATGTCACTACTCCTGGGTACAACCCTTTTACCTCCATTTCTTTATGAAGTTTCAATGCTTCATCAAGCTCATCTGTTTGACAATACCCATCTATACGAGTGGTGTATGTAACTTGAATAGGAACCACATCTTTAATATCTCTAAATAGCTTCATAGCATCACTATTAGTGAACTTCTCCCTGAACAAAGTAGGAAGATGATACACTAAGTATGGGCTTGTGAATAGGCTCAAGTGCCGGGTTAGTAGTGATGCAGGCTATGTCTAGAGTTTAGGTTGGTCATATAATGGGCTAGCTGCATGGCTATGTGCTGTTTGAACAAACAATAGGGTGAAAAGCTTGCCACAGACCCTGCTCAAAGTTTATGTAGTTGGGTGTAGTTCAGTATCTAGGTTACTTGTTATTGATTTCGGATGGCTGAAACACCAGCAAATGATTTCGAATGCACTTCTTTGTAAATACCCGCATCCATAAAGCATATCCTTGTTGTGGCTAGTAGTAGTAGTTGAGTTCCCTTGAACATATACTCAGTCTCAGTAGTCTCATTAGTTGAGTTCCCACTACTGTTTATGCACTTGTGATTTTATTTAAAGCTTATGCACTTTTCATGTTTGTTAATTATTCAACGACAATACACCGGATATTTTTTTCTACATAAAAGTGAAATAGATGGTTGACTCGAGTATAAGTTATACTCTGTATCAATTATTGTACCCACACTGAAAATGAAATTTGAAACATTCAAAATAAGTTTTTTTTTTTGAGATCTAACTGAATTCAATATTCCAAATAACTAACATTCAGCTAATACAGTTTCCCTTGAGAAACAACAATATACTAAACATACTTCCATTGAGATTTAAGATATTCGGTTGTTGATTATAATTAAAATCTATTGTATAAGAAAATTAAATTCGGATATCTGGGGTAGAATATACCTATTGAAAGCAAATACATAACGCTTACCGATAAGTGTTTACCTTCAAATTTTGCAAGGAAATTTGCTAGCAAACAAGGAGAGAAGAACAGATATATTTGCAACTGCGTATTGAAACACGAAAGAAAATTTTTGATCCCTAACAACGAGATAAAGGATAGCGTCATAAATATACCAATAATGATCGAGAAGGATTAAATAAAATACCAAAAAATTTAACGAGCTAGTCGGGTTCCATCACGTTGTCGATAGATGATTTGAAGCAGAATTATAAATTTCTTTTGCTGGTAGGTTTCTAAAATCTGGGGAAAAACTTTTTAATTTAGGTTTAAGATCTATGACCTGATTTGATTTGTGGGGAGAATTAATATTTACGCTTTAGTATGATTGTATTCGTTGTTTTCTAATCTGAAGGTCCTCGTTATTTATAAAATGGACACGGATGACTGATTAAAACCCTTAGACTATTGGATCTGAATGGTTCAAACAGACAATATTGTGAGGATGCAAATTGCTCCATGTTTGTCCATAAGGTGTTGCCAATTTGCTCGGTGCCAGCAAGACAAAAATAATTGTTGAAGCTTTAACGCCTTGTCTATCAATAGAAATTAAAAAAAAAATAACGATGATGTCACCAAGACGCCGACAATTATTGACGTATTAGCATTGACTTAGTGATACTTTTGTGACGACCAAAATTTTGGCGATGCCATGGCGTCCCCGCGTCACAATGGGGTCGCTAATTGACGTCAGAAAACAACCCGCTTTCTTGTAGTGATGTGTTTTTTTTATGAAAAGGGCAAATTGGAAGCGGCAAATTTATAATTTATAATTGTTTTTGTTTATACTATTTTATTGTTTATGTTTGTGTTTTTGTGTGTATATTATCGAACAAAATAATAGAATGCAGAATAAAAATTGCAGAATCAAAATTATTGAATTGAAATTGCAGAATTTAAATTGTAGAATCCAAAAGCCATTACAACACCATTTTAAAAAAAACATCACTACAACACAACCATAAAAGAAAACATCACAACACAATCACAAACCACAACACAACCACAAAATAAAACATCACAAAATAAAACAACACAACTACAAAATCCACATCAAAGAAAACATCACATCTGTCTAGTCCTCAGCTTCCTAACAAAATGAATAACACAACCCTTAAGCTGTGCGGGCTTGTCAAGCAGAGAATAAAATGGGTTGTGGCCCAATATGTCATGCTCTAACAAAATAACCGCCACCTCCCACTCCTGATAGTCATCATCTTCACGACGTACAGACATACATAAATCTATAAGCTTGTCTCAGTCCATGCGCGAAGGAGTTGAATGAGAAGGACCAGCACCAGACCTGACCTGCCTACGAGTCGGATGACTCGAGATCTCCGCATTATCACCACGAATGATATTGCCAAGGAGTTGAGCCTCTTGCTAATGAACTGGTGAAGCATCCGGAATTACGTACTGATATCTGTCAATATGAATGCAGCCTGCAAACATGGAGTCTAACTCCCTGAATCGCGCCGGGGACGCAGACTTGTACTTGCGCGTCGCTATTGGCACCGTCGCCCACCATTCGTCCGTTCCTGTAACGGTATCCAACTGGTCGTCCCACGCCCCTCCATCAACCTATAGCAGTCTGTTACACGGAGCCCAATCTCTTTTCATCTTATCGAATTTGTTCTTCATCTAACCGGCATTGTAATCTAATCCGGTCCGTTCATTGAACGCCGTAGCGATCAGCTGGTACCAACCTCCAACATTGTGTGCACGAGAATTGAGATGTTGCATACACACGTCGATGAAAGCGTTAGTCATGTCGTTGTTCCATTTGACGATGGAACAGGTAGATGAAGATTGACTGCTGCCATTCCTAAAAAAATACCCTAAAAATAACGAATAAAACATATATGGTAGTAAAGAAGCTAAATAATACAAAAATAAATGCAAAAACCTGAAACGATTGACGAGTAGATGGTGATTGGACTGCATATTTTTGGTTATGGTGCTGATTTGGTGATGGAAAGGGAAGAAAATGACCAAATATATAGATGGAGGGGAAGGAATCGGTTGTTCTGGAAATTTCGTCGTATCAGACGTGCGTCAGACGCATCGGACGCCAAAGCCAACTTTCCAACCATTCTTCTTGAAGGGGCAAACGTGTGGGCCCCACAATGGACACGTCCGACGCATCAGACGCGAACATTAACTGCACAGTTCACAAATCAAACGGTACCTTAATGCTATTGAACGTCAACTGATACTACTGTCTTCTATCCAAAAATAAGCACACGAAGCACTCCAATTAACCATGTGGCATTCCAATCAGCAGATACTACTATTACCTGCTATTTGATTTACATCCACAGTAATAATTTTATTTTAAACCTACACCCAATAACCCTAAATTATAACCATTAAAATCAAAAAAACAAAAAGCTAAAGTCTTCTAACGTTTTCAAAATGGATCTTAAATCATATAATGTAATTTTAACCATTTAAATCGAAAGAGTATTGAAATTATGGATCATAAATTTTAATAACTTATATTATATATGCTCTTTTATTAGAAATCTTGCTCTGCATAGGTTGTCAAATTATATTCAACTATGTATAACCATTGATTCTTTAACTGTGTACCTTTAACTGTTCATATTTAAAAAATGATGCACAGCACATGCCAAATGACATCACTGCTTCTAATATTCAGTCTTTAATTGCCTTCATCCACTTAATCCATAATATGTCAGAAAACATACAACAAATAATGGAAACACTAACACTACAATGAGCTCTCTTAAGGCTCAACTCATTTGGCTCTTATGTTCCTAAAGTCCATTAATTGAAAAATAAACATATGCTCGGAGGAAAGCAGTTCTTGGAGTTCCAAAGCTCATCGTGACAATAGTTACTCTGTTTTTGATACTTTAATAAAAAATTACTGTGGCCTTTTTCGCTTGGAGAAACCAAACAGGTATGGTTAGTATCATTCTCTTCATTATATTTGCTAGCCTCACATTTATGTTTCTAAATATTATTCTTAGTTTTGGGGAGTAATTGTAATGTTACAAGTTAACTATTTATTTTTTGGTTGCCTTTGTAAGGTTTATGTGAAACCCATTTGGGTATTGACAGGAAAGATATCAATTCATCAAATGCAGTCATAACGATGTGGCGCACATTAATTTGTATGCAGAGAACATATAATAGAAAACATCTAATATTTCCTTTACCAACCCGAACTCTAGTAACCTTTGCTTACTTCGTCGCCCATACCAGCAACTTTATAGTCATCACCATTTAAACAAGCTAACACATTTTGACCACAAAACTATTCTAATACTTTTCCAACACCCATCAACCATTTCCCCATCCTGTAAGTCGCCCCTCAACCTGAACATCGTCAAAGAGCGCACTTCTAACAACAAGCCACATGAAACACACTTCTATAATCTCCAACCCAACCTGTATCTAAAACCAAAATTTAAATACAACCCGAATAAAATCTGCAAACCACTATCACTAATTTACTACCAGTAACTAAACCCACTAGTCCACTTAACTCATAATCACAGTCCAACACTCCCTTATATACCTTAACCAATACCATCTCTTCTTTCGAATCATAAATACTATCAAAATCGAATATGTAGCAACAATTTGCATCATCTATCACCTGATGTTGCATAGTATAAACCGAAATATGTTCTCATGTATTGATGTATCAACTAAACACAAATGCATATTACATGGTACAAACCGAAATATAAAAATATGTACCATTAAAGTACTGTTATACCTAACAAAGTTAGTCTTTTAACATTTTTACTACTTTAATAAATAAATCTTTTAAAAAAGGAACCACTCTTCAACCGTATAATCAATTTTGTTTATGATCAGTTTACTATTAACAGTTTCCATAAACACTGACTTTTAGAAATCGATAAGTAAAAAAGCAAATTTGTTCCTTATATAAGTAAAACAATAAGATAAAGGCAAGAATGTTAGTAATTAATGCTTTGATATGTAGAAAAATATTTTTGTTAGATGAGGGCTGAAAATGTTTCCTGATAAAAGGAAATGTGACTTATTTCATTTCTTCTTCTAGGTTAGCATCCTCTAAATATTATTGTGGTTCTTAAGTCAAAAATATGCTTTTATAGTTGCTCAAAATATCAAATGAATGCCTGCAAATATTATTGTAGAAATCATCAAATCACACCAAGTTTAATAACATATAACTTAACTGTTGGATCTAGATTAACCCTAGAGAGAGGGGGTCAATAGGGTTTATCACAGTTTTTCACTGAGTTAAAAAACTGACGGGATATTAAATAATAAACAGATCACAGAATGCAGCAGAAATAAAAAGCAGAAAGGAAATAACACATAGAGATACCCAACTTCGGCAAAACCATGCCTACTGCTGCATTCCTAAGGTTTCTACTAGGTGATAGAACAGATCCCGCTTACAAGACCATGAAAACTCGCGAACCCCTCGCTCCTATTCTAACCCTATGCTCAAAACCCTAGACTGATCTAATCCCCTAGATCAGATTTTCCCTGATTACAAACCCGTAATCAGTAACCCTAGTTTTTACAAACTCTAGTAAACTGTCAGTTAACACCCTAACTGGATACCCTAGTATTTATAGACACTAGAAATTGTTTGATGATTTTTACAACTCAAATTCAAACAAAACAATAAAAACAACAAATAATAGGAAACCCCTTTAAAAAAAACTAGGCTACTATAATTTCCCTCTTATATTAAACTTCGCTTAGCCAAGAGCAAAGTAGGTCAGCCCGCTCCTCATTTCATTTGCCCGTTGTTTTGTTCTCTGGAAAAACTAGAAATGGCAGTAGGGAAAAATTAAGGTTTCTCCAAATCCCTAAATCGCGATCATGAAGTTGATCTGAAGGTTCTTCTTTGATGCTCGAATCTTTATGGCTTTCTGATGCTTCGATTTGGGGATAATAGTGATCGAAAACGATGAAGTATTTGGTGAGTTTCTCTGATTTAGAATTTGAATTTACTCTTGAATTGTTGAGTATTTTCGATCTGGTTTCACCTATGCTGAATGGTGTTGTTATATAGGATTATGAAATCCTAAAAACACTCTGATTTCGATTAATTGATTTGTCTGATTTTTCATTGCTTTCCCTTTTTTGTTTTGTAATTCTCGGCTGAATTGGAATGAATCCGGACATGATTCGAAATAGATTCTAGAAAAAATTGATTGCCCCTTTTGCAATTGAAACTTGAAACCTCTGCTGTAATTTAGGTCAAATAGATGTCGTGACTATTCATGTTATATCCTTGGCTACATGTTGTCGAAACATAAATGAATTCTTGCTAAAATTAAATTATTATCCAAAAGCTAGAAACCTGATAACAGTAAATAATTTGTTGCCAAAAATTGTTCTTTGTTGCTTGGATTTCTTGAAAGAATTGGAAATCAATTTAGAACAGTTAATGTCCAAAAACTGTTTTGCTAATTCTGGAATTCGCCAAACATGTATAGAAAACTGACTTTCCAAAAGTGTTGATTTTGTCCTTGAATAATCCATGACTCCAGACATGAAATCAGCTCCATTATTGCTTCGGCATAAAATGATATTTGTGTGACTTTCCTCTTTTGTTGTCTATGTAAACACTGATTGATATTGCCGAGAATACTGAATCATTTCTGGAAATATAGATGGAAATAGATAAATGCTTTCTCCTTTTGATCACTGATGGTTTTCTGGAAACAAATTATTTTCCCTTTACCAAATTTATCCTATGCTTGATTAACACTAGATCCTTATGTGATTGAATTTCAGGAAAGAAAAAAAACTTGATTGTCTTGCCATATCATATTGAATTGAATTGTTGAACCTTCTTGCCGAAATCTTGTTGTCACATGCATGAATGAGTAATTGTGTTTATTTCTGGAAATCATTTGAACTCTTGCCACACCATTTTCTTGAACTGTTGAATATGTTGCTGAGCTTTGAATTCTCACTGTGTCATTATGCTATCTAAGCTTTGTGCTTCATCTGTTAACAGCTCCATTTGTTTTCTTTGGGCTTGTGTTCACCATGTTCATATAAGTTGAAATTGCTTTGGCCTTGTCACTTGTATATGTATATCTGTTGAGCTGAACTTGAAACATAAACTGACTTTGATTTTCATTGCAACTTCATGTATACATGTACCATGCTTTGTCCTTTTTGCTTGACAACTCATGCCTTGATCTTGAGTCTTATTGCAGTTTAGTTAGCAATGCTAGAATTGATCACCATGCATTTGTTGAGTTTGTGCACACATGAAACAGTAGTTAACCTTGTTGCACCAGAAACACTAGCATGCACCAACCATGGCACTTATATTTGCATCATTGCTGCATCACCGTATGTTTCATTGTTTCCTTGACTGAACTAATTACATCTCTTGTACATTTGTACTGCCTTCATGCTGATTCGCATTGTATTTCATTTTTGGTCTGGCTTGAGTTGATGGTGTAGTTGAGCCTTGAATTGTTTACATGTCCACACCATGCTGCTTCACATTATTTGTTGCACGACCACCATGTACATAGCTCCGTTGCAAAACGAAATTGCACACGAACATGCACTGCGCTTGTACTTGATGCATGTGCTGGTCCTTTGTATATGAGCATCCATGCTTGATCATGATTATGCTGCTTTGTTTATTCTTGACCATTCTGGTTTGACTTTGTTGACTTGTGCATGGCCCACATATTTGCTTTGAGTAGGGCTCGACCATATTTACCTATATATTTATATATGTGTATATGTACACAACAATGTGTGTATACATATATCGTGCACGTGTGTAACACCCCACATCCGTTAGTGTCACTCACAAAGGGAATGCACTAAGTTCTGTGGAGCATTTTAAGGTAAAAGATGCAGATGAATTACAAGACAGACGACAAATTAAAACAGGCGGAAAATAAAACTTTGCTTTATTGATAAAATAGTTTGTACACGATTTCTTTATAATATTAGAGTATCATCTGTCTTACAAAATAAAGAAGCATAAAACAACATTTATATTCCCCAATTGTAGCAAGAGTCAGCCATAGCATCTGAAAAGAGAATCCAAGCAAAACTTCGACAAATCTTCAAGCTGGGAAAGAGTGACAGTCCAACTTAACCTGAGCTATACTATTCCCTCCTTTACTACCTGGGGGGAACGGAAGAAAAGAGGACGAAAGAAAAACAGAGTCAGACATAAGGCCTGAGTAAGTTCAGTTACTTCTAGCATGTGAACATGGAAAAACAAAACGACATGAATTAACTGAATACAAGATAACACCATAATGATAGGATCAGCAAGATTAGACAAGATTAACACAAGATATGCTAAGACAAGATAAACTGGATATGCTCTAATACTTTCGCCGTTTCGCTATTAACCTGTTATTGTGGTTTCTATGTCTCTGCACCACCTAACTAGTGTCCCAACTAGTAATGATAACGTGATCCCAATCCCGGAAATTTCAGTTGCCTTCAGGCATACATTTATTATTTATTACCTAGATCTAATCTAGGGTTTTCTATCAAGTGCTTCCTAGATCCAACCAGGGTTTATGCTATCTACTAAATGTTCCTCGAGTTCAGGGTTTATGCCACCTAGGTCCAACTAGGGATTATGCCACCTGTCGAGCAATGCCCTCTAGTCTAGGACACACTACTTAGAGTGGTATATGTTCCTAGACTTTCCCCACGTATGCGTCGCGAATCGTTTATCGCTATCTAGATGCACATGTCCTGAAATGTGCGACCCGAGTCCCGTGGCAGGGCTACTCTTGAAACACGAAACTCGGTCGGGAGCTTTTCAGATATCTGCCGGTGCAGATGCTAAGGTCTGTTTTTCTACCAGTGGTTATGGTCCCACGTGACTGCTCCCTTAACTAATGAAAGGCAATCCAAGAAAATCAAGCGCGAGAACTGTACTATTGTCGCCCTATGCCCTACTTTCCTATTGGCCAGCCTCACCCATAACTAGATAGCAAGTATATGGTCTATTGGGAGTTCTCTGCCTTTCCGCATACGTACAACGATTGACTAAAGATGGTAGGTAGATGACGAGTTGCTATCACAGGGCTAATGGTCTCACCAATCACTCTGGTCCATCCTAGTCTTTAGGTTGCCTTATATTGCAACCAAGGCATACTCTTGGTTCTTCTATCGCAGAACTTAACTCTGTGAGCCCAGGAGGATCGCCTGCCACCTCACAGAGGGATACCAAGAGTATCCTCACGTCCCCTCGAAGACTCAGGCTTCGTAACCCAATTCGTTGGAGCCTTCTTTAAGATCAGATAGACGTTCGCTCCTACTCGTGATATACTAAGGATTACTACTTAGTTTTGCTAACTAAGGTTTACCACTTAGTTTCTAGAATCGTTGTTTTCTTAACTAAGGTTTACTACTTAGCTCCCTTTAACTGAGATTTACTACTTAGTTCTCTTTCTCATCAAGTTAGTTAAGTGTCCTTAGTCGATTCAAGTTAACTTAACCCATTCCTTTGTCTTATTAAACTGGTTAAGTGTTATCAGTAGTTCATGTTGACTTAACCCTACCACAAACCAAGTTATATTGGTTAAGTATTTCTTATTACTTAACCCTACCCATTCATCCTGTATTGGTTAAGTGTTCCTTTTTAACTTAGCCTTGCCCATCTGTTTTAACTAACATGTTATTAATGGTTAAGTATTATCCCTTCATGTTTTAAACTTAACCCTATTCATTTATCACACTCTGATAGTTAAGTGTTCAAGCTTACTTAACCCTACGGTCTAGTCCAGCTAACATATCAAATTGGCTAAGTGTATTAAATTTTACTTAACCCCAACCTCTAGTCTAGTTAACATGTTAATCTGGCTAAGTGTATTAACTTTACTTAACCCCACCTTCTAGTCTAGTTAACATGTTAATTTGGCTAAGTGTTTTCTTAGTTACTTAACCCCTACAAATCTTGTCTTGTTACCATGTTAAGTTTGGTTAAATGTTCCCATGGACTTAACCCTCCCATTCTAGCCTAACTGTGTTAAGTGTCTGTATGAACCTAACCCCACCCATCGGTTTAGTTATCATGTTGAATTGGTTAAGTGTTTTAGTTAACTTAACACTACCATTCTCGTTCTAGCTTTAATTAATAAATTAAAGCCACAACCACTCACATTAGACAGATATTGTTGCGATTACTGGATGCGTCGGTTGGTTCCGGGCAGGTTTACATCGCAACTCAGTCTAACCTCGGGTTAGGCATATTCGTGTTTTCTAAGTTCAGAGGGTTTTGATTAATTTCCAAATCAGGTTTTGAAAGTAACCATCCCGTCCGTCGGATCAGTTAGGGATATCCAGGGAGAGCAGGAAACTTGTATTTTCCAAACCCAAGCCTAGACACTATCCTCTCTGTCACCTTAGAACTTTCTGGTGTATGTGTTATTAAAAGAGATGTCGTTAATAATCCTTTCTTTTGTCTATATATAAATTGTTAACAATTTATCCCCAAAGCCCACTTTCCCTTTTCTAAATAAATTTTGGCCTATACCATATTCATTTATCATGCTCACTAATAGACTTATATTCTAGGCCCAAATCTCGATTTGCCTATCTTACAGTTTATGCCAAACTAGATTTCATATTCTAGTTCACCGTTTATGCCCAAAACTTAATTTGCATACCAACTACCTACTTTGTGGCCTATTTAACCATTTACCATTTATGCCCAATGTATGTAAATTATCCACAATTATGCTAATATACTTATCATGCTTAATTTAGCCACCCAATTCTGATTTAATATTCTAATCTCAGTTCATGTCAAAACTAGACTTGTTATTCTAATTTTCCAAAACGTATTCCCATCGTTCGTATAATCGTGATTCAACCTAGATTATAAACAAATCTAGATTCGTGGATAAAAGGGAATGAACCAAAATGCCATGAAAGAATAGACGTAATAACTGGCATAAGATGATAATTCACAGGCATATAGATCCGGTAATATTACGACATGAAAAGGGTTGAATAGTATAGGTTCAAGAACATGGGTAGACCTAACTTAATAGGTAAATTCCCAAGATAAAGATCCAAGGATAACTAGGAATAAACTGAAATAGAAAGTCAAGCCTAGATCCAATATAATGCCAGTTTGGGGTACAACATGGTTTTGT
This sequence comes from Allium sativum, assembly GCA_030737875.1. Lineage (NCBI taxonomy): Eukaryota > Viridiplantae > Streptophyta > Magnoliopsida > Asparagales > Amaryllidaceae > Allium > Allium sativum. Next base: position 921,365,858 of record CM060926.1, on the reverse strand, counting down.
AACTACAGTGTCATGGGCATAAATAATAATCTTATATCCATAGTCATAGGCAATAAATCCTCACAGTTAATGAATCACAGTCATAGGCGATGTTCATAGTCAAAGGAAAATAATTCTCACAGTCATGAGTCACAGTAATAGGCAATGTTCATAGTCAAAAAGGCATACGGTTTTAAGGTCCATAGTTTCATAGTCACAGTCTTATTGGTCATCGAATCATAACAGTTCTTAATTTAGTCCAAAGATATAAGCACTGATTCGAACAGAAAGAATTGGCATATTCTTTTATTCCTTTAATTTCATGTCACGAATAGAGAAAATGTTCAAATCTAAAAAGTAACCGACTTACAGAGATTATATTAGATTCGTAGAAAAACAGTCGTTGAAGTCGTTTGAATCTTCACTTGAATCCTAGCTTGTTTTGAATCTCCTCTTGAAAGTCTTAAGCAGCATTTCCTCGTCTTGATTTATTTTACATAATATTTTATTTATTTATTTATTCATTTTCTCAGAGGCAGCAAAAGGATAGAATGAAATGGTGTAGAGAGAACGAGGCTAGAGGCTGTTTATATAGGATTAGGGTTATGAATCTGGTCAGAAAACGAGACCAGGTACATCAGAATGCACCCAGGCCCAAAAGTGGGTTCCGCACCCAGGTCGACACCCAGGTCGACTGGGCAGTCGACCTGGTCAGGGGGGTCGACTACCCAGTCGACTCCCCAGCCGACCTGGGTCCTGGGCGGGAATTTTCCCGCCCAGCCCGCTTCTGGGTTTGAATTCGAATTTCGAGCTGTTTTCGATTTTAAAAATTCCTGAAACTTCGGAGGGTCATATCTCCCTCATACGGACTCCGATTCTCGCAAACTCGGACTCGTTTCCAAGCAGAATTTCGAGACGAACGCAATGGCGTAACTTGTTTCCCTAAATTCTTCCATTTTGAATTAATTATACCTTGATTTTTGAATCTTAGTGTTACAGAATTACGGGGTGTTACAACGTGTGAATTATTTATCAGCAGACCGGTGCTCTGTGTTGTGGCTATTCAGAATCAACTGGTTCTGATCAGCAAACTAGTGTAGTATGTTGAGGCTGATCAGTGTGTATATACATATCAGATCAAGTCATGAAAAATGATGAGAAACGCACCGAAATCCTGAGGCAAATAAAATTAAAAATAAATTTATATTTGCTAGAATATGAAATTATTTCTGTTCAAGATTACTGTGTGTGTTTCTGTTTGTGACAGGTATGAAGACTAGAGTGATTGAAAGTTGTGAAGACTGAAGACGAGTATAGACAGTGAAATGTATGAGTGTTTGTATATGAGTGATCAGAAAGATTGTACAAAAGAGTGATAGAGTGTTGTAGTGAGGAACTGAAGTGTATATAATGAAATCAATTGAAAATTACTGTATTGTATTTCTGTGATGTACAAATTGCGGAGCTATAAATCTGTACTGTTTGAATAGTAAAATAAAATATTATATTTAAATAAAATAATGTGTGAATGTTTAAATGTCTGCACAGTCGCATTCTATTTAAATATAGATATTATATTCCTGTCTGTAATGTATATATGAAACAGTACAATAACAAACACATTTATAATAATATATATTTGGTTGTTATCATCAAACAAAAAGTCATATAATTGTGTGTACAACACCGTTATATACAACAATCTCTCTTTTTTGATGATGACAAACAAATATTAAGATTTTGAATCCAATAAACGTATTTGATAGTGACGAACTGAGCTCCCCCTATTTGGATGCTCCCCCTACAATAGAAACTCCCCCTATAACTGTGCATGAGTGAAAAGAATGTATAAAACGAATTGGAATTTTCAAAATTAAAATATTTATAAAATATTCAGTCATAAATCAAAGTCTCAATTCATTCTCTCCTTTTTGTTATCATCAAAAGGATATAGAATTTAAAATATAGATGAAAAATGACTAACAAATACAATATCCGCTTAAGAGGAAGAACAGTCATCACAAATCTCAATCAGTCAAACAAAATCCATAATATTCTAAGAACAGGTGGCATAGTTCATATTGTAGAGAGTGACGGATTTACGATGAAATTTATATATAATGGAGAGAGTTCAAAAATTGAATTCCAAATATTTTGAAAAAGATTTTTAAAAAATGAGGCACAAAAACAGTGATGGATTTGGACTATAATTATCAATTCAATTTAAGTGACGCAATCAAATAATCTCAAATCCCAATAGCCATCAATCAACAAATCATAATATATCATAATATATTAACACATTTCACAAGTTAGAAAATGGATTGATAGGCTAGTTTTAATACACCAGGAGAATTTCATATACAAATTTATTTAGCAAATTATTTTCTTCTTCTTTTAATTTAAGAGCACACTGGCCACACATAACCAAATCTTGGATTTTTAAATGAGATCAGTTGCAGCTTAATATAAGTAATCTCATAACCATGCATAATCAGAGCTTGGATTTTTAAATGAGGTTAGAGAAACACTTATGAATATTATATTTTTATTATTGAAAAACTCCTCAGTACATAAAACCAATATGGATGATAGAAATGTGATAGGTACAGGAAAGGTTTGTGAAATAAATTTCTAAATTAATCATATTATGAAATATGATCAACTGTACCGAGATCATTCAAAATTTTCAATTGTCACTAATTCTAAAAAATAACATAGTCCCATATCTATCATAAATATTTCCACTGTTTCTTCAGAAAGACTTTTAAAGAATATTAAACTCCCCACATTAATATAAAAAACATGATGGATGACAGAATAATGGTAGATAAAAAAGATGGTCATGAAATAATCGCCAATTCAAAGATATTATAATAATTATTCAACCATCGTGAAAATTAAAAAAAATCCTCTTGATGTGAAATATGTTGTAGTCACAATTCATCACAATTTCAAAATCTAACAATAATTTTGGTGAATTATAAATATAGTTCAATTTCGATATTGATTTCAACTTCTGAATGAATAATCAATATATAATTAAAAATTGAAAATCAACTACAAGAGGGATATAAAGATCTATACAAGACATGAAGGATTAAGAAATATATACATGATGAGAATAAACCAATCAGCATTTCTAAACTGATATCACTTGATGTATCTATTAATGAGGATTTTAAAAGTGACACTAGAGACGAACAAGAATATCTCAGACAACAGAGTTTTAATCTCATAACCCAAGCAGACATCACTAACAAAACAAGCAAATTAATTTCATCTATAAGAGCAGCAGTCAGGAACAAGCAGATATTTGAAAACATTTTTCAAAAGCAATATTAGAGCACAACAAATAGTCTCAAAGTAGACTTGTCAGGATGACGATCACATAAGATGATTCATGATCCAAGATAAAAAAAATCGTTTATTTTAAATCATTTGATGGAATATGAAAATATCAGGATTCAATGAATCAATCACACCAAATTATAAATTTTAGATTCAAGATATGTATGCGATTCAATAAATCGATAATTTCAAATGATTTTAAACGAACAAATATTCAAATCAAGTAATCATGTAATAACAGTTAATTTTAAGACCATATTTTTAGAGAAATTTTCACAAGTATTTCTGACAAGTACAGGAGTAATTTCAGATCATTTACATCAAGATTGAGAGATATTCATGATCTAAAATTTTTAAAAATAATTTATTTGAAATCACTTGAATCAATGTCAAGTTTTGAGATATAATGAATCAGTCACACAAGGTTGATAATTTCAAATTTAAGAGGTATGTGAGATTCAAAATATCAAGAATTTCAAATGATTTCAAACAAACAAATTTAAACATAATGATCATGAAAAAGGATGAAATTCAAGATGTGTCACTGATTCATGACAATTTAAAATATTCAAGCCAATCTAAAAAATAATGAAATTATCACAACTGATAAATATTGGTGTGTTGTAATGAGTATATTATTTCGAGCTTTTCTAAAATGAATTAGTGAAAACTTAACACAACAGAGGTGTGTGAAATTCCATTAAAGTTTCAGATCTTCAAAATTTTAGAATTCAAATTAACAGAGTTCAAGATATGACAAGAATACACAAACACTGTTATGAATTCAGAAAACAGAAAATAAACTTCAAAACAATTGCATATATTTACATGTTTAAATTCAAGATCTGGAAATGATTAAAACATTAGAGTTTTATGCAAATGAAGTGAATTTCCAGAAAATATGAATTCTGCAATTGGAAGTTAAGGAAGCCCAAGAAGTTACAAAGATACGGCAGTGACAAATCAAACAACAAAAACAAAGAAAAATAAACAGATGGGACAGAAGGAGAAATAAACAAAGAATATTTACAAAGGTGAGTTTAGAGATCATATCAGAATCTCTAACTCAATAAATCTTGGCTAAAGGAACTGTGAATGATACAAAAAAATTGACAGCTTTGTTTCACATTTCTTTTTGCACAGCAGTTCCTCGGCCTCTTCTGGTACCTAACAATTTAGGGGATTGAGTGGTCTAACAAAAGTAGTAAAACCACTCATAGTTTTGTTCACGACTTTAGGTACCCAGACTTGTTTGTACAACAAACCATTAGAATTAACTTTTGTATCCTTAGGTACCCAAATCTATTTGAATTTACGAGGCCCGTTTTAATTCCCATTGGGATCCATGATTGTTTAAATGGTTTGTTATAAACTAAATAATCATCTCTTAAATTTTAAGAATTTAATATCCAAAACGATCCTTTTTAGAACAATTTGAGGGATGTTTGAAAACACAAGAATTTAGATTTTCAAAAACATTTGTTTTCCCAAAACCGAAACCATTCTTATTTCCAAGAGAAAATTGTTTTTTCAGAAGCATATTCAAAGATTTTTCTCCAAATGAAAAACATTTCAAACTCATCTCAAGATCATTTATTTTAGATTTCAAATAATCATTCTTGTTTAGAAGCTTCTCAATTTTGGCATTAGACTCAGAATTCTCAGTATCAAATTGTTTTTGTTTTTCAATCTCACAAATCTTGAAATCCTCAATTTCTTTTTCAAGTTCATTTAGAATTGCTTCTGTTTTTAGCAAATTCTCTTGTTCAAAAATTTTATGTTTGGAATTAAACTTATCCAACTCTTCTTGTAAAGCATCGTTCTTACAAATTAGCTCACCTCATTTTGTTTTAAAACCAAAATTTCTTTTTCAAGCTTTTGAAAGTTTTCATTTAGATGGGCTAAATCTATTTTTAAATCTTTACAATTTTTACATTTAGAGTTTTTAAGTTTTAATTCCAACATATTATTTTTGCATCGCAACTCAAAATTTTCAAATTTTAGAAGTTTATTTTTCCTTTGGAGACGATCAACAGTTCTTGTCAAATCATTACAACGAGAAATTAATTCTTCATATGAAAGATCTCCATCGTCCGAATCATCATCAATAGCTTCAGTTAAGTACACATCTGAATCTAAGTTGGCAATTGAAGGTTTCGAGCTGTTGTTGTCATTTCCATATAGTGTGTTGAGAGTTTTCCAGATATCCTGCGCAGTTAAACAATGAGAGATAAATTTTAATTGATCATTGCCAAGATAGGAATAAATAACATGCATAGCATGAGCATTGAAAACCTTATTCCTCTTATCTAACATATCTCCCAAATTTTCAATAATATTCTAATATTCTAAATTAACAGATTTTAAATAGGATTCCATTTCTGATTTCCAAATTAAAAAATCTGTACCATTAAAAATAACTGGAATACGACTGGATTGACTCTCAGAAGTTTGACAACTAGGATGACCCATTACTCTAGAGTTAATGAAATAACCTGCTCTGATACCACTTTTTGGATCTAGATTAACCCTAAAAGGGGGTGAATAGGGTTTATCACAGTTTTTCGCTGAGCTAAAAAACTGACTGGATATTAAATAATAAACAGATCACAGAATGCAGCAGAAATAAAAAGCAGAAAGCAAATAACATAGAGATGCCCAGCTTCGGCAAAACTCTGCCTACTGCTGCATTCCTAAGGTTTCTACTAGGTGATAGAACAGATCCCGGTTACAAGACCACGCAAACTCGTGAACCCCTCGCTCCTATTCTAACCCTACGCTCAAAACCCTAGACTGATCTAATCCCTTAGATCAGATTTCCCCTGATTACAACCCCGTAATCAGTAACCCTAGTTTTAATAGACTCTAGTAAACTGCTAGTTAACACCCTAACTGGATACCCAAGTATTTTATAGACACTAGAAACTATTTGATGATTTTTACAACTCAAATTCAAACAAAACAATAAAAACAACAAATAAAAGGAAACCCCTTTAAAAAAAATAGGCTATTATAATTTCCCTCTTATATTAAACTTGGCTTAGCCAAGAGCAAAGTTGGTCGGCCCGCTCCTCATTTCATTTGCTCGATGTTTTGTTCTCAGGAAAAACTAGAAACGGCGGTGGGGAAAAATTAGGGTTTCTCCAAATCCCTAAATCGCGATCGTGAAGTTGATCTGAAGGTTCTTCTTTGATGCTCGAATCTTTATGGCTTTCTGATGCTTCGATTTTGGGATAATAGCGATCGAAAATGATGAAGTATTTGGTGAGTTTCTCTGATTTAGAATTTGTATTTGCTCTTTAATTGTTGAGTGTTTTCGATCCGGTTTCGCCTATGATGAATGATGTTGTTATATAGGATTATGAAATCCTAAAAACACTCTGATTTCGATTAATTGATTTGTCTGATTTTTTATTGCTTTCCCTTTTTGGTTTTGTAATTCTCAGCTGAATTGGAATGAATCTGGACATGATTCGAAATAGAGTCTGGAAAAAATTGATTTCCCCTTTTGCAATTGAAACTTGAAACCTCTGCTGTAATTTAGCTCAAAAAGATGCCATGACTATTCATGTTATATACTTGGCTACTTGCTGTCGAAACATGAATGAATTCTTGCTAAAAATGAATTCTTGTCCAAAAGCTAGAAACCTGATAACAGTAAATAATTTGTTGCCAAAAATTGTTCTTTGTTGCCTGGATTTCTTGAAAGAATTGGAAATCAATTTAAAACAGTTAATGTCCAAATACTGTTTTGCTAATTCTGGAATTTGCCAAACATGTATAGAAAACTGAATTTCCAAAAGTGTTGATTTTGTCCTTGAATAAATCCATGACTCCAGACATGAAATCAGCTCCATTATTGCTTCGGCATAAAATGATATTTGTGTGACTTTCCACTTTTGTTGTCTATGTAAACACTGATTGATATTGCCGAGAATACTGAATCATTTCTGGAAATATAGATGGAAACAGATAAATGCTTTCTCCTTGATCATTAATGGTTTTCTAGAAATAAATTAGTTTTCCCTTGCCAAATTTATCCTATGCTTGATTAACACTGGACCTTATGTGATTGATTTTCAGGAAAGAAAAAAAACTTGATTGTCTTGCCATATCATATTGAATTGAATTGTTGAACCTTCTTGCCAAAATCTTGTTGTCCATGCATGAATGAGTAATTATGTTTATTTCTAGAAATCATTTGAACTCTTGCCACACCATTTGCTTGAACTGTTGAATACATTGCTAAGCTCTGAATTCTCACTGTGTCATTATGTTATTTAAGCTTTGTGCTTCATCTGTTAACAGTTCCATTTGTTTCCTTTTGGGCTTGTGTTCACCATGATCATATAAGTTGAAAACTGCTTTGGCCTTGTCACTTGTATATGTATATCCGTTGAGCTGAACCTGAACTTTCATTTTCACTGCAACTTCATGTATACATGTACCATGCTTTGTCCTTTTTGCTCGACCACTCATGCCTTGATCTTGAGCCTTGTTGTTGTTTAGTTAGCAATGATGGAAATGATCACCATGCATTTGCTGAGTTTGTGCACACATGAAACAGTAGTTAACCTTATTGCACCAGAAACACTAGCATGCACCAACCATGGCACTTATATTTGCATCACTGCTGCATCACCGTATGTTTCATTGTTTCCTTGGCTGAACTGATTACATCTCTTGTAAATTTGTACTGCCTTCATGCTGATTTGCATTGTATTTCATTTTTGGTCTGGCTTTAGTTGATGGTGTAGTCGAGCCTTGAATTGTTTACATGTCCACACCATGCTGCTTCACATTATTTGTTGCACGACCACTATGTACATAGCTCCCTTGTAAACTGAAATTGCACATGCACTGCACTTGTACTTGATGCTTGTGCTAGTCCTTTGTATATGAGCATCCATGATGTACCATGATTATGCTGCTTTGTTTATTCTTTGCCACTCTGGTTTGACTTTGTTGACTTGTGTATGGCCCACATATTTGCTTTGAGTAGGGCTCGACCATATTTACCTGTACATTTATATATGTGTATATTCACACAACAATGTGAGTACACATATATCGTGCACGTGTGAATTATTTATTAGCAGACTACTGCATTGTGTTGTGGCTGTTTAGAATCAACTGGTTCTGATCAGCAAACCAGTGTAGTATGTCGAGGCTGATCAATGTGTATATATCAGATCAAGTCATGAAAAATGATAAGAAACACACTGAAATTCTGAGGCAAATAAAATTAAAAGTAAATTTATATTTGCTAGAATATGAAATTATTTCTGTTCAAGACTACCGTGTGTGTTTCTGTTTGTGACAGGTATGAAGACCGGACTGATTGAAAGCTGTGAAGACTGAAGACGAGTATAGATAGTGAAATGTATGAGTGTCTGTATATGATGGCAAATTTGAAAGATTGTACAAAATAGTGATAGAGTGTTGTAGTGAGGAACTGAAGTGTATATAACGAGATCAATTGAAAATTACTGTACTGTATTTCCGTAATGTACAAATAGTGGAGTTGTAAATCTGTACTATTTGAATAGTGAAATAAAATGTTATATTTAAATAAAATACTATGTGAATATTTAAATGTCTGTACAGTTGTATTCTATTTAAATATAGATATTATATTCCTTTCTGTAATGTATATATGAAATAGTACAATAACAAACACATTTATAATAATATATATTTGAATGTTATCATCAAACAAAAAATCATATAATTGTGTATACAACACTGTTATATACAACATTAACAAAAAAATCATCAAATCACTTTAAACTCTTAGCTAAACTCAAAAAACGCATTTCATTGATTTAGGGAGTCACAAACAAGGGAGTTATTAAATCGGTTTATACCTGAAGCAATCCAAACTAGCGAATCAGAATATCTGGCAGAACCAAATTAGGGTTGAAGAGAAAACTTCCTTCTTAATGTCGATACAAATCGGTTAAAACCTAGAATACCCTTGACATAAATGTCGATTGAATGGTTGAAATGAAGATCTCCCTTGATGTCAATGTTGATTGAATAAGCAGATCTCCCTTCACGTCGATGTCGACCAAATAAGCAGATCTTTACGACGAACAGATCTCCCTTTTGACAATGCCGATTGAATAAGAAAAAGAAAGTGCGACTACTAGTTTTAGTTTTTATTTTTCTTTCCCTTCGAATAAACAATTTTGTTTTCTTTGAATTTTGGACGCGATGATACGTTGTTTTGACGGCGAGATTTGGGTATATGCGCTCCTATTCAATTCGCATCTAATAGTCAGATGGCAGGTGCAAATAAAAGAAAATTGCTTCTGTTTGAAAATAATCGGAAGCAAAAAATGAATTCACTTCTACATTATTGCTTATGTTTCTACAAAAACATAAGCAAATTATCATAGAAAGATTTTCTGCTGTTTTCCGTGTACTAATTGCTTCTGTTATAATGATGGAACATAAGAAAATAGAACTATTTGCTTCTAGTGCAAGCACATTAGAAGAAAATGAGGAGAAGAAATAGACATTTTTTGTACTAGTAAGATTAGAGAAGATACAATGGATACAAAATCATGAAGATGCGACATGGGAACCCGAAGACAAGATTCGTGCTTCTTACCCTTTTCTTTATGAGAGTACATTCTTAATTTCTTTTCCGAGCTTTAATTCGCATTTACTTCTATCGTTCAAGTATGTTTATCCTATTGTTCGAATCTTTGATCCTTAGGTAGAAAGAAATGGTTGGAAACATGTGTTTGAAACAAGTTATGATTGATGATTGCAAGTGGATTCAAGTGTATGATAGTGGTTGCCCGTGGATGCATATACACATACTGGGCACTGGATCGGCTCAAGCACTTACATACGGCATATGGATGTGTGTGCATTTTAAATTTTCAATGGATGAAAATGGCTGAATCATCATATGGATGTTGCATTTTTGTGAATTATTGTGCATGTAACGACCTAGATTTTTGACCGTTCACATCGAAAATAATCCACACATGTCGACCCAAACCAATCTCCAACCCAGGTAGTTATTGGGAAAAATTAAAAGAAAGGAAAGGAGAAGAAGGAACAATAACAGAATCTTACAGCGGAAGGACAACATATAATAAATAATTAACAGTTCAAAAGCAGTTAAAATATATACGTGAAACTATAATATACAATGATTATCAGAGTTACCCATATCAAGATATATACAACAAGGCAGCGGAAAAAAAGTGGAGTGAGATTACATATAGGTTATAGATGTATATACCAAATCTTTGTCTTCGTTCTCCACGGCAAAGCAATCTTCGCTAACTGCAACTCATACCTGACCCGAGCATATTGCATTAAAGAAAACACAACAAACACTCGAATCAGAACAAATCATTCTCATATTAGTCAAATCAAATATGAAATAACATGGGTGTTATGGGTGCATTAACTTAAGAAATGTTATGGGATTTTCCATTACTTAAGGATTCGTTAAACTATTTACATACATATTATAATGCGCTATTATTATAATGCCTAATTAGTAAAGTAAATATAATAAAAATAGTAGAAGTGGGATTACATTTTACCCTTACGTCGTTTACAGACATTGTCGCACACATTGCATATAGAACACCAATACGTCGGTAGGTAGGGATGCGCTGCAATATGACAACGTCAAATCAAAATCGTAGGGGCTCGATCAGGATAAATATGACAAGGCACTCGAGGCAATACCCAGGGTAGGATTCTACCATTTGCACTCCCAGACCGGTGGTAACGCATAGCCGCAGCTACCGCCCACGTCGGAACACACTCCCATATCAAAAGGGCACCCCAAATCGATTACAATGTAGTATAGATAGTATCGAAGGAGCATGTCCGATTTGAGATGCGATCTCCCTTGGTCATGGTATAGCTCCTGTTTTAGTCATTTTAATTATGACCTGAAGGTCAAGGCCATCCATTATCGTTCTCTTTCTTCAAATCCAATAATCGCCTCCATACCATCCTACTTCATTCTGGATTCTTCACCACGTGCACAGTTGTTAAAGTGGTATCGTTATTGGCAGAGAGTATGACAATACCGACTCCAGTCTCTCTAACAACCAAACATTTACATTTTTCACATTGGTCGGTTCTTTTACTTTTCACAAAGGTTCGCTTTCATATCAAACTATCAGGTTTGCTTCGAACTCAATTTATATTCAAAATAGAATATAATTTCACATCAAAATATTGCAATCATTCCAAAACCGATTTATATACCAAACTACAATATATTTCATATCAGTATATTATAATCATATAATATTTCAAAATCGATTAATATTCAAGTAGAATATACTTCATATCAAAAGTTTATAGTTATTCCAAAATTGATTTTATTCAAAATCAATATATATTCTAATAGAATATGTTTCATATCAACTCATTATAATCATTTCCAAAATACCATTTTATTTTCATGTAGGATATATTTCACATTGATATATTATAATCGTTTTACAATCGATTTATATTCAAATAAAATATAATTTTATATTAAATCTCAATTTGAATCAACGTTTTAAATCAAACAGTTCCCATTCAGGAAGAAAATACAATCATTTAATATAACTAGGAAAAATAGATAATTATAAAGCAAAACCTTTATTTAATTTTTTTATATATAATTAAGTAATTAAAATAATTTAAAACACTAGGTATATTCATATAATAAAAGCACTACTAAATAATTTTAAATAATAGAATATGATAAAACTTATTTATAAACAAGATAGTATATTGGTTGCAAATTTCTAATAACTTTTGAATAATAGAATATAATTATTTGTAAAACAACGGTATATATGCATATAGTTTTTTTTTATAAAATAAATTTTAAAACCATGATTATTTCTTTCTTCCAAATTTCAAAACTTGAATATATATATATATATATATATATATATATATATCCCGGTCTCAGTAGAGTTTATTTAGTTTTCTATCGCGTTTCAAAAACATCATACAAACCAACCGTTCAGTTCAAAGGATTCAAATCCATATTCACATTGAGTTAACACAACTCGAGTATCATCGAATATTTTCATTCCAAAAATAAATTCAAGGAGAATTTATAAAATTCGAATTTACACCATTAACTTGAATAATTCCAAATCATATTCAAATCCCAATTTAAGAATTTCCCATTTATTTTGGAATAATTTCCTTAACCATTTTCAATAAACATTCAAGGTTTCAGATCTTTAAAGAAAGAAGATTTTCCGAGTATCGGCACATTTCCTCTAAATAAAAATTCTTTCAAATAAAATTTTCACATACTTAAAATCATTTAACCAACCGATGTCCATATATAATTTTCTATCTTATGGCCAAGTGATATTAAATTTAATTTTTCGATATTTTGGGGATGGATATATATCATTTCAATCCAAATCAGGGTCACAAATTTCTATCATTCCAATCTGTGTTCTTAATTTATTTTAAATCGACTAGTCCCGGGTTTATTTGATTCCTGTAACATCTAGGGTAAAATGGGATTAATCGACACAGATAAACTTGCAATAACAATATGCAAAATAATAGAACATTCCAGTGTCAATTGAAGTTCGGTAGTCGAATTTCAAACAAAGGAATCCATCGCAACCATTTCATTTCGACGGTAGACATCAAATCATTTCACTGGTTAACAAGGATCATGGTTTTTCAACTAGCCATTTTAATTTAATTTAAAATAACTGATTATCAACATCAAATTTGCACATTAACATTTGCATGTCATTATTAAGCAACCAATCGAAAATTAATCACAACCAAACATCCAAATTTATTTCATAATTTAATTTAATAAATATGGGAATAATTCAGTGAATTGTGAGCGAGAAAATCACTTACCTTTGGGTCCTTAATTTACCGAACGTCCAAACAAAGACCAAAATCTTACAGTCTCCAGCCATAGCCAATTTAGTGTCAAAACGTCCACAATATTGCCACGATCCCAACTCAACAAACCGCGTGTCAATCTGAGGTCGTATGAAGAAGTTATGCACGTTTTATCATTTGAATTCAAAATATATAAAATTAACAAACTATTTCTCTTACCCAATCAGACATCGCCACGTCAGCACCCTTCTTCCCGCTCCCTCTTCCTTCTGCTACAGTGAACAAGGCGGAAAACACCTATTTGAAACCACCACCTTTGACTGACAGTAGCTCACAACTCCGACCACCAGTAGGCACGAGACCACCGCCAACATGACCTGCATCTCGCGGCCACCTCCCTGTACTGACGCCCTCACCTCTGGTGGCCTCCTCCTCCTCTGGCGACGAGAAAATCGAAATGGGTTTTCACCCATCAAACCTCAAATTCTGGAGATTTACACAACAATAAACACTTTGGTTGCTCTTGTTAGACTCCTACACGAACGCCCTACAAAACCCATATCGTCGATTCTCCGATTAAACCCTAAATCAAAAAAACCCAAATCGATGCCTAGGGTTTCGCAAATCAGCGCCTTTGACCGCGAATTCCGGCAAATCCACTAATTGCATGTTGAAATAAATGGTATGGGCAGCTTCGTATCGTCGAGAGCTTTGAATTGATATGTAATTTGCTGGATTTTGAGGAGATTTTATTTTAATATTTGTATTTTTATTTGCATTAGGTTTTTGGAAATTGTTTTCAGCCATTAGAGATAAAATTCGATGGAGAAAAATAATACGTATAGGTAAATGGGCTGGTGAGGTGGTAAATGGATTTTATTTGAAAATATATAGAAGATCCAATAGGAGAAACAAACAATTACTCAATTACAGTGATTCCATTCACGCTTTATTTCGTACGATCAAACAACAAGTCGGATTGTTACGAAACTTGAAACTCTATAATAATTAACCATTCCGAATCCGATGGAACTGATTTCGTCGAATTATGAGACGGTTGTCAAAATTGTTAAATTTCACAGTTAATTAATTAACAAAATATTCAGCTATTCGCTTAACTGTTTTAATTAAATTTAAATATATATTAAATTACACTTTAAATCCAGTTACACTTAAATAAATTTTTATAATCGATTTCACAAACTTTAAGTTCCCGAATTTGATTATATTCGAATATAAATTTGAACCGTAATTACAGAGGAACTAAATTTTATCTTCAATATCCTAATATTAAACTCAGAATTTCACCATTTACCAAATTAAATTTGAATTCCAATTATGAATTAGACAACTCAAATTTATTTGAATACTTAAATAACAAATTCCAAATTACAACATTTCTAACTATAAACTACATTAAAAATCTGTCTATACTCAATTCAAACAATCATCATCAACAACAAAGTTTGATTTTGACCAATATTATTCAATTTATTTATTTAAATTCAAGTTTTAAATATACGGAAAATATGGGTTGTTACATTCTCCCCAACTCAAACCTTTTCGTCCACGAAAAGGGAACGAAATAAGGTACTGAGCGCATATATATATATATTAAAATCCACAACTTATAAAATAGAATTTACAAAATAAGTTATCGAGTTATAAAATCTCATAAATTTTCTAACTCTCGAAATCATAGAAAATTTTGGCAGCATCTCCTCTGTAAGTAGAGGTTCGAAAAAATCACTATATATATATATATATATATATATATATCCAAATATACATTCGCTCACACGATGAGGCATCCCAAAAGTGGGGAAAGCAATATATATATAGCCACAAAACTATGTAACACAAATACGTACCTTCTTTAGCGTTATTTGCAAATTTTATTTATCTTAGCACCTCAGTATTTAGCGCAAGTGAGCTCCAAAGCGTAATACACATTCCTTACACCTGCTACATACTCAAATATGCATAAGGATAAAACGTATATATAATAAACAGCAAATGTACACCACTTACTTAACATATATTAATCATTTCAACTACAACAGCAAGATATTAGCAATAAACCAGCGAAAAAACGAGGTTTATCACCATTTAAATGATGGAATTTGACCAAAACATAGGAAAAAGTTGTTGCATTCATTTCAGTCTTTCCGAATTGCACGGATTCGTCGGATTCAGATAATCCGTTCAAAAGTTACAACCATTTTAGCGAAAGCTTCAGCCCATATAATTAAAAATGCAGGTCTAAATTGTTCAACCCAGTTTTTGAGCTTTTAAACATTAAAATTTTGTGAAAATCCCAAACCCCTGTGTCATAGAAGCAAGGATAATCAGTGGAATATAACACGTAAACAATAACAGTAGGACAGAAACATAGCATTACACCAGATAATGTACATCAAATTACACTGGAAATAATATAATCATCAGAGTTACACAGCATAACAGGACCATACTTAGTACGGAATACAGTTTCAGCTTAATACAAAATGTATGCAGTAGAATCAAACATATTTTACATAATAAAGTCTGAACAGCACAATAGAAATGATAGAATCCATCTTCAGCTCCATAGCTATCCAGAATGAGCCTGCTAAAACCTGAATACAAGGCTGCCTGTGTAGAAAATAGGGGCACCCGAGTTTGCAAGTGAAACAAACTACGAGTCAGTCATGAGACTGGTATGAGAAATCTTACTTAACCTATTTAATAATTAGGTCAATCAACGGACCACGGCGCTAACGCGGAACGGGTTTACTCCATTGGATTGCCAGTGCATAATTTAGTAAATAATTTAAACAACGCAATTCTATTTAGAAAAATGAAGTCATTATAAGACTCAAGTCCCATCACACAATGCAACGCAAACCGGAGGATACCTTATAATGGAAAAAATATGCTTGATACGTATAAAACAAAATCATCTGATATTATTATTAGTGTATATATGTTTCAAAAACAATTTCAATCATAACGTATCAATCATAGACAGCATAATACCCCATCCTACTATGTCGCCATACTAGTTTTACAATCAAAACCACACAATGTTGCATTGGAAGTTGGATTTCCATCATGAACCAAGGCAAGGGATTGTCCATACCGAATTCGAGACAATCTAGCCCATGTCTCAGGCTCAACCGCAACTGCATTTTGGATCTTTAAGGTCGGTCCTCTCATACATTTGAGGATTGGTAATTCCTGAACAATACGTTTCCCCGCCTTATAGGGCATAAATTTGGTCAGTATGTCAACCATATCATCCATCGGCCCCATAGTGACCGATATATCCAAGGTGCCTCGCTTTCCATCATCCACATAAGTAAAAATGTCTGGGCTCCATACCATAACACCACTCCTAGCTAGAAGGAAACGCATGTTCTCCCGGTAATCTTCTCCCGTTTCTGGTTTATACCGAGGTGTGAGGCTCACGAATTAAAGTTATACACAAAGCTATGCTATTTAAAGTCGTGCTTTGATCACCAACCACAAAGCTCTGCTTTTCAACAAAGCCTTATCACTTGCATCTCAGCATGCCACATTGATATTCCACGCCATACGACTGATGTCTATCGATATATAACCTCTAAGCTCGTACGTCTTGGAGAAGGGTGTTAAGCAAGAGAATAAATTCTCCTCCACCAAACAAATATATATTTAGTAGGGATCAATCAACATAGAACGAAATCCAATGTCAGATACACATCAATTTACTGGTTCGTCCTGGGTCTGAACGAAACCAGAGGCACCTTATTCCTTGTCCCATATGTCCAATACAAGATAGAGGCCCTTGCACATCCGAATAATCAACAAATACGTCCGGACCACTACCACTGTAACCCCTCCTGGGAGCTAACCGATCCAGGGCATTAGTAGTAATCCATTCGATGTGAAGATCACCGGTCTTGCACCATCTACATATCTTCGACTTTTAATCGTCGATCAATTATTTGAAATGAGAATTAACTTGGCCTTTTCAAATAATTTGCATACACATAGAATTCAAATCAATTCTTTTCATGGTTAAACTATTTGACATTCACGTTTCAATTCAATATTATAATTTTATGTCGAATATATCTAACCATTATAAATATCCGATAAACCAAGTAAAATTGGTTTATTTCCATTCCATATCGTTTATAATATTTTAAAACGATTTATTACTATTTTCATTTATATAAAAATAGCCCATTTTAGTTAAATGATGCTTCAGATCATTACGCGGCCCTGGCACTATTTTTATTCAGATTTGAATTACACATTTCTCAAAATATAACCATTAGATCTTAACAAACTTAATATCGTTGGAAATATCATTCCAAAGCGAACACAACGTCTCTGGTTTCGGGAAAATTCGACGGTCGGATCTCTCGGTATAATCATTTGAAGTTACGATTTCAAAACACGAACTACCGCACGCGATTCCTTTTATTTTAATATATATATATATTAAAATATATATAATTCATTTGACAATTTCAAAACCACTTTCACTTCAAAATTTTGGCTAACGCCTTTAAATTTCGTCATAGCCTCCTTTGTTCGGAGAGCGTTTTGGAAATTTATTGGGCCGTATTAGGCACTCAATAAATCCAGAAACAACATACACAATTTTTAGTGATCTATTCTATGCCCAGGGGAGTGTGTAAAGATCATAAATCTATAGAATAAATTCTCATCACCTTTCCGGTGTTGGAAATAATAATCCTTTTGCCGTATCTAAAAACAGGAGAGATGTGAATTATTGTCAACTCCAGACCCGTGTGGGGTTTTTATTTAACCTGGCAATTTACCGTTATATTCTATTTAGTCCATATCAGTCCTAAGTTCAACCTGAAATACAGTCATTGCCATACGAGCGTCTTGCCCGTATGGTAACCCCAACCTCGTCATGTAAGCTCCAAATGCTTATGTGGTATATGATAGAGTATGCTATCTTCACGAAGTATGCCATGTAGTGTAGTTCAAAATTAATTGTTACTATCCTATGGCGTTGTTTATAGTCTCACACAGAACAACCAACAGACCGCATCCAATGGCATTCACAAAAGTTTATATAATAAATAAAATTGTGTAGTCAACTCATGAAGGTTTACCTATTTGTCGGGCATGCAAATAAATTCTTTACTTAACAGCCAATCCATTTACCTGTTTAGCATGTGTATATATATGCATATCCAAGCTAAAAATAATATTTTTAGTGAACAAATATTTATTTCCATACATGTTTATTTTTAACACTTCATATACATGTTAAAAATAATATTTTTAATGAACAAACATTTATTTCAACACATGGTTATTTTTAACACTTCATATACATGTTAAAAATAATATTTTTAATGAATAAACATTTATTTCAACACATGAATATTTTTAGTGGTTTATACATACAATAAAATTGTGGTTTTATTGTTAAAAGAATTAATTCAACACATGAATATTTTTAGTGGTTCATACATACAATAAAAATGTGATTTTTATTGTTCAAAGAATTTATTCAACACATGAATATTTTTAGTGGTTCATACATACAATAAAAATGTAATTTTTAGTGTTCAAAAAATTTATTCAACACATGAATATTTTTAATGGTTCATACATACAATAAAAATGTTATTTTTATTGTTCAAAGAATTTATTCACAAAGTATTTATTCAACACATGAATATTTTTAGTGGTTCGTACATACAATAAAAAATGCGATTTTTATTGTTCAAAGAATTTATTCAACACATGAATATTTTTATTACTTCACATACATGATAAAAATGATATTTTTGGCGAATAAAAAATATATTTCAACACATGACTATTTTATTTAGTTCATATACATGTTAAAAATAATATTTTAACTAACAGTTATTTATTTCTACACATGGTTATTTTTAACACTTCATTCATAAGATTAAAATGATATTTTTGGCAAACAAAAATATATTTCAACACATTACTATTTCTGGTGGTTCATACATATAATAAAAATGTTATTTTTATTGTTCACACAATTTATTCAACACATCAACTATTTTTAATAGTTCATTTCAGAAAATTTTGGCATTACAACGACATGGTATTTAGCACCGGCACCGTGTCCAGCATGGCTCCTCTGCTATCCTAAGCCTTGCAGCATAACAATAATTTCATTTCACTAATTTCCACAATACCATTCATTTTCACAACACAATGAATTTACCACAAACACAACCAATTTTGCAACCACAATCAATCATTCACAATCACAATCTATTTCACACCACAATTAATTCAAATTGTCCATGGTCTGTGGACGAGGGTGGCAGGAGCTACTAAGCCCCGTCTGCAAACTATTATGTTTTTCTCCATTTTATTTTAATTTAGAAATCTCACATGTGGTTCCACTCCTTAATTGACGGCTAGCTCTAAAATTTCCCCGATCACTTCTAGAATGTAGCGCACGAGGTTATGGTCCCAATGTCTCTTGTTTCACTGGATTTCGACAACATATGAAAAGGATATAATTGTTATTCGATAATCAAACTTTGCAACGTTTTTATATGTTGTAAATAGTTAAAAAATATAAACCCGTTACCTTTCAGTTTGATTCAAAACTAGGTCACGATTTTGTGTGAAATTGGAAGCACCCGAAGGCGATCAGATTGTACCATATTGGAGAGCTTCGAGAGGGCTTCTCGTCAGTGGTGGGGGCGTCGAACTCGATCTGACATGGACGACAAATTCTGGCACGAGGCGGCGCAGGTTTGAGGCGATGATTCGCCTCCAACACTCAACGATAGGATTCAAAACTAGTATGGATTTGAAGTTGGGGAAATTCTCTACAAAATTCCCTTAAGGATCACTGAATTTCATTGAGAAGATCGGAAGAAATCGAGGAGGAAAGAGTTGAGAGGGTTCTTCCATTCGTTGCGATGGTTACGGGGTTTTGGGAAAAGTGACGATGAATTCTGATTGGTTATAATATATATAATTTATTTTTAATTTATATAAATCCAAAAATAGTGTTTTCTTATCTGAACTCCAAATCAAATCAATGAGTGTCTCCCCCAGCTAAATACCCTCATTCCAGACACAAAGGAATATGTTTCGTAAGCCCATTCGACGGTTTCAGCCTGTTTTTCTTCAAATTAAAATATCAAACATTCAACATTAGATTCAAACGTACATTTTAATTTGCCGGGGCCACATACTGATTCCAAAAATTCCCGAAAAATAAATCTAGCTATGTTAGGACGATACAGTCCCAACAAAACTGTTTTCGTCGAATTTGTAAAACGTTTGAAAAATGGCCTTTTTCTGGTCAATCCAATTTGCATTGTATTTGCAAAACACGTTTTCTTTTGCCACGCTCACATATTAATTCTAAAAATTATGGAATTTTAAACCTTGCAATAATTTAACATTCCAGATCCAAAAAAGTGGTTTCATCGAAAACGGAGGACGTTTGCAAAATGACTATTTTTAAGGGCTTTATTATTATTTAAAAATTCAATTTTTAAATTCTAATGTATTTTCTGCCAAAATTGCTCGAAATAAAATTTTTAATTGGTTCTGATTTTTCGGGTTGTTACAAATTTTACTAAGTGTATTAAAGAAAAGTTATAGTTCATATCCTGAGCTTTTCGAATTGTATTGGTACATCAAAATCCGACGCTCCGTTAGGAAGTTATGGTCAAAACAATATCGATATATGCTCTAGGTTTTTATCTTCTGCGCATAGAACTACGATTAACGCCTGGATTTCAGCCCATTAGACATGAAAATTTGTCAAGGCCCTATTAATAGAAGTTTTACTTCAGTTTCTAAGGATTCCAAAAAGTCCGGAATCATTGAATTCCGATCATCCATTCAAAGTTATAGCTATTTTACTTCAGCTTATCGAATATTTCAGGTTTCCACATAAACATCAATTTATTTTATTTGGAGTTTCAAACCTTTGGATTCCAAGATCTAAGCAAAGCTTAACATCAAAATGGATTATCGCTCCATTATGCTCATAATATGATTTACCCTTTAATTGCTTAAATATATTCGTATTCGTTTCATTTATATTAATTAAATTTCATTTTCAGTTATCTATATTCCCCTATTGTCCATCTTATTTAAATTCATGTTCAACTCATCCATTTCATTTGTTCTTGTTTATCCATTCAATTATTTACATTCACTTCATTATTCGAGAAATGGATTCACATTCAATTGCTCACTCCGTTCCGATATACCTTCTATTTATTTTCCCGTTTCATTCCAAGCATTAATTCCAATTAAAACTTGAATTCATTTTAACTTTTCCAACTAACTTGATTATATTAAATCCTTAATTCATTAACATAGATAAATATGCCAAATTTCACGACTTATTCCTTCCTTAAGTTTCCCTTTAACTCAACTTAGTTAATTAACTTGAATTAAGTCGCGCTTCACTCCATATACCTAAGTTAACTCTATTCGATTCAATTTCCCTGACCAAAATTTTCATTCTAGTTTTTCGTTTACCCAATTTTCATATCTTGTTTCCAATTCCGTCTAATATTCCTTATTTGGCAAATTTGGAATTTTGATATTCTTACTTGTTGTCCATTTGAAACTTCCATTCATAATTTATTTTCTAAAGTTTGCCTCCATTTTAATTTATTTAATCTAACTTAGATTAAACCTATTCACATTTGCAAATGGTCTTATTGCTATTCCAATGTTTCAGTTTTAAGATTCCTAATGAATCGAGTTACCTTAATCCATAAATTAAATCATCATCTACGATTAACTTAGGTACTTTGATTCCAAGTTATAAATTAAGTTGGAATAATAAGATATACTAATACCATGATATAGAATGTTATGCCATAGAATTCAAATCCAAAACCTTTACCCAACAGGTTATAAAATTTACTAAGTGGTCTCCCCCACTCAGACTCTTCAAAATAAATGTTGGTAATGTGTGAACTCATTAACAAGGCAATTCTTAAGGCCTGAGAAGGAATTACACTTCTATTCCATTTAAAATTGTTTGAAATCATTTCCATCTCGAAAACATTTACATAATATACCACATTATTTCAAAATCTTGGTAAGTTTATTTCAAAACCCCAGAATCGAGTTCCCAAGTTCATCTCCATTTTTTAAGCCAAATATATTTAATATATTTCATTTCAAATTTTCCCAAAACCATTTAACTTTCCCATTAGATTTAGTATTTAATCGACCATAAGTGATAATAACTTAATATTATTACCTCTAACAACCAACGCATATACATTTAAAACCCATAATATATTTGATACATTTAAAATATAATCCAAAACAATATTATGATGATCCATTCTATTCAATTATTTAGAAATTCCCATCGATACCATGGCGTCCCATATATCAACCAGAATTTATAAATATTCAACAGAACCAGTCAACACAATATAAAACCATTTTATATCAAATTACAAGTACGCTCTCTCATATATTCATTCAAACTCATTCTTGGGAATTTCTAACTCTACCTCTAATGAGTTAATTCCCAAACAGAGCCAAGGTTGTCGCTAACCAAAGCTCTGATACCTCGTTGTAACGACCTGGATTTTTGACCGTTCAAATCGACAATAATCCACACAGGTCGACCCAAACCAATCTCCAACCCAGGTAATTATTAGCAAAAAATAAAAGAAAGGAAAGAAGAAGAAGAAGAAGAAGAAGGAACTATAAAAGAATCTCACAGCGGAAGGACAACATATAATAAATAATTAACAGTTCAAAAGCAGTTAAAATATATACATGAGACTATAATATCCAATGATTATCAGAGTTACCCATATCAAGATATATACAACAAGGCAGTGGAAACAAAGTGCGGTGGGAATTACATACAGGTAACTCTACAAGAAAACACTGATTTAGCGTCAAAAATTTAGAAGTGGAAATTTCCATCGCTAATTTGCGATGAATTTCCATGCGATCTGCAAGGGATAGTTTTTTGTTTTTTCAACTTTTTTCTGTTATTTATTACCGTCATCTACTGTCATCCCTCACTAAGCCATCGCCAATTGCGTCAAATTACTGGTAGAAAATTTCTACCACTATTTTCGTTTGCAAATCCAGGAAGAATACCGACGAATATTTATCCAAGCAATGTTTCATCTATGATTTTGTGATTTCCTGCAAACTTAGTAATTCGCGTCATCTATACATACATAATCTGCACCGTTCAACTAATATAATCCAACAATGATTAGTTAGCAATCCATTTCTTAAACCAGATTCCAAATTAAACGTATTTCTTTTATTGTTTCAGTATATTCGTTTATGATTTTCCCCAATTCCAACCCTTAATTTACAACTTCTAGTTTACCCTAATTCATATGCTTAATTAATGTCATGAAAACCACTCAACAAATCCATTCTCCCTATTCTGAATCCTACATGCGCTTCTCACCATCTCAGTTCTGGAGCGTGGAAGAAACAAAGAGATGATGGTTGGGTGTAGGCGCTGAAGTGGAAGCGGTTGTGCGATTTCAGACGTCTGAAAGTTGATTGAAGACGTTTTTGAAGATGTCTGTTGTTTGTGAGAAATGGATTGATGGATTACAGTATTCTTCATTGTTGCGGCCCCCACCTCAGGATGAGCATCAAAGACAAGTAATAGAAATTTTAAACCTTTTTTTAGTGTATGCTTAAATTGATGAATCTGAGATAGTTGATTGTGTCTGGCATTGAAAATATAACGTTAAAGTATGAAGAAACTAGGTTTTGATCTGAGATTTAGTATTGCTAAGGGTAATCATGCAGTTGTTGGGATTAGGAAATATAAGTTGATGGCAATAAGTATAAATCTACTTATATCTTAGTAAATTACGTTGGTATATTTCATTTACAAATGAGAGTAAAAGATAAAATGTCTAAGGTATGAGTTTCCCCCCTAGATTAGCTTATTGATTTTACGTCATTCATGCATCTATCATTGATAAGATGTAAGGTTTGAGTTTTTTCCCCTAGATTAGATTACCGATTTCAGGTCATTTGTGCATCTGTCTTCAGGCTGGTTTGGCAATCCCTTCCACTAGTTAAATCTGTAGTTTATTGCGTATATTAATTATAACATTGAGTTTATAGCTTATTTTCATTGTTTCAGCTTTTGTTTCGCTTTAGTGTTGCTCACTTTAGCAATTCATCTATTGTCTACCGTTGTACATGCACTTGAATCATAGTTTTATTCTCCCTTCTGCTTTTGCTTCCCTGACTAATTCCATTTCCAATCAGAACAATGCATGATTGGTCATATTTCCTGATAAGAACACTTGACCATGGATCCTAATGACTGTTGGATACCATAGTGCATGGAAACAAATGCTGACTGCATGGCGTCTGTAAATTGAGTTAAAGCAAATTGTTTTAATAATCAATGGTGTTTTAACTTATAATATTCTTATTGGATTCCGGCATACTCCTGATTATCCTTTAGCTGCATTGACTATTTAGCTTAGCAAGAGGTGTTACACGATGGAAGACATTTCATTTATTTATTAGTTTTGATAATGGGCGTCCTGGTCTTATTAAAGTAAAGGGTTCACTTAATTGATATGAAGTCCACAAGTATAAATTAAGCCAAAGTAGCATGCTCAATGTTAAATAATGGAAAGCACCGTAAGCTTTCTTAAATATTAAATTCCACCATGTTAATAATATATAAAGCACACCATATTTCTGCTCCTAATATGCACGGTAAAAATAGCGGATGCATATTGCTCCATGGAGAATGCCAATCATCATTCATTTCATCCAGGCCTTATTACTTTGCATCTTAGAATTTCTGTCCAACACAAGCTATCCATCCATGGTGTTGCAACAAAGTCATTCTACAACATAAGCAGTTCCAGAAAGGGTGCTTGTGTGTTAAAAAGGAATTATCCTGAGTTTAACATGTTATTCTTTGTTAATTCATATAATTGTTCATCTTCTTAACCACAAGTCCACCCAAATATATAGCTTCAACTCTTAAATATAAAAGCTCGTAAGAGGCTAGAAATCCGCTTCATAGCCTTAAACATGACATGTCTAGTCATATGCATTTTGAAACGAAGCTCATATACAATCTATTTGTATAATAATTTCATCTGATCATTTTATAAAATATGTTTATCTGGTGATTTTAGTTAATGATTTAGGAAATTGAGTACGTTTCTCCATTTGTTGTGATGGTGTCACTTACTCATTGTTCTGAGGAAAATTAGTCTAGAAATACTTTTTGTTATTGATTTGAAAGTGCAAATTTTCCTGTCTTTCTTTTTCCTTCAATGGCCACAGGTATTTCTTATGGTATAAATCATGCAAAGTTCTAGTGTATAATGGTTGATATAATTTTTATACAGTTGCTTAGATACTACAACAAACAGCACTGTACACTTTCTAATGTCATCTTCTTCTTTTTTGCGGGCTTGTCGGGTCTCCCTTGGAGAATTGCTATCATATCTTTATGTGGCTTGGGTAATAAAAATTGATATCATATCTTTATGTATTTCCTTCTACATGACAATGTATAAATATCCAAAATTAGTTGTTCGAGGCTTAACTTTTTTGTAACATTTATCATGTAGTTAATTCAAAACCATTATCCATCTAAACAGCAGCGTCTTCTAGATGAAGTATTGGGTAACCTGAATGATATTGTATATATTCCAACTTCGATTTGTCTTGAAACAATTTGCTGATAAGACTGTTATATCATTTTCAGCGACTTTTGTTCTTCATCATCCAGAGCATGGGCATGCTATTGTCCATCATATACTCTCTTGTATAATTGACGGAACATTGGTGTATGATAAGCATGATCCTTCTTTCAGCTCTTTCATATCTCTGTTTAACCAAAATTCCAAGGTAAAACAAATTTCCTACTCATTTTTAGTTTATTGCACAAACACCTGCATATGTCGTGCTCATATTGATTTCCTTATGTGGTTCACCATGACGCTTAGCATAGCATTAGTCTCTAATATGTGCTCATTTAGATTTCCTTATGTGGTTTATCACAACGCTTAGCATAACATCGGTCTCTAATTTGTGCTCTTATTTTAATTTTTTACTTTCTCGCGGTTTACTCGGGTCTGTCAATCATATACGTAAATCAAACATTTCTTTTCCCTCAGTTCTTTTATGAGGCAATACTTGATATGTTTGTTAGTTAATGAACAGCTACAAGACAATGCATAGAAAATCGCTAGATGAATGCTCAATGGCAAGCATGGACTAGAGACTAATCTTTTTTGGCAGAGATTAGTTGGATTAAAAATAATACTAGGACTGAACACTTGCTTTTACGTATGCCTAGGAGGTTTGAACCATTTAGTTGTAACATGAAGCTTTTGTTCGCTGTTTTGATGTGTTGTTTGAACATGATTTATGAGGCAGAAATCAGTTTTTTCCTTGCTTGATTGAACTTTGGGTTTGGTGGATAGTTACAGGCAGTCATATGTTTAATTCTGCCATCCATTTGGTCAGTTGTGCAATACTGGCCAGTGCCGATCAAGATATAAATCAGTCATACATCATGTTAGATCATGCATTCACGTAAATGGAGTTCATTTACACATCTATGGTTTGCAGACATGTAGAATACTGCATTAAATCAGTTGTCCTAATTCTATTAACAGCTTGAAAATAATGAGCATTCCTCATTTTCTAAAGATATAAGAGGAAAATTGTACTTTGGTGTGTTGACGCAACACCAACTATGCGACTGGAATTGAACGCTAGTTCAGTTTTCTACTTCTCTGTATACAAGTTCTACATTAATCTTTTTATTTATTCATCATGATTCCCCTTTCAATGGCTTCTTCTGTTCGTACCAGAAGATAATTTTATTATTTGCACGTGTACATGCTTTGAATTGAAAACAATTTGACCTCCTTTTTTTCAATGCTTTTGCAGTCTTGCAGCTAAGCATTGCAATTCCTCTTGACTGTTGCTTATGATGGGTACTTATGCACTAAATGACTAGGTTAGCTTTTGATGCCATTTATGGAATTCAAGCAATTTGACCTCCTTTTTTAAAGTAGAGATTGCAAATAAAATCATTCAAGCAGGCAAAAGTTAACTCACTAAACTTCTAATGGTTGAGAAAATTCATGCTTTTATTATGGTTTTTTTCCAGTTGCATTATTTAAGTGCTACAAGATATATTTTTTAGAATAAAATAAAAGGTAGAATAAGTAACTATTTTACAATAGTTTTCAAACACTTAGCCATTTGTTTTTCCACATAACTTTGGTATTATAATTGCAAAAATATGATGGTTCAGGGAGTTCGGCAAAATGGGCTAATGAAATTCAGACCATTATTTCTAGAAACAAAATGTAAATACAGTACCTTGTCCATTGCAGCTTCGCAAGCTTGATAGGATATCTCAATAACTGTAAACATTAGTCGGTCGGTTGCAGTTTACATGGGTGAATGCATATATTTGAAAACTGATCAAATCGTTTGTAGTGCAATGAAATTTAGGTATTCTAAATCCTACCAGAATCTAAGTTAATTACCTACTTTTTCAACAATGGAGGAATGGAGCGTTCTTTTAATGTATTTCAGAGTAATTATATGCAAACACGTATATAAAGTTTAGCATATGTTCTCCTATAATTTTCCGTTACCTAAAAAAATCCAGCAATTTCTACTGAAATAGCGCATATCAGCTGTTAAGCATCCTTCTTGCATTTGCCTCACCGGCATCCATTTCATTTTCAGATAGTTCTTCACTTTCATAACCAGTTTCGACTCCCGAGCACTTTCTATTGTACTCATTTTCCGCTTTTAAGACATTACCACAGTGATTCTTACATTCGGTGTCGTTTTCACTAACAGAATCTGAAGAAATAAAGAATGGCTCGGCATCCTTTTATAGATATATTTTTGTCATATATATATATATATATATATATATATATATATATACACATAATACAAAGGAACTGGCAATTGGCAATTACTGCAAACCAGGAAACTCATTAACTCATTATTAACCTAAATACTATAAACCAGGAAACTCATTAACTCATTCATATCCTAAATACTGTAAATCAGGAAACTCATTAACTCATTCTTATACACATCCTAAACTCATGTCTACAAAATATCTCAATAATATCTCAACACCCCCCTCAAAATGGAGCATGTGGATCATAAATGCCCATCTTGGAAAGCAAAAAGTGAAATTGACGTGTCCCCAAAGGCTTAGTAAAGATGTCTGCAACCTGAATCGTGGTAGGAAAGTATGAAGGAAGAATGATTTCAGGCTCTCTTCCTCTTTTTTCTTCTGATTATTGCTCGTCTGGGTTCTTGCTCTTGTAATTCTTTCTGGTTTCTCTCTCTGATTGGTTATTGCTTTGTTCTAGAGGACCTTTCTTTCGTTTCTCTGCTGTTGTGTTTCCATAGCCCTCATTAGGGATTCGCGATGTCCTTGGTTGCTGGCGAATTCTTGGTTCGTGGCTCCTTCGTTCGGCCTTACTCTTCTCTTCCATCGAGGCTGTGATTGACAGGCCAACGAAGGTTTTTCATTCTGATTTGTTCTCAGTTGTTATCCACTTGGGCGATTTGGGGCAATTTGGTGAACTTCTTCACCATCGCAACCTGATTGTTGAGGAGATGTTCCTGGAGCTGACGCCGATTTTCACCGGTACTCTAGGGTTGGCTCCACTTACTGGCAGAACGTCGGCTTCTATTTTCGGCCTTAGTGGTGGTTCTCTAGCAATACCAGTGAAGTCTAGGTTGAAAGGGGATTTCATCCCACTTTTAAGCCGAGGCTTGTTCTGTTCGGCAATGAAGTTTGTGGCGAATCTATGATGCTTGCTGCTTCGCCCTCTGGTATTTTGGTTAGTTCTTTGTTCTGCAGAGATGATCCCAATCCACTTGCGTTTTCTAGGCAGTGTGTAGGTAGGTTTCGTGGTGGAGAGGTTGACTCCATCCCGAAGATCTACCTTTGCTTTGCCTTAATATGGCGATTTTGCTGCGTCTGGATCATTTTCTGTAGGTTCGGCCATGCGAGTTGTTCCTCGTTCCAAAGGCTTTCGACATTATCGGCTTGTCAAATGTCGCTCACCTCAAGTTGACTTTGCTTGTGAGTCTTTGGATAAGGTTGTGCCATCGATGGTGGCTGCTGCGCAACCCCCTCCGGCGCTTGTGTTGTCAAATAGATTCCCCCTTCTTGATGGCGATGGGGTCTGCGAAGTGGCACCATCTTCCGTTGAGGTTGGGGACCTACTTTGTGCAGCCACATCTTTCGATGACTGGCGAAGCAACGAAGTTGGTCCGTGTTTCAAAATCGTTTCGCTCTTCCGGTTTTGCCCCTAGTGTTCATTCACTGGTGTTGCCCAGCCTTGCTATAGTGTCCCTCAGTACGGTTCATCCTTGCTCTCCTTATCTTTGACCGGTTTACAGCATGAGAAGCATCAATCTAGCTGATTTGATTTCCACTGAGGTATGGTTTTTTCACCGTTTTTCCTTTGGGGTAGTTGAATTGTCTTTTTCTCTCCTTTTTTCTCCTTTGCCGAGCTCTGTGGCAGTTTCCGCTATTTTTTCTCCTGTTTACCCTTTGTGGTTCCCTTCTTGCTCTTCCAGTTTCTGTTTTTGGGATATTGCGAGTGGTTTTGTTGGTTTCGGGGTTGCGGGGTGCTTTGTTTTCTTTAGTGTTAAAGAGTTGTTTTCTTGTTTGAGCATTTGCACACGTTCGTGTGTGCTCCCCTTTGCTGCATTTTCCTCTTCGGATTTTGGTAGCAAGGGTCATGTGTGTGTTTGTGTGCGGGTTGTCTTGGTTTTCTGGTTGTGCTTTTCCAAGCCTCTGATCGTTCAGCATTATACTGTGCTTTCTGATTATGGCTCATGCGTTTTTCCCCTGCTCCTCTGTTTTGCCGATGGTCGACTCTTTTTTATTGCTTCTTTCAGCTACTTTGGTTTCCTAGTGTCGGTTTGTGCTTTCCCATTTTCTCCCCGTGCAGGGTGCTTTTGCACCTGTTGGATTATAGCCATGCTGGGTTGGCTAACTGGTTGGCTTCATCGGTCCGAGGTCTTTCTAGGGGTTCGGTTGGCTTCGGAACACGACAGATTTGACAGTAGTTTGTTCGTGTTCTTTTCGTCTGTTGCCTTCTCTTACTCGTCGGTCTTCTCATTTTTATCTGCCCTCCATCGATACATTAGGATCAGCATGCGTAGTTACCATTTAGCGAGCGATTCGGCGTCTCGCTGCATGGGAACTACGTGTACCCCTACTGGATCGATATCTCTGTATTTTTGCCTGTTCCTCTTTTCCCTTCTGAGTAGCTATTGGTTTGTTGGTTTCAGAACTCTATCTGTTTGTCCGGACCATCAACCTCATGACATTTCGTCATCGGTGCAGTTGTTACAGCGATTGGTGTTGGCTTCTTTGAGCAACTCCACATCCCCCTCTATATCTCATTCGGGTTTAGATTCTTGTCTTTTAGTGACGTCCTCTAGTATGTCGTCCTCCCCTTTCTCTTTTCCCCTTCTTAGTAAGACAGATATTGCGACCATTAATGGTCGACTATCTCGTCTTACTAAGAATTCTAGGCCTAGATCTCCTTCGCCTGTGGTCCTCGGGGCTGCAGGAGTTTCTTCTCCTGGGCCTACCTCCCGTCCCTCTAGAGGTAGTAGGCACCCTATCCCTCGCACCCCTCGTACCATTCACACATGCTCTATAGCGGCGTCTGAGCAAATCATTAGATCTACTCGTCACACTCTTTATCGTCGTTGAGGTGTTGAGGTGAGGTGTTGTATCTCTCCTCCTTGTTGGTTTCCTGCTTTTGTTCGGGATTTTGATGGAGAACTTCCTCTTCTGGAACTTGCGGGGTATTGGGAATGATGAGTCTATCGCTAGACTCAAGCGTATTGTTAAGAAGCATTCTGTTTGGTTAGTAGCACTTCTGGAGCCAATGATGGGTCCAGAAGCGCTTACCAAGTCTGTGTTGTCCCTTGGCTTTAGTGGTGCAAAAGCCAACGTTCCGACAAGATTTGGATCTTATAGTCCAAAGAACTTGTTGTTCAGCCTCTCTTCAACTCATATCAGCTTCTTTCGGTGGCTTGTTCGTCCTCCTTCTCTTCTTTCTTTTTCACGGCGGTTTACGCTAAGTGTGATCGTGTCGAAAGGCAGGTCCTTTGGGCCGACTATCTCTCTCTTTCCGAGTACTGGTTCTCTGCATCGGTGTTAGGTGGTGACTTCAATATAGTCGCTAGTCAAGCAGAGAAACGAGGAGAACTTGCCGTGAATCGCCTCGCGATAGCGGATTTCAACGCTTTCATTATCAACTCGGATCTTGCGGAAGTGTCTTTTACCGGATCGGCATTCACCTAGAGTAACAACCAGGAAGGTCCTAACTGTATCCTTTCGAGGCGTGACAGGGTTTTCGCTTCGGAAGGCTGGTTTTGTCTTCCCTTCTCGTTCTCTGTCTCCCATCTTCATCGCACTTTCTCCGACCATGCCCCTATGATCTTGTCCTGCTATTCCCTTTCTCTTTCTGGGTCGTCCTCCTTTAGGTTCCAAAGTATGTGGAGATCTCATCACTCCTTCCATGCCCTTGTGGAAGAATCTTGGACATCTTCGTTGATCAGGCCACCTTGTGTTGTGTTCTCTCGCAAACTTAAATGTCTCAAAACCTGTCTTAAGACGTGGAATAAGCTTGTTTTCAAGAACATATTCGATCGTGTCAGAGCTGCGGAAGAAACCCTAGTTCTTGCAGAAGCGGCTTTTGATGACGATCCCTCTTCCGCCAATAAGGAGGCATGGGCAATAGCCTAGCTTGCCTACTCATCTGAGTTACGCATTGAGCAAGACCATTTGCGGCAAAAAGCCAGGGTCAATTGGATTGTGGAAGGCGACTCGAACTCCAGTTTTTTCCATTCTTTGATTCGTAAGAAGAACATGCGTCTTACCATTTCTCAGATCCTCCGCCCGGATTTAACTTTGGCCTCCTCTCCTGACGAGGTCAGAGATACTATACTATCCCATTTCCAGTCTTTCCTCGGCTCTCTGTCGATTAATGAGTCTGATCCGTCCCTCCTGGCTTTCATCCCTCGTCTGATCCTCCCTTCTAATAGCATAGACCTTGTCGCTCCTCCCACTTCAGAAGAAATACGTATTTGCGTATTTGCTCTAAGTAAGGACAGTGCTGTAGGGCCTGATGGCTACAACAGGATATTCTACAGAAGTGTGTGGCCTATCATCTAGTAGGACTTCTGTCTTCCCATTCAGTCCTTCTTTTTCGGTGAAGTTCTACCAACGGTGTGGACTTCTACCAGCCTAATCCTTATCCCCAAGTGTGACCGCCCTTCTTCTTGTGCTGATTTTCGGACCATTAGTTTATGTAATTTCTCAAAAAAAGTCATTTCTAAGGTTCTAACCTCTAGGTTAGCTCCGTTTCTTGAGCAGGTTATTTCGTCTTCCCAGGCTGGGTTTGTAAAAGGACGTTTAATTACCGATAATGTGCTTTTAGCTCAGGAGCTGATTTCGCAAATCGATCGGAAAGTCTGCGGGTCTAATGTGGTTGTTAAGTTGGATATTTTTAAGGCTTACGATCGCATGTCGTGGTTCTTCATCCTCAAGGTTCTACGGGGGTTTGGTTTTCCTGGGCTCCTTATTGATGTTGTTTGGAGGCTTATTTCCAACTGCTGGTTCTCTGTTCTCATCAACGGATCAGCCACTGGTTTTTTCCATTCTGGGAGAGGGCTTCGTCAAGGGGACCCCCTCTCCCCTACCCTTTTCGTCCTTGCCGCTGAGGCCTTTGTAAGGGGCTTGCATTCCCTTATGATTACTGGGCAGATTCACAGGTTCGACATTCCCAAGGGATGCCCTCTTATCTCTTCCTTATACTTTGTTGATGACATCATCATTTTTACCAATGGTAGTCGTCAGTCTTTTCAAGGCCTTTTGGGCCTCATTCGGCAGTATGAGAGATGCTCAAGGCAACTCGTTAACTCGTCCAAAAGCTGCTTCATCCCAGCGAAAGATCTTACAACTGTTAGAGCTTCTTGGATTGTGTCTTTTTCTGGCTTCAAGGAAGCTTCGCTTCCGCTTCCGTACTTGGGAATTGTTTTATATCATGGTAGGAAGCTAAACGCCATTTTCGATCCGATCACTGACAAAGTTAGGGGGAAGATCCTTAGATGGAATGCAACCCTACTTTCTCAGGCTGGTAGGCTTGTTCTCATTAAGTCTGTCCTTGACTCCATGGGACCTCATATCTTTGCTGCTATGACTCCAACGGATTCCTTTTTCCGTTCGTACCGTTCCCTTGCATCATCTTTCTTCTAGGGATCAAAGGATAACTCTTCTTGCCACCATTGGATCTCCTGGGGTGTCATCTGTCGTCCCAAGAGTGAGGGAGGCCTTGGCCTCCGTAACCCTCATGATGTTTGTGTGGCCTTTCCTTGCAAGCTTTGGGTACGTACCTTCAAGCCAAATACCGACGGCTGGCAAGTACGCATTACTCTGGTATCCCATCTTACACTAGTGAGACGTGGAAACGGATGCAATCCGTGAAGGCCATTTCAGATGCTCATGGAGGTGGTACTTCTTGGGACGGCAATCCTTTCTTGCTCTCTGCTGCTTGGAATTCTGTGCGGAATCCAACGCCAGAGCTTCCTCTTTTCTCCTTCATCTGCAATGTCCGTATTCCACCAAAGGTTTCTCTATTTATGTGGCAAACCATGCACAATGGTTTACCATTAGATGTGAATCTTCAAAGAATCGGTATCCCCTCGTTTCCAGATGCAGGTGCTGCGGAGCAGGCAGCACCGAGACTTCCTTTCATTTGTTGATCTCTGGGGTTTTTGCTAGGTTTGTTTGGAATTACTTCGGAAATTTGCTAGGTTGCCGTTATAATGCAAACTCGTTTGAGGACTTCCTGAAGTTCTAGTGGTCTGGAATTTCAGGTAAAAGTCTGCTTGCGAGCCTCTTTCGTATGATTCTTTGTTTGATTTGTTGGCACATCTGGTGTTCGCAGAACAAGGTAATCTTTGATGAAGTGGCTACGGACCCCCCGACCATCATCCGTAAAATTAGGAATGAGTTCTTCCTAGCTTTCAGGGGTAGGCCGTTCAGAGGTACGATTGGGTCCCGATCTACAAGGTTGGCTATTAGCTTTGACATTACAACGCTGGCAGTCAACCAAAGACAAGGTATTGGTTGAGTTTTGTTTGTACGTCTTATTGTCTTGTTGTCTTTGGAAGTCCTTATTCTCCCTCTTCCCCTCCCTTCCCCCCTCAACACCCCCCTCGTTGCTGACTTCTTTTGTTAGTTGTTCAGGTTCTAGATTTCAGGTTGCAAGGTTGGATTTGCTTATTGGTGCTAGCTGGACTTCTGCATCTTTAGGGGCTTCAGTGGGCATTCGAGAAATTGGATGTGTTTGGAGCTTCTCTGCTCATTCTACCCTCCTTGGATGTGTTTTGAGCTTCTCTGTTCTTATCGGTCCTCGGTTCTTTGTTTCCATGCAGGGCATCAGAGTTGTATGGACATTTCTTTCTTCACGGTGCCCTGTTTTTGTTTGTTTTTTGTTTTTTCCGGATAGACTAGTGTACTATGTATGCGAAGGATTACTTCACAATCAGGTGGTGGTCTAGCCGGATCTCGATTTTGAAGTAAGATGGGCGGTGTTTTATCCGGAGCTCATCTACGCTTCTCTCTACACATACATTTAGTCCTTCACCGACTAGTTCTCCTTGTTGGTTACCTGCCAGGCATGTTGGCGGTTTTTGTGGACATTTTGTTCCTTCATATATACACTCTCTTTTTAAAAAGGAAGAATAGTTCCATCTTGGATTGCATCACGAACAAAATGACAGTCAACTTCAATGCTCTTTGTGCGTTCATGGAAGACTGGATTTTGTGCAATATGTAAAGTCGATTGGCTGTTACAGTGAACCTCAATGGCTGCAGTATGTTTGATTACCAAGCTAAGGAGAAGACCTTTCAACCATTTCAATTCAGAAGCAAGAGCGGCCATAGATCAGTATTCGGCCTCTACTGAAGAACGTGCCACGATAGGTTGTTTCTTAGTTTTCAAAAAAATTGGGGAATGACCGAGAAACACAACCCAACCAGTGAGAGAGCGACGAGTAGGAGGGCAAGCTGCCCAATCGGAATCACACCATCCGATCAAAGACAGAGAGCTATTGGTTTGAAGTAAAATATCTTGTCTAGGAGAACCCTTCAAGTAGCGAACAACACGCAAAGCAGCTTCCCAATGTTCATGTCTCGGCTCTTGTAGAATCTGGGATAAAATATGGATAGAGTAAGCCAAATTAGGTTGTGTGACCGTTAAGTAAATCAAACGTCCGACCAAATGACGATAAGTTTCCGGATTAGACAAAGGCTCCCCTGAAGCATGTGCAAGCCTATGGTTTTTC
Source organism: Allium sativum (assembly GCA_030737875.1). Classification (NCBI taxonomy): domain Eukaryota; kingdom Viridiplantae; phylum Streptophyta; class Magnoliopsida; order Asparagales; family Amaryllidaceae; genus Allium; species Allium sativum. The sequence goes on along the minus strand of CM060926.1, from coordinate 921,330,251 downwards.
TCAATGGGAAAACATGCTGGCTTAGCACCTAGAAGACCAGTCTCAGAAATACTATCAAGTGAATACTTCTGTTGACAAAGAAATATGCCTTCAGAATTTCATGCCACCTCAATCCCGAGGAGATATTTAAGAACCCCAAGATCCTTCATATGAAAACACGTGCTCAAATGCTTCTTAAAGACTCTCAAAGCAGCTGAATTATTTCTAGAAATAACTAGATCATCAACATACACCAAGACATTAATTTGAGTAGCACCCTTTTTGTAAGTAAAAAAAGAATAACCAGAATATGATTGGAGAAAGCCATATTCTTTAAAGGCAGTAACAAGTTTGGAAAACCAACATCTCAGTGCTTGTTTCAAGCCAAATAATGACTTTCGAAGACGACAAACCATATCAGGTTGAGAAGACCCAAAACCAGGAGGAAGCTTCATATAAACTTCTTCATTGAGATCCCCATGCAAAAAAGCATTATGTACGTCCATCTTATGCAGCTCCCAATTTTTAGATGCTGCAATGGCTAAGAAACATTGAATTGTAACCATCTTTGCAATGGGTGCAAAAGTCCCATTATAATCAATCCCAGCGGTTTGGTGATTGCCACAAACAACTAAACGAGCTTTAAGCCGCTCAGTGCTGCCATCGGAGTTATATTTGATTTTATAGACCCATTGACTACCAAGAGCATGTTTACCAGATGGTAATTATTCCATAGTCTAAGTACCATTGTCCTCTAAAGCACGAATTTTCGTTTGCATAGCATGACGTCATCCTACATCTCTTATAGCTTCTTTAAATGATTTCAGTTCACGACTTGCTGTAACAGCGGCTAGAAATTGCCGATGACTAACAGAAAATTTTACATAATTAATATAATGTGTTATAAGAAAGAGCGTACCTGAGGAAGAATATGTCGCGGGTGAATTTGGAGAAAGAATAGATGGATTTTTTATGAGGATAGTGTTAGTAACATAGTCACGAAGTCGAAGGGACGGAACTTTTTCACGGAATCCACGTCCCATGCGAGGTTCATTAGTAGCATCCGTAACAACCTCTACGTTCTCATCTGTAGAAGAATGATGGTACGAAGACTGTGATGTAACAGGAATTTGTTCAACATTCGGGTCAAACTGCAATTCGTCGGCTGCCAAAGAAATAGTGGGAACAGGCTCTAAGATGGTACTTGTTGGATTTTGGGTGGTGATATGTATTGGGGAGGAATTAGTTGCAGGTTCAAGCTCATTTGCAGGTTCTAAAGTGGCAGTTGGGGAGCTTTGGGTTGTGATATATAGTGGGGTAGATTCATTTGTAGGTTCAAGTTCATTTGTAGGCTCTCCAAGAATATCAAAACCATCATCACTCAAATTCATACTTCCAACATTATATTTAGAACAAATAGTAGCAGGAGCATGTTCAGAAAATGGAAATTGATTTTCTAAAAAACTTAACATCTCTAGAAACAAAAAGGCATCTATTTTCTAGATCAAAAAGTCTCCACCCTTTCTTACCAAAAGGATATCCAACAAAGATGCATTTTCGACTTCGACTTGCAAATTTATCACTCTTAGCTCGCTGATTATGGGCATCACATAGAGAACCAAATACTCGTAGATTATCAAAATTCTGCAAAGCATTGAATAAAATTTCATAAGGTGTTTTATTGTGAAGAACACGCGAAGGTGTTAGATTGATCAAATGAGAAGCCGTTAAGACACATTCACCCCAAAAATAAAGAGGAAAATGACTTTGAAAATGCAAGGCCCGTGCCATAGTTAAAATATAACGGTGCTTACGTTTAACTCTACCATTCTGTCATGGAGTCCCCACACAAGAGGTTTGAAATAAAATCCCACTTGAAAGAAAATAGTCTTTCAAACAATTAAATTTTGTTCCATTATCACTTCGAACAATCTTAATTTTTTTGTCCAAATTGTCGATCAACCATACCCAAAAATGACATGGACATTTTAAATACCTCTAATTTATCAATCAACAAATAGACCCATATAGCTCGAGAAAAATCATCCACAATAGTTAAAAAATAACGAGCTCCACAAGAAGAAACTGTATTGTAGGGACCCCATAAATCACAATGAACCAATTCAAAAATTCGGGAGGTCTTATGATCACTAAGAGAAAAAGAATCACGAGATTGTTTGGCATGATGGCACACATCACACACCTTATTTAATCTATCACCAGAATTACGTAAGAAATGTAATGACTTTACTACTTTCTCTGAAATCATGTCCAAGACGCTGATGCCAAAGTTCCAACATAGATGAAGAAGCATCCACTTATGTAACAACCCGCAAAAATCAGAACCAATTTAAAATTTTATTTTAGAAAATTTTAATGAATTTTGAGGATATAATATAATTTATTTAAATAATAATGGGTAAAATTTATTTTAATTGAAGTTAAAACGAATAAATTTAATTTATTTATAAATCAGCCTGAAATAACGCGGTAGTTTGAAAAGTCAAACTTGAACTTTGACTAACCGTACAGGATGCAAAATTTAACGGATTTTAGTGAAACCAAAAATATTAGAATCTATTTAAAAATATCTTTCCAACGAATCCGAAAAATTGAAATTTCATAGCGGAAATCAAAAGTTATGGCCAATTCAATATTTAGAAAGGTCGCTATGAAATTTATAAAGGTCAAAATGCTACTTTTTGCATACGAAGGAATTTGAACTCGAAACCACTTCCATTGAGTTCAGAATGATGTTTCTACATTGAAAAATAGTAAACACTTATATATTTTGAGTTTCGGGATTTATTTGTATAAAATGTATTTTTAATATTAAATATATTGGCCTTAAAAATAGTCATTTTTCAAACGACCTCGGTTTTTGACGAGATCACTTTTGTTGGAACCAGAATGTCAAATTATTGCTAGGTTTCAATTTTCAGAATTTTTCGAATTAATATGTGAACGTGGGAAAATAAAATGTGTTTTGACTATTTCAGTTAAATTTAAACGCCTTAAAAATAGCCATTTTTAAAAAAGTCTCAGAATCCGACGAAATAAATTTTGTTAGGACCATATTGACATAAGAAAGCCAAAAATAATTTTTCTGGAATTTTCGGAGTTCGTATGTGGCTCCGGCGTATTTATTTGTACGGTATACATTAAAATATTAATAAAATAATGTAATTATTCCAAAACTCATAACAGACCTCGGAAATGGAGCCCGGGACATAACCCATCGCGTTCAGAAGGTGTCAAAACCTTAAGAACGACAGTAAGCAGGCCTAAATCGGAGTTCGGACCAAAACGGGCTTTAACGGGCTAATTAAATTATTAAATAATAATTAGGAAAACCTAATATAATATTATAAAATCCGAAAAACACTGTTCATATGTCCTCTTCCGTCGTTTTCAGCCGCAACATGAACCCATGAACATTCAAAACTTCAAACTTCGATTTCTCCCTCAATTCTCAACGAAATCCTTCGTGTAAATACACGTTTCGAAGAGATTTTCGTGCTCTTCAATCTCCGACAAGAATCACCACCTATCATCGACCGTAGCCACCGCACCACCTCCGCAAAGCCGCGGCCTTTGCACCCCCACCGCGCCCTCCACGTTGAGCCGCACCTCCTCCAACTCCCGGTGAAGATAGCCCTCTCGTAGCTCTCCAATCTCCCGCAAACCATTCGTAAAACCGTCGACTACAGCCCCCGAAATCCGCATTTGAAAATTTGAACAAATTCTGAAATTAAGGTATGTTGCTTCAGATTTTGCGACGCTTTTAAGCGTTACTGCGACAGTTGTTAAAAGCCAGAATTATTCAAAAATCAATAACTAATTCATACAGACTCCGAATCTGAAAATTTCAGATCCGACAGGACCGTGACGACAAGTAGGCTTTGCTGAGACGGATTGGAACGAATTCTTATCCAATCAAGGTGAGAATTTATTTTTAATATAAATTTAATTAATTTAATTATTATTAATATTATTATGGCGTTATGTGAAATTGAAAGTCGAACACAATTGAATTTGCGATGAAATGTTGCCATGTGATGGATTCAAATTGTTGTTATGCTATGATTGTAGATCCATTATGTTTATTCATAAATCTGTTAATTTTAAACATAAATCGGTAGGAAAAATTAGATTTTTCCTCGTTTAAATTTGTTGAAGTATGCCTTGTGGATATGAATCATATACAAATCTATCATCATATACGTCGTTATGCAATTCACATTTATTTTAACGTGAATTAAAGTAGGAAATTCGCATCGTCGTGAAATTTACATCGTTATGCAATTTACATTATTTTTGTTGTGAATTAAAGTAGGAAGATTTACATTTTTATATGATTATTTTAAAATGTAAAATTGAACGATGAAAATAAAAAGACGATCTTTTTATATTTAAAATAAAAAGACAATCTTTTTATATTGAAAAGGAAAAGATGAAATTCTGACGATAGAAATAAAAGAGACGATCTTTTTATATTTAAAATAAAAAGACAATCTTTTTATATTGAAAAGGAAAAGATGAAATTTTGACGATAGGAGTAAAAAGACGATCTTTTTATATTTAAAATAAAGAGATTATATTTTTACATTGTGAAATATAAAAAGATGATATTTTTACATTGTACATAAAAAAGAAGAAGATGTTTTTACATTGTATGAAATAAAACATATTTTATTATGGAATTTATGAGTGAATTTCCACAGCAGGAAATAAATAACATTTTTATATGTTATTTATGAATAAATTTTCATCGCATGACATATATAACATTTTTATATTTTATTTATGAATGAATATACATTGCATGAAATAAACAACATTTTTTTTTTCATAATTTATGAATGAATTTTCATCACATGAAATAAATTACATTTTTATATGTTATTTATGAATGAATGTACACCGTATGAATAAAATTACATTTTTATACGTAATTAAAAAGGTGAATTTTCTTTGCATGACAAAGGTTACATTTTTATATGTAATTTATATATGAATTTGCACCGTATGACAAAAATTGCATTTTTCTATGATATAAAAATGTAAATCTACATTGCATGATTAAAATTACATTTTTCAATGTAATTTAGAGATGAAAAATAACGGTAGAATGAAAATTACATTTTTACATGTAATTAAAATGTGAATTTACACTGTAGGATAAAAACTACATTTTTAGATGTAATTTAAAAATGAATTTATGTCGTATGATAGGAATTACATTTTTCTATGTAATTAAAATATGAATTCCCATCGCGTAATAAAGATTACATTTTTCTATGTAATTTAGATGTGAATTAGAACGATAAAATAAAAATGACATTTTTCTATGTAATTTATATATGAGTTATAACGGTATGATAAAAATTATATTTTTCAATGAAATTAAAATATGAATTTGTATTGTATTATGAAAAATTACATTTCTTTATGTAATTGGGACATGAATTTATAATGTAAAATAAAAATTACATTTTTTATAATGTAATAAAGAAGTAAGATTCACGAATAAATTAAAAATTACATTTTTATGTAATGAGATAAGAGGATTTGCATCGTGAATTAAAAAGTTACATTTTATGTAATTAGAAATGAGGATTTGCATTGTAAATTAAGAATTACACTATTATATGTAACTAGAAATTTGAGAATTCTCATGATATGGAAAATTACATTCTTATGTAATTAAAAGACGTGAAATTCGCATCGCATATACAATGCAATTATTTACATTCTCTTATGTAAATAAAAAGAATAAAATTTAGAAATATATTATTTACATTTTCTTATGTAAGTAAAAAGAATGGAATTTGAAATTTCAATTATTTACATTTTCTTATGTAAGTAAGAAGAATGGAATTTGAAATTTCAATTATTTACATTTTCTTATGTAAGTAAAAAGAATGGAATTTGAAATTACAATTATTTACATTTTCTTATGTAAATAAGAAGAATGGAATTTAGAAATACACATATTTACATTTTCTAATTGTAAATGAAAAAGAACAAAATAATGTGAATCCTTTTATTTACATTTTCTGTTGTAAAGAAAAAGAACAAAATAATGTGAATCCTTTTATTTACATTTTCTATTGTAAAGAAAAAGAACAAAATTGTGTGAATCATTTTATTTACATTATCTATTGTAAAGAAAAAGTAAAAAGAGAGTTATATTTCTTATTTGCATTTTTAGATGCAAATAAAGCATAGAAAGAAAATTATACTTTTATTTGTCATCGTTTTGTTAAATAAAAGTAAAAGAGTTAAAAAGACATTTTATTTACCATTGTTTTGTTAAATAAAAGTACAAGATATAAAAGAACATTTTTATTAGCATTGTTTTGTCAAATAAAAAGACAAATACATGAGGTACACTTTTATTTGTGTTTTATGTACAAATAAAAGTACAAGATTAGAAATACACTTTTATCTACACTGTATTTGTTGAAATAGAATTGCTAACAAAATGAGTGTATCACTTTACTTATCTTTGTTGAAAACAGAAATTATGTGAAAATATAAGAATCACTTTTATTTGCATAATATACAGTAGAATTTATACGCAAACATAAAATCCAATTTTTATTTGCAAAACTTGCATTAGAATTTATATTCTAATATACAATTGTATTGTTGGTCAAAATATACACTGAAAAGTATTGTTAAGAAACTTCATACAAATAAAGAATAATGGAATTTATATTCTATTTGTCATCCGCAATAAAGCTATATAAATAAATTACTGTTTATGTGACTTTAGAAGTATATAGGGAAGTCATACGAGTAAAATACATTTTACTCGCTATAAGTGACATGTTTAGTGAAATTGAAATTGGTTAAACATATTAACCAATTATTTATTTATTTATTTATCTATATGAACTGTTGTTGGCTGAAAACCCCACACGGGTATTGGGACGATACTTGACAGACACAAATCCCAATCTTTAATTATATGTCTATCGATTGATCGACAGGCTGCGATGAGCGTTATTGTTTTATTTTAATGCTCACACAGTTGACATTGTCACTCTGGTTGTTAATGGATGGATTGAGGATTATTTCCTGTTATTACCCTATATATGAAATGTATGAAACCCATATGACCCAAATTATATGGTGCATGGTTGAGTCGCATTCCAATGCAGAATTTCTTTTTAAATAAAGAATGTTTACATAATAAAAGAATTTTTGTAAAATAAAAGATTTTGTATTATAAAGAATATTTTACATAAATAATATTTTATTGATTATTTTAAATATTTTTAGGATAAATCTTTTATTTAAGATCATTAGATCTTAACATTTATGTTTGGTGATTGATATGTAGATTGGATTTGTAGTGGACGATTTTTAAATAACATTTATCCTTTATTCCAATTTACACTGAAATTAATATTTGAAATTTGTAAATCTATTTTATAAATTTAAAAGATACAGAAATTTATAACGATTATTTGTTGATTTGATTTCTGTAGAAATTCCATATTTTGAAAATGGGCTTTGGGTTTATCGTGAACTGTGTTTTAAATGACACTAGTTCTTTAACCCAATTTAAGACAAGATTGGTTTATTGAAATTAATAATCTTGTAATAATGATTCTTGTATTAAAAATCAAAATTGGAATATTAATAAATCTTTTTAGAAAGATTAAAAATTTAATTTATTTTATCTTTGATAAAATTAATGAGAATCTTTTAATATAAATAATATTTTTATCAAAAAAAAAAGAATATTCAGAGTTGGAATGTGGCGTATGGTTGGTTTTAATTACAAATACGCGAGTTATTCAGAAAGACCGGGTCTAACCCATTCTGAATAATCATCACAACGATCAAGAGTCGAAGATGAAGACGGTGACTGGAGACCGGAGAGCTTCGCATCATTTGGTTGATGGTGACTGATATCTTGAATTGGGACTGATCCCCCAAGGCAAGGTAAAAAGTGATGATCTTCCAGACGTACTGGAGATCGACGGATACGTTGTTTCGTTCAGACCCAGAACGGACTTGTAAATGGATAGCATGCCTGACATTGAAATTTATTTCATGTAATTAAATTGGTTTTTATTTAATATATAAATGCATGGTGGCGGAGGATTTATTCTCTTGCTTAACACCCTTTTGTATGTTAAATAATTACCGATCGCATGATATGAGTTGTTGATGTGGTATGCCAAGTTGCACTTGATCAAGGCTTATTGTTGCAAAGCAGAGCCTTGTGGGATGATCAAAGCATAGTCTATTTAGGCATAGCTTTGTGTAACGTGATTTCGCGAGCCTCACAGCCCGGTAGAGTCTAAAACGGGAGAAGGGAACGCAGGGAGTGCACACGTTTCTCTCTAGCTAGAGTGGTGCCAGGGACCTACCAGCGCTGGCATTTATTCATTGTGGTTGTTGGATTTTTCGAGGCCTCGGTTTATGCGGTCGCCACTGGCCGTATTATAGGTCCAAAAGGACCGGGGAACGTGTGTTCAGGCATTTCTAATCCACAAAAGTAAGTGTGGACTGGTCCTGCAGGATCCAAGGGTTGGACAGAGTACCAATCCTGGGGCATTGCTAGAATGTCTCGAATCGATAAGGATCTCCTCCCTAGCCTTGACTCAGATGGAAACCCAAATTTCCAATACTACATCACGCGGTTTTGATTGTATACCTATATATGGCGACATAGTGGGATGGGGCACTCATGCCGTCTAGGATTGATACATTTACTTTCATGTATTTCAAATTGGTTGCACACTATTATTATATAATACCGTGTTTATCGTATCAAGCATCTTTTGATCATTATAAGGTAAAACCCTATCCTCCGGTTTGCGTTGCATTGTGTGATGGGACTTGGGTCTTATAATGGTTTCATTTTTCTAAAAAGCATTGCGTTATTTTGACGATTTACTTTAGTCATGCACTGGCAATCTATAGGAGAAAACCCGTTCCGCGAAAGTGGCGTGGTCCTGTGATTAGCCTTATTATATTTTATAGGTTAGGTAGAATTCTCACACCAGTCCCATGACTGACCTGTAGTTTGTCCACTGGCAAACTCGGGTGCCCATATTTTCCACACGGGCAGTCGAGTAGCTATTTTTGCAGATATATTAAACAGGATTCTGGGTTGAAGCTTAAAGCTGTGTCCAGAGATAGAGAGTCTTCCGCTGTGTTCTTCCGTTGCAGTATATTACATTTTTTTTGTATTTATCTTCCGCTGTAATTATATTCCAATGTACTCTGATATGTATATTCTGTACTCTGATGTAACATTTATTATAGTGTTATAAAAGTCTTCTGTTATCTGTTGTAATGTGTTGTATGCCCAAAGTTAAAGTATTCGTAGGTTTTCACTTTTTGGGTCAGACCTGTGTGGTTTATGGTCGATTCTAAGGGCGGGGATTTGCGGGTCTTTACAGTTGGTATCAGAGCTCTGGTTAGCTCAAATCTTTGGGGTACAACTTGTTAGAACTGAACAAAAGACTCATCAGAGATTGGATTAATAATATCCAATTAGAATACTCATTAGAGATAGGATCAGCAGCATCCTAGAATGAGTAAACTCGTTAGAGATGGGGTTAGTAATGCCCTAGAATGAGTTCAGAGTGGAAAGATTATAACTAACGTATTTGTAATTATATATATAATCGGAATTTTGAAAATATGATTTTTGAATATATATATAAATTATATATTTTTGAAAATTTAATCAACTAATTGTTAGATGATTGTGTTGTGTGAATATTAATTCAACCTATGAAATTATTAAACAATAAATAAAAGAATGGAAATTTTAATTAGGTAAATAAACGAATTTTAGCTCATTTCCTTTTCGAGGACGAAAAGTTTTTAAGTGGGGCGATTGTAACAACCCGCAAAAATCAGAACCAATTTAAAATTTTATTTTAGAAAATTTTAATGAATTTTGAGGATATAATATAATTTATTTAAATAATAATGGGTAAAATTTATTCTAATTGAAGTTAAAACGAATAAATTTAATTTATTTATAAATCAGCCTGAAATAACGCGGTAGTTTGAAAAGTCAAACTTGAACTTTGACTGACCGTACAAGATGCAAAATTTAACGGATTTTAGTGAAACCAAAAATATTAGAATCTATTTAAAAATATCTTTCCAACGAATCCGAAAAATTGAAATTTCATAGCGGAAATCAAAAGTTATGGCCAATTCAATATTTAGAAAGGTCGCTATGAAATTTATAAAGGTCAAAATGCTACTTTTTGCATACGAAGGAATTTGAACTCGAAACCACTTCCATTGAGTTCAGAATGATGTTTCTACATTGAAAAACAGTAAATACTTATATATTTTGAGTTTCGGGATTTATTTGTTTAAAAATGTATTTTTAATATTAAATATATTGGCCTTAAAAATAGTCATTTTTCAAACGACCTCGGTTTTCGAAGAGATCACTTTTGTTGGAACCGGAATGTCAAATTATTCCTAGGTTTCAATTTTCAGAATTTTTCGAATTAATATGTGAACGTGGGAAAAGAAAATGTGTTTTGACTATTTCAGTTAAATTTAAACGCCTTAAAAATAGCCATTTTTAAAAAAGTCTCAGAATCCGACGAAATAAATTTTTTTAGGACCGTATTGACATAAGAAAGCCAAAAATAATTTTTTTGGAATTTTCGGAGTTCGTATGTGGCTCCGGCGTATTTATTTGTACGGTATACATTAAAATATTAATAAAATAATGTAATTATTCCAAAACTCGTAACAGACCTCGGAATTGGAGCCCGGGACATAGCCCATCGCGTTCAGAAGGTGTCAAAACCTTAAGAATGACAGTAAGTAGGCCTAAATCGGAGTTCGGACCAAAACGGGCTTTAACGGGCTAATTAAATTATTAAATAATGATTAGGAAAACCTAATATAATATTATAAAATCCGAAAAACACTGTTCATCCGTCCTCTTCCGTCGTTTTCAGCCGCAACATGAACCCATGAACATTCAAAACTTCAAACTTCGATTTCTCCCTCAATTCTCAACGAAATCCTTCGTGTAAATACACGTTTCGAAGAGATTTTCGTGCTCTTCAATCTCCGACAAGAATCACCAACTCTCATCGACCGTAGCCACCGCACCACCTCCGTAAAGCCGCGGCCTTTGCACCCCCACCGCGCCCTCCACGTTGAGCCGCACCTCCTCCAACTCCCGGTGAAGATAGCCCTCTCGTAGCTCTCCACTCTCCCGCAAATCGTTCGTAAAACCGTCGACTACAGCCCCCGAAATCCGCATTTGAAGATTTGAACAATTTCTGAAATTAAGGTATGTTGCTTCAGATTTTGCGACGCTTTTAAGCGTTACTGTGATAGTTGTTAAAAGCCAGAATTATTCAAAAATCAATAACTAATTCATACGGACTCCGAATCTGAAAATTTCAGATCCGACAGGACCGTGACGACAAGTAGGCTTTGCTGAGACGGATTGGAACAAATTCTTATCCAATCAAGGTGAGAATTTATTTTTAATATAAATTTAATTAATTTAATTATTATTAATATTATTATGGCGTTATGTGAAATTGAAAGTCGAACACAATTGAATTTGCGATGAAATGTTGCCATGTGATGGATTCAAATTGTTTTGATGCTATGATTGTAGATCCATTATGTTTATTCATAGATCAGTTAATTTTAAACATAGATCGGTAGGAAAAATTAGATTTTTCCTCGTTTAAATTTGTTGAAGTATGCCTTGTGGATATGAATCATATACAAATCTATCATCATATACGTCGTTATGCAATTCACATTTATTTTAACGTGAATTAAAGTAGGAAATTCGCATCGTCGTGAAATTTACATCGTTATGCAATTTACATTATTTTTGTTGTGAATTAAAGTAGGAAGATTTACATTTTTATATGATTATTTTAAAATGTAAAATTGAACGATGAAAATAAAAAGACGATCTTTTTATATTTAAAATAAAAAGACAATCTTTTTATATTGAAAAGGAAAAGATGAAATTCTGACGATAGAAATAAAAGAGACGATCTTTTTATATTTAAAATAAAAAGACAATCTTTTTATATTGAAAAGGAAAAGATGAAATTTTGACGATAGGAGTAAAAAGACAATCTTTTTATATTTAAAATAAAGAGATTATATTTTTACATTGTGAAATATAAAAAGATGATATTTTTACATTGTACATAAAAAAGAAGAAGATGTTTTTACATTGTATGAAATAAAACATATTTTAATATGGAATTTATGAGTGAATTTCCACAGCAGGAAATAAATAACATTTTTATATGTTATTTATGAATAAATTTTCATCGCATGACATAAATAACATTTTTATATTTTATTTATGAATGAATATACATTGCATGAAATAAACAACATTTTTTTTTCATAATTTATGAATGAATTTTCATCACATGAAATAAATTACATTTTTATATGTTATTTATGATTGAATGTACACCGTATGAATAAAATTACATTTTTATACGTAATTAAAAAGGTGAATTTTCTTTGCATGACAAAGGTTACATTTTTATATGTAATTTATATATGAATTTGCACCGTATGACAAAAATTGCATTTTTCTATGATATAAAAATGTAAATCTACATTGCATGATTAAAATTACATTTTTCAATGTAATTTAGAGATGAAAAATAACGGTAGAATGAAAATTACATTTTTACATGTAATTAAAATGTGAATTTGCACTGTAGGATAAAAACTACATTTTTAGATGTAATTTAAAAATGAATTTATGTCGTATGATAGGAATTACATATTTCTATGTAATTAAAATATGAATTCACATCGCGTAATAAAGATTACATTTTTCTATGTAATTTAGATGTGAATTAGAACGATAAAATAAAAATGACATTTTTCTATGTAATTTATATATGAGTTATAACGGTATGATAAAAATTATATTTTTCAATGAAATTAAAATATGAATTTGTATTGTATTATGAAAAATTACATTTCTTTATGTAATTGGGACATGAATTTATAATGTAAAATAAAAATTACATTTTTTATAATGTAATAAAGAAGTAAGATTCACGAATAAATTAAAAATTACATTTTTATGTAATGAGATAAGAGGATTTGCATCGTGAATTAAAAAGTTACATTTTATGTAATTAGAAATGAGGATTTGCATTGTAAATTAAGAATTACACTTTTATATGCAACTAGAAATTTGAGAATTCTCATGATATGGAAAATTACATTATTATGTAATTAAAAGACGTGAAATTCGCATCGCATATACAATGCAATTATTTACATTCTCTTATGTAAATAAAAAGAATAAAATTTAGAAATATATTATTTACATTTTCTTATGTAAGTAAAAAGAATGGAATTTGAAATTTCAATTATTTACATTTTCTTATGTAAGTAAGAAGAATGGAATTTGAAATTTCAATTATTTACATTTTCTTATGTAAGTAAAAAGAATGGAATTTGAAATTACAATTATTTACATTTTCTTATGTAAATAAGAAGAATGGAATTTAGAAATACACTTATTTACATTTTCTAATTGTAAATGAAAAAGAACAAAATAATGTGAATCCTTTTATTTACATATTCTATTGTAAAGAAAAAGAACAAAATAATGTGAATCCTTTTATTTACATTTTCTATTGTAAAGAAAAAGAACAAAATTGTGTGAACCATTTTATTTACATTATCTATTGTAAAGAAAAAGTAAAAAGAGAGTTATATTTCTTATTTGCATTTTTAGATGCAAATAAAGCATAGAAAGAAAATTATACTTTTATTTGTCATCGTTTTGTTAAATAAAAGTAAAAGAGTTAAAAAGACATTTTATTTACCATTGTTTTGTTAAATAAAAGTACAAGATATAAAAGAACATTTTTATTAGCATTGTTTTGTCAAATAAAAAGACAAATACATGAGGTACACTTTTATTTGTGTTTTATGTACAAATAAAAGTACAAGATTAGAAATACACTTTTATCTACACTGTATTTGTTGAAATAGAATTGCTAACAAAATGAGTGTATCACTTTACTCATCTTTGTTGAAAACGGAAATTATGTGAAAATATAAGAATCACTTTTATTTGCATAATATACAGTAGAATTTATACGCAAACATAAAATCCAATTTTTATTTGCAAAACTTGCATTAGAATTTATATTCTAATATACAATTGTATTGTTGGTCAAAATATACACTGAAAAGTATTGTTAAGAAACTTCATACAAATAAAGAATAATGGAATTTATATTCTATTTGTCATCCGCAATAAAGCTATATAAATAAATTACTGTTTATGTGACTTTAGAAGTATATAGGGAAGTCATACGAGTAAAATACATTTTACTCGCTATAAGTGACATGTTTAGTGAAATTGAAATTGGTTAAACATATTAACCAATTATTTATTTATTTATTTATTTATATGAACTATTGTTGGCTGAAAACCCCACACGGGTACTGGGACGATACTTGACTGACACAAATCCCAATCTTTAATTATATGTCTATCGATTGATCGACAGGCTGCGATGAGCGTTATTGTTTTATTTTAATGCTCACACAGTTGACATTGTCACTCTGGTTGTTAATGGATGGATTGAGGATTATTTCCTGTTATTACCCTATATATGAAATGTATGAAACCCATCTGACCCAAATTATATGGTGCATGGTTGAGTCGCATTCCAATGCAGAATTTCTTTTTAAATAAAGAATGTTTACATAATAAAAGAATTTTTGTAAAATAAAAGATTTTGTATTATAAATAATATTTTACATAAATAATATTTTATTGATTATTTTAAATATTTTTAGGATAAATCTTTTATTTAAGATCATTAGATCTTAACATTTATGTTTGGTGATTGATACGTAGATTGGATTTGTAGTGGACGATTTTTAAATAACATTTATCCTTTATTCCAATTTACACTGAAATTACTATTTGAAATTTGTAAATCTATTTTATAAATTTAAAAGATACAGAAATTTATAACGATTATTTGTTGATTTGATTTCTGTAGAAATTCCATATTTTGAAAATTGGCTTTGGGTTTATCGTGAACTGTGTTTTAAATGACACTAGTTCTTTAACCCAATTTAAGACAAGATTGGTTTATTGAAATTAATAATCTTGTAATAATGATTCTTGTATTAAAAATCAAAATTGGAATATTAATAAATCTTTTTAGAAAGATTAAAAATTTAATTTATTTTATCTTTGATAAAATTAATGAGAATCTTTTAATATAAATAATATTTTTATTAAAAAAAAAGAATATTCAGAGTTGGAATGTGGCGTATGGTTGGTTTTAATTACAAATACGCGAGTTATTCAGAAAGACCGGGTCTAACCCATTCTGAATAATCATCACGACGATCAAGAGTCGAAGATGAAGACGGTGACTGGAGACTGGAGAGCTTCGCATCGTTTGGTTGATGGCGACTGATATCTTGAATTGGGACTGATCCCCCAAGGCAAGGTAAAAAGTGATGATCTTCCAGAC
Organism: Allium sativum; assembly: GCA_030737875.1. Lineage (NCBI taxonomy): Eukaryota > Viridiplantae > Streptophyta > Magnoliopsida > Asparagales > Amaryllidaceae > Allium > Allium sativum. The sequence continues at coordinate 921,314,739 of CM060926.1, read as the reverse complement.
GTACTGGAGATCGACGGATACGTTGTTTCGTTCAGACCCAGAATGGACTTGTAAATGGATAGCATGCCTGACATTGAAATTTATTTCATGTAATTAAATTGGTTTTTATTTAATATATAAATGCATGGTGGCGGAGGATATATTCTCTTGCTTAACACCCTTTTGTATGTTAAATAATTACCGATCGCATGATATGAGTTGTTGATGTGGTATGCCAAGTTGCACTTGATCAAGGCTTATTGTTGCAAAGCAGAGCCTTGTGGGATGATCAAAGCATAGTCTATTTTGGCATAGCTTTGTGTAACGTGACTTCGCGAGCCTCACAGCCCGGTAGAGTCTAAAACGGGAGAAGGGAACGCAGGGAGTGCACACGTTTCTCTCTAGCTAGAGTGGTGCCAGGGACCTACCAGCGCTGGCATTTATTCATTGTGGTTGTTGGATTTTTCGAGGCCTCGGTTTATGCGGTCGCCACTGGCCGTATTATAGGTCTAAAAGGACCGGGGAACGTGTGTTCAGGCATTTCTAATCCACAAAAGTAAGTGTGGACTGGTCCTGCAGGATCCAAGGGTTGGACAGAGTACCAATCCTGGGGCATTGCTAGAATGTCTCGAATCGGTAAGGATCTCCTCCCTAGCCTTGACTCAGATGGAAACCCAAATTTCCAATACGACATCACGCGGTTTTGATTGTATACCTATATATGGCGACATAGTGGGATGGGGCACTCATGCCGTCTAGGATTGATACATTTACTTTCATGTATTTCAAATTGGTTGCACACTATTATTATATAATACTGTGTTTATCGTATCAAGCATCTTTTGATCATTATAAGGTAAAACCCTATCCTCCGGTTTGCGTTGCATTGTGTGATGGGACTTGGGTCTTATAATGGTTTCATTTTTCTAAAAAGCATTGCGTTATTTTGACGATTTACTTTAGTCATGCACTGGCAATCTATAGGAGAAAACCCGTTCCGCGAAAGTGGCGTGGTCCTGTGATTAGCCTTATTATATTTTATAGGTTAGGTAGAATTCTCACACCAGTCCCATGACTGACCTGTAGTTTGTCCACTGGCAAACTCGGGTGCCCATATTTTCCACACGGGCAGTCGAGTAGCTATTTTTGCAGATATATTAAACAGGATTCTGGGTTGAAGCTTAAAGCTGTGTCCAGAGATAGAGAGTCTTCCGCTGTGTTCTTCCGTTGCAGTATATTACATTTTTTTGTATTTATCTTCCGCTGTAATTATATTCCAATGTACTCTGATATGTATATTCTGTACTCTGATGTAACATTTATTATAGTGTTATAAAAGTCTTCTGTTATCTGTTGTAATGTGTTGTATGCCCAAAGTTAAAGTATTCGTAGATTTTCACTTTTTGGGTCAGACCTGTGTGGTTTATGGTCGATTCTAAGGGCGGGGATTTGCGGGTCTTTACAGTTGGTATCAGAGCTCTGGTTAGCTCAAATCTTTGGGGTACAACTTGTTAGAACTGAACAAATGACTCATCAGAGATTGGATTAGTAATATCCAATAAGAATACCCATTAGAGATAGGATCAGCAGCATCCTAGAATGAGTAAACTCGTTAGAGATGGGGTTAGTAATGCCCTAGAATGAGTTCAGAGTGGAAAGATTATAACTAACGTATTTGTAATTATATATATAATCGGAATTTTGAAAATATGATTTTTGAATATATATAAATTATATATTTTTGAAAATTTAATCAACTAATTGTTAGATGATTGTGTTGTGTGAATATTAATTCAACCTATGAAATTATTAAACAATAAATAAAAGAATGGAAATTTTAATTAGGTAAATAAACGAATTTTAGCTCATTTCCTTTCCGAGGACGAAAAGTTTTTAAGTGGGGGCGATTGTAACAACCCGCAAAAATCAGAACCAATTTAAAATTTTATTTTAGAAAATTTTAATGAATTTTGAGGATATAATATAATTTATTTAAATAATAATGGGTAAAATTTATTTTAATTGAAGTTAAAACGAATAAGTTTAGTTTATTTATAAGTCAACCTGAAATAACGCGGTAGTTTGAAAAGTCAAACTTGAACTTTGACTGACCGTACAAGATGCAAAATTTAACGGATTTTAGTCAAACCAAAAATATTAGAATCTATTTAAAAATATCTTTCCAACGAATCCGAAAAATTGAAATTTCATAGCGGAAATCAAAAGTTATGGCCAATTCAATATTTAGAAAGGTCGCTATGAAATTTATAAAGGTCAAAATGCTACTTTTTGCATACGAAGGAATTTGAACTCGAAACCACTTCCATTGAGTTCAGAATGATGTTTCTACATTGGAAAACAGTAAATACTTATATATTTTGAGTTTCGGGATTTATTTGTTTAAAAATGTATTTTTAATATTAAATATATTGGCCTTAAAAATAGTCATTTTTCAAACGACCTCGGTTTTCGAAGAGATCACTTTTGTTGGAACCGGAATGTCAAATTATTGCTAGGTTTCAATTTTCAGAATTTTTCGAATTAATATGTGAACGTGGGAAAAGAAAATGTGTTTTGACTATTTCAGTTAAATTTAAACGCCTTAAAAATAGCCATTTCTAAAAAAGTCTCAGAATCCGAGGAAATAAATTTTGTTAGGACCGTATTGACATAAGAAAGCCAAAAATAATTTTTTTGGAATTTTCGGAGTTCGTATGTGGCTCCGGCGTATTTATTTGTACGGTATACATTAAAATGTTAATAAAATAATGTAATTATTCCAAAACTCGTAACAGACCTCGGAATTGGAACCCGGGACATAGCCCGTCGCGTTCAGAAGGTGTCAAAACCTTAAGAACGATAGTAAGTAGGCCTAAATCGGAGTTCGGACCAAAACGGGCTTTAACGGGCTAATTAAATTATTAAATAATGATTAGGAAAACCTAATATAATATTATAAAATCCGAAAAACACTGTTCATCCATCCTCTTCCGTCGTTTTCAGCCGCAACATGAACCCATGAACATTCAAAACTTCAAACTTCGATTTCTCCCTCAATTCTCAACGAAATCCTTCGTGTAAATACACGTTTCGAAGAGATTTTCGTGCTCTTCAATCTCCGACAAGAATCACCACCTCTCATCGACCGTAGCCACCGCACCACCTCCGCAAAGCCGCGGCCTTTGCACCCCCACCGCGCCCTCCACGTTGAGCCGCACCTCCTCCAACTCCCGGTGAAGATAGCCCTCTCGTAGCTCTCCACTCTCCCGCAAACCGTTCGTAAAACCGTCGACTACAGCCCCCGAAATCCGCATTTGAAGATTTGAACAAATTCTGAAATTAAGGTATGTTGCTTCAGATTTTGCGACGCTTTTAAGCGTTACTGCTATAGTTGTTAAAAGCCAGAATTATTCAAAAATCAATAACTAATTCATACGGACTCCGAATCTGAAAATTTCAGATCCGACAGGACCGTGACGACAAGTTGGCTTTGCTGAGACGGATTGGAACGAATTCTTATCCAATCAAGGTGAGAATTTATTTTTAATATAAATTTAATTAATTTAATTATTATTAATATTATTATGGCATTATGTGAAATTGAAAGTCGAACACAATTGAATTTGCGATGAAATGTTGCCATGTGATGGATTCAAATTGTTTTGATGCTATGATTGTAGATCCATTATGTTTATTCATAGATCTGTTAATTTTAAACATAGATCGGTAGGAAAAATTAGATTTTTCCTCGTTTAAATTTGTTGAAGTATGCCTTGTGGATATGAATCATATACAAATCTATCATCATATACGTCGTTATGCAATACACATTTATTTTAACGTGAATTAAAGTAGGAAATTCGCATCGTCGTGAAATTTACATCGTTATGCAATTTACATTATTTTTGTTGTGAATTAAAGTAGGAAGATTTACATTTTTATATGATTATTTTAAAATGTAAAATTGAACGATGAAAATAAAAAGACGATCTTTTTATATTTAAAATAAAAAGACAATCTTTTTATATTGAAAAGGAAAAGATGAAATTTTGACGATAGGAGTAAAAAGACGATCTTTTTATATTTAAAATAAAGAGATTATATTTTTACATTGTGAAATATAAAAAGATGATATTTTTACATTGTACATAAAAAAGAAGAAGATGTTTTTACATTGTATGAAATAAAACATATTTTATTATGGAATTTATGAGTGAATTTCCACAACATGAAATAAATAACATTTTTATATGTTATTTATGAATAAATTTTCATCGCATGACATAAATAACATTTTTATATGTTATTTATGAATGAATGTACATTGCATGAAATAAACAACATTTTTTTTCATAATTTATGAATGAATTTTCATCACATGAAATAAATTACATTTTTATATGTTATTTATGAATGAATGTACACCGTATGAATAAAATTACATTTTTATATGTAATTAAAAAGGTGAATTTTCTTTGCATAACAAAGGTTACATTTTTATATGTAATTTATATATGAATTTGCACCGTATGACAAAAATTGCATTTTTCTATGATATAAAAATGTAAATCTACATTGCATGATTAAAATTACATTTTTCAATGTAATTTAGAGATGAAAAATAACGGTAGAATGAAAATTACATTTTTACATGTAATTAAAATGTGAATTTGCACTGTAGGATAAAAACTACATTTTTAGATGTAATTTAAAAATGAATTTATGTCGTATGATAGGAATTACATTTTTCTATGTAATTAAAATATGAATTCCCATCGCGTAATAAAGATTACATTTTTCTATGTAATTTAGATGTGAATTAGAACGATAAAATAAAAATGACATTTTTCTATGTAATTTATATATGAGTTATAACGGTATGATAAAAATTATATTTTTCAATGAAATTAAAATATGAATTTGTATTGTATTATGAAAAATTACATTTCTTTATGTAATTGGGACATGAATTTATAATGTAAAATAAAAATTACATTTTTTATAATGTAATAAAGAAGTAAGATTCACGAATAAATTAAAAATTACATTTTTATGTAATGAGATAAGAGGATTTGCATCGTGAATTAAAAAGTTACATTTTATGTAATTAGAAATGAGAATTTGCATTGTAAATTAAGAATTACACTTTTATATGTAACTAGAAATTTGAGAATTCGCATGATATGGAAAATTACATTCTTATGTAATTAAAAGACGTGAAATTCGCATCGCATATACAATGCAATTATTTACATTCTCTTATGTAAATAAAAAGAATAAAATTTAGAAATATATTATCTACATTTTCTTATGTAAGTAAAAAGAATGGAATTTGAAATTTCAATTATTTACATTTTCTTATGTAAGTAAAAAGAATGGAATTTGAAATTTCAATTATTTACATTTTCTTATGTAAGTAAAAAGAATGGAATTTGAAATTTCAATTATTTACATTTTCTTATGTAAGTAAAAAGAATGGAATTTGAAATTACAATTATTTACATTTTCTTATGTAAATAAGAAGAATGGAATTTAGAAATACACATATTTACATTTTCTAATTGTAAATGAAAAAGAACAAAATAATGTGAATCCTTTTATTTACATTTCTATTGTAAAGAAAAAGAACAAAATAATGTGATTCCTTTTATTTACATTTTCTATTGTAAAGAAAAAGAACAAAATTGTGTGAACCATTTTATTTACATTTTCTATTGTAAAGAAAAAGTAAAAAGAGAGTTATATTTCTTATTTGCATTTTTAGATGCAAATAAAGCATAGAAAGAAAATTATACTTTTATTCGTCATCGTTTTGTTAAATAAAAGTAAAAGAGTTAAAAAGACATTTTATTTACCATTGTTTAGTTAAATAAAAGTACAAGATATAAAAGAACATTTTTATTAACATTGTTTTGTCAAATAAAAAGACAAATACATGAGGTACACTTTTATTTGTGTTTTATGTACAAATAAAAGTACAAGATTAGAAATACACTTTTATCTACACTGTATTTGTTGAAATGGAATTGATAACAAAATGAGTGTATCACTTTACTCATCTTTGTTGAAAACAGAAATTATGTGAAAATATAAGAATCATTTTTATTTGCATAATATACAGTAGAATTTATACGCAAACATAAAATCCAATTTTTATTTGCAAAACTTGCATTAGAATTTATATTCTAATATACAATTGTATTGTTGGTCAAAATATACACTGAAAAGTATTGTTAAGAACCTTCATACAAATAAAGAATAATGGAATTTATATTCCATTTGTCATCCGCAATAAAGCTATATAAATAAATTACTGTTTATGTGACTTTAGAAGTATATAGGGAAGTCATACGAGTAAAATACATTTTACTCGCTATAAGTGACATGTTTAGTGAAATTGAAATTGGTTAAACATATTAACCAATTATTTATTTATTTATTTATATGAACTGTTGTTGGCTGAAAACCCCACACGGGTATTGGGACGATACTTGACTGACACAAATCCCAATCTTTAATTATTTGTCTATCGATTGATCGACAGGCTGCGATGAGCGTTATTGTTTTATTTTAATGCTCACACAGTTGACATTGTCACTCTGGTTGTTAATGGATGGATTGAGGATTATTTCCTGTTATTACCCTATATATGAAATGTATGAAACCCATATGACCCAAATTATATGGTGCATGGTTGAGTCGCATTCCAATGCAGAATTTCTTTTTAAATAAAGAATGTTTACATAATAAAAGAATTTTTGTAAAATAAAAGATTTTGTATTATAAAGAATATTTTACATAAATAATATTTTATTGATTATTTTAAATATTTTTAGGATAAATCTTTTATTTAAGATCATTAGATCTTAACATTTATGTTTGGTGATTGATATGTAGATTGGATTTGTAGTGGACGATGTTTTCAATAACGTTTATCCTTTAATCCAATTTACACTGAAATTACTATTTGAAATTTGTAAATCTATTTTATAAATTTAAAAGATACAGAAATTTATAACGATTATTTGTTGATTTGATTTCTGTAGAAATTCCATATTTTGAAAACTGGTTTTGGGTTTATCGTGAACTGTGTTTTAAATGACACTAGTTCTTTAACCCAATTTAAGACAAGATTGGTTTATTGAAATTAATAATCTTGTAATAATGATTCTTGTATTAAAAATCAAAATTGGAATATTAATAAATCTTTTTAGAAAGATTGAAAATTTAATTTATTTTATCTTTGATAAAATTAATGAGAATCTTTTAATATAAATAATATTTTTATTAAAAAAAAAGAATGTTCAGAGTTGGAATGTGGCGTATGGTTGGTTTTAATTACAAATACGCGAGTTATTCAGAAAGATCGGGTCTAACCCATTCTGAATAATCATCACGACGATCAAGAGTCGAAGATGAAGACGGTGACTGAAGACCGGAGAGCTTCACATCGTTTGGTTGATGGTGACTGATATCTTGAATTGGGACTGATCCCCTAAGGCAAGGTAAAAAGTGATGATCTTCCAGACGTACTGGAGATCGACGGATACGTTGTTTCGTTCAGACCCAGAACGGACTTGTAAATGGATAGCATGCCTGACATTGAAATTTATTTCATGTAATTAAATTGGTTTTTATTTAATATATAAATGCATGGTGGCGGAGGATTTATTCTCTTGCTTAACACCCTTTTGTATGTTAAATAATTACCGATCGCATGATATGAGTTGTTGATGTGGTATGCCAAGTTGCACTTGATCAAGGCTTATTGTTGCAAAGCAGAGCCTTGTGGGATGATCAAAGCATAGTCTATTTAGGCATAGCTTTGTGTAACGTGACTTCGCGAGCCTCACAGCCCGGTAGAGTCTAAAACGGGAGAAGGGAACGCAGGGAGTGCACACGTTTCTCTCTAGCTAGAGTGGTGCCAGGGACCTACCAGCGCTGGCATTTATTCATTGTGGCTGTTGGATTTTTCGAGGCCTCGGTTTATGCGGTCGCCACTGGCTGTATTATAGGTCCAAAAGGACCGGGGAACGTGTGTTCAGGCATTTCTAATCCACAAAAGTAAGTGTGGACTGGTCCTGCAGGATCCAAGGGTTGGACAGAGTACCAATCCTGGGGCATTGCTAGAATGTCTCGAATCGGTAAGGATCTCCTCCCTAGCCTTGACTCAGATGGAAACCCAAATTTCCAATACGACATCACGCGGTTTTGATTGTATACCTATATATGGCGACATAGTGGGATGGGGCACTCATGCCGTCTAGGATTGATACATTTACTTTCATGTATTTCAAATTGGTTGCACACTATTATTATATAATACCGTGTTTATCGTATCAAGCATCTTTTGATCATTATAAGGTAAAACCCTATCCTCCGGTTTGCGTTGCATTGTGTGATGGGACTTGGGTCTTATAATGGTTTCATTTTTCTAAAAAGCATTGCGTTATTTTGACGATTTACTTTAGTCATGCACTGGCAATCTATAGGAGAAAACCCGTTCCGCGAAAGTGGCGTGGTCCTGTGATTAGCCTTATTATATTTTATAGGTTAGGTAGAATTCTCACACCAGTCCCATGACTGACCTGTAGTTTGTCCACTGGCAAACTCGGGTGCCCATATTTTCCACACGGGCAGTCGAGTAGCTATTTTTGCAGATATATTAAACAGGATTCTGGGTTGAAGCTTAAAGCTGTGTCCAGAGATAGAGAGTCTTCCGCTGTGTTCTTCCGTTGCAGTATATTACATTTTTTTGTATTTATCTTCCGCTGTAATTATATTCCAATGTACTCTGATATGTATATGCTGTACTCTGATGTAACATTTATTATAGTGTTATAAAAGTCTTCTGTTATCTGTTGTAATGTGTTGTATGCCCAAAGTTAAAGTATTCGTAGATTTTCACTTTTTGGGTCAGACCTGTGTGGTTTATGGTCGATTCTAAGGGCGGGGATTTGCGGGTCTTTACAAATTATATAGCTTGCACTATAGATGTTGATTGCACTGTAGATGGTTATTAGAAGTAGTAAAGTCCATCTCTCCGTTCACCTGTTCCAATCAGCTTCCTCGTATGAAGGTCCTGTATAACACACATATTAGAAACAAATTGTACAAACAGTGCTTGTCATCAATCAGTTGTGTAACCAAAATTAAGTTGCAGTGCAATTTAGGAACATAAAGAACATTTTTAAGATACAATCCGTCCAAGAGCCTCACACTTCCCTTTTTGGTAGCAACTGTTTTTTGACCAACGGGACATGCAGCAATATCATGAACATCAAACAAATATGACTCGTCCCCCGTTACATGATTAGAAGCACCGGTATCAACAATCCAAGAAAATTTAGAAAACTCGCCATGTAATCGATTGGTAGAGGATTGAGTATTACCAAATATAACAGCTATAGTCTTCCACTGTTCCACAGTCAAATTAGGAAGAGAAGTAGGAGTCCTTGACGTGCTAGATGTAGCACTGGAAGAGTTTCTACCGTCACCCATTGCTGGATCTGTATCTTAGCCCTGTGGCTCTGATACATGAAGAAATAAAGAATGGCTTGGCTTCTTTTTATTGATATATTTTTGTCATATATATATACATGATACAAAGGAACTGGCAATTGGCAATTACTGTAAACCAGGAAACTCATTAACTCATTCTTATCCTAAATATTGTAAACCAAGAAACTCATTAACTCATTCTTATCCTAAATACTGTAAACCAGGAAACTCATTAACTCATTCTTATACACATCCTAAACTCATGTCTACAAAATATCTCAATAATATTTTAACAAAATCAGTTTCCACATCTGAGATATCCGATGATGTAAATGTATCATCACTAAATGACTGAACAATTTCTTTATTTCTTGAATCTAATGTTTCCGTGCTGGGCTGTTTTTCTTCTTTGTCTGCATGAACTAAATCGGAGCTATAAGTTTTATGATCCCCATATAAAGCAACATGTCTATAATAAAGTTCGAGTTCTTTTTCAGATACTGTAACTAGATGCCTCACGATCTCAAGTGATTTCTCAATATTACATCGCCAAAGACACCTCTCCTTCTAATGGAACATAATTAGACTTCTTCTTCCCCATATTTTGCATATAGAAGCGCTCTTCACCTGTCAAATTTTCTAGTTTGGGCACTGGAACTTGTAATTTTTCAATTTCATATATCTCGAGCTTTTTGATTAACATGGCTTCCTTTATTTTCCCCTGAAGTAAAAATAACATTAATTCACTAAAGCCACTCCATTTGGAGTTGAGCTTTTAAATAAAACCTAAATTTTTAGTTATGAACTTGTAAACATTACGATTTGTGTCTCATCATCCATTTTGTACGCAAGGACTATCAATATATTCATTATAGTTCAAAATTCATTTAGGTGTTCTTGTTTTGATCCACCTTTCTTCGGCTTGCCAATTTTCAACTGATAAATGTTTTGTTTATTGTTGACTTCTTCACATGCTTCATTTTATTTATTTATCCACGTTTGATGGATTGACTTTTTACTCATTGCAAGATTGTGGACCAAATCATCCAAAGATTACTGAAAGAGTTCCAAAGAGCCCAGGCTCTTCAATTATCTATCTATTTTCATCATTCATTCAAGCTGGTTTTTCTCCTTCTCTTCTAGTGATTTATTATTATCACATAGTACATAACACCCAATGAAGATTATTAACTAGAGGTAACTATACATTATACAAGTGAAGAAAACTGACTACCAATTTGTATGAAATAGTGCGTGCATTTAAGATTAATGGTAGTTTATATTTATGCTTCAATTTTGGGGCCAATTATTTTTCTTTTTTCTCCATTGGAGTAAATTTTGTTCTTATTTTTTTCAAAGTTCTTTTAGGTATCCAACATAAGGAGGTATGCAAGACTAGAATTATATCCATGGGGGTTGTTTTGAATTAACACTGGAAATTAGCGATGAAAAATGACATGGTGCAAACGAGGTTTACAATTTTATTTTACTTTATTCATATGTTTCCATCAAACAAAGCAACCAATACGTGTGCCTCAAATTGTGATCAATCAGTTTGACTTAACATATTTACACCCTATGTATACATTTGTTGCTGCCAGTTTTGTTCAATTACAACAGGGGAAGCATGCTAAACCTTGTTGCAAGTCATGTTTTTAACTTGTGCATTTTCAGCGAATGTTACGATATTTTATGCAAAATTTATATACTATTGCATGCCTATACATCTTCTTTAAGTTCAACTATCAATTCTCAAGGAAGATGCAAATGAAGTAATGATTTTTTAGTTGAAATTTTCATATTATTTTGCTTGTTCATCCATAATGTGAAACATGACAATTATCATGACTCTATATTCCTAAGACAGTTGCCTGGATGTTTAGGCCAAATATATATATATATATACACACACACACATGCTCTTGTGTTATTTCAATGTTATTGGTTTGTTTGAAATCATTTTAGTTAAATTTATATTTCTCGTATTCAGTTATTTGAAAGCTCTCCAGATAAATGCCCCTCATCTTTTGCGTTATGTTGCCACTGCTGCTGCTGTGAGCAAGCGAGGAAGAAATATGCTTAAGGAGCTGATCAAAGTTATCCATCAGGAGCAACACTCATACAAAGAAGAGATATGTTAATTATGATTTTGAAGCTGCACAAAACAAGCTGAGAGTGTGTGAAGATGTAAGTTGTGCCACTGCATCCTTTTTCTTTATGAAAACATGTGAGATATTTGGTTATAATTCAGTCTAGTATATGTATGAATTGATGGATGATTGTGGACGGTATTGTTTTTTGTATGGAATATTAGCTCTAATAAAAAAATATTGTTGTGATAAAAAAACTAACAATTGCATTTTCTTTTTTGTTAATGTCGCTCATTTTATGTGCATGCATATATATATATATATATATATATATATATATATGGGCAAGGGATCGGAAGCACCCCAAAACTGGAGGCTCCTTGAATACCGATGGAATTTTTATCGAAATCTACACTAAAACATCGCTAAGCCGAAACTGATATTTTAAAGATAGCGACGGTTTACCGATAGATAACTGAAATAAAAAATGTTTGCTATATATTTCCATCAGTAATCCCTCGCAAAATAATGTGCATTTAGCGACAGAAAAATATATTTTGATTTTACTGTGTTATATATATCCATTGGTAAAATGTCGGTGAAATATTTTAAAATCAAATGATAATATATCAAGAAAAGACGGTGAATTGACAGAGAATCTGAGACGACCCCGAACCCCGTACTGACGGTGGCAAGGGTAATCTTCGAATATAACACAGAAACAGATAATAACAGAACAGAAATAAATAAATACACCAGATAATGCACAACAGAATACACTGGATAAATGTAATCATCAGAGTTACACAGTATACAGGATCATACTTAGTACAAATATAGTTCAGCTATACATAAATGTCTACAGCGGAAAATAAACATAAGTACAATAGGAGCTGAACAGCATAAAAATAGGTAAATAATAGAATCCATCTTCAGCTCCAGCTATCCAGAAAGAGCCAGCTAAACCTGAATACAAGGCTGCCCGTGTATAAAAAGGGGCACCCGAGTTTGAAAGTGAAACAAACTACGAGTCAGTCATGGGACTGGTATGAGAAATCTACTCAACACATTTAAAATAAGGCTAATCACAGGACCACGCCACTTTCGTGGAACGGGCTTACTCCATCGGATTGCCAGCGCTTCAGAAACAAATAGATCTTTTAAACATCGTAATGCTTTTTATAAAAATGAAGCCATTATAAGACTCAGTTCCCATCACACAATGCAATGCAAACCGGAGGATAGAGTTTTACCTTATAATGGCTAAGATATGCTTAATACGAATAAAACAAAAGCATTTGATATTATTACTAGTGTTTATATGTTTCAAAAACAATTTCAAATCATAAGTATCAATCATAGACGGCATTAATGCCCCATACCACTATGTCGCCATATATAGGTATACAATCAAAACCGCACAGTCACGCATTTGGAAATTGGATTTCCATCATGACTATATGGACTATCTTTTGCCTTGGTTCATGACGGAAATCCAATTTCCAAATACGTGACTGTGCGGTTTTGATTGTATACTTATATATGGCGACATAGTGGTACGGGGCATTAATGCCGTCTATGATTGATACTTATGATTTGAAATTGTTTTTGTAACATATAAACACTAGTAATAATATCAAATGCTTTTGTTTTACTCGTATCAAGCATATCTTGGCCATTATAAGGTAAAACTCTATCCTCCGGTTTGCGTTGCATTGTGTGATGGGAACTGAGTCTTATAACGGCTTCATTTTTATTAAAAGCATTGAGATGTTTAAAAGATCTATTTATTTTTGAAGCACTGGCAATCCAATGGAGTAAACCCGTTCCACGAAAGTGGCATGGTCCTGTGATTAGCCATATTTTAAATGTGTTGAGTAGATTTCTCATACCAGTCCCATGACTGACTCGTAGTTTGTTTCACTTTCAAACTCGGGTGCCCCTTTTTCTACACGGGCAGCCTTGTATTCAGGTTTAGCTGGCTCTTTCTGGATAACTGGAGCTGAAGATGGATTCTATTATTTATCTGTTTTTATGTTGTTCAGCTCCTATTGTACATTATGTTTGTTTTCTGCTGTAGACATTTATGTATAGCTGAACTGTATTTGTACTAAGTATGATCCTGTATACTGTGTAACTCTGATGATTACATTTATCCAGTATATTCTATTGTGCATTATCTGGTGTATTTATTTATTTCTGTACTGCTATTATCTGTTTCTGTGTTATATTCCAAAGATTACCCTTGCCACCATCAGTACGGGGTTCGGGGTCGTCTCATTTCGGGAAAGTTGGAGCGGGTTTCCGCCGTGAACGAGAGAGGCGGCGAGGGTTTCTTAGGTTTTTTTATTTTAAATTATGAAATGAAATTTCCTATTGGCCGGTGGTTTATAAAAAAATTTAAATAGTGTTGCTCCATACGGACACCAATTCAAGCCCAACGACTGTCGCCCCTAGCTAAATACCCCCATCCCGGACACAATGTGATATGTTTCGTCGGCCAATTCGACTGTTACAGTCAGTTATTTTTCAAATTTAAGTATAAAACTTTTTATATTCAATTTGAACGTACATTTCAATTTGCCAGGGCCACAAACTGATTCGAAAAATTTCAGAAAAATAAATCCAGCTATGTTTTGACGGTACGGTCCCAACAAAACTAGTTTCGTCGAATTTTGAGATCGTTTGAAAAATGGCCCTTTTTTGGTCGATCCAATTTAACAGAAATTGACCAAACACATTTTCTATTGACTCGCTCACATACTAGCTTCAAAAATTATGAAATTTGAAACCTAGCAATAACGTTACATCCCGGATCCAACAAAAGTGGTTTCGTCGAATTCCGAGGTCGTTTGCAAAATGGCTAATTTCACGGGTTATATAAATTCCATAGCGACCTTCCTGAAAATTCATTTGGCCATAACTTTTGCTTTCCGCTATGAAACTTCGATTTTTCAGATTCGTTAGAAAGGTATTCACTAACAGATTTAAATATTTTTGGTTTCACTCAAATTCGTTTTGTTTTGCACCCGGTACAGTCAGTCAAAGTTTGAACTCAAATTTTGAAACTACCGCGCCATTTCAGGCCTTGTTTATAATTAGAATTAATTATATTCGTTTTCAAATGTCGATTCAAACTTACTTTTCATCGTTATTATTTAAAATATTTATTTTAAATATTTAAAATCCACTATAATAGCCAATTTAAAAATTTTAAATTGGTTCAGATTTTCCGGGTCGTTACAGAATCGAAGTAAATTTCCATCGCAAAATTGTGCCTAAAATACCGACGTGTTTTTTAACGACAGCCGTATCCTACTGCAAATCCGTTGCTAACAAGCCTTTAGTGACGGATTTTTCACTACAAAATCAGTGTTTTCTTGTAGTGTAATAGATATATATACCAAATCTTTGTCTTCGTTCTCCAAGGCAAAGCAATCTTCGCTAACTGTAACTCAAATCTGACCCAAGCGTATTGCATAAAAGAAAACACAACAAACACACGGATCAGAACTAAATCATTCTCATATTAGCCAAATCAAATATAAAATAACATGGATGTAATGGGTGCATTAACTTAAGAAATGTTACGGGATTTTCCATTTCGTAAGGATCCGTTAAACTATTTACATATATAGTATAATACGTTATTATTATAATGTCTAATTAGTAAAGAAAATATAATAAAAATAACGTAAACGGGATTACATTTTTACCCTTATGCCGTTTACAGACATTGTCGTACGCATTGCATATACAACAACACTACGTCGGTAGGTAGGGATGCGCCGCGATACGACGTCAAATCAAAATCGTAGGGGCTCGATCAGGATAAATATGACAAGGCACTCGACGCAATAACCAGGGTATGATTCTACCATTTGCACTCCCGGACTGGTGGTAATGCATAGCCGCAGCTATCGTCCACCTCGGAACACACTCCTATATCAAAAGGCACCCCAAATGGATCATAATGTAGTATAGATAGTATCGAAGGAGCGTGTTCGATCGGAGATGCGATCTCCCTTAGTCACGGCATAGCTCCTGTTTTAGTTATTTTAATTATGACCCGAAGGTCAAGTCCATCCATTATGGTTCTCTTTCTTCAAATCCAATAATCGCCTCCATACCATCCTACTTCATTCTGGATTCTCCACCACGTGCACAGTTGTTAAAGTGGTATCGGTATTGGCAGAGAGTATGACAATACTGACTTTGGTCTCTTTAACAACCAAATGTTTACATTTTTCACATCAGTCGGTTCTTTTACTTTCCACAATGGTTCACTTTCATATCAAAATATCATGTTTGCTTCGAACTCAATTTATATTCAAAATAGAATATAATTTCACATCGAAATATCGCAATCGTTCCAAAACCGATTTATATTCCAAACTAGAATATATTTCCAAATCATTATATTATAATCATATAATATTTCATAATCGATTAATATTCAAGTAGAATATACTTCATATCAAAAGTTTATAGTTATTCCAAAATTGATTTTACTCAAAATCAATATATATTCTAATGGAATATGTTTCATGTCAACTCATTATAATCATTTTCAAAATTCCATTTTATCTTCAAGATAGATATATTTCACATTGAAATATTATAATCATTTTACAATCGATTTATATTCAAATAGAATATAACTTTATTTCAAATCTGAATTTGAATCAACGTTTTAAATCAAACAGTTCCCATTCAGAAAGAAATTACAATCATTTAATATAACTAGGGAAAATAGATAACTATAAAATAAAACCTTTATATAATTTTTTTATATATAATAAAGTAATTAAAATAATTTAAAACACTAGGTATATACATATAATAAAAGCACTACTAAATAATTTTAAATTATAGAATATGATAAAACTTATTTATAAACAAGATAGTATATTGGTTACAAAATTTCTAAAATAACTTTTGAATAATAGAATATAATTATTTGTAAAACAATGGTATATATATAGGTTTTTTTACGAAATAAATTTTAAAACCATGATTATTTCTTCCTTCCAAATTTCAAAACTTGAATATATATATATATATATATATATCTTGATCTCAATAGAGTTTATTTAGTTTTCCATCGTGTTTCAAAAACATCGTACAAACCAACCGTTCGATTCAAAGGATTCAAATCCATGTTTACATTGAGTTAACACAACTCTGAGTATCATCGAATACTTTCATCCCAAAAATAATTTTAAGGGGAATTTATAAAATTCGAATTTACATCGTTATTTTGAATAATTCCAAATCATATTCAAATCCCAATTTAAGAATTTCACATTTGTTTTGGGATAATTTCCTTAACCATTTCCAATAAACATTCAAGGTTTCAGATCTTTAAAGAAAATAGATTTTCCAAGTATCAGCACATTTCCTCTAAATAAAAATTCTTTCAAAAAAAAATTTCATATACTTAAAATCATTTAACCAACCGATGTCCATATATAATTTTCTATCCTATGGCCAAGTGATATTAAATTTATATTTTCGATATTTCGGGGATGGATATATATCATTTCAATCCAAAAAGGGTCATAGATATCTATCATTTCAGTCTGTGTTCTTAATTTATTTTAAATCGACTAATCCCAGGTTTATTTGATGCCCGTAACATCTGGGGTAAAATGGGATTAATCGGCACAAATAAACTTGCAATAATAATATGCAGAATAATAGAACATTCCAGTGTCAATATAAGTTCGGCAGTCGAATTTCAAACAAAGGCATCCTTCGCAACCATTTCATTTCAACGATAGATATCAAATCATTTCACTAGTTAACGAGGATCAGGGTTTTTCAACTAGCCATTTTAATTTAATTTAAAATAACTAATTATCAACGTCAATTTTGCATATTAACATTTGCATGTCATTTTTAAGCAACCAATCGAACATTAATCACAACCAGATAGCCAAATTATTTCATAATTTAATTTAATAAATATGAGAATAATTCAGTTAATTCTGAGCGAGAAAATCACTCACCTTTGGGTCCTTATTTGATCGAACATCCAAACAAAGACCAAAATCTTACAGTCTCCAACCGCAACCAATTTAGTATCAAAACGTCTGCAATATCGCCACGATCCCAACGCAACAAACCGCGCGTCAATCTGAGGTTGTATGAAGAATTTATGCACGTTTTATCATTCGAATTCAAAATATATAAAATTAATAAACTATTTCTCTTACCCAATCAGATATCGCCACGCCAGCACCCTTCTTCCGACTCCCTCTTCCTTCTGCTACAGTGAACAAGGCGGAAATCACCCAATCGAAACCACCACCTTTGACTGACAGTAGCTCACAACTCCGACCACTAGAAGGCACGAGACCACCGCCAACATGACCAGCTTCTCGCGCACACCTCCCTATACCGACGCCTTCACCTCCGGTGATCGCCTCCTCCGACGACGACGGGACAATCGAAATGGGTTTTCACCCTTCAAACCTCAAATTATGGCGATTTACGCAACAACAAATGCTCCAGTTGCTCTTGTTACACTCTTACACGAACGCTCTACAAAACCCATTTCGTCGATTCTCCGATTAAACCCTAAATCAAAAAACCCCAAATCGATGTCTAGGGTTTCGCAAATCAGCGCCTTTGACCGCGAATTCCGGCAAATCCACTCACGGCATGTCGAAATAAATGGTACTGACAACTTTGTATCGTCGAGGGCTTCGAATTGATATGTAATTTGCTGGGTTTTGAGGAGATTTGATTTTAAAGTTTGTATTTTTATTTGCACTAGGGTTTTGGAAATTGTTTTCAGCCATTAGTGATGAAATTCGATGGAGAAAAATAATTCGTATACGAAAATGGGCTGGTGAGGTGGTAAATAGATTTTATTTGAAAATATATAGAAGGTCCAATAGGAGAAACAAACAATTACCCAATTACATTGATTCTATTCACACTTTATATCGTACGATCAAACAACAAGTCAGATTGTTACCAAACTTGAAACTCTACAATAATTCACCATTCCGGATCCTATGGAACCGATTTCGTTGAATTCTGAGACAGTTGCCAAAATAGTTAAATTTCACAGTTAATTAATAAAATATTCAATATTCGCTAAACTGTTTTAATTCAATTTAAATATATATTAAATTCCACTTTAAATCCAATTACACTTAAATAAATTTTTATAATCGATTTCACAAATTTTAAGTTCCCGAATTTGATTATATTCGAATATAAATTTGAATCGCAATTATAAATAAATGAACTAAATCTTATCTTCAATTATTCTAATATTTAACTCAGAATTTCACCATTTACCAAATTAAATTTGAATTCCAATTATAAATTAGACAACTCAAATTTATTTGAATATTTAAGTAATAAATTCCAAATTACAACATTTCTGACTATAACCTAAATTTAAAATTTGTCTATACTCAATTCAAACAATGATCATCATCATAAACAACTAAATTTGATTTTGACCAATATTATTCAATTTATTTATTTAAATTCAAGTTTTAAATATACGGAAAATATGGGTTGTTACAGTGCATGTTAGAGAAAGGAGTTTTGATGACAATAACCTTATCTTAATATTAATTGATTATAAAATACATACTAACATCTTTATCTGAAATATATATACATATATGCAAGATTTGTATACAGGAATTAATATTGAAGACTACACAGTTTAAGAGTTCAAGAAATTCAAGATTCAAGACCCATTAGTAAACATGATTTCAAGAGTTCAAGATAAATATAGTAATAGATTCTAGTTTATGTAAGACTCTAAATAGCACTCCAAGTTCAAATTCAACTTTTGTGTTTAAAATTCTAATTTCAAATTCTGATTCTATTTTCAAATTCTATTTTTGATTAAATTTTTCTATCTTACTTTTGATTTTAAACTTGAGTTTTAAAGATTAAAAGTTTATATATATTTATATAGTTACATACTTTTATATACTTTATATTTATATAATTTCTAACCTTATAATTTTATAAATATATTTATATAGCTATATTTATGATTTCATATGATTTTCTACTTTATAATACTTATTTATATCACTATGTTTTAATTCAAGAATTTCCAGAATTATATATATATATATATACACTAAAACACTTGAAAAATGCTTAAATTTCAAATTTTAAACCATATATGTCGATATACATTTATGGACATGTTGACATATAACCGTCATATTTTCAAAATTGAAAGGAAGTGTCTTTTCACCATTTGTAAAGTTCCAGATGCATTGTAACATTTCAAATCTTATAAATAGGGGGGTTGATTTCGAATTTTTAACCATTCTTCTTCTCCATCATCATCCTTTTTCATTACACCATTAATATTTCATACTTTTATGATTTCTACACTTATACTCTGCCGCTTTCAAGTCTAATTATATAAACTTCTCTTCTCACTCTCTGAATCAAAGTGTTATTGAAGAGTTATAGGGTTGTTGTAATCATTTGTGATAGTTTTGGGATAGTTTTGTAAACGTTGTTAACCTTGTAGCCAAGGAAATCAAGGAAGGAATCAGTGTTAACCTTGTAGCCGGGGAAATCAAGTGGAATATACTTGATCAAGGGTGTTTGGAATCGATGGTAATCCTGTAGCTATGAAATCAAGAGTGTTTGAATTAGTGGTAACCTTGTAGCCATGAAATTAAGGGTGTTGAACTTGGATATTGATATAGTAATAAAACTCTGTGCAATCCAGTGTTGCGTAGGACTGGACGAAGGAGCAATTCCGAACCAGTATAAAATCCGGTGTTTTCTTTCCCTTTTCTGCATTTTATTTTTGTTTATTTTTGTATTTGTGCTTGATTCTGTGTCTGTGATTGTTTCTGTGGTGTATGATTCATCATATAGTAGATCATATAAGTTTTAAACTTTCTTAAATTTCTTAAAAACACAATACACCCCCCCCCCCCTCTAGTGTTAGTTTTGCCTTAACAATCCATTCCGCATTCCCTAACAATTGGTATCAAAGCAAGGTCTTTCAAAAAGTTCATAATCTGATTTTTGAATTTTTTTGTAAATTGCAAGCAACACTGTTAATAATAATAGTTCTTTTGTAGTGGGTCAGTCCCCTGTGAGACCATCATTGTTTAATGGTAATAATTATTCATATTGAGCATGTAGAATGTTTTTTTTTTACAAGCAGTAGAATTAGACACATGGAATATCACACAGATTGAATATGTAGAACCCACAACTAATTCTGCACAATGGACTAATGAATAAAAGGTTGCTGCACAAAGCCATTCTAAAGCCATAAATATGTTGTTTTATTCATGACATAGGATTGAGTTTAATAGAGTGTCAGTTTGTAAATCTACTTATTAGGTTTGGAGAACTTTACAAGTTACTCATGAAGGAACTAGTAAAGTTAAACAAATAAAGATATCAATGTTAGTTAATCAGTTTGAGTTATTTAAAATGAACGAGAATGAATCTATCTCGGATATGTATTGCATATTCCAAGAGATATTGCATTCATTAACAGCACTTGGAAAAACTTATTTTGAAGAAGACCAAGTCAGAAAAATATTAAGTTAATTGACTTCAGAATGAGATCAGAAAAATTTGGCGATTGAAGAAGCCCATAATGTCAGTGAAATGAGGATTAAGGTGTTAATTAGAAACCTGATGAAACACCCCACGTCCGTTAATGTCACTTACTAAAGGAATGCATTAAGTTCTGTGAATCATTGTAGGTAATCAGACACAGAGTAATTACAAGACAGATATAAATAAAGATAGCAGCGGAAGTTTCAAAATTTTTATTTCAGACATAAATCATAATCTCGTGGTTTATAATACCATAATTCATAAAACCATTACAACAAAATACTTCTGTCTTGCAAAATCAGAATACATAGGAATTAAAAGAAAACATTATTCCCCAATAAAAGAGTAAGCCATAGCAGAGACAAAGACTCGAGCCATACTTCAACAATAGCTCCTAGGAAGATGATACCCAAACCCTGGCTAAGCCTGGGTGTTTCCTCCCTGAGAAACCGTGGGGGGGAAAGGAAGAGAGAAGGAAAAACAAAAAGGGATCAGACATAAAGTCTGGTGAGTCTAGTGACTTTTAGCCAGTAAATGAATAAAGGTAAACATGACAGGCATAAAGTGGATAAGAGAGATCGCTATACAAATGGAAGGTGTGACAAGGCAGATAAGGTAAGGTATATACATGCTTCACTAATGACTATTCTGCATTTTTACTAGTATAACTGAAATGAAATGATCCCTTCCACTATAAGCTGGTAGGCTTAGGTCATACGTCCAAGTATACCCTAACCACTACCCTAATCAATCGGCTCCCTACTCTGTAGATATCTTGTGCTAGCCCCACAGTAGGGGGTATCACTTCCCTAAAGTGGCAACCCAAGATGTGTACAGGGATACCTACTGGTGTCACGGTCGTCTTGTCCCCCTCAGCCTGGCCCATGCACGCACATGTCCCCGATCGGTTTGCGCCGTCTACACCACCCGTCACGTTTTGGATCTCTTATAATCAATCAGTAAGCGTGCCCCTTCTCCGCCTAGTACAGAGTTCTCTACTCTGATACAAACTACGGGTTACTGACTGAAATGGGTCCCATACAATATGATACAAGCTCTCCCCTTTGTCTTGTATCCCCACTAGGTTTTCCACTGACTATGTATACCCTAAAAGGGTGATCTTTAATTACATAGCCTTATACTTGTTATGTATACCCTAAAGGGTGATCTTTAATTAAATAACTCCCACATAATATAACACAAGCTCAACCCTTTGTCTTGTATCCCCACTAGGTTTTCCACTGACTATATATACCCTAAAAGGGTGACCTTTAATTACATAGCCTTTATTATTTTATCTACCCGTTATGTATACCACTTAGGTGTCTTTAATTACATAACATGTATTGGGTTAAATATGTGGGCCTATATATATATACACACACACACACACACATATATATATATATATATATTATCCATCCCCTCTAACTTACTTAACCCCTCCTCACTACGCATCCAGATTTACTTAACCCTAACTTAAGTTCATATTCATATTAAATTAGGTTAAGTAATCCATTTCTTTACCATGTCCAATTATGGTTATAATAGGCTAGACCTCCTATATTAGGCCTACAACGTGTGGATGCTGGATATGCTGGTCGGGTCCGGGCAGTCTTATTCCACAGTTGCGCCAAACCTCGTGTCTTATCCTGATTTGTATTTGCGTACTTAGACCTCCCGCATTAGGTTCAACATTAGTGGCTGCTGGATATGCCGGTCGGGTCCGGGTAGACTTCCACCACTAATGTAACCTAACCTCGTGTCATAAGTACAATTAAAATTCTTAATTTTAATTACTAACATTCCATTTTTAATTAATTTACCAATTAATTGAACCTTTCCTTTTGTAGGTGTGAATGCCTATTTTGCAACAATAATTTGAATTACATATCCATAAATGGTCATATTCAAATTATGCCATTTTTACCCAACTTTTCCTATGTCATTATAGGTAATTAATTCTACGTTTCCCCATTTGATTTATATGCTCATTTCATATAAATATTATATAAACTATGCCAAGTACAATTTCCCTTTATCCCCGTTCCTAACTAACGTATTCACGCGTATTTTGGCGGCATCGAGGCTATAAAGTAGCCTCGTCATAACAATAAAAGAGAACATGATAAGGGTGACAGTTCAACATGTTTTGGCATAAATATTAACATAACTAGCATAGTAACTAAGTGAATGGACATGTGATAATTATCATAATAAAGTGGACATCAAATTAATAACTTGTGTTTAGGCAAGCATAATGAGATCTAGATTCAATATTAGGTGTCCAATTACCTAAATCTAGCATAGACAGGGTGGCATAATAACAAGTTTTGTTTCTCATGTCAAGTTTACCACATACACCATGGTATCATAATATAACAAGTGAAAGGTGATTAACACCAAAGTCTAGATCCAAGTAATATCAAATTAATGGATGTCCTATCATCCTAAACATGGCTACAAATCAATGTTCATATAAATGTCATATCGAATCACCACAATCAGATCTAGAAATTTAGATCTGTATTAATAAGTTCACATGTACCACAATATAATTGTAATTCAAGATTCACATAGGAGACATAGTAGAATGTCCATGTATTAGATCTAGGGAAAATGACATAGTATGCTTGCATAAGTTCATGATTTACAGCATATACCTAATTCATAGTTTACCACAATTCACATTTATCTATTTAAACCTAAAAGTTACTAGCACTCACAGAAAAAGAACGGATCTAGAATTATGAGATCTGATTTTTGAATTTGTTAAGCTTAACCCTTGATGTAGACTTTGATTTTTATCTTCTAGCTTGAATTTGATTTGTTATGATGGAGGCTAGGTCAGATTAGGATGCAGCAGCATATAGGCTCATGAATGATTTTAGCTTAGATTAAGGTTTAGGTTAGATGTGATTATATAGATGTGTAGGATTAATTAGAGCCTTTATATCAACATAGGATCCATCCAAACCATCCAGTCCAAGAAAATGTGTCACCAGGCCAATCAGAGAACGCCACGTATGACCTAAAACACAAGAATTCGCACAGGCCATTCTGGGCCGATGGGATCGATTCCAAATACCCTGATTCGACCCCGGGTCAACCCAGCGGGGCTAGGGTCGACCCAAAAAATAGGTCGGTTTGGTGTTTTACCTTCCCGCTTCCGCTATTTTGAATTTTTTTCTTAAATTTTAGGTTGATTTTATTTTATTAATTTATATATATACGTACATTCCCCTTATATGTATACAAAATTCCAAGGTCCATAACTTTCTCATACATTATCCATTTAGCCCAAAATTTAGGTCCATCTTGACCAGAATTTTGAGACAAACGCAATGGTATAGTCTGTTTTACTTAATTCTTCTTCTAAAAATCAAGTATTCTTCATTTTGCCAAATTTAATATTCATAGAAAATACGGGGTGTTACATTCTCCTCTCCTTAAAGTATTTCGTCCCCAAAATCTCTGAGTTAAGAAGAATGTATCCTAACATCCAACATCCATCTACTCCACCATCAATCACAGGCAACCACTGTCCTTAAAAAGATTTCTAATGCTTTCATGATTATATGCATAATGTGTGTATATGTCCTTACCTAATGCAAAATCAGGCGGTTTACTGATTCAGTTGACCTCCTTAATGCGAATTATCTCAGTGCCATGAGTCCATCTTGTATGCAAATAAACCTATTATAACATATAAGCTCTACATGTGTGCACACTCATTCGTCCAAATGCAACATCCATATGCTAGTTCATCCATTTCATGAGTGTGATTGAGCCGATCTTAGTGCCTAACGTGTGTGTATACGCGTCCACAGGCAACCACTAGCAAACAATTGCATCCATCAAACATAACATGCCTCAAACACATGTTTACAATCATGGGATTTCCTACCTAAAGGTGAAGATTTGATTGATAGGATATACTCAGATGATAGAAGCAACTACGAATAAAAGCTTTTGGAAGAGAAGTTAAGAACATTCCCTTAAAAAGGAAGGGATACGAAGCGTAAAAATCTTGTCTTCGGTCTCCCAAGTTGCATCTTCTTGATTGTCTCCCCACTGGACCTTCACCAACTTGACTTCTCATTTGCGTAGCTTCTTAACCTCCGATCCAAGTATGCAAGTCGGAACTCATCCAATCATTGCTTCCTTCTTTATTTTCACTTCCTTTCGCAATTTTGGCCCCACTATCTTGAATCTATACATTTTATTGCCACTTGGATGAATAGTCATCTTGGAATGATGGGCTTCCTCAAGGACTGTCTTCAATAGGTTTCCCATCCTGATATGATTCACATATCAAACCTCTTCTCAGGTAGCCCCGCCACTTGCTTATCAAGTTCCCTCTTTTCGTTTAGGAGCCATATGACGCACAGGTAATGCAACTGGCTTTGCATTCTCCACCAGGTATATACGGAAATCAATTTCGCGCCTCGGGGGTAATCCCTGAAGCTCATCTAAGACATCAGGATACTCACGGACTACTGATGCCGATCGTAGATCATCTATAGACACCTCGAGAGACTCTAGGAAACTAAGCATGACAAACCCTTGTGGGTCACAAGAATTTTCGAGGGTGCTTAACGACCCTCCTCTCACCACCCAGAATGGCACCACATATACCAACCTATCCCTAGAATAAACCCATAGCCCATAAACTCGAGTACATATGCGCCGCATTCAGATTTGATGCCTACACAGATATTCTCAAACCCCGACAAACCATAGATAAATGAGTTGAATCACCTATAGGGTTTGAGACAACTACGGGATCCACTACCATACTAGTAACTAAGTGCAGAGATTCAACAACAGAACTAGATATAAATGAATGTGAAGCACCATAATTAAAATGTGCTCTAACAGGATGATTTAAAAGAGAAACTAAACTTTCTACAGAAATTTTTCTACCTCTTTCAGGAGCACTGATCGCGAGAGCATTGACCTGCCCTCCAGATGTTCCGGCTCTTTGACCTTGTCCCTGCGATCCTTGTTTCTTTGGGCACTCTGTAGAATAGTGTCCGAGTTCTCCGCAATTAAAGCAACTGACCTTCCTTCTCTTACAATCTTTGATCAAGTGACCTTCCTTCCCGCAACCGTGACATTTTCTTTTATCCCTGCCTTTTTCATCTTTCTCTCCTTTCTTCTGCTGTTATTGTTGCTATTATTGCCCCTTCTAGGGCCACACCTTCTTATTCTGCGATGACTCCTCAGCTTTCACTTCCATCTTTTCTCCCTTGTCCTCCTCATGCATTAGGGCTATATCCACAAGCCTTTCAAAGGTGGCCCTATAGGAATATGGGACATAACAAGACCATGCAGAGGCTCATTCAGTCCTTTAGCAAATCGTAAAGCCTTTTTGTGCTGCGTATCCACCAACTCTAGACTGAACCTTGCCAGTTGGTTAAACTTGTTCACATATTCCTTCACCATCAAATTTCCTTGTTTGAGAGGTAAGAACCTCTCCATCTGAATGCTTCTCTCATCTTGGGAAAGGATTTTCATTTCGAACTTGTGTCTAAAATCTCCCCAAGTTTCCATCGGACGTCCAGCTTGGGTGACTTCCCACCAAAATGAGGCTTCGTCCTTTAACAGCCAAGTAGCTAATTGGATTTTTCTTCAGCCCTCCATTTCAAAGATGACAAATAAGTCCTCAGTCTCCTTAAGCCAATTCCGGGCTTTTACGAATGTCTCT
Organism: Allium sativum; assembly: GCA_030737875.1. NCBI lineage: Eukaryota > Viridiplantae > Streptophyta > Magnoliopsida > Asparagales > Amaryllidaceae > Allium > Allium sativum. The sequence goes on along the minus strand of CM060926.1, from coordinate 921,287,874 downwards.
TTCCCATGGAATGGCTTCCCTCCCATAGCAAGGAAGTCTTTGCAGATCTTGGCGAAGTTATCTGCTCTTGGAGGGGGAGAAGAAGGAAAGATTGGTGCAGTTGGGAGATGAACGTCTCTTTGTTCTTCGATTGTTGCCGTGGCTTCCAAATACCTATGGAACCAGCCGGGTATAGTGACGCCCTCTGGGAGATTAGGGAAGTTTTGTTCCCCAGACATGCTAAAAAAGAAAAAGGATGAAATTTAGATAAGGGACCGAAGGATACTACATATGGCTTCTTAGGGAATATTTTCAAAACAGACTTTTCTTTTTGAAAATACTTTTTTTAAAAACTTTTTGAAATATATTTTTCAAAACTTTTAGCTAATCTGGTAACCTTCAGCTCTGATACTAAGTGAAATACCCTACGTCCGTTAATGTCACTCACTAAGGGAATGAGTTAAGTTCTGTGAAGCATTGTAGGTAAACAGACACAGAATAATTACAAGACAGATATAAATAAAGATAGCAGCGGAAGTTTCAAAATTTTTATTTCAGACATAAATCATAATCCCGTGGTTTATAATACCATAATTCATAAAATCATTACAACAAAATACTTCTGTCTTGCATAATCAGAGTACATAGGAATTAAAAGAAAACATTATTCCCCAATAAAAGAGTAAGCCATAACAAAGACAGAGACTTGAGCCATACTTCAACTGTAGCACTTAGCAAGATGATATCCAAATCCTGGCTAAGCCCGCGTGTTTCCTCTCTGAGAACCTTGGGGGGAACGGAAGAGAGAAGGAAAAACAAAAAGGGGTCAGACATAAAGTCCGACGAGTCTAGTGACTTTTAGCCAGTAAATGAATAAAGGTGAACATGACAGGCATAAAGTGGATAAGAGAGATCGCTATACAAATGGCAGGTGTGACAATGCAGATAAGGTAAGGTATATACATGCTTCACTAATGACTATTCTAAACTATTACTAGTATAACTGAAATGAAATGATCCCTTCCATTATAAGCTGGTGGGCTTAGGTCATACGTCCAAGTATACCCTAACCACTACCCTAATCGATCGGCTCCCTACTCTGTAGATACCCTAAAGGGGCAACCCAAGATGTGCACAGGGATACCTACTGGTGTCACAGTCGTCTTGTCCCCCTCTGCTCGGCCCATGCACGCACATGTCCCCGGTCGGTTTGCGCCGTCTACGCCACCCGTCACGTTTTGGATCTCTTATAATCAATTAGTAAGCGTGCCCCTTCTCCGCCTAGTACAGAGTTCTCTACTCTGATACCAACTACGGGTTACTGACTGAAATGGGTCCCACACAATATGATATGAGCTCTCCCCTTTGTCTTGTATCCCCACTAGGTTCTCCACTGACTATGTATACCCTAAAAGGGTGATCTTAAATTACATAGCCCTATACTAGTTATGTATACCCTAAATGGTGATCTTTAATTACATAACTCCCACACAATATGATACAAGATCTTTCCTTTGTCTTATATCCCCACTAGGTTTTCCACTGACTATATATGCCCTAAAAGGGTGATCTTTAATTACATAGCCTATATTATTTTATCTACCCGTTATGTATACCACTTAGGTGTCTTTAATTACATAACATGTATTGGGTTAAGTATGTGGCATATATATATATATATATTACCCATCCCCTCTAACTTACTTAACCCCTCCTCACTACCCATCCAATTTTACTTAACCCTAAATTAAGTCCATATTCATATTAAATTAGGTTAAGTAGTCCATTTCTTTACCATGTCCAATTGTGGTTATAATGGGCTAGACCTCCCACGTTAGGCCTACAACATGTGGATGCGGGATATGCCGGTCGGGTCCGGGCAGTCTTTTTCCACAGTTGGGCCTAACCTTGTGTCTTAGCCTGATTCTATTTGCATACTTAGATCTCCTACATTATGTTCAACATTAGTGGCTGCTGGATATGCCGGTCGGGTCCGGGCAGACTTCCGCCACTAATGTAACCTAACCTCGTGTCATAAGTAGAATTAAAATTCTTAATTTTAATTACTAACATTCCATTTTTAATTAATTTACCAATTAATTAATCCTTTCCTTTTATAGGTGTCAATACCTATTTTGCAACAATAATTTGAATTACATATCCATAAATGGTCATATTCAAATTATGCCATTTTTACCCAACTTTTCCTATGTCATTATAGGCAATTAATTCTACGTTTCCCCATTTGAATTATATGCTAATTTCATATAGATATTACATAAACTATGCCAATTACAAATTTCCTTTATCCCCGTTCCTAACTAACGTATTCACACGTATTTTGGCGGCATCGAGGCCATATAGTAGCCTCGTCATAACTATAATAGGGAACATGATAAGGGTGACAGTTCAACATGTTTTTGCGTAAATATTAACATAACTGGCATAGTAACTAAGTGAATGGTCATGTGATAATTATCATAATATTCTCACCAATTTAAAATATATCAGAACCAATTTAAAGTGGACATCAAATTAATAACTTGTGTTTAGGCAAGCATAATGAGATCTAGATTCAATATTAGGTGTCCAATTACCTAAATCTAGCATAGACAGGGTGACATAATAACAAGTTTAGATTCTCATGTTAAGTTTACCACATATACCAAGGTATCATAATATAACAAGTGAATGGCGATTAACACCAAAGTCTAGATCCAAGTAATATCAAATTAATGGATGTACTATCATCCTAACATGGTTACAAATCTATGTTCATATAAATGTCATATCGAATCACCATAATCAGATCTAGAAAGTTAGATCTGTATTAACAAGTTCACATGTACCACAATATAATTGTAATTCAAGATTCACATAGGAGACATAGTAGAATGTCCATATATTAGATCTAGGGAAAATGACATATTATACTTGCATAAGTTCATGATTTATAGCATATACCCAATTCATAGTCTACCACAATTCACATTTATGTATTTAAACCTAAAAGTGACTATCACTCACAGAAAAAGAACTGATCTTGAATTATGGGATCTGATTTCTGAATTTGTTAAGCTTAACCCTTGACATAGACTTTGATTTTTATCTTCTAGCTTGAATTTGTTTTGTTATGGTGGAGGTTAGGTCAGTTTAGGATGCAGCAACATATAGGCTCATGAATGATTTTAGCTTAGATTAGGGTTTAGGTTAGATGTGATTATATAGATGTGTACGATTAATTAGAGCCTTTAGATCAACATATGATCCATCCAAACCATCTAGTCCAAGAAAATGCGTCACCAGGCCAATCAGAGAATGCCACGTATGCCCTAAAACATAAGAATTCGCACAGGCCATTCTGGGCCGATGGGACCGATTCCAAACACCCTGAGTCGACCCCGGGTCGACCCAGCGGTGCTCTGGTCAACTCAAAAAATAGGTCAATTCGGCGTTTTGCCTTCCCGCTTTCGCTGTTTTGAATTTTTTTCTTGAATTTTAGGTTGATTTTATTTTATTAATTTATATATATACATGCATTCCCCATATATGTATACAAACTTCCAAGGTCCATAACTTTCTCATACATTATCCGTTTAACCCAAACTTTAGGTCCATCTTGACCAGAATTTTGAGATGAACGCAATGATATAGTCTGTTTTACTTAATTCTACTTCTAAAAATTAAGTATTCTTCATTTTTCCAAATTTAGTATTCATAGAAAATACAGGGTGTTACATTTGATGTCCTTTGAAGTCCAACTACGAAAAAGAAAGGAAAATAAGCCAACTGAAAAGAAATCCATAGCATTTAAAGCAACAACGAATGATTCTGACTCGAGCAGTGAAGGCGATGGAGAAACAACCTTAACGACAAGACATTTCAGAAAATTTTTCACAACACCAGAAAAGGGTTTTTGTATCATTTATTACAGTTACTAATTAACTTTGTAACAGTTATAACTGTTACTACAACATACGTGACAAACTTTTGTCACGAATATTGTAACGGTTATAACTGTTATAAAGTACGGTTATTACCATTACAAAATTATTATTCTATAACAGTTAAAACCATTACAAAAGTTATTTTTATAACAGTAACTATTGTTACAAAACTGAAATATGTAACAGTTATTATTGTTAGTTTGTAAAACTAACTATTTCATACAATAATTTGCTAATAGTTATAACTGTTACAAACGTGAATATTATATAAAGCCTGCAGTAGGTAATTCAATTAAATAAGTAATAATCATAATATGCTCCAACTAATTTCATAAAGCATACACCAATAAAAATATACAACATATAATTTAACAATATCTCAAAGCAAATACAATATATCACAATTTATATCCTAAAGCAAATTCCATTTCGAACAACATCACATTTTAACATAACTATTGATCAATACATAACAAATATCAAATAACATCTAAGTATCATAATTTATCATACAACTATTACATAAATGCAAACGATAAATGAGCCAGATTACAAACCCACCATTGCCATCTTCTGCTCTTTGTCTTGCTTCCGCTGCTTCAACCAAAGCCTGCGATGTTCAACAAATATAATAATATGAGTCAAGACATAAAAAAAAGCATATGACCCTTTAACAAATATTCTTATAACTCAAATATTTCTTAACTAGAAACAAGCATAAACTAACATGATGAGGGCATCAATACTAAATGGAACATCACTCGGCTCAGTTTTAAACTAAGCCTACATGGCTCAGTTTTACTGAGCCATTGGGCTCTTAGATAAAACTGAGACTAATGGCTCAGTTTTTACTAAGCCAATAGGCTCAGTTAAAACTGAGCCAATATGGCTCGGTTTTAACTGACTAAGCAAATTGGCTCAGTTTTAACTGGCTAAGCCATGATGGCTCAGTTAGTATTATGATATGCAAAAACTAAATCGTATTGATGTAAATCAGTCACTTAATATGCAATTTTCCTTGGGACATGTACACTTTAGTCACTTAGTATTATGATTTGAATTCAAAAGGAAATATTAATATTAAAAATACATTTTACATAATGATAATGGTTTATAATGAGGTTCGAAAAAACACTCAATATATGCAAAAACTACTATCACCAGCACCTGAGGATTAGCTTCTACAAAATTTTCTAATATGTACAAGAAAAGCACATGGAGTTCTTAATATCTACAAAAGAGTCCATTACCTCTTTAAAAAAAATGTATTTAACTTGACTCCCACATTAATATTATCAATCTCTACAAAATATTAGCAAAGACAACATAATATTTATTGAAATAATGAAAATCCGATTATGTCCCTTGTTTCCAGATTAGATATGCGGAACATCCTTCCCAAAGACATGTTTTAAATAACATCTCTAATTTTGATTTAGGTTTCAAAAAATCCAGAAATTAAATCTGAATGTTGTTCTCATGTCACTTTGGTCAAAACCATATTTTTAAATTTTCTTTTAAAAAAATGCAAATACTTTCAAAGAACTTGCGAATATCCTAAAACCATAAAATGATAGGTAAACTAAGGTATTAGTATTACGATATGCAAATACCAAGTGACTAAAGTGTACATGATGGCTTATTATAAACCATAACCGAAACAGATCAATGTAAACCAATCTAATTTATGATAATTGTATTTGATACAATATCCAGATTGCTTTCTGCACCATTCGATACAATATACAAACTATTCAAGAAATTACTTAATCGATGACTTATTTTAATTATGTAGGTTTACTTATCCAAGAAAGAATGGTTTATCCACAAAATGAAATTAAAAAAATTGTTAATTTAATTTAATTTTTGTCAAAGAGAAGATTGAACTTATTATGGCACTTTCCTCTGACCGTATAATTTTTTTTACCATAAACCAATTTGACTTGCTAATTAAACAAAATATATTTCCCTTTTATACTTATCCGCTAAAAGCCTAGTTAGATGCATGTTCATAAATGCATATTGAACTTTGTCAAGCGCGGCTTATAAAGTTTAAAATGAACAAAACTTAACTTAATTTATTAATTTTTTTTTACATATGTGCACCGATCTCTATCAATTTTCCCATAATAAGGAAACAACATTTCTTCAAATAGTATACTTATTAGAATGTACATCATAACATTTACTATATATGTTAACAAAAAAGTTTATATACCAGTGATATGATATCATAAATAAGGCGTGCAAGAAGATACGAATATTCTAAATGTATCAAAAAGTGATGGAGTAGTTGTTAGAGAAGTACCTGCAAATCAATCTGAAATAACAAATAGTAAATATTGTCATGATACCCAATAAAGTAAGACATCAAATGAATTTCTTTTACTTAAATCATCAGGTGATTTTGTTGTGATCACTCATTTCGGTAGGAAGTCCACTCTTTAATTAAACAAACACCTCGACTGCATGAATAAATCTATTAAACCAATAGATAATAAGCATAAAAAAATTGAATTGGTAAACAAAAGGATTTAAAAAATAATCTTCTTTGAAAACACCAGCAGATCATAGCAACAAATTAAATTCACTAATGTTCGGCTTCGCTACCGCAAATGAAAATCATTTCCATATGTCAAATTCAAAGCAACTACAATATATATATCAACAAAATTTATCGTTTGAATAAGGACTGAGTAAACATAAGTGTTTGATTTGATTGCAGAACGGGACAAATATTTGAATTTTTATTTCGACTTTAAGGGGTAGATAAGGATCAATCACAATGATAGGAAGACAGAAGTAACAAATACCAGAGGAGCAATTTCTTAAAACCAGTCGAACTATTATCCTATAATTGCTCATAATTTTTTCTACTTATTTTAACTAAAATGGGAAGGAATTAGTTGAAAAGGTGCATGATGGTGGGAAATTGGGAAAAGGAAAAACATGTATGGGTCATTCAAATTTGGACAATGGGAAAAGACTGACTGAAGTAGGTTATCTTACTTTAGCAGAAAATCTAAAATATATTTTTGAAACACATTGCAGTGCTATAATTTTTAGAGATTAAACTTCATTTCGCTCTACTGTGTAAACCGGGAAGGCTTAGGTACAAACTTATAAGCAATAATCATGCCAAAGTACTTTTAAGTAAATGAAATATCAAATTAAAAAACAACAGGAATGAGAGATTAAACTTGCGAGTATATTATTTATAAAAAGGCACGAGTTTTATTTTTCTTTTGTCTTAAATTAGTTTAGTTTATTTTATTTTAAGAAGCCTAGCTTAAATTTCACACTCAACTTAGTATATAAGTACCATATGTGAATCTTACTTTTAGTCACCCAATCAGCACATAAAATACAAACAGTAAATTTAAAATTGCCTTCTACCCAAACCTATGCGCTTGTTGCCTTATATTTGAATCAAGCTTCGTACACTCATGCATGTTTGCATGTTCTTCGCGTCAGATTTACACTTCCAAAGGCATCAAATCTGCATGAAAGCACATTTCAAAATAAAAATACATCTGGAAATTGCATCATAACGGGTTAGAAACTTAGAATGCACATTGATTTTACAAGAAACTTCAATAGCCTTAGAATTAATATTCAAAAGTTCAGGATTGTAAACTGGATCTACTGTAATCTACATCAAATAACGAATTTCCTATTAGTCTTATAGTGGGTTAAAATACAAATAATAAAGTACTGAAGTAGCAAACTGTTAGGAAAAGGTGAAATAGGAAGTTTACATAAGTAATTTGGTTTCCGAACTTACTACAATTTATATTTGGATACATGTAAAATCTGAATTCAATAATTTCATTAAGAATCGACTTCGATGTTCTTAATGTCGTGGTTCCTGTGACTTCCCAACAACCACACCATTAACACCTGAATTTAAGGGAACGTACGAAGCATATATGCTTGCAGGATATTCAGTAGTTTAATCCAGATCTGAAAATCAAAAATGAAAACCACTATAATTAAAATAGTTATAATCAACATAATCAAGTTATTGGGAAATGGTCGTTGTTACAAACTTTTTGCAAGAATTGAGAACTATGAAAAGCTACTGTAAATAAAAATCATGAGCGGCAATAGATCTGTAAAAGTAGTAACGAAAACATGCAAATTACATTAAAATATGTAACGTATTGGAAAAAAAATACAAATACAATACAAAGTTTGATTAGGGGAAAAAATAGAAATTCAAAAGACAGAATGATACCTACCTCTGAAAGCTAAAAGTGATGTTTGTTTTTGTAAACTGCATGTGAATTGGAAGAACCGATGTAAAATATTAGCCAACTTTTGAATTTGAAGGTCATGAAATATCTGAAGGGAATTGAGATCAAATCTATGAGTGAAATAAGAAAATGACATACCTAAGCAAGCATGGATAAAGATAATGGTGATGCATATTTTGGCGTTATCAATTTAGTCGGCAAGATGGAGGATGAAGGAAAGTTAAAATGAAACCAGCGGATTTAAGGTTGAACGAAAGATGGGAAATAATTTGAGGGGATGTTACGGTGGAATGTGTTTGTTCATGGGAGATAAGAGAGAGAGAGATGAATTGAAGAATTCGTGGATTTTGACGGTTAAAGAAAATGGATGAAAACGTGGTTAATTGCAGTTGGTATTTGGTTGAAGAAAATAGAGATGCCTATTTTTTCGTATTTAAAAATGCTTGATCTTAGTGATGATACATCAGCAAGAAGAAGATCCGGTTTTCTTATTTAAGTAAATAGATTAGTATTGAGCACCAAGATATCATACCCCTGATAATTATTAAGCGCAAACTATGCTCTTAATTGCTCCGATTGTAATGCATGACATGTGACATTAATCCTAAACACAAAGACACAAAAAAGTTCCCACACTACTGATCAATATCAAAACCGAGGATAATATACATATCTCCTTACTCAGTGGATGTGAACCAGACATGTTTGTATGTATATATTTTTTCCATTTCAACGAACTATTCTTATCGCCTACCTTGCTAGTAATCTTTTTAGTTGGTGAGAATATTTTAGGAGCAGCGGTTAAGTACGCAGTAGATACTCTATGGAACAGTGATCGTACAAACCATTGCCGGTAAGCTCATGTAACAATCCGGAAATCAGAACCAATTTAAAAATTTTATTTTGGCTATTTTAGTGAATTTTGAATAGTTAAAATAATTTATTTTAAATAATCACGATTATAAAATTTTAGTTAATCAAAGTTAGAGCAAATATATCTATTTTAATTTCAAAAGGAACTAGAAATAGCACGATAGTTTGAAAAGTCAAAGCTGAACTTTGACTGAATGTATAAGATTCAAAATTAAACGGATTTTAGTGAAACCAAAAATATCTAAATCTGTTTAAAATTATCTTTACAACAAATCCGAAAAATCGAAATTTCATAGTGGGAATCAAAAGTTATGGCCAGTTGAATATTCAGAATAGTCGCTATGGAATATAGTATAATTTATAGCCCGTATAAAAAGCCATTTTACAAACGACCTCCGTTTTCGATGAAACCACTTTTTTTGGATTCGGACTGTCAAATTATTGCTAGGTTTCAATTTTCATAATTTTTCGAATTAATATGTGAGCGTGGCAAAAGAAATTGTGTTTTGTCAATTTCAGTCAAATTTAATCGACTTAAAAATGGCTATTTTTCAAACGGTCTCGAAATTCGATGAAATTAATTTTGATAGGACCGTATCGTCAAACAAAGCCAAAAATAATTTTTCTGGAATTTTTAGAGTCCGTATGTGGGCCCGGTGAATTTAAATATATGATCTAATTAATTTAATAAAGGATTTAAATTTTAAATTGAAGAAATCAGGCCAGAACCAGTCGTTTCGGCCGACGGCACCTAGCCCATTGGTTTCGGAAAAAGGGGAACTTAGGTAGAAACAACGTTTGTTGGGCTGGGTTTGGAGTCCGTATAGATTAAACGGGTTATTTTCTTAATTAGATAATTAATTAATATAAATTATACTATATAAATGTTGTGTATATACTAAACCCTAATCAGAAAGTACGGCTGCCACCTTCTTCCTTTTCAATGGCCAATACCGCTCCATTTTCCTCCATTAAAACCCATCAATCCTTACACTAAAATTCACAGATCCTTCAGAACTTTTTGAAGAGAATCCCAAAAGTTTTCAATCTATACGGAGTTCGATTCCCACCGACACCCGAATCGCCGGACCCAGGACCCGAAACCCGCCACCGACGAACTGCCGCCCCGCCTCGTCTGAACCGCTGAGTTCGCCGGAGTCCTCACCGGCGGTGCGCCGCTCCAAGCACGACGATGTCGTACCATCCGCCCTCGAACCGATTCTCCAATTGATCAATAACTGGATCTGAAGATTTGAACAAAACTGAAAATAATACGGCTGTTATCTAAAGGTATAAATTCAAATTGTTTTTAACACTAATAAGTGCTACAAATTATTAATTAAATTGCAAAAATGAAATCTTTTTCATACGATGACCAAATCCAGCAAAACAGGAGACGTTGGGACTGTGACACCGAATATGACTTTTTAAGGAGATTGGAACAGATTCTGAACTTGTTAGAATTTTAGATTCGCTTCAAACCAAGTTGAGATTTCCATATTTAAAAATAATTAAAATATTAATTATTTCTCGCTATTTAAATTCCATGTATGTATGTTAATTAATTCAGATCTGCAATATTGGAATTGTTGTTTGTTGATTATGATGATTGTAATGTTCATGCTTAGTTAGATTTAGATTTTCAATGAAAATTCTTCCTCTTGAATCTATAGTTTACTGTTAGTCTTGGATTTGGAATAAAAATACTATTTTTATCCGTGAATATTGATTGGATTTGAAATTAAAAAAAAACTTTATTTTTAATTCAGATCCAAGAGTATAGATTTGTTTTATAATAAAGATTGCATCTTTTATTTAGATCCATGAGTATTGATTTGTTTATCTTTGTTTAATACATGAACAACAAGGCTAGGTTTACAATAAAATATCATTTTTGTTAATGTTTAATTAAACTAAAATTTTCAATCAAATAAAATATCATTTTTGTATATTGTTTGATTGAAATAGAATTTTCAATCAAAATAAAAATGTCACATTTGGTTATTGTTTGGTTGAACTAGAATTTTCAATCAAATAAAAATATCACCTTTGTTTTGATTGAACTAGAATTTTCAATCAAAATAAAAATATCACTTTTGGATTGTATTTTGATTAAATTAGAATTTTCAATCAAACTAAATTATCCCTTTTGTTGTTATTGATTGAATTAGAATTTTCAATCAAAATTAAAGTATCACTTTTGTTGAATTAGAATATTCAGTAAAATGAAATATAAAATTCTATCATTTTATGAAATTATCATAAAATAGAAATGTTCCGGTTTTTAAAACAAAATAAAACATTACATAAAAAGTTCACATTTTAATGTAATGTTAGACAATAAGAAAATATACATGTTTTTAATCAAAACATGATTTCATATAAAAAGTTCACATTTTTAATATAATGTTAGAATATAGAAATTGTACATGTTTTGAATGAAAACATGATTTCACTAAAAATTCACATTTTTAATGACAAAAATATAAAAATAGAAAATGCACATGTTTGGAATTAAAAAAACACGATTTCATTAAAAAAATCATTTTTAATGACAAGAATAGGAAAGTGAAAAAGGTTCATGTTTTTAATCAAAACATGATTTCATTAAAAATATGCATTTTTAATGTAATAAGAAAAATGTTCATGTTTTAATCCAAACATGATTTCATTAAAAATATGTGTTTTTAGTGTAATAAGAAAAATGTTCAAGTTTTAACCAAAACATGATTTCATTAAAAATATGCATTTTTAATGTAATAGGAAAAATGTTCATGTTTTTAATCAAAACAAGATTTCATTAAAAATATGCATTTTTAGTGTAATAAGAAAAATGTTCATGTTTTTAATCAAAACATGATTCACTAAAAATATGCATTTTTAATGTAATAAGTAAAATGTTCATGTTTTTAATCAAAACATGATTTCATTAAAAATATACGTTTTTATGTAATGTTGAAAATAAGAAAAGTATTCATGTTTTAAAATGAAAATATGTTTTATATTAAAAATATACTTTTTAATGTAATATTAGAAATTAGTGAAAAGATTCATGTTTTGCATAAAAAATTCAATTTTTAATGTAAAAATAGAAATGTAGAAAAAGACACATGTTTTAAAAAGGAAATATACTTTACATTAAAAATTCACCTTTTAATGTAATAATAAAAGTTGGACAACATTCATGTTTTTAAAATAGAACAAGTTTACATTAAAACTTTGTTTTTAATGAAATGAATAAAATCATATTTATAAATACATCGCGTATAATAGAATTTATATACGTTGTTGAAATCATATTTATAATTACATCGCATATATTAGAATTTATATGCGTTGTTGAAATCATATTTATAATTACATCTCATATATTAGAATTTATATGCGTTGTTGAAATCATATTTATAATTACATCGCATATACTAGAATTTATATGCATTGTTGGAATCATATTTACAATTACATCGCATATATTAGAATTTATATGTGTCGTTGAAATCATATTTATAATTACATCGCATATATTAGAATTTATATGCGTTGTTAAAATTTCATTTATAATTACATCGCATATATTAGGATTTATATGCGTTGTTAAAAGCACAATTATATTACATTGCATATATTAGAATTTATATGCATTGTTTAAATCACATTTATATGTAAAGTTGACTCGTCATTGGATCAATTTTCATGTAAAGGATATATATTCTGTTTGACAGTACGTAGATTTGATTTGCTAATAAAAACATTCTTTTATTTGGTATGTTAAATACGTTAGAAAAATCATCGAAGAGTTTATATATATATATTAAAATTAAACGAATCGTGCATGGTAGTTCGCGTTTCGAAATCGTAACTTTAAACGATTATACCGAAAAATCCAACTGTCAGATTTAAACAAAACTGGAACCGTTAGGACCGCTTTGGGAAGATCTTTCCAATGATATAAATTTTGTTAAAATCCAACGGTCAGATTTCGAGATAAGTGTAAATCAAATTTCGATAAAAACAGCGCCAGGGCTCCCCATTGACCCGAAGCGTCGTTTAATATGTTTAGCTATTTTTATATAAATAAAAATAGGATAAATCGTTATTAAATACTATTAATAATATGAAATGGTTTTAAACTATATATATGCGAGAATCATTTGAAAAGACCGAGTTAAATCTCATTTCAAATGATTATATGACGATCTAAATTGAAGATCTTAAAGACGGCGATTGATGACCGGCAATCTTCAATCGAAAGAATAACTATTGATGCCCGACATTGGTTAGCTACCAGTAAAGGGTTAAAGTGGTAGTTGTCCGGACGTACTTGTTGGTTGTCCGGATATGTGAGCACTTCTCTTCCGTATTGGACATACGAGATGGGGAATAAGGTGACTCCGGTTTCGTTCAGACTCAGAACGGACTTGTAAATGGTTATGTGTCCGACATTGAATTTCATTCCATGTAATTAAATTGATTTCTATTTAATATATATCTGTGGTGGCGGAGAATTTATTCTCTTGCTTAACACCCTTCTTTGAGACGCATGAGCTCAAAGGTTATATATTGGTAGTTATCGATCGCATGGCGTGAATTGTCAATGTGACATGCCAAGTTGCGATTGATCAAGGCTTTTGTTAGAAAGCAGAGCCTTGTGGATGATGATCAAAGTATAGCCCATTTCGGCATAGCTCTGTGTATAACATTACCTCGCGAGCCTCACACCCCGGTTGAATCAGAAACGGGACAAGGGAACATAGGGAGTGCACACGTTTCTTTCTAGCTAGAAGCGGTGTTTGGGTTTTTACAAGACCCGACAATTTTACTTATGTAGTTGATGGAATGAGGCACCTCGGTTTTATTGGTCGATTGTGACCATTTTATAGGTTCAATAGGACTGGGAAGCGTGTGTTCAGGCATAACTAATCCACTAATGTTATTGACCGGCCCTGCAGTATCCAAAGGTGTAACAACCCGCATTCTACGCATCGGAGGATCGTAGAATATTTATTTCATTCCCATATGAAGTCGTATGATCATGTAACTTTGGGAAACAACCATTAGAGTCATTTCCCATGTTCATGATTTTTGTCAATTTTTAAATGACCGTTTTGCCCCTAGCTGATCTTGTTTCGGCCATAACTTTTGATTGGAAAGGAATTTTGACCTGAAACCACTTCCATTAGATTCGTTTGATGGTTTACCTTTCCGTAAAGTGGTCATATGTGAAAAACGGACTTACCGTTTGGGAGATATGGCTGAAATAAGGTTTGGAAAGTGAAAAACTGCTTAACCGGGCCAAATAGGGTGATTAGCGAATGGGCCCATAACCCATTTCGGGATTAGGGTTATGGGGAGGTTGAAAGGAGTTAGAGATTTATTCCATTTCAGTTTTCTATCCTCCGCTTACCTCTTAGAAACCCTAAAAAATGGCCTCCAAACTCTAAATCACCTCCAAATCATCTTCTAATCAAGGATTAAGCTTAGCAACATCAAATCAAGGGAGATCTACACCAAATCAACGTTAGAGCTGCTGTTTAGCATCGGGATTCGCACCAAATCATAGATTTACTTCAGATCTAAGTCTTATTTGTGGCTAAGGTGAGTGATTTGCATAGTTCCTCACTAATTATGGCTAATTAAGGGTAATTAGTGTTAATTAGCGAATTTAAATATGATAAAAATCTAGAAAAATATTTATAAAATTCAAAATGATGTTTTAGACCTCTGATATGAATTTGGGTTAATTTGGTTAAGTTTTGCTAATCACATCATTAGTTTCACCTAAACATGCTTAAGGGGAAATATGGGGTTTTGGCTAGGTTTGATCCACTTTAACCTATCATATTGTTGTTTCGATGTTTGTGGTTGATTACACATGTTGCTATGTGTAACACCCCACCTCCGCCAGGGTAACTCTTGCAAGCACACTGGCTTTGGAGGGGCGTTTAAACAAGGTAAACATGCATGCAGATATCACAAGACAGAACATATAAGTAAAACAGAGTAGTAAAGCAGCGGATAAATTAGCATTTCAAAACCAGAGTTAAGTTACAACAAAGTACTCATTATTTTCCAACAAACAAAGTCTAGACAAAAGCATAAACTGAAATACATAAAGTACTATCCCCAAAGTGAAGTGATAACCATAGCTAGCTCAATGTCCAAGACCGTACATGAGCAAATCCAGTAAGCAAGCAAGAAAGATCCAAGCTAAGCTCCAATATTCCCACCCTGAGGACCTGAGGGGGGGAAACGGAAGAAAAGAGGCGAAAGAAAACAGGTCAGTCAGAAAGACTGGTAATCCCTACTACTATCTGTCTATGAACTAGTAAAGTTAACTGTTGTGAGCAGCTGAGATGAACATAAGGATAACAACATACTGGCATGGTGATTAACTAACAAGATAGATAAAGGTGTCATCGCATAATCAAGGTTAAGTTTTGCACCACGGGTGTACTAGCATTCTAACATGTCAAGTAAAAACAAGAATTGATCCCTTGGCCCAAGCTTGGCCCAACATCATGAGGTGACCTAAATCAAGGTCCAACTACTCGGTCTAGTCGATCGGCTCCCTATAAGCCTAACTCGTCAAGTGTCGGTGTCATGCGGCCTAATCATGTAATGTAGTTGGCTGTGCAGGGTCCACCCTAGGGTGTATCAGGCCCTATGGTGTAACCCTCTGACACCATACCATGATGCACAGTCCAAACCTACTGGTGCCCGTGTTCAATTCCGGACTTAATGTGCACGACCATGGTCCGCCTGAACAACCGGGGCATCATTTAGCCGTCTCTTTTGGTCTCTTACAATCAGCCCAGTAATCGTGCCCCACCCTAGCCTAGTCCTAGGGTCTTATGATACTACCTAGAAGGTTACTGCTGAAAAGGACCACGCAACTAGGGTTTATTAACGGGTTAAATGTGGTTAACCCGATCCACACGTGGATTAAATTGGTTAAGAGTACCCAAGGCTCCTGACTTAACCTCGATTAATCCATCAAGCCCAAATTGGTTAAGTATTAAGTGGACCATGACTTAACCCTAATTAGGAGGCATTCATTAACTTAATGTGCTTTAACCTCTTACATTAGACCTTGTTGTGGTTACTAGTTAAGCCGGGCAGGTCCGGGTAGCTTTACACCACAACTTGGTCTAACCTCGGGTTCGAGCACAACATGACCAACTTCTCACATTGGGTCCTATTGTTTGTAGCCACTAGTTAAGCCGGGCGGGTCCGGGTAGATTTATGCTACAAACTCAACCCAACCTCGAGTTGGCCACACTCATATTTTCTAAGTGTCATGTCCATTATGTTTCCAAAACATAATTACAAGTTAACATATCACGTTATGTTATAAAAACCATGTTCATGTCATTATGTTACCCAACCCCAACGTAATCCCATCGTTTACATAATCGCAACAACGCATAAAGGATAAAATAGGAAACTTGGCATAACCATGACATAAAGGTGTTGAAGCCACAAGTTTAACATGGTGGCATATGAAATGTACATATGTTCATATACTTGCATATTGCATTATTAGGCTTCAAAAGCATGCATAAAACCAAACTTAGCATATGAGTGATACATGGTGATAAATAACATGTAGAAGTTGCTAGAAGTTCGCATTTGGCCTCACATGCAAGTTATCATAAGGGATATGATAACTTTCATGTTGCCAAAATGCAACCTTTAATATAAAGCTTAGAGCTTTATGCTCACAACATCAAGTTTAACTTGCATAACATGATAACATGATCAACCCAAACTTGCATAACATAGCAACATGTGTCATACATAATGGTTAAACCAACTTGCATAATGATCATCCAAACTTGCATATAATGATCAACCAAACTTGCATATAATGATCAACCAACTTGCATATAATGTTCAACCAAACTTGCATATCATAATGATCAACCCCAAACTTGCATCATTCATTTAACTTTAGAGTTCAAAGAAAGAAAGTAGAAAAGGGGCTTACCATGCTATGAAGACACAAATAATTATTTATTATAAAGATTGAGACGAAGCCCTTATGCAAGCACCAAAAACCCAAATATGCAAGCTCCAAATGAAAAACCCTTGAGCTAAATCAATAAAAATCCTTGCTTTGAAATAGAAATGTTGCAACTTGACTTGAATGCAAACTAAGAACATTCATACAAGCTTGAAAATACCTGTATGCATTCAAAATCTCTCATATAGATAGACTTAGGAATTTTAGTATGAGAGTGGAGGCCATGAGAGGAACAAATTTGGCATAGTTTAGTTGTAGGAATGAATAATGATGATTTAGGCTAGGTGTTAGGTCCTTTTTATAGAAGATTAGGGTAGTATTGGCCATAGGATTAACCCTAGATTCAATCCAAGCCATCAAAGCATGTCTTGGGGAAGAAGTCAAGTGTAGGAACCATCTAGGGCCTTTAGATTAAAGCTGAACCATGAGAACCATTCAAATGCAAAATCTGCATTTGAGCGAATCGGCCCACGGGTTGACAGCCAAACACCCTGGATTAACCCCTAGTCGACCCAACGGGCTCGGGTCGACCTCAAAAATCGGCCGGTTCGGTTATTCCCCTCTCCAAATTCGCTGTTTTGAACATTTTTGCATATTTATTTATTTAATTTTCAATTATATATATATATATATATATCAATATATATATATATATATTTCTCTGCGCAACCCATTTCACTTAATTAAGTATACTTTAATTTTTGAATTTTTATGTTCAAATTACGGGGTGTTACATTCTCCCCTCCTTAAAGGATTTCGTCCCCGAAATCTCCAAGTTAGCAAGAACGTATCCTACTATCCATCATCCATCTACTCAAAACATCATCCACGTGCAGTCATTGTCCTTAAAGGATTCTAAATGTTGTATGATCATATGCAAAGGTGTGTGTATATGTACTTATCTAATGCAAAAATCAGGCGGTTACTGATACAGTAAACCTCCTTAATGCAAAGCATGTTAGTGAAATGAGTCCATATGTATGCAAATTCCTAACATAATTTATAATCTCTACATGAGTGCACATAACATTCATCCATATGCAACATCCACGTGATAGCATAACAAGTTTCATCCATGAATAAGCATAAACACTCATGCATATGCGGTATGAAAGTGTGTGAGCCGATCTTAGTGCCTAATGTGTATCATGCATCCACGAGTATCCACGTGCAAACACTTGCAACCACTTGCAACCATCAAGCATAACATGTTTCAAATACATGTTTCATCCAAAGGGTTTCTACCTAAGGTCCTCATAACATGGTTAACGAGATAATTAGACAAACAGGATAAACACGGATAGCAAAAAAAAGATATGCTAATTAGGAAAGAGGTCGAGAATGTACCCTGAAAAAGAAATGGATAAAGCCCACGCATCTTCTCCTCGGTTTCCCAAGTTGCATCTTCGTCGGCTTCACCCCACTGAACTTTCACCAATTTGACTTCTCGATTCCTCAGTTTCTTGATCTCTGTTCCCAAGATACGAATCGGAGCTTTTCTCAAGGTTGCTTCTTTCTCTACCTCAATGTCTTCAAGAATGCTTGGTTCAACCACCTCAGCGGACTCATGAAGGCACTTTCGGAGATGCGAGACATGAAAGACATTATGCACTCCGGCTAGCTTTTCGGGCAATTCCACCTTATAGGCCATCTTTCCAATTCTCTCTGTGATAGGGAAAGGTCCTACGAACCTTGGTGCCAGCTTCCCCACTGCTCCAAAACGAACCACATTACGTAAAGGAGAAACCTTTATGAAAACCATGTTTCCCACTTCGAATTCCAAATCTGCCCTTCGTCTGTCAGCATAGGATTTCTGTCTGTCTTGGGCCGCTTTCATCCTTCTTCTCACTAATTCAACTTTCTCGGATGTGTCCCATATCATATCGGGCCCAAGTATAAGTCTATCTGTTGTCTCCCACCAACAAGATGGTGACCTACACGGCCTCCCATACAAAGCTTCAAATGGTGCCATCCCTATGCTGGCTTGATAGCTATTATTATAAGCAAACTCTACAAGAGGAAGGTGGTCTTCCCAAGTACCACCGAAGTCGAGAACACAAAGCCTCAAGAGATCTTCTAGCACTCTATTCACCCTTTCGGTTTGGCCATCCATCTGGGGGTGATAGGCTGTACTCAGATTCAATCGTGTACCCATCGCTTCTTGCAAACTATTCCAGAACTGGCTAGCGAAAATTGGGTCACGATCGCTAACTATGCTAGAAGAAACTCCATGCAACCATACTATCTCTCGAAGATAAACAGATGCTAGCCATGATACGGTCCTCTTGCTTTTCACCGGAAAAATGGGTTCTCTTCGTAAGTCTATCAATTATTACCCATATCCCATAAAGCCCAAATAGTTTGGTGACGAACTTCTTCACCCCAACCATATATCACAAATAGGCTAGTCATACTCCTTAGGGGGTTTGCAACAGATCTAAGATTGAGGATAGGGCCGAGAGGATATACTTAAAAGATAGCATGCGAGTAAGCTCTACGGAACAATAGGGATCAAGGATATACTCTTAGAAAGAGATTAAATGCGCGTATCTAGTCTTCGATCTTCTAAGCCGCATTTTCTTGTGCTTAATCCCATCGTGCCCTGACCGTCTTTTAACTTCGCAATTCCGTAGTTCTTAATTCTTGTTCCCAAAATATGAGTTAGAACTCATTTCACCGTTGCCTCTCGTTCCACTTCCACTTATTCTTTGCCTAAAATACTTAGCTTAAACATAACTGCATGCTCATGGTTTCGTGCAAGCTTTCCAAGATTCGTTAGTGAATCTTGGATCTCGTTTACATATTATACGGTATCCCACGCAGAAAACTATCTCTTGAAAACAGTGCCAATCCACGTTGCCAAACTAGAGCTGAGGTAAGGGCTCTCTTGAGCCTTTGAAAAGCAAGCTCACACTCCAAGTCCCATGCAAAGACTAAGTTCTTCTTCGTCAACTTAGTAAGAGGGGCCGAAATCTTAGCGAAGTCCCTGATGAACTTCCTATAGTAGCCCGCCAAACCGAGAAAGCTCCTTACTTCGGTTGCATTCCTAGGAGTCTTCCAATCTTGAACCACAACCACTTTCGCGGGATCCACCGCTATGCCTTGCTTAGAAACTATATGTCCAAGAAACCGAACTTCCTTTCTCCAAAAATGACATTTGGAGAACTTGGCTTCCAACTGATGCGCTCTAAGCGTATCCATCACTTCCTTGAGATGCCTTGCATGTTCTTCCTCATCCTTTGAGAAGATCAGAATATCATCCACGAAGACAACAACAAACTTGTTAAGGAACTCCCTGAACACCCTACTCATCAAATCGACGAAGTAGGCGGTTGCATTAGTCAAACCGAATGGCATGACAAGCCATTCAAAGAATCCATCTGGAGTCCTAAACGCAGTCTTATCAATACTATCCTCAGCCACTCTAAGCTGATGGAATCCGGTGGCTAGATCGAGCTGAGAGAAAACAGAAGCACCTACCAACTGGTCAAAGAGATCATCAATTCTCGGTAACGGGTGCCTATTGTTCTTTGTCAGCTTGTTCAACTCTCGATAATCAACATATAGACGAAGCGAACCATCCGCCTTAGTGGCGAATACCACCGGAGCACCCCATTCAGAAATGCTTCGCCTAATAAAAATTTTCTCAAGTAATTCCTTGATTTGCTTACCGAGCTCCCTTCTTTCTCGAGGGGCCATGTGCCTAACGGGCAATGATACTGGCTTGGCATTATCGACCAGATAAATGCGGAAATCTATCTCTCGTTTAGGGGGTAACCCCTTAACTTCTTCAAAGACATCGGGATAGTCTCGGACCACCCTTACAGATTGCAGATCATCGATGGACGAGTCGAGAGATTCAAGATAACATAACATGACGGGACCTCTAGGGTTACAAGAAATTTCTAGGGGATTACTGAGGCGAGTCATGAGCCTCACTACCCTATGCTCACAGTCAAGAATGGCTCCATAACTGGACAACCAATCCACCTCCAAAATCAACCCGTATCCCATAAACCCGAGAACCTAAACATTACACATGAATTCTATGCTCAAGATAGAGATTTTCAAATCCATACTAACCACAGGTAGATGGGCGGAACCCCCAATTGGATTTGAAACACAAACGGGATCCTCAACTAAGCTAGTACTTAGGTGCAAACTTTCAACAATACCAGAAGAGATAAAACTATGCGATGCGCCAGAATCAAATAAGGTGCGAACAGGAAAATCAGAAATGTAAACATGAATTTCTATAATAACTCTACCTCGATCAAAAGCTGGAAGAGCGAGGAGAGCCTACAATTGCCCTCCAGAGGGTCTTACTTGCCGAGTTTGTCCTTGCCCTTGTCCTTGCTTCTTGGGGCAATCCTTGCTAAGATGTCCAGGCTCTCCACAGTGAAAGCATTCGCCCAACTTCCTCTTCTTCTTCCTACAGTCTTTGGCTATGTGCCCAGTAATCCCACAGAAGTTGCACTTCCTTCTTTCTCTTGACTTGTTGTTCTTGCTATTGTTGTTATTGCCTCCTTTTCCAGAATCTACCTTCTCGCCTTGAGACTCATTTGTCTTGACCTCCTTCTTGCCACTCTTATTCCCTCTTGAAGCAGGGCCATATTCACCAAACTCTCGAAAGTTGCCCCCAGGGGTATATGAGACATGGCCAAACCGCGCAATGGCTCATTCAATCCTAGAGCAAAGTGTAGGGCCTTCTTCCGAGCTGTGTTTACCAATTCTAGACCGAACTGAGCAAGTTGATTAAACATATCCACGTATTCCCTAACTGTCATGTCCCCTTGCTTTAGAGATAGGAACTTCTCCATCTGAAGATTCTCTTCTGTCGATGATAGGAACTTTAGTCCAAACCTTCTCCTAAAGTCATCCCAAGTCTCAATGGGTCTAGTAGTGGTGGTGACTACCCACCAATAAGCGGCTTCCCCTTTCAATAGCCATACCGCCAACAGAACTTTCCTACGATCTTCCACATCCAAGATATCAAAGAGGTCTTCAATTTCCTTTAACCAGTTTCTTGCCTCCACAGAAGTCTCCGTTCCGTCAAAATTCTTGCAACCCATCGCCTTAAAGTCTTTGCAAAGCTCCGCGAAATTCACTTGTGTATGCTGAGGGGGAGGAGGAACCTCAGCTACGGGAGGAGGAGAGATGTTAGCGACGGGGGAAGGAGGAGGAATGTTTGCGGGGCCGGCTTCATTCGCCCTTGCCTCCATAAATCTACGGAACCAGACGGGTACTTGTACGTCTTCCGGGATGTTAAAGCGATCGGCCATACTGAAACGAAGAAAAAGATAGATAGATTCAGAACGAAGGAACGAAGGATAGTGCTATGGCTTTTGGGGAATAGCCTTTTTTAAAATAACTAGACTTTTCTTGGAAAATACTTAATTGGTTTTGAAAATAGTTTTTCAAAAGGTAAGTTTTAAAAACCTTTTGCTCGAATCTTGTTAACCTTATGCTCTGATACCAAATGTAACACCCCACCTCCGCCAGGGTAACTCTTGCAAGCACACTGGCTTTGGAGGGGCGTTTAAACAAGGTAAACATGCATGCAGATATCACAAGACAGAACATATAAGTAAAACAGAGTAGTAAAGCAGCGGATAAATTAGCATTTCAAAACCAGAGTTAAGTTACAACAAAGTACTCATTATTTTCCAACAAACAAAGTCTAGACAAAAGCATAAACTGAAATACATAAAGTACTATCCCCAAAGTGAAGTGATAACCATAGCTAGCTCAATGTCCAAGACCGTACATGAGCAAATCCAGTAAGCAAGCAAGAAAGATCCAAGCTAAGCTCCAATATTCCCACCCTGAGGACTTGAGGGGGGGAAACGGAAGAAAAGAGGCGAAAGAAAACAGGTCAGTCAAAAAGACTGGTAATCCCTACTACTATCTGTCTATGAACTAGTAAAGTTAACTGTTGTGAGCAGCTGAGATGAACATAAGGATAACAACATACTGGCATGGTGATTAACTAACAAGATAGATAAAGGTGTCATCGCATAATCAAGGTTAAGTTTTGCACCACGGGTGTACTAGCATTCTAACATGTCAAGTAAAAACAAGAATTGATCCCTTGGCCCAAGCTTGGCCCAACATCATGAGGTGACCTAAATCAAGGTCCAACTACTCGGTCTAGTCGATCGGCTCCCTATAAGCCTAACTCGTCAAGTGTCGGTGTCATGCGGCCTAATCATGTAATGTAGTTGGCTGTGCAGGGTCCACCCTAGGGTGTATCAGGCCCTATGGTGTAACCCTCTGACACCATACCATGATGCACAGTCCAAACCTACCGGTGCCCGTGTTCAACTCCGGACTTAATGTGCACGACCATGGTCCGCCTGAACAACCGGGGCATCATTTAGCCGTCTCTTTTGGTCTCTTACAATCAGCCCAGTAATCGTGCCCCACCCTAGCCTAGTCCTAGGGTCTTATGATACTACCTAGAAGGTTACTGCTGAAAAGGACCACGCAACTAGGGTTTATTAACGGGTTAAATGTGGTTAACCCGATCCACACGTGGATTAAATTGGTTAAGAGTACCCAAGGCTCCTGACTTAACCTCGATTAATCCATCAAGCCCAAATTGGTTAAGTATTAAGTGGACCATGACTTAACCCTAATTAGGAGGCATTCATTAACTTAATGTGCTTTAACCTCTCACATTAGACCTTGTTGTGGTTACTAGTTAAGCCGGGCGGGTCCGGGTAGCTTTACACCACAACTTGGTCTAACCTCGGGTTCGAGCACAACATGACCAACTTCTCACATTGGGTCCTATTGTTTGTAGCCACTAGTTAAGCCGGGCGGGTCCGGGTAGATTTATGCTACAAACTCAACCCAACCTCGAGTTGGCCACACTCATATTTTCTAAGTGTCATGTCCATTATGTTTCCAAAACATAATTACAAGTTAACATATCACGTTATGTTATAAAAACCATGTTCATGTCATTATGTTACCCAACCCCAACGTAATCCCATCGTTTACATAATCGCAACAACGCATAAAGGATAAAATAGGAAACTTGGCATAACCATGACATAAAGGTGTTGAAGCCACAAGTTTAACATGGTGGCATATGAAATGTACATATGTTCATATACTTGCATATTGCATTATTAGGCTTCAAAAGCATGCATAAAACCAAACTTAGCATATGAGTGATACATGGTGATAAATAACATGTAGAAGTTGCTAGAAGTTCGCATTTGGCCTCACATGCAAGTTATCATAAGGGATATGATAACTTTCATGTTGCCAAAATGCAACCTTTAATATAAAGCTTAGAGCTTTATGCTCACAACATCAAGTTTAACTTGCATAACATGATAACATGATCAACCCAAACTTGCATAACATAGCAACATGTGTCATACATAATGGTTAAACCAACTTGCATAATGATCATCCAAACTTGCATATAATGATCAACCAAACTTGCATATAATGATCAACCAACTTGCATATAATGTTCAACCAAACTTGCATATCATAATGATCAACCCCAAACTTGCATCATTCATTTAACTTTAGAGTTCAAAGAAAGAAAGTAGAAAAGGGGCTTACCATGCTATGAAGACACAAATAATTATTTATTATAAAGATTGAGACGAAGCCCTTATGCAAGCACCAAAAACCCAAATATGCAAGCTCCAAATGAAAAACCCTTGAGCTAAATCAATAAAAATCCTTGCTTTGAAATAGAAATGTTGCAACTTGACTTGAATGCAAACTAAGAACATTCATACAAGCTTGAAAATACTTGTATGCATTCAAAATCTCTCATATAGATAGACTTAGGAATTTTAGTATGAGAGTGGAGGCCATGAGAGGAACAAATTTGGCATAGTTTAGTTGTAGGAATGAATAATGATTATTTCAGCTAGGTGTTAGGTCCTTTTTATAGAAGATTAGGGTAGTATTGGCCATAGGATTAACCCTAGATTCAATCCAAGCCATCAAAGCATGTCTTGGGGAAGAAGTCAAGTGTAGGAACCATCTAGAGCCTTTAGATTAAAGCTGAACCATGAGAACCATTCAAATGCAAAATCTGCATTTGAGCGAATCGGCCCACGGGTTGACAGCCAAACACCCTGGATTAACCCCTAGTCGACCCAACGGGCTCGGGTCGACCTCAAAAATCGGCCGGTTCGGTTATTCCCCTCTCCCAATTCGCTGTTTTGAACATTTTTGCATATTTATTTATTTAATTTTCAATTATATATATATATCAATATATATATATATATATATTTCTCTGCGCAACCCATTTCACTTAATTAAGTATACTTTAATTTTTGAATTTTTATGTTCAAATTACGGGGTGTTACACTATGACTGTATGATATGCCTTGTGATTGATTAGAATAGTTGGAATGGTCGAAAGCGCCGTCGAGTGGCGTAAATTGCTTGTTGGAAAAAGTGCAGGAAGACATCCGAACCGGATCGGATCGGTAGGAGGACCCGATCCGCTCTCATACTCCACTCTTCGATCTATCCGCACTTCTCGTGGCATGCAACATCTGACCCGATCTGCCATACCCCGACCCGAACCAATGTACTATGACGAGACTTGGAGACTACAACCCGACCCGAGTTGATTAGAAGAAGCCGATCCGAACCGTGGCAAACTGGAGGACCCCGATCCAAACCGGTGATGGCGACTGAACGTGGAGATTCGATTCGATCCGCTGGGGTGACGATGACCCGATCCGATCCAGTGAAGGGAAGCAATCTGATCCGTACCGATCCGGTGATGACCAATAACCTGAGATTCAAAGGTAGTCCAAATGGGAAGTTAGAGCTCAGGATCCAGTTGGGAACCAATGAATTCACTTCATGGTTGGACTTTGCTGTGGGACGTGTGCTAAGGAGTTGTCGACGTTCATAACTTCGATTCACCACTGAAAATGGATGATGGGCTACTTATCAGTGCAGTAGAGTCATTATGATTCGAGGGGCAAGGTGATGGTAGCAAGACTACATTATCAGTGCAGTAGAGTCAGTATGACTCGAGGGGCAAAGTGATGCGTAGTAAGACTATGAGCCAGTGCAGTGGGGTCATTGTGACTCCATGGGGTAGAGTGGACATAGTAAAGGATTAGTGAGGCTATGAGCCAGTGCAGTGGGGTCATTGCGACTCCATGGGGCAAAGTGGACATAGCAAAGGATTAGTGGCTATGTATCAGTGTAGTGAAGCCATTTATGACTTCATGGGGCAAAGTGATCATAGCAAGGTATGTTGGGTGATTGAAGTGGTGAATATCGTATGCTTTATGCACTGAGTGAGAGATGTGAGGATGGTTGTTATGTTTGATTGTTTTCCATCATTATGACATGCACACCCCCACCCCCGTTATCTTTACACCATTTGAAATGGCACCTTAGAGTGTTGTACAGTATGTAGTGCTAACTCTTTGGTTGCAGGTCCAGGTTCAGGTATGATTTATCTACCTGTTATTGTTCTGTTTAGATGCTTATCGCTCATACCAGGCTTTATGTCTGACCCAGAGTTTTATGTCTCTTCTTATTACTCTGGGTGCTCACACGAGCAGACTAGAGACAGGTTAGCTGGTGATGCACGAGTAGCTGATTTGGAGGCGAGCAGCAGGCTTCCATGTATGATATATAGATATTCTCCCTGTGTCGTTGGTGGTCTCTACTTGGGCATTAGTATTGTACCTCCTTTATCTTGCTTTTGCTTTTTGAGACAGTTGAAAAGTTGTAATAATGTTAGCTTTGGATCATAAGCTGTACTTGGATTTTCCGCTGCTATGTTAGTTTGTTTTTAGCTTATGCACTGTCTCACCTGTTTTATGTCAAGTATGTTGTTATTATATTTTGTTCCATGCGCTGTGAGACATTTTATAGGTTCTTTGTTAGTTCATTTCCTTCTTCCCTTTTCTTCTGACGATCCGTCCCGTGCTAACTGGACATGTGTACAGCGCACTTTTGGAGTAAATGTCGGTTGGTGCGGGGCGGGCCGTCACATTTGGTATCAGAGCTCTAGGTTGCGTAATTTACCTAGGGAAAGACACTAGGGAGAGATAGTACGTATATGAGAGAACGTATTTGTGATTACTTTGGTTTTCAAAAGCTATATATATACTATTAGTAGTATAAGAATGAAGTCGTACTGCACTAGCACAACTATGGGGTCGTTAATCGTTTCCCCTTTTACAGATTGATGATGAGCCGATATGCTAGAGGTGCTGGTAGGGGAGCCAATAATGGGAATGCTGCTGACATGAGGGCGATGTTTACTGACCTCATGAGAGACATGCTTAGGGAGGTGCAAGGGGCAGTTCCCAATCTCGGAATTGGTGGTGGTCCAGTAGTGCAGGTGCCTAGGGTCGATTTCGCCAAGTTGTGCAAGGATTACACTAACCTTGGTGGGAAGCCGTTCCACGGAACGGGGTCGGCCATAGATGTTCAGGATTGGTTGGATAGCTGTGATCGTATCTTCGACGACTTGGGTATCGAGGATGCGATGAAGAGAAGACTAGCGTCTCGTCAGCTGCAAGGGCGAGCGATGAATTGGTGGAATGCCATTAGAACAGCTACTCCAGAAGATCAGGTTACTTGGGATCAGTTCAAGGCTCGCTTTAGCGAGAAGTTCATTCCAGCTGCCCAGAAATCAGTGTTGTTTAAGAGATTCTTGGAACTCAAGCAGAATGGTAGGGCAGTCTCTGATTATATTGCTGAGTTCGACACTTTGTCGAAGTATGGACTATCTCTTATCGATACTCCTGAGAAGAAGAATGAGAAGTTCATTACTGGTTTGGATGGATACTTGGGGGAAAGGCTTATCAACCACATCGATGAGACTTTTGAATCGATTGTGGGGAAATCTTTGAGATCAGAGAGTCTTTACTCTAAGTCAAAGACTGAGGCTGCATCTGCAGAAGGGCCGAAGCCGCAAGCAGGCGGTGGAGGCAAGAATAACTCTCAGAATAAAAGGAAGCAGAGCCAATCTAAGGATGGCCAAAAAAAGAACAAGAAAGAAGTTGAGTGCTTCAGCTGTGGTAAGAAGGGCCATTACGCTAAAGAATGTCGGGCCAAGCCAGCGGATAGGAAGTGCTATAACTGTGGCCAAGTGGGACATCATAAGGATAAGTGTCCGCAACCTCTTAAGGAGAAGCAGATTGTGAAAGCATATGCTATTGATGTTGTTCCTTCTTCGTCGAATGGCCCAACTGCGGCGGAGAAAGGAAAGAATGTAGTTATTCAAGGTATGCTTTCTATTTATGATGTACCAGTTCGAGTTTTGTTTGATACTGGGGCTTCCCGTTCCTTCATATCTAGTGACCTGGTAGATAGGTTGGGACTGGAACCCGAGATAGTCGATAGACCATTGGTTGTGACGAACCCGATTGGTGGTTCGACTAACCTTAGTTTGATTTTCCGAAATTTGGTCCTATCGAGTCATGGATGTATGTTTGTTTGTGATTGCTTTGTTTTGGGCTTTACAGGGTATGGAATTATATTGGGGGTCGATTGGCTCCAAAGATACAGGGTGGTGGTAGATTGTGAGGGCTTTTTGGTGACAGTTAGGGCAGATGATGGGCGGAGGGTAGTGTTTGGTAGCCTACCTAGTGATGGGGTAATGGCTAGTTTTATAAATTCCCTCGACATCCTGCATGATGAGTTGTCAGATGTGCCCGTGGTTGGCCAGTATCCGGATGTCTTCGAGGAGGTGACCGGGCTTCCACCACACCGAGAGATTTAGTTCCGTATTGATTTAGTGAAAGATGCCAGACCTATAGTGATGCCACTTCGTCGTATGGAACCAAGGGAGCAGCGAGAGCTCGGGGTGCAGGTCAACAATCTTTTGAAGAAGGGGTTTATTAGAACAAGTGTCTCCGAGTGGGGAGCACCAGTTGTGTTTGCCACTAAGGCAGATGGTTCCCTTCATTTGTGTGTGTACTATCGCGAGTTGAATAAGGTGACGAGGAAGAATAAGTATCCTCTACCGCGGATAGATGATTTGTTTGATCAACCGGAAGGAGCAAGAGTGTTCTCCCAGTTGGACCTCGCGACAGGATTTCATCAGCTCCGAGTAGCGGATGAGAGTTTTCCGAAAACGGCATTTAGGACGCCGTCTGGATTCTATGAGTGGTTGGTCATGCCATTTGGGTTGACCAATGCACCAGCCTACTTTGTGGATCTTATGAACCGAGTATTCAGAGATCAGTTGAATAAGTTTGTTCTTGTGTTCGTAGACGATATCCTTGTTTACTCAAGGACAGAGGAGGAACACAAGGGACACTTGAGGATAGTGATGGAGGTGTTGACCAATTGAAAGCGAAATTCTCTAAGTGTCACTTTTGGAGAAGGGAAGTGAGATTCTTGGGCCATGTTGTTTCAGAGAATGGTATTGCCGTGGACCCTGCGAAGGTGGCTACGGTACAGGATTGGCCTACGCCCAAGAATGCAACAGATGTAAGAAGTTTCTTGGGGTTAGCTGGATATTATCGTAAGTTTATCCAGAACTTCTCCAAGATAGCAGCACCGTTGACTCAGTTGACTAAGAAGAATCAGTCCTTCGTCTGGGACGGAGTGTGTGTAAATGCATTCAAAAGTCTAAAGGAAAAGTTGACGCGTGCACCAGTATTAGTCATTCCTAAAGGGAATGAAGAGATGACGGTATACACGGATGCTTGTGGTACCGGACTAGGTGCTGTATTGGTGCAAGGAGGTAGGGTTGTAGCTTATGCTAGTCGGCAGCTAAAGCCGCATGAGAAGAAGTATCCTACCCATGATTTGGAACTGGCAGCGATTGTGTTCGCATTAAAGATGTGGAGACACTATCTCTTGGGAGAAAGATTTGAGTTTTTTACCGATCATAAATCGTTAAAGTATCTCTTCTCTCAGAAAGACCTGAATCTCCGTCAGCAGAGATGGTTAGAGTTCTTGGCTTCGTATGATTTTGATATCGCATACACACCTGGGAAAGGTAATGCGGTAGTTGATGCCTTGAGTAGGAGACATGCTACTTTGGGGGATATGTTTCTTGAATGGAAGCAACTAGAGTATATCGCGGGGTTTGATTTCAGGCCAAAGTGCGAATTGGATCCAGACATGCTAGCTAATTTGGCGATCAGACCCACTTTGATAGAGCGGATTGGTTCCAGCCATAGGGACGATCCTAATCTATTGGAAATCATCTCCAAGTTAGAGATGGACATCGACGGTGAGGAGATGAATTTGTATGGGCTTGATCGAGATGGATGGCTTAGAAAGAATGGAAGACTAGTTGTACCCAACGTGAATGGTTTGAGAGATGAAGTGCTTGGAGAATGTCATCACTCAAAACTGACTATACATCCCGGTGGTAATAAGATGTATCGAGACATGAAGCAGACTTACTACTGGGAAGAGATGAAAAGAGACGTTGGGAAGTTTATATCTAAATGCATGAATTGCCAGCTAGTTAAAGCCGAGCAAAAGAAGCCTAGTGGTTTGTTGCAACCATTAGAAATTCCCGAATGGAAATGGGAGCAAGTCTCGATGGATTTCATCGATGGTTTACCAAGGACTAGATCGGGACATGATAGCATTTGGGTAGTTGTGGATCGATTGACTAAGAGTGCAAGATTTATACCAGTCAAATCGACCAGAACGGCAGCTAAGTTAGCAGAATTGTACGTGAAGTGGGTAGTGAGATTTCATGGAGTACCTAAAAGCATTGTGAGTGACCGAGACCCGTTGTTCACTAGTGGGTTTTGGAAGAGCTTACAAAAGGCTCTAGGGTCAAAATTACATCTCAGTACCGCATATCATCCTCAGACCGACGGTCAGACGGGGAGGGTGAATCGTATATTGGAAGATCTCTTGAGAGCTTGTATATTGGATTTTGGTGGATCATGGGATGAACATTTGCATCTAGTAGAGTTTGCATATAATAATAGCTACCAATCCAGTATCGGTATGGCTCCATATGAAGCTTTGTACGGAAGACCGTGCAACTCACCATCATGTTGGATAGAGACTGGCGAGAAGCTTATGCTTGGACCAGATGTGGTGAGGGAAACTTCAGATAAGATTAAGACCATTCAACAACGAATGAAGGCTGCCCAAGATAGGCAGAAGAGTTATGCTGATAAGAGGAGAAGAGACTTAAAATTCTCCGTTGGTGACTTGGTGTTTGTCAAGATTTCTCCGTTGAAGAGCGTGATACGATTTGGCAGGAGAGGCAAATTGGCACCAAAATTTGTTGGCTCATTCCCTATTCTTGAACAAGTTGGGAATTTGGCATATAGAGTTGGCTTACCAGAGAAGATGGCGGGAGTTCACAACATATTTCATGTTTCGCAACTAAGGAAGTTCGTTCACGACCTAGATATGACTATTTCACCTGATCAGTTATAGGACTTCGAAGTAGAACCCGAGGCGGTTGGGAACCGCAAGCCGATTCGTATTGTCGAGCACGATACGAAGCAACTTCGAAGGAAGGCGGTGAAGCTAGTCAAGGTTCAGTGGGGCGAGAACGAGAATGACTGCACTTGGGAGATAGAGGAGAGCATTAGAAAGACGTATCCAGAACTCTTTGCCTGGTAAGATTTACATTGTAATTTAGTTATTCTGCATGCTAGGATAGACTTGTTTTGCATGTTTGATGGTTGTTTTATGGTTAATAAGCATGCGGGACCCTTTTATATGTTTTGGTTAGGGAATTTCGGGAGCGAAATTTCTTAAGGGGGAAGAATGTAACAACCCGTATTCTACACATCGGAGGATCGTAGAATATTTATTTCTTTCCCATATGAAGTCGTATGGTCATGTAACTTTGGGAAACAACCATTAGAGTTATTTCCCATGTTCATGATTTTTATCGATTTTTAAATGACCGTTTTGCCCCTAGCTGATCTTGTTTCGGCCATAACTTTTGATTGGAAAGGAATTTTGACCTGAAACCACTTCCATTAGATTCGTTTGATGGTTTACCTTTCCGTAGAGTGGTCATATGTGAAAAACGGACTTACCGTTTGGGAGATATGGCTGAAATAAGGTTTGGAATGTGAAAAACTGCTTAACCGGGCCAAATAGGGTGATTAGCGAATGGGCCCTTAACCCATTTCGGGATTAGGGTTATGGGGAGGCTGAAAAGAGTTAGAGATTCATTCCATTTCAGTTTTCTAGCCTCCACTTATCTCTTAGAAACCCTAAAAAATGGCCTCCAAACTCTAAATCACCTCCAAATCATCTTCTAATCAAGGATTAAGCTTAGCAACATCAAATCAAGGGAGATCTACACCAAATCAACGTTAGAGATGCTGTTTAGCATCGGGATTCGCACCAAATCATAGATTTACTTCAGATCTAAGTCTTATTTGTAGCTAAGGTGAGTGATTTGCATAGTTCCTCACTAATTATGGCTAATTAAGGGTAATTAATGTTAATTAGCGAATTTAAACATGATAAAATTCTGGAAAAATATTTATAAAATTCGAAATGATGTTTTAGACCTCTGATATGAATTTGGGTTAATTTGGTTAAGTTTTGCTAAACACATCATTAGTTTCACCTAAACATGCTTAAGGGGAAATATGGGGTTTTGGCTAGGTTTGATCCACTTTAACCTATCATATTGTTGTTTTGATGTTTGTGGTTGATTACACATGTTGTTATGACTGTATGGTATGCCTTGTGATTGATTAGAATATTTGGAATGGTCGAAAACGCAGTCGAGTGGTATAAATTGCTTGCTGGAAAAAGTGCAGGAAGACATCCGAACCGGATCGGATCGGTAGAAGGACCCAATCCGCTCTCATACTCCACTCTTCGATCTATCCGCACTTCTTGTGGCATGCAACATCTGACCCGATCCGCCATGGTACCCCGACCTGAACCGATGTACTACGATGAGACTTGGAGACTATGACCCGACCCGAGTTGATTAGAAGAAGCCGATCCGAACCGTGGCAAACTAGAGGACCCCGATCCGAACCGGTGATGGCGACTGAACGTGGAGATTCAATCCGATCCGCTGAGGTGACGATGACCCGATCCGATCCAGTGAAGAGAAGCATTTCGATCCGAACTGATCCGGTGATGACCAATAACCCGAGATGCAAAGGTAGTCCAAATGGGAAGTTAGAGCTCAGGATCCAGTTGGGAACCAATGAGTTCACTTCATGGTTGGACTTTGCTGCGGGACGTGTGCTAAGGAGTTGTCGACGTTCATAACTTCGATTCACCACTGAAAATAGATGACGGGCTACTTATTAGTGCAGTAGAGTCATTATGATTCGAGGGGCAAGGTGATGGTAGCAAGACTACGTTATCAGTGCAGTAGAGTCAGTATGACTCGAGGGGCAAAGTGATGCGTAGTAAGACTATGAGCCAGTGCAGTGGGGTCATTGTGACTCCATGGGGCAGAGTGGACATAGTAAATGATTAGTGAGGCTATGAGCCAGTGCAGTGGGGTCATTGCGACTCCATGGGGAAAAGTGGACATAGCAAAGGATTAGTGGCTATGTATCAGTGCAGTGAAGCCATTTATGACTTCATAGGGCAACGTGATCATAGCAAGGTATGTTGGGTGATCGAAGTGGTGAATATCGTATGCTTTATGCACTGAGTGAGAGATGTGAGGATGGTTGTTATGTTTGATTGTTTACCATCATTATGACATGCACACCCCTACCCCCGTTATCTTTACACCATTTGCAATGGCACCTTAGAGTGTTGTACAGTATGTAGTGCTAACTCTTTGGTTGCAGGTCCAAGTTCAGGTACGATTTAGTCTACTTGTTATTGTTCTTCTTAGATGCTTATCGCTCATACTAGGCTTTATGTCTGACCCGGAGTTTTATGTCTCTTCTTATTACTCTAGATGCTCACACGAGCAGGCTAGAGACAGGTTAGCTGGTGATGCGCGAGTAGCTGATTTGGAGGTGAGCAGGAGGCTTCCACGTATGATATATAGATATTCTCCCTGTGTCGTTGGTGGTCGCAACTTGGGCATTAGTAGTGTACCTCCTTTATCTTGCTTTTGCTTTTTGAGACAGTTGAAAAGATGTAATAATGTTAGCTTTGGATCATAAGCTGTACTTGGATTTTCCGCTGCTATGTTAGTTTGTTTTCAGCTTATGCACTGTCTCACCTGTTTTATGTCAAGTATGTTGTTATTATATTTTGTTCCATGCGCTGTGAGACATTTTACAGGTTCTTTGTTAGTTCATTTCCTTCTTCCCTTTTCTTCTGACGATCCGTCCCGTGCTAACTGGACATGTGTATAGCGCACTTTTGGAGTAAATGCCGGTTGGTGCGGGGCGGGCCGTCACAAAAGGTCCACTGCGGGGGACCCCTGAGACATTGTTAGAGTTTCTCGAATCGATTAGGAGATCGTCCCTAGCCTTGACTCATGATGAAAATCCAATCTCCAGTACGACATTACGGTTTTGATTGTAAACCTATATATGGCGGCATAGTAGGATGGGGTACTATGCCGTCTTGGATTGATACATTTACTTTAAAGTATTTTTAAAACATATTAGACACTAATAATAATAATAAACATTATTTTCCATGTATCAAGCATTTTTTATCATTATAAGGTAAAACTCTATCCTCCGGTTTGCGTTGCATTGTGTGATGGGACTTGAGTCTTATAATAATTTCATTTTCTAAAAAGCATTGTTTTGTTTTTGAAATAAATTTATTAAACTTTTGCACTGGCAATCCAATGGAGTAAACCTGTTCCGCATTAGCGGCGTGGTCTTTTGATTAGCCATATTGTTAGTTAAGAAAGATTTCTCACACTAGTCTCATGACTGACTCATAGTTTGTTTCACTTTGCAAACTCGGGTGCCCTCTTCCCACACGGGCAGCCAAATGGCAGGTTTTAGGTTTGGATACTTTATGTACTGGAGCTTGCTAAGGAAGAAGATGAAGACCCTTTTCTTTTATCTTTTTATTGCTTCTTAAGACCTTTAGACATTATTGAGCATTGATGTATTCTGGTGGAGATTGAGACTTTATTTCTTTCCTTGTTTAGACTTCTATTTTGCTAAGTGTATCCTGTACTGCGTACTCTGATGTCTGTGATGTTATGTTGTGATTACATTTCCATTTCCGCTGCAATGATTTTTGTGTTATGCTATTATCTGAGATCTGTTATTATTGTAATTATGTTATGCTCCTATGATTATCCTTACTTTTGTACCACATAAGTTTGGGGTCGTCATAGTTGGTATCAGAGCCAAAGGTTAACCTTAGCTTCGGAGTATAACATTTTTAGAACAATTCGTCTAGATGGAACCAGTAGTATTCTAAGATGGGTAGCTCATTAGAGATAGGATTAGTAATGTCCTAGAATGATCACAGCAGAATAGCACATATTAATCAGTCATTACATCATTACATTTTATTATATGTCTCTTCTTTTAACCATTCCTTTAAAATTATCGTTTCTGTTAGTCTGACTCTTTCCTTCGTGGTACAGAACTAACTAAGAAATAGGCACCAAAGCACGTACTAGAGCACGAGGCAGAGGTGGGGCTAGAGGACCCGCTAGAGATGAGACTTATGTTGCTCAAAGGCAGTCCTCTCCAGAGGCTGTGACACCACCTCCACCCCTGCAGCCATTTGATTTAGACAAAATGTCCAAGGAGTACAGAAACTTAGGAGGCATATCCTTTACTGGCCGAGAGACTATGATTGAGGCACAAGCATGGCTGAAGAACTGTGAGAAAATCTTTGAAGGTTTCGAATTGGAAGATCAACGCAAGCGCTTCTTGGCAACATGGCTATTAAAAGACCAAGCTGAAATTTGGTGGGACATAGTCAAAATTGGCAATGATGTGGCCAACATGTCCTGGGCCAGTTTCAAAGAGCTCTTCAATGATAAGTATATCCCTCCGCAGGAAATTGAGAGGCTCCATGATCAATTTGCTAATCTGCAGCAGGGCGACATGACCATTTCAGAATATGTGCGGAAGTTCGAGGAACTTTCCCGCTACGCTCCAGAGCTATTTCAGGAACCAGTGCAGAAGAACAAGAGATTTATCAATGGTCTTTCCAAGAAGTACCTGAACAGGGTCACTGCTCACGTCAAGCTCCCCTTTAATGAAATGATCAAGATGGCTAACCCTTATGAGGATAATGATAGAAATGCACAGCAGGAGCGTGAAAAGAACCAGAACAACAACAAAAGAAAGCAGGCTGATAAGAAAGCAGAGTCGAGCGATTCTTCTACTGCCAAGCCCCAAGGGAAAACGAAAAGGGATAAGTCCAAGGTGAAATGTTTCAATTATCAGAAATTGGGGCATTTTAACTATGAATGCCGAGCCCCCAAGAGGCCAAGGAGAAATGAGTCTGGGCCCAGTCAAAGTTCTCAAGATAAGAGGGAGTGCGATAATTGTTACCAGAAGGGGTACATCAAGCCAAACTTCCCGTTGCTGAATAGTTCTCAGGTGGCACATGTCTACGATAGAGCGGCTGCACCGGCTTCTTTCGAAGGAGCAGGTATACCTGATGTTTTAGGAGGTAATCTTAACATTAAGAACATTCCTATTACAGTTTTGTTTGACACTGGTGCATCTAGAAGTTTCATTTCTAGCAACACGATTAAAAAGCTTAAATTGAAATCAAGAAAACTTAAAGAACCGATTAGAGCCCATAGTCTGATAGGAGGTTCACTTATTCTCGATCAGTATTGTAGAGTTCTTGTTTCTTATTACTACTTCCAATTTCCTTTTAATTTGATCATCATGAATTTCTGTGGGTATGATATCATACTTGGAATGGATTGGCTAACAAAGTATGAGGCTGAGTTACTATGCGTTGAAAGAGTAGTCAGAATTAAAACCAAATCCGGAAATATGATGACTATACCATGCCACGACTCGGCCACATATAGGAAAGAATTTTGGTCTTCTCTAGAAGTCACTCCTGCTTCTATTGAGGATATTCTTGTTGTCAGAGATTATGCGGATGTGTTCGAAGAAGTTGACAGCTTAACTCCGCGCAGAGAAATCGACTTCAGAATTGACTTAGTTCCGAATGCAAGGCCCGTTGTGCACCCCATTCAGAGAATGACACTGAAAGAAAACGAGGAGCTAAGCAATCAAACTAAGCAACTTTTATGGAAGAGTCTGATCAGACCTAGCTTCTCAAGCTGGGGTGCAGCAGTGGTGTTTGTCCCAAAGTCAGACGGTACCCTCAGACTATGTGTGGACTACCGTGACCTAAAAATAAGTAGACTCTGAAAAATAAATACCTACTACCACGCATTGATGATCTGCTAGACCGCTTGAATGGAGCATGGGTATTCTCAAGGATGGACCTAGCTACAGGTTTCCACCAATTACGCATTGCCGAAGAATATTTGCCTTTGACAGCTTTCAGAGGACCAGACTTATTTTATGAATGGCTAGTGATGCCCTTCGGCTTATGAAATGCTCTAGCATACTTTGTTGATCTAATGAATAGAGTATTCTATGATGTTTTAAATAAATTCGTGCTGGTGTTCATCAATGACATCATGATCTTTTATAAATCCACGGCTGAACATGAAAAGCATCTGAAAGAAGTCTTGGAGATATTGCGAAGAAATATGCTGAAAGCCAAATTCTCCAAATGCATATTCTGGCAAGGAGAGGTGAAATTCCTCGGCCATGTTGTATCAAAGGAAGGCATTTCAATAGACGGCCATCCAAGATTGGAAGCAGCCTAGCACTCCTACAGAAGTCAGAAGTTTCTTAGGACTGGCTGGCTATTATTGGAAATTCATTAAGGATTTCTCGAAATTATCTTGTCCATTGACGAAGATGACTAAGAAGCATACAAAGTTCATTTGGACACCTGAACGTGAGGCAGGTTTCCAAGAGATGAAACGGAGGTTGATCACTGCTCTTGTGTTGACCATTATTGATGGCAATCAGAATCTGAAAGTCTGGACGGATGCTTCTAGAGAAGGTTACTCTTTTTATTCTAAATAAACACGTCAGAGATGACATTTTTAATGTAAAATCTTATTTTAACATGTTATCCTTTTATTTATTAAGGTATTGGTGCAGTGCTAATGCAAAGGGACAACGTAGTCGCATACGCTAGACGTCAGTTGAAACCACATGAGAAGAATTACGCCACTCATGGTCTTGAGCTAATGACCATCGTATTTTCTCTAAAGATATGGAGGCACTATCTTTTGGGTGAGAAATTCGAGCTGTATACTGATCACAAATCCTTAAAGTATATGTTCACCCAAAGAGATTTGAACTTGAGCCAGCAACGTTGGATTGAATTCCTTGCACCCTATGACCTGGACATCTTATATACTCCAGGGAAAGCCAATGTAGTAGCTGATGCACTCAGCAGGAAGAATACGACCAGCACCAATCTTATCCTCTCCATTCTCATTATTACACCTTCCTTGATCGATGAGATCTCTGCCCTCCACAAGGATGATAAATTTATTTAGATGATTAGTGAGCGAGTTCGAAGAAGCGAAG
This sequence comes from Allium sativum, assembly GCA_030737875.1. NCBI lineage: Eukaryota > Viridiplantae > Streptophyta > Magnoliopsida > Asparagales > Amaryllidaceae > Allium > Allium sativum. Next base: position 921,249,320 of record CM060926.1, on the reverse strand, counting down.
CGTCAAGCTTCCAAATAGATAGTAAGGGAACCCTTAGACTGCAAGGGCGAATATGTGTACCAGATATTCCTGAGCTAAAAAGAGAAGTTATGGATGAATGTCACAAATCTAAGCTCAGCATCCATCCAGGAGCAAGCAAGATGTATCATGATTTTAAGCGTAATTTTTGGTGGAAGGCAATGAAGAGAGACATTTCTATATATGTTGTTAGATGCCCCACCTGCCAGCAAGTCAAAAGCGATCAGTAAAAGCTAGCAGGATTGTTGCAACCGCTAGATGTTCCAGGTTGGAAGTGGGACCAAATTTCTATGGACTTTATTGATGGCTTGCCCCAAACTAGAAAAGGCAATGACAGTATATGGGTAAATGTAGATCACTTCACAAAGACTATCCATTTCATCCCTGTCAAATCTAATAGAATAACTCGAATTTTGGCAGATCTTTATTTCAGAGAGATTGACAGAATACATGGAGTTCCTAGTAGCATTGTCAGTGACCGCGATCCGATATTTGCTAGCAAATTCTGGGAAGCTTTCCAAGAGGAGCTAGGGACCAAATTGAATCTGAACACTGCTTATCACCCTCAGACAGATGGCCAGACTAAGAGGGTGAACCGCATATTAAAAGATTTGTTGCGAGCATGCATTCTTGATTTTGGCAGGTCATGGGAAGATCATTTGCACTTGGTTGAATTTTTTTATAATAACAGTTACCAAGCGAGCTTGCAGATGTCGCCATTTGAAGCATTATATGGTAGGCCATGCAGATCTCCCACATGTCGGGTGGACCCTGGCAATAGCTTAGTATTGGGTCCCGACATGATTCGTGAAGCAACAGATAAAGTTGATTTTATTAATAAGCGATTACTGGCTGCTCAAAGTCGACCGAAGAGCTATGCAGACTCACGAAGAAGGGATTTAGAATTCTCTGTTGGTGATCTTGTATACTTGAGGGTTTCCCCACTGAGAGGTGTAATTCGATTTGGGAAGACTGGGAAGTTGGCACCAAGATTCATTGGTCCATTCCCAATTCTCGAAAGGATTGGAACTCTCGCTTATAGGGTGCAGTTGCCGGACTGGTTGCCAGGGGTTCACAATGTATTTCATGTGTCCCAACTCCGGAAGCATGTTCATGATCCCGATTTAGTTGTGGAGGAAGCAACACAACAAGATTTGGAGATTAAACCGAGCTTAGCAGTAAGGAGGGAGCCAGTGAAAATTGTTGGCAAGGAGACCCGAGTTCTGAGGAACAAGAGGATCCACTTAATTAGTCAAAGTTCAGTGGAGCGGGGATCCTAGAGACTGTACATGGGAGATTGAGGATAGCATCAAACAGGCTTATCTCAAGTGCAGAGTGGACATCTCCGAGTAACTCTTGTGTTGAGGTACATTTACAATACCTTGCATTTTTCGTTTTGTTTCCTACTTTACTATTGTTTCCTTTTTGGGAGCGAAAAGCTTTTAAGTGGGTGAGATTGTAACAACCAGGAGAATCAGAACCAATTTAAAATTTTTATTTTGGCTATTTCAGTGAATTTTGAATAGTGAAAACAATTTATTTTGAATAATTACGATTAAAATTTTTTAGTTAATCGAAGTTAGAGCGAATATATCTATTTTAATTTCAAAAGGAACTAGAAATAGCACGATAGTTTGAAAAGTCAAAGCTGAACTTTGACTGAATGTATAGAATTCAAAATTAAACGGATTTTAATGAAACCAAAAATATCTAAATCTGTTTAAAATTTTCTTTTCAAAAATCCGAAAAATCGAAATTTCATTGAGGGAATCAAAAGTTATGGCCAGTTGAATATTCAGAATAGTTGCCATGGAATATAGTATAATTTATAGCCCGTATAAAAGGCCATTTTACAAACGATCTCCGCTTTCAATGAAACCACTTTTGTTGGATTCTGAATGTCAAATTATTTCTAGGTTTCAATTTTCATAATTTTTTGAATTAATATGTGAGTGTGGCAAAAGAAATTGTGTTTTGTCAATTTTAGTCAAATTTAATCGACTTAAAAATGGCCATTTTTCAAACAGTCTCGAAATTCGATGAAATTAATTTTGTTAGGACCGTATCGTCAAAACAAACCAAATATTTTTTTGGAATTTTCAGAGTCCGTATGTGGCTCAGTGAATTTAAATATACGATCTAATTAATTTAATAAAGGATTTAAATTTTAAATTGAAGAAATCAGGCCAAAACTAGTCGTTTAGTCCGACTGGACCAAGCCCATTGGATTCGGAACAGGGGCAATTAGGTAGAAACAACGTTTGTTGGGCTGGGTTTTGTAATGACCCGCATTTTTAGAGATGGAATAATTAATCAATTTAATTATTAAATATCGTTATAGCGATATCGAGAACCATAATTAAATAATATTGAATATTTAATTAATATTTATAATGAATAATAAATTATAAATATCGAAATAGTCAGAAATAGTAGAATTCACAATAGAGTGTGAATTGAATAGTATACGAGATGTTGTTGAGTTTCGATTCGAAATAAAATAACGAATATATTGAATCGACGACAGTTGAACGTATAGTTTATAATATATTTATAAACGAGCTCGAAATGGCGCTGCAGTTCGCTATTTGGCGATTTGAACTTCAACTGAATATACAGGGTTCGTTTTAAATCGGATTTCTGTGAAATAAGAAACGTGTGGAGCCGGTGGAGTATATCTTTCTAGTGGAAGAGAAAAATCGGGATTTCGTCATATAGATTTTGAGATATGTCCAAATCAAATTTCAGAAAAGTCGCTGTGGAATTCCTTTATAATTTATAAAGGAATTATTTATATTTTAAAAAGGAAATTCATTTTTAAATCGAATATCGATTTAATCGGGATGTGAAGTGTCGGGTTATAAATTCCAGTAGAGCTGTATGGTATTCCACTGTGAATATAGACGATAATATTTACATTTAAATATTAAATTAAATTATATTTAAATATATTTATATATTTAAATAGGCTATTTTAGAGCGTTAAAAATAACCACTTTTGCAAACGAAGTCGGAATTCGACGAAACCAGTTTTGTTGGATCCGCAATGTCAAATAGTTGTTAGATTCCAAGTTTGGTGATTTTTAGAGTCACTGTGTGGCCATACGGATTTTTAGAGTGAGAAACAGTCAGTGTTTTGACAGTTGAAAATACGCTGTGTGAGTATACGGAGTCGGAATTCGATGAAACTAGTTTCGTTGGGACCGTAATGTCGAACTGTAGCTGCATGTCCAGTTTCATGATTTTTAGGTATCGTATGTGATCACAGGAATTTTAGAGGGCCAATGAAAATAACATTTGCTTAAAAAAACCAATATAAAATTAATTAGAAAATCCTATAAATACCCACCCAAAACCCTTCCTAACCCTAAACAAAGTCTTCTGCAGTCAACGGAGAAATACGCCGTTGTTTCTCATCTTGCAAACGTAGAAAAGTCCTCTTTCAAAAATCATTATAAAATCAAAACAATGTTTATAAATTCTAATGTGTACATATATCAATTCTCGAACTCATCCTCTCCAATTTAGTACCCTATTTGAGTCATGCGATGTAAATTCTGGAACTCGCGAAAGCTAGCAGTGGAGCTAGGGTTAAGGTTCATGGGCTTTAGAGGCAACGATGGTGGTTTCTGAGTTCAGTTTTGGATCGAGGAAGAAAATCTGAACTTGTTTGCAAACTTGTGTGGTCTTCGGTGGGAAAAGGGTTCGAACCTGTACTGTTCCTGCTCGAAAATTGCTGAAGGACGCACGGGTCCAGGTGCGTGCGAGTTGAGGAGGATGGAGCCAGTTGGGTTGAGGTTTTGATGACAAGAGTTTAGGTGATTTTTGTTTGATTTTTCATTTGATGAAGTGAGGAGCCATGGAGGTTTGAACGTTGGTGAATGGTGGAGGATTATACAGGAGGTCGCGGTCTTTTGTTTTGGGGAAGAAAGTGGAAGCGGGTTTGGGCCGGGTTGAGAGAGGTAAAGGCCCATATGTTTTAATTTAAAACTTAAGTCATATTTAAACTGTGTACTAACTTCTTAACGCGATATCTTGACCATACGATGTCAGAATCACGAACGGTCAAATCCTTTGGGATCGTATGGACGGGAGCAACACAATGAGACTGACTGGGAGTGAATCCGAGCTCATTACAATTTATGGCAAAATAAATTGTCCGTTGTAGTCAAATAAACGAAAACCGTTATTTAACGATTAACGTGCCAATGTGAGTAAATCTCACTAACTCTGAACAGTTTATAATTTCATGTTGTATTTTTAGAACTGTTAGAAATTGTCTGTTTGATTGTGTGTTGACTGTTTGATTGAACTGCTAGTCAGTTAATGAAATATTATATATATATATATATAATATAAACAGTTATATTGTTATATATTGATTCTGTTTATCAGAATAATTCATATTGAACTGAAAGTGATGACAATCATGTTGTGTAACAGTTGTGGATGCAGGGAAACAGGTTGGAGGAATCCGACTGGATTCCTCAACAGTTATTTTATTGTTTTTCATATACTGTTATATGATGTGATATAAAATCTGTGGGCGATTATATGTGCTTGGGCGATATTGAACATCGTGATTTGATATGATTGAATACCATAACATATCGAAATGTTGATAAGGGGATTTTCAAAGTGACATTGAAAATAGAATATTTATAAAGGGGGATATTTATAAATAAGAGATATTTATAAAGTGGAATATTTATAAATAAGAAATGATTATAAATTGGAATATTTATAAATAGGAGATATTCAAAAAGGAAATAATTTCAAACCATTTTCTTTTTGAATGGAAAGGCCTGTGTGGCGGGTTTGGGGATTTTCCCGATGCTCCCGATACAAAGGAGGTTATGGCGAATTTTCCCGGAAATTTAAGGAGTTAGAATATATATAAAAGGAATATTTGTGAAAACCAAATATAAGGGAAATATTTGTGGAAACCAAATATAAAAGGAAATATTTATGTAGGAAATAAATAAAGTTATAAAGGAAATATTTATATGAAATAAATATAGGCAAATTGAAAAAGAGAACATTTATAAAGTGAAGAACCGTTACTAAAAAGTAAATCTTTATAAATGAATAAACGTTATCAAATAGGAATTATTCAAATAAGTGAAAACCATTAGAGTAAACCAGTTGGGTTAAGTAAGTCGAGTTAAACCAAGTGAACCAAGGTCGAGTTAACCAAAGTGAGTTAACCAAAGTAAGTTAACCAAAGCGAGTTAGACTAAGCGAGTTAGCCAAAATGAGTTAATGAAACGGATTAATCCAAATGAGTCGAAGTGAGTCAGAAGTAAGATTATCAATTTGAGTTATCAAGTTAAGTTTAATCAAATTGAGTTATCGAGTTAAGTTAATTCAAGTCGAGTTAATCCAGTCAAGTTAATCGAGTTTGTTAAACCAAGTTAGTCGAGCCGGGTTAATCGAATCAAGTGGGTCGAACCAAGTTAGTCGAGTCTAGTTAATCGAATCGAATTGGTCGAACCAAGTAAGTCGAGTTAAGTTAGTCGAGTTAATCGAGTCAAGTTCGTCGAGAGAAATAAATCGATGTTAGTTTCATCGAAAGGAGTTAATCGATTAGTTAAATCGAAAGGAGTATCGATGTTAGTTTCATCGAAAGGAGTTATCGATTAGTTAAATCGAAAGGAGTTATCGATTAGTTAAATCGAAAGGAGTTATCGAATTTAGTTATTCGAAAAGGAGTTATCGATTTGTTAAATCGAAAGGGAAGATTATCGAGTATCGTTTATTCGAGAGGAGATTTTCGAATGTAGTTTATTCGAAGAAGTTATCGATTGTTAGTTAATCGAAGTGAGTTATAGAATACTAGTTAAATCGAAGGAGTTATCGAATATAGTTTATTCGATGAAGTTAATCAATTAGAGTTAAATCAAATGAGTTAATCGAATATAGTTTATTCGAATAGAGAAAAGGAGTTAATCGAATATAGTTTATTCGAGAAGAGTAAATGAGTTAATCAAATATAGTTCATTCAAATAGAGTTAGAGGAGTAAATCGAATATAGTTTATTCGAGAAGAGTAAATGAGTTAATCAAATATAGTTTATTCGAATAGAGTTAGAGGAGTTATCGAATATAGTTTATTCGACAGGAGTTAAGTGAATTAGTTAAGTTAAACTAAGTGAATTGGTTAAGTTAACCAAAGTGAATTAGTCGAGTTAATCAAAGTGATTAGTTCAGTTAATCGAGATAAGTAAATCAAGTTAGGTTAATCGAGTTGAATTAGTCAGTCGAGTTAATAAATTGAGTTAGTCAAACCAAGTAAAACCAGTTAGAGTTAATTAATTAAGGTTGACCAGTTAGAGTTGATCGGTTAGAATTAACCAGTTAGAGTTAACCAGTTAGAGTTAATCAATCAGAGTTAATCAAATAGAGTTAAGTAAAATTAGAACTGACTAGAGATTAGTAAATTGAATGGTTTTCTAAGTGCCTATCTGATGTTGGTTTCGGCCTTCGGGATTTCTACTTAGGGGATTGTTCTCATACTAGTTTACAGTCAGGGACTGATAGTTGGGGAAGAATAGTGATTTGTAAATAAGCAGATGGAAACGTTTTCCAGTGTTAATAACATATATTTTATAAACATAGAAAATAAGGCAATGTGAATATATATAGATATATGTTGATGATTGTTCGATATAATTTCCATCTGGAAATAATATCGTTGTTTGCACACTTGTTTTTCTTTGATAGTTAACTCACAGACTATCGAGTTTTGACCATTTTAACGTTGTTAATATGGAGAGACCGGTTGGATTATTATCCAAAGAACCACTCTGTATTGGCATAAGCGTTGTGAATCATATATGCCAAAGTTAATTGAAGACGGAGTAAAATGCAAGGGTTGTTGTATAAGTCTTAGATAACAGTGACTAAGATGGATATACTGAATTGTGCCTTCGATTTGTCCAGTCCCAGGACAACTTGTATGGACGAAGGTCTGACAGAGTATATCCAATGGATCACGTAAGTTGATCTGTTCAAACGTATTCACGTTTGGTGGCGGAGGAATTCGTTTCTCTTAGCTGTATACCCGTGTTATTTTTGGATAAGTCAATTTGTGATTTGGCGGGTATGACGATGTGACATTCTAAATGAATGAGGATGACTTGTGTGGATGAATGTCTGACAGAGTATTTCCAGAAAGGTCACGTACTTTGATTTCTTCAACCGTACCAAGAGTGGAAGCGGAGAAGGAAACTTCTTTAGCTAACACGTAATGTACTGTTGTAGACGTCAATTAGTGATTTTCGATGGATCTGACGATGTGACATTTGAAGTGAATCTGATGTGATGATAACGCGTAACTTCTAGCCTCATCATCCGGTAAATGATAGAAATCAGGCAGGCAGCATGGCTAAGTCGGTCGCACCGAAGTAGGGTGTATAATCACCTATCTAGAGAATATTCATTTGTTTCTTAAATCTATCAATGCTGTCCCATATATATATGGGAACGGTTGCTGATCCCAACCGTTGGTAATATACATTCGATACACTCAAGCGAAATGAGTGGTCGGTCATGTGTGGCTGAGTTGCAAGATGTTCTTGTTGAACTCCAGTGTATCGTTCCTAGAGTACACTGATCGGAAGGTGGTTCCATACCTTGTCATAGTTGGAAATCCATTATCCAATACGTGCTTGCGATTTTGATTGTATACTATATATGAAGAACGTGAGATGAAAGCGTTTCTGCTAGTTGATATCTATTTGTACATAGACATTATTATAATATCAAAAGGTTTTTGATATAAAGATATTTTGGATTCTCATAAGGGAAAAACCCGTTCCGTTCTGCGGCGTGGTCTTATGAGATATCGGTTACTTGTGCATATACCTGTTTAAACTGTTTTACTCACACCAGTCCCATGACTGACTCGGAGTTTACTTTGTTGTTTTCCCTAAACTCTTGGGTGCCTAAATTTGTACGGGCAGTCAAGTAGTCGGGGTTTTACAGATACACTTGGAGAGCTTGGAGCAGGAGGCTTCAGGATTCTATAGCTATTATTATTTCCGCTGTTGTTGTAAGTGTTGTACTCTGATAAGTGCTATTGTATATATATAACTGTTTGTATTTCAAAAGTTATGTTATATTTTATTCGTTCCGCTGTGAGATTCGTGTTTACTCTGATGATGATGTTCTTCTTCTTCTTCTATTCTATTAGTTCTATCTTATCTATTCTCACCTTCTAATTTCTTTCATTAATTACCAGGATTTTTCGATGTTTTGGTTATCGACATCGAGCTTATGTCGATAACCAAAGTCGCCGAAAATCCGGGTCGTTACAGGTTTGGAGTCCGTATAGATTAAACGGGTTATTTTCTTAATTAGATAATTAATTAATATAAATTATACTGTATAAATACTGTGTATATACTAAACCCTAATCAGAAAGTACGGCCGCCACCTTCTTCCTTTTCAATGGCCAATATCGCTCCATTTTCCTCCATTAAAACTCATCAATCCTTACATTGAAATTCATTGATCCTTTAGAACTTATTGAAGAGAATCTGAAAAGCTTTCAATACATATGGATTTCAATTCCCACCGACACCCGAATCGCCGGATCCAGGACCCGAAACCCGCCACCGTCGAACTGCGCCCCGCCTCGTCTGAACCGCCGAGTTTTCCGAAGTCCTCACCAGCGGTGCGCCGCTCCAGGCACGACGACGTCGTACCATCTAATCTTCGAACCGATTCTCCAATTGATCAATAACTGGATCTGAAGATTTGAACAAAACTGAAAATAATACGGCTGTTATCTAAAGGTATAAAATCAAATTGTTTTTAACACTAACAAGTGTTACAACTTATTAATTAAATTGTAAAAATGATATTTTTTCATACGATGACCAAATCCAGCAAAACAGGAGACGTTGGGACTGTGACACCGAATACGACTTTTTAAGGAGATTGGAACTGTAACAATCCGAAAATCTAGGCCAGTTTAAAATTTTTATTTTGGCAATTATAGCGAATTTTCTATATTTAAAATGAATTATTTTAAATAATATCGATGAGAAATTTATTTTTAATATACTTAGAACGTATATATTATATACGTCGTCGTTAGAATATAAATAATTATATATAATTATAAAAGGAATTGAAAATGGCGCGGTAGTTCGATAATTCGATTTCAAACTTCAATTGAATGTACCGGGTGCAAAACAAACCGGATTTTAGTGAAACCAAAAACATTAGGATCTAATTGATAATATCTTTCCAACGAATCCGAAAAATCGAAATTTCATAGCGGGGATCAAAAGATATGTCCAGTTGAAAATTCTGAATAGTCGCTATGGAATTCAGGCCCTTAAAAATAGACATTTTGCAAACGACCTCGGATTTCGACGAAACCACTTTTGTTGGGTCCGTGATGTCAAATTATTGCTAGATTCCAAATTTCATAATTTTTCGAATCAATATGTGAGCGTGGCAAAGGAAAACGCGTTTGACCAGTTTAGTTGATTTTAATCGACTGGAAAATGGCCATTCTTCCAACGGTCTCAGAATTCGACGAAACTTGTTTTGTTAGGACCGTATCGTCAATACGAAGCTAGAATATATTTTTCTGTAATTTTTCGAGTTAGTATGTGACCTCGGTAAATTGAAATGCGTGTTCAAATTCAATATATAGAGTTATATGTTGATTTTAACGAAAACTGATCGAAACGATCGAATCAGCCTACGATACATATCCCATTGTGTTCGGAATGGGGGTAATTAGCTATGGACGACAGGCGGTGGGCCTCGTTTAGAGGTCGTATGTAAAAGTCAACTTTTTGAATTAAATAATTAAAAAAATACCTTTCCTCTCCTATACCCTCTGCCCCCCTTATTTTTTCGATTCAATCGATTCAGATATATAAAAAAAAGAAGGAGACGACGGAGCGGAAAGGAGCGTCACCCCCCCCCTCTCGCCGCCGCGTCCACCTCCACCCAGCGCCTCCCCTCCCTAGACCGTATCCCCCTCTTCTTCTTCCTCCTCCCGTTGCCTCGCACCCCTCCTCCTCTCTCCTCTTCCACGAAGACCGCAAGCACCTCGCGCACCACCGTCCCCTCCTCCTCGTTCTCCCTATCCCCTTCTTCCTCTCCTCTTAAATTCGACGCCACCAGACCCACACCACCCACGACCACCGCCTGCCTGCGCAACCCCCCCCCCTTTCGACCAAAATCTGTAAGTTTCTTTATTTTATTTTATTTATTTTTCAATTTTCAGTTATCGTTCTATTTGATTTGAAAACTGAAATTTATTTGATTTTAAAATTGATTTTTAACTAAGTAAAAAGGCGGAGATTTTTAAATTAGAAAAGATTAGATCTTTAAACTATAAAAGATTTGATTTTTAAACTATGAAGGAATTTGATGTTTAACTTTGAAAAGTTTGATTTTTAAAAGTGAAAAGACGATATTTTTAAAATAGAAAATATTAGATTTTAAAAATAGAAAAGGCGAAATCTTTATATGAAGAATAACGTGATAAAAATAGAATTTTTATCTATATAGTAGTGGTATAAAAATAGAATTTTATCCATATGATAGCGAAGTAAAAATTCGATTTTTATATATTGAATAGCGAAGTAAAAATTCAATTTTTATATATTGAATAGCGAAGTAAAAATTCGATTTTTATATATTGAATAGCATAGTAAAAATTCGATTTTTATATATTGAATAGCATAGTAAAAATTCGATTTTTATATATTGAATAGCATAGTAAAAATTCGATTTTTATATATTGAATAGCATAGTAAAAATTCGATTTTTATATATATTGGATAGCAAAGTAAAAATTCGATTTTTACATATGTAGAGAATATGGGCAACGAAGATGACAAAAAGGCGAGAACGACGAAGGTTTCTGCAAAAGAAGAGCCGTGGAGTTAGGATAGCTATTTGTGAGAATTTCTCACCTTTCAATTTCTTTTTCTAGTTATATATATACTAGGATGTAGACGGTGTTTAGCAGCACCCGACACCCGTCATCCATAGACCATGGATGGCTTGTTTGTTTAATTGTTTGGTTGTGTAGTTGGTTAGATCATTTGGTTTGAATTGAATTGTTTGGTGAATTGAATTTGATTTGATTGTTATGTGAATGGCGTGGGCCTTCACTAGACCGGGGATAAGGCTAGGCCTTGTCCCGTTTCTAGTATCGTGCCGTTATGCCGCCGAAATTTTCTAAAACAAATTAGAAAAATAAAGATATCATTTTATTTGATAAATGAACTGAGTAAAAATTCACGTGTTGAAATAAAATATTTTATCGTTAAAAATATAATTTTTAACGTGGAAGTGAATAAAATAAAATATTCATTTACAAACCGGACGGTTTGTTTATGTACACCTATTCGAAGGACATTGATTGGGTCGATAAATTTTACACATCGCCCAACTCCACAAATAAAATCCGTGTTTGATTGTTTGAAACCCCACACGGGTGTTGGGATGAAATTTGAAGTTCACTCATCCTGATTGATTAAATATGTCGATCGATTGATTGACAGGCTGTTATAAGCGTTAGATATCTATATTTGATGCTTATACAGTGTAGTGCACTTTGGTTGATGGTTGATTATTTTTCAATGTTATTATATACATGTGTTGTAAGGAAATCCATATAGTTAACGCTATATGGTAATTGATTGGGTCTCATTCCAATTTAGAAGATAAAAAATACTATAAAGTAAAGGTTCATGTGTTGACTGTACTCATCCGTTGAGATTAGTCATGTGTTGAATGAAATATTTTAACAATAAAATTTATATCTTTATCATTATAAAATAAAGGTTCATGTGTTGACTGTACTCATCCGTTGAGATTAGTCATGTGTTGAACGAAATATTTTAACAATAAAATTTATATCTTTATCATTATAAAATAAAGGTTCATGTGTTGACTGTACTCATCCGTTGAGATTAGTCATGTGTTGAACGAAATATTTTAATAATAAAATTCACATCTTTATCATATATAGAATTAGAAATCAACTGGAAAATAGATGAGATGAGTGGTCTCCTGGATATTGATCTGATGTTGGTTTCGGCCTTCGGGGTTAATATTCAGGGAATCGTTATCTTACTAATTTACGGTTGGAGTCTGATTTAATATCAAACGATAGATACCTTAATTTTCATAAAATATATTAAATAACAAAAATAGTCACATGTGGACAGTACTCATTCGCTGAGATTAGTCGTGTGTTGACAAAGATACAGAGTCGTGTATTGAAAGAAATATAGATCCATTTGTTGAATATAAAGCCGTGTTGATTAGTGATGCGCTATTTTGACGTGAACGATATTTATATCGATTATATTCGGTTTTTGAATTTAAAACAAATTTGAATTGAATATAAAACGATTTCGAAATGAATTGAATATAAAACGATTTCGAAATGAATTGAATTTAAATTGAATAGAAAATGAATTGAATTTAAATTGAATAGAAAACGAATTGAATTTAAATTGAATAGAAAACGAATTGAATTTAAATTGAATAGAAAACGAATTGAATTTAAATTGAATAGAAAACTAATTGAATCTAAATTGAATTGAAAACGAATTGAATTTAAATTGAATAGAAAACGAATTGAATTCAAATTGAATAGAAAACGAATTGAATTCAAATTGAATAGAAAATGAATTGAATTTAAATTGAATATAAAACGAATTGAATTTAAATTGAATAGAAAACGAATTGAATTCGAATCGAATTAAAATCGATTTGAATTGAAATCAAATAGAAATGAAAGTAAAAAGGATTTATAATAGGAAATTCAATTTTGATTTGAATCTGAAATAAAGGTTGAAATTGCTTTTGAGAACGAATTCAAAACTATTTATAAACTTCGTTTTAAATAGAAATCGACGAAATATATATATTATATAGATAATATAATTGCCTGAATAGAACGCGCCGCGCCGCGGCAGTTCGTGAATTTCGACCATTTATTTCAAACGGACATTACGGGAGATCCGACCGTCGGATTCTCCTAAAACTGGAACCGTTGGGTTCGTATCGAAGAGAGCTTTCTAACGAATATTAGAAATTTGAAATCTAACGGTTGGATTTGGAGTTATGTCCAAATCAAATTCGAAAAAGGTCGTTGTAAGTGCAGTTCGATGGCCGTTGATGGAAATCGACTGTACGGGCCTTGATAAAATTATTAAAAATAGTAATAATTTGTGTCAAATCATAAAAAATGATTTGGGGAAAAATTGGGGTGAAAAACTCCATATTTGAAGAGATAAAAATAGATTTTTATCGAAATGAACTAGTTTTGAACTAAGATTAAAACCCATTTTTTTTTTAATAAATAAATTGGATTTGAAATGGATTTTAAATAGAATTGATTTGTGGGTTTATCGTGAACGGTGTTTTAAATAACACTAGTTCTTTAACCCGATAAATAAATAGAATGTAATTTGGGTTTATCGTGAATTGTGTCTTAAATGACACTAGTTCTTTAACCCTGTAAAAGGAGTTTTAATGAATATGCAATTAGATTAAAATGTGAATTGATAATCTAAATTATCAAATTTAGGAAATGAGCGAGAATGGAGTATTACCAGTTTTGCTCCAAAGCGGTAGTTAAATCTTTAATTAGATTTGAACGTGAAATGGTAATTAATTTTATCGATAATACCGTGGTATTAGATATGGAGTATTACCAGTTTTGCTTCATGGGATGAATAGGTTGGGACTGGGAAATAAAATAAATAATTACTTCGGTGTGGTTCGCTAATCCTGACTGGTTTGGAAAACCATAATTTGGTTTGAAATGACATCCAAAGGAAGATTAATGGATAAATTTTAAAGAATTTATCTTGGATAAAATTAATGGGAACCTTTCTCTGAGAATATGAATTGGAATGAGGCGTATGTTGTGTTTGTGTAACATTCGTTTTAATATACGCGGGTTGTTCGGAAAGGCCGGGTTTATACCCATTCTGAATAACCGATTCGACGATAAGTCGAAGATGAAGACGGTGGTTGAAGACCGGAAGTCTTCACATCGTTTGGGGGATTACTGATGATCTTGATTGGGCTGTACACCCAAGATGAGGGAATCAGTTGGTTGTCGTCCAGACGTACTTGGAGATGGATGGATATGCGAGGAAAGTGCCTCCGGTTTCGTTCAGACCCAGAACGGACTTGTAATGGATTGTGTGTCTGACATTGGATTTTATTCTGTGTTGATTGATTTCTATTAAATATACATCTGTTTGGCAGTGGAGAATTTATTCTTTTGCTTAACGCCCTTCTCTGAGACGTACGAGCTCAGAGGTTGTATATCGATGGACATCAATCTCATGGCATGAATTGCCTATGTGGCACGCTAAGATGCAATGATCAAGGCTTTTGTTGAGAAGCAAAGTCTTGTGGTTGATGATCAAAGCACGGCCTACGTGGCAGCTTTGTGTATAACGTGAATTCGCGAGCCTCACACCTCGGTATGAGTCAAAAACGGGATACGGACTACAGGGAGAGCACGACGTTTCTTTCTAGCTTGGTGGTGTCAGTGACTTACCAGCCCTGACATTTATATATACTTTTCACCTATGTGGTTGTTGGAATGCGAGGCGCCTCGATTTTAGGTCTGTAAGGACCGGGAAACGTGTGTTCAGGAATACTAATCCTCTAACGTAAGTGAGGACCGGCCCTGAAGCATCCAGGATTGCCCAGAGTGCGTAGTCCTGAGGCATTTGCTAGAGTGTCTCGAACGCGGAGAGGAGCTTGCCCCTTGCCTCGACTCATGATGGAAATCCAATTTCCAATACGTGTATTGCGGTTTTAATTGTAGAACTAGTATGGCGACATGATATATGGTACCCATGCCGTCTATGATTGATATTTATGATTGAAATGTTTTGACACTATACACTTATTATAGTATCAAATGATTTGTTTTAAACGTACCAAGCATGTTTGGCTATTATAAGGGAAAACCCTATCCTCCGGCTTGCGTTGCATTGTGTGATGTGACCTGGGTCTTATAATAGCTTCATTTTTCGAAAAAGCATTGCGCTGTTTATCCTATGCACTGGTATTCTTGGGAGGAAACCCGTTCCGTGTTGTACGGCGTGGTCCCTTGAATTACTCTCTTTTAAAGTAAAGTTTTAAATAACTGTTTTAGTTCTCACACCAGTCACATGACTGATCTGGAGTTTATTGTTTTAACCTAAACTCTGGGTGCCCCTATTTTCCGCACGGGCAGCTAGTAGTTTTGGTTTTGCAGAATTATATTCACAGGATCCTGGTTTACAACTGGAATGATATCCGAAAAGCTCTATATCCGTATATCACCTTCAGTTGTGCTTTGTATTATTTTCCGCTGCTATGTAATTTATTGTAATCTCTGATATCTATCGTATGTAATTTATTCATTCATACACTGTATATTCTTGTATCTGATGGAATTGTTGTATTAACAATGAAATGTTCTTCCGTCTGCGTTCTGTTTTGTCTTGTCCTCACAGTAATTCGTTCTTTCTCATCTCTTCGGAGACCGGGGAAGTTCGGGTCGCTTCAGGAACAGATTTTGAATTGTTAGAATTTTAGATCCGCTTCAAACCAAGGTGAGATTTCCATATTTAAAAATAATTAAAATATTAATTATTTCTCGCTATTTAAATTCCATGTATGTATGTTAATTAATTCAGATCTGCGATATTGCAATTGTTGTTTGTTGATTATGATGATTGTGATGTTCATGCTTGGTTAGATTTAGATTTTCAATGAAAATTCTTCCTCTTGAATCTATAGTTTACTGTTAGTCTTGGATTTGGAATAAAAATCCTATTTTTATCCGTGAATATTGATTGGATTTGAAATAAAAAAGAAAAACTTTACTTTTAATTTAGATCCAAGAATATAGATTTGTTTTATAATAAGATTGCATCTTTTATTTAGATCCATGAGTATTGATTTATTTATCTTTGTTTAATACATGAACAACAAGGCTAGGTTTACAATAAAATATCATTTTTGTTAGTGTTTGATTGAACTAAAATTTTCAGTCAAATAAAATATCATTTTTGAATATTGTTTGATTGAAATAGAATTTTCAATCAAAATAAAGTGTCACTTTTGGTTATTGTTTGGTTGAACTAGAATTTTTAATCAAACAAAAATATCACCTTTGTTTTGATTGAACTAGAATTTTCAATCAAAATAAAAATATCACCTTTGGATTGTTGTTTGATTAAATTAGAATTTTCGATCAAACTAAAATATCACTTTTGTTGTTATTGATTGAATTAGAATTTTCAATCAAAATTAAAGTATCACTTTTGTTGAATTAGAATATTCAATAAAAATGAAAACATTTCTATCATTTTATGGAATTATCATAAAATAGAAATGTTCAGGTATTTAAAACAAAATAAAGCATGACATAAAAAAGTTCACATTTTAATGTAATGTTAGACAATAAGAAAATATACATGTTTTTAATCAAAACATGATTTCATATAAAAAGTTCACATTTTTAATATAATGTTAGAATATAGAAACTGTACATGTTTTGAATGAAAACATGGTTTCATCAAAATTCACATTTTTAATGACAAAAATATAAAAATAGAAAATGCACATGTTTGAAGTAAAAAAAAACATGATTTCATTAAAAAAAAAATCATTTTTAACGACAAGAATAGAAAAGTGACAAATGTTCATGTTTTTAATCAAAACATGATTTCATTAAAAATATACATTTTTAATGTAATAATAAAAATGTTCATGTTTTTAATCAAAACATGATTTCATTAAAAATATGCATTTTTAATGTAATAAGAAAAATGTTCATGTTTTTAATCAAAACATGATTTCATTAAAAATATGCATTTTCAATTTAATAAGAAAAATGTTCATGTTTTTAATCAAAACATGATTTCATTAAAAATATGCTTTTTCAATGTAATAAGAAAATTGTTCATGTTTTTAATCAAAACATGATTTCATTAAAAATATACTTTTTTAATGTAATGTTGAAAATAAGAAAAGTATTCATGTTTTGAAATGAAAATATGTTTTACATTAAAAATATACTTTTTAATGTAATATTAGAAATTAGTGAAAAGATTCATGTTTTAAAAAGAAAATACGTTTTACATTAAAATTCACTTTTTAATGTAAAAATTGAAATGTAGAAAAAGACACATGTTTTAAAAAGGAAATATACTTTACATTAAAAATTCACCTTTTAATGTAATAATAAAAGTTGGACAAACATTCATGTTTTTAAAATAAAACATGTTTACATTAAAACTTTGTTTTTAATGAAATGGATAAAATCGTATTTATAATTACATCGCATATGTTAGAATTTATATGCGTTGTTGAAATCATATTTATAATTACATCGCATATATTAGAATTTATATGCGTTGTTGAAATCATATTTATAATTACATCGCATATATTAAAATTTATATGCGTTGTTGAAATCATATTTATAATTACGTCGCATATATTAAAATTTATATGCATTGTTAAAATTTCATTTATAATTACATCGCATATATTAGGATTTACATGCGTTGTTAAAAGCACAATTATATTACATTGCATATATTAGAATTTATATGCATTGTTTAAATCACATTTATATACAAAGTTGACTCGTCATTGGATCATTTTTCATGTAAAGGATATATATTCTGTATGACAGTACGTATATTTTATTTGCCAATAAAAACATTCTTTAATTTGAAATGTTAAATACGTTAGAAAAATCATCGAAGAGTTTATATATATATATAGTTATATATATAAATTGAAATTAAACGAATCGCGCACGGTAGTTCGCGTTTCGAAATCGAAACTTTAAACGATTATACCGACAGATCCAACCGTCAGATTTTAACAAAACTGGAACCGTTAGGACCGCTAGGACCGCTTCGGGAAGATCTTTCCAACGATATAAATTTTGTTAGAATCCAACGTTCAGATTTCAAGATAAGTGTAAATCAAATTTCGATAAAAACAGTGCTAGGGCCGCCCATTAACCCGAAGCGTCGTTTAATCTATTTAGCTATTTTTATATAAATAAAAATAGTGATAAATCATTATTAAATACTATTAATGATATGAAATGGTTTTAAACTATATATATACATATATATATATATGCGAGAATCATTTGAAAAGACCAAGTTAAATCTCATTTCAAATGATTATACGGCGATTTAAATTGAAGATCTTAAAGACGACGATTGAAGACCAGCGATCTTCACACCGGAAGGATAACTACTGATGCCTTAGCTACTAGTAAAGGGTTAAATTGGTAGTTGCCCGGACGTACTTGTTGATTGTCCGGATATGCGAGCACCTCCCTTCCGTATTGGACATACGGGACGAGGAATAAGGTGACTCTGGTTTCGTTCAGACCCAGAACGGACTTGTAAATGGATGTGTGTCCGACACTGTATTTCATTCCATGTAATTAAATTGATTTTTATTTAATATATATCTGTGGTGGCAGAGTATTTATTCTCTTGCTTAACACCATTCTTTGAGATGCATGAGCTCAAAGGTTATATATTGGTAGTTATCGATCGCATGGCGTGAATTGTCAATGTGACATGCCAAGATGCAATTGATCGAGGCTTTTGTTGAAAAGCAGAGCCTTGTGGATGATGATCAAAGCATAGCCCATTTCGGCATAGCTTTGTGTATAACGTTACCTCGTGAGCCTCACACCCCAGCTGAGTCAGAAACGAGACAAGGGAACGCAGAGAGTGCACACGTTTCTTTCTAGCTAGAAGTGGTGTTTGGGTTTTTACAAGACCTGACATTTTTACTTATGTGGTTGATGGAATGAGGCGCCTCGGTTTTATTGGTCGATTGTGATCATTTTATAGGTTCAATAGGACTGGGAAGCGTGTGTTCAGGCATAACTAATCCACTAACGTTTTTTGTGGACCAGCCCTGCAGCATCCAAGGGTTCACTACGGGGGACCCTGAGACATTGCTAGAGTGTCTCGAATCAGTTAGGAGATCGTCCCTAGCCTTGACTCATGATGGAAATCCAATCTCCAATAAGATTGATACATCTACTTTGAAACCTGTATATGGCAACATAGTAGGATGAGGTATTATGCTGTCTAGGATTGATACATTTACTTTGAAGTATTTTTAAAACATATTAGACACTAATAATATTAAACATTATTTTCCATGTATCAAGCATTTTTGATCATTATAAGGTAAAACTCTATCCTCCGGTTTGCGTTGCATTGTGTGATGGGACTTGAGTCTTATAATGATTTCATTTTCTAAAAAGCATTGCGTTGTTGTTGAAATAAATTTATTAAACTTATGCTCTGGCAATCCAATGGAGTAAACCCGTTATGCGTTAGCGGCGTGGTCCTGTGATTAGCCATATTGTTAGTTAAGAAATATTTCTCATACCAGTCTCATGACTGACTCGTAGTTTGTTTCGCTTTGCAAACTCGGGTTCCCTCTTCCCACATGGGCAGCCAAATGACAGGTTTTAGGTATGGATACTTTCTGGACTGGAGCTTGCTAAGGAAGAAGATGAAGACCCTTTTCTTTTATCTTTTTATTGCTTCTTAAGACCTTTAGACATTATTGAACATTGATGTATTTTGGTAGAGATTGAGACTTTATTTCTTTCCTTGTTTAGACTTCTATTTTGCTAAGTGTATCATGTACTGCGTACTCTGATGTCTGTGATGTTATGTTGTGATGACATTTCCATTTCCGTTGCAATGATTTATGTGTTATGCTACTATTTGAGATCTGTTATTATTGTAATTATGTTATGCTCCTATGATTATCCTTACTTTCGTACTACGGAAGTTTGGGGTCGTCACAGCTCGTGACTGTGCCCACTGACCAACTTTCAGATATATACCATATAGTCCCAGTCATTGATGTTCACGTTTATATCATTAGTGACTAGAAAAATAATTGGTGCATAAACTATGCAGTTAATAGAACCATACTGTACTAGATAAATAATGGCATATAAATATCGTCATGTCTATCTTCTTTGAAAAAAAAGTCCTATGATCCAACTTATATTGATTAAATATGATCCTACTTATACTGAATAAATGAGTCATAATATTAATAGTACTTTTAGCTTCAAGGAGTTATTATTCTGTAGATAGCAATTAATAACAATGAACGAGCAAAAGATGGATTTTCTTTAACGAAATAAGAACTAACACAGCTCGGATTATATGAATCATTAAATATTAAGAGTAGCAAGTGTATATTAAACTGATCTAAATAAACTAGTATTATAATACAGTTTTTAAACCTTACAAGCTATTATAGCATATTATTAGTGTCTAAATGATTAAGAACAGAGGATAGGATGGGAAGTGTCAAGAGATGGGAATATCAACTCATTTCACTGCTCTTACTCTACTTGTAGTAATTTGATAATACAACAGTATTAAACAAACAATCACAATATAATATAATTTTTATCCAAATAGTGTAAGACTTGATATAACTCCACCTGCGTAGTTTTCTATGCAGCTTGTCCCAAGCCATGGTAAAGGAGGAGGGTTGTGATAGGCTTGGCAAGCCAACGCAAAAAATTAGCCTCTCTTATGGATATGGAACCTTATGATATTTCGCCGGGGTGTAACCCTCTTAGCGACGCGCTATATCGAGGCTCGGATATGGTGTTAAATATGCAAGGGATGGGCCGCCATTCTCTTAGTGGCACGCTACACTGACGCCCCAGTATAGTGATAAGTGAGTAAGGGTCTTTGCATTTTTCTCGGCGGATGCGAGGGGCATGGAAGCTAGTCGATGATAGTAGGGTTTGGTTAGGTTGTTGGAATGTAAGGTCCTTAACAGGAAAATTAAGAGAGACAGTGGATACTATGATTAGGAGACGGGTTAGCATCTTGTGCGTTTAAGAGACTAAATGGGCGGGTCAGAAGGCAAAAGAGGTGGAGAACACTGGCTTCAAATTGGAGTACGTGGGAGAAGTACGTAATAAGAATGGGGTAGGCATATTGAATGACAGGAACCTTCAGAACAAAGTGGTCGATGTTAGAAGACGATGGGATAGGATCATCTTAGTTAAGCTAGTAGTTGGCGAGGAGGTTTTGAATGTCATTAGTGCATATGCCCCACAGGTAGGTCTAAGTGAAGAAGCCAAGAGGAAATTCTGGGAAGATTTGGATGTCATGGTTAGAAATGTGCATACTAGCGGGACACTTTTTATAGGAGAAGACTTCAATGGCTATGTTGGCTCATCTAGTGGGGGTTTTGAGCGAGTGCATGGTGGTTTTGGCTTTAGCAGTAGGAACCAAGAGGGTGAAGATATATTGAATTTCGCTCTCTCTTTTGATCTCATGATTGCTAATACCTTCTTTAGAAAGAGGCAATCACATCTGATCACCTTCAGTAGTGGCCAACAAGCTAGCCAAATTGACTTTGTCCTAACTAGAAGAGACAGTAAACGAGATTGTGTTGATTGCAAGGTCATACTTGGAGAATGTGTCGTCTCACAACACCAGCTCTTGGTTTGTGTGTTTCGTCTTCGATTGGTAAAGGATAAGACAGTGAAGATTAGTAGGACGAAATGGTGGAATCTCAAAGGAGATGCTTCATGGGTGTTTAAAGATAGAGTGATGGGAGAAAGGGCTTGGAATGTAGAAGGAGAAGCAAATGTCATGTGAAATGCGATGGCAACTTGCATTCGAAGAGTCGCTACTAGGGTATTTGGGATAACAAGAGGAAGCAAGCGAGAACCCAAGGATTCGTGGTGGTGGAATGACGAGGTGCAAAAGGCTATCAAAGAGAAGGAATGCTACAAATGCATGCACCATCATAGAAGCGAAGAGAACATGCACAAGTACAAAGTGGAAAAGAAGACTGTAAAGAGAGCAGTGAGTGAAGCAAGAGGACGAGCGTATGAAGATTTGTATCAAAGGCTAAGTACAAAGGAGGGTGAAAAAGACGTTTACAGAATAGCTAGGCTACGCGAGAGGAGGACAGGGGACCTCAATCAGGTTAAATGCATTAAGGACGAGAGACTTTTGGTGAAGGACGATGAGATAAAGAACAGGTGGAGAGAATACTTTGATAAGCTTTTCAACGAAGAAAGTGATAGCTCTTCGATCGAGTTGGAAGACTATGCCGACATCACCAATAAACATTTTGTGCGGAGATTTCAAGAAGCTGAGGTAAATGGGTCGTTGAAACGGATGAAATCAGGCAAGTCGGTAGGGCCTGATGACATTCCTATTGAGGTGTGGAGATGCTTTGGAGATGCCAGGATAACATGGCTAACTAAATTGTTTAATAATATTTTCAAATCAAACAAAATGCCAGATGAGTGGAGGAGAAGCATTTTAGTTCCAATCTTCAAGAATAAAAGAGATATTCAAAGTTGCACAAACTATAGAGGAATTAAGCTTATGAGTCATACAATGAAGCTTTGGGAGAGAGTTTGTGAGCAGCGTTTGAGGAGGTTGACAAGTGTCTCTAGAAATCAACTTGGTTTTATGCCTAGAAGGTCAACCACTAAGTGATTTTCTTGGTTAGGCAACTTATGGAGAGATACAGGGAGCAGAAGAAAGATCTCCACATGGTCTTTATTGACTTGGAAAAGCTTATGATAGAGTGCTGAGGAGGGTTATGTGGTGGGCGCTAGAAAGGAAGAGAGTGCCTTCAAAGTATATTAACCCTTATTAAGGGTATGTACGAGGGGGCTGTGACTAGTGTCAGGGCATGCGATGGTGAGACCAGAGACTTTCCAATTAACATAGGGTTACATCAAGGTTCGGCTTTGTGCTCTATATTTTTGCATTAGTGATGGATGAAATCACAAAAGATATACAAAGGGAGATTCCTTGGTATATGCTCTTTGCCGATGATGTTGTGCTGATTGATGAAAGTAGAATAAGGGTTAATCGACAACTGGAGTTGTAGAGGGAGACCTTGGAATCAAAGGGTTTCTGGCTTAGCAGAACTAAAACAGAGTATATGAAGTGTGAGTTTAGCGGTGTCAGGTCTGATGACGGAGAGGTCACCCTGCACGGTAGAGTAGTACCCAAGAAGGAATCGTTTCGACACTTAGGATCTTTGTTGCAGTTTGATGGGGAGATTGATAAGGATGTTAGTTTTAGAATTCAAGCAGGATGGGTGAAATGGTAACTAGCATCTGGCATCCTCTATGATAGGAAGATTCGTCAGAAGTTTAAAGGAAAGTTCTACAGGACAACAATCAGGCCTGCAATGTTATATGGTGCAGAATGTTGGCCTACTAAGAGGCAACACGTTCAGAAGATAAGTGTAGCAGAGATGCGGATGCTGCCCTAGAGCTGTGGGCATACCATACGAGGTCGGATTAGAAATGAGGATATTCGGGAAAAACTTGGAGTTGCACCTATTGAAGAGAAGTTAGTCCAACACCGCATGAGATGGTTTGGACATATCCAACGTAGATCATGCGATGCACCTGTGCACGTTGGAATTATAGGTCACACCAAAGACCCAAAGAGAGGTAGAGGTCGACCTAAAATGACATGGGAGGAGATAATAAAGAGAGATTTAAGTAATTGGAGTTTATCTGAAGAGCTGGTAGTTGATAGGAGTGCATGGAAGTTGGCAATCCATGTACCAGAATCTTAGTTTTTTTTTTAAATATGTTTAATTATTTTATACTTTATTTCACTTTTATTGAACCTTTTTACTTTTTACTACTATTTTAGACTTTATTAAACCTTTTTACTTTTTTATTATTATTATTTTAAAAAAAAAATTATCAAACGACTTTTATCTGTTTGGTTATTTTAAACCCTTATATATATTATTATCATTATTATTAATTTTATTTTATTTTAATTTTGGGTTCCATATCTAGCCAACCCCAACTTGTTTGGGATATTGTTGTTGCAGTGTAAGATTTGACATGAAAATATGAAAGATTGGTCAGAAAACTAATGTTTATGCACAAAACAATAAATCTCATTCACCCATTGTATATTAAAAAAAGGAAATAACATCAAATTAAAATCCCGAAAATCACCATGTAAGATTTTATTACCGTCGTTAACCTCATATAACTAATCACTATTAACCAGGTACTCATAAATGTTAGGAGACAACACTCATAGAAAAGCCACCTGAATTCGAGGCGGAAGGTTGGAGGAGGTGGAAGCATGGACGAGGCAAAGGAGGAGGAGCATGACAATCTAATCGGAAATGAAGCGAGGTTGGAGGAGGTGGAAGCGCGTACGAGGCGAAGGAGGAGGTGGAAGCGCGGACGAGCTGATTGGAAACAAAGAGGCGAACCCTAGAATTCCTTTTTTGTTTTCTTTACGAATACAACATAAAAAAGAAGGGTTAGACTTAGAAGCGTTAATAAGGTTAGAAAATAAGAATACAACATGAAAATGCAATTTTGCCCATAATATATTCCTAGATTTACAAAAGCCGCAACTGTAATAACGGAAATAACCGTTATGTTTACATTATAACAAAAATAACTGTTATAACTTTATCATAACAATAACTGTTACAACTTGAACCGAGAAAAGTGTTAAAAAATGGCCTGTTTGATGTAGTGTTTGAGATACAGAAGGAAAAATAATTCTCAAAATAACAACCAAGGAAGTTAAGGAAGAAATGACGATCGATGTTATAACTGCAATAAACCAGGCCATATGAAGAGAGTGTGTCTGTATCCAGATAAATCAATTCAACAAATGGACAACAACAACTCATCAAAGAAGAGAAAGAGAGCATACATAGCAACTGTAGATGATCCAGACTCGTCGTCAAGTGATGAAGAGCCAAAGACCGAAAACTCAAATATGCGCTTCATGACAATTCGGAATTCTGAAAATTTCAAAGAAAATGATCTAAAAACCGGGTACACCTTAATAAAATTTTAATTTTTTGATTGAATGATATTTTGTTTGCTTTGTTTTTGAAATTTCAACTTTAAAATTCAAACTTGAAATTTAAAATTGAAATGTGAAATTTGAATTTTGAAATTCAATTAATAAAATAATAAAATAAATTTTGGATGTTTGCTAGGGTTAGAATTATTTCAGGAAATAATTAAACCTGAAATATAAATCGGTAATTTAAAACCAAAAGTCACAAAACTAAATGTCCTTTGAAAATTGACATATATGTCGACATACGTATATCCATATGTCAACATATTAGCCTGTAATTTGAAATTCAAATTTTGAATTCAAAGGTTTAAATTTTAAAACTTCCCTCCAACTTTTCACCAACTCCCAAGGTCTAAAAAGGTGTAATTGATTTCTGAAAAGTTGAGCCTATTCCATTCATATCTATTCAATTTCTATACATACATCTATTCTCTTTACTTTTCATTCATAATTCAAACTATATTCTCCATATCTATACTCTTCAAAATAAACACTTCAATGGCTTCTTCAAGTTCATCTCAGAAATTCAAGTTAAGCAAAACCATCAAAGGTTATCTTCATAATGATAGAGAAGCTATAAAAACCTATGTTGACTATATAGTAAATGCTAAAGTCAATACGGGTGCTTTCGCTGTCTTTGGAGACTTTCCACCATATGATCTTATCTCTCTCTTCAACTACAACGAAGTAGTGAGCTTGGTAGACTCTCGGGATAACGACGAAGTGTGTTATCCTAAGCTTGTCAAGATGTTTTATGCGAATCTTAATCGCGGTTTTTTCAAAAACAACGAAGACCAAATTTGGAGTAGCGCCAAAGGCACGCAAATTGTTCTAGATTGCGAAATGTTGGGCGGTATCTTAAATTGTAGAAGCACGAGCTCAGATTTTTCGGAATTCAAAACCGATGAAACCGATTTTGAAACCTTTTACGACATATTTGAAAGCGATGCTCACATGGAATTCAAAAATCGCTTTTTCCGTCCAAAAACAAGAATCGTAAACCTTCTCCTTTAACACACCATCACTCTTCATTCTGGAAACTTTAATAGCCCAACTCTCAAGGTCCAAAAAGCACTCTTTGCTATTATTGTGGCTATGACATCAGTTGGGCCGACATGATCTTAAGAGAGTTCAAAACCATAGAAACTTCTTCGAGAGAAAACACTCTTTACTATGGAGTTTATCTCACTCGTATTTTCAAATACTTTGGAGTTGATCTTCACAGAGAAGAATTTTTGCCAAGAAAGGCGTTTGATTCGCAAACATACACCTTACGCAAATTCCACTTATTATTAAACCTTATGAGACATTTGAAGACAAACAAGCTCGAATGCAACAAGAACAAGCACATATGGAAGTCGAAGAACAAACTTCTTTAGAAAGTGTTGAGTGTCCAATCAACACTAGAACCATTTCCAAAGAGATGATTGTTCGAAATCAAGCAAAGATAGTCAATAACCAAAAAAAGCTCAAAAAGATTTTTTCCAAAATGACTAAATTCATGAGCAAGATAGGAAGAAAGCTAGGAATTTCATCTTCCTCCTCATCGTCCGCTGAAAACTAATTTGTCTAGTTTAACTTATCTTTATTATTTGCTTGTATTTGCTTTCGAATCTCGTATTTAGTGTGTCTTAATTAGTTGGATGTATTTACTTTTTATGAAGTAATGAATGGAGTTTTTATTTATGTTAAAAACATCTTTAAGCTACTGTAAAAACTTTAGAATTAAAATACAATATAATATAAGAACAAGAGATTCAAAATTTGAAAATTTTCAAACAAGTATGTCGACATACATACTTTGCTATGTCAACATATAACGGCCATATTTTCAAAACTTTTCAAAATTTAAAAATTAAATAACTAATTCATGTCCATTCAAATCCAACAAATTTCAGTCCCTATTTAAGCATAGTTCTTCGAGAAAAAATAATTATATCATTTCTCCTTCTCCTTCTTCTCTATTCAATTCTTATCAAAATCTATGGCAAATCCAATTCATAATCTAAGTGAAAAATCTTGAAGAAACATTGAATTCCTTCAAGAATATTCTTTCTATAATACTATGAAACCAACATCATCTTGAATTAAGTCAAATAAAGATGTTTGAAAGACAAGAGAAACACTTTGACGCCATGCGTTGGCTATTCTCTTCTCTTTTCAGAGATGAAGATAACAATCTCGCTAAGGCATCACCAACAAAAGAAGATGAAGATTGGGAGGTCATCAAGAAGGATCCTATCTTTAGAGAAGATAGCTGGGTAGAAGCCCTAAGAAACATTTGATTGTTTGGTATGGTTTGATTGATTTGTGTAATTTGGTTGGATTGCTTGACTTGAAACATGTGTATATTAAACATATATTACTTGGTTTAGTGTGCTTGGACTGGTTTGTAAATATGACAAAAACATATGAAAGTATGATATTATGATTGGTTTGTTTATGTACTTAGTCTTGATTGTTATATAATCATGAAATTTAGGGGAGGTATTTTATGTTAGTATAACTATAGGATATATACATTGATAGATTTAGGATTCAGGGAGAGTATTTTACCTTAGTATAGGGATTATATAGCTAAATATAGGATCTAGGGGAAGTCATATACATTAAGTATTTTAATATATCTTAGTATAGAATAATATAGTCTAGATACATATAGGATTTATGGGGAGTGTTTTTAATTTCTTTTTGATGATTTCCAAAGGGGGAGAAATTATAAAATATAGACTTAGTTTAAGTAGAATATGTATGATCCATATAGATAGAGGGAGTATTAGAAGGATCAACGTCAACAGGTATGATATTTTATAAACTAAGGTTGCCATCATAAAAAAGGGGGAGATTGTTGGAGAATGGAGTTTTGATGACAACAATCTTATTTCAATATTAATTTATTATAAAATATATACTACATCTTTATCTGGAATACACACACACACATATATATGCAGGATTTGTATACAGAAATTAATACTAAAGACAGTACAGTTTAAGAGTTCAAGAAATTCAAGATTCAAGACTCATGAGTAATCAAAATTTCAAGAGTTCAAGATAGATAGAGTAATAGAGTCTAATTTATGTAAGACTCTAAATAGCACTCCAGGTTCAAATTCAAATCCTATTTTCAAATTCTGATTCTATTTTCAAATTCTATTTTTAATTAAAATTTTCTATCTTTACTTTTGATTTTAAACTTGAGTTTTAAAGATTATAAGTTTATAGATATTTATATAGTTATATACTTTTATATACTTTATATTTATATAGTTTTTAACCTTATTTATGATTTTTTACTTTATAATACTTATTTATATCACTATGTTTTAAGTCGAGAATTATATATATATATACATATATATACACATATATATATATACTAAAACACTTGAAAAATGCTTAAATTTCAAATTTTAAACGATATATGTCGACATACATTTATGGACATGTCGACATATAATCGTCATATTTTCAAAATGGAAAGGAAGTGTCTTTTCACTGTTTGTAACGTTCCAAAAGCGTTGCAACTTTTCAAATCTTATAAATAGGGGCTGATTTCGAATTTTTTAACCATTCTTTTTCTCCATCTTCATCCACTTTCATTACACCATTAATATTTCATATTTTTATGATTTCTACACTTATACTCTGTCGATTTCAAGTCTAATTATATAAAACTTCTACTCTTCTCACTTACCACTCATTACTTTCTAAATCAAAGTGCTATTGAAGAGTTATGGAGCTGTTGTAATCATTTGGGATAGTTTTGGAAACAGTGTATTCCTTGTAGCCGTGAAATAAAGGAAGGAATTGGTGTTAAGCTTCTAGCCGGGAAAATCAAAGGGAATACACTTAATCAAGGGTGTTTGGAATCAATGGTAATCTTGTAGCAATGAAATCAAGAGTGTTTGAATCGGTGGTAACCTTGTGGCCATGAAATCAAGGGTGGTGTACTTGGATATTGATATAGTAATAAGACTCTGCGCAATCCAGCGTTGCATGGGACCAGACGTAGGAGCAATTCCGAACCAGTATAAAATCAGGTGTGTTCTTTCCTTTTTTCTGCATTTTATTTTTGTTTATTTTTGTATTTGTGTTTGATCATGTGTCTGTGATTATTTCTGTTGTGTGTGATTCATATAGTAGATCATATAAGTTTTAGATTTTCTTAAATTTCTTAAAAACACTATTCACCCCCCGCTACTGTTAGTTTTGCCTTAACGGTCCATTCCACATTCCCTAACAGTGCACACAAATAGAGCATATATGTTATACTTGCATACATATTGTATACATGGCACAGACACATATTGCATTAAGGTGGTTAACTGAATCAGTCGACCGCCTGATTTCCGAGTTAGTGTAAGAACATAAACACACAAGTCTTTACATATGTTCATACAAGCATTAGAAATTCTTAAGGATAATGGATGCTACTGGATTGTGAATGAGTAGATGGTTGTTAAAATAATAACATTCTTCTTGACTTGGAGATATCGAGGACAAAATCCTTTAAATAGGAAAGAATATAACACCCCATATTTTAATACACCATAACCGTATAGTAATGACAATAAAATGAATATTATATAATTAAATATTCAAAATTTAGCAAACCGACTTTACCTTTGCGTTAGTCTCAGAATTTTGATTCAGATAAACCCCGAGTTTGCGTAAATCAGATAACATAAGAAGAAGTTATAAGCTTTTAAAGTTTCAATGGAAATTTGAATTTCAAATTAAAGTTATGTGTATATATATATAATATAAACAAAGCAGGAACAAACGGTTGGACGACCCATCCCGTACCTGGGTCGACCCATGCTTAAGGGGGGTCGACACGGTAGGTGGGGGTCGACCCAACCACATGCAGGTCTAAATATGGACTTTGTATTTGGACTATTTTTTATATATTAGGTTCGTTGGATGACTTGTACGACTGGATTTCAATCCTTAAAATCTTACGGTTAAGAATTAACTCAGTAAATCTGTAAATATGGTGGCTCTCACCCATTTCTTTACACACAGTTATTCTTCATTTCTCTTCCTCCATGGCTATATTCTAAATTAATTAATAAAATGGGGAGACACTACTAGAAGTTAGATCTAAGAGATAATTCAAGATCTGCAATCAACACACAACCTTTTCAAGAACTATTTTTGAACTTAATTCCTAGCACTGTGAGTTTAAGTTATTTTCAGATCTAATATATAGAAAAGTATTATGATAGTAAATTAATTGGATTTAGAACATACAATACTTATAAGTTATTTTATATACCGTTCTTTTACTATTATTCATCTATATTGTTACAGTAGTATATGTTCTTTTACTGTCAATTGATCAGTTTTATGTTCACATACATCTACATCCTTATCCGTATTTTGTTGTTTGATCTACTTACAGTCTTGTTTATATGCCTATTTTATATAGCTCGATTTGATTATTTTCTTCTCCTTCTCTTTTCCCTTATTATTTAAGATAAGCCTAGGCCATTTCCGATTTAAGATTGCATATAATTAAGTTTAGGATAATATGAAATGACGGTGAAAAAGGAGAATTTAGGGGAATATTATATATTGAGGACTTTTGACTGTAATTTGGGAATATAATCAAAAGGAAGAATTTGCAAATATGTATACATATTAAATTAGACTTAATGCAGAGATTAAGTAAAGAACATGTTAAGAAAATATAAGTACCAGATGTAAGATAAGTAAACTGAATTACTATAATGTATATGTACATATGGGCATGTGCTTGTTTTGGGGAAGGGCTTGTATACATAATAACATTTACAGAAAATGTCATATTACAATCATGCTTATTAATGAACTTAAGCTTGCTAAGTTAAACCTGATAAGTAATAAGCTAAAAGGTCCATCGTTCTGTTTTTGTATCGGCTTTTAGGGACTCTTAAATCCTAGTTACTTGGGGGAATAAGCTTAGGAGGTTTGGCTTGTGTCAATCGCTGTGTGGAACCCATATCATTCAGTATCCTTGTTGGTATCTTGTTAGGGGCCTCACACTAGGTAGGGGCCAGGACACACTTTACTGATCTGGATAATAAGAGGTTCAAAAGAGGAAGGTGAGTACGGGCGCATTCCGGCGGAGCGATGAGCTTGCATGAGTCCGATTGGGGAAACTAAGATGCTATAACACCAGTAAATAGGTCTTTGTTTTATAAGTTTGTAATAACCCGGAAATTTGAGCCAATTTAAAATTTTTATTTTGGCAATTTTAGCGAATTTTGATTATTTAAAATGAATTATTTTAAATAATAACGACGAGAAATTTATTTTGAATAGAATTTGAACGTATATATTTATTTGAATCGTCGTTAGAATATAAATATTTATTTATATATATAAAAGGAATTGAAAATGGCGTGGTAGTTCGATAATTCGATTTCAAAATTCAAATGAACGTACAAGATTCAAAATAAACCGGATTTTAGTGAAACCAAAAATATTAGAATCTAATTGAGATTATCTTTCCAACGAATCCGAAAAATTGAAATTTCATAGCGGGAATAAAAAATTATGCCCAGTTGAAAATTCAAAATAGTCGCTATGGAATTTTGGCCCTTAAAAATAGCAATTTTGCAAACGACCTCGGTTTTCGACGAAACCACTTTTGTTGGATCCGCGATGTCAAGTTATTGCTAGGTTTCAAAATTCGTAATTTTCAGATTCAATATGTGAGCGTGGCAAAGGAAAACATGTTTGACCAATTTCAGTTGATTTTAATCGAATGGAAAATGGCCATTTTTCAAACGGTCTCAGAATTTGACGAAATTGGTTTTGTTAGGACCGTATCGTCAATACGAAGCTAAGAAAATATTTTTTGGGATTTTTTAGAGTTTATATGTGGCCCCAGTAAATTGAAATGTGCATTCAAATTCAATATATGGATTTATATGTTGATTTTGACGAAAACTGATTAAAACAGTCAAATCAGCCTACGATACATATCCCATTGTGTTCGGAATGGGGGTAATTAGCTAGGGACGACAGGCGGTGGGTCTCGTTTCGAGGTCGAAATAAAAAGTTGCTTTTTGAAATAATTAAATAATTTATATATTTATATACTCTCCTCTCTCTCTCTTACTTCACTCAGTCAAAACGAAAAAAAAAAACCGACGGAGCTCCTTCCCTCCCCCCCCCTCGTCGATTGCTCCGCCACCACCCTTCGTCCACCGCTCCAGCCAGAGCCGCCGTTCTCCGGTCCCCCTCCCCTTGCTCCGCCCCCTCCGTTCTTTCCCTCTCGCTCCCCTTTAAATCCGAGCCAACGCCGCCAAATCAGACCGTCGGAGCAGCTACTACGCCACCGCCGCTTGGCTGACCATTCCCCTAGCCAACGGACCTCCGACGAGTCGCCTCCGACGCTGGATCCCCCCTTCCTTTGTAAAACCGAACACGGTGAGTTTATAAAACTGATTTTCTTTGTTTTTAAAAAGTGATTTTCTTTGTTTTTAAAAACTGGTTTTCTTTATTTATAAAAGTGATTTCCTTTGTATATAAAACCAATTTTTATTTTAGAAAGATTATATTTTTATAAACATGAAAGATTATATTTTTATAAACATGAAAGGTTTGATTTTTACTTATAAAGTAGCGTTATAAAGATATGATTTTTATCCATGTAGCGGTGAAGTAAAGATGTGATTTTTATTTATATGAATACCATATAAAAATATGATTTTTACCGTGAAGAGAAGAATATAAAAATATCGTTTTTATTATGAAGTAGCAAAGTAAAAATTAGATTTTTATAATGTATATAGCGTTAAAAAAGGATAAATAAAAATATGATTTTTATAATATAGAAAGAATAAAAATATGATTTTTATATTATAGAGATAATAAAAATATAATTTTTATATGATGTAGATAATAAAAATATGATTTTTATATAAAGTAGATAATAAAAATATGATTTTTATATAATAGAGAATATAAAAATGTGATTTTTATATACATAGCAACAATATAAAAATGTGATTTTTATATATGTAGTGGCTACGGACAACGAAAGTGATAAAATGTGAGCACGACGAAGATTTCCTACATATGAAGAGTTGCAGTGAATTGGTTTAGCTAGTTGGTGAGAACTTCTCAATTTAAATTTTCTTTTTTAGTTTGAAATATATACTAGGATGCAGACGGTGCTTAGCAGCACCCGACACCCGTCGTCTACAGACCATGGATGACTTGTTTGTTTAATTGCTGTGTTGTGAAATTTGATTGTGTGATGTGAAATGAAATAAAATATTTCATAGTGGAAAATATTTTATAGTTAAAAATATAATTTTTAACGTGTATATAAAATAAATAATAATAAACAAGAGATTTGTTTATATACACTGATTTGACTGATATTGATTGGGACGATAAATTTTACACATCGCCCAACTGCACAAATAAAATCTGTGTTTGATTGTTTGAAACCCCACACGGGTGTTGGGATGAAATTGGGCATACACTAATCCCAATAATTAGCTGTATGTCGATCGATTGATTGACAGGCTGTTATAAGCGTTGAATATTTATATTTAATGCTTATGCAGTTGTGTGGTGCACTCTGGATGATGGTTGATGATTTATCGTTGCTGTTATATACATGTGTTGTAGGAAATCCATATAGTTAACATTATATGGTAATTGATTGGGCCTCATTCCAATTTGGAAAATAAGGAATATTATAAAAATAAATTCATGTGTTGAATTGAAAATAAATTCATGTGTTGAATAGAAAATAAATTCATGTGTCGAATTGAAAACATTCATGTGTTGAATAAAAGCCGTGTTGATTAGATTGACGCCATTTTGACGTGAACGATATTTATATCGATTTTATTCATTTTTATAATGAATATAGAAAATAAAGTGATTTCAAAATATAACGTTTAGAAAATATTATCATTTGTATATCGATGATGTGGAATATTCAATTTTGATTAGAAATTGAATATGAAGTTGAAATTGTTTTAAAAACGAATTTAAAACGATTTTTAAAATAAGTTTTAAAAGGAAATCGACGAAATATATATAATATATATATTATATATATAGAATGGCCTGAATAGGACGCGCCGCACCGCGGCAGTTCGCGAATTTCGACCATTGACTTCGAATGGATATTACGGGAGATCCGACCGTCGGATTCTCCTAAAACCGGAACCGTTGGGTTCATGTCGAAAAGAGCTTTCTAACAAATATTAGAGATTTGAAATCTAACGGTTGGATTTGGAATTATGCCTAAATCAAATTTGGAAAAGGTCGCTGTAAGTGCAGTTCGATGGCCGTTGATGGAAATCGACTGTATGGGCCTTGATATAATTATTAAAAATAGTAATAATTTGTGTAAAGTCATAAGAAATAATTTGTGAAGAATTGAGATGAAAAATTCCATATTTAAAAAGATAAAAATAGATTTTTATCGAAATGAACTAGTTTTGAACTAGAATTATAATTCTATTTATTTTTAAAATAAATAAATTGGATTTGAAATGGTTTTAAAAGTAATCAGAATTTCCAATAATTGAATTGGAATGGATTTGAATCGAAATTGTCTTTGGAATATTTCGATGTTGGATTTCGTGATTATACATATATTGTTATGGGCATTTGAAAGATATATTTATATCGTTATTTCCAATACAATATTTGTTGGTCGTAGAATTTGATATTGAATATAAGCCGATATATTTTCTATTTAGAGCCTTGTATTTAATATCAAATGTGATTTGGGTTTGTCGTGAATGGTGTCTTCATTAACACTGTCCTTAAACCCAGTTGAGAAAAAGATTAAATCTTTTTATTTGGATTTAATGAAGTATACCAATTAAATAATATTTAATTGGAATTGAATTGAAATTAAATTTTGGGTTTATCGTGAATGGTGTTTTAAATAGCATTTGTTCTTTAACTCGATAATTAATGGAACGTGATTTTGGGTTGTCGTGAATGGTATCTTCAATAATACTATTCTTAGACCCAATGGAGTTAAGAAAATCAGAAACTAACTGGAGATTAGTTAAGTTGAATGATTTCTTGGGTATTGATCTGATGTTGGTTTCGGCCTTCGGGGTTAATACTTAGGGAATTGCTCACTTGCTATTTTACGGTTAAAGGCTGATTGAAATGTGATGTGATTTTGGGGTTTATCGTGAACCGTGTTTTAAATGACATCGGTTCTTTAACCCAGTTAAAGATTAAAACTAAGTGGAGTTTTAATGAATCTTTAATTAGATTGAAAAGATCGAGAATGGAGTATCACCAGTTTTGCTCCAGGCGATAGTTAAATCTTTAATTAGATTTGAACGTGAAATGGTAATTGAATTTAGCGATAACACCGTGGTGTTAGATATGAAGTATTACCAGTTTTACTTCATGGGATGAATAGGTTGAGATTGGAAAATTAAAACAAATGATTACTTCGGTAAGCTTCGTCGACTAGTTGAATTGATATTCAAAAGAAGATTAAAGAATAAATTTAAAAGAATTTATCTTTGATAAAATTAATGGGAACCTTTCCCTAAGAATGTGAAATTTAGAAACTAACTGTGGGTTAGCTAAGAAGGACGGTTTCCTGGTTATTGATCTAATGTTGGTTTCGGCCTACGGGGTTAATATTTGGGGAATTATTCTCTTGCTAATTTACGGTTAGTGACTGATGAATTGGAATGAGGCGTATGTTGTGTTTGTGTAACACCTGTTTATTATATACGCGAGTTGTTCAGAAAGACCGGGTTTATCCCATTCTGAATAACTGATTCGACGTGGTGTCG
Source organism: Allium sativum (assembly GCA_030737875.1). Lineage (NCBI taxonomy): Eukaryota > Viridiplantae > Streptophyta > Magnoliopsida > Asparagales > Amaryllidaceae > Allium > Allium sativum. The sequence continues at coordinate 921,213,572 of CM060926.1, read as the reverse complement.
AAGAGGAAGACGGTGGTTGAAGACCGGAGGTCTTCACATCGTTTGGGTGATTACTGATGATCTTGATTGGGCTGTACACCCAAGAGGAGGGAATCAGTTGGTGATCGTCCAGATGTACTTGGAGATCGATGGATATGCGAGGAATAAGGTTCCTCCGGTTTCGTTCAGGCCCAGAACGGACTTGTAAATGGATGTGTGTCTGACATCGGATTTCATTCTGTGTGATTGATATCGGTTGTATAGCGTGAATTGCCTGTGTCTCATGCTGAGATGCAAATGATCAAGGCTTCTTTTGAAAAGCAGAGTCTTGTGGTTGATGATCAAAGCACGACCTGTGTGGCATAGCTTTGTGTAGCGTTGGTTCGCGAGCCTTACACCCGGTTGTGAACCAGAAACAGGAGAAGGACCTCAGGGAGGACATGCATTTCTTTCTAGCTAGAAGTGGCGTCAGTGGTTTTACACGCCCTGACGAGTTTGACTTATGTGGTTGTTGCTGTTGTGAGGCACCTCAGATATATCGGTGACTATGTGAAGCCGATGGAGTCATTTGTTGGCTCATTTACGCTCCAAAGGACGGGGAAACGTAGTGTTCAGGCATTTTAATCCACATCGGTGGACCGGCCCTGTCGGTCCAAGGGTCACTCGAGCTCTGATCCTGAGACTCGAGCTAGACAGTCTCGAATCGGTAGAGGACTATCTTTTGCCTCGGTTCACAGATGGAAATCCAATTTTCAAATACGTGACTTTGCGGTTTTGATTGTAGAGCCTAGTATGGCGACATAGTAGCATGGGATACTATGTCGTCTATGATTGATACATTTATATTTGAAGTTGTTTTCATACACTCTACACTATAATAGTATCAAATGATTTGTTTTTAACGTATCAAGCATTCTTTGGCTATTATAAGGTAAAAACCCTATCCTCCGGCTTGCGTTGCATTGTGTAATGGGACCTGGGTCTTATAATAGCTTCATTGTTCTTTATTTAGCATTGCGCTATTTGTTTTATGCACTGATATTCTTGGGAGGAAACCCGTTCCGTGTTATACGGCGTGGTCCCTTGATTTACCCAACTTTAAAAATAAAGATTAATAACTGTTTTAGTTCTCACACCAGTCACATGACTGACCTGGAGTTTATTGTTTTTAACCTAAACTCTGGTGCCCCTATTTTCCGCACGGGCAGCTAGTAGTTTTGGTTTTGCAGATTTATATTCACAGGATCCTAGTTTACAGCTGGAACGATATCCGGAAAGCTCTGTATCTGTATATCTCTTTCAGTTGTGTGTTGTATTATTTTCCCGCTGCGATGTATTTAAATGTAATTTAAATCTCTGATATTTTCTGTGTAATATTTATTCATACTCTGTATATTCTTGTATTCTGATGGAATTGTTGTAATTAACAATGAAATGTTCTTTTGTCTACGTTCTGATGTGGCTTGTTCTCAACTTAATCCATGATTTCCCGTAAGGGGGATTTCAGGTCGTCTCAAAGTTGCTGAGTTAGGGAGTGATACATCCAATTGTCGAGGTTGACATAGGGTATTTACGCAGTAGGGAGCCGATCGCATGGGTAGCAATTAGTGCAACACCTAATCCTGATATATTAGTATTAGTATAGAGAAAAACTTGTTCTTGAGATATAAATGAGAAGCTTACTTGATCATTGTTTTATCTTGCTGTCTTGTTTATCTTGTACTTATATGCTACTGTACTTTCTCATCCATTCTTATTTACCTGTCTTGATACCTCTATTTCATGCTTATACTGAAAATCACTAGAACTCACCAGGCTTTATATCTGATCTATTTTGTTCCCTTCTCTTTCTCCCCCCCAATCCTCAGGTCCTTAGATTGGTAGTACTCCGCAGTGATCAGTTTTTTCTTCCAATGTGGATCATGACTTCTTCCGATTTGATGCACCACTTTGATTATCTTTCTACTTTGCTATGGCTTGTCAAAAGGGATATGGTTTTGCATTTTTGTACTTTGATATTTGGTATTATAAGACATACGATTTTATTTGAAGTATTTGGTATTTGATGATGTAACTGGTTTGGAACAACGTTTTTCTTTTAATAATAAAGTTAATTTTCCGTTGCATATTTATATTTTTTTGTGAATTTAAGTTACTATTTGCCTATTGCGTTTCATAAAACTTAATGCATTCTCTTATGAGTGACATTAACGGACGTGGGGTGTCACATATATATAGACTGATCCATTCGTGTACTCGGATGATCTATTGAAGTATATATACATTTTTTCCTCTTTTGTAAAGGGTATTGATGTATTGTATTTTATTCGTTCCGCTGTGAGATTCTGAACTACTTAGATTCTACTGTATTTTTTCCTTCTTCTTCTATTAAAAACATTTTTTCTTTCTTTTTTCTTATCCTCTAACTTCTTTTCTTTAACTTTTGGGATTTGATACTTGAATTTAAGCACGTGAATACAGAGGATGTATTAGTGCCAAAATTCGAGCATCGAATTTCGCCGTTCGTTACAATGATGCTTATATGTGGATCGTAAGTTCCAACTTTTCCCTCCTTATGTTTTCCTTATGCATATTCTACTTAGTTAATTTATTTCAAAGGCCAACCTCCTAATTAAATTTAGGCTAATTCTATTTATACACCAAAAATTGCTAAGTATATACCAAAAATTATAATAAACTATTATACACTATATATTTCTTTACATACACCATTTCTTTTACTAAATTATCCATCTTCCTTTTCTTTTCTCTTTCAAATTTAAAACACAACCACCCAAAATTCGAAATTCTTTGCATCAAATTGAGTAAAATTTAATAAAATGAAATTTATTTGTTGTATTAATATTGTAGCTTTTATAAACTTTTTGAAAAAAAAATCAATTTCAACAAAATTACTCTAATTTTACAAAATAAATCAACACTTCTAAATTAGACAATTATTTCTGAATGTTTTCTTAATTGATGTTTCAAATTTCATGATTAAATAATTCATTAGCATCTTCATTAACATATCTAGTTTGCATCAAGTTTCAATACTTTTAAGAATAATTTGACTATTTATATGCAAAACTTTTTAAAAAAGCAATTATGAGAAAAAGGTAATTTAGTAATAAAATTTTATAGGAAAATAATGGTGTATGTTAAATGATTTTTGGTGTATAAATAGAATTTGCCTTAAATTTATTAAGCGCAAATCTCATTCGGTCATTCCTTCATACATCACATTATTCATATATAATTACTTTTAATTAAATTCTTGAATAATGTTTCGTTAAAGTTAAGGATGTTACAAGCCTACTAACTCAGGTTTCACTCGAATCAATTGGACGAAGTCTGAAGTTGAAGAACTTGGAGATAGACATCTATTCCCATCTGTTCTTAGTTTCGTTCAGCAATTGAGATGCTCAACTATTTGAGATGCTATTGAACGCCTTATCTGATATAAAATGTGAAATTCACGAAGTAATCCGCTTGTAGAGATCAATTATATCACAAATTCTATAATCCAAGAATTCCTCTGTACAAAAAAGTAAATTCTATTTTTAAAACATGCGAAATGCTAGTAATATGACTTTACAATAATATTTTATGGAGAAGTTTATTTAATCACAAAGAATAGACACAAGCTGTGACACATTAATCTGTACCATCGAGTTGTTCCTTAGTTTACACCTGATCATTTAGATTTTGTATGTTTCAATTAATGTCTAATTTTGTACTCCCTCCGATTCATAATATAAGAAGTTTTAGGAAGTTTGCTTTATTTCAATATATAAGATATTTAAGCTTGTTATTCCAACTTTATCCCCGATACATAATAAATGTCATAAATGCAAAAGCTACTTTATGAGTATTTTTATGTATGAAAAGTAAGAAGTAGTTGATGGAAATTGAAAAAGTAGTTGACAACACGTGAAAAGAGAAATTAATGTAATTTAAGTATGGATTAAAATGTCATTTGAAATTTTTCTTAATTCTTGTGTCAACCTCTGAAACTTCTTATATTATGAACCGGAGGGATTATTTAAGTAGCTGTAGTTATTTTGTCGACCTTGCCTTTGAAATTAAACGGAAAGGTGGAATATCTGTTTGTTCGTTATCTTAAAGCAGTGTTGTAGGCATCTGTCATGAAAATCCTCTTCTCGACCCACAAACCCCTCGCCATTGGCCCGTATTTACGCTTCTATCCCTCTACTTCTTCTCCTTCCGTAATTTTCCATAATTCCCATCGTGCCCCTACCTCCCCAAAGTTCTTTATTCATACCCACCGCGCGCCGGTTGAAACAACTTCCCGTTTACATTTAATGGCGGCTGCTTCTTCGTCTCAGTCAGTTGAAACAGATCAGAAGCCGTTCGCCGTTCTATTTGTTTGCCTGGGTAATTTAAATATTGTAGTTAGAACCTAGTTTAGTTGTCTGATTTGCTTTCAATCTCTCATTATTATTTGGTGTAGGAAATATTTGTAGGAGTCCTGCTGCCGAGGCTGTTTTCAGAGACTTAGTTCAGAAAAAGGGGCTGGAATCTTTCTTCAAAATTGATTCAGCTGGCACAATTGGATACCATGAAGTAATTATTTTTTATGTTTACTTTTTTGTTTTCTGGGTCTGACCAGGTGTTATGAATGTTGAAATCATGAAAATAATTAAAATTGGTCTTCTTGCATTAGTCTGTTGTCAAGTAAGATGCCATATATATTTAGAATGGTTGCTGCTTTGTTGGGGGTATGGGTGAGCAGTACACTGTCCGTGAATTTTCTAAAAAAATGTTCATCAAAGATCAAACCCACTCATATACTCCGTGTATGTTCAAAGCAATTTATGCCCAGACTGAAAATCGACCCTTGCAACTTTTCTTTGGTATATTAGTGTTTTAGCTATATGAATGACCTTTTGAGGTTGACATTTGTCCCACATGCATTGTTTTTATTTTTCAAGTGGAAGGGTAAGATACTAGTTACAAATGTCGTGCATACAACTTAGAAGGGAGAATAGCCATATAATTTGGTCGACTTAAATTTTTTGTTTAATTTTAACATAGTTTCATGTTTTTGAAATGTATAGTCGGTTTTGTACTTCTCATGAAAGTAAATAAGACGTTATGGTATACAAATATAGTCATGTTTTCCAACAAAACACACTATATAACGTGTGGTATGAATATGCATCCATGTTGTAGTTTCGTAACTGCACCGTGAGTGGAAATCAGGCGTTGATATTTGTTTACTAAGGTTTGATATTTTGATTGGAATACCAAAATTTCAATCGAAACGAGACCAAATCAGAATCCCTGTTCAATAAAAAATAGCAGAGCTGGTCCTGAAACTTATGATGTCCGGTGCGATATACTGAATAATGCCCCTAACATAAAAACGAAAAAAGCACAACGATACTAAATAATATTCATATTGTAAGGCATTAATATTAGAAAATTGAATACTGCTATTACGGGCTAATAATGCATGCATTATAAATATAAATAACGTAGTTAAGTGCCAAAAAAAATAAAATAAAATAAATAATAAGTCTAAATATGAATTTTTTTACATGCAAGACTTGAATTATTTCAAATACTAGAAATCAACATTTGCTTCTTTTGTACCACTAGAAAGCTAGCACTCCATATATCTGCAAATTAAGATATGGATAACTTGGTCATTTGCAAAATATATAATTATAAAATAATAAACATAATATAACGTTGTTTTCATAATAAATAATAAAAGTAAACAACATGTGAAGAAGTGTGTCAAATACCTTCTTTTCCTCTTTGCAAAATGTATCATTTAAAATGTTTTCTTCTTACATTTTTAGAAGCAAAATATCAATGATGTTTTCATATTCAATTTCTTTCAAGATATCCTTTTCAATGCATATGATTGCTAATCCTTTAAGTCTGTGTTGGCTCATTGTTATTCTTAAATATGACTTCAATAATTTCAGTTTTGAAAACTTCGTTCTGCGGATGCAACCGTCACTGGAAGAGTTAGGAGAATCCTATATATAATCATCGCATTTGGAAACATATCCATACTTTTCAAAGACTCGCGCGCAACTCAGTTTCGCGTTCCTTCCTTCGATCGTTGCTCTTCTTCTTTTTTAACGGTCTGCGCTATGGAAAATTTGGTTCCCTAGCTTTGGTGATGCCCTGCGCGTATGCATGTTTCGCACTGGGCCAGGGCCGGTATTGAAAAATGGTAACTTTTGGAATTTACATGATAAGCTAAACAGAATTAATTTGTGTTTCAAAAATATTACATATTCAAAGTTTAAAAACTTAACTTTGCAAACAAAGAAAATTAGAAAAATTGTATCACTAAATATATATATATATATATGTATATATATATATATATATATATCATGTTGTAATGTGATTTATAAGATCATTTCTAAGGTTATTTGCGATAGGATCGAGCCACATCTTATGCATTTAATATCTGAAAATCATTCTTCTTTTATTATGGGTAGATACCAATGTTTTAAAAAACGTGTCTGAGGGGCGCCTCGAGGCGAGGCGGAGGGTAAAACGCCTAGAGGCGTGGTTGGAAAAGCGTTTTCCTCGTGAGGCTTAAGCCTCACTCTGTTGAGGCGTGAAAATCACCAAAAGCGTACGCCTTAGAGCCTCAAGCAGCTGAGGCGTACGTGTATAAATGTAAAAAAAAAACCCCTTACCTCACTTTCACGTAGTCACTTTTACTCCAGACTCGAAGAGGTTAAAAAATAATTGAAACTACATTCGAACAGGAATCGAATCGATTCCAGTTATGGAATCGAACTCGATTCCTTAACTGGAATCGAGCTCGATTCTGAATCGAGTTCGATTCCATAACTGGAATCGAGTTCGATTCCATAACTGGAATCGAGTTCGATTCCATAACTGGAATCGAGTTCGATTCCATAACTGGAATCGAGTTCGATTCTTGTGAAGGAATCGAACTCGATTCCTCACTGAAATCGAAAGAGAAAAGGGTTTTTTCTTTTGTCTTTTTTTTTCTATACAGAGGGCTGCTGCAGCCGTTTTAATTTTTTTTTTTCATTTTTTGGGATGTCCAGGCTAGTTTAAAAATGAGCAAACGCCTCATCTTTCCCTGAAAGGCTTACGCCTCAACGCGTCGAGGCTTACGCCTCGCCTCACGGACCCGAAAACGCCTCGCGTACGCCTTTTGCGTTTTAAAACATTGGTAGATACATTGCTGAAAATATTTTGCGTGCTCATGAAACAAATTAGGCAATTAAGTAGGAATGGAAATGGAGAGGTTTGTATTAAAACTGATTTGGCAAAAGCGTATGACATGATAAAAATGGGTTTTGTTTATCATATGATGAAGATGATGAGATTCCCAAGACTTATTGTTCAAATTATTAAACCATGTATTACCACTCCTACTTTTTCTATTCTGATGCAAAGAAGTCTAAAAGGGTTTATTTACAGGGATAAAGGCTTAAGGCAAAGTGATCCCCTATCTCCCTATATCTTTTGTGTAGTTATGTATTTTTTTTCTATCTTAATGTTTAAGGCCTTAAAAGCGAATTTGGTCCAGTTTGTTTATAAAAATGTGCCTAAATAACTCACCCGATATATGCTGATGACCTGATGATATTTTCAAACGCAAAGGTTAAAGGTGCAAAAGAAGTTAAAAGGGTTTCAGATAAGACGAGGGAGTTGGCTGGCTTAAAAATCAATAATTTAAAATCTAAAGCCTATTTTAGATAGGGTTGTCAATGGATATCCGAAAAATCCGAAATTCGTCCGCTACCGTATTCGAGAAGCGGATAAATATTCGATATTCAAGAAAACGGATGCGGATATGAATACGTAGATATCTGTATCTGAAAATTATCAGTTGAATTTTTTTTTTTTAACATCATGCTTACAATTACATGTATTTTAGTACAATGAATGAGATTTATTTATTGTTTTACTATGTCGGACTCGAACGTTTGTATTACATGCACTTGTTGAGTCAAAGCTTCACGGGTTGTTTTGATTTATGACAAGAAGAAGCTTCTACATCGACAAAAAGAAGACAAGATGACTTCATAGGTTAGAAGTTGATTATTTAGAGTAAAAAATGTTAAAATCTATCCTCAAATGATCATACTTCTAATTGCTTTAAAATATTTCTTATAAAAGCATTTTTTTATGCATATGACCGAAAACATGTCGACCTACAATTTTTTATAGGTCAACAGGTTTTTAAATTGTAACGGTCAAAAATAGGTCGACCTATAAATTTTTTTATAGGTCAACAGGTTTTTAAATTGTAACGGTCAAAAATAGGTCGACCTATAAAATTTTATAGGTCAACAGGTTTTTGAAATTCCAACGGCTAAAAACATGTCGACCTATAAATTTCTATAGGTCAACAGGTTTTTGAATTTTGACCGTTATATTGAAAAGTCATCTTCTTTCTTCAAGAGTTGCATCCATTTCTTCTCATGAATAAACACTTCTTTTGATTGCAACTCTTCACCAATAATTGCAACTACTTGATCTTTATAAATACATGAATTTGCAATCATTCAAATCACCTGAATTAACCGAATTTACTCTCTATTTTCTGATCTATCTTGCATTATTCTTTTCACTCAAAAAGCACTCAAAAGCATTCAATAATCGTTTGAATCACCAAGCATATTTCATACACTTGTGATTCAACTCGATATTTTACTTCCTAATCTTACTAAACATCAAATTACATTTGAGGATAAGATTATAGGAAGGGTGTACTCAATTGTTGACAAATCAGTGTTGAAGGAAGAACACATTCAAAGTCAAAATCTTATTATTGTTGAAGTCCTCGGAGTTGTAAGAGGCAAGTGTTGAAGTCCTCGTGGTATAAGAGGCAAGTGTTGAAGTTCTCGTGTTATAAGAGGCAAGTGTTGAAGTCCTCGTGTTATAAGAGGCAAGTGTTGAAGTCCTCGTGCTGTTAGAGGCGTGAAATCCCGTTCGGCTGCTCGGGTATTGTAAACCTGTTTCCTCCGGGTGAAGTGAGGTTGTTGTTTAGTGAAAATCCAGATAGAAGTCTGGGACTGGACGTAGGACGGTGCTCCGAACCAGTATAAAAATCCCTGGTGTGATTTTTCCTATTTACTGCATTTGCTATACTTGCTTATCTGTGATATTGCTTCTGTGAGATCTTTTTACATTAAATATTTACCTGCATAACTATTGTAAATATACAAGTTAGTATATCACATACTTTCCGCATAGCCATATTATAGATCCTGCACAAGTCGCGTGCAAACCCGACCCTTTCAATTGGTATCAGAGCACGGTCATCATATAACCGTAACACAGTTATTTGATATATTCTAGTAATATGGCAAATAACGCAAGCACTAGCACTAGCACTAACACTTACACTGAAGGTCAATCTACACAAAGACCTCCTTTCTTTAATGGCCTAAACTATAGTTATTGGGCAACACGTATGGCTTTCTATATGCAATCAACAAGTTATGATGCTTGGAATGCTACTCAGAAAGAAATAGTTAATCCAACTACTGAGTATGCAGAATGGACTCCTGCTGAGAAAACAGCAGCAGCAGTAAATGCAAAAGCAATAAATATGTTGTTTTGTGCATTAGACCAAAATGAGTATAACCGTGTTAGTATCTGTACCACTGCTTATCAAATTTGGCAAACGCTAAAAACAACTCATGAAGGTACTAACAAGGTTAAACAAGCAAAAATAGCTTTGTTGAAAAGTCAATTCCAAAATTTCAAAATGAAGCCAAATGAAACAATCAATGAGATGTATTCAAGGTTTCAAACTATTCATCATGCTCTTATTGGGTTAGGACAAAAATATTCTGACTTTGATGTAGTTTCAACAATCCTACACTCACTGACTAATGAATGGGAAGGAAAAGTATTAGCTATAGAAGAAGCTAATGATCTTTCTACCATGAAGCCAGATGAGTTGATAGGAAATCTAATGTCCTATGAAGCAAATTTACAGGCTAGAAGAGAACAAAAAGAAGAAAAGAAAAATGTTGCTTTTCATGCCGAAAAAGATGAAGACATTTCAGACTCTGAAGATGAAGACTTAGCACTTATTGCAAAAGGTTTTAAGAAGTTTTTGAAACAAAGAAAGGCTAGTCGATACGACAAAAAGAAGTTTGGATCAAACAAACCATCTTCTTCAACTTTGGAATGCTTCAACTGTCACAAAAAGGGACATATGCATAAAGATTGTCCAGAGAAAAAGAAGAAATTCGAAAAATTCAAGAAAGACAAATCGAAGAAAAGAGCATTCTCAGTAACATGGGATGATTCAGACTCATCTTCATCTGACAGCGATAGTGAATCAGACACTGAACAAGCAAATGTATGTTTTATGGCAACAGAGGATGAGGTACAAATTCCTACTTTTGAGGATATGCTTGATATTTATGATAAATTAATGTTTAAATTTAAAGATACAAAACATGAATTAAAAGAAGTCAAAGCAATGTTGAATAGAGCAGAACTAGAACGAGATATGTTAAAAGATGAAAAGAAAATATTAGAAGAGGAACTAGAAAAGGAACAAGAATTATCTTCTAATTCTAATTCTCAGTTATCTCTTTTAACTCAAGAAATTGAAGTTCAAAAAGAGAAAAATGATATTCTCATTGCTGAAAATCATGAGCTTAAAGCAAAAGTCAAGATTATAGACCTTGAAAAAGCTAGTTTACAAACAAAGTTAGATAACATCTCTAAAAATGTTTCTAACTTTAACAAAGGTCGAGAAAATTTGACTAAAATTATTGAGAATTCACAATCAGTTTCTAATAAACATGGATTGGGATATAAGAAACAAGTTATCAAGAAACATCTTGGTAAAAGAAAAAGGAAAAATAAGGTAGTGCAAGAAACTGAAGCTAAGAAAAATCTTAGTCTATTATATTCCAAAACAAAACCGATTGTGAAATCTCAAAAGAAGGATGTTAAATTTATAAAAGTATGGGTTCCTAAAACAAATAATAATTTGATTAGGAACAAGTACATTCAAAAATTTTTAAGTACTGTGCATCATAATCCAAATTATTTATATAAAGGGGATACCGGACCCATATGGGTTTGGATTCCTAAGACCTAACTCTTAGGACCCTATAAAAAGTGGGTACCATGGGCTTAATATTATTTTTGCAGGTCCCACTTAAGAAAAGAGGAAAATGGATTCTGGACAGTGGTTGCTCGAAACATATGACTGGAGACAAGAGCATATTAACGAATATTACATATTTTGATGGAGGCTCAGTCACTTTTGGAGACAATTCAAAAGGCTTCATCATCGGCAAAGGCGATGTGAGCAATTACGGTACTCCTAATTTACCTCTTATTACTAATATCATGCTAGTTAAAAATCTAAAACATAACTTACTAAGCATTAGTCAGTTATGTGACAAAGGGTTTACGATTTCCTTTTCAAATGAAAAATGTAACATACTCGACCAAGATAAAAATTTAGTTTTTGAAGGCTATAGAGACAGAAATATATATATTTTAAATATGAATTTTAATCAAAATTCAAATATGTGCCTTATTGCTAAGGAAAATGATCCATGGATATGGCACAAACGTTTCTGTCATATAAATTTTAAAACTATTGACAAGCTAGCTAAAAATAATCTAGTCAGAGGTTTACCAAATATAAGTTTCAAAGTTGACAATCTTTGTGACGCATGTCAAATTGGAAAACTAACCAAGTCATCATTTAAGTCTAAGAAAGTAATCTCGACATTACAACCACTTGAATTATTACATTTGGATTTATTTGGACCTACTCAAATACAATCCATAAATCATAGTCGGTATGTATTTGTAATCGTTGATGACTATTCTCGATATACTTGGGCTATGTTTCTTAAAAATAAAAGTGACACTTTTGAAAAATTCAAATCTTTCGTCAAACGTATTCAAAAATCGAAGGGACTTAAAGTAAAGAATATAAGAAGTGATCATGGCGGAGAGTTCGAAAATAATGAATTTGAACATTTTTGTGCAAAGAAAGGTATATCACACAATTTTTCCTTTCCTAGAACTCCACAACAAAACGGGGTTGTAGAACGGAAAAATCGAACGTTGCAAGAATGTGCAAGAACATTATTAAATGGAAGCATGTTACCAAAGCATTTTTGGGCAGAAGCTATAGCAACTGCATGTTATGTTTTGAATCGAGTTTCCATTCGACCTCTAACTAAAAATACACCATATGAATTATTTAATGAAAGAAAGCCAAATATTTCATACTTCAAAGTTTTTGGTTCGAAATATTTTATTTTAAACACGAAAGATCATCTTGGTAAATTTGATTCAAAAGCTGACGAAGGAATCTTTGTTGGTTATTCAGATCATAGTAAAGCTTATCGTATATTCAATAAAAGAACCAAAATTATCGAAGAATCACTCCATATATCCTTCGATGAATACTATCAGTTTCCTAATATAAAAATTGATGATGACGAAAATATCAATATAAATGACACTGTTGTCACAAATGAGGATTCTGACTCCGAAATTATCAACGATATTCCTCAACCTCCTGAGATAGTTTCTCCAACTAGAATAAGATCTCCTCCAAGAATATTGAGAGATCATCCGGCTCAAAATATAATTGGAGAAGTTTCATCTCAAATTAGAACTAGAAGTCAACTTAACCAAATGGGACATGTTGCATTCATTTCAAACATCGAACCTAAGAATCCTAAAGAAGCTGCTACCGATGAATATTGGATCATTGCTATGCAAGAAGAACTTAATCAGTTCGAACGCAATGATGTATGGGAACTTGTTCCAAGGCCATCCGATCAATCAGTTATCGGAACTAAATGGGTTTATAAAAACAAAGTCGATGAACAAGGAAACATAACTCGGAACAAAGCACGGTTAGTAGCTCAAGGATATAATCAAGAAGAGGGTATCGATTATGAAGAAACTTTTGCACCTGTCGCTAGACTAGAAGCAATCAGAATTCTTCTATCGTTTGCTTGTCATCATAATTTTAAATTATATCAAATGGATGTCAAGAGTGCGTTTCTAAACGGTTTTATAAAAGAAAAAGTATATGTTGAACAACCACCCTTATTTAAACATGAAAAATATCCAGATCATGTTTTTAAGCTTAAGAAGGCTTTGTACGGTTTAAAACAAGCACCACGTGCCTGGTACGAACGACTACGAAGTCATCTTATCGACTCTGGATTCCAAATAGGAAAGGTTGATCAAACATTATTTATTAAACATTCGCACAAAGATATACTTGTTGTTCAAATATATGTGGACGACATAATCTTTGGTTCAACAAATGAGAGACTTTGTAAGGAATTTTCAGATATCATGACCAAAGAATTTGAAATGTCACATATGGGAGAGTTATCATACTTTCTTGGTCTTCAAATTAAACAACTTCCAAATGGTATTTTCATAAATCAAGAGAAATATTGTAAAAATCTTGTTAAAAGATTCGGACTTGAAAATACTTCCGGAAAACCGACTCCGATGAGTACAACTAGTCATCTTGAAAAAGATGAAAGTGGGAAGAGTGTAGACCAAAAGACGTATCGAAGTATGATAGGTTCTCTCTTATATTTAACAGCTAGTCGTCCTGACATTATGATGAGTGTTTGTTTATGTGCACGTTTTCAAGCTGATCCCAAGGAATCGCATTTACGAGCAGTGAAACGAATTATTCGATATCTTAATAACACCAAAGATTTCGGTCTTTTCTATCCTAAGGATTGTGCATTCGAATTAGTATCATATAGTGATGCTGATTTCGGAGGATCACGAACGGATAGAAAGAGTACAAGTGGTACGTGCCATTTCATTGGAAAATCACTTGTTTCTTGGTTTAGTAAGAAACAAAATTGTGTTTCACTATCGACATGCGAGGCAGAATATATTTCAGCAGCTTTGGCATGTACACAGATTATATATATGCAACAAACACTTAGAGATTTTGGTATGAACTTAACAAACTCTATTATATATTGTGACAACACAAGTGCAATAAATTTATCAAAAAACCCAGTTAATCACTCTCGTACTAAGCATATTGACATTCGACATCATTTTCTAAGAGATGACATTGAAAAAGGAAATATAAATCTTGAATACGTTAATACAGAAAACCAACTAGCTGATATATTCACAAAGCCTCTACTAGAATCAATTTTTGTCAAATTACGTAGAGAGCTAGGGTTGGTTTCCAGAAAAGAACTCGAAGGATAATATTGTTTAATATGACAAGAGTTCGTATTTAGAAACCAATGACTTTTCTTTTTTACTATAAATAGCAGAGAGTTTTTCTACGGTAAAGCTAATGCAAACCAGTTTTTTATTTTCCTTAAAATAGAAAACTCTCTCTATATAAATACGTTTTGTTTTTGAGTGCTATCAGACAAACATTCTCTAAAAACTCTTATATATTTTTTTTCTTTTACCTCATGGCACACGTTTGTGAAAAATGTGCCGAAAACTCCCACATTTCAATCACAAGTTCCGAACCAACGGAACATAACTCCCCAATAACACCAGGTTATCATCCACCATCTCGAACGCCAGGAACCACCCCCACTCCTAAGAGAAGCAAGAAAGTTTTATTTTGCTCTCCCCGAACCAAAGAAAAGATCGACGAAATACATTACTATCAGCAACAAATGTTTTACGAGCAAAAACTCACGACTTCACGTTTAACATACCTCGAACGATTAGCTTCTCTCTTCTGTGGTTCTGACAGGCATGGCATACATGAACCAATTCCTATACCAACATCTTCACGAACTCCAAACTCTTGGGATAGAAGTTATCAAAACAATGAAGGAGCTAGTGAGAGATACAATTCTTGGGAACCAAAGAATCCATGGGAGCCTAGAAGATAAATTCTTTGCATTTAGAGTTTTTTCTAAAAATAAAATTCGTATTTGTTTTGTATTCACTTTTTGAATAAATATTTTTATTTTTATTCACACCATTTGGTAAAAACAAAATTAATCAGTACCTGTCGACCGTCACCATATTAGGCTGTCGACCGTTCCAGTAATACAACGCTATCATTTTTCAACCAGAAAGAAAACCTGTCGACCGCCAATAGTTTACCTGTCGACCGGTCTACACATAATATAAGGTTTATATTTTTTCCAGAAAGTAAACCTGTCGACCGCCTATATTTTCCTGTCGACCGGTCTGCACATAATTCATGGATTATATTTTTCCAGAGATTACATCTGTCGACCGCCCATATTTTCCCTGTCGACCGGTTTAAACATAATCCTTAGTTTATATTTTCCAGAACTTCAACCTGTCGACAGTCCCTAATCCACCTGTCGACCGACCTTATTTTTTTTTTTCAAATCCCTGTTAGACACGTTGGTTTCTATTTGATTAATTACATCTCTTCATTATAATCCATCCATTCAATATTTAAAATCCTTTCATCTCTTCATAAAACATCCTTACTTATTCATTCTCATCATCTTCAAAATCCATAACTCTTAAGAATTTTTTCTTAGTCCTTCTTCAATTTCCCCAATCTCTTCAATGGCTCCTAAGCATAAGAAGTCAAAAACCACATCTTCTCAAACCCCTGTCCAACCTATTGATTCTCAAATCAAGCAATGGCTTATGGATCCTCTTGCTGTGACTAGATGGAACAAGATGAAAGACTATACAATTCACCACGGATCCTTTCTAAAATTCTCTGATTTCGTCCTTTACGATGTTAGTGAATTATCAAGAAGAGCGGGTATAAAGTCTCTACTAGATTTTGAAGACAATAATATTGAGATAAGTCATACCTTGATAAAACTTTTTTATGCCAATCTCAATTTAGACAAATTTAAACCCCAAAACTCGGATAATTGCTTATGGTCCGTAGTCTGTGGTCAACACGTCTTTCTTTCCAAAGACCGGATGGCGGAAATACTCCGAACCCACAACGAAGGTATTCAATTTAGTAGTGAATTTTGCCCTATACATATACGAGATAGAAATAGTCATCTTTTTATTGAAGACCATAAGTCAAGTATTAAGGGTATCAATCTAAGACCATCGGCCAGACTTCTCCATCTTTGTATCACACATACTCTTCTTCCAAGGACTGGTAACTTTGATGCAGTGTATAGAGAAAACTTTAAAGCCCTGTATGCCATTTTTGCAAATATCAGGGTAAATTGGATAGACATGATTTTCGATGAGATTGTACTGGTAAATAAACGTACAAGGCCACACTTGTTTTACAACGAATATATCATGCGCTGTCTCATGGAATGTGGCGTAAGATCTCCCGAATCTAAAATATCAATACCAAAATGTATTGATAAAGCTTCTAAAAATAGGATGAAGTTACCGATTCCTGCTATGAGTATTATTCCGTTTGAACACTATGTTGAACAAGGTCCTCCACAAACATCTTCTTCTCAAATCCCAAGGCAAAGGCCTGAAGATGTTACAATTCCGCCTCCTACTTCTTCGACTAAGGAAACTTTTGAGCAAATTGCACGTAATCAATTCTTACTCGAAGCTCGACTAAAACGTACCGATAATAAACTCGACCGCTTGGACACCAAACTCGATAAACGGTTCAACAAATTAAAGTCTTTCTTCAGTACAATTTGGGAAGCAATCTCTTGCGCTTCAACTTCCGCAACCCTTGCTCAAGATCCCGGAAAACGACCTATGCCACCTACTTTTACATGGTCTTCCTCTGAAGAAAGTACTAGCTCTGGAGCGAGTACTCAACATACCCGTGGTCGTGGAATGTCATATATTGAAGAAGAAGCTCATGGCGATGTTGAAAGGGACAATGATAACAGCGACGATGAGGAACAAGAAGAGGAAGGAAACAAAGATGACGAGGATGATAGTGATTCGGACTGGCCTTCACAATAATCATCTCATAGTTATCTTTTAACCTTTTAATTTACTTATGTATTTAACTATTCTACTTCCTGGTACTTCCGGTGTGTCTATTTTGGTTTGGCTTGTAATATGTATGACAATCTATGTATTTCGTTCTACCGTTTATTCATGTGTTATTACTTAATCTTGTATATATTATTGTAATCACCCTTTTTGTCGATGACAAAGGGGGAGAAAATATTACTAACAAATGTCATGCAGATTATATAATTCAGGGGGAGCATATATACAGGGGGAGCATATAAGGAACAATATAAGCCATGTTGTCATCAATCAAAAAGGGGGAGAATGTTGAGTCAAAGCTTCACGGGTTGTTTTGATTTATGACAAGAAGAAGCTTCTACATCGACAAAAAGAAGACAAGATGACTTCATAGGTTAGAAGTTGATTATTTAGAGTAAAAAATGTTAAAATCTATCCTCAAATGATCATACTTCTAATTGCTTTAAAATATTTCTTATAAAAGCATTTTTTTATGCATATGACCGAAAACATGTCGACCTACAATTTTTTATAGGTCAACAGGTTTTTAAATTGTAACGGTCAAAAATAGGTCGACCTATAATTTTTTTTATAGGTCAACAGGTTTTTAAATTGTAACGGTCAAAAATAGGTCGACCTATAAAATTTTATAGGTCAACAGGTTTTTGAAATTCCAACGGCTAAAAACATGTCGACCTATAAATTTCTATAGGTCAACAGGTTTTTGAATTTTGACCGTTATATTGAAAAGTCATCTTCTTTCTTCAAGAGTTGCATCCATTTCTTCTCATGAATAAACACTTCTTTTGATTGCAACTCTTCACCAATAATTGCAACTACTTGATCTTTATAAATACATGAATTTGCAATCATTCAAATCACCTGAATTAACCGAATTTACTCTCTATTTTCTGATCTATCTTGCATTATTCTTTTCACTCAAAAAGCACTCAAAAGCATTCAATAATCGTTTGAATCACCAAGCATATTTCATACACTTGTGATTCAACTCGATATTTTACTTCCTAATCTTACTAAACATCAAATTACATTTGAGGATAAGATTATAGGAAGGGTGTACTCAATTGTTGACAAATCAGTGTTGAAGGAAGAACACATTCAAAGTCAAAATCTTATTATTGTTGAAGTCCTCGGAGTTGTAAGAGGCAAGTGTTGAAGTCCTCGTGGTATAAGAGGCAAGTGTTGAAGTCCTCGTGTTATAAGAGGCAAGTGTTGAAGTCCTCGTGTTATAAGAGGCAAGTGTTGAAGTCCTCGTGCTGTTAGAGGCGTGAAATCCCGTTCGGCTGCTCGGGTATTGTAAACCTGTTTCCTCCGGGTGAAGTGAGGTTGTTGTTTAGTGAAAATCCAGATAGAAGTCTGGGACTGGACGTAGGACGGTGCTCCGAACCAGTATAAAAATCCCTGGTGTGATTTTTCCTATTTACTGCATTTGCTATACTTGCTTATCTGTGATATTGCTTCTGTGAGATCTTTTTACATTAAATATTTACCTGCATAACTATTGTAAATATACAAGTTAGTATATCACATACTTTCCGCATAGCCATATTATAGATCCTGCACAAGTCGCGTGCAAACCCGACCCTTTCAGCACTAAATGCATATTAGCTACTCAAATCTATTCAATTTCATCATATATGTTTGTTTTTAACAATTTTATGAGGAAGCGACTATTGGAAAACAAAATTAAACACAAGATTAAAGACACAAATTGTGAACCATTGGATTCATTTATCTTTTTGTGGTGAGTGAAATTCAGGGGAAGATATAGTGGTTTAGACTGTTTGTGTCTAATTTTATGTTACCGTTTTGTGTCTAATTTTGTGTTACCGTTTTGTATTTAAATAGATTTTTCCATTTTATGATCAATGAAATTGAAAAACATTTATGTTTAACTAAAAAAATTCATTTATATTTCTTGATTTATCGATCGTTGACGGATTGAATAATTGTCTGATATCCGTCTGTCGGATAAGGATATTCAATATCCGAAAATGATTTATGATACAGATATAGATATAGCACTATTCATATCCGAAAATATCCGTTGACAAACCTAATTTTAGTAGAGGAGTGGGTAATAAATGCCAGATGCTTCAAATGTAAGAGATGAAAGGAAGACCTCCCATTCAATATTTAGGAGTACCACTTTTTAATAATTATCTCCATTTCTCGAATTGTGCTGAACTTTTTTATAAAAGTAAGAAGTAGAATGGATCGTTGGACCGTAAACTTGTATGTATGGCAGGAGGAATTGAATTGATCTGCTATATTATTACTTCTATGGTTATGTATTAGTTGTTGGTTTATCAATTTATCGTCGGCTACCATTAGGAAGATTAACAAGCTTTGTGCAATGGCGCGGGAAAAAACATAAGATTGTTAGGGAAACTTTATGTACACCTAAATCAAAAGTAGAGGTTGGTTTAAAAAAGTTCAAATATATTAAAACAGCCTGTGTTATCAAAGCGCGCACTATAGCGCATAACGCAAGCTCTGCGCTATGGAACCAAAAATAGCGCAGGGGTTCCCTATAGCGCACAAATAGCGCGCTATTTTACCGAAGCGCAAAATAGCGCGCTATTTGATTTTTTTAATTTTGTATAGTAATTAGCCCAGACCCATTGAGATGCAACCATATCTACAATGTTTTCTGATTCTGCATGCATGCTTTTTCCTTCTATGGTTTGCATATTGCTTTAGCTAGTGTTCCATCAAGTTTTTATCAACGCATTTGACAAATTTTTTTTTACTAAGAACTTGACTTGGTTGGATGTTGTCCAGATACACCATTCTATATCTATATTCATTGGTTTAGGCTATTAGATCCAATATCTAGAAACAATAAACTTTTTTGTTTGTTTGAGCATCATCTGAAAAAAGATGCATGCAATATCTAAAAGCAATTCCAATATGTTTAGTATGCGGGACAACAAATTTTTTTACTACCCTTAAAAGTGTCAAAATATTTCCTTCTCTACTAAGTGAGATTTCTAAACACAAAATAACTTATAATTATAGTTTTTGACTTTTTTTATTTTTACTTGGTTGCTTTTATTGTTTATATTCTTACTTAATTCTTGTCATTAGAAAATATTTTACAGTTTATGCAAAATTGTATTTTTTTATGCATTTTGTTTGTATAATTTTATTATCATTACTCACAAAACAAGAATAAATTTTATCGTAATTCACACATATAAGACTAGATTTTAAATTCTATAAGACAAATATATTATGAGCCATCGATTATTTTTAATGTATAATATAAATTAATTAAACTTTCTCTAATATAATTGCATTTTATATCAACAAATATTCAGTATATGCATAAAGTATGATAGTTTTTGTGCCTGGAGTATTGAAGGGTTTGGATATGACATAAAATATGCAAAAACATAGAATTAAATTTCAATTAGATAAAATATACTTGATTAGTTATTAAAAATGCAAAAAAAAAAAAGTGGACCAAATAGCGCACGCTATAACGCATAGCGCAAGCCTTGCGCTATTTTGCGCTATTCGCTATTGACTACACTGAAAACAGCTGCAGCTCTTAAACTATTTTGGCATTTGATAGTAGTCTTTGGAAAAAAATGGGCATTTAGTATATATTGTTCCAGGAAACATTTGGGTTATGAATATTGCTAATAATAGCTCCGGAACAGGAAGTCCATCCTTAGACACAGAAAAGGGTCTAAAATGCATTAAACATTATTCAACGAAATGACAAAATACTATGTTATGGTTTGACCCTTGGTTAAATAATGACATTTTGGTTAACCTTCTGGGATGAGATTGTTTGAGCATTTGTGGTGGTGAGAATCTGATGTGTCCCATACCACCAATATGAGAAATATTGCCTAATATATATGCCATTACCCAATAGGCACCCTCCCCTTACAAGCTAGTTTTTAAGGGTGAGTTCTACCTAATAAGCCGTATCATTTGGTGCTTTCTCCGAGAACCGCTCGATGGAAGTTCGAGCCGCGAGAAGGGGCGACCTATAGGCCGGATTAAAATACTGATAGGTGAGTGGAGCCGTTCAAAGAGAAAAGGGATACTGTCGGTTCAGTGTCAATAGAGTAGGCCGACGCGGACGTCGGACTTTCGAAGAGCGGTGAAATGATATGTCTCATACTACCAATATGTGAAATATTGCCTAGTATATTGGCCATTAGATACCCTCCCCTTACAAGCTAACTTTTAAGGGTGAGTTCTACCTAATGAGCCGTATCCGAATCTAACGGTTGCTAGTATACTTAAAGATAGGGTTTTTAATCCTAATTGTTTACCAGTTTCTAGAATGATATATGGCCAAATCAAAGATTTCTCTGTTCACTCTAGCTATGAGAATGACTACTGGTGTTGGAAAAATAACCCGAATGAATTCTCTTTCCATTTAGCATGAGATGTTTTAAGAGATCATTTTCATGAACATGAATGGTGCAAAATTACTTGTCCTAAAATGTCTCTTTGTACTTACTAACTTATTCTCAACAGATTTAGCATGAAAGGCATTATGATTGATTGGGATTATGAAGTTGATCCTATTTGCGTTATATATATGGGGGTCAAGAGATTAGATATCACCTTTTTTTCCCAGTGTTTGCACTCATTTTATCTCCGGCTTCGATGTAGAATGAAGCTCCGTATTTCTCCTGTGTCTAACAGGTCGATTTAGTTAGATGAAGAATTGAAGTGCCTCAATGTAGCGTTTGCATCCAATGATTTAATTCAAGACATTTTGTTCAACAACATTGTGACGACCGTGTATCATATCCAGGTTGAAAGGAATTTGAGAATTCATGAAAAATTAAGCAAAGATAAATTTCAATGTTGGGAGTTTCTTGAACTAGAAATCAAATACTTAACTTTGCAGTTCTAGGAGGAAGGTCTCTAATTGAAACGGCAAGATGATCTTGGAGAGGTGGGGCATCCGTCGTCTAGATGAGGGATAATTTCATGATGTTTTGCCGTGTCTCTTTGTTTGTAAAGACTCAGTTTGGTTTTTCGTGGATTTGGGGAAGATGTGGTTTCCTTTGGTGACTTTTGTTTGGAGACTTCCCTGGTATACACATGTTTTAATCTAGTGGTCTTGATTTGTTTGATTGGGTATCTGTTGGTGGAGAAACAGTTGTTTGTTTTGTTTGGTTTTCTGTAGGGTAGGGGTAGTATGATGTGTAAGTTTATTTTATTGTCAAATGTACTTGAATATTTTATTGATGAGTTGTCAATAAAACACTGCATTTTTTTTTCCTATCTAGTACTTAAACGCTAAGTACTAGTACAAGATTTTAGTGAGGCGGTTTGCCCCTTTTTTTTAATAAAATAAATCGAAGTTAAATAATGATTTTTTTTAACCAGTGTTTAGAATATTTACAATTAATCAATTTTGTTTGTTCATAACTTATTGAAAAATTAAAGATAAAATGTACATTCTAAGTCGACAAAGTAAACATGTATCTCTGTAGTTATATCAAAAATAAGTAACGAAATCCAAAACTGAAACCGCTAAGATATACGAATCAAATCAAATCCCTAAACCAAAGATCAAAACCGAGATAGTAAACCTTAATTTTATGCATTTTATGATATGTAAGACTATAGAAAAACCCCTAATTTGCACCCAAGTGCAATTATGTGTCTACACCATGGCATTTCTTTATCTCAAACAATATTCATTTGTTTTAAAATATAAAAATGAATTATTTTTACATCCATATAACTGCCAAAATTAAGTTTAAATTGACTGATTGTCCACTTGCTGAAAAAAAAAAAAAAAAAAAAAAACCAAGCACGAGATGCATGCAAATTATGCCTTGCAGCTTGCAATTTCCTGATGGAGATAGGATATACATGGTTATATGACTGTATGTTTAAAAGTTAAATTCGTGGTCTTTTTTGACATGAACAAACACTTAGATAAAAACATACTTTTTTTATCCTTGTTATTTTAGTTTTTGATAAACTAATTAATCTTAATTTGATATGGAAAAAGTCATAACAAATTCATTTCTATGTATACTTAAAACGAGAAGCCAGTTTATAAGACTCTATCTAAGGTGCATGTGAGTGCATGCATGTAGATCACCAACCCTTCTTTATTATATCAGTAACAGCCCGCCATAGAAGAAAATTATTCCTGGTTTAACTTGAGCTCCAAATTATAAAACTAGCAAATTACAATTTCCAAAGCCGTTCCAATGGGCTTTGACATTATAACTTTAGTGTGTTTTTTGTAGGGGAATCCTGCTGATTCACGGATGAGGGCAGCATCTAAAAGGCGTGGAATAGAGGTAACATCAGTATCTAGGCCTCTACGACCATCAGATTTTAGTGATTTTGATCTCATACTAGCCATGGACAAGCAAAATAGAGGTGTTTTTTTTTTCAGTGTCTTTACTTCAAAAAGTTGTTGGAAGGCTGTGGTAAAATCATTACAGGTGAACTGATACATAGGTTAATACGTAGATGACATACTGGGTGCATATGAGAGATGGAGCTTTAGGGAATCGCTTCCAGCAAATGCCCAGAAAAAGGTTAGTATATACTTTCAGTTGAATGTACGGACACTTCAATTATTATTATTTTCAATGGTAGGACATTGCAATTATTATTTCGTTGTTTTCAATGGTAGGACACTTCAGTTATTTTCTATTTTCAGTTGAATGCCCAGAAAAATGTTAACCTATTGTACCTAATTTCAATGGTAGGACACATTATTTATTATTTAGTTTCTATTTTCAGTTGAATGTAAGTATATAGAAATTTTGTTGATTCGTAAGGGAACTAATGGAGCGCTTGATACTAACTGATACAATGATTTTATATGTTGCTACTATGTTTATCTCAAAGAGAAGAAATTTTCGTAGCTGTAATTATCAGTTCATTAAGTTCACGTTAATGCAAGTATTATGTTATTACTTGTTACTGAAATGCCTAAGAATAAGTGAGAAATTTTTAGTGTGATTTTGCCAAACTACCGATGCATGGCAAATGGGTATTTGAAAAGGGCACAGAGGGGTTGGTTCGATGAAAGAGGAATAAATTTTTGTACTACAAAAGGAACATGAAAAGAAGAAAGAGGAATGATTATTCGTGTTTATTTATATTTTTATTGTTCTTTATAAATATTTTCGATTGAACATGATATTGCTATTAAACTGTAAATTAATGCAAAATCACAAAAATAGAAACAGTTATATTAATATATTAATCAACTTAATGTGATTAATATTACACACACACATACATATATAATATCATATTTTTTACTCGTGAAAAATCAAAAATCTGAAAGTGGACAATTCTTTCAGAAGATGTCCACTACGGAGGGAGAGCCCAAGGGGCGACAATCTTTCTAGGTTGGGGTGGAGGAACAATGTCCCTTTGCACAGTGGTCAACGAGGCAGTGCCACCTAGTGGCTGTGTGGCAGCTTCATATCGAATAAACTATAAATGTTATCTATGTAACTTTTATTTTAACAAAAAGTATCATGTTAGTATTAAATTGTTTTATTTTTGCAAAAATATGTTTATTGGTTTTACGGTCGTTTTACAAAAAAGTAAATATTTTTATAAATTATAAATATGTATAATTTTTATAATATTCTAAATTTATTTTCACTTTTTAATTTGTTACTGTTAATTATTAGAGGAAAAGCCGTTGGCGTCCGAATGGTGTGCCCCAGCGGTTCATTTCCAGCGCTTCATTGGAATGAAGAGACCCATGTGACACGTTCCAATTTTTGACGTGACAGCTGCGTGTAAATGTCTGCATGCTCACCCTTTGTATATTGTTTTATTACTTTAGTTATCAAGTGTGCACAGTGATGTCCTGTATATGTTAGTATTAACTAGGAATGGCAATGGGGAGGGTAGGGGCGGGTTTCTCGTACCCCAGACCCGACCCGGACTTTTTAAACCCTACCCCAGACCCGCCCCGTGGACCCGGTGCGGGTCTGGAATTTCGCCCCGTACCCGAAACCAGTACGGGTCAGGGTAGACCCGACCCGCCCCGTGACCCGTTGATATCATGTTCTAATGTACATAAATTCATACACTTATATTTTTTTTATCAATAAATTATAAATTATATACATATTATAATGTGTTCACAATAATAAGAGAATATAATAAAATTGAGTTGTAAGATAATAGTTCAAAATATATGCATTTATTATTGTATGATTATCATTGATGCAACTTAATATTATGAAAATTTTATAGTTTGTTGATTGAAAGAATATAACATTCAAGTTTTAAACATATATATCTAAGAAGATTAACAAGTAATCATTGTAGTTATAAAGTGTTTAAATGATGTTTCAATCATGCGGGTCGGGTTGGGACGGGTTAGCCGTGCCCCAGACCCGACCCTAGACCTGGACCTTCAAAAGCGGGTTGCGGGTCTACCCGCCCCGAAGACCCTATGGGGCGGGTCTAAATGGGTCAAAATAGAGGCGGGTCAATCGGGTTTGGACCCTAAACCCGCTCCATTGCCATCCCTAGTATTAACCTCACAGCAGGAGGAAGAGAAGAGGCAAGTCGGAAGCATGTGCTTCTCATTGCTTCACTTGATCATAAACAGTTATCTTTTTCATTCAAAGTCACACAAATAAAACGAAGTGGAAGGATATAGTTTGAGACTGGTTGTTTGCAGTCCAAATGTAACACGTGATGCAACTTTTCTTTATCCTAGCCATGTAGCACTACCTGCTAGTCAATGGGGACGGAAGGTTTCCGTACCAACTAGAGCTTTTTCCACTTCTTCCAAGCATTGACGAAAATATGATATTTGTTCCGAGTTTCGTTAATTCGTGAAAATTAGTAAAACTGGAACGGCATATAACAATTCCGCTTTTTTCTCATGAAACATTTGAAAAGGAAAAACGTACAAATCTGTAGCTGATTTTGATGCTGAATATATTATGAGGCTGGGCGTGAACTGAATTCATAAGTCTGTAAGTTTGTTCATGACACTAAAAGCATACACTTGACCTGATCTAACAAGTTTGGACTTGATTTTGAACTTAAATTTTGAATAAAAATCTCAACTGGAATTCTGAATAATGTCAGTTGAGACGTGCAAGAAGCAAACAGTTGACCTGATTTCTGAACTCTGTTGACTTAATGACATTGGTGTGAATTTTAGAACTTAAAACTAACATTTACAGTGATGTTAGAAACTACCTAGAGTACCTCTAATTTTCAGATAAGCTCAGTAGTATCAGTGAGTGTGGTTAACTTAATATATACAAATGTCATCTGCGAATGTTAAAACACAATGATACTTGCGGTGACATTGTTTTAAAAAACCCGCCTCGATACTCGCCTCAAGGCTCGTCTCGAAGAAATAAGAGATAAAACGCCTTGAGGCTTATTCCAAAAGGCTTTTTACCTTTAAAGCTTACGCCTAAAAAATTTGAGGCATACAAAGCGCATAAAGCTTACGATTCGCACGCCTCAAGCAGTTGAGGCATGTGACTTAAAAACCTGTTTATCTTTAGTTGCAGATATTGACACAGATAAATGTCATTAAATTTTAATTATTTAATGGAAATAAAAAAGATTGTATAATATGTGTAGACAAACATTTTGAATTAATATAGACTTACCCGAAAAGCCCTTGTTTAGTTGGTTCCTAATTTCTATTGTTGGCTAGGTTAATTTAAAATGAACAAACGGAATGTTGCATGAAAGTGGTTAAAATTTAAGTATATGTATTGCGTTTTTTCTCTACCCGAAAGGCTTATGCCTCAACGCTTCGAGGCTTACGCCTCGTCTCACGGATCCGAAAACGCCTCTCGTACGCCTTTTGCGTTTTAAAACATTGGCGGTGATATTAAAAATACTCAGAATGCCTATAACTCAAAATAATACTTAGAAGTGTACATGAATAAAATTGAACTTCAGGGTTGAAAATACCAATACAATAAACAAAATACCAATGTTTTTACCTTGATTCGTTTATCAGAATGTTACATAGTGAATACAAAATTCGTCTGGGTTCCTATCCCCCTATGCCACCAAGAGTTTGTCTTCATGTGATCTGCTTCCACAAACTGCTAATTTTATATATAATATCAATTAGTGAACATGAAGGCATTGTAAACAATTTTGCAGATGATATCAATTTATATGGCATGATAATGATGGAATAACTAGGGATAATAAATAAGGAAGTCAGTTGAACTTCAAACAGCAAGTTAAGTATCCTTAAGCGCATACATTATGAAAAAAGACAATGAATGTACAACACACACATTGCAAAAGATTTTAAAATTATAATTCAAGACCACACATAATGCTTAAAAATATTACTACAATTTTTGGAAGTCATTGCCTCTCAGACTCAAAGACTTGCTCTATAGGTAACAAGTTTGCTTTCCATGCTAAAGTAGATTCAGACAAAGAAATCTCTAACACACAAAAAGATTGCTTACTCAAATATTGTATGACATTTTAAAGGATACTAAATATAGTAACACAAACAACATGCTTACAAAAGGATTGCTTACACATATGTGCATATTAATTTTCAGTTATATACTACACATGCATATGATGTCAAACAAGTATAAATCGAACATAATAATTATTTCACAGCTATTTCAAGTAATTGTATGTCCTTTGAAGTTCAAACTAACTTATATACAATTGAAACGAGGTATAATTAAATTCAACTTGCATGATGATGGTAGTATAACGTGTGTGAGTTTTAAGCACTCATGTCGACACGGATCTGAAACTGACAACGCCATCCACAAGCTAGCCATCTACACGTACTCACACACTACGAAACGGCACCACAACACTCGTGAACAATTGCTACAACTCACGCGCGGCCACGCGGACAACTACAGGATGTTGATTGGATGAACTGGCGTTGATCGTACCGGGACAGCATCTGAGCTGACAAAGATGGCTTGAATTGATGGGCAGTTTACAGACTGAGGCAAGTCTCTGGAGCGTAATGGTGGACTGTCCTGTGGTAGGAGGCGGTTGCCCGTGCGGTTGGTGTTGTTCGAAGGTGAAAAGGGTTGTGCAGTGGTGCTATGGTGGGGAGGCAATGCTGAGTGAGGGCAGCTGAGCTGAGGGTCGGTGAATGGAGAAGCAGTGGTAGGGCAGAGGCGAGACTGACAACGGTCTGGAAGTGGCTGATGTGGCGTGGATGTTCGAGAAGGCAGTGCTGTTCGGCTGGCAAAAGAGATGGCAACCTATATACTACAACAACAACAACAAAAACAAAAACAAAAACAAAAAAAAAAAAAAAACAAAAAAAAAAAAAAAGAAAAGAAAAGAAAAGAAGCATACAACTATGCATACTTAATTAAATAAATAAATCAATTGAATCTACGATTCAAGGTTTACGTCTAGCTTCGATTTTAAATTTTGAGCTTTACGATCTGCAATTCAAATCCCTTTTTGAAAAGCATGGCTAGTTTGTATCCCTTTTTCCAGGAATTCAACTTTGTTTACTTTATATAGTATATATGTCCAATAACATACTCTGCCTTCAGTTATTGCTTAATGCTCACGACGTGCTTGGTTTTCCTGGGAGAATTGTCACATATGCACCCTAATTATCGAACAAACGTAATACTTGAAAGGTAGAAGATTATATATTTAGAAAAAGAAAAGGCTATTATAATACATGGATATTCATAATTCATGTAATATGTTGTACTATATGCATTTACAAGCAATCAAATGATCCAATTTAGTTTGGTGATTCAATTCAAAAGATGCTGAATGCATATTTTTCTCATTGATGTTTTCTATTAATTGACACTAAGAAATGTGCAATGAAGCATCGTTACAATATAGAAATACGTTATGAATGTTCTAGACAAACGGTTTAGCTGTATATCACTGAGAAATGTACAATTGACGCTGAGAAATGTACAATTGACGCTACGAAATGTACGATTGATTGACACTAAGAAATGTACAATGAAGCAATGTTATAATAGCATTCTAAAATATGTTAGTAATTTGTTATTATCACTATGACAGTTACCGGTTTAGCTGTATATCACTGAGAAATGTACAATTGACGCTACGAAATGTACGATTGACGCTAAGAAATGTACAATGAAGCAATGTTACAATAGCATTCTAAAATATGTTGGTAATTTGTTATTATCACTACAACAGTTACCAGTTTAGCTGTATATTAGCCAATCAATAATGGTTATGGCAAGTTATTTTAGTTTAACAGTAAAAGTGATACGATAATTATATTTGCAAAATGATAACGGTGATCATTATCATAACAGTCCTAAATTTCATGGTCATCCTACGGTTTCAGCTCCATCATGGAATTTCAGTGCTAAAGCCTACTTCTGTATCGTGGTGGTTGTGATCCTAACTTGCAAAAAAACGTGAAGAAATGGCCTTACATGGAATTATTTTGTTGCAGGTTAAACTGATGTGTTCATATTGTAAGAAGCACAAAGAAACTGAAGTCCCAGATCCCTATTATGGAGGTCCACAAGGATTTGAAAAGGTAAATTTAATAAAGTAAAAGGTATACCAAGTTAAAATTGTCAAATTACCTAAATAGTTCCTTTGAATTCCACCAATTAACTTGTGTGTGTTTCACAGCATCCTCAAACTGCAGCACCTCAAAAGCTCTTTGATTTCCACCACATAGCTATATTTAAATAACTTTGTGGGTGTAGAGATAGTGAAATGAGAGAGATGAAATTGTATGGCGGAAATCAAAGGTTTTTTTGGATTGTTGTACTGTTTGAGATGCTGTGAAATGCTCCATGACACCGAAATTTGGAACCACGTTTTTAGCGAGAAAGTTTTTGGTCAAAAGCCTTTTAATTTCCACTTCACATTTATATTTAAATAAATTAGTGGATGCAGAGATAGTGAAATTGTGAGGCGGGAATCTAAGAGTTTTTTGTATTGTTGTACTATTTGAGATGCTGTGAAATGCTCCATGACATGAAACCACATTTTCAATAGAGTTTTTGGTAAGAGAAAGAAACGAGAATGTGGTGGAAATCAAAAGATTGTAGGAGTGCTCCGCTACACATTCTTGTGCAATATAAGAGGTGTAGCGGAACCCTTCCTCTCTCGTTCCTCTCATTCTCTCATCTCACACTCATTTTCTTTAATATAAATAAGAGGAGGAAATCAAGGGCCATTTGGGTTGCTCCATTTTTGGGTGCAACCGAACGTTTGCCATTATTATAATAATAATAATAATAATAATAATAATAATAATAATAATAATGCCTTGCCAAAATAGTAATAATGATAATACTAATAATAATAATTGCTATATTCTATATTAACGTTACCCATTTAATAGTATCACAGAGCCTAAGCAGGATAATATAGCTGTTGTTTTTTAGTTTAAAAAGCATTATGCATATGTATAGGGTTGAAAATTTATCTTCTGCATATAATTTTTTTGCAACATTCATTTCTCCAGGTATTAGATCTGCTAGAAGATGCTTGTAGCGAGTTATTGGACAACATTGTTGGCGATAACAGTCATATTGTGTCCTCTTAGTTTATAATGTATCATGTACAAGATATAATTATAATCATAGGCAGAAAATTGTCAATTTGTGTAATCTGGTATGACATACAGCTCATGAATACCAATTAATATTTTTTTGAAGGATTTAGACGTACTGCGTTTGTACGTCGCATGTGTCCTGTTTCTATTTAAAGCTAAAAGAGTTTGTTCGCTTGACTAACGGCTTTATAGGTGCTCTTTAATAAATGGCTCAGCTCCTTATCTTCTTCTCTGCTCAATTGTTTTTTCACCGTTTTCTGGATGCATGTTACTGTTGTTGTTTACACTACTAATATTAATAAATGTAGGCAATATTAACATATCGGATAGAACCGATGCTAAATGTTAATTATAAAAGTGAATGTTATTTGAACTTAGCATCGGATAATTTTATAAATACTAGCGTGTAATGATATATGATTTTGTGTGTGTTTGAAAAAAAAGTTTTAACACAAGTGGTGTTACAATAAATTTATATTATTTTTTGGTAAAGCTGACCGGTTTTTAAAGTGACCACAAACACTTATTATTATAATAAATAATAATTACAAATAGTACATGAGATTAATAGTATGTCAACCTACCTTATATTCGGTTTTTAAGATGAACCATTCATTGTCATCCTATCTAGGTTATGGTACATGAGCTAGACAGTATTTCTAGACCGACCACCAGCTACAAAATATATGTAGAAAGCAAATTGCATACACTGTCAAAAATAGGGCATCAGCAGTGACAAGCTACACAAGACAACATCTCGTTGCTGCACAAATATCTAAGACAATGACCAGAGCAAGTGCTATACAAGACAACATCACGTAGAAAGGGCCTCACAACAGAGGCCATATACCTTCTTGAGCACCGCACTATTAACCAAATTCACCGCAAAAGGACGTTGTACGATGAGCTCCAAAACTTTAAAGCCAGAATATGACATAAACAGAACTTCCCAACCAAAGAGGAGCATTTCAAAGGAATACGCCTGCCTTAGGAGGGGACGAGAGAGGAAGGCAATGAACCACCACCTAAACAGCATAAACGAGAGCGAAAGCTTCACTTGGAATGCCGAAAGGGAGACAGTGGAGAAAACAATACCAGCAAAGCTGGGGTCCGTTTGATTTTGAATAGGAAGAGTTATTTAAAAGAGATATTTCAAGGGGAATTTGTTACGAACAAGGAATGCGTTTTTTTTTACGAAAGGGGCAAATTGGAAGAAGCAAAATTATTATTTTATTGTTTTTGTATTTATTATTTTATTATTTGTGTTTGTATTTGTATTTATTTTTATGTGTGTTTATCGGATGTTCTGAAAATTTTAGAACGTTCTGAATTTTTTTACAAAATTAAGAAACCCGTAAAATAACACATTTATCCTTAATTAGTCTTCTTTCATTAAATGTTTTTTTATTTATAAATAGTGATGCCTCCTTTTTCGTAAAGAAAGCACTGTATTAAACGTTATGTTTCAACGCATGCAGCATGTATTGATTTCAACGCATGCACTGTATTAAAAGCCAAATGCATTGGAAGAAAGGAAAAGCTGTATTAATTTCTTTCAGCTTGAAGATCATTGGATTTGGCTGCTACGAACAGTGAAGACGCATTAATTTGGCTGCTTCCATGTATTTTAATTTTATGTAATGACATGAATTCCCAAGTTAAAGTGAACACTAATGTCGCACTAATGTCGCGTCTGATGCGCATCCGACGCGTCGGTTGCGTCAGACGCAAAAGCTTCATTTTCAACCGTTCGACTTGAAGGGGTATTTTGTGTGGGTCCCACGTCAACGCGTGAGACACGTCCGACGCATCTGACGCGGACGCCAACTGAACGTGCTCGTTCCGAAAATCAAACGCTACCCTAATCTTAGATCCTACCAAAACAGGGCCCAAGCATATGACCGTTACAAACTCACCAAGCATGCCTGACCAGCAAAAACTCCAAAAATTCGAAGAAGCAACCGTAAGAACTCAAACAACAAGCTAAAAACTACAACCCAAACTGCACAACAGGCCAACAGACTGTTTCCAACAAGACAAAATCCTTGGACTCATTGAATATCGTACTCCTCAAAAGGTACCAACACAACAGATATTACTAACCAGAGATGCCAGCAATTACTACGTTGGCTCACCAAGTCTAAGGCAGTGCACAACATCCCCAATGCAAATAAATCAACACTATGGATCACCTTCTTAATTCCACCTTTTGTGTGTGTGTCTATATATATATATATATATGTGTGGGTGGGTGGGGGGGGGGGTGTGTGTACACACACACAGAAGTTAAAATAAATGCTATTTTGGTTCATTTAATGCAGTTTACCATTGCTAGTTTAGTTAGTAATCTAATTTATCTAATGTTGGTTTAAAATAGCATTCTGTTAATGTTAAATTAATTATTTCTTTTGGAAAAATATTTCAAGGAACATAATAGTTTGAAAATGTAACAAATTGACTTTTCTGTACCGTTAAGCTGACATTCAACTATATCTGTCCAACTCAAAAGGCACAGGAAAGCGGATAGTTCGAAGAAAGAAGTTAAAGGTGAGAAGAAGAAGAAATAAATGTTAGAATAGAAGAAGAAGAACCACACTACAAAATCAGAGTAGAACAGAATCTCACAACGGAACGAATAAAATATAATATCTCAAACTCTTTACACAAAGAGAAAACTGTATATGTATGATTATATAATCAGAGTACACAACTAGATTAGATTATACAATCCGATAACACACACAGCGGAAATAAATTAATACCATAAAATACGGGAAGACGTCTCGATTCCGGCTCCTCTCCTGAAGCTCCAAGCAAAATCTAACTTGGAAAATATACTCGGTCTGAACCAAGCACATTTTGAGGAAAGCAAAATCACCCGGATCAGTTTGGAATACTTTCAATGATAAAACTCACAACACAAACTGTAATATCCAAAATATTTAACTACTTTAAGACCATAATTTTTGAATATAAAATGAATTCAATTTAGTTTAAACATGAATTTGGTTAATTATAAATAATTTTTTAATATAGTTTTAATATAAATATGTTTAAGTAATAAAATAGATGTTAAATTTTGTCAAAATATAATGGTATAATTTTGGTAAGAATTTATTTGGTTTTGTTACAATGAATTTTCCAAATACGTATTTATAAAACTATTTTAAACGTAATCTTTTCCAGTTAAATAAACATATTTAAATATAGATAAATTAAGTCAAAACAATTATTTGAAATGTTAAAAAAAAAATTGGCAGCATCGTTTGGTTTTGATAATATAAATCGTTGGTTTATAAAATGACAAAACATAGCCTAGAATTGAATAACTTGCAACATATATAAGCGTAACTAATTTGAAACAACCCTAAGGTGTCACAAATGTGTTCCTATGTGAAACCATGTCATGGTCCTTGGTTTTAAAAGAAGGCAAATAGTTTTAATGGTGGTTTTGCTAGGTGTATATATGCATGTGTAGGTAGCTTGGTAGAGAGACAAGTGTACATGATATAAATGAGCTTAATGCCCCTTAAATGAGTCTATATAAGGAGGCACTTACGTTCACTTTTCTCTCATTCCATTCTCCCTTCTTTTCCCTCTCCTTTGCCTCCCCCCTCTTTTCGGCCTTGTTCCCCACTGATCAGCCCCTCCCTCCCTCCTTCGGTCCTTGGTCACCTCCACTGGCAATTCACATCCGCCACCCCACCTCCCTAGTTGCGGTCGTGGAAGATCGACATCCTCCTTGAAGATCAGCCTCCTTCTTTATATATAGATGGGAAATTATATATATATATATATGTGTGTGTGTGTGTGTGTGTGTATATATATATTTGGGGGTAGAGAGAGAAAATAGTGCAAGACGTGGTGCTGCTGCCCAACGGTTCAGTCGAAGTCCTACAGTGAAGATATAAGTAGCAATGCGGGTGAAAACTTCTAAATTACTTTTGGTATGGTTAGTATTAATGAGAAACTCTACACGTTTTAATATGGTTAATTATAGTTGATAACTATATGTGTGTAATGTTGGATGATTGGTTGTGTAGTTAGAAACACTAGTACATTGATAAGTGTTGATTAACGTAATGCTTGCACGTAGTTTACAATATTGATTGATGATATTGTTGTTGGCTGATATGAATGATCGTATGTTGTTAATTGATGTTTGATGTAACACCCCACGTCCATTAATGTCACTCACAAGAGGAATGCATTAACTTCCATGGAGCGTATTTAGTGTATAGAACAGAATATAACAAGACAGATACAAATAATGGTACTTAAAAATTTTAAAACAACTTTTATTGCAGCGGAGAAATAGTTTGATTACAACAACTTCATAAACCAAGTACACTTAATATCCATCTTGACAAATTTGTTTTCTGAATACATAAAGTAAAAGGCATAACCCCAACACAAGTAGTCATAAAAGAGATGAGCTGAACTTTACTTTCAGCAATCCAAGCACTTCCAAACGAGAGAGAAAGAGATCCAAGATCAATCTCCACTAGTACTAGTCCCACCCTGAGAACCTGGAGGGGGGGGGGGGGAGGGGGGAGAGGAAGGAAGAAAAGAGGCGAAAACAAGGGGGTAAGACATAAAGTCTGGCGAGTATAATAACTTTAACAATATAATTATTAAAGTAATTAGGATAAGACATAAACTGGTAAAACAAGGTATGACTGTGAAACAAGTGGGCATGACAAAGCAAACAAGAGGAATATTCTAGCATACATCTCGCTCCTAATCACTATAGGATAATTACTATATTGCACCGCTACTAGTCACCCTAAAAGTTGATCCCGCCTACAAAACATAATAATGATAATGGTAGTTTTGTGTACCCCTAGCTGCCTTCATAGGTGTCGTCTGCCCCTATCTCCACTAGTTGTACCCACTACCACCATGCGATCGGCTCCCTAACTCGTAGATACCCGTGCTGGCCCCATAGTGGGGTGTATCACTCCCCAAAGTGGCAACTCGATACCACCAAAGATGCACGGCTTATATCTACACGATGCAACAACGTATTACCTACCAGCCCGGGCCCATGCACGCACATGACCCTGTTGGACTTGCGTTGCCACCACTAACCCGTTTTGACCTCTTACAATCAAACTCAGTAAGTGTGTCCAGTCCTCGACTTGGGTCGAGCTCACTAAGATACTTAATGGGTTACTAGTTTGAAAAGGGTCCCCACACAAGCTTTCCACCTATGCTTGGTCCCCACTAGAATTTTCCCACTTAACCCCTTCTTATTCATGTCTTCTTACATGTTTTCAATTTGGTTAAGTGTTTCTAATCGTATTTCACATGCCACCCAAGGCACCCACCTAACCCCCATGTCCTACCACATGTTTATCTGGTTAAGTGTTACTTAATTCATTATAACCGTAACTTTGTAAAGACCTCCCACATTAGACTGACATTTGCGGTTGCTGGAATTGCCGGGCGGGTTCGGGCAGTCTTATACTGCAAACGAGCTAACCTCGTGTCTTTACAATTGTTACGCATTTAATTCGTGCCCTTGACCTCTCACACTAGACTACCGTTTGTGGTTGCTGGATTTGTCGGGCGGGTCCGGGCAGTCTTACACCACAAACGAGTCTAACCTCGTGTCTTAGGCGGTTAATTATTACACATCTTTACTTAACCCCAAATTGGATTAATATCCCTATTCAAATTTGTAAATAAATTCCAAATTTATTTATGTCCAAAATTGTCACCTAAGTTATGTCCATAAATTCCAGGTATACAAATTTATACCAAATAATGTCTCAAATTTAATTATATGCCTTTATTGCTAATTTTATGCCAATTCACAATTATGCATATTCAATATTTTCCCATCGTCCCCCCGCTATTCGTACGTTTTAATATGACATATGTTAGACTCGCAAATAGTCTAACTTATAAAAAGAAAAGCAACATCACATAACATATAAAATAGATCTAGGAATCATGACATAAGTTTACATGGCCAATAACTTGCATATATGGATATGGTTTTCCTATAACTTGCATATGAATTTCATTCAAGCTAATATATGATTCACATACAAACTAGCATAGGCAATGGACATATAGAACATAAACTGCCATGGATCTAAATAAAGATCTAAACATAAAGATGTGAACTTGCATACAGATCTAAACATAAAGATGTGAACTTGTATATGGATCTACACATAAAAATGTGAACTTGCATATGGATCTAAACATAAAGATGTTAACTTGCATATGGATCTAAACATAAAAATGTGAACTTGTATATGGATCTACACATAAAGATTAATGTCACATGTTTGCATATAAACTAGCATATGTATCTACATGATTCACATATGTTTTAACATCCCAAACTTGCATAAGATTCACATATGTCTTAATATCCCAAACTTGCATAAGATTCACAGAAGAACATGTAATCCAACATCACGAACTTGCATATAATTTACATAAGAACATGTAATCCAACATCACAAACTTGCATATAATTAACATCACAAGATTCAAAATCATATTCTCATAATCCAATTATAACTTATCATAATTAAATTAATTAATTATTTTGTGAAAGCTATTATACTCACAAACAAAAAGAATAGTCTTGTCTTTCTGGGATCTGTATTCTGAAACTGAATTGCTCGCCTTTGATGTAGACTAATCGTTATTCTAATCTTAGATTTTATTTGATTTTGATTCAAGCTTCTATCTTGCTTTAGGGTTGAAAGAGAATGGCGGCTACTTTAGGCTCTCCATTGACGGCATGACGACTCTTGGTATTAATTAATGTGATTAGGGTTGAGGGTTTGGGAGTGTTTTTATAGAAGATTAATTAATTAAGAGCCGTCATATTAACCTAGAATCAATCAGGACCATACAGTCAAGATAGAATGACACCTCAGCCCTACTGACTCATCATCAAGTCAGAAAAGCATCATCTTTCAGATCTGCCCGGGGGGGGGAGGGGGCGGGGGGGGGGGGGGAGGGGGTGGGGTGGGGTGGTAGGTCGACCCCCTTGTCGACCTGTATGGGTAGGTCGACAGCCAGGTCGACCTGGCCTTTGGGCATGAATTTTCCCGCCCAGCCCACTTCCCTGTTTTGAATTTTGAATTTCTGATTTCTGATTCGAGCTGTTTTAATTTATTTAAATTCTGAAACTTCGGAAGGTCATAACTTCTTCATACGAAGTCCAATTCACACAAACTTGGACTCTATCCCAAGTAGAATTCCGAGACGAACGCAATGGCGTAATCCGTTTCCCTTAATTCCCACATTTGAAATTAAGTATTCTTTAATTTGTTAATTTTAATATTTAAAATCACGGGGTGTTACATTTGAATGTAATCACACACATATGACACCATAGCTATGGCATTATAGAAGTGATTAGTTAAGGCTCTGTTCCTTATAAACATGATTTATATTATTTTAATATTAAAATAATGACAAAAATGGAATTTTAAATTTGGTATCGAAACAATTTAGAAATGAAATTAAAGTATATACGAATAACTTTCATAAAAGGTAGAAATATATTTAAAACCAATTTTTATTGTTTATATCATGTACAGATTTAAAATTGATTTGAATAACGAATTTCAAAATTGAAGTTGAGTTAGGCATGTAAACGACGGTTTTAATTCAAACCTATTATTTCGTTAATCTTATATAATATTTAATTTGATTTTGGAAAATTTCGAAGTTCATCGGATTAATTTTTGAGAAAATAATATTATTCGATTAATATAATGATATTATAATATTCAATTTTGAATTTAAATTAAATTTGAAGTCATAATTTTGAAATATTGTTTTCAAATAAGTTTATATATGTTTATAAAGGTTATAATCATATTAGAAGTAAATAAGATGAACTTCTATTATAAGTCGTAATATGGACTGAATAGGATTAGTCGCTGCAGCCGTTCGCGAATTTCGACTATAAATTTTAATTACTTATGGCTTATGTAAGTTTAACTGGATTGACGTGAAACAAAAAATGTTTTCTTTCTAGTAACAATAGTTTCCAATTGAAAAAAGAATTTTTAAATAGAATTGCAATTTTGCAGTTCGATGATCGCAATTGGAAATCAAATAAAACGACTCTATAAAAAGTACTAAAAATATGGAAAAATTATGATAAATCATAATTAATCATTTGAAATTGGTATGGTTTGAAAACATTAAGGTTTGGATAATTTAAAAGTTATTTTGATTTAAATAGTTATTTAGTAATGCTATTGTAACGGTTTTGCAACATTTTCTAGAAATGATATATTTTGAAGTTTCAAACTTATTATTTGATATTCGAATATTCAAGAATCATTTTTAATGATTTATAAATATATTTTTGGAAGTTTATATCTCTTAAACAAATTTTTTTAAGTATAAAATCTTTTTTTTCTTTAAATAAGAAAGTTTTCCAAGTACCAATGAAAATTGGAAATAGCTGAAAGTAATCTTCAAATATTGTTATAATTCCATAAGTAAACTTGTACTATTCAAGGAATTTAAAAAGGTAGATTTACCATTATTCCGCTTATTGTATCAGAAGCATGGAAATTGATATCGAACATGAGCTGATGTAGTTTCCATCTAGTTCAATGGTTTCAGTTTAGTCTTTTTGAGATCAAGGTTTTTCAAATCGAATTAGAGAGAAATTATCTTTGGGTATTTGCTACGGAATTCCATTGGTAGAGGTATACTATTTGAGGAATTTGGAATATATTTATATTGTTATTCCACTTATAGTATTCGCTGATTATGAGAATTGGTATCGAATATAAGCTGATATAATTTCTGTTCAAACCTTGTATTCAATTTTTTTATCGATTTTAGATTAACTTGATCTATGGATTAAAGGATATGCTTAAATTTGTGAAATTTATGAATAAATCCTTAATTATGATTTAGATGGGATTACGAGATTTAAAGAAACTTCATGTTAAAAGATTTAAGGGAGCGAATCATTGATTTTGAATTTAAAAGAAATGGCTTTTTTAAAAGAAGGTTAAAGGAAGATCTCAATTAACCAGAATCAAGTGAAGGGGAGACTTAATTAAGATCTGATATGATCCAAAATTGTTTTTAAATTGCCCTTATTATTCGGAAAGTCCGGATCATATCTGGATCCAAAAACCATTCAGAATAGTTATACGATATTATGGAGCAACCGAAGACGATGGTTGAAGACTGAGAATATTCACATCGAATAAACTGCTTGTTGATGCCTTGGGTAGCTCTCATATAAGGTTATATATAGAAGTATCCTGGACGTATTTGGAGAATTTCGGATCTACAAGGGCCTCTCTCCTTTATTGGACGAGGAATAAGGTGTCTTCGATTTCGTTCAGACCTAGAACGGACTTGTATGGATGTGTGTTTGACAGTATTTTTTGTAATGTATCGATTGGTTTTTACTAAACATATTTCTTGTAACGTCCTGGAATTTTTGGCGATTCAATAAATAATTTATTTAATTATTTTATGTAGTGGTTTGATAATTATTTGGCTTGAATTAAATAATATTGATTATTTAATTATTTTAAATAGTTGAATAATAAATATTTTATTTCTGAAATAGTCGAAAATAGCTGAATTGGCAATACTTGTAAATTGGATAATTCAGTAGATTTAATTCAGTTTAAATCTAAATTATAATAACGAATATATTATTTAAAATGATAGTTGAATGTATTAATTATAATATAAATTATTATCGAGCTCGTAACGTCGCGATAGTTCGTAATATTAAGTTTTGAACTTTAAATGACTATACAGGATTCGTCATAAGTCGGATTTCTTCGAAAAAAAATGTTTGAATCTATTTAACTATATTTTTCTAATGGAAGTGAAAAATCGGGATTTCGTATTATAGATTGCGAGTTATGTTCAAATCAAATTTTCAAATAGTCGATATGGAATCGTTCATAAAGCATAACGATTTACTTAATATAATTAAGTGTTGGTTTCGAGTTTGGACAAGATCTTTGAGATGTAGTTATAATTTAATTTTTATAATTTTACTGTAATTTTAAATTTGGAAAATAAGCAACTTTTTTTGGGAGTGTTTTACAACCTATATCAGCATTTTGGGGTTCCACAGAATATGCTATCTTGTCTATTTTATTATATTTTTGGGATCGTCACACATTGGTCGACACAACGATATTTTTATTTTTGTCAATTGAGGTTCATAAATGAGTACAGTATTATGTAACGAACGTTAAACAAATATAAATCCTGAAACACAACTGTTGAACTAGCCCCATCCATACTAGAAGCATCATTCCATTTTCTTGCAATTACATTACTTGTTCTCAACCATCATAAGCCTTAACAATACTTGTTTCACTCAATGCCAATAGCCTACCTTGGGCAAGAAGCGTATTTAATGAAATTTCCAGGAAATGTTGGAGATACTTTTCACAAATCAATACCAGGTCACTTTTCTGGCCCACAGACTAAAGTACTATAAATAGGAACAATGATAACGCTCTAATCAAATAAATGAAAAGAAAACAATTCAAAAGTATGGACCTATCCCTTCTAAATGAAGTTATGCAGCCTATGTATTTTCATTTCATAGTCTACTTTGTATGCTCTTAAACGCAGCAGCTAATCTATATATGACATTGAAAAATCACCATCATGAACATGACTACACCTTCTAACCTATAGACAACACACGCGCAGTAGCTATGCTTTGAAAAATATAAGCTGCCGAAATTTCAACACCATCACCTACCCTAAGGCTATTCCTTGACCATCAAGGCATTCTTCTCCTATAAAATCACAACCATCTTCTACCATAAAATGCTATGACATAACAGCGTTCTTATCGTTTTTCTTCTTTATATATATATATATATATATATATATGGCATTTCTCTTCTTTTCTAGGGGTTCAAAAAAACAAACTTGTTGTATATTTTAAATGGCGGAAAACAATACTGGACGTGTTTGATTATTTTGAGGGGAGAGGTGAATGCCAATGATGTTACTTTATGGTTTCATGACGTAAGGTAGAAAGCTTTGAAAATTGTAGAGGAGACACAAAAGAGGAACAATTTTAAAAGCTGAAAGTGGGAGAAGGAACACATGCAGTTTTAATAAATGGAAGAAGACACGGATGTTTTTGGGAACAGGTAGTGGGACATGCGAGGTTTGATGTTGAATCGACAAAGGGAACGTTGGTATACACCATGGAAAAGTGGAGACAGTTTAAAACTCACAACAATAGTATAAAGGGAGAACAGGTACAAAAGTTTTATTTGGAGAAGAATGAAATTATTTTTGTTCGCATGGTTTACTTTATGGATGGCACTGCTGTTCGACGAGACGAAGGGGTATTGATCGAGTGTTATATGGTAGTGTTGAAGATGGAGAGCTGGGAAGAAGAGATTCAAGGAAGGGCATGGGTCTTTAAATGGCATGGTGGGGGAGTTTAACGCTGCCATGGGGGTAGTTTTAAATGAAAAGAAGATTGGTGAAGTAGTGAAGTATTTTAGGCATCGACGAAAGAAGAAGAGAGCGGAACAGTTTCAAGGTGGATGAACGGCAATGTATGGAAGGCTAGGCGGAAGGAGATGCATGCAAAAAGAGGGAATGTTAGCTGCATTTTGTTTGGGAAGTAGGTGGAAAGTTTACTGGAGGCGACGGAATTTGGTTTCAACGTGAAATGAAATGGGTGGAAATAAAATATGGCTGGCATATTTTGCTCAGCAAGATGGAAGAAGCATGATATTATTGTGGAAGAAGAGGACACGTGGGTGGGTTTTGTCTGGGCCTTGGGCTGACAATTAAAAGGGGGAAGCTACCAAGTTGATGAATGCCCCCATGAAGTTTGGAAAAGGAGAAGCTTGTTTTTTTGACCGGATATTCTTTTATGGGGGAGTGGAACTGTTAATGCAAGTAAAAGGGAAATGGGCCGAGGGGTATTTGGGTAAGGCCCGGTGTTATAATTTATTAAGTTTAAATTTAATATAAATTATGCACTAACTTAAAATTTATCGTATTCGGCTCTTACGATTTCGAAATTTAACAAAACCAGGATCCTTTAGGATCGTATGCTCACAAGCTACGTGGTGGAACCAGTTTGGAAAGATTTGGAGCAAGTTACAATTTTTGGCAAATTAAAATGTCTGACCAGATCTATCAAACATTAATCATTTTTCAACAATTAACGATCAAGGTGAGAAAACTCACTAACTCTATCCAGTTTTATAATTTTATAAACATTATTTAATATTTGATAAAAATGATTGAATGCTGTGTGATGGTTGTTTGGACGAATTACATATAAATTGGTTGAAATAATACATATAGTT
The DNA here is from genome assembly GCA_030737875.1 of Allium sativum. Classification (NCBI taxonomy): domain Eukaryota; kingdom Viridiplantae; phylum Streptophyta; class Magnoliopsida; order Asparagales; family Amaryllidaceae; genus Allium; species Allium sativum. The sequence continues at coordinate 921,170,783 of CM060926.1, read as the reverse complement.
ATATATATTGAACGTTTGTTAATTATTGATTCTATTTATAATAATATCTCATATGGATAGAAAATTATCATTATTTATGTTTATTAACATCTGTGGATGCAGGAAAACAGGTTTGAGGGATCCAACTGGATTCCTCAACAACTTATTGTTATTTTTCATATATTACATTATATGATGTGATAAATAATCTATGGTTTATTATTGTGTGTTGGGATGTTTAAATAACATTGACCCTGGATAATTGGTATTTAAAATACTATAAGAATATATTAGAGAAGAATACAAGTTTTAGAAAGGAAAAATCTAATTTTAATAGAAATTGAAATCCAAATGGACTAGAATAAAATAACTTGATTAGTTATATTTAACCAAGAATTTAGTTTATAAATGATATTTGGGAATGAGATGAAATAATTATTATAAAATAATTTGGATATGCAAATTCAAGAATAAATCTTAGAAATGGAAATGGAAATTGTTTTCAAAAGAAAATAATGAAATTTATTTTGATGTTCGAATGTGAGTAAGACTAAATAAAACAATAAGGGTTTACAATTATAATTCGACTATGTCGAATTATTTACTTTCAGAAGTTGTGTATTATACAAATTTGGATTTGATAAGATAACTAAGATTTGGTTGGAAACCAATAAACTATATTAGAATACAGAGTCGAGATTTAATTATAAACTTGATTTATATAGTTAACAAGAGGTTTATTTACAAATGGAATTTATGAAGCGAAACACGAATGTGACTTTACAAAATAATACGATAGATGGAATTCTTATCTATAATTGGTAATTACTATATAAATCCAGACTTTTATTGGATAGACGAGTCCAGATTTCTGGAAAGAAATAATAGTCACGTTTAATGTGAATAATGGTTTAAAAACCAACGTTTTGCAAATTGGAATGGTGAAAAAGGAAATTGGTAAATATTTGAAGTGATAAATTCAAAAATGAAATTAGAAATCGAATTAACCTGAAATGGTGAGTTTATTCCGACATTTGAAATGTTGATCGAATACAGATTTTGCGAAAGAGAGTTATACGGAGAAATTCGATTATATCGAATTCGGGAAGGAACTAATTACCTTCCGTTTTAATCAAGATTATTTAATTAACTAACTAATTAATTATTAATTATTTATTTGAAATAAAGAATCAAAGTTATATTTTTAATATTTTGGAAGCAGGTGTTATAACACTATCGTTATAACCAATGTTTTAGACAACGTTCGTTAAATATATATGAATGGATTTTTGAAATGTTTTCCAAATCTAACTAGAGATGTTTCTAAGTATAGAAATGAAATGATTTTGGAATTAAGAAATCAAGTTATGATGATTAGGAACTGACTGGAGATTAGTTAAGTTGAACGGTTTCCTAAGGATCGATCTGATGTTGGTCTCGGCCTCCGGGATTGATACTTAGGGAGTTGTTCTGTTACTAGTTTACGGTTAGGGACTAATGGACGTGAAAGAATAGTGACGTGTAAATAAGATGGAATTGTTTTCCAATGATAATGTATATTTTTTAAATATAGAAAATACGAATTTGGTGGACATATGGAAATATTTTTCCAATATAAATAAGAAATATTTTCTGAGATATAGAAAATAAATAGTTTAAACAGATGGGAACGTTTTTCAAGGAATCGTGAGAGAATAAGCGAGTAGGAGAAAATATTGGGTAAAAATATCGAAGGGTAATTGGGAAATGAAATGATTATTGATAAATAAATTAAAGGGGCTCAATGTTGATCGATGATTGATCGATAAATTTCCATTTGGAGATAAGGTCATTGTTTGTATGAATGTTTTTCCTTTGATAGTTAAATCACTGGCTATCAAGGTTTTTGATCACGTTGTCAATACGGAGAGACCAGGATCAAATTTATTATCTAAAAATCACTCCTTATGAGCATTTGCGTTATGAATCAAATATGATGAAGATAATTAAACACGGAGTTTATGCAAGGGCTGTTCTGGCAATCCTAGGTAGAAATTGCTTAAGATGGATTTACAGAATAGTGCCTTCAGTTTGTCCAGTCCCAGGACTTGTATGGACATATGTCTGACAGAGTATATCTAATAGATCACGTAAGTTGATCTCTTCAAATGTATTCACGTTTGGTGGAGGAGAAATTCGTTTCTCCTAGGTTTATACCCGTGGTATTTTTATGGAAATCAATTTGTGATTTGGTAGGTATGATGATGTGGCATTCAAAGTGAATGGAGGTGCAATCTGTCGAAAGATACGTTATGACCTCAAGCCTCATCAACCGGGAAATGACAAAAATCGGGTAGGCAACATGGCTATGTGGGTTACCCCCATTAGGGTGTATTGTCACCATCTAGAGAATATTCATATTTGTTACTTCTTTTCGCTTCTGTATCTCCGGGGAACGGTTATGTTGCTAGCAACCGTAGGTGACAATATATTCAATACACTCAAGAGAAATGAGTGGTCGGTCATATGTGGGCCGGATTACAAGACGTTCTTGTTGAACCCAGTGTATTCCTCTCTAGAGATACACTATCGGCAAGTGGTTCCATACCTTGTCATAGTCGGAATCCAATCTCCAATAACCGCCCACGGTTTTGATTGTATACTATATATTTGGAGCATGGATGCAAGTGTTATGCTAGATTGTTATTTATTTGTATCTAGACACTATCGTAATATCAGAATGATATTGTTTTCAAAAATGTTTTGGGATATCGTAAGGAAAAAACAGTTCGTGTTTATGTGTAGGTCGGACTTACAATTATCTTTTCTTTCAAAAAGGATTTTGAAAAGTTAAACCGTAATATTTGGAGTTTACCCACACCAGTCCAATGACTGACCCAAAGTTTATTTTGTTTTGTTTTCCTAAACTCTTGGGTGCCCAAATTTGTAGGGCAGTCAAGTAGTTATGATTTTACAAATACTTGAAGCAGCTTGGAGCAGGAGGCTTCAACACTAGTTATATATAGAGTTTATTTCCGCTGTGATATACATGTGATGTACCCTAATGATATATGTAAGTACAAGTACAATTTATATTTTAAAGTTATGTTATATATTATATTTTATTCGTTCCGCTGTGAGATTCTTGCTTACTCTGATTTTGTTCCGTTGTGATCTTCTTTTTTTATTCTAATTTTTTTTCTTTCTATTTCTCACCCTCTAACTTTTTTCTATCAATGATCTGCTATTTTCGATGCTTGAGTAGTCACATCATGTTTTGTGTTGAGTTTCGGGGTCAAAAGTCTTTGGGTCGTTACAGTGGTATCAGAGCTAAAGGTTAAGTGATTTTCTTAGCTCTGTGGCATGACTCGATAGAGATGGGGTTATTGATACCCTAGATTGAGTTTGAGTGTATATATATGAGCGTATGTTTGTAAATTGATATAAAAATCGTTTTATATTGTGTTGATTAGTTTGTCGAGTAGTTTATGAATTCTCGTCGATATAGTAATGCAAACTATGTCGATAAGTGTTTCTAAACTCTTGGACAGAGTAATTCCACACTATATGTTTTGAAAAGTGGGTAAATGAAATAATTTTACCCGAAATATATTTGATATAAAAATAAGTATATACATTGGAATTAATGTAATAAACTGGATGTGTTGATTGTAATTATAACCAAAAAGGATTATAATCGAAATGGTTATAAGTAACCAACCGGAATTCATTTTAATATAATTAGATGGATTAAATATGGATTTAAAACCAGAATTGAAACAAAATTCTAGGAAATTGGAAAAGTGTTCGTAAATGAATTTTGGATTCTATAAGGAAATTTTAAGATCCTGGGTGATTTGAAAATGTTTTCCAAGAAGTGTGTAATGACCCGCATTGGCAGAGGTATTATAATTAATTTATTTAATTATTGAAATAGCGATATAGTGAATTAAATGGTCGTGGAATTAAATAATGATGAATATTTGATTAAAATAATAAATTAAATAATATATTTAATTCTGAAATAATCAGAATTGGCAGAAATGGCGATATGGTGTGAACTGGATCATCTGTGATATTTAATTCAGCTTAGAGTTGGATTATATTGACGAAAATATTCAATCGACGTCAGTTTGAACGTATAATTATAATATAATTATATTTGAGCGCGTAATGACGCGGTAGTTCGCTATTTGGCGATTTGAACTTCAACTGAATGTACAAGATTCGTTTTAAGCCGGATTTCTGTGAAACAAGAAACGCGTGGAGCTGGTGGAGTATATCTTTCTAGTGGAAGAGAAAAATCGGGATTTCATCGTGTAGATTTTGATGTACGTCCAAATCAAATTTTAGAAAAGTCGCTGTGGAATTCCTTTATAATTTATAAAGGAATTATTTATATTTTAAAAAGGAATTTCAATATAAATCGAATATCGGGTTGACCCAGATGAAATATCGAGTTAAAAATCCATATGGGAATATTCTAGAGCTGTATGGTATCCCATTGTGGATATATATGATAATATCAATTTATTAATATTTTATTCAATTATATTCGAATATATTTATATAAATTTAAATAGGTTATTTAGGGCTTTAAAAATAGCCACTTTTGCAAACGAAGTCGGAATTCGACGAAACTAATTTTGTTGGATCCGCAATGTCAAATAGTTGTTAGATTTCCAGTTTGGTGATTTTTAGAGTCACTGAGTGGTCGTATGGATTTTTAGAGTGAAAAATAGTCAGTATTTTGACCTTTAAAAATACACAGTGTGAGCATAAAGAGTCGGAATTCGACGAAACCAGTTTCTTTGGGACCGTAATGTCGAACTCTAGCTGTATGTCCAGTTTCGTGATTTTTGGGTATCGTATGTAGTCACGAGAATTTTTAGAAAAGCAAAATGAATATATATATGAGAATATACCGGGAATATTCCTTTTATAAAATATCTAGATATTTTGTTTACCTATAAATAGGCCTTAAAATTTTCTAAACCTAATTACACAATTCCTTTGGTCAAATGGCAAGCCGTCGGTTTGTTTTTCTTTCTACAGAAAATGTTCTTCATCTTCAAAAAACCGAAATAAATTCAAAATAAATTCTATAAATCATTCTAAGTATGTATTTTGGTTAGTGATGATACTCTCTTCGAATTGGTGTGAGTTTTATTGGGTACGAACACGATAAGCGTTCGCTGGGTTTTTAGGCAGTGAGATAGGGTTCGGGTTTTGGGGGATTTAGAAGTATTGAATCGAGTTTCCAAGGTCGGATTGTGGATCAGTGAAGCAAGTTGCACCTTACATGAAATTTTGGTGGCATTCAAAGTTAATTGGCGTCGTTGTTTCCTGTAGCAGGAACAGTAGGGCCGATGACGCGTTCAACAGGAGGGCATCGGTGGTGAAGTGATGATGACGGGCAGGTGTACTTCGATGCGAGAAGTGCAATGGTACGTTTGAATTTCAGTTCTGGTGATCGGTTCATCATATCAATGGTGGTAAGGCACGGTGCATGTATCAGTGAACAGGAGCGGATTTTGGAGAGTTTGCGTTGGGGAAGAAAGTAGCAAATGGGGCTGGGATCGATGGGAATGGGTTGAGAATGTTGGGTAAGGCCCAATCATGTTTAAACAATATCAAGTGTGTATTTAAATAAAGTATAAACTTTAAAATGCTAATATCTAATACATACGGTATCAGATTGACGAACCGTAAGTTGCGTTGGGATCGTATGGACGGACTCCACCCAATGGAACTGACTGGGAATGGAGCAGCGCGTATGAATTTAGGGTGGAATAAATTGTTTGATTCAAATCAAACAACAGTTTATCGTTCTTCAACGATGGGCTGCCAATGTGAGTAAATCTCACTAACTCTGAACAGTTTATAATTTCATGTTATATTTTTAGAACTGTTAAATATTGGCTGATTGACTGTGTGTTAACTGTTTGATTGAACTGCTAGTCAGTTAGTTGAATTTCTATATTGATTCTGTTTAACAGAATATATCATATGGAACTGAAAGTGATGTTATCTATATTGTTTAACATCTATGATGTAGGGAAACAGGTTGGAGGAATCCAACTGGATTCCTCAACATTTATTTTACTGTTTTTCATATATTGTGATATATGATGTGATATATAATCTATTGTCGATTATATGTGTTTGAACGATACTGATCATCGTGATTTGATATGTTGAATACCATAACCTACCGAAATGTTGATAAGGGAATATTTTCAAAGTGATATTTGAAAATAAAATATTTATAAATGGAATATTTATAAATAAGAAATATTTATAAATTGGAATATTTATAAATAGGAGATATTTAGAAAATGAATAAAACGTTATAAAATGGAAACTGTTATAAGAAGGAAATCATTTGTAAAGTGAAGAACCGTTACTAAAAGTAAATCTTTATAAATGAATAGTTTAATCGAGTTAAAAGGAGTTAATCGATGTTAGTTTAATCGAGTTAAAAGGAGTTAATCGATATTAGTTTAATCGAGTTAAAAGGAGTTAATCGAATATAGTTTATTTGAATAGAAAGCAAAGGAGTTAATCGAATATAGTTTATTCGAATAGAAAGCAAAGGAGTTAATCGAATATAGTTTATTCGAATAGAGTTAAAGGAGTTAATCGAATATAGTTTATTCGAATAGAATCAATTGAGTAAATCGAATATATGTAATTCGAATAAAGTAAAAGGAGTTATCGAATATTAGTTATTCGAATAGAGTTAAATAGAGTTATCGAATATTAGTTATTCGAATAGAATCAAATAGAGTTATCGAATATTAGTTATTCAAATAGAGTTAAATGGAGTAAAGGAATAAATTGAATATAGTTTATTCGAATAGAGTTAGAGGAGTTATCGAATATAGTTTATTCGACAGGAGTTAAGTGAATAGAGTAAATCAAATAGAGTAAATCGAATAGAGTTAAGTGGAAAGAGTCAATCGAATATAGTTATTCAAAAGAAAGGTTAAGTAAGGAAGTTTGTTAAAGAATTAGAAGGGTGAACCTAGTCTATTTCAAGGTTAGAAACGTTGTTCAGTTAAGGTCTGAGAGGTAGTATAACCACAACTTGATTGACTTCATATTTAACTAAGGAATGGTTAAGGTTCGATAGTAAAGGATGGTTAAGTGAATTTAGTAATTAAAGGAAAGGGTTTGAGTTGGCATCGCGATGGTTTGTTTAAACATCTGTCTAAGTCCAATGAAGAAGCTTTGGAAATGTTTTCCAAATAAGAAACCAGAAATGTTTTCTAATAAAGAAAACAAGAAATGGAAACGTTTTCCATTGTTAATAACGTATATTTTACAAATTTAGAAAATAAGAAATATTGAATATAGCGAAACATGAGATAAGTAAATTAATGAAATAAAGAGATAAATGTTGAATGATGTTTGATCGATATAAATTTCCATTTGGAAATAATATCGTTGTTTGCACACCTGTTTTCTTCGATAGTTAAATCATAGACTATCGAAGTTTTGACCATTTTAACGTTGTTAATATGGAGAGACCGGTTGGATTATTATCCAAAGAACCACTCTGTATTGGCATAAGCATTGCATATCATATATGCCAAAGGAAATTGAAGATGGAGTTATGCAAGGGCTATCCTGATTACAGAATAGTGCCTTCGGTTCATCCTGTTCCTGGGTGACTTGTATGGGCGGATGTCTGACAAAGTATTTCCAGACGATCACGTATATTGATTTCTCCAACCGTACCAAGAGTGGAAGCGGAGAAGGAAACTTCTTTTAGCTAACACATAATGTAGGGTTGAGGACGTCAATCAATGATCTGATGGATTTGACGATGTGGCATTCGAAGTGAATCTGGTGTGATGATAAAGCGTAGCTTCTAGCCTCATCAACCGGTAAATGACAGAAATCGGGCAGGCAGCATGGCTAAGTCGGTCGCACCGAAGTAGGGTGTATAATCACCTGATCTAGAGTTTCATTTACTTCTAAAAATCTATTGTTGATGCTGTCCCATTCAGGAAACGGTTGCTGATCCCAACCGTTGGTGATATACATTCGATGCACTCAAGCGAAATGAGTGGTCGGTCAAGTGTGGCCAGGCTGCAAGATGTTCTTGTTGAACCCAGTGTATTCCTCTCTAGAGGTACACTAGCGAAAGGTGGTTCCATACCTTGTCATAGTTGGAAATCCATTACCCAATACGTGCTTGCGATTTTGATTGTATAATATGCAGAGCGTGAGATGAAAGCGTTTCTGCAAGATGATTATTATATTGTGGTTGATAGACATTATTATAATATCAAAAGGTTTTTGATATAAAGATAATTTGGATTCTCATAAGGGAAAAACCCGTTCCATTATACGGCGTGGTCTTATGAGATATCGATTACCTGCTTGAACTGTTTTACTCACACCAGTCCCATGACTGACACGGAGTTTATTTTGTTTTGTTTTCCCTAAACTCTTGGGTGCCTAAATTTGTACGGGCAGTCAAGTAGTCGAGATTTACAGATATACTGGAAGAGCTTGGAGCAGGAGGCTTCAGGATTAGATAGCTATAGTTATTTCCGCTGTGTTGTAAGTGCTGTACTTTGATAATGATATGTATATGCAAGTACAAATTTGTATTTCAAAGTTATGTTATGAAATATATTTATTCGTTCCGCTGTGAGATTCGTGTTACTCTGATATTGTGTTCTTATTCTTCTATTCTAAGTTTCTATCTTATCCTATCCTCACCCTCTAATTTCTTTCACTAATGACCGGTATTTTTCGATGTTTGGTTAGTCATCATTGAGTTTATGGCGATAACCAAAGTCGTCAAAATCCCGGGTCATTATAGTTGGTATCAGAGCTTAAGTTAAGTGAATTACCTTGGCTCTAGGGCGTGACTCGGTAGAGATGGGGTTAGTAATACCCTAGATTGAGTTGAGTGTATATATACGAGTGAACGTATTTGTTATTGATATAAAAATTTGTTTTATATTGTGGAGATTCATTGGTTGAGTTGTTTATGAGTTCTGGTCGATCAGTTTGATCCACTGTATCGGTAGGAGTTACTAAACACTCGAATACGATGGGTCAACACGATATGTTTTGAAAAGAGAGTAAATTAAAATAAGTTACCCAAGGTATATCTTGTTATAGAGAAGATATATATATCAAAATTATAATATAGTGGATATATTGGTTGTTATTATAATCGAGCAAGATAATAAATTAAATGGTTATGTAAATAACCAATCAGAATTCATATAAGTGAAATATGTGAAATCTGATGAATTAAATCTGAAATGTAAACCAGAAATTGAATTAAAATTCTAGAGAATTGGATAAGTTTGTAAACGGATTTGAATTAAAAATAAGGAAAATTTAAGATCTTGGGAGATTTTAAATTGTTTTACAAGCAGTGTGAATTATATTATGAAATGAATTTCAAAGTGAAAATGTTTAGAAATGGTTTTATAGTATTGAACTCACTTCGATCGCTGGAAAATAGATTCTGATGATGACAGCTGCATCATCAGTATTCATTTTCGAGTTGTAAGTGACGAATTGTACCAGAGATACTGTTTTGAATTTGTTTTGGGAAAGACAAGTGTGTTGAATTTCAAAATAGGATTTATAATATAGAATCGAATATAGAACTTGAATAAAGATAATTCAAATAGATTTAAATATAGAATTTGAATAAAGAGAATTCAACTAGAATTTGAATATAGAAATTCAAAGGGAGTTGAATATATGAAATTCAATGGAATTGAAATAGAGTTTGAATATAGAAATTCAAATAGAGTTTGAATATAGAAATACAAATGGAAATCAAATATAAAATTTGAATATAGAAAATATAAAGGAATTCAAATACAGGATTTGAATATGAAGGTGAAATGGAATTTGAATATAGAAATTCAAAAATTCAATTTGAATATAGAATTCAAATGGAATTTAAACTATAGAATTTGAATATATAGAATTTGATATATCGATTTGAATAACAAAAGTGCTATAAAATTTGAATAAAAATTGAATAGAATTAACTAAGTCGAAAAGGAATTAGTTAAACGAGTTTTGAATTTGAAGTTGAACTTTGAAAGGTGAATTGGATTTGTGAATGGATATTCGAAATCGAATATAGAACTTAAGTTTGAAATTTGAATTCAAAATAGTTAATAAGTAAGTTAAAATATATTTGAACATGTTATACTCAAATATGAAGGTGAAATGGGCAAACCGGTAATTTGAAAATAACTTAACGAACTAAGTTAAAACAATTGGATTAAGTTGAAATGAATTAGAAATGTATGGATATACATGAGACAGGTTTGGAATAAAGTATAGAAGTGAAATAAATAGAATGCTCGACGGAAAGGTATGTAGTTAATTCATATATGAGATTTTATGCGCCGTATCGGCTAGACGCTTGGCTTTTTCTTTTTCTTTTGGATTGGTGAGGGCCATGGGAGGCTATTTGAAATATCCCGATGCTCCCAGTACAAAGGAGGTTATGACGAATTTTTCCGGGAATTTAAGGAGTTAGAATATTTTTAAGATAATTTGATAGTTAGAAATCAACGTATCGATATATATATATATATATATATATATATATATATATATATATATATATATAGAAGTCGATAAGGAAACGAACTTAGAAATAGAATAGTAAAATCAAAGAAGAAGACTAAGAATAAAATCTAGTAAGAATAGAAAGAGGAAGCGTATACGTGTTTAAAAGTAAATAAGTAGTTGTATGGTATTGATTATTCGAGTAAGTAGTCATATCTGTTTTGACGTTATAAATGTTATTCAGTCAAGGTCTGAGAGGTAGTTATACCCCAGCTTGATTGATTTCATTATTAACAAATAAATAGTAAGATTCCAGGCCCGAAGATCAATGTTGAGTAAGAGTTAGTTGAATATAATATTTGGGTTGTCGTAACGATGTTTTACACAACATCTGTTTTAACCCAAATAAGTGTAAGCTTGGAAATATAATAAAGAATATTTCCTAAGTATAGAAAGAAACGAAATCGGAAAAGAGATAAGTAATTGGAATATTTTCCAATTATAAATAGCATATATTTTCTAAAGTTTAGAAAATAAAGGAAGGCAATATTCGGAAATGTTTTCCAAATAATGTAAAAGGCCAATATGGTTATTGAAAATATGTGGTTAACAAATATTGATAAACAAATAAAGAAGTGATTTAACTAATGGAATATTAATTAAGGGCTCAGTGACATGTTCAAAAGGAAAATTTGATTTTTGAAAAGAGTAAACTGTTTGAAAACTTCCCGGGAAAGACTGTTTGAATTAAAAACAAATTTAACAGAAATTTATGAAAGCAAATTTGAATTAAAGTAAAGCCAGTTAAGTGAAAACTGAATGGAAATGGAATGATATGAAAAATTCGTTCTTGAATAACTTTTGATTGTCAAGATAAGAATCTGAAATGAAAATTGGATTACGAAGTTAAGAGTTTGAAATCGAGAATGGAACTCGAATTTGAGATTGAATTCGACTTAGGTATAAGCGAATGGTTGTGTTGTGGATAAAAGCAGATTGGAATTTGATTGGGATGACCCTTGTATCCGCTGAATTGATAACAGGTGGAAAGGATATAATGATATGCCGACAAAAGGTACAAGTTTATATTTCTATTGGATATAAGATGTATGAGCCGAATTGGCAAGCCGCTTGGCTGTTTGATTTTCTTTTGGGATGGAGATGGCCCATAGAGGCAAGTTGGAGTTTGACCGATTGACCAGTACAAGGGAGGTGTTGGCGAAATTTTTCGAAAGGTTAAGGCATTAGAAAATTTTCAGGATTTTTGAAAATTTTCGTTGATAAGAATTAACTAATAATATTTAATTGAAATTAAATTGGTTCAGTTGAAACTGAAGTTAAGGAGTGAACAAATATGTTCTAACCAATCGATAGGGTCGTCCTCTACCTTTTAGCAATTTCGAGGACGAAATTATTTTAAGTGGGAAAGATTGTAATGACCCGCATTGGCAGAGGTATTATAATTAATTTATTTAATTATTGAAATAGTGATATAGTGAATTAAATGGTCGTGGAATTAAATAATGATGAATATTTAATTAAAATAATATGTTTAATTCTGAAATAATCAAAATTGGCAGAAATGGCGATATGGTGTGAATTGGATCATCTGTGATATTTAATTCAGCTTAGAGTTGAATTATATTGACGAATATATTCAATCGACGTCAGTTTGAACGTATAATTATAATATAATTATACTTGAGCGCGTAACGACGCGGCAGTTCGCTATTTGGCGATTTGAACTTCAACTGAATGTACAGGATTCGTTTTAAGCCGGATTTTTGTGAAACAAGAAACGTGTGGAGCTGGTGGAGTATAAATTTCTAGTGGAAGAGAAAAATCCGGATTTCATCGTGTAGATTTTGATGTAGTCCAAATCAAATTTTAGAAAAGTCGCTGTGGAATTCCTTTATAATTTATAAAGGAATTATTTATATTTTAAAAAGGAATTTCAATATAAATCGAATATCGGGTTGACCCAGATGAAATATCGAGTTAAAAATCCATATGGGAATATTCTAGAGCTGTAAGGTATCCCATTGTGGATATATACGATAATATCAATTTATTAATATTTTATTTAATTATATTCGAATATATTTATATAAATTTAAATAGGTTATTTAGGGCTTTAAAAATAGCCACTTTTGCAAACGAAGTCGGAATTCGACGAAACTAATTTTGTTGGATCCGCAATGTCAAATAGTTGTTAGATTTCCAGTTTCGTGATTTTTAGAGTCACTGAGTGGTCGTATGGATTTTTAGAGTGAAAAACAGTCAGTATTTTGACCTTTAAAAATACACTGTGTGAGCATACAGAGTCGGAATTCGATGAAACCAGTTTCGTTGGGACCTTAATGTCGAACTCTAGCTGCGTGTCCCGTTTCGTGATTTTTGGGTATCGTATGTAGTCACGAGAATTTTTAGAAAAGCAAAATGAATATATATATGAGAATATACCGAGAATATTCCTTTTATAAAATATCTAGATATTTTGTTTACCTATAAACAGGCCTTAAAATTTTCTAAACCTAATTACACAATTCCTTTGGTCAAATGGCAAGCCGTCGGTTTGTTTTTCTTTCTACAGAAAATGTTCTTCATCTTCAAAAAAATCAAAATAAATTCAAAGTAAATTCTATAAATCATTCTAAGTATGTATTTTGGTTAGTGATGATACTCTCTTCGAATTGGTGTGGGTTTTATTAGGTTCGAACACGATAAGCGTTCGCTGGGTTTTTAGGCAGTGAGATAGGGTTCGGGTTTTGGGGGATTTAGAAGCATTGAATCGAGTTTCCAAGGTCGGATTGTAAATCAGTGAAGCAAATTGCACCTTACATGAAATTTTGGTGGCATTCGAAGTTAATTGGCGTCGTTGTTTCCTGTAGCAGGAACAGTAGGGCCGATGACGCGTTCAACAGGAGGGCATCGGTGGTGAAGTGATGATGACTGGCAGGTGTAGTTCGATGCGAGAAGTGCAATGGTACGTTTGAATTTCAGTTCTGGTGATCGGTTCATCATATCAATGGTGGTGAGGCACGGTGCGTGTATCAGTGAACAGGAGCGGATTTTGGAGAGTTTGCGTTGGGGAAGAAAGTAGCAAATGGGGCTGGGCTCGATGAGAATGGGCTGAGAATGTTGGGTAAGGCCCAATCATGTTTAAACAATATCAAGTGTGTATTTAAATAATGTATAAACTTTAAAATGCTAATATCTAACACATACGGTATCAGACTGACGAACCGTAAGTTGCGTTGGGATCGTATGGACGGACACCACCCAATGGAACTGACTGGGAGTGGAGTGGAGCGCGTATGAATTTATGGTGGAATAAATTGTTTGATTCAAATCAAACAACAGTTTATCGTTCTTTAACGATGGACTGCCAATGTGAGTAAATCTCACTAACTCTGAACAGTTTATAATTTCATGTTGTATTTTTAGAACTGTTAAATATTGGCTGATTGACTGTGTGTTGACTGTTTGATTGAACTGCTAGTCAGTTCGTTGAATTTCTATGTTGATTCTGTTTAACAGAATATATCATATGGAACTGAAAGTGATGTTATCTATATTGTTTAACATCTGTGATGCAGGGAAACAGGTTGGAGGAATCCAACTGGATTCCTCAACATTTATTTTACTGTTTTTCATATATTGTGATATATAATCTGTTGTCGATTATATGTGTTTGAACGATACTGATCATCGTGATTTGATATGTTGAATACCATAACATACCGAAATGTTGATAAGGGAATATTTTCAAAGTGATATTTGAAAATAAAATATTTATAAATGGAATATTTATAAATAAGAAATATTTATAAATTGGAATATTTATAAATAGGAGATATTTAGAAAATGAATAAAACGTTATAAAATGGAAACTGTTATAAGAAGGAAATCATTTGTAAAGTGAAGAACCGTTACTAAAAGTAAATCTTTATAAATGAATAGTTTAATCGAGTTAAAAGGAGTTAATCGATGTTAGTTTAATCGAGTTAAAAGGAGTTAATCGATAGTAGTTTAATCGAGTTAAAAGGAGTTAATCGAATATAGTTTATTCGAATAGAAAGCAAAGGAGTCAATCGAATATAGTTTATTCGAATAGAAAGCAAAGGAGTTAATCGAATATAGTTTATTCGAATAGAGTTAAAGGAGTTAATCGAATATAGTTTATTCGAATAGAATCAATTGAGTAAATCGAATATTAGTAATTCAAATAAAGTAAAAGGAGTTATCGAATATTAGTTATTCGAATAGAGTTAAATAGACTTATCGAATATTAGTTATTCAAATAGAATCAAATAGAGTTATCGAATATTAGTTATTCAAATAGAGTTAAATGGAGTTAAAGGAATAAATCGAATATAGTTTATTCGAATAGAGTTAGAGGAGTTATCGAATATAGTTTATTTGACAGGAGTTAAGTGAATAGAGTAAATCAAATAGAGTAAATCGAATAGAGTTAAGTGGAAAGAGTCAATCGAATATAGTTATTCGAAAGAAAGGTTAAGTAAGGAAGTTTGTTAAAGAATTAGAAGGGTGAAATTTGTCTATTTCAAGGTTAGAAACGTTGTTCAATTAAGGTCTGAGAGGTAGTATTACCCCAACTTGATTGACTTCATATTTAACTAAGGAATGGTTAAGGTTCGATAGTAAAGGATGGTTAAGTGAATTTAGTAATTAAAGGAAAGGGTTTGAGTTGGCAACGCGATGGTTTGTTTAAACATCTGTCTAAGTCCAATGAAGAAGCTTTGGAAATGTTTTCCAAATAAGAAACCAGAAATGTTTTCTAATAAAGAAAACAAGAAATGGAAATGTTTTCCATTGTTAATAACGTATATTTTCCAACTTTAGAAAATAAGAAATATTGAATATAGGGAAACAGGAGATAAGTAAATTAATGAAATAAAGAGATAAATGTTGAATGATGTTTGATCGACATAAATTTCCATTTGGAAATAATATCGTTGTTTGCACACCTGTTTTTCTTCGATAGTTAAATCACAGACTATCGAAGTTTTGACCATTTTAACGTTGTTAATATGGAGAGACCGGTTGGATTATTATCCAAAAAACCACTCTGTATTGGCATAAGCATTGAGAATCATATATGCCAAAGGAAATTGAAGACAGAGTTATGCAAGGGCTACCTGTTTACAGAATAGTGCCTTCGGTTCATCCAGTTCCTGGGTGACTTGTATGGACGGATGTCTGATAGAATATTTCCAGACGATCATGTATATTGATTTCTCCAATCGTACCAAGAGTGGAAGCGGAGAAGGAAACTTCTTTTAGCTAACACATAATGTAAGGTTGAGGACGTCAATCGGTGATCTGATGGATTTGACGATGTGGCGTTTGAAGTGAATCTGGTGTGATGATAAAGCGTAGCTTCTAGCCTCATCAACCGGTAAATGATAGAAATCGGGCAGGCAACATGGCTAAATCGGTCGCAACGAAGTAGGGTGTATAATCACCTGATCTAGAGTTTCATTTACTTCTAAAAATCTATTGTTGATGCTGTCCCATTCAGGAAACGGTTGCTGATCCCAACCGTTGGTGATATACATTCGATACACTCAAGCGAAATGAGTGGTCGGTCATGTGTGGCCGGGCTGCAAGATGTTCTTGTTGAACCCAGTGTATTCCTCTCTAAAGGTACACTAGCGAAAGGTGGTTCCATACCTTGTCATAGTTGGAAATCCATTACCCAATACGTGCTTGCGATTTTGATTTATACTATGTATGTAGAACGTGAGATGAAAGCGTTTCTGCTAGATGAATATTATATTGTGGTTGATAGACATTATTATAATATCAAAAGGTTTTTGATATAAAGATAATTTGGATTCTCATAAGGGAAAAACCCGTTCCGTTATACGGCGTGGTCTTATGAGATATCGATTACCTGCTTGAACTGTTTTACTCACACCAGTCCCATGACTGACCCGGAGTTTATTTTGTTTTGTTTTCCCTAAACTCTTGGGTGCCTAAATTTGTACGGGCAGTCAAGTAGTCGGGATTTACAGATATACTGGAAGAGCTTGGAGCATGAGGCTTCAGGATTAGATAGCTATAGTTATTTCCGCTGTGTTGTAAGTGCTGTACTTTGATAATGATATGTATATGCAAGTACAGATTTGTATTTCAAAGTTATGTTATGAAATATATTTATTCGTTCCGCTGTGAGATTCGTGTTACTCTGATATTGTGTTCTTCTTCTTCTTCTTCTTCTATTCTAAGTTTCTATCTTATCCTATCCTCACCCTCTAATTTCTTTCACTAATGACCGGTATTTTTCGATGTTTGGTTAGTCATCATTGAGTTTATGGCGATAACCAAAGTTGTCAAAATCCCGGGTCATTACAAAGTGCGAAGCAATTTTGAAGTGACTTCAAAATGAAAAATATTTGAAATAAGTTTTGAAATAATATAGTATCGAATTCACTTCGATCACTAGAAAATAATTCTGATGATGACGGCCGCATCATCAGTGTTCATTTTCGAGTTTCTAAGTGACGGATTGCTACCAAAGATTTTGTTTTTGAATTGTTTTGAGAAAACAAGTTGTTAAAAATTCAAACGTTTCAAATTGCTGTTATTATTATTATTATATATAAATGTATATGATTTCAAACTGATCTGAAATAAAACCCAAGAATTTGAATCCTGAAATTTAAATTTAACTTCTGAAGGTAAATAGATTAGAATGTTAAAAGTGGAACTTAAACTAAGTTAAATAAATTTGGACTGAATTTGGAATAATCCAAAATGAAATTTGTTAAAGAGAAATATTGGAGATTCAAGTTATTAAAATGAATTGATTCTTGGAAAATAAGAATCAAATTTTGAATTTGGAGATGAATATAATTGATTTGAGAAATACATCAGTAAATGGAATGTCGTGACAGAACTTAACAAGGTTAAGAATTTGGAATTAAGATTGGAATTGAAACCTGAAATAGAATTTGGCTTGGGTATAAGAGATTTATTGGTTTGAGGATAAACTGATAGGAATGACATTTGTTTATGCTGAATTGATAGTAGATGAAAGTGAAGAGTTGAATGCCCGACAAAAAGGTACAAGTTTATATTATATGAGTTCGTAATACTGAGTTTTGAACTTTAAACGATTATACAAGATTTGTTATAAGTTGGATTTCTTCGAAACAAAAAACGTTCGAATCTAATTAACTGTATTTTTCTAATGGAAGTGAAAAATCATGATTTCGTATTATAGATTGCAAGTTATGTCCAAATCAAATTTTCAAATAGTCGCTATGGAATCGTTTATAAAGCATAATGATTTATTTAGTATAAATAAAGATTGGTTTCGAATTTAGACAAGATCTTTGAGACGTAGTTATAATTTAATTTTTACAATTTTACAGTAAATTTTAATTTGGAAAATATGCTATTTTTTTATTTGGAGTGTTTTACAACCTATATCAACATTTTGGGGTTCCACAATATAAGCTATCTTGCCTATTTTATTATATTTTCGGGATCGTCACACATTGATCGACACAACGGTATTTTAATTTTTGTCAATAGAGGTTCATAAACGAATACAGTATTATGTAATGAACGCTAAACAAATATAAATCGTGAAACACAACTGTGGAACTATCCCCATCCATACTAGAAGCATCATTCCATTTTCTTGCAATTACATTACTTGTTCTCAACCATCATAAGCTTTAACAATACTTGTTTCACTCAATGCCAATAGCCTACCTTGGGCAAGAAGCGTATTTAATGAAATTTCTTGGAAATGTTACAGATACTTTTCACAAATCAATACCAGGTCCACTTTTCTGGCCCGCAAACTAAAGTGCTATAAATAGGAACAATGATAACGCTCTAATCAAATAAATGAAAAGAAAACAATTCAAAAGTATGGAACCTCTCCCTTCTAAATGAAGTTATGCAGCCTATGTATTTTCATTTCATAGCCTACTTTGTATGCTCTTAAACGCAGCAGCTAATCTATATATGACATTGAAAAATCACCATCATGAACATGACTACACCTTCTAACCTATAGACAACAATGCGCAGTTGCTATGCTTTGAAAAATATAAGTTGCCAAAATTTCAACATCATCACCTACCCTAAGGCTATTCCTTGACCATCAAGACATTCTTCTCCTATAAAATCACAACCATCTGCTACCCTAAAATGCTATGACATAACAACGTTCTTATCGTTTTTCTTCTTTATATATATATATATGGCATTTCTCTTCTTTTTCAGGGGTTCGAAAAAACAAACTTGTTGTATATTTTAAATGGCGGAAAACAATACTGGGCGGGTTTGATTATTTTGAGGGGAGAGGTGAATGCTAGTGATGTTACTTTATGGTTTCATGACGTAAGGATAATGAATGGAAGGTAGAAAGCTTTGAAAATGGTAGAGGAGACATAAAAGAGGAATGATTTTAAAAGCTGAAAGTGGGAGAAGGAATACGTGCGGTTTTAATAAATGGAAGAAGACACGGATGTTTTTGGGAACAGGTTGTGGGACATGCGAGGTTTGATGTTGAATCGACAAAGGGAACGTTGGTATACGCCATGGAAAAGGGGAAGTAGTTTAAAACTCACGGCAATAGTATAAAGGGAGAGCAGGTATAGAAGTTTTATTTGGAGAAGAATGAAACTATTTTTGTTCGCATGGTTTACTGTGTGGATGGCATTGTTGTCTGACGAGATGAAGGGGTATTGATCGAGTGTTATATGGTAGTGTTGAAGATGGAGAGATGGGAAGAAGAGATTCAAGGAAGGGCATGGGTCTTTTAATGGAATGATGAGGGAGTTTAACGCTGCCGTAGGGGTAGTTTTAAATGGAAAGAAAATTGGTGAAGTAGCGAAGTATTTTAGACACCGGCGAAAGAAGAACAGAGCAGAACAATTTCAAGGTGGATGAACGGCAATGTATGGAAGGCTACGGGGAAGGAGATGCATGTAAAAAGAGGGAACGTTAGCAGCATTTTGTTTGGGAAGTAGGTGGAAAGTTTATTGGGGGCGATGGAATTTGGTTTCAACGTGAAATGAAATAGGTGGAGACAAAATGTAACAACCCGGATTTTCAGAACAATTTTTTTTTAGCTATTTTAATGTATTTTGAATATTTAAAATGATTTATTTTAAATAATAACAACTAAAAACTTATTTAAAACAAAGTGAGAATGAATAAATTTATTTTAATTATAAAACAAGCCTGAAATGACGCGGTAATTTGAAAATTCGACTTTAAATTTCAATTGAATGTACATGATTCAAAATAAATTATTTCAGTAAAACCAGAAATATTTGAATCTGTTTAATTATATCTTTGTAACGAATGTGAAATATCCAGAATTCATAACAAGAACAAAAAGTTATGTCCGGTTTAAAATTCAAAATAGTCGCTATGGAATTTATATATATTTTATATAATATATAGCCCTTAAAAATAGCCATTTTGCAAACGGCATCCATTTTCGACGAAACCACTTTTGTTGGATCTGGAATATCAAATTACTGTGAGATTTCAATTTTCGTAACTTTTGGACTCAATATGTGAGCATGATGAATTTAAACGCGTTTGGCAATTTCAGTTTGAATCTAGTCGACTGGAAAGTGACCAATTTTCAAACGGTCTCCAAATTCGACGAAATTAGCTTTGTTAGGACCATATTGTCAAAACATAGCTATATTTATTTTTCTAGAATTTTTGGAGTCAGTATGCGGCCCCGATGAATTAAAATGTGCGTACAAATTCAATATATACTGATTTATATATTAATTTAAAGAAAAACCGATCGAAACAGTCGAATTGGCTTACGAAACATATCCCACTGTGTTCGGAATGGGGTAATTAGTTTGAGGCATCAGTCGTTAGGTCACTTTTGGAGTTCGAATTAAAAAGTTGCTTTTTTGGGGAAAATAAATATAATTTAATAAAATTTTATAAATAAACCCTTTTCCCCTTTCTCTTCCCCGTCATTCCTCAGATCGAAATAAAAAAAAACAAAAATAACGCACTGCACCGCCGCGCGCTGCCACAACCCGAGCCACCGCCACCTCGGCCGGACCCCCACCACCGCCGCTGCTGCCACCGCCCGTCCCCCACGCCTCAGGCCGTCCTCCTCCACCTCCTCTAAATTAAAATCCCCAAATCGAAACCCGCCGCCCTGGCCATGCTGCCGCCTCTCGCGAGCCGCCACCGATGTCAAACCTCGAGCCACCCATCTCCGACCACCTTAGACCGCCATCCCCCACTCCAAACTCCATCGCGAGTTTTTATTTTCATTTTCATTTGTTCATGTAACTAAAAATATGATTTTTATATCAATAATTTCAGAATAAAGATTTGATATATATATATCTATAGCAATGATAAAGATTTGAATTATATATATATAGCAATGATAGAGATTTGATTTTTATATGTATATAGCGATGATAAAATTTGATTTTTATATGTATATAGCGATGATAAAAATATGAATTATATATATATAGTAGCGTTATAAAAATATAATTTATATATACAGTAGCGTTATAAAAATGTGATTTTAAAATTGTAAACATTGTATTAAAAACGTGATTTTAAAATTGTAAACACTATATTAAAAATGTGATTTTAAAATTGCAAACATTGTATTAAAAATGTGATTTTTAATATAAACTACGTGAAACAGATGGCGTTGAAATCACGGTGAAGAATAAAACGCGTTGGAGCAAATCCAAACCGTTCAATTAAGGACAGGTAGAGTGGATCCCAATGTGAGAACTCCTTCTCACTCAAATTTAATTACAGTTAAACATATACTAGGATGCAGACGGGGCTTAGAAGCCCGTGACACTATTTTATGTACAAACCGTGATTGTTTGTTTAGGTGTTATTGTGGAAATTTGACTGTATTGTGAAAATGAATTGTATTGCATTGTGGTTTTGGTTGTTTGGATTGTTTGTGTGTGGCACGAGCCAGTATCAGGAGAGGGGTAATGCTAGACATTACTCCGGTTTTAATATCGCGTCGTTATAATGCCGAAATTTTCTGAAATAAATATTTATTCACTAGAAATCTCATTTTTAATGTGTATGTGAATTATATAAAATATTCATGTGTTGAATAAAATGTTTGAACAATAAAAATATCATTTTTGTTGAATGAATGAAATATTGAAAATATTCAAGTGTTGAAATAAATATTTTATTGTTAAAAATATAATTTTTAACGTATGTACGAATGTCATAAAATTCTCTTGAAATGAAAATAAACATTCATTTACAAATCAGACGATTTGTTTATGTACACCTATTTATCTGATATAGATTAGGACGATATATTTTACACGTCGCCCAACTGCACAAATAAAATCTGTGTTTGTTGATTGAAACCCCACACGGGTATTGGGATGATATTTGATGTACGCTAATCCCAATTATTTAGTTGTATGTCAATCGATTGGTTGACAGACTATTGTAAGCGTTAATTATTTATATTTAACTCTTATGCAGTTGTGTAATGCATTCTTGATGATGGTTGATTGCATATCATTATTGTTGTGTACATGTGTGCATGAAATTCATATAAATAACATTATATGGTAATTGACTGTATCTGATTCCAATTCAGAAAGAGCGAATATTTTAAAATAATGAATATTTTAAAACAATATTCAGAAAAGAATCAAAATATGATTATGATGTCCGATTTTGGATGGACACGAAAATATTTAAATATATGAAGCCGTGTTGATTAGGTTTGCGCCATTTTGACGCGAACGATATTTATATCGATTTTATTCATTTTAATGATGAATATTGAAAATGAAATTATTTCGAAATCTGACATTTTGAATATATTATCATTTATATATTATAATGATATGGAATATTCAATTTTGATTTTATTCAAAATCATTTTTAAAAAGAATTTAAAACGATTTATAAAATACGATTTAAATGGAAATCGATGGAACATATAATATATATATATATATTATATATATATAAATAAATGGCCTGAATAGAACGCGCCGCGCCGCGACCGTTCGCGAATTTCGACCATGGACTTTGAATTGACATTACGGGAGGTCCGACCGTCGAAATCTCCTAAAACCAGAACCGTTGGGTTCGTATCAGAAAGAGCTTTCCATTGAATATAAGTGATTTGAAATGTAACGATTGTATTTGGAATTAGGTCCAAATCAAATTTGGAAAAGGTCGTTGTAATTGCAGTTCGATGACCGTTTATGGAAATCGACTGAATGGGCCTTAATAAAATTATTAATAATTTGTGTAAAATCATAATAAATGATTTGGAAAGAATTGGGATGAAAAATTCCATATTTGAAAAGATAATTTTTTTCCGAAATGAACTAAGTATTAACTAGAATTATAATCCAATTATTTTTAAATAAATAAATTGGATAGAGAATGGTTTTAATATAACCAGAAATTTCCAATGAATAATTTGGAATGGATTGGAATGGGAATAATCTTCGGAATATTTCAATATTGGATTTCGTGATTATACGGATATTGTTATGGAAATTTGGAAGATATATTTATATTGTTCTTTCCTATACGATATTTGTTGGTTTCAGAATTTGATATTGAATATAAGCCGATATAATTTCTATTCAGAGCCTTGTATTTGATATCAAATTGGATTTTGGGTTTGTCGTGAACGGTGTCTTCAGTAACACTGTTCTTAAACCCAATTGAGAAAAGAATAAATCTTTTTTAAGATTTTGTGAAGTTTTCCAATTAATTAATATTTGACTGGAATTGAATAAAAGAATTGGACTTTGGGTTTGTCGTGAATGGTGTCTTCAGTAACACTATTTTTAAACCCAGTTGAGAAAAGAATAAATCTTTTAATTAAGATTTTGTGAAGTTTTCCAGTTAATTAATATGGAATTGAATAAAAGAATTGGATTTTGGGGTTGTCGTGAATGGTGTTTTAAATAACACTGTTCTTAAACCCCGTGTGAAAAGAATAAATCTTTTAATTAAGGTTATTTGAGTTTCCAGTTATATTTAGTCATTGGAATTAAATGAAATGTGAATTGGGTTTATCGTGAATTGTGTTTTTAATGACATTCGTTCTTTAACCCAATTAACAATGAAATGTAAAATCTTTTATTAAGATTTAATGAGAATTTTCCAAAGAAAAGTTTTCCGATTTAATAAAATAATTTGGAATGGAATGGAATTCTATTTGGTAATAATCGAAGTGAACTTTTGTGGAGGAAAACTGTTATTATATATGGAATTTAAAAGGCTTTGCTGTTATTCCATTTATATTATTGGTTGGACATGGAAGTTTATATCAATTATATATATTGATCTGTTTTCCGCGTAGATTCCATAATTAATGGAATATGATTTTGGGTTTATCGTGAACTGTGTTTTAAATGACATTGGTTCTTTAACCCAGTTAAAGGCAGGATTTGTTTCCTAAATTTGAATAATCATTATATATTGATTTTTGGGAATTAAAACCAAGTGGGGTTTTAATGAATCTTTAATTAGATTGAAATGTGAATGTGATAATTTAAATTATCAAATTTGGGAAATGATCGAGAATGGAGTATCACTAGTTTTTCTCCAAGCGATAGTTAAATCTTTAATTAGTTTGAACATGAAATGGCAATTAATTTTACCAATAACACCGTTGTGTTAGATATGGAGTACTACCATTTTTGCTCCATGGGATGAATAGGTTGGGATTGGGAAATCAAATAAATGATTACTTCGATAAGGTTCGCTAATCCCGACTAGTTTGGAAAACCTTAATGAAGCGACCCAAACTCGCCCGTAAGAGAAAGCCCGGATGAGTTGAGAAAATGACGCATCAGAACACAAACAGAAGAACATTTCATTGCTTATTACAAACAATTTACATCAGGATACAAGAATATAACTAAGTATGAATAAATATTACACATTGGAAAATATCAGAGACTAAAATACATTACATAACAGCCGAAAAATAATACATAACAGAATTGTAATAAATAACGGATATAGAGCATTCCAAATATAGCTCCAGCTATAAACTAGGATCCTGTAAACTAGAAATCTGCAAAACTAAAACAACTAGCTGCCCATGTGGAAAATAGGGGCATCCAGAGTTTAGGTGAAAACAATGAACTCCAGGTCAGTCATGTGGCTGTTGTGAGAACTAAAACAGTTATTAATTTGATTTTAAAGTTAGGTAAATCAAGGGACCATGCCGTTTAACACAGAACGGGTTTACCCCCAAGAATACCAGCGCATAAAACAAACAGCGCGATGCTTATAAAGAACAATAAGCTATTATAAGACCCAGGTCCCATCACACAATGCAACACAAGCCGAAGGCTAGAGTTTTTACCTTATAATAGCCAAAAATGCTTCGTACGTGAAATTTCATATTTTATTATTACTATAAGTGAAGAAATCATCTTTAAATATAAATGTATCAATCATAGGCGGCGTAGGTACCCGTATATTACGTCGCCATACTAGGTTCTACAATTAAAACCGAAAAGTCATGTATTGGAAGTTGGATTCCATCTATGAACCAAGGCAAGGGATCATCCTTACCGCTTCGAGACTCTTTAGCCCGAGCCTCATGGTCAGGCTCAACTGCACCTTGGGGGCCTGTCACCCGTTGGTGATTAATAATACCTGAACAATACGTTTCTCTGCCCTATGGGGAATAAACCAAGCCAGTATGTCGACCATCATACCCATCAGCCCGTAGTGACCAACATATACGAGGTACCTTGCTATCCATCAAATAATAAGCAATATCCACATGAGTAAAATGTCCGGGCTCCCGTTTCTGGTTCATACCGGGGTGTGAGGCTCGCGAATTAATGCTCTACACAAAGCTATGCCCTTTAAGGTCATGCTTTGATCATCAACCCCTAGGCCCTGCTTTTCAACAAAAGCCTTGATCATTTGCATCTCAGCATGCCACACAGGCAATTCACGCCATGCGACTGATGTCTATCGATATATAACCTCTGAGCTCGTACGTCTCAGAGAAGTGTTTTAAGCAAGAAAATAAATACTCTGCCACCAAACAGATATATATTTAATAGAAATCAATCAACACAGAATAAAATCCATTGTCGACACATCCATTTACAAGTTCGTTCTGGGTCTGAACCAAACCGGAGGCACGTTATTCCTCGTCCCATATGTCCAATACAGGAAAGAGGTCCTCGCATATTCGGTCGATCTCCAAGTACATCTCGACGATTACCACTTATTACCTTGTCGTGGGATGCCTCCCAATCAAGACATCAGTAATCATCCAAACGATGCGAAGACCTCCAGTCTTCAACCACGGTCTTCATCGTCGACTTATCGTCGAATCAGTTATTCAAAATGTGTATTAACCCGACCTTTCCAAATAACTCGCGTATATTATAAATAAGTGTTACACAAACACAACATACGCCTCATTCCAATTTAGAATATTCTTTTATTCAAATATTCACATGATTAGGGAAAGGTTCCCATTAATTTTATCAAAGACAAATTCTTTAAATTTATTCTTTAATCTTCCTTTGGATATCAATTCAAACCAAATTAAGGTTTATCCAAACTAGTCGGGATTAGCACACCTTGCCGAAGTAATCATTTGTTTAATTTCCCAATCCTAACCTATTCATCCAATGGAGCAAAACTGGTAATACTCCATATCTAACACCACGGTGTTATCGGTAAATTTGATTACCATTTCACGTTCAAATCTAATTAAAGATTTAACTATCGCTTGGAGCAAAACTGGTGATACTCCATTCTCGATCATTTCCCAAATTTGATAATTTTAAATTATCATATTCACTTTTCAATCTAATCAAAGATTCATTAAAACTCCACTTAGTTTTAATCTTCCCAAAAATCAATATTAATGATTATTTAACCTTGGGAAATCAAGCATGTCGCATCGACAATCTACACCGCACTATTTATTTCTGTCGATATATAACCTCTAAGCTTGTACGTCTTAGAGAAGGGTGTTAAGCAAGCGAATAAATTCTCCACCACCAAATAGATATGTATTTAGCGGAGATCAACCACACAGGTCAAAATACAATGTTAGACATGTAATCCTATCTTTAACTGGGTTAAAGAACTAATGCCATTTAAAACACAGTTCACAATAAACCCAAAATCACATTCCATTAATTATGGAATCTTCACGGAAAACAGATCAATATATAATCGATATCAATTTCCATATCCGACAAATAATATAAATGGAATAACGACAAAGCCTTTTAATTTTCATACATATTAACAGTCTTCCTCCACAGAAGCTCACTTCGATTATTATCAAATCGAATTCCATTCCATTCCAATTTATTGTATTAAATTGGAAAACTTTACTTTGGAAAATCTCCTTTAAATCTTAATAAAAAGATTTATAAATCCCAAACATATTTCACTGTTAATCGGGTTAAAGAACAAGTGTTATTTAAAACACCGTTCATGATAAACCCAAATATCCAATTCTTTCATTCAATTCCAATTAAATATTAAGTAATTGGAAAACTTCTCTAAATCTTAATTAAAAGATTTATTCTTTTCTCAACTAGGTTTAAGAAAGTGTTATTTAAGACACCATTCACGACAAACCCAAAATCCAATTTGATATCAAATACAAGGCTCTGAATAGAAATTATATCAGCTTATATTCAATATCGAATTCTGAAACCAACAAATATCATTCTGGGAATGACGATATATATATATATATATATTTCTTCCAAATACCCATAACAATATCCGTATAATCACGGAATCCAATATCGAAATATTTCGAAGATGATTTCCATTCAAATCCATTCCAATTCATATATTGGAAATTCTGGTTATATTAAACCATTCACAAATCCAATTTGTTTTATTTAAAAATTATTGGATTTCAAATCTAGTTAATAACTAGTTCATTTTGATAAAAATATATTTTTATCTTTACAAACATGGAATTTTTCATCCAAATTCTTTCCAAATCATTTATTATGATTTTACACAAATTATTAATATTTTTTTTAATAATTTTATTAAGGCCCTTTCAGTCAATTTCCACAAAGAGTCATCAAACTACACTTACATTGACCTTTTCCAAAATTGATTTGGACATAATTCCAAATCCAACCATTAGATTTCAGATTACTCATATTCGTTGGAAAGCACTTTTCGATATGAACCCAATGGTTCCGATTTTAGGAAAACCCGACGGTCGGATCTCCTGTAATGTCCATTCAAAGTCAATGGTCGAAATTCACGAACTACCGTGGTGCGGCGCGTACTGTTCAGGCCATTATATATATAATATATATTATATATATTTAATCGATTTTTGTTTAAAACGTATTTTATAAATCGTTTTAAATTCATTTTAAAAACGATTCCAACTTCATTTTCAATTTTAAATCAAAATTGAATATTCTTTGTCATTATAATATATAAATGATAATATTTTCAAAATATCAGGTTTTGAAATCATTTCCTTTTCGATATTCATTATAAAAATGAATAAAATCGATATAAATATTGTTCAGTCAAAATGACCTTAATCTAATCAACACGACTTCATATATTTAAATATTTTCGTGTCTATCTCAAATCGGACATCAAAATCATATTTTGATCCATTACTGATGAAACACCCCACCTCCGTTAGGGTCACTCTCGAAGGGAATGCCCTAATTTTGGTGGAGGTTTATTAGTATAAGTCACAGATACACAAGACAGATATAAATACACATATTTTTGAACAGCGGAAAACAACAGCAACTTTTATTTCATTAAAATACGGGTTACACAAACCCTGCCATAATTTGTCTTACAATACTTCCAAAAACATAACATCTTCATAACTATCTTGATTACATTATTTAAAGAAGCATAAAAACATAAGTAAACTGCATAAGTCCCATAATTGCTGTCCAAAGCCATAGTCCAAAACGAAAAAGATTCAAGCAATACATTCTTTCTCTTCAAGATGGATGCGAAAACTGGTCAAGCTGCGGTATTCCCTCCTTGTGGACCTAGAGGGGGGGGGGAAACGGAAGAAAAGAAGACAAAAAAAAGTAGAGTAGGACATAAAGCCTGAGTAAGTTTAGGACTATTCAGTCTATGAATAAAGAACTGGGTATGATAAGTATAAACTGGAAATGGGAAAGCACCATAAACTAAGTTAAGTTGTCTAGAGTCAAATATACTATCGTACCCCATAATTAGTCTCTGCATTCATTCAAACTAGTTCCCAATAGGCACCCCATAATTAGGGTGAAATGATCCATTTCTAATGATCTGCTCCTACTCGCATAGTTACATGTGTCTTACGGCCCCCGATGTTGTAGTTACCTATGCTGGTCCCACCATGGGGTGTATCAAGTCCCATGGTGGCGGCCCGACACAATCCTAGAATGCACAGGTATGCTACTGGTGCCCAGTGCCTTATTTTTCTGCGCCGGAGTGTGTGCACGCCCACACCCCGTTAGAACCTACACTGCTGCACCGCCGCCGTCGATTTGACCTCTTACAGTCAGCCCAGTAATCGTGCCCCACCCTGCCTAGTTCAGGGTTTCCTGATACACCTTATAGGGTTACTACTGAAAAGGGTCCGCCGCTACTAGGTTTTCTATTTCTAGCCAACATGCTAAGTTGGTTTTTGTAAACCTAACCCCCAATCAGTCTATATAGTTTAGCATGTTCCATTTTGATTAAGTCTTAATTCAATTTACTTAATCCTATCAATCCTGACTCAGCCTTAATTGTCTTATTAAAGCCTCGACCTCTCACACTAGACAGGTATTGTTGTGGCTGCCTGTTGCCGGTTGGGTCCGGGCAGTCTTACGCCACAACTCAGTCTAACCTCGGGTCCTTATTAGGCTCCGTGTTTAACTACCCACATTGGATAGGTATTGTTGTGACTACTGGACAGCCGGGCGGTTCCGGGCAGGTTTACATCACAACTCAATCCAACCTCGGGTTAAACACATCGTATTTTCTACATTTACATATTTTGTCCCTTTTCTTTTTATATGTAAATATTTGCGGCCCATTATTCAAATTCATCTTTATTGGGTAAAATTAAGTTATGCCATTTAATTGTTTTTCAAGGTCGTTGGCATGCGTCAAACATGCCAACACATATGTTCTATATTTTAACCCAATCGTCATTACCCCCATTTTATACGTTCACTAAATATAACATATGTTGGGTTTAACGTTTAAACCCAACTTAGCCACATGAAAAAGGGGAGGCTTATAACATGGTGTTCATATATTCTAAGTAACATAAAAAGGGGAGTGTGAACGCATGAACTTGCAACATAACGATCTAATTAACATGAATTAGGCACATGTGAACTTGCATGGTAATAGCATATAATCATGGCATAAACATACTTAAACGTGAATCACTCTATTCATATAATCATGGCATGAACCATTATATTCATATAATCATGGCATAAACAAACCTCAACATGAATTCATGTAATCTTGCAATTGGAATGTAAATCTAACTTAATTTATGTATTACATATATCACCATATGATTTTTACAACAACATAGGCGTAAAGCATGGTTTCAACTAGGCATAACACCAAACATAGTTTAGTCATGTTCATAAAGATGCTACTTTTGTCTCTAATACATAAGTATGATTTGTACTTGAATTACGATACCAATTCCAACATAGATTCATATAAACCATAGTACTTAGTTGAATCCAATTACACTAAAAGTGATCATAAAAGTATGTACATTATATTGGCATAATAGTGAATCATATACTTATATGAATCCCAAATAAAATACCACAACATATGGTTGTTATCTTCCAACATAAATCACATACTTGCAAATATCCAATCGTATCCCACAACATTTCCAAATCGTTTAGAATCAAAGCAACATACAAATATAGATTATTATCGCCACAATTCCATTTCTCACTTTACACAAATCAAAACACAATTATTTATTCACATCGGAATAGCACTCTACTTACAACGTATGACGAATCTTCAATTCAGGAATCTGAATTCTAAATTTGGAGATGCTATCCTTTGTCGTAGGCGTTGTTTTGATTTAATTGATGTTGCTTTAAGCTTTCGAATTGCCTCCTAATCGTCTCTCAATTTCTGACGGCTATTCCTAGTCTTTCCTCAGCAGCATGACAGTCTCATCTCCATTTTTGTTTGTATGAATTAGGGTGAGTCTTAGGTCCTTTTTATAGAGTTTGTGAGTTGATTAGGACTGTCGATGGAGCTTGGTTTAATAATAGCCGTTTGTTTGAAGGAGAGACCAATCAGAAGCTGACACCTAGCCCTAGTGACAAGGCAAGGCTCGGAAAATCGACCAAACACAGACCAGGCCAGCCAGGGGGGCTGGGTTCGACCTGGCTCAGGGGCCTGGTTGACCCCCTAGTCGACCCCCAGGTCAACTATGTAGTCGAACTGGGTGCCCCAGGTCGACTACCCAGTCGACCTGGGTAGCCCAGGTCGACTACCCAGTCGACCTGGGTGTCTTGGGCGCGAAAATTCCCGCCCTAGCTAATCTGGCCCGATTTTTGAATTTTAAATCTGATTTCTGAGCTGTTTTGGTCTGTTTGAATTTTAAACTGAATTCTGAAACTTCCGGAGGCCATATCTCCTTCATACGGAGTCCGTTTTACGCAAACTCGGACTCTATTTCAAGCAGAATTCCGAGACGAATGCAATGGCGTATCCCGTTTCCCTTAATTCTTTGATTTGAAATTAGTTATACTTTAATTTGTGAATTTCACTGTTATGGAATACACGGGGTATTGCATTCTCCCCCACTTAAAAGGATTTCGTCCCCGAAATCTTCAAGTTCAGGAAGAATGTACGTCCTAACATCCAAACATCCATCTACTCATCCATCAAACACGAGCATCCATTGTCCTTAAAAGACTTCTAATGCTTCATGATCATATGCGAAGTGTGTGTACATGTACTTATCTAATACAAAATCAGTCGGTCTACTGATTCAGTTGACCTCCTTAATGCAAATTATGTAAGTGCCATAAATCCATTATGTCTGCAAATTCTCCTATTCATGATTCTACATGAGTGCACAATCATTCATATAAATGCAACATCCATATGACAACACATTAAACTTCAACCATATACGAATATAAATACATTTATGCATATGCAGTATGAAGTGACTGAGCCGATCTAAAACCTAGATTGTGTGTGTATATGCAACCACGAGCAACCACTAGCAATCACTTGCAACCATCATCCATAACATGTTTCAATTACATGTTTTCATCCAAAGGGTTTCTTCCTAAAAGATAAGGTCGAGGAGATATACCTAAAAAGATAGATAAAAGCGCAACTTAAGGAAAAGAAAGATCAAAGATGTACCCTCGAAAAGAAAAGGGTAGGTTGCACGAATTCTAGCTTCATTTTCCCAAGTTGCGTCTCCCTCGGCGTCGCTCCACTGAAATTTGACGAGCTTGACTTCGCGGTTGCGTAGCTTCTTCACTTCCGTTCCTAATATGCGGGTTGGAACTTTCCTCACGGTTGCTTCGCGTTCCACTTCAGCTTCTTCTAGGATATTTGGCTCTACCACTTCAGCAGATTCATGTAGACATTTTCGGAGGTGTGAAACATGGAAAACATTGTGAACTCCGGCCAGTTTTTTGGGTATCTCTAACCTGTAGGCCATTCTCCCAATTTTCTCGATGATAGGAAATGGCCCTACGAACCTTGGTGCTAGCTTTCCTGTGGTTTCAAAACGAACAACGTTCCTTAGTGGAGATACCTTAAGAAAAACTTTGTCCCCAACCTCAAATTCAAGTACGGTCCTCCTCTTGTCGGCGTAGGATTTTTGTCAGTCTTGGGCTATCTTCATTCTTCTCCGTATTAAGTCTACTTTTTCTGAAGTCTCTCGGATCATATCCGGTCCAAGTATGAGCTTGTCAGTAGACTCCCACCAACAAGTGGGCGATCGGCACAGTCTTCCATATAAAGCTTCGAAGGGCGCCATTCCGATGGTTGCTTGGTAGCTGTTGTTGTAGGCAAATTCTACCAAAGGAAGATGGTCTTCCCAGGTCCCTCCGAAGTCAAGGACGCACAGTCTTAAAAGGTCCTCCAAAACTCTGTTCACTCTTTCTGTCTGGCCGTCGGTTTGGGGATGATAGGCTGTGCTCAAGCATAACTGTGTGCCTACCGCTTCTTGCAGACTCCGCCAAAACTCACTTGTGAAGATAGGGTCTCGGTCACTAATAATGCTGGATGGTATTCCATGGAGTCGAACAATTTCCTTGAGGTAAAGAGATGCTAGGGATGAGGCAGTTCTTTTACTTTTGACAGGTAAAAAGTGGGCGCTTTTAGTAAGCCTATCCACTATTACCCAAATGCTAGTGTTGCCTCTTCTAGACCTAGGCAGCCCATCAATGAAGTCCATTGAGATGCTATCCCACTTCCACTGCGGGACCTCTAGAGGATGGAGCAGACCGCCAGGCTTTTTCTGTTCCGCCTTAACCTGTTGGCACACCATAAACTTAGAAACGAAATCTGCCACGTCCTTCTTCATGCCGTTCCAAAAGAAAGTTCTCTTTATGTCCTTGTACATTTTATCTCCGCCTGGATGTATTGTCATCTTGGAGTGATGTGCTTCCTCGAGAACCTTCTTTACTAAATCCCTTGTCTGTGGGACACATAGTCTTCCGTCCCACCTTAGCTAACCCTTACCGTCGATGGAGTATCTGTTGAGGTGACTTGAAGTCTCACCCCTAATGAGCCTATCAATCGTCTCCACAAGCTGAGGGTCTTCGTGTTGTGCTGTCTCTATTGAGTCCACTAAAGCCGGGCGTACTTCGAGAGATGCTAACAAGCCCGGTACAAAATCGGAGGAGGGCCTAAAGTCAAAACTGGCTATAAACTCTAGGCTTTGTCTTTCAACAAACAGCGGGCTTAGGGTCAGTTTCTTTCGGCTCAATGCGTCTGCCACTACGTTGCCTTTACCCGGAGTGTAGGAGATCTCGAAATCGTACGAGGCAAGAAACTCCATTCATCTCTGTTGCCTCAAGTTAAGATCTTTCTACGAGAAAAGATATTTCAACGATTTATGGTCAGTGTAAAGTTCGAACTTCTCACCTAGGAGATAGTGTCGCCAAGACTTGAGTGCAAAGACGATGGCAGCTAACTCTAGATCGTGGGTCGGGTAGTTCTTTTAGTGCACTTTCAACTGTCTTCCGCCATAAGCTACTACCCTTCCTTCTTGCATTAAGACAGCACCTAGCCCTGTCCTACATGCATCTGTATAAACTGTGAACATCTTGCTTCCATCTGGCAACGTCAAAACTGGGGCTGTTGCAAGAGCCCTTTTTAGTCGTTGGAAAGCAAATTTGCAATCCAAGTCCCAATTGAACACTAGATTCTTCTTGGTCAACTTTGTGAGCGGAGCTGATATCTTTGCAAAGTCTCTAATGAATTTTCGGTAGAAACCTGCTAGCCCGAGAAAGCTTCGGACTTCTGTTGCGTTCTTTGGTGTCTTCCAGTCCTGCACTGCTACTACCTTAGCCGGGTCCATAGCTAGCCCTTCTTTGGATACTATATGCCCAAGAAACCTCACTTCCTCTCTCCAAAAGTGGCACCTGGAGAATTTGGCTTTTAGCTGATGGGCTCGCAGAGTTTCCATGATTGCCCTTAAGTGCTGAGCATGCTCTTCTTCACTCTTTGAGAAGATCAAGATATCGTCTACGAAGACCACTACGAACTTATTGAGGAAATCTCTGAACACCCTACTCATTAGGTCTACGAAGTAAGCGGGTGCGTTTGTCAAGCCGAAAGGCATGACAAGCCATTCAAAGAATCCGTCTGGGGTTCTGAATGCTGTCTTATCGATACTATCTTCAGCCACCCTTAGCTGATGAAACCCGGTCGCTAAATCGAGTTGGGAGAAAACAGACGCTCCTACAAGCTGATCAAACAGATCGTCAATTCTGGGGAGAGGGTGCCTATTCTTTTTCATTAGCTTGTTGAGCTCCCTATAGTCAACACATAGACGGAGTGAACCATCCGCCTTTGTAGAGAATACCACTGGAGCGCCCCATTCTGAAATGCTCCTTCTAATGAACCCCTTCTCTAGAAGCTCTTTAATCTGTTTACTGAGCTCTTTCCTTTCCCGTGGAGCCATGTGTCTAACGGGCAACGCAACGGGCTTTGCATTATCTACAAGATATATGCGGAAGTCTATCTCCCGCTTTGGAGGCAAGCCCTTCACCTCTTCGAAGACATCCGAATATTCCCGGACCACTCTAACCGATTGCAAACTCTCAACAGAAGCATCTAGCGATTCAAGATAACTAAGCATAACCGCATACGAGGGATTACAAGTAATTTCCAGAGTGTTACCGAGTTGGGTCAGAAGCCTAACCACCTTTTTCTCACAATCAAGGATGGCACCATTACTGGATAGCCAATCCATGCCCAAAATCAAACCATATCCCGAAAAGCCCAAAACAAAGGCACTACATTTAAATTCTACGCTTAGAATAGAAATTTTCAATCCCACACAGATCATAGATAAATAAGCTGGGCCCCCAATTGGATTTGAAACAATTAAGGGGTCCTCTACCATTCTAGTTTCTAGGTGCAGAGATTCTACTAAAGCAGATGAGACAAAGGAGTGTGATGTGCCAGAATCAAATAAAGTGCGAACTGGGTGATCATAAAGATAAACTACACTTTCTACAGAAGTATTTTTACCTCGCTGCTGCAGAGGTGGCGCTTCTAGCGCATGAACTTGTGCCTCTGAGGTGGGTCCAGCCCTCTGCCCCTGCCCCTGCCCTCGTTTCTTTGGGCAATCCTTAGCCAGGTGGCCTGTTTCACCGCAAGAAAAGCACCCACCATTCATCTTGGCCTTCTTCTTCCGACAATCTTTCACTAAGTGCCCCACTTTGCCATAGAAATTGCACTTCCTCTTCTCTTTGTTGTCTTTCCCGCCCTTCTTAAAGTCTGTCTTCTTAGGCTGTAAACCCTCTTTCTTCCCTTGAGAGCTTTCTGCCTTTGTCTCCTTCTTGCCCTTATCCTCTTCGTTCAGCAACGCCATCTGTACCAACCTTTCATACGTAGCCCCCATGGGTATATGGGTCATGGCCAAACTGTGTAACGGCTCATTCAACCCCTTGACAAAGCGGAAATCCTTCTTGTGCGGGGTGTTGACTAGGTCCAGTCCGAACCTAGCCAGCTGATCGAACTGATTCACATACTCTTTGACTGTCATATTCCCTTGCTTAAGAAATAAGAATTTTTCCAACTGGAGACTCCTTTCAGCTTCTGAGAGAAATTTAGCCTCAAACCATGCCCTAAAGTCCTCCCATGTTTCCACTGGTCTTTCTGCATTGGTGACTTCCCACCAGTAGGAAGCCTCGCCTTTAAGTAGCCATACTGCCAATTGTACCTTCTGCCTATCTTCTACCTTAAAGATGACGAATAGGTCCTCGGTTTCCTTCAGCCAATTCCTGACTACCACGAAGGACTCGGTTCCATGAAAGTCCTTTCCTCCCATAGCTTTAAAATCTTTACATGTCTTAGCAAAAGTATTTCCCTGCGGGGGAGGTGGAGGAAGAGGTGCTGCTGCAGCTGGATGATTTCCTGCAGCTGGGAGAGGAGGAACGGTAGGACCTGGCTGAGTGGCCCTTGCTTCTAAGAATCGTCTAAACCAACCGGGTATTGGTACACCCTTTGGCAAGTTAAGTTCTTCGGACATGCTGAAACAAAAAGGATAGATTCAAAACGAATGATAAAAGATAGTACCTATGGCTTTGGGGGACTTTGCCTTTAAAATAAAGTAATATTTTATCTTTAAAAATGCTTCTTTAAATTTTCTTTTGAAAATAAATTTTCAAAACTTTTTATCTTATCTGGTAAACCTATGCTCTGATACCAAGTGAAACACCCCACCTCCGTTAGGGTCACTCTCGAAGGGAATGCCCTAATTTTGGTGGAGGTTTATAAGTATAAGTCACAGATACACAAGACAGATATAAATACACATATTTTTGAACAGCGGAAAACAACAGAAACTTTTATTTCATTAAAATACGGGTTACACAAACCCTGCCATAATTTGTCTTACAATACTTCCAAAAACATAACATCTTCATATCTGTCTTGATTACATTATTTAAAGAAGCATAAAAACATAAGTAAACTGCATAAGTCCCATAATTGCTGTCCAAAGCCATAGTCCAAAACGAAAAAGATCCAAGCAATACATTCTTTCTCTTCAAGCTGGATGCGAAAACTGGTCAAGCTGCGGTATTCCCTCCCTGTGGACCTGGAGGGGGGGGGGGGAACAGAAGAAAAGAAGACGAAAGAAAAGTAGAGTCAGACATAAAGCCTGAGTAAGTTTAGGACTATTCAGTCTAGGAATAAAGAACCGGGTATGATAAGTATAAACTGGAAATGGGAAAGCACCATAAACTAAGTTAAGTTGTCTAGAGTCAAATATACTATCGTACCCCATAATTAGCCTCTGCATTCGTTCAAACTAGTTCCTAATAGACACCCCATAATTAGGGTGAAGTGATCCGTTTCTAATGATCGGCTCCTACTCACATAGTTACATGTGTCTTACGGCCCCCGATGTTGTAGTTACCTATGCTGGTCCCACCATGGGGTGTATCAAGTCCCATGGTGGCGGCCCGACACAATCCTAGAATGCACAGGTATGCTACCGGTGCCCAGTGCCTTATTTTTCTGCGCCGGAGTGTGTGCACGCCCGCACCCCGTTAGAACCTATACTCCTGCACCGTCGCTGTCGATTTGACCTCTTACAGTCAGCATAGTAATCGTGCCCCACCCTGCCTAGTTCAGGGTATCCTGATACACCTTATAGGGTTACTGCTGAAAAGGGTCCGCCGCTACTAGGTTTTCTATTTCTAGCCAACATGCTAAGTTGGTTTTTGTAAACCTAACCCCCAATCAGTCTATATAGTTTAGCATGTTCCATTTTGATTAAGTATTAATTCAATTTACTTAATCCTATCAATCCCGACTCAGCCTTAATTGTCTTGTTAAAGCATCGACCTCTCACATTAGACAGGTATTGTTGTGGCTGCCTGTTGCCGGTTGGGTCCGGGCAGTCTTACGCCACAACTCAGTCTAACCTCGGGTACTTATTGGGCTCCGTGTTTAACCACCCACATTGGATAAGTATTGTTGTGACTACTGGACAGCCGGGCGGTTCCGGGCAGGTTTACATCACAACTCAATCCAACCTCGGGTTAAACACATCGTATTTTCTACATTTACATATTTTGTCCCTTTTCTTTTTATATGTAAATATTTGCGGCCCATTATTCAAATTCATCTTTATTGGGTAAAATTAAGTTATTCCATTTAATTGTTTTTCAAGGTCGTTGGCATGCGTCAAACAAGCCAACACATATGTTCTATATTTTAACCCAATCGTCATTACCCCCGTTTTATTCGTTCACTAAATATAACATATGTTGGGTTTAACGTTTAAACCCAACTTAGCCACATGAAAAAGGGGAGGCTTATAACATGGTATTCATATATTCTAAGTAACATAAAAAGGGGAGTGTGAACGCATGAACTTGCAACATAACGATCTAATTAACATGAATTAGGCACATGTGAACTTGCATGGTAATAGCATATAATCATGGCATAAACATACTTAAACGTGAATCATTCTATTCATATAATCATGGCATGAACCATTATATTCATATAATCATGGCATAAACATACCTAAACATGAATTCATGTAATCTTGCAATTGGAATGTAAATCTTACTTAATTTATGTATTACATATATCACCATATGATTTTTACAACAACATAGGCCTAAAGCATGGTTTCAACTAGGCATAACACCAAACATAGTTTATTCATGTTCATAAAGATGCTACTTTTGTCTCTAATACATAAGTATGATTTATACTTGAATTACGATACCAATTCCAACATAGATTCATATAAACCATAGTACTTAGTTGAATCCAATTACACTAAAAGTGATCATAAAAGTATGTACATTATATTGGCATAATAGTGAATCATATACTTATATGAATCCCAAATAAAATACCACAACATATGGTTGTTATCTTCCAACATAAATCCATACTTGCAAATATCCAATCATATCCCACAACATTTCCAAATCGTTTAGAATCAAAGCAACATACAAATATAGATTATTATCGCCACAATTCCATTTCTCACTTTACACAAATCAAAACACAATTATTTATTCACATCGGAATAGCAGTATACTTACAACGTATGACGAATCTTCAATTCAGGAATCTGAATTCTGAATTTGGAGATGCTATCCTTTGTTGTAGGCGTTGTTTTGATTTAATTGATGTTTCTTTAAGCTTTCGAATTGCCTCCTAATCGTCTCTCAATTTCTGACGGCTATTCCTAGTCTTTCCTCAGCAGCATGACGGTCTCATCTCCATTTTTGTCTGTATGAATTAGGGTGAGTCTTAGGTCCTTTTTATAGAGTTTGTGAGTTGATTAGAACCGTCGATGGAGCTTGGTTTAATAATAGCCGTTCGTTTGAAGGAGAGACTAATCAGGAGCTGACACCTAGCCCTAGTGACAAGGCAAGGCTCAGAAAATCGACCAAACACAGACCAGGCCAGCCAGGGGGGCTGGGTTTGACCTGGCTCAGGGGCCAGGTCGACCCCCTAGTCGACCCCCAGGTCGACTATGTAGTCGACCTAGGTAGCCCAGGTCGACTACCCAGTCGACCTGTGTGTCTTGGGTGGAAAAATTCCCGCCCTGGCCAATCCGGCCCGATTTTTGAATTTTAAATCTGATTTCTGAGCTGTTTTGGTCTATTTGAATTTTAAACTGAATTCTGAAACTTCCGAAGGCCATATCTCCTTCATACGGAGTCCGTTTTACGCAAACTCGGAATCTATTTCAAGCAGAATTCCGAGACGAACGCAATGGCTTATCCCTTTTCCCTTAATTCTTTGATTTGAAATTAGTTATACTTTAATTTTTGAATTTCACTGTTATGGAATACACGGGGTGTTACAACTGATATTATTTTAAAATATCAGTTATTTTAAAATATTCATTATTTGTTCTTTCTGAATTGGAATCAGACATAGTCGATTACCATATAATGTTATTTATATGGATTTCACACACACGTGTACACAACAATAATCATACACAGTCAACCATCATCCAAAGTGCAATTTACAACTGTATAAGCGCTAAAAATAAATAATTAACGCTCATCACAGGCTATTAACCCATCGATTGGCATACAACTAAATATCGAGATTAGTTTATGTCAAATATCATCCCAATACCCATGTGGGGTTTTCAAACAACACATACTGAACATTATTTGTACAGTTGGGCGATGTGTAAAATTTATCATCCCAATCAATATCGGTTAAATGGGTGTACAAAAACAAATCGTTCGATTTGTAAAGGAATATTTATTTTCAACACATGACCATTTTATATGGTTCATATATTCAATAAAAATTATATTTTTATTGTTCAAACATGAATATTTTATTATTTTATTCATTCAATAAGAATGATATTTTTATTGTTCAAATATTTTATTCCATACATGAATATTTTATATATTTTATTCATTCAATAAAAATGATATTTTTATTGTTCAAATATTTTATTCCATACATGAATATTTTATATATTTTATTCATTCAATGAGATTGATATTTTTATTGTTCAAATATATTATTCCATACATGAATATTTTATATATTTTATTCATTCAATAAAAATGATATTTTTATTGTTTAAATATTTTATTCCATACATGAATATTTTATATATTTTATTCATTCAATACAATCAACAACCACAATAAAGTCCATTCAATTCAAACAAACAATCATGGTTTGTATAGTAAATGGTGTCGGGTGCTGCTAAGCACCGTCTGCATCCTAGTATAATTTTAACTGTAAAATAATGAGAGAGAGAAGGAGTTCCCACAGTTGGTTTCCACTCCGCCAGTTATATTTCTGAATTCTGAACAGTTTGGATTTGAATTTGCCCGAAATTCCTACATGCTCCAAATTGGACCCAGTCAGTTTTGTTGCGAGGCTCTCGGCTCCACGATCGCAATACAACTGAAATCGTTGCATTTGGACCTCGTATGAAGAAGTTATGATAAATTATACATTTTTTAATTAAAGAGATAATTAGTTAAATTAATAAAAATTAACAACACCTTTTATAACGTTTAAGACACTATCCTTTCTTCTTCTTGGACAAACGAAACCCATCAAACCCTAAAAGCTCCCACCGTTGGTCAAAAATTGCCGCCACATCAGTCACTTTGACCGCGATAAGACCCCGCCACGCCAAGC
This sequence comes from Allium sativum, assembly GCA_030737875.1. Classification (NCBI taxonomy): domain Eukaryota; kingdom Viridiplantae; phylum Streptophyta; class Magnoliopsida; order Asparagales; family Amaryllidaceae; genus Allium; species Allium sativum. Next base: position 921,129,839 of record CM060926.1, on the reverse strand, counting down.
GTCTCTCTCCGTCGCCCCTATCGCCTAAGCGCCGCTAGGTTCGAACGCCCCCCTCTCGCTAGAAACGATTACAAACGACGTGACTTTCTGCCTCGATTTCTCTTTCCACTCAACTAAAATTAATCAAACTCGTCTGGAATTCTTGATCTCACTTGGCTCTTCATTTTTGCATTTGGAATCATCAAAAAATATTGCATGGATCAAAAGAAAAAGAGGAGGATAGAACGCAGCTATTTCCGCCGTTCTTCAGCTAGGGCCTGCGCGAGATTTTTAAAATGAATGGATTTATTTCATTGGTCGATAATATATATCATATTTATTTTATTATTTTAATTCCAAAAGTACTAGTTATAGCTACAAACTCCAAATCAAACCCAACGACTGCCGCCTCTAGCTAAATAACCCCATTTCGGACACAATGGGATATTTTCATAAGCCAATTCAACTGTTTTGATCAGTTTTTCTTTAAATTAAAATATAAATCAATATATATTGAATTTGAATGCACATTTTAATTTACCGGGGCCACAAACTGGCTCCAAAAATTTCAGAAAAATAAATCTAGCTATGTTTTGACGATACGGTCCTAACTAAACTAATTTCGTCGAATTTGGAGACTATTTGAAAAATGGTCATTTTTTGGTCGATCCAATTCAATTTAAATTACCAAACACATTTAAATTTACTGCGCTTACATATTAATTCCAAAGATTATGAAAATTGGGATCTAGCAATAATTTGACATTTCGGATGCAACAAAAGTGATTTCATCGAAAACGGCGATCGTTTGCAAAATTGCTATTTTTAAGGGCTATATATATAAATAAATTCCATTGCGACTTTTTTAAATTTTTAATTGGATGTAACTTTTTATTTCTGTTATGAATTCTGAATTTTTCACATTCGTTGGAAAGATATTTTCAAACAGATTCAAATATTTCTGGTTTTACTGAAATCCGGTTTATTTTGAATCCTTTGGATACATTTGAAATTTGAAACCGAATTTTCAAACTGCCGCACCATTTCAGGCTCGTTTTATAATTAAAATAAATTTATTCATTCTAACTTCGGTTAAAATAGATTTTTAGTCATTATTATTTAAAATAAATCATTTTAAATTTCCAAAATCCATTAAAATAGCTAAAATAAAATTTTTAAATTGGTTCTGAAAATCCGGGTTGTTATAATTAATTTGGTTTAAATTGTGAGAAGAATATTCTGGATTGGAATGAGGCGTATGTTGTGTTTTTATAGCACTTGTTTATAAGATACGCGAGTTATTCAAAAAGGTCGGGTTTATCCCATTCTGAATAATTGATACAACAATAAGTCAACGATGAAGACGGTGGTTGAAGACCGGAGGTCTTCACATCATTTGGGTGATTACCGATTTCTTGATTGGGATGTACACCCAAGACAAGGTAATAAGTGATAATCGTCCAGACGTACTTGGAGATCGACTGGATATGCGAGGACCTCTTTCCTATATTGGACATATCGGACGAGGAATAAGGTGCCCCCGGTTTCGTTCAGACCCACAACGAACTTGTAAATGGGTGTGTGCCTGACATTGGATTTTATTCTGTGTTGATTGATCTCTATTAAATATATATCTGTTTGGTGGCGGAGAATTTAATCTCTTGCTTAACACACTTCTTTGAGACGTACAAGCTCAGGGGTTATATATCGATAGACATCAGTCGCATGGCGTGAAATGCCCGTTTGGCATGTTGAGATGCAAATGATCAAGGCTTTTGTTGAAAAGAAGAGTCTTGTGGTTGATGATCAAAGCATGACCTAAAATGGCATAGCTTTGTGTATAACGTTAATTCACAAGCCTCACACCCCGGTGCGAACCAGAAATGGGAGAGGACCTGTAACGACCCTTCTTTTTGCCTGATTCACGCCGATAATTAAACCAACTAAAACCGTTCACAAAGACGAATTGTTATGGGCACATAAATATATTGAACAAAATAACATAACCTTTCATTGCACCAAACAATATTACATCAGAGTTACATAGAATATCAGAGTTACAACACATAAAACGGATGAAAAGAAAATATCCTCTCAGGGGAAGCTCCAAACTCCAGCGTGGATTCCAACTCTAAAAGCGCTCCGAATCCTACTCACATGATCTTAACTGCAAAACTAAACTACTAGCTACCCATGTGGAAATTTATGGGCACCCAGAATTTAGAAAGGAACAATAAACTACAGGTCAGCCAAAGGACTGGTGTGAAAACACAAAACAATTGTTTTTAGGATCTAATTTAAAGTTGGGAAACTCACCGGACCACGCCTCTAACGCGGAACGAGTTTACTCCATGTGAATACCCGTGCACATAAATTCGTAATGACCTTTGGAAAACGAGGCTATCATAAGCTCGTCCCACATCACACATAGAAGCGCACACCGAATGGCGAGTTTTATCTTATGATAACCAAACATGCTTTCATACGTAAAATCCTCTTTCAATATTATAACATACAGTGTGGAAATCATTTCGCAAATAAATGTATTAATCCTAGATGGCATAATACCCATAATATTATGTCGCCATATATATATATATATATATATATATATATATATAAATGCGAACCAAAACCATGTGGCACGTATTGGATATTTGGGTTTCCAACTTGATGATTCCTAGCATGAAAGATCAATCAGGGATACGAAGCGAAGTGTAACACGGCTTTTTCGTCCATCTTGGACACCAACAACAAATCGCAGGGAAGATCAATGGTTTTAGACCAGACATGGCCCCCCCGAACATACCCAACTTCCCCAAGTTCATAAGTGGTTTCCCACTGCTGCAGCTTCATCATCAATTCATATATAAGTATACAAACCTAATCGCCAGTTTCTCATCAATCCGGGGTGTAAGGTTTGTCGATGTCACGTCATACACAAAGCATGCCTAGATAAGCAATGCCCTGATAATACAAGCTCATTTCATATCTTAAGTATGTCACATTGTCCGTTCACAACATGACCATTGATTTCCATCATTACATAACCACTTTGAGCTCGTACGTCACAAACCAGAAACATATCAACAGAAATTAGTGTTCTCACCATTATAGCTCATTGTTAATATATTTAAAATTTAAAAATCTCTTTTCTATTCAAACTCATTGTTAATATAAATCCGATGTTTTTCGTTCTGCGTTAATCTAATTCAAAACATTCGAATTATAACCATTTGAAAACTAAATCGATATTAACGAACTGTCGCTATACGACGCGTTCGATTTTAAGTTATACATCGATTTAAAAATAAATTGTTTAATCCTTTAAATTTTAGTCTTCATGATTTTAGAACCAGATTTCAATTTATTTCTGAATTCAAAATCGTTTCAAATTAGATTTTCAAATTAGATTTTTAATATCTTGTCTGTCGGATCAGCTAGAGATGGCCAGGGAGAGCAGGAAACTGTATTTTCCAAACCCAAGCCTAAACACCATCCTCTCTGTCATCCAGGGTGTTTAGTATATATATATTATTATATTTCGAAACCATGTTCAAATTTCCAAATTTCCAAATTTCCTTTTTGAATTAAATTAAACTTAATATAAAATAATATTTTATCAAATTTGTTCCAATAGCTATACAAAACAATACAAGATTTAAATCTTTTCTAATTCAAATTAAAAACTAAATTCAGATATAACTTACAAGTGGTTGGAATTATTTCAAAATCCTTTCTTCTTATACATTCAGATTTCCAAACAGTTCTTAAATTTACAGATTTCCAAACAGTTCTTAAATTTACAACCGGATTTCCAAAAATATTTATTCAGATGGAAGGAGGATTTAAATCGATCATCCGTATGCATTCACAACTACAGTGCGTGTGATTCATGCAATCATAATCATCCAACCATATACACTAGCATGAGTACATCCATTACAAACACAACCATAAAACAAACATTTCAACTTGTGCACAAGCGTTACGGTTAATAACGCTTATCGGTGTTCTGTGTGTTTTCTAACTACATGCGCATCCATTCAACCATTTTTTACACAACATCCAAATCCAACCAATAAGCATTATTCCACAACTACTAATTTAAATAAATAATTAAATTAGATGTTCTCACCATTATAGCTCCAAAATCTTCAATGTCTGAATTCCTTATGAGCAAGCCAAGGAGCAATGCTACCGCTATTCCTATTAGTAGTTGATGATTTCTTGTTAATATAAATACAAAAACTTAATTTATAATGATACACATTGTATATATCTCTATGGACTTTTATTTTCATAAATTTATATTTAATCAAAGTTATCAATATTATATATTAATGGGTTCTATATTCCGATACGATTCTAACGGCCTAACGGCGGGTTAATCCGATTTAAAATGAATGAGATATGATTATTTAAAGTTAGGAAATCAAACTTGAATTAAATTAAAACAAAACCATACCAAAGCCTTTCGGCCCAGCCCAAACCATTGCATCCGATCCAAACCCGCTCCCCACTACTTCTTCCTCTCCTCACGTCTTGCTTGAAAATCCTGGAACCAATTCTCACGCGAGCTACCGTGTGATGCACACACCAACATGTCGTCGAACTTCCAACCAAAGCCACCCGTGAACGTGTCTTAACGTCCTCACCTTATTGCACCGCTTCACCACGCCTCCAGCCTCCTTCATCGAAGCCCGCACCGAAGCAGTAAAAAAAAGCATGCACTTTTAAGAACATCGATGCAAAATATCATTAAACTCCACCAAACAATATCACATCGAAGCTCACTCCTTCTTCATCACCATGCCACTCACCGTTTCACCAATCGATGCTTCCTCCTCCGTCAAACCCAAAACCTAATTTTAAACTTTTCAAATCATCGTCACGGAATCACACCATTTTCAGATGGAAAATACTACGTCACTTGCTGATCGTAACGGCGCAGACGACATCCATTAATTCTTCATGAATCGTGCGTTATGATTTTTTGAAATTTCAAACCCATTTCTTACTTTCACTGTAAATCTGGAATATCTCTTCCGTTATTCAGTGAAACTTCGATCCGTCAACTTCTAAAAATCAGAAACAAAAATCTGAACAACATTTATTTTAAGCATTTGGTCTAAATATGAGTAGATTAGGAGATTTGGATTTTTGATTGAAAAGGAGGTGAGGTTTTCTTTTACTGTAAACACAAAAGTGGAAGAAGAAAAAGGTACAGGAGAAGTTGCCGTGAGAAAACTGAAGGGTGCAACCCCTTTTCTTTTGTATTTACTGATTTTTAAGCTAGCTTATTATCAAATTAAAGACACTTGGCAATCAAATTTCATGCATGAAGACACCTATCCCTTTTTTCAAATTCAACCAATGCATGCTTTACAACATAAGCCTATTTATTTATTTATTAAGTTTTTTTTTTAATTTTTAGTGACATTTGTGTAACTAATATGAGTGTATATAATCTATCAACATTTAAAACATACATTCATATGATCAAAATAATACAATATGTAATCTAAAATAAAATATACATCTTTAAAATAACTCATATAACATCGTATGTCATGAAAAAAATTTTATCACTTGAAAATATGTGCGCACGTATATTACCAAATGTTAAGTAAGAGTTTAAGTATTTATAAAAACTTATCTTTGCTAATAAATGACCCTTAAAAATTAAATAATTACAACGCTTATCATGTTCTATGTAAACCGACACATCTTTATAACAGAGTTTTATTTTACCAATTCCTATTTATAAAACCAGATATTTAAAATCAAACTTTTCTTACAACAAGTTTTGCTTTTCCGAACTCATAAAGATTTAAAACCAAACTAATGTAATCGATCATCACATCGATATTTAGTTGAATCTTATTAATTTCTCATTTATATTTAGAAAACCTACTTATACAATATATATAAGTTTTTATAACTCATAAAAAAAAATTGTTAAAATCTTGGATTGTTACATTCACCCCCCTTTAAGGCTTTTTGTCCTCCAAAAGGAGAGTTATAAATTTAAATCTTATTAGTCAAAACAAAATTTTCTTACAAATTTTTATTAAGTCTGAAACTTACCAACCAAAATTTCATATGATTAAAGTTTAAAACCTTTTTAATATCAAAACCTTATTAAATAAACGTACACTGTTATCTTCGAAAGGTATATTTTTGGAGAGATCAATTTAAAGCAATTTGAGTTTTTAACCATAATTACAAATCCTAGTTTGCCAAACATTTGAAAACGAATTCTTCGAACTTAGGATCCCATTTTCATCTCAAAACATTGAAATACCATATATTTTCCGTATGAATAATCATACCTTACTTCAGGATTTTCCAAACCAAATTTGCTTTAAAAATTCAAACACTCAATAGTGATATAAAATAAATCCATTAGTTCGAGAAGTTCTCCCCCATGACGGGCTACTGAATAGCACCCATTGTACGAAACCAAATCACCTCTCAGTTTTGTCAAGAGTTACTTGAACAATCCAAATCATTTCATATCCCGAAGTTGTAAATCATTTCGCAATCTATAATTTTAAAATTCTTTAATCAAATGTTTCAAATTTTCAGGATTCAAGTCGTCGAAATTCTTTTGTTTGTAAACCACTTTTAGCTTGAATTCAAAATTGTTTCAGGTATTTCCAAGATTTTCTAAATAATTTTCGTATCTTTAATAGTTGAATTTTACATTTAGTTGTCATACCCACCTAGTTGAATAACGCCTTTTATTAAATCCACTTAAAATCCAATATATATAACCCTTTCTCATCCTTGATTTGGTATCAAATCTTGTTTAGAAGTTTTTCCCCTTACTAGCTAATCGAAAATCTCTAGAAACAGTTTTATTTAAATTACCATCATGCTTCCTCTGCGCACTCAGATTATTCGTATACATGATTAAGCTAGTGTTGCTTCATACATTAATCTTAACGCTTTCAGAACCTACATCTTAAATTTAATATTTCAAGATCTAATATTCCTTTATCTTCTTATTATGCAAAGTCTAAACGTTGAGGTTAGTTAACACAATTTCTTAGATAAACAAGCTACCTAGTTTGAATTAAATCTTGATTTCTTTCTAAAAAAAAAACACAAAAGGGTATACATCTATAAGACTAATCAAGCTTGCATATGCTCAAATCAAGTAGAGATGTATAAGGGTTTCAATATCAAAACGGATACCGAAAGTATGACAGTTCGAGTTACAAAACTTGAGCAGTTTATAGGATAAGGAGGTATGAACGATGCTTCCCACCAATAAATGGTTCGAATCTTAACGATGGAGCTAACTTAGACCAAGGTAGGAATGTCGAGCAAACCTTAGGATATAATTATAAGCCATTTATCCTTTGAAAAATTAGTTTTTATTAACTTCCTCTTGAGTAAATCTACTACAAAATTTATTTATTTTATATCATAATCGATTTTTTTTTTAAATATTTCCTATTTGAATTATTCATACAGAAATTTTCTCCTTACCCCAATGTTTGTCACAATTTGAATCATCTTTTTAAACAAATTCCTAACTTAAGTCAAAATTACTTTCCAACTCCTTAAGGGGTTTTAATTTGCTAAAAGATTCTTTCAAGCAAAATAGTTTAGCTTGTAAATTATCCTCTATAATTCATATCGATTTCAAATCTATTATTTATATTCACTCATTTAACATTCTTCGAGAAATATAATATCTTCTCCGATTACAACCCATTAGATCTAAAATTTCATATTCAAACATCTATTATGACTTGTTTATTTTGAAATATGGGTAGTATTTTTGATAAAATTTCTTTATGAATTTTCTTATTTCCAAATTTGCCTTCTAATCTTTAAGTGAAATTTAATTCTAAAAATCATTTTTGGTTATTATCAAATAATTGGTTTTGCATTTATACACGTTGTCCTCACATTAAATTCCTTTAATATTTCAATATATTGAAATAGATTAAGTATTTCTCGACGTCTCAATCGGAAATATATAGTCATCCCACTTTCGAAACTTGAAAATATATATCTGCGATGTCGCGATCATCAGTAAAATTATCCTCGAGCGACTAGAGTGTGACTCTTCATCTATTGCGTACATATAAGGCTTCGTACATACGCCGTCCCTGCGTATGTTCGAAATCTTCATATATACCAATAGCCCAATCACGACGTTGAGTTAATACCCAGAAATTCTTATTAAAATTATATTTCAAAGTGATTACGTTCTTTAAAATACTTTACTTTGTTTCAAAATAATTTATTTTCAGAGTACGCTCTCTCGATCATAATATTCCGAGACCTCATTCGAGGGCATTTCTAACCCTATCACTAATGAGATAATATATGTAACGACTCACATTTTTTTGACCATTTAAAATCGATAATAAACCACACATTTTGACCCAAACAAATCTCAAATATAGGTAGTTATTGGGAAAAGAAGAAAGAGAAGAAGACAAAACAGAGTTCTCATAGCGGAAGGACAACATATAATAATTAAATAACAGTTTAAAGCAGTTGAAAAATACATATAGCTATAACATACAATGATTATCAGAGTTATACATATACAAGTATACATACATGACAGCGGAAACAAAGTGAAACAGAAAATATTATATATAGTAGATATATACCAACTTCGTCTTCATGCCCCAAGGAAGGAAAATCTTCGCTAGCTGCAACATCTGCTGACCCAAGCGTATTGCATAAAAAGAAAACACAAAAAACACTCGGATCAGCACTAAATCATTCTCATATTAGTCAAATCAAAATACAAAATAACTTGAGTGTCATGGGTGTGGTTGTTGTATAAACAATTATATGATTTTTGTTTGATGATAACAACCAAATATATATTATTATAAATGTGTTAATAACTGTACTGTTCTATATATTCATTACAGATAGGAATATAATATTTCTGTTTAAATAAAATACAACAGTACAAAAATTTAAATATTCACACAGTGTTTTATTTGAACAGGATATTTTATTTCAATATCAAATAGTACAGTTTTTACAACTCCATTTATTTGAACACTTCACTGATACAATTCATTTCATTTTTCATGTACAAAACTCCTCGTTACATCACTCATATCAGTTATATATATATAGACTCATATTCACATGTATACATTTTGACACTTATACACATTGTTCACTGATACATTCTTCAGTCTTCAGTCTTCTGCCAGTTTCACTGTCAGCCCAATCACAGTCAGTCCAGTCTTCATACCTGTCACATGAAACATAGAAACACACAGTACACTGCAATAGAAATAATACTGAACACATGCGAATATAATTTTTATTTTTAAAATTTTATTTGCCTCAATTTTCTGGTGTGTTTCTCATCATTTTTCATGACTTGATCTGATCTAAGTCTAGCTAGTTTGTATATGAACAGGGACAGAAAATATTGTCTGATGGCTGCATATACACACGTGTATATTTATACACGTGTGCACTGCCACGCCAATCAGTGTGCAACTGTGGAGCAGTCACATGGACCAAGCTCGACACAGTGCAAATGTCAAAGTCAACAAAGCATGATTCAAGCCAACAAGGAGTAAAATTGGTCGAGCATGACATCTTTCGAGTAAACATGGCCGAGCAGCAACAATATTGTTTCAGCATAACTCAAATATTATTCAAGTTTCAAGTGATCAAGTGTAACACATGCAAGCAAGTACAAACAGCAATGTTCAAGAAAGCAGCAAAACTCAAAGTGAACAAGTGGACAGGAGATTACAAGATGGTGCAGCAAAACTCAAGTGTTAACATGCACAGTTACATGTCAATATGGAATATGTGTGGAGCATGGAAGCTATACAATGGTGGAACAGTATGTGACAAAGCAAGAAATGAAATCATGGTGCAGCAATGTGCATGGAGCAGTGAACACAATTCAAACTGCTACGGCAGTGTCAAAATGGAAAAAACAAGTCAGCATGTACATAAATGGTTGAAGACTTGTCAAGCATTGGTCGAGACAACTCATCAAGTTTCAGGTTCATGTATACATGAAATGGATGGTGCAAGTTCAAAGACATATGGTCAAACATGATGCAATGTAATGAATCAATATGGTAGCGCAAAAAGAAGCATGGAATCAAACAAATACATGACGGCAGTTTTCATATACACAAGTTTAAGTGCAACAAGATCAAGCACTACGGCAACAACATCCAAGTACGAGTGCTCGAAACAGCATGGTTAAGCATGGACATGTAAAGAATGGCTCAGTGGGACATACACAATAAATATCTCAGCAACAATGGGACAAAGAAATTGGACATATGCACATGTTGTTCAGTCTAGATTTTCAAGTGTCAAAAGAAACACAAGTGCACAATGAAGCAGTGCAAGCATGTTCACAAGAAGACATAGCATTAGAGAAGAAGTGCAGCTACATGAATACATTTCAGTTCATCATGGTTCAGTACAACTAACGCAACATGTTCAAGCAACATTAGTAATGGTTCATGTTTATGCAATTTTTTTTAAGCAGTGGATCAACTCAGGTGAAAACTGACCATACACAAGTGATACTGCATATATACACAACAAAGAACTCAAGGGGACAATGCATACATGTATGCACAGTAGTGATGGTATATACACAGCATGGAAACAACATATCTAAATCAGAGTGGCATATATGTTTTGCATGAACTAACATATAGTGCAGTACATATCAAATCTGGGTGAAGCATGATTGATCAAGCAAGAGATTCTTGTACATATAAATGTGTTCAGCATGAAGGCATGCAGAAATCATGTGATGAAAATCAGAATAGCAAAACAGTTTGAATTAATGATTTCAGAAATCAGAATATACTTTTAGGCAAGGTTCAATTTTTTTTGGTGGTGCTGTTTTTTCCAGAAATGAAATTTCTCAAATGGATCATTTTTGGAAAAAGTTAAATGTGGAAATTCATATACATTTCAAGGCAATAAAACATTCCAGAAATCATGCATGGGTTCGAACCAGTGGACCACAATATATTTTATTTCCAGAAGTCGAGGACCAATCTCATCATTCACGGCCTTTAAACAAGGCAACAAAATTCAAATTAAGTCGAGAGCAATTCAAAAATAGGAAACTCGAAAATCAGGGACAAATCTTTCAATAAAATCAGGCCAAGCCATTTATGGTGAAATCAGAGTTGTATAGGGTTTTCTAAATTACCCTATAAGTTCACACCAATTCATCATCGGCAGGTAGTGAAAAAAAAAGACCAAAAACAATTCAATCGAAGATCGAAAAAAAACCACAAATCAATTCAAAGCATTCCAAAGCAAAATTGAAAAAGAAATTTCAGAGGAACTCACCAAATTTTGTTATCGTTTTCGATCATCAGTATTCCAACTCGAAGCGTCAGAGAGCCACACAGTTTTAAGCATCAAAGAGGAATCTTTTCAGATCAATATCACAATCGATTTGGGATTCAAATCAGAAACCCTAGCCGCCATTTATTTTCTCCAGTAAAAGAAGAACAATCGGGCAAAAATGAATAGCAATTGGGCCGGCCGACATTTCTAAATAAAAAGGGGATGACCCCTTATTTTATTTCCTAAGGGTTTTTTATTTATTTACCTTTGTTTTGTTTTTGTTTTTTTGTTGTTGTTGTATTTGTGTTGTAAAAATCAAATGAACAGGTTCTAGAAGTATGTAAAATTTATAGGGTTCCAGTCAGGGTGTTGACTGGCAGTCCACTAGAGTCTGTAAATTCTAGGGTTACGAGTTGCAGGGTTTGTAATTCAGGAAATCTGATCTAGGGGATTGGATCAGTCTACGGTTTTGAGCGTAGGGTTAGAATAGGAGCAGGGTTTGCGAGTGTACATGGTCTTGTATGCGGGATCTGTTCTATCACCTAGTAGAAACCATAGAAATGCAGCAGTAGGAAGGGTTTTGCCGAAGCTGGGTATATCCATGTGATTTATTTTCTGCATTTCTGTTTCTGCTATATTCTGTGATCTGTTTATTATTTAAATATCCTATCAGTTTTTTTCATTTCAGTTAAAAACTGTGATAAACCCTATTCACCCCCCCTCTAGGTTTTGTCTAGATCCAACAGTAGTAACTCAAGAGATGTTACGCGATTTCTCCATCTCTTGAAGATCCGTTAAACCAATACATACATAGTATAATACGCTATTATGATAGTGTCTATCCAGTAAAGTAAATATCATAAAAATAGCGTAAGCGGGATTACCATATTACCTTCCGCCGTTTACAAGCACCAACAGTCTATACAGTGCCGTAAATTCACCGTACTGGTGTTATCAAAGGGCACTCCATAGAAGGCAGTGCTAAATTAAAATCGTAGGGGGCTCGATATGGACAAATATGACAAGGCACTCGAGGCAATGCCCAAGGTAGGATTCTACCAATTGCACTCCCGAACCGGTGGTAATACATAGCAGCCACTACCGCCCACCTCCGAACACACTCCCAATATCATAAAGGGCCCAAATCATCATCATCATAGTCATAGTCATAGAAATAGTATCGAAGAAGTGTGTCCGATCAAAGGTGCTACCTCAGTTAGTCATGGTATAGCTCTTGTTTTAGTCATTTAAATTCTGACCCGAAGGTCAGGGCTATTTGGTCATCGTTCATCTTCTTCGATTTTATAACCGCCTCCAAGTCATCATACTCATTCTGGATACGTCATAACGTTCACAATTGTCAAAGTGGTATCGACACTAACATAGAGTATGCCTTATGTCGACTCTGGTCTCCTTAATAGCCAACGCTTACATCTTTCACATTGGTTGGCTCTTTGTAACAACCCGTATTTTCAATAACCTGTTATAACGTAAATCGAGGCAGAAATTAATTTATAAATCTGAATCAAGGGAAACGGGCTGTGCCATTGCGTTCGTCTCGGAAAAATACGCGAAATAGAGTCCGAGTTTTCGAAAATCGGAGTCCGTATGACCCGATTAAGGCCCAACGAAGTTTTCAGAAAATTTCAAAGTAAAAAAACAGATTTCAAATTCAAGTTTGAATTTGGAAATTAGGGCAGTTGGGCGCAGGCGGGAAATTTCCCGCCAGACCACCCATGTCGACAGCCCTGTCGACTGGGCAATCGACATGGTTAGGCCCAAGTCGACAGCCCTGTCGACTTGGGTGTCGACTTGGTTCAGCCGGGCAGTTTTGCCTGGTGCACCATTTTGGGGTTTTGGTTAGGTTTTGGGGCCAGATTCGGTTTTAAGGGCTGAGATTGGAATTAGGGTTTAATCCTAAGGTTGAAACTAATCCTAATCTCTATAAATAAGCCCCTAACCTAACCCTAAATCATCATTATTCAACCCTACAACTAAACTATGGCAAAATTATTCCTCTCATGGCCTCCACTCTCTTCATAAAATTCTAAGTTATTTCTGTGAGAGATTTTCCATGCATACAAGTGTTTTCAAGCTTGTATGAGTGTTATTAGCTTGCATTCAAGTCAAGTTTCCATATTTACATCATAAAGCAAGGGTTTTGATCATTTTGGCTCAAGGGTTTTTCTATTGGAGCTTGCATTTTGGGTTTATTTGATTGCATAAGGGCTTTGTCTCAATCTATATATATTTTTGTGTCTTCATAAGCATGGTAAGCCCTTTTCTACTTTCATATTTAAACTCTAAAGTTAAATGAATGATGCAAGTTTGGTTGATCATTATGATATGCAAGTTTGCCATGATATGCAAGTTTACTATGTCATGTTATGCAAGTTTGATATGTTATGCTATGCAAGTTTGCCATGTTATGATATGCAAGTTTATCATGTTATGTTATGCAAGTTTGCCATGTTATGATATGCAAGTTTATCATGTTATGTTATGCAAGTTTGCTATGTTATGATATGCAAGTTTGCCATATGATATGCAAGTTATGTTATGCAAGTTTGGGTTGATCATTTTGCTCATGTTATCATGTTATGCAAGCTTATCTTGGGTTCATGAGCTTAAAGCTTTATGCTAAAGGTTGCATTTTGGCAACATGTAAGTTATCATATCCCTTATGATAACTTGCATGTGAGGCTAAATGCGAACTTATGGCAACTTCTACATGTCATTTATCACCATGTATCACTTATATGCTAAGTTTGGTTTTATGCATGCTTTTGAGGCCTAAAAATGTAATATGCAAGTATATGAACATATGTACATTTCATATGCCACCATGTTAAACTTGTGGCTTCAACACCTTTATGTCATGATTATGCCAAGTTCCCTCTTTCTATCCTTTATGCGCTATTGCGATATGTAAGCGATGGGATTGCGTTTGGGGTTGGGTAAACTTAAAAGACATAAAAACATAAGATTGGGAATTTACCTATTAAGTTAGGTCTACCCATTGGGAATTTACCTATTAAGTTAGGTCTACCCATTGGGAATTTACCTATTAAGTTAGGTCTACCCAAATGCTTGAAAACTTGTAATATGTTTTGGAAACATAATGGACATGACACTTAGAAAATATAAGTGTGACCAACTCGAGGTTGGGTTGAGTTTGTAGCGTAAACCTACCCGGAACCGACCGGCTTAACTAGTTGCTACAAATAATAGGACGCAATGTGAGAAGTTGGTCATGTTGTACCTTGAACCCGAGGTTAGACCAAGTTGTGGTATAAAGCTACCCGGAACCGACCGGCTTAACTAGTAACCGCAACGAAGTCTAATGTGAGAGGTTAAGGCACATTAATTAATTAATGCCTCATGATTAGGGTTTAAGTCATGGTCCACTTAATACTTAATCAATGTGGGCTTGGTAGATTAATCAGGGTTAAGTCGTGAACTCATCGTTACACTTAACCAAGTTAATCCATGATTAGCAAGAGGGTTAAACCGTACTTAACCCACTAGAAAATCCTAGCAATGGGGGTCCACTCCAGTAGTAATCCCAAGTTTGTATCATTAAGACCCTAGGGACTAGGCTAGGGAGGGGGCACGATTACTGGACTTGAGGTAAGTGACCAAAAACGACGGCAGAGTGGTACGCCGGTGTAGTTCCGGACGGACTATGGTCGTGCACATAGTCCGTAGCCGGAGAAAACATGCACGGGTACCAGTAGATCGAGACTGTGCACTTATGTTTATGGTGTCCAGGGGTTTACACCCTAGGGCTTGATACACCCGAAGGGTGGACCCGGCACAGTCCGACTACGATTATGTTTGGGCCGTATTGACACCAACACGTGACGAGTTAGGCTTATAGGGAGCCAATCGACTAGACCGTTTGGTTGGACCTCGTATTAGGGTCACTTCATGTTATTGGACCTCGTATTAGGGTCACTTCATGTTATTGGGCCAAAGCTTGGGCCAAGGGATCAATACTTGTTTATTCAAGTCATGTTAGCTTGCTAGTACACCTGTGGTGCAAAAACCTTAAACCTGATTATGCAATGACACCTTTATCTACCTTGTTGGTTAATCATCATGCTAGTATGTTGTTATCCTTATGTTCATTCCTGCTTCTCATGCCAGTTAACTTTATCAGTTTACATTGATTGTAGTAGGGCTTACTCAGTCTTTTTGACTGACCTGTTTTTCTTTCGCCTCTTTTCTTCCGTTTCCCCCCAGGTTCTCAGGGTGGGAATATTGGAGCTTAGCTTGGATTTCTGATCGCTTGCTTGTGGGATTTTAGCTCATGTACGGTCTTGACATGAAGCTAGCTATGGTTATCACTTATTTTGGGGATAGTACTTATGTATTTCAGTTTTTCAGTGATGTTGTTTTTATCTAGACTTGTGTATTTGGAAAGTTGACATTATGTTGTACCAGACTTGTTTTGAAATAGTTTGAAATCTTCCGCTGTTTTACTTATCTTATTTACTCTGTTACATATATACATATGTTCTTGTTCTGCCTTGATATGTCATTATGCATGTTTACCTGATTCAAACGCCCCTCCAAAGTCAGAGTGCTTGCAAGAGACACCCTGGCGGAGGCGGGGTGTTACATTTGGTATCAGAGCATATGGTTTACGAGAAGGAACAAAAAGGTTTTTTAAAACTTTTGGGAAACTATTTTCAAAACCAAGTATAAAGTATTTTCCAAAGAAAAGTCTAGTTTATTTTAAAGGCTATTCCCCAAAAAAAAAGGCATTAGCAAAATTCCTTCGTTTTTCTCCATTCTGAATCTGTCTTTTTCTTCGTTTTCAGTATGGCCGATAACTTTACTATTCCGGAGGGAGTACACGTACCTGTTTGGTATAGGAGACTTTTGGAGGCTAGGGCGACCGAAGCCGGCCCCGCAGATGTTCCTCCTCCTCCTCCGGTAGTTAATGTTCCTCCTCCTCCTGTCGCTGAGGTTCCTCTTCCTCCTCCGCCTCACCATCCTCAAGCTGACTTCGCAAAGACTTGCAAGGATTTCAAAGCAATGGGTGGCAAGAACTTTCAAGGCACTGAGACTTTTGTAGAGGCCAGAAATTGGTTGAAAGAGACCGAGGATTTATTTGCTATCTTTGGCTTAGACGATCAGAGGAAGATCTTGTTGGCGGTTTGGCTTATGAAGGATGAAGCCGCTTATTGGTGGGAAGTCACCAATGGTACTAGGCCTGTTGAGACTTGGGCCGATTTCAGGGCAAGGTTCGTGCTTAAGTTTCTATCTTCTGCTGAGGAGAATCTGCAAATGGAGAGGTTCATAACTTTGAAACAAGGAGATATGTCTGTCAAAGAATATGTGAACAAGTTCAATCAGTTAGCTCGTTTTGGCTTGGATATGGTGAATACTCCTCAGAAGAAGGCTCTTCGTTTTGCTAGAGGATTGAATGAGCCGTTGCAGGGATTAGCTATGTCACATATTCCCCATGGGGCCACGTTTGAGAGCTTGGTTGATATGGCGTTACTTCAGGGAGATGTCAAGAAAGAGGTCAAGATGAATGATACTCAAGCCAAGAAAACTGATTCCCAGTGGAAAGGAAATCAGGGTAATCCAAGTGGTCAGAGCAGTCAAGGCAATCAGAACAAGAACAAGAGCAAGAACAAGAGTCAAGGCAACAAGGGGAACAACAACAAGGGCAATAACAACAAGGGGAAGTGCCATTATTGCGGTTCAGTTGGGCATCTTATTAAGGATTGTAAGAAGAGGAAAAGGAAGAATGGTGAATGCTTTTTCTGCGGTGAGACTGGACATTTCAGTAAGGATTGCCCGAAGAAGCAAGGGCAAGGCCAGGGTCAGACTCAGCATGCTGGACCTTCAGGAGGGCAAGTTCATGCTCTCAATGCCGCTCCAGTTCCCGATCGAGGTAGTATTTCTGTTGAGAGCCTTGTATATATTTCTGATTTTCCAGTTCGTACCTTGTTTGATTCTGGTGCATCGCATAGCTTTATCTCATCTGATCTTGTTGATAGTTTGCACCTTAGTACTAGCTTAGTAGATGATCCCGTCTGTGTCTCAAATCCTATTGAGGGTTCCGCCCATCTGTCTATGATATGTGGGGATTTGAGGATCTCTATACTGAGTGTAGAGTTCTTGTGTAGTGCTTATGTTCTTGGTTTTAGGGGATACGGATTGATATTGGGCATGGATTGGTTGTCCAGATATAGAGCCATCCTTGATTGTGAGCATAGGGTTGTGAGGCTCGTGACTCGCCTCGGAAACACCCTAGAAATTTCTTGTAATCCGAGAGGTCCCGTCATGTTGTGCTATCTTGAATCACTCGACTCGTCAATGGAAACTCTTCAGTCTGTGAGAGTGGTTCGAGAGTATCCGGATGTTTTCGAGGAAGTTAGGGGGTTGCCCCCTAAGCGAGAGATTGATTTCCGCATTTATCTGGTGGATAATGCAAAGCCGGTTTCTTTGCCCGTTCGGCACATGGCTCCGCGTGAAAGGCGGGAGCTAAGTAAGCAAGTGAAGGAGTTGTTTGAGAAGAACTTCATTAGACGAAGTATATCTGAATGGGGAGTGCCTATGGTATTTGCTACCAAGGCAGATGGTTCTCTCCGACTTTGTGTTGACTATCGAGAGTTGAATAAGCTGACTAAGAAGAACAGACATCCGTTACCGAGGATTGATGATCTCTTTGACCAGCTTATCGGTGCTTCTGTTTTCTCTCAGCTTGATCTTGCTACTAGATTCCATCAGCTCAGGGTAGCTGAAGATAGTATAGACAAGACTGCGTTCAGAACTCCAGATGGATTCTTCGAATGGCTTGTCATGCCGTTCGGCTTGACTAATGCACCCGCATATTTCGTGGACTTGATGAGTAGGGTGTTCAGGGGTTCTTGAACAAGTTTGTCGTGGTCTTCGTAGATGATATTCTGATCTTCTCTAAGGATGAGGAAGAGCACGTAAGGCATCTCGTGGAGGTGATGGATACGCTTAGAGCGCATCAGTTAAAGGCCAAGTTCTCCAAGTGTCACTTTTAGAGAAGGGAAGTTAGATTCCTTGGGCATATAGTATCTAAGCAAGGCTTAGCGGTGGATCCCGCTAAGGTAGTTGTAGTTCAGGATTGGAAGACTCCAAGGAATGCAACCGAAGTGAGAAGTTTTCTAGGTCTTGCAGGCTTTTACCGGAAGTTCATCAAGGACTTCGCGAAGATTTCCGCTCCTCTCACTAAATTGACGAAGAAGAATTTAGTTTTTGCTTGGAGCATAGAATGCGAGCTTGCTTTTCAGAGGCTCAAGAGAGCTCTCACATCAGCACCTGTTCTAGCTTTGCCCGATGGAGGGAAGTTATTTACAGTATACACCGATGCATGTGGCACGGGGTTAGGAGCTGTTCTGATGCAAGAAGGAAGAGTGATATGCTTTGGTGGTAGACAACTCAAAGTGCATGAGAAGAATTATCCCACTCATGACTTAGAGTTGGCAGCAATAGTATATGCACTCAAGGCTTGGCGCCATTATCTTCTGGGAGAAAGATTTGAGCTTTACACTGATCACAAGTCATTGAAGTATCTCTTTTCTCAGAAGGATCTGAATCTGAGGCAACAAAGATGGATGGAATTCTTGGCGTCCTACGATTTTGAGATAGCTTATACCCCTGGCAAGGGGAATGTGGTAGCAGATGCATTGAGTAGAAAAAGGTTGACTCTGAGTCCTCTATTCGTTGAGATGAAGAATTTAGAGTATGTGGCAACCTTTGATTTCTCTTTGGCGATTGAGTCGATGACCGGTTCTTTAGCATCTCTGGAACTCAGACCTACCCTTCTTGATCAAGTTGGGGCTTCGCAGAGAGAAGGCCCTCAGATAGTTGAGATTATGGATAAGCTGATTCGAGGAGAGGCGTCTAGTCATCTCGCTCGATATTCTATTGATGACAAGGGTTGGCTGAGGAGAGACGGAAGGTTATGTGTTCCAATGGTAGAAGATTTAGTAAGAAAAGTTCTTGAGGAAGCACATCGCTCTAAGTTGACTATACATCCGGGAGGAGATAAGATGTATAAAGATATGAAGCGCATTTTCTTTTGGCTTGGGATGAAGAAGGATGTGGCAGAGTTTATCTCTAGATGTATCATTTGCCAGCAAGTTAAGGCCGAGTCGAAGAAGCCCGGTGGGCTATTGCATCCTCTAGATGTTCCACTATGGAAGTGGGAGAGTATTTCCATGGATTTTATCGATGGGCTACCAAGGTCAAGGAAAGGGAATACGAGCATTTGGGTTATCGTGGATAGACTTACGAAGAGTGCTCATTTCATTCCGGTGAAGAGCAAGAGGACCGCATCTTGGCTAGCGTCTGTATATCTTCGTGAGATTGTGAGACTACATGGAGTCCCTTCTAGTATAGTCAGTGACCGTGACCCAATCTTTACAAGTCAGTTCTGGAATAGCTTGCAAGAAGCTATGGGCACGAGGTTGAATCTAAGTACGGCTTATCACCCACAGACGGACGGTCAAACCGAAAGGGTGAATAGGGTACTGGAGGATCTGTTGAGGCTTTGTATTCTGGATTTTGGTGGTACTTGGGAAGACCATCTTCCTCTTGTTGAGTTTGCATATAATAACAGTTATCAGGCAAGCATAGGGATGACACCATTTGAAGCTTTATATGGGAGGCCGTGCAAGTCGCCTACATGTTGGTGGGAGACTACAGATGAGCTTATACTTGGGCCTGATATGATCAGAGATACATCCGAGAAGGTCGAGTAGATTCGGAGACGGATGAAAGCGGCCCAAGACCGACAGAAATCCTATGCTGATAAGCGAAGAACTGATTTGGAATTTGATGTTGGGGATATGGTTTTCGTGGAGGTTTCTCCTTTGCGGAATGTGGTCCGATTTGGAGCCGTTGGGAAGTTAGCACCGAGGTTTGTTGGACCATTCCCTATTATAGAGAGGATCGGGCAGATGGCTTATAGAGTGGAGTTGCCCGAGAAGCTTGCCGGAGTACACGATGTTTTTCATGTCTCGCATCTCCGGAAGTGTTTACATGAATCAGCAGAGGTTGTTAAGCCAAGTGTTCTGAAAGATGTGGAAGTGGAGAAAGAGGCTACCTTGAGGAGAGCTCCGATTCGTATCTTGGGGACGGAGACCAAGAAGCTAAGGAATCGAGAGGTCAAGTTGGTGAAGGTTCAATGGGGTGAAGCCGAAGAAGACGCAACTTGGGAAACCGAGGAGAAGATGCGTGGGCTTTATCCATTCCTTTTTGAGGGTACACTCTCAATCTCTTTTCTTTGTTAGCATATCTTTCTCTTTGCTATCCATGTTTATCTAGTTTAACGTGTTAATCTTGTCATGAGAACCTTAGGTAGAAACCCTTTGGATGAAACATGTGTTTGAAACATGTTATGCTTGATGTTTGCAAGTGGTTGCAAGTGTTTGCAAGTGGTTACTCGTGGATGCATTATACACATTAGGCACTAGATCGGCTCACACACTCCTCATATTGCATATGCATGAGTGTTTATGCTTATTCATGGATGAAAATTTTTGTGGTATCACATGGATGTTGCATATGGATGTATGTTATGTGCACACATATAGATGTTATACATTATGTTAGGAATTGCATACATATGGATTCATTTCACTGACATAATTTGCATTGATGATATTTGCATTAGATAAGTACATATACACACACCTTTGCATATGTTCATACAACATTTAGAATCTTGTAAGGACAATGATTGCTCGTGGATGATGTTTTGAGTAGACGGATGTTGGATGGTAGGATACGTTCTTCCTAACTTGAAGATTTCGGGGACGAAATCCTTTAAGGAGGGGAGAATGTAACAACCCGTATTTTCAATAACCTGTTATAACGTAAATCGAGGCAGAATTTAATTTATAAATCTGAATCAAGGGAAACGGGCTGTGCCATTGCGTTCGTCTCGGAAAAATACGCGAAATAGAGTCCGAGTTTTCGAAAATCGGAGTCCGTATGACCCGATTAAGGCCCAACGAAGTTTTCAGAAAATTTCAAAGTAAAAAACAGATTTCAAATTCAAGTTTGAATTTGGAAATTAGGGCAGTTGGGCGCAGGCGGGAAATTTCCCGCCAGACCACCCATGTCGACAGCCCTGTCGACTGGGCAATCGACATGGTTAGGCCCAAGTCGACAGCCCTATCGACTTGGGTGTCGACTTGGTTCAGCCGGGCAGTTTTGCCTGGTGCACCATTTTGGGGTTTTGGTTAGGTTTTGGGGCCAGATTCGGTTTTAAGGGCTGAGATTGGAATTAGGGTTTAATCCTAAGGTTGAAACTAATCCTAATCTCTATAAATAAGCCCCTAACCTAACCCTAAATCATCATTATTCAACCCTACAACTAAACTATGGCAAATTATTCCTCTCATGGCCTCCACTCTCTTCATAAAATACTAAGTTATTTCTATGAGAGATTTGCATACAAGTGTTTTCAAGCTTGTATGAGTGTTATTAGCTTGCATTCAAGTCAAGTTTCCATATTTACATCATAAAGCAAGGGTTTTGATCATTTTGGCTCAAGGGTTTTTCTATTGGAGCTTGCATTTTGGGTTTATTTGATTGCATAAGGGCTTTGTCTCAATCTATATATATTTTTGTGTCTTCATAAGCATTGTAAGCCCTTTTCTACTTTCATATTTAAACTCTAAAGTTAAATGAATGATGCAAGTTTGGTTGATCATTATGATATGCAAGTTTGCCATGATATGTAAGTTTACTATGTCATGTTATGCAAGTTTGATATGTTATGCTATGCAAGTTTGCCATGTTATGATATGCAAGTTTATCATGTTATGTTATGCAAGTTTTCCATGTTATGATATGCAAGTTTATCATGTTATGTTATGCAAGTTTGCTATGTTATGATATGCAAGTTTGCCATACGATATGCAAGTTATGTTATGCAAGTTTGGGTTGATCATTTTGCTCATGTTATCATGTTATGCAAGCTTATCTTGGGTTCATGAGCTTCAAGCTTTATGCTAAAGGTTGCATTTTGGCAACATGTAAGTTATCATATCCCTTATGATAACTTGCATGTGAGGCTAAATGCGAACTTATGGCAACTTCTACATGTCATTTATCACCATGTATCACTTATATGCTAAGTTTGGTTTTATGCATGCTTTTGAGGCCTAAAAATGTAATATGCAAGTATATGAACATATGTACATTTCATATGCCACCATGTTAAACTTGTGGCTTCAACACCTTTATGTCATGATTATGCCAAGTTCCCTCTTTCTATCCTTTATGCGTTATTGCGATATGTAAGCGATGGGATTGCGTTTGGGGTTGGGTAAACTTAAAAGACATAAAAACATAAGATTGGGAATTTACCTATTAAGTTAGGTCTACCCATTGGGAATTTACCTATTAAGTTAGGTCTACCCAAATGCTTGAAAACTTGTAATATGTTTTGGAAACATAATGGACATGACACTTAGAAAATATAAGTGTGACCAACTCGAGGTTGGGTTGAGTTTGTAGCGTAAACCTACCCGGAACCGACCGGCTTAACTAGTTGCTACAAACAATAGGACGCAATGTGAGAAGTTGGTCATGTTGTACCTTGAACCCGAGGTTAGACCAAGTTGTGGTATAAAGCTACCCGGAACCGACCGGCTTAACTAGTAACCGCAACGAAGTCTAATGTGAGAGGTTAAGGCACATTAATTAATTAATGCCTCATGATTAGGGTTTAAGTCATGGTCCACTTAATACTTAATCAATGTGGGCTTGGTAGATTAATCAGGGTTAAGTCGTGAACTCATCGTTACACTTAACCAAGTTAATCCATGATTAGCAAGAGGGTTAAACCGTACTTAACCCACTAGAAAATCCTAGCAATGGGGGTCCACTCCAGCAGTAATCCCAAGTTTGTATCATTAAGACCCTAGGGACTAGGCTAGGGAGGGGGCACAATTACTGGACTTGAGGTAAGTGACCAAAAACGACGGCAGAGTGGTACGCCGGTGTAGTTCCGGACGGACTATGGTCGTGCACATAGTCCGTAGCCGGAGAAAACATGCACGGGTACCAGTAGATCGAGACTGTGCACTTATGTTTATGGTGTCCAGGGGTTTACACCCTAGGGCTTGATACACCCGAAGGGTGGACCCGGCACAGTCCGACTACAATTATGTTTGGGTCGTATTGACACCAACACGTGACGAGTTAGGCTTATAGGGAGCCGATCGACTAGACCGTTTGGTTGGACCTCGTATTAGGGTCACTTCATGTTATTGGACCTCGTATTAGGGTCACTTCATGTTATTGGGCCAAAGCTTGGGCCAAGGGATCAATACTTGTTTATTCAAGTCATGTTAGCTTGCTAGTACACCTGTGGTGCAAAAACCTTAAACCTGATTATGCGATGACACCTTTATCTACCTTGTTGGTTAATCATCATGCTAGTATGTTGTTATCCTTATGTTCATCCCTGCTTCTCATGCCAGTTAACTTTATCAGTTTACATTGATTGTAGTAGGGCTTACTCAGTCTTTTTGACTGACCTGTTTTTCTTTCGCCTCTTTTCTTCCGTTTCCCCCCCAGGTTCTCAGGGTGGAAATATTGGAGCTTAGCTTGGATTTCTGATCGCTTGCTTGTGGGATTTTAGCTCATGTACGGTCTTGACATGAAGCTAGCTATGGTTATCACTTATTTTGGGGATAGTACTTATGTATTTCAGTTTTTCAGTGATGTTGTTTTTATCTAGACTTGTGTATTTGGAAAGTTGACATTATGTTGTACCAGACTTGTTTTGAAATAGTTTGAAATCTTCCGCTGTTTTACTTATCTTATTTACTCTGTTACATATATACATATGTTCTTGTTCTGCCTTGATATGTCATTATGCATGTTTACCTGATTCAAACGCCCCTCCAAAGTCAGAGTGCTTGCAAGAGACACCCTGGCGGAGGCGGGGTGTTACACTCTTTTATATTCCATAAAGGTTCGCTTTCATATCAAAATATCATATTTTGTTTCGAACCCAATTTATATTCAAAAGAATAAAATTTTCATATCAACATATCATAATCATACCCAAAACCGATTATATTCTAAACTAGAATATATTTCATTTCATTATATTATAATCATATAATATTTCACCAAATCGATTTATATTCAAGTAGAATATACTTCATATCAAAGATTTCAATTATCTTAAATCGATTTGAATTCGAAATCCATTCATATTAAATAGAGTATAAATTTCCATAACAACTCATTCACATCATTTATGGAATCCATTATATTCGGATAAAATATCAATTACATTTCCATATAAAATTGGTTAAAGTCGATTCATATTTGAATACTTTATCTCGACTCCATCTCGAACTAGAGTTTAAATCCAGCACTTTCCATTCGGAAGAAATTAATATAACTTGAAAATAGATGCTTTTAAATAAAATCTTTATATAACATATATGTATAGAAATAATGGTTAAAACAAAACAAGATAATTTTGATCATTATGAATATATATATAATAAAATTTTACTAATTAGTTTAAATAATAAAATATAAGAAAAATTTAAGCTAAAATAAATAGTCTACAGGTAAAAGTTAAATAGTAAATTTTAAGGAAAGAATAACTTATTTGAAATCAAACATTATAAATAAATAAATATATAATAAAATTTCTTAAATCAAAATTTCTCCTTTCTTCCAAACTTCAAATACTTTAACCCATACTCCAATCTCCATGGAGTTACATAGTTCAATATCCTGTTTCAAACGCCATTCGAACAAATCTTTCAAATTCACGGATTCAAAACCATACTCGTATTAAGTTTAAAACACTCCAAGTATCCTCGATTATCTTTATTCCAAATTAAATTCAATAAGAATTTATTGAACTCGAGTCCACCCAATTATTTGGATAAATCCCAAATCATATTAAAATTCAAATTTAAAACTTCCAAATTCGTTTAGGAAATTCCCTTAACCATTTTAAATAACATTCATAATCCAGGTCTTAAAGGAAGAACAAAATTTATTGAAAAAATCGCCACATTTCCTTTATATGAAATTTTCCATCAATAAAATTCGAACATTTAAAATCATTTAACCAACCAATGTCCATATAAAATTTACTATCCTATGGCCAAGTGATTTTAATTTAATTTCTCAATATTCAGGGATGGATCTATCATTTCAACCCAAATTAAGGCCACCGAGATTTATCATTTCACTGTGTGTTCTTAATTTATTTTATCGATAAATCCCGGATTTATTAGATGCCCGTAACATCAAGGGTAAATCGGATTTATCGTCAAAATCAACATGCAATACAATATACTGAAATATGGAGCACTAGCAGTGTCAATATCAATTCAGTAATAAATTTCAACCAACAATCCATCACAACCATTCCATCCAATTAATCAGTGTTATATTGTTACACAGATTATCAAGGATCAAAATTTCTAATTAGAAATCTAATTAAATTAAATAACTAATTATCGATCTACTTTGCATGTTTACACACTTGTATATCAAATTTAAGCAACCAATTCAAACAGCCAATCACAACCATGCAGCCAACTATTTCATAATTTAATTCAATAAATATGAGGATAATTCGGTTCATTGTGAGCGATAAAGTCACTCACCTTTGCGTCCATAGTTGGTCGAACGTCCAACTAAAGGCCAAAAATTTGCAGTCTCCAAACGCAGCGAAACCAGCGTTAAAATGTTTGCAATTCCACCACGATCCCAACGCAACAAACCATGCGTAAAACCGAGTCAGTATGTAATAGTTATGGCATTTTATAATTTTGAATTTTCTCAAATAAAATAATTCCCATCCCAATTAGATGGTGACACATCAGCACCCCCTCAAAAGGGATTCCCGCTCGTGCCTCCTCCGCTACAGGAACTTTATCCCGAAAAAAACCCATCCGCCCGAAAACTTTGACCATCGATTGTGAGCAGCTCCGACCGTTTCAGGACCCAAGACCACCGGCCCCGTGACCCGCACCTCGAGGCGCATCCGCCTGCACCGGAGCTAGCCCCTCCGGTCACCTCTAACTCTTTCGGCGGCACGAAATCCGAAAGGGTTTCCAAACCCTAAATTGAAAAATTTCCAACGATCTACTCACTTCCAGGCGATGCCATGACCATCATCGGCCTACACTCGACATCCGCAACCAAACCCATATTATAATTTCTTTAATTAACCTCTGAATTGAAAAATCCCAAATTGATTTCTAGGGTTACAAATTTCAGAAGGTTTGATTGCAAATTCCGTCCAAACCGGCTACTGCATGTCGAATCTGAGAGTACCCATAGCTTCGTATCGTCGAGCTCTTCGTTTTGAAATATAATTTGCTAGGGTTTGAACAGATTTTATTTTGAAGTTGATTTTTTTTATTTCTAGGGTTTTGAAAAATCTGTTTTCAGCCATTAGAGAAAACTATGGAGGTGGAAATGAACGTACAATGGTTAATGGCTGATAGGGTAAAGGTGGATTTTATTTATATATAATTAAAAGGCTCAAATATGAGAAATACCCAATTATCCAGTTACATAGATCTCTTTCACAATTTCTCTCGTACGATCAAACGGTAAGTCGGATTGTAACGCAAATTGAAGTCCTACCATAATTCACCGTTCCGGTTCCGATGAAACTGGTTTCGTTGGATTCCGAGACAGTTGCCAAAACAATTAAATTTCACAGTTAATTAAATAAATAAAATATTCAATTATTCGATTAACTGTTTAAATTCAATATTAAATATTTATAAATTCCCATTTAATCAAATTATGACTTAAGCAAATTTTATAAATCGATTTCATGAAGATTAAGTTCCCGAATTCAATTTTTTTTATAAATTTTAAAATCTGAATTCCAGTTATAATTTAAATAACTCAGTTCTATTCAATTTCATAAATATTAAATTCAAAATTTCAATTCATTATCAATATAACTAAATTTAAAATCCATATGTACTTCATTCAAATAATCATCATCATTATAATCAATAAAGTTTTGACTTTTATCCCAGATTATTCCATTTATTTATTTTAAATCGAAATTTAAATATACAGAAAATATGGGATGCTACAATATAACTCTGATGAGTCCTATCTTTTGTTCAAATATGTCGTACCCCATAGCTTTATATAACCAAAGCTCTGATGCCACAAGTAACGAACCGTCTTTTTACCCAATTCTCACAGGTAATTAAACCAACTAAAACTGTTCACAAAGACGAATTGTTATGGGCACATACATATATTGAACAAAATAACAGAACCTTTCATTGCACATAACAATATTACATCAGAGTTACATAGAATATTAGAGTTACAACACATACAGCGGAAGAAAAGAAAATATCCTCTCAGTGGAAGCTCCAAACTCTAGCTTGGATTCCATCTCTAAAAGCACTCTGAATCCTGCTCCAATGATTTATAACCGCAAAACTAAACTACTAGCTGCCCGTGTGGAAATTTATGGGCACCCAGAGTTTAGAAAGGAACAATAATCTCCAGGTCAGTCATGGGACTGGTGTTAGAACACAAAATAGTTGTTTTTAGGATCTATTTTAAAGTTGGGAAATTCACCGGACCATGCCACTAACGCTGAACGAGTTTACTCCGTGTGAATACTTGTGCACATAAATTCGCAATGACCTTTGGAAAAAGAGGCCATCATAAGCTCGTCCCACATCACACAATGCAAGCGCACACCAAGTGGCGAGTTTTATCTTATGATAACCAAAAATGCTTTCATATGTAAAATCCTCTTTCAATATTATAACACACAGTGTGGAAATCATTTCGCAAATAAATGTATTAATCCTAGATGGCATAATACCCATAATATTTTTTCGCCATATATATATATATATATATATATATACACACAAACCCAAACCATGTGGCACATATTGGATATTTGGGTTTCCAACTTGATGATTCCTGGCACAAAAGATCAATCAGGGATACAAAGCGAAGTGTAACACGGATTTTTCGTCTATCTCGGACACCAACAACAAATCGTGGGGAAGATCAATGGTTTTAGACCAGACACGGCCCCCCGAACATACCCAACTTCCCCAAGTTCATAAGTGGTTTCCCACTGCTGCAGCTTCATCATCAATTCATATATAAGTATACAAACCTAATGTAACACCCCGAACTTTCTGTTAACTGTAAATTAACAAATTAAAGTATAATTAATTCTAAATGAAAGAATTAAGGGAAATGGGTTACGCCATTGCGCTCGTCTCGGAATTCTTCCTGAGATAAAGTCTAAGTTTGCGTGAATCGGACTCCGCATGAAGGAGTTATGACCTCCGGAAGTTTCAGAATTCAATTTAAAATTCAAACAGTTCCAGTGAAGTTCAAAATTCGAAAAACTGACCCAAACTGGCCGGGCGGGAAAATTCCCGCCCAGGCACCAGGTCGACCTAGGGGTCGACCTGGGTGACCAGGTCGACCATAGGGTTGACCTGGTTTGGCCCTGGCAGGCCTAGTCGGTTTCTGGTCGAATTTCTGAGCTTGGCTGTGTCACTAGGGCTGATTTTTCACATTCTGGTTGGCTCTTCTCGAAGTGAATGGTCTAGATTCATCTATGATCATCTGACGGCTCAAATCAATCTGAAATTCTATATAAACAACCTAAGACTCCAACCTAAGTTCACATAAAAAAATTAGAGATGGAGCCGCCATGCTGTCGCGAGAAAACTGAGAGGATCCTCCACTAGTAGAAAAGCATAGAGATGAGCCAAAACTAAAGTAAAACAAGAATCAAATCAACGTTTGTCTACCCAAAGGAAAGCAATTCAAATTCAGAACTCAGAAATCAGAAAACAAGACCGTCGTTTGTTGTAAGTATAGTGATTTTTCCAATGTGAATAAAAGTTAGGATTTGATTCAATGTAAAATGGAAATGGAATTGTGTTATTGTATAACTATGATGTTAATTCATATCTATGTATTGAAATGATTGTTTTGTGAATGGTTGGAATGTTTGTGGTTAGATTTACTTGGTGTTTGATCCATTCAAATGAAAACAATATCACATGCAAGTTGTATAGTTCATGTTGTAATCTACACCTATATGTTTATGCGATTATATAGGTTGTATGTGATGTGTCCAAATTAAGATCTCATGTATATACTTTATGCCTAAATGATTAAGTTCATATACATGTTCATATGTTTATACAAAAGTTGCAAGTTCCTAATTGGATCCATGCCAAGATCCACTTTAATACATGTTTCATGTTGTAGTCGGACATATGATTGGATCTAGTTACACATGTGAGAAAATTATACATGCTTTATGAACATGTCATATTCTTGTCATATGCTAGTGATGTTCGATGTTATGCCTAGATCTAAACATGTTTAGACTTATGTTGTCTAAATCATATGCTAATTCATGCGACACCTGTATAGTTAGATCCCCCTTTTTAATGCAAGTTCACATGACAAGTTGAAACCCATGATTCAGTCTATGTTGCTAAATTCATATATATGTATGTTGACTATTTTGCAAGTTCACACCTATGATGTTCATATTGACTATGCCAATAATGCCAAGTTTACACCTATGTCATGTTTATGTTAATGAATGCCAATTTTGTGTACGCTAAATTAGGCTAAGTTTTTGCCTAATATTATATGTTAAAGACCATGCGAACGAAAATTAGGCTAAGATTGTTAGCCTAATATTTAGACGGGGTAACGTTGGGAAAATTGGTAATTATAGGAAACTTGACATAAATGGTGAAAATATATGAAATTGGCATGTTTGTCACATGCCAAAATTGGTGGCACTTGAATGGTATATATTCTTATACCAAAAATGTTAAACTTGGAAAGTGGGCCATAACATTTAATTGTTAGCAAATTTACATATAACAAGTAATAAAGACAAATATGTAAATTTAGAAAATATGAGTATGCTTAACACGAGGTTGGATTGAGTTGTGATGTAAACCTGCCCGGACCCGCCCGACTGTCCAGTAGTCACAACAATACCTATCCAATGTGTGTGGTTAAGCATTGAGCCCAATAAGGACCCGAGGTTAGACTGAGTTACGGTGTAAATCTGCCCGGAACCGACCGACACATCCAGTAACCATAACAATACCTGTCAAATGTGAGTGGTTGGTGCTTTAAAAAGCTAAGGACAGACAAGTCAGGATGGTAGGGTTAAGTTAACTAAAATACTTAACCAATTCAACATGTTAATTAAACTGATGGGTGGGGTTAGATAAATACAAACACTTAACCACTTAACATGTTTGACTAGAAAACCCAAGTAACGGGGACCCATTTCAGCTGTAACCCAATTAGGTATCATGGTACCCTGAAACTAGGAAGGGTGGGGCACGATTACTGGGCTAATTGTAAGCGGTCAAAAGTGATGGCGGCGGGTGCAACAGTGTGGGTTCTAACGGAGTGCGGGCATGCACACACTTCGGAGAAGACAAACAGGGCACTGGGGGCACCAGTAGTATAACCTATGCATTCTAGAGTTGTGTCGGGCCGCCACCATGGGACTTGATACACCCCATGGTGGGACCAGCATAGGTATTTACAATCTTTGGGGGCCGTAAGACACAGATGATTATGTGAGTAGGAGCCGATCTTTAGAAAGGGGATCACTTCACCCTGATCATGGGGTGCCAGTTGAGACAATGCATGTAGGTGCAGAGATATAGTATGGGGGTGCGATAGTATATTCGATTTAAACTGCTTTATCTTAGTTTATGATACTTCCTATTTCCAGTTTATACCTATCATACCCTTTTTCTTATTCACATACTGAAGAGTCACTAGACTTACCAGGCTTTATGTCAGACCCTATTTTGTTTCGTCTTCTTTTCTTCCGTTTCCCCCCGGTCCACAGGGAGGAAACAACCCAGCTTAGTCAGACTCTTTGCAAGCTTCAAGATAGTAGATGTACGGTTTGGACTCTCTTTCCTTGGCTATGGCTGTTGGACACACTCTATGGGGATTTATGCAGTTTTAATTATGTTTTTATGCTTCTTTATTTAATAACCAAGACATAAATGATGATGTAATGTTTTGGAAGTTATTATGTGACAGTTATGGAAATGTTTTGTATGAACACATATTTATGAAATAAAAAGTCTGTTGTTTTCCACTACTTATATATATGTCTTGTGTTTTATCTGTGATTTTTACTTACAAACCTCCACCAAAGTTAAGGCATTCCCTTTGTGAGTGACCTTAATGGAGGGTGGGGTGTTTCACCTAACCGCTAGTTTCTCATCAATCCGGGATGTGAGGTTTGTCGATGTCACGTCATACGCAAAGCATGCCTAGATAAGCAATGCCCTGATCATACAAGCTCATTTCATATCTTAAGTATGTCACATTGTCCATTCAGAACATGACCACTGATTTCCATCATTACATAACCACTTTGAGCTCGTACATCACAAACCAGAAACATATAAATGGAAATCAGTGTTATGCTGTCAATTACAATGTTAGACACACAATCCATACAAGTCCATTCTGGGTCTGAACGGAAAAAATTCGAAAATCTCTACATATATTCAGACCTCATGCCACTTATAACCTCGCATCGGGGGATCAGCCTAACCGAGACATCATCAATTAATCCAAATAATCCAAAGATCCTCAGTCTTCACTCGTCGTTGACCAAGTCTCGAACAACATCGTATTATTACTAGGAATGGTTTTTGAACATATATATTCAATCCCAGTCTTCCCAAGTAATAAGCATGTTTAAAACAGTAGTTATGGACCATACAGGATTTTCAATTCAAATCTCCTTCCAATCATTACCATTTCATTTACAAATCAAGGTAGGCTTTACTTTGAATTTTCATTACTGCCGTTACCATCTTAACTCTTCTTTAAATTCACATATTCGTTTTGCCAACCTTGTATTTCAAATTAAAATCCTTTGATACTAACATTTCCAACATGATTCTTCAAAATTTCCAATGTCGGATATCTCACTTAAAATAGGTAACCATTCCATACACAATTTATTTTAATTGTCTTCCAACTATTTTACATCATTTTTTTATATACTTTAAATAATAATTCATGATTTATTACTTTCAAACTAACTTATCTTTGAAAGTAACATTTGAAAGGTGTTATTAAAAGTGCTGTAAAATAGTTGTTTAAATCAAATGGATTTAAATCATTAGAAATTCAAATATCCCAATTATAATCACTTTAAAATAAGAAAGCAAGATTTTTATAAATTTTCTCCAAAAATAATAATAATAATTATAAACCTGTTTATTTCGACTTTTCGTTATCGTAGTCGAGTTGCACGCATAGCGATCTTTTCCAAATTTGGTTTAAACATATCTTTTAATCATATATTTAAAATTTTGAAAATCTCTTTTCTGTTCAAACTCATTGTTAATATAAATCCGATGTTTTCCGTTCTACGTTAATCTAATTCAAAACATTCGAATTATAACCATTTGAAAACAAAATCGATATTAACGAACTGTCGCTACACGACGCGTTCGATTTTAAGTTATATATCGTAGTCTTCATGATTTTAGAACCATATTTCAATTTATTTCTGAATTCAAAATAGTTTCAAATTAAATTTTCAAATTAGATTTTAATATCTTGTTTGTCGGATCAGTTAGAGATGGCCAGGGAGAGCATGAAACTGTATTTTCCAAACCCAAGCCTAGACACCATCCTCTCTGTCATCCTGGACATTTAGTGTATATATATATTATTATATTTCGAAACCATGTTCAAATTTCCAAATTTCCTTTTTGAATTAAATTAAACTTAATATAAAATAATATTTTATCAAATTTGTTCCAATAGCAATACAAAACAATACAAGATTTAAATCTTTTTTAATTCAAATTTCAAACTAAATTCAAATATAACTTACAAGTGGTTGGAATTATTTCAAAAACCCTTTCTTCTTATACATTCAGATTTCCAAACAGTTCTTAAATTTACAACCGGATTTCCAAAAATCTATATTCAGATGGAAGGAGTATTTAAAATCGATCATCCGTATACATTCACAACTATAGTGCGTGTGATTCATGCAATCATAATCATCCAACCATATACACTAGCATGAGTACATCCATTACAAACACAAACAAACATTTGCACAAGTGTTACGGTTAATAACGCTTATCGGTGTTCTGTGTGTTTTCTAACTAAGTAACACCACACCTCTGTTAAGGTCACTCACAAAGGGAATGCCTTAACTCCGGTGGAGCGCTTAGGGTAAAAGATGCAGATAAATTACAAGACAGACAAATTTAAACAACGGAAAATATAACTTTACTTCATTTATAAAACAGTTTGTACAACAATTATTTTCCAATACCAGAGTATCTGTCTTACTTAACAAGATAAAGAAGCATAAAATAACACTTATATTCCCCAATGTAGCATGAGCCGGCCATAGCAATGGAAAAGAGAATCCAAGCAAAACTTCGACTAATCTTCAAGCTTGGAAGGAGATGTGGTCCAAACTAAGCTGAGTTATTCCCTCCCTGACTACCTTGGGGGGGGGGGACGAAAGAAAAAAGGCGAAAGCAAACTAGGTCAGACATAAGTCTAGTAAGCTCAGTGATTCTTAGCATTTAATCGGGGAAAAGGGTCATGACATGAATAAACTAAATATAAGACTAAACCATAGTAACAAGATAACATGGGATAAATGTGAGATATGACAAGGCAAGATAAATAGAATGGACTGATAAATTGAATGCGCATCTACTCCTTCTCTGCTTCGCGACTACCCTATTATACTGATTTCTATATCTCTGCACCACATAACTAGTGTCCCAACTAGTAATCTATATAAAATGATCATACGATAACGTGATTCCAATCCCCGTGGTTGCGTTCAGGTGTACATCTATTATGGGGATTCCATTTATTTACCTAGATCTAATCTAGGGTTTACTATCGAGCGCTTACTAGATTCAACCAGGGTTTATGCTACCCAGGGCCACTGGGGTTTATGCTACTTATTGAACGCTTCTCGGATTCAGGGTTTACGCGGCCTAGGTCCAACTAGGGATTATGCTACCTACTTGTATTAATTTTCCATGTGTCTGTGTCAGTCGGCCCTCTCTTGCGTGTAAATACTCTGTGCTGGCCCCACCATAAGGTGTATCAAGCCTTATGATAGTGACCCGACACGATTCAACATGCACAGTGTATAACTAGTGGTACCTAGTGCCTGCTTTTTCCCACTCCGGAGTACGTGCACACCCATAAACCGTCGGAACCTACACTGACGTACCCCCTGTCGTTATCTTTGACCGCTTATAATCAGCCCAGTAATCATGCCCCACCGTGCCTAGTTTCAGGGTACCATGATACATCTATGTGGGTTACTGCTGAAATGGATCCTCGTTACTAGGGTTTCCTGCTGGTTAAGTTTGTGAGCCTATATATACAAATATTACCCACCTATACGAGATGTACTTAACCCTCCCACCAATTGTAGCATGTTTTCTTTAACGGTTAAGTTTTGTGGGCCTATATTTACTAATATTACCCACCAACCCGACGTGCTCTTAACCTTCCCACGGATTCAAGCATGTTTATTTAATGGTTAAGTTTTGTGGGCCTATATTTACTAATATTACCCACCTACCCGACGTGTACTTAACCTCCTACTCGTCAAGTCACGTTGGTTTTGTGGTTCTTATTAACTTAACCTTTCTTGCTTATCATGTTGGATTGGTTAAGTGTGATTTATTAACTTAACCCTATTCATTCATCAGGTTATATTGGTTAAGTATTTCCCATTTAACTTAACCTCATCCGCTCATCAAGTTATATTGGTCAAGTGTCATTAACCAATTCAAGTTGACTTAACCCATCCACCCGTCACGTCATGTTGGTTAATTGTTTCCTTCTGGTGTTGACTTGACCCTACCTCAATTCATGTTATATTGGTTAAGTGTTGTTCTCGTGTAAACTTAACCCTTCTCATACATCATGT
Source organism: Allium sativum (assembly GCA_030737875.1). Lineage (NCBI taxonomy): Eukaryota > Viridiplantae > Streptophyta > Magnoliopsida > Asparagales > Amaryllidaceae > Allium > Allium sativum. The sequence goes on along the minus strand of CM060926.1, from coordinate 921,094,489 downwards.
TATATAATCGGTTAAGTGTTTTCCTCTTGTATTACTTAACCCCAGCACATGTCATTATATATTTTGGTTAAGTGTAAATTTAGTTAACTTAACCGTATCATCTGCTTAATAACATGTTATTACGGTTAAGTGTTTTCCCTAATTACTTAACCTCACCATTTCTAGCTTGATTTATTCATGAGCCTTAATTAATTAATTAATTAAAGCACCAACCACTCACATTAGACAGATATTGTTGTGGTTATTGGATGTGCCGGTCGGTTCGGGCAGGTTAACACCACAACTCAGTCTAACTTCGGGTCTTTCTGGGCTTGATGCTCTAACCACTCACATTAGACTGGTATTGTTCTAGTCACTGGATGTGCCGGTCAGTTCCGGGCAGTTATACACCACAACTCAGTCTAACATCGGGTTAGGCATATTCGTCTTTTACTAAATTTACATATTTACTATTTATGTGAATTTTCCGTAAATCAATTTAGCCTAGATCATATTCATTTGTCATGCAAATTTGCATATTTATATTCTATGCCCAAAACTTGATTTACCTATAAATCAGCCCAACTTGCAGTTTATACAAATTTTAGATTTAATATTCCCCATTTACAATTCATGCCCAATCTAGATTAATATTCCAATTTACGGTTCAAGTCAAAATTTGATTTAATATTCTAGTTTACTGTTTATGTCGAAAACTTGGTTTACACGCCAATTGCACACTTTGCGGCCAATTAAATTTGTCAATTTATGCCCAAGTCTAATATGCATGTAAATCATTCACTATTATAGCGAATTTAGATTTATGCCAACATATTTATTATGCCAAATTAACTTAATTAAGCTACGCCCAATCCATGCATCATAATTGTACGTATAACATGATTTCACAAATTTTTCTATGTACTCATGAAATGATACTAATAGTATCAAAGCAAGGATTAGGCGATAAGCACGAGAATTGACATAAAAGAATAGCCATACAAGAATGAACCAAATACAAAAATAATAGTTCCAATGGGTTTGATGTACATAACAGTGAATAGGAATAAACTAGACAAGTCACACCCCAAAAATGAGGTCCAACATAATTAAGGGAATAGGCATAGGTGATTTGGTCCAACATAATGCCAGTTCGAAGTACAACCTAATGGGAATAAGCATAAGTTACCGACTACAATAGCTATAGGCAATTAACCACAATAGTCATGGGCAACTGATCACAATAGTTTCTTAATCAATGTCATAGGCAATAGTCTCATAATCATGAATCTTGGTAATAGTCTCATAGTCATGAATCATATGCAATAGTCTCAAAATTATGAATCATAGTCATAGTCATAGGCAACAGTCTTATGGTCATAGTCATATGTAATGGTCTCTTTGTCATGAATCATAGTCATAGGTGATAGTTTCATGGGCAACAGTTTCATAGTCATAGTCTTAGGCAAAAGTCCCATAATCATAGTCATTGGCAATTAGCCACAATAAGTTCTAGGCCACAATCGAGAATCAGATCCAAAGGCATAGATAACATTAGATTTGACATAAACATGAATCAAAGATAATTAACTCGCAAATAGGCATAGTTCTATATTTTAATTTATTACATTCACGAGTCCAATTACACGTTCAAATCTAAGGATAACCGAATTTACCGTGACCGGTGTAGAAAAGGATAATAAGGTAGCGTTGTGGCGATTTGCTATGATTCGCATGACGTTGCTTGAAGCAGAATTCCTACGGTCCAACTTGAAGCTTTAACTTGATTCTCTTTTAATTCTATTCAGTTTGGAAGAAGACGCATTAATCCTAGTTTTGATTCCAGCAGAGTTGCGACGCCATTTTTATTTTTAATTAGAATAGAGGCAGAGTATAGGCAGAATGAAATTGTGTGGAGAGAAAGCTAGGTTAGGGGGTGTTTAAATAGGTTAGAGTTCATGAATCCGGTCAGAAGGGAGTCCAGGTGCAGAAAAATGGATCTGTCCACGGATCTGGGAATATGGGGGGAGGTCGACCCTAGGGTCGACCCTAGTGTCGACCTGTCTAACCAGGTCGACCCTAGTGTCGACCTGGGTCCTGGGCCGGAATTTTCCCGCCCAGCCCGGGTGTCTATTTTGAATTTCGAAATTCAAATTTTGAATTTCGGGCTGGTTTTTATTGAAACTTCTGAAGGCCATATCTTCCTTCATACGGAGTCCGATTTACGCAAGCTTGGACTCTATTCGAAGAAGAATTTCGAGACGAACGCAATGGCGTAACCCGTTTTCCTTAATTCTCAAATTTAAAATTAATTATACTTCATTTCGTTACTCTTCTGTTTACCGAAAATACGGGGTGTTACATTCTCCCTTCCTTAAAGGATTTCGTCCCCGAAATCTTCAAGTTGGGAAGAATGTGTCCTACCATCCAATCATCCATCTACTCAACCATTCAATCACAAGCATCCATTGTCCTTAAAAAGATTTCTAATGCTTTCATGATCATATGCATAGTGTGTATATATGTCCTTATTCAGTGCAAAATCAGGCGGTCTACTGATTCAATTGACCTCCTTAATGCGAATTATGTCAGTGCCATGAGTCCATCATGTACGCAATCCTAACGATACATATCATTTCTATATGAGTGCACAACCATTTACTCAAATGCAACATCCATATGATTAACACATCAAGTTTTAATCCATAAACCAATACATATATGCATATGCAATATGGAAGTGACTGAGCCGATCTAATACCTAATGTGTGTGTATATGCATCCACTAGCAATCACTAGAAACCACTTGCAACCACTTGCAACCAACAATCATAACATGTTTCAATTACATGTTTACATCAAAATGGGTTCCTACCTAAGGATAAAGGATAGGACCGAGAGGATATACTTAAAAGCTAAAGACTAGCATGCAAATAGATTTTACAGAAAAAGAGGAATCAAGGATATACCCTTAAAAAGGGTAAGATGCGCGTATCTAGTCTTCAGTCTTCTAAGTCGCATCTTCTTCAGCTTCACTCCACTGTACCTTAACTAATTTGACTTCATGATATCAAGTGTATATATACCTAAGATGATTAGAGGTCTCTCCTCTACTTAGCTTATCCATCATGCTGCAAATACGAGGGGTCTAAAGCTAATGGTTACAATGTGCTTATTACCTCTATTAAGGTCAGTCTAACTTAGGGTGCTAGCCCCCAACCATTTATTTCTCACGCAAACCATCCTAGTCGAACTCGACACCCCTCAAGTACAAGCCCCAAAGGCCTAAACCAATATCAGACAAGCACCCAAGGGATACCTTCTTCGAATTTGGATGATCTATGTGAGATGATATTAACCAAACAATTGAGCACTTTACCGACTCTGGCTATCCTTGCCAATCTTGCTCCAGAATTATCGTTGATCGCATAACTGGCTTTGCAGTGTCATTTAGATACATGAGGAAGTCTGTCTCGGATTTTAGGAGGAAAACCCCTACCCAAATCAAACATCTTGCGTACTCATGGACTACTCCAACGGATCGAAAATCGTCAATAGATAAGTAAAGTTATTCTAGGTAGCTAAGACAAACTGATCCCTTAGGATCGTACGAAATCTCAAGGGTATTCCCGAGGCAAGTCGAAAGTCTAACTACCCTTGTTTCACAATTTCTAGCTAACCACTCAATGCCTAGAATCAACCCATAGCCCAAAAAACATAAGCATAAATATAGCTATTCTCAAATCCTCACAAGTAAATGGGCCGAACCAACAATTGGATTTGAGACTATAATGGGATCCTCTACTACACAATATCTAGGGTACAGAGACTCAACTATGGAAGCAGATATATACAGATGTGAAGCACTAAAATCGGAAGGAGTACTAACAGGATAATCAAAAAGGAAAAACTCTTTCAACCGAAATCTTACTGCCTCTCTCTCAGGTATGCTGGCGGTGAGAGCATGCACTCGCCTTCCGGAAATCCTGTCCCTTGTTCTTTTCCCTTGCCCTTAATTATACGACCCATTATACCAAAATAAAGATACTTCCTCTTGTTTTAGGTTTTACTATTTTTTCCTCCACTCCTTTGTGAACCAAGTCTATATCCATGGGTTCTTCATCCTTGTGTTGTGCTCCCTAGCCAAACCCCCTCATTCTCAACTTTGCCATCCTTCTGTAATTTGTTGACATGTCCCTCGAAAGCTGCCTCCATCGCACGGGGAATCCTACAAAGCTCGAAAGAAAATTACGGCTACAGATAGAAGTTAGGCACTTGTTTGCCCTTTGACAAGTGTCGTAGTCTTGTCGAACCTACGAAACCATGGCACGATCAGGTTACCTCCCAGAAAGCCAGGAGCCCCGGAGACTCAAGAAAGAAGGAAACAAGGATTCAAACGGAGGATCAAAAGATAGTGCGTATGGCTTTGGGGAATATGCCTTTAAAACAAAACTTTTCTTTTGAAAATGCTTCTTTTAAAATCGTTTGAAAATAATTTTTCAAATCTTTTTATCTGATCTCGTAACCTTCAGCTCTGATACCAAGTGTAACACCACAATTTCATTAAGGTCACTCACAAAGGGAATGCCTTAACTTCGGTGGAGCGCTTAGGGTAAAAGATGCAGATAAATTACAAGATAGACAAATTTAAACAGCGGAAAATAAAACTTTACTTCATTTATAAAACAGTTTGTACAACAATTGTTTTCCAATACCAGAGTATCTGTCTTACATAACAAAATAAAGAAGCATAAAATAACATTTATATTCCCCAATGTAGCATGAGCCAGCCATAGCAATGGAAAAGAGAATCCAAGCAAAACTTCGACTAATCTTCAAGCTTGGAAGGAGATGTCGTCCAAACTAAGCTGAGCTATTCCCTCCCTGACTACCTTGGGGGGGGGGACGAAAGAAAAGAGGCGAAAGCAAACTAGGTCAGACATAAGTCTGGTAAGCTCAGTGATTCTTAGCATTTAAATGGGGAAAAGGGTCATGACATGAATAAACTAAATATAAGACTAAACCATAGTAACAAGATAACATGGGATAAATGTGAGATATGACAAGGCAAGATAAACTGAATGTACTGATAAATTGAATGCGCTTCTACTCCTTCTCTGCTTCGCGACTACCCAGTTATACTGATTTCTATATCTCTGCACCACCTAACTAGTGTCCCAACTAGTAATCTATATAAAATGATCATATGATAACGTGATTCCAATCCTCGTGGTTGCATTCAGGTGTACATCTATTATGGGGATTCCATTTATTTACCTAGATCTAATCTAGGATTTACTATCGAGCGCTTACTAGATTCAACCAGGGTTTACGCTACCCAGGGCCACTGGGGTTTATGCTACCTATTGAACGCTTCTCGGATTCAGGGTTAACGCGGCCTAGGTGCAACTAGGGATTATGCTACCTACTTGTATTAATTTTTCATGTGTCTGTGTCAGTCGGCCCTCTCTTGCGTGTAGAAACTCTGTGCTAGCCCCACCATAAGGTGTATCAAGCCTTATGATAGTGACCCGACATGATTCAAGATGCACAGTGTATAACTACTGGTACGCAGTGCCTGCTTTTTCCCACTTCGGAGTACGTGCACGCCCATAAAGCGTCGGAACCTACACTGACGTACCCCCTGCCGTTATATTTGACTGCTTATAATCAGCCCAGTAATCGTGCCCACCCTGCCTAGTTTCAGGGTACCATGATACATCTATGTGGGTTACTGCTGAAATGGATCCTCGTTACTAGGGTTTCCTGCTGGTTAAGTTTGTGGGCCTATATATACAAATATTACCCACCTATACGAGATGTACTTAACCCTCCCACCGATTCTAGCATGTTTTCTTTAACGGTTAAGTTTTGTGGGGCTATATTTACTAATATTACCCACCAACCCGACGTGCACTTAACCTTCCCACAGATTCAAGCATGTTTATTTAATGGTTAAGTTTTGTGGGCCTATATTTACTAATATTACCCACCTACCTGACGTGTACTTAACCTCCTACTCGTCAAGTCGCGTTGGTTTTGTGGTTCTTATTAACTTAACCTTTCTTGCTTATCATGTTGGATTGATTAAGTGTGATTTATTAACTTAACCCTGTTCATTCATCAGGTTGTATTGGTTAAGTATTTCCCATTTAACTTAACCTCATTCGCTCATCAAGTTATATTGGTCAAGTGTCATTAACCAATTCAAGTTGACTTAACCCATCCACCCGTCATGTCATGTTGGTTAAGTGTTTTCTTCTGGTGTTGACTTGACCCTACCTCAATTCATGTTATATTGGTTACGTGTTGTTCTCGCGTTAACTTAACCCTTCTCATACATCATGTTATACAATCGGTTAAGTGTTTTCCTCTTGTATTACTTAACCCCACCACATGTCATTATATATTTTGGTTAAGTGTAAATTCAGTTAACTTAACCCTATCATCTGCTTAATTAACATGTTACAACGGTTAAGTGTTCAAAATTTACTTAACCTCACCCACTTGCCTAAATAACATGTTATTATGGTTAAATGTTTTCCCTAATTACTTAACCTCACCATTTTTAGCTTGATTTATTCATGAGCCTTAATTAATTAATTAAAGCACCAACCACTCACATTAGACAGATATTGTTGTGGTTACTGGATGTGCCGGTCGATTCCGGGCAGGTTTACACCACAACTCAGTCTAACCTCCGGTCGTTTTGGGCTTGATGCACTAACCACCCACATTAGACAGGTATTGTTGTGGTCACTGGATGTGCCAGTCAGTTTCGGGCAGTTTTACACCACAACTCAGTCTAATCTCGGGTTAGGCATATTCGTCTTTTACTAAATTTACATATTTACTATTTATGTGAATTTTCCGTAAATCAATTTAGCCTAGATCATATTCATTTGTCATGCAAATTTGCATATTTATATTTTATGCCCAAAACTTGATTTACCTATAAATCAGCCCAACTTGCAGTTTATACCAATTTTAGATTTAATATTCCCCTTTTACAACTCATGCCCAATCTAGATTAATATTCCAATTCACGGTTCATGTTAAAACTAGATTTAATATTCTAGTTTACCGTTTATGTCCAAAACTTAGCTTACACGCCAATTACACACTTTGCGGCCAATTAAATTTATCAATTTATGCCCAAGTCTAATATTCATGTAAATCATTCACTATTATAGTGAATTTAGATTTATGCCAACATATTTATTATGCCAAATTAACTTATTTAAGCTACGCCCAATCCCCGCATCATAATCGTATGTATAACATGATTTCACAAGTTTTTCTATGTACTCATGAAATGAAACTAACAGTATCAAAGCAAGGAATAGGGGATAAGCACGAGAATTGACATGAAAGAATAGCCACGCAAGAATGAACCAAATACAAAAATAATAGTTCCAAGGGGTTTGATGTACATAACAGTGAACAGGAATAAACTAGACAAGTTACACCCCAAAAATGAAGTCCAACATAATTAAGGGAATATGCATAGGTGATTTGGTCCAACATAATGCCAGTTCGAAGTACAACCTAATGGGAATAGGCATAAGTTACGGACTACAATAGTTATAGGAAATTAACCACAATAGTCATGGGCGACTAATCACAATAGTTTCTTAATCAATGTCATAGGCAATAGTCTCATAATCATGAATCTTGGTAATAGTCTCATAGTCATGAATCGTATGCAATAGTCTCAAAATTATGAATCATAGTCATAGTCATAGGCAACCGTCTTATGGTCATAGTCATATGTAATGGTCTCTTTGTCATGAATCATAGTCATAGGCGATAGTTTCATGGGCAACAGTTTCATAGTCATAGTCTTAGGCAAAAGTCCCATAATCATAGTCATTGGCAATTAGCCACAATAAGTTCTAGGCCAAAATCGAGAATCAGATCCAAAGGCATAGATAACGTTAGATTTGACATAAGCATGAATCAAAGATAATTAACTCACAAATAGCCACAAGTTCTATATTTTGATTTATTACATTCACGAGTCCAATTACACGTTCAAATCTAAGGACAACCGAACTTACAGTGATCGGTTTAGAAAAGGATAACAAGGTAGCATTATGGCGATTTGCTATGATTCACATAACGTTGCTTGAAGCAGAATGCCTACGGTCCAACTTGAAGCTTTAGCTTGATTCTCTTTTAATTCTACTTAGTTTGGAAGAAAACGCTTTAATCCTAGTTTTGATTCCAGCAGAATAGCAACGCCATTTTTATTTTTAATTAGAATAGAGGCAGAGTATAGGCAGAATGAAATTATGTGGAGAGAAAGCTGGATTTGTGGGTGTTAAAATAGGTTAGAGCTCATGAATCCGGTCAGAAGGGTGTCCAGGTGCAGAAAAATGGATCTGTCCACGGATCTGGGAATAGGGAGGGAGGTCGACTGTAACAACCCTGAATTTTGGGGCCAATTTAAAATTTGTTTTAAGTGATTTTAAATGAGTTTTGATATTTAAAATAATCTATTTTAAATAATAATGATCACAAATTTGATTCAAATCGAAGTTAGAATGAATAATTTAATTTTAATTATAAAAAGAGTTAGAAATAGCGCGATAGTTTGAAAAGTCAAACTTGAACTTTGACTGACCATACAGGATGCAAAATTTAACGGATTTTAGTGAAACCAAAAATATTAGAATCTATTTAAAAATATCTTTCCAACGAATCCGAAAAATCGAAATTTCATAGCGGAAATCAAAAGGTATGGCCAATTCAATTTTTAGAAAGGTCGTTGGGTAAATTGCATAGGTCAAAAATGCTACTTTTCACATATGTAGGAATTTCGACTCGAAACCACTTCCATTGAGTTCGAAATGATGTTTCTGCATTGAAAAACAGTAAACACTTATATATTTCGAGTTTCGAAAATTATTTGTTTAAAAATATATTTTTAATATTAAATATACTGGCCTTAAAAATAGTCATTTTTCAAAAAGTCTCGGAATTCAATGAAATAAATTTTGTTGGATTCGTATCATCAAAACAAAGCTAAAAATGATTTTTTGGTAATTTTTAGAATTAAAATATAATTATAATTGATTTTTCAGTGCAAACGGGCAAATTTTTGACTTTAAAAATTCATTAAAAATTCATACGAGCTCAGAATCGAACGAAATTAATTTTCATAGGTCAACAGCATCAAAACATAGCTAAATATATTTTTTTAGAATTTTTGAAGTTAATTTGTGACCTCGGTGAATTTTCACGTACGGTATACATTAAAATATTAATAAAATAATGTAATTATTCCAAAACTCATAACAGACCTCGGAATTAGACCCCGGGACATAGCCCATTGCGTTCAGAAGGTGTCAAAACCTTAAGAACGACAGTAAGCAGGCCTAAATCGGAGTTCGGACCAAAACGGACTTTAACGGGCTAATTAAATAATTAGATAACCCTAATATAATATTATAAATACCCGAAATCACTGTTCACCGTCTTCCAAACCCGTCATTTTCCAGCCGCAAAACCCATTACTCTTCAAAACTTCAAACTTCGATTTATCTTCCGTTTCTCAACGAAATTTAGCGTGTGAGTACTCATTTCGAAGCTCTTCCCGAGCTCTTTCTTCTCCAACAAGAATCACCTCGAACCGTGCCTCGACGAAGCCGCTAGAGCCCCGCAAACAGCCGCCGTTCGCGCCTCCCCCGGGCCCCACCGCCGCCGCCGAGTGCCCCCACCTTCTGGCCGATCATAGGTCTCTCCAAGCTCTTCCACCTCCAACAAACGGTTCGTCATTTCATCGACCGTAGCTCCGGCAATTTGAAAACAAAGATTTGAACACTTTCCTAAAGGTAAAAGCTTCAGATTTTGTAACGCTTATAGACGTCGCTGCGACAGTTGTTAAAAGCCTGAATTTGATTTTTCATATGAATTTGTATTCGAACCATTTCAGATCTGAAATCACTTTGAACTCGAACACCAAACCTGATCGAACCTGAATCATCTCCCCTGACCAAACACGGTGAGAATTTTATTTTTAAATTTAATTTAATTATTTAATTATTATTTGCATGGTTGTTGATCATAGATCTAAAAAGACATGATATTTAGTACATGGATCTGAACCATTCACCCCGTATGTTGTTGAATCTGAATTGCTTAGAATGACATGAGATAAGTTCTGAAATTTTATGGTTTAAATTTGAATTAAGAATTAATTAAAATTAATTAATTATGTGTTATTTGTTTAACCATGCTATGTTGATTTTGCATATGCTGTGTGAAATCCCATCCTGCAAATTACTTCAATGTGAGTTATTGTATCTGATCCTGTTGTTGTGTCTAGATGTTGTTATGTGACTTGTGATGAAATTTACATTCTCTTTTTATGTAAAACGGTAATAGAGAAAAAATTTAACATTTATTTTGGTGTTAATAGGAAGTAAACTCACCGCATGTAAATTAACATTTTTAATGTTAATAAGTATAAAATTCAACCGCAGGATGCAATTAACATTTTTTATTTTTTTTATGTTAATATTAATAGTAATGTTAATGTTAAAAAGTAATTTGACCATGGTACGTTATTAACATGTCTAATGTTAATGTTAAAAAGTAATTTGACCATGGTATGTTATTAACATGTCTAATGTTAATGTTAAAAAGTAATTTGACCATAGTATGTTATTAACATTTCTAATGTTAATATTAAAAAGTAATTTGACCATAGTATGTTATTGACATTTCTAATGTTAATATAAAAAGTAATTTAACTGCATGGAGGACATTAGCATTTTTAATGTTAATATTAAAAAGAATAACACCGTAGGGTAAGTTAACATTTTTGTTGATGTTAAAAATAAGAATTTACATTGTATGAGTAATTAACATTATTTTGGTGTTAATAATAAGTAATTTACTATGCATGAAAATTAACAATTTTTAATGATTAAATAGAAATTTCACCGTAGGATGAAATTAACATTTTTAATGTTAATATTATGAAAATTATTACATAGGACAAAATTAACATTTTATTTAATGTTAATAATGAGTAATTTCACCGTATGTATGAATTTACATTATTGTCAATGTAAATTAAATAGTAAATTTAACCGTAGGATGCTATTAACATTTTTAATGTTAATATAACACTATGGGTTGTCATTAACATTTTTAATGTTAATATTTAAGAGGAATCTAACCGTAGGATTTGTTAACATTATTTTTAATGTTAATACATGAAAATATCACCGTAGGAAGATTTACATTATTTTTTAATGAAATAAAAAGAATGGATTTCACATTGTAATTAGAAAGTGAAAATTTACATTTTTCCTAATGTAAATATGTATGAATTTCACCGTGTGTACATTTTACATTATTTTTAATGTGAATTATATAGTAATTACAATGTAGGATAATTTTTCATTATTTTATGATTGAAAATAAAAGTCAATCTTTTTATGATTGAAGATAAAAGTCAACATTTTTATGTTGAAAGTAAAAAGACCATCTTTTTATGTTGTGAATAAAAAGACAACATTTTTATGTTGAAAGTAAAAAGACCATCTCTTTATGTTGTAAATAAAAAGACAACATTTTTATGTTGAAAGTAAAAAGACCATCTTTTTATGTTGTAAATAAAAAGACAACATTTTTATGTTGAAAGTAAAAAGACCATTTCTTTATGTTGTAAATAAAAAGACAACATTTTTATGTTGAAAGTAAAAAGACCATCTTTTTATGTTGTAAATAAAAAGAAAACATTTTTATGTTGAAAGTAAAAAAGACCATCTCTTTATGTTGTAAATAAAAAGACAACATTTTTATGTAGAAATTAAAAAGACCATCTTTTTATGTTGTAAATAAAAAGGCAATATTTTTACATTGAAAAATAAAAGGGATATTTTTACATTATAAAGAGAAAATGTTGACATCTTTACATCGTAAACACAAAAGTGAATATTTTTACATTGTAGGTAAAAGAATGAAACTTTATGATGTAAAATAAATTGCATCGTCATTTGAAGTTAACGAATGAATTTTTGGCATGTGAAATAAATAATATTTTTATATGTTATGTATGAATGAATTTACATTGTATGAAATAAATAATATTTTTATATGTTACTTATGAATGAATTTAGATCGCGTGAAATAAATTGCATTTTTACATGTAATTTATGAATGAATTTTCATCGTATGACATAAATTACATATTATTATGTAAATTATGAATGAATTTAACCCGCATGAGTGAAATTTCATTTTATTCTATGACATGAATGTATGGTTTTACATTGTAAACAAATATTACATTTTTATAATGTAAATAAAAAGTAGGATTTACATTGTAAATGAAATTTATATTTTTATATGTAATTAAGAATGATGAATTATAAATTACATTTTTCATGTAAGAATGGAATTAAAAGAAGGAATTGGACGAGGAAATATAATTTACATTTTACCGTAAATTAAAAGAAATTAAAGGAATTAAAAAGGAAGAATTCATCATTCAAGTATGATTCACATTTTCCTGTATAAAAAGGGATGAAAGGGTAAAGAATGAGAGTATTCATTAGAATAAAGAGTTAAACGGTTTATGTTTATATATTTATATATAAATATAATTAAAATTAAACGAATCGAGCGCGGTAGTTCGCGTTTTAAAATTATATCTTTAAATGACTATACAAGGAGATCCGACCGTCGAATTTTCTTGAAACTGAAACCATTAGGACCGTGTTGGAAAAATCTTTCCAACGATATATAATACGTCAAAATCCAACGGTTAGATTTTGAGATATGTGAAAATCAAAATTGGTTGAAAACAGCGCCAAAATCGCCATTTACCTGAATCGTCGTTGATTAAAGATTTAATTATTTTTAAATAAATAAAATAGGAAATAATCGTTATAAATTAGAAATAACGATAAGGAAGAGTTTTCAATATATTTACATATATATATATATATATATATATATATACGAAGATTATTTGGGAAGACCGAGTTAATCTCATTCCAAATAATCAAACAATGATGAGAATTGAAGAAGAAGACGACTAATGAAGACCGTCAATCTTCCCCTCAGGAGGACAACGATTGAGACTTTGAATTGATTTGCTCGCAAGTCAAGGTCATGGTCGTCGTCCGAACGAACATGTTGATTGAACGGATTTGGCTTTCGCGCAGACCCAGAGCATAAGCTTATAAATGGATTGTGTGTCTGACATCGTACTCCATTATATATCATGTTATTAATCTTCTGTCGAATGTATGGATGTTTGGTGGCGGAGAATTTATTCTCTTGCTTAACACCCGTTCATATATTTCGGCAAAGGATTGGTAGTGTGATATGGAGTGATGATGTGGCATGCTAAGATGCATATGATCAAGGCTTTGTTGAAAAGCAGGCCTTGTGGGATGATCAAAGCATAACCTGTTTAGGTATAGCTTTGTGTATGACGTGACTTCACGAGCCTCACACACCGGCGGAGTCTAAAACGGGAGAAGGGAACGCAGGGAGAGCAGCACGTTTCTTTCTAGGTAGAGTGGTGTCAGTGACCTACCAGCCCTGACATTTTACTTATGTGGATGATGGAATGAGGCGCCTCGGATAGGTCCTATAGGACCGGGGAACGTGTGCTTAGGAATTGCCAATCCTCTAAGCTGTATTTGAGGACCGGCCCTGCCATTTCCAAGGGTTAACTGCGGGTAATCCTGAGGCATTAGCTAGAGTGTCTCGAATCGGTAAGGAGCTCCTCCCTAGCCTTGACTCATGATGGAAACCAATTTCCAATACGCGCCATTCGGTTTTGATTGTATTACTAGTACGGAGGCATAGCATATGGTACCTATGCTTCCTAGGATTGATACATTATGATTGAAATTGTTTTAAAAACATATACACACTAATAATAATATCAAACTCGTATTTGTCGTATTTATCATGTTTGATCACCATAAGGTAAAACTCTATCCTCTGGTGTGCGTTGCATTGTGTGATGGGACCTGAGTCTTATGGTGATTTCATTTTTCTAAAAAGCATTGCGTTGTTTTACGATTTACTTTAAGTTATGCACGGCAATCCATTAGAGTAAACCCGTTCCGCATTAGCGGCGTGGTCTTTGGATTTGCCCTATAAATAGTGATTTATTAGTTAAGAATTCTCACACCAGTCCCACGACTGACCCGTTGTTTGTTTCCACCTTTTTGCAAACTCGGGTGCCCTCTTCTCCACACGGGCAGTCGAGCAGTTTGTCTATAGGTTTACCTCTTTAGCAGGATCCTGGATTGAAGCTTAAAGCTGTGTCTAGAACATTGGAAGCCTTCCGCTGCCTTAGTTATTTTATTTCCGCTGCACTGTATTTAATTTATTGTAAAATTTTCTTCCATTGTATTTTAATTTCGATGTACTCTGATATATTCTGTACTCTGATGTTATATTATCATGATGTAATAAAAGTATGCTGTTATTGTTCTGATGTGTTGTATTCCCAAAGTTAACGTATGCGGATTTTGAACGGTCTTGGTCGATTTTGCTATCGATTAAGATCGGGCGAAACCCGTTGTCGTTACAGTTGGTATCAGAGCTTTGGTTAGCTCAAATCTTTGGGGTACAACTCATTAGAACTGAACAAAAGACTCATCAGAGATTGGATTAGTAATATCCAATAAGAATACTCATTAGAAATAGGATCAACAGTATCCTAGAATGAGAAAACTCATTAGAGATAGGGTTAGTAATGCCCTAGAATGAGTTGAGAGTAGCAAGCCTATAATATACGTATTTGTGATTAATTATACTTTATTTTGGAAAATATGATTTTGAATATATAAAAAGTTATATATTTGAAAGTTAATCAACTAATGAAATTATTTAAACCAATAAGAGTGGAAAATGGGGTAGGATAATTAAACACTTTTAGCTTCGTTCCTTTTCAAGGACGAAAAGTTTTTAAGTGGGGGAGACTGTAACAACCCTGAATTTTGGAGCCAATTTAAAATTTGTTTTAAGTGATTTTAAATGAGTTTTGATATTTAAAATAATCTATTTTAAATAATAATGATCACAAATTTGATTCAAATCGAAGTTAGAATGAATAATTTAATTTTAATTATAAAAAGAGTTAGAAATAGCACGATAGTTTGAAAAGTCAAACTTGAACTTTGACTGACCATACATGATGCAAAATTTAATGGATTTTAGTGAAACCAAAAATATTAGAATCTATTTAAAAATATCTTTCCAACGAATCCGAAAAATCGAAATTTCATAGCGGAAATCAAAAGTTATGGCCAATTCAATTTTTAGAAAGGTCGTTGGGTAAATTGCATAGGTCAAAAATGCTACTTTTCACATATGTAGGAATTTCGACTCGAAACCACTTCCATTGAGTTCGAAATGATGTTTCTGCATTGAAAAACAGTAAACACTTATATATTTTGAGTTTCGAAAATTATTTGTTTAAAAATATATTTTTAATATTAAATATACTGGCCTTAAAAATAGTCATTTTTCAAAAAGTCTCAGAATTCAACGAAATAAATTTTGTTGGATTCGTATCATCAAAACAAAGCTAAAAATGATTTTTTGGTAATTTTTAGAATAAAAATATAATTATAATTGATTTTTCAGTGTAAACGGGCAAATTTTTGACTTTAAAAATTCATTAAAAATTCTTACGAGCTCAGAATCGAACGAAATTAATTTTCATAGGTCCACAGCATCAAAACATAGCTAAATATATTTTTTTAGAATTTTTGAAGTTAATTTGTGACCTCGGTGAATTTTCACGTACGGTATACATTAAAATATTAATAAAATAATGTAATTATTCCAAAACTCATAACAGACCTCGGAATTAGACCCCGGGACATAGCCCATTGCGTTCAGAAGGTGTCAAAACCTTAAGAACGACAGTAAGCAGGTCTAAATCGGAGTTCGGACCAAAACGGACTTTAACGGGCTAATTAAATAATTAGATAACCCTAATATAATATTATAAATACCCGAAATCACTGTTCACCGTCTTCCAAACCCGTCATTTTCCAGCCGCAAAAACCATTACTCTTCAAAACTTCAAACTTCGATTTCTCCTCCGTTTCTCAACGAAATTTAGCGTGTGAGTACTCATTTCGAAGCTCTTCCCGAGCTTTTTCTTCTCCGACAAGAATCACCTCGAACCGTGCCTCGACGAAGCCGCTAGAGCCCCGCAAACAGCCGCCGTTCGCGCCTCCCCCGGGCCCCACCGCCGCCGCCGAGTGCCCCCACCTTCTGGCCGATCATAGGTCTCTCCAAGTTCTTCCACCTCCAGCAAACGGTTCGTCATTTCATCGACCGTAGCTCCGGCAATTTGAAAACAAAGATTTGAACACTTTCCTAAAGGTAAAAGCTTCAGATTTTGTAACGCTTATAGACGTCGCTGCGATAGTTGTTAAAAGCCTGAATTTGATTTTTCATATGAATTTGTATTCGAACCATTTCAGATCTGAAATCACTTTGAACTCGAACACCAAACCTGATCGAACCTGAATCATCTCCCCTGACCAAACACGGTGAGAATTTTATTTTTAAATTTAATTTAATTATTATTTGCATGGTTGTTGATCGTAGATCTAAAAAGACATGATATTTAGTACATGGATCTGAACCATTCACCCCGTATGTTGTTGAATCTGAATTGCTTAGAATGACATGAGATAAGTTCTGAAATTTTAAGGTTTAAATTTGAATTAAGAATTAATTAAAATTAATTAATTATGTGTTATTTGTTTAACCATGCTATGTTGATTTTGCATATGCTGTGTGAAATCCCATCCTGCAAATTACTTCAATGTGAGTTATTGTATCTGATCCTGTTGTTGTGTCTGGATGTTGTTATGTGACTTGTGATGAAATTTACATTCTCTTTTTATGTAAAACGGTAATAGAGAAAAAAATTAACATTTATTTTGGTGTCAATAGGAAGTAAACTCACCGCATGTAAATTAACATTTTTAATGTTAATAAGTATAAAATTCAACCGCAGGATGCAATTAACATTTTTTATTTTTTTTATGTTAATATTAATAGTAATGTTAATGTTAAAAAGTAATTTGACCATGGTATGTTATTAACATGTCTAATGTTAATGTTAAAAAGTAATTTGACCATGGTATGTTATTAACATGTCTAATGTTAATGTTAAAAAGTAATTTGACAATAGTATGTTATTAACATTTCTAATGTTAATATTAAAAAGTAATTTGACCATAGTATGTTATTGACATTTCTAATGTTAATATAAAAAGTAATTTAACCGCATGGAGGACATTAACATTTTTAATGTTAATATTAAAAAGAATAACACCGTAGGGTAAGTTAACATTTTTGTTGATGTTAAAAATAAGAATTTACATTGTATGAGTAATTAACATTATTTTGGTGTTAATAATAAGTAATTTACTATGCATGAAAATTAACAATTTTTAATGATTAAATAGAAATTTCACCGTAGGATGAAATTAACATTTTTAATGTTAATATTATGAAAATTATTACATAGGACAAAATTAACATTTTATTTAATGTTAATAATGAGTAATTTCACCGCATGTATGAATTTACATTATTGTCAATGTAAATTAAATAGTAAATTTAACCGTAGGATGCTATTAACATTTTTAATGTTAATATAACACTATGGGTTGTCATTAACATTTTTAATGTTAATATTTAAGAGGAATCTAACCGTAGGATTTGTTAACATTATTTTTAATGTTAATACATGAAAATATCACCGTAGGAAGATTTACATTATTTTTTAATGAAATAAAAAGAATGGATTTCACATTGTAATTAGAAAGTGAAAATTTACATTTTTCCTAATGTAAATATGTATGAATTTCACCGTGTGTACATTTTACATTATTTTGAATGTGAATTATATAGTAATTACAATGTAGGATAATTTTTCATTATTTTATGATTGAAAATAAAAGTCAATCTTTTTATGATTAAAGATAAAAGTCAACTTTTTTATGTTGAAAGTAAAAAGACCATCTTTTTATGTTGTAAATAAAAAGACAACATTTTTATGTTGAAAGTAAAAAGACCATCTCTTTATGTTATAAATAAAAAGACAACATTTTTATGTTGAAAGTAAAAAGACCATCTTTTTATGTTGTAAATAAAAAGACAACATTTTTATGTTGAAAGTAAAAAGACCATTTCTTTATGTTGTAAATAAAAAGACAACATTTTTATGTTGAAAGTAAAAAGACCATCTTTTTATGTTGTAAATAAAAAGAAAACATTTTTATGTTGAAAGTAAAAAAGACCATCTCTTTATGTTGTAAATAAAAAGACAACATTTTTATGTAGAAATTAAAAAGACCATCTTTTTATGTTGTAAATAAAAAGGCAATATTTTTACATTGAAAAATAAAAGGGATATATTTACATTATAAAGAGAAAATGTTGACATCATTACATCGTAAACACAAAAGTGAATATTTTTACATTGTAGGTAAAAGAATGAAACTTTATGATGTAAAATAAATTGCATCGTCATTTGAAGTTAAAGAATGAATTTTTGGCATGTGAAATAAATAATATTTTTATATGTTATGTATGAATGAATTTACATTGTATGAAATAAATAATATTTTTATATGTTATTTATGAATGAATTTAGATCGCGTGAAATAAATTGCATTTTTACATGTAATTTATGAATGAATTTTCATCGTATGACATAAATTTCATATTATTATGTAAATTATGAATGAATTTAACCCGCATGAGTGAAATTTCATTTTATTCTATGAAATGAATGTATGGTTTTACATTGTAAACAAATATTACATTTTTATAATGTAAATAAAAAGTAGGATTTACATTGTAAATGAAATTTATATTTTTATATGTAATTAAGAATGATGAATTATAAATTACATTTTTCATGTAAGAATGGAATTAAAAGAAGGAATTGGACGAGGAAATATAATTTACATTTTACCGTAAATTAAAAGAAATTAAAGGAATTAAAAAGGAAGAATTCATCATTCAAGTATGATTCACATTTTCCTGTATAAAAAGGGATGAAAGGGTAAAGAATGAGAGTATTCATTAGAATAAAGAGTTAAACGGTTTATGTTTATATATTTATATATAAATATAATTAAAATTAAACGAATCGAGCGCGGTAGTTCGCATTTTAAAATTATATCTTTAAATGACTATACAAGGAGATCCGACCGTCGAATTTTCTTGAAATTGAAACCATTAGGACCGTGTTGGAAAAATCTTTCCAACGATATATAATACGTCAAAATCCAACGGTTAGATTTTGAGATATGTGAAAATCAAAATTGGTTGAAAACAGCGCCAAAATCGCCATTTACCTGAATCGTCGTTGATTAAAGATTTAATTATTTTTAAATAAATAAAATAGGAAATAATCGTTATAAATTAGAAATAACGATAAGGAAGAGTTTTCAATATATTTACATATATATATATATATATATATACGAAGATTATTTGGGAAGACCGAGTTAATCTCATTCCAAATAATCAAACAATGATGAGAATTGAAGAAGAAGACGACTAATGAAGACCGTCAATCTTCCCCTCAGGAGGACAACGATTGAGACTTTGAATTGATTTGCTCCCAAGTCAAGGTCATGGTCGTCGTCCGAACGAACATGTTGATTGAACGGATTTGGCTTTCGCGCAGACCCAGAGCATAAGCTTATAAATGGATTGTGTGTCTGACATCGTACTCCATTATATATCATGTTATTAATCTTCTGTCGAATGTATGGATGTTTGGTGGCGGAGAATTTATTCTCTTGCTTAACATCCGTTCATATATTTCGGCAAAGGATTGGTAGTGTGATATGGAGTGATGATGTGGCATGCTAAGATGCATATGATCAAGGCTTTGTTGAAAAGCAGGCCTTGTGGGATGATCAAAGCATAACCTGTTTAGGTATAGCTTTGTGTATGACGTGACTTCACGAGCCTCACACACCGGCGGAGTCTAAAACGGGAGAAGGGAACGCAGGGAGAGCAGCACGTTTCTTTCTAGCTAGAGTGGTGTCAGTGACCTACCAACCCTGACATTTTACTTATGTGGATGATGGAATGAGGCGCCTCGGATAGGTCCTATAGGACCGGGGAACGTGTGCTTAGGAATTGCCAATCCTCTAAGCTGTATTTGAGGACCGGCCCTGCCATTTCCATGGGTTAACTACGGGTAATCCTGAGGCATTAGCTAGAGTGTCTCGAATCGGTAAGGAGCTTCTCCCTAGCCTTGACTCATGATGGAAACCAATTTCCAATACGCGCCATTCGGTTTTGATTGTATTACTAGTACAGAGGCATAGCATATGGTACCTATGCTTCCTAGGATTGATACATTATGATTGAAATTGTTTTAAAAACATATACACACTAATAATAATATCAAACTCGTATTTGCCATATTTATCATGTTTGATCACCATAAGGTAAAACTCTATCCTCTGGTGTGCGTTGCATTGTGTGATGGGACCTGAGTCTTATGGTGATTTCATTTTTCTAAAAAGCATTGCGTTGTTTTACGATTTACTTTAAGTTATGCACGGCAATCCATTAGAGTAAACCCGTTCCGCATTAGCGGCGTGGTCTTTGGATTTGCCCTATTAATAGTGATTTATTAGTTAAGAATTCTCACACCAGTCCCACGACTGACCCGTTGTTTGTTTCCACCTTTTTGCAAACTCGGGTGCCCTCTTCTCCACATGGGCAGCCGAGCAGTTTGTCTACAGGTTTACCTCTTTAGCAGGATCCTGGATTGAAGCTTAAAGCTGTGTCTAGAACATTGGAAGCCTTCCGCTGCCTTAGTTATTTTATTTCCGCTGCACTGTATTTAATTTATTGTAAAATTTTCTTCCACTGTATTTTAATTTCGATGTACTCTGATATATTCTGTACTCTGATGTTATATTATCATGATGTAATAAAAGTATGCTGTTATTGTTCTGATGTGTTGTATTCCCAAAGTTAACGTATGCGGATTTTGAACGGTCTTGGTCGATTTTGCGATCGATTAAGATCGGGCGAAACCCGTTGTCGTTACAGTTGGTATCAGAGCTTTGGTTAGCTCAAATCTTTGGGGTACAACTCATTAGAACTGAACAAAAGACTCATCAGAGATTGGATTAGTAATATCCAATAAGAATACTCATTAGAAATAGGATCAACAGTATCCTAGAATGAGAAAACTCATTAGAGATAGGGTTAGTAATGCCCTAGAATGAGTTGAGAGTAGCAAGCCTATAATATACGTATTTGTGATTAATTATACTTTATTTTGGAAAATATGATTTTGAATATATAAAAAGTGATATATTTGAAAGTTAATCAACTAATGAAATTATTTAAACCAATAAGAGTGGAAAATGGGGTAGGATAATTAAACACTTTTAGCTTCGTTCCTTTTCAAGGACGAAAAGTTTTTAAGTGGGGGAGACTGTAACAACCCTGAATTTTGGGGCCAATTTAAAATTTGTTTTAAGTGATTTTAAATGAGTTTTGATATTTAAAATAATCTATTTTAAATAATAATGATCACAAATTTGATTCAAATCGAAGTTAGAATGAATAATTTAATTTTAATTATAAAAAGAGTTAGAAATAGCGCGATAGTTTGAGAAGTCAAACTTGAACTTTGACTGACCATACAGGATGCAAAATTTAACGGATTTTAGTGAAACCAAAAATATTAGAATCTATTTTAAAATATCTTTCCAACGAATCCGAAAAATCGAGATTTCATTGCGGAAATCAAAAGTTATGGCCAATTCAATTTTTAGAAAGGTCGATGGGTAAATTGCATAGGTCAAAAATGCTACTTTTCACATATGTAGGAATTTCGACTCGAAACCACTTCCATTGAGTTCGAAATGATGTTTCTGCATTGAAAAGCAGTAAACACTTATATATTTCGAGTTTCAAAAATTATTTGTTTAAAAATATATTTTTAATATTAAATATACTGGCCTTAAAAATAGTCATTTTTCAAAAAGTCTCAGAATTCAACGAAATAAATTTTGCTGGATTCGTATCATCAAAACAAAGCTAAAAATGATTTTTTGGTAATTTTTAGAATTAAAATATAATTATAATTGATTTTTCAGTGTAAACAGGCAAATTTTTGACTTTAAAAATTCATTAAAAATTCTTACGAGCTCAGAATCGAACGAAATTAATTTTCATAGGTCCACAGCATCAAAACATAGCTAAATATATTTTTTTAGAATTTTTGAAGTTAATTTGTGACCTCGGTGAATTTTCACGTACGGTATACATTAAAATATTAATAAAATAATGTAATTATTCTAAAACTCATAACAGACCTCGGAATTAGACCCCGGGACATAGCCCATTGCGTTCAGAAGGTGTCAAAACCTTAAGAACGACAGTAAGCAGGCTTAAATCGGAGTTCGGAGCAAAACGGACTTTAACGGGCTAATTAAATAATTAGATAACCCTAATATAATATTATAAATACCCGAAATCACTGTTCACCGTCTTCCAAACCCGTCATTTTCCAGCCGCAAAAACCATTACTCTTCAAAACTTCAAACTTCGATTTCTCCTCCGTTTCTCAACAAAATTTAGCGTGTGAGTACTCATTTCGAAGCTCTTCCCGAGCTTTTTCTTCTCCGACAAGAATCACCTCGAACCGTGCCTCGACGAAGCCGCTAGAGCCCCGCAAACAGCCGCCGTTCGCGCCTCCCCCGGGCCCCACCGCCGTCGCCGAGTGCCCCCACCTTCTGGCCGATCATAGGTCTCTCCAAGTTCTTCCACCTCCAACAAACGGTTCGTCATTTCATCGACCGTAGCTCCGGCAATTTGAAAACAAAGATTTGAACACTTTCCTAAAGGTAAAAGCTTCAGATTTTGTAACGCTTATAGACGTCGCTGCGATAGTTGTTAAAAGCCTGAATTTGATTTTTCATATGAATTTGTATTCGAACCATTTCAGATCTGAAATCACTTTGAACTCGAACACCAAACCTGATCGAACCTGAATCATCTCCCCTGACCAAACACGGTGAGAATTTTATTTTTAAATTTAATTTAATTATTATTTGCATGGTTGTTGATCGTAGATCTAAAAAGACATGATATTTAGTACATGGATCTGAACCATTCACCCCGTATGTTGTTGAATCTGAATTGCTTAGAATGACATGAGATAAGTTCTGAAATTTTAAGGTTTAAATTTGAATTAAGAATTAATTAAAATTAATTAATTATGTGTTATTTGTTTAACCATGCTATGTTGATTTTGCATATGCTGTGTGAAATCCCATCCTGCAAATTACTTCAATGTGAGTTATTGTATCTGATCCTGTTGTTGTGTCTGGATGTTGTTATGTGACTTGTGATGAAATTTACATTCTCTTTTTATGTAAAACGGTAATAGAGAAAAAAATTAACATTTATTTTGGTGTTAATAGGAAGTAAACTCACCGCATGTAAATTAACATTTTTAATGTTAATAAGTATAAAATTCAACCGCAGGATGCAATTAACATTTTTTATTTTTTTTATGTTAATATTAATAGTAATGTTAATGTTAAAAAGTAATTTGACCATGGTATGTTATTAACATGTCTAATGTTAATGTTAAAAAGTAATTTGACCATGGTATGTTATTAACATGTCTAATGTTAATGTTAAAAAGTAATTTGACCATAGTATGTTATTAACATTTCTAATGTTAATATTAAAAAGTAATTTGACCATAGTATGTTATTGACATTTCTAATGTTAATATAAAAAGTAATTTAACCGCATGGAGGACATTAACATTTTTAATGTTAATATTAAAAAGAATAACACCGTAGGGTAAGTTAACATTTTTGTTGATGTTAAAAATAAGAATTTACATTGTATGAGTAATTAACATTATTTTGGTGTTAATAATAAGTAATTTACTATGCATGAAAATTAACAATTTTTAATGATTAAATAGAAATTTCACTGTAGGATGAAATTAACATTTTTAATGTTAATATTATGAAAATTATTACATAGGACAAAATTAACATTTTATTTAATGTTAATAATGAGTAATTTCCCCGCATGTATGAATTTACATTATTGTCAATGTAAATTAAATAGTAAATTTAACCGTAGGATGCTATTAACATTTTTAATGTTAATATAACACTATGGGTTGTCATTAACATTTTTAATGTTAATATTTAAGAGGAATCTAACCATAGGATTTGTTAACATTATTTTTAATGTTAATACATGAAAATATCACCGTAGGAAGATTTACATCATTTTTTAATGAAATAAAAAGAATGGATTTCACATTGTAATTTGGAAGTGAAAATTTACATTTTTCCTAATGTAAATATGTATGAATTTCACCGTGTGTACATTTTACATTAATTTTAATGTGAATTATATAGTAATTACAATGTAGGATAATTTTTCATTATTTTATGATTGAAAATAAAAGTCAATCTTTTTATGATTGAAGATAAAAGTCAACATTTTTATGTTGAAAGTAAAAAGACCATCTTTTTATGTTGTAAATAAAAAGACAACATTTTTATGTTGAAAGTAAAAAGACCATCTCTTTATGTTGTAAATAAAAAGACAACATTTTTATGTTGAAAGTAAAAAGACCATCTTTTTATGTTGTAAATAAAAAGACAACATTTTTATGTTGAAAGTAAAAAGACCATTTCTTTATGTTGTAAATAAAAAGACAACATTTTTATGTTGAAAGTAAAAAGACCATCTTTTTATGTTGTAAATAAAAAGACAACATTTTTATGTTGAAAGTAAAAAGACCATCTCTTTATGTTGTAAATAAAAAGACAACATTTTTATGTAGAAATTAAAAAGACCATCTTTTTATGTTGTAAATAAAAAGGCAATATTTTTACATTGAAAAATAAAAGGGATATTTTTACATTATAAAGAGAAAAAGTTTACATCTTTACATCGTAAACACAAAAGTGAATATTTTTACATTGTAGGTAAAAGAATGAAACTTTATGATGTAAAATAAATTGCATCGTCATTTGAAGTTAAAGAATGAATTTTTGGCATGTGAAATAAATAATATTTTTATATGTTATGTATGAATGAATTTACATTTTATGAAATAAATAATATTTTTATATGTTATTTATGAATGAATTTAGATCGCGTGAAATAAATTGCATTTTTACATGTAATTTATGAATGAATTTTCATCGTATGACATAAATTACATATTATTATGTAAATTATGAATGAATTTAACCCGCATGAGTGAAAATTCATTTTATTCTATGAAATGAATGTATGGTTTTACATTGTAAACAAAGATCACATTTTTATAATGTAAATAAAAAGTAGGATTTACATTGTAAATGAAATTTATATTTTTATATGTTATTAAGAATGATGAATTATAAATTACATTTTTCATGTAAGAATGGAATTAAAAGAAGGAATTGGACGAGGAAATATAATTTACATTTTACCGTAAATTAAAAGAAATTAAAGGAATTAAAAAGGAAGAATTCATCATTCAAGTATGATTCACATTTTCCTGTATAAAAAGGGATGAAAGGGTAAAGAATGAGAGTATTCATTAGAATAAAGAGTTAAACGGTTTATGTTTATATATTTATATATAAATATAATTAAAATTAAACGAATCGAGCGCGGTTGTTCGCGTTTTAAAATTATATCTTTAAATGACTATACAAGGAGATCGGACCGTCGGATTTTCTTGAAACTGAAACCGTTAGGACCGTGTTGGAAAAATCTTTCCAACGATATATAATACGTCAAAATCCAACGGTTAGATTTTGAGATATGTGAAAATCAAAATTGGTTGAAAACAGCGCCAAAATCGCCATTTACCTGAATCGTCGTTGATTAAAGATTTAATTATTTTTAAATAAATAAAATAGGAAATAATCGTTATAAATTAGAAATAACGATAAGGAAGAGTTTTCAATATATTTACATATATATATATATATATATATATATACGAAGATTATTTGGGAAGACCGAGTTAATCTCATTCCAAATAATCAAACGACGATGAGAATTGAAGAAGAAGACGACTAATGAAGACCGTCAATCTTCCCCTCAGGAGGACAGCGATTGAGACTTTGAATTGATTTGCTCCCAAGTCAAGGTCATGGTCGTCGTCCGAACGATCATGTTGATTGAACGGATTTGGCTTTCGCGCAGACCCAGAGCATAAGCTTATAAATGGATTGTGTGTCTGACATCGTACTCCATTATATATCATGTTATTAATCTTCTGTCGAATGTATGGATGTTTGGTGGCGGAGAATTTATTCTCTTGCTTAACACCCGTTCATATATTTCGGCAAAGGATTGGTAGTGTGATACGGAGTGATGATGTGGCATGCTAAGATGCATATGATCAAGGCTTTGTTGAAAAGCAGGCCTTGTGGGATGATCAAAGCATAACCAGTTTAGGTATAGCTTTGTGTATGACGTGACTTCACGAGCCTCACACACCGGCGGAGTCTAAAACGGGAGAAGGGAACGCAGGGAGAGCAGCACGTTTCTTTCTAGCTAGAGTGGTGTCAGTGACCTACCAGCCCTGACATTTTACTTATGTGGATGATGGAATGAGGCGCCTCGGATAGGTCCTATAGGACCGGGGAACGTGTGCTTAGGAATTGCCAATCCTCTAAGCTGTATTTGAGGACCGGCCCTGCCATTTCCAAGGGTTAACTACGGGTAATCCTGAGGCATTTGCTAGAGTGTCTCGAATCGGTAAGGAGCTCCTCCCTAGCCTTGACTCATGATGGAAACCAATTTCCAATACACGCCATTCGGTTTTGATTGTATTACTAGTACGGAGGCATAGCATATGGTACCTATGCTTCCTAGGATTGATACATTATGATTGAAATTGTTTTAAAAACATATACACACTAATAATAATATCAAACTCGTATTTGCCGTATTTATCATGTTTGATCACCATAAGGTAAAACTCTATCCTCTGGTGTGCGTTGCATTGTGTTATGGGACCTGAGTCTTATGGTGATTTCATTTTTCTAAAAAGCATTGCGTTGTTTTACGATTTACTTTAAGTTATGCACGGCAATCCATTAGAGTAAACCCGTTCCGCATTAGCGGCGTGGTCTTTGGATTTGCCCTATTAATAGTGATTTATTAGTTAAGAATTCTCACACCAGTCCCACGACTGACCCGTTGTTTGTTTCCATCTTTTTGCAAACTCGGGTGCCCTCTTCTCCACACGGGCAGTCGAGCAGTTTGTCTACAGGTTTACCTCTTTAGCAGGATCCTGGATTGAAGCTTAAAGCTGTGTCCAGAACATTGGAAGCCTTCCGCTGCCTTAGTTATTTTATTTTCGCTGCACTGTATTTAATTTATTGTAAAATTTTCTTCCGCTGTATTTTAATTTCGATGTACTCTGATATATTCTGTACTCTGATGTTATATTATCATGATGTAATAAAAGTCTGCTGTTATTGTTCTGATGTGTTGTATTCCCAAAGTTAACGTATGCGGATTTTGAACGGTCTTGGTCGATTTTGCGATCGATTAAGATCGGGCGAAACCCGTGTCGTTACATCGACCCTATTTCGACCTGTTTAACCAGGTCGACCCTAGTGTTGACCTGGGTCCTGGGCGGGAATTTTCCCGCCCAGCCCGGGTGTCTGTTTTGAATTTCGAATTTTGAATTTTGAATTTTGAATTTCGGGCTAGTTTTTATTGAAACTTCTGAAGGCCGTATCTCCTTCATACGAGTCCGATTTATGCAAACTTGGACTCTATTCTAAGCAGAATTTTGAGACGAACGCAATGGCGTAACCCCTTTTCCTTAATTCTCACATTTAAAATTAATTACCGAAAATACGGGGTGTTACAAACTACATGCACATCCATTCAAACATTTTTACACAACATCCATATCCAACCAATAAGCATTATTCCACAATTATTAATTTAAATAAATAATTAAATTAGATGTTCTCACCATTATAGCTCCAAAATCTTAAATGTCCGAATTCCTTATGAACAAGCCAAGGAGCAATGCTACCGCTATTCCAATTAATAGTTGATGATTTCTTGTTAATATAAATACAAAAACTTAATTTATAATTATACACATTATATATATCTCTTTGGACTTTTATTTTCATAAATTTATATTTAATCAAAGTTATCAATATTAAATATTAATGGGTCCTATATTCCGATACGATTATAACGGCCTAACGGCGGGTTAATCCGATTTAAAATGAACTAGATATGATTATTTAAAGGTTAGGAAATCAAACTTGAATTAAATTAAAACAAAACCATACCAAATCCTTTTGGCCCAGCCCAAACCATTGCGTCCGATCCAAACCCGCTCCCCACTTCTTCTTCCTCTCCTCATGCCTTGCTTGAAAATCCTGGAACCCATTCTCACGTGAGCTGCCGTGTGATGCACACACCAACATGTCACCGATCTTCCAACCAAAGCCACCCGCGAATGTGTATACACGTCCTCACCTTACTGCATCGCATCACCACGCCTCCAGCCTCCTTCATCGAAACCCGCACCATGCCGAGAATTGGAAGCAGTCAAAAAATGCATGCACTCTTAAGAACATCAACGCAAAATATCATGAAACTCCACCAAAAAATATTACATCGAAGCTCACTCCTTCCTCGTCACCATGCCACTCACCGTTTCACCAATCGATGCTTCCTCCTCCGTTAAACCCAAAACCTAATTTTAAACTTTTCAAATCATCTTCACAGAATCACACCATTTTTGGATGAGAAATACTACGTCACTTGCTGATCATAACGGCACATACGACATCCATTAATTCTTCATGAATCGTGCGTTATGATTTTTCGAAGTTTCAGAACCCATTTCTTACTTTCACTGTAAATCTGAAATATCTCTTCCATTATTCAGTGAAACTTCGATCCGTCGGCTTCTAAAAATCAGAAACAAAAATCTGAACAACTTTTATTTAGCATTTGGTCTAAATATGAGTAGATTAGGAGATTTAGATTTTTGATTGAAAAGGAGGTGAGGTTTTCTTTTACTGTAAGCACAAAAGTGGAAGAAGAAAAAGGTACGAGAGAAGTTGCCATGAGAAAACTGAAGGGTGCATCCCCTTTTCTTTTGTATTTAATGATTTTTAAGTTAGCTTATTATCAAATTAAAGAGACTTGGCAATGAAATTTCATGCATGAAGACACCTATCCCTTTTTTCAAATTCAACCAATGGATGCTTTACAACATAAGCCTAATTATTTATTTGTTAAGTTTTTTTTTTAATTTTTAGTGACATTTGTGTAACTAATATGAGTGTAAATAATTTCTCAACATTTAAAGCATACATTCATATGATCAAAATAATACAATATGTAATCTAAAATAAAATATACATCTTTAAAATAACTCGTATAACATCATATGTCATGAAAAAAAATTTATCACTTGAAAATATGTGCGCACGTATCTTACCAAATGTTAAGTAAGAATTTAAGTATTTATAAAAAGATATCTTTGCTTATAAATGACCCTTAAAAATTAAATAATTACAGCGCTAATCATGTTTTATGTAAACCGACACATCTTTTGTAACAACCCGGAAACTCAGACCCAATTTGAAAATTGTAGTTTGGTTATTTTAGTGAATTTTGAATATTTAAAATAAATTATTTTAAATAATAATAATCAAAAATCTATTGGGATCGAATTTATAGCGAATATATTTATTTTAATTATAAAATAAGGCCTGAAATGGCACGGTAGTTTGAAAATTTTGAATTCGAACTTTGACTAACTGTACAGGATGCAAAATAAAATGGATTTTAGTGAAACCAAATGTATTTAAATCTTTTATGAATATCTTTCTAATGAATCTGAAAAATCAAAATTTCATAGCGGGAATCAAAAGTTATGGCCAAATGAATTTTCAGAAAGGTCTCTATGTAGTTAATATAGCCCTTGAAAATAGACATTTTGCAAACGACCTCCCTTTTTGTTGAATCCAGAATGTCAAATTATTGCTAGATTCCAAATTCCATAATTTTTGGAGTTATTATGTGTGCATGGCAAAAGGAAATGTGTTTGGATAATTTCAGTCATTTTGGATCGACCAGAAAATGACCATTTTTCAAACGGTCTCCAAATTTGACAAAATCTGTTTTGTTGGGACCGTATCGTCAAACCATAGCTAGATTTATTTTTCTGGAATTTTTGGAATCAGTATGTGGCCCCGACAAATTGAAAAGTACATTCAAATCCATATTTGTATTTTAATTTGAAGAATAACTGACTGAAACAATCGAATGGGCCTACGAAACATATTCAATTGTGTCCAGAATGGGGGTATTTAGCTAGGGACGACAGTCTTTGGGTTTGAATTAGAGTTCGTATGAGAAAAGGTATTTTTGGACTTAATTAAATTAAAAATTAAAATAAAAATCATCGTCCAATCACGTTTGAGCTCACTTCATCGTTCCTCCCCGATACCTCTCGAACGAAAGGCGGAAAAAGCTTCCATCCTTCTCTCATCGTTTCCTCTCAAACCACTCATTAAAATCAAGTGCCCTAGTTTAATTTTTTGTAGATCTCTCCATCCTCTTTAAATCCATATAGGGATTGTAATTTATCACTTAGTATTTTAGGAGATCGGGCACCTCGAAGTCGCCGACTTCAGCAAGCCGCCGCCGCCTGGATTCTCCACCGGATCCGACCGCAACTCCGCGATCTGAGCGCGACTCCTCCCCCTTCGACGCTGCGGAGCCTGATCGTCCAACCACTTCACAGATTTCACGAAAAATCCAAACCTAGTTTGGAACGAAAATTGAGAGGTAACGACCTTTGTTTATTTTAACTGATTTCGACAGATAAAAGCGTTGCAAACTTATAAAAATCATATCTTTTTTCGATGTGGTCGAAATTCGATGAAACAGGAAACATTGGACTCGTGTGGATGTCTTCTACATTCTAGAAGAGACCGGAGAATTTTTGGAGCTTCCTACAATTTTTGGAGAAGTGGAACCCAAGGTGCGATTTCTAAATTATAAACGATATGGAATGACGATGTATAAATTATATAGTCGATGTATAAGTTATATAAGTATTGTACACCTCATGTGTAAGCGTTGTATAAATTATATGTGCGATGTATAAGTTATTTATGCGTTGTAAAAATCATATGTGCGTTGAATGAAATGATATTGAAATGAAACCGAAATATATTTATATACGTATATATATATATATATATACACTCCCCTCGTCCACAGACCATGGACGATATATATTGGTTGTTGTTTGGATTTTGGTTGACGTGAAATTTGGTGAATATTACAAATGGTTGATTTGATTGTGGTTGAAATCAAATAGGATTAGTTTGTGGAAAGATTCGTCTGTGTACGAACTAGATTATTGAAATCCCCCTTGTTAAAAGATGCGAGGCTTTAAGGTAGAGCGAGGAGCCATACTCGGGACGGTGCCAGTTTTTAACTACCCTGCCGTTATGCTGCCGAATTTTTCTGAAATATTCCTGTGTTTGATTTATATTCATGTGTTGAAATACATTCATGTATATAAAAATAAAATATTCATGTTTGAAATAAAATTGTTGAACGATAAAAATAACATTTTTATAGTATGTATGAAATATATAAAATATTCATGTTTGAAATAAAATTGTTTAAACGTTAAAAATAACATTTTTATAGTATGTATGAAATATATAAAATATTAATGTTTGAAATAAAATTGTTTGAATGATAAAAATAACATTTTTATAGTATGTATGAAATATATAAAATATTCGTGTTTGAAATAAAATTGTTTAAACGATAAAAATAACATTTTTATAGTATGTATGAAATATATAAAATAGTCATGTTTGATATAAATTGTTTTGACAATAAAAATCACATTTTTTTATGTATATGAATCGCTAAAAATAATCGTGTTTGAAATAAATCGTTCGAACAATAAAAATCACAATTTTATTATATATATGAAGTGTTAAAAATAGTCATGTGTTGAAATAAATATTTGTTGGATAAAAATATTATATTTATCACATATATGAAATGAAATGGTTTGAAAATCGAAGAACGGTTTATATATATATTTATATAATTAAAATAAAACGAATAATGATGCTGCAGTTCAAATTTTGAAATTGTGATTTTAAACGATTATTGCGGGAGATCCGGCCGTCGGATTTTTCCGAAACCGAAACTGTTGGGTCCGCTTTGGAAATATCTTTCCAATGACACCATATTTGTAAAGATCCAATGGTTAGATTGTGTGAAATGTTTAATTCAAACCTGAATGAAAATAGCGCCAGAATGAATTATATATATATATATATATATATGAATATAATTAAAATAAATCGAATAACAATGTTGTAGTTCGTATTTTGAAATCGTAACTTCAAACGATTGTACCGGGAGATCCGACCGTCGGACTTTCCCAAAACTGGAACTGTTGGGTCCGCTTTGAAAAGATCTTTCCAATGATATAAAATTTGTAAAGATCCAACGGTTAGATTTTTAGATATGTGTAAATCAAATCTGAAGAAAAACAGCGCCATAGCCGTGTTATGGCCTGAAGCGTCGTTTGAATTAATTGGTTATTTTTAAATAAATAAAAATAGCGATAAATTGTTATAAAATATTATAAATGATATGGAATGGAAATAAACTGAATTTACTCGGTTTATTGGATATTTGATGGTTGAATGTGTTTGATGTGAAAATTACATTAATGAACTGAATTATGGATGTGAAATAATTTAACCATGGAAATGAATTGATTTGAATTCTAAATATACGTGAATTATTTGAAAAGGCCGAGTTAATTCTCATTTCAAATAATTGATCGACGATTAAAAGTCGAAGATATGAAGACAGTACAAGACCGATGATCTTCACATCGAATGGATGGCCACTGATGCCTTTGATGGGAGTTGCTGCCCTAAAGGGGTTACGGTGGTGGTTGTCCGGACGTACTTGTTGATCGTTCGGATGTGAGAGGGCCTCTCTCCTCTATTGGACATACGGGAAAGGAATAAGGTGCCTCCGGTTTCGTTCAGACCCAGAACGAACTTGTAAATTGATGTGTATCTGACGTTGTAGATTAACAATGTGGCATACAGAGTTGCTATGATCAAGGCTTTTGTTGAAAAGCAGGGCCTTGTGGTTGATGATCAAAGCATGGCTTTAAATAGATAGCTTTGTGTTTAGCGTTGATTCGCGAGCCTCACACCCCGGTATGGACCAGAAACGGGAGAGGACCTTAGGGAGGACATGCGTTTCTTTCTAGCTAGGAGTGGTGTTTTGGGTTTTGCACGCTCGGGTAGTTTACTTATGTGGATGATGGATAGCGAGGCGCCTCGGTTACTTCGGTCTCTTCGTACCCAATGGTTTGGTCGGAATATGACCAGTTTACGCCCCATAGGGCGGGAAAATGCAGTGTTCAGCATTTTAATCCACTCTGTGTGGACCGGCCCTGACGATCCAAGGGTCACTCGAGCTCTGATCCTGAGGCTCGGGCTAGAGAGTCTCGAAGCGGTAAGGACGATCCCTTGCCTTGGTTCATGATGGAAATCCAATTTCCAAATACGACATCGTGCAGTTTTGATTGTATTCCTATATATGGCGACATAGTGGTATGGGGGCATTTATGCCGTCTATGATTGATACTTATTGTTGAAATTGTTTTTGAAACATATAAACACTAGTAATAATATCAAATGCTTTTGTTTTATTCGTATCATGCATATTTTGGCCATTATAAGGTAAAACTCTATCCTCCGGTTTGCGTTGCATTATGTGATGGGATCTGAGTCTTATAATGGCTTCATTTTTGTAAAAAGCATTGTGATGTTTAAATGATTTACTTGTTTTAAAGCATTGGCAATCCAATGGAGTAAACCCATTCCGTGTTAGCGGCGTGGTCCTGTGATTGGCCTTATTATAAAATAAGTTAAGCAGATTTCTCATACCGGTCCCATGACTGACTCGTAGTTTGTTTCACTTGCAAACTTGGGTGCCCTATTTTCTACACGGGTAGCCTTGTATTCAGGTTTTAGCAGGCTCTCTCTGGATAGCTATGGAGCTGAGGATGGATTCTACCACTTCTTTCTTTTTATGCTGTTCAGCTCCTGTTGTACATATTATGTTTTGATTCCGCTGTAGACATTCTATGTAAAGCTGAAACTGTATTTTGTACTAAGGATGATCTATATACTATGTAACTCTGATGATTATGTTTATCCAGTGTATTCTGTTTTATATTATCTGGTGTATTTATCTATTTTTTTCTGTTGTTATTTATTTATGTGTTATATTCCAAAGATTACCCTTGCCACCGTGGAACAGGGGGTTTGGGGTCGTCACATATTTATAACAGAGTTTTATTTTACCAATTCCTGTTTATAAAACCAGATATTTAAAATCAAACATGTCTTACAACAAGTTTTGCTTTTCCGAACTCATAAAGATTTAAAACCAAACCAATGTAACTGATCATCTCATTGATATTTAGTTAAATCTTATTAATTTCTCATTTATATTTAGAAAACCCACTTATACAATAGATATTTCATAAAAAAATTAGTTAAAATCTTGGATTATTACAGGACCTTAGGGAGGACATGCGTTTCCTTCTAGCTAGGAGTGGTGTCATGGTATGGAGTCCAGACATTTTACTCATGTGGATGTTGCATATTATATTATTTGATGGATAGCGAGGCACCTCGGTTATATCGATCTCTACGGGGCCGATGGATGACATGGTTGAAATACTGACCAGACTTACATCCCATAGGGCGGGGAAACGTATTTTTCAGGGATTATTAATCCACTTAGGTGGACCAACCCTGACGATCCAGGTGCTGTTTCGGTTGAGTCCTGAGACTCGGTCTAGAAAGTCTCGAATTCAGTAAGGACGATCCCTTGCCTTGGTTCACAGATTGAATTCAACTTTCAATATGACATTGTGCGTTTTTAATTGTAGAACTAGTATGGCGACATGATATATGGTACCCATGCCGTCTATGATTGATACATTTATATTTGAAGTTGCTTTAAGCACTATGCACTTATAATAGTATCAAAGGATTTGTTTAAAACATACCGAGCATGTTTGGCTATCTTAAGGGAAAACTCTATCCTCCGGCTTGCGTTGCATTATGTGATGGGACCTGAGTCTTATAATGGCTTCATTTTTCCAAAAAGCATTGCGCTGTTTGTTTTATGCACTGGTATTCTTGGGAGAAAACCCGTTCCGTGTTATACTGCGTGGTCCCTGGATTTACTTTATTTTTAAAGTAAAGTTTTAAATAACTGTTTTAGTTCTCACACCAGTCACATGACTGACCTGGAGTTTATTATGTTAGTCTAAACTCTGGGTGCCCATTATTTTCCACACGGGCAGCTAGTAGTTTTGATTTGCAGATATTATATCCACAGGATCCTGGATCTACAGCTGGAGCTATATACGGAAAGCTCTATATCAGTGTATCTCTTTCAGTTGTGTTATGTATTAATTTTCCGCTGCTTTATAATTTAAAATCTTTGATGTATATTATTCATTCATACTCTGTTATATTCTTGTATTCTGATGTAATTGCTGTAATAACAATGAAATGTTCTTCTGTTTGCATTCTGATTTGTCGTTTTCTCAACTCAATCCGGACTTTCCCGTAAGGGCGAGTTTGGTTCGTTCAGTTAGTATTAGAGCTTTGGTTTATAGAGCTCGAGAACAAGACACATAAGAACCGTACGAAAGAATTCATAAGAGAATTGATTTGTAATATCCAATGAGAATGACTCGTTAGAGATGAGATCAGTAGTATCCTAGAATGAGTTGGAAGAGTCTTATTTTTAAACTAAAAATGAAAAAAAAATCTTTTTGAAATTTATATCTATTATTCGTATTTGAGTAATTTATTTTAAATTGAATTGGACTATCGGGTATATAGAGATTTGTAACGACCCGGAAATTCTGAACCAATTAAAATTTTTTAAATTGGCTATTTTACTGGATTTTTAATATTTGAAACAAATATTTTAAATAATAACGATGAAAAGTGAGTTTGAATCGATGTTTGAAAATAAATATAATTAATTCTAATTACAAGGCCTGAAATGGCGTGGTAGTTTCAAAATTTGAATTCAAACTTTGACTGACTGTACCTGGTGAAAAACAAAACGGATTTGAATGAAACCAAAAATATTTAAATCTGTTAGTGAATATCTTTCTAACGAATCTGAAAAATCAAAGTTTCATAGTGGGAAACAAAAGTAATGGCCAAATGAATTTTCTGAAAGGTCGCTATGGAGTTTATATAGCCCGAGAAATTGGCCATTTTGCAAACGACCTCGGAATACGACGAAACCACTTTTGTTGGATCCGGGATGTCAAATTATTGCTAGGTTTCAAATTTCATAATTTTTGAAGTTAATATGTGAGCGTGGTAAAGGAAAACGTGTTTTGGTCAATTACAGTTAAATTGGATCGACCAGAAATGGGCCATTTTTCAAACGGTCTCAGAATTCGACGAAACTAGTTTTGTTGGGACCATATCGTCAAAACCTAGCTAGATTTATTTTTCTGGAATTTTTCGAATCAGTTTGTGGCCCTAACAAATTGAAATGTACGTTCAAATCAAATATTGAATGCTTTATATTTTAATTTGAAGGAAAACCGACTGAAACAGTCGAATGAGCCTACGAAACATATCCCATTGTGTTTGGAATGGGGGTAAAACGCTAGGGACGACATTCGTTGGGTTTGGATTGGTGTTCGTGTGTGACAAGGGGTATTTTCGGATTTTTAAAATATATAAATAAACAAAAAAATCAGATTGGTCGGTCAAAGCTTTCTCTCTCCCCGATTAAACATGACGAACGACGGAATGGCCTTCTTTCCTTCTCTCCTCTTTTCCGGCCGATACACTACGAATTAGACCCTGCACTTGTTGGGGATTTTGAAGAGCTCTCTTCTAGCTTCAAATCCATGTAGGAGGCGCCCTCCATCGAGTTGTA
Organism: Allium sativum; assembly: GCA_030737875.1. Classification (NCBI taxonomy): domain Eukaryota; kingdom Viridiplantae; phylum Streptophyta; class Magnoliopsida; order Asparagales; family Amaryllidaceae; genus Allium; species Allium sativum. The sequence continues at coordinate 921,057,412 of CM060926.1, read as the reverse complement.
TCCGTCGAGAATCGAGGCCCTAAAGTGGCGCCGTACCTCACCAGAATTCACCTCAGCCCCGCCGTCGAGTTCGCCGCCCCTACCACCATTGGGCGTGCCTTTCCACGCTCCAGGCCGTGGCATAACCCGATCGTTGATCCGCTGCACCATTTGATCGAAAAGTGAAAACCTAGTTTTGAAGATCGAGCTGAGTATACGACTATTTTTAATTTAACTATTTAATAGCAGTTTAAAGCGCTACGGTTTTTGATTTCACTGTAAAAATCATATCTTTTTCGTTTCTTGACGAAATTCAGTGAAACAAGAGACAGCGGACTCGTGTGGACGTCTTCTACATTTTAGAAGAGACCGCATATTTTTCTGAGCCTTCTGTTATTTTTGGTGGAGTGGAACCCAATGTGAGATTTCTGAACTATGAACGATATGGAAAACGACGATGTATAAATTATACAGTCGATGTATGAGTTATATCAACGTTGTACACCTCTTGTATAAACGTTGTATAAGTTGTACGTTCGATATATAAGTTATATATGCATTGTAAAAAATTTATATGTGTTGAAATAGAAGTGAAATGCTTATATATATATATATACGACCCTCGTCCACAAACCATGGACGATATTTATTAGTTGTGATTGGTGTGAAAATTGATTGATAATGAATGGTTGATTAAAATTGTTTGTGGTTGAAATTGATTGATTGTGGTTGAAAAATACCCGTTTGTGGTTGAGAATTATTTGGTTGAAACCACATAGGATTAGTTTGTGGAAATGAAAAAAATATACATGCCGCCTGCGTGCGAACTTGATGCATGAAATCCCCATTGTCAAAAGCTGCGAGGCTTTAAGGTAGAGCGAGGAGCCGTACTAGGGACGGCCCCGGTTTTAACTACCCTGCCGTTATGCTGCCGAAATTTTGAATAATATTCATGTGTTAGAATTATTTTCATATGTTGAAACTATATTCGTGTGTTGAATAGAAATTCACGTGTTGAATAGAAATTCATTCATTGAATAGAAATTCATGTGTTGAATGATATTCGCGTTTTGAAATAAATTGCTTTAGAATAAAAAATCATATTTTTATCATCTATATGAACTATATAAAATAGTCGTGTTTTTAAATAAACCATTTTACAATAAAAATCACATTTTTACTATATATATGCAAACTATAGAAAACCTTCATGTGTTGAATAGAAATTCATTCGTTGAATAGAAATTCATGTGTTGAATGGTATTCGTGTTTTGAAATAAATTGTTTTATAATAAAAATCCTATTTTTATCCCCTATATGAACTATATAAAATAATCGTGTTTTGAAATGAATTGTTTTACAATAATTTTTTTTTACTATATACATGAATAGTTAAAAATAGCGAAGGGTTGAAATAATTGTCGGTCGGATAAAAATATCATTTTTATCAAATGTATGAAAAGAATATAGTTTTGAAATCGAAGAATCGATATATATATATATATATATATATACAGAATTGAAATATATCGAATAATGAAGCTGCAATTTGTGTTTTGAAACCGTGATTTCAAACGATTAGTGCGGGAGATCCGACCATCGGATTTTCCCGAAACCGAAATCGTTGGGTTCGCTTTGGAAATATCTTTCCAACGACACCAATTTTGTGAAGATCCAACGGTTGGATTGTCTGGAATGTTTAATTCAAATCAAAAGAAAAACAGCGCCAGAATTGATTATATTTATATATATACAAATATAATTATATTAAATCGAATAACGACGCTGCAGTTCGTATTTTGAAATCGAAACTTCAAACGAGTGTACCGGGAGATCCGACCGTCGGATTTTCACAAAACTGGAACCGTTGGATTCATTTTGAAAAGATATCTCTAATGATATAAAATTTGTGAAGATCCAACAGTTAGATTTTCAGATATGTGTAAATCAAATCTGAAGAAAAACAGCGCCACGGCCGCGTTATGGCCCGAAGCGTCGTTTGAATAAATGGTTATTTTTAAATAAATAAAAATAGCGTTAAATCGTTTTAAATATTATAAATGATATGGAATGTGAAATTTAGAAATTAACTGAAGGTTATCTAAGTCGAATGGTTTCCTGGGTTTTGATCTGATGTTGGTTTCGGCCTTCGGGGTTAATATTTGGGAAATCGTTCTCTTACTGACTGACGGTTAGTGACTAATGAATTGGAATGAGGCGTATGTTGTGTTTGTGTAGCACTAGTTATTTATATATGCGAGTTGCTCAGAAAGACCGGGTTGATCCCATTTTGAATAACTGAATCGATGATAAGAAATCGAAGATGAAGACGGTGGTTAAAGACCGGAGATCTTCGCCTCTTTTGGATGGTAACTGATGTCCTGATTGGGAGGCATCCCGAAATATGGATAATGAGTGGACATCCAGACGTACGTGGAGATCGATGGGTTTGTGAGGTATATAGTGCCTCCGGTTTCGTTCAGACCCAGAACGGACTTGCAAATGGACTGTGTGTCTGACATTGGAATTCATTCTGTGTGATTGATAGCCATCAGTTGCATAGTGTGAATTTCCTGTGTGGCATGCTAAGATGCATTGATCGAGGCTTCTGTTGAAAAGCAAAGTCTTGTGGTTGATGATCAAAGCACCGCCTATGTGGCGTAGCTTTGTGTATAATGTGAATTCGTGAGCCTTACACCCCGGTATCAACCAGAAATGGGAGAGGACCTCAGGGAGGACATGCGTTTACTTCTAGCTAGAGGTGGTGTCAGTGCTTGAACTGGCTGACATTTATATTATTTTCACCTATGTGGTTGTTGCTGTTGCGAGGCGCCTCAGATATATTGGTCGATCCGGGACCGATGGAGTCATTCGTTGGCTCATTTACGCCCCAAAGGGCGGGGAAACGTAGTGTTCAGGCAAAATGATCCACATCGATGGACCGACCTTGACAATCCAAGGTGTGAAAACCCGTAACTTCCCCGGTGAGGAAAGCGCGGATAGTTCGAGAATAAGCCACAACAGAACGTAGACGAAAGAACATTTCATTGTATATTACAACAATGCACCAGAATACAAGAATATACAGAGTATAAATGAATATTACACAGAAATATCAGAGATTTAAATTACATTTAAATACATCGTAGTGGAAAATAATACAATACACAACTAGAAGAGATATACGGATACAAAGCTTTCCGGATATCATTCCAGCTGTAAACCAGGATCCTGTGAATATAAATCTGCAAAACCAAAACTACTAGCTTCCCGTGTCAAAATAAGGGCATCCAAAGTTTAGGTTAAAACAATAAACTCCTGGTCAGTCATGGGACTGGTGTGAGAACTAAAATAGTTGTAAATCTTTATTTTAAAGTTAGGTAAATCAAGGGACCACGCCGTATAACACGGAACGGGATCCCTCCCAAGAATACCAGTGCATAAAACAACAGCGCAATGCTAAATAAAGAAAAATGAAGCTATTATAAGACCCAGGTCCCATCACACAATGCAACGCAAGCCGGAGGATAGTGTTTTTACCTTATAATAGCCAAGAATGCTTGATACGTTTAAAACAAATCATTTGATACTATTATAAGTGCATACTGTATAAAATATCTTCAAATCATAAGTATCAATCATAGATGGCATAAGCGCCCCATCCCACTATGTCGCCATACTAGGCTCTACAAATAAAACCGGAATACACGTATTGGAAATTGGATTTCCATCATGGTGGCTCCTGATTCGAAAGATCGATCGCGTAGTGCAATTCCCCACGGCTTACGTCCCAACAAGAGAAAACACCGTCTGCACATCCGCACTTTTGGGACCAGAGTATCACCGTGGCTTACGTCCCAGCGAGAGAAAACACCGCTTACTCTATATATCCCTGAGCACTAAGCTCATCTCGGTCGACCGAATCCACGACACCACTATGGTGCCCATCCACTAAAAAGCATACTGATCAAACCATCAGTTTACCACCATACCGGGATGTGAGGCTCGCGAATCAACGCTATACACAAAGCCGTGCTATATTAAAGCTGCGCTTTGATCATCATCCACCAAACTTTGCTTTTCAACAAAAGTCTGGATCACTGCATCTCAGCATGCCACACAATCAATCCATATCGTACCACTGATTTCTGCCAATATATAACCTCTGAGCTCGTATGTCTCAGAGAAGGGCGTTAAGCAAGAGAATAAATTCCCCGCCGCCAAACAGATATATGTTTAGCAGAGATCAACAAATACAATATAAAGGAATACAATGTCAGACACACCATCCATTTACAAGTCCGTTCTAGGTCTATACGAAACCGAAGGCACTTTCCTCGCATATCCGTCGATCTCCAAGTACGTCTGGACGACCACCAACTGATTCCCTCTTCTTTGGTGTACAGCCCAATCAAGATCATTAGTAATCACCCAAACGATGTGAAGACTTTCGGTCTTCGACCACCGTCATCATCTTCGACTTTTCGTCGAATCGGTTATTCAGAATGGGTATAAACCCGGCCTTTCCGAACAACCCGCGTATATAGTAAACAAATGTTACACAATCATGACATACGCCTCATTCCAATTCAGCAGTCACTAACCGTAAATTAGCAAGAGAACAATTCCCTAAATATTAACCCTGAAGGCCGAAACCAACATCAGATCAATACCCGGGAAACCATCCTTCTTAGCTAACCTACAGTTAGATTCTAAATTTCACGTTCTTAGGGAAAGGTCCCCATTAATTTTATCAAAGATAAATTCTTTAAAATTTATTCTTTAATCTTCCTCTGGATGTCATTTCAAACCAAATTATGGTTTTCCAAACTAGTCGGGATTAGCTAACCACACCGAAGTAATTATTTATTTTATTTCCCAATCCCAACCTATTCATCCCATGAAGCAAAACTGGTAATACTTCATATCTAACACCACGGTGTTATCGGTAAATTCAATTACCATTTCACGTCCAAATCTAATTGAAGATTTAACTATCGCTTTGGAGAAAAACTGGTGATACTCCATTCTCGATCTTTTCAATTTAATTAAAGATTCATTAAAACTCCACTTAGTTTTAATCTTTAACTGGGTTGAAGAATCAGTGTCATTTAAAACACGGTTGACTATAAACCCAAAATCACATTACATTTCAATCAGACTCTAACCATAAATTAGCAAGTGAGCAATTCCCTAAGTATTAACCACGAAGGCCGAAACCAACATCAGATCAATACCCCAGAAACCATTCAACTTAACGAATCTCCAGTTAGTTTTTGATTTTCTTAACTCCTTTGGATCTAAGAACAGTATTATTGAAGATACCGTTCACGACAACCCAAAATCACATTCTATTAATTATCGTGTTAAAGAACAAGTGTTATTTAAAACATTGTTCACGATAAACCCAAAAATCAATACCAATTCAATTCCAATTAAATATCATTTAATTGGTGCACTTCATTAAATCTAAATAAAAAGATTTAATCTTTTCCTCAACTGGGTTTAAGAATAGCGTTAATGAAGACGCCATTCACGACAACCCAAAATCCCATTTGATATTAAATACAAGGCTCTAAATAGAAGATATATCGGCTTATGTTCAATATCAAATTCTACGACCAACAAATATCGTATTGGAAATAACAATATAAATATATCTTTTAAATTTCCCATAACAATACCTTTATAATCAAAAAATCCCACATCGAAATATTCTGAAGACAATTTCGATTCAAATCCATTTCCAATCTATATATTGGAAGTCCTGGTTATTTTCAAAACCATTTCAAATCCACTTTATTTATTTTAAAAATAAATAAATTATTATTCTAGTTCAAAAACTAGTTCATTTCGATAAAAATCTATTTTTATCCTTTCAAATATGGAGTTTTTCATCCCAATTCTTCACAAATCATTTCTTATGATTTTACACAAATTATTATTATTTTTAATAATTTTATCAAGGCCTGTACAGTCGATTTCCATCAGCGGCCATCGAACTGCACTTACAGCGACCTTTTCCAAATTTGATTTGGACATAATTCCAAATCCAACCGTTAGATTTCAAATTTCTAATATTCGTTAGAAAGCTCTTTTCGATACGAACCCAACGGTTCCGGTTTTAGGAGAATCCGACGGTCGGATCTCCCGCAATGTCCGTTCGAAGTCAATGGTCGAAATTCACGAACTGCCGCGGCACGGCGCGTTCTATTCAGGCCATTATATATATAATATATATATTTTATATATTTCGTCGATTTCCTTTTTAAAACGAATTTTATAAATCATTTCAAATTTGTTTCGAAAACAATTTAAACCTTTATTTCAAATTCAAATCAAAATTGAATTTTCCCTTATAAATTCTTTCTACATTCACTTCTATTTGATTTCAATTCGTTTTCAATTGAATTCAATTCAATTCAGATTTGTTTTCTATTCGATTCAATTCAAATTCGTTTTCAATTCAATTCAAATTCGTTTTCTATTCAATTCAAATTCGTTTTCTATTCAATTCATTTCGAATTCGTTTTCTATTCAATTCAAATTCGTTTTCTATTCAATTCAAATTCGTTCTCTATTCAATTCAATTCGAATTCGTTTTCCATTCAATTCAAATTCGTTTTCCATTCAATTGAAATTCGTTTTCTATTCAATTCAAATTCGTTTTCTATTCAATTCCATTCGAATTCGTTTTCTATTCAATTCAATTCGAATTTGTTTTCTATTCAATTCAATTCGAATTCGTTTTCTATTCAATTCAATTCGAATTCGTTTTGAATTTCAATTCTTTTCAAAATATCACTTTCGATATTCATTATAAAATGAATAAAATCGATATTCATTATAAAATGAATAAAATCGATATAAATATCGTTCACGTCAAAATGGCGTCAATCTAATCAACACGGCTTCATATATTTCTATTTTCAAATATTCTATTTCAAATATTTCTTTTTCAAATATTTCCTTTCAAATATTTCTTTTTCAAATATTTCTATTCAAATATTCCTATTCAGATATTTCTTTTTCAAATATTTCTATTCAAATATTTCTTTTCAAATATTTCTATTCAAATATTTCTTTTTCAAATATTTCTATTCAAATATTTCTTTTCAAATATTTCTATTCAAATATTTCTTTTTCAAATATTTCTTTTTTAAATATTTCTATTTCAAATATTTCTTTTCAAATATTTCTATTCAAATATTTCTTTTTCAAATATTGAATGAAGCCCAATCAATTACCATATAATGTTAATTATATGGATTTTCTACAACACATGTATACAATAACAACAATAAAAAAAATCAACCATCATCCAAAGTGCATTCTACACTGTATAAGCATCGAATATAAATATTTAACGCTCATAAAAGTCTGTCAATCAATCGATCGACATACAACTAAACAATCGAGATTAGTGTACGTCAAATATCATCCCAATACCCGTGTGGGGTTTCAAACAATCAAACACAGATTTTATTTGTGCAGTTGGGCGATGTGTAAAATTTATCATCCCAATCAATATCAGTCAAATGTGTGTATATAAACAAATCGTCCGATTTGTTTATTTTTATTTCATTTTATATACACGTTAAAAATTATATTTTTAACTATAAAATATTTTCCACTATAATATTTTATTTCGTTTCACATCACATCACACAATCAACTACACATCAAAATCAAACAAACAAGCATACAAGCCGTCCATGGTCTGTGGACGACGGGTGTCGGGTGCTACTAAACACCGTCTGCATTCTAGTATATATTTATAACTAGAAAAATTAAATTTAAAAGGTGAGAAGTTCTCACGGATGGTTCCACTCCGCCGTGCTTTACTGCTGAACTGCTGAACCGTCTGGATTCCTTTGAAATTCCAATGCGGTCCTTTTCACGCTGTTCATATTAAAAATCACATTTTTATCATGTTGTTTATATAAATATCGCATTTTTCATATCGCTAATGTATATATAAAAAACGTATTTTTATAACACTTCTCATATATATAAAAATTATATTTTTACTTCAAAAGCAAAGTATATTTTTACTTCAAAAACAAATGTTTATTTGCCTATAAAATATTTGTTTCTAAAAACATTACTCATATATATATATATATATATATATATTTCTATGAAGTGAATCATATCATTTTTTCCCTTGTGTTTCATATTTAAAAATCTGAAATTATACAATATTTTTACATTTAAAAATCTGAAATTTAAAGCAATGTTTTTATTTCTAAAACACTTGCCAATTTTATTTTTTAAAACACTTGCTAATTTTATTTTTAAATCACTTGTTAATTTTATTTTTAAAACAAAAACTGATTTTTTTTTTTAAAAAAACAATTGGTTTTTATTCAATGTATTTATAAATCAAAAACTGATTTTAAACAATATATTTTGCTTAAGTAAAATAAAATAAATAAATAAAAAGACACCACCTTTCTTCTAGGAACACACGGTTCCAGGCGTTCCCAATACCCCCCTGTTCAGTTTTAATCCATCTTCTTTCCTTTGAAAACTTCTGGCCGACCTTCCTGTAAACCATCGGAGAGGAAAAATCGCCGTAGCATTTCACCAAAGGGGTCGGAACTTCATCAGGGTGCACCACTTGAAGCGGTGCGGCGCCGCGCTCCTATCGCCGGTGGTCTCAGCAATTCCGGCGGCTCCCTTGGCCAGAAAAACGGGTTCAAACCCGTACTGTTCGAGCTCAAATCCCGAGCTGAGTACTCGACGATTCTGGTTCATACAAGCGTTGATTGGAAGCTTGTAGGGAGCTCTTCCATTTTCGCTTGATCTCGGGGGTTCGATTCACGCGAGAGAGAGAGGCGATTTGGGATTTTGGAAACGAACGAGGAGAGCCCTCGATTTTGAAATGGCGGTTATAGAATTAAATGGGATAGGGGTTGGATGACTTGGGCCCCTTTATAATATATTTTTTTATATTATTTTATTCCGTTTTAAAATCCATAATCGTACGAACTCCAAATCAAGCCCAACGACTGTCGCCCCTAGCTATTTACCCTTATTCCGAACGCAATGGAATATGTATCGTAGGCCAATTCGATCGTTTCGAATAGTTTTCATCAAAATCAAAATATAACTCTGTGTATCGAATTTGAACGTGCATTTCAATTTACCGGGGTCACATACTAACTCGAAAAATTCCAGAAAAATATTTTCTAGCTTCATATTGACGATACGGTCCTAACAAAACTAGTTTCGCCGAATTCTGAGACCGTTAGAAAAATGGCATTTTCTAGTCGATTAAAATCAACTAAAACTGGTCAAACGCGTTTTCCTTTGCCACGCTCACATATTGATTCGAAAAATTATGAAATTTGGAATCTAGCAATAACTTGACATCGCGGATCCAACGGAAGTGGTTTCGTTGAAATCCGAGGTCGTTTGCAAAATGGCTATTTTCAGGGGCCGAAATTCCATAGCGACTATTCTGAAATTTCAACTGGACATATCTTTTGATTCCCGCTATGAAATTTTGATTTTTCGGATTCGTTGGAAAGATAGTCACTATTAGATTCCATTATTTTTGGTTTCACTAAAATCCGGTTTATTTTGCTCCTGGTACGTTCAGTTGAAGTTTGAAATCGAATTATCGAACTACCGCGCCATTTTCAATTCCTTTTATAAATATAAATAAATATTTATATTCTAACGACGATCTATATAAATATATTCGTTCGAATTATATTCAAAATAAATTTCTCGTCGATATTATTTAAAATAATTCATTTTAAATAATCAAAATTCGCTTAAATTGCCAAAATAAAAATTTTAAACTAGCCCTGATTTTCGGGTTATTACAATCTCCCCCACTTAAAACTTTTCGTCCCCGAAAAGGAACGAAGCCGGAAGTTGTTTTAAATACCAACTCAACTTTCATTATTTTTATTATGGCCTAAGTTCTTCAACTTTTCAGTTTCTAAGAACTGTTCAAGAATTTCAAAAATTTGGCTAACACCCTAAATTTTCGAAAAATTTCGCCATAACCTCTCCTGCACCGGGAGCCACGGGAAAATCCCGAAATTTCCATATAGGCCTTCTGATCTCAAAAAGAAAAAGAAAAAGCCAATAGGCTCATAAAATCATCATCACCCAAACAAAACAGTAAATTATAGTAAACATGTACCTATTTTTCGGGCAAACAATTTTATTCTTCTGCTCTAGCCTCTTTGCCATGACCTGTTCAATGTAAGCACATGTATATGCAAGAAAATGCGACCAAATTTCAATACTATTCAATATTTTATTCAAATGAACTAAATTGTTCAAATTTTAATTAATCAACCAATAATCAACAACACAAACATTAGTCAACTAGTTGGTTATCATTTCAAATGCATAACTTTGATATATAGTCAAAAATCAGATTTTTGATGCCAAATCACAATAATAAGCCCTATCTAATTTTGGTTCTCACACCAGTCAATAGGAAATATATAGAAATCTCACTTTCGTCACTCGAATATAAACACTGATAATGTGATCACAATTATCAGTATCATCCCCGGGCGACTAGAGTGTGATTCTATATCTATCCAGTATATTAAAACTTCAAATATACGCGGATCAGACGTATACACAAAATCTTTATATATTGGAATGTCCAAATCAATATAAATAAATAATCAAATACGAATAATTGATTTAAATTTTCAAAACAAAACTTGTTTTCACTTTAAAAATTTACTCTTTACACTCGTTCTAGGATAATACTGATCTCATCTCTAACGAGTCATTCCATTGGATATTACTAATCCAATATCTGATGAATTCTTTCGTATGGTTCTAATGTGTCTTGTTCTCTGAGCTTTGTAAACCAAAGCTATGATACCAACTGTGAAAACCCGTAACTTCCCCGGTGAGGAAAGCGCGGATAGTTCGAGAACAAGCCACAACAGAACGTAGACGAAAGAACATTTCATTGTATATTACAACAATGCACCAGAATACAAGAATATACAGAGTATAAATGAATATTACACAGAAATATCAGAGATTTAAATTACATTTAAATACATCGCAGCGGAAAATAATACAATACACAACTAGAAGAGATATACGGATACAAAGCTTTCCGGATATCATTCCAGCTGTAAACCAGGATCCTATGAATATAAATCTGCAAAACCAAAACTACTAGCTGCCCGTGTCAAAATAAGGGCACCCAGAGTTTAGGTTAAAACAATAAACTCCAGGTCAGTCATGGGACTGGTGTGAGAACTAAAACAGTTGTAAATCTTTATTTTAAAGTTAGGTAAATCAAGGGACCACGCCGTATAACACGGAACAGGTTTCCTCCCAAGAATACCAGTGCATAAAACAACAGCGCAATGCTAAATAAAGAAAAATGAAGCTATTATAAGACCTAGGTCCCATCACACAATGCAACGCAAGCCGGAGGATAGGGTTTTTACCTTATAATAGCCAAGAATGCTTGATACGTTTAAAACAAATCATTTGATACTATTATAAGTGCATATTGTATAAAATATCTTCAAATCATAAGTATCAATCATAGACGGCATAAGCGCCCCATCCCACTATGTTGCCATATTAGGCTCTACAAATAAAACCGGAATACACGTATTGGAAATTGGATTTCCATCATGGTGGCTCCTGATTCGAAAGATCGATCGCGTAGTGCAATTCCCCACGGCTTACGTCCCAACAAGAGAAAACACCGTCTGCACATCCGCACTTTTGGGACTAGAGTATCACCGCGGCTTACGTCCCAGCGAGAGAAAACACTGCTTACTCTATATATCCCTGAGCACTAAGCTCATCTTGTGACCGAATCCACGACACCACTAAGGTGCCCATCCACTAAAAAGCATACTAATCAAACCATCAGTTTACCACCATACCGGGATGTGAGGCTCGCGAATCAACGCTATACACAAAGCCGTGCTATATTAAAGCTGCGCTTTGATCATCATCCACCAAACTTTGCTTTTCAACAAAAGTCTGGATCACTGCATCTCAGCATGCCACACTATTAATCCATATTGTACCACTGATTTCTGCCAATATATAACCTCTGAGCTCGTATGTCTCAGAGAAGGGCGTTAAGCAAGAGAATAAATTCTCCGCCGCCAAACAGATATATATTTAGCAGAGATCAACAAATACAATATAAAGGAATACAATGTCAGACACACCATCCATTTACAAGTCCGTTCTAGGTTTGAACGAAACCGGAGGCACTTTCCTCGCATATCCGTCGATCTCCAAGTACGTCTGGACGACCACCAACTGATTCCCTCATCTTGGGTGTACAGCCCAATCAAGATCATCAGTAATCACCCAAACGATGTGAAGACTTTCGGTCTTCGACCACCGTCATCATCTTCGACTTTTCGTCGAATCGGTTATTCAGAATGAGTATAAACCCGGCCTTTCCGAACAACCCGCGTATATAGTTAACAAATGTTACACAATCATAACATACGCCTCATTCCAATTCAGCAGTCACTAACCGTAAATTAGCAAGAGAACAATTCCCCAAATATTAACCCCGAAGGCCGAAACCAACATCAGATCAATACCAGGGAAACCATCCTTCTTAGCTAACCTACAGTTAGATTCTAAATTTCACGTTCTTCGGGAAAGGTCCCCATTAATTTTATCAAAGATAAATTCTTTAAAATTTATTCTTTAATCTTCCTCTGGATGTCATTTCAAACCAAATTATGGTTTTCCAAACTAGCCGGGATTAGCGAACCACACCGAAGTAATTATTTATTTTATTTCCCAATCCCAACCTATTCATCCCATGAAGCAAAACTGGTAAAACTTCATATCTAACACCACGGTGTTATCGGTAAATTCAATTACCATTTCACGTCCAAATCTAATTAAAGATTTAACTATCGCTTTGGAGCAAAACTGGTGATACTCCATTCTCGATCTTTTCAATCTAATTAAAGATTCATTAAAACTCCACTTAGTTTTAATCTTTAACTGGGTTAAAGAATCAGTGTCATTTAAAACACGGTTGACTATAAACCCAAAATCACATTACATTTCAATCAGACCCTAACCATAAATTAGCAAGTGAGCAATTCCCTAAGTATTAACCCCGAAGGCCGAAACCAACATCAGATCAATACCCCAGAAACCATTCAACTTAACGAATCTCCAGTTAGTTTTTGATTTTCTTAACTCCTTTGGATCTAAGAACAGTATTATTGATGATACCGTTCATGACAACCCAAAATCACACTCTATTAATTATCGTGTTAAAGAACAAGTGTTATTTAAAACACTGTTCACGATAAACCCAAAAATCAATACCAATTCAATTCCAATTAAATATCATTTAATTGGTGCACTTCATTAAATCTAAATAAAAAGATTTAATCTTTTCCTCAATTGGGTTTAAGAATAGCGTTAATGAAGACGCCATTCACGACAACCCAAAATCCCATTTGATATTAAATACAAGGCTCTGAATAGAAGATATATCGGCTTATGTTCAATATCAAATTCTACGACCAACAAATATCGTATTGGAAATAACGATATAAATATATCTTTCAAATTTCCCATAACAATACCTGTATAATCACAAAATCCCACATCGAAATATTCCGAAGACAATTTCGATTCAAATCCATTTCCAATCTATATATTGGAAGTCCTGGTTATTTTCAAAACCATTTCAAATCCACTTTATTTATTTTAAAAATAAATTAATTATTATTCTAGTTCAAAAACTAGTTCATTTCGATAAAAATCTATTTTTATCCTTTCAAATATGGAGTTTTTCATCCCAATTCTTCACAAATCATTTCTTATGATTTTACACAAATTATTATTATTTTTAATAATTTTATCAAGGCCTGTATAGTCGATTTCCATCAGCGGCCATCGAACTGCACTTACAGCGACCTTTTCCAAATTTGATTTGGACATAATTCCAAATCCAACCGTTAGATTTCAGATTTCTAATATTCGTTAGAAAGATCTTTTCGATACGAACCCAACGGTTCTTATTTTAGGAGAATCTGACGGCCGGATCTCCCGCAATGTCCGTTCAAAGTCAATGGTCGAAATTCACGAACTACCGCGGCGCGGCGCGTTCTATTCAGGCCATTATATATAATATATATATATTATATATTTCGTCGATTTCCTTTTTAAAACAAATTTTATAAATCATTTCAAATTTGTTTCAAAAACAATTTAAACCTTTATTTCAAATTCAAATCAAAATTGAATTTTCCCTTATAAATTCTTTCTACATTCACTTCTATTTGATTTCAATTTAAATTGATTTCAATTCGTTTTCAATTGAATTCAATTCAATTCAGATTTGATTTTTATTCGATTCAATTCAAATTCGTTTTCAATTCAATTCAAATTCATTTTCTATTCAATTCAAATTCGTTTTCTATTCAATTCAATACGAATTCGTTTTCTATTCAATTCAAATTCGTTTTCTATTCAATTCAAATTCGTTTTCTATTCAATTCAAATTCGTTCTCTATTCAATTCAATTGGAATTCGTTTTCCATTCAATTCAAATTCGTTTTCTATTCAATTCAAATTCGTTTTCTATTCAATTCAATTCGAATTCGTTTTCTATTCAATTCAATTCGAATTCGTTTTCTATTCAATTCAATTCGAATTCGTTTTCTATTCAATTCAATTCGAATTCATTTTCTATTCAATTCAATTCGAATTCGTTTTGAATTTCAATTCTTTTCAAAATATCACTTTCGATATTCATTATAAAATGAATAAAATCGATATTCATTATAAAATGAATAAAATCGATATAAATATCGTTCACGTCAAAATGGCGTCAATCTAATCAACACGGCTTCATATATTTCTATTTTCAAATATTCTATTTCAAATATTTCTTTTTCAAATATTTCCTTTCAAATATTTCTTTTTCAAATATTTCTATTCTAATATTCCTATTCAAATATTTCTTTTTCAAATATTTCTATTCAAATATTTCTTTTCAAATATTTCTATTCAAATATTTCTTTTTCAAATATTTCTATTCAAATATTTCTTTTCAAATATTTCTATTCAAATATTTCTTTTTCAAATATTTCTTTTTTAAATATTTCTATTTCAAATATTTCTTTTCAAATATTTCTATTCAAATATTTCTTTTTCAAATATTGAATGAAGCCCAATCAATTACCATATAATGTTAATTATATGGATTTTCTACAACACATGTATATAATAACAATGATGAAAAAAATCAACCATCATCCAAAGTGCATTCTACACTGTATAAGCATCGAATATAAATATTTAACGCTCATAACAGTCTGTCAATCAATCGATCGACATACAACTAAACAATTGAGATTAGTGTATGTCAAATATCATCCCAATACCCGTGTGGGGTTTCAAACCATCAAACACAGATTTTATTTGTGCAGTTGGGCGATGTGTAAAATTTATCATCCCAATCAATATCAGTCAAATGTGTGTATATAAACAAATCGTCCGATTTGTTTATTTTTATTTCATTCCATATACACGTTAAAAATTATATTTTTAACTATAAAATATTTTCCACTATAATATTTTATTTCGTTTCACATCACATCACACAATCAACTACACATCAAAATCAAACAAACAAGCATACAAGCCGTCCATGGTCTGTGGACGACGGGTGTCGGGTGCTACTAAACACCGTCTGCATCCTAGTATATATTTATAACTAGAAAAATTAAATTTAAAAGGTGAGAAGTTCTCACAGATGGTTCCACTCCGCCGTGCTTTACTGCTGAACTGCTGAACCGTCTGGATTCCTTTGAAATTCCAATGCGGTCCTTTTCACGCTGTTTATATTAAAAATCACATTTTTATCATGTTGTTTATATAAATAATCGCAATTTTCATATCGCTAATGTATATATAAAAAACGTATTTTTATAACACTTCTCATATATATATATAAATTATATTTTTACTTCAAAAGCAAAGTATATTTTTACTTCAAAAACAAATGTATATTTGACTATAAAATATTTGTTTCTAAAAACATTACTCATATATATATATATATTTCTATGAAGTGAAATCATATCTTTTTTTCCCTTGTGTTTCATATTTAAAAATCTGAAATTATACAATATTTTTACATTTAAAAATCTGAAATTTAAAGCAATGTTTTTATTTCTAAAACACTTGCCAATTTTATTTTTTAAAACACTTGCTAATTTTATTTTTAAATCACTTGTTAATTTTATTTTTAAAACAAAAACTGATTTTATTTTTTAAAACACTTGTTAATTTTATTTTTAAAACAAAAACTGATTTTTATCCAATGTATTTATAAATCAAAAACTGATTTTAAACAATATATTTTGCTCAAGTAAAATAAAATAAATAAATAAAAAGACAGCACCTTTCTTCTAGGAACACACTGTTCCAGGCGTTCCCAAGACCCCCCTGTTCAGTTTTAATCCATCTTCTTTCCTTTGAAAACTTCTGGCCGACCTTCCTGTAAACCATCGGAGAGGAAAAATCGCCGCAGCATTTCACCAAAGGGGGTCGGAACTTCATCAGGGTGCGCCACTTGAAGCGGTGCGGCGCCGCCCTCCTGTCACCGGTGGTCTCAGCAATTCCGGCGGCTCCCTTGGCCAGAAAAACGGGTTCAAACCCGTTCTGTTCGAGCTCAAATCCCGAGCTGAGTACTCGACGATTCTGGTTCATACAAGTGTTGATTGGAAGCTTGTTGGGAGCTCTTCCATTTTCGCTTGATCTCGGGGGTTCGATTCACGCGAGAGAGAGGCGATTTGGGATTTTGGAAACGAACGAGGAGAGCCCTCGATTTTGAAATGGCAGTTATAGAATTAAATGGGATAGGGTTTGGTTGACTTGGGCCCCTTTATAATATATATTTTTATATTATTTTATTCTGTTTTAAAATCCATAATCGTACGAACTCCAAATCAAGCCCAACGACTGTCGCCCCTAGCTATTTACCCTTATTCCGAACGCAATGGAATATGTATCATAGGCCAATTCGATCGTTTCGAACAGTTTTCGTCAAAATCAAAATATAACTCTATATATCGAATTTGAACGTGCATTTCAATTTACCGGGGTCACATACTAACTCGAAAAATTCCAGAAAAATATTTTCTAGCTTCGTATTGACGATACGGTCCTAACAAAACTAGTTTCGCTGAATTCTGAGACCGTAAGAAAAATGGCCATTTTCCAGTCGATTAAAATCAACTGAAACTGGTCAAACGCGTTTTCCTTTGCCACGCTCACATATTGATTCGAAAAATTATGAAATTTGGAATCTAGAAATAACTTGACATCGCGGATACAACAAAAGTGGTTTCGTCGAAATTCGAGGTCGTTTGCAAAAAGGCTATTTTCAGGGGCCGAAATTCCATAGCGACTATTCTGAAATTTCAACTGGACATATCTTTTGATTCCCGCTATGAAATTTTGATTTTTCGGATTTGTTGGAAAGATAGTCATAATTAGATTCCATTATTTTTGGTTTCACTAAAATCCGGTTTATTTTGCACCCGGTACGTTCAATTGAAGTTTGAAATCGAATTGTCGAACTACCGCGCCATTTTCAATTCCTTTTATAAATATAAATAAATATTTATATTCTAACGACGATCTATATAAATATATTCGTTCGAATTATATTCAAAATAAATTTCTCGTCGATATTATTTAAAATAATTCATTTTAAATAATCAAAATTCGCTAAAATTGCCAAAATAAAATTTTTAAACTGGCCCAGATTTCCGGGTTATTACACAAGGGCCCACCTAAGTCTGGGTCCTGAGACATGGGCTAGATTGTCTCGAAGTCGGTAAGGACTATCTTTTGCCTTGGTTCATGATGGAAATCCATTTTCCAAATATGTGATTGTGCAGTTTTGATTGTATACCTATATATATGGCGACATAGTGGTATGGGGCATTAATGCCGTCTATGATTGATACTTATGATTCGAAATTGTTTTTGAAACATATAAACACTAGTAATAATATCAAATGCTTTTGTTTTATTCGTATCAAGCATATTTTGGCCATTATAAGGTAAAAACTCTATCCTCCGATTTGCGTTGCATTGTGTGATGGGAACAGAGTCTTATAATGGCTTCATTTTTATAAAAAGCATTGTGATGTTTAAAAGATTTACTTGTTGTAAAGCACTGGCAATCCAATGGAGTAAACCCGTTCCGCGAAAGTGGCGTGGTCCTGTGATTAGCCATATTATAAAATGTGTTGAGTAGATTTCTCATACCAGTCCCGTGACTGACTCGTAGTTGTTTCACTTGCAAACTCGGGTGCCCCTTTTTCTACATGGGCAACCTTGTGTTCAGGTTTTAGCAGGCTCTTTCTGGATAGCTGGAGCTGAAGATGGATTCTATCATTTGTCTCTTTTTATGCTGTTCAGCTCCTATTGTACATTATGTTTTGTTTTCCGCTGTAGATATTTATGTATAGCTGAACTGTGTTTGTACTAAGTACGATCCTGTATACTGTGTAACTTTGATGATTTCGTTTATCCAGTGTATTATTTGTTCATTATCTGATGTATTTGTTTATTTCTGTTCTGCTGTTATCTATTTATGTGTTATATTCCAAAGATTACCCTTGCCACCGTCAGTACGGGGTTTGGGGTCGTCACAAGATTTTAATATACGTCTCATCCACGTGTATACAAAGTTTCAAATATACTGGATAGATATAGAATCACGTTCTAGTCGCCCAAAGATGATTCTGGTGATTACTCGAGTATCATCAAAATTTATATTCGAGTTTCGAAAGTGTGATATCTATATATTTCCAATTGACTGGTGTGAGAAGCAAGACTTAGTTAGATTTATTGTTTGTGATTTGGCACTAAAAATATGATTTTTAAATATATATAGAAGATATATGTTTGAAAAGCTAATCAACTAATTGATTGATGATTGTATTGTGTGATTATTCATTGAAACCAATATGTAAATGAAAGGCAAATTTAGGCCAAATTGAATCAAATATTGAACTGAATTGAAAATTGACTGGAATTTCATGCATGTACATGAATATGTGTGAACATGTCATAACATGGAAGCTGAGAAGAGGAATAAAATTGTATGCCGACAAATAGGTACATGTTTACTAATTTATTGGATTTTGATGATTTTATGAGCCGATTGGCTAGCCTCTTGGCTTTTTTTTCTTTTGGATTGATGAGGGCCCTGTGAGGCTAGCTGCGGTTCTAAAGGTCTCCCCGTACAAAGGAGGTTATGGCGAAATTTTTCAAAAATTTAGGGTGTTAGCCAAATTTTTGAAAAATTTCAAAATTCTTAGAAACTGAAAAGTTGAAGAATGAAAGTTGAGTTGGTTGGTTAAACAACTTTCACCTCCGTTCCTTTTCGAGGACGAAAATATTTTAAGTGGGGGAGATTGTAACAACCCGGATTTTCAGAACCAATTTAAAACTTTTATTTTAGCTATTTTAATGCATTTTGAATATTTAAAATGATTTGTTATTTCAAATAATAATGACTAAAAACTTATTTAAAACAAATTTAGAATGAATAAATTTGTTTTAATTATAAAGCGAGCTTGAAATGGTGCGGTATTTTGTATATTCGATTTTAAATTTCAATTGAATGTACATGATTCAAAATAAATCGGATTTCAGTAAAACCAGAAATATTTGAATCTGTTTGATTATATCTTTGTAACGAATGTGAAAAATCCAGATTTCATAACAGGAATAAAAAGTTATGTCTGGTTTAAAATTCAAAGTAGTCGCTATGGAATTTATATATATTTTATATAATATATAGCCCTTAAAAATAACCATTTTGCAAACGACCTCCGTTTTCGACGAAACCACTTTTGTTGGATGCGGAATGTCAAATTATTGCTTGATTCCAATTATCATAATCATTGGACTCATTATGTGAGCATGGTGAATTTAAATGCGTTTGGCAATGTTAGTTTGAATTTAATCGACAGGAAAGTGAGTGTTTTTAAACGGTCTCCAAATTCGACGAAGTTAGTTTTGTTATGACCGTATCGTCAAAACATAGCTAGATTTATTTTTCTAGAATTTTTGGAGTCAGTATGTGGCCCCAACAAATTAAAATGTGCGTTCAAATTTAATATATATTGATTTATATATTAATTAAAAAAAAACCGATCGAAACAGTCGAATTGTCTTACTAATGGCATAAAATTCTCCTAAAATGAAAATAAACTTTCATTTACAAATTGGACGATTTGTTTATGTACACCTATTTATCTGATATAGATTGGGATGATATATTTTACACGTCGCCCAACTACCCAAATAAAATCCGTGTTTGTTGATTAAAAACCCACACGGGTATTAGGATGATATTTGACGTATGCTAACACCAATTGTTTAGTTGTATGTCAATCGATTGGTTGAGAGACTGTTGTAAGCGTTAATTATTTATATTTAATGCTTATCCAGTTATATAATGCAGTCTGGATGATGGTTGATTGCATATCATTATTGTTGTGTACATGTGTGCATGAAATCCATATAAATAACATTATATAGTAATTGACTATATCTGATTCCAATTCAGAAAGAATGAATATTTTAAAATAACGAATATTTTAAAATAATGAATATTTTAAAATAATATTAGGATTAGAATCAAAATATGATTTTGATGTCCGATTTTGGAAGGACACGAAAATAATTAAATATATGAAGCCGTGTTGATTAGATTTGCGCCATTTTGATGCAAAAGATATTTATATCGATTTAATTCAATTTTATAACGAATATTTAAAAGGAAATTATTTGACATTTTGAATATATTATTATTTATATATTATAATGATATGGAATATTCAGTTTTGATTTAAAATTGAAAATAAAGTCGAAATCTTTTTTAAAATGAATTTAAAACGATTTATAAAATACGATTTAAATGGAAATCGACGTAATATATATATATATATATATAATATATATTTAAGTGGCCTGAATAGAAAGCCGTGCCGCGATTGTTCGCGAATTTTGACCACTGACTTCGAATTGATATTACGGGGGATCTGCCCGTCGGATTCTCCTGAAACTGGAACCGTTGGGTTCGTATCGGAAAGAGATTTCCAATGAATATAAGAGATTTGATTGGACTTATGTACAAATCAAATTTGGAAAAGGTCGTTGTAATTGCAGTTCGATGACCGTTTATGGAAATTGACTGAAATGGCCTTAATAAAATTATTAAAAATATTAATAATTTGTGTAAAATCATAATAAATGATTTGGAAAGAATTGGGATGAAAAATTCCATATTTGCAAAGATAAAATATATTTTTATCGAAATGAACTCATTATTAACTAGAATTATAATCCAATTATTTTTAAATTAATAAACTGGATAGAGAATGGTTTTAATATAACCAGAAATTTCCAACGAATAATTTGGATTGGATTGGAATGGGAATAATCTTCGGAATATTTCGATATTGGATTCTGTGATTATATAGATATTGTTATGGAAATTTGGAGGATATATTTAAATTGTTATTTCCAATACGATATTTGTTGTTTTCAGAATTTAATATTGAATATAAGCCGATATAATTTATATTCAGAGCCTTGTATTTGATATCAAATTGGATTTTGGGTTTGTCGTGAATGGTGTCTTCAGTAACACTGTTCTTAAACCCAGTTGAAAAAAGAATAAATCTTTTAATTAAGATTTTGTGAAGTTTTCCAATTAATTAATATTTAGTTGGAATTGAATAAAAGAATTGGATTTTGGGTTTGTCGTGAATGGTGTCTTCAGTAACACTGTTCTTAAACCAAATTGAGAAAAGAATAAATCTTTTAATTAAGATTTTGTGAAGTTTTCCAATTAATTAATATTTAATTGGAATTGAATAAAAGAATTGGATTTTGGGGTTGTTGTGAATGGTGTCTTAAATAACACTGTCCTTAATCCCCGTGTGAAAAGAAAAAATCTTTTAATTAAGATTATTTGAGTTTCCAGTTAAATTTAGTAATTGGAGTTAAATGGAATGTGAATTGGGTTTATCGTGAACTGTGTTTTTTACGAAATTCGTTCTTTAACCCAATTAACAGTGAAATGTGAAATCTTTTATTAAGATTTAATGGGAATTTTCCAAAGAAAAGTTTTCCGATTTAATAAAATAAATTGGAATGGAATGGAATTCGATTTGGTAATAATCGAAGTGAACCTCTGTGGAGGAAAACTATTATTATATATGGAATTTAAAAGGATTTGCCGTTATTCCATTTATATTATTGGTTGGATATGGAAGTTTATATCGATTATATATATTGATCTGTTTTCCGTGAAGAGTCCATAATTAATGGAATATGATTTTGGGTTTATCATGAACTGTGTTTTAAACGACATTGGTTCTTTTACCCAGTTAAAGGCAGGATTTATTTCCTAAATTTGAATAATCATTATATAATGATTTTTGGGGATCAAAACCAAGTGGAGTTTTAATGAATCTTTAATTAGATCGAAATGTGAATATGATAATTTAAATTATCAAATTTGGGAGACGATCGAGAATGGAGTATCACTAGTTTTGCTCCAAGCGATAGTTAAATCTTTAATTAGATTTGAACATGAAATGAAAATTAATTTTACCAATAACACCGTGGTGTTAGATATGGAGTACTACCTGTTTTGCTCCATGGGATGAATAGGTTGGTATTGGGAAATCAAATAAATGATTACTTCGGTAAGGTTCGCTAATCCCGACTGGTTTGGAAAACCTTAATTTGGTTTAAATTGTGAAAAGAATATTTGAATAAAAGAATAGTCTAGATTGGAATGAGGCGTATGTTGTGTTTTTATAACACTTGTTTATAAGGTACGCGGGTTATTTAGAAAGACCAGGTTTTTCCAATTCTGAATAATTGATGAGACGATAAGTCGACGATGAAGACGGTGGTTGAAGACCGGAGGTCTTCACATCGTTTGGATGATTACTGATGTCTTGATTGGGTTGTACACCCAAGACAAGGAAATAAGTGGTGATCGTCCAGACGTACTTGGAGATCGATTGGATATGCGAGGACGTCTCTCCTATATTGGACATATGGGACAAGGAATAAGGTGCCTGCAATTTCGTTCAGACCCAAAACGAACTTGTAAATGGATGTGTGTCTGACATTGGATTTTATTCTGTGTTGATTGATCTCTATTAAATATATATCTGTTTGGTGGCAGAGAATTTATTCTCTTACTTAACACCCTTCTCTGAGACGTACTAGCTCAGAGGTTATATATCGATAGATATCAGTCGCATGGCGTGAATTTCCTGCGGTGCGTGCTGAGATGCAAATGATCAAGGCTTTTGTTGAAAAGTAGAGTCTTGTGATTAATGATCAAAGCACGGTATTAAATGGCTTAGCTTTGTGTATAGTGTTAATTCGCGAGCCTCACAGCTAAGTGTGAACCAGAAACGGGAGAGAACCTCAAGGAGGACATGCGTTTCCTTCTAGCTAGGAGTGGTGTCATGGTATGGAGCCCGGACATTTTACTCATGTGGATGTTGCATGTTATATTATTTGATGGATACCGAGGCGCCTCGGTTATATCGGACACTACGGGGTTAATGGATGACATGGTCGACATACTGACTAGACTTACGCCCCATAGGGCGGGGAAACATATTGTTTAGGATTATTAATCCACTTAAGTGGACCAGCCCTGACGATCCAGGTGCAGTTGCGGCTGAGTCCTGAGACTCGGGCTAGACCGTCTCGAATTCGGTAAGGACGACCCCTTGCCTTGGTTCATAGATGGAATCCAACTTCCAATACGACATTGTGCGGTTTTAATTGTAGAACTAGTATAGCAACATGATATATGGTATCCATGCCGTCTATGGTTGATACATTTATATTTGAAGTTTTTTAAACACTATGCACTTATAATAGTGTCAAAGATTTGTTTTAAACGTACCAAGCATGTTTGGCTATTATAAGGGAAAACTCTATCCTTCGGCTTGCGTTGGATTGTGTGATGGGACTTGAGTCTTATAATAGCTTCATTTTTCCAAAAAACATTGCGCTATTTGTTTTATGCACTGGTATTCTTGGGAGAAAACCTGTTCCGTGTTATATGGCATGGTCCCTGGATTTACTTTATTTTTAAAGTAGAAGTTTTAAGTAAATGTTTTAGTTCTCACACTAGTCCCATGACTGAACTGGAGTTTATTGTTTTAACCTAAACTCTGGGTGCCCATATTTTCCACACGGACAACTAGTAGTTTTGGTTTTGCAGATAATATGTTCTTAGGATCCTGGATCTACAACTGGAGCTATATACGGAAAGCTATGTATTCGTGTATCTCTTTCAATTGTGTTATGCATTAATTTTCCACTACTTTATAATTTAAAATCCCTGATGTATATTATTCATTCATACTCTGTTATACTCTTGTACTCTGATGTAATTTTTGTAATAATAATGAAATGTTCTTCTGTTTGCATTCCGATTTGTCGTGTTCTCAACTCAACCCGGACTTTCCCGCAAGGGCGAGTTTGGGTCGTTTCATAAAATATTGGATGGCATATTTTGCTTAGCAAGATGGAAGAAGCATGATATTATTGTGGAAGAAGAGGACACGTGGGTGGGTTTTGTCTGGGCCTTGGGCCGACAATTAAAAGGGGGAAGCTACCAGGTTGATGAATGCACCCATGAAGTTTGGAAAAGGAGAAGCTTGTTTTTTAGGGCGGATATTCTTTTATGGGGGAGTGGAACTATTCATGCAAGTAAAAGGGAAATGGGCCGAGGGGTATTTGGGTAAGGCCAGAAGTTATAACTTATTAAGTTTGAATTAAATATAAATTATGGATTAACTTAAAATTTATCGTATCCAGCTCTTACGATATCGAAATTTAACAAAACAAGGATCCTTTAGGATCGTATGCTCGCAAGCTACACGGTGGAACCAGTTTGGAAAGATTTGGAGCAAGTTACAATTTTAGGCAAATTAAAACATCTGACCAGATACATCGAAAGTTGATCATTTTTCAACGATTAACGATCAAGGTGAGTAAACTGACTAACTCTGTCTAGTTTTATAATTATATAATCATGATTTAATATATGATAAAAATGATTGAATGCTGTGTGATGGTTGTTTGGATGAATTACATATAAATTGGTTGAAATAATACATATATTATATATATTGAACGTTTGTTAATTATTGATTTGATTTATAATAATATCTCATATGGATAGAAAATTATCGTTATTTGCGTTTATTAACATCTGTGGATGCAGGGAAACAGGTTGGAGGGATCCAACTGGATTCCTCAACAACTTATTGATGTTTTTCATATATTGCATTATATGATGTGATAAATAATCTATGATTGATTATTGTGTATTGGGATGCTTAAATAACATTGACCCTGGATAAGAATACAAGTTTTAAAAAGGAAAATCTATTTTTAATAGAAATTGAAATTCAAATGGACTAGAATAAAATAACTTAATTAATTATGTTTAAACAAGAAGTTAGTTTGTAAATGATATTTGGGAATGAGATGAAATAATTGTCATAAAATAATTTGGATATGCAAATTCAAGAATAAATCTTAGAAATGGAAATGTAAATTGTTTTCAAAAGAAAATGATGAAATTTATTTCGATGTTTGAATGTGAGTAAGACTAAATAAAACCATAAGGGTTTACAATTATAATTCAACTATGTCGAATAATTTATTTTTAGAAGTTGTATATTATATAAATTAGAATTTGATAAGATAACTAAGATTTAGTTGGAAACCAATAAATTATATTAGAATATAGAGTCGAGATTTAGTTATAAACTTGATTTATAATTAATGAGAGGTTTATTTGTAAACGGAATTTATGAAGTGAAATATGAATGTGACTTTACAAAATAATCCGATAGATGGAATTCTTATCTATAATTGGTAATTACTATATAAATCCAGATTTTTATTGGATAGACGAGTCCAGATTTCTAGAAAGAAATAATAGTCACATTTAAAGTGAATAATGGTTTAAAAGCCAAAGTTTTGTAAATTGGAATGGTGAAAAAGGAAATTGGTAAATACTTGAAGTGATAAATTCAAAAATGAAATTAGAAATCGAATTAACCTGAAATGGTGAGTTTATTCTGACATTTGAAATTTTGATAATACAGATTATGCGTAAGAGAGTTATACGGAGAAATTCAATTATATCGAATTCAGGAAGGAACTAATTACCTTCTGTTTTGATCAAGATTATTTAACTAACTAATTAATTGATTAATTAATTATTATTTATTTGAAATAAAAAATCAAAGTTATATTTTTAATATTTTGGAAGCAGGTGTTATAACGCTATCGTTATAACCAATGTTTTAGACAATGTTCGTTAAATATATATAAATGGATTTTTGAAATGTTTTCCAAATCTAACCAGAGATGTTTCTAAGTATAGAAATGAAATGATTTTGGAATTAAGAAATCGAGTTATGATGATTAGGAACTGACTGGAGATTAGTTAAGTTGAACGGTTTCCAGAGTATCGATCCGATGTTGGTCTCGGCCTGCGGGGTTGATACTTAGGGAGTTGTTCTGTTACTAGTTTACGGTTAGGGACTAATGGACGTGAAAGAATAGTGATGTGTAAATAAGGCGGAAATGTTTTCCAATGATAACGTATATTTTCTAAATATAGAAAATACGAATTTTGTGGATATATGGAAATATTTTTCTGATATAAATAAGAAATATTTTCTAAGATATAGAAAATATATAGTTTAAATAGATGGAAACATTTTCCAAGGAATCGTGAGAGAATAAGTGAGTTGGAGAAAATATTGGGTAAAGATATCGAAGGGTAATTGGGAAATGAAATGATTATTGATAAATAAATTAAAGGGGCTCAATGTTGATGGATGATTGATCGATAAATTTCCATTTGGAGATAAGATCGTTGTTTGTATGAATGTTTTTCCTTTGATAGTTAAATCACTGGCTATCAAAGTTTTTGACCACGTTGTCAATACTAAGAGACCGGGATCATATTTATTATCTGAAAACCACTGCATATGGGCATTTGCATTGCGAATCAAATATGATGAAGATAATTGAAGATGGAGTTTATGCAAGGGATGTTCTGGCAATCTTAGGTAGAAATTGCCTAAGATGGATTTACAGAATAGTGCCTTCAATTTGTCCAGTCCCAGGACAACTTGTATGGACATATGTCTAACAGAGTATATCTAATAGATCGTGTAAGTTGATCTCTTCAAATGTATTCACGTTTGGTGGAGAAGAAACTCGTTTCTTTTAGCTTTATACCCGTGGTATTTTTATGGAAATCAATTTGTGATTTGATGGGTTTGACGATGTGGCATTCAAAGTAAATGGAGGTGTGATCTGTTAAAAGATACATTATGACCTCAAGCCTCATCAACCGGGAAATGACAAAAATCAGCCAGGCAGAATGGCTATGTGTGTCGCCCTCGTTAGGGTGTATTGTCACCATATATATAATATTCATATTTGTTACTTCTTTTCGCATCTGTATCTCCTGGGAACGGTTATGTTGCTAGCAACCATAGGTGACAATATATTCGATACACTCAAGAGAAATGAGTGGTCGGTCATGTGTGGGCCAGGTTACAAGACATTCTTATTCAACCTAGTGTATTCCTCTCTAGAGATACACTATCGGCAGGTGTTTCCATACCTTGTCATAGTCGGAATCCAATCTCCAATAAGCACCCGCGGTTTTGATCGTATACTATATATTTGGAGCGTGAGATGCAAGCGTTCTGCTAGATTGTTATTTATTTGTATCTAGACACTATCATAATATCAAAATAATATTGTTTTCAAAAATGTTTTGGGATACCATAAGGTAAAAACCATCCGTGTTTATGTGTAGGTCGGTCTTATGATTATCTTTTCTTTCGAAAAGGATTTTGAAAAGTTAAGCCGAAATGTTTGGAGTTACTCACACCAGTCCCATGACTGACCCAGAGTCCTAAACTCTTGGGTACCTAAATTTGTACGGGCAGTCAAGTAGTTAGGATTTTACAGATACTTAAAGGAGCTTGGAGCAGGAGGCTTCAACACTAGTTATATATATAGAGTTTATTTCAGCTGTGATATACATGTGATGTACCGTGATGATATATGTAAGTACAAGTACAGTTTATATTATGTTATATATTATATTTTATTCGTTCCACTGTGAGATTCGCGCTTACTCTGATTTTGTTCTGTTGTGATCTTCTTCTTCTTTTATTCTAATTTTCTTTCTTTCTACTTCTCACCATCTAACTTCTTTCTATTAATGATCTGGTAATTCTGATGCTTGAATAGTCGACATCGTGTTTTGTGTCGATTTTCGGGGTCGAAAATCCTCGGGTCGTTACATTTCTGATTGGTGGCGTAGAATTTATTCTCTTAGCTTAACACTCTTCTTTGAGGCGTACGAGCTCATAAGTTATGTGGATAGTAGTTATCAATTATATGTTATAAAATTACAGTGTGGCGTACTAAGTGATGAGCTATTGATGATCAAAGCATGGCTATGTTAAGCATAACTTTGTGTAACGTGACTTCAGCAAGCCTCTGAAGGAAATTTAGGAGTAATTCAAATCTTATAATGAAATTTAAGCCAAATAAAATAGGATCTATGCAATAATTTGTAAATCGATTTCTGTTTAGATGTAATTCACATCCTATAATATCCTTTCGTGACTTTTGTTGTTTTAACAAATCAGAAAGGGTCTAGTTGAATCGAGTCCTAACGCATAAGAGGGCGCTTCTATTGGTATTTACAAACGCGCCCTTGAGATCATTATACGAAGACAAGGGAGGATGATGATGGTACTAGCTAACAAATTGTGGATTCCATTTTTCCCTCTTCATTTTGTATTTCAGTGTCTTATCCTAGAAAAGGTCGGCACCTTATTATACGTGAACAAAGAAAAGAAATGTGAAATGCACGATTTTACCATTTCAAAATGAATAAGAATTATCAACATTTGATATTTTTATTTCTTTAAGAATGTTTCCCTCTTTTTCAAAATTTTTATTGTGCGACCCTATAGGTTATTACAACGATGGTAATAATTTAAATCATAGTTTAAATTATAGACAGTCAGTGGTATCTAGTAATTCGTTGTTACCCAAGTTATAATCAAATCAACGGTTCAATTCAACATTTTCTATGACTAGTGTTACAATGTAATTTAATCCTTTTAACCAATATATCCAAGATTAAACTCGAGGCATGGAACGTATCATCCTCTTTATAATTTAATCCTTTTATTTTGACCGATGAGTAGAATATATAAAACAAATCAATATTTGAGCACGACCATGCATTTCATAGTGTCACTCAATCAAGAAGCTCAAGGATATCACTACTTATATTTTAAGGTTAAAATCCATCTAGATAACTCATAATTTTCATTCGATTCGAAATGTGTCCGATAATCACCTTTATCGTTTACTCGGTTAAAAGTAACTTTTGATGATATCAAAACACAAATATCCTCGAACAAAATTATAATGATTTCAGGTGTGAGGACCATTACATCACTGTCATTATGAGAATTACTTGTGACACTATTAATTATATTCCATGCAGTTTTCTCATGTTGGGTCAGCCCAATACGCTATTCTCCAATCGTATTTATGTATTGACATTAATATCACGTATATTAATGATCAATGAGATATGATCATCTGTCAATCAACATACTAGTCTCAATGTTTAGTTGTTGTCCTATATACAATAAAATTTGACTGGGGACATTTAAGAATCATAATACTTATTATTATATTAAATAATCTTAGGGTCAAGTCACTTACTTGAACTATATAATTCTATATTATTATTCTAAGGACTTCTATTATGTTAATATTTATATTACGCAATAAATATAACATAATAGAATCTTTTATTCAAAATAAAATAATAACATTAGTAGTGTCAAATCACAACAAATAAATTGCCTTTGGGAATAAACACTAATAATCTCCCACTTGCACTAGTGTCAATCAATCATGTATCATATACTCATAAAATAGTGTGACTTTTCTTTCTTCTACTGCAATAAAGCTTTAGTCAATGGGTCAACAATATATGGTGCTTTGCAGATATGTATATTTCCTATGTGAACAATTTTACAAATGAAATTATATTTCTTAAATATATGTTTGAATCGATAATAAGATCAAGATTTCTAGGCCTGATCAATAGCACCATTGTTATTACAATGTATAATCATCGGATCAACAATGGATTAAGTTCACCAATCAACTCTGTAAAGACCCGTAACTTCCCGGTGAAGAGCGGATAGTTCGAGAACAAGCCACAGAATAACGCAGACGGAAGAACATGTCATCGTATATTACAACAATTCCATCAGAATACAAGAATATACAGAGTATAAATGAATAAAATACATTTGATAAATATCAGAGATTACAATACATTACATAGCAGCGGAAAATAATACAATACACAACTAGAAGAGATATATGGATACAAAGCTTTCCGGATATCATTCCAGCTGTAAACCAGGATCCTGTGAATATAAATCTGCAAAACCAAAACTACTAGCTGCCCGTGTCAAAATAAGGGCACCCAGAGTTTAGGTTAAAACAATAAACTCAAGGTCAGTCATGGGACTGGTGTGAGAACTAAAACAGTTATTAATCTTTATTTTAAAGATAGGTAAATCAAGGGACCACGCCGTATAACACGGAACGGGTTTCCTCCCAAGAATACCAGTGCATAAAACAGCAGCGCAATGCTAAATAAAGAACAATGAAGCTATTATAAGACCCAGTTCCCATCACACAATGCAACGCAAGCCGGAGGATAGGGTTTTTACCTTATAATAGCCAAGAATGCTTGATACATTTAAAACAAATCATTTGATACTATTATAAGTGCATAGTGTATAAAACAACTTCAAATCATAAGTATCAATCATAGACGGCATAAGCGCCCCATCCCACTATGACGCCATACTAGGCTCTACAAATAAAACCGCAAATGTCACGTATTTGGAAATTGGATTTCTGTCTGTGAACCGAGGCAAAAGATAGTCCTCTACCGATTCGAGACTGTCTAGCCCGAGCCTCAGGAACAGCCACAACTTCCCCTTGGATCGTCAGGGCCGGTCTACCGATGTGGATTATTATGCCTGAACAATACGTCTCTCTGCCCTATGGGGCGTAAATGAGCCAACAAATGACTCCATCAGACCCAGATCGTCCGATCAAACCAAGGCGCCTCGCAACAGCAACAACCACATAAGTCAAACTCGTCAGGGCGTGTAAAACCACTGACGCCACTTCTAGCTAGAAAGAAATGCATGTCCTCCCTGAGGTCCTCTCCCGTTTTTGGTTCACAACCGGGGTGTGAGGCTCGCGAATCAACGCTACACAAAGCTACGCCACAAAGGATGTGCTTTGATCATCAACCACGAGACTCTGCTTTTCAACAGAAGCCTTGATCAATTGCCACTTTGGCATGCCACACAGGCAATTCACTCCATGCGTTTGATATCCATTAATATATAACCCCTGAGCTTGTACGTCTCAGAGAAGGGCGTTAAGCAAGAGAATAAATTCTCCGCCGCCAAACAGATATATATTTAATAGAAACCAATCACACAGACTAAAATCCAATGTTAGACACACAGTCCATTTAAAAGTTCGTTCTGGGTCTGAACGAAACCGGAGGCACCTAGTACCGCGTTTATCCATCGATCTCCAAGTACGTCTGGACGATCACCAACCGTTTCCATCTTCTTGGGTGTACAACCCAATCAAGATCATCAGTAATTATCCAGAAGACGTGAAGACCTCCGGTCTTCAACCACCGTCTTCATCTTCGACACCACGTCGAATCAGTTATTCAGAATGGGATAAACCCGGTCTTTCTGAACAACTCACGTATATAATAAACACGTGTGACACAAACACAACATACACCTCAATCCAATTCAGAATATTCTTTTATTCAACTATCCTTATACTTTGGGAAAGGTTCCCATTAATTTTATCAAAGATAAATTCTTTAAATTTATTCTTTAATCTTCTTTGAATATTAATTCAAACTAGTCGGGATTAGCGAACCACACCGGAGTAATCATTTATTTTATTTCCCAATCCCCACCTATTCATCCCCTGAAGTAAAACTGGTAATACTTCATATCTAACACCACGGTGTTATCGGTAAATTCAATTACCATTTCATGTTCAAATCTAATTAAAGGTTTAACTATCGCCTGGAGTAAAACTGGTGATACTCCATTCTCGATCTTTTCAATCTAATTAAAGATTCATTAAAACTCCACTTAGTTTTAATCTTTAACTGGGTTAAAGAATCAGTGTCTTTTAAAACACGGTTCACGATAAACCCCAAAATCACATAACATTAATTATCGGGTTAAAGAACAATTGTTATTTAAACACTGTTCACGATAAACCCAAAAATCAATACCAATTCAATTCCAATTAAATATTATTTAATTGGTACACTTCATTAAATCTAAATTGAAAGATTTAACCTTTTTC
Organism: Allium sativum; assembly: GCA_030737875.1. Lineage (NCBI taxonomy): Eukaryota > Viridiplantae > Streptophyta > Magnoliopsida > Asparagales > Amaryllidaceae > Allium > Allium sativum. The sequence continues at coordinate 921,024,826 of CM060926.1, read as the reverse complement.
TCAACTGGGTTTAAGAACAATGTTAATGAAGACACCATTTACGACAAACCCAAATCACATTTGATATTAAATACAAGGCTCTGAATAGAAAATATATCGGCATATATTCAATATCAAATTCTACGACCAACAAATATCGTATTGGAAATAATGATATATATATATCTTTCAAATTTCCATAACAATATCTGTATAATCACGAAATCCAACATCGAAATATTCCGAAGACAATTTCGATTCAAATCCATTCCAATTCAATTATTGGAAATTCTTGTTATATTTCAAAACCATTTCAAATTCAATCTATTTATTTTAAAAATAAATAGAATTATAATTCTAGTTCAAAACTAGTTCATTTCGATAAAAATCTACTTTTATCTTTTCAAATGTGGAGTTTTTCATCCCAATTCTTCACAAATCATTTCTTATGATTTTACACAAATTATCTCTATTTTTAATAATTTTATCAAGGCCCGTACAGTCGATTTCCATCAACGGCCATCGAACTGCACTTACAACGACCTTTTTCAAATTTGATTTGGACATAATTCCAAATCCAACCGTTAGATTTCAAATTTCTAATATTCATTGGAAAGCTCTTTTCGATACGAACCCAACGGTTCCGGTTTTAGGAGAATCCGACGGTCGGATCTCCCGCAACGTCAATTCGAAGTCAATGGTCGAAATTCATGAACTGCCGCGGCGCGGCGTGTTCTATTCAGGCCATTATATATATAATATATATATTATATATATTTCGTCGATTTCCTTTTAAAACATATTTTATAAATCGTTTTAAATTCGTTTTTAAAATGATTTCAACTTCTATTTCAAATTCAAATCAAAATTGAATTTTTCTTTACAAATTCGTTTTAAATTCATTTCAAATTGATTTCAATTCAAATCGATTTTTAATTCGATTTCAGTTCATTTTCAATTCAATTTGAATTTCAAATTAATTCAATTTCAATTCGAATTCATTCCTATTCAATTTCAATTCGAATTCATTTCTATTCCATTTCTATTCGAATTCAATTCTATTAAATTTCATTTCGAATTCAATTCTATTCAATTTCAATTCGAATTCATTTCTATTCAATTTCAATTCGAATTCATTTCATTTCAAAATATCAGACATTGAAATCACTTGTGATATTCATTATAAAATGAATAAAATCGATGCAAATATCGTATTACGTCAAAATGGCGTAAATCTAATCAACACGACTTCATATATTTCTATTTTCAAATATTCGATTTCAAATATTTCTATTTCAAATATTTCTATTCAAATATTTCTATTCAAAACTGGAATGAGTCCCAATCAATTACCATATAATGTTAATTATATGGATTTTCTACAACACATGTATACAATAACAACGATGAATAATCAACCATCATCCAAAGTGCATTCTATACTGTATAAGCATCAAATATAAATATTTAACGCTCATAACAGTCTGTCCATCAATCGATCGACGTACAACTAATTATTGGGATTAGTGTATGTCATATATCATCCCAATACCCATGTGGGGTTTCAAACAATCAATCACAGATTTTATTTGTGGAGTTGGGCGATGTGTAAAATTTATCGTCCCAATCAATATCAGTCAAATGTGCGTATATAAACAAATCGTTCGATTTGTTTATATTAATTTATTTCATTTCATATACACATTAAAAATTCTATTTTTAAGTATAAAATATTTTTAACTGTATAAATATTTTATTTCATTTCACATCACATCACACAATAAATTTTCACCATAACAAACAATCAAACATACAAGCCATCCATGGTCTGTGGATGACGGGTGTCGGGTGCTACTAAACACCGTCTGCATCCTAGTATATATTTTTAACTAGAAAAAGAAAGTTAAAGGTGAGAAGTTCTCACAGAATTGCTAAACCAACTCCCACGGCTCTTCTTATGTAGAAATCTTTGCCGTTTCTTCTTTCGTCACTTCCGTCACCCGTATTCACTACATATATAAAAAATCGAATTTTTACTTCGCTATTCAATATATAAAAATCGAATTTTTACTTCGCTATTCAATATATAAAAATCTAATTTTTACTTCGCTATTCAATATATAAAAATCGAATTCTTACTTCGCTATTCAATATATAAAAATCGAAATTTTACTTCGCTATTCAATATATAAAAATCGATTTTTTTCTTCGCTATTCAATATATAAAAATCGAATTTTTACTTCGCTATTCAATATATAAAAATCGAATTTTTATTTCGCTATTCAATATATAAAAATCGAATTTTTACTTCGCTATTCAATATATAAAAATCGAATTTTTACTTCGCTATTCAATATATAAAAATCGAATTTTTATTTCGCTATTCAATATATAAAAATAGAATTTTTATTTCACTACATATATAAAGATAATATTTTTATATTCTCTATAAAAATCACATTTTTAATCTTTCTATAATATAAAAATCATATTTTTATTATACTACTTCACATATAAAAATCGTGTTTTTATTCCAATACATATATATAAATTTCACATCTTATATCATGAGAGATCTTTTCTTCTATAGTCAAAATCATAACCTTATATTATTTAAAAATCAAATATTTCTTCATATAAGCTTTCAAAGATTTATAAAACTGATTTTTTTTTAAAAATATGTTTCTGACCTAAAAAAAATATCAGATTTTAAAAAGAATAGAAAATAAAATAAAAACTCACCTTTGCCTAAAAAAGAATTCATTTCAGTCGGAGGAGGGGGGTTTCCGGCGTTCAAGGGTTAGGGGGAGGCGCTGCAGGCCAGGCGGCGGTCGGAGCATCCAGGGGGAGGCGGTTGTGTCGGGTTTTGGGAAGGGGTGCGGGTTTCGGGGGTACGGATTCGAGGGAGGGACGACATCGGAGGGGGGACTCGCGCCGGACTTAGGTGGTGGCAGGGGGGCACGCGCAACAGGAGGTGGCGGTGGTAGAGAGAGAGGGGCGGCGGGTATGACGTCCCCAAATCCCGTTCAGACGGAAACAAGGGTTATCTTTGGAATATAACACAGAAACCGATAATAGCAGAACAGAATTAAATAAATACACCAGAAAATGAACAATAAAATATACTGGATAAAAGGAATCATCAGAGTTACACAGTATACAGGATCTTACTTAGTACAAATACAGTTCAGCTATACATAAATGTCTACAGCGGAAATAAACGAAATATGTACAATAGGAGCTGAACAGCATAAAAAGAAATAAATGATAGAATCCATCTTCAGCTCCAGCTATCCAGAAAGAACCAGCTAAACCTGAATACAAGGCTGCCCGTGTAGAAAAAGGGGCACCCGAGTTTGAAAGTGAAACAAACTACGAGTCAGTCATGGGACTGGTATGAGAAATCCACTCGACACATATATAATTGGCTAATCTCAGGACCACGCCACTTTCGTGGAATGGGTTTACTCCATTGGATTGCCAGTGCTTTAAAACAAATCTTTCTTTTAAACATCGCTATGCTTTTTATAAAAATGAAGCCGTTATAAGACTCAGTTCCCATCACACAATGCAACGCAAACCGGAGGATAGAGTTTTACCTTATAACGGCCAAAATATGCTTGATACGAACAAAACAAAGGCATTTGATATTACTGCTAGTGTCTATATGTTTTGAAAACAATTTCAAATCATAACTATCAATCATAGACGGCATGGGTACCATATATCATGTCGCCATATATATATACAATCAAAACCGCACGATGTCGTATTTGGAAATTGGATTTCCGTCATGAACCAAGGCAAAAGATAGTCCTTACCGAATTCGTGACTCTCTAGCCCGAGCCACCGGAACAGCCGCAACTGCCCCTTGGAGCGACAGGGCCGGTCCACCGATGTGGATTATAGTGCCTGAACAATACGTTTCCCCGCCCTTTGGGGCGTAAATGAGCCAACGAATGACTCCATCGGACCCGGATCGTCCGACCAAACCGAGGCGCCTCGCAACAGCAACAACCACATAGGTGAAAAGTATATAAATGTCAGGGCTGGTAGGTCACTGACACCACCCTAGCTAGAAAGAAACGCATGCCCTCCCTGAGGTCCTTCTCCCGTTTTAGGTTCATACCGGGGTGTGAGGCTCGCGAATTCACGTTATACACAAAGCTACGCCACACAGGCGGTGCTTTGATCATCACCACAAGACTTTGCTTTTCAACAGAAGCCCTGATCACTGCATCTTAGCATGCCACACAGGCAATTCATGCCATGCGACTGATGTCCATCGATATGCAACCTCTGAGCTCGTGCGTCTCAGAGAAGGGCGTTAAGCAAAAGAATAAATTCTCCGCCGCCAAACAGATGTATATTTAACAGAAATCAATCAACACAGAATAAATTCCAATGTCAGACACACAGTCCATTTACAAGTCCGTTCTGGGTCTGAACGAAACCGGAGGCACTAAATACCTCACAAACCCTTCGATCACCACGTACGTCTGGACAATCACCACTCATTATCCATATTTCGGGATGCCTCCCAATCAGGACCTCGGTTACCATCAAACGAGGTGAAGATCTCCGGTCTTCGACCATCGTCTTCATCTTCGACTTTCAATCGTCGGTCAATCATTTGAAATGAGAATTAACTCGGCCTTTTCAAATAATTCACGTATATTTAGAATTTCAAATCAATTTACTTCAATGGTTAAATTATTCGACAACACCCATTTTGTTCTTTAATGTTATTTTCACGCCAAACACATTCAACCATCAAATACAACATAAATCAAGCAAATTCAGTTTATTTCCACTCCATATTGTTTATGGTACTTTATAATGATTTATCGCTATTTTTATTTATTTTAAAATAGCCCATTTATTCAAAACGACGTTTCGGGCCATAACGCGGCCGTGGCGCTGTTTTTCTTCAGATTTGAATTAAACATATCTGAAATTCTAACCGTTGGATCTTCACAAAATTTACATCATTAGAAAGGTCTTTTCAAAACGAATCCAACGGTTCCAGTTTCAGGAAAATCCGACGGTCGGATCTCCCGGTACAATCGTTTGAATTTTCGATTTCAAATTACGAATTGCAGCGTCGTTATTCGATTAAATATATAATTATATTTATATATATATATAAATATAATCGCTTCTGGCGCTGTTTTTCATCAGTTTTGATTTACACATATCTGAAAATCTAACCGTTGGATCTTCACAAATTTTACATCATTAGAAAGGTCTTTTCAAAACGAATCCAACGGTTCCAGTTTCGGGAAAATCCGACGGTCGGATCTCCCGGTACAATCGTTTGAAATTTCGATTTCAGAGTACGAACTGCAGCGTCGTTATTCGATTAAATATAATTCTATTTATATTTATATATAAATATAATCGATTCTGGCGCTGTTTTTCTTCAAATTTGAATTAAACATTCCAGACAATCCAACCGTTGGATTTTTACAAGGTTGGTGCCGTTGGAAAGATTATTCCAAGGCGAACCCGACGGTTGAGGTTTCGGGAAAATCCAATGGTCGGATTTCCCGTACTAGTCGTTTGAAATCACGGTTTCAAAATACGAACTGCATGGCCTCGTTTCGTTTTAATTTTATTTATATTTATATATTTATATAAATATAGTTCATTCAATGATTTCCATATCGTTTTCACTTCAAATATTTTTCTAACACCTTAAAATTTTGGAAAATTTCGCCATAACCTCCCCTGCACCGGGAGCATCGGGAAATCGCAAATTGCGTTCCCGGTCCTTCTAATCTCAAAAAGAAAAAGAAAAAGCCAAGCGGCTAGCCAACAGGCTCATAAAATCATCACCCAAACAAAACAGTAAATGTGTACCTATTTGTCGGGCACAAAATTTTATTCCTCTTCTCTAGCCCCTTTGCTATAACCTGTTCAATAAATATGCATGTACATATATATATACAGTTCTTATCATTTATCATTTTCTATTCAACTTCATATTTGATTTCTGTTTGGTTTAAAAACACCACTCATTCTAATGTTACATAAATAGGTGCAAATCATTTCATTAGCTAATTAATGAATATTTCAACTCATATATGTTTATTTTGAACAAGTGGCTATTTTTAACACTTCACATTTCAACGATTTATGCATACAATAAAAATGTGATTTTTATTGTAAAACGATTCATTTCAAAACACTATTTTTCTATATAGTTCATATAGTCGATAAAAGGTGATTTTTATTATCAAACAATTTATTTCAAAATATGAATACCATTCAACACATGAATTTCTAATCAACGAATGAATATCAATTCAACACATGAATGTTTTCTATAGTTTTTATATATAGATAAAAATGTGATTTTTATTATCGAACAATTTATTTCAAAATATGAATACCATTCAACACATGAATTTCTAATCAACGAATGAATATCAATTCAACACATGAAGGTTTTCTATTCAATGAATAAATATAGTTTAAGCATATGAAAATAATTCAAACACACAAATATTATTCAAAATTTCGGCAGCATAACGGCAGGGTAGTTAAAACCGGCACCGTCCCTAGTACGGCTCCTCGCTCTACCTTAAAACCTCGCGGTTTTTGACAATGGGGATCATGCATCTAGTTCGCACGCAGGCGGCATGTATATATTTATTTCATTTCCATAAACTAATCCTATGTGGTTTCAAACAAATATTTCTCAACCACAAATGGGTATTTTTCAACCACAATCAACTAATATCAATCACAAACAATCCCAAACAATCATTCGCTATCAATCAATTATCACAACAATTTCAATCAATAAATATCGTCCATGGTTTGTGGACGAGGGGCGTATATATATATATATTTATATATAGCAATTTACTTTTACTTCACACATATATAATATTTTTAAATCAGAAATCTCACCAATAGCTATCCAACTACGATTCTTCCTTTACAGAAATCTTCGCCAATCTCGCCTTTTGTCGCTTCGTCGCCCGTATCCTCTACATATGTAAAAATCGAATTTTTACTATGTTATTCAATATATAAAAATCGAATTTTGACTTCGCTATTCAATATATAAAGATTATATTTTTAATATAAAGATTATATTTTTAATATTCCTATGATGTAAAAATTATATTTTTATTGCTTTAAAAATATAAAAATCAAATCTTACTTCTTCTACTTAATAAAAATTCCGTCTTTTCTATTTTAAAAATATGATCTTTTCTATTCTAAAAAAAATCTGATCTTTTTCTATTTAAAGTTTAAATCTATTCCTATTTAAAGTTCAAAAAAATAAATTCAGTTTTTAAAACCTTTTCAAAATCAGTTTTTAAATGCTTTAAAAAAAATTCGGTTTTTATAACCCCTTTCTCAAATTTAGTTTTAAATTCTGTTTATATAAAATAAAAATAAAATAATAAAATAAAAAGAAATACTTACAGAGAGGGGGGGGGGGTTTCCGTAGTTCGTCGGAGGGGAGGCGGAGTCTGGCTTCGAGGCGGCGGCTCGGGGTTCGCCGGTGGTGGCAGGAGGTCGTCAGACTGGGAGGGGGGCTGCTCGATTCGCTCGCGATGGCTTCGGGGGGGGGGGGCTCGTAGGTCCTGCGAAGCGGAGGAGGGAGAGTGAAGCGGTGGGCTTGGAGGAGGAACAGGCGGTCGCGGGCGGTGGCGTCGATCGATAGTTTTAGGGTTTTTTTTTTATTTCTGTTTAATGAATCGGGGGGGGGGGGGCAGGACGGGAGATAAAGGAGGGAAATTAATTTTTTTTATTTTATTATTTAATTATTTATATTTTGCAAAAAGGTTGACTTTTACATACGACCTCGAAACGAGGCCTACCGCCTGTCGCCCATAGCGTTTTACCCCCATTCCGAACACAATGGGATATGTATCGCAAGCTGATTTGATCGTTACAATTAGTTTCCTTTTGAATTTTCATTTAAATCACTATATTGAATTTTAAACGCACATTTCAAATTACCGGGGTCACATACTAACTAGAAAAATTCCAGAAAAATATTTTCTAGCTTCGTATTGACGATACGGTCCTAACAAAACTAGTTTCGCCGAATTCTGAGGCCGTTGGAAAAATGGCCAATTTCCAGTCGATTAAAATCAACAGAAACTGGTAAAATGCGTTTTCCATTGCCACGCTCACATATTGATTCGAAAAATTATGAAATTTGAAACCTAACAATAACTTGACCCTGCGGATCCAACAAAAGTGGTTTCGTCGAAATCCGAGGTCATTTGCAAAATGTCCATTTTTAAGGGCCTGAATTCCATAGCGACTATTCAGTATTTTCAACTGGACATATCTTTTGATTCCCGCTGTCAAATTTTGATTGGTCAGATTCATTGGAAAGATATCATCAATTAGATCCTAATGTTTTTGGTTTCACTAAAATCCAGATTGTTTTGCACCCGGTACAGTCCGACAAAGTTTGAATTCAATTTTTGAAACTGCCACGCCATTTCAGGCCTTGTTTATAATTATAATTAATTATATTCGTTTTCAATTGTCGATTCAAACTCAGTTTTCATCGCCATTATTTAAAATATTTATTTTAAATATTTAAAATCCATTATTTTAGCCAATTTAAAAATTTTAAATTGGTTCAGATTTTCTGGGTCGTTACAATCTCCCCCACATAAAACTTTTCGTCCCCGAAAAGGAATAAAGCCGAAAGTGGTTTGATAAATCTACAATCACACAACACAACAACCAATCCAATTGTTTTTAACCTTTTTAACTTTTCAAATATATATCTTTTATATATTCAAAAATTATATTTCTAAAACCAGACTATATATATATATAATCACAAATACGTTATTTAAAAACATATTACTCTCGACTCGTTCTGAGGCACTTCTGACCCCATCTCTAACGAGTTGTTCTGATTCTGCTATACTCATACTAGGATATTGCTGATCCTATCCGTATAGAGTCACCCGTCCTAGAACACTACTGGTTCTATTTCAGACGAGTTCGTTCACATGTTATATTCCAGAACTAAGCTTAACCAAAGCTCTGATACCACGTTATGACGTCCCCAAATCCCGTTCAGACGGAAACAAGGGTTATCTTTGGAATATAACACAGAAACCGATAATAGCAGAACAGAATTAAATAAATACACCAGAAAATGAACAATAAAATATACTGGATAAAAGGAATCATCAGAGTTACACAGTATACATGATCTTACTTAGTACAAATACAGTTCAGCTATACATAAATGTCTACAGCGGAAATAAACGAAATATGTACAATAGGAGCTGAACAGCATAAAAAGAAATAAATGATAGAATCCATCTTCAGCTCCAGCTATCCAGAAAGAACCAGCTAAACCTGAATACAAGGCTGCCCGTGTAGAAAAAGGGGCACTCGAGTTTGAAAGTGAAACAAACTACGAGTCAGTCATGGGACTGGTATGAGAAATCCACTCGACACATAAATAATTGGCTAATCTCAGGACCACGCCACTTTCGTGCAACGGGTTTACTCCATTGGATTGCCAGTGCTTTAAAACAAATCTTTCTTTTAAACATCGCTATGCTTTTTATAAAAATGAAGCCGTTATAAGACTCAGTTCCCATCACACAATGCAACGCAAACCGGAGGATAGAGTTTTACCTTATAACGGCCAAAATATGCTTGATACGAACAAAACAAAGGCATTTGATATTACTGCTAGTGTCTATATGTTTTGAAAACAATTTCAAATCATAACTATCAATCATAGACGGCATGGGTACCATATATCATGTCGCCATATATATATACAATCAAAACCGCACGATGTCGTATTTGGAAATTGGATTTCCGTCATGAACCAAGGCAAAAGATAGTCCTTACCGAATTCGTGACTCTCTAGCCTGAGCCACCGGAACAGCCGCAACTGCCCCTTGGAGCGACAGGGCCGGTCCACCGATGTGGATTATAGTGCCTGAACAATACGTTTCCCCGCCCTTTGGGGCGTAAATGAGCCAACGAATGACTCCATCGGACCCGGATCGTCCGACCAAACCGAGGCGCCTCGCAACAGCAACAACCACATAGGTGAAAAGTATATAAATGCCAGGGCTGGTAGGTCACTGACACCACCCTAGCTAGAAAGAAACGCATGCCCTCCCTAAGGTCCTTCTCCCGTTTTAGGTTCATACCGGGGTGTGAGGCTCGCGAATTCACGTTATACACAAAGCTACGCCACACAGGCGGTGCTTTGATCATCACCACAAGACTTTGCTTTTCAACAGAAGCCCTGATCACTGCATCTTAGCATGCCACACAGGCAATTCATGTCATGCGACTGATGTCCATCGATATGCAACCTCTGAGCTCGTGCGTCTCAGAGAAGGGCGTTAAGCAAAAGAATAAATTCTCCGCCGCCAAACAGATGTACATTTAACAGAAATCAATCAACACAGAATAAATTCCAATGTCAGACACACAGTCCATTTACAAGTCCGTTCTGGGTCTGAACGAAACCGGAGGCACTAAATACCTCGCAAACCCTTCGATCACCACGTACGTCTGGACGATCACCACTCATTATCCATATTTCGGGATGCCTCCCAATCAGGACCTCGGTTACCATCCAAACGAGGTGAAGATCTCCGGTCTTCGACCATCGTCTTCATCTTCGACTTTCAATCGTCGGTCAATCATTTGAAATGAGAATTAACTCGGCCTTTTCAAATAATTCACGTATATTTAGAATTTCAAATCAATTTACTTCAATGGTTAAATTATTCGACAACACCCATTTTGTTCTTTAATGTTATTTTCACGCCAAACACATTCAACCATCAAATACAACATAAATCAAGCAAATTCAGTTTATTTCCACTCCATATTGTTTATGGTACTTTATAATGATTTATCGCTATTTTTATTTATTTTAAAATAGCCCATTTATTCAAAACAACGCTTCGGGCCATAACGCGGCCGTGGCGCTGTTTTTCTTCAGATTTGAATTAAACATATCTGAAATTCTAACCGTTGGATCTTCACAAAATTTACATCATTAGAAAGGTCTTTTCAAAACGAATCCAACGGTTCCAGTTTCGGGAAAATCCGACGGTCGGATCTCCCGGTACAATCGTTTGAATTTTCGATTTCAAATTACGAACTGCAGCGTCGTTATTCGATTAAATATATAATTATATTTATATATATATATATATAAATATAATCGCTTCTGGCGCTGTTTTTCATCAGTTTTGATTTACACATATCTGAAAATCTAACCGTTGGATCTTCACAAATTTTACATCATTAGAAAGGTCTTTTCAAAACGAATCCAACGGTTCCAGTTTCGGGAAAATCCGACGGTCGGATCTCCCGGTACAATCGTTTGAAATTTCGATTTCAAAGTACGAACTGCAGCGTCGTTATTCGATTAAATATAATTCTATTTATATTTATATATAAATATAATCGATTCTGGCGCTGTTTTTCTTCAAATTTGAATTAAACATTCCAGACCATCCAACCGTTGGATTTTTACAAGGTTGGTGCCGTTGGAAAGATTATTCCAAGGCGAACCCGACGGTTGAGGTTTCGGGAAAATCCAATGGTCGGATTTCCCGTACTAGTCGTTTGAAATCACGGTTTCAAAATACGAACTGCACGGCCTCGTTTCGTTTTAATTTTATTTATATTTATATATTTATATAAATATAGTTCATTCAATGATTTCCATATCGTTTTCACTTCAAATATTTTTCTAACACCTTAAAATTTTGGAAAATTTCGCCATAACCTCCCCTGCACCGGGAGCATCGGGAAATCGCAAATAGCGTTCCCGGTCCTTCTAATCTCAAAAAGAAAAAGAAAAAGCCAAGCGGCTAGCCAACAGGCTCATAAAATCATCACCCAAACAAAACAGTAAATGTGTACCTATTTGTCGGGCACAAAATTTTATTCCACTTCTCTAGCCCCTTTGCTATAACCTGTTCAATAAATATGCATGTACATATATATACAGTTCTTATCATTTATCATTTTCTATTCAACTTCATATTTGATTTCTGTTTGGTTTAAAAACACCACTCATTCTAATGTTACATAAATAGGTGCAAATCATTTCATTAGCTAATTAATGAATATTTCAACTCATATATGTTTATTTTGAACAAGTGGCTATTTTTAACACTTCACATTTCAACGATTTATGCATACAATAAAAATGTGATTTTTATTGTAAAACGATTCATTTCAAAACACTATTTTTCTATATAGTTCATATAGTCGATAAAAGGTGATTTTTATTATCAAACAATTTATTTCAAAATATGAATACCATTCAACACATGAATTTCTAATCAACGAATGAATATCAATTCAACACATGAATGTTTTCTATAGTTTTTATATATAGATAAAAATGTGATTTTTATTATCGAACAATTTATTTCAAAATATGAATACCATTCAACACATGAATTTCTAATCAACGAATGAATATCAATTCAACACATGAAGGTTTTCTATTCAATGAATAAATATAGTTTAAGCATATGAAAATAATTCAAACACACAAATATTATTCAAAATTTCGGCAGCATAACGACAGGGTAGTTAAAACCGGCACCGTCCCTAGTACGGCTCCTCGCTCTACCTTAAAACCTCGCGGTTTTTGACAATGGGGATCATGCATCTAGTTCGCACGCAGGCGGCATGTATATATTTATTTCATTTCCACAAACTAATCCTATGTGGTTTCAACCAAATATTTCTCAACCACAAATGGGTATTTTTCAACCACAATCAACTAATATCAATCACAAACAATCCCAAACAATCATTCGCTATCATTCAATTATCACAACAATTTCAATCAATAAATATCGTCCATGGTTTGTGGACGAGGGGCGTATATATATATATATATATATATTTATATATAGCAATTTACTTTTACTTCACACATATATAATATTTTTAAATCAGAAATCTCACCAATAGCTATCCAACTACGATTCTTCCTTTACAGAAATCTTCGCCAATCTCGCCTTTTGTCGCTTCGTCGCCCGTATCCTCTACATATGTAAAAATCGAATTTTTACTACGTTATTCAATATATAAAAATCGAATTTTGACTTCGCTATTCAATATATAAAGATTATATTTTTAATATAAAGATTATATTTTTAATATTCCTATGATGTAAAAATTATATTTTTATTGCTTTAAAAATATAAAAATCAAATCTTACTTCTTCTACTTAATAAAAATTCCGTCTTTTCTATTTTAAAAATATGATCTTTTCTATTCTAAAAAAAATCTGATCTTTTTCTATTTAAAGTTTAAATCTATTCCTATTTAAAGTTCAAAAAAATAAATTCAGTTTTTAAAACCTTTTCAAAATCAGTTTTTAAATGCTTAAAAAAAATTCGGTTTTTATAACCCCTTTTTCAAATTCAGTTTTAAATTCTGTTTATATAAAATAAAAATAAAATAATAAAATAAAAAGAAATACTTACAGAGAGGGGGGGGGGGGGGGTTTCCGCAGTTCGTCGGAGGGGAGGCGGAGTCTGGCTTCGAGGCGGCGGCTCGGGGTTCGCCGGTGGTGGCAGGAGGTCGTCAGACTGGGAGGGGGGGCTGCTCGATTCGCTCGCGATGGCTTCGAGGGGGGGCTCGTAGGTCCTGCGAAGCGGAGGAGGGAGAGTGAAGCGGTGGGCTTGGAGGAGGAACAGGCGGTCGCGGGCGGTGGCGTCGATCGATAGTTTTAGGGTTTTTTTATTATTTCTGTTTAATGAATCGGGAGGGGGGGGGGGGGGGGGGGGCAGAACGGGAGATAAAGGAGGGAAATTAATTTTTTTTTATTTTATTATTTAATTATTTATATTTTGCAAAAAGGTTGACTTTTACATACGACCTCGAAACGAGGCCTACCGCCTGTCGCCCATAGCGTTTTACCCCCATTCCGAACACAATGGGATATGTATCGCAAGCTGATTTGATCGTTACAATCAGTTTCCTTTTGAATTTTCATTTAAATCACTATATTGAATTTTAAACGCACATTTCAAATTACCGGGGTCACATACTAACTAGAAAAATTCCAGAAAAATATTTTCTAGCTTCGTATTGACGATACGGTCCTAACAAAACTAGTTTCGCCGAATTCTGAGGCCGTTGGAAAAATGGCCAATTTCCAGTCGATTAAAATCAACAGAAACTGGTAAAAGCGTTTTCCTTTGCCACGCTCACATATTGATTCGAAAAATTATGAAATTTGAAACCTAACAATAACTTGACCCTGCGGATCCAACAAAAGTGGTTTCGTCGAAATCCGAGGTCATTTGCAAAATGTCCATTTTTAAGGGCCTGAATTCCATAGCGACTATTCAGTATTTTCAACTGGACATATCTTTTGATTCCCGCTATCAAATTTCGATTGGTCAGATTCATTGGAAAGATATCATCAATTAGATCCTAATGTTTTTGGTTTCACTAAAATCCGGATTGTTTTGCACCCGGTACAGTCCGACAAAGTTTGAATTCAATTTTTGAAACTGCCACGCCATTTCAGGCCTTGTTTATAATTATAATTAATTATATTCGTTTTCAATTGTCGATTCAAACTCAGTTTTCATCGCCATTATTTAAAATATTTATTTTAAATATTTAAAATCCATTATTTTAGCCAATTTAAAATTTTTAAATTGGTTCAGATTTTCTGGGTCGTTACAGCGGGTGATTTCAACGAGGGTTTTTTTGTTTTTCTGAAGTGGACGGGGAGAGAGGAAAGAAGGGGGGGTTAGTTATAAATTTAAAATTTTATATTATTTTATTTAAAAAAATGTTGACTTTTCATCCTACCACCTAACATGGTCCAACGACTGTCGCCCCTAGCTAATTACCCCCATTCTGAACACAGTGGGATATGTAACACATGCCAATTCGATCGTTACGACCTGTTTTCATCAAAATCAAAATATAACTCTATATATTGAATTTGAACGCGCATTTCAATTTACTAGGGTCACATACTAACTCGAAAAATTCCAGAAAAATATTTTCTAGCTTCGTATTGACGAAACGGTCCTAACAAAACTAGATTCGTCAAATTCTGAGACCGTTTGAAAAATGGCCATTTTTCAGTCGATTAAAATCAACTAAAACTGGTCAAATGCATTTTCCTTTGCCACGCTCACATATTGAATCAAAAAATTACGAAAATTGGAATCTAGCAATAACTTGACATCACGGATCCAACAAATGTGGTTTCGTCGAAATCCGAGGTCATTTGCAAAATTCCGATTTTTTAGGGCCAGAATTCCATAGCGACTATTCTGAATTTTCAGCTGGACATATCTTTTGATTCCCGCTATGAAATCTTGATTTTTCGGATTCGTTGGAAAGATATTCTCCATTAGATTCCATTATTTTTGGTTTCACTAAAATCCGGTTTATTTTGCACCCGGTATGTTCAATTGAATTTTGAAATCGAATTATCGAACTACCGCGCCATTTTCAATTCCTTTTATATATATAAATAAATATTTATATTCTAAGGATGATCTATATAAAATATACATTCGAATTCTATTCAAAATAAATTTCTCGTCAATATTATTTAAAATAACTCATTTTAAATAATCAAAATTTGATAAAATTGCCAAAATAAAATTTTTAAATTGGCTCGGATTTCCGGGTTATTACAAACTCCTTAATCCAAGCATTCTTATCTTAGAATCAGTATATATCTCTTGTTTTAAACTAACATTATTTACAGTAAGTAATATGTTTTCAATATATAACATTAGAATGGTAGTATCACTTCCACTCAATTCCTTGTCGATACAAGGTTCAATTGTATTTCGTGGTTCCAGAGACGTTTCAAGTTCTATTTTATTCCTTTCGGTATATAAGAGACTAATTATCTTTTAAAAGGGTACCAACTCGAGAAATAAACATTTTAATCTCAGAGGATTTATATATAAAATATTCTTTTGCCTCTTTGGGATATTCCACAAAATAATACTTTTCAGATTTAGGTCCAATCTAGTCAAAGGCAAGATGTTTAACAAACGTCTCACATCCCAAATGTACATAAAAGACACACTAGGATATTTCCTAGTTTATATCTTATATTATGCTTCCAGAATTGTTTTAGTAGGATTATATGTAACAACCCGGAATTTTTGAACCAATTTAAATTTTTTATTTTAGCTATTTTAATGGGGTCTGAATATTTGAAATGGTTTATTTTAAAAAATAATGTTTTAAAATTTATTTAAATTGAATTTAGAACGTATAAATTTATTTTATTATATAACAAACTCGAAATGGCACGGTAGTTTGAAAATTCGATTTTAAATTTCAATTGAATGTACAATATTCAAAATAAATCAGATTATAGTAAAACAAGAAACATTTGAATATTTTGAACTATAATTTTCTAACGAATGTAAGAAATTGAGATTTCACTTGAAGGTTATGTCCAGTTTAAAATTTAAAACAGTCATTATGGAATTTATGTATATATATATTTAATAATATATAGCCCTTAAAAATAGCCATTTTACAAACGACCGCCGTTTTCAATGAAACCACTTTTGTTGGATCCGGAATGTCAAATTATTATTAAGTTTCAAATTTCATAAATTTTGGAATTAATATGTGAGCATGGTGAATTTAATGTGTTTCGTCAACTCGGTTTAAATTTGATCGACTGGAAAAAGAGCCATTTAACAAACGGTCTCCAAATTCGACAAAATTAGTTTTGTTAGGACCGTATCGTCAAAACATAGCTAGATATAATTTTTTGTAATTTTTGGTGTTGATATGTGGCCCTGGTAAATTAAAATGTGCATTTAAATTCAATATATATTGATTTATATTTTAACTTAAAGAAAAACTTATCAAAACAGTCGAATTGGCTTATGGTACATATCCCATTATGTCCGGAATGGGGGTATTTAGCTAGGAACGATAGTCATTGGGTTTGATTTGGAGTTCGAATGAAATTTCACTTTCTCAAGATAATTAAAATCAAATATTATTTAAATATATTACTATATATTCCCCTACCCTAACTAAAACCCTAATTCCGCCGTCATCTAGAAATGAACGGCTAAACTGCTTTGAATTTGAATCCCCATTTTCTCCCAAAATGCAACGAATTACTTCATGATTTCAAAGTGAAAATTGAAGATATTTTAAAGGGCTTTCATTCTATTGTAGGTTGATTGATTTTCGTTTTGTGATGGGGGTGATTCAAGCGCTCAAAGGCGCCGGCTTTGGAGGTTCATTCATGGCTGAAGGGACCACCAAGTTTTCCATGAAAGGGCGTGCCGGAGGAGGAAGCGAAGTCGGAGAGCGTGGTGGCCTCCGATCATGAGCAGGCGACGTGTGGTGGCTACGGTGAAGAGAGAGGGAGAGGGAGCAAAGTTCGACGGTTTCCTGGAAGGAAACGACGAAGAAGGAGGTAAATTAAATTTTAATTTTAATTTAATTATTTTAATTATATAATGAAATGATATAATACCATATCTTTTTCATACGAGATCCAAATACGATGATTTCAGTTGTGGTGCGATCGTGGTGGAAACTCTACGCAATGGAACTAACCAAAACGGAAATGGAGCAAATTGGATTTTCAGCTAAATTCAACATATGTTTAATTTATTTGAAAAATACAATTTTTAAATAAAAATGGCGGAGTGGAACCCAATGTGAGAATTATCTCACTAAAATTTTGTATAGTTATTTAATTTATTTTATAACTGTAAATATATAGAAATTGCCAATATAGTTTTTTATCTGTTGTATGGAGTTCAACACTCGAATTCACACAAATCACATAAATTGGAAGCGATGTATGGATATTACCGACACTCGTATTTCATACTTCGCGAATGGCCACTTATGGCGCTGTAAGTGGCATTGGGTAATTGAGTATTTATTTGGATGATTTGGTGATTTGTGTACTGTGACGATGACTTTGTGGTATTTAACATGTTAGAAATGTTAATATTAAACTGAAAGATGAAAATGGACAAAATAATCATCTATATATTAAAACAGTGAAAATTGGTTAAGTAGAAAAATAATTCAAATCGAATTAGAACTGGTTAAATTTACTAACCAATGATTTATTTAAATCGACTGTTGTTGTTTGAAAACCCCCCACGGGTATTGGGATGATATTTGACATACACTGATCCCAATAATTAGTGGTATGTCAATCGATGGGTTGATAGGTTGTGATGAGTGTTATTTATTTATTATAATGCTTATACCATTGTAAAATGCACTCTGGATGATGTTTGAATGTGTAATGATTATTTATCATTATTGTTGAACACATGCGATGTATGAAATCCGTATAACTAAAATTATATGGTGATTGGTTGAGTCACATTCTGATTTAGTATCTGAACGAATATTTTAAAGATAAAGTTCAGCAACGAATTAAAATATGATTTTGATGTCCGATTTTGGATGGACACTAAAATATTGGAATATGTGAAGCCGAGTAAGTAGATGTTCACAATTTTTACTGGAACGAATTTGTTTATCGATTTTATTCATTTTATAATGGATATCGAAAAGAATTGATTTCAAAAACTAATATTATGAAAATATTATCATTTTAATATTATAATGATATATAATGTTCAATTTTGATTTAAAAATTGAAAATTAAGTTGAAACCGTTTCAAAACAAATTTATAAACGATTTATAAAATACGATTTGAATGGAAATCGACGATACATATATTATATATATTTAATAGCTTGAATAGAACGCGCCACGCAATGAATGTTCGCAAATTTCAACCATTGAATTCAAATGGACATAACGGGAGAACCAACCATTGGATTATCTTAAAACCGGAACCATTGGGTTCATATCGAAAAGTGTTTTCCAATGAATATAAGAGATTTGAAATCTAACGGTTAGATTCGAAAATATTTCCTAATCAATTGTCGCTATTGATGCAGTTCGGTGGCCATTATTTGAAATCGATTGTAAGGGCCTTAATAGAATTATTAAAAATATGGAAAAATTGTGTAAAATCATAACAAATGATTTGGAAAGATTATGGATGAAATATTCCAGTTTTGGAAAGATAAATTTTTTCTCTAAATGAACTAGTTACTAACTAAAGTAATAATCCAATGTTTTTAAATAAATAAATTAGATTGAAAAAGGGGTTTTAAAACAACCAAAATTTTCCATTGAATGAATTGGAATGGATTTGAGCGAAAATAATCTTTGGAATATTTCGTTATTGGATTTCGTGATTATACGAATATTGTTGAGGAATTTAGAAGATATAAATATCGTTATTCTCAATACGATACTTGTTGGTTTCAAAATTTGATATTGAATATAAGTTTGACAACCCGAATTTTCAGAACCAATTTAAAGTTTTTTTTGGCTATTTTATTGGATTTTGAATATTTAAAATGATTTATTTAAATAATAACGACTAAAAATTTATTTAAATTGAAGTTATAACATACAAATTTATTTTAATTATAAAACGAGCCTGAAATGGCGCGGTAGTTTGAAAATTCGATTTTAAATTTCTGATGAATGTACAGGATTCAAAATAAATCGGAATTTAGTTAAACCAGAAATATTTGAATCTGTTTAATTATATCTTTCTAATGAATGTGAAAATTCCATATTTCATAACGAGAATTGAAAGTGATGTCCAGTTAAAATTTAAAATAGTCGCTATGGAATTTAATATAATATACATGCCTTGAAAATAGCCATTTTGCAAATGACCTCCGTTTTCGACGAAACCACTTCTGTTGGATCTGAAATGTCAAATTACTGTTAGATTACAATTTTCATAGTTTTTGGAATTAATATGCGAGCGTGGTGAATTTAAACGTGTTTGGTAATTTCAGTTTGAATTTAATCGACTGGAAATTGACCATTTTTCTAACGGCCTCCAAATTTGACGAAATTAGTTTTGTTAGGACCGTATCATCAAAACATAGCTAGATTTATTTTTCTGGAATCTTCGAAGTCAGTATGTGGCCCTGGTAAATTAAAATGTAAGTTGAAATCAAATTTGAAAGTTATATTAATTTATATTTTAATTTTAACGAAAACTGATCGAACCAGTCAAAATGACTTACAAGACATATCCCGTTGTGTTCGAAGTGGGGGTATTTAGCAAGGGGCGACAGTCGTTGGGTTCGAATTAAAAATTTACTTTTTCGAATAAAATTAAATTTATTTTTTTATATAAGTGTAACGTCCCGGATTTTTCAGCCGTTGAATTCTGAATATTTAAATTTCTTTTAAATTTTTTATTTGAATTACATATAGGAATTTATAATGAATTTGTTTATAAAACAATATTTAAACATATTGTTTATAATATAATTTAAAACGAGCTCGAAATAGTCGCGGTAGTTCGAAATTTACGATATGAACTTGAATTGGATATACAGGATTCAATATAAGTCAGATTTCTTTGAAACAAGAATCGTTTGGTTCTGTTTAACTATATTTTTCTAACGGGAGAGAAAAATCGAGATTTTGTTTTATAGATTGGAAATTATGTCCAAATAAAATTTTCAATTAGTCGATGTGGAATCGTATATAAGCCATAACGCTTATTTAAATATATTTATATATCGGTCTTGAATTTGGACAAGCCCTTTTAGATGTAGTGATAATTTAATTTTTAGAATTTTATTGTAATTTTTAATTAATTAAACATGCAACTTTTTATTTGGAGTATTTTGCATCTTGTATCAATATTTTGGGTTTCATAATATAAGTTAAACTACTGATATTATTATATTTTTGGGATCAGGGCACCTCACTCGACACGGTAGTATTTTTATTTTTGTCCATAGCAGTCCGTAAATACATGAAAGTCGGTACGATAGATACCGCCTAAACTTCAAAATCGCAAGATCATATCCAATACAGTAAAAATATCTTAGCAGGCAAATGAAAATCAACTGGAAAATGGGCAGAAATCTTTACCCATTTAAAACTAAATCCATGATAGGATATGATGTCTCATATGGTCAAAAAGGTTCGACTGATCTAACTAGTATATTTTGGACTTGTTGTATTTCGTTCTGTCTGATTTAAATCCTACAGAATATCCAAAACCATGTGCACATCTCTAGCAAGAACAGCATGAAAATCCTTAGATAGATCTTAACAAATCTAGGTAAAAATCTTTATGCATCTACTGTGAGATATGCATATTCGAAAGGAGGGTCTTGACTTTTTAAAATATTTATATATGCATCGCTTTCTAGCAATGGACAAATCTTTGAGAGGAGAATCCGTACCCATATTGGAATCAATAGGATAGTATAGGATGCTCCCTCCCCTGGTTATACCGAAAATTTAAATATAAACAACACATGCTACCTCCAATCCAGTCCACTACTTTCAACATCACGCCCAACTACTTCCTGTAGGCCAAATGAAATGAAATGAATAACTACTATTTTTCACATCCTACGAGCTGATCTACCCATGCACACTATAGCTATTTCTCTTTTTCTGCTATGTATATTCATGAATCAATCTCAATCCATCAACGGGAAAACACACTGATTGTTTAATCACCATCAATGCAGGGCTAAGACAACTGCATGCACCCTATGTTTAGCTGTGTCCTATATGTTGTAACATCGTGAAAGATTTTGCACTCATCTCCTCCATTCTTTACACTATATATATACACACGTTGCCTTTCAGCTTCATTGCGGTGGACTTTTCTCATCTCCTGCCGCCAATTAAAACTCCATCTATTTTTCCAACTTAAAACCGAACCAGATAATAGAAAATAAAATTTAAAGTATATATATAGGATAACAATATACAAATGCGGGACTGGACTGGGAGGGCACTTGCGTGATGTAGGAAGAAGAGGAGCATGGGAATTTTGTGTGGAGCGGATGGGAATGATGTAGCACGTGTAAAGGCATGGGTACATGTTGGTTTTAGAATTTAAAATAAAATAAAATATGTGTGCTTAGCAAGTGGATTTGTGAACTGAGCGGTGGAAGCAAGAGGCCATGGGGGTATCACTACGTGGTATGCATGCAGTTTTGATTTGCATGAAGCATTGATGAAGTGGATGAAGCATTTCAGTGGGGCGGTCTGTAGAAACAGTGGAAGAAATTATGAAGGAGTGAGGGATGTTAAAATCTGAAGCAGCTCGCAAGTTGGTTTTGGTTTTGGCTAAAACGAAGGGGAGTATGGTGAACTTGAAGTCCAGTGGTGATGTTAAGCCGCAATAGTTTTAGTGCAGCAGTAGTTTTAGCTGTGGCTACAAGGATTTGATTTCGACAGTGAAGAGAAGGGTTTGGGAAGAAAGAAGTTTTTAAGCATTGGTCCAGTATTCTGGAGGGATGTACAGTTTTGCTTTTGAACTCATCTGGATATGGCGTATTCCAATTTAAGAGGAACAAAGGCAAGCTGGGACAATGCTTTCGAATTGGAAAAATATGTGGACTAAATTGAAGACCTGATATAAATGGTGAGTAGCAGTACTTAAACCATGACAAAGTTAATAATTTGGAAATTAAACTAAGAACTAATTATTATAGCTAAATATATTTATTTAAATTTAATGTACAACCTTATAACCGTTACAACTTTGTTATACATGAGCAGAATCACGCGAACCTGTCATGCAAGAATAATAGCAACAAATCTACGTTATAGCACTAATGTGACTAAAAACATAGCTATTGGAATTTCGTAGAAAAATCAAACATCTGTTTGATTTTAAAATGAGACAAAAGCGGAACCATCAACTGCGAACAAGGTGAGTAAACTCACTAACTCTGCTTCGTTTATATTTTTATATAAACGAAATTTTAAATTTATTTTATACTGTGAAATGGTTGCTTGGTTGATAAAAATTGGTTGATATGATTACATCGTTGATCGATGATTAGTTCTGATATTTCATATTGATGTGAAATAATATTATTGATGTTATTAACATCTGTGGATGCAGGGAAAAAGGTTGGAGGGACCCAATTGGGTTCCTCAACATTTATATTATTGTTTACTGTGATAAATTATGTTGTGTTAAATTCCCTGACCCTAGAAATTTGTTATTTAATACCGTAAAATATTTTCGAATAAAAAAGGGGGTTTGAAATATAAAAAGGGAAATTTAGTTCCAAAGTAGAGAATTGAATTTTTGAATGGACTTGAAGGTAGGAACTTGTTTTAATAAATAAAACAAGAAGTTGATTATAAACATCTGTTATAAATTTAGTAAAAGACTGTCATTGGATTAAATTGAATTTATATGGAAAAAGGGAAATTGGTTTTGAAACCAATAGTTGTAATTGGATTTGATCTTAGTGATTTCAAAGGGGATTATAAATGAGATTATAAATGTTTGAAGTTAAAAGTGAGATTTTTATAAACATTTGTGAATAGAAGTTATAAATAGAATTTGGGAATGTTTATAAAAACGAAACCAAATGATGGTACGTGAAAGAAATATATTTAGGATTAAAGTAAATAATGGTTTAGAGTAAAGATTTTGCAAATTAAAATATATATAATGGAAATTCAGATTTGAATATGAATACAAATTGAAGTTTGAATGAGATAGGGAAATGGGGAATCAATTTAAAAGAAAACGATAAGTTTATTTCAAAATGTGGAATATAAAATAAATGGTGATAATGTAATGATTTGGAAAGCATGAATTCAAAAGGGAATTGGGAATTTGAATTAACGTGAAATGGTAGATAAATTCCGGAGTTCGGAATATGATCGAATATAGATTATTCGAGAGAGAGAGAGAGTTATTGGAATTTGATTATATCGAATTTAGGAAAGTAGTTATTTCTACTTTCCATTTTGAATCAAATTTAATTATTTAATTAATTACTTATTAATTGAAGTTAATAAGTACAAGTTATATTTTTATATACCAAATATTTGAAAACAGCGATTATAATGCTACTGCTATGATAAATGTTTTGTAAATTTATAGAGCGATTATAAGGCTATTATTATAGTAAATGTTTTGTAAATTCTAAATAGCAATTTTTAACGCTGCCGTTATAATGCGATCTTATCACTATTGTGAAAATAAATGTTCTATAATTCTAGACAGCAATTGTAACGTTGTTGTTAAAAAGAATGTTTTATAAACTAAATATTTGGAAACAACGATTATAACGCTACCGTTATTATCAATATTTTTTATGTAAAGGAAGTGTGTTCTTAGATCGAATCTGAGAGTCGTGCAAGTGATGTTTTGGTTAAAGTTGTGAGCTTTGACTATTTCGAAGTTAAGAATGTCATTCAGTTAAGGTCTGAGAGGTAATTATACCCCAACTTGACTGACGTCATGATTGACGGAGAAATGGTTAAGGTTTGGTGGCAAGGATTGGTTAGTGATACCACTAGTTAACGAATGATTTATGGTTTGAGTTATAATAACGATGTTTTATAACATCGCGTTCATTTAATGGATTTTGAATTATTTTTCCCAAATAGAAAATGAAATGAATTGGTCAATGAGGAATTAAGGGATGGAATATGAAAATATTTTTCGATATTAGTAAAGTATATTTTCTAAATATAGGAATAAAGATTCGTTAATATAGATGTTTCCTAACTGGAATAAGAAATATTTTCTCGAATAAAGGAAATAGGAATTTGAAATGATAATATAATAAGGAATTCAATTAAAAAAGGGCCCGTTGTTGTTGATGTTTGCTCGGTAGGATTTCCAATTGGAAATAGGACCGTTGATTGTATGGATGTTCTTTGATAGTTAAATCACCAACTATCAAAGTTTTGATTTATTTTATATCTCCGTTGTCAATATGGAGAGATCGAGATCAGATTTATTATCTGAAACCACTCCGTATTGGTATAAGCGTTATGAATCAACTTATGCTGAAGATAATTGAAGACCAAGAAAATGCAAGGGCTGTTCTATTAATCCTAGGTAGAAATTGCCCAAGATGGATTAATAGAATGGTGCCTTCGGTTTGTCCAGACCCAGGAAAACTTGTATGGATGGGTGTCTGACAGAGAATTTCCAAAGGGATTACGTACGTTGATTCCTTCAAACATACGAAGTTGGTGGCAAAGAAGGGAAACTTCTTTAGCCTAACAATCTGAGTATTTTTGTGGGAATCAATTAGTGATTTCTGATGGATCTGACGATGTGGCATTCAAAGTGAATGGTGGCCAGATGTTCTGGAAGATAATTCAAACCTCAAGCCTCACAACCTGGAATTGACAAAAATCGGGTAGGCATCATGGCTATGTGGGGTCGCTCCCATTAGGATGTATAATCACATATCTAGAGAAATTCCAATTGTTTCTTTAATCTATCGATGCTGTCCCTTTCGGGAAACGGTTGCTGATCCCAACCGTTGGTGATATACATTCGATACACTCAAGCGAAATGAGTGGTCGGTCATGTGAGGGCCGGGTTGCAAGACGTTCTTGTTGAACCAAGTGTATTCGCCTCTAGAGATACACTATCGGCAGGTGGTACCATACCTTGTCATGTTGGAAATCCAATCTCCAATAAGTGCCCTGCGGTTTTTGATTTTATATTATATATGGAGCGTGAGATGCAAGCATTCCGCTAGATTCTATTTATTTGATTTAGACACTATTATAATATCACCAGATTTTGATATCAAAATGGTTTGCGTTATCGTAAGTTAAAAACCATCCATGTTTATGTGTGGATCGGTCTTACGATTATCATTTCTTTTGAAAGATTTTGAAAGTTAAACAAATGGTTGGAGTTTACTCACACCAGTCCCATGACTGACCCATAGTTTATTTTGTTTTGTTTTCCCTAAACTCTTGGGTGCCCAAATTTGTATGGGCAGTCAAGTAGTTGGGATTTTTCAGATTCACTTAGAGGAGCTCGAAGCAGGAGGCTTCACCAGTTAGGTATAGACTATCATATTTTCCGCTGTGTACTATGTTGTATCTGGAAACAGGTGTTTATAACTGTTCCAGAAATTGTTGATGTACTTTGATAATGGTATGTATATGCAAAACAGATTTGTATTTCAAAAGTTTATGTTATCTAATATATTTTATTCATTCCGCTGTGAGTTTGTGATCTTCGTTTTTCTTCTATTCTAATATTTCTTTCTTTCTATTTCTCATCCTCTAACTTTTCTAATAATGATTCGTATTTCTATGTCATTTGGGTTGGACGTGCGTTGTTATTAGTCGACCCAAAGTGCATGGAAATTCGGGTCGTTACACTTGGTATCAAAGTAGAAGGTTGAGTAGTAACCTTGGCTCTGTGGCGTGACTCCATAGAGAAGGTGTTAGTAATACCCTAAATTGAGTTTGAGTGTATATATATGATCGCGTATTTGTAGATTTGATAAAAAAATTGTTTTATATTGTGTTGGCTGGTTTGTTGAGTGGTTTATGAATTC
The DNA here is from genome assembly GCA_030737875.1 of Allium sativum. Taxonomy (NCBI): domain Eukaryota; kingdom Viridiplantae; phylum Streptophyta; class Magnoliopsida; order Asparagales; family Amaryllidaceae; genus Allium; species Allium sativum. Next base: position 920,998,422 of record CM060926.1, on the reverse strand, counting down.
TGGTCGATACAAGATGTACAACTGTATCGATAGGTGTTTCTAAACTCTCGAACAGAACAATTCGACACAGTATTGTTAAAGCGGGTAAATGAAATAATTTTGCCCAAAAATTACTTTGATATAAAAGGCATAATTTCTGAATTATTATATATGAATGTGTTGATTGTTATTTCAATCAAATGGAATTTTAAAATATTGAAATGGTTATATATAACCAAATATAACTTGTATATGGAAAATATACATAAATAAGATGAACGGAAATTAAATTCAAACCAAAATTTTGAATTTTAAATCCGGTTGTTTAGAAATATTTTTTGAAGTACTTTTAAAGTAATCTAACATTACTTTGAAGAATTTTTGAATAAGAATGGTTTAAATGGATTTTTAAAAGTGATTAAGCACTGAAACCACTTCAGGGGCGAGAAAATAGTACTGATAATGGGTCGCGACATTATCGGTATTCATTTTCGAGTTTCTAAGTGATGGATTGCTACCATAATGGATTTATTAATGGAAATTGTTTAATAAAAATAAAGTTATTTTAGAAATTCAATTTTTTTGAATTGAGTTGATTATAAATATATGTATATAAATATATATTGAAACGACCCGCAAATCCGTGCTATCTAAGTTGACTAAAACACCACACGTCCAACTCAAATAACACAGAAATACGACTCATTATTAGAAAGAAGTTAGAGGATGAGAAATAGAAAGAAAGAAATATTAGAATAGAAGAAAAACGAAGATCACAACTCACAGCGGAACAAATAAAATATATTATATAACATAAGCTTTGAAATACAAATCTGTTTTGTACATACATACATACCATCATCAGAGTACACGTAACATTTGATTCAGCGGAAGTAACTCTAAATAACTAACGTTGAAGCCTTCTGCTTCAAACTCCTCCAAGTGTATCTGTAAAAGCCTGAAACACTTGACTGCCCGTACAAATTTGGGCACCCAAGAGTTTAGGGAAAACAAAACAAAATAAACTCTGGGTCAGTCATGGGACTGGTGTGAGTAAACTCCAACCACTTGTTTAACTTTAAAAATCCTTTCTAAAGAAAAGGTAATAGTAAGACCAGCCCACACATAAACATGGATGGTTTTTACCTTACTATAACCCAAAACACTTTGATACGAAAATCCAGTGATATTATAATAATGTCTACATCAAGTAAATAACCAAATAGCAGAACGCTTGCATCTCACGCTCCACATATATATTATAAAATCAAAAACCGCATGGCGCTTATTGGAGATTGGATTTCCAACATGACAAGGTATGGGACCACCTTCCGACAGTGCATCTCTAGAGGCGAATACACCTGGGTTCAACAAGAACGTCTTGCAACCCGGCCCACACATGACCGACCACTCATTTCGCTTGAGTGTATCGAATGTATATCACCAACGGTTGGACTCAAACCACCGTTTCCCGAATGGGCAGAATCGATAGATTTAGAAACAAAAGGAATTTCTCTAGATAGGTGATTATACACCCTAATGGGTGCGACCCACATAGCCATGCTGCCTGCCCGATTTTTGTCCTTTCCCGGTTGTTGAGGCCTGAGGCTACGCATACTTACCATTCATTGATAGCACAATCACTTTGAATGCCACATCGTCAGATCCGTTAATCACTAGTTGCTTTGCACAAATATTCTGGATATTATGCTAAGGGATAAATCCGTTGCAACCATATATATCCATACAGACCAACCCATTTGATCATTGGAAATACTTTGTCAGACACTCGTCCATTTACGTTCGTTCTGGGATTGAACGACACCGAAGGCACAATTTCTATAAATAGAAAAGCCCTTGCACTTTACTCCGTCTTCAATATATTAAGCATACTTGGTTCGCAACGCTAATGCCGATACGGAGTGGTTCTTCGGGTAATAACCCAACCGGTCTCTCCATATTGACAACGATGGTCAAAACTTCGATAGTCTGTGATTTAACTATCGAATAAAAACAAGTGTTCATCCAAACATATCAAACAAATCACTGGGCTCTTTAATTAATATTTCATTAATTAAATCACTTCTCCATTTTCTCTATCAATATTTGTTACCCAAATATTTTCAATAATCATCTTGGCCTCTTATGCCACTTGGAAAACGTTTCCAAATATTAACTTCTTTTATTTTCTATAAATTAGAAAATGTCTCTATTTGCAATTGAAAACAATTTCAATCCCTTATCTCTATCCCTTTTTGTTTACAATATTCGATTTTTTTATATTCACTTTACTATCGAATTCAATACGTCGATACAATGATTTCAAATTATCAAAATATCTTAAAAATATTCTAACTCCTTAAATTTCCGGAAAATTTCGCCATAACCTTCCCTGTATTGGGAGCATCGGGAAATTTCAAATAGCTTTCCCGGTCCTTCTAATCTCAAAAAGAAAAAGAAGAAGCCAAGCGGCTTGCCGATACGGCGCATAAAACCCATATATGAATTTAAACATGTACCTTTTTGTCGAGCATTACGTTTATGAACTTCATATAACTCATCCCATACCTGTCTAACACCTGTTCACCTGTTTTCAATTCAATTCACTACCATTTAATCGTTTGAATTCAGTTTCGCCCATTTATTCTTTAATTAGTCATTTTGCCTATTTCACTTCTTTGTTGAATATAACATGTTCAAACAAAATATTTAACTTGTTCATAACCAAATTGAATTTCAATTTCAATTCTAGTTCTCTTTTCTTTTTCGAATATAAATTTTCAAATCGAATTCATTTATTTAAAGCTCGATATTCATTCGAAATCTCGTTAACTAATTTCTATTCGAATTAGTTAACTCTATTCAATAAATCAAAAATCTGATTTCTGTTTCAAAAATCAATTTCCTTACTTTACTTGAGTTCACATATATTTTATAACTCAAGTCTGAAATTTTCTAAATAGAAATTCGGATTTTATTTGCTTAAAATCCTTTTATAAAACTAAATAAATCGTTATGGTTTTATAATGGTTCTGGCGCTGCTTTTCTGAAAATTTGATTTTGACATAACTCAAAATCTACACGACGAAATTCAGATTTTTCTCTTTCATTTGAAAACTACTATCAAACCGGTCCTGACGTTTCTTGTTTCAAAGAATTTCGACTTCAAGTGAGTTCTGTATATTCAATTGAAGTTCAAATCGCCAATTTACGAACTGCAGCGCTGCGGCGAGTTCGTTTTATATATATAAACCTTTAAAACTTCGTTTATATAAATTCAACTCTATTTTGATATAATTTAAATATATATCAAACCATTTTTTCAACTCAACAAATATTTCTGATCTTCTATTTCATTTATATTTGAAATCTATATTCAAATTCCAATTCGATTATAATTCAAACTCTATATTCAAATTCTATTTCAACTATTTGAATCCAAATTCCATTTTTAATTTCATTTGAACTTCAAATATTTAAACTCATTTTTACTTTGAACTTCAAGTACCACATTTTACTTTCTTTGAATTCAAATACCATGTTTCAAATCTCTTTGAATTCCTCTTATTCAAATTCTTTCTATTAAACTCCATTTGAGTTTTGTTTGAATTCTTATATTTAACACCATTTGAATTCTATTTAAATTCTTATATTTAAATCCTCTTTATTAAAACCCATTATTTAAATCCCATTTGAATTTTCCTTATTTCAAATCCCCTTTCAAACCATTTGGATTTCCTATTTTGAAAATCCTATTTGAAATTCTATTTCAAATTCTACTTTGAAAATCCTATTTTCAAGGTTTATTTCAAATTCTATTTTGAAATCTCATATTCAAATTTCTACTTGAATTTCTGTATTCAATTCCATGTTCAAATTCAATACTCGAATTTCTATTTCAAATCTCTATTCAAATTTCATATTTAAATTCCATTCAAATCTCTATTCAAATTTCACATTTGAATTCTTCTTTGAAATACTATATTTCAAATTCTATTCAACTCCTCTTTGAAATTCCATATTTCAAATTCTATTTTGATTTTTTCTTTGAAATTCTATATTTCAAATTTCATTACGATTCTACCTTGCAATTCTATTTTTGAAATTCTATTTTCAAAGTCTATTTCAAATTCTCCTTTGAAAATTCTATTTTGAAGTTCTATCTCAAATTCTATTTGGAAATTCTATTTCAAATTCTCTATATTCAACACCATTTGAAAGTTCTATATCCAAATCCACTTTGGATTTTCTATTTGAATTCTAAATTCAAATTTCCATTTCCTTTTCTATTTTAATTCAATTTTTTTTATTTAAATTCCCTTTTGAATCATATTTTCAAAACACTTGTATTTCTATTTCTGAATTATCAAATGATAATTCTTTTCACTTCATTTATAACTTCGTTATAAAAGAATTATTTCTAAACTTCGTTTATAAAGAAACTACTTGTTTTATTTTTCAAAAACAAGTTTATATTTTTATTTCCATTTAAAATTCAAATTCTATTTAAAAATAGAATTTTCCCTTTTAAAATCTCCAATATCCTTCCACGATATTTTTAGATATCATTTCTTAAGCCCAGTGATAAATCACACAAAGCAACCAATTATTTATTTTTCTAACACATCATATATAAATATATATGCAAACAAATAAACAAACAGATAATATATTTTTGAGGAATCCAGTTGGATTCCTCCAACCTGTTTTCCTGCATCCACAGATGTTAGCACATAAATAATACCAATTCTGCTTCGTGGCAGAATATCGCGGTATAGAAGGTCATCCACTAATCATAGCGTGGGGCGTATAGGGTAATCATCCGCTATGAAACTGCGGGCATCCGCTAATGAGACTGCGGGAATCCAACCAATCAATCAACCCAATATATATATATAGCCTAAATAACTAATATATATAAAACAAGCAGAAAGCATCCACACAAGCAACAAACAATTATTTTTAATGGAATAAAAATAAATTTTAAAGGTGAGTGAGATTTACTCACCGGAATTCCCTTTGCTGAATATCCTGTTTTAATCTCAAATTAGCGGCTACTAATCTTCTCGAATGGATTCGCACCTGCGATAATTTTTATTTAAATTTACCGATTAAATGTTTATTTATTTAAATAAACTATTTAAATAAATAAATAACTTTTCTAATTTTTTCGCTAAATTAATTCTAACTTAACTAATTTGAACAAACCTATTTATTTTTAAACATTAAACTAATTAAGGCATTAAATTTTAGATTACCTTAATCCCTCTATTTTTTCTTTTTCTTCCTTTCCGGCATTTCACCAAACATCATTACTGCTTAAATCTTTTAGCACAACCTCAGCTCAGTCCTTTAGATTGAACTCCCTCCATCGATTTTCAACACTCGACATCGCCAAAAACCCCTTCCCATCCCATCGCTCTCGACCACCTTCGAAGTAACAGATCCCGAGTTCACCATCGAACCCTAGTTCATTCACTAGAGCGACTGTCGAACACCCAAACAAACTGACAAAGACCCCCTTCATCTTGCTGCCGAGCGTCAGAAAGGTCCAGGGTCTTTCGCGATACGATTTCAAGCTCTGGTGGACTACTGGCATCCATCGCGACGAACCCTTGGCAGTACTCGAGATTATCCAGCTCCAGGAAGTAACCTCCATCGCGATTTCTGCCAGTCCTTGGTCAAGCTTCTCGCGTCATCCTCCCAGCTCGCGATGAATTCAAATGCGATTGGGATATGAGGGCAGCGGCCATTTTTTTGATTTCGTTTGTTTTTCTGTTGAACGAAAGAATGGAGTCGCGGTGGTTTATGTAAGCAAAAGAAGGGAACAACGAGTACGAGCCATTAAAATTGTTGTTTGCTTTGCTATGAAGAACGGAAACAAATTTTCCTGCTCGATGCAAAATAGGTCTGCGTTATTTTGATTAGGGGGGAAAACATTTCAGAAGAAATAGGTCGGCTGATGTAAACGTATTTTATTTTTGATTTGATTTTAATTAATATATTCTACAAAAATATCTCATGGTTCTTTACTCAAGATTCTGAACCGTTATTTAATCGTAACGTTATCCACTATTCTGACTTCAACGAAATAGATTATATAATTTAATTTGAACGTATATTTAAAATAGCCACATTAAATCAATTTAAATTCAAAACAAATAAATCTAAAAATAAATTTCAATTATCATTGTTCATATTTAAATCGTATATATACATTGATCATCTAAACTGTTTCGATTCAATTTTACCTTTGAATTAAATTGTTTAGTTCTCGTATCTCGATAATTATCAAATTAAATCTTATTTCGATTATTTAATCGATAATCAAATAAAATACCATTTATATTATAAATTCAATATTTAAAACTATATTAAATATTTAAAATAAATCGACAGAAAATCTGGGTCGTTACATTCTTCCCCCCTTAAAATAATTTCGTCCTCGAAATTGCTAAGGTAGAAAAAGGGTACAAATCCATTTCTTTTCAACATCTCACTTATGTTGAAACTCAACTCCTCATATTTCTATGACTTTATTTTCAACCAAAACTTTTGGCCTTCTTCCCTTCATATGCTTTCACATTCAATTCATATTTATTTCAATTTATTTCAAATTGATCCTAGTCAATTTATTCACCTCGAACCATTTAACTTTCTTCAGTTAAATTTTAATTCCAGAATCCAAATCCCAGGGTTTTTCATTTCAAATTCTTCTGAAATCACATAAATGTATACTTATTTTTATTTTCATCTCAATTCAAAACATTTGAATTTTCAATCTACTTGTTTTCTTTCAAACAAATTTCCATCAAAACTTTCTAAGGTAGCAACCTATCACTTAGAAACTCGGAAATGAACACTGATGATGTTGCAATCATCATCAGAATAATTTCCCAGCCACTGAAGTGAGTTCAGTGCTTTATTATTTCAAAATCCTTCTAAAATGATTTTCTCTCAAATCCTTTAAAACAAATCTATATTATTTTAATGTACTTTGAAAAATATTTTTCAACTTCCCAGGATTTTGAATTCTTAATTCTGGTTTGAATTTAATTCTAATTCATCTCATTTGTATATTTAATTCCTATACAAATTCTATTTGGTTATAAATAACCATTCAAATTTTAAAATCTCATTTGATTATAAAATCAACATTTAACACATCCAAATAATAATTCTAGAAAATTATTCTTTCTATATCAAAATAGAAATTTTGGGTAAAATTATTTCATTTACCCACTTTAAAACAATATTATGTCGTATTTTCTGTTCAAGCGTTTAGAAATTCCTATCGACTTCGTGGCGTCCCACGATTCGACCAGAATTCATAAACCACTCAACAGACCAGCCAACACAATATAAAATAATTTTTATATCAACTTACAAATACGCTCTCTCATATATATACTAAACTCATTCTAGGGTAAAACTGACCCTATTTCTAATGAGCACATGCCACACAAGCCTAGGTATTCGCTCAACCTAAGCTCTGATACCAACTGAAACGACCCGCAAATCCATGCTATCTAAGTTGACTAAAACACCACACGTCCAACTCAAATAACACAGAAATACGACTCATTATTAGAAAGAAGTTAGAGGATGAGAAATAGAAAGAAAGAAATATCAGAATAGAAGAAAAACGAAGATCACAACTCACAGCGGAACAAATAAAATATATTATATAACATAAGCTTTGAAATACAAATCTGTTTTGTACATACATACATACCATCATCAGAGTACACGTAACATTTGATTCAGCGGAAGTAACTCTAAATAACTAACGTTGAAGCCTTCTGCTTCAAACTCCTCCAAGTGTATCTGTAAAAGCCTGAAACACTTGACTGCCCGTACAAATTTGGGCACCCAAGAGTTTAGGGAAAACAAAACAAAATAAACTCTGGGTCAGTCATGGGACTGGTGTGAGTAAACTCCAACCACTTGTTTAACTTTAAAATCCTTTCTAAAGAAAAGGTAATAGTAAGACCAGCCCACACATAAACATGGATGGTTTTTACCTTACTATAACCCAAAACACTTTGATACGAAAATCCAGTGATATTATAATAATGTCTACATCAAGTAAATAACCAAATAGCAGAACGCTTGCATCTCACGCTCCACATATATATTATAAAATCAAAAACCGCATGGCGCTTATTGGAGATTGGATTTCCAACATGACAAGGTATGGGACCACCTTCCGACAGTGCATCTCTAGAGGCGAATACACCTGGGTTCAACAAGAACGTCTTGCAACCCGGCCCACACATGACCGACCACTCATTTCGCTTGAGTGTATCGAATGTATATCACCAACGGTTGGACTCAAACCACCGTTTCCCGAATGGGCAGAATCGACAGATTTAGAAACAAAAGGAATTTCTCTAGATAGGTGATTATACACCCTAATGGGTGCGACCCACATAGCCATGCTGCCTGCCCGATTTTTGTCCTTTCCCGGTTGTTGAGGCCTGAGGCTACGCATACTTACCATTCATTGATAGCACAATCACTTTGAATGCCACATCGTCAGATCCGTTAATCACTAGTTGCTTTGCACAAATATTCTGGATATTATGCTAAGGGATAAATCCGTTGCAACCATATATATCCATACAGACCAACCCATTTGATCATTGGAAATACTTTGTCAGACACTCGTCCATTTACGTTCGTTCTGGGATTGAACGACACCGAAGGCACAATTTCTATAAATAGAAAAGCCCTTGCACTTTACTCCGTCTTCAATATATTAAGCATGCTTGGTTCGCAACGCTAATGCCGATACGGAGTGGTTCTTCGGGTAATAACCCAACCGGTCTCTCCATATTGACAACGATGGTCAAAACTTCGATAGTCTGTGATTTAACTATCGAATAAAAACAAGTGTTCATCCAAACATATCAAACAAATCACTGGGCTCTTTAATTAATATTTCATTAATTAAATCACTTCTCCATTTTCTCTATCAATATTTGTTACCCAAATATTTTCAATAATCATCTTGGCCTCTTATGCCACTTGGAAAACATTTCCAAATATTAACTTCTTTTATTTTCTATAAATTAGAAAATGTCTCTATTTGCAATTGAAAACAATTTCAATCCCTTATCTCTATCCCTTTTTGTTTACAATATTCGATTTTTTTATATTCACTTTACTATCGAATTCAATACGTCGATACAATGATTTCAAATTATCAAAATATCTTAAAAATATTCTAACTCCTTAAATTTCCGGAAAATTTCGCCATAACCTTCCCTGTATTGGGAGCATCGGGAAATTTCAAATAGCTTTCCCGGTCCTTCTAATCTCAAAAAGAAAAAGAAGAAGCCAAGCGGCTTGCCGATACGGCGCATAAAACCCATATATGAATTTAAACATGTACCTTTTTGTCTAGCATTACGTTTATGAACTTCATATAACTCATCCCATACCTGTCTAACACCTGTTCACCTGTTTTCAATTCAATTCACTACCATTTAATCGTTTGAATTCAGTTTCGCCCATTTATTCTTTAATTAGTCATTTTGCCTATTTCACTTCTTTGTTGAATATAACATGTTCAAACAAAATATTTAACTTGTTCATAACCAAATTGAATTTCAATTTCAATTCTAGTTCTCTTTTCTTTTTCGAATATAAATTTTCAAATCGAATTCATTTATTTAAAGCTCGATATTCATTCGAAATCTCGTTAACTAATTTCTATTCGAATTAGTTAACTCTATTCAATAAATCAAAAATCTGATTTCTGTTTCAAAAATCAATTTCCTTACTTTACTTGAGTTCACATATATTTTATAACTCAAGTCTGAAATTTTCTAAATAGAAATTCGGATTTTATTTGCTTAAAATCCTTTTATAAAACTAAATAAATCGTTATGGTTTTATAATGGTTCTGGCGCTGCTTTTCTGAAAATTTGATTTTGACATAACTCAAAATCTACACGACGAAATTCAGATTTTTCTCTTTCATTTGAAAACTACTATCAAACCGGTCCTGACGTTTCTTGTTTCAAAGAATTTCGACTTCAAGTGAGTTCTGTATATTCAATTGAAGTTCAAATCGCCAATTTACGAACTGCAGCGCTGCGGCGAGTTCGTTTTATATATATAAACCTTTAAAACTTCGTTTATATAAATTCAACTCTATTTTGATATAATTTAAATATATATCAAACCATTTTTTCAACTCAACAAATATTTCTGATCTTCTATTTCATTTATATTTGAAATCTATATTCAAATTCCAATTCGATTATAATTCAAACTCTATATTCAAATTCTATTTCAACTATTTGAATCCAAATTCCATTTTTAATTTCATTTGAACTTCAAATATTTAAACTCATTTTTACTTTGAACTTCAAGTACCACATTTTACTTTCTTTGAATTCAAATACCATGTTTCAAATCTCTTTGAATTCCTCTTATTCAAATTCTTTCTATTAAACTCCATTTGAGTTTTGTTTGAATTCTTATATTTAACACCATTTGAATTCTATTTAAATTCTTATATTTAAATCCTCTTTATTAAAACCCATTATTTAAATCCCATTTGAATTTTCCTTATTTCAAATCCCCTTTCAAACCATTTGGATTTCCTATTTTGAAAATCCTATTTGAAATTCTATTTCAAATTCTACTTTGAAAATCCTATTTTCAAGGTTTATTTCAAATTCTATTTTGAAATCTCATATTCAAATTTCTACTTGAATTTCTGTATTCAATTCCATGTTCAAATTCAATACTCGAATTTCTATTTCAAATCTCTATTCAAATTTCATATTTAAATTCCATTCAAATCTCTATTCAAATTTCACATTTGAATTCTTCTTTGAAATACTATATTTCAAATTCTATTCAACTCCTCTTTGAAATTCCATATTTCAAATTCTATTTTGATTTTTTCTTTGAAATTCTATATTTCAAATTTCATTACGATTCTACCTTGCAATTCTATTTTTGAAATTCTATTTTCAAAGTCTATTTCAAATTCTCCTTTGAAAATTCTATTTTGAAGTTCTATCTCAAATTCTATTTGGAAATTCTATTTCAAATTCTCTATATTCAACACCATTTGAAAGTTCTATATCCAAATCCACTTTGGATTTTCTATTTGAATTCTAAATTCAAATTTCCATTTCCTTTTCTATTTGAATTCAAATTTTTTTATTTAAATTCCCTTTTGAATCATATTTTCAAAACACTTGTATTTCTATTTCTGAATTATCAAATGATAATTCTTTTCACTTCATTTATAACTTCGTTATAAAAGAATTATTTCTAAACTTCGTTTATAAAGAAACTACTTGTTTTATTTTTCAAAAACAAGTTTATATTTTTATTTCCATTTAAAATTCAAATTCTATTTAAAAATAGAATTTTCCCTTTTAAAATCTCCAATATCCTTCCACGATATTTTTAAATATCATTTCTTAAGCCCAGTGATAAATCACACAAAGCAACCAATTATTTATTTTTCTAACACATCATATATAAATATATATGCAAACAAATAAACAAACAGAAAATATATTTTTGAGGAATCCAGTTGGATTCCTCCAACCTGTTTTCCTGCATCCACAGATGTTAGCACATAAATAATACCAATTCTGCTTCGTGGCAGAATATCGCGGTATAGAAGGTCATCCACTAATCATAGCGTGGGGCGTATAGGGTAATCATCCGCTATGAAACTGCGGGCATCCGCTAATGAGACTGCGGGAATCCAACCAATCAATCAACCCAATATATATATATATATATAGCCTAAATAACTAATATATATAAAACAAGCAGAAAGCATCCACACAAGCAACAAACAATTATTTTTAATGGAATAAAAATAAATTTTAAAGGTGAGTGAGATTTACTCACCGGAATTCCCTTTGCTGAATATCCTGTTTTAATCTCAAATTAGCGGCTACTAATCTTCTCGAATGGATTCGCACCTGCGATAATTTTTATTTAAATTTACCGATTAAATGTTTATTTATTTAAATAAACTATTTAAATAAATAAATAACTTTTCTAATTTTTTCGCTAAATTAATTCTAACTTAACTAATTTGAACAAACCTATTTATTTTTAAACATTAAACTAATTAAGGCATTAAATTTTAGATTACCTTAATCCCTCTATTTTTTCTTTTTCTTCCTTTCCGGCATTTCACCAAACATCATTACTGCTTAAATCTTTTAGCACAACCTCAGCTCAGTCCTTTAGATTGAACTCCCTCCATCGATTTTCAACACTCGACATCGCCAAAAACCCCTTCCCATCCCATCGCTCTCGACCACCTTCGAAGTAACAGATCCCGAGTTCACCATCGAACCCTAGTTCATTCACCAGAGCGACTGTCGAACACCCAAACAAACTGACAAAGACCCCCTTCATCTTGCTGCCGAGCGTCAGAAAGGTCCAGGGTCTTTCGCGATACGATTTCAAGCTCTGGTGGACTACTGGCATCCATCGCGACGAACCCTTGGCAGTACTCGAGATTATCCAGCTCCAGGAAGTAACCTCCATCGCGATTTCTGCCAGTCCTTGGTCAAGCTTCTCGCGTCATCCTCCCAGCTCGCGATGAATTCAAATGCGATTGGGATATGGGGGCAGCGGCCATTTTTTTGATTTCGTTTGTTTTTCTGTTGAACGAAAGAATGGAGTCGCGGTGGTTTATATAAGCAAAAGAAGGGAACAACGAGTACGAGCCATTAAAATTGTTGTTTGCTTTGCTATGAAGAACGGAAACAAATTTTCCTGCTCGATGCAAAATAGGTCTGCGTTATTTTGATTAGGGGGGAAAACATTTCAGAAGAAATAGGTCGGCTGATGTAAACGTATTTTATTTTTGATTTGATTTTAATTAATATATTCTACAAAAATATCTCATGGTTCTTTACTCAAGATTCTGAACCGTTATTTAATCGTAACGTTATCCACTATTCTGACTTCAACGAAATAGATTATATAATTTAATTTGAACGTATATTTAAAATAGCCACATTAAATCAATTTAAATTCAAAACAAATAAATCTAAAAATAAATTTCAATTATCATTGTTCATATTTAAATCGTATATATACATTGATCATCTAAACTGTTTCGATTCAATTTTACCTTTGAATTAAATTGTTTAGTTCTCGTATCTCGATAATTATCAAATTAAATCTTATTTCGATTATTTAATCGATAATCAAATAAAATACCATTTATATTATAAATTCAATATTTAAAACTATATTAAATATTTAAAATAAATCGACAGAAAATCTGGGTCGTTACATATATGATTTCAAACTAATTTGAAATAAAACCCGGGAATTTGAATTTTGAAATTGAAATTTAACTTGTATAAGTTGAATATATGGAAATGTTAAAAGTGTATCAAATAAATTGAAATTTAACTTAGGTTAAATAAAATTGGATTGAATAAGAAATAACTCCGAATGAAATTAACTAAAGCGAGATGTTATAGATTTGAATTATTAATGTAAATTCGTCTTGTACACAACAAGTTGAATATATAATTTGGAGTTGTTAAATTGGAATCAAGTTGTGATGAATTTGCACCTAAGTGGGAAAAGTAGATTGGTTTTGAAATACAAATCAAGTTTGAGCTATAGAATGTAAGTGAACTAGTCGGGAGATTGATTAGTGAACTGGAAACCGAGAGTTGAATTGATTTGGAATCGACTGAAGTAGATGTTGAGTTGGCATTGAATGGAAGCAAATGCAAGAGATAAAATTATGCCCAATAAAAAGGTACATGTTTACAATATTACTTGGGTTTGATGATTTTATGAGACTATGGGGGCAAGCCGCTTGGCTTTTTGATTTTCTTTTGGATTGGAGAAGGCCTAGAAAAGGAAGTTGTGGTTGTACCGATTGAGCCGTGCAAAGGAGATGCTGCCGAAATTTTTCAGAATTTAAAGTGTCAGAAAATTTTCAGAATTTTTGGAAATTTTCGTTAGTAAGAATAAATTAATATATTAATTGAAATAAGTCGGTCCAGTTAAATTGAAGTTAAAAAGGTGAACAAAAAGGATTTTTGGACCTAGCTAATAGGGTATGTAGCATCTTTTCCTCCCTTAGCAATTTTGAGGACGAAATTATTTTAAGGGGGAAGGAATTTAACGACCTGGATTTTTCAGCCTTGAATTCTGAATATTTATTTTTTTTTAAATATTTTATTTGAATTACATATAGGAATTTATAACGAATTTATTTATAAAACAATGTTTAAACGTATAGTTTATAATATAATTTAAAACGAGCTCGAAATAGTCGCGGTAGTTCGAAATTTACAATATGAACTTGAATTGGATATACAAGATTCAATATAAATCGGATTTCTTTGATACAAGAAACGTTCGGTTCTGTTTAACTATAATTTTCTAATGGGAGTGAAAAATCGTGATTTTGTTTTATAGATTGTAAATTATGTCCAAATAAAATTTTCAAATAGTCGCTGTGGAATCGTATATAAGCCATAACGGTTAATTAAATATATTTAAATATCTATCTTGAATTTGGACAAGCCCTTTTAGACGTAGTGATAATTTAATTTTTAGAATTTTATTGTAATTTTTAATTAATTAAATATGCAACTTTTTATTTGGAGTATTTTGCATCTTGTATCAATTTTATGGGGTTTCATAATATAAGTTAAACTACCGATATTATTATATTTTTAGGATTAGGGCACCTCGCTCGACACGGTAGTATTTTTATTTTTGTCCATAGCAGTCCATAAATACATGAAAGTCGGTACGATAGATACCGCCTAAACTTCAAAATCGCAAGATCATATCCAATACAGTAAAAATATCTTAGCAGGCAAATGAAAATCAACTGGAAAATGGGCAGAAATCTTTACCCCATTTAAAACTAAATCCATGATAGGATATGATGTCTCATATGGTCAAAAAGGTTAAGCTGATATAATTAATATATTTTGGACTTGTTGTATTTCGTTCTGTCAGATTTAAGTCCTGCAGAATATCGAAAACCGTGTGCACATCTCTAATAAGAACAACATGAAAACCCTTAGATAGATCTTAACAAATCTAGGTAAAAATCCTTATGCCTCTACTGTGAGATATGCAGATTCGAAAGGAGGGTCTTGACTTTTTAAAATATTTATATATGCATCGCTTTCTAGCAATGGACAAATCTTTGAGAGGAGAATCCATACCCATATTGGAATCAGCAGGATAGTATAGGATGCTCCCTCCCCATGTTATACCGAAAATTTAAATATAAACAACACATGCTACCTCCAATCCAATCCACTACTTTCAACATCACGCCCAGCTACTTCCTGTAGGCTAAATGAAATGAAATGCATAACTACTCTTTTTCACATCCTACGAGCTGATCTACCCATGCACACTATAGCTATTTCTCTTTTTCTACTATGTATATTCATGAATCAGTCTCAATCCATCAACGGGAAAACACGCTGCTTGTTTAATCACCATCAATGCAGGGCTAAGACAACTGCATGCACCCTATGTTTAGCTGTGTCCTATATGTTGTAACATTGTGAAAGACATTGCGCTCATCTCCTCCAATCTTTACACTATATATATATACACGTTGTCTTTCAGCTTCATTGCGGTGGCCTTTTCTCATCTCCTCCCGCCAATTAAAACTCCATCTAATTTTCCAACTTAAGACCGAACCAGATAATAGAAAATAAAATTTAAAGTATATATATAGGATAACAATATACAAACGCGGGACTGGACTGGGAGGGCACTAGCGTGATGTAGGAAGAAGAGGAGCAGGGGAGTTTTGTGCGGAGCGGATGGGAATGATGTAGCACGTGTGAAGGCATGGGTACATGTTGGTTTAGAATTTAAAATAAAATAAAATATGGGTGCTTAGCAGGTGGGTTTGTGAACTGAGTGGTGGAAGCAAGCGGCCGCGGGGTATCACTATGTGGTATGCACGCGGTTGTGATTTGCGTGAAGCATTGATGAAGCGGATGGAGCATTTCAGTGGGGCGGTCCGTAGAAACAGTGGAAGCAACTATGAAGGAGTGGGGGAAGTTAAAAACTGAAGCAGGTCACAAGTTGGTTTTGGTTTCAGCTAAAACGAAGGGGAGTATGGTGAACTTGAAGTCCAGTGGTGATGTTAAGCCGCAACAGTTTTAGTGGCGCAGTAGTTTTAGTTGTGGCAACAAGGATTGGATTTCGACAGTGAAGAGAAGGGTTTGGGAAGAAAGAAGTTTATAAGCGTTGGTCTGGTATTCTGGAGGGATGTCCAGTTTTGCTTTTGAACTCATCTGGATATGGCGTATTCCAATTTGAGAGGAACAAAGGCAAGCTAGGACCATGCTTTCGAATTGGAAAAATATGTGGACTAAATCGAAGACCTAATATAAATGGTGAGTAGTAGTACTTAAACCATGACTAAGTTAATAATTTGGTAATTAAACTAAGAACTAATTAATATAGCCAAATATATTTATTTAAATTTAATGTACAAACTTATAACCGTTATAACTTTGTCATACATGAGTAGAATCACGCGAACCAGTCATGCGGGAATAATAGCAACAAATCTACGTTATATGTAATAACCCGGAAAATACGGGCCAATTTAAAAATTTTAAATTGGTAATCTCAAAAGAATTTGAACCATTGAAATAGATTATTTCAATAAAATAGTGAATTTGAAATAGTGAGTCGGTTTGAAAATTTGAATTCATACTTTGACTGACTGTGCAGGGTGGAAAATATAACGGATTTTAGCGAAACCAAAAATATTTAAATCTGTTAGTCAATACCTTTCTAACGAATCTGAAAAATCGAAGTTTCATAACGGGAATCAAAAGTTATGGCCGAATGAATTTTCAGAAGGGTCGGTATATAGAATATATAGCCCTGGAAAATTGATATTTTGCATACGACCTCGGAATTCGACGAAACCACTTTTGTTGGGTCCGGGATGTTAAACTATTGCTAGGTTTCAAATTTCATAATTTTTGAAGCTAGTATGTGAGCATGGCAAAAGAAAATGTGTTTGGTCAATTTCTGTTAAATTGGATCGACCAAAAAATGGCCATTTTTCAATCGACCTCAGAATTCGACGAAACTAGTTTTGTTGGGACCGTAGTGTCAAAACATAGCTAGATTTATTTTTCTGGAATTTTTCGAATCAGTTTGTGGCCCTGGCAAATTGAAATGTACATTGATAGTTAAAAATTAAATGTTTTATACTTTAATTTGAAAAATAACTGACTGTAACAGTCGAATTGGCCTACGAAACATATCCCATTGTGTCCGGAATGGGGGTATTTAGCTAGGGGCGACAGTCGTTGGGTTTAAAAAGGAGTTCGTTTGAGAAAACACTATTTAAAAATTTAATATAGTCCTCGGCCAATCAGAATTTTCCTTTCATAAATTTTAAAAATAAAAAAAAGAAAACCCCCCCGATCAACGGCGAAACCCGCTCCCGACCTTCTCTCCTCCGCCACAGTCGCTTCCAGACTTTGCCACCGCCACCATTCGACGCGTCTCAGCCCCCTCTTCAAATCCGACCCCAGCATCGCCACCCTCGTCGCCTCCTCCGCCTGAATCGAGGCCAGGAAGTCCCGACCTTCCCAGCGCCGCCGCCGCTCCGATCTGCCACCGTACCCCCTCAAACCACCACCGACTGAAAGCCCTTTCTTCCCTCTTCCATGTCCAACTCGCCGATCGTCCCCACGAGCCACTGATTTCGCGAAAACTGTAAACCTAGTTTTGAAGCTTCGTGAAAGTGAGTTTTTCTTTGATCTTTACACTTTGAAAAATCATATCTTTTTGATGTGTTGACGAAACTCGATGAAACAGGAAACATCGGGACCGTAAGGAAGCTCTCTACCCAATAGAAGAAGCCGCGGATTTTTCTGACATCGTATCGATTTTTAGCACTCCGAAAACCAATGTGAGAAATCTAAATTAACGTGAAATTGAATGGAAAATGTCGTGTATAATATATATTAGTGAAATATAAATTACATACGTGTCGTATACCTCATGTACATGCGTAGTGTAAGCTATATAAGCGAAGTATGAATTTTACATGCATAGAATAATCAATATATGTGTTGAAATGCAAGTGAAATATAGCAATTATATATATATATATATATATATATATATATATACTCCCCTCGTCCACAAACCATGGACGATATTTATTGTTGTGATTTGGTGTGAAATATTGGATGAAAAATACGAATGGTTGAATAATTGTTTGTGGTTGATATTGTTTGGTTGTGGTTGAAAAATACCCATTGGTGATTGAAATGAATTGGAAATGTTTGTGGAAATAAAAATAAACATGCCGCCTGCGTGCGAATTAGATGCATGAATCCCCATTGTCAAAAACCGCGAGGTTTTAAGGTAGAGCGAGGAGCTGTACTAGGGACGGTGCCGGTTTTAACTACCCTGCCGTTATGCTGCCGAAATTTGGAATAATCTTTGTGTGTTAGAATTATTTTCATATGTTGAAATTATTTTCATGCATTGAAATTAAAGTCATATATTGAAACTATATCCATGTGTGGAAATGTTTGTGTGTTGAAAAGTGTTGTGTGAAGATTAGATTCATTTGTGAATGAATGAAGTGTTTAAACAATAAAAATTACATTTTTATATATATATGAAGTATGAAAAATATTCGCCTTATATAAATAGTTTTCAACAATAAAAATCCCATCTTTCCAATATGAACAACATAAATAAAATGTCCATGTGTGGATGTGCTCATTTGTTGAGAAGTGTGTGTAGTGGAAAGGTTCATGTGTTGAATAAAAAGATCGAACAATAAAAATTACATTTTTATTAAAACTATGAAGTGTTGAAAACATCCATTGGTCGAATAAATATTTTGAATGATAAAAATATCATTTTTATCATATTTGTGATATGCTAAAGATATGCGGACGTTGGAATAAATATTTGTGAAAGAAATATTCTTTTTAACATGCATAGGAACTAAGTAAAATAGTCATGTGTTGAAATCTAGGTTAGTTCGTCAAAATTATCATCTTTGAAATGTGAAGTGTTAAAAATAGCCACTTGTTCAAATAAACGTGCATGAGTTGAAATATACATTAATTAGCTAATGATATGATTTTAGCCTATGTATGCAACATTAGAATGAATGGTGTTTTTAAAACCGAAGTAAATCAAATATGAAATTGAATGGAAAATGATAAGTGATAGAAATTGTATATATGTATATGCATATCTATTGAACAGGTTAAAGCAAAAGGGGCTAGAGAAGAGAAATAAAATTTTGTGCCCGACAAATAGGTACACATTTACCGCTTTGTTTGGGTGATGATTTTATGAGCCTGTTGGCTAGCCGCTTGGCTTTTTCTTTTTCTTTTTGATATGAGACGCCCGTGTGGCTATTTGGGAATTTTCCCAGACCCTCCCGTACAAAGGAGGTTATGGCGAAATTTTCCGAAATTTAAAGGCGTTAGTGAAATAATTGAAGTGGAAACGATATAGGAATTTTTGAATGAACTATATTTATATAAATATATAAATATAAATAGAATTAAAACGAAACGTGGCCGTGTAGTTCGTGTTTTGAAACCGTGATTTCAAACGACTAGTGCGGGAAATCCGGCCATTGGATTTTCCCGAAACCGCAACCGTTGGGTTCGTCGTGGAAATATCTTTCCAACGGCACCAACTTTGTGAAGATCCGACGGTTGGATTGTCTGGAATGTTTAATTCAAAACTGAAGAAAAACAGAGCCAGAAACGATTATATTTATATATATATAAATATAATTAAATTAAATCGATTATCGACGCTGCAGTTCGTAAATTGAAATCGTAACTTCAAATGTCTAGTGTGGAAGATCCGACCGTCGGATTTTCCCAAACCTGAAACTGTTGGATTCGTTTTGAAATGACCTTCCTAATGATGTAAATTTTGTGAAGATCCAACGGTTAGATTTTCAGATATGTGTAAAACAAAATTAGCGCTAGTGCATCGACACGACCTAAAACGTCGTTTAATTACATATGGCCGTTTTTAAATTAAATAAAAATGGCGATATATCTTTATAAAATACTATAAACGATATAGAGTGGAAATAAACCAATTTTGTTGTGTTTGCTTGATATGTGATGGTTGAATGTATTTGACATGAAAATTATAACTAGACAACTGAAAAGTGAATGTTAAATGGTCCAACCATGTGATTAATTGATTTGAAAATCTAAATATACGTGGGTTATTTGAAAAGGCCGAGTTTATCTCATTTCGAATAATCGATCGACGTTGAGAAGTCGAAGAGTCGAAGACGGCTGAAGACCGACGATCTCCACATTGGATGGATGGGCGCTACTGATGCTCGTGATTGGAGTAGCTACCATGAAGGAATTGAAGTAGTAGCCGTCCAAACATACTGTTGATTGTATGGATATGCGAGGAATTGGTGCCTCCGGTTTCGTTCAGACCCAGAACGGACTTGTAAATGGACTATGTGTCTGACATTGGATTTTGTTCTGTGTTGATTGATCTCTGTTAAATATATATCTGTTTGGCGGCGGGGAATTTATTCTCTTGCTTAACGCCCTTCTCTGAGATGTACGAGCTCAGAGGTTATACATTGACAGAAATCAGTCGCATGGAGTGGATTGCCTGTGTGGCACGCCTAAGTGGCATATGATCAAGGCTTCTGTTGCAAAGCAAAGTCTTGTGGTTAATGATCAAAGCATGGTCTGTGTGACGTAGCTTTGTGTATAACGTGAATTCGCGAGCCTCACACCCCGGTATGAGTCAAAAACGGGAGAAGGACC
Source organism: Allium sativum (assembly GCA_030737875.1). Taxonomy (NCBI): domain Eukaryota; kingdom Viridiplantae; phylum Streptophyta; class Magnoliopsida; order Asparagales; family Amaryllidaceae; genus Allium; species Allium sativum. The sequence goes on along the minus strand of CM060926.1, from coordinate 920,977,612 downwards.
CAAGGGGTGCATGACGTTTCTTTCTAGCTATGGTGGTGTCAGTGACCTCCCAGCCCTGACATTTATATCTACTTTTCACCTGTGTGGTCGTTGGAATACGAGGCACCTCGATTATAGGTCTGTAAGGACCGGGAAACGTGTGTTCAGGAATTGCCAATCCTCAAAAGTAAGAGAGGACCGGCCTTGGAGGATCCAGGGGATTGCTGTGTGCGGTCCCGAGGCATTTGCTAGAGTGTCTCGAACGAAGAGGAGCTTGCCCCTTGCCTCGACTCATGAAGGAACCCAGATTCCAATACGAAATATGCGGACGTGATTGTATTACTAATAGGGCGACATAGTAGATGGTAGCTATGCCGCCTAGGATTAATATTTATGATTGAATTTGCTTTTGAAACATATATGCACTAGTAATAATATCAAGCACTTTTGTTTTATTCGTATGAAGCATTTTTGGCCATTATAAGGTAAAAACTCTATCCTCCGGCTTGCGTTGCATTGTGTGATGGGACCTGAGTCTTATAATGGCTTCATTTTATAAAAAGCATTGCGTTGATTTAATCGTTTATTTTATTTCATGCACTAGCACTCATTGGAGTAAACCCGTTCCGTGAAAGTGGCGTGGTCCTTTGATTTTCCTTTTTATTGTTGTTAATAAGTTGAGTAGATTTCTCATACCAGTCCCATGACTGACTCGTAGTTTGTTTCACCTTGCAAACTCGGGTGCCCTCATTTTCACACGGGCAGCCTAGTTACAGGTTTCTGACGCACCTTTTGGCTCATGGCGAGGCTTGACTACACCGTGCTGACTTGGACTTTCTCCGCCATTATTGTATCTATATTATGATTCCGCCTCTGGCGATGTAGACTGATATTCCTTTTGTGTACTCTTTATGTATGATTCCGCCTCTGGCGATGGTGATTGATTATGTATCATTATGCACTAAGTTGTATCCTGTACTGTGCTTCTCTGATGTGATGATATCTATATGATTCCGCTGTCATATGTGTGTAAATTATTCTATTTTCTGTTTATGCTATTATCTGTGATCTGCTAATGATGATTAATGTGTTATATTCCAACGATTATCCTTAACACCATGTCACGTGGTTTTGGGATCGTCACAGCTGGTATCAGAGCTTTGCTTAACCTTAGTTCTGGAGTCTAACACATTAAACACTTCGTCAAAATAGAATCAGTAGTATTCTAAGGCGATTCGCTCATTAGAGATAGGACTAGTAAAGTCCTAGAATGAGCCGAGCAGAATAGCAAAAACAATTGATCAGTCCATCGTTATCTATCCGTAAAATTTTCTGCTTAACTATGCAATAGATTATCATTTCTGTTAGCTGACTTTTCCGTTGCTCATACAGAATTTGACAAATGGCTACAAGAGCAGCCGCCGCTAGAGGAGGCCGTGTCGGCCGAGGCCGAGGAAGAGGAGAAGTCCCAGCTCAAGAAGGACCTTTGATACAACCTCCGGCAGCTCAATACTTTGAGCTTGACCGTGTAGCTAAGAGATATAAAAACTTAGGAGGCAAGACCTTCTCGGGGACTGACACCATAATAGAGGCCCTTGCATGGCTCAAAACATGCGAGAAAATTCTTGAAGGCCTAAGGCTAGGAGACGAAGACAAAGCTATTATGGGAGCCTGGCTTATGCAGGAACAAGCTGAATTATGGTGGGAATCTCTTACCGCCGGAAATAGAGAAGCTGGAAGAACATGGGATGGATTTAAAGAACTCTTCAAGGAGAAATGTGCCCCAGAACAAGCTCTAGAAAGAATGCACGATGACTTCGCCAATCTCCAGCAAGGGGATCTTTCCATGCAGGATTATCTGAATAAATTTACAATGTTGTCGCCCTATGCTCCAGAGCTCGTCGCCACTGCGAAATCCAAAAATAAGAGGTTTATCCTTGGGCTAAGACGACAATATCATGATAGGGCCATGGCCCATGTCAAGCTGGAATTCAACGAGCTGGTGGAAATGACATGCAACTATGAAGACCTTGATCAAAGGCATCTGGATCAGGATCGCGCTAGAAGCGAAGTCGGAAACAAGCGCAAGCCTGCTGTAAATCAAGGCGAGTCAAGCCAAGCAGCATCTTCAAAACCTCAGACTGGCAAGCCGCCAAGAGGAAATTGCTTTAATTGTGGTAAGCCGGGGCACTACTCAAACGTCTGCATAGCTCCGAAGAGGCAGAAAACAAACTCTCAAAGCTCGAGCCAAGGCTCCCAGAACCCTCGCTCGTGCTTCAATTGCCGCAAGACCGATCATCTGGTCAAAGACTGTCCTTTGCGGAAGAAAGCTACAGTAGCTCATGTCTATGACGCGTCTAGCCCGCCAGCTGCTTCCGATGGAGCAGGTAAACCTGATGTTTTGGGAGGTACCCTTACAATTAAAAATATTCCTGTTTCTGTATTGTTTGACACAGGTGCGTCGCGTAGTTTTATTGCTAGAAACACAGTGCACAAATTAAAGTTAAAACAGCGAAGGCTCAAAGAATAGTTGGAAGTACATAACCCGATAGGGGGTCCTATTACTCTCAGTACATGTTGTAGAGTGCCAGTCTCTTATTCTTTCTACAAGTTTCCTTTTGATTTAATCGTTATGGATTTTCCCGAATTCGATATTATTCTCGGGCTGGATTGGTTAACGAAGTACGAAGCCGAGGTAAATTGTGCGGAAAGAATCGTTAAAATTCGAACGAAGCTTGGACATATATATATATACCCTGTCATGGTTCGAATCCGAATAGAGAAGTATTTTGGTCAGCATTAGAACTTATCCCCACTTCCATGGAAAAGATTTTGATTGTTAGAAACTATGCGGATGTGTTTGAAGAAGTTGAAAACTTACCTCCGCAAAGAGAAATAGAATTCCGAATCGATTTAATTCCCAATGCCAGACCAGTGGTGCATCCAATTCGCAGAATGACTCCGAAAGAAAAAGAAGAATTAGGCGATCAAACTCGTCAATTGTTGTGGAAGGGTCTAATCAGACCTAGTTTTTCTAATTGGGGTGCAGTTGTTGTATTTGTCCCAAAGTCAGACGGTACTCTTATATTATGTGTTGATTACCGGGACCTCAACAAACAGACGCTCAAAAATAAATATCCATTACCCCGCATTGATGATTTGCTAGACCAATTGAATGGGGCGAAAGTATTTTCCCGAATGGACCTAGCCACAGGCTTTCATCAATTGAGAATAGCAGAAGAGTGTGTTCCTTTGACAGCTTTCAGAGGTCCAGACATATTTTATGAATGGTTAGTAATGCCGTTTGGCCTATGCAACGCTCCAGCATACTTTGTCGATCTAATGAATAGAGTGTTCAGGGGAGTTCTGAATAAATTTGTCCTCGTCTTCATCGATGATATTTTAATCTACTCCAAATCAAAACCCGAGCATGAAAAACACTTAGAACAAGTATTGGAGATTCTAAGGAAGAACGTCTTCAAAGCCAAATTCTCTAAATGTGTCTTCTGGCAAGAAGAAGTTAAATTTCTCGGCCATGTCGTGTCAGAGAAAGGAATTTCTGTTGACCCAAGCAAAATAACAACGATTCAAGACTGGAAACAACCCACTACTCCCACAGAAGTTAGAAGTTTAATGGGGTTGGCTAGTTATTATCGAAAGTTCGTTAAGGATTTTTCGAAGATATCCGGTCCGTTAACGAAGCTCACAAAGAAACATGAGAAGTTTAAGTGGACTTCCGACTGTGAAGACGCTTTCCAGGAATTGAAATCGAAACTGACCACCGCTCCAGTGTTAACTATTATTGATGGCAATCAGGATTTAACGGTTTGGACAGATGCTTCTATTAGAGGTCTTGGTGCAGTGTTAATGCAGAAAGGCCAAGTAGTCGCTTATGCAAACCGCCAACTGAAACCGCATGAGAAGAATTATGTGACTCATGATCTTGAGTTGCTAGCCATCGTTTTTGCTTTGAAAATCTGGAGGCATTATTTATTGGGCGAGAAATTTATACTGTACACAGATCATCAATCGCTGAAGTATTTATATACCCAGAAAGATCTGAATCTGAGACAGCAGCGTTGGCTAGAATTTCTTGCAGCGTATGATCTTGATATCCTGTATACGCCGGGGAAGGCTAACGTGGTAGCAGATGCCCTTAGTAGAAAGACCGCAATCGTTGCCCAACTTATAATTACACCTGGATTGATTGATAGGATTTCATCCCTTCAAAAAGACGATGAATTCATTCAGAGGATCAGTCAGAGAGTCAAGGAAGGTGAAACCACGAGTTTCCGTATTGACAATAGGGGGGTTCTCAGGTTAAATAATAGGATTTGCATTCCGAATATTCCTGGCCTTCGAAGAGAAGTGCTGGACGAATGCCATAAATCCAAATTTTGCATCCATCCAGGTGTGAGTAAAATGTACAACGATATCAAACGCACTTTTTGGTGGAAGGCAATGAAAAGAGATATTTCTTTGTATGTTAGCAGATGCCCTACTTGTCAATTGGTCAAGAGTGACCAACAGAAGCTAGCTGGACTGTTGCAACCGTTGGAAGTCCCAGGATGGAAATGGGAACAGATTTCCATGGATTTCATAGATGGGTTGCCGCGAACCAAGAAAGGTAATGACAACATTTGGGTAATCGTAGATTGCTTCACGAAGACTGCCCATTTTATACCTGTCAGATCCAATAGAACCGCTCAAAATCTAGCGCAGATATACTTCAAAGAAATTGTTAAGCTGCATGGAATTCCCATCAGCATAGTCAGTGATAGAGATCCCGTATTTACTAGCAAATTCTGGGAGGCTTTCCAGACAGAAATGGGAACAAAACTGAATATGAGCACCGCTTATCACCCACAAACAGATGGCCAAACTGAGCGGGTGAATAGAATTCTAGAAGATTTATTGCGGGCTTGTATAATTGATTTTGGTGGGTCATGGGAAGATCATTTGCATTTGGCCGAATTCTCATATAACAATAGCTATCAACCAAGTTTGAGAATGTCGCCATTTGAAGCATTATATGGCAGACCTTGCAGATCTCCAGCATGTTGGGTAGAACCTGGCAACAGACTTGTACTAGGACCCGATATGATTAGAGAAGCATCTGATAAAGTCGACTTCATCAAGAAGCGTTTGAAAACCGCCCAAAGCCGACAGAAAAGTTATGCAGACTCTAGAAGGAGAGATTTGACATTTGCTGTTGGTGATCATGTTTATTTGAAGGTTTCTCCGATGAGAGGAGTAATCAGATTTGGCAAGACTGGGAAGTTGGCACCGAGATTTATTGGTCCCTTTCCTATACTTGAGCGAATTGGAACTCTTGCTTATAGGGTTCAATTGCCAGATTGGTTGCCTGGAGTGCACAATGTATTTCACGTATCTCAACTTAGAAGACATGTGCATGATCCGGATCTTGTTGTAGAAGAAGCAGCGCAACGGGATGTGGAGATAACTCCAGAATTAGCACTCAGAAGAGAGCCATTAAAAATTGTTGGCAAAGAAACTAGGGAACTCAGAAGCAAAATGGTTCATTTAGTTAAAGTGCAGTGGAGCAGTGATCCTAGAGACTGTACTTGGGAAACTGAGGAAAGCATTAAGCAAGCTTACCCCAAATGCAGAGTGGATATCTCTGACTAACTCCGGTGCAAGGTACTTTTGCAATACTTTGCATTTACATTTTATTTCCTACTTTACTGTTGTTTCCTTTTCGAGGACGAAAAGTTTTAAGTGGGGGAGATTGTAATAACCCGGAAAATACAAGCCAACTTAAAATTTTTAAATTGGTAATCTCAAAAGAATTTGAACCATTGAAATAGAATATTTCAATAAAATAGTGAATTAGAAATAGTGAGTCGGTTTGAAAATTTGAATTCATAATTTGACTGACTGTGCAGGGTGGAAAATATAATGGATTTTAGCGAAACCAAAAATATTTAAATCTGTTAGTCAATACCTTTCTAAAGAATCTGAAAAATCGAAGTTTCATAACGGGAATCAAAAGTTATGGCCGAATGAATTTTCAGAAGGGTCGGTATATAGAATATATAGCCCTGGAAAATTGATACTTTGCATACGACCTCGGAATTCGACGAAACCACTTTTGTTGGGTCCGGGATGTTAAACTATTACTAGGTTTCAAATTTCATAATTTTTGAAGCTAGTATGTGAGCATGGCAAAAGAAAATGTGTTTGGTCAATTTCTGTTAAATTTGATCGACCAGAAAATGGCCATTTTTAAAACGACCTCAGAATTCGACGAAACTAGTTTTGTTGGGACCATAGCGTCAAAACATAGCTAGATTTATTTTTCTGGAATTTTTCGAATCAGTTTGTGGCCCTGGCAAATTGAAATGTACATTGAAAGTTAAAAAATTAAATGTTTTATACTTTAATTTGAAAAATAACTGACTGTAACAGTCGAATTGGCCTACGAAACATATCCCATTGTGTCCGGAATGGGGGTATTTAGCTAGGGGCGACAGTCGTTGGGTTTAAAAAGGAGTTCGTTTGAGAAAACACTATTTAAAAATTTAATATAGTCCTCGGCCAATCAGAATTTTCCTTTCATAAATTTTAAAAATAAAAAAAAAGAAAACCCCCCCGATCAACGGCGAAACCCGCTCCTGACCTTCTCTCCTCCGCCGCCGCCGCCACAGTCGCTTCCAGACTTTGCCACCGCCACCATTCGACGCGACTCAGCCCCCTCTTCAAATCCGACCCCAGCATCGCCACCCTCGTCGCCTCCTCCGCCTGAATCGAGGCCAGGAAGTCCCGACCTTCCCAGCGCCGCCGCCGCTCCGATCTGCCACCGCCCCCCCTCAAACCACCACCGACTAAAAGCCCTCTCTTCCCTCATCCACGTCCAACTCGCCGATCGTCCCCACGAGCCACTGATTTCGCGAAAACTGTAAACCTAGTTTTGAAGCTTCGTGAAAGTGAGTTTTTCTTTGATCTTTACACTTTGAAAAATCATATCTTTTTGGTGTGTTGACGAAATTCGATGAAACAGAAAACATCGGGACCGTAAGGAAGCTCTCTACCCAATAGAAGAAGCCGCGGATTTTTCTGACATCGTATCGATTTTTAGCACTCCGAAAACCAATGTGAGAAATCTAAATTAACGTGAAATTGAATGGAAAATGTCATGTATAATTTATATTAGCGAAATATAAATTACATACGTGTCGTATACCTCATGTACATGCGTAGTGTAAGCTATATAAGCGAAGTATGAATTTTACATGCATAGAATAATTGATATATGTGTTGAAATGCAAGTGAAATATAGCAATTATATATATATATATACTCCCCTCGTCCACAAACCATGGACGATATTTATTGTTGTGATTTGGTGTGAAATATTGGATGAAAAATACGAATGGTTGAATAATTGTTTGTGGTTGATATTGTTTGGTTGTGGTTGAAAAATACCCATTGGTGATTGAAATGAATTGGAAATGTTTGTGGAAATAAAAATAAACATGCTGCCTGCGTGCGAATTAGATGCATGAATCCCCATTGTCAAAAACCGCGAGGTTTTAAGGTAGAGCGAGGAGCCGTACTACGGACGGTGCCGGTTTTAACTACCCTGCCGTTATGCTGCCGAAATTTTGAATAATCTTTGTGTGTTAGAATTATTTTCATATGTTGAAATTATTTTCATGCGTTGAAATTAAAGTCATATATTGAAACTATATCCATGTGTGGAAATGTTTGTGTGTTGAAAAGTGTTGTGTGAAGATTAGATTCATTTGTGAATGAAGTGTTTAAACAATAAAAACTACATTTTTATTTATATACGAAGTATGAAAAATATTCGCCTTATATAAATAGTTTTCAACAATAAAAAACCCATCTTTCCAATATGAACAACATAAATAAAATGTCCATGTGTGGATGTGCTCATTTGTTGAGAAGTGTGTGTAGTGGAAAGGTTCATGTGTTGAATAAAAAGATCGAACAATAAAAATTACATTTTTATTAAAACTATGAAGTGTTGAAAACATCCATTGGTCGAATAAATATTTTGAATGATAAAAATATCATTTTTATCATATTTGTGATATGCTAAAGATATGCGGACGTTGGAATAAATATTTGTGAAAGAAATATTCTTTTTAACATGCATAGGAACTAAGTAAAATAGTCATGTGTTGAAATCTAGGTTAGTTCGTCAAAATTATCATCTTTGAAATGTGAAGTGTTAAAAATAGCCACTTGTTCAAATAAACGTGCATGAGTTGAAATATACATTAATTAGCTAATGATATGATTTTAGCCTATGTATGCAACATTAGAATGAATGGTGTTTTTAAAACCGAAGTAAATCAAATATGAAATTGAATGGAAAATGATAAGTGATAGAAATTGTATATATGTATATGCATATCTATTGAACAGGTTAAAGCAAAAGGGGTTAGAGAAGAGAAATAAAATTTCGTGCCCGACAAATAAGTACACATTTACCGCTTTGTTTGGGTGATGATTTTATGAGCCTGTTGGCTAGCCGCTTGGCTTTTTCTTTTTCTTTTTGATATGAGACGCCCGTGTGGCTATTTGGGAATTTTCCCAGACCCTCCCGTACAAAGGAGGTTATGGCGAAATTTTCCGAAATTTAAAGGCGTTAGTGAAATAATTGAAGTGGAAACGATATAGGAATTTTTGAATGAACTATATTTATATAAATATATAAATATAAATAGAATTAAAACGAAACGTGGCCGTGCAGTTTGTGTTTTGAAACCGTGATTTCAAACGACTAGTGCGGGAAATCCGGCCATTGGATTTTCCCGAAACCGCAACCGTTGGGTTCGCCATGGAAATATCTTTCCAACGGCACCAACTTTGTGAAGATCCGACGGTTGGATTGTCTGCAATGTTTAATTCAAAACTGAAGAAAAACAGCGCCAGAAACGATTATATTTATATATATATATATAAATATAATTAAATTAAATCGATTATCGACGCTGCAGTTCGTAAATTGAAATCGTAACTTCAAATGGCTAGTGTGGAAGATCCGATCATCGGATTTTCCCGAACCTGAAACCGTTGGATTCGTTTTGAAATGACCTTCCTAATAATGTAAAATTTGTGAAGATCCAACGGTTAGATTTTCAGATATGCGTAAAACAAAATTAGTGAAAAGCAGCGCTAGTGCATCGACACGACCTGAAACGTCGTTTAATTATATATGGCCGTTTTTAAATTAAATAAAAATGGCGATATATCGTTATAAAATACTATAGACGATATAGAGTGGAAATAAACCAATTTTGTTGTGTTTGCTTGATATGTGATGGTTGAATGTATTTGACATGAAAATTATAACTAGACAACTGAAAAGTGAATGTTAAATGGTCCAACCATGTGATTAATTGATTTGAAAATCTAAATATACGTGGGTTATTTGAAAAGGCCGAGTTTATCTCATTTCGAATAATCGATCGACGTTGAGAAGTCGAAGAGTCGAAGACGGCTGAAGACAGACGATCTCCGCATTGGATGGATGGGCGCTACTGATGCTCGTGATTGGAGTAGCTACCATGAAGGAATTGAAGTAGTAGCCATCCAAACATACTGTTTATTGTACGGATATGCAAGGAATTGGTGCCTCCGGTTTCGTTCAGACCCAGAACGGACTTGTAAATGGACTGTGTGTCTGACATTGGATTTTGTTCTGTGTTGATTGATCTCTATTAAATATATATCTGTTTGGCGGCGGAGAATTTATTCTCTTGCTTAACGCCCTTCTCTGAGACGTACGAGCTCAGAGGTTATACATTGACAGAAATCAGTCGCATGGAGTGGATTGCCTGTGTGGCATATGATCAAGGCTTCTGTTGCAAAGAAAAGTCTTGTGGTTGATGATCAAAGCATGGTCTGTGTGACGTAGCTTTGTGTATAACGTGAATTCGCGAGCCTCACACCCCGGTATGAGTCAAAAACGGGAGAAGGACCCAAGGAGTGCATGACGTTTCTTTCTAGCTATGGTGGTGTCAGTGACCTCCCAGCCCTGACATTTATATCTACTTTTCACCTGTGTAGTCGTTGGAATACGAGGCGCCTCGATTATAGGTCTGTAAGGACCGGGAAACGTGTGTTCAGGAATTGCCAATCCTTAAAAGTAAGAGAGGACCGGCCTTGGAGGATCCAGGGGATTGCTGTGTGCGGTCCCGAGGCATTTGCTAGAGTGTCTCGAACGGAGAGGAGCTTGCCCCTTGCCTCGACTCATGAAGGAACCCAGATTCCAATACGAAATATGCGGACGTGATTGTATTACTAGTAGGGCGACATAGTAGATGGTAGCTATGCCGCCTAGGATTAATATTTATGATTGAATTTGCTTTTGAAACATATATGCACTAGTAATAATATCAAGCACTTTTGTTTTATTCGTATGAAGCATTTTTGGCCATTATAAGGTAAAAACTCTATCCTCCGGCTTGCGTTGCATTGTGTGATGGGACCTGAGTCTTATAATGGCTTCATTTTATAAAAAGCATTGCGTTGATTTAATCGTTTATTTTATTTCATGCACTAGCACTCATTGGAGTAAACCCGTTCCGCGAAAGTGGCGTGGTCCTTTGATTTGCCTTATTATTGTTGTTAATAAGTTGAGTAGATTTCTCATACCAGTCCCATGACTGACTCGTAGTTTGTTTCACCTTGCAAACTCGGGTGCCCTCATTTTCACACGGGCAGCCTAGTTACAGGTTTCTGACGCACCTTTTGGCTCATGGCGAGGCTTGACTACACCGTGCTGACTTGGACTTTCTCCGCCATTATTGTATCTATATTATGATTCCGCCTCTGGCGATGTAGACTGATATTCCTTTTGTGTACTCTTTATGTATGATTCCGCCTCTGGCGATGGTGACTGATTATGTATCATTATGCACTAAGTTGTATCCTGTACTGTGCTTCTCTGATGTGATGATATCTATATGATTCCGCTGTCATATGTGTGTAAATTATTCTATTTTCTGTTTATGCTATTATCTGTGATCTGCTAATGATGATTAATGTGTTATATTCCAATGATTATCCTTAACACCGTGTCACAGGGTTTTGGGATCGTCACATTATAGCACTAACGTGACTGAAAACATAGCTATTGGAATTTCGTAGAAAAATCAAACATCTGTTTGATTTTAAAACGAGACAAAAGCGGAACCATCAACTGCGAACAAGGTGAGTAAACTCACTAACTCTGCTTCGTTTATATTTTTATATAAACGAAATTTTAAATTTATTTTATACTGTGAAATGGTTGCTTAGTTGAAATGGTTGATAAAAATTGGTTGATATGATTACATCGTTGATCAATGATTAGTTCTGATATTTCATATTGATGTGAAATAATATTATTGATGTTATTAACATATGTGGATGCAGGGAAACAGGTTGGAGGTACCAAACTGGGTTCCTTAACATTTCTATTATTGTTTACTGTGATAAATTATGTTGTGTTAAATTCCCTGACCCTAGAAATTTGGTATTTAATACCGCAAAAAATATTTTCGAATAAAAAAGGGGGTTTGAAATATAAAAAGGGAAATTTAGTTCCAAAGTAGAGAATTGAATTTTTGAATGAACTTGAAGGTAGGAACTTGTTTTAATAAATAAAACAAGAAGTTGATTATAAACATATGTTATAAATTTAGTAAAAGATTGTCATTGGATTAAATTGAATTTATATGGAAAAGGGGAAATTGGTTTTGAAACCGATAGTTGTAATTGAATTTGTTCTTAGTGATTTCAAAGGGGATTATAAATGAGATTATAAATGTTTGAAGTTAAAAGTGAGATTTTTATAAATAGAAGTTATAAATAAAATTTGGGAATGTTTATAAAAACGAAACCAAATGATGGTACATGAAGGAAATATATTTAGGATTAAAGTAAATAATGGTTTAGAGTAAAGTTTTTGCAAATAAAACATATATAATGGAAATTCAGATTTGAATATGAACCCAAATTGGAGTTTGAATGAGATAGGGAAATGGGGAATCAATTTAAAAAAAACGATAAGTTTATTTCAAAATGTGGAATATAAAATAAATGGTTATAATGTAATGATTCAGAAAGCATGAATTCAAAAGGGAATTGGCAATTTGAATTAACGTGAAATGGTAGATAAATTCCGGAGTTCGGAATATGATCGAATATAGATTATTCGAGAGAGAGTTATTGGAATTTGATTATAACAAATTTAGGAAAGTAGTTATTTCTACTTTCCGTTTTGAATCAAACTTAATTGTTTAATTAATTACTTATTAATTGATATTAATAAGTACAAGTTATTTTTTATATACTAAATATTTGAAAATAGTGATTATAATGCTACTGCTATGATAAATGTTTTGTAAATTTATACAGCGATTATAATGCTATTGTTATAGTAAATGTTTTGTAAATTCTAAACAACAATTTTTAACGCTGCCGTTATAATGCGATCTTAACGCTATTGTGAAAATAAACGTTCTATAATTCTAGACAGTGATTGTAACGCTGTTGTTAAAAAGTAATGTTTTATAAACTAAATATTTGGAAACAGCGATTATAACGCTACCGTTATAATCAATATTTTTTCAGTAAAGGAAGTGTGTTCTTAGATCGAATCTGAGAGTCGTGTAAGTGATGTTTTGGTTAAAGTTGTGAGCTTTGACTATTTCGAAGTTAAGAATGTCGTTCAGTTATGGTCTGAGAGGTAATTATACCCCAACTTGACTGACGTCACGATTGACGGAGAAATGGTTAAGGTTCGGTGGCAAGGATTGGTTAGTGATACCATTAGTTAACGAATGATTTATGGTTTGAGTTATAATAACAATGTTTTATAACATCGCGTTCATTTAAAGAATTTTGAAATATTTTTCCCAAATAGAAAATGAAATGAATTGGTCAAGGAGGAATTAAGGGATGGAATATGAAAATATTTTCCGATATTAATAAAGTATATTTTCTGAATATAGAAATAAGGATTCGTTAATATAGATGTTTTCTAACTGGAATAAGAAATATTTTCTCGAATAAAGGAAATACGAATTTGAAATGATAATATAATAAGGAATTCAATTAAAAAAGGGCCCATTGTTGTTTGATGTTTGCTCGGTAGGATTTCCAATTGGAAATAGGACCGTTGATTGTATGGATGTTCTTTGATAGTTAAATCACCAACTATCAAAGTTTTGATTTATTTTATACCTCCATTGTCAATATGGAGAGACCGAGATCAGATTTGATATCTGAAACCACTCCGTATTGGTATAAGCGTTATGAATCAACTTATGCTGAAGATAATTGAAGATGGAGAAAATGCAAGGGCTGTTCCATTAATCCTAGGTAGAAATTGCCCAAGATGGATTAATAGAACGGTGCCTTCGGTTTGTCCAGACCCAGGACAACTTGTATGGACGAGTATCTGACAGAGTATTTCCAAAGGGATTACATACGTTGATTCCTTCAAACGTACGAAGTTGGTGGCAAAGAAGGGAAACTTCTTTAGCCTAACAATCTGAGTATTTTTGTGGTAATCAATTAGTGATTTCTGATGGATCTGACGATGTGGCATTCAAAGTGAATGGTGGCTAGATGTTCTGGAAGATAATTCAAACCTCAAGCCTCACAACCAGGAATTGAAAAAAATCGGGCAGGCATTATGGCTATGTGGGTCGCTCCCATTAGGATGTATAATCACCTATCTAGAGAAATTCCAATTGTTTCTTTAATCTGTCGATGCTGTCCCTTTCGGGAAACGGTTGTTGATCCCAACCGCTGGTGATATACATTTGATACACTCAAGCGAAAAGTGTGGTCGGTCATGTGAGGGCCGGGTTGCAAGACGTTCTTGTTGAACCCAGAGTATTCGCCTCTAGAGATACACTATCGGCAGGTGGTCCCATACCTTGTCATATTGGAAATCCAATCTCCAATAAGCGCCCTGCGGTTTTTGATTTTATATTATATATGGAGCGTGAGATGCAAGCGTTCCGCTAGATTCTGTTTATTTGATTTAGACACTATTATAATATCACCAGATTTTTATATCAAAATGGTTTGAGTTATTGTAAGTTAAAAACCATCCATGTTTATGTGTGGATCGGTCTTACGATTATCATTTCTTTTGAAAGAATTTTGAAAGTTAAGCAAATGGTTGGAGTTTACTCACACCAGTCCCATGACTGACCCAGAGTTTATTTTGTTTTGTTTTCCCTAAACTCTTGGGTGCCCATATTTGTATGGGCAGTCAAGTAGTCGGGATTTTTCAGATTCACTTAGAGGAGCTCGAAGCAGGAGGCTTCACCAGTTAGCTATAGACTATCATATTTTCCGCTGTGTACTATGTTGTATCTAGAAACAGGTGCTTATAAATGTTCCAGAAATTATTGATGTACTCTGATAATGGTATCTATATGCAAAACAAATTTGTATTTCAAAAGTTTATGTTATCTAATATATTTATTCGTATCGCTGTGAGTTTGTGATCTTCGTTTTTCTTCTATTCTAATATTTCTTTCTTTCTATTTCTCATCCTCTAACTTCTTTCTAATAATGATTCGTATTTCTGTGTCATTTTGGTTGGAAGTGTGCTGTTATTAGTCGACCCAAAGTGCATGGAAATTCGGGTCGTTACAATAAGCCCTCACCCCTCTTTCTCTCGCTCTTATAGATAGAAATTAAAAAAGAAAAAAAACATTACGATCGAGGGAGCTGCTCTAGCCCGCCCCTACATCCAGCCGCCGTTGCCCCCATGTCGCGCCACCCCCACGCCGCCGGCTTTCCTCTTCCTCCCTCCTCCTCCTCTCTCCACTCCCCCTTCGAACCCCCAAGCCTCCAAACCGTTACCCTAGCCACCACTGACCCCCATTTCGCCACCGCTGCCATCTGCGCCTCCTCTAGCCCCGTAAGACTCCGGTCCTGCCTCCCCTCAGCCCAACTCCGACTATGGACCCCCATTCGCTAAACACCCTTTTAGTAATTTAATTTTCAATATTAACACCATTGTTTTATTTTCATATCTTTATATGAAACACCATTGATTTATTTTTAGTTTTTTTATTTATAAAAACAACTTTGTTTTTATTTTCAGATATTTATATATATAACATCGCATAAAAATGTTATTTTTGTATGAGATAGCTTTAATAAAAATGCGATTTTTATTATATGGATAACATTATAAAAATATGATATATATATATATATATAATATCATAATAAAATATGATATATATATTAGCATAATAAAAATATGATTTTTATATATATAGTAGCATAATAAAAATATGATTTATATATATAGTAGCATTATAAAAATGTGATTTTTATATATATTAGCATAGAATAAAAAATAGGATTTTTTTAATATATGTAAAGCGGTTTAAAAATGAAAATTTTAATATATATATAACATTGAATAAAGATATTTTTTTAAATTATATATGGTATTAATAAATAGTCAAGCTATGAAATAATTTTTAGTTGAATAAAAATATGATTTCTTATATAGAAAACTAACTTATAAAAATGTGATTTTTAAATATATATAGCATTGTTAAAAATATGATTTTTAATATAAATCGCGTGAAACAGATTGCGTTGGAATCAAGGTGTAGAACACTACGCATTGGAATAAATCCAAATCTAAAACGTTTAATTGAAGACTGATGGAGTGAAAACCAAAGGTGAGAACTACTTCTCACTCAATTTATTTTATAGTTAAATATATACTAGGATGCATATGCAGATTAGAAGCCCTCGACACTATTTATTGTATAAACCATGTTGTTTGATTTGGATTGTATTATGGAAATTTGGACGTTGATTGTAAAATTGGTTGTGGATTGATTGTGAATTGATTGGAATATGTTTGTGTATGGCGCGAGCCAGTATTAGGCGAGGGATAAGGCTAGACCTTATTCCGGTTTTAATATCGCGACGTCATGCTGCCGCAATTTTCTGAAATGTGTTAGAAAAATTAACAACTAGTTAAAAATATTATTTTTAACATATATATGAGATATATAAAATGGCTATGTTATGGAATAAGTACTAGGTATAAGCAAAGTTATAAAATTCTATATATTTAGTGGATAGTTAAAAATAAGTTTACACATCCATTTACAAGTCGGACGACTTGTTCATGCTCGCCTATTTTTGTGATATCGATTGGGACGATAATTTTTACATAACGCCCAAGTGCAGAAAAAATAATTATTATCTGATGGTTGAAACCACACAACGGGTATTGGGATGGTATATGTAACAACCCACACCTCCGTTCACGCAAGATATTGTCCCCAACTTAGCCACCGTATAGGTGTGGGGTTTTGTTCCTCAAAAGGCCTCGGCGTTAGTAAGAGATGGTCTCTACTACATAAGTACCCACTTCACACAGGCTTCCACGAGGTGGGACTTAGGGGTGTTACATTCTCCCCTCCTATAGAGCCCAACGTCCCTGTTGGCTCACAAACACCTCACCCTAGCGTTGTCGTCCACGCACGAGCCACAATTCTGGCTGGGTATTGGCTCTGATACCACTGTAATGACCCAAAAATCCCCCTCGTGGGAAATCGCCGGATATACTAACTTTGGGCATACAAGACATCAGAACAAATAACAGAAGACTTTTATAAACATTTTAATAATGTTACATCAGAGTATAGAATATCATAGTACATCGATATAATACAACGGAAGATAAATTACAATAAATGCAATACAATGCAGCGGAACAAATAAACTAACACGGCGAAAGACTATTAATGCTCTGGACACAGCTTTAAGCTTCTATCCATAATCCTGCTCAAGATATCTGCAAAATAAGCTACTCGACTACCATTGTGGAAAATATAGGCACCCGAGTTTGCAAGTGAAACAAACTACAGGTCATTCATGGGACCGGTATGAGAAATCTTACTTAACTTATCTAATTATAAGGCTAATCACAGGACCACGCCGCCAACGCGGAACATGTTTACTCCATTGGATAGCCAGTGCATAGATAAAGTAAATTATTAAAAACAACGCAATGCTTTTTAGAAAAATGAAACCATTATAAGACTCAAGTCCCATCACATAATGCAGCGCAAACCGGAGTATAGAATTTTACCTTATAATGGTCAAAATATGTTTGATACATAAAAATCATTTGATATTATTATTAGTGTCTATATGTTTCAAAAACAATTTCAATCATAATGTATCAATCATAGACGGCGTGGGTACCATATATCATGTCGCCATACTAGTTCTACAATCAAAACCGCATGATGTCGTATTGAAAGTTGGATTTCCATCATGAACCAAGGCAAGGGATTGTCCTTACCGAATTTGAGGCAATCTAGCCTACCATGTCTCAGGATCAGAGCTCGAGTGACCCTTGGATCTTCAGGGATGGTCCACAAATACTTTAGTGGATTAGTTATGCCTAAACAATACGTTTCCCCGCCCTATGGGGCGTAAAATAGAGCCACTAGGGACTCAAATCCGAGGCGCCTCATTCCATCATCCACACAAGTAAAAATGTCTGGGATTGTAAAACCCTGACACCACTTCTAGCTAGAAAGAAACAATTTCCTCTTTGCAGTCCTTCCTCCCGTTTCTGGTTCATACCGGGTGTGAGGTTTGTGAAGTATCGCTACACAAAGCTATGCTAGATAAAGTTGTGCTTTGATCATCAACCACAAGGCTCTGCTTTTCAACAAAAGCCTTGATCATTTGCATCTTAGCATGCCACATTGTCAATCCATACCATACCATTGATTTCTGCCAATATATAACCTCTAAGCTCGTACGTCTCAGAGAAGGGTGTTAAACAAGAGAATAAATTCTCCGCCACCAAACAGGTATATATTTAGCAGAGATCAACGAATATAGCATAAAGGAATACAACGTCAGACATACCATCCATTAACAAGTCCGTTCTAGGTCTGAACAAAACCGGAGACACCTTATTCCTCGTCCCATATGTCCAATACAGGAAAGAGGTTCTCGCATATCCATCGATCTCCAAGTACGTCTGGACAATCACCACTTATTACCTTGTCTTGGGATGCCTCCCAATCAAGACATCAGTAATCGTCCAAACGATGTGAAGATCTCCGGTCTTCAACCACCGTCTTCATCTTCGACTTTAAATCGTCGTAGTAGTTATTCAGAATGGGTTAAACCTGGTCTTCCCGAATAACTCGCTTGTTTTATAATCAATAATTGAGTGCTATAAAAACAAATCATACGCCTCATTCCAATTCAGAATATTCTTCTAAATAAACATTCACATTATTAGGGAAAGGTTCCATTAAATCTATCAAAGATAAATTCTTTTAAATTTATTCTTTAATCTATTTTTTTAAAGATTAATTAAAACTCCACTTTGGTTTTAATATCAAAAATCATTACTTTATGCTTATTTAACTTTAAGAAATTAATCTTGTCTTTAACTGGGTTAAAGAACCAATGTCATTTAAAACACAGTTCACGATAAACCCAAAATCATCTTCCATTAAATATGGAATTTTCACATAAATCAAATCAATATATAATCAATATAAATTTCCGTATCAGACTAATAATATAAATGGAATAACGACAAAGTCTTTTAAATTCCATATATAATAATGGTCATCTTTCATAGAAGCTCATCTCGATTATTATTTAATCAAACCCCATTCAGTTCCAATTAAATATATTAAAATTTGAAAACTTTACTTCGGAATATTTCCATTAAATCTAAATAAACAGATTTATAAATTCCAAATTATATTTTCACTATTAACTGGGTTAAAGAACAAACATCATTTAAAACACAGTTCACGTTAAACCCAATTCACCTTTCACTTTATTTCAATTACAAATATAATTGGAAACTCTAATAATCTTGATTAAAAGATTTATTCTTTTCATAAGGGGTTTCAAGAACAGTGTTTTTTAAGACACCATTCGCGACAAACCCAAAATCCAATTTATTTTATTTAATTCCAATTAAATATTAATTAATTAGGAAACTTCATTAAATCTTAAAATAAAGATTTATTCTTGTTAATAACTAGTTCATTTCGATAAAAATATATTTTTATCTTTCAAATATGGAATTTTTCATCCAAATTCTTTTCTAATCATTTATTATGAATTTACATAATTTTTCCATAATTTTAATAATTTTATTAAGGCCCGTACAGTCGGCTTCCAATAACGGCCACCGAACTACATCTATAGCTACCTTTTTCAAATTTGATTTGGACATAACTCCAAATCCAGCCGTTAGATTTCAAAACTCTCATATTCGTTGGAAAGCTCTTTTCGATACGAACCCAACGGTTCTGGTTTTAGAAGAATCCGACGGTCGGATCTTCCGTTACATCAATTTGTAGTTAATGGTTGAAATTTGCGAACGGTCTTTGCGCCGCGCGTTCTATTCAGGCCATTAAATATATATAATATATATATTTCATCGATTGTCATTAAAATCGTATTTGTAAAATATTTATAAACTCATTTTAAAATGATTTTAACTTCATTTTTAATTTTAAATCAAAATTGAATATTCTCTATCTTTATCATATTATAATATTAATATTTTCAAAATATTGTACTCTGAAATCACTTATTTTCGATATTCATTATAAAATGAATAAAACTGATCGATAAACTCGTTCAAGTTAAAATGGTGTTTGCTACTTAACTCGGCTTCATATTTTTATATTTTTGTGTCCATCCGAAGATGGACATAAAAATCATGATTTATTCTTCACTAAAATTATTTTAAAATACTCTGTATTTTAAAATATTCTTTATTTAAAATATTCTTTATTTTTTTGAATATCCTTTATTTAAAAACATTCTGAATCAGAATGCGACTCAATCAATTACCATATAATTTCAGTTATATGGACTTCATACATCGCATGTATATAACAATAATGATAAATAATCAACAAACAGTCCATTCACATCCAAAGTGACGTTTTACAACTGTGTGAGCATTAAAATAAATAAATAATGCTCATCACAGGCTGTCAATCCATCGATTGACATACAACTAAATATTGGGGCTAGTGTATGTCAAATATCACCCCAATACCCGTGTGGGGTTTTCAGATAACAACAGTTTATATAAATAAATCATTGGTTAATAAATGTAAATCACAGTTTATATTTCTAATTAATGATCATTTTAATCATTTCGACACGCATTATAAAAATGTAAATTTTATCATTGACAATTTTTTTCAATATAACAATCCCTAACAAAATGACATTTTTATTTTAACATGACATTATCTAACAAAATGACATTTTTATGTAATATGAATATATTCTAATAGAATGACATTTTTATGTAACATGAACAATTTCTAATAGAATGATATTTTTATTTAACATGAACAATTTCTAATAGAATGACGTTTTTATGTAACATGAACAATTTCTAATAGAATGACATTTTTATGTAACATGAACATTTCTAATAGAATGACATTTTTATGTAACATGAACAATTTCTAATAGATTGACATTTTTATGTAACATGAACAATTTCTAATAGATTGACATTTTTATGTAACATGAACAATTTAATAGATTGACATTTTTATGTAACATGAACAATTTCTAATAGATTGATATTTTTCTGTAACATGAACAATTTCTAATAGATTGACATTTTTATGTAGCATGAACAATTTCTAATAGATCGACATTTTTATGTTATATGTTAAAAATGTCAATCTATTAGAAATTGTTCATGTTACATAAAAATATCAATCTATTAGAAATTGTTCATGTTACGTAAAAATGTCAATCTATAGAAATTGTTCATGTTACATAAAAATGTCATTCTAGTAAAAATTGTTCATGTTACATAAAAATGTCATTCTATTAGAAATTGTTCATGTTACATAAAAATGTCATTCTATTAAAAATTGATCATGTTACATAAAAATGTCGTTCTATTTGATCATGTTACATAAAAATGTCATTCTATTATAAATTGTTCATGTTACATAAAAATGTTATTCTATTAGAATATATTCATGTTACATAATAATGTCATTTTATTATATAATGTCATGTTAAAATAAAAATGTCATTTTGTCAGGGAAAGTTATGTTGAAACAAAAATATGTCAATGATAAAATTTACATTTTTATAATGCATGTAGAAATGATTAAAATGATCATTAGTTAGAAATACAAAAATATGTTAAAGATTAAAACATTATCAATATTATGTAAGCAATATTAGAAAATTGGTCTTATGTTAAAAATATGATTTGTGCTTGACTAACATTATCATAATAATATTAATATGGTAGTCGAAATTATAAATATTTTCATTTATAATTTAAATAGTAAAAATTTGTTATATAGAAAATAATTCAAACTGAATTATAATTGGTTACATTTATTAACCAATGATTTATTTATATAAACAGTTGTTGTCTGAAAACCCCACACGGGTATTGGGGTGATATTTGACATACACTAGCCCCAATATTTAGTTGTATGTCAATCAATGGATTGACATTCTGTGATGAGCGTTATTTATTTATTTTGATGCTCACACAGTTGTAAAACTTCACTCTGGATGTGAATGGATTGTTTATTGATTATTTATCATTATTGTTATACACATGCAATGTATGAAGTCCATATAACCGAAATTATATGGTAATTGATTGAGTCGCATTCGGATTCAGAATGTTTTTAAGTAAAAGATTCAAAAAAATAAAGAATCTTTTAAATAAAGAATATTTTAAAATAAAGAGTATTTTAAAATAAATTTAGTGAAGAATAAATTATGATTTTTATGTCCATCTTCGGAAGGACACAAAAATATAAAAATATGAAGCCGAGTTAAGTAGCAAACACCATTTTAACCCGAACGGGTTTATCGATCGGTTTTATTCATTTTATAATGAATATCGAAAAGAATTGATTTCAGAATACAATATTTTGAAAATATTAATATTATAATATGATAAAGATATAGAATATTCAATTTTGATTAAAAATTAAAAATAAAGTTAAAATCGTTTTAAAATGAATTTATAAATATTTTATAAATATGATTTAAATGGAAATCGACGAAATATATATATATATATATTATATTATATATATTTAATGGCCTGAATAGAACGTGCCACGCAGCGATCGTTCGCGAATTTCGACCATTAACTTCAAATTGATATAACGGAAGATCCGACAGTCAGATTCTCCTAAAACCGGAACAGTTGGGTTCATATCGAAAAGATCTTTCCAATGATTATGAGAGTTTTGAAATATAATGGCTGGATTTTTAGTTACGTCCAAATCAAATTTGAAAAGGTCGTTATGGATGCAGTTCGGTGGCCGTTATTGGAAACCAACTGTACGGGCCTTAATAAAATTATTTAAAACATGGAAAAATTATGTAAATTCATAATAAATGATTTGAAAAGAATTTGGATGAAAAATTCCATATTTGAAAAGATAAAAATATATTTTTATTGAAATGAACTAGTTATTAACAAGAATAAATCTTTAAATTAAGATTTAATGAAGTTTTCCTATTAATTAATATTTAATTGGAATTAAATAAAATAAACTGGATTTTGGGTTTGTCGTGAATGGTGTCTTAAAAAACACTGTTCTTAAAACCCTATATGAAAAGAATAAATCTTTTAATCAAGATTATTAGAGTTTCCAATTATATTTAGTAATTGAAATAAAGTGAAAGGTGAATTGGGTTTATTGTGAACTGTGTTTTATACGACATTTGTTCTTTAACCAAATTAACAGTGAAAATATAATTTGGAATTTATAAATCTTTTTATTTAGATTTAAGGGAAAATTTTCGAAGTATAGTTTTCCAAATTTAATATATTTAATTGGAATTGAACGAAGTTCAATTTAATAATAAACGAGATGAGCTTCTATAAAAGAAGACTGTTATTATATATGGAATTTAAAAGGCTTTGCCAATATTCCATTTATATTATTAGTCTAATATGGAAATTTATATCGATTATATATTGATTTGATTTCTGTGAAAATTCCATATTTAATGGAAGATGATTTTGGGTTTATCGTGAACTGTGTTTTAAATGACATCGGTTCTTTAACCCAGTTAAAGACAAGATTAATTTCTTAAAGTTGAATAAGCATAAAGTAACAATTTTTGATATTAAAACCAAATTGGAGTTTTAATGAATCTTTAAAAAAAGATTAAAGAATAAGTTTAAAAGAATTTTTCTTTGATAGAATTAATGGAACCTTTCCCTAATAATGTGAATGTTTATTTAAAAGAATATTCTGAATTGGAATGAGGCGTATGATGTGTTTTTATAGCACTCAATTATTGATTATAAAACACGCGAGTTATTCGGGAAGACCGAGTTTAACCCATTCTGAATAATTACTACGACAATTAAAAGTCGAAGATGAAGATAGTGGTTGAAGACCGGAGATCTTCACATCGTTTGGATGATTATTCATGTCTTGATTGGGAGACATCCCAAGACAAGGTAATAAGTGGTGATCGTCCAGACGTACTTGGAGATCGATGGATATGCGAGAACCTCTCTCCTGTATTGGACATATAGGACGAGGAATAAGGTGTCTCCGGTTTCGTTCAAACCCAGAACAGACTTGTAAATGGATGGTATGTCTGACGTTGTATTCCTTTATGCTGTATTCGTTGATCTCTACTAAATATATATTTGTTTGGCGGCGGAGAATTTATTCTCTTGCTTATCACCCTTCTCTGAGACGTACGAGCTTAGAGGTTATATATTGGTAGAAATCAATGGTATGGTATGGATTGACAATGTGGCATGCTAAGATGCAAATGATCAAGGCTTTTGTTGAAAAGTAGAGCCTTGTCGTTGATGATCAAAGAACAACTTTATTTAGCATAGCTTTGTGTAGCGATACTTCGCGAGCCTCACACCCTGGTATGAACCAGAAACGGGAGGAAGGACTGCAGGGAGGACATACGTTTCTTTCTAGCTAGAAGTGGTGTCAGGGTTTTACAAGCCCAGACATTTTTACTTATGTGGATGATGGAATGAGGCGCCTTTTATTTGAGTCCCTAGTGGCTCTATTTTACGCCCCATAGGGCGGGGAAACATATTGTTCGGGCATAACTAATCCACTAAAGTATTTGTGGACCGGCCATGAAGATCCAAGGGTCACTCGAGCTCTGATCCTGAGACATGGTAGGCTAGATTGTCTCGAATTCGGTAAGGACGATCTCTTGCCCTGGTTCATGATGGAAATCCAACTTCCAATACACCATCATGCAGTTTTGATTGTAGAACTAGTATGGCGACATGATATATGGTACCCATGTCGTCTATAATTGATACATCATGATTGAAATTGTTTTTGAAACATATAGACACTAATAATAATATCAAATGATTTTTACGTATTAAACATATTTTGACCATTATAAGGTAAAACTCTATCCTTCGGTTTGCGTTGCATTGTGTGATGGGACTTAAGTCTTATAATGGTTTCATTTTTCTAAAAAGCATTGCGTTGTTTTTAATAATTTACTTTATTTATGCACTGGCAATCCAATAGAGTAAACCCGTTCCATGTTAGCGACATGGTCCTGTAATTAGCCTTATTATTAGATAAGTTAAGTAAGATTTTTCATACCAGCCCCATGACTGACCTGTAGTTTGTTTCACTTGCAAACTCGGGTGCCCATATTTTCCACACGGGCAATCGAGTAGCTTATTTTGCAGATATCTTGAGAAGGATTCTGGATCGAAGCTTAAAGCTGTTTCCAGAGCATTAATAGTCCTCCGTTGTGTTAGTTTATTTGTTATGCTGCATTGTTTTACATTTATTGTAATTTGTCTTCCGCTGTATTATATCGATGTACTCTGATATTATGTACTCTGATGTAACATTATTAAAATGTTTATAAAAGTCTTCTGTTATTTGTTCTGATGTCTTGTATGCCCAAAGTTAGTGTATCCGGCGATTTCCCGCAAGGGGTATTTTCGGGTCATTACAATATTTGACGTACACTAATCCCAATTGTTTAGTTATATGTCAATCGATAGGTTGACAGACTTTGTAAGCGTTAATTATTTGTATTTAACGCTTATGCAGTTGTGTAATGCACTCTGGATGATGGTTGATTGTATATCATCATTGTACATGTGTGTATGAAATCCATATAAATAACATTATATGGTAATTGATTGGGTCTGATTCCAATTCAAAAGGAACGAATATTTTAAAATAAGGAAATATTTTAAAATAACGAATATTTTAAAATAATATTCAATTAAGGATTAAAATGTGAATTTGATGTCCGATTTTGGATGGACACGGAAATATTGAAATATATGAAGCTGCGTTGATTAGATTAGCGCCATTTTAACGCCAAAAATATTTATATCAATTTTATTCATTTTTATAATGAATATTGAAAAGGAAATTATTTCAAAATATGATATTTTGAAAATATTATCATTTAAATATTATAATGATAAGGTGTATTCAATTTTAATTTAAAACTGAAATGAAAGTGGGAATCAATTTTGAAATGAATTTATAAATTACGTTTTGTGAAAAATATATATATTATATATATAATATAATGGCCTGAATAGAACGCGCCGCGCAGCGACTGTTCGCAAATTTCGACCATTGACTTCGAATTGATGTTACGGGAGATCCGACTGTCAGATTCCCCTAAAACCGGAACCGTTGGGTACGTATCGAAAAGAGCTTTCCAAGAAATATAAGAGATTTGAAATCTAACAGTTGGATTTGGAATTATGTCCAAATCAAATTTGGAAAAGGTCGTTGTAAGTGCAGTTCGATGCCCATTTATGGAAATCGACTGAAACGGTCTTAATAAAATTATTAAAAATATTAATAATTTATGTAAAATCATAATAAATGATTTGGAAAGAATTTGGATGAAAAATTCCATGTTTGTAAAAATAAAAATATATTTTTATCAAAATGGACAAGTTATTAACTAGTAAGATAATCCAATAATTTTTATATAAATAAATTGTATTTATGAAAGGGTTTTAATAAAACCAGAAATTTCCAATATGTAAATTGGAATGGATTTGAATAGAAATCATCTCTGGAATATTTTGATATTGGATTCCGTGACTATACAGATATTGTGGAGGAATTTGGAAGATAGATATATATCGTTATTCCCCATCCGATATGTGTTGGTTTCAGAATTTGATATTGAATGTTAGCCAATATAATTTCTATTCCGAGCCTTATATTTAATATTAAATTGGATTTTGGGTTTGTTGTGAATGATGTTTTCACTATCACTGTTCTGAATCCCCGTGTAAAATGAATAAATCTTTTAAATTAAGATTATTAGAGTTTCCAATTATATTTAGCAATGGGAATAAAATGGAATGTGAATTTGGGTTTATTGTGAAATGTGTTTTAAAGGACATTCGTTATTTAACCCAAATTAACAATGAAATATGATTTGGAATTTATAAATCTTTTTATTAAGATTTAATGGAATTTTCCGAAGTAAAGTTTTCCAATTTAATAAAATAAATTAGAATGGAATGGAATTCGATTTGGTAATAATGAAGTGAGCTTTGTGGAGGAAGGCTGTTAATATATATGGAATTTAAAAGGCTTTGCCGTTATTCCATTTATATTATTAGTCAGATACGGAAATTGATATTGATTTTATATTGATTTGTTTGCTGTGAAGATTGCAAAATTAATGGAATGTGATTTTGGGTTTATCGTGAACTGTGTTTTAAATAACATTGGTTCTTTAACCCAGTTGAAGACAAGATTTATTTCCTAAATTTGAATAATTATTACATAATGATTTTTGGAGATTAAAACAAAATGGAGTTTTATTGAATCTTTAATTAGATTGAAATGTAAATGTGATAATTTAAATTATCAAATTTGTGAAATGACTGAGAATGGTATATCACCAATTTTGCTCCAAGCAATAGTTAAATCTTTAATTAGATTTCAATGTGAAATGGTAATTAATTTTACCGATAACACCGTGGTGTTAGATATGGAGTATTACCAGTTTTTCTTCATCGGATGAAAAGTTGGGATTGGGAAATAAAACAAATGACTACTTCGGTATGGTTCACTAATCCCGACAAGTTTGGAAAACCTTAATTTGGTTTAAATTGTGAAAAGAATATTTGAATAAAAGAATATTCTGAATTGGAATGACGCGTACGTTGTGTTTTTATAGCACTTGTTTATAAGATATGCGGGTTATTCGGAAAGACCGGGTTTATCCCATTCTAAATAACTGATACGCCGATAAGTCGACGATAAAGACGGTGGTTGAAGATCAGAGATCTTCACATCAATTGGATGATTACTGATGTCTTGATTGGGCTGTACACCCGAGACAAGGTAATAAGTGGTGATCGTCCAGACGTACTTGGAGATCGACCGGATATGCGAGTACCTCTCTCCTGTATTGGACATATGGGACGAGGAATAATGTGCCTTTGGTTTCGTTCAGACCCAGAATGAACTAGCAAATGAATGTGTGTTTGACATTGGATTTTATTCTGTGTTGATTGATTTCTATTAGATATATATCTGTTTGGCGGTGGAGAATTTATTCTCTTGCTTAACACCATTCTTTGAAATGTACGAGTGTAATAACCCAGAAATCCGAGCCAATTTAAAATTTTTATTTTGGCAATTTTAGTAAATTTTGAATATTTAAAATAAATTATTTTAAATAGTGACGACGAGAAATTTATTTTAAATTGAATTAGAACGTATATATTTATTTGAATCGTCGTTAGAATATAAATAATTTATTTTAATTATAAAAGGAGCCTGAAAGGGCGCGGCAGTTCAAAAATTCGATTTTGAATTTCAAACGAATATACAGAGTACCTTTTGAGTCGTAATTGGACGAAACAAGAAATATTTGAATCTGTATAAGAATATCTTTCTAACAAAGTTAAGAAACTGAGATTTCACTTTATAAGTTGAAAGATATGTCCAGTTTAAAATTCTGAAAAGTCGTTGTGGAATTTATATATATTTTAATATATATATATATAAAGCCCTTGAAAATGGAAATTTTGCAAATGACCTTGGTTTTTGATGAAACCACTTTTGTTGGATCTAGGATGTCAAATTATTGCTAGGTTTCAAAATTCATAATTTTCTGAATCAATATGTGACCGTGGAGAAGTTAAACGTGTTTCGACAGTTTAAGTCAATTTTGTTCGACCAGAAAATGGCCGTTTTTCAAACGGTTTCAGAATTTGATGAAATTAGTTTTGTTAGGACCTTATCGTCGATACGAAACTAGAAATAATTTTTCGGGAATTTTTAGAGTTAGTATGTGGCCCCGATAATTTAAAATGTACATTCAAAATGAATATATACTGATTTATATTTTAATTTAAGAGAAAACTGATCGTAACAGCCTAATTGGCTTACAGGACATATCCCATTGTGTTCGGAATGGGGGTATTTAGCTAGGGGCGATAGTCATTGGGTTTGATTTGGAGTTCCGTGTACGAAATTTCATTGGAAATTATTAAAAGGATTAAATAATAATAAAATAAACATATAAATAGCCCCCTTTCATAGCAAAACCCTAATTCCCTAAATAGCCGCCGCCAGTATCATTTAAACGGCCAGAATTGCTCCTCGTTTCATCCGCTATTTTCTCCAAATCCAAGCACCTTAATCCGAAACTTTCTGAAGGAAATTCAAGAGCTTGTCGAGCTCTTCAAGTTAACGCCAAGAGGATTAAAAACAATGGAGCATTGAGTGTGAATTTGGGTCTCAAACCCTTATAGTTTGTGGGAGGATTTCTCGATGTGGGGACCATCGATCTCGGTGGTGTTTGGGGTGGTGGAAGCTCTATCCCTGGCGTGCGTCGTGGTGTATTTGGATGAGGGTCCAGTCAGCTACATGAGGGTGCGGTGAGGAGAGATAGAGGCGTAATCGATGGGTTCGGTTTCCCTGAAGGGTTTACGGTGGTAGAAGGTGATTAAAGGAGGGATTATATAAATTAATTTCATTTTAATTATTTCGAAATGTAATTAACGTATTTACTATCATAACTCTTTCGTACGAGCTCGGAATTCAGCGAAATCAGTTACGTTGGAATCGTCTCAACGCGATCTACATTTCAAAACTGAATGGGGCAGAAACAGAGCATGTTGGAATTTCAGGAAATTTCAGATATAAACTGTTTAGAAATTCAGAAATAAAACCGATGGAGTGGAAAATCAATGTGATAATTTGTAACACCCCGTATTTTCTGAGAATATATATAAAAAATGGTTAATTATGAAGAAGTTATTAAGCCTTGAAGTTTATATGCATATGAGAGAAATATATATAGATATACATAAAAATTAAAAAAATAAACATGCAAAAAGGTTCAAAACAGCAAATTGGGAGGGGGAATAACCGAACCGGCCCATTTTTGAGGTCGACCCGAGCTCTGCTGGGTCGACTAGGGGTTAATCCAGGGTGTTTGACTGTCATCCCGTGGGCCGATTCGCTCAAATGCAGATTTTGCATTTGAATGGTTCTCATGATTCAGGGTTAATCTAATGGTCCTAAATAACTTCCTACACCTATATATACATCCCTAACCTAAACCTAAATCTCATATACAATTCTCTAGCCTCCATTGCTCTCTTTCTCTCTAAAAAAATAAATAAATCAATGGCGTCTCTACTCTGCCGAAACCTAAGCTAGGACTTGTGCTTCTTCTTCCTCCAATTCTGATTAGGACTAAAAGAGAACAGCTACAACACCTTTTTCTTTTAGAATCCAACCAAGGCAAGTACAGTTATTCTCCGCTATAAACGTTAATTATAATTTTGATATGCTTTTAAATCTGAGTTTGAGGTTGTATATATATTCTCTTCTGTTAGATCTGTTTTCTGTGACTGTTCTGTATTCCTTTCTTCTTTTCTGTTTCTATAGCCAGGCTACCACGAGCCTGTGCCCAATCTCATAAAGAGATTAACGTATGAACGCAAAATTTGGGACAATTAATGAATGATGCAAAATTTGACAAGACTGAATTGAACGTATGACTTTAGATCTGAAGCATAAAATATATTGGACATGTGACTTGGGATTGGATGCATAAATTTGACTATGAACATGTAATTTATATATTGCATGCATAGAGTATGTTGTAATTTAGATCTGTAACTAATTAGAGAAATGAACATATGTTATTTAGATCTGTAATTAATTAGAAAAATGAGCATATGTTGTAAACTAGATTTAGATCTATGCATATTCTGTGATAAAAGAAAAGAGGAACCATTGTATGTTTACATATGATTGGAGACTTTGGATAAAATGCAAATAAAAGTAAAGATCTGATTTTTAGAAGATATAATTTAAAGATTTAGATTGTTGGGTATATTTTGCATTATGATTCATGACTTGAAAAGAAGAAGGATATGGAAAGTTAGGTGTAAAGATTTACATTAATTAGGATATCTATTATTGTGATTACACCTAAATAGGAATTTTTGGATATATGGCATGCATTATAATTAATGATTATATTTGGTATAATTTACATGTGAATCTACTGTAAAATGCTAGTTTAACAAAAATTGGAACATATGTTATATGGTAAATTATGTCCATATTCTGCGCTATGTAAATTTATGCAAACATGGAATATATGTTCATATTGTGAATCATGACAATTATGTAGGCATATGAATTTAGGCCTAATTTATGATTAGGCAAGGCATGTATATAGAACCTTTAGAAATATTAAATCTGCTAAATCTGCTAATTTGCTAAGTTGCCTAAACTGCTAGTTCTGTTATATGGCCTAGACTGCTATTTAGATTGAAATGCCTAATCTGTTAAATTTGTCTGTTGAGATGCCTAATCTGTTATGTGCTAAAATCTGCTAAGTTGCTTAATCTGCTAAATCCGTTAAGTCGCCTAATCTGAAAAATCTGTTATATGTTAAATCTGTTACCTGCTATATCTGTTGTTTTGATATAATTAGTCTGTTATTGGCGTAATTTGAATTGACTATAGTGATGAATAATTGACATGTATATTAGGCATAGGCATAAATGCTAAACTATTAATTAATTGACCGCAAAGATAAACATGGCTAACTCGAGGTTAGAATGAGTTTGCGGCGTAAACCTGCCTGGAACCGCCCGGCACATCCAGTGGCCGCAAACAATAGGTTCTAATGTGAGAAGTTAGTCATAACATGCGCAAGACACGAGGTTAGGTCTGGCTTGTGGCAGAAGTCTGCCCGGAACCGCCCGGCATATCCAGCGGCCACAAGCTACCGACCTAATGTGAGAGGTCTGTGCATTAATAATTAATTAATGCAAATCTAAGATAAGAATGACGTCTAAAACGTATTGGGGAAAAATAGGGTTAAACCTACGGGATTAATAGGTGTAGTAAAACCCGTCCATGAATCTGTAGGCCCAATACAAAGTTAGACAAATCTGAAAAATCTGTACATCTGACCCGTTAGTCTGAAAACTTGTTAACTTAATTTGTGAACTAGTAAATCTGAATTCTGTATGTCTGAACTTGTAAACAAGTTAATCTGAAATCTGTTAGTCTGGGGACACAAGGTTAGGAGGGGAATTACTTGTGTCATCTGTTGTTTGGGACCCATATTAGTCAGTAACCTTTTCTGGTATCAAAACTTTGACCCAACAGTAAGTAGGGTCCGGGCACGCTTACTGAACTAATTATAAGAGGTTCATTCTGATAATGGCGAGGGGTGTTGATGGTGCGTTCCAACCGGGTCATGTGCGTGCATGGATCCCGGTCTGCCTCTGAGGATGTAAGACGCCGTGACATCTGTAAATAGGTCTGTGCCAATTGGTTGTCACTTTAGGGAGTGATACACCCTACTGTGGGGTCGACACAGGATATTTATGTATTAGGGAGCCGATCGCTTGGGGTAGGGTTTTAGGGTACACTTAGTTCTGTCTGTTTCTGTTGGTACCGTCTGTTTCTGTTGGGTGGTAACACCCATCTGTTTCTGTGTGGTACCGTCTGTTCGGGTGGTAAAGGCCCATTACTAGTGTACACCTAATTCTACATTCTGTTTCCGTAGGGATTAATCTGTTTCTGCTTCTGTCTGTTTCTGATCGGGTAGTAAAGGCCCATTATTAGTATTCTATTTCGGTTAAAGTATTCTGTACCCGTTCCTGCTTCAATTTAGACATTACGGTGACACCTAATTCTTCTATACTGGTATTAGTGCAGAGAAGTGTAAAGCCATAGTTTATGTCATTCTGTTCTTCTGTTATATCTGCTACACCTGTTACAGTTATCTCTCATCCTGTTTTATGTTCATGTCATATTATTATTATCTGTTCATATGCTGAAAGTCACTGGACTTGCCAGACTTTATGTCCGACCCTTGTTGTTTCGCCTCTTTTCTTCCGTTTCCCCCCAGGTTTTCTAAGGAGGGAATACTCTAGCTAGATCCGGACTTCTTCTGCTTGAAGTGCTTAAAGTATGGCTTGTCTTCTTCTGTGGGGATTATGATTTTAAACCATGCATTTTGAAGGCTTTTGTACAAGACTGATATTTTGTACTTGAATTCTGAGATTTGAAAGGATGTAACCATATTGATTTCTGTTTCCGTTGTAATAAAGTCAAAAAATTTCAAGTACTGTTTTATCTGTCTTGTAAGTATCTGTTCTGTTTACTAAAATGCTCCACCAAAGTTAAGGCATTCCCTTCGTGAGTGACCTTAACTGAGGTCGGGTGTTACATAATTTCTCACTAAAATTATTTCTGTACAGTTATTTATTTTATAACTGCATATATGAACTGCTCCCCGTCGTCCACAGACCGTGGACGACTTGCTTGATTGTATTGTGTTGTGATTGTGAGGAGAAATGTAAATGAAAAAATACATGCGATGTAAATATATATATATATATATATATATATATATATATGAAAAGTGAAAATAGCGTATATATTGAAAAGTTAAAATATCATATATATTGAAAGTGAAAATATTGTATATATTGAAAAGTGAAAATATCGTATATATTGAAAGTGAAAATATCATATATATTGAAAGTGAAAAGATTATATATATACGATGTGAAAATATTGTGTATATATACGAAAGTGAAAACGATATATATATGAAATGTGAAAACGATATATATATAAAATGTGAAAACGATATATATATATATATATATATATATATATGAAATAAAAACGATATATATATATATGAAATGTGAAAATGATTTGATAGCTAAACATATAATTTTTATCATATATATACACTGTATAAAATTGTCGTGTATATGGAATATTCAATTTTGATTTGAAATTGAATATGAAGTTGAAATCATTTTGAAAACAAATTTAAAACGATTTATAAAATACGTTTTAAAAAGGAAATCGACAAAATATATATTATATATATTATATATATATATATATATATAATATAATGGCCTGAATAGAACGCGCCGTGCTGTGGCAGTTCGCGAACTTCGACCATTAACTTCGAACATACATTACAGGAGATCCGACCGTTGGATTCTTCTGAAACCAGGACCGTTGGGTTCGTATCGAAAAGAGCTTTCTAAAGAATATGAGGAATCTGAAATCTAACGGTTGGATTTGGAATTATGTCCAAATCAAATTTGGAAAAGGTCGCTGTAAATGCAGTTCGATGGCCGTTGATGGAAATCGACTGTACCGGCCTTGATAAAATTAACAAAAATAGTAATAATTTGTGTAAAATCATAAGAAATGATTTGGGATGAAAAACTCCCTATTTGAAAGTATAAAAATAGATTTTTATCGAAATGAACTAGTTATTAACTAGAATAATAATTTATTTATTTTTAAATAAATAAATTGGATTTAAAATGGTTTTAAAAATAACCAGAATTTCCAATATATGAATTGGAATGGATTTGAATTGAAATTATCTTCGGAATATTTCGATGTTGGATTTCGTGATTATACAGATATGGTTGTGGAAATTTGAAAGATATATTAATATCGTTATTTCCAATACGATATTTGTTGGTTTCAGAATTTGATGTTGAATATAAGCCGATACTATTTTCTATTCAGAGCCTTGTGTTTAATATCAAATTGGATTTGGGGTTTGTCATGAACTGTGTTTAAATGACATTAGTTCTTTAACCCGCGTAAAAGATGGATTAATTTACAAAAAGTAGAACAATATATATTTAAAATTATTTTAGAGATGAAACCAATTGGGGTTTGAATAAATCTTTAATTAGATTTGGATGAATGAATGGTGATTAAATTTACCAAAACACGTGATGTGATTAAACCAAATTTACTTAGTTGTTGATATTGATTGTGGTTGATTGATTGTTTGGATGGTGCTCGACCATTTTATGAGCAAAGTATGCCTTTACATTTAGCATTGGGTTGGGTAAAGTTATCTGTGTGCTAACACCATGTGAAAAACGTCACGATTTGACGATAAGGTGTTTAGTGATGTTATGTTCATTTCAAATTTAATGAATGATTGTGAAATAATATATTTTTCTTAAGTGAAAAGAAATGTATTCCTGATTTTGGATAGGGAATGTTTTATAAAAATGTTTTATAAAACAGAAAGAATTTCGAGGCCTAAACCCGATATTATCGAAGAGATTTTGAAATGTATTATGTGTTACATTGTGGTTCATCACATATTTGATTAGTTGCTATTAATGATGTAACTGTTTGGTGGCGGAGAATTTATTCTCTTGCTTAACACCCTTCTTTGAGACGTACGAGCTCAAAGGTTATGTGATTAATAGTGACTGATCATATGTGTGAATTACTGATGTGAAGTATTATATTTTGAAAGTACTTGTGATTATTATGTTGTGAAATGATTTTCCCTGCTTTGGGATATGAAATGATTTAGTATGTGGCTAAAGATTCGGGTAACCATGAGACTAAAAGTATGGGTGAGAGGGCGGTGTATGCTCTCCATGTTTGGGAGGTGCATCGTCGGTGTAGCCTGCTCCTATGTGGGGTAGGCGCACATTTATACATATCGAGTTGCTAGGTGCGTACCCTTTGCCTTGTCAATGGGGAGCACGATATTTGGTTGCATACTTGTTTGTATG
Source organism: Allium sativum (assembly GCA_030737875.1). NCBI lineage: Eukaryota > Viridiplantae > Streptophyta > Magnoliopsida > Asparagales > Amaryllidaceae > Allium > Allium sativum. The sequence continues at coordinate 920,942,487 of CM060926.1, read as the reverse complement.
ATTTGTTATGTTTTGGAATTCATATTTCCAAACGATTTGATTTGAGATCCCGAAGTGAAATCTACTTTGATATAGAAAGTTAGATATGTATTTCAAATTATTTGAAATAAGAAATCGGGGATAAAATCCAAAGGAATAATTTCTATAAATTTAATTGGATTTGGAAAATCTAAGTGTGGTGATTGTAACAACCCGGAAAATCTGGGCCAGTTTAAAATTTTTATTTTGGCAATTATAGCGAGTTTTGAATATTTAAAATAGATTATTTTAAATAATATCGACGAGAAAATTTATTTTGAATATAAATAGAACGTATATATTATATACGCCGTCGTTAGAATATAAATAATTATATATAATTATAAATAGAATCGAAAATGGCGCGGTAGTTCGATAATTCGATTTCAAACTTCAATTGAATGTACCGGGTGCAAAACAATCCGGATTTTAGTGAAACCGAAAATAATGGAATCTAATAGTGAATATCTTTCCAACGAATCCGGAAAATCAAGATTTCATATCGGGAATCAAAAGATATGTCCAGTTGAAAATTCTGAATAGTCGCTATGGAATTCAGGCCCTTAAAAATAGCCATTTTGCAAACGACCTCGGATTTCGACGAAACCAGTTTTTTTGGGTCCGTGATGTCGAGTTATTGCTAGGTTTCAAATTTCATAAATTTTCGAATCAATATGTGAGCGTGGCAAAAGAAAACGCGTTTGACCAGTTTCAGTTGATTTTAATCGACTGGAAATTGGCCATTTTTCAAACGGTCTCAGAATTCGACGAAACTAGTTTTGTTAGGACCGTATCGTCAATACGAAGCTAGAAAATATTTTTCTGGAATTTTTAGTGTTAGTATGTGACCCCGGTAATTTGAAATGTACGTTAAAAATTCAATATAGTGATTTAAATGTAAATTTAACGGAAACTGATTCAAACAGTCGAATCAGCCCACGTGGCATATCCCATTGAGTTCGGAATGGGGGTGAAACGCTAAGGACGACAGGCGGTGGGCCTCGTTTCGAAGTCATATGTAAAAGTCAACCCTTTTGCATAAATAAATAATAAAATAATAAAAAAACAAAATAATAATAATAAATTTCCATTCCCTCCTATACCATGGCCCCCCCCCCCCCCCGATTTCATTTCAACAGATCAGAAAAAAAAAAAAAAATCGCTCGTCGCCCTCTGGCGATCGACGACGACCCACCACCTGACCCTGTTTTCCCCTCCCCCCCTTCGACATCCTCCTCCTCCCCTGAACCCCCAAATCGAGCCCTCCCTGAACCCGCGCCCTCATCCTCTCCCGCCTCCTTCCGTCGCTTCTTCCCTTCTCTTCCCCTTCTATCTCCGTCCGTAGCCCTAACCCCCCCCGACCCACTGATGAACGCGCAGCAAACCCCGCCACCATCGAGCGCCACCTCACCAAGACCGCCCCTCCGACCTGCAATGCCTCGACGAAGACCGCCCCTCCGATCTGCAAACCTCGACGAAGCCCCCCGACCACTCGACAGCCCCCCCTAAGTAAGTTTTCGTTTTTTTTTATTTATTATTAATATTTGATTACTGATTTTTATTTAAAGTTAAAAACTAATTTTTGTTTACAGTCAAAAACTGATTTTTATTTAAAGTTAAAAACTAATTTTTGTTTAAAGTTAAAAACTGATTTCTGTTTTATATTTAAAGTTAAAAACTGATATTTGTTAAAATTTTAAAACTGATTTAAAGGGAATTTTAAAACTGATTTAAAGGGAATTTTAAAACTGATTTTATTTTAAAAGGTTTAAACTTTAAAATTGAAAAGGCGGAATTTTTATTGAATAGAAGTAATAAAAATATGATTTTTATATTTTTAAAGTATTAAAAATATAATCTTTATAGGATAGAGAATATAAAAATATCATCTTTGTATGTGTAGCGAAATAAAAATCTGATTTTTATTTTATATACGTTGAGATAAAGTGGTAATTTTTATAAAGGTGAAAACTTTATTTTTATAATGGCGAAAACTTTATTTTTATATATTGAACTTCGAAATAAAAATAGAATTTTTATATATTGAACTTCAGAATAAAAATAGAATTTTTATATATTGAACTTCGAAATAAAAATAGAATTTTTATATATTGAACTTCAGAATAAAAATAGAATTTTTATATATTGAACTTCAGAATAAAAATAGAATTTTTATATATTGAACTTCAGAATAAAAATAGAATTTTTATATATTGAACTTCAGAATAAAAATAGAATTTTTTATATATTAAACTTCGGAAAAAAAATTCGATTTTTATAAATTGAATAGCATAGTAAAAATTCAATTTTTACATATGTAGTGAAAGCGGACAACGAAGGTGACAAAAAGGCGAAACGATGAAGACTTCTGCAAAGGAGTGCCGTGGAGCTAGGATAGCTATAAGTGAGAATTTCTCACCTTTCAATTTCTTTTCTAGTTATATATATATACTAGGATGCAGACGGTGCTTAGTAGCACCCGACACAATCGTCCACAGACCATGGACTTGTTTGTTTGACTGTTTGGTGATTGATTGCGATATTGGTTTGAATGTGGTTTGTGGTGTGAAAAATCGAATCGATAAATTGGTTAGGATTAGACGTGCGCCGTTATAAGGCGAAGAAGTAAGGCTAGGTTAGACTCTTACTCCAAATTTTGTGCTTTGCATAACGAATTGATTTGATTGATGTGTGAATGGCGTGGGCCTTCACTAGACCGGGGATAAGGCTAGGCCTCGTCCCGTTTCTAGTATCGTGCCGTTATGCCGCCGAAATTTTCTAAAATATGTTAGAAAATAAAAATATCATTTTATTGTGTAAATGAATTGAATAGAAATTCATATGTTGGAATAAAATGTTTTATCGTTAAAAATATAATTTTTAACGTGAATGTGAATAAATGAATAGTTATAAACAAATCGGCCGATTTGTTTGTATATACACTGATTTGACTGATATTGATTGGGTCGATAAATTTCACACATCGCCCAACTGCACAAATAAAATATGCGGTTGATTGTTTGAAACCCCACACGGGTGTTGGGATGAAATTTGAAGTTCACTCATCCTGATTGATTAAATATGTCGATCGATTGATTGACAGGCTGTTATAAGCGTTGAATATCTATATTTGATGCTTATACAGTGTAGTGCACTTTGGTTGATGGTTGATGATTTTCAATGCTATTATATACATGTGTTGTATGAAAATCCATATAATTAACTTTATATGGTAATTGATTGGACCTCATTCCAATTTGAAAAATAAAGAAGATTATAAAATAAAAGTTCATGTGTTGACAGTACTCATTCATTGAGATTGGTCATGTGTTGAACGAAATATTTTAGTAATAAAATTTACATCTTTATCAATATAAAATAAAAGTTCATGTGTTGACAGTACTCATCCATTGAGATTGGTCATGTGTTGAACGAAATATTTTGATAATAACAACTATTTTGAAAAAGAAATATTTGAAATAGAATATTTGAAAATAAAGGAATATATGAAGCCGTGTTGATTAGATTGACGCCATTTCGACGTGAACGATATTTATATCGATTTTATTCGATTTCGAAATGAAATGAATTGAAAACGATTTCGAAATGAAATGAATTGAAAACGATTTCGAAATGAAATGAATTGAAAACGATTTCGAAATGAAATGAATTGAAAACGATTTCGAAATGAATTGAATTGAAAACGATTTCGAAATGAAATGAATTGAAAACGATTTCGAAATGAATTGAATTGAAAACGATTTCGAAATGAATTGAATTGAAAACGATTTCGAAATGAATTGAATTGAAAACGAATTCAAATTGAATTGAAAGCGAATTGAAATGAATTCAAATTGAATTGAAATTTGAATTAAATAGAAATGAATTTTGAAACGAATTTATAAAGTAGAATTCAATTTTGATTTGAATTGAAATGGAAGTTGAAATTGCTTTTGAAACGAATTTAAAACTATTTATATAATTCGTTTTAAATAGGAATCGACGAAAGATATATTATATATATTATATATATAATATAATGGCCTGAATAGAACGCGCCGCGCCGCGGCAGTTCGCGAATTTCGACCATTTATTTCAAACGGACATTACGGGAGATCCGACCGTCGGATTCTCCTAAAACTGGAACCATTGGGTTCGTATCGAAAAGAGCTTTCTAACGAATGTTAGAAATTTGAAATCTAACGGTTGGATTTGGAGATACGTCCAAATCAAATTCGAAAAAGGTCGCTGTAAGTGCAGTTCGATGGCCATTGATGGAAATCGACTGTACGGGCCTTGATAAAATTATTAAAAATAGTAATAATTTGTGAAAAATCATAAGAAATGATTTAGAAAGAATTGGGATGCAAAACTCCATATTTGAAAAGATAAAAATAGTTTTTTTATCGAAATGAACTAGTTTTGAACTAGAATTATAATTCTATTTATTTTTAAACAAATAAATTGAATTTGAAATGGTTTTGAAAATAACCAAAATTTCCAATGATTGCATTGGAATGGATTTGAATCGGAATTGTCTTCGGAATATTTCGATGTTGGATTTCGTGATTATACAAATGTTGTTATGGAAATTTGAAAGATATAGATATATATATCGTTATTTCCAATACGATATTTGTTAGTCGTAGAATTTGATATTGAATATAAGCCGGTATATTTTCTATTCAGAGCCTTGTGTTTAATATCAAATGTGATCTGGGTTGGTCGTGAATGGTGTCTTCATTAACACTGTTCTTGAACCCAGTTGAGAAAAGATTAAATCTTTTTATTTAGATTTAATGAAGTGTACCAATTAAATAATATTTAATTGGAATTGAATTGATATTGATTTTTGGGTTTATCGTGAACAGTGTTTTAAATAACACTTGTTCTTTAACCCGACAATTAATGGAATGTGATTTGGGTTTATCGTGAACCGTGTTTTAAATGACACTGATTCTTTAACCCAGTCGAAGATTAAAACTAAGTGGAGTTTTAATGAATCTTTAATTAGATTGAAATGATCGAAAATGGAGTACCACCAGTTTTGCTCCAGGCGATAGTTAAATCTTTAATTAGATTTGGACGTGAAATGGTAATTGAATTTACCAATAACACTGTGGTGTTAGATATGAAGTATTACCAGTTTTACTTCATGGGATGAATAGGTTGGGATTGGGAAACTAAAGCCAATGATTACTTCGGTAAGGTTCGCTAATTCCGACTAGTTTTGAATTGATATTCAAAAGATAGATTAAAGAATAAATTTAGGAATTTATCTTGGATAAAATTAATGGGAACCTTTCCCTATGAATGTGAAATTTAGAAACTAACTGTCGGTTAGCTAAGCAGAATGGTTTTCTGGATATTGATCTGATGTTGGTTTCGGCCTTCGGGGTTAGTATTTGGGGAATTATTCTCTTGATTAATTTACGGTTAGTGACTAATGAATTGGAATGAGGCGTATGTTGTGTTTGTGTAACACTTTTATAATATATACGCGAGTTATTCGGAAAGACCGGGTTTATCCCATTCTGAATAACTGATACGACGATAAGTCGAAGATGAAGACGATGGTCGAAGACCGGAGGTCTTCACGTCGTTTGGGTGATAACTGATGATCTTGATTGGGCTGTACACCCAAGAAGATGGAAACAGTTGGTGATCGTCCAGACGTACTTGGAGATCGATGGATATCCGAGGTACTAGGTGCCTCCGGTTTCGTTCAGACCCAGAACGGACTTGTAAATGGACTGTGTGTCTGACATTGGATTTTAGTCTGTGTGATTGATCTCTATTAAATATATATCTGTTTGGCGGCGGAGAATTTATTCTCTTGCTTAACGCCCTTCTCTGAGACGTACGAGCTCAGGGGTTATATATTGATGGATATCAAACGCATGGAGTGAATTGCCTGTGTGGCATGCCTAAGTGGCAATTGATCGAGGCTTCTGTTGAAAAGCAAAGTCTTGTGGTGATGATCGAAGCACGGCCTTTGTGGCGTAGCTTTGTGTAACGTTTACTTCGCGAGTTTCACACCCGGTATGAACCAAAAACGGGAGACGGACGTCAGGGGGGACATGCGTTTTCTTTCTAGCTAGAAGTGGCGTCAGTGGTTTTACACGCCCTGACGAGTTTGACTTATGTGGTCGTTGTTGTTGCGAGGCGCCTCGGATTGATCGGTCGTTCTCGAACCGATGGAGTCATTCGTTGGCTCATTTACGCCCCAAAGGGCGGAGAAACGCATTGTTCAGGCATTATAATCCACATCGGTGGACCGGCCCTGAGGATCCAAGGTACGGTTGCGGCTGTGCCTGAGACTCGGGCTAGACAGTCTCGAATCGGTTGAGGACTATCTTTTGCCTCGGTTCATAGACGGAAATCCAATTTCCAAATACGTGACATTTGCGGTTTTAATTGTAGAACTAGTATGGCGACATGATATATGGTACCCATGCCGCCTATGATTGATACTTATGATTTGAAGTTGTTTTATACACTATGCACTTATAATAGTATCAAATGATTTGTTTTAAAACGTATCAAGCATTCTTTGGCTGTTATAAGGGAAAACCCTATCCTCGACTGCGTTGCATTGTGTGATGGGACCTGGGTCTTATAACAGCTTCATTTTTCTTTATTTAGCATTGCGCTGTTTGTTTTATGCACTGGTATTCTTGGGAGGAAACCCGTTCCGTGTTATACGGCGTGGTCCCTTGATTTACCTAATGATTTAAAATAAAGATTAACTGTTTTAGTTCTCACACCAGTCCCATGACTGACCTGGAGTTTATTGTTTTAACCTAAACTCTGGGTGCCCTTATTTTGACACGGGCAGCTAGTAGTTTTGGTTTTGCAGATTTATATTCACAGGATCCTGGTTTACAGCTGGAACGATATCCGGAAAGCTTTGTATCCGTATATTTCTTTCTAGTTGTGTATTGTATTATTTTCCGCTGCTATGTATTTAAATGTAATTTAAATCTCTGATATTTCTGTGTAATATTCATTTATACTCTGTATATTCTTGTAATCTGATGCATTGTTGTAATATACAGTGAAACGTTCTTTTATATGCGTTCTGTTGTGGCTTGTTCTCGAACTATCCGACACTTTCCTTTACGGGGAAGTTACGGGTTTTCACATTAATCTAAATGGGTTGATTGGGATATTGCATGTTGATTGATGCATAGTAGATCCATATATCTATATTGATTGTTGTTTATACACTGGCATTCATGGGGGTAAACCCGTTCCGTGTTAGCGGCATGGTCCTGTGATTTGCCTTATCATTTTATATAAGTTAATTTTAACTGTAGAGTTTCTCAACCCCGTCCCATGACTGACCTGTAGTTTGCTTTTCCCTTGCAAACTCGGGTGCCCCTATTTTCCACACGGGAAGTCGAGTAGTTTATGTTGCAGATATATGAGCAGGATTCTGGATTGACGCTTAAAGCTGTGTCCAGAGCATTGATAGTCTTCCGCTGTGTTAGTTTATTTGTTTCCGCTGTGCATTATATTACATTTATTGTAAAAAATCATCTTCCGCTGTATTGATTATATTTCAATATACTCTCATATTCTGTACTTTGATGTAACATTATTATGATGTTTATAAAAGTCTTCTGTTATTTTTTCTGATGTGTTGTATACCTAAAGTTAGCGTATGCGGGATTCGAACGGTCTTCGTCGATTTAGCGATCAATTAGGTCCGAGCGAAATCCGTGTCGTTACACCTGGTATCAGAGCTTTGGTTAAAATCAAATCTTTGGGGTACAACTCATTAGAACATGATAAAAGACTCATCAGAGATTGGATTAGTAATATCCTATTGAAGAATCCTCATTAGAGATAGAATCAGTAGCATTCTAGAATGAGTGTCTCATTAGAGATGGGGTTAGTAATGCCCCAGAATGAGTGGAGAGCTATATGCTTATAAATAACGTATTTGTGATTATATATAATCTGGTTTTAAAAAAATAAGATTTTTGAGTATATATAAAGTTATATATTTGAAAAATTAATCAATAAATTGATTGATGGTTGTGTTGTTTGTTTATTTGTTTGAAATTTTGAACCGTTTAGCCTAATGGAATCAAATATTGAACTGTATGGAGAAATGATTACAAATGCATGCATATACATGTACTTACATTGAACAGGTCATAGCAAGGAGGCTAGAACAGAAGAATAAAATTGTTTGCCTGACAAATAGGTACATGTTTATTGTATTTCTTGGGTTTTGGATGATTTTATGAGCCGATTGGCTTTTTCATTTTCTTTTGGATTGGTGACGGCCATGGGAGGCTATTTTAAATATCCCGAAGCTCCCGGTGCAGGGGAGGTTATGCGAATTTTTTGAAAATTTAGGGTGTTAGCCAAATTTTTGAAAATTTTGAAAAGTTCTTAGAAACTGAAAAGTTGAAGAACTTAAGCCATAATAAAAATAGTGAAAGTTGAGTTGAATAGTTAAACGACTTTCAGCTTCGTTCCTTTTCAAGGACGAAAAGTTTTAAGTGGGTGAGATTGTAATAACCCGGAAATCCAAGCCAATTTAAAAAAATTATTTTGGCAATTTTAGTGAACTTTGAATATTTAAAATGAATTATTTTAAATAATGACGTTGAGAAATTTATTTTAAATTGAATTAGAACATATATATTTATTTGAATCGTCGTTAGAATATAAATAATTTATTTTAATTATAAAACGAGCCTGAAAGGGCGCGGTAGTTCAAAAATTCGATTTTGAATTTCAAACGAATATACAGAATTCGTTTTGAGTCGGAATTGGACGAAAAAAGAAATATTTGAATATGTATAAGAATATCTTTCTAACGAAGTTAAGAAACTGAGATTTCACTTTAGAAGTTGAAAGATACGCCCAGTTTAAAATTCTGAAAAGTCGCTGTGGAATTTATATATATTTTAATATATATATATATATAAAGCCCTTGAAAATGGAAATTTTGCAAACGACCTCGGTTTTCGACGAAACCACTTTTGTTGGATCTGGGATGTTAAATTATTACTAGGTTTCAAAATTCATAATTTTCTGGATCAATATGTGAGCGTGGCGAAGTTAAACGTGTTTTGACAGTTTCAGTCAATTTCGTTCGACCAGAAAATGGCCATTTTTCAAACGGTCTCAGAATTTGACGAAATTAGTTTTGTTAGGACCGTATCGTCAATACGAAACTAGAAATAATTTTTTGGGAATTTTTAGAGTTAGTATGTGGCCCCAGTAATTTAAAATGTACATTCAAATTGAATATATACTGATTTATATTTTAATTTTAGCGAAAACTGATTGTAACAGCCGAATTGGCTTATGGGACATATCCCATTGTGTTCGGAATGGGGGTATTTAGCTAGGGGCGACAGTCGTTGGGTTTGATTTGGAGTTCCGTGTATGAAATTTCATTGGAAATTATTAAAATGATTAAATAATAATAAAATAAACGTATAAATAGCACCCTTTTATAGCAAAATCCTAATTCCCTAAATAGTCGCCGCCAGTATCATTTAAACGGCCAGAATTGCTCGTCGTTTCATCCGGTATTTTCTCCAAATCCAAGAACCTTAATCCGAAACTTTCTGAAGGGAATTCAAGAGCTTGTCGAGCTCTTCAAGTCAACGCTAAGAGGATTAAAAACCGTGGAGCATTGAGTGAATTTTGGTCTCAAACCCGTATAGTTCATGGGCGGATTTCTCGATGTGGGGACCATCGATCTCGGTGGTGTTCGGGGCGGTGGAAGCTCTGACCTTGGCGCGCGTCGTGGTGTATTTGGATGAGGGTCCAGTCAGCTACAGGAGGGTGCGGTGAGGAGAGAGAGAGGCGTAATCAATGGGTTCGGTTTTTCTGAAGGGTTTACGGTGATATAAGGTGATTAAAGGAGGGATTAAATAAATTAATTTCATTTTAATTATTTCAAAATGTAATTAACGTATTTACTATCATAACTCTTTCATACGAGCTTGGAATTCAGCGAAATCAGTTGCGTTGGAATCATCTCAACGCGTCCTACATTTCAAAACAGACTGGGGGCAGAAACAAAGCATGTTGGAATTTCAGGAAATTTCAGATTCAAATTGTTCAGAAATTCAGAAATAAAACCGATGGAGTGGAAAATCAATGTGATAATTTCTCACTAAAATTATTTCTGTACGGTTATTTACATTATAACTACATATATGAACTGCTCCTCGTCGTCCACAGACCATGGACGACTTACTTGATTGTATTGTGTTGTGATTGTGAGGAGAAATGTAAATGAAAAAAATACATGCGATGTAAATATATATATATATAAAAAGTGAAAATATCGTATATATTGAAAAGTTAAAATATCGTATATATTGAAAGTGAAAATATCGTATATATTGAAAAGTGAAAATATCGTATATATTGAAAAGTGAAAATATCGTATATATTGAAAGTGAAAATATCGTATATATTGAATGTGAAAAGACTATATATATACGAAGTGAAAATATTGTATACATATGAAATGTGAAAACGATATATATATGAAATGTGAAAATGATATATATATATATGAAATGTGAAAATGATATATATATGAAATGAAAACGATATATATATATATATATATATATATATATATGAAATGTGAAAATGATTTGATAGTTAAACATATAATTTTCAACATATACACTGTATAAAATTGTCATGTATATGAAATATTCAATTTTGATTAGAAATTGAATATGAAGTTGAAATCATTTTGAAAATGAATTTAAAACGATTTATAAAATACGTTTTAAAAAGGAAATCGACGAAATGTATATTATATATATAATATAATGGCCTGAATATAATGCGCCGCGCTGCGGCAGTTTGCGAATTTCGACCATTAACTTCGAACAGACATTACGGGAGATCAGACCGTCGGATTCTCCTAAAACCGGGACCTTGGGTTTGTATCGAAAAGTGCTTTCTAACGAATATGAGAAATTTGAAATCTAACGGTTGGATTTGGAATTATGTCCAAATCAAATTTGGAAAAGGTCGTTGTAAGTGCAGTTCGATGGCCGTTGATGGAAATCGACTGTACGGGCCTTGATAAAATTATCAAAAATAGTAATAATTTGTGTAAAATCATAAGAAATGATTTGGGAAGAATTGGGATGAAAAACTCCATATTTGAAAAGATAAAAATAGTTTTTTATCGAAATGAACTAGTTATTAACTAGAATAATAATTTATTTATTTTTAAATAAATAAATTGGATTTGAAATGGTTTTAAAAATAACCAGAATTTCCAATATATGAATTGGAATGGATTTGAATCGAAATTATCTTCAGAATATTTTGATGCTGGATTTTGTGATAATACAGATATGGTTGTGGAAATTTGAAAGATATATTAATATCGTTATTTCCAATACGATATTTGTTGGTTTCAGAATTTGATGTTGAATATAAGCCGATACTATTTTCTATTCAGAGCCTTGTGTTTAATATCAAATTGGATTTGGGGTTTGTCATGAACTGTGTTTAAATGACATTAGTTCTTTAACCCGCGTAAAAGCAGGATTAATTTCCAAAAAGTAGAACAATCAATATGAAATGATTTTAGAGATGAAACCAATTGGGGTTTGGATAAATCTTTAATTAGACTTAGATGAATGAATGGTGATTAAATTTACCAAAACACGTGATGTGATTAAACCAAATTTACTTAGTTGTCGATATTGATTGTGGTTGATTGATTGTTTGGATGGTGCTCGAGCAGTTTATGAGCAGAATATGCCTTTACATTTAGCATTGGGTTGGGTAAAGATATCTGTGGGCTAACACCTTGTGAAACACTTCACGATTTGACGATAAGTTGTTTGGTGATGTTGTGTTCATTTCAAATTTAATGAATGATTGTGAAATGATATATTTTTCTTAAGTGAAAAGAAATGTAATCTCGATTTTGGATAGGGAATGTTTTATAAAAGTGTTTTATAAAACAGAAAGGATATCGAGGCCTAAACCCGATATTATCGAAGAGATTTTGAAATGTATTATGTGTTACATTGTGGTTCATCACATATTTGATTAGTTGCTATTAATGATGTATCTGTTTGGTGGCAGAGAATTTATTCTCTTAATTAACACCCTTCTTTGAGACGTACGAGCTCAAAGGTTATGTGATTAATAGTGAATGATCGTATGTGTGAATTACTGATGTGAAATACTATATTTTGAAAGTACTTGTGATTATTATGTTGTGAAATGATTTTCCCTACTTCAGGAAATGAAATGATTTAGTATGTGGCTAAAGATTCGGGTAACCCTAAGACTAAAAGTATGGGTGAGAGGGCAGTGTATGCTCTCCATGTGCGCGAGGTGCATCGTCGGTGTAGCCTGCTCCTATGTGGGGTAGGTGCGCACACACACACACACACACACACACACACATATATATATATATATATATATATCGAGTTGCTAGGTGCGTACCCTTTGTCTTTTCGATGGGGAGCACGATATTTGGTTGCATACTTGTTTGTATGCATTGTTATGTTTTGGAATTAATATTTCCAAACGATTTGATTTGAGATCCCGAAGTGAAATCTACTTTGATATAGAAAGTTAGATATATATTTCAAATGATTTGAAATAAGAAATCAGGAATAAAATCCAAAGGAATAATTTCTGTAAATTGAATTGGATTTGGAAAATCTAAGTGTGGTGATTAATCTAAATAGGTAGATTGGGATATTGCATGTTGATTGATGCATAGTAGATCCATATATTTATATTGATAGTTGTTTATACACTGGCATTCATGGGGGTAAACCCGTTCGGCGTTAGCGGCGTGGTCCTGTGATTTTCCTTATCATTTTATATTAGTTAATTTTAACTGTAGAGTTTCTCACACCAGTCCCATGACTGACCTGTAGTTTGCTTTTCCCTTGCAAACTCGGGTGCCCCTATTTTCCACACGGGCAGTCGAGTAGTTTATGTTGTAGATATATGAGCAGGATTCTGGATTGAAGCTTAAAGATGTGTCTAGAGCATTGATAGTCTTCCACTGTGTTAGTTTATTTGTTTCTGCTGTGCATTGTATTACATTTATTGTAAAAAAATCATCTTCTGCTGTATTGATTATATTTCGATATACTCAGATATTCTGTACTCTAATGTAACATTATTATGATGTTTATAAAAGTCTTCTGTTATTTGTTCTGATGTGTTGTATACCCAGAGTTAGCGTATGCGGGATTTGAACGGTCTTGGTCAATTTAGCGATTGATTAGGTCCGAGCAAAATCCGTGTCGTTACAACGAGCTTAGAGGTTATATATCGATTGATATCAGTCGCATGGCATGAATTGTCAGTGTAGCATGATGAGATGCAAATGATCAAGGCTTCAGTTGAAAAGCATAGTCTTGTGGTGATGATCAAAGCACGGCTTTAAATAGCATAGCTTTGTGTATAGCGTTAATTCGCGAGCCTCACACCCCGGTGTGAACCAAAAACGAGAGAGAACCTCAGAGAGGACATGCGTTTCTTTCTAGCTAGGAGTGGTGTCATGGTATAGAGCCCAGACATTTTACTCATGTAGATGTTGCATATTATTTGATGGATAGCAAGGCACCTCGGATATATCGGTCACTACATGGCCGATGGATGATAGGGTCGACATACTGACCATTACACCCCATAGGGCGGGGAAACACATTGTTCAGGAATTATAATCCGCTAACGTAAGAGTGGACCGGCCCTGACGCTCCAGGTGCAGTTGCGGCTTTATCCTGAGACATGGTAGGCTAGATTGTCTCGAATTCGGTAAGGATGATCCCTTGCCTTGGTTCAAAGACAGAAATCCAATTTCCAATATGTGACATTTCAGTTTTGATTGTCGAGGCTTGTATGGCGACATAGTAGGATGGGATACTATGCCGTTTGTGATTGATACATTTATATTTGAAGTTGTTTTATACACTATACACTTATAATAATATCAAATTGATTTATTTCAAACGTACCAAGCATGTTTGGCTATTATAAGGAAAACTCCATCCTCCAGCTTGCGTTGCGTTGTGTGATGGGACCTGCATCTTAGAATAGCTTCATTTTTCCAAAAAGCATAGTGTTGTTTGTTTTCTGCACTGGTATTCTTAGGAAAAACCCGTTTCGTGTTATACGGCGTGCTCCCTTGATTTATCTAACTTTAAAATCAGGTTCATAACTGTTTTAGTTCTCACACCAGTCCCAGGACTGACCTAGAGTTTATTGTTTTAACCTAAACACTTGGTGCCTCTATTTTCGACACGGGCAGCTAGTGGTTGGATTTTGCCGATTTATTTTTACAGGATCCTGGTTTACAGCTGGAGTTATATTCGGAAAGCTTTGTATCCGTATATCTCTTTCAGTTGTGTTATGTACTATTTTTCCATTGCTATGTAATGTATTTTGATCTCTGATATTGATATTTTTCTGATGTATATTATTTATTCATACTCTGTTATATTCTTGTACTCTGATGCAATTGTTGTAACAACAATGAAATGTTCTTCTGTTTGCGTTCTAATTTGTTGTGTTCTCAACTCAATCTGGGCTTTCCTGCAAGGATGAGTTAGGTTCATTTCATCGTGGTATAAGAGCTTTGGTTTACAGAGCTCGAGAACAAGGCACATTGGAACCAAACGAAAGAATTCATCAGAGATTGGTTTAGTAATATCCAATAAGAATGACTCGTTAGAGATGGGATCAGTTGTATCCTAGAACGAGTGTGAAGAGTGTTATTTTTAAAAGTAAAAGTGAAAAAAATTATTTTGGAAATTTAAACTTTATTATGCGTATGTGAGTATTTTATTTCAAATTGATTTAGGATAATCGAGTATATGAAGATTTTAAATATACGCCTTGCAAACGTGTGAATGAAATATACTGGATAGATTTAGAATCACACTCTAGTCACCCGGGGATAAATCTGATGACTGACGCGTCATTATCAACATTTATTTTAGGGTTTCGAAAGTGGGATATCTAAATATTTTCAATTGACTGGTGTGAGAACCAAAACTTAGATAGGGCTGTTTATTTATGATTTGGCATTGAAATATGATTTTTGACAATATATAAAAGTTATGTGATTGAAAAGCTAATCAACTAATTGATTGATGATTGTGTAGTGTGATATTCATTTAAACCAACGTGTGAATGAAAGGTAAATTAAGACAAATTGAATCGAATTATTGAACTAAATTGAAATTTGTTTGAAATTGATACATGTACACATATATAATGAACAGGTCATAACATGTAAGCTAAGAAGAGGAATAAAATTGTATGCCCAACAAATAGGTACATGTTTACTATTTTCTTGGGTTTTGATGATTTTATGAGCCGATTGGCAAGCCGCTAGGCTTTTTCTTTTTCTTTTTGGATGATGAGAGCCCTGTGAGGCAAGTTGCGGTTTTAAAGGTCTCCCCGTACAAAGGAGGTTATTGTGATTTTTTTTAAAAAATTTAGGGTGTTAGCCAAATTTTTGAAAAATTTGAAAATACTTAGAAACTGAAAAGTTGAAGAATGAAAGCCAAAATCAAAATTGAGTTGGTTAGTTAAACAACTTTCAACTCCGTTCCTTTTTGAGGACGAAAAGATTTTAAGTGGGGCAGATTATAACAACCCAGATTTTCAGAACCAATTTAAAATTTTTATTTTTAATATTTTAATGGATTTTGAATATTTAAAATAATTTATTTTAAATAATAATGTCTAAAAATTTATTTAAATTGAAGTTATAACGTATAAATTTATTTTAATTATAAAACGAGCCCGAAATGGCGTGGTAGTTTGAAAATTCGATTTTAAATTTCAAATGAATGTACATGATTCAAAATAAATCGAATTTTAATAAAACCAGAAAATTTGAATTTGTTTAATAAATCTTTCTAACAAATGTGAAAATCCAGATTTCATAACGAAAATTGAAAGTTATGTCCAGTTTAAAATTTAAAATAGTCGCTATGGAATTTAATATGATATATAGCCCTTAAAAATATCTATTTTGCAAACGAATTCCGTTTTCGACGAAACCACTTTTGTTGGATTCAGAATGTCAAATTGTTGTTAGTTCCAAGTTTCATAATTTTTGGAATTAATATGTGAGCGTGGTGAATTTAAATTTGTTTGGTAATTTCAGTTTGAATTTAATCGACTGGAAATTGAACAATTTTCAAACAGCCTCCAAATTCGACGAAATTAGTTTTATTAGGACTGTATCGTCAAAACATAGCTAGGTTTATTTTTCTGGAATTTTTGGAGTCAGTTTGTGGCCTCGGTAAATTAAAATGTATGTTGAAATCTATTTTGAAAGTTATATTAATTTATATTTTAATTTTAACAAAAACAAATTGAAACAGTTGAATTGGCTTACGGGACATATCCCATTGTGTTTGGAATGGCGGTATTGAGCTTAAGGCGACAGTTGTTGGGTTCGATTTGGAATTCGAATTAAAAATTACTTTTCGGAATTAAATTTAATTAAATATTTTTTTATATAAGCCCTCACCCCTCTTTCTCTCTCTCACAAATCGAAAATAAAAAAACAACATGATCAATGGAGCCGCACCAGCCCGTCGCCGCATCCAGCTGTCGTCGCCCCCACACCGACTGTGATGACCCCAAACCCCCGTGCCACGGAAGCAAGGATAATCAATGGAATATAACACATAAACAATAACAGAAAAACATTAATATAGAATAACACAAGTTAATGTACATCAAATTACGTTGGAACAAATATAATTATCAGAGTTACACAACACAACAGGATCATACTTAGTACAAAATACAGTTTCAGCTTTATATAAAATGTCTGCAGCAGAATCAAACATAATATACATAACAAAGTCTGAACACCATAATCGAAATGATAGAATTCATCCTCAGCTCCATACCTATACGGAAAGAGCCTGCTAATACCTAAATACAAGGTTGCCCGCGTACAAAATAGGGGCACCCGAGTTTGCAAAGTGAAACAAACTACAAGTCAATCATGGGATTGGTATGAGAAATTTACTTAACTGTAACAACCCTAAATTTTGGGGGGTAAATTAAAAAATATATTTCAAGTTATTTTAATGAGTTCTGGTTGTTTAAAATAATTTATTGATTGAAAATAATGTAGGTTATAAATGAAAATATGCTAACTGAAAGTTCACAGTATCGTTGTTTATAATAAAAAAAAGAATAAAAAGATTATACTTTGATTTGGATATGTTTACATTAAATATTATGTTTTTAAGGTATAAAAAGATTAAAGTTCGATTAGAAACGTTTACATAAAAAAAATATTTTTAATGTAAAAGAGATTCATTGTTTGAAAATGTGTTTAATGTAAATAAGTCATTAAAAGAGATTCATTGTGTAATAAAATGTTATAGGTAGAAAATGTACATTTATTAAATACTAACATGTACATGTAAACGAAGTTATAAACTTTCTAACAATTGGCATTAAACAATAGATCAAGCATTAATTACATTCCCGTTTTCTCTCTCCTATGTTTTTCTTTTGAATTTTTGATTAAGTTCATTAAATACTGAAACGTTAATATTATATATTTGAAAATTGAATAGTAATATATACTAAGAAAGAAAATTTTACCGTTGTTCTAAACTGAGGTTCACAGTATAGGGAAAGTTTTCTACCTCACACATCATTAATAATTTTAATTTTGAATTTCAAAAGTGTTTGGAAGAAATAAATGATAATGTTGAGAAAACAATTAAGGGAGAAGTGAATGCCAATGGATTTGGCATAAGTTCATGCGCATGCCTTTTCAAGATCAAGAAAGACAAATATATTTAACATAAATAAGCATGCATTCATTCACCTCCCTCATATTTTAAACATTGTTGCCCCTCTTTTCTTTTTCATTTTACACCCTTTTTAAGTCAAATTATCAAAACGCATGCTACATTTTAATATATGCACTTACAAGTCTCTCTCTCCCCTTCCTTACTAATATATATATATATATATATATATATATATATATAAATGTTGCCTTCTCTTTATGTTTCATAATTTCCAATTTATTTTCACATAACACATGCACCTTCAATTTCTTTATGTGCATTATGTTATAAGTAATTTACAGCTAGAAATAAATATATATAGTAATTCATTTTGTTTGAAAGTTAGAATTCAATGTTGGTAAGTTAATTTTCATAAGACAAAACTAAATACAATTGTTGACATTAATTAAATGTTATATTGTATATTGGAATTTGCATTCCAATATAAGTAAAAAAAAACTTCGTTAGAACAATAATAGAAACTGTATAAATGACATTTATTTGTGGTTCACAATATTTATTCAAACAGAGTCTAAGCGTTGCATATAGGGAAATTAATTGATTTGCAATATCCAAGGAGCATAATTGCACTTTACATTTTCTAAAGTTATCAAGAATGGTTAATGCAGTAATAAATAATTAATAAATATTGGAAGTTTGAAATTCAAAAATTATACATTTTGAAAATATTATTATAATATTATTTTAATATTATAAGAATATGGAAAGTTACAATTAATATTAAAGTCTCATTCCAATGCAGAATTTGTAATTGATCTTTCCCCTTTAATATATCAAAACGTAAGCGTATGATAACAATTCTATTGAAATTAAAAGGGGAATTAAATAATTAAAAAGTATTAATATATATATATATATATACCCTGATGTTGCAAAACCTTAATCAGAATAGTAACTGCCGCCCTCTTCTTTTCTATGGCTGAAAACATCCCATTCTCATCTCTAAAATTCTCCCAACCTACTTCAATTTAAAAAATCTCAACATCCTCTACCTACCACGAAAACCCAAGATCATATTTACTTTCATGAATTGGTGGTGTGGCGTGCAACAGTGAACAAATGGGTTCCATGAAACGTATATCTGATGGAAGAAGATAATAGATAAGGCAACGATTAAGTAAGCATGGTTAACTAAATTTAATTATAATTTAATTAGTATGATTCTATAATTAACATAGAAACTTGTCTATTTATTACATACGAGGTCCAAGGCGAACGATTTAAGTTGAGTTGGATTCGCAGCGTATAATACTACCTTCCAGAACTGACTAGAATCAAAACGGAGTGATCTACAATTTTGAAGGATTCAACAAACGAGGTGATATTTCTCTTTTTAGATTTAAAATAAAAATAATATATACTTATAATGACTTTGATTGTTATATATTATGCGTCGTTCGAAATTTGGATTGGACATTTGGCCTTTGTTGATTCTTGTTTGTGGTAAATTGTGGTGATGATTATTTGTTGAATGATGTGTTCTTTTTCGAATAAAGATCTAATCTTGAATTTGTTAGATCAAAACATTATTTCATGTTAGAATAAAAATACTTTTTATGTTAGAATCGTAATACCTTTTATGTTAAAATGTCGCCTTAGAACATTTAGATTAAAGATGATTATTTAGATTTAAAAGACCATTTTTTTATTAGAAATGTTTACGCTATAATAAAGAGATCCTTTTTATTTAGAAGCGGTAAATTAGAAAGACCATATATGTTAGAAGCGTTAAATTCGAATAAAAAAACATCTTTTGTTAGAAAACATGAATTGCCTTCTTTTGTGAGAAAATATAAGATGTTATCTTTTTGTTAGATTAAAATGACCTTTTTGCTAGAATATGTCATGTTAGATTAAATGATTCATTTTAGCTAAAAATGTTTTGGTGAGAAAAAGAAATGTTAACATAAAAAGATTCCCTTTTTATTTCATGTTTGATTCAATACAAGGAATCATGTTAAAATGAAAAATGTTAACATAGAAAGATTTCACATTTATTGCATGTTGATTTAATAAAAGGAATCGTGTTAAAAGAAAATATGTTAATAATAAAAAGTATGATAAACTTGTGTGTATATCAAAATTTACATTTTTATGTAATGAATGAATCATATTAAAAGGTTCGAGTGATAAAGTTGGGTTTACACTAAAAATTACATTTTTGATATAATAGTGAAAGACTAAAAAGAATACCTTTTAACATGATAAATGTGCTAACACTAAACATTGAATTTGTAATAATAAAGTTATTCATTCATTATTCGTCAAGTTAAACAATGGAATTTGTGTACGAGTAAGGTGAGTCACTTTTATTTGGTTATTAGAACTATAAATATGTACGTAGACAATGTAGAATTGTCCTTTTGTTTGAAATTAGAATGGACACATTTGAAGTGAATGCTATTTTAAATCACATGTTAAATGGTCATTTTAGTCAAATATTAGGAATTGGCAAATAAGAAATGCTCTTTTTATACGTTTTAGAATTTGGCAAAATAAGAAATGTCCTTTTATTTGTATTAGAATTGATATGATAAAAAGATGTCATTTTTATTGTATTAAGATTGTCAAAAATAAGTATCAATTATGTAAATATAAATTTGTCATTTATGATATAAATTGGTCAATTATGTTAATATCAATATGTCAATTAGGTTAATATAAAAGTTGTCATTTATGAAAGTATATAAAAAACGTTGTCTTTAAAATTTGTCTTTATGTTAATATAAGAAAAGGTTGTCATTATGTTAATATAAAAATATGTCATTTATATGAGAATAAAAAAAATTGGATTAATTTCATTTATTATAAATTTACATGTTAGTAAACAAAAGTTGGATTAATTTTAAGAAAAAAAAGAAAGTAAGTTAGCGCCATTTAATTTACGGTTATTATTTATTTTCATAAATGTATATAAATGTCTGTGGTGAATGTTTGTGAATTTTTTCTGTGGCATGCATGATATGCTGTGAATTGACGTTTGGATGTGATACAATGTTTGAATTTTGAAAATAGGTACCATGCTAATTAACGTTAATTTATTATTATTTATGGTAATTCAAATATGTTACACTGCCATATACAAGTTGCCTGACTTGTATATGTTGATTGAGCTGATATTTTCACACATCGCCCAAGTGCACAAATAATATATTATTATTTGGATGTTGTTTGAATGTCATTTGAATGTGGTGTGAATGTTATCTGAATATTGTTGGAACGTTAATTTGGTGATAAAGGAATGTCTATCATTATTTCATAGATGCGTTGTATGAATCCATTAATTAATGTTATTTGATTTAAGTCTCATTCCAATGCAGAATTTTCTAAAGTTATCAAGAATGGTTAATGCAGTAATAAATAATTAATAAATATTGGAAGTTTGAAATTCAAAAATTATACATTTTGAAAATATTATTATAATATTATTTTAATATTATAAGAATATGGAAAGTTACAATTTATATTAAGATACTTGAAATCAAGATATTTAGAAATAAAGAATATCTTAAAATTAAGATTCCTTAATGGAAAAGACAATTTCAAATAATATGTTTTGGGAAAATTAATTATAATTATAAATTATAATTGTGCTTGGATACGAGGTTAGGTTACATTTGTGGTGGAAGTCTGCCCGGACCCGATCGGCATATCCAGCAGCCACTAATGTTAAACCTAATGTGAGAGGTCCAAGTGCACAAATACGAAACGGGCCATGACACGAGGTTAAGCCCAACTGGTGGAATAAGTCTGCCCGGAACCGACCGGCACATCCAACACCAACAAGTCGTAGGCTTAATGTGAGAGGTCTAGCCTATTATAAAATACAAATGGATAAGAAAATTAGTTGGGCTATTTAATCCATTTAAAAAAAAATAGCAACGCATTTTAAAAATACCCGAATGAGTTTATCGATTTATTTTATCCATTTCATAATGCATATTAAAAGAGAAATTTCAAAATTTATATTTTGGAAAATAATATTATTATAAAAGGATAACCTATAAAATAATCAAATTTTAGATTATAGTTGGAATAAAAGTTGGAATCGTCTTAGAAACGAATTTATAAATGTGTTAAAATACGTAAAAATAAGGAAAATCATTTTATTTAAATTTAAATGATATTCTAAATTATTAATTATAATTGAAATAGAAAGGAAATTGATTATGGGTTGTTTGTGAACAATGTTTTGAAGGACATTAGTTGTTGAAACTCAAATCAACAGTGAAATTTTGATTTGTTTTTAATTAATCTTTTAATTAAGATTACATGAAATTCTCTAAAAGAAGAGATGCCTAATATTATATATTAAATTAGGAATTAATCAAACATGAAATGGGGTCTCTCATGAACTATGTTTTAAATAACATCAGTTCTTAAACCCGGATTAAAGATAAGATTATTCCAGAAAAGTGATTAGTCATTTAACAATGATTTTAGAAGATTAAAACTTAATAAAGTTTTAAATAAATATTTAATTAGATTGAAGGTGAAAAAGGAAGATTAAAGAATAAGTTGAAAGATTTATCTTTGATAAAATTTATGAGAACCTTTCCCTAATAATGTGAATACTTTATTAAAAGGATATTCTGAATTGGAATGAGGCATTGATGTGGTGTATGTATAGCACCTAATTTTATATATGCGAAGATTATTTGGCAAGTCCGAGTTTACTCTCATTCCAAATAATGATATGACGTTCGAAGAATTAAAGACGGCGATTGAAGACCGACGATCTCCACATCGAATGGGTAGCTAGTGTTGAGGCCCTTGATTGATTTGCTCCCAAGACGGGGCTAAGATGGTAGTTATCCGGACGTAGTGTTGATTTGTACGGATTTGGATTTCGCTCAGACCCAGAGCATAAGCTTATAAATGGAATGTGTGTCTGACATTGAATTTTGTTCTATGTAAATTGATTTCTGTTAATATACAACCGTTGGCGGCGTAGAATTTATTCTCTTGCTTAACTCCCTTAGAGGTTGTGTATTAATAGTTATCAATCGCATGGAATGAATTGTCAACGTGGCACGCTAAAATGAAGATGATCAAGGCTTTGTTGAAAAGCAGGCCTTGTGGTTATAACGTTACTTCGCGAGCCTCACAACCCGGTTGGAGTCTAAAACGGGAGAAGGGAACGCAGGGAGAGAAGCACGTCTCTTTCTAGCTAGAAGTAGTGTCGGTGCTTAAACTGGATGATATTTACTTATTTGGATGATGGAATGAGGCACCTCAGATGATAGGTCCTATAGGATCGGGAAACATGTGTTCAGGAATAACTAATCCACAAACCGCAAGTGTGGACCGGCCCTACAGCTATCCAAGGGTTCTCTACGGGGGATCCTGAGACATTAGCTAGAGTGTCTCGAATCGGTAAGGAGCTCCTCCCTAGCCTTGACTCATGATGGAAACCCAAATTTCAATACGACCTCATGCGGTTTTGATTGTATTACTAGTATGGAGGCATAGTATATGGTAGCTATGCTTCCGAGGATTGATACATTTACTTTGAAATGTTTTTGAAACATATATACACTAATAATAATATCAAATTCGCTTTTAACGTATTAAGCATTTTTGACCATTATAAGGTAAAACTCTATCCTCCGTTTTGCGTTGCATTGTGTGATGGGACTTGAGTCTTATGATGATTTCATTTTTCCAAAAAGCATTGCGTTGTTTAACGATTTACTTTAATTTAGGCACGACAATCCATTGGAGTAAACCCATTCCGCGTTAGCGGCGTGGTCCTTGGATTTGTCTTATTATTATTAGTAAAATTAATTAAGAATTCTCACACTAGTCCCATGACTGACTCGTAGTTTGTTTCACTTTGCAAACTCGGGTGCCCTCTTTTCCACACGGGCAGTCGAGTAGCTTTTTGCAGATATTTATCTCTTGAACATGATTCTGGATCGAAGCCTAAAGCTGTGTTCAGAGCATAGAAGTCTTCCGCTGTTTATTGTATTTAATTTACTGTAATTTATCTTCCGCTGTAATTTTATTCGATGTACTCTGATATTTTGTACTCTGATGTAACATTATGGTAATGTTTATAAAAGTCTGCCGTTATTGTTCTGATGTCGTTGTATTCCCAAAGTTAACGTACTCGGGTTTTGAATGATCTTGGATAATTTGGCGATCGATCGGGTCGGGCGAAATACGGGCCGTTACTGTTGGTATCAGTGCTCTGGTTAGCTCAAATCTTTGGGGTACAACTCGTTAGAACTGAACAAAAGACTCATCAAAGATTGGATTTGTAATATCCAATAAGAATACT
The DNA here is from genome assembly GCA_030737875.1 of Allium sativum. NCBI lineage: Eukaryota > Viridiplantae > Streptophyta > Magnoliopsida > Asparagales > Amaryllidaceae > Allium > Allium sativum. The sequence continues at coordinate 920,918,337 of CM060926.1, read as the reverse complement.
CATTAGAGATAGGATCAGTAGTATCCTAGAATGAGAAAACTCATTAGAGATGGGGTTAGTAATGCCCTAGAATGAGTTGAGAGTGACAAGCTTATAATATACGTATTTGTAATTATAATGTATTTTAGAAAATACGATTTTTGAATATATAAAAATTATAAATATTTAAAAAGTTAATCAACCAATTGATTGATGATTGTGTAGTGTAATTATTAGTAAACCTATAAAGTTATTTAAACCAATGAATGGATATAAAGAATAAAAAAAATTTGATTGAGTAGGATAATTAAACATTTATAGCTTCGTTCCTTTTCGAGGACTAAAAGTTTTTAAGTAGAGGAGACTGTAACAACCCTGAATTTTGGGGGGTAAATTTAAAAATTTATTTTAAGTTATTTTAATGAGTTTTGGTTGTTTAAAATACTTTATTGATTGAAAATAATGTAGGTTATAAATGAAAATATGCTAACGTGAAAGTTCACAGTATCGTTGTTTATAATAAAAAAAAGAATAAAAAGATTAAACTTTGATTGGGATATGTTTACATTAAACATTATGTTTTTAAGGTATAAAAAGATTAAAGTTTGATTAGATATGTTTACACAAATATATATATATATATATTTAATGTAAAAGAGATTCATTGTTTGAAAATGTGTTTAATGTAAATAAATCATTAAAAGAGATTCATTGTGTAATAAAATGTTATAGGTAGAAAATGTACATTTATTAAATACTAACATGTACATGCAAATGAAGTTATAAACTTTCTAACAATTGGCATTAAACAATAGATCAAGCATTAATTACATTCCCGTTTTCTCTCTCCTATGTTTTTCTTTTGAATTTTTGAATAAGTTCATTAAATACTGAAACGTTAATATTATATATTTGAAAATTTAATAGTAATATATATTAAGAAAGAAAAATTTATTGTTGTTCTAAACTGAGGTTCACAGTGTAGGGAAAGTTTTCTACCTCACACCTCAATAATAATTTTAATTTTGAATTTCAAAAGTGTTTGGAAGAAATAAATGATAATGTTGAGAAAACAATTAAAGGAGAAGTGAATGCCAATGAATTTGGCATAAATTCATGCGCATGTCTTTTCAAGATCAAGAAAGACAAATATATTTAACATAAATAAGCATGCATTCATTCACCTCCCTCATATTTTAAACATTGTTGCCCCTCTTTTCTTTTTCATTTTACACCCTTTTTAAGTCAAATTATCAAAACGCATGCTACATTTTAATATATGCACTTACAAGTGTCTCTCTCTCCCCTTCCTTACTAATATATATATATATATATATATATATATATATATATATATATATATATAAATATTGTCTTCTCTTTATGTTTCATAATTTCCAATTTATTTTCACATAACATATGCACCTTCAATTTCTTTCTGTGCATTAGATTATAAGTAATTTACAGCTAGAAATAAATATATATAGTGATTCATTTCGTTTGAAAGTTAGAATTCAATGTTGGTAAGTTAATTTTCATAAGACTAAACTAAATACAATTGTTGACATTAATTAAATGTTATATTGTATATTGGAATTTGCATTCCAATATAAGTAAAAAAAAAACTTGGTAAGAGCAATAATAGAAACTGTATAAATGACATTTATTAGTGGTTCACAATATTTATTCAAACGGAGTCTAAGCGTTGCATATAGGGAAATTAATTGATTTGCAATATCCAAGGAGCATAATTGCACTTTACATTTTCATATGTCATAATGTGTAATTGATCTTTCCCCTTTAATATATCAAAACATAAGCATACGATAACAACTCTATTGAAATTAAAAGGGGAATTAAATAATTAAAAAGTATTAATATATATATATATATATATATATATATATTCCCTTATGTTGCAAAACCTTAATCAGAATAGTAACTGCCGCCCTCTTCTTTTCTATGGCTGAAATCATCCTATTCTCATCTCTAAAATTCTCCCAACCTACTTCGATTTAAAAAACCTCAACATCCTCTACCTACCACGAAAACCCAAGATCATATTTACTTTCACGGATTGGTGGTGTGGCGTGCAACGGTGAACAAATGGGTTCCAAGAAACGTATATCTGATGGAAGAAGATAATAGATATGGCAACGATTAAGTAAGCGTGGTTAATTAAATTTAATTTTAATTTAATTAGTATGATTCTATAATTAACATACAAACTTGTCTATCTATTACATACGAGGTCCAAGGCGAACGATTCAAGCTGAGTTGGATTCGCAGCGTAGAATACTACCTTCCAGAACTGACAAGAATCAAAACGGAGTGATCTAAAATTTTGTAGGATTCAACAACCGAGGTGAGATTTCTATTTTTAAATTTAAAATAAAAATTATATATACTTATAATGATTTTGATTGTAATATATTATGCGCCGTTCGAAATTTGGATTGGACATTTGGCCTTTGTTGATTCTTGTTTGTGGTAAATTGTGGTGATGATTATTTGTTGAATGATATGTTCTTTTTCGAATAAAGATCTAATCTTGAATTCGTTAGATCAAAACATTATTTCATGTTAGAATAAAAATACTTCTTATGTTAGAATCGTAATACCTTTTACGTTAAAATGTTGCCTTAGAACATTTTGATTAAAGATGATCATTTAGATTTAAAAGATCATTTTTTTATTAGAAATGTATACGTTAGAATAAAGAGATCCTTTTTATTTAGAAGTGGTAAATTAGAAAGACCATATATGTTAGAAACGTTAAATTCGAATAAAAAAAACATCTTTTGTAAGAAAACATGAATTGCCTTCTTTTGTGAGAAAATATAAGATGTTATCTTTTTTCTTGATTAAAATAACCTTTTTGCTAGAATATGTCATGTTAGATTAAATGATTCATTTTAGCTAAAAATGTTTTGGTGAGAAAAAGAAATGTTAACATAAAAAGATTCCCTTTTTATTTCATGTTTGATTCAATACAAGGAATCATGTTAAAAAGAAAAATATTAACATAGAAAGATTTCACTTTTATTGCATGTTGATTTAATAAAAGGAATCGTGTTAAAAGAAAATATGTTAATAATAAAAAGTATGATAAACTTGTGTGTATATTAAAATTTACATTTTTTTGTAATGAATGAATCATATTAAAAGGTCCGAGTGATAAAGTTGGGTTTACACTAAAAATTACATTTTTGATATAATAGTGAAAGACTAAAAAGAATACCTTTTAACATGATAAATGTGCTAATATTAAACATTGAATTTGTAATAATAAAGTTATTCATTCTTTATTCGTCAAGTTAAACAATGGAATTTGTGTACGAGTAAGGAGAGTCACTTTTATTTGGTTATTAGAACTATAAATATGTACGTAGACAATATAGAATTTTCCTTTTGTTTGAAATTAGAATGGACACATTAGAAGTGAATGCTATTTTAAATCACATATTACAGGGTCATTTTAGTCAAATATTAGGAATTGGCAAATAAGAAATGTTCTTTTTATACGTATTAGAATTTGGCAAAATAAGAAATGTCCTTTTATTTGTATTAGAATTGATATGATAAAAATATGTCATTTTTATTGTATTAAGATTGTCAAAAATAAGTATCAATTATGTTAATATAAATTTGTCATTTATGATATAAATTGGTGTAATAACCCGGAAATCTGGGCCAATTTAAAAAATTTATTTTGGCAATTTTAGCGAATTTTGATTATTTAAAATGAATTAATTTATATAATATCGACGAGAAATTTATTTTGAATGGAATTCGAGCGTATATAGTTGTATAAATCGTCGTTAGAATATAAATATTTATTTATAATTATAAAAGGAATTGAAAATGGCGCGGTAGTTCGATAATTCGATTTCAAATTTCAATTGAATGTACCGGGTGCAAAATAAACCGGATTTAGTGAAACCAAAAATAATAGGATCTAATTGAGAATATCTTTTCAACTGATCTGAAAAATCAAAATTTCATATCGGGGATAAAAAGATATGTCCAGTTGAAAATTCTGAATAGTCGCTATGGAATTCAGGCCCTTAAAAATAGCCATTTTGCAAACGACCTCGGTTTTTGATGAAACCACTTTTGTTGGATCCGTGATGTCAAATTGTTGCTAGGTTTCAAATTTCATAATCTTTCGAATCAATACGTGAGCGTGGAAAAAGAAAACATGTTTGACCAGTTTCAGTTGATTTTAATCGACTGGAAAATGGCCATTTTTCAAACGGTCTCAGAATTTGACGTAATCAATTTTGTTAGGACTATATCGTCAATACGAAGCTAGAAAATAGTTTTCAGGAATTTTTCGAGTTAGTATGTGACCCCGGTAAATTGAAATGCGCGTTCAAATTCAATATATAGAGTTATATGTTGATTTTGACGAAAACTGAACGTAACGGTCGAATTGGCCTACGACACATTTCCCATTGTGTTCGGAATGAGGGTATTATGCTAGGGACGACAGTCGGTGGGTTCGATTTGGGGTTCAAACGAAAGGTTAACATTTATAGAAGAAAATAAATAAATAAATTATATCTTGGCCCCCCTTTTCCTCTTCTCTCTCTTCAGTTCTTCCCGAAAAAAAAAGAAAAAAAAAAGGGGAAAAATCACGATCCAGGAATCCGCCGCTCCTCCCCACGACGTTGTCCCCCTCGTCGGAAACCGCCTCCCCCTCCGTTCATCTTCTCCAAACGCGCCGCGCCTCTCCTTTCTTCCCCTCCATCGATCGAAGTCCCAAGCCCTAGCCCACCTCAGACCGATGCAGTCCCCCACCGACCCCCTTTCCGCCGCCTTTCCCCCCGCTCTGGAAGCGCGCAACGGCCTCTACCACCCTCCGACGAACTCAACCGCCCCCCTTCTTCTAACTGTGAGTTTTCTTTTTTAATTTTGATTTATTTTTGTGTAATTTCTTCTATGAACTAACTTTGTTGTAAGAATGTGATTTTTAAAAATAAAAGTAGCATTTTAAAAATTCGATTTTTTTATAAATTGTAGCGGGATAAAAATTTGATTTTGATATAATATTCATATGAATAAAAATTGGATCTTTCATATAGATTTTAATGATAGAAAAATACGATTTTTCATGTTAGAAAGATGAGATTTTTGACTAGCGAAAGACGAGATTTTTATTTAGGTAAAGGCGAGGGTTTTTCCTATATAAAGATAGGATTTTGTATTTGGTTGAAAAGGATAAAAATATAATTTTTATAATATAGAAAGGATAAAAATATAATTTTTATAATATAGAAAGGTTAAAGATACGATTTTTATATTATATAGATAGTAAAAATTAGATCTTTATATTTGAAAAGGCGAAATCTTTATGTAGAGAATAGCGTGATAAAAATATAATTTTTATTATATGAACATCGTTGTAAAAATAGAATTTTTATCTATATAGTAGCGGTGTAAAAATAGAACTTTTATCCATATGTAGTGAATCAAAAATATGATTTTTATATACATAGTGACAATATAAAAATGTGATTTTTATATATGTAGTGGCTACGGGCAACGAAAGTGAAAAAGGCGATAACAGCGATGACTTCTACATAAGAAGAGTCGAGATGTTTGGATTTAGCTATTCGGTGAGAACTTCTCACTTTTAATTTTATTTCTAGTTAAAATATATACTAGGATGCAGACGGTGTTTAGTAGCACCCGACACCTGTCGTCCACAGACCATGGACGGCTTGTTTGTTTGTTTGTTTGATCTTGATGTGTAGTTGATTGTGTGATGTGAAATGAAAATAAAATATTTATATAGTTAAAATATTTTATAGTTGAACATAGAATTTTTAACGTGCGTATGATATGAAATAAAAATAAATATAAACAAATCGGACGATTTGTTTATATACACACATTTGACTGATATTGATTGGGACGATAAATTTTACACATCGCCCAACTGCACAAATAAAATCTGTGTTTGATTGTTTGAAAACCCCACACGGATATTGGGGTGATATATGACATACACTAATCCTAGTAGTTAGTTATATGTCGATCGATTGATTGACAGACTGTTATACGCGTTAAATATTTATATTTGATGCTTATAGAGTGTAGAACGCACTTTGGATGATGGTTGATGATTTATCGTTGCTGTTATATATGTATGGTAGAAAATCCAAATAATTAACATTATATGGTAATTGATTGGGCCTCATTACAGTTTAGAAATAGAATATTTGAAAAAGAAATATTTGAAAAAGGAATATTTGAAATAGAATATTTGAAAGTAGAAATATTTGAAAGCCGTGTTGATTAGATTGACGCCATTTTGACGTGAACGATATTTATATCGATTTCATTCATTTTATAATGAATATCGAAAGTGATTTCAAAAATCTGATATTTTGAAAAGAATTGAAAAATCTGATATTTTGAAAAGAATTGAAATTCGAATTAAATTGAATAGAAATGAATTCGAATTGAAATTGAATAGAAATGAATTCGAATTGAAATTAAATAGAAATGAATTCGAATTGAAATTGAATTGAATTGAATTAGAACTGAAATTGAATTAGAAATCAATTTGAATTGAAATCGATTTGAAACGAATTTAAAACGAATTTATATTGGAAAAATTCAATTTTGATTTGAATTTGAAAATGAAGTTGAAATCGTTTCGAAAACGAATTAAAACGATTTATAAAATACGTTTTAAAAGGAAATCGATGAAGTATATATTATATATATAATATAATGGCCTAAATAGCACGCGCCGCGCTGCGGTAATTCGTGGATTTCGACCATTGACTTCGAACGGATATTACGGGAGATCCGACCGTCGGATCCTCCTAACGGTTGGGTTCGTATCGAAAAGAGCTTTCTAACGAATATTAGAAATTAGAAATCTAACGGTTGGATTTGGAATTATGTCCAAATCAAATTTAGAAAAGGTCGCTGTAAGTGCAGTTCGATGGCCGTTGATGGAAATCGACTGTACGGGCCTTGATAAAATTATTAAAATAGTAATAATTTGTGTAAAATCATAAGAAATGATTTATGAAGAATTGGGATGAAAAACTCCATATTTGAAAGGATAAAAATAGATTTTTATCGAAATGAACTAGTTTTGAACTAGAATAATAATTTGTTTATTTTTTAAAATAAATAAATTAGATTTGAAATGGTTTTGAAAATAACCAGGATTTCCAATGAATGAATTGGAAGGGATTTGAATCGAAATCATCTTCGGAATACTTCTATGTTGGGTTTCGTGATTATATATATGTTGTTATGGAAATTTGAAAGATATATATATATATATGTCGTTATTTCCAATACAATATTTGTTGGTCGTAGAATTTGATATTGAATATAAGCCGATATATTTTCTATTCAGAGCCTTGTATTTAATATCAAATGTGATTTGGGTTTGTCGTGAATGGTGTCTTCATTAACACTGTTCTTAAGCCTAGTTGAGAAAAAGATTAAATCTTTTGTTTAGATTTAATAAAGTGTACCAATTAAATGATATTTAATTGGAATTGATTTGGTATTGATTTTTGGGTTTATCGTGAACAGTGTTTTAAATAACACTTGTTCTTTAACCCGATAATTAATAAAATGTGATTTTGGGTTGTCGTGAACGGTATCTTCAATAATACTGTCCTTAGACCCAAAGGAGTTAAGAAAATCAGAAACTAACCAGAGTTAGTTAAGTTGAATGGTTTCTGAGGTATTTATCTGATGTTGGTTTCGGCCTTCGGGGTTGATACTTAGGGAATTGCTCACTTGCTAATTTACGGTCGGGGACTGATTGAAATGTGATGTGATTTTGGGTTTATCGTGAACCGTGTTTTAAATTACATGGATTCTTTAACCCAGTTAAGGATTAAAACTAAGTGGAGTTTTAATGAATCTTTAATTAGATTGAGAAGATCGAGAATGGAGTATCACCAGTTTTGCTCCAGGCGATAGTTAAATCTTTAATTAGATTTTAACGTGAAATGATAATTGAATTTACTGATAACACCGTGGTGTTAGATATGAAGTATTAACAGTTTTACTTCATGGGATAAATAGGTGGGGATTGGGAAATTAAAACCAATGATTACTTCGGTAAGGTTCGCTAATCCCGACTAGTTTGAATTAATATTCAAAAGCAGATTAAAGAATATATTTAAAAGAATTTATCTTTGATAAAATTAATGGGAACCTTTCCCTAAGAATGTGAAATTTAGAAACTAACTGTAGGTTAGTTAAGCAGAGCGGTTTCCTGGGTATTGATCTGATGTTGGTTTCGGCCTTCGGGGTTACTATTTGGGGAATTATTCTCTTGTTAATTTACGGATAGTGACTGATGAATTGGAATGAGGCGTATGTTGTGTTTGTGTAACAATTGTTTATTATATACGCGAGTTATTTGGAAAGACCGGGTTTATCCCATTCTGAATAACTGATACGACGATAAGTCGAAGGTGAAGACGGTGGTTGAAGACCGGAGGTCTTCACGTCGTTTGGATAATTACTGATGATCTTGATTGGGCCGTACACCCAAAAGGTGGGAATCAGTTGGTGATCGTCCAGACGTACTTAGAGATCGATGGATATGCGGGGTACTAGGTGCCTCCGGTTTCGTTCAGACCTAGAACGAACTTGTAAATGGGCTGTGTGTCTGACATTGGATTTTAGTCTGTGTGATTGATTTCTATTAAATATATATCCGTTTGGCGGTGGAGGATTTATTCTCTTGCTTAACGCCCTTCTCTGAGACGTACGAGCTCAGGGGTTATATATTGATGGATATCAAACGCATGTAGTGAATTGCCTGTGTGGCATGCCTAAGTGGCAATTGATCGAGGCTTCTATTGAAAAGCAAAGTCTTGTGGTTGATGATCAAAGCACCGCCTGTGTGGCATAGCTTTGTGTAACGTGAATTTGCGAGCCTCACACCCCGGTTGTGAACAAAAAACGAGACAGGACCTCAGGGAGGGAATGCATTTCCTTCTAGTTAGAAGTGGCGTCAGTGGTTTTACACACCCTGACGAGTTTGACTTATGTGGTTGTTGCTGTTGCGAGGCACCTCGGTTTGATCGGACGATCCGGGTCCGATGGAGTCATTTGTTGGCTCACTGACACCCTAAAGGGTGGGGAAACGCAGTGTTCAGGCATTTTAATCCACATCGGTGGACCGGCCCTGATGATCCAAATGTCACTCGAGCTCTGACCTGAGACACGGACTAGAGCGTCTCGAATCGGTAGAGGACTATCTTTTTCCCCGGTTCGCAGACGGAAACCCAATTTCCAAATACGTGACTTTGCGGTTTTGATTGTAGAACTAGTATGGCGACATGATATATGGTACCCATGCTGTCTATGATTGATACTTATGATTTGAAGTTGTTTTATACACTATGCACTTATAATAGTATCAAATGATTTGTTTAAAACGTACTAAGCATGTTTGGCTATTATAAGGGAAATCCCTATCCCCTGGCTTGCGTTGCATTATGTGATAGGACATGGGTCTTATAATAGCTTCATTTTTCCAAAAAGCATTGCTCTGTTTTGTTATATGCACTGGTATTTTTGGGAGGAAACCCATTCCGTGTTATACGGCTTGGTCCCTTGATATATCTGATTTAAAGTAAAGTTTTAAATAACTGCTTTAGTTCTCACACCAGTCCCATGACTGACCCGGAGTTTATTGTTTTAACCTAAACTCTGGGTGCCCTTATTTTCGACATGGGCAGCTAGTAGTTTTGGTTTTGCAGATTTATAGTCACAGGATCCTGGTTTACAGCTGGAATGATATCCGGAAAGCTTTGTATCCGTATATCTCCTTCAGTTGTGTGTTGTATTATTTTCCGCTGCTATGTATTTAAATGTAATTTAAATCTCTGATATTGTTGTATAACATTTATTTATACTCTGTATATTCTTGTAATCTGATGGATTTGTTGTAATATACAATGAAATGTTCTTACGTCTGCGTTCTATTTTGTCGTGTTCTCAAAACAATCAGGCGTTTTGAACGGTCTTGATCGGTTTAGCGATTGATTCGGATCGAGCGAAATTCAATTTCATTACAATTGGTCAATTATGTTAATATCAATATGTCAATTATGTTAATATAAAAGTTGTCATTTATGAAAGTATAAAAAAACGTTGTCTTTAAAATTTGTCTTTATGTTAATATAAGAAAAGGTTGTCATTATGTTAATATAAATATATGTCATTTATATGAGAATAAAAAAAAATTGGATTAATTTCATTTATTATAAATTTACATGTTAGTAAACAAAAGTTGGATTAATTTTAGGAAAAAAAAAGAAAGTAAGTTAGCGCCATTTAATTTACGGTTATTATTTATTTTCATAAATGTATATAAATGTCTATGGAGAATGTTTGTGAATTATTTCTGTGGCATGCATGATATGTTGTGAATTGACGTTCGGATGTGATACAATGTTTGAATTTTGAAAATGAGTAGCATGATAATTAATGTTAATTTATTATTATTTATGATAATTCAAATATATTACACTGCCATATACAAGTTGCCTGACTTGTATATGTTGGTTGGGCTGATATTTTCACACATCGCCCAAGTGCACAAATAATATATTATTATTTGGATTTTGTTTGAATGTCATTTGAATGTGGTGTGAATGTTATCTGAATGTTATTGGAATGTTAATTTGGTGATAAAGGAATGTCTATCATTATTTGAGACGACCCGAAATCCCGTTCTGACGGAAACAAGGGTTATCTTTGGAATATAACACAGAAACAAATAATAGCAGAACAGAATTAAATAAATACACCAGATAATGAACAATAGAATATACTGGATAAAAGTAATCATCAGAGTTACACAGTGTACAGGATCATACTTAGTAAAAATACAGTTCAGCTATACATAAATGTTTACAGCGGAAAACAAACATAATATGTACAATAGGAGCTGAACAGCATAAAAAGAGATAAATAATAGAATCCATCTTCAGCTCCAGCTATCCAGAAAGAACAAGCTAAACCTAAATACAAGGCTGCCCGTGTAGAAAAAGGGGCACCCGAGTTTGAAAGTGAAACAAACTACGAGTCAGTCATGGGACTGGTATGAGAAATCTACTCAACATATATAATATATGGCTAATCACAGGACCACGCCACTTTCGTGGAACGGGTTTACTACATTGGATTGCCAGTGCTTTAAAACAAATCTTTCTTTTAAACATCGCAATTCTTTTTATAAAAATGAAGCCATTATAAGACTCAGTTCCCATCACACAATGCAACGCAAACCGGAGGATAGAGTTTTACCTTATAATGGCCAAATTATGTTTGATACGAATAAAACAAAGGCATTTGATATTATTACTAGTGTTTATATGCTTTGAAAACAATTTCAAATCATAACTATCAATCATAGACGGCATGAGTACAATATATCATGTTGCCATATATAGGCATACAATCAAAATCGCACAGTCACGTATTTGGAAATTGGATTTCCATCATGAACCAAGGCAAAAGATAGTCCTTACCGAATTCGTGACTCTCTAGCCCGAGCCACAGGCAAGCGCGCAGGCAAGCCTTGGAGCGACAGGGTCGGTCCACCGATGTGGATTATTATGCCTGAACAATACGTTTCCCCACCGTTCGGGGCGTAAACGAGCCAACGAATGACTCCATCGGACCCGGATCGTCCGATCAAACCGAGGCGCCTCGCAACAGCAACAACCACATAGGTGAAAAGTATATAAATGTCAGGACTGGTAGGTCACTGACATCACCCTAGCTAGAAAGAAACACATACCCTCCCTGAGGTCCTTCTCCCATTTCTGGTTCATACCGGAGTGTGAGGCTCGCGATTTTACGTTATACACAAAGCTACGCCACACCGGCGGTGCTTTGACCATCACCACAAGACTTTGCTTTTCAACAGAAGCCCTGATCACTGCATCTTAGCGTGCCACACAGGCAATTCATGCCATGCGATTGATGTCCATCGATATACAACCTCTGAGTTCGTGCGTCAAAGAGTAGGGCGTTAAGCAAAAGAATAAAATCTCCGCCGCCAAACAGATGTATATTTAACAGAGATCAATCAACACAGAATAAAATCCAATGTCAGACACACAGTCCATTTACAAGTCCGTTCTGGGTCTGAACGAAACCGGAGGCACTAAATACCTCGCAAACCCATCGATTACCACGTACGTCTGGATGATCACCACTCATTATCCATATTTCGGGATGCCTCCCAATCAGGACCTCGGTTACCATCCAAACGAGGTGAAAATCTCCGGTCTTCGACCACCGTCTTCATCTTCGAATTTCAATCGTCGGTCAATTATTTGAAATGAGAATTAACTCGGCCTTTTCAAATAATTCACGTATATTTAGAATTTCAAATCAATTTATTTCAATGGTTAAATCATTCGATAACACCAATTTTGTTCTTTAATGTAATTTTCACACCAAACACATTCAACCATCAAATACCACATAAATCGAGCAAATTCAGTTTATTTCCATTCTATTTCATTTATGATATTTTATAACGATTTATCGCTATTTTTATTTATTTTAAAATAACCAATTTATTGAAAACGACGCTTCGGGCCATAATGCGGCCGTGGCGCTGTTTTCCTTCAGATTTGATTTACACATATCTGACAATCTAACCGTTGGATCTTCACAAAATTTACATCATTAGAAAGGTCTTTTCAAAACGAATCCAACGGTTCCAGTTTCGGGAAAATCCGACGGTCGGATCTCCCGGTACAATCGTTTGAAGTTTCGATTTCAAAATACGAACTGCAGCGTCGTTATTCGATTAAATATAATTATATATATATATATATAAATATAATCGTTTATGGCGCTGTTTTTCTTCAGATTTGAATTAAACATTCCAGACAATCCAACCGTTGGATTTTTACAAGGTTGGTGCCGTTGGAAAGATATTTCCAAGGCGAACCCGACGGTTGCGATTTCGGGAGAATCCAGTGGTCGGATTTCCCGTACTAGTTGTTTGAAATCACGGTTTCAAAACGCGAACTGCACGGCTATGTTTTTTTTTAATTTTTTTATATTTATATATTTATATAAATATAGTTCATTCATCAATTTCAATATCGTTTTCACTTCAAATATTCCACTAACGCCCTAAAATTTTGGAAAATTTCGCCATAACCTCCTTTGTACGGGAGGGGCTGGGAAAATTCCCAAATAGCCACACGGGCGTCTCATATCAAAAAGAAAAAGAAAAAGCCAAGCGGCTAGCCAACAGGCTCATAAAATCATCACCCAAACAAAACAGTAAATGTGTACCTATTTGTCGGGCACAAAATTTTATTCCTCTTCTCTAGCCCCTTTGCTATAACCTGTTCAATAGATATGCATGTACATATATACAGTTCTTATCATTTATCATTTTCCATTCAACTTCATATTTGATTTCCATTTGGTTTAAAAGCTCCATTCATTCTAATGTTGCATGTATAGGCAAAAATCATGTCATTAGCTAATTAATGAATATTTCTACTCATATATATTTATTTGAACGAGTGGCTATTTTTAGCACTTCACATTTCAACAATTCGTGAATATAACAAAAAATGAGATTTTTATTGTAAAACAATTTATTTCAAGACACTATTATGCTATATAGTTCATATAGGTGATAAAAATAGGATTTTTCTTATAAAACAATTCCTTTCAAAATGAGGTTATTTTACACAATTCATATAGTCGATAAAAGGTGATTTTTATTATAAAACAATTTATTTCAAAATATGAATACCATTCAACACATGAATATCTAATCAACGAAGGAATATCAATTCAACACATGAAGGTTTTCTATAGTTTCTATATATAGATAAAAATGTGATTTTTATATTTAAAACACGAATACCATTCAACACATGAATTTCTAATCAACGAATGAATATCAATTCAACACATGAAGGTTTTCTATTCAATGAATAAATATAGTTTCAGCAAATGAAAATAATTCAAACACATGAATATTATTCAAAATTTCGGCAGCATAACGGCAGGGTAGTTAAAACCGGGACCGTCCCTAGTACGGCTCCTCGCTCTACCTTAAAACCTCGCGGTTTTTGACAATGGGGATCATGCATCTAGTTCGCACGCAGGCGGCATGTATACATTTATTTCATTTCCACAAACTAATCCTATGTGGTTTCAACCAAATATTTCTCAACCACAAATGGGTATTTTCAACCACAATCAATCAATATCAACCACAAACAATCCCAAACAACCATTCGCTATCAATCAATTTTCACACCAATCACAATCAATAAATATCGTCCATGGTTTGTGGACGAGGGGCGTATATATATATATATATATATATATATATATATATATATATATAGCAACTCACTTTTATTTCCACACATATATATAATTTTTACAACGCATATATAACTTATACATCGAACGTACAACTTATACAACGCTTATACAAGAGATGTACAACGCTTATATAACTCATACATCGACTATATAATTTACACTTCGTCATTTTCCATATTGTTTTTAAATTAGAAATCTCACATTGGGTTCCACTCCACCAAAAATAGCAGAAGGCTCAGAAAAATATGCGGTCTCTTCTAAAATGCAGAAGACGTCCCCACGGTCACGATGTTTCCTATTTCATCGAATTTCGTTAACGAAGCAGAAAAGATACGATTTTTCAAAGTTTGCAACGGTTTAAAGGTGTTAAAATCAAATTAAATAAAATCAGCCGTAACATGCCTTTGATGTTCGAAACTAGGGTTAGCTATAGTTTTCAATCCGCTGCACTTGGTCAAGATCCAACCATACCACGACGTAGAGTGTTGTGAGGCGCGCCTATCGATGCCAGGTAGGCCCCACTCGGTTGCAGGTGGAGGGCGTGGCGGCGGTTAAAAGCGCGCGACTTCCTGGCGGTCGTTCAGGCGAAAGGTGCAATGATAATATCCCCAACCGACATGGATTTGTAGAGGAGGCCTTGCTCTTCAAAAACCTTAACTGGAGCGTTGAATTCTATTGAGTGGATTAGGAGAAATCAAGGAGAGAAGGAGGAAGAAGCAGCCGCCGTTCGTCTCGAGGGTTACGTGTTTTTTTTAAATTAATGAAATAAAAAATCCTATTGGCCGATGTTATATTAAATTCAAAAATTGGGGTTTTCTTAGACGAACTCGAAATCAAACCCAACGACTGATGTCCCTTGCGTTTTACCCTCATTCCGAACACAATGGGATATGTTTCGAAGGCCTATTCGACTGTTTCAGTCAGTTTTCCTTAAATTTAAAATATAAAACATTCAATATTTAATTTGAACGAACATTTCAATTTGCCAAGGTCACAAACTGATTCGAAAAATTCCAGAAAAATAAATCTAGTTATGTTTTGACGATACGGTCTCAACAAAACTAGTTTCATCGAATTCTAAGACCGTTTGCAAAAATGCCCATTTTTGGTCGATCCAATTTAACTATAATTGACCAAAACGCATTTTCTTTTGCCACGCTCACATACTAGCTTCAAAAATTATGAAATTTGAGACCTAGCAATAACTTCACATCCCGGATCAAACAAAAGTGGTTTCGTCGAATTCTGAGGTCGTATGCAAAATGGCCAATTTCACGGGCTATATAAATTCCATAGCGACCTTTCTAAAAATTCATTCGGCCATAACTTTTGTTTTCCACTATGAAAATTCAATTTTTCAGATTCGTTAGAAAGGTATTCACTAACAGATTTAAATAGTTTTGGTTTCGCTAAAATCCATTTTGTTTTGCACCTGGTACAGTCTGACAAAGTTTGAATTCAACTTTTGAAACTGAAGCGCCAGTTCAGGCCTTGTTTATAATTATAATTAATTATATTCGTTTTCAATTGTCGATTCAAACTCACTCTTCACCTCAATTACTCAAAATATTTATTTTAAATATTTAAAATCCATTATTTTAGCCAATTTAAAATTTTTAAATTGGTTCAGATTTTCTGGGTCGTTACAATCTCCCCCACTTAAAACTTTTCGTCCCCGAAAAGGAACAAAGTCGAAAGTGGTTTGATAAATCTATAATCTTACAACACAACCAACCAATTTGTTTTTAACCTTCCAAAAATATACTAATCAAATCCTATATTCCCTTAAAAATCATTCAGAGTATAGAATAAATAGTGCACATCCATGAAAAGAAAATAACAACAGAATAGAGAATCAAATGGTAATGCAAAGTATGGTAAATGTTCCTTGCACTGGAGTCAATCAGAGATATCTACTCGGCATCTAGAATAAGCCTTCTGAATGCTCTCCTCAGTTTCCCAAGTACAATCTTGCGGATCCCCACTCCATTGCACTTTGACTAAGCGAACCTTCTTGTTCCTCAGCTCTTTGGTTTCTTTGCCGATAATCTTTAGCGGCCCTCTCCTCACAGCTAACTCTGGAGTAATTTCAATGTCCTGTTGAGCTGCTTCTTCCACGATCAAGTCTGGAACATGAACGTGCTTTCGAAGTTGAGATATATGAAATACATCATGAACTCCAGGCAACCAATCAGGCAATTTGACCTTATAAGCGAGAGTCCCGATCCGTTCCAGAATAGGAAACGGACCAATGAATTTGGGTGCCAACTTTCCAGTTTTACCGAACCGGATAACTCCTCTCATCGGCGATACTTCCAAATATACATAGTTGCCAACAGCAAAGGATATATCTCTTCTTCTTCTATCGGCATAGCTCTTTTGTCGGCTTTGAGCGGCAAGTAATCGCTTCTTAATAAAATCGACTTTGTCGACACCTTCTCGAATCATGTCTGCCCCTAACACAAGTCTATTCCCAGGTTCGACCCAACAAGCAGGGGATCGGCACGGTCTACCATACAATGCTTCGAATGGCGACATTGTCAGACTCGCCTGGTAGCTGTTGTTATAAGAGAATTCAGCCAAATGCAGATGGTCTTCCCATGATCCACCGAAATCTATAACACAAGCCCGCAATAGATCTTCCAAAATGCGATTCACCCTCTCAGTCTGACCGTCTGTCTGAGGATGATAAGCGGTGCTTAAGTTCAACTTCGTTCCCAGCTCGACTTGAAACACCTCCCAGAATTTGCTAGGGAATATTGTATCTCTATCACTGACTATACTGAGTGGCACCCCATGTAGTCTAACTATTTCTTTGAAGTGCATCTGCGCCAGACTCTGAGCAGTTCTGTTTGATCTGACAGGTATAAAATGGGCGGTCTTCGTGAAGCGATCTACGATCACCCAAATGCTGTCATTTCCTTTTTTGGTCCTGGGCAGACCATCAATGAAATCCATGGAAATATACCCCCACTTCCAACTAGGAACTTCTAGCGGTTGTAATAATCCAGCTAGTTTCTGTTGGTCGCTCTTGACTAGTTGGCAAGTAGGGCATCGGATAACATATAAAGAAATGTCCCTCTTCATCGACTTCCACCAGAAAGTGCGTTTGATGTCATTATACATTTTGCTTACTCCCGGATGGATACTAAGTTTCGACTTGTGGCATTCATCCAGTACTTCCTTTCGAAGCTCAGGAATGTTAGGAACACAGATTCGACCTTTGAGCCTTAGAATTCCATCATTATCAACTTGAAAACTCAAGGGTTCGCTTTTCTGAATTATCTCTCTGATCTTCTGAATGAAGTGATAATCCTTTTGAAGAGCAGATATTTTATCTATCAATGAAGTCGTGATAATAAAACTGGCGATCATTTCATTTTTTCGGCTTAACGCATCGGCCATGACATTGGCTTTCCCTGGAGTGTATATAATTTCAAAGTCGTATGCTGCAAGGAACTCTAGCCAACGTTGCTGCCTCAGATTCAAGTCCTTTTGGGTGAACAGATACTTTAACGATTGGTGATCTGTAAACAGTTCAAATCTCTCACCCAGAAGATAGTGTCTCCAGATTTTCAAGGCGAATACTATAGCCAATAACTCAAGATCATGAGTTACATAGTTTTTCTCGTGCGGCTTCAGCTGACGGCTAACATAAGCAATCACTTGGCCCCTTTGCATTAACACCGCGCCAAGGCCTTCTCTAGAAGCATCAGTCCAGACTTTTAAATCCTGGTTGCCATCGATGATGGTTAACACTGCAGCGGTCGTTAATCTTAACTTTAGCTCTTCAAAAGCCTCCTCACTTTCTGGAGTTCATTTGAATTTAGAGTGCTTCTTCGTAAGCTTCGTTAAATGACCCGATATCTTCGAAAAGTTTTTAACGAACTTCCGGTAATAACTAGCCAATCCGAGAAAACTACGGACTTCAGTGGGGGTACTGGGCTGTTTCCAATTTTGAATAGCTGTGATTTTGCTTGGATCCACAGCAATTCCTTCTTTCGACACGACGTGGCCTAGAAATTTTACTTCATCTTGCCAGAAGATACATTTGGAAAATTTGGCTTTTAATACATTCAGTCTCAGAATTTCCAACACTTGTTCCAAATGTTTTTCATGTTCGGCCTTTGATTTAGAGAAGATTAGAATATCGTCAATGAAAACCAGAACAAATTTATTCAATACTCCTCAGAATACTCTGTTCATTAGATCGACGAAGTAAGCAGGAGCGTTACATAAGCCGAACGGCATTACTAACCACTCGTAGAATAAGTCGGGGCCTCTGAATGCTGTCATTGGAACACACTCTTCGGCAATTCGAAGTTGATGGAAACCTGTAGCTAGGTCCATTCGTGAAAATACTTGTGCTCCATTTAATCGATCCAACAAATCATCAATCCGCGACAATGGATATTTGTTCTTTATGGTCTGCTTGTTCAGATCACGATTATCCACACATAAACGTAGAGTACCATCAAATTTTGGGACAAACACCACTGCCGCACCCCAGTCAGAGAAACTAGGCCTGATCAGACCTTTCCATACTAGCTGTCGTGTTTGATTGTCTAATTCCTCTTTCTCTTTCAAGGACATTCTTCGAATAGCGTGAACTACCGGCCTTGCATTAGGAATCAAAGCAATTTTGAAATCTATTTCTCTCTGCGGAGGTAAGCGAACAACTTCTTCGAACACATCCGCATAGTTTTTGACGACAGGAATGTCTTTGATGAGGTCAGGAATATTCTCTGTGACTTCAGGGACATTTTCTATTTGGGCTGGAGAAACTTTCAAAGCTGCCCAGAAGTCCTTTCTATTCAAAGTTGGGCCTTCACATGGTATGGTTATATAATTCCCCGATTGGGCCTTTGCTTTAACCACTCTCTCGGCGCATCTAACCTCCGCTTCATATTTGGTTAGCCAATCCAATCCCAGAATGACATCGAATTCATTAAAATTCATGACGATAGAGATAATAGAGAATTTATAGCAAGAAAAGGAGACAGGTACTGCACAAATCCATCTAAGATTGATAGAACCCCGGACCGGATTCTGGACAGTCATTGGTTCCTTGAGCTTCCTCAAATTCATTAGCGACACTCTTTGCAATAAAGCTTCGTGACGCGCCTGTGTCAAACAGTACTTTAACTAGAATATTTTTGACATTAAGCGTGCCTTCTAAAACATCAGACCTTCCCTGACTATCTGAGGGTGCTGAGGTTTCTGCTACTTCATTTACTTGAACTGTTTTGGTCTTTTTCAACATCCAGCAGTCTCTCTTTATATGACCTGTCTTATGACAAAGATTGCACTCTCGGGTCACTTGAAACTTATTCTTGGATTTAGATTCATCCCTTTTTGGTTTCTTTAGAGATCGGCAACTTATCGAGAGATGTCCTTGCTTATTGCAGTTAGAGCATACAGTTGTCGTTACTGGTTTCTTCTCAGATCTGGCCCTTTTCCTCTTGGCACTGGGCTTCTTACTGACCTCATACGTTGTACTTGCCTCAGGAATATCAGTTTCCGACTTTGCTTTGTCACTAGAATTGACTTCTTCTTCGTCGCATAACATTCCTTTCTTATGGAGATCTTCATACTGATAAGCCATATAAATCATTTCAGAAAAGGGGAGCTTCACGTTCCTCATTACACTGTTCTGATATTTTCTTTGAAGCCCGTGAATGAATCTAAGATTCTTCCTTTTTGGGTCTTTGATCAGATGAGGAGCAAAATGAGAAAGTTCGTTGAACTTCTTATGATATTCTGGGATGGTCATGTCACCTTGTATCAGATAAGAAAATTCATCGCATAATCGCTCGGTCGCTTCTGGCGGAGTAAATCTTTCTAGGAAAGTCACTTTGAATCTGTCCCAGGTGATATCACCTTCTGGATTATTTTCAATAACTGAATCCCACCAGAACAAAGCTTCATCTTTGAGTGCCCAGGAGGCCAGTAATCTTCTCTGGTCATCCTTCAGCTTTAAACTATCAAAGATCTTCTTAGCCGAACGAATCCAAGCCTGTGTCTTCATAATAGATTCTTCACCGGAGAACGGTATTCCACCCATATTTCGATATTTGATTAATAGGGCCTCAATATCCGGTTCTGCATTCCTTCTGTTTCTGACACTCATTTTCTAGTACTTCTGCAGACAGCAGATCAAGTGTCAGGTCACAGAAAAGATAATTTAAAATATAGAAACATATACTTCAAATGTAAATGTGTCTATCGAGGTGTAATTTCATTTTGCTTTACTCATACTAGGATATTATTGATCCTATCTGTATAGAGTTACCCGTCCTAGAACACTACTGGTTCTATTTCTGACGAGTTCATTCAAATGTTATATTCCAGAACTAAGCTTAACCAAAGCTCTGATACCACGTTGAGACGACCCGAAATCCCGTTCTGACGGAAACAAGGGTTATCTTTGGAATATAACACAGAAACATATAATAGCAGAACCGAATTAAATAAATACACCAGATAATGAACAATAGAATATACTGGATAAAAGTAATCATCAGAGTTACATAGTGTACAGGATCATACTTAGTAAAAATACAGTTCAGCTATACATAAATGTCTACAGCGGAAAACAAACATAATATGTACAATAGGAGCTGAACAGCATAAAAAGAGATAAATGATAGAATCCATCTTCAACTCCAGCTATCCAGAAAGAACCAGCTAAACCTGAATATAAGGCTGCCCATGTAGAAAAAGGGGCACCCGAGTTTGAAAGTGAAACAAACTACGAGTCAGTCATGGGACTGGTATGAGAAATCTACTCAACACATATAATATATGGCTAATCACAGGACCACGCCACTTTCGTGGAACGGGTTTACTCCATTGGATTGCCAGTGCTTTAAAACAAATCTTTCTTTTAAACATCGCAATGCTTTTTATAAAAATGAAGCCATTATAAGACTCAGTTCCCATCACACAATGCAACGCAAACTGGAGGATAGAGTTTTACCTTATAATGGCCAAATTATGCTTGATACGAATAAAACAAAGGCATTTGATATTATTACTAGTCTTTATATGCTTTGAAAACAATTTCAAATCATAACTGTCAATCATAGAAGGCATGGGTACCATATATCATGTCGCCATATATAGGCGTACAATCAAAATCGCACAGTCACGTATTTGGAAATTGGATTTCCGTCATGAACCAAGGCAAAAGATAGTCCTTACCGAATTCGTGACTCTCTAGCCCGAGCCACAGGCAAGCGCGCAGGCAAGCCTTGGAGCGACAGCGTCGGTCCACCGATGTGGATTATTACGCCTGAACAATACGTTTCCCCGCCCTTTGGGGCGTAAACGAGCCAACGAATGACTCCATCGGACCCGGATCGTCCGATCAAACCGAGGCGCCACGCAACAGCAACAACCACATAGGTGAAAAGTATATAAATGTCAGGGCTGTTAGGTCACTGACACCACCGTAGCTAGAAAGGAACGCATGCCCTCCCTGAGGTCCTTCTCCCGTTTCTGGTTCATATCGGGGTGTGAGGCTCGCGATTTTACGTTATACACAAAGCTACGCCACACCGGCGGTGCTTTGATCATCACCACAAGACTTTGCTTTTCAACAGAAGCCCTGATCACTGCATCTTAGCGTGCCACACAGGCAATTCATGCCATGCGACTGATGTCCATCGATATACAACCTCTGAGTTCGTGCGTCTCAGAGAAGGGCGTTAAGCAAAAGAATAAAATCTCCACCGCCAAACATATGTATATTTAACAGAGATCAATCAACACAGAATAAAATCCAATGTCAGACACACAGTCCATTTACAAGTCCGTTTTGGGTCTGAACGAAACCGGAGGCACTAAATACCTCGCAAATCCATCGATTACCACGTACGTCTGGACGATCACCACTCATTATCCATATTTCGTGATTCCTCCCAATCAGGACCTCGGTTACCATCCAAACGAGGTGAAAATCTCCGGTCTTCGACCACCGTCTTCATCTTCGAATTTCAATCGTCGGTCAATTATTTGAAATGAGAATTAACTCGGCCTTTTCAAATAATTCACGTATATTTATAATTTCAAATCAATTTATTTCAATGGTTAAATCATTCGATAACACCAATTTTGTTCTTTAATGTAATTTTCACACCAAACACATTCAACCATCAAATACCACATAAATCGAGCAAATTCAGTTTATTTCCATTCTATATCGTTTATGATATTTTATAACGATTTATCGATATTTTTATTTATTTTAAAATAACCAATTTATTGAAAACGACGCTTCGGGCCATAACGCGGCCGTGGCGCTGTTTTTCTTCAGATTTGATTTACACATATCTAACAATCTAACCGTTAGATCTTCACAAAATTTACATCATTAGAAAGGTCTTTTCAAAACGAATCCAACGGTTCCAGTTTCGGGAAAATCCGACGGTCGGATCTCCCGGTATAATCGTTTGAAGTTTCGATTTCAAAATACGAACTGCAGCGTCGTTATTCGATTAAATATAATTATATTTATATATATATAAAAATATAATCGTTTCTGGCGTTGTTTTTCTTCAGATTTGAATAAAACATTCCAGACAATCCAACCGTTGGTTTTTACAAGGTTGGTGCCGTTGGAAAGATATTTCCAAGGCGAACCCGACGGTTGCGATTTTAGGAGAATCCAATGGTAGGATTTCCCGTACTAGTTGTTTGAAATCACGGTTTCAAAACGCGAACTGCACGGCCATGTTTCGTTTTAATTTTATTTATATTTATATATTTATATAAATATAGTTCATTCATCTATTTCAATATCGTTTTCACTTCAAATATTCCACTAACGCCCTAAAATTTTGGAAAATTTCGCCATAACCTCCTTTGTACGGGAGGGGCTGGGAAAATTCCCAAATAGCCACACGGGCGTCTCATATCAAAAAGAAAAAGAAAAAGCCAAGCGGCTAGCCAACAGGCTCATAAAATCATCACCCAAACAAAACAGTAAATGTGTACCTATTTGTCGGGCACAAAATTTTATTCCTCTTCTCTAGCCCCTTTGTTATAACCTGTTCAATAGATATGCATGTACATATATACAATTCTTATCATTTATCATTTTCCATTCAACTTCATATTTGATTTCCATTTGGTTTAAAAGCTCCATTCATTCTAATGTTGCATGTATAGGCAAAAATCATGTCATTAGCTAATTAATGAATATTTCAACTCATATATATTTATTTGAATGAGTGGCTATTTTTAGCACTTCACATTTCAACAATTCGTGAATATAACAAAAAATGAGATTTTTATTGTAAAACAATTTATTTTAAGACACTATTATGCTATATAGTTCATATAGGTGATAAAAATAGGATTTTTCTTATAAAACAATTCCTTTCAAAACGAGGTTATTTTACACAGTTCATATAGTCGATAAAAGGTGATTTTTATTATAAAACAATTTATTTCAAAATATGAATACCATTCAACACATGAATTTCCAATCAACGAATGAATATCAATTCAATTCATGAAGGTTTTCTATAGTTTCTATATATAGATAAAAATGTGATTTTTATATTTAAAACACGAATACCATTCAACACATGAATTTCTAATCAACGAATGAATATCAATTCAACACATGAAGGTTTTCTATTCAATGAATAAATATAGTTTCAGCAAATGAAAATAATTCAAACACATGAATATTATTCAAAATTTCGGCAGCATAACGGCAGGGTAGTTAAAACCGGGACCGTCCCTAGTACGACTCCTCGCTCTACCTTAAAACCTCGCGGTTTTTGACAATGGGGATCATGCATCTAGTTCGCACGCAGGCAGCATGTATACATTTATTTCATTTCCACAAACTAATCCTATGTGGCTTCAACCAAATATTTCTTAACCACAAATGGGTATTTTCAACCACAATCAATTAATATCAACCACAAACAATCCCAAACAACCATTCGCTATCAATCAATTTTCACACCAATCACAATCAATAAATATCGTCCACGGTTTGTGGATGAGGGGCGTATATATATATATATTTATTTATATATAGCAATTCACTTTTATTTCCACACATATATATAATTTTTACAACGCATATATAACTTATACATCGAACGTACAACTTATACAACGCTTATACAAGAGATGTACAACGCTTATATAACTCATACATCGACTATATAATTTACACATCGTCATTTTCCATATTGTTTTCAAATTAGAAATCTCACATTGGGTTCCACTCCACCAAAAATAGCAGAAGGCTCAGAAAAATATGCGGTCTCTTCTAAAATGCAGAAGACGTCCCCACGGTCACGATGTTTCCTATTTCATCGAATTTCGTTAACGAAGCAAAAAGATATGATTTTTCAAAGTTTGCAACGGTTTAAAGGTGTTAAAATCAAATTAAATAAAATCAGCCGTAACTTGCCTTTGATGTTCGAAACTAGGGTTAGCTATAGTTTTCAATCCGCTGCACTTGGTCAAGATCCAACCATACCACGACGTAGAGCGTCGTGAGGCACGCCTATCGATGCCAGGTAGGCCCCACTCGGTTGCAGGTGGAGTGCGTGGCGGCGGCTAAAAGAGCGCGACTTCCTGGCGGTCGTTCAGGCGAAAGGTGCAATGATAATATCCCCAACTGACATGGATTTGTAGAGGAGGCCTTGCTCTTCAAAAACCTTAACTGGGGCGTTGAATTCTATTGAGTGGATTAGGAGAAAACAAGGAGAGAAGGAGGAAGAAGCAGCCGCCGTTCGTCTCGAGGGTTACGGTTTTTTTTAATTAATG
Organism: Allium sativum; assembly: GCA_030737875.1. Lineage (NCBI taxonomy): Eukaryota > Viridiplantae > Streptophyta > Magnoliopsida > Asparagales > Amaryllidaceae > Allium > Allium sativum. Next base: position 920,893,176 of record CM060926.1, on the reverse strand, counting down.
AAATAAAAAATCCTATTGGCCGATGTTATATTAAATTCAAAAATTGGGGTTTTCTTAGACGAACTCGAAATCAAACCCAACGACTGCTGTCCCTAGCGTTTTACCCCCATTCCGAACAAAATGGGATATGTTTCGAAGGCCCATTCGACTGTTTCAGTCAGTTTTCCTTAAATTTAAAATATACAACATTCAATACTTAATTTGAACGAACATTTCAATTTGCCAGGGTCACAAACTGATTCGAAAAATTCCAGAAAAATAAATCTAGCTATGTTTTGACGACACGATCTCAACAAAACCAGTTTCGTCGAATTCTGAGACCGTTTGCAAAAAGGCCCATTTTTGGTCGATCCAATTTAACTATAATTGACCAAAACACATTTTATTTTGCCACGCTCACATACTAGCTTCAAAAATTATGAAATTTGAGACCTAGCAATAACTTCACATCCCGGATCCAACAAAAGTGGTTTCGTCGAATTCAGAGGTCGTATGCAAAATGGCCAATTTCACGGGCTATATAAATTCCATAGCGACCTTTCTGAAAATTCATTCGGCCATAACTTTTGTTCTCCGCTATTAATATTCGATTTTTCAGATTCGTTAGAAAGGTATTCACTAACAGATTTAAATAGTTTTGGTTTCGCTAAAATCTGTTTTGTTTTGCACCTGGTACAGTCCGACAAAGTTTGAATTCAATTTTTGAAACTGCAGCGCCATTTCAGGCCTTGTTTATAATTATAATTAATTATATTCGTTTTCAATTGTCGATTCAAACTCACTCTTCATCTCAATTACTCAAAATATTTATTTTAAATATTTAAAATCCCTTATTTTAGCCAATTTAAAATTTTTAAATTGGTTCAGATTTTCTGGGTCGTTACATTATTTCACAGATGCGTTGTATGAATTCATTAATTAATGGTATTTGATTTAAGTCTCATTCCAATGCAGGATTTTCTAAAGTTATCAAGAATGGTTAATGCAGTAATAAATAAATAATTAATATTGGAAGTTTGAAATTCAAAAGTTATACATTTTGAAAATATTATTATTTTAATATTATAAGAATATGGAAAGTTATAATTTATATTAAGATACTTGAAATCAAGATATTTAGAAATAAAGAATATCTTAAAATTAAGATTCCTTAATGGAAAGGACAATTTCAAATAATATGTTTTGGGAAAATTAATTATAATTATAAATTATAATTGTGCTTGGACACGAGGTTATGTTACATTTGTGGTGGAAGTCTGCCCGGACCCGACTGGCATATCCAGCAGCAACTAATGTTGAACCTAATGTGAGAGGTGCAAGTGCACAAATACGAAACGGGCCATGGCACGAGCTTAAGCCCAACTGGTGGAATAAGTCTGCCCTGAACCGACCAACACATCCAGCACCCACAAGTCGTAGGCTTAATGTGAGAGGTCTAGCCCATTATAAAATACAAATGGATAAGAAAATGAGTTGGGCTATTTAATCCGTTTTAAAAAAAATAGCAATGCATTTTAAAAAAAACCGAATGAGTTTATCGATTCACTTTAGGGTCCGTTTGTCACAGGTCCCTAATAAGTTTCAAAATTAGGCTCACATCCATTCCTAAATTTAATGTAAATTAGGTCCCTATTTTTCAAAAACATATAAAAATATAAAAAAATCACGTAAATTCATTATTAAATATAACACGTTCATGCCAAAAAAAATCAGGTGGAAAAACAATCAAAAACCACCTCAAAATCCAAAAAAACACATAATCAGCGAAACAGTAGGTTTTTGCATCAGAAGATGCACCTATTTGTAAATAGTTGCACACATTCATGTTAATATTTCAGTGTTGCGCCCAAACTGCAGTATAAATGCATACATGTATGCAGCTAAACTGCATTACATGCATCCTTTTATGCGTATATACAAATTTGACATGTTTATTCAATCATTCACCATTTTCAGACATTGTTGCACACATTTATGCTCTTGTACAGAATAAATGCATGCATTCATGCGTATATTCGCAAGCCTTTGTCCCTTTTAAAAATGTTGCACACATGCATGCAAATATACAGAATAGTTGCATTCATGTATGCAACTTTTCGTTACACGTGAATCTCAGTTCAACTTTATATGCATAAATGTATGCAGTTATTTGCTAATAGTTGCATACATGTATGCATATATTGGTCCAGATTTTCAACGTAAATACACTATATGAATATATGCATATATGTATGCTACTGTAGGCAATAGTTACATAGAAGTATGCAACTTTTTTTTTTCAATTTGCGTGGACTCCTGGGATTATTTCCAGATTTTAGGGATTTTTTTTTAGTGGATGGCGCATTTTTTTCTGGTCAGAAATGGGAAAAGGCGAAGGGGGAGCAGCAGGAGGCGGAGGGGACCACAATTTTTGGGCGACACCTTCATTTTAGGGACTGGAAATGCATGTAAAGTTAGGGGGGGACGTGGCTTTAATTAAGTTTGAAAATTGGGACGTGACCCTAATTTTCACTTTATTTTATCCATTTTATAATGCATATTAAAAGAGAAATTTCAAAATTTATATTTTGGAAAATAATATTATTATAAAAGGATAACCTATAGAATAATCAATTTTTAGATTATAGTTGGAATAAAAGTTGGAATCGTCTTGGAAATGAATTTATAAATGTTTTAAAATACCTAAAAATAAGGAAAATCTTTTTATTTAGATTTAAATGATATTCTCAATTATTAATTATAATTGAAATAAAAAGGAAATTGATTATGGGTTGTTTGTGAACAATGTTTTGAAGGACATTAGTTCTTGAAACTCAAATCAATAGTGAAATTTTGATTTGTTTTAAATTAATCTTTTAATTAAGATTAAATGAAATTTTCTAAAAGAAGAGATGCCTAATATTATATATTAAATTAGGAATTAATAAAACATGAAATGGGGTCTCTCGTGAACTATGTTTTAAATAACATCAGTTCTTAAACCCGGATTAAAGATAAGATTATTCCAGAAAAGTGATTAGTCATTTAACAATGATTTTAGAAGACTAAAACTTAATAAAGTTTTAAATAAATCTTTAATTAGATTGAAGGTGAATAAAGGAAGATTAAGAATAAGTTGAAAGATTTATCTTTGATAAAATTTATGGGAACCTTTCCCTAATAATGTGAATACTTTATTAAAAGGATATTCTAAATTGGAATGAGGCATTGATGTGGTTTTTGTATAGCACCTAATTTTATATACGCGAAGATTATTTGGAAAGTCCGAGTTTACTCTCATTCCAAATAATGATACGACGTTTGAAGAATTAAAGACGGCAATTGAAGACCGACGATCTCCACATTGAATGGGTAGCTAGTGTTGAGGCCCTTGGTTGATTTGCTCCCAAGACGGGGCTAAGATGGTAGTTATCCGGACGTAGTGTTGATTTGTACGGATTTGGCTTTCGCTCAGACCCAGAGCATAAGCTTATAAATGGAATGTGTGTCTGACGTTGAATTTTGTTCTATGTAAATTGATTTCTATTAATATACGACCGTTGGTGGCGGAGAATTTATTCTCTTTCTTAACGCCCTTAGAGATTGTGTATTAATAGTTATCAATCGCATGGCATGAATTGTCAACGTGGCACGCTAAGATGAAGATGATCAAGGCTTTGTTGAAAAGCAGGCCTTATGGTTATAACGTTACTTCGCGAGCCTCACAACCCGGTTGGAGTCTAAAACGGGAGAACGGAACGCATGGAGAGCAGCAAGTCTCTTTCTAGCTAGAAGTGGTGTTGGTGCTTAAACTGGCTGATATTTACTTATGTGGACGATGGAATGAGGCGCCTCGGATGATAGGTCCTATAGGATAGGGAAACGTGTGTTCAGGAATAACTAATCCACAAACCGCAAGTGTGGACCGGCCCTGCAGCTATCCAAGGGTTCTCTGCGTGGGATCCTGAGACATTAGCTAGAGTGTCTCGAATTGGTAAGGAGCTCCTCCCTAGCCTTGACTCGTGATGGAACCCAATTTCCAATACGACCTCATGCGGTTTTGATTGTATTACTAGTATGGAGGCATAGTATATGGTTGCTATGCTTCCTAGGATTGATACATTTACTTTGAAATGTTTTTGAAACGTATATACACTAATAATAATATCAAATTTGCTTTTAACGTATCAAGCATTTTTTACCATTATAAGGTAAAACTCTATCCTCCGGTTTGCGTTGCATTGTGTGATGGGACTTGAGTCTTATGATGATTTCATTTTTCCAAAAAGCATTGCGTTGTTTAACGATTTACTTTAATTTAGGCACGACAATCCATTGGAGTAAACCCGTTCCGCGTTAGCGGCGTGGTCCTTCGATTTGTCTTAGTATTATTAGTAAAATTAGTTAAGAATTCTCACACCAGTCCCATGACAGACTCGTAGTTTGTTTCACTTTGCAAACTCGGGTGCCCTCTTTTCCACACGGGCAGTCGAGTAGCTTTTTGCAGATATTTATCTCTTGAACATGATTCTGGATCGAAGCCTAAAGCTGTGTCCAGAGCATAGAAGTCTTCCGCTGTTTATTGTATTTAATTTACTATAATTTATCTTCCGCTGTAATTTTATTCAATGTACTCTGATATTTTGTACTCTGATGTAACATTATGGTAATGTTTATAAAAGTCTGCCGTTATTGTTCTGATGTCGTTGTATTGCCAAAGTTAACGTACTCAGGTTTTGAATGATCTTGGTCGATTTTGCGATCGATCGGGTCGGGCGAAACACGGGCCGTTTCAGTTGGTATCAGAGCTCTGGTTAGCTCAAATCTTTGGGGTACAACTCATTAGAACTGAACAAAAGACTCATCAGAGATTGGACTTGTAATATCCAATAAGAATACTCATTAGAGATAGGATCAGTAGTATCCTAGAATGAGAAAACTCATTAGAGATGGGGTTAGTAATGCCCTAGAATGAGTTGAGAGTGACAAGCTTATAATATACGTATTTGTAATTATAATCTATTTTAGAAAATACGATTTTTGAATATATAAAAATTATAAATATTTAAAAAGTTAATCAACCAATTGATTGATGATTGTGTAGTGTAATTATTAGTAAACCTATAAAATTATTTAAACCAATGAATGGATATAAAGAATAAAAAAAATTGATTGAGTAGGATAATTAAACATTTATAGCTTCGTTCCTTTTCGAGGACTAAAAGTTTTTAAGTGGAGGAGACTGTAACAACCCTGATGTAACAACCCGGAAATGCGAGCCAGTTTAAAATTTTTATTTCGGTGAATTTAGCGAAGTTTGAACATTTAAAATGAATTATTTTAAATAATATCGACGAGTAATTTATTTTGAATAGAATTCGAGCGTATATATTTATATACGTCGTCGTTAGAATATAAATATTTATTTTAAAATATAAAAGGAAATGAAAATGACGCGGTAGTTCGATAATTCTATTTCAAAGTTCAAATGAATGTACCGGGTGCAAAATAAACCTGATTTTAGTGAAACCAAAAATATTTGAATCTATTGGAGAATATCTTTCCAACGAATCCGAAAAATTGAAATTTCATAGCGGGAATCAAAAGTTAGGCCCAGTTGAAAATTTAGAATAGTCGCTATGGAATTCAGGCCCTTAAAAATAGCCATTTTGCAAACGACCTCGGTTTTCGACGAAACCACTTTTGTTGGATCCGTAATGTCAAATTATTGCTAGGTTTCAAATTTCATAATTTTTCGAATCAATATGTGAGCGTGGCAAAGGAAAACGCGTTTGACTAGTTTTAGTTGATTTTAATCGACTGGAAAATGGCCATTTTTCCAACGGTCTCAGAATTTGACGAAACTAGTTTTGTTAGGACCGTATCGTCGATACGAAACTAGAAATATTTTTCTGGAATTTTTAGAGTTAGTATGTGACCCCGTTAAAATGAAATGCGCGTTCAAATTCAATATATAGAGTTATATGTTGATTTTGACGAAAACTGATCGAAACAGTCGAACCAGCTTACGATATATATTCCATTGTGTTCAGAATGGGGGTAATTTGCTATGGACGACAGGCGGTGGGCCTCGTTTCGAGATCGAACTAAAAAGTCAACCTTTTTTTGAAATAAAATAATATAAAAATAAAATTCTCCCCTCTACCCCTTACCTTCTCTCTGGCCCTCCTCGTTCTTCATTCATTCTGGAAAATAAATAAAAAAATAAAAGAGAAAGGAGGAGCGACGGGGGGGGGGGACCGCCGCCGCTTCCATCGCGCACTCCTGGATTCGGCGCCGCCGCCGCCAGGCACGGCCACTGCGCCGTCTCCCCCATCTTCTTCCTCCTCTCCTCGCGATTCTCCCCTCCGCCCTTGCCTGTAGCTCGCCGCCCACCACCACGAGACACCCCCTCCTCCCCCTCCAATCGCGTCAGCGCACACCCCTTGTTAAGACCCGACGCCCCTCAAAAAGCCACCACCGATCCCTTCTCTCTTCCCCTACCCTCTCTTTCTTCAATTCAAACCTCCCCCTTCGCTGAAAATCGAAAAGGTAAGATTTTTAGTTTACTTTATTTATTTATATAGCTTAAAAGGATTTTAGGAATTAAGTAAAATTAGTTTTTATATAGCATTAAAAAGTTTATATTTTATAAAGGTATGATTTTTATAATGTAAAAGCGAAGAGCTATGATTTTTGTTTAGGAAAGGGTGGTGATTGTGAATGGGAAAGATCGTATTTTTAAACATAGAAAGATCGTATTTTTAAATATAGAAAGATCGTATTTTTAAATATAGAAAGGTCAGATTTTTATATAATAGAGAAAATAAAAATATATTTTTTATAATATCGAAAGGATAAAAATATAATTTTTATACTGTAGAAAGAAGAAAAATGTAATTTTTATAAAGTAGAATTATAAAAATATAATTTTTATATTATATGGATAGTAAAGGCGAAATCTTTATATTTGAAAAGGGTGAAATCTTTATATTTGAAAAGGGTGAAATCTTTATATTTGAAAGGGCGAAATCTTTATATTTGAAAAGGGCGAAATCTTTATATTTGAAACGGCGAAATCTTTATATTTGGAAAGGGCGAAATCTTTATTTTTGAAAAGGCGAAATCTTTATATTTGAAAAGGCGAAATCTTTATATTTGAAAAGGCGAAATCTTTATATTTGAAAAGGTGAAATCTTTATATGAAGAATAGCATGATAAAAATATAATCTTTATTATATGAACATCAATGTAAAAATAGAATTTTTATTCATATGGAGTGATTATAAAAATATGATTTTTATATACATGGCAACAATATAAAAATGTGATTTTTACATATGTAGTGGCTACGGGCAACGAAAGTGACAAAAGACGAGAACGACGAAGATTTCTACACAAGAAGAGTCGAGGCGTTTGGATTAGCTAGTTGGTGAGAACTTCTCACTTTAAATCTTCTTTTCTAGTTAAAAATATATATTAGGATGCAGACGGTGCTTAACAGCACCTGACACCCGTCGTCCACAGACCATGGACGGCTTGTATGTTTGTTTGATGTGTTGTGAAATTTGTTTGTGATGTTGATGTGAAATCGATAATAAAATGAAGATGGTTGAAATAAATTAATTGTCGTTAAAAATATAATTTTTAACGTGAATGTGAATAAATAAATATTTATAAACAAATCGGCCGATTTGTTTATATACACTGATTTGACTGATATTGATTGGGACGATAAATTTTACACATCGCCCAACTGCACAAATAATATTCAGTGTTTGTTGATTTGAAACCCCACACGGGTGTTGGGATGATATTTGGCGTACACTAATCCCAATTAAATAATTGTGTGTCGATCGATCGGTCGACAGGCTGTGTAAGCGTTAATTATTTATATTTGATGCTTATGCAGTTGGGTGGTGCACTTTGGATGATGATTGATTGTTTATCGTTGCTATTATATACATGTGTTGTATGGAATCCATATAATTAACATTATATGGTGATTGATTGGGCCTCATTCCAATTGGGAAAATAAAGAATAGAATAAAATAAAGATTCATGTATTGAATAGAAAAATAGTCATGTGTTGACGGTGCTCATATGTTGAGTAAAATATTTTAATAATAAAACTTACATCTTTATCATATTTAAAATTAGGATCTACTTTACGGTTGGAGTCTAATTAAAAATCAAACGATAGATACCATAATTTTATAAAATATATTACATAACAAAAATAGTCATGTGTTGACAGTACTCATGTGTTGAGATTAGTCATGTGTTGAAAGAAATATAGATTCATGTGTTGAATAGAATAAATATTCATTTGTTGAATAGAATAACGAATTTATTGAAAAATATAAAGCCGTGTTGATTAGAATTGCGCTATTTTGACGTGGACGATATTTATATCGATTATATTCGTTTTTATAATGAATATAGAAAAGGTAGTGATTTCAAAATACAACGTTTTGAAAATATCATCATATATATGGTAATGATATGAAATATTCAATTTTGATTTGAAATTGAATATAGAGTTGAAATGGTTTTGACAACGAATTTAAAACGATTTATAAAATACGTTTTAAAAGAAAATCGACGAAATATAATATATATATATATATATATATATATATATATATAATGGCCTGAATAGAACGCGTCGCGCCGCGGTAGTTCGTGAATATCGAAAAGAGCTTTCCAATGAATATTAGAAATTTGAAATCTAACAGTTGGATTTTTAATTATGTCCAAATCAAATTTGGAAAAGGTCGCTGTAAGTGCAGTTCAATGGCCGTGGATGGAAATCGACTGTACGGGCCTTGATAAAATTATAAAAAATATCTATAATTTGTGTAAAATCATAATATGTGAATTGGAAAGAACTAGGATGAAAAACTCCACATTTGAAAAGATAAAAATAGATTTTTATCGAGATGAACTAGTTTTGAACTAGAATTAAAATCAATTTATTTTTGAAATAAATAAATTGAATTTGAATTGGTTTTGAAAATAACCAGAATTTCCAATATACATAAAGTGGACTGGATTTGAATCAAAATTATCTTCGGAATATTTCGATGCTGGATTTCGTGATTATACAAATATTGTTATGGGAGTTTGAAAGATATATTTTATATCGTTATTTCCAATACGATATTTGTTGGTTTCAGAATTTGATATTGAATATAAGCCGGTATATTTTCTATTCAGAGCCTTGTATTTAATATCAAATGTGATTTGGGTTTATCGTGGATCGTGTTTTAGGTGACATTGGTTCTTTAACCCAGTTAAAGACAGGTTATTGATTTAGAGAAGATTAAAACTAAGTGGAGTTTTAATGAATCTTTAATTAGATTGAAAAGTGAATTGATAATTTAAATTATCAAATCTGAAAAGTGATCAAGAATGGACTATCACCAGTTTTGCTCCAAAGCGATAGTTAAATCCTTAATTAGATTTGAACGTGAAATGGTGATTAACTTTACCGATAACACCGTGGTGTTAGATATGGAGTATTACCAGTTTTACTCCATGGGATGAATAGGTTGGGATTGGGAAATAAAATAAATAATTACTTCGGTGTGGTTCGCTAATCCCGACTAGTTTGGAAAACCATAATATGGTTTGAAATGATATCCAAAGGAAGATTAAAGAATAAATTTAGAAGAATTTATCTTTGATAAAACTAATGGGAACCTATTCCCTAAGAATGTGATTTTGTGAATAAAAGAATATTCTGAATTGGAATGAGGCGTTTGTTGTGTTTGTGTAACATTTGTTTATCATATACGTGGGTTATTCAGAAAGGCCGGGTTTATACCCATTCTGAATAACCGATTCGATGAGATGTCGAAGACGAAGACGGTGGTTAAAGACCAGAAGTCTTCACATCGTTTGGGTGATTACTGATGATCTCGATTGGGCTGTACACCCAAGATGAGGGAAACAATTGGTGATCGTCCAGACGTACTTGGAGATCGATGGATACGCGAGAAAAGTGCCTCCGGTTTCGTTCAGACCCAGGACGAACTTGTAAATGGATTGTGTATCTGACATTGGATTTTATTCTGTGTTGATTGATCTCTATTAAATATACATTGTTTGGAGGCGGAGAATTTATTCTCTTGCTTAACGTCCTTCTCTGAGATGTACGAGCTCAGAGGTTGTATATCGATGGACATCAGTCACATGGAGTGAATTGCCAGTGTGGCACGCATAAGTGGCAATTGATCAAGGCTTCTGTTGAAAAGCAAAGTCTTGTGGTTGATGATCAAAGCACGGCCTGTGTGGCGTAGCTTTGTGTATAAAGTGAATTCGCAAGCCTCACACCTCGGTATGAGTCAAAAACGGGATACGGACCCAAGGAGTGCACGACGTTTCTTTCTAGCTATGGTGGTGTCTGTGACCTACCAGCCCTGACATTTATATCTAATTTTCACCTATGTGGTTGTTGGAATGCGAGGCGCCTCGGATATAGGTCTGTAAGGACCGGGAAACGTGTGTTCAGGAATTGCCAATCCTCAAAAGTAAGTGAGGACTGGCCTTGGAGGATCCAGGGATTGCTGTGTGCGGTCCCGAGGCATTTGCTAGAGTGTCTCGAATCGGAAAGGAGCTTGCCCCTTGCCTCGACTCATGACAGAAATCCAATTTCCAATACGTGATAATTCGGTTTTATTTGTAGAACCTAGTATGGCGACAAAGTGGTATGGGTCATTCATGCCGCCTATGATTGATATTTATGATTGAAATTGCTTTGACACTATACACTTATAATAGTATCAAATAATGTGTTTTAAACGTGTCAAGCATGATTTGGCTATTATAAGGTAAAAAACCTATCCTCCGGCTTGCGTTGCATTGTGTGATGGGACATGGGTCTTATAATAGCTTCATTTTTCTTTATTTAGCATTGCGCTGTTTGTTTTATGCACTGGTATTCTTGGGAATAAACCCGTTCCGTGTTATACGGCGTGGTCCCTTGATTTACCGAACTTTAAAATAAATATTAATAACTATTTTAGTTCTCACACCAGTCACATGATTGACCTGGAGTTTATTGTTTTAACCTAAACTCTGGATGTCCCTATTTTCTACACGGGCAGCTAGTAGTTTTGGTTTTGCAGATTTATATTAACAGGTTACTGGCTTTCTGCTGGAATGATATCCGGAAAGCTCTGTTTCTGTATATCTCTTTCTAGTTGTGTTTTGTATTATTTCTGCTGCGATGTATTTAAAATGTAGTTTAAATCTCTGATATTTTCTGTGTAATATTCATTTATACTCTGTATATTCAGGTATCTGATGGAATTGTTGTAATCAACAATGAAATGTTCTTCCGTCTGCGTTCTACTTTGTCGTGTTCTCAAGATAATCCGGGCTTTCCTTACTGGGGAAGTTACGGGCTATCACAGTTGGTATCGGAGCTTTGGTTTACAGAGCTCGAGAACAAGACACATTAGAACCGAACGAAAGAATTCATCAGATATTGGATTAGTAATATCCAATTAGAATAACTTGTTAGAGATGGGATCAGTAGTATCCTACAACGAGCGTGAAGAGTATACTTTTCAAATGAAAACAATATTGTTCTGAAAATTTAATCCCTTTTATACGTATTTTAATATTTATTTATTTTGAATTTGGACAATCCAATATATAAAGATTTTGCATATACGCGTCATGAACGTATATTCGAAGTTTTAATATAGTGGATAGATATAGAATCACATTCTAGACACCCGGAGATGGTTCTGATGATTGATCGATCATCATCAGAACTTATGTTCGTGTTTCGAAGGTGTGATATCTATATATTTTCATTAGACTGTTGTGATTTTAATATACTAGATAGATATAGAATCACATTCTAGACACCCGGAGATGGTTCTGATGATTGATCGATCATCATCAGAACTTATGTTCGTGTTTCGAATGTGTGATATCTATATATTTCCATTAGACTGGTGTGAGAACCAAAACTAGATAAGTTTATTGTTGTGATTTGGCATCAAAAACATGATTTTTGACTATATATCAAAATTATGAATTTGGAATTCTAATTCACTAATTGATTGATGGTTGTGTTCTTTGTCTATTTGTTTGATTATTTTGAACCATTTTGCCTAATTGAACCAAATATTGAATTATATTGAAAAATGGTTGCATTTGCATATATGTACATGTGTATACATTGAACAGGTCATAGCAAGGAGGCTAGAGCAGAAGAATAAAATTTGTTTGCCCGACAAATAGGTACATGTTTACCATAATTTACTGTTTTGTTTGGATGATGATTTTATGAGCTGATTGGCTAGCCTCTTGGCTTTTTCTTTTTCTTTTTGAGATCAGAGGGCCTGTATGGCAATTTCGGGATTTTCCCGATGCTCCCGGTGAAGGGGAGGTTATGGCGAAATTTTTCGAAAATTTCGGGTGTTAGCCAAATTTTTGAAAATTTTGAAAAGATCTTAGAAACTGAAAAGTTGAAGGACTTAAGCCGTAAAGAAAATATTGAAAGTTGAGTAGATTAGTTAAACAACTTTCGGCTTTGTTCCTTTTCGGGAACGAAAAGTTTTAAGTGGGGGAGAATGTAACAACCCGAAAATGCGAGCCAGTTTAAAATTTTTATTTCGACGAATTTAGCGAAGTTTGAACATTTGAAATGAATTATTTTAAATAATATCGACGAGAAATTTATTTTGAATAGAATTCGAGCATATATATTTATATACGTCGTCGTTAGAATATAAATATTTATTTTAAAATATAAAAGGAATTGAAAATGGCGCGGTAGTTCGATAATTCGATTTCAAAGTTCAAATGAATGTACCGGGTGCAAAATAAACCGGATTTTAGTGAAACCAAAAAGATTTGAATCTATTGGATAATATCTTTCCAACGACTCCGAAAAATTGAAATTTTATAGCGGAAATCAAAAGTTATGCCAAGTTGAAAATTCAGAATAGTCGCTATGGAATTCAGGCCCTTAAAAATAGCCATTTTGCAAATGACCTCGGATTTCGAAGAAACCACTTTTGTTGGATCTATGATGTCAAATTATTGATAGGTTTCAAATTTCATAATTTTTCGAATCAATATGTGAGCGTGGCAAAGGAAAACGCGTTTGACCAGTTTTAGTTGATTTTAATCGACTGGAAAATGACCATTTTTCCAACGGTCTCAGAATTCGACGAAACTAGTTTTGTTAGGACCGTATCGTCGATACGAAGCTATAAAATATTTTTCTGGAATTTTTAGAGTTAGTATGAGACCCCGGTAAAATGAAATGCGTGTTCAAATTCAATATATAGAGTTATATGCTGATTTTGACGAAAACTGATCGAAATAGTCGAATCAGCATACGATATATATTCCTTTGTGTTTGAAATGTGGGTAATAATCTATGGACGACAGGCGGTGGGCCTCGTTTCGAGGTCGAAATAAAAATTCAACCTTTTTTAGAAATAAAATAAAATAAAAATAAAACTCTCCCCTCTACCCCTTACCTTCTCTCTGGCCCCCCTCTTTCTTCATTCATTCTGGAAAATAAAAAAATAAAAAAAAGAAGAAAAGAGAAAGGAGGAGCGACGTGGGGGGGGGGACCGCCTCCTCCGCTTCTATCGCGCCCCCTGGATTCGGCACCGCCGCCGCCAGGCACGACCACCGCGCCGCTTCCCCCATCTTCTTCCTCCTCTCCTCGCGATTCTCTCCTTCGCCCTCGCCTGTAGCTCGCCGCCCACCACCACGAGACACCCCATCCTCCCCCTCTAGTCGCATCAGCACACACCCCCTGTTAAGACCCGACGCCCCTCAAAAAGCCACCACCGATCCCTTCTCTCTTCCCCTAGCCTCTCTTTCTTCAATTCAAACCTCCCCCTTCGCTGAAAATCGAAAAGGTAAGATTTTTATTTTACTTTATTTATTTATATTGCTTAAATGGATTTTAGGAATTAAGTAAAATCAGTTTTTATATAGCATTAAAAAGTTTATATTTTATAAAGGTATGATTTTTATAATGTAAAAGCGAGGAGCTATGATTTTTGTTTAGGAAAGCTTGGTTATTGTGAATGGGAAAGATCGTATTTTTAAACATAGAAAGATCATATTTTTAAATATAGAAAGATCGTATTTTTAAATATAGAAAGGTCGGATTTTTATATAATAGAGAAAATAAAAATATAATTTTTATAATATAGAAAGGATAAAAATATATTTTTTATACTATAGAAAGAATAAAAATGTAATTTTTATAAAGTAGAATTATAAAAATATGATTTTTATATTATATGGATAGTAAAGGCAAAATCTTTATATTTGAAAAGGGCGAAATCTTTATATTTGAAAGGGCGAAATCTTTATATTTGAAAAGGGCGAAATCTTTATATTTGAAAGGGCGAAATCTTTATATTTGAAAAGGGAGAAATCTTTATATTTGAAAAGGCGAAATCTTTATATTTGAAAAGGCGAAATCTTTATATTTGAAAAGGCGAAATCTTTATATTTGAAAAGACGAAATCTTTATATTTGAAAAGACGAAATCTTTATATGAAGAATAACGTGATAAAAATATAATCTTTATTATATGAACATCGATGTAAAAATAGAATTTTTATCCATATGCAGTTATTATAAAAATATGATTTTTATATACATGGCAACAATATAAAAATGTGATTTTTACATATGTAGTGGCTACGGGCAACGAAAGTGACAAAAGGCGAGAACGATGAAGATTTCTACATAAGAAGAGTCGAGGCATTTGGATTAGCTAGTTGGTGAGAACTTCTCACTTTAAATCTTCTTTTCTAGTTAAAAATATATATTAGGGTGCAGACGGTGCTTAGCAGCACCCGACACCCGTCGTCCACAGACCATGGACGGCTTGTATGTTTGTTTGATGTGTTGTGAAATTTGTTTGTGATGTTGATGTGAAATCGATAATAAAATGTAGATGGTTGAAATAAATTAATTGTCGTTAAAAATATAATTTTTAACGTGAATGTGAATAAATAAATATTTATAAACAAATCGGTCGATTTGTTTATATACACTGATTTGACTGATATTGATTGGGACGATAAATTTTACACATCGCCGAACTGCACAAATAATATTCAGTTTTTGTAGATTTGAAACCCCACATGGGTGTTGGGATGATATTTGGCGTGCACTAATCCCAATTATTTTATTGTATATCGATCGATTGGTCGACAGGCTGTGTAAGCGTTAATTATTTATATTTGATGCTTATGTAGTTGGGTGGTGCACTTTGGATGATGATTGATTGTTTATCGTTGCTATTATATACATATGTTGTATGGAATCCATATAATTAACATTATATGGTGATTGATTGGGCCTTATTCCAATTGGGAAAATAAAGAATAGAATAGAATAAAGATTAATGTGTTGAATAGAAAAATAGTCATGTGTTGATGGTGCTCATGTGTTGAGTAAAATATTTTAATAATAAAACTTACATCTTTATCATATTTAAATTAGAATCTACTTTACGGTTGGAGTCTAATTAAAAATCAAACGATAGATACCATAATTTTATAAAATATATTACATAACAAAAATAGTCGTGTGTTGACAGTACTCATGTGTTGAGATTAGTCATGTGTTGAAAGAAATATAGATTCATGTATTGAATAGAATAACGAATTTATTGAAAAATATAAAGCCGTGTTGATTAGAATTGCGCTGTTTTGACGTGGACGATATTTATATCGATTATATTTGTTTTTATAGTGAATATAGAAAAGGTAGTGATTTCAAAATATAACGTTTTGAAAATATCATCATTTATATGGTAATGATATGAAATATTCAATTTTGATTTGAAATTGAATATAGAGTTGAAATGGTTTTGAAAACGATTTATAAAATACATTTTAAAAGAAAATCGACGAAATATATAATATATATATATATATATATATATATATATTGTATATAGATAATGGCCTGAATAGAACGCGCCACGCCGCAGTAGTTCGTGAATTTCGACCATTGACTTCGAATTGACGTTGCGGGAGATCCGACCGACGGATTCTCCTAAAACTGGAACCGTTGGGTTCGTATCGAAAATAGCTTTCCAATGAATATTAGAAATTTGAAATCTAACAGTTGGTTTGGAATTATGTCCAAATCAAATTAGGAAAAGGTCGCTATAAGTGCAGTTTGATGGCCATGGATGGAAATCGACTGTACGGGCCTTGATAAAATTAATAAAAATATCTATAATTTATGTAAAATCATAATATGTGAATTGGATAGAACAGGGATGAAAAACTCCACATTTGAAAAGGTAAAAATAGTTTTTTATCGAGATGAACTAGTTTTGAACTAGAATTAAAATCAATTTATTTTTGAAATAAATAAATTGAATTTGAATTGGTTTTGAAAATAACCAGAATTTCCTATATATATAAAATGGATTGGATTTGAGTCGAAATTATCTTCGGAATATTTCGATGCTGGATTTCGTGATTATACAAATATTGTTATGGGAATTTGAAAGATATATTTTATATCGTTATTTCTAATACGATATTTGTTGGTTTCAGAATTTGATATTGAATATAAGCCGGTATATTTTCTATTCAGAGCCTTGTATTTAATATCAAATGTGATTTGGGTTTATCGTGGATCGTGTTTTAGGTGACATTGGTTCTTTAACCCAGTTAAAGAGAGGTTATTGATTTTTGAGAAGATTAAAACTAAGTGGAGTTTTAATGAATCTTTAATTAGATTGAAAAGTGAATTGATAATTTAAATTATCAAATCTGAAGTGATCGAGAATGGAGTATCACCAGTTTTGCTCCAAAGTGTTAGTTAAATCCTTAATTAGATTTGAACGTGAAATGGTGATTAACTTTACCGATAACACCGTGGTGTTAGATATGTAGTATTACCAGTTTTGCTCCATGGGATGAATAGGTTGGCATTGGGAAATAAAATAAATAATTACTTCGGTGTGGTTCGCTAATCCCGACAAGTTTGGAAAACCATAATATGGTTTGAAATGATATCCAAAGGAAGATTAAAGAACAAATTTAGAAGAATTTATCTTTGATTAAATTAATGGGAACCTATTCCCTAAGAATGTGATTTTGTGAATAAAAGAATATTCTTAATTGGAATGAGGTGTTTGTTATGTTTGTAACATTTGTTTATCATATACGTGGGTTATTCAGAAAGGCCGAGTTTATACCCATTCTGAATAACCGATTCGACGAGATGTCTTAGATGAAGATAGTGGTTGAAGACCAGAAGTCTTCACATCGTTTGGGTGATTACTGATGATCTCGATTGGGCTGTACACCCAAGATGAGGGAAACAGTTGGTGATCGTCCAGACGTACTTGGAGATCGATGGATATGCAAGGAAAGTGCCTCCGGTTTCGTTCAGACCCAGGACGAACTTGTAAATGGATTGTGTGTCTGACATTGGATTTTATTCTGTGTTGATTGATCTCTATTAAATATACACCTGTTTGACGATGGAGAATTTATTCTCTTGCTTAACGCCCTTCTCTGAGATGTACGAGCTCAAAGGTTGTATATCGATGGACATCAGTCGCATGGAGTGAATTGCCAGTGTGGCACGCGTAAGTGGCAATTGATCAAGGCTTTTGTTGAAAAGCAAAGTCTTGTGGTTGATGATCAAAGCACGGCCTGTGTGGCGTAGCTTTGTGTATAACATGAATTCGCGAGCCTCACACCTCGGTATGAGTCAAAAATGGGATACGGATCCAAGGAGTGCACGACGTTTCTTTCTAGCTATGGTGGTGTCAGTGACCTACCAGCCCTGACATTTATATCTACTTTTCACCTATATGGTTTTTGGGATGCGAGGCGCCTCGGATATAGGTCTATAAGGACCGGGAAACGTGTGTTCAGGAATTGCCAATCCTTAAAATTAAGAGAGGACCGGCCTTGGAGGATCCAGGGATTGCTGTGTGCGGTCCCGAGGCATTTGCTAGAGTGTCTCAAATCGGAGAGGAGCTTGCCCCTTGCCTCGACTCATGACGGAAATCCAATTTCCAATATGTGATAATTCGGTTTTATTTGTAGAACCTAGTATGGCGACATAGTGGTATGGGTCATTCATGCCACCTATGATTGATATTTATGATTGAAATTGTTTTGACACATACACTTATAGTAGTATCAAATAATGTGTTTTAAACGTATCAAGCATGCTTTGGCTATTATAAGGTAAAAACCCTATCCTCCGGCTTGCGATGCATTGTGTGATGGGACCTGGGTCTTATAATAGCTTCATTTTTCTTTATTTAGCATTGCGCTATTTGTTTTATGCAATGGTATTCTTGGGAGTAAACCCGTTTCGTGTTATACGGCGTGGTCCCTTGATTTACCGAACTTTAAAATAAAGATTAATAACTGTTTTAGTTCTCACACCAGTTACATGACTGACCTGGAGTTTATTGTTTTAACCTAAACTCTGGGTGCCCCTATTTTCTACACGGGCAGCTAGTAGTTTTGGTTTTGTAGATTTATATTTACAGGTTCCTGGCTTACAGCTGGAATGATATCCGGAAAGCTCTGTATCCGTATATCTCTTTCTAGTTGTGTTTTGTATTATTTCCGCTGCGATGTATTTAAAATGTAGTTAAAATCTCTGATATTTTCTGTGTAATATTCATTTATACTCTGTATATTCTTGTATCTGATGGAATTGTTGTAATCAACAATGAAATGTTCTTCGTCTACGTTCTAGTTTGTCGTGTTCTCAAGGTAATCCGGGCTTTCCTTACCGGGGAAGTTACGGGCTATCACACCTGAATTTTGGGGGGTAAATTTAAAAATTTATTTTAACTTATTTTAATGAGTTTTGGTTGTTTAAAATAATTTATTGATTTAAAATAATGTAGGTTATAAATGAAAATATGCTAACGTGAAAGTTCACAGTATCGTTGTTTATAAAAAAAAAGAATAAAAAGATTAAACTTTGATTGGGATATGTTTACATTAAAAATTATGTTTTTAAGGTATAAAAAGATTAAAGTTTGATTAGATATGTTTACATAAATATATATATATATATATATTTAATGTAAATGAGATTCATTGAAAATGTGTTTAATGTAAATAAATCATTAAAAGAGATTCATTGTGTAATAAAATGTTATAGGTAGAAAATGTGCATTTATTAAATACTAACATGTACATGCAAACGAAGTTATAAACTTTCTAATAATTGGCATTAAACAATAGATCAAGCATTAATTACATTCTCGTTTTCTCTCTCCTATGTTCTTCTTTTGAATTTTATAATAAGTTCATTAAATAATGAAACGTTAATATTATATATTTGAAAATTGAATAGTAATATATATTAAGAAAGAAAATTTTATCGTTGTTCTAAACCGAGGTTCACAGTGTAGGGAAAGTTTTCTACCTCACACCTCATTAATAATTTTAATTTTGAATTTCAAAAGTGTTTGGAAGAAATAAATGATAATGTTGAGAAAACAATTAAGGGAGAAGTGAATGCCAATGGATTTGGCATAAATTCATGTGCATGCCTTTTCAAGATCAAGAAAGACAAATATATTTAACATAAATATGCATGCATTCATTCATCTCCCTCATATTTTAAACATTGTTGCCTCTCTTTACTTTTTCATTTTACACCCTTTTGAAGTCAAATTATCAAAACGCATGCTACATTTTAATATATGCACTTACAGGTCTCTCTCCCCTTCCTTACTAATATATATATATATATATATATATATATATATATATATATATATATATATAAATGTTGCCTTCTCTTTATGTTTCATAATTGCCAATTTATTTTCACATAACACATGCACCTTCAATTTCTTTCTGTGCATTAGGTTATAAGTAATTTACAGCTAGAAATAAATATATATAGTAATTCATTTTGTTTGAAAGTTAGAATTCAATGTTGGTAAGTTAATTTTCATAAGACTAAACTAAATACAATTGTTGACATTAATTAAATGTTATATTGTATATTGGAATTTGCATTCCAATATAAGTAAAAAAACTTGGTCAGAACAATAATAGAAACTGTATAAATGACATTTATTAGTGGTTCACAATATTTATTCAAACGGAGTCTAAGCGTTGCATATAGGGAAATTAATTGATTTGCAATATCCAAGGAGCATAATTGCACTTTACATTTTCATATGTCATAATGTGTAATTGATCTTTCCCCTTTAATATATCAAAACGTAAGCGTATGATAACAATAACAATTCTATTGAAATTAAAAGGGGAATTAAATAATTAAAAAGTATTAATATATATATACCCTTATGTTGCAAAACCTTAATCAGAATAGTAACTGCCGCCCTCTTCTTTTCTATGGCTGAAAACATCCCATTCTCATCTCTAAAATTCTCCCAACCTACTTCGATTTAAAAAACCTCAACATCCTCTACCTACCACGAAAACCCAAGATCATATTTACTTTCGCGGATTGGTGGTGTGGCGTGCAACGGTGAACAAATGGGTTCCAAGAAACGTATATCTGATGGAAGAAGATAATAGATATGGCAACGATTAAGTAAGCATGTTTAATTAAATTTAATTATAAGTATGATTCTATAATTAACATAGAAACTTGTCTATCTATTACGTACGAGGTCCAAGGCGAATGATTCAAGTTGAGTTGGATTCGCAGCATAGAATACTACCTTCCAGAACTGACTAGAATCAAAATGGAGTGATCTACAATTTTGAAGGATTCAACAACCGAGGTGAGATTTCTCTTTTTAAATTTAAAATAAAAATTATATATACTTATAATGATTTTGATTGTAATATATTATGCACCGTTCGAAATTTGGATTGGACATTTGGCCTTTGTTGATTCTTGTTTGTGGTAAATTGTGGTGATGATTATTTATTGAATGATAAGTTCTTTTTCGAATAAAGATCTAATCTTGAATTCGTTAGATCAAAACATTATTTCATGTTAGAATAAAAATACTTTTTATGTTAGAATCATAATACCTTTTATGTTAAAATGTTGCCTTAGAACATTTTGATTAAAGATGATCATTTAGATTTAAAAGACCATTTTTTTTATTAGAAATGTTTACGTTAGAATAAAGAGATCCTTTTTATTTAGAAGCGGTAAATTAGAAAGACCATATATGTTAGAAGCGTTAAATTCAAATAAAAAAAACATCTTTTGTTAGAAAACATGAATTTCCTTCTTTTGTTAGAAAATATAAGATGTTATCTTTTTGTTAGATTAAAACAACCTTTTTGCTAGAATATGTCATGTTAGATTAAATGATTCATTTTAGCTAAAAATGTTTTGGTGAGAAAAAGAAATGTTAACATAAAAATATTCCCTTTTTATTTCATGTTTGATTCAATACAAGGAATCATGTTAAAAAGAAAAATGTTAACATAGAAAGATTTCACTTTTATTGCATGTTGATTTAATAAAAGGAATCGTGTTAAAAGAAAATATGTTAATAATAAAAAGTATGGTAAACTTGTGTGTATATTAAAATTTACATTTTTTTGTAATGAATGAATCATATTAAAAGGTCCGAGTGATAAAGTTGGGTTTACACTAAAAATTACATTTTTGATATAATAGTGAAAGACTAAAAAGAATACCTTTTAACGTGATAAATGTGCTAACATTAAACATTGAATTTGTAATAATAAAGTTATTCATTCTTTATTCGTCAAGTTAAGCAATGGAATTTGTGTACGAGTAAGGAGAGTCACTTTTATTTGGTTATTAGAATTATAAATATGTACGTAGACAATATAGAATTGTCCTTTTGTTTGAAATTAGAATGGACACATTAGAAATGAATGCTATTTTAAATCATATATTAAATGGTCATTTTAGTCAAATATTAGGAATTGGCAAATAAAAGATGTTCTTTTTATACGTATTAGAATTTGGCAAAATAAGAAATGTCCTTTTATTTGTATTAGTATTGATATGATAAAAAGATGTAATTTTTATTGTATTAAGACTGTCAAAAATAAGTATCGATTATGTTAATATAAATTTGTCATTTATGATATAAATTGGTCAATTATGTTAATATCAATATGTCAATTATGTTAATATAAAAGTTGTCATTTATGAAAGTATAAAAAAACTTTGTCTTTAAAATTTGTCTTTATGTTAATATAAGAAAAGGTTGTCATTATGTTAATATAAAAATATGTCATTTATATGAGAATAAAAAAATTGGATTAATTTCGTTTATTATGAATTTACATGTTAGTAAACAAAAGTTGGATTAATTTTAAGAAAAAAAAGAAAGAAAGTTAGCGCCATTTAATTTACGGTTATTATTTATTTTCATAAATGTATATAAATGTCTGTGGTGAATGTTTGTGAATTATTTCTGTGGCATGCATGATATGTTGAGAATTAACGTTTGGATGCGATATAATGTTTGAATTTTGAAAATAGGTAGCATGCTAATTAATGTTAATTTATTATTATTTATGATAATTCAAATATGTTACACTGCCATATACAAGTTGCCTGACTTGTATATGTTGATTGGGCTGATATTTTCACACATCGCCCAAGTGCACAAATAATATATTATTATTTGGATTTTGTTTGAATGTCATTTGAATGTGGTGTGAATGCGATCTGAATGTTATTGGAATGTTAATTTGGTGATAAAGGAATGTCTATCATTGTTTCACAGATGCGTTGTATGAATCCATTAATTAATGGTATTTGATTTAAGTCTCATTCCAATGCAGAATTTTCTAAAGTTATCAAGAATGCTTAATGTAGTAGTAAATAAATAAATAATATTAGAAGTTTGAAATTCAAAAATTATACATTTTGAAAATATTATTATAATATTATTTTAATATTAAAAGAATATGGAAAGTAACAATTTATATTAAGATACTTGAAATCAAGATATTTAGAAATAAAGAATATCTTAAAATTAAGATTCCTTAACGGAAAGGACAATTTCAAATAATATGTTTTGGGAAAATTAATTATAATTATAAATTATAATTGTGCTTGGACACGAGGTTAGGTTACATTTGTGGTGGAAGTCTGCCCGGACCCGACCGACATATCTAGCAGCCACTAATGTTGAACCTAATGTGAGAGGTCCTTGTGCACAAATACGAAACGGGCCATGACACGAGGTTAAGCCCAACTGGTGGAATAAGTCTGCCCGGAACCGACCGACACATCTAGCACCCACAAGTCATAGGCTTAATGTGAGAGGTCTAGCCCATTATAAAATACAAATGGATAAGAAAATTAGTTGGGCTATTTAATCCGTTTAAAAAAATAGCAACGCATTTTTAAAAAACCCGAATGAGTTTATCGATTTATTTTATCCTTTTTATAATGCATATTAAAAGAGAAATTTCAAAATTTATATTTTGGAAAATAATATTATTATAAAAGGATAACCTATAGAATAATCAATTTTTAGACTATAGTTGGAATAAAAGTTGGAATCGTCTTGGAAACGAATTTATAAACGTTTTAAAACACATAAAAATAAGGAAAATCTTTTTATTTAGGTTTAAATGATATTCTTAATTATTAATTATAATTGAAATGAAAAGGAAATTGATTATGGGTTGTTTGTGAACAATGTTTCGAAGGACATTAGTTCTTGAAACTCAAATCAATAGTGAAATTTTGATTTGTTTTTAATTAATCCTTTAATTAAGATTAAATGAAATTTTCTAAAAGAAGAGATGCCTAATATTATATATTAAATTAGGAATTAATGAAACATGAAATGGGGTCACTCGTGAACTATGTTTTAAATAACATCAGTTCTTTAACCCGGGTTAAAGATAAGATTATTCCAGAAAAGTGATTAGTCATTCAACAATGATTTTAGAAGACTAAAACTTAATAAAATTTTAAATAAATCTTTAATTAGATTGAAGGTGAATAAAGGAAGATTAAAGAATAAGTTAAAAGATTTATCTTTGATAAAATTTATGGGAACCTTTCCCTAATAATGTGAATACTTTATTAAAAGGATATTCTGAATTGGAATGAGGCATTGATGTGGTGTATGTATAGCACCTAATTTTATATATGCGAATATTATTTGGCAAGTCCGAGTTTACTCTCATTCCAAATAATGATACGACGTTCGAAGAATTAAAGACGGCGATTGAAGACCGACGATCTCCACATCGAATGGTTAGCTAATGTTGAGGCCCTTGATTGATTTGCTCCCAAGACGGGGCTAAGATGGTAGTTATCCGGACATAGTGTTGATTTGTACGGATTTGGCTTTCGCTTAGACCCAGAGCATAAGCTTATAAATGGAATGTGTGTCTAACGTTGAATTTTGTTCTATGTAAATTGATTTCTATTAATATAAAACCGTTGGCAACGGAGAATTTATTCTCTTGCTTAATGCCCTTAGATGTTGTGTATTAATAATTATCAATCGCATGGCATGAATTGTCAACGTGGCACGCTAAGATGAAGATGATCAAGGCTTTGTTGAAAAGCAGGCCTTTTGGTTATAACGTTACTTCGCAAGCCACACAACCCGGTTAGAGTCTAAAACGGGAGAAGGGAACGCAGGGAGAGCAGCACGTCTCTTTCTAGATAGAAGTGGTGTCGGTGCTTAAACTGGCTGATATTTACTTATGTGGATGATGGAATGAGGCGCCTCGGATGATAGGTCCTATAGGATCGGTAAACGTGTGTTCAGGAATAACTAATCCACAAACCGCAAGTGTGGACCGGCCCAGCAGCTATCCAAGGGTTCTCTGCGGGGGATCCTGGGACATTAGCTAGAGTGTCTCGAATCGGTAAGGAGCTCCTCCCTTGCCTTGACTCATGATGGAAACCCAATTTCCAATATGACCTCATGCGGTTTTGATTGTATTACTAGTATAGAGGCATAGTATATGGTACCTATTCTTCCTAGGATTGATACATTTACTTTGAAATGTTTTTGAAACATATATACACTAATAATAATATCAAATTCGCTTTTAACGTATCAAGCATTTTTTACCATTATAAGGTAAAACTCTATCCTCTGGTTTGCGTTGCATTGTGTGATGGGACTTGAGTCTTATGATGGTTTCATTTTTCCAAAAAGCATTGCGTTGTTTAACGATTTACTTTAATTTAGGCACGACAATCCATTGGAGTAAACCCGTTCCGCGTTACCGGCGTGGTCCTTGGATTTGTCTTATTGTTATTAGTAAAATTAGTTAAGAATTCTCACACCAGTCCCATGACTGACTCGTAGTTTGTTTCACTTTGCAAATTCGGGTGCACTCTTTTCCACACGGGCAGTCGAGTAGCTTTTTGCAGATATTTATCTCTTGAACAGGATTCTGGATCGAAGCCTAAAGCTGTGTCCAAAGCATAGAAGTCTTCCGCTGTTTATTGTATTTAATTTACTATAATTTATCTTCTGCTGTAATTTTATTCGGTGTACTCTGATATTCTGTACTCTGATGTAACATTATGGTAATGTTTATAAAAGTCTGCTGTTATCGTTCTGATGTCGTTGTATTCCCAAAGTTAACATATTCGGGTTTTGAACGATCTTGGTCGATTTTGCGATCGATCGGGTCGGGCGAAACATGGGCCGTTACATTAACTTATTTGATAGTAAGGCTAATCACAGGACCACGCCGCTAACGCAGAACGAGTTTACTCTGTTGGATTGCCAGTGCATAAAACAAGTAAATCATTTCTACAACGCAATGCTTTTTATAGAAAATGAAACCATTATAAGACTCAAGTCCCATCATATAATGCAACGCAAACCGGAGGATAGAGTTTTACCTTATAATGGCCAAAATATGCTTGATACGTATAAAACGAAATCATTTGATATTATTATTAGTGTTTATATATTTCAAAAACAATTTCAATCATAATATCAATCATAGACGACATAGTACCCCATCCTACTATGTCGTCGTACTAGTTTTACAATCAAAACTGCATAATGTCCTATTGGAAGTTGTATTTCCATCATGAACCAAGGCAAGGGATCGTCTTTACCGAATTCGAGACAATCTCGCCCATGTCTCAGGACTCAGACTCAGGTGAGCCCTTGGAGCGTCAGGGTCGGTCCATATTTTAAGTGGATTAATAACCCCTGAACAATACGTTTCCCTGCCCTATGGGGGCGTAAGCCTAGTCAGTATGTCGACCATATCCATCCATCGGCCCCGTAGTGACCGATATATCCGACGCGCCTTGCTTTCCATCATACACATAAGTAAAAATGTTTAGGCTCCATACCATGACACCACTTCTAGCTAGAAAGAAATGCATGTCCTCCCTGAGGTGCTCTCCCATTTCTGTTTCACACCAGGGTGTGAGGCTCATGTACTAACGCTGTACACAAAGCTATGCTATTTAAAGTCGTGCTTTGATCATCAACCACATAACTCTGCTTTTCAACAAAAGCCTTGATCACTTGCATCTCAGCATGCCACATTGACATTCCTTGCCATGCGACTGATGTCTATCGATATATAACCTCTAAGCTCGTACGTTTTAGAGAAGGGTGTTAAGCAAGAGAATAAATTCTCCGCCACCAAACAGATATATATTTAATAGATATCAATCATCACAGAATAAAATCCAATGTCAGACACACATCCATTTACTAGTTCGTTCTGGGTTTGAACGAAACCGGAGGCACCTTATTCCTCGTCCCATATGTCCAATACAGGAGAGAGGCCCTCGCACATCCGCATAATCAACAAATACGTCCAAACTACTACCATTGTAACCTCTCAACCTCTCCTGGGAGCTAACGGATCTAGGGGATCAGTAGTAATCCATTAGATGTAAAGATCCCCGGTCTTGCACCATCTTCATATCTTCAACTTTTAGTCATCGATCAATTATTTGAAATGAGAATTAACTTGGCCTTTTCAAATAATTTACGTATACACAGAATTCAAATCAATTCTTTTCCGTGGCTAAACTATTCGACATTCACGTTTCAATTCAATATAATAATTTCATGTCAAATACACCTAACCTTCAGAATATCCAATAAACCAAGTTAAATCGGTTTATTTCCATTCCCTATTGTTTATAATATTTTATAATGATTTTTCACTATTTATATATATATATATAAATAGTCCATTTTCATCGAGCGACGTTTCAGGTCATTCGATGGCACTAGCGCTGCTCTCGTCCAAATCTGAATTTAACATTTCACAAAATTGAACCGTTGGATCTTAACAAATTTTATATCGTTGGAAAGATCTTTCCAAAGTGAACCCAACGGTTCCGATTTCGTGAAAATCCGATGGTCGGATCTCTCGTAATAATTTAAAATTACGATTTCAATACGCGAAATACAACGTCGTTATTCGTTTTATTTTTATTATATATATATATATATATATAATTCATTCGACGATTTCCAAACCATTTCACTTCAAAAATTTGGCTAATGCCTTTAAATTTCGAAAAATTTCGCCATAACCTCCTTTGTACGGAGAGGGGTTTAGAAATTTATTGGGCCATGCTAGGCACCCAATAAATCCAGAATAAGCACACACAACTTTTAGTGACCTATCTATGCCCAAGGGAGTGTGTATAATAACTTCATAGATAAATCTTGTCAACTTGTCCAGTATTGGAAATAAATAATCCATGTGCCATATCTAATAACTAGAGAGACGTGATTATTGTCAAATCCAGACCCGTGTGGGGTTTTTATTAAATCTGGCAATTTACCGGTATGTTTTATTTAGTCCATATCAGTCCTTAGTTCAACCTTTAATTCAGTCATTGCCATACGAGTGTCTTGCTCGTATGGTAATCCCAACCTCTTCACATAAGCTCCAAATGCTTATATGGAATATGGTATGCTATGACATCAATAGTTCGTCTTCGGTTCAACCTGAAATGCAGTCATCTCCATACAAGCGTCTCGCTTGTATGGTTATTCCAACCTCGTCACATAAGCTCCAAATGACGCTTGTATGGTAATTCCAACCTCGTCACATAAGCTCCAAATGCATATGTGGTATACTATAGAGTATGTTATCTTCACGAAGTATACCAGGCAGTGTAGTTCAAAATTAATTATTTCTATTCTATGGTGTTGTTTATAATCTCACACAGAACAACTAGCACACCGCATTCAATGGCATTCACAGGAGTTTATATAATAATAAAATTGCGCAGCCAACTCATTAAGGCTTACCTATTTTTCGAGCACGCAAATAAATTCTTTACTCTACAGCTAATCCATTTTCCTGTTTAGCATATGTATATATATGCATATCTAAGCTAAGAATAATATTTTTAGTGAACAAATAATTATTTCCATAAATGGTTATTTTTGACACTTCATATATACAATAAAAATGGGATTTTTTTGTTCAAACAATTTATTCAACATACAAATATTTTTAACACTTCATATATACAATAAAAATGTGATTTTTATTGTTTAAACAATTTATTCAACATAAGAATATTTTTAACACTTCGTATATACAATAAAAAATGTGATTTTTATTGTTTAAAGAATTCATTCAACATATGAATATTTTTAACACTTCGTATATACAATAAGAATGTGATTTTTATTGTTTAAAGAATTCATTACGAATATTTTAGAAAATTTCAACATTACAATGACATGGTATTTAATACCAGCACCGTGTCGAGCACGGCTCCTCTGCTATCCTGGGCCTGCGGCGATACAAGGGTTTCATTTCCATAATTTCCAAAATATAATTCATTTTCACACCACAATGAATATACCACAAACACAACCAATTTTGTTGCAACCACATTCAATCATTCACAATCCCAGTCCAAACAATTTATATCGTCCATGGTATGTGGATGAGAGGAGTACATATATATATATATATATATATTTCATTTCCATTTCAACTCCATTCAACTCATATATGGTTTATACAACGTATATATAATTTATACATCGCATATATAATTTATACAACGCTTGCACGTGAGATATACAACGCTTATATAATTTATACATCGCTTATTTAATTTATACAGCGCGTATACATTCCAATTTGAATTTATAAATTTCACATTGGGTTCCACTCCTTCTAGAATTGTAGAGAGCTCCAAATACGTTCCAGTCTCTTCTGGAATGTAGAAGACGTTGCCACGAGTCCAATGTCTCTTGTTTCACTAGATTTCGAAAACATACGAAAAAGATATGATTTTTATTTGATTAATCAACTTCACAATGCTTTAAATTGTTATAAACATTTAAAATAACTCACTGCTGTTACCTTCAAATGGGTTCAAAACTATGTTTGAATTTATCGTGCAAACAGTGAAGCTTGGCGACGATCGGACATTACCACATCATAGAGCTTTGAATTCCGCGCCTGGGGGTGGTAGCCGCGACAAGTGCGATGGCGCCAGGTGGCCACGACGACGGATTGAAGTGCGCAACTTCGAGGGCGCGATCCAGCGAAAATACTCGATGAGAGGAGGCGAATCTGGTATGGATTTGAAGAGGAGGAGGAGATCTTCAAAACCCCTAAAAGGATCTATGGGTATCGTTGAGTGGATTAGGGGAAATCAAAGAGAGAAGGCGGGATACGGTTTTCGTCGTTCGCTGGAGGTTTACTGGGGGGGTTTTACTTTTGGAAAATATAATTAATGAAAGGAATTTTATGATTAGCCGGTTTATATATTTTCTCAAAAAATATCTGTTTCTCCATACAAACTCCAAAACAAACCCAACGACTGTCGCCCCTAGCTAAATAAAATTCTTGAAAAATAAATCTAGCTATGTTTGGACGATACGGTCCTAAAAAATTAATTTCGTCAAATTTGGAGACCGTTTGAAAAATGGTCTTTTTATGGTCGATCAAATTCAAACTGAAATTACCAAACGCGTTTTACTTTACCACGCTCACATATTAATTCCAAAACTTATGGAATTTTAAACCTAGCAATAAATTGACATTCTGGTTCCAACCAAAGTGGTTTCATTGAAAACGGAGGTCGTTTACAAAATGGCTATTTTTAAGGGCTATATATTATATTAAATTCCGTAGCGACTATTTTAAATTTTCAACTGGACATAACTTTCAATTCCCATTATGAAATCTGGATTTTTCACACTCGTTAGAAAGATATTATTAAACAGATTCAAATATTTCTGGTTTTACTGAAATCCGATTTATTTTGAATCCTGTACATTCATTTGAAATTTGGAATCTAATTTTCAAACTACCGCGCCATTTAAGGCTCTTTATATAACTAAAATAAATATATACGTTCTAACTTTGATTTAAATAAATTTTAAATCATTATTATTTAAAATAAATCATTTTAAATATTCAAAATTCGTTAAAATTGATAAAATAAAACTTTTAAATTGGTTCTGATTTTCCGGGTTGTTACACCGCCGCCTTTCTTCCTCCGCCTTACTCCACCTCTCTACACTCCCCCTTCGAACCCCCAAGCCTCCAAACCATAAACCTAGCCTCCACTGACCCCCATCTCGCCGCCGCCGCCACCTGCGCCTCACCTAGCCTCGTCAGACTCCGTCGCTGCCTCCCCTCAGTCCAGCTCCAGCTGTGGACCCCCTTCGCTAAACACCCTATAAGTAATTTAATTTTCAATATCGACACCATTTTTTTATTTTTATATCTTTATATGAAACACCATTGATTTATTTTTGGTTTTTTTATATATAAAAACAACATTGTTTTTATTTTCAGAAATTTATATATATAACATTGCATAAAAATATTATTTTATATGAGATAGCTTTAATAAAAATGCGATTTATAAAAATATGATTTATATATATAGTAGTATAATAAAAATATGATTTTTATATATATAGTAGCGTTATAAAAATGTGATTTTTATATATATTAGCATAGAATAAAAAATAGGATTTTTTATATACGTAAAGCGGTTTAAGAATGAAATTTTTAATATATATAACATTGAATAAAAATATGACTTTTAGATTATATATGTTATTAATAAAATAGTGAAGCTATGAAATAATTTTTAGTTGAATAAAATTATGATTTTTTTATATAGAAAACTAATTTATAAAAATGTGATTTTTAGATATATATAGCATTGTTAAAAATATGATTTTCAATATAAATCACGTGAAACAGATTGCGATGGAATCAAGGTGAAGAACACTACGCATTGAAACAAATCCAAATCTAAACCGTTAAATTAAAGACTGACGGAGTGGAAACCAAAGGTGAGAACTCCTTCTCACTCAATTTATTTTACAGTTAAATATATATTAGGATGCAGATGGGGCTTAGAAGCTCCCGACACTGTTTATTGTATAAACCATGTTGTCTGATTTGGATTGTATTGTGGAAATTTGGATTTTGATTGTAAATTGGTTATGGATTGATTGAAATTGGTTTGTGTATGGCGCGAGCCAGTATTAGGCGAGGGATAAGGCTAAACCTTATTCCGGTCTTATTATCGCGGCGTTATGCTGCCGAAATTTTCGAAAATGCGTTAGAAAAATTAGTAGCTAGTTAAAAATATTATTTTTAACATATATATGAGATATATAAAATGGCTATGTTATGGAGTAAATACAAGTTTGCTAAAAATATTATTTTTAGTTTATAACTACGATGAATAAAATTATTTAGGCGTTGTATAGAATTTTATAAGAAAAGTTATAAAATTCTACATATTTATTGGTTAGTTAAAAACAATTTACACATCCATTTACAAGTCGGATGACTTGTTTATGCTCGCCTATTTTTGTGATATCGTTTGGGACGATAATTTTTACACATCGCCCAAGTGCACAAATAATAATTATTATCTTATGGTTGGAACCCCACAACGGGTATTGGGATGATATTTGACGTACACTAATCCCAATTGTTTAGTTTTATGGCAATCGATAGGTTGACAGACTATTGTAAGTGTTATTTAACGCTTATGCAGTTGTGTAACGCACTCTGGATGATGGTTGATTGTATATCATTATTGTTGTGTACATGTGTGTATGAAATCCATATAAATAACATTATATGATAATTGATTGGGTCTGATTCCAATTCAAAAGGAATGAATATTTCAAAATAAGGAAATATTTTAAAATAACAAATATTTAAAATAATATTCAATAAAGGATTAAAATGTGAATTTGATGTCCGATTTTGGATGGACACGGAAATATTGAAATATATAAGCCATGTTGATTAGATCTGTGCCATTTTAACGTGAACGATATTTGTATCAATTTTATTCATTTTGATAATGAATATCGAAAAGGAAATTATTTCAAAATCTGATATTTCGAAAATATTATCATTTAAATATTATAATGGTAAGGAGTATTCAGTTTGATTTAAAATTGAAATGAAAGTGGGAATCGATTTTGAAACGAATTTATAAAATATGTTTTGAGCGAAATATATATTATATATATAATATAATGGCCTGAATAGAATGCGCCGCTCAGCGACCGTTCGCGAATTTCGACCATTGACTTCGAATTGATATTACGGGAGATTCGACTGTCGGATTCTCCTAAAACCAGAACCATTGGGAATGTATCAAAAAGAAATTTCCAATGAATTTAAGAGATTTGAAATCTAACGGTTGGATTTGGAATTATGTCCAAATCAAATTTGGAAAAGGTCGTTGTAAGTGCAGTTTGATGCCCGTTTATTGAAATCGACTGAATGGGCCATAATAAAATTATTAAAAATATTAATAATTTGTGGAAAATCATAATAAATGATTTGGAAAAAAATTGGATGAAAAATTCCACGTTTGCAAAGATAAAAATATATTTTTAGCAAAATGAACTAGTTATTAACTGGTAAGATAATCCATTAAGTTTTATATAAATAAATTTGATTTATAAAAGGGTTTTAATAAAACTAGAAATTTCCAATATATAAATTGGAATGTATTTGAATAAATCATCTCCGGAATATTTCGATATTGGATTCCGTGACTATACGAATATTGTGGAGGAATTTGGAAGATAGATATGTATATCATTATTCCCCATACGATATGTGTTGCTTTCAGAATTTGATATTGAATATAAGCCAATATAATTTCTATTCAGAGCCTTATTTAATATTAAATTGGATTTTGGGTTTGTCATGAATGGTGTCTTTAGTAACACTGTTCTTAAGCCCCGTGTGCAAAGAATAAGTCTTTTAAATTTAGATTATCAGAGTTTCCAATTATATTTAGCAATGGGAATAAAATGGAATGTGAATTCGGGTTTATTGTGAAATGTGTTTTAAAGGACATTCGTTATTTAACCCAAATTAACAGTGAAATATGATTTGGAATTTATAAATCTTTTTATTAAGATTTAATGGAATTTTCCAAAGTAAAGTTTTCCAATTTAATAAAATAAATTAGAATGTAATGGAATTCGATTTGGTAATAATCGAAGTGAACTTCTGTGGAGGAAGACTGTTAATATATATGGAATTTAAAAGGCTTTGCCGTTATTCCATTTATATTATTAGTCAGATACGGAAATTGATATCGATTTTATATTGATCTGTTTCCCGTGAAGATTCCAAAATTAATGGAATGTGATTTTGGGTTTATCGTGAATTGTGTTTTAACTGAAATTGGTTCTCTAACCCAATTAAAGACTGGATTTATTTCCTAAATTTGAATAATTATTACATAATGATTTTTGGAGATTAAAACTAAGTGGAGTTTTAATGAATCTTTAATTATATTGAAATGTAAATGTGATAATTTAAATTATCAAATTTATGAAATGATCGAGAATGGAGTATCACTAGCTATGCTCTAAGCGATAGTTAAATCTTTAATTAGATTTGAACGTGAAATGGTAATTAATTTTACGAATAACAACGTGGTGCTAGATATGGAGTATTACCAGTTTTGCTCCATGGGATGAATAGGTGGGGATTGGGAAATAAAACAAATGATTACTTTAGTATGGTTCGCTAATCCTGACTAGTTTGGAAAACCTTATTTTTTTTAATTGTGAAATGAATATTTGAATAAAAGAATATTCTAAATTGGAATGAGGCGTATATTGTGTTTTTATAGCACTTGTCTATAAGATACGCGGGTTACTCGGAATGACCGGGTTTATCCCATTCTGAATAACTGATACGCCGATAAGTCGACGATGAAGACGGTGGTCGAAGACCAGAGATCTTCACATCGTTTGGATGATTACCGATGTCCTGATTTGACTGTACACCCGAGATAAGGTCATAAGTGGTGATCGTCTAGACATACTTGGAGATCGACCGAATATGCGAGGACCTCTCTCCTGTGTTGGACATATGGGACGAGGAATAAGGTGCCTTCAGTTTCATTCAGACCTAGAATGAACTGGCAAATGGATGTGTGTCTGACATTGGATTTTATTATGTATTGATTGATTTCTATTATATATATATATATATCTGTTTAGTGGTGGAGAATTAATTCTCTTGCTTAACACCCTTGTCTGAGGCGTACAAGCTTAGAGGTTATATATCGATAGACATTAGTCGCATGACGTGAATTGTCAGTGTGGCATGCTGAGATGCAAATGATCAAGGCTTTTTTTGAAAAGCAGAGTCTTGTGATTGATGATCAAAGCACAGCTTTAAATAGCATAGCTTTGTATATAAGGTTAATTCGCGAGCTTCACACCCGGTGTGAACCAGAAACGGGAGAGGACCTCAAGGAGGACATGCGTTTCTTTCTAGCTAGGAGTGGTGTCATGGTATGGAGCCCAGAAATTTTACTCATGTGGATGTTGCATATTATTTGATGGATAGCAAGGCGCCTCGGATATATCGGTCACTACGGGGCCGATGGATGATATGGTCGACATACTGACCATTACGCCCTATAGGGCGGGGAAACACTTTGTTCAGGAATTATAATCCACTAACGTAAGTGTGGACCGGCCCTGACGCTCCAGGTGTCGTTGCCTTTGTATCATGAGATGTGGTTGGCAAGATTGTCTCGAATTTGGTAAGGACGATCCCTTTCCTTGGTTCACAGACGGAAATCTAATTTCTAGTACGTGACATTTCGGTTTTGATTGTAGAGCCTAGTATGGTGACATAGTAGGATGGGGTACTATGCCGTCTATGATTGATACATTTATATTTTAAGTTTTCTTTATACACTATAAACTTGTAATAATATCAAAATGATTTGTTTTAAACGTGCCAAGCATGTTTGGCTATTATAAGGGAAAGTATGTCCTCAGCCCTGCGTTGCATTGTGTGATGAATAGCTTCATTTTTTCAAAAAGCATTGCGCTGTTTGTTTTTTGCACTAGTATTCTTGGGAGAAATCCCACTACGTGTTATACAGTGTGGTCCTCTAATTTATCTAACTTAAAAATCAATTTAATAACTGTTTTAGTTCTCACACCAGTCCCATGACTGACCTGGAGTTTATTGTTTTAACCTAAAATCTGGGTGCCCCTATTTTCGACATGGGCAGCTAGTACTGGGTTTTGTAGATTTATTTTTACAGGATCCCGGTTTGCAACTGGAGCTATATTCGGAAAGCTTTTTATCCGTATATCTCTTTCAGTTGTGTTATGTATTATTTTTCTACTGCTATGTAATGTATTTTAATATCTGATATTGATATTTTTTGATGGATATTATTTATTCATACTTTGTTATATTCTTGTACTCTGATGTAATTGTTGTAACAGTAATGAAATGTTCTTCTGTTTGCGTTCTGATTTTTCGCGTTCTCAACTCACTCTTGGCTTTCCCGCAAGGGCAAGTTTGGTTCGTTTCAATAAGCCAACAAAATTTCTATTCAGAGCCTTGTATTTAATATCAAATTGGATTTTGGGATTGTCGTGAATGGTGTCTTATATAACACTGTTCTTAAACCCAGTTGAGAAAAGAATAAATCTTTTAATTAAGATTTAAAGAATTTTATCCATTAATTAATATTTAATTGGAATTGAAACGAAAGTTGATTGTGGGTTTATCGTTAACTGTGTTTTAAATGACATTTGTTCTTTGACCCAATTAACAATGAAAATATGATTTGGAATTTATAAATCTTTTAATAAGATTTAATGGAATTTTCCAAATTAAAGTTTTCTAATTTAATATAATAAATTGGAATTGAATGGAATTCGATTTAATAATAATCGAAATGAGCTTCTGCAAATGAAAGTCGTTACTATATATGGAATTTAAAAAGGCTTTGCCGTTATTCCATTTATAGTATGCATTTGATACAGAAGTTTATATCGATTAGATATTAATCTGTTTTCCATGAAGATTCCATTCTGATGGAAGAAGAACTGTGTTTTAAACGACATTTGTTCTTTAACCCAGTTAAAGAAAGGATTTATTTCCTAAATTTGAAGGAGCATTAAATAATGATTTTTAGAGATTAAAACTAAGTGGGGTTTTAATAAATCTTTAAATAGATTAAAATGAGAACGAGATAATAAAATTTATCAAATTCATGAAATGGTCGAGAATGGAGTACCACCAGTTTTACTCGAGGCGATTGTTAAATCTTTACTTAGATTTGAACATGAAATGGTAATTAAATTTACCGATAACACAGTGGGTCTTGGATATGGAGTACTACCAGTTTTGCTCCATGGGATGAACAGGTTAGGATTGAGATAATAAAAGAACTGATTACTTCGGTGTGGCTCGATAATCCCAAGTAGTTTTATAAACCTTAATTTGGTTTTAAATTGTTGAAGGATAAAATAAAATCTTTTGAAATTGATATCTAAAGGAAGATTTAAGTATAAGTCTAAAAGAATTTATCTTTGATAAAATTAAGGGGAACCTTTCCGTAAAGATGTGAACATTCGAATAGAAGAATATTCTAAATTGGAATGAGGCCTATGTTGTTTTTTTATAGCACTTGATTATTGACAATAAAATATGCGAGCTATTCAGAAAGACCGGGTTTACCCCATTCTGAATAACTGATATGGCGAAGTCGACGATGAAGACAGTGGTTGAAGACTGGAGATCTTCACGTCGTATGGATGATTACTGATGCCTTGATTGGACGGTACACCCAAGACAAGGTAATAAGTGGTGATTGTCCAGATGTACTTGGAGATCGACCGGATATGCGAGGACCTCTCTCCTGTATTGAATATATGAGACAAGGAATAAAGTGCCTACGGTTTCGTTCATACACAGTACAGACTTGTAAATGGATGTGTGTCTGACATTGGATTTCATTCTGTGGTGATTGATTTTTATTAAATATATATTTGTTTGGTAGCGGAGAATTTATTCTCTTTCTTAACAACCTTCTCTGAGATGTACGAGCTTAGAGGTTATATATTGATAGACATTAGTGTATGGCATGAATTATCAGTGTGGCATGCTAAGATGCAAATGATAAAGGATTTTGTTGAAAAGCAAAGTCTTGTGGATGATGATCAAAACACGGCTTTAAGTAGCATAGCTTTGTGTATAGCGATAATTCGCGAGCCTCACACCTTGATATGAGTCAAAAATGGGATGAGGACCACAGGGAGGATACAACGTTTCTTTCTAGCTAGGACTGGGTCATGGTATGGAGCCCAGAAATTTTTACTTATGTGGATGATGGATAGCGAGGCGCTTCAGATATATTGGTCACTTGTGGCCAAGTGATAGGTCCTATAGGACCAAGAAACAAGTGTTCAGGAATAACCAATCCACTAAAATAAGTGTGGACCAGCCCTGTCGCTAGCCAGGGTTTCCCAAAGTGTAATCCTGAGGCATTTGCTAGAGTGTCTCGAAACCGGTGAGGAAGATCCATTGGCATGACTCATAAATGGAAATCCTGTAACGACCCAGAAAATCTGAACCAATTTAAAATTTTTAAATTGGCTAAAATAATGGATTTTAAATATTTAAAATAAATATTTTAAATAATGGCAATGAAAAATGAGTTTGAATCGACCATTGAAAACGAATATAATTAATGATAATTATAAACAAGGCTTGAAAAGGCGCTGCAGTTTCAAAATTTGAATTCAAACTTTGTCGGACTGTACCGGGTGCAAAACAAAACGGATTTTAGTGAAACCAAAAATATTTAAGTCTGTTAGTGAATACCTTTCTAACGAATCTGAAAAATCGAATTTTCATAGCGGAAAGCAAAAGTTATGGCCGAATGAATTTTCAGAAAGGTCGCTATGGAATTTATATAGCCCGTGAAATTGGCCATTTTGCAAACGACCTCGGAATTCGACGAAACCACTTTTGTTGGATCCGGGATGTGAAGTTATTGCTAGGTTTCAAATTTCATAATTTTTGAAGCTAGTATGTGAGCGTGGCAAAGGAAACGTGTTTTGGTCAATTAAAGTTAAATTGGATCGACCAGAAATGGGCCTTTTTGCAAACAGTCTTAGAATTTGACGAAACTAGTTTTGTTGGGACCGTATCGTCAAAACATAGCTAGATTTATTTTTCTGGAATTTTTCGAATTAGTTTGTGGCCCTGGCAAATTGAAATGTACATTCAAATTGAATATTAAATGTTTTATATTTTAATTTGAAGGAAAACTGACTGAAACAGTCGAATGGGCCTACGAAACATATCCCATTGTGTTTGGGATGGGAGTAAAACGCTAGGGACGATAGTCGTTGGGTTTGGATTGGTGGTCGTGTCAGAAAACCCCTTATAAAATCTCCCGGCCAATCAGAATTTTTATAAAAAAAAAGAAAAAAAGAAAAATCCATTTTCTCTATCCCCGTAACAGCCGATCGACGGAGAAACCCTTTCTCGTCGTCCCCCTTCACTTTC
The DNA here is from genome assembly GCA_030737875.1 of Allium sativum. Lineage (NCBI taxonomy): Eukaryota > Viridiplantae > Streptophyta > Magnoliopsida > Asparagales > Amaryllidaceae > Allium > Allium sativum. The sequence goes on along the minus strand of CM060926.1, from coordinate 920,854,411 downwards.
CAACCGCCTCATCCACTTTCAGCCCCTCCGCCAGTTAGGGTTTTTGTCAAGCTCTCCCTCCTCTTCAAATCCGATCTGGTCTCGCTCCTCCTCGTGCAGCCGTCAGCGAGAACCAGCGGCTCGAAGTCGCGCGTTTCAGGCCGCCGCCACGAACTCCAGGGGCCACCGAGCTGGCCTACACCCCCAGTGCGCGAAGCACTCTCCTAGCCCTTCGACGCTGTGAAGGCCGATCGTCCTCTAGCTTCACGGATTTCGTGAAATTCCCAACCCTAGTTTTGAACAAATCAGAGAGGTATGCGGCTATTTTAATATAAACTATATTATAGCAGTTCTAAGCGCTACGATTTTTGATTTCACTGTAAAAATCATATCTTTTTCGTTTCTTGACGAAATTCAGCGAAACAAGAGACAGTGGACTCGTGTGGACGTCTTCTACATTCTAGAAGAGACCGCATATTTTTCTGAGCCTTCTGCTATTTTTGGTGGAGAGGAACCCAATGTGAGATTTCTAATTTATAAACGATATGGAAAACGATGATGAATAAATTATATAGTCGATGTATGAGTTATATAAGCATTGTACACCTCTTGTATAAGCGTTGTATAAGTTGTATGTTCGATGTATAAGTTATATATGCGTTGTAAAAATTATATATGTGTTGAAATAAAATTGAATTGCTATATATATACACATATATCTATATATATATATATATGCCCCTCGTCCACAAACCATGGACGATATTTATTGGTTGTGATTGGTGTGAAAATTGATTGATAGCGAATGGTTGTTTGGGATTGTTTGTGGTTGATATTGATTGATTGTGGTTGAAAAATACCCATTTGTGGTTGAGAAATATTTGGTTGAAACCACATAGGATTAGTTTGTGGAAATGAAATAAATATATACATGCCGCCTGCGTGCAAACTAGATGCATGATCCCCATTGTCAAAAACCGCGAGGTTTTAAGGTAGAGCGAGGAGCCGTACTAGGGACGGTCCTGGTTTTAACTACCCTGCCGTTATGCTGTCGAAATTTCGAATAATATTCATGTGTTTGAATTATTTTCATTTGCTGAAACTATATTTATTCATTGAATAGAAAACCTTCATGTGTTGAATCGATATTCATTCGTTGATTAGAAATTCATGTGTTGAGTGGTATTCATATTTTGAAATAAATTATTCATTGAATAGAAAACCTTCATGTGTTGAATCGATATTCATTCGTCGATTAGAAATTCATGTGTTGAGTGGTATTCATATTTTGAAATAAATTGTTTTATAATAAAAATCCCAATTTTAACATGAATATAAAATGTATAAAATAATCCTGTTTTTGAAATAAATTGTTTTACAATAAAAATCCTATTTTTATCACCTATACAAACTATATGAGATAATAGTGTTTTGAAATAAATTGTTTTACAATAAAAATCACATTTTTATTATATACATGGATTGTTGAAATGTGAAGTGTTAAAAATAGCAACTCGTTCAAATAAATATTCATTAATTAGCTAATGATATGATTTTTGCCTATGCATGCAACATTAGAATGAATGCTGTTTTTAAACCAAATGGAATCAAATATGAAGTTGAATGGAAAATGATAAGCGATAAGAACTGTATATCTGTACATGCATATTTATTTGAACAGGTTATAGCAAAGGGGCTAGAGAAGAGGAATAAAATTTTTGTGCCCGACAAATAGGTACACATTTACTGTTTTGTTTGAGTGATGATTTTATGAGCCTGTTGGCTAGCCGCTTGGCTTTCTCTTTTTCTTTTTGACATGAGACACCTGTGTGGCTATTTGGGAATTTTCCCTGCCCCTCCCGTACAAAGGAGGTTATGGCGAAATTTTCCAAAATTTAAAGGCGTTAGTGAAATATTAGAAGTGGAAACAATATAGGAATTTTTGAATGAACTATATTTATATAATTATATAAATAAAAATAAAAATAAAATGAAACATGGCCGTGCAGTTCGTATTTTGAAACCGTGACTTCAAACAATTATACCAGGAGATCCGACCATCGGATTTTCCTGAAATCGCAACCGTTGGGTTCGCGTTGGAAAAATCTTTCCAATGGCACCAACTTTCTAAAAATCCAACGGTTTGATTATTGGAAACGTTTAATTCAAATCTGAAGAAAAACAGCGCCAGAAACGATTATATTTATATATATATAATTATAATTAATCGAATAACGACGCTGCAGTTCGTATTTTGAAATCGAAACTTTAAATGATTGTACCGGGAGATCCGACCGTCGGAATTTCCCGAAACTGGAACCGTTGGATTCGTTTTGAAAAGACCTTTCTAATGATGTAAATTTTGTGAGGATCCAACGGTTAGATTTTCAGATATGTGTAAATCAAATCTGAAGAAAAACAGCGCCACGGCCGCGTTATGGCCCGAAGCGTCGTTTTGAATAAATTGGCTATTTTAAAATAAATAAAAATAGCGATAAATCGTTATAAAATATCATAAACGATATGGAATGGAAATAAACTGAATTTGCTCGATTTAAGTGGTATTTGATGGTTGAATGTGTTTGGTGTGAATATTACATTAAAGAACAAAATTGGTGTTGTCGAATGATTTAACCATTGAAATAAATTGATTTGAAATTCTAAATATACGTGAATTGTTTGAAAAGGCCGAGTTAATTCTCATTTCAAATAATTGACCGACGATTGGAAGTCGAAGATGAAGACGGTGGTCGAAGACCGGAGATCTTCACCTCGTTTGGATGGTAACCGAGGTCCTGATTGGGAGGCATCCCGAAATATGGATAATGAGTGGTGATCGTCCAGACATACGTGGTGATCGATGGGTTTGCGAGGTATTTAGTGCCTCCAGTTTCGTTCAGACCCAGAACGGACTTGTAAATGGACTGTGTGTCTGACATTGGATTTTATTCTATGTTGATTGATCTCTATTAAATATACATCTGTTTGGCGGCGGAGAATTTATTCTTTTGCTTAACGCCCTTCTCTGAAACGCAGGAGCTCAGAGGTTGTATATCGATGGACATCAGTCGCATGGCATGAACTGCTAGTGTGGCATGCCTAAGTGGAAAATGATCAGGGCTTCTGTTGAAAAGCAAAGTCTTGTGGTGATGATCAAAGCACCGCCTGTGTGGCGTAGCTTTGTGTATAATGTGAATTCGCGAGCCTCACACCCCGGTATGAACCAGAAACGGGAGAAGGACCTCAGGGAGGGAATGCGTTTCTTTCTAGCTAGGGTGGTGTCAGTGACCTACCAACCCTGACATTTATATACTTTTCACCTGTGTGGTTGTTGCTGTTGCGAGGCGCCTCGGTTTGATCAGACGATCCGGGTCCGATGGAGTCATTCGATGGCTCGTTTACGCCCCAAAGGGCGGGGAAACGTATTGTTCAGGCATAATAATCCACATCGGTGGACCGGCCCTGTCGCTCCAAGGCTTGCCTGCGCGCTTGCCGTGGCTCGGGCTAGAGAGTCACGAATTCGGTAAGGACTATCTTTTGCCTTGGTTCATGAGGGAAATCCAATTTCTAAATACGGCATCATGCGGTTTTAATTGTATACCTATATTTGGCGACATAGTGGCATGGGACGCTCATGTCGTCTATGATTGGTAGTTATGATTTGAAATTGTTTTTGAAACATATAAACACTAGTAGTAATATCAAATGCTTTGTTTTATTCGTATCAATCATATTTTGGCCATTATAAGGTAAAACTCTATCCTCCGGTTTGCGTTGCATTGTGTGATGGGAACTGAGTCTTATACTGGCTTCATTTTTATAAAAAGCATTGCGATGTTAAAATGGATGATTTGTTTTAAAGCACTGGCAGTCCAATGGAGTAAACCCGTTCCACGAAAGTGGAGTGGTCCTATGATTAGCCATATTAAATGTGTTGAGTAGATTTCTCATACCAGTCCCATGACTGACTCGTAGTTTGTTTCACTTTCAAACTCGGGTGCCCTTTTTTCTACACGGGCAGCCTTGTAATCAGGTTTAGCTGGTTCTTTCTGGATAGCTGGAGCTGAAGATGGATTCTATCATTTACCTCTTTTTATGCTGTTCAGCTCCTATTATACATATTTTGTTTGTTTTCCGCTGTAGACATTTATGTATAGCTGAACTGTATTTGTACTAAGTAAGATCCTGTATACTGTGTAACTCTGATGATTACTTTTATCCAGTATATTCTATTGTTCATTATCTGGTGTATTTATTTATTTCTGTTCTGCTATTATCTGTTTCTGTGTTATATTCCAAAGGTAACCCTTGTCTCCGTCAGTACGGGAAATGGGGTCGTCACAACGTGGTATCAGAGCTTTGGTTAAGCTTAGTTATGGAATATAACATATTAACGAACTCTCCAGAAATAGAACCAGTAGTGTTCTAAGACGGGTAACTCATTATAGATAGGATCGGTAATATCCTAGTATGAGTAGCAGAATAAAATAACACCTAAGTAGACACATTTACATTCAATTATTTGTCTCTATATTTTGAAATATCTTTTCTGTTGACCTGACACTTGATCTGCAATTTGCAGAAGAACTAGAAATGAGTGCCAGAAACAGAAGTAGTGATACTGACCCGGATATCGAAGCCCTATATATGAAATATAGAAATCTGGGTGGAAAACCCTTCACGGGTGAAGAATCGATTATGAAAACACAAGCTTGGATTCGTTCGGCTGAGAAAATCTTTGAAGCATTAAAGCTGAGGGATGACCAGAAAAGATTACTGGCCTCCTGGGCACTCGAAGACGAAGCTTTGTTCTGGTGGGATTCGGTTATTAAGGATAATCCAGAAGGTGATATCACCTGGGATAGATTCAAAGTGATTTTCCTGGAAAGATTTACTCCTCCCGAAGCGACTGAGCGATTATGCGATGAATTTTCCTATCTGATACAAGGAGATATGACAATCCTAGAATATCATTAGAAATTCAACGAACTTTCTCACTTTGCTCCTCATCTAATTCAAAATCCGAAGAGGAAGAATTTGAGATTCATCAATGGGCTTCAAAGGAAATACCAGAATAAAGTATTGGGGCATGTGAAGCTTCCTTTTTCAGAAATGATTTATATGGCTTATCAATATGAAGATCTAGATAAGAAAGGTATGTTATAGTACGAAGAGGAAGTCAGCTCTAGTAATAAAATTGAGTCTGAAACTAATCATCCTGAGGCAAGTACAATGTCTGAGGTCAGTAAGGAGCCCAGTGCCAAGAGAAAAAGGGCCAAATCTGAGAAGAAACCAGTAACGACAACTGTATGCTCTAACTGCAATAAGCAAGGACATCTCTCGATAAGTTGCCGATCTCTAAATAAACCAAAAAGGGATGAATCTAAATCCAAGAATAAGTTTCAAGTGACCCGAGAGTGCAATCTTTGTCATAAGACTGGTCATATAAAGAGATACTGCTGGATGTTGAAAAAGACCAAAACGGTTCAAGTAAATGAAGTAGCAGAAACCTCAGCACCCTCAGATAGTCAGGGAAGGTCTGATGTTTTAGAAGGCACGCTTAATGTAAAAAATATTCTAGTTAAAGTACTGTTTGACATAGGCGCGTCACGAAGCTTCATTTCGAAGGATGCAGCTAAGAAACTGGATTTGAATTTGAAAAGGCTCAAGGAACCAATGACTGTCCAGAATCCGGTTAGGGGTTCCATCGATCTCAGTTGGGTTTGTGTAGTACCTGTCTCTTTCTCCTGCTATAAATTCCTTACTGTCTGCATCGTCATGAATTTTAAGGAGTTTGATCTTATATTGGGGTTGGATTGGCTAACCAAATATGAAGCTGAGGTTAGATGCGTCGAGAGAGTGGTTAAAGCAAAGGCCCAATCGGGGAATTATATAACCATACCATGTGAAGGGCCGACTTCAAATAGAAAAGATTTCTGGTTAGCACTCGATGTTTCTCCAGCTCAAATAGAAAATATCCTAGAAGTCACAGAGAATATTCCTGACCTCATCAAAGACATTCCTATCGTCAAGAACTATGCGGATGTGTTCGAAGAAGTTGTTCGCTTACCTCCGCAGAGAGAAATAGATTTCAAAATTGCTTTAATTCCGAATGCAAGGCCGGTAGTTCACGCTATTCGAAGAATGTCCTTGAAAGAGAAAGAGGAATTAGACAATCAAACACGACAGCTAGTATGGAAAGGTCTGATCAGACCAAGTTTTTCTAATTGGGGAGCAGCAGTGGTTTTTGTCCCAAAATCTGACGGTACTCTACGGTTATGTGTGGATTATCGTGATTTGAACAAGCAGACAATAAAGAACAAATATCCATTTCCGCGAATAGATGATTTGTTGGATCGTCTAAATGGAGCACAAGTATTTTCACGAATGGACCTAGCTACAGGTTTCCATCAACTTCGAATTGCCGAAGAGTGTGTTCCAATGACGGCATTCAGAGGTCCAGACTTGTTCTACGAGTGGTTAGTAATGCCGTTCGGCTTATGTAACGCTCCAGCTTACTTCGTCAATCTGATGAATAGAGTGTTCAAAGGAGTTTTGAATAAATTTGTTCTGGTTTTTATTGACGATTTTCTAATCTTCTCTAAATCAAAGGCCGAACATGAAAAGCATCTGGAACAGGTTCTAGAAATTCTGAGACGGAATGTATTAAAAGCCAAATTTTCCAAATGTATCTTCTGGCAAGATGAAGTAAAATTTCTAGGCCACGTCATATCGAAAGAAGGAATCGCTGTGGATCCAAGCAAAATCACAGCTATTCAGAATTGGAAACAGCCCAGTACCCGCACTGAAGTCCGCAGTTTTCTCGGATTGGCTAGCTATTACCGGAAGTTCGTTAAAAACTTTTCGAAGATATCTGGTCATTTAACGAAGCTTACAAAGAAGCACTCTAAATTCAAATGGACTCCAGAAAGTGAGGAGGCTTTCGAAGAGCTAAAATTAAGACTAACGACTGCTCCAGTGTTATCCATCATCGATGGCAACCAGGATTTGAAAGTATGGACTGATGCTTCTAGAGAAGGCCTTGGCGCAATGTTAATGCAGAGGGGCCAAGTGATTGCTTATACTAGCCGTCAACTGAAGCCGCACGAGAAAAACTATGTAACTCATGATCTTGAGTTATTGGCTATAGTATTCGCCTTGAAAATCTGGAGACACTATCTTCTAGGTGAGAGATTTGAACTGTTTACAGATCATCAATCGTTAAAGTATATGTTCACCCAGAAAGACCTGAATATGAGACAACAACGTTGGCTAGAGTTCCTTGCAGCATATGATTTTGAGATTCTATATACTCCAGGGAAAGCCAATGTCGTGGCCCGTTAAGCCGAAAGAATGAAATGATCGCCAGTTTCATCATTGCGACTTCTTTGATTGACAAGATACCAGCTCTCGAAAAAGACGACCAATTCATCAAAGGAATGAGTCAGCGAATTCGTGAAGGCAATGCTTCGGACTTCCAGCTCGAGAGCGAAGGGATTCTGAGGTTAGAAGGACGAATTTGTGTTCCAGAAATTCCTGAACTCAGAAGAGATGTACTTGATGAATGCCACAAGTCTAAGCTCAGTATCTATCTGGGTGTGAATAAAATGTATAACGATATCAAGTGCACATTCTGGTGGAAGTCGTTAAAAAGAGACATCTCGATATATGTTAGTCGATGCCCTACTTGCCAACTAGTCAAAAGTGACCAACAGAAACTGGCTGGATTATTGCAACCGCTGGACGTTCCAGGTTGGAAGTGGGAACATATTTCTATGGATTTCATTGATTGTTTGCCCAGAACCAGAAAAGGAAATGACAGTATTTGGGTGATCGTAGATCGCTTCACGAAGACTGCCCATTTCATACCTGTCAGATCAAACAGAACTGCTCAGAGTCTGGCGCAGATATACTTCAAGGAAATAGTTAGACTACATGGAGTGCCGCTCAGTATAGTCAGCGATAGAGACACAATATTCACTAGCAAATTTTGGGAGGCGTTTCAAGTCGAGCTGGGAACGAAGTTGAACTTAAGCACCGCTTATCATCCTCAGACGGACGGTCAGACTGAGAGGGTGAATCGTATTTTCGAAGATCTATTGCGGCTTGTGTTATAGATTTCGGTGGATCATGGGAAGACAATCTGCATTTGGTTGAATTCTCTTATAGCAATAGCTACCAGGCGAGTCTGACAATGTCGCCATTCGAAGCATTGTATGGTAGACCGTGCCGATCCCCTGCTTGTTGGGTCGAACCAGGTAATAGAATTATGTTGGGTCCTGATATGATCCGAGAAGCTGCCGACAAAGTCGATTTTATTAAGAAGCGATTACTGGCCGCTCAAAGCCGACAAAAGAGCTATGCTGATAGAAGAAGAAGAGATATATCCTTTGCTGTTGGCGACTATGTATATTTGAAAGTGTCACCGATGAGAGGAGTCATCCGGTTCGGTAAAACTGGGAAGTTGGTGCCCAAATTCATTGGTCCGTTTCCTATTCTGGAACGGATCGGAACTCTCGCTTATAGGGTCAAACTGCCTGACTGGTTGCCTGGAGTTCATGATGTATTTCATATATATCAACTTCGAAAGCATGTTCATGATCCAGACTTGATCGTGGAGGAAGCAGCTCAGCAGGATATTGAAATTACTCCAGAATTAGCTGTGAGAAGAGAGCCGCTAAAGATTATCGACAAAGAAACCAAAGAGCTGAGGAATAAGAAGGTTCACTTAGTCAAAGTGCAATGGAGTGGAGATCCGCGAGATTGTACTTGGGAAACTGAGGAGAGCAATCAGAAAGCTTATCCTAGATGCCGAGTGAATATCTCTGATTGACTCTGGTGCAAGGTACATTTACCCTACTTTGCATTACCATTTAATTCTCTACTCTGTTGTTATTTTCTTTCCATGGACGTGCACTTTTAAATTCTATAGTCTGAATGATTTTAAAAAGAGTATAGAAATTGATTAGTATATTTTTGAAAGGTTGAAAACAATTGGATTAGTTGTTATGTTGTGTGTATGTAGATTTATCAAACCACCTTTGACTTTGTTCCTTTTCGGGGACGAAAAGTTTTAAGTGGGGGAGATTGTAACGACCTAGAAAATCTAACCAATTTAAATTTTTTAAATTGGCTAAAATAATGGATTTTAAATATTTAAAATAAATATTTTAAATAATGGCAATGAAAAATGAGTTTGAATCGACCATTGAAAACAAATATAATTAATGATAATTATAAACAAGGCTTGAAAACGCGCTGCAGTTTCAAAAATTGAATTCAAACTTTGTCGGACTGTACCGGGTGCAAAACAAAACGGATTTTAGTGAAACTAAAAATATTTAAATCTGTTAGTGAATACCTTTCTAACAAATCTGAAAAATCGAATTTTCATAGCGGAAAGCAAAAGTTATGGCCGAATGAATTTTCAGAAAGGTCGCTATGGAATTTATATAGCCCGTGAAATTGGCCATTTTGCAAACGACCTCGGAATTCGACGAAACCACTTTTGTTGGATCCGGGATGTGAAGTTATTGCTAGGTTTCAAATTTCATAATTTTTGAAGCTAGTATGTGAGCGTGCAAAGGAAAACGTGTTTTGGTCAATTACAGTTAAATTGGATCGACCAGAAATGGGCCTTTTTGCAAACAGTCTCAGAATTCGACGAAACTAGTTTTGTTGGGACCGTATCATCAAAACATAGCTAGATTTATTTTTCTGGAATTTTTCGAATCAGTTTGTGGCCCTGGCAAATTGAAATGTACGTTCAAATTGAATATTAAATGTTTTATATTTTAATTTGAAGGAAAACTGACTGAAATAGTCGAATGGGCCTACGAAACATATCCCATTGTGTTCAGGATGGGGGTAAAATGTTGGGGACGACAGTCATTGGGTTTGGATTGGTGGTCGTGTCAGAAAACCCCTTATAAAATCTCCCGGCCAATCAGAATTTTTATAAAAAAAGAAAAAAAGAAAAATCCATTTTCTCTCTCCCCGTAACAGCCGTTCGACGGCGAAACCCTTTCTCGTCGTTCCCCTTCACTTTCCGACTGCCTCATCCACTTTCAGCCCCTCCGCCAGTTAGGGTTTTTGTCAAGCTCTCCCTCCTCTTCAAATCCGACCTGGTCTCGCTCCTCCTCGTGTTGCCGTCAGTGAGAACCAACGGCTCGAAGTCGCGCGTTTCAGGCCGCCGCCACGAACGCCAAGGGCCACCGAGCTGGCCCACTCCCCCACGCGCGCGAAGCACTCTCCTAGCCCTTCGACGCTGCGAAGGCCAATCATCCTCTAGCTTCACGGATTTCGTGAAATTCCCAACCATAGTTTTGAACAAATCAGAGAGGTATGCGGCTATTTTAATATAAACTATATTATAGCAGTTCTAAGCGCTACGGTTTTTTATTTCACTGTAAAAATTATATCTTTTTCGTTTCTTGACGAAATTCAGTGAAACAAGAGACAGTGGACTCGTGTGGACGTCTTCTACATTCTAGAAGAGACCGCATATTTTTCTGAGCCTTCTGCTATTTTTGGTGGAGTGGAACCCAATGTGAGATTTCTAATTTATAAACGATATGGAAAACGACGATGTATAAATTATATAGTCGATGTATGAGTTATATAAGCGTTGTACACCTCTTGTTTAAGCGTTGTATAAGTTGTATGTTCGATGTATAAGTTATATATGCGTTGTAAAAATTATATATGTGTTGAAATAAAAGTGAATTGCTATATATATATATATATATATATATATATATATATATATATACGCCCCTCGTCCACAAACCATGGACGATATTTATTGGTTGTGATTGGTGTGAAAATTGATTGATAGCGAATGGTTGTTTGGGATTGTTTGTGGTTGATGTTGATTGATTGTGGTTCAAAAATACCCGTTTGTGGTTGAGAAATATTTGGTTGAAACCACATAGGATTAGTTTGTGGAAATGAAATAAATACATACATGCCGCCTACGTGCGAATTAGATGCATGATCCCCATTGTCAAAAACCGCGAGGTTTTAAGGTAGAGCGAGGAGCCGTACTAGGGACGGTCCCGGTTTTAACTACCCTGCCGTTATGCTGCCGAAATTTCGAATAATATTCATGTGTTTGAATTATTTTCATTTGCTGAAACTATATTTATTCATTGAATAGAAAACCTTCACGTGTTGAATCGATATTCATTCGTTGATTAGAAATTCATGTGTTGAGTGGTATTCATATTTTGAAATAAATTGTTTTATAATAAAAATCCCAATTTTAACATCAATATAAAATGTATAAAATAATCCTGTTTTTGAAATAAATTGTTTTACAATAAAAATCCTATTTTTATCACCTATACAAACTATATGAGATAATAGTGTTTTGAAATAAATTGTTTTACAATAAAAATCACATTTTTATTATATACATGGATTGTTGAAATGTGAAGTGTTAAAAATAGCAACTCGTTCAAATAAATATTCATTAATTAGCTAATGATATGATTTTTGCCTATGCATGCAACATTAGAATGAATGCTGTTTTTAAACCAAATGGAATCAAATATGAAGTTGAATGGAAAATGATAAGCGATAAGAACTGTATATCTGTACATGCATATTTATTTGAACAGGTTATAGCAAAGGGGATAGAGAAGAGGAATAAAATTTTGTGCCCGACAAATAGGTAGACATTTACTGTTTTGTTTGGGTGATGAATTTATGAGCCTGTTGGCTAGTCGCTTGGCTTTCTCCTTTTCTTTTTGACATGAGACGCCCGTGTGGCTATTTGGGAATTTTCCCTGCCCCTCCCGTACAAAGGAGGTTATGGCGAAATTTTCCAAAATTTAAAGGCGTTAGTGAAATATTAGAAGTGGAAACAATATAGGTATTTTTGAATGAACTATATTTATATAATTATATAAATATAAATAAAATTAAAACGAAACGTGGCCGTGCAGTTCGTATTTTGAAACCGTGATTTCAAACGATTATACCAGGAGATCCGACCATCGGATTTTCCTGAAATCGCAACCGTTGGGTTCGCTTTGGAAAAATCTTTCCAACGGCACCAACTTTGTAAAAATCCAACGGTTGGATTATCGGGAACGTTTAATTCAAATCTGAAGAAAAACAGCGCCAGAAACGATTATATTTATATATATATATATAAATATAATTATAATTAATCGAATAACGACGCTGTAGTTCGTATTTTGAAATCGAAACTTCAAATGATTGTACCGGGAGATCCGACTGTCAGAATTTCCCGAAACTGGAACCGTTGGATTCGTTTTGAAAAGACCTTTCTAATGATGTAAATTTTGTGAAGATCCAACGGTTAGATTTTCAGATATGTGTAAATCAAATCTGATGAAAAACAGCGCTACGGCCGCGTTATGGCCCGAAGCGTCGTTTTGAATAAATTGGCTATTTTAAAATAAATAAAAATAGCGATAAATCGTTATAAAATATCATAAACGATATGGAATGGAAATAAACTGAATTTGCTCGATTTAAGTGGTATTTGATGGTTGAATGTGTTTGGTGTGAAAATTACATTAAAGAACAAAATTGGTGTTGTCGAATGATTTAACCATTGAAATAAATTGATTTGAAATTCTAAATATACGTGAATTATTTGAAAAGGCCGAGTTAATTCTCATTTCAAATAATTGACCGACGATTGGAAGTCGAAGATGAAGACAGTGGTCGAAGACCGGAGATCTTCACCTCGTTTGGATGGTAACCGAGGTCCTGATTGGGAGGCATCCCGAAATATGGATAATGAGTGGTGATCGTCCAGGCATACGTGGTGATCGATGGGTTTGCGAGGTATTTAGTGCCTCCGGTTTCGTTCAGACCCAGAATGGACTTGTAAATGGACTGTGTGTTTGACATTGGATTTTATTTTGTGTTGATTGATCTCTATTAAATATACATCTGTTTGGCGGCGGAGAATTTATTCTTTTGCTTAACGCCCTTCTCTGAAACGCAGGAGCTCAGAGGTTGTATATCGATGGACATCAGTCGCATGGCATGAACTGCTAGTGTGGCATGCCTAAGTGGCAAATGATCAGGGCTTCTGTTGAAAAGCAAAGTCTTGTGGTGATGATCAAAGCACCGCCTGTGTGGCGTAGCTTTGTGTATAATGTGAATTCGCGAGCCTCACACTCCGGTATGAACCAGAAACGGGAGAAGGACCTCAGGGAGGGCATGCGTTTCTTTCTAGCTAGGGTGGTGTCAGTGACCTACCAGCCCTGACATTTATATACTTTTCACCTGTGTGGTTGTTGCTGTTGCGAGGCGCCTCGGTTTGATCGGACGATCCGGGTCCGATGGAGTCATTCGTTGGCTCGTTTACGCCCCAAAGGGCGGGGAAACGTATTGTTCAGGCATAATAATCCACATCGGTGGACCGGCCCTGTCGCTCTAAGGCTTGCCTGCGCGCTTGCCTGTGGCTCGGGCTAGACAGTCACGAATTCGGTAAGGACTATCTTTTGCCTTGGTTCATGAGGGAAATCCAATTTCCAAATACGGCATCATGCGGTTTTAATTGTATACCTATATTTGGCGACATAGTGGCATGGGATGCTCATGTTGTCTATTATTGATAGTTATGATTTGAAATTGTTTTTGAAACATATAAACACTAGTAGTAATATCAAATGCTTTTGTTTTATTCGTATCAATCATATTTTGGCCATTATAAGGTAAAACTCTATCCTCTGGTTTGCGTTGCATTGTGTGATGGGAAATGAGTCTTATAATGGCTTCATTTTTATAAAAAGCATTGCGATGTTAAAAAGGATGATTTGTTTTAAAGCACTGGCAGTCCAATGGAGTAAACCCGTTCCACGAAAGTGGCGTGGTCCTGTGATTTAGCCATATTAAATGTGTTGAGTAGATTTCTCATACCAGTCCCATGACTGACTCGTAGTTTGTTTCACTTTCAAACTCGGGTGCCCTTTTTTCTACACGGGCAGCCTTGCATTCAGGTTTAGCTGGTTCTTTCTGGATAGCTGGAGCTGAAGATGGATTCTATCATTTACCTCTTTTTATGCTGTTCAGCTCCTATTGTACATATTTTGTTTGTTTTCCGCTGTAGACATTTATGTATAGCTGAACTGTATTTGTACTAAGTAAGATCCTGTATACTGTGTAACTCTGATGATTACTTTTATCTAGTATATTCTATTGTTCATTATCTGGTGTATTTATTTATTTCTGTTCTGCTATTATCTGTTTCTGTGTTATATTCCAAAGGTAACCCTTGTCTCCGTCAGTACGGGAAATAGGGTCGTCACAAATCCAATTTCCAATACGCGACTTTTTGGGTTTAGCTGTAAAACTAGTATGGTGGCATAATATATGGTACATATGTCGTCTATGATTGATACATTTATATTTGAAGCTAATTTTGACACTATGCACTTATAGTGATATCAAAATGATTTGTTTTAAATGTACCAAGCATGTTTGGCTATTATAGTGGAACATTCTATCCTCCTGCTTGCATTGCATTGTGTGATGGGACCTGAGTCTTATAATAGCTTCATTTTCCAAAAAGCATTGCGTTGTTTTATTTTAAACTGAGATTCATGTGGAGTAAACCCGTTCCGTGACATACGACGTAGTCCCGTGAATTACCCAATTTTAAAGTAAAAGTTTAATAACCGTTTTAAGTTCTCACACCAGTCCCATGACTAACTCGAAGTTTATTGTCTTAACCTAAACTCTGGGTGCCCATATTTTCCGCATGGGCAGCTAATAGTTTTGATTTTCATAGATATTTCTTTTCCTAGGATCCTGGATTATAGCTAGAGCTATATTCGGAAAGCTTTGTATCCGTGTATTTCTTTCAGTTGTATTGTTGATGTATTTTCTGCTATACACTGTATTTATACATTTAAATTTCTGATGCTTTGTATTTTAATCCCTGATATCATTTTATTTCCATTGAGTAATATTAATTCATAACCTGATATATTCTTGTACCCTGTTATAAATTATTGTAATTGCAATGAGATACTCTATTGTTTGTGTTCCGATGAGTGTTGTTCTCAAAGTATTCCGCTATTTCCCATCTCTTCGGAGACTGGGGGTTTTCGGACCATTACAGGTGGTATCAGAGATTTGGTTTACAAAGCTAGAGAACAAGACACATTAGAACCAAACGAAAGGATTCATCAAAGAGAGGATTAGTAACATCCTATAAGAATGACTCGTTAGAGATAGGGTTCGTAATACCCTAGAACGAGTTTGAAGAGTATTATTTATTAAAATGAATCTAGTTTTGAAAATTTTATCTTATTATACGTATTTGAGTATATTATTTTATTTTATTTTGGACAGTTGAGTATATGAAGATTTTGCATATACGCGTCATGTACGTATATTCGAAGTCTCAAATATACTGGACAGATGTAGAATCAGACTCTAGTCGCCCGGAGATAATTTTGGTAATGCGGCCGCATTATTAATATTTATTTTTGAGTTTCAAAAGTGGATATCTATATATTTCAAATTGACTGGTGTGAGAATCAAAACTTAGTTAGAATTTATTGTTTGTGATTTGGCACTAAAAGTATGATTTTTAAGTATACATAGAAGTTATGTGTTTGAAAATTTTAATTAACTAACTAATTGCCGGTTGTGATGTTTGATTATTAGTTTAACTAATAAAAATATTGGAATGATAATTAATTTAACCAGTATGGGAATGAATGATAAATTAAGCCAAACCAAATATAATATAGAGCTGAACAGAAAATTTAGTTCGAATTGAATTTATATATTAGATAGATATGCCTATATTCATATATATTGAGTTGCAGGTTATGGGCTTAGCGTTGAGTAGAGAAATATATTGCATGCCTGACATGCAGGTGCACATTAATGAGTTGGAAGCGCAATTTTATTATTATATAAGCTCCTGTTAATGAAGTTGGATGTGTTGCGATGGTTGTTCTGTGTGAGATCATAAACCATGCCAAAGGATAGCAACAAATAATAATTATGAACTACACCACATGGCATACTACATGAAGACAGCATATCACATTCCATGTAAGCATTTGGCGCTCATATGATGAGTTTGGATTACCATATGAGCGAGATGCTTGTATGGCGATGACTATACTATAGGTTGAACAAAAGACTGATTATGGACTTAACTAAGGAATACATGTAGCGATGCTCGGGGCAGGATTTAATAAAAACCCTACATAGTTCTGGAGGTGACAAAAATTCACGTCTCTCTTGTTGTTAATTAAGCACATGGATTATTTATTTTTCCAACACTGGGGTAAGGTAGTGAGATTACGATCTTTACACATCTCCAGTGGGCAAGAGTTAGGTCACAAAAATTATTTATGATTTTTCTTGATTTATTGGGTGCCTATACCGCCTAATAATTTTTTCAGACCCTCCCCGTACAAAGGAGGTTATGGCGAATTTTTTCGAAAATTTAGGGTATTAGCCGAATTTTTGAGAAATTAGAAAATTCTTCGAAATTGAAAAGTTGAAGAATGAAAGACCGAATGAAAGTTGAGTTGGTTAGTTGAACAACTTTCAGCTCCGTTCCTTTTCGAGGATGAAAAGATTTTTAGTGGGGGAGATTGTAAAAACTCGGAATTTCTGAACCAATTTAAAATTTTTATTTTAGCTATTTTAATTGGTTTTGAATATTTAAAATGATTTATTTTAAATAATGAAGATTTAAAATTTATTTAAATCGAATTTAGAACGTATAAATTTATTTTAATTACAAAATGAACTCGAAATGGCATGGTAGTTTGAAAATTCGATTTTAAATTTCAATTGAATTTACAGGATTCAAAACAAATCGGATTTCAGTTAAACAAGAAATGTTTGAATATTTTGAACTGCAATTTTCTAACGAATGAAAGAAATTGAGATTTCACTTTATAAATTGAAATTTATATCCAATTTAAAATTTAAAATAGTCGTTATGGACTTTATATATATTTTTAATTATACATAGCCCTTAAAAATAGCCATTTTGCAAACGACCGACGTTTTCAAAGAAACCACTTTTATTCGATCCGGAATATCAAATTTTTGTTAAGTTTCAAAATTCATAATTTTTGGAATCAATATGTGAGCGTGGTGAATTTAAACGTGTTTTGTCAATTCAGTTTAAATTTAATCGACTGGAAAAGGGCCATTCTACAAATGGTCTCCAAATTTGATGAAATTAGTTTTTTTAGGACCATATCTTCAAATCACAGTTAGATATAATTTTTCTATAATTTTTGGAGTTAGTATATGGCCCCAGTGAATTAAAATGTACGTATAAATTCAACATATATTGATTTATATTTTAATTTAAAAAACTAATCGAAACAGTCGAAAATGCTTACGAAACATATCCCATTGTGTCCGGAATGAGGGTATTTAGCTAGAAACGACAGTCGTTGGGTTTGATTTGGAGTTCGGATGAAAATTTCACTTTCAAAAGATAATTAAAATTAAATATTATTTAGATACATTACTATATATACCCCTATCCTAACTAAAACCCTAACTCCGCCGTCATCCAGAAATGAAAAGCCAAACTGCTTCGAATTTGAATCCCCCTTTTCTCCCAAAATACAACGAATTACTTCATGATTTCAAAGTGAAAATTGAAGAGATTTTAAAGGGCTTTCATTCTATATTGGGTTGATTAATTTTTGTTTGGTAGTGGGGGTGGTTCGAGCGCTCAAAGGCGTCGACTTTGGAGGGTTATTCGTGGCAGAGGGGTCCACCGAGTTGTCCGTGAAAGGGCGCGCCAGAGGAGGAAGCGATGGCGGAGAGCGTGGTGGTCTCCGACCGTGAGCAGGCAGCGTGTGGTGGCTGCGGTGAAGAGAGAGGGAGAGGGAGTAAAGTTCAATGTTTTCCTGGAAGGAAACGTTGAAGAAGGAGGTTAATTAAATTTTAATTATAATTTAATTATTTTAATTATATAATGAAATGAGTATAATACCGTATCCTTTTTATAGGAGGTCCAAATCCGACGATTTCAGTTGCGTTGTGATCGTGGCGGAGAACTCTACGCAATGGAACTGACCAGAACGGAAACGAAACAAATTGGATTTTTAGCTAAATTAAACGCTTGTTTAATTTATTTAAAAAATACAATCTTTAAATAAAGAATGGTGGAGTGGAACCCAATGTGAGAATTCTCTCACTAAAATTTCGTACAGTTATTTAATTTATTTTATAATTATAAATATATATAAATTGCCAGTATAGATTTTTATCTTTTGTATGGAGTTCAACACTCGAATTCACATAAATCACATAAATTGGAAGCGGTGTATGGATATTATCGACACTCGGATTTCATACTCCGCGAATGGCCACTTATGGTGCCGTAAACAACATTGGGTAATTGAGTATTTATTTTGTTTGGATGATTTGGTGATTTGTGTATTGTGATGATGATTTTGTTGTAGTTAACATGTTAGAATAGTTAATATTAAACTGATAAATGAAAATAAACAAATTAATCATCTATATATTAAAACAATTGGTTAAGTAGAAAAATAATTCAAACTAAATTAGAATTGGTTAAATTTACTAACCAATGATATAGTTAAATCGACTATTTTTGTTTGAAAACCTCACACAGGTATTGGGATGATATTTGACATACACTAATCCTAATAATTAGTGTATGTTAATTGATGGGTTCACAGGCTGTGATGAGCTTTATTTATTTATTTTAATGTTTATACAGTTGCAAAATGCACTTTGGATGATGTTTGAATGTGTAATGATTATTTATCATTATTGTTGAATACATGCATTGTATGAAATCCATATAACTGAAATTATATGGTAATTGATTGAGTAATGAATTAAAATATGATTTTGATGTCCGATTTTGGATGGACATGAAAATATTGGAACATACGAAGCCGAGTAAGTAGATATTCCCCATTTTAACTCGACTGGATTCGTTTATTGATTTTATTCATCTTATAATGGATATCGAAAAGAATTGATTTCAAAATCTAATATTTTGAAAATGTTAACATTTTAATATTATAATGATATAGAATATTCAATTTTGATTTAAAATTGAAAATGAAGTTGAAATCATCTTAAAACAAATTTATATATTATTTATAAAATACGATTTGAATGGAAATTGACGATATATATATTATATATATTTAATGGCTTGAATAGAATGCATCGCGCAGAGATCGTTAGCGAATTTCAACCACTGACTTCAAATGGATGTAACGGGAGATCCGACCGTCGGATTCTCCTAAAACCGGAACCGTTGGGTTCGTACCGGAAATACCTTTCCAATGAATATAAGAGATCTAAAGTCTAACAGCTAGACTTGGAAAAATATCCAAATCAATTTCAGAAAAGGTCGCTATGGATGCAGTTCAGTGGCCGTTATTGGAAACCAACTGTAAGGGCCTTAATAAAATTATTAAAAATATGGAAAAATTGTGTAAAATCATAATAAATGATTTGGAAAGACTTTGGATGAAAAATTCCAGTTTTGGAAGATAAAAATATAATTTTATCTAAATGAACTAATTATTAACTAGAGTAATAATACAATGTTTTTAAATAAATAAAGTGGATTGGAAAAGGGGTTTAAAACAACCAGAATTTTCCATTGAATGAATTGGAATTGATTTGAGTGGAAATAATCTTTGGTGTGAGGCTCGCGAATTCACGTTATACACAAAGCTGCCACGTAGGCCGTGCTTTGATCATCAACCACAAGACTTTGCTTTTCAACAGAAGCATTGATCTATGCAACTTAGCGTGCCACACAGGCAGTTCATGCTATGCGATTGATATCTATCAATATATACCCTCTAAGCTCGTACGTCTCAGAGAAGGGCGTTAAGCAAGAGAATAAATTCTCCGCCGCCAAACAGATATATATTTAACAGAAATCAATCAACACAGAATAAAATCCAATGTCAGACACACAATCCATTTTCAAGTTCGTTTTGGGTCTGAACGAAACCGGTGGCACTTTCCTCGCATATCCATCCATCTCCAAGTACGTCTGGACGACCACCAACTATTTCCATTCTCTTGGGTGTACAGCCCAATCAGGATCGTCAGTAATTATCCAAACGATGTGAAGACTTCCGGTCTTCGACTAACGTCTTCATCTTCGACATATCGTCGAATCGGTTATTCAGAATGGGTATAAACCCGGCCTTTCCGAACAACCCGTGTATATTAAAAACAGTGCTAGAAAACACAACATATGCCTCATTCCAATTCTGAATATTCTGTTATTTAAATATTTACATCTTTTGGGAAAGGTTCCCATTAATTTTATCCAAGATAAATTCTTTAAAATTTATTCTTTAATCTTCCTTTGGATGTCATATCAAACCAAATTATGGTTTTTCCAACTAGTCGAGATTAGCGAACCACACCGAAGTAATTATTTATTTTATTTCCCAATCCTAACCTATTCATCCCATGGTAATACTCCATATCTAACACCACGGTGTTATCGGTAAAATTAATTACCATTTCACGTTCAAATCTAATTAAAGATTTAACTATCGCTTTGGAGCAAAACTGGT
This sequence comes from Allium sativum, assembly GCA_030737875.1. Lineage (NCBI taxonomy): Eukaryota > Viridiplantae > Streptophyta > Magnoliopsida > Asparagales > Amaryllidaceae > Allium > Allium sativum. The sequence goes on along the minus strand of CM060926.1, from coordinate 920,833,859 downwards.
AATACTCCATTCTCGCTCATTTTCTAAATTTGATAATTTAGATTACAAATTTACATTTCAATCTAATTGCAGATTCGTTAAAACTCCTTTTATTGGGTTAAAGAACTAATGTCATTTAAAACGCAGTTCACGACAAACCCAAATCACATTCTATTTATCATCGAGTTAAAGAACTAGTGTTGTTTAAAACACAGTTCACGATAAACCCACAAATCAATTCTAGTTCAATTCAAATCAAATATATTAGGAATTCCGATTATTTAAAACCCCTTTTTAAATCTAATTTATTTATTTAAAAAAAAAAATCGGGTTTTAAATTTATTTCAATCTAGTTCATTTCGATAAAAATCTATTTTTATCTTTTCAAATATGGAGTTTTTCATCCCAAATTTTCCCAAATCATTTCTTCTGATTTTACACAAATTATTACTATTTTTAATAATTTTATCAAGGCCCGTACAGTCGATTTCCATCAACGGCCATCGAACTGCACTTATAGCGACCTTTTCCAAATTTGATTTGGACATATCTCCAAATCCAACTGTTAGATTTTGAATTTCTAATATTCGTTAGAAAGCTCATTTCGATACGAACCCAACGGTTCTGGTTTTAGGAGAATCCGACGGTCGGATCTCCCGTAATGTCCGTTTGAAATAAATGGTCGAAATTCACGAACTGCCGCGGCGCGGCGCTTTCTATTCAGGCCATTATATTATATATATAATATATAATATATATTTCGTCGATTTCTATTTAAAACGAATTTTATAAATAGTTTTTAAATTCGTTTCAAAATTCATTTCAACTTCCATTTCAATTCAAAGCAAAATTGAATTCTTCTTTATAAATTCGTTTTAAAATTCATTTCTATTCAATTCAAATTTCAATTCAATTTGAATTCATTTCAATTCGCTTTCAATTCAATTTGAATTCGTTTTCAATTCAATTCGATTTCAAAGTCGTTTTCTATTCGATTCAATTCAAATTGGTTTTCTATTCGATTCGATTCAAATTTCATTTCAAAATATGCGATTTCGAAATCACTTTATATTCAATTCATTTCGAAATCGTTTTATATTCAATTCATTTCGAAATCGTTTTTCAATATTCATTTCATTTCGAAATCGTTTTATATTCAATTCATTTCGGAATCGGTTTTCAATATTCATTTCATTTCGAAATCGTTTTATATTCAATTCATTTCGGAATCGTTTTTCAATTTTCATTTCATTTCGAAATCGTTTTTTAATATTCATTTCATTTCGAAATCGTTTTTCAATATTCATTTCATTTCGAAATCATTTTTCAATATTCATTTCATTTCGAAATTGTTTTTCAATATTCATTTCATTTCGAAATCGTTTTATATTCAATTCATTTCGGAATCGTTTTTCAATATTCATTTCATTTCGAAATCGTTTTTCAATATTCATTTCATTTCGAAATCGTTTTTCAATATTCATTTCATTTCGAAATCGATTTTCAATATTCATTTCATTTCGAAATCGTTTTTCAATATTCATTTCATTTCGAAATCGCTTTTCAATATTCATTTCATTTCAAAATCGTTTTTCAATATTCATTTCATTTCGAAATCGTTTTATATTCAATTCATTTTGGAATCGTTTTTCAATATTCATTTCAAAATGAATAAAATCGAAATAAATATCGTTCACGTCAAAATGGCGTTAATCTAATCAACACGGCTTCATATATTCCTTCATTCTATTCAACAAATGAATATTTATTTTTGTCAACACACGACTAATCTCAACGAATGAGTACTGTCCACGTGTGACTATTTTTGTTAAATTATTTCGTTCAACACATGACTAATCTCAACGGATGAGTACAGTCAACACATGAACCTTTATTTTATAGTGATAAAGATATAAAATTTATTGTTAAAATATTACGTTCAACACATGACTAATCTCACGAATGAGTACAGTCAACACATGAACCTTTATTTTATAGTGATAAAGATATAAAATTTATTGTTAAAATATTACGTTCAACACATGACTAATCTCACGAATGAGTACAGTCAACACATGAACCTTTACTTTATAATATTCTTTATCTTCTAAATTGGAATGAGGCCCAATCAATTACCATATAAAGTTAATTATATGGATTTTCACACATCACACGTATATAATAGCATTGAAAAATAATCAACCATCAACCAAAGTGCACTACACTGTATAAGCATCAAATATAGATATCTAACGCTTATAACAGCCTGTCAATCAATCGATTGACACATTTAATCAATCAGGATGAGTGAACTTCAAATTTCATCCCAACACCCGTGTGGGGTTTCAAATCAACAAACACAGATTTTAGTTGTGCAGTTGGGCGATGTGTAAAATTTATCGTCCCAATAAATGTCCTTCAAATAGGTGTACATAAACTAACCGTCCGGTTTGTAAATGAATATTTATTTTATTCACTTCACGTTAAAAATTATATTTTTAACGATAAAATATTTTTTCTCAACACATGAATTTCTATTCAGTTCATTTACACAATAAAAATGATATTTTTATTTTTCTAACATATTTTAGGAAATTTCGGCGGCATAACGGCACGATACTGGAAACGGGACGAGGCCTAGCCTTATCCCCGGTCTAGTGAAGGTCCACGCCATTCACACATCAATCAATCCATTCCATTTCACCAAACAACTCAAATTTCAATCAAATAATCTAACCAATTTTTGCAATCAAACAAACAAGTCCATGGTCTGTGGACGATTGTGTCGGGTGCTACTAAACACCGTCTGCATCCTAGTATATATATATATAACTAGAAAAAGAAATTGAAAGGTGAGAAATTCTCACCAATAGCTAATCCAATGCCACGACTCTTCATTTAGAGAAATCTTCGTCGTCCTCGCCTTTTTGTTGCTTTCGTTGCCCGTAGCCACTATATATATAAAAATCACATTTTTATATTGCTATTCAATATATAAAAATCGAATTTTTACTATGCTATTCAATATATAAAAATCGAATTTTTACTATGCTATTCAATATATAAAAATCGAATTTTTACTTCGCTATTCAATATATAAAACCCGAATTTTTACTATGCTATTCAATATATAAAAACCGAATTTTTACTATGCTATTCAATATATAAAAACCAAATTTTCACTATGCTATTCAATATATAAAAATCGAATTTTTACTATGCTATTCAATATATAAAAATCGAATTTTTACTATGCTATTCAATATATAAAAATCGAATTTTTACTGTGCTATTTAATATATAAAAATCGAATTTTTACTATGCTATATGGATAAAAATTCTGTTTTTACGTTGCTACTATATAGATAAAAATTATATTTTTACCTCGCTATTCTCTATATAAAGATTTCGCCTTTTCAAATATAAAGATGATATTTCTAATATTCCTATCATGTAAAAATGATATTTTAATCCTCTACATAAACATAAATCAACTTTTTACATCAACTATATAGTAAAGATTATATTTTTAATACTTTAAAAATATAAAAATCATATTTTCAATACTTTAAAAATATAAAAATCATATTTTCAACCTTTTACTAATATAAAAATCAAATCTTTATATTCGCTACTATATAAAAATTATATCTTTAACATTTCTATAATGTAAAAATCGAATCCTTTTTAATTTTAAAAATCTACCCCTTTCTATTTTATTATTTATTTTAAAATCAAAAAAAAAGGTACATAATTTAAAATAAAAGAAAACAACACAAAATTAAACTTACAGCGTTCAATCCGAAGAAGGGGGTTCGAATTTGCGGTTGGAGGAGGGTCTGGAGGCGACGCGGCGGTGCAGGCGGTTGCGGTGGCGGGCGGAGCAGGCGAAGGGGGGGTCTTCGTCGCGTCGATCGAACAGGGGGGGTTGTCGTGATTTCTGAAACGAGGGGGGTTTGGATCTGGGTGGCGGCAGCGATCATCGGGGGGGGGGGGGGGGGGGGGCGCGATGCGGTGCGGCATCGATCGGAGGGGGGCGGCGCTCCTCTCCGCGTTCGACCATTTTTTTTCTTCCTTTTTGTTTTTCTGCGTTAGGTTTTTAACCGGGGGGGGGGGGGGTAGAGTGAATATAGAGGGGGGAGAGAATTTTAAATTTTTAATTTATTTAATTATTTTATTTTCACAAAAAAGCAATTTTTATTTTCGACCTCAAAACGAGGCCCACCGCTTGTCGTCCATAGCGTTTTACCCCCATTCCGAACACAATGGGATATGTATCGTAAGCTGATTCGATCGTTTGAATCTGTTTCCGTCAAAATCTACATATAACTCTGTATATTGAATTTGAACGCGCATTTCAATTTACCGGTGTCACATACTAACTAGAAAAATTCCCGAAAAATATTTTCTAGCTTCGTATTGACGATACGGTCCTAACAAAACTAGTTTCGTCGAATTCTGAGACCGTTGGAAAAATGACCATTTTCTAGTCGATTAAAATCAACTGAAACCGGTCAAACGCGTTTTCCTTTGCCACGCTCACATATTGATTCAAAAAATTATGAAATTTAAAACCTAGCAATAATTTGACATCACGGACCCAACAAAAGTGGTTTCGTCGAAATCCGAGGTCGTTTGCAAAATGTTTATTTTTAAGGGCCTGAATTCCATAGCGATTATTGAGAATTTTCAACTGGACATATCTTTTGATTTCCGCTATGAAATTTCGATTTTTCGGATTCGTTGGAAAGATATCATCAATTAGATCCTAATGTTTTTGGTTTCACTAAAATCCGGATTGTTTTGCACCCGGTACGTTCAATTGAAGTTTGAAATCGAATTATCGAACTACCGCGCCACTTTCAATTCCTTTTATAATTAAATATATATATTTATATTCTAACGATGACGTATATAAATATATACGTTCGAATTATATTCAAAATAAATTTCTCGTCGATATTATTTAAAATAATTCATTTTAAATATTCGAAATACGCTAAAATTGCCAAAATAAAAATTTTAAACTGGCCCAGATTTTCCGGGTTGTTACAATCTCCCCCACTTAAAACTTTTCGTCCCCGAAAAGGAACAAAGTCGAAAGTGGTTTGATTAATCGACTCTACGTTCGATCTGGCTTCCATTCTCCAACTTTTCAGTTTCTGAGAATTTTCAAATTTTCAAAAATTTGGCTAACACCCTAAATTTTCGAAAAATTTCGCCATAACCTCCCCTGCACCGGGAGCCACGGGAAAATCCCGAAATTGCCATATAGGCCTTCTGATTTCAAAAAGAAAAAGAAAAAGCCAAGCGGCTAGCCAATAGGCTCATAAAATCATCATCACCCAAACAAAACAGTAAATTACATAATAAACGTTTACCTATTTGTCGGTCAAACAAATTTTATTCTCTGCTCTAGCCTCCTTGCTATGACCTGTTCAATGTAAGTACATATATATGCATGCATATGCGACCAATTTTCAATACAGTTCAATATTTGGTTCAATTAGGCATAATGGTTCAAAATTATCAAACAAATAAACAAACAACACAAACATCAATCAATTAGTGGATTAGAGTTTCAAATTCATAAATTTGATATATATACACAAAATCATGTTTTTGATGTCAATTCACAACAATGTGTTCTAGCTATATTGGTTTCGGTTCTCACACCAGTCTAATGGAAATATATAGAAAATCACACCTTCGTCACTCGAAAATAAATACTGGTGATGGTATACTTCATCATCAGGACCATGTGTTGGCGACTAGAGTGTGACTCTATATCTATCTAATATATTAAAACTTCGAATATACGTTCATGACGCGTATATGCAAAACCTTTATATACTAGATTGTCCAAATTCAAAATAAATAAATAATCAAATACGCATAAAACGATTTAAATTTTCAAAACAAAATTGTTTTCATTTGAAAAAAATATACTCTTCACACTCGTTCTAGGATACTACTGATCCTATCTCTAACGAGTCATTCTAATTGGATATTACTAATCCAATATCTGATGAATTCTTTCGTATGGTTCTAATGTGTCTTATTATCGAGCTCTGTAAACCAAAGCTCTGATACCAAATGTGAGGCTCGCGAATTCACGTTATACACAAAGCTGCCACGTAGGCCGTGCTTTGATCATCAACCACAAGACTTTGCTTTTCAACAGAAGCATTGATTTATGCAACTTAGCGTGCCACACAGGCAGTTCATGCCATGCGATTGATATCTATCAATATATACCCTCTAAGCTCGTACGTCTCAGAGAAGGGCGTTAAGCAAGAGAATAAATTCTCCGCCGCCAAACAGATATATATTTAACAGAAATCAATCAACACAGAATAAAATCCAATGTCAGACACACAATCCATTTTGAAGTTCGTTCTGGGTCTGAACGAAACCGGAGGCACTTTCCTCGCATATCCATCCATCTCCAAGTACGTCTGGACGACCACCAACTATTTCCATCCTCTTGGGTGTACAGCCCAATCAGGATCGTCAGTAATTATCCAAACGATGTGAAGATTTCCGGTCTTCGACTACCATCTTCATCTTCGACATATCGTCGAATCGGTTATTCAGAATGGGTATAAACCCGGCCTTTCCGAACAACCCGCGTATATTAAAAACAGTGCTAGAAAACACAACATACGCCTCATTACAATTCTGAATATTCTGTTATTTAAATATTCACATCTTTTGGGAAAGGTTCCCATTAATTTTACCCAAGATAAATTCTTTAAATTTTATTCTTTAATCTTCCTTTGGATGTCATATCAAACCAAATTATGGTTTTTCCAACTAGTCGAGATTAGCGAACCACACCGAAGTAATTATTTATTTTATTTCCCAATCCCAACCTATTCATCCCACGAAGCAAAACTGGTAATACTCCATATCTAACACCACGGTGTTATTGGTAAAATTAATTACCATTTCACGTTCAAATCTAATTAAAGATTTAACAATCGCTTTGGAGAAAAACTGGTAATACTCCATTCTCGCTCATTTTCTAAAATTGATAATTTAGATTACAAATTTACATTTCAATCTAATTGCAGATTCGTTAAAACTCCTTTTATTGGGTTAAAGAACTAATGTCATTTAAAACACAGTTCACGACAAACCCAAATCACATTCTATTTATCATCGGGTTAAAGAACTAGTGTTGTTTAAAACACAGTTCACGATAAACCCACAAATCAATTCTAGTTCAATTCAAATCAAATATATTAGGAATTCCGATTATTTGAAACCCCCTTTTAAATCTAATTTATTTATTAAAAAAAAATCGGGTTTTAAATTTAGTTCAATCTAGTTCATTTCGATAAAAATCTATTTTTATCTTTTCAAATATGGAGTTTTTCATCCCAAATTTTCCCAAATCATTTCTTCTGATTTTACACAAATTATTACTATTTTTAATAATTTTATCAAGGCCCGTACAGTCGATTTCCATCAACGGCCATCGAACTGCACTTATAGCGACCTTTTCCAAATTTGATTTGGACGTATCTCCAAATCCAACCGTTAGATTTTGAATTTCTAATATTCGTTAGAAAGCTCTTTTCGATACGAACCCAACGGTTCCGGTTTTAGGAGAATCCGACGGTCGGATCTCCCGTAATGTCCATTTGAAATAAATGGTCGAAATTCACGAAATGCCGCGGCGCGGCGCGTTCTATTCAGGCCATTATATTATATATATAATATATATATATAATATATTTCGTCGATTTCTATTTAAAACGAATTTTATAAATAGTTTTTAAATTCGTTTCAAAATTCATTTCAACTTCCATTTCAATTCAAAGCAAAATTGAATTCTTCTTTATAAATTCGTTTTAAAATTCATTTCTATTCAATTCAAATTTCAGTTCAATTTGAATTCATTTCAATTCGCTTTCAATTCAATTTGAATTCGTTTTCAATTCGATTTCAAAGTCGTTTTCTATTCGATTCAATTCAAATTGGTTTTCTATTCGATTCGATTCAAATTTCATTTCAAAATATGCGATTTCGAAATCACTTTATATTCAATTCATTTCGAAATCGTTTTATATTCAATTCATTTCGAAATCGTTTTTCAATATTCATTTCATTTCGAAATCGTTTTATATTCAATTCATTTCAGAATCGTTTATCAATATTCATTTCATTTCGAAATCGTTTTATATTCAATTCATTTCGGAATCGTTTTTCAATATTCATTTCATTTCGAAATCGTTTTATATACAATTCATTTCGGAATCGTTTTTCAATATTCATTTCATTTCGAAATCGTTTTTCAATATTCATTTCATTTCGAAATCGTTTTTCAATATTCATTTCATTTCGAAATCGTTTTTCAATATTCATTTCATTTCGAAATCGTTTTATATTCAATTCATTTCGGAATCGTTTTTCAATATTCATTTCATTTCGAAATCGTTTTTCAATATTCATTTCATTTCGAAATCGTTTTTCAATATTCATTTCATTTCGAAATCGTTTTTCAATATTCATTTCATTTTGAAATCGTTTTATATTCAATTCATTTCGGAATCGTTTTTCAATATTCATTTCAAAATGAATAAAATCGAAATAAATATCGTTCACGTCAAAATGGCGTTAATCTAATCAACACGGCTTCATATATTCCTTCATTCTATTCAACAAATGAATATTTATTTTTGTCAACACACGACTAATCTCAACGAATGAGTATTGTCCACGTGTGACTATTTTTGTTAAATTATTTCGTTCAACACATGACGAATCTCAACGGATGAGTACAGTCAACACATGAACCTTTATTTTATAGTGATAAAGATATAAAATTTATTGTTAAAATATTACGTTCAACACATGACTAATCTCACGAATGAGTACAGTCAACACATGAACCTTTATTTTATAGTGATAAAGATATAAAATTTATTGTTAAAATATTACGTTCAACACATGACTAATCTCACGAATGAGTACAGTCAACACATGAACCTTTACTTTATAATATTCTTTATCTTCTAAATTGGAATGAGGCCCAATCAATTACCATATAAAGTTAATTATATGGATTTTCACACATCACACGTATATAATAGCATTGAAAAATAATCAACCATCAACCAAAGTGCACTACACTGTATAAGCATCAAATATAGATATCTAACGCTTATAACAGCCTGTCAATTAATCGATCGACACATTTAATCAATCAGGATGAGTGAACTTCAAATTTCATCCCAACACCTGTGTGGGGTTTCAAATCAACAAACACAGATTTTAGTTGTGCAGCTGGGCGATGTGTAAAATTTATCGTCCCAATCAATGTCCTTCAAATAGGTGTACATAAACAAACCGTCCGGTTTGTAAATGAATATTTATTTTATTCACTTCACGTTAAAAATTATATTTTTAACGATAAAATATTTTTTTTCAACACATGAATTTCTGTTCAGTTCATTTACACAATAAAAATGATATTTTTATTTTTCTAACTTATTTTAGGAAATTTCGGTGGCATAACGGCACGATACTGGAAACAGGACGAGGCCTAGCCTTATCCCCGGTCTAGTGAAGGCCCACGCCATTCACACATCAATCAATCCATTCCATTTCACCAAACAACTCAAATTTCAATCAAATAATCTAACCAATTTTTGCAATCAAACAAACAAGTCCATGGTCTGTGGACGATTGTGTCGGGTGCTACTAAACACCTTCTGCATCCTAGTATATATATATATAACTAGAAAAAGAAATTGAAAGGTGAGAAATTCTCACCAATAGCTAATCCAACGCCACGACTCTTCATTTAGAGAAATCTTCGTCGTCTTCGCCTTTTTGTTGCTTTCGTTGCCCGTAGCCACTATATATATAAAAATCACATTTTTATATTGCTATTCAATATATAAAGATCGAATTTTTACTATGCTATTCAATATATAAAAATCGAATTTTTACTATGCTATTCAATATATAAAAATCGAATTTTTACTTCGCTAATCAATATATAAAAACCGAATTTTTACTATGCTATTCAATATATAAAAACCGAATTTTTACTATGCTATTCAATATATAAAATCCGAATTTTCACTATGCTATTCAATATATAAAAATCGAATTTTTACTATGCTATTCAATATATAAAAATTGAATTTTTACTATGCTATTCAATATATAAAAATCGAATTTTTACTATGCTATTCAATATATAAAAATCGAATTTTTACTATGCTATATGGATAAAAATTCGATTTTTACATTGCTACTATATAGATAAAAATTATATTTTTACCTCGCTATTCTATATATAATGATTTCGCCTTTTCAAATATAAAGATGATATTTCTAATATTCCTATCATGTAAAAATGATATTTTTAATCCTCTACATAAACAAAAATCATATTTTTACATCATCTATATAGTAAAGATTATATTTTTAATACTTTAAAAATATAAAAATCATATTTTCAATACTTTAAAAATATAAAAATCATATTTTCAACCTTCTACTAATATAAAAATCAAATCTTTATATTCGCTACTATATAAAAATTATATCTTTAACATTTCTATAATGTAAAAATCGAATCCTTTTTAATTTTAAAAATCTACCCCTTTCTATTTTATTAATTTTAAAATCAGAAAAAAAGGTATATAATTTAAATTAAAAGAAAACAACACAAAATTAAACTTACATCGTTCAATCCGAAGAAGGGGGATCGGATTTGCGGTTGGAGGAGGGTCTGGAGGCGACGCGGCGGTGCAGGCGGTTGCGGTGGCGGGCGGAGCAGGCGAAGGGGGGGTCTTCGTCGCGTCGATCGAACAGGGGGGGTTGTCGCGATTTCTGAAACGAGGGGGGGGGGTTGGATCTGGGCAGCAGCAGCGATCATCGGGGGGGGGGGGGGGATGCGGTGCAGCATCGATCGGAGGGGGCGGCGCTCCTCTCCGCGTTCGACCATTTTTTCTTTTTTTTTCTTCCTTTTTGTTTTTCTTCGTTAGGTTTTTAACGGGGGGGGGGGGGGGGGCAGAGTGAATATAGAGGGGAGAGAGAATTTTAAATTTATTTAATTAATTAATTTTCACCAAAAAGCAACTTTTATTTTTGACCTCAAAACGAGGCCCACCGCCTGTTGTCCATAGCGTTTTACCCCCATTCCGAACACAATAGGATATGTGTCGTAAGCTGATTCGATCGTTTGAATCTGTTTCCATCAAAATCTACATATAACTCTATATATTGAATTTGAACGCGCATTTCAATTTACCGAGGTCACATACTAACTAGAAAAATTCCCGAAAAATATTTTCTAGCTTCGTATTGACGATACGGTCCTAACAAAACTAGTTTTGTCGAATTCTGAGACCGTTGGAAAAATGGCCATTTTCCAGTCGACTAAAATCAACTAAAACCTGTCAAACGCGTTTTCCTTTGCCACGCTCACATATGGATTTGAAAAATTATGAAATTTAAAACCTAGCAATAATTTGACATCACGGACCCAACAAAAGTGGTTTCGTCGAAATCCGAGGTCGTTTGCAAAATGTCTATTTTTAAGGGCCTGAATTCCATAGCGACTATTCAGAATTTTCAACTGGACATATCTTTTGATTTCCGCTATGAAATTTCGATTTTTCGGATTCGTTGGAAAGATATCATCAATTAGATCCTAATGTTTTTTGTTTCACTAAAATCCGGATTGTTTTGCACCCGGTACGTTCAATTGAAGTTTGAAATCGAATTATCGAACTACCGCGCCACTTTCAATTCCTTTTATAATTAAATATAAATATTTATATTCTAACGACGACGTATATAAATATATACGTTCGAATTATATTCAAAATAAATTTCTCGTCGATATTATTTAAAATAATTCATTTTAAATATTCGAAATACGCTAAAATTGCCAAAATAAAAATTTTAAACTGGCCCAAATTTTCCGGGTTGTTACATTTGGAATATTTCGTTATAGGATTCCGTGATTATACAGATATTGTTGACGAATTTGGAAGATATAAATATCGTTATTGCCAATACGATATTTGTTGGTTTTAGAATTTGATATTGAATATAAGCCAGCAAAATTTCTATTCAGAGCCTTGTATGCAATATCAAAATGGATTTTGGGGTTGTCATGAATGGTGTCTAAAATTACACTTCTTAAACCCAGCTAAGAAAATAATAAATCTTTTAATTAAGATTTAGAGAAGTTTATCAACTAGGAAGCAAGGATACGGGTGCGGGGGTACGGGTGCGTGATACAGGGATATGTGAATTCAGCAAACTAAATAATATGAGGATTCGGGTGTAGAAGGATATGGAAAATATTAAAAATATATTATATATATAAATATAATCCAACGGATGCATTTTAATTAAACAAAATAGTCAAATAAAAAAGTTCAACATCCTAAGTAGCCAAATACATAATTCATCATGATTACAAATTAAAACACACAACATTAAGCATAATGATTAAAGTACTTCAGTCACCTTGAATGATCACGGCTTCCATCTCCGGCTCATCAAGAGAAAGACTAGCCATCTCAAGCTCTTCGACACAATCAAGTGGATCAAAGAGATCACCTCCAATATCCCACAATTTTGACTCACCTTTCATGTATAATTCACTTTTTCTAGAAAGAAGTTGAAGATTGGTGTGGACATAAACCAAGTCTTCCGCCCGAGTGGGTAGAATCTTATTCCTTTTAATCGAGTGAATACAAAAATAAGTACCCCAATTTCATTTGCAACCAGAAGAAGAGCATGCTTCTCCTAATAGCTTCAAAGAAACTTTTTGAAGATTTGGAGCCAAATCTCCATGTATAAGACACCAAACCTTAGGATCCTCTGTGCCTCTATCATCTATCGAGTCAGCACTACCAAAAATATCCAACATGCTTGAAAATCGAGCAAATTCAGCGTTCACAGCTTTTCTTGCCTCTCCATCAAAATTTTTTTTGATGCACTTGTTTCGTTCCTTAGATAGCTCAATATCTCGATGAGGAGGTTGGCGACCTGGAGCTCCATTAAGCCATGCTTCACTATAGCACCTATACCATAGTAAATGAAAGAATCAAGTTCGAGTAACAACTTTTTATGCACTTCATCAATGTTTGAACATATGTGGACTCTTAGTACCTTGGGTTGAGTGAATGAGCTAATCAATGAAGTGGTGAAGAACTCTTAGTCCATGTATCAATGAGAATGCCATAAACTACATCATAAAATGTGGACTCCTCGATGAGATCTTTCTTTTCATGCCTATATACGATAGACTTCACTTTCTCAATCATGCCATCCCACTTGTCTTATACCAAGTGAAGTGAAGGCTTATCAATATCTACAAAACGGAGCATACTATATATAGGAGCAGTAAAATAAAGAATATAATCAAACTTATCCCACCATATTTCATCAAGAATTGAAGTCCTTATGAGGGCGGCTTTGGTTTGATCACACTCATGGTAAGTGATCCATTCCTCACTAAGTACCAGCCTTTCTAGAGCACTATTAAGAAGTTTAATTCTTTTGTGCATGATCATCACTGATGTAAATCTTGTTTCAACAACTCCAAGAAGCTTCAAAGGAGCAATATTGTTGAACATTGTCAACACCATGTTATGATTCAGAATGAAATTCTTAATCATCAATGCTCTATCAACCACTTCTGTAATCCAATGACACTCAATGAAGGCGTTCATATTAGACTCAGCTTGAGTAGGATCACAAATATTATTCAGTGCTAAATTAAGAGTGTGCACTATGCATGGAGTGAAGAAGATGTGAGGATATTGAGTCCCAATGATCATACCTAATAATAAATAAATAAAAGATAATCAAATACTAAGCAAGATAGACGGATATGCAAACACTAAATAAATTTGAAAAGTTTGAACATATGTTATAGTACCTACTGCCTTACAAACTGGAGCATTATCAGTAATAACTTGAACCACATTTTAATGTCCCGCTTCAATGATCACCTCCTTGATTAAGTTTGCGATATAAAACCTGTCTTTGACATTGCCTTCACAATTAACCGCCTTTATGAACATAGGACCAAGCTCACTAACTGCCATAAAATTTATCAAAGGTCTTCTTTGGATATCACTCCACTCATAAGAAACTATGGTCACATCTTTCTCCTTCCATGTTGTCTTGATAGGATCCAATAATCTTTCAACATTCGCCCTCTCCTTTTGCAACAAAGTAGTGCACAAAGCATTATAAGTGGGAGGAATATAGCTAGAAAGATTGAAATCTGAAGCCATAGTATATGATTTGATGTAATGAGGATTTCTAGCAAAATGAAAAGGCAAGCCCTCAAAATAAAATGCCCTTGCAATCTGTAACGACCCAGAAAATCTGAACCAATTTAAAATTTTTAAATTGGCTAAAATAATGGATTTTAAATATTTAAAATAAATATTTTAAGTAATGGCGATGAAAACTGAGTTGAATCGACATTTAAAAACCAATATAATTAAATATAATTATATATAGAATTGAAAATAGCGCGGTAGTTCGAAAATTCGATTTCTAATTTCAAATGAATATACAGAATTCAATATAAGTCAGAATTGAACGAAACAAGAAATATTTGAATCTGTATAACTATATCTTTATAACGAAGTTAACAAACTGAGATTTCATCTTAGAAATGATAAGATATGTCCAGTTTAAAATTAGAAATAGTCGCTGTGGAATTTATATATATTTATATATATATATAAGGCCCTTAAAAAATGGATATTTTGCAAATGACCTCGGATTTCGACGAAACCACTTTTGTTAGATCCGTAGTGTCAAGTTATTGCTAGGTTTCAAATTTCATAATTTTTCGAATCAATATGTGAGCGTGGCAAAAGAAAACGCGTTTGACCAGTTTCCGTTGATTTTAATCGAATGGAAATTGGCCATTTTTCAAACGGCCTCAGAATTTGACGAAACTAGTTTTGTTAGGACCGTATCGTCAATACGAAGCTAGAAAATATTTTTCTGGAATTTTTCTAGTCAGTATGTGGCCCCGGTAATTTGAAATGTACGTTTAAAATTCAATATAGTGATTTAAATTGTAAATTTCAACAGAAACTGATTGTAACGATCAAACCAGCTTGCGATACATATCCCATTGTGTTCGAAATGGGGGTAAAACGCTATGGACGACAGGCGGTGGACCTCGTTTCGAGGTCATATATAAAAGTCAACCCTAGTGCAAATTTAAGTAATAAAAAAATAAACTTCTCCCCTTTTCTTCTGCCTTGCCCCCCCCCCCCCCCGTTCATTTATCAGTGAAATAAAAAAAAAAAAAAAAAAACCTAGGAACTAAATCAAGCCGCCGCCCGATCCTGGAAGCCACCGCCGAACCCTTCGCCGAAGCCCCTGACGATCGAGCCGCCGACCAATCTCCTCCCACCGAGCGACACCTCGGAGCCCCCACCACCCTCGCAGATCGAAGCAGCCCTCGTCGAACCCCTGAACCACCGTCACCTCCGAACGCCACGAGCCACCGCCGACCAATCTTCTCCTCCCCTTCGCATACCTAGGTGAGCGTTTAATTTGATTTTATTTTTATTTTTGATTTTTGTTTTGTTTTACAGAATGTATAAACTGTTTTCTTTTTTTTTTATATATGAATTATAAAACTGATTTTCGTTTTAAGTTTTTAAAACAGAATTTTTAAAAGAAGAAACTTATGAAAACTGTTTTTTTTATAAAGTTTTAAAAACTGTTTTTAAAAAGAAGTTAAAACAGAAATTTATAAAAAAAAAAAAAAGATTTTAAAAACTGCATGTTTTTAAAAAGAAGTTAAAACAGAAATTTATAAAAAAAAAAAAAAGATTTTAAAAACTGCATGTTTTTAAAAAGATTTTAAAACAGAAATTTTTAAAAAGAAGTTGAAACAGAAATTGTTTTAAAAGAAATCAAAACAGAAATTTAAAAAGGAGATTTGAAAATTGTTTTAAAAGAAATCAAAACAGATTTTTTAAAAAGGAATAATATAAAAACTGCATTTTTTAAAAAGTAAAAACTGCATTTTATAAGAAGTAAAAAAACTGCATTTTTTAAAAAAAAAATAAAATAAATAAAAACTGCATATTTTTTTTTATAAAAAGTAAAACTGCATTTTTTTTTAATAAAAGAAAAAAACTGCATTTTTGATAGATGAGAAAAAAAACTGCACTTTTAAAAAGAATAGAAAAAACTGCATTTTTCTAAAAGGAAAAAATTGCATTTTTGAAAGAATAATAAAAATATAATCTTTATATTTAATAGCGAAGTCAAAATGCAATCTATATTTATTGAATAACATAGTAAAATTCGATTTTTACCTATGTAGAGGATACAGTCAACAAAAGCAACAACAAGGCGAAGTAGACGAAGTTTCTATTAAGGAAATCAATCGTGTGAGTGGATAGCTATTGGTGAGGATTTCTCACTCTTCAACTCCTTTTTATAAATATTATATATGAGTTGAAAATGAACTGCTATATATAAATATCTATATATATATATATACGCCCCTCGTCCACAAACCATGGACGATATTTATTGGTTGAAATTGTGGTGAAAATTGAATGATTGTTTGGGATTGTTTGTGATGGATATTGGTTGATTGTGGTTGAAAAATACCCGTTTGTGGTTGTGAAATATTTGGTTGAAACCACTTAGGATTAGTTTGTGGAAATGAATAAAAATATATACATGCCGCCTGCGTGCGAACTAGATGCATGTTTCCCATTGTCAAAAACCGCGAGGTTTTAAGGTAGAGCGAGGAGCCGTACTAGGGACGGTGCCGGTGTAACTACCCTGCCGTTATGCTGCCGAAATTTTGAGAAATATTTGTGTGTTTGAATTATTTTCATATGCTTAAAACTATAGAAAACATTCATGTGTTGAATTGATATTCATTCGTTGTTTAGAAATTCATGTGTTGAATGGTATTCATATTTTGAAATAAATAGTTCGATAATAAAAATCACATTTTTATCGATATCTAAAAACTATAGAAAACATTCATGGGTTGAATTGATATTCATTCGTTGTTTAGAAATTCATGTGTTGAATGGTATTCATATTTTGAAATAAATAGTTCGATAATAAAAATCACATTTTTATCGATATCTAAAAACTATAGAAAACATTCATGGGTTGAATTGATATTCATTCGTTGTTTAGAAATTCATGTGTTGAATGGTATTCATATTTTGAAATAAATAGTTCGATAATAAAAATCACATTTTTATCGATATCTAAAAACTATAGAAAACATTCATGTGTTGAATTGATATTCATTCGTTGTTTAGAAATTCATGTGTTGAATGGCATTCATATTTTGAAATAAATAGTTCGATAATAAAAATCACATTTTTATCTATATATAAAAACTATTGAAAACATTCATGTGTTGAATTGATATTCATTCGTTGTTTAGAAATTCATGTGTTGAATGGTATTCATATTTTGAAATAAATTGTTTTATGATAAAAATTCTATTTTATCACCTACATGAACTATATAGAAAAAAATAGTGTTTCGAAATGAGTTGTTTTACAATAAAAAATCACATTTTTGTTGTATGCATAAATCGTTAAAATATGAAGTGTTAAAAATAGCCACTTGTTCAAAATAAACATAGATGAGTTGAAATATTCATTAATTAGCTAATGAAAGGATTTGCACCTATTTATGTAACATTAGAATGAATGGTGTTTTTAAACCAAATAGAAATCGAATATGAAATCGAATAGAAAATGAAAAATGATATGAACTGTATACATATGTACATGCAATATTCTTTGAACAGGTTATAGCAAAGGGGCTAGAGAAGAGGAATAAAATTTTGTGCCCGACAAATAGGTACACATATACTGATTTGTTTGGGTGATGATTTTGAGCCTGATTGGCTAGCCGCTTGGCTTTTTCTTTTTCTTTTTGAGATTAGAAGGACCGGGACGCTATTTGCGATTTCCCGACGCTCCCGGTGCAGGGGAGGTTATGGCGAAATTTCTCCAAAATTTAAGGAGTTAGAAAATTTTTGAAGTGAAAACGATATAGAAATCATTGAATGAACTATATTTATATAACTATATAAATATAAATAAAATTAAAACGAAACGAGGCCGTGCAGTTCATATTTTGAAACCGTGATTTCAAACGACTAGTACGGGAAATCCGACCATTGGATTTTCCCGAAATCTCAACCGTCGGGTTCGCCTTGGAATAATCTTTCCAACGGCACCAACCTTGTAAAAATCCAACGGTTGGATTGTCTGGAATGTTTAATTCAAATTTGAAGAAAAACAGCGCCAGAATCGATTTTATTTATATATAAATATAAATGGAATTATATTTAATCGAATAACGACGCTGCAGTTCGTATTTTGAAATCGAAATTTCAAACGATTGTACCGGGAGATCCGACCGTCGGATTTTCCCGAAACTGGAACCGTTGGGTTCGTTTTGAAAAGACCTTTCTAATGATGTAAATTTTGTGAAGATCCAACGGTTAGATTTTCAGATATGTGTAAATCAAATCTGAAGAAAAACAGCGCCACGGCCGCCTTATGGCCCGAAGCGTCGTTTTGAATAAAATGGCTATTTTAAAATAAATAAAAATAGCGATAAATAGTTATAAAATATCGTAAGCGATATGGAGTGGAAATAAACTGAATTTGCTTGATTTATGTGATGTTTGATGGTTGAATGGGTTTGGTGTGAAAACTATATAAAGAACACAATTGGTGTTGTCGAATAATTTAACCATTGAAATAAATCGATTGGAAATTCTAAATATACGTGAATTATTTGAAAAGGCCGAGTTAATTCTCATTTCGAATAATCGATCGACGATTGAAAGTCGAAGATGAAGACGATGGTCGAAGACCGGAGATCTTCACCTCGTTTGGATGGTAACCGAGGTCCTGATTGGGAGGCATCCCGAAATATGGATAATGAGTGGTGATCGTTCAGACGTACGTGTTGATCGAAGGGTTTGCGAGGTATTTAGTGCCTCCGGTTTCGTTCAGACCCAGAACGGACTTGTAAATGGACTGTGTGTCCGACATTGGAATTTGTTCTGTGTGATTGATAGCCATCAGTGCACGGTGTGAATTGCCTGTGTGGCATGCTAAGATGCAGTGATCAGGACTTCTGTTGAAAAGCAAAGTCTTGTGGTGATGATCAAAGCACCGCCTGTGTGGCGTAGCTTTGTGTATAACGTGAATTCGTGAGCCTCACATCCCGGTATGAACCTAAAACGGGAGAAGGACCTCAGGGAGGGCATGCGTTTCTTTCTAGCTAGGGTGGTGTCAGTGACCTACCAGCCCTGACATTTATATACTTTTCACCTATGTGGTTGTTGCTGTTGCGAGGCGCCTCGGTTTGATCGGACGATCCGGGTCCGATGGAGTCATTCGTTGGCTCGTTTACGCCCCAAAGGGCGGAGGAACGTATTGTTCAGGCACTATAATTCACTCCGTGTGGACCGGCCCTGTCGCTCCAAGGGGCAGTTGCGGCTGTTCCGGAGACATGGGCTAGATTGTCTCGAATTCGGTAAGGACTATCTTTTGCCTTGGTTCATGACGGAAATCCAATTTCCAAATACGACACCGTGCGGTTTTGATTGTATACCTATATATGGCGACATAGTGGTATGGGGCATTAATGCCGTCTATGATTGATAGTTATGATTTGAAGTTGTTTTCAAAACATATAAACACTAGCAATAATATCAAATGCCTTTGTTTTATTCGTATCAAGCATATTTTGGCCGTTATAAGGTAAAACTCTATCCTCCGGTTTGCGTTGCATTGTGTGATGGGAACTGAGTCTTATAATGGCTTCATTTTTAGAAAAAGCATAGCGATGTTTAAAAGAAAGATCTGTTTTAAAGCACTGGCAATCCAATGGAGAAAACCCGTTCCACGAAAGTGGCGTGGTCCTGTGATTAGCCAATCATATATATGTGTTGAGTGGATTTCTCATACCAGTCCCATGACTGACTCGTAGTTTGTTTCACTCTCAAACTCGGGTGCCCCTTTTTCCACACGGGCAGCCTTGTATTCAGGTTTAGCTGGTTCTTTCTGGATAGCTGGAGCTGAAGATGGATTCTATCATTTATTTCTTTTTATGCTGTTCAGCTCCTATTGTACATATTTTGTTTATTTCCGCTGTAGACATTTATGTATAGCTGAACTGTATTTGTACTAAGTAAGATCCTGTATACTGTGTAACTCTGATGATTACTTTTATCCAGTATATTTTGTTGTTCATTCTGGTGTATTTATTTATTTCTGTTCTGCTATTATCTGTTTCTGTGTTATATTCCAAAAGATAACCTTGTTTCCGTGAGAACGGGAAATCGGGTCGTCTCAACGTGGTATCAGAGCTTTGGTTAAGCTTAGTTCTGGAATATAACATTTGAACGAACTCGTCAGAAATAGAACCAGTAGTGTTCTAGGACGGGTAACTCAATACAGATAGGATCAGCAATATCCTAGTATGAGTAAAGCAAAATGAATACACTTCGATAGACACATTTACACTTCAAGTATTTGTCTCTATATTTTAAAATACCTTTTCTGTGACCTGACACTTGATCTGCTATTTGCAGAAGAACTAGAAAATGAGTGCCAGAAACAGAAGAAGTAATACTGACCCGGATATAGAAGCTCTATTCAAGAAGTATAGAAATCTGGGTGGAAAGCCGTTCTCGGGCGAAGAATCTATTATGAGAACACAAGCTTGGATTCGTTCGGCTGAGAAAATATTCGAAGCATTAAAGCTTAGGGAAGACCAGAAAAGATTACTGGCCTCCTGGGCACTCGAAGACGAAGCTTTGTTTTGGTGGGATTCAGTTATTAAAGATAATCCAGAAGGTGATATCACCTGGGATAGATTCAAAGTGATTTTCCTGGAAAGATTTACCCCTCCCGAAGCGACTGAGCGCCTATGTGATGAATTTTCTTATTTGATACAAGGTGATATGACAATTCCCGAATATCATAAGAAATTCAACGAACTAGCTCACTTTGCTCCTCATCTAATTCAAAATCCGAAGAGGAAAAATATGAGATTTATTCACGGGCTTCAAAGGAAATACCAGAATAAAGTATTGGGGCATGTGAAGCTCCCTTTTTCAGAAATGATTTATATGGCTTATCAATATGAAGATCTTCATAAGAAAGGAATGTTATGCGACGAAGAGGAAGCCAGCTCTAGTAACAAAACAGAGTCAGAAACTGATCGTCCCGAGGCACTAACAACGTTAGAGGTCAGTAAGAAGCCCAGTGCTAAGAGAAAAAGGGCTGGATCCGAAAAAGAACTAGTAACGACCGCCACATGCAATAACTGCCATAAGCAAGGGCATTTGCAAGGAAAATGCAGGTCTTTAAAGAAACTAAAGAAGAGTGAACCGAAGTCAAAGGAAAACTTTCAAGAGACCAGAGAATGCAGCATTTGCCATCGGTTAGGCCATGTAAGACAGGATTGCCGGCTGTTAAAGGCAACCAAGGAGGCTCAAATAAATGAAGTAGCAGAAACTTCTGAGCCCTCAGCCAGTCAAGAAAGATCTGATGTTTTAGAAGGCACGCTTAATGTCAAAAACATTCCAGTTAAAGTACTGTTTGACACAGGCGCGTCGCGAAGCTTTATTGCAAAGAGTGCAGTCAAGAAGTTGGATTTGAATTTGAAAAAGCTCAAAGAGCCAATGACTGTCCAAAATCCGGTTGGGGGTTCCATCAATCTCAGTTGGATCTGTGCAGTACCTGTCTCTTTTTCCTGCTATAAATTCCCTATAATCTCTATCGTCATGAATTTTAATGAATTCGATCTTATTCTGGGATTGGATTGGCTAACCAAATATGAAGCAGAAGTTAAATGCGCCGAGAGAGTTGTAAAGGCAAAAGCACAATTGGGAAATTATATAACCATACCGTGTGAAGGCCCAACGTCAAATAGAAAAGATTTCTGGTCAGCTCTCGATGTTTCCCCAGCTCAAATAGAAAATATCCCTGAAATCACAGAGAATATTCCTGACCTCATCAAAGATATTCCTGTCGTCAAAAATTATGCGGATGTGTTCGAAGAAGTTGTTCGCTTACCTCCGCAGAGAGAAATAGATTTCAAGATTGCTTTGATTCCCAATGCAAGGCCGGTAGTTCACGCTATTCGAAGAATGTCCTTGAAAGAAAAGGAGGAATTAGACAATCAAACACGACAGCTGGTATGGAAAGGTCTGATCAGGCCTAGTTTCTCTGATTGGGGTGCAGCAGTGGTGTTTGTCCCGAAATCTGACGGTACTCTACGTCTATGTGTGGATTATCGTGATCTGAATAAGCAGACAATAAAGAACAAGTATCCATTGTCGCGGATTGATGATTTGTTAGATCGGTTAAATGGAGCACAAGTATTCTCCCGAATGGACCTAGCTACAGGATTCCATCAACTTCGAATTGCCGAAGAGTGTGTTCCAATGACAGCGTTCAGAGGCCCCGACTTATTCTACGAGTGGTTAGTAATGCCGTTCGGCTTATGTAACGCTCCAGCTTATTTCGTCGATCTGATGAATAGAGTATTCAGAGGAGTACTGAACAAATTTGTTTTGGTTTTTATTGATGATATTCTAATCTTCTCTAAATCAAAGGCCGAACATGAAAAGCATCTGGAACAGGTTCTAGAAATCCTCAGAAGGAATGTATTGAAAGCCAAGTTTTCCAAATGTATATTCTGGCAAGATGAAGTGAAATTTCTGGGCCATGTTGTATCGAAAGAAGGAATTGCTGTGGATCCAAGCAAAATCACAGCTATTCAGAATTGGAAACAGCCCAGTACTCCCACTGAAGTCCGCAGTTTTCTCGGATTGGCTAGCTATTACCGAAAGTTCGTTAAAGACTTTTCGAAGATATCTGGTCACTTAACTAAGCTAACAAAGAAGCATTCTAAGTTCAAATGGACTCAGGAAAGTGAGGAGGCTTTCGAAGAGCTAAAGTTAAGATTAACGACAGCTCCAGTGTTAACCATCATTGATGGCAACCAGGATTTAAAAGTCTGGACTGATGCGTCTAGAGAAGGCCTTGGAGCAGTGTTAATGCAAAGAGGTCAAGTGATTGCTTATGCTAGCCGCCAACTGAAACCACACGAGAAAAACTATGTAACTCATGATCTTGAGTTATTGGCTATCATATTCTCTTTGAAAATCTGGAGACACTATCTTCTGGGCGAGAGATTTGAACTGTTTACAGATCACCAGTCGTTAAAGTATCTGTTCACTCAGAAAGACCTGAACTTGAGGCAGCAACGTTGGCTGGAGTTTCTTGCAGCATATGACTTTGAAATTATATACACTCCAGGAAAAGCCAATGTCGTGGCCGATGCGCTGAGTCGAAAGAATGTAATGATCGCCAGCTTTATTATCACGACATCCTTGATTGACAAAATATCTATTCTTCAGAAAGAGGATAACTTTATTAAGGATATGATTAAAAGGATTCAGAAAGGCGAACCCTCGTGTTTTCAAATTGATAACGACGAGACCTTGAGATTAAAAGGAAGGATTTGTGTTCCTGACATCCCAGAGTTAAAAAGGGAAGTGTTAGACGAGTGTCACAAGTCCAAGCTGAGTATCCATCCTGGCGTAGCCAAAATGTATAACGATCTCAAAAGAACATTCTGGTGGAAGGCTATGAAAAGAGACGTTTCAATATATGTTAGCCGTTGCCCTACTTGCCAGCTAGTCAAGAGTGACCAACAGAAATTGGCTGGACTATTGCAACCACTAGAAGTTCCTGGTTGGAAGTGGGAACATATTTCTATGGATTTTATTGATGGTTTGCCCAGAACCAGAAAGGGGAATGACAGTATTTGGGTGATCGTAGATCGCTTCACGAAGACCGCCCATTTTATACCTGTCAAATCAAATAGAACCGCCCAGAGTCTGGCGCAGATTTACTTCAGGGAAATAGTGAGACTGCATGGAGTGCCGCTCAGTATAGTAAGTGATAGAGATACAATATTCACTAGCAAATTCTGGGAAGCATTTCAAGTCGAGCTAGGAACGAAGTTAAACTTGAGCACCGCTTATCATCCTCAGACAGACGGTCAGACTGAGAGGGTGAATCGCATTTTAGAAGATCTATTGCGGGCTTGTGTTATAGATTTCGGTGGATCATGGGAAGACAATCTGCATTTGGCTGAATTTTCTTATAATAACAGCTACCAGGCGAGTCTGACAATGTCGCCATTCGAAGCATTGTATGGTAGACCGTGCCGATCTCCTGCTTGTTGGGTCGAGCCTGGAAATAGACTTGTGTTAGGGCCTGATATGATTCGAGAAGCTGCCGACAAAGTCGATTTTATTAAAAAGCGATTACTCGCCGCTCAAAGCCGACAAAAGAGCTATGCCGATAAAAGAAGAAGAGATATATCCTTCGAAGTTGGCGACTATGTATATTTGAAAGTATCGCCGATGAGAGGAGTTATCCGGTTCGGTAAAACTGGAAAGCTAGCACCCAAATTCATTGGTCCGTTTCCTATTCTGGAACGGATTGGGACTCTCGCTTATAGGGTCAAACTGCCAGACTGGTTGCCTGGAGTGCATGATGTATTTCATATATCTCAACTTCGAAAGCACGTTCATGATCCAGACTTGATCGTGGAAGAAGCAGCTCAGCAGGACATTGAAATTACTCCAGAATTAGCTGTGAGGCGTGAGCCGCTAAAGATTATCGGCAAAGAAACCAAAGAGCTGAGGAACAAGAAGGTTCACTTAGTCAAGGTACAATGGAGTGGAGATCCGCGAGATTGTACTTGGGAAACTGAGGAGAGCATTCAGAAAGCTTATCCTAGATGCCGAGTAGATATCTCTGATTGACTTTGGTGCAAGGTACATTTAACCTACTTTGCATTACCTTTTAATTCTCTATTCTGTTGCTATTTTCTTCCCATGGATGTGCATTGTTTATTCTATACTCAGAATATTAAAAACAAATTGGTTGTTGTATTGTGGGATTGTAGATTTATCAAACCACTTTCGACTTTATTCCTTTTCGGGGACGAAAAGTTTTAAGTGGGGGAGATTGTAACGACCCAGAAAATCTGAACCAATTTAAAATTTTTAAATTGGCTAAAATAATGGATTTTAAATATTTAAAATAAATATTTTAAGTAATGGCGATGAAAACTGAGTTGAATCGACATTTAAAAACCAATATAATTAAATATAATTATATATAGAATTGAAAATAGCGCGGTAGTTCGAAAATTCGATTTCTAATTTCAAATGAATATACAGAATTCAATATAAGTCAGAATTGAACGAAACAAGAAATATTTGAATCTGTATAACTATATCTTTATAACGAAGTTAACAAACTGAGATTTCATCTTAGAAATGATAAGATATGTCCAGTTTAAAATTAGAAATAGTCGCTGTGGAATTTATATATATTTATATATATATATAAGGCCCTTAAAAAATGGATATTTTGCAAATGACCTCGGATTTCGACGAAACCACTTTTGTTAGATCCGTAGTGTCAAGTTATTGCTAGGTTTCAAATTTCATAATTTTTCGAATCAATATGTGAGCGTGGCAAAAGAAAACGCGTTTGACCAGTTTCCGTTGATTTTAATCGAATGGAAATTGGCCATTTTTCAAACGGCCTCAGAATTTGACGAAACTAGTTTTGTTAGGACCGTATCGTCAATACGAAGCTAGAAAATATTTTTCTGGAATTTTTCTAGTCAGTATGTGGCCCCGGTAATTTGAAATGTACGTTTAAAATTCAATATAGTGATTTAAATTGTAAATTTCAACAGAAACTGATTGTAACGATCAAACCAGCTTGCGATACATATCCCATTGTGTTCGAAATGGGGGTAAAACGCTATGGACGACAGGCGGTGGACCTCGTTTCGAGGTCATATATAAAAGTCAACCCTAGTGCAAATTTAAGTAATAAAAAAATAAAATAAAATAATAAAAAAATAAACTTCTCCCCTTTTCTTCTGCCTTGGCCCCCCCCCCCCCCCCGTTCATTTATCAGTGAAATAAAAAAAAAAAAAAAAAAACCTAGGAACTAAATCAAGCCGCCGCCCGATCCTGGAAGCCACCGCCGAACCCTTCGCCGAAGCCCCTGACGATCGAGCCGCCGACCAATCTCCTCCCACCGAGCGACACCTCGGAGCCCCCACCACCCTCGCAGATCGAAGCAGCCCTCGTCGAACCCCTGAACCACCGTCACCTCCGAACGCCACGAGCCACCGCCGACCAATCTTCTCCTCCCCTTCGCATACCTAGGTGAGCGTTTAATTTGATTTTATTTTTATTTTTGATTTTTGTTTTGTTTTACAGAATGTATAAACTGTTTTCTTTTTTTTTTATATATGAATTATAAAACTGATTTTCGTTTTAAGTTTTTAAAACAGAATTTTTAAAAGAAGAAACTTATGAAAACTGTTTTTTTTATAAAGTTTTAAAAACTGTTTTTAAAAAGAAGTTAAAACAGAAATTTATAAAAAAAAAAAAAAGATTTTAAAAACTGCATGTTTTTAAAAAGAAGTTAAAACAGAAATTTATAAAAAAAAAAAAAAGATTTTAAAAACTGCATGTTTTTAAAAAGATTTTAAAACAGAAATTTTTAAAAAGAAGTTGAAACAGAAATTGTTTTAAAAGAAATCAAAACAGAAATTTAAAAAGGAGATTTGAAAATTGTTTTAAAAGAAATCAAAACAGATTTTTTAAAAAGGAATAATATAAAAACTGCATTTTTTAAAAAGTAAAAACTGCATTTTATAAGAAGTAAAAAAACTGCATTTTTTAAAAAAAAAATAAAATAAATAAAAACTGCATATTTTTTTTTATAAAAAGTAAAACTGCATTTTTTTTTAATAAAAGAAAAAAACTGCATTTTTGATAGATGAGAAAAAAAACTGCACTTTTAAAAAGAATAGAAAAAACTGCATTTTTCTAAAAGGAAAAAATTGCATTTTTGAAAGAATAATAAAAATATAATCTTTATATTTAATAGCGAAGTCAAAATGCAATCTATATTTATTGAATAACATAGTAAAATTCGATTTTTACCTATGTAGAGGATACAGTCAACAAAAGCAACAACAAGGCGAAGTAGACGAAGTTTCTATTAAGGAAATCAATCGTGTGAGTGGATAGCTATTGGTGAGGATTTCTCACTCTTCAACTCCTTTTTATAAATATTATATATGAGTTGAAAATGAACTGCTATATATAAATATCTATATATATATATATACGCCCCTCGTCCACAAACCATGGACGATATTTATTGGTTGAAATTGTGGTGAAAATTGAATGATTGTTTGGGATTGTTTGTGATGGATATTGGTTGATTGTGGTTGAAAAATACCCGTTTGTGGTTGTGAAATATTTGGTTGAAACCACTTAGGATTAGTTTGTGGAAATGAATAAAAATATATACATGCCGCCTGCGTGCGAACTAGATGCATGTTTCCCATTGTCAAAAACCGCGAGGTTTTAAGGTAGAGCGAGGAGCCGTACTAGGGACGGTGCCGGTGTAACTACCCTGCCGTTATGCTGCCGAAATTTTGAGAAATATTTGTGTGTTTGAATTATTTTCATATGCTTAAAACTATAGAAAACATTCATGTGTTGAATTGATATTCATTCGTTGTTTAGAAATTCATGTGTTGAATGGTATTCATATTTTGAAATAAATAGTTCGATAATAAAAATCACATTTTTATCGATATCTAAAAACTATAGAAAACATTCATGGGTTGAATTGATATTCATTCGTTGTTTAGAAATTCATGTGTTGAATGGTATTCATATTTTGAAATAAATAGTTCGATAATAAAAATCACATTTTTATCGATATCTAAAAACTATAGAAAACATTCATGGGTTGAATTGATATTCATTCGTTGTTTAGAAATTCATGTGTTGAATGGTATTCATATTTTGAAATAAATAGTTCGATAATAAAAATCACATTTTTATCGATATCTAAAAACTATAGAAAACATTCATGTGTTGAATTGATATTCATTCGTTGTTTAGAAATTCATGTGTTGAATGGCATTCATATTTTGAAATAAATAGTTCGATAATAAAAATCACATTTTTATCTATATATAAAAACTATTGAAAACATTCATGTGTTGAATTGATATTCATTCGTTGTTTAGAAATTCATGTGTTGAATGGTATTCATATTTTGAAATAAATTGTTTTATGATAAAAATTCTATTTTATCACCTACATGAACTATATAGAAAAAAATAGTGTTTCGAAATGAGTTGTTTTACAATAAAAAATCACATTTTTGTTGTATGCATAAATCGTTAAAATATGAAGTGTTAAAAATAGCCACTTGTTCAAAATAAACATAGATGAGTTGAAATATTCATTAATTAGCTAATGAAAGGATTTGCACCTATTTATGTAACATTAGAATGAATGGTGTTTTTAAACCAAATAGAAATCGAATATGAAATCGAATAGAAAATGAAAAATGATATGAACTGTATACATATGTACATGCAATATTCTTTGAACAGGTTATAGCAAAGGGGCTAGAGAAGAGGAATAAAATTTTGTGCCCGACAAATAGGTACACATATACTGATTTGTTTGGGTGATGATTTTGAGCCTGATTGGCTAGCCGCTTGGCTTTTTCTTTTTCTTTTTGAGATTAGAAGGACCGGGACGCTATTTGCGATTTCCCGACGCTCCCGGTGCAGGGGAGGTTATGGCGAAATTTCTCCAAAATTTAAGGAGTTAGAAAATTTTTGAAGTGAAAACGATATAGAAATCATTGAATGAACTATATTTATATAACTATATAAATATAAATAAAATTAAAACGAAACGAGGCCGTGCAGTTCATATTTTGAAACCGTGATTTCAAACGACTAGTACGGGAAATCCGACCATTGGATTTTCCCGAAATCTCAACCGTCGGGTTCGCCTTGGAATAATCTTTCCAACGGCACCAACCTTGTAAAAATCCAACGGTTGGATTGTCTGGAATGTTTAATTCAAATTTGAAGAAAAACAGCGCCAGAATCGATTTTATTTATATATAAATATAAATGGAATTATATTTAATCGAATAACGACGCTGCAGTTCGTATTTTGAAATCGAAATTTCAAACGATTGTACCGGGAGATCCGACCGTCGGATTTTCCCGAAACTGGAACCGTTGGGTTCGTTTTGAAAAGACCTTTCTAATGATGTAAATTTTGTGAAGATCCAACGGTTAGATTTTCAGATATGTGTAAATCAAATCTGAAGAAAAACAGCGCCACGGCCGCCTTATGGCCCGAAGCGTCGTTTTGAATAAAATGGCTATTTTAAAATAAATAAAAATAGCGATAAATAGTTATAAAATATCGTAAGCGATATGGAGTGGAAATAAACTGAATTTGCTTGATTTATGTGATGTTTGATGGTTGAATGGGTTTGGTGTGAAAACTATATAAAGAACACAATTGGTGTTGTCGAATAATTTAACCATTGAAATAAATCGATTGGAAATTCTAAATATACGTGAATTATTTGAAAAGGCCGAGTTAATTCTCATTTCGAATAATCGATCGACGATTGAAAGTCGAAGATGAAGACGATGGTCGAAGACCGGAGATCTTCACCTCGTTTGGATGGTAACCGAGGTCCTGATTGGGAGGCATCCCGAAATATGGATAATGAGTGGTGATCGTTCAGACGTACGTGTTGATCGAAGGGTTTGCGAGGTATTTAGTGCCTCCGGTTTCGTTCAGACCCAGAACGGACTTGTAAATGGACTGTGTGTCCGACATTGGAATTTGTTCTGTGTGATTGATAGCCATCAGTGCACGGTGTGAATTGCCTGTGTGGCATGCTAAGATGCAGTGATCAGGACTTCTGTTGAAAAGCAAAGTCTTGTGGTGATGATCAAAGCACCGCCTGTGTGGCGTAGCTTTGTGTATAACGTGAATTCGTGAGCCTCACATCCCGGTATGAACCTAAAACGGGAGAAGGACCTCAGGGAGGGCATGCGTTTCTTTCTAGCTAGGGTGGTGTCAGTGACCTACCAGCCCTGACATTTATATACTTTTCACCTATGTGGTTGTTGCTGTTGCGAGGCGCCTCGGTTTGATCGGACGATCCGGGTCCGATGGAGTCATTCGTTGGCTCGTTTACGCCCCAAAGGGCGGAGGAACGTATTGTTCAGGCACTATAATTCACTCCGTGTGGACCGGCCCTGTCGCTCCAAGGGGCAGTTGCGGCTGTTCCGGAGACATGGGCTAGATTGTCTCGAATTCGGTAAGGACTATCTTTTGCCTTGGTTCATGACGGAAATCCAATTTCCAAATACGACACCGTGCGGTTTTGATTGTATACCTATATATGGCGACATAGTGGTATGGGGCATTAATGCCGTCTATGATTGATAGTTATGATTTGAAGTTGTTTTCAAAACATATAAACACTAGCAATAATATCAAATGCCTTTGTTTTATTCGTATCAAGCATATTTTGGCCGTTATAAGGTAAAACTCTATCCTCCGGTTTGCGTTGCATTGTGTGATGGGAACTGAGTCTTATAATGGCTTCATTTTTAGAAAAAGCATAGCGATGTTTAAAAGAAAGATCTGTTTTAAAGCACTGGCAATCCAATGGAGAAAACCCGTTCCACGAAAGTGGCGTGGTCCTGTGATTAGCCAATCATATATATGTGTTGAGTGGATTTCTCATACCAGTCCCATGACTGACTCGTAGTTTGTTTCACTCTCAAACTCGGGTGCCCCTTTTTCCACACGGGCAGCCTTGTATTCAGGTTTAGCTGGTTCTTTCTGGATAGCTGGAGCTGAAGATGGATTCTATCATTTATTTCTTTTTATGCTGTTCAGCTCCTATTGTACATATTTTGTTTATTTCCGCTGTAGACATTTATGTATAGCTGAACTGTATTTGTACTAAGTAAGATCCTGTATACTGTGTAACTCTGATGATTACTTTTATCCAGTATATTTTGTTGTTCATTCTGGTGTATTTATTTATTTCTGTTCTGCTATTATCTGTTTCTGTGTTATATTCCAAAAGATAACCTTGTTTCCGTGAGAACGGGAAATCGGGTCGTCTCACAATCTCACCATCCAATTAATTTCTCATATCAATTCTATATGCTTTGTTGATTGAATTGTTTGGATCAAGCGCCCTTTTTTTTATTGAGATTGACTTGGATTCCTCTCTTTTTCGCCCCAAGCACTAATATAAGATTGAGTTTGGCTTACATTCGAAGGAGGTAGTGGAATATCTATTTGTTTCCTCCTCTTTTCGGCCTCCGCCAACTCCTTTTGAAATTCACTTAAAAGTTCGGGAGTGACTTTTGAATAAACCGCAACTCCAAACCCTTTAATCTTCAACAAATGTGCTTTCACCCTTGAATATGAACCCGTGAATTCATTATTACAAAACTTGCATCCAAATTTATTATTTATGCCTCTTTCTTTTAATTTTACAACTTTTGTAACATGCTTCCATAAACTATATTCAACGTCACTTTGTTGACTTAGAGAAGCTTCCATATTGTAGTTGAATTGGTAGATGAAGTATTTTCCATAACTATAAGAGTTAATTAAAAAAAATCAGCGCAAAAAAAAAAATTTGTTGCTACAAAACACTGTTTACAATATCAATGCCTAAAAAAATTGTTTGCAATATCAGTGCCTAACTTAGTTAATAAAAAAAAGATCAGTGCCTAAAAAAAACTACTACTTCAAAAAATATCAGTGTCTCAATAAAAAACTTCTTCCTTGAAATGGCTAAGAGGGCTCACTGGCTCAGCAAAATTTAAAAAAAATTGTTTTACATTGAGTCATTGACTGAACCCAACCATCAATATAAAAACAAACGAAGCCTGCGATGAGGTGAAAACAAATCGATGCCCTTAGTATATATAGTTCGATGCTCGATGCCCCTAAAAAACATACCAACCAACGACGAGGAGGAGATCGAGAACGGTGAGGCGAGAAGGAGGAGGGTGGTCAGATCAAGGCGAGGTACGGAAGGCGATGAAGTTGAGGCGACGAGGGCAAAAGCAACGAGGAGCTGTAGAAATTAGGGCTTCACCGCTTCAGACTTCGCTTTCTATTTAAAATTGAAGAATCCGTAATTGTTGAAAGTCAATCGGTATGGAAACTTAAGTCATGAAAAATATTAGTTATTTTCCCCTGCGGCACCCCATTTTAAGTATCCCGCCGCACTCATTTCTGAAAATACGGGGACACGTCGCGTGGCGCACCCCGTACGTATTTTGCTGCACCCCAGCACGTATCGGTGAGTAGTTCTTCGCATAACTGAAGCGCCCCTTCTTTGTAGCTTATCAATTAATTAATATTTAATTGGAATTGAAATGTAAGTTGATTGTGGGTTTATCATGAACTATGTTTTAAACACATTTTTTCTTTAACCCAATTAACAGTGAAAATATGATTTGGAGTTTGTAAATCTTTTTATTGAGATTTAATGGAATTTTCCAAAGTAAAGTTTTCCAATTTAATAGCATAGATTGGAATTGAATGGAATTCGATTTAATAATAGTTGAAATTAGCTTCTGTGAATGAAGGCCGTTACTATATATGTAATTCAAAATGGCTTTGTCGTTATTCCACTTATAGTATTGATTTAATACAGAAGTTTATATCGATTAGATATTGATCTGATTTCCGTGAAGATTCCATTTTGATGGAAGAAGATTTTGGGTTTATCATGAACTATGGTTTAAATGACATTTGTTCTTTAACCCAGTTAAAGACAGGATTTATTTCCTAAATTTGAATGATCATTAGGTAATGATTTTTGGAGATTAAAACCGAGTGGGTTTTTAATAAATCTTTAAGTAGATTAAAATGAGAATGAGATAATCAAATTTATCGAATTCATGAAATGACCGAGAATGGAGTACCACCAATTTTACTCTAGGTGATAGTTAAATCTTTAATTAGATTTGAACGTGAAATGGTAATTAAATTTACCGATAACACAGTGGGTGTTAGATATGGAGTACTACCAGTTTTGCTCCATGGGATGAATAACTTGGGATTGGGATAATAAAAGAAATGATTACTTCGGTATGGCTCGATAATCCTGACTAATTTTATAAACCTTAATTTTGTTTTGAATTGTTAAAGGATAAAATAAAATCTTTTGAAATTGATATCCAAAGGAAGATTTAAGTATAAGTTTAAAAGAATTTATCTCTGATAAAATTAAGGGGAACCTTTCCATAAAGATGTGAACATTCAAATAAAAGAATATTTTAAATTGGAATGAGGCATATGTTGTGTTTTTACAGCACTTGATTATTGACTATAAAATACGCAAGTTATTCGAAAAGACCGGGTTTATCCCGTTCTGGATAACTGATATGTCGACTAAAAGTCGACGATGAAGACGGTGGTTGAAGACCAAAGTTCTTCACATAAGGATGATTACTGATGTCTTGATTGGGTGGTACACCCAAGACAAGGTAATAAGTAGTGATCGTCCAAACGTACTTGGAGATCAACCGGATATGCGAGGACCTCTCTCCTGAATTGGACTTATGGGACGATGAATAAGGTGCCTCCGGTTTCGTTCAGACACAGAACGGACTTGTAAATGGATGTGTGTCTGACATTAGATTTCATTCCATGTTGATTGATTTCTATTTAATATATATCTGTTTGGTGGCGGAGAATTTATTCTCTTGCTTAACAACCTTCTCTAAGACGTACGAGCTTAGAGGTTATATATTGATAGACATTAGTTGTATGACATGAATTGTCAGCGTGGCATGCTAAAATTTAAATGATAAAGGCTTTTGCTGAAAAGCATAGTCTTGTGGATAATGACCAAAGCACGGCTTTAAGTAGCGCAACTTTGTGTATAGTGTTAATTCGTGAGCCTCATACCTCGATATGAGTCAAAAACGGGATGAGGACCTCAGGGAGAACACGACGTTTATTTCTAGCTAGGACTGGTGTCATGTATGGAGACTAGACAATTTTACTTATGTGGATGATGGATAGCGAGGCACCTCAGATATATTGGTCGCTACTGGCCAAGTGATAGGTCACTGCTTTGTATTTTAATCTCTGATATTATTTTACTTCCGTTAAGTAATATTTATTCATACCCTAATATATTCTTGTACCCTGATGTAAATTGTTGTAATAGCAATGAGATGTTCTTTTGTTTGTGTTCCGATGAGTGTTGTTCTCAAAGCAGTCCGTTGTTTCCCGTCTCTTCGGAGACCGAGGGATTTCAGACCGTTACATTACAATTAAATATGAATGCAAATTTTTCAAGGAGATAACCCCAAAACTTACTGGAAGATCTATATGACCTGTCATTAATCGTACCATATTATAAGGTGTGACTTCTCCTTTCAGACACACCATTCCATTATGGTGTTCTAGGTGGAGTGAGTTGTGAGACAATTTCACACTCTTTTAGATAGTCATTAAATTGTTGGCTTAATTATTCTCCCTTGTCTGTTTGAAGAGTCTTTATATTTTTTCCAAATTGGTTTCAAACTTATTTTTTTCATTATTTGAACTTTTTAGAGGATTCTGATTTGTGTTTCATAAGACACACAATCATATCTACTGATGTCATCAGTAAATGTAATAAAGAAATAAAAACCTAACTCTAGCTTATGTACTCATCTGTCCACTTTTATCATTATGTATGAGGCCCAATACGTACTACTCCTTCACTTTGTCAAATGAAAGGCAATTTAGTCATTTTTCCTAATAAACAAGATTATCATTCTTCATATAATTCGAAATCAAACGACCTTAAAATTCCATCATTATGGAGTTTTGATATGTATTTCTCGTTTAAATGGCCCAACTGATAATGCTGAGGTATGTTGGATCATTAGATTTAATCCATCCAATATTTGTATTATAATAAATCATATTAGATTTAAAGATTCATAACATCGTTAACTAATTGCATATTTCCATTAGATATTTCATTTAAATAAAATGAACAACAATTGTCCTTTTATTACAAATGAAATTCAAACTTGTCTAAACAAGATACATAATAACATTTATTTTAAATGGAAATTTCATACTAACAATATTTTAATTCTTCAATTAAGCCAGTGATTAGAGAAAAAAGCAGTTCCGTATGTATAATACAACGACATTTGCATTATTTCCTTTCATAAGTCCACTTCTTCTTTGTTGGATTTCTACTCCTTTGGCAATTCATGCAAATTCACATACATATATGTGATCTGTATCTCTAGATATAAGTAGATGGATATGTACTTATACATTACTTGGTTGAAGTCATATATAATGGTCTGAAATCCCCCAATCTCCGAAGTGACGGAAAAGGCCGGATTGAGTTGAGAACACAGCAAATCAGAATGAAAACGACATAACCTTCATTGTTATTACAACAATTACATCAGAGTACAAGATTATAATAGAGTATGAATAAGGATACACATTTGATAAATATCATAGATTCAAATTACAAAGCAGCGGAAAAATAATACATAACACAATTGAAAGAAATACACGGATACCAAGCTTTCCAAATATTGCTTCAGCTGTAAATCCAGGATCCTGTAAAATGAAATCTGCAAAACCAAAACTACTAGTTGCCCGTTTTGAAAATAGGGGCACCCAGAGTTTAGGTTAAAACAATAAACTCCAGTTCAGTCATGGGACTGGTGTGAGAACTAAAACAGTTATTAGGTTGATTTTAAAGTTAGATAAATCAAGGGACCACGACGTATAACACGTAACAGGTTTACCCCCAAGAATACCAGTGCATAAAACAAACAGCGCAATGCTAATTAAAGAAAATGAAGCTATTACAAGACTCAGGTCCCATCACATAATGCAACGCAAGCCATAGGATAGAGTTTTACCATATAATAGCCAAACATGCTTGGTACGTTTTAAAAACAAATCATTTGATACTATTATAAGTGCATAGTGTTAAAAACAACTTCAAATATAAATGTATCAATCATAGATGGCATGGGTACCATATATCATGTCGCCATACTAGTTCTACAATTAAAACCGCACGATGTTGTAATGACCCGAGAAAATTTCAACGCTCGAATTTTCGACAATAATAGATAAACCCGTATTACTCGCCAAAAATCCAAGTATCGAATCCTAAATTATCAATAGAAAGAAGTTAGAGGATGAGAAGTAGAAAGAAAGAAATATTAGAATAGGAGAAATAAGAAGAATAATACATCAAAATCTCGTAGCGGAACAAATAAAATATAATATCAAATCTTTTTACAAAAATAAACTGTATATACATACCAATCATCAGAGTACAACAGATATATGTCACAACGCAAAATAACTTTATATAACTACGGTGAAGCCTCCTGCTTCCAGCTCCTGAAACTCCAAGCGAAAACCTAACTTGGAAATACACTCGGTCTGACCCGAGCACATTCAAAGCAAAGCAAAATTCACCGGGTCAGTCTGAAGTACTTTCAGTGATAAATTCACAGCACAAACAATCTTGTTTAACTTTGCAAAATCGATTTACGAAACAAAAGGATAATAGTAAGACCAACCCACACATAAACACGAATGGTTTTTACCTTACTGTAACCCAAAATGTTTTTGAAATCATAACTAATTCTGATAATATAATAGTGTCTAAATACAAATAGATAACAATCTAGCAGAACGCTTGCATCTCACGCTCCACATATATAGTATACTATCAAAACTGTGGGCGCTTATTGGAGATTGGATTCTGTATGGAACCACCTTCAGATAATGTATCTCTAGAGGCGAATACACTGGGTTCAAAAAGAACGTCTTGCAACCCGGCCCACACATGACCGACCACTCATTTCGCTTGAGTGTATCGAGTGTATATCACCAACGGCTGAGATCCGCAACCGTTTCCTGAAAAGGGACAGCATCGATAGATTAAAGAAGCAAAAGGAATTTCTCTAGATAGGTGATTATACACCCTAATGGGAGCGACCCACATAGCCATGCTGCCTGTCCGATTTTTGTCATTTCCCGGTTGATGAGGCCTGAGTTCAGAACACATCTGTTCATGTAACGACCCGG
The DNA here is from genome assembly GCA_030737875.1 of Allium sativum. Classification (NCBI taxonomy): domain Eukaryota; kingdom Viridiplantae; phylum Streptophyta; class Magnoliopsida; order Asparagales; family Amaryllidaceae; genus Allium; species Allium sativum. The sequence continues at coordinate 920,796,757 of CM060926.1, read as the reverse complement.
AAAATCTGAACCAATTTAAATTTTTGAATTGGCTAAAATAGTGGATTTTAAATATTTTAAATAATAACAATGAAAAGTGAATTTGAATCAACGTTTGAAAACGAATATAATTATTTTGAATTATAAACAAGGCCTGAAAAGGCGCGGTAGTTTCAAAATTTGAATTCAAACTTCGACAGACTGTACCGGGTGCAAAACAAAACGGATTTGAGTGAAACCAAAAATATTTAAATCTGTTAGCAAATACCTTTCTAACGAATCTGAAAAATTGAAGTTTCATAGCGGGAAGCAAAAGTTATGGCCAAATGAATTTTTAGAAAGGTCGCTATGGAATATATATAGCCCGTGAAATTGGCCATTTTGCAAACGACCTCGGAATTCGATGAAACCATTTTTGTTGGATCCGGGATGTGAAGTTATTGCTAGGTTTCAAATTTTATAATTTTTGAAGCTAGTATGTGAGCGTGATAAAGGAAAACGTGTTTTGGTCAATTACAGTTAAATTGGATCGACCAGAAATGAATTACAAATAGTCTCAGAAGACGAAACTAGTTTTGTTGGGACCGTATCGTCAAAACATAGCTAGATTTATTTTTTTGGAATTTTTCGAATCAGTTTGTGGCCCTGGCAAATTGAAATGTACGTTCAAATCGAATATCGAAAGTTTTATACTTTAATTTGAAGGAAAACTGACTGAAACAGTCGAATGGGCCTACGAAACATATCCCATTGTGTTCGGAATGGGGGTAAAACGCTAGGGACGACAGTCGTTGGGTTTGAATTGATGTTCGTTGGTGAAAGAGGGTATTTTTGGATTTTAAAAATTTATAAATATATGAAAAAATATATCATTGGCCCAGATATTTTTCTCTCTCCCCGATAATATTGCGATCGACGACGGAAAGGTGTTCATCACTTCCCGTTCATTTTCTGATCAATCCACGCAAAATTAGCCCCTCCTCCAGTTGAGGATTTTGTAGAGCTCCTAGAGATCTTCAAATCCATATAAAGTTTGGAATTTTTCGTGGCCTGTGGAGTGAGAATCGAGCTCGGGAAGTTCAGACATTTTCGACGCCGCCCCACCTGCCTCAGGCGAACGAACGCCTCCCCCCTTCAGGCCTAGGCATGCCTCTCCTCCCCCTTCGACGTGCGAAGGCTGATCGACGAATAGCTACACGGATTCGAAGAAAAATCCAAACCTAGTTTTGAACGAAACAACTGAGGTACGGCCTTGTTTATTTTCAACAGTTTTAACACCTTTAAACCGTTGCAAACTTTGAAAAATCATATCTTTTCGTGTGTTGACGAAATTCAGTGAAACAAGAGACAATGGACTCGCGTGGATGTCTTCTACCTTCTAGAAGAGACCACCTATTTTTCTGAGCCTTCTGCTATTTTTGGTGGAGTGAAACCCAATGTGAGATTTCTAATTTATAAACGATATGGAAAACGACGATGTATAAATTATATAGTCGATGTATGAGTTATATAAGCGTTGTACACCTCTTGTAATAGCGTTGTATAAGTTGTACACTCGATGTATAAGTTGTATATGTGTTGTAAAAATTATATACGTGTTGAAATAGAAGTGAAATGCTATATATATATATATATATACGCCACTCGTCCACAAACCATGGACGATATTTATTGGTTGTGATTGGTGTGAAAATTGATTGATAGCGAATGGTTGATCAGAATTGTTTGTGGTTGATATTGATTGATTGTGGTTGAAAGATACCCATTTGTGGTTGAGAAATATTTGGTTGAAACCACATAGGATTAGTTTGTGGAAATGAAATAAATATACATGCCAACTGCGTGCGAACTAGATGCATGATTCCCCATTGTCAAAAGCTGCGAGGCTTTAAGGTAGAGCGAGGAGCCGTATTAGGGACGGTCCCGGTTTTAACTACCCTGCCGTTATGCTGCCGAAATTTTGAATAATATTCATGTGTTAGAATTATTTTCCTATGTTGAAATTATATTCGTCTGTTGAGTAGAAAACCTTCATGTGTTGAATAGAAATTCATTCGTTGAATCATATTCATGTGTTGAATGGTATTCGTGTTTTGAATAAATTGTTTTAACTATATAAAAATCACATTTTTACTCTATTTATGTAAACTATAGAAAACCTTCATGTGTTGAATCGATATTCATTCGTTGAATTGAAATTCATGTGTTGAATGGTATTCGTGTTTTAAATATAAAAGTCACCTTTTTATCTATATATATAAATTATAAAAAACCTTCATGTGTTGAATCGATATTCATTCGTTGAATTGAAATTCATGTGTTGAATGGTATTCATATTTTGAAATAAATTGTTTTATAATAAAAATCCCATTTTTATCATCGATATGAACTATATAAAATAATCTTGTTTTGAAATAAATTGTTTTATAATAAAAATCCTATTTTTATCACCTATATTAACTATATAAAATAGTCGAGTTTTGAAATAAATTGGTTTACATTAAAAATCACATTTTTATTATATACATGAATTGTTAAAAATAGTGAAGTGTTGAAATAGAAGACAGTTAGATAAAAATATCATTTTTATCAAATGTATGAAAATCATATAGTTTTGAAATCGAAGAATCGATATATATATATATAAATAGAATTGAAATATATCGAATAACGATGCTGCAGTTCGTGTTTTGAAACCGTGATTTCAAACGATTAGACCGGGAGATCCGACCATCGGATTTTCCTGAAATTGCAACCGTTGGGTTCGCTTTGGAAATATCTTTCCAACGGCACCAACTTTGTAAAATTCCAACGGTTGGATTATCTGGAATGTTTAATTCAAATCTGAAGAAAAACAGTGCCAGAATCGATTATATATATATATAATTATATTAAATCGAATAACGACGCTGCAGTTTGTATTTTGAAATCGAAACTTCAAACGATCATACCGGGAGATCCGACCGTCGGATTTTTCCCGAAACTGGAACCGTTGGATTCGTTTTGAAAAGATCTTTCTAATGATGTAAATTTTGTGAAGATCCAATGGTTAGATTTTCAGATATGTGTAAATCAAATCTGAAGAAAAACAGCGCCACGGCCGCGTTATGGCCCGAAGCGTCGTTCTGAATAAATTAGCTATTTTAAAATAAATAAAAATAGCGATAAATCGTTATAAAATATTATAAACAATATGGATGTGAAATTTAGAAACTAACTGAAGGTTGGTTAAGTCGAATGGTTTCTTGGGTATTGATCTGATGTTGGTTTCGGCCTTCGGGGTTAATATTTGGGAAATCGTCCTCTTACTGATTGACGGTTAGTGACTAATGAATTGAAATGATGCGTAGTAGTGTTTGTGTAGAACTTGTTTATTATATACGCGAGTTTCTTAGAAAGACCGGGTTAATCCCATTCTGAATAACTGAATCGACGATAAGAAATCGAAGATGAAGACGGTGGTCGAAGACCGTAGATCTTCACCTCGTTTGGATGGTAACCGAGGTCCTGATTGGGAGGCATCCCGAAATATGGATAATGAGTGGTGATCGTCCAGACGTACATGGTGATCGATGGGTTTGCGAGGTATATAGTGCCTCCTGTTTCGTTCAGACCCAGAACGGACTTGTAAATGGACTGTGTGTCTGACATTGGATTTTATTCTGTGTTGATTGATCTCTATTAAATATACCTCCGTCTGGCGGAGGAGAATTTATTCTTTTGCTTAACGCCCTTTTTTGAAACGCATGAAATCAGAGGTTGTATATCGATGGACATCAGTCGCATGGCATGAATTGCTATTGTGGCATGCCTAAGTGGCAAATGATCAGGGATTCTGTTGAAAAGCAAAATCTTGTTGTGATGATCAAAGCACCGCCTGTGTGGCGTAGCTTTGTGTATAACGTGAATTCGCGAGCCTTACACCCAGGTATGAACCAGAAACGGGAGAAGGACCTCATGGAGGGCATGTGTTTCTTTCTAGCTAGGAGTTGTGTCGGTGTTTTTACACGGCCTGACATTTTACTTATGTGGATGATGGATAACGAGGCACCTCGGATATATCGGTCGATCCGGGACCGATGGAGTCATTCGTTGGCTCATTTACGCCCAATAGGGCGGGGAAGCATAGTGTTAAAGCATAATAATCCACATCAGTGGACCGACGCTGATGATCCAAAGGGTTGATGCGTTCCGATCCTGAGACATGGGCTAGATTGTCTCGAATTCGGTAAGGACTATCTTTTGCCTTGGTTCAGGACGAAAATCCAATTTCCAAATACGTGACTGTGCGGTTTTGACTGCATATATATATGGCGACATGATATATGGTACCCATGCAGCCTATGATTGATACTTATGATTCAAATTGTTTTTGAAACTTATAAACACTAGTAGTAATATCAAATGCTTTTGTTTTATTCGTATCAATCATATTTTGGCCATTATAAGGTAAAACTCTTTCCTCCGGTTTGCGTTGCATTGTATGATGGGAACTGAGTCTTATAATGGCTTCATTTTTATAAAAAGCATTGCGATGTTTAAAAGATTGATTTGTTTTAAAGCACTAGCAATCCGATGGAGTAAACTCGTTCCACGAAAGTGGCGTGATCCTGTGATTAGCCATATTTCAAATGTGTTGAGTAGATTTCTCATACCAGTCCCATGACTGACTCGTAGTTTGCTTCACTTTCAAACTCGGGTGCCCCCTTTTCTACACGAGCAGCCTTGTATTCAGGTTTAGCAGACTTTTTCTGGATAGTTGGAGCCGAAGATGGATTCTATCATTTATCTCTTTTTATGCTGTTCAACTCCTATTGTACATATTTTGTTTGTTTTCCGCTGTAGACATTTATGTATAGCTGAACTGTATTCGTACTAAGTATGATCCTGTATACTGTGTAACTCTGATGATTACGTTTATTCAATGTATTATTTGTGCATCATCTGGTGTATTTATTTAATTCTGTTCTACTATTATTTGTTTCTTTTTTATATTCCAAGGATTACCCTTGCCACCGTCAGTACGGGGTTTGGGGTCGTCTCATTTGGTATTAGAGCTTTGGTTAAGCTTAGTTCTGGAATATAACATATTAACGAACTCGTCAGAAATAGAACCAGTAGTGTTCTAGGACGAGTAACTCATTACAGATAGGATCAATAATATCCTAGTATGAGTAGCAGAATGAAATACACCCAGTAGACACATTTACATTTGAAGTATATGTTTCTATGTTTTAAAATATCTTTTCTGTGACCTGACACTTGATCTGCTATTTGCAGAAGTACTAGAAAATGAGTGTCAGAAACAGAAGGAATGTAGAGCCGGATATTGAGGCCCTATTAATCGAGTATCGAAATATGGGTGGAATACCGTTCTCTGGTGAAGAATCTATTATGAAGACACAGGCTTGGATTCGTTCTGCTGAAAAGATCTTTGAGGGTTTAAAGCTGAGGGATGACCAAAAAAGATTACTGGCATCCTAGGCACTCAAAGATGAAGCTTTGTTCTGGTGGGATTCAGTTATTGAAAATAATCCAGAAGGTGATATCACCTGGGACAGATTCAAAGTGATTTTCCTGGCAAGATTTACTCCTCCTGAAGTGATTGAGCGATTATGTGATGAATTCTCTTATCTGATACAAGGAGATATGACCATTCCAGAATATCATATGAAATTCAACGAACTTTCTCACTTTGCTCCCCATCTAATTCAAAATACAAGGAGAAAGAATCTGAGATTTATTAACGGGCTTCAAAGGAAATACCAGAATAAAGTAATGGGGCATGTAAAGCTTCCTTTTTCAGAAATGATTTATATGGCTTATCAGTATAAAGATCTCCTTAAGAAAGGCACGTTGCGCGACGAAGAGGAAGTCTGCTCTAGTAATAAAATTGAGTCTGAAACTGATCATCCTGAGGACAGTACAACGTCTGAGGTCAGTAAGAAGCCCAGTGCCAAGAGAAAAAGGGCTAAATCTGAGAAGGAACCAGTAACGACTGCCATATGCAATAACTGCCATAAGAAAGGGCATTTGCAGGGGAATTGCAAATCCTCGAAGAAACGAATAAAGAGTGGATCTAAATCTAAGGAGAATTTTCAAGAGAAAAGGAGTTGCAGTAAATGCCATCAGATTGGTCATCTTGCAAAGGATTGCTGGCTCTTAAAGAAGCCTGGAATGGTACAAGTGAATGAAGTGACAGAAACTTCAACACCCTCAGCTACTCAGGAAAGACCAGATGTATTAGAAGGCACGCTTACTGTCAAAGATATTCTAGTTAAAGTACTGTTTGACACTGGCGCGTCGCGAAGCTTTGTTGCGAGGAATGCAGCTAAGAAGCTGGATTTGAATTTGAAGAAGCTCAAGGAACCAATGACTGTTCAGAATCCGGTAGGGGGTTCCATTGATCTCAGTTGGGTTTGTGGAGTGCCGGTTTCTTTTTCTCGTTATCGGTTTCCTACCATCGCGGTCGTCATGAATTTTACAGAGTTTGATCTTATCTTGGGGTTAGACTGGTTGACCAAGTATGAAGCTGAGGTTAAATACGCCGACAGAGTCGTTAAGGCGAAGATTAAATCAGGTGATTATATAACTATTCCTTGTGAAGGTCAGAATGCTAATAGAAAAGACTTCTGGGCAGCTTTGGATGTTTCTCCTGTTCAAATAGAAAATATCCCTGAAGTCACAGAGAATATTCCTGACCTCATTAAAGACATCCCTGTCGTCAAGAACTATGCGGATGTGTTCGAAGAAGTTGTTCGCTTACCTTCACAGAGAGAAATAGACTTCAAGATTGCTTTGATTCCGAATGCAAGGCCGGTAGTTCACGCTATTCGAAGAATGTCCTTGAAAGAGAAAGAAGAACTTGACAATCAAACACGACAGCTAGTATGAAAGGGTCTGATCAGGCCTAGTTTCTCTGATTGGGGAGCAGCAGTGGTGTTTGTCCCAAAATCTGACGGTACTCTACGGCTATGTGTGGACTATCGTGATTTGAACAAGCAGACAATAAAGAACAAATATCCATTGCCGCGAATTGATGATTTATTAGATCGTCTGAATGGAGCACAAGTATTCTCAAGAATGGACCTAGCTACAGGCTTCCATCAACTTCGAATTGCCGAAGAGTGTGTTCCAATGACAGCATTCAGAGGTCCAGACTTATTCTATGAGTGGTTAGTAACGTCGTTTTGTTTATGTAACGCTCCAGCTTATTTCGTCGATCTGATGAATAGAGTGTTCAGAGGGGTTTTGAATAAATTTGTTCTGATTTTTATTGACGATATTATAATCTTCTCTAAATCAAAGGCCGAACATGAAAAGCATCTGGAACAGGTTCTAGAAATTCTAAGACGGAATGTAGTGAAAGCCAAACTGTCCAAATGCATATTCTGGCAAGATGAAGTGAAATTTCTGGGCCACGTAGTATCAAAAGAAGGAATTGCTATGGATCCAAGTAAAATCACAGCTATTCAAAATTGGAAACAGCCCAGTACTCCTATAGAAGTCCGCAGTTTTCTCAGATTGGCTAATTATTACCGAAAGTTCGTTAAAAACTTTTCGAAGATGTCTGGCCACTTAACGAAGCTTACAAAGAAGCACTCAAAATTCAAATGGACTACAGAAAGTGAAGAGGCTTTTGAAGAGCTAAAGTTAAGATTAACGACTGCTCCAGTGTTAACCATCATCGATGGCAATCAGGATTTGAAAGTCTGGACTGATGCTTCTAGAGAAGGTCTTGGCGCAGTGTTAATGCAAAGGGGTCAAGTGATTGCTTATGCTAGCCGTCAGCTGAAGCCACACGAGAAAAACTACGTCACTCATGATCTTGAGTTGTTGGCTATCGTATTCTCTTTGAAAATCTGGAGGCACTATCTTCTGGGTGAGAGATTTGAACTGTTTACAGATCACCAGTCGTTAAAGTATATGTTCACCCAGAAAGACTTGAATCTGAGGCAGCAACGTTGGCTGGAGTTTCTTGCAGCATATGACTTTGAGATTATTTACACTCCAGGGAAAGCCAATGTCGTGGCCGATGCGTTAAGCCGAAAAAATGAAATGATCGCCAGTTTTATTATCACAACTTCATTGATAGATAAAATATCTGCTCTTCAGAAGGATGATCACTTCATTTAGAAGATCAGAGAGATAATTCAACAAGGCGAACCCTCGAGTTTTCAAGTTGATAATGAGGGGATTCTAAGGCTGAAAGGACGAATTTGTGTTCCTAACGTTGCTGAGCTCCGAAAGGAAGTACTGGATGAATGCCACAAGTCAAAACTTAGTATCCATCCGGGAGTAAGCAAAATGTATAATGACATCAAATGCACTTTCTGGTGGAAGTCGATGAAGAGGGACATTTCTTTATATGTTAGCCGATGCCCTACTTGCCAGCTAGGTAAGAGCGACCACCAAAAACTAGCTGGATTGTTACAACCGCTAGACGTTCCAGGCTGGAAGTGGGAACATATTTCCATGGACTTCATTGATGGTTTGCCCAGAACCAGAAAAGGAAATGACAACATTTGGGTGATCGTAGATCGCTTCACGAAGACCGCCCATTTCATACCTGTCGGATCAAACAGAACTGCTCAGAGTCTGGCGCAGATATACTTTAGGGAAATTGTTAAGCTACATGGAGTGCTGCTCAGTATAGTCAGTGATAGAGATACAATATTTACTAGCAAATTCTGGGAGGCATTTCAAGTAGAGCTGGGAACAAAGCTGAACTTGAGCACCTCCTATCATCCTCAGACAGATGGTCAGACTGAGAGGGTGAATCGTATACTAGAAGATCTATTGTGGGCTTGTGTTCTAGATTTCGGTGGATCATGGGAAGACCATTTACATTTGGTTGAATTCTCAAATAACAATAGCTACCAGGCGAGCCTGACAATGTCACCATTTGATGCATTGTATGGTAGGCCGTGCCGATCTCCTGCTTGTTGGGTCGAACCCGGTAATAGACTTGTATTGGGACCTGATATGATCCGAGAAGCTGCCGACAAAGTCGATTTTATCAAGAAACGATTACTCACTGCTCAAAGCCGACAAAAGAGCTTTGCCGATAGGAGAAGAAGAGATATATCATTTGTTGTTGGCGACTATGTATATTTGAAAGTATCGCCGATGAGAGGAGTTATCCGGTTCGGTAAAACTAGGAAGTTGGCGCCCAAATTCATTGGTCCGTTTCCTATTCTGGAACGGATCGGAACTCTCGCTTATAAGGTTAAATTTCCTGATTGGTTGCCTGGAGTGCATGATGTATTTCACATATCGCAACTTCGAAAGCACTTTCATGATCCAGACTTGATCGTGAACGAAGCAGCTCAACAGGATATTGAAATTACTCCAGAATTAGCCGTGAGACGAGAGCCGCTCAAGATCATTGGCAAAGAAACCAAAGAACTGAGGAACAAGAAGGTTCACTTAGTCAAAGTGCAATGGAGTGGATATCCGCGAGATTGTACTTGGGAAACTGAGGAGAGCATTCATAAATCCTATCCTAAGTGTCGAGTAGATATCTCTGATTGACTCCGGTGCAAGGTACATTTACCATACTTTGCATTACCAATTAGATCTTTACTCTGTTGTTATTTTCTTTCCATGGTTGTGCATTTTAAATTCTATAGTCTGAATGATTTTAAAAGAGTATAGAAATTGATTAGTATATTTTTGAAAAGTTAAACACAATTTGATTGTTGTTTGTGTTGTGTGATAGTAGATTTGATTAATTAAATTATTAAAATGATAGTTAATTTAATCGATAATGGAATGAATAGTAGAATTTATTCGATTAAATTACACATTGAACTGATTAGAAAATAGATAGAGATATATACTTGTGCATTATATATGTTTGAACAGGGAAATGGATGGCTGTTGAGTAAAGATTTTATTTGCGTGCCCGACAAATAGGTAAACCCTAATGAGTTGGATGCGAAATATTATTATATCAACTCCTGTGAATGCCATTGGATGCGGAGTGCTAGTTGTTCTGTGTGAAACAATAAACATCGCCATAAGGATAGTAACAATTAATTTTGAACTACACTGCATGGCATACTTCTGAAGATAGGCATACTTCATCATATACCACATAAGCATTTGGAGCTTGTGTGACGAGGTGGAAGATTTACCATACGAGCGAGAGGCTTGTATGGCGATGACTATATTTTACAGGTTGAACTGATGACTGATATGGACTATTTAAATTGTAATGATTAAATTGCCAGATTAATAAAAACCCCACACGGGTCTGGAGTTGACAATAATCACGTCTCTCTAGTTATTAGATACGGCACATGGACTATTTATTTTCCACACGGGACGAGGTGACGAGGATTTATCCTCTGGAGCATTTAAAATACACACCGTCTCAGGCTTTGACAGGGTGACGAGAGTTTATTCTCTGGAGTTATTATCTATACACGCTCCCCTGTAAACACTAGAATATATCACTATAAATATGTGTATGCTTATTAGGATTTATTGGGTACCTAATACGGCCCAATAAATTTCCAGTACAAAGGAGGTTATGGCGAAATTTTTCGAAAATTCCGGGTGTTAGCCAAATTTTTGAAGAATTTGAAAATTCTCAGAAACTAAAAAGTTAGAGAATGGAAGCCAGATTGAACGTAGAGTTGATTAATCAAACCACTTTCGACTTTGTTCCTTTTCGGGGACGAAAAGTTTTAAGTGGGGGAGATTGTAATGACCCAGAAAATCTGAACCAATTAAAAATTTTTGAATTGGCTAAATTAGTGGATTTTAAATATTTAAAATAAATATTTTAAATAATAACAATGAAAAGTGAGTTTGAATCAACGTTTGAAAACGAATATAATTACTTAGAATTATAAACAAGGCCTGAAAAGGCGCGGTAGTTTCAAAATTTGAATTCAAACTTCGACAGACTATACCGGGTGCAAAACAAAATGGATTTGAGTGAAACCAAAAATATTTAAATTTGTTAGTGAATACCTTTCTAACGAATATGAAAAATCGAAGTTTCATAGCGGGAAGCAAAAGTTATGGCCAAATGAATTTTCAAAAAGGTCGCTATGGAATTTATATAGCCCGTGAAATTGGCCATTTTGCAAACTACCTCGGAATTCGACGAAACCACTTTTGTTGGATCCAGGATGTGAAGTTGTTGCTAGGTTTCAAATTCATAATTTTTGAAGCTGGTATGTGAGCATGGTAAAGGAAAACGTGTTTTGGTCAGTTACAGTTAAATTGGATCAACCAGAAATGGGCCTTTTTGCAAACAGTCTCAGAATTCGACGAAACTAGTTTTGTCGGGACTGTATCGTCAAAACATAGCTAGATTTATTTTTCTGGAATTTTTCGAATCAGTTTGTATCCCTGGCAAATTGAAATGTACGTTCAAATCGAATATTGAATGTTTTATACTTTAATTTGAAGGAAAACTGGCTGAAATAGTCGAATGGGCCTACGAAACATATCCCATTGTGTTCGGAATGGGGGTAAAATGTTAGGGACGACAGTCGTTGGGTTTTAATTGGTGTTCGTGGGTGAAAGAGAGTATTTTTGGATTTTAAAAATTTATAAATATAACAAAAAAATATCATTGGCCCAGATATTTTTCTCTCTCCCCGTTAATATCGCGATCGACGACGGAAAGGTGTTCATCACTTCCCATTCATTTTATGATCAATCCACGCAAAATTAGCCCCTCCTCCAGTTGAAGATTTTGTAGAGCTCCTCGAGATCTTCAAATCCATATAAAGTTTGGAATTTTTCGTGGCTTGTGGAGTGAGAATCGAGCTCGGGAAGTTCAGACGTTTTCGCCGCCGCCCCGCCTGCCTCAGGCGATCGAACGCCTCCCCCCTTCAGGCGTAGGCGCGCCTCTCCTCCCCCTTCTACGCTGCGAAGGCTGATCGATGAATATCTACACGGATTCGAAGAAAAATCCAAACCTAGTTTTGAACGAAACAGCTGAGGTACGGCCTTGTTTATTTTCAACTGTTTTAACACCTTTAAACCGTTGCAAACTTTGAAAAATCATATCTTTTTCGTGTATTGACGAAATTCAGTGAAACAAGAGACAGTGGACTCGTGTGGACGTCTTCTACCTTATAGAAGAGACCGCATATTTTTCTGAGCCTTTTGCTATTTTTGGTGGAGTGAAACCCAACGTGAGATTTCTAATTTATAAACGATATGGAAAACGACGATGTATAAATTATATAGCCGATGTATGAGTTATATAAGCGTTGTACACCTCTTGTATAAGCGTTGTATAAGTTGTACGTTCGATGTATAAGTTGTATATGTGTTGTAAAAGTTATATATGTGTTGAAATAGAAGTGAAATGCTATATATATATATATATATATATATATACACGCCCCTCGTCCACAAACCATGGACGATATTTATTGGTTGTAATTGGTGTGAAAATTGATTGATAGCGAATGGTTGATCGGAATTGTTTGTGGTTGATATTGATTGATTGTGGTTGAAAAATACCCGTTTGTGGTTGAGAAATATTTGGTTGAAACCACATAGGATTAGTTTGTGGAAATGAAATAAATATACATGCCTCCTGCGTGCGAACTAGATGCATGATTCCCCATTGTCAAAAGCCGTGAGGCTTTAAGGTAGAGCGAGGAGCCGTACTAGGGACGGTCCCGGTTTTAACTACCCTGCTGTTATGCTACCGAAATTTTGAATAATATTCATGTGTTAGAATTATTTTCCTGTGTTGAAATTATATTCGTCTGTTGAATAGAAAACCTTCATGTGTTGAATAGAAATTCATTCGTTGAATCATATTCATGTGTTGAATGGTATTCGTGTTTTGAATAAATTGTTTTAACAATATAAAAATCACATTTTTACTCTATTTATATAAACTATAGAAAACCTTCATGTGTTGAATCGATATTCATTCGTTGAATTGAAATTCATGTGTTGAATGGTATTCGTGTTTTAAATAGAAAAATCACCTTTTTATCTATATATATAAATTATAGAAAACCTTCATGTGTTGAATCGATATTCATTCGTTGAATTGAAATTCATGTGTTGAATGGTATTCATATTTTGAAATAAATTGTTTTATAATAAAAATGCCATTTTTATCATCGATATGAACTATATAAAATAATCTTGTTTTGAAATAAATTGTTTTATAATAAAAATCCTATTTTTATCACCTATATTAACTATATAAAATAGTCGAGTTTTGAAATAAATTGTTTTACATTAAAAATCATATTTTTATTATATACATGAATTGTTAAAAATAGTGAAGTGTTGAAATAGAAGACAGTTAGATAAAAATATCACTTTTATCAAATGTATGAAAATCATATAGTTTTGAAATCGAAGAATCGATATATATATATATATATATATATATATAAATTGAATTGAAATATATCGAATAACGATGCTGCAGTTCGTATTTTGAAACTGTGATTTCAAACGATTATACCGGGAGATCCGACCATCGGATTTTCCTGAAATCGCAACCGTTGGGTTCGCTTTGGAAATATCTTTCCAACGACACCAACTTTGTAAAAATCCAATGGTTGGATTGTCTGGAATGTTTAACTCAAATTTGAAGAAAAACAGCGCCAGAATCGATTATATATATAATTATATTAAATCGAATAACGACGCTGCTGTTCGTATTTTGAAATCGAAACTTCAAACGATTATACTGGGAGATCCGACCGTCGGATTTTCCCAAAACTGGAACCGTTGGATTCGTTTTGAAAAGATCTTTCTAATGATGTAAATTTTGTGAAGATCCAACGGTTAGATTTTCAGATATGTGTAAATAAAATCTGAAGAAAAACAGCGCCACGGCCGCGTTATGGCCCGAAGCGTCGTTCTGAATAAATTGGCTATTTTAAAATAAATAAAAATAGCGATAAATCGTTATAAAATATTATAAACAATATGGATGTGAAATCTAGAAACTAACTGAAGGTTGGTTAAGTCGAATGGTTTCTTGGGTATTGATCTGATGTTGGTTTCGGCCTTCGGGGTTAATATTTGGGAAATCGTCCTCTTACTGATTGACGGTTAGTGACTAATGATTTGAAATGATGCGTAGTAGTGTTTGTGTAGCACTTGTTTATTACATACACGAGTTGCTCAGAAAGACCGGGTTAATCCCATTCTGAATAACTGAATCGACGATAAGAAATCGAAGATGAAGACAGTGGTCGAAGACCGGAGATCTTCACCTGGTTTGGATCGTAACCGAGGTCCTGATTGGGAGGCATCCTGAAATATGGATAATGAGTGGTGATCGTCCAGACGTACGTGGTGATCGATGGGTTTGCGAGGTACATAGTGCCTCCGGTTTCGTTCAGACCCAGAACGGACTTGTAAATGGACTGTGTGTCTGACATTGGATTTTATTCTGTGTTGATTGATCTCTATTAAATATACCTCTGTTTGGCGGCGGAGAATTTATTCTTATGACTAATGCCCTTCTCTGAAACGCACGAGCTCAGAGGTTGTATATCGATGGACATCAGTCGCATGGCATGAATTGCTAGTGTGGCATGCCTAAGTGGCAAATGATCAGGGCTTCTGTTGAAAAGCAAAGTCTTGTGGTGATGATCAAAGCACCGCCTGTGTGGCGTAGCTTTGTGTATAACGTGAATTCGCTAGCCCCACACCAAGGTATGAACCAGAAACGGGAGAAGGACCTCAGGGAGGGCATGCGTTTCTTTCTAGCTATGAGTTGTGTCGGTGTTTTTACATGGCCTGACATTTTACTTATGTGGATGATGGATAGCGAGGCGCCTCGGATATATCGGTCGATCCGGGACCGATGGAGTCATTCGTTGGCTCATTTACGCCCCATAGGGCGGGGAAGCGTAGTGTTCAGGCATAATAATCCACATCGGTGGACCGGCCCTGACGATCCAAAGGGTTGATGCGTTCTGATCCTGAGACATGGGCTAGATTGTCTCGAATTCGGTAAGGACTATCTTTTGCCTTGGTTAAGGACGGAAATCCAATTTCCAAATATGTGACCGTGCGGTTTTGACTGTATATATATATGGCGACATGATATATGGTACACATGCCGCATATGATTGATAGTTATGATTCAAATTGTTTTTGAAACATATAAACACTAGGAGTAATATCAAATGCTTTTGTTTTATTCGTATCAATCATATTTTGGCCATTATAAGGTAAAACTCTTTCCTCCGGTTTGCGTTGCATTGTATGATGGGAACTGAGTCTTATAATGGCTTCATTTTTATAAAAAGCATTCCGATGTTTAAAAGAAGGATTTGTTTTAAAGCACTGGCAATCCGATGGAGTAAACCCGTTCCACGAAAGTGGCGTGGTCTTGTGATTAGCCATATTTCAAATGTGTTGTGTAGATTTCTCATACCAGTCCCATGACTGACTCGTAGTTTGGTTCACTTTCAAACTCGGGTGCCTCCTTTTCTACATGGGTAGCCTTGTATTCAGGTTTAGCAGACTTTTTCTGGATAGCTGTAGCTGAAGATGGATTCTATCATTTATCTCTTTTTATGTTGTTCATCTCCTATTGTACATATTTTGTTTGTTTTCCGCTGTAGACATTTATGTATAGCTGAACTGTATTTGTACTATGTATGATCCTGTATACTGTGTAACTCTGATGATTACGTTTATTCAGTGTATTATTTGTGCATTATCTGGTGTATTTATTTAATTATGTTCTGCTATTATCTGTTTCTGTGTTATATTCCAAGGATTACCCTTGCCACTGTCAGTACGGGGTTTGGGGTCGTCTCAGTTCATCATACACTTTGAATGCCATATTGTCAGATACGTCAAGTCACTAATTGACGTCCACAAAAATACTCTGGTCGTTAAGCTAAGAGAGGTGCCCCTCTCCTCCACTAACAGAAATACGTTTGTAAAAATCAACGTACGTGACCATTAAGAAATACTCTGTCAGACATTCATCCATACAAGTCATCCAGGAATAGGATGAACCAAGGCACCCCCTACTGCATCCATTATAGGAATCACCCCATGGATCAATAGCGATAAGTCCTTGCAAATCCGTAGGTTTCAACCACGACAGAATCATAAATCAAATAACTCTGGTTGTAAGCCAGAGAAATTCGACAAGTAGTCCTTCCGCTTATGATGATCCACAATATTTAATTGCTCCATCTTCAATTACCATCTTCACGTATTTGTTGGTTCGGAATGGTTTTCGAATATAATTTCGATCCTGGTCTTTCCGTACCAACAACCATATTGGTCAAGTTTGATAGTCGGTGATTTAACTATTAAATAACAATTGTGTAATTAAAATGATTTCACTGATTCAGTACTTGGCATTACTTGGCCTATTTAAAAATAAATAAATAAATAAAGGGTTAATTAACCATAAATTCTTCCAATATAATTAAAACATTTTATTTAATCTTAATTTTATTTTTACAAAACTATTTTATATGTTTTGGGGTATGTATATATACATACATAACTTTTCATTTCAATTACCATTGGAAAAATCATTATATTTGTAACACCCCACCTCCGCTTGGGTCACACACAAAGGGAATGCACTAGTATTGGTGGAGTATTATCTAGGTAAACACACACAGGATATCACAAGGCAGAACATAAATAAAGCAGCGGTAGAAATTAAAAACCAACTTTTTATTTCTTTCAAGAAAAAGAGTCAAAACCCCATATATCCAAGGTACAAATTATTCCATTACATCAGGTTCCAAATAAAGAAGCATAAACGTCTTAAAACAAAAGTAAATTATTCCCCATAAATAGCAGAAGCAGCCATAGCATAGCCCAAGACCAAACCGTACATGAGCTGTCAGAAAGCAAGCTAAATCCAAGCTAAGAGCTAGTGTTTCCTCTCTGAGAACCTAGGGGGGATGAAAGAAAAAGAGGCGAAAGAAAAAGAGGCAAAAGAAAACGAGGCGAAAGAAAAAGAGGCGAAAGAAAAAGGGACAGTCATAAAGACTGGTAAGCCCTAGTGACTTTCAGTATGAAAACTAGTAAAGGTAACATGATGTGTGAAAACTGGAATTAAACATAAGGATGATAACAGGACTGGTAGGATAATTAAGATAAGTCAAGTCTAGCATCGCATATTCAAGGTTCGCTGCACCAACTGTACTAGTATTCTAACCCATGTCAAGCATTAACCATGAAATGATCCCTTGGCCCAGTATCATGAAGTGACCCATTATGGGGTCCTACGGTGCGATCTACTAATCGATCGGCTCCCTACAAGTCCTAGCTCGTCATGTGTTTGTGTCATACGGCCCTATCCTGAAATGTAGTTACCTGTGCTAGGTCCACCATAGGGTGTATCAAGTCCTATGGTGCCAACCACCGACACGAATCAAGCACGCATAATGTAAATCTACGGGTTCCCAATGCCTGCTTTTTCAACTCCGGACTACGTGCACGACCATAGTCCGCCTGAACCTACAATGGCGCACCTACTCAGCCGTCGTTCTGGTCGCTTACAATCATCCCAGTAATCGTGCCCCACCCTGCCTAGTCCTAGGGTATCGTGATACATCTATGTGGGTTACTGCTGAAAAGGACCGCGTAACTAGGGTTTCTAATGGGTTAAGTTTTGTCATTCAAATTCGTGACTAAACCCTATCCAAATCATGTATCAAGTTGGTTAAGTGTGTTCAAGCGGTTCATGACTTAACCCTATCAAATCATCGTGTCAAGTTGGTTAAGTATATTCAAGTGGTTCATGACTTAACCCTATCATGTGGCATTAATTCATTAGTGCACCTCAACCTCTCACATTAGACTAACTGTTGTGGTTACTGGATTTGCCGGGCGGTTTCGGGCAGATTTACACCGCAACATAATCTAACCTCGGGTTTTACATGCGATGTGACCAACTACCCACATTGGATCCTATTGTTTGCAACCACTAGATTTGCCGGGCGGTTCCGGGAAGATTTACATTGCATACTCAACCCAACCTCGAGTTGGCCATTTTCAAGTTTATCTAATGGTCATGCCCACGTTCAAGTTTTCATGTCAAAATTCATGTTGAGTTTTCATGTCATGTTTCATGTCAAATCGTGTCAAGTTCATGTCCATATCCAGGTTCAAGTTATAATAACGTTCATGTTTAAAGTTCAAAGTCAATTCATGTTTTACCTAGTCTACCCAAATCGTATTCCCTTTGCACGTAAGCTTGAATCGATACAAATAAATCTAATTAGGGAATAACATAAAAAGGGACGGGTATAAGGTGGCAAAAGTGATTACTAGCATAGCATGGTATGACTTGATAAAAGATTATAACATTACTGACATATGGAATATTGGCCTCAAACATAAAGATTCCAAATCTAGCAAAATAAGGTACTAGTCAAGATAACAGTTGTCATAAGGTGATAATATAGTCATGGTAATGATTGACATAAGGTGATTGCATAGTCATGGTAACGATTAACATAAGGTGATAGTCATAAACTTGTGAGTAACAGTAGATTCAACATGATAATATGAGGGGTTTTCCTTTTGATTTACAACATGAATAGGCCCCAAATCAATGTCATAACATATCCAAGATGAACAAGAATGGATGTAAAACAGTCATCATACATAGGTCCAATTTCAATTTACATCATATTCATATTACATTTACATTTTAAATCTAAAAATAACTGGGGCTTACATATCGTGGTTCGAGAATTAGAAAAGAGAGTGATGTTGAATCTTTATATGCTTAGTCAAGTCCTAATAGAAATCCCCAAATCAGCAATTCTCTTAACGCAGTCTCAACGTAGAAGAAGCAGTCCCTCTCTCAAACTTTTCAACCAGAATTAGAGCAACATAAGGTCAGAAAGAATTTTGTGTAGAGAGACTGGTGTTAGGGGCTGTATTTATAGGGTCAGGTCAACGAATGTGGACAGAAACGAGGCCAGAAACCTCAAAGTGAATCCAGCTCCAAAAATGGGCTCGGGCACCAGGTCGACCCCTAGGTCGACACTATGGTCGACCTGGTCCTGGGTAGGTCGACTACATAGTCGACCCCCAGGTCGACCTGGTCCTTGGCGGGAAATTTCCCGCCCAGTCCATTCTGGGGTTTGAATTTCGAATTTTGAATTCGAATTGAACTGTTTTGAACTTGAAAACTTCTGAAAACCTCGAATGGTCATAACTTGGTCATACAGGCTCCGATTTTCGAAAACTCGGACTCGTTTCCAAGTAGAATTTCGAGACGAACGCAATAGCTTAGCCCATTTCCCTTGATTCTTATTTTAAAAATTAATTTTGCCTTGATTTAGGGTTATAACACGTTATGAAAACACGGGTTGTTACATTCTCCCCCCTTAAAGGATTTCGTCCCCGAAATCTCTAAGTTAGGGAGAATGTGTCCTACCATCCATCATCCATCTACTCAAAGCATCATCCACAGGCAACCATTGTCCTTAAAAGATTTCTAGTGTTGTATGAACATATGCAGAAAGCGTGTGTATATGTACTTATCTAATGCAAAAGATCAGGCGGTTACTGATTCAATAAACCTCCTTAATGCAAAATATGTTAGTGTCATGAATCCAACATGTATGCAAATTACTAACATAGTTTATAATCTCTACATGGGTGCACAAACATTCATCCATTTGCAACATCCAAGTTATAGCATAACAAGTTCCATCCATGTACAATTATAAGCACTCATGCATATGCAACATGAAAATGTGACTGAGCCGATCTAGTGCCTAATGTGTGTCATGCATCCACTTGCAACCATTTGCAAACATCAACCATAACACGTTTCAATCACATGTTTACATCCATATGGTTCTACCTAAGGTTCTCAAGATAAGATTGAGAAGATAACAAGACAAACGTAGATAGTAGAAGCATGATACGAAAAGGTTTTCAAGTTTATAGAAAAAAAGAGATCGAGAATGAACCCTCAAAAAGAAATGGGTAAAGCACGCGTATCTTCTCTTCGGTTTCCCAAGTTGCGTCTTCTTGGGCTTCACTCCACTGCACTTTAACTAGCTTGACTTCTCGATTCCTTAGCTTCTTAATCTCTGTTCCTAAGATACGAATCGGAACTCGGCTCAATGTTGCTTGTTTTTCCACTTCTACGTCTTCCAGGATGCTTGGCTCAACCACTTCGGCTGACTCATGCAAGCACTTCCGGAGATGCGAGACGTGAAAGACATTGTGTACTCCATTCAGTTTCTCAGGTAAGTCTACCCTATAGGCCATCCGTCCAATCCTCTCAGTGATAGGGAACGGTCCTACGAACCTTGGTGCTAGCTTTCCAACTGCTCCAAAACGAACTACATTGCGTAACGGAGAAACTTTTATAAAGACCATATCTCCGACTTCGAACTCTAGGTCTGTCCTTCTCTAGTCCGCATAAGATTTCTGTCTATCTTAGGCCGTTTTCATCTGTCTTCGTATCAACTCAATCTTCTCAGAAGTGTCCCTTATCATGTCGGGCCCAAGTATAAGTCTGTCTGTCGTCTCCCACCAACAAGTTGGCGATTTGCACGGTCTTCCATATAGAGCTTCGAACGGTGCCATTCCGATGCTAGATTGGTAACTATTGTTATATGCAAACTCCACAAGAGGAAGATGGTCTTCCCAAGTGCCACCAAAGTCAAGAATGCATAGCCTCAGGAGATCTTCTAGTATCCTATTTACCCTTTTGGTTTGTCCATCCGTCTGTGGGTGATAGGCCGTGCTTAAATTCGGTCGTGTACCCATTGCTTCTTGCAGACTATTCCAGAACTGGCAACTGAAAATCAGGTCACGATCATCAACTATACTAGAAGGAACTCCATGCAATCGTACTATCTCTCGAAGGTAAATAGACGCTAGCCATGATGTTGTGCTCTTGCTTTTCACTGGAATGAAGTGAGCACTTTTCGTGAATCTATCAACTATGACCCATATGCTAGTATTTCCCTTCCTTGACCTAGGCAGTCCATCCACGAAATCCGTCGATATACTCTCCCATTTCCATTGCTGAACTTCCAAACGATGTAATAGCCCATCGGGCTTCTTTGACTTGGCCTTTACTTGTTGGCACACCATGCACTTCGAGACGAACTCTGCCATGTCCTTTTTCATTCCAGCCCAAAAGAAAATGCATTTCATATCCCTGTACATCTTATCCCCTCCGGGATGTATAGTCATCCTCGAGTGGTGCGCTTCTTCGAGAACTTTCCTTACTAGGTCTCCCACTTGTGGAACACATAGCCTTCCATCGCGCCTTAGCCATCCCTTGTCATCTATGGCATACCTACTAAGGTGACTCGACGTCTCACCCTTAATCAACTTGTCCATGATTTCGACTATCTGTGGGTCTTCCTTCTGTGAAGTCCTTACTTGATCTAGAAGTGTAGGTCTTAACTCAAGAGATGCAAATTTAGCAGTCAATGACTCAACAGCAGGTGTAAAATCAAAGGTTGCTATAAACTCAAGGCTTTTCCTTTCAACAAACAAGGGGCTCAAAGTCAACCTTTTTCTACTTAGCGGGTCCGCCACCACATTACCCTTGCCAGGGGTATAAGCTATATCGAAGTCATATGATGCCAAGAACTCCATCCACCGCTGTTGCCTCATATTCAAGTCTTTCTGTGAGAAGAGGTACTTAAGCGATTTGTGGTTGGTATACAGCTCGAACCTCTCCCCTAGAAGATAATGGCGCCAAGCTTTAAGTGCAAAAACAATCTTCGCCAACTCCAATTCATGCGTGGGATAGTTTTTCTCGTGAACTTTAAGTTGTCTGCCCCCGTAGCATATTACTCTTCCTTCTTGCATTAGGACAACGCCTAATCCTGTAATAACCAGGAAAATCTGAACCAGTTTAAAATTTTTATTTTGGCAATTTTAGCGAATTTTGAATATTTAAAATGAATTATTTTAAATAATATCGACGAGAAATTTATTTTGAATATAATTCGAACGTATATATTTATACGCGTCGTCGTTAGAATATCAATAATTATATATAATTATAAATAGAATTGAAAATGGCGCGGTAGTTCGATAATTCGATTTCAAACTTCAATTGAATGTACCGGTTGCAAAACAATCCGGATTTTAGTGAAACCAAAAACATTAGGATCTAATTGATGATATCTTTCCAACGAATCCGAAAAATCAAAATTTCATAGCGGGAATAAAAAGATATGTCTAGTTGAAAATTCTGAATAGTCGCTATGGAATTCAGGCCCTTAAAATGGGAATTTTGCAAACAACCTCGGATTTCGACGAAACCACTTTTGTTGGATCCGGGATGTCAAATTATTGCTTGATTCCAAATTTCATAATTTTTCGAATCAATATGTGAGCATGGCAAAGGAAAACGCGTTTGACCATTTTCAGTTGGTTTTAATCGACTGGAAATTGGCCATTTTTCTAACGGTCTCAGAATTCAACGAAAGTAGTTTAGTTAGGACCGTATCGTCAATACGAAGCCAGAAAATATTTTTATGGAATTTTTCAAGTTAGTATGCGACCCCGGTAAATTGAAATGCGTGTTCAAATTCAATATATAGAGTTATATGTTGATTTTGACGAAAACTGATCGAAACTATCAAATCAGCTTGCGATACATATCCCATTGTGTTTGGAATGGGGGTAATACGCTATGGACGACAGGCGGTGGGCCTCGTTTAGAGGTCATATGTGAAAGTCAACTTTTTGAAATAAAATAAAATAAATAAAATAAAATAAATAAAATATAAAATATCTTCCCTCCCTTATCTTTAACTTCTGCCCCCCCCCCCCCCCCCCCCCCGTTGAAATCATTTTCAGAAAAAAAAATCGACGCCCCCCCAATCGACTATCGCGACGCCGCCAGGGGGCCCCCAACCACCGCCGCCCCTTTCCTTCTTCCCCCACCTCCTCCTTCGCGATCAACACGAACCCCCAGGCCTCGCGACACCGTAGCCACCCCGAGCCCGACCCAAAACCCATCGCAGCCTCCTCCGATCCTCCGCCTTCTTCTTCTCTCCTCCTCCTATCGCGTGAGACCCTGAAGCCCCCCCCCCCCTCGTCAGATCGAGACCCCCCCTCGCGATTTGCCTCGCGTCAGCAAGCACCCCCCCTCGCGATTTGCCTCGCGTCAGCAAGCGCCCCCCTTTCACCATTGACTGTAAGTCTTTTTTTTTATTATAATTTTTATTTATATAAATTCTGATCTATTTTGTTAGTAAATAATCAAGTTTAGAATTTTAAGGGTTTAAAAATCAGATTTTATCATGAAAGGATGAATTTTTGAAAATGAAAAGGATTGGGTTTTTGAAGTAAAAATTCGATTTTTATATATTGAATAGCATAGTAAAAATTCGATTTTTATATATTGGATATCATAGTAAAAATTCGATTTTTATATATTGAATAGCATAGTAAAAATTCGATTTTTATATATTAAATAGCGAAGTAAAAATTCGATTTTTATATATTGAATAGCAAAGTAAAAAATTCGATTTTTATATATTGGATAGCATAGTAAAAATTCGATTTTTATATATTGAATAGCAAAGTAAAAATTCGATTTTTATATATTGAATAGCGAAGTAAAAATTCGATTTTTATATATTGAATATCAAAGTAAAAAATTTTATTTTTATATATTGAATAGCATAGTAAAAATTCGATTTTTATATATTGAATAGCAAAGTAAAAAATTCGATTTGTATATATTGAATAGCATAGTAAAAATTCGATTTTTAAATATATGAAGTGATTATAAAAATATGATTTTTAAATTGAAAGTGAACAAATAAAAATGTGATTTTTATATATGTAGTGGCTACAGGCAACGAAGATGACAAAGATGCGATAACGACGAAGATTTCTATAAATGAAGAGTCGTGGTATTGGATAGCTATTGGTGAGAATTTCTCACCTTTCAATTTCTTTTTCTAGATATATATATATATATATATATATATACATACTAGGATGCAGACGGTGTTTAGTAGCACCCGACACCCGTCATCCACAGACCATGGATGGCTTGTTTGTTTAATTGTTTAGTTGTGTAGTTGGTTAGATTATTTGGTTTGAATTGAATTGTATGGTGAAATGGAATGGATTTGATTGATGTGTGAATGGCGTGGGCCTTCATTAGACCGGGGATAAGGCTAGGCCTCGTCCCGTTTCTAGTATTGTGCCGTTATGCCGCCGAAATTTTCTAAAATAAGTTAGAAAAATAAAAATATCATTTTATTTGATAAATGAACTGAATAAAAACTCATGTGTTAAGATAAAATATTTTATCATTAAAAATATAATTTTTAACGTGAATGTGAATAAATAAATATTCATTTACAAACCGGAAGGTTTGTTTATGTACAATTATTTGAATGACATTGATTGGGTCGATAAATTTTACACATCGCCAACTGCACAAATAAAATCTGTGTTTGATTGTTTGAAAACCCCACACGGGTATTGGGATAATAGATGATATACACTAATCCCAATAATTAGTTGTATGTCGATCGATGGATCGACAGGCTGTTATAAGCGTTAGATATCTATATTTGATGGTTATACAGTGTAGTGCACTTTGGATGATGGTTGATTATTTATCGTTGCTATTATATGCATGTGTTGTACGGAATCCATATAATTAACTTTATATGGTAATTGATTGGGCCTCATTCCAATTTAGAAAATAAAGAACATTATAAAATAATGGTTCATGTGTTGACAGTACTCATCCGTTGAGATTAGTCATGTGTTGAACAAAATATTTTAATAATAAAATTTACATCTTTATCAATATAAAATAAAGGTTCATGTGTTGACAATACTCATCCGTTGAGATTAGTCATGTGTTGAACGAAATATTTATTCACATATTGAATAGAATAAATATTCATTTGTTGAATAGAATAACGAATTTATTGAAATATATAAAGCCTTGTTGATTAGTGATGCGCTATTTTGACGCGAACGATATTTATATCGATTATATTCGAATTGAATTTGATTTGAATAGAAAACGAATTTGAATTGAATTAAATAGATAAAGAATTTGAATTGAATAGATAACGAATTTGAATTGAATATATAACGAATTTGAATTGAATTGAATAGATAACAAATTTGAATTGAATAGATAACGAATTTGAATTGAATAGATAACGAATTTGAATTGAATATATAACGAATTTGAATTGATTTGAATAGAAAACGAAATTGAATTTGATTCGAATAGAAAACGAATTCGAATTGAATTGAAAAGAAAAAGAATTCGAATTGAATTGAATTGAAAAGGAAATGAATTCGAATCGAATTAAAATCGTTTTGAATTGAAATCAAATAGAAATGAAAGTAAAAAGGATTTATAATAGAAAATTCAATTTTGATTTGAATTTGAAAGGTTGAAATTGTTTTTGAAACGAATTCAAAACTATTTATAAAATTCGTTTTAAATAGAAATCGGCAAAATATATATTATATATATTATATATATAATATAATGGCCTGAATAGAACGCGCCGCGCCGCGGCAGTTCGCAAATTTCGACCATTAACTTCAAACGGACATTACGGGAGATCCGACCGTCGGATTCTCCTAAAACCGGAACCGTTGGGATCGTATCGAAAATAGCTTTATAACGAATATTAGAAATTCAAAATCTAACGGTTGGATTTGGAGATACGTCCAAATCAAATTCGAAAAAGGTCGCTATAAGTGCAGTTCGATGGCCGTTGATGGAAATCGACTGTACGGGCCTTGATAAAATTATTTAAAATATCAATAATTTGTGTAAAATCATAAGAAATGATTTGGGAAAAATTGGGATGAAAAACTCCATATTTGAAAGGATAAAAATTGATTTTTATCGAAATGAACTAGTTTTGAACTAAAATTAAACCCGTTTATTTTTAAATAAATAAATTGGATTTGAAACGAGTTTTAATAGAATTGATTTGTGGGTATATCGTGAACGGTGTTTTAAATAACACTAGTTCTTTAACCCGATAATAAATAGAATGTGATTTGGGTTTATCGTGAACTGTGTTTTAAATGACATTAGTTCTTTAACCCAATAAAAGGAGTTTTAATGAATCTGCAATTAGATTGAAATGGGGAATTGATAATTTAAATTATCAAATTTAGAAATTGAGCGAGAATGGAGTATCACCAGTTTTGCTCCAAAGCGATAGTTAAATCTTTAATTAGATTTGAACGTGAAATGGTAATTAATTTTACCGATAACACCATAGTGTTAGATATGGAGTATTACCTGTTTTGCTTCATGGGATGAATAGGTTGGGGTTTGGGAAATAAATTAAATAATTACTTCGGTATGGTTCGCTAATCTCGACTAGTTTGGAAAACCATAATTTGGTTTGAAATGACATCCAAAGTAAGATTAAAGGATAAATTTTAAAGAATTTATCTTGGATAAAATTAATGGGAACCTTTCCCTAATAATTGAAATTTAGAAACTAGCTGAAGGTTAGTTAAGAAGAATGGTTTCCTGGGTATTGATCTGATGTTGGTTTCGGCCTTCGGGGTTAATATTTGGGAAATTATTCTCTTGCTGATCTACGGGTAGTGACTAATGAATTGGAATGAGGCATATGTTGTGTTTGTGTAACATTTGTTTTTAATATACGCGGGTTGTTCGGAAAGTCCGGGTTTATACCTATTCTGAATAACCGATTCGACGATATGTCGAAGATGAAGACGGTGGTCGAAGACCGGAAGTCTTCACATCGTTTGGGTGATTACTGATGATCTTGATTGGGCTGTACACCCAAGATGAGGGAATCAGTTGGTTGTCGTCCAGACGTACTTGGAGATGGATGGATATGCGAGGAAAGTGCCTCCGGTTTCGTTCAGACCCAGAAAGAATTTGTAAATGGATTGTGTGTCTGACATTGGATTTTATTCTGTGTTGATTGATTTCTGTTAAATATGTATCTGTTTGGCGGCGGAGAATTTATTCTCTTGCTTAACGCCCTTCTCTGAGACATACGAGCTTAGAGGTTATATATTGATAGATATCAATCGCATGGCATGAATTGCCTGTGTGGCATGCTGAGTTGCATGGATCAAGGCTTCTGTTGAAAAGCAAAGTCTTGTGGTTGATGATCAAAGCACAGCCTACGTGGCAGCTTTGTGTATAACGTGAATTCGCGAGCCTCACACCTCGGTATGAGTTAAAAACGGGATAAGGACTGTAGGGGGAGCACGACGTTTCTTTCTAGCTTTGGTGGTGTTAGTGACTTACCAGCCCTGACATTTATATACTTTTCACCTATGTGGTTGTTGGATGAGGCGCCTCGATTTTAGGTCTGTAAGGACCGGGAAACGTGTGTTCAGGCATAAATAATCCTCTAACGTAAGTGAGGGCCGGCCCTGAAGATCCAGGGGTTACCCAGAGTGTGTAGTCCCGAGGCATTTGCTAGAGTGTCTCGAACGCGGAGAGGAGCTTGCCCCTTGCCTAGACTCATGACGGAAATCCAATTTCCAATACGTGTGTTTCGGTTTTATTTGTAGAGCCTAGTATGGCAACATAGTGGGATGGGGCACTTATGCCGTCTATGATTTATATTTATGATTGAAATTGTTTTGACACTATACACTTATTATAGTATCAAATGATTTGTTTTAAACGTACCAAGCATGTTTGGCTGTTATAAGGTAAAACCCTATCCTCCGGCTTGCGTTGCATTGTGTGATGGGACCTGGGTCTTATAATAGCTTCATTTTTCGAAAAAGCATTGCGCTGTTTATTCTATGCACTGGTATTCTTGGGAGGAAACCCGTTCCGTGTTATACGGCGTGGTCCCTTGAATTACTCTCTTTTAAAGAAAAGCTTTAAATAACTGTTTTTGTTCTCACACCAGTCACATGACTGACCTGGAGTTTATTGTTTTAACCTAAACTCTGGGTGCCCCTCTTTTCCGCACGGGCAGCTAGTAGTTTTGGTTTTGCAGATTTATATTCACAGGATCCTGGTTTACAGCTGGAATGATATCCGGAAAGCTCTGTATCCGTATATCACCTTCAGTTGTGCTTTGTATTATTTTCCGCTGCTATGTAATTTATTGTAATCTCTGATATTTATCGAATGTAATTTATTCATTTATACTCTGTATATTCTTGTATCTGATGGAATTTTTGTAATAACAATGAAATGTTCTTCCGTCTGCATTCTGATTTGTCTTGTTCTCAAACGATCAGGGGTTTCGAACGGTCTAGATCATTTTAACGATCGATTCGGATCGAGCGAAATTCCCGGCCGTCACATTTGGTATCAGAGCTTTGGTTTACAGAGCTCGAGAACAAGACACATTAGAACCATACGAAAGAATTCATCAGATGTTGGATTAGTAATATCCAATTAGAATGACTCGTTAGAGATAGGACCAGTAGTATCCTAGAACGAGTGTGAAGAGTATATTTTTCAAATGAAAACAATTTTGTTTTGAAATTTAAACCATTTTAAACGTATTTGATTATTTATTTATTTTGAATTTGGACAATCTAGTATATAAAGGTTTTGCATATACGCATCATGAACGTATATTCGAAGTTTTAATATATTAGATAGATATAGAGTCACACTCTAGTCGCTCGGACATGGTCCTGATGATGAAGTATACCATCACCGGTATTTATTTTCGAGTGACGTAGGTGTGATATCTATATGTTTCCATTGGACTGGTGTGAGAACCAAAACTAATATAGATAGAACACATTGTTGTGAATTGGCATCAAAAACATGATTTTTGTATATGTATCAAAATTATGAATTTGAAACGTTAATCCACTAATTGATTGATGTTTGTGTTGTTTGATTATTGTTGACTAATTGAATTTTGAACCATTTAGCCTAATTGAACCGAATATTGAATTATATTGAAATTGGTCGCATTTGCTTGCATATACGTGTATATCCATTGAACAGGTCATAGCAAGGAGGCTAGAGCAGAGAATAAAATTTGTTTGCCCGACAAATAGGTACATGTTTACTATAATTTACTGTTTTGTTTGGGTGATGATGATTTTATGAGCCTATTGGCTAGCCGCTTGGCTTTTTCTTTTTCTTTTTGAGATCAGAAGGCCTGTATGGCAATTTCGGGATTTTCCCGTGGCTCCCGGTGCAGGGGAGGTTATGGCGAAATTTTTCGAAAATTTAGGGTGTTAGCCAAATTTTTGAAAATTTAAAAATTCTCAGAAACTGAAAAGTTGGAGAATGGAAGCCAGATCGAATGTGGAGTTGATTAATCAAACCACTTTCGACTTTGTTCCTTTTCGGGGACGAAAAGTTTTAAGTGGGGGAGATTGTAATAACCCGGAAAATCTGAACCAGTTTAAAATTTTTATTTTGGCAATTTTAGCGAATTTTGAATATTTAAAATGAATTATTTTAAATAATATCGACGAGAAATTTATTTTGAATATAATTCGAACGTATATATTTATACGCGTCGTCGTTAGAATATAAATAATTATATATAATTATAAATAGAATTGAAAATGGCGCGGTAGTTCGATAATTCGATTTCAAACTTCAATTGAATGTACCGGGTGCAGAACAATCCGGATTTTAGTGAAACCAAAAACATTAGGATCTAATTGATGATATCTTTCCAACGAATCCGAAAAATCAAAATTTCATAGCGGGAATCAAAAGATATGTCCAGTTGAAAATTCTGAAGAGTCGCTATGGTATTCAGGCCCTTAAAAATGGGAATTTTGCAAACGACCTCGGATTTCGACGAAACCACTTTTGTTGGATCCGCGATGTCGAATTATTTCTAGATTCCAAATTTCATAATTTTTCGAATCAATATGTGAGTGTGGCAAAGGAAAACGCGTTTGACCATTTTCAGTTGGTTTTAATCGACTGGAAATTGGCCATTTTTCTAACGGTCTCAGAATCGACGAAACTAGTTTTGTTAGGACCGTATCGTCAATACGAAGCCAGAAAATATTTTTCTGGAATTTTTCAAGTTAGTATGCGACCCCGGTAAATTGAAATGCGCGTTCAAATTCAATATATAGAGTTATATGTTGATTTTGACGAAAACTGACCGAAACGATCAATAAGCTTGCGATACATATCCCATTGTGTTCGGAATGGGGGTAATACGCTATGGACGACAGGCGGTGGGCCTCGTTTAGAGGTCATATGAGAAAGTCAACTTTTTGAAATAAAATAAAATAAAATAAATAGAATATAAAATATCTTCCCTCCCTTATCTTTAACTTCTGGCCCCCCCTCCCCGTTGAAATCATTTTCAGAAAAAGAAAAAAAAACAAATCGACGCCGCCCCCGCCCAATCGACCATCGCGACACCGCCAGGGGGCCCCCAACCACCGCCGCCCCTCTCCTTCTTCCCCCCTCCTCCTTCGCGATCAACGCGAAACCCCAGGCCTCGCGACACCGTAGCCACCCCGAGCCCGACTGAAAACCCATCGCAGCCCCCTCCGATCCTCCTCCTCCTTCTTCTCTCCTCCTCCTATCGCGTGAGACCCCGAAGCCCCCCCTCGTCAGATCGAGACCCCCCCTCGCGATTTGCCTCGCGCAAGCACCCCTCCTCGCGATTAGCCTCGCGTCAGCAAGCACCCCCACCTATCACCGTTGACTGTAAGTCTCTTTTTTTTATTATAATTTTTATTTATATAAATTCTGTTTTATTTTGTTAGTAAATAATCATGTTTAGATTTTTAAGGGTTTAAAAATAGGATTTTATCATGAAAGGTTGAATTTTTGTAAATGAAAAGGATTGGGTTTTTGAAGTAAAAATTCGATTTTTATATACTGAATAGCATAATAAAAATTCGATTTTTATATATTGGATAACATAGTAAAAATTCGATTTTTATATATTGAATAGCATAATAAAAATTTGATTTTTATATATTGGATAGCATAGTAAAAATTCGATTTTTATATATTGAATAGCGAAGTAAAAATTCGATTTTTATATATTGAATAGCAAAGTAAAAAATTCGATTTTTATATATTGGATAGCATAGTAAAAATTCGATTTTTATATATTGAATAGCGAAGTAAAAATTCGATTTTTATATATTGAATAGCGAAGTAAAAATTTGATTTTTATATATGGAATAGCAAAGTAAAAAAATTTGATTTTTATATATTGTATAGCATAGTAAAAATTCGATTTTTATATATT
Organism: Allium sativum; assembly: GCA_030737875.1. Lineage (NCBI taxonomy): Eukaryota > Viridiplantae > Streptophyta > Magnoliopsida > Asparagales > Amaryllidaceae > Allium > Allium sativum. The sequence goes on along the minus strand of CM060926.1, from coordinate 920,765,612 downwards.
GAATAGCAAAGTAAAAAATTCGATTTGTATATATTGAATAGCATAGTAAAAATTCAATTTTTAAATATATGAAGTGATTATAAAAATATGATTTTTAAATTGAAAGTGAACAAATAAAAATGTGATTTTTATATATGTAGTGGCTACGGGCAACGAAGATGTCAAATACGCGATAACGACGAAGATTTCTATAAATGAAGAGTCGTGGTATTGGATAGCTATTGGTGAGAATTTCTCACCTTTCAATTTCTTTTTCTAGATATATATATATACTAGGATGTAGACGGTGTTTAGTAGCACCCGACACCCGTCATCCACAGACCATGGATGGCTTGTTTGTTTAATTGTTTAGTTGTGTAGTTGGTTAGATTATTTGGTTTGAATTGAATTGTATGGTGAAATGGAATGGATTTGATTGATGTGTGAATGGCGTGGGCCTTCATTAGACCGGGGATAAGGCTAGGCCTCGTCCTGTTTCTAGTATCGTGCCGTTATGCCGCCGAAATTTTCTAAAATAAGTTAGAAAAATAAAAATATCATTTTATTTGACAAATGAACTGAATAAAAACTCATGTGTTAAGATAAAATATTTTATCATTAAAAATATAATTTTTAACGTGAGTTTGAATAAATAAATATTCATTTACAAACCGGACGGTTTGTTTATGTACACCTATTTGAATGACATTGATTGGGTCGATAAATTTTACACATCACCCAACTGCACAAATAAAATCTGTGTTTGATTGTTTGAAAACCCCACACGGGTATTGGGATAACAAATGATATACACCAATCCCAATAATTAGTTGTATGTCGATCGATGGATCGACAGGCTGTTATAAGCGTTAGATATCTATATTTGATGCTTATACAGTGTAGTGCACTTTAGATGATGGTTGATTATTTATCGTTGCTATTATATGCATGTGTTGTATGGAATCCACATAATTAACTTTATATGGTAATTGATTGGGCCTCATTCCAATTTAGAAAATAAAGAACATTATAAAATAAAGGTTCATGTGTTGACAGTACTCATCCGTTGAGATTAGTCATGTGTTGAACGAAATATTTTAATAATAAAATTTACATCTTTATCAATATAAAATAAAGGTTCATGTGTTGACAGTACTCATCCGTTGAGATTAGTCATGTGTTGAACGAAATATTTATTCACATATTGAATATAATAAATATTCATTTGTTGAATAGAATAACGAATTTATTGAAATATATAAAGCCGTATTGATTAGTGATGAGCTATTTTGACGCGAACGATATTTATATCGATTATATTCGAATTGAATTTGATTTGAATAGGAAACGAATTTGAATTGAATTAAATAGATAACGAATTTGAATTGAATAGATAACGAATTTGAATTGAATATATAACGAATTTGAATTGAATTGAATAGATAACGAATTTGAATTGAATAGATAACGAATTTGAATTGAATAGATAACGAATTTGAATTGAATATATAACGAATTTGAATTGATTTGAATAGAAAACGAAATTGAATTTGATTCGAATAGAAAACGAATTCGAATTGAATTTAAAAGAAAACAAATTCGAATTGAATTGAATTGAAAAGGAAATGAATTCGAATCGAATTAAAATCGATTTGAATTGAAATCAAATAGAAATGAAAGTAAAAAGGATTTATAATAGAAAATTCAATTTTGATTTGAATTTGAAATAAAGATTGAAATTGTTTTTGAAACGAATTCAAAACTATTTATAAATTTCGTTTTAAATAGAAATCGACGAAATATATATTATATATATAATATAATGGCCTGAATAGAACGCGCCGTGGAGCGGCATTTCGCGAATTTCGACCATTAACTTCAAACGGACATTACGGGAGATCCGACCATCGGATTCTCCTAAAACCGGAACCGTTGGGTTCGTATCGAAAAGATCTTTATAACAAATATTAGAAATTCAAAATCTAACGGTTGTATTTGGAGATACGTCCAAATCAAATTCGAAAAAGGTCGCTGTAAGTGCAGTTCGATGGCCGTTGATGGAAATCGACTGTACGGGCCTTGATAAAATTATTAAAAATATCAATAATTTGTGTAAAATCATAAGAAATGATTTGGGAAAAATTGGGATGAAAAACTCCATATTTGAAAGGATAGAAATAGATTTTTATCGAAATGAACTAGTTTTGAACTAAAATTAAACCCGTTTATTTTTAAATAAATAAATTGGATTTGAAACGAGTTTTAATAGAATTGATTTGTGGGTTTATCGTGAACGTTGTTTTAAATAACACTAGTTCTTTAACCCGATATTAAATAGAATGTGATTTGGGTTTATCGTGAACTGTGTTTTAAATGACATTAGTTCTTTAACCCAGTAAAAGGAGTTTTAATGAATCTGCAATTAGATTGAAATGGGGAATTGATAATTTAAATTATCAAATTTAGAAATTGAGCGAGAATGGAGTATCACCAGTTTTGCTCCAAAGCGATAGTTAAATCTTTAATTAGATTTGAACGTGAAATGGTAATTAATTTTACCGATAACACCATAGTGTTAGATATGGAGTATTACCTGTTTTGCTTCATGGGATGAATAGGTTGGGGTTTGGGAAATAAATTAAATAATTACTTCGGTGTGGTTCGCTAATCTCGACTAGTTTGGAAAACCATAATTTGGTTTGAAATGACATCCAAAGGAAGATTAAAGGATAAATTTTAAAGAATTTATCTTGGATAAAATTAATGGGAACCTTTCCCTAATAATTGAAATTTAGAAACTAGCTGAAGGTTAGTTAAGAAGAATGGTTTCCTGGGTATTGATCTGATGTTGGTTTCGGCCTTCGGGGTTAATATTTGGGAAATTATTCTCTTGCTGATCTACGGGTAGTGACTAATGAATTGGAATGAGGCATATGTTGTGTTTGTGTAACATTTGTTTTTAATATACATGGGTTGTTCGGAAAGTCCGGGTTTATACCCATTCTGAATAACCGATTCGACGATATGTCGAAGATGAAGACGGTGGTCGAAGACCGGAAGTCGTCACATCGTTTGGGTGATTACTGATGATCTTGATTGGGCTGTACACCCAAGATGAGGGAATCAGTTGGTTGTCGTCCAGACGTACTTGGAGATGGATGGATATGCGAGGAAAGTGCCTCCGGTTTCGTTCAGACCCAGAACGAACTTGTAAATGAATTGTGTGTCTGACATTGGATTTTATTCTGTGTTGATTGATTTCTGTTAAATATATATCTGTTTGGCGGCGGAGACTTTATTCTCTTGCTTAACGCCCTTCTCTGAAACATACGAGCTTAGAGGTTATATATTGATAGATATCAATCGCATGGCATGAATTGCCTGTGTGGCACGCTGAGTTGCATGGATCAAGGCTTCTGTTGAAAAGCAAAGTCTTGTGGTTGATGATCCAAGCACAGCCTACGTAGCAGCTTTGTGTATAACGTGAATTCGCGAGCCTCACACCTCGGTATGAGTTAAAAACGGGATAAGGACTGCAGGGAGAGCACGACGTTTCTTTCTAGCTTTGGTGGTGTCAGTGACTTACCAGCCCTGACATTTATATACTTTTCACCTATGTGGTTGTTGGATGAGGCGCCTCGATTTTAGGTCTGTAAGGACCGGGAAACGTGTGTTCAGGCATAAATAATCCTCTAACGTAAGTGAGGACCGGCCCTGAAGATCCAGGGGTTACCCAGAGTGTGTAGTCCCGAGGCATTTGCTAGAGTGTCTCGAACGCGGAGAGGAGCTTGCCCCTTGCCTAAACTCATGAAGGAAATTCAATTTCCAATACGTGTGTTTCGGTTTTATTTGTAGAGCCTAGTATGGCGACATAGTGGGATGGGTCACTTATGCCGTCTATGATTTATATTTATGATTGAAATTGTTTTGACACTATACACTTATTATAGTATCAAATGATTTGTTTTAAACGTACCAAGCATGTTTGGCTGTTATAAGGTAAAACCCTATGCTCCGACTTGCGTTGCATTGTGTGATGGGACCTGGGTCTTATAATAGCTTCATTTTTCGAAAAAGCATTGCGCTGTTTATTCTATGCACTGGTATTCTTGGGAGGAAACCCGTTCCGTGTTATACGGCGTGGTCCCATGAATTACTCTCTTTTAAAGAAAAGCTTTAAATAACTGTTTTAGTTCTCACACCAGTCACATGACTGACCTGGAGTTTATTGCTTTAACGTAAACTCTGGGTGCCCCTATTTTCCGCACGGGCAGCTAGTAGTTTTGGTTTTGCAGATTTATATTCACAGGATCTTGGTTTACAGCTGGAATGATATCCGGAAAGCTCTGTATCTGTATATCACCTTCAGTTGTGCTTTGTATTATTTTCCGCTGCTATGTAATTTATTGTAATCTCTGATATTTATCGAATGTAATTTATTCATTTATACTCTGTATATTCTTGTATCTGATGGAATTGTTGTAATAACAATGAAATGTTCTTCCGTCTGCGTTCTGATTTGTCGTGTTCTCAAACGATCAGGGGTTTCGAACGGTCTAGATCGGTTTAACGATCGATTCGGATCGAGCGAAATTCCCGCCCGTCCCAAACCCCGTGCCGCACACATCTGTGTACACGGTAAACATCTTACCTCCATCAGGTAATGCCAAAACTGGAGCTGTGGTGAGGGCTCTCTTAAGTCTCTGAAAAGCAGCGTCACATTCTATGTCCCATGTAAAAGCTAGGTTCTTCTTTGTTAACTTAGTAAGAGGGGATGAAATCTTAGCGAAGTCCTTAATGAACTTCCTGTAGTAGCTCTCCAAACCGAGAAAGCTCCTCACCTCCGTTACATTCTTAGGAATTTTCCAGTCCTGTACCGCAACTACCTTTGCGGGGTCCACGGCTATGCCTTGCTTAGAAACTACATGTCCAAGGAACCGAACTTCCTTCCTCCAAAAATGGCATTTGGAGAACTTAGCCTTTAACTAGTGTGCCCTAAGCGTTTCCATGACTTCCTTGAGATGTCTAGCATGCTCTTCTTCATCTTTTGAGAAGATCAAAATATCATCCACGAAAACTACCACAAACTTGTTAAGGAACTCCCGAAACACCCTACTCATCAAATCTACAAAGTATGCAGGTGAATTCGTTAATCCAAACGGCATGACGAGCCATTCGAAGAACCCATCTGGAGTCCTAAATGCAGTTTTGTCAATGCTATCCTCAGCCACTCTAAGCTGATGGAATCCTATAGCTAGATCGAGTTGAGATAAAACAGATGCTCTCACAAGCTGGTCAAACAAATCGTCGATTCTTTGTAGTGGGTGCCTATTCTTCTTTGTCAGCTTGTTTAACTCACGATAATCTACGCATAGACGAAGCGATCCATCCGCCTTAGTAGCGAATACCACCGGAGCACCCCATTCAGAAATGCTTCGCCTTATGAAATTTTTCTCAAGCAACTCATTACTGAGCTCTCTTCTTTCTCGCGGGGCCATGTTCCTAACGGGCAATGAAACTGGTTTGGCATTATCAACAAGATAAATTCGGAAGTCTATCTTGCGTTAAGGAGGTAACCCCCTCACTTCATCAAAGACATCTGTATATTCTCAGACCACTCTCACAAATTGCAAATTATCGTCGGACGAGTCAAGGGATTCAAGATAACACAACATGACCGGACCCTTAGGGTTACAAGAAATTTCAAGGGTATTACCAAGGCGAGTCATGAGCCTCACTACCCTTCGTTCACAATCAAGAATGGCTCCATAATCGGACAGCCAATCCATACCTAGGATCAAACCGTATCCCATGAATCCGAGAACATAAGCATTACACGTGAATTCGACACTTAAGATAGAGATCCTCAAATCCACACACATCATAGATAAATAGGCGGAGCCCCCAATTGGATTTGAAACTATAATGGGATCCTCAACCAGACTAGTACTTAGGTGCAGATTTTCAACAATATCAGGAGAAATAAAAGTATGCGATGCGCCAGAGTCAAATAAGGTTCGAACAGGAAAGTCAGAAATGTAAACAAGGCTTTCTACGGAAATATTACTACCTCGGTCAAGAGCTGGAGTGGTGTTGAGAGCATGCAACTGCCCTCCAGAAGGTCCTGCTCGCTGGGTTTGCCCTTGCCCCTGCCCTTGCTTCTTAGGGCAATCCCTGCTGATGTGTCCAGTATCTCCACAATGAAAGCATTCACCCAACTTCCTCTTCTTCTTTCTACAGTCTTTAGCTAGATGTCCAGTAATACCACAAAAGTTGCACTTCCTCATCTCACGTGGTTTGTTGTTGCCCTTGTTATTCTTGTTATTCTTACTGTTTCCCTTCTTGAAGTCAGCTTTCTTATTTTGAGTCTCATTAGGCTAAACCTCCTTCTTGCTATTCTTGTCTTCCTCATGAAGTAGAGCCATATCCACCAAGCTTTCAAAGGTCGCCCCCATGGGTATATGAGTTAGGTCCAAGCTGTGTAGTGGCTCGTTCAACCCTCAAGCAAAGCGTACAGACCAAATCCAAACCGAACCGAGCAAGCTGATTAAACTTATTCACGTATTCCCTAACATACATGTCCCCTTGCTTGAGTGCTAAGAACCTTTCCACCTGAAGGTTCTCTTCTGCTGACAATAAGAATTTAAGCCCAAACCTCTGTCTAAAGTCCGCCCAAGTCTCAACTGGCCTGGTAGCGTTGGTGACTTCCCACCAAAATGCAGCTTCCTCTTTCAACAACCATGCCGCCAACTGAACTTTCCTATGGTCCTCCATATCAAAGATAATGAACAAGTCTTCCGTCTCCTTTAGCCAGTTTCGTGCCTCAACAAAGGTTTCAATTCCAACGAAGTTCTTGCCGCCCATTGCTTTAAAGTCTTTGCATATTTTGGCAAAGGCGGTACCAGGAGGAGGAGGAGCCGCAGCCACTGGGGGAGGAGGAGGAGGGATGTCTGCCGTGCCCGCGTCGTTGGCCCTGGCTTCTAAGTACCTTCGGAACCATCCAGGCACGGGTATTCCCTCAGGCAGGTTAAGATCAGCCATGCTGAAAAACGAAAAGAAAAGATTCAAACGAGGAAACAAAGGAAAGTGCTAATGGCTTTTGGGGAATAGCCTTTTTAAACATAAAACTTTTCTTGAAAAATGCTTCTTTATAAATGGTTTTGAAAATTGTTTCGGAAGGTTTTTAAAACTTTTGCCCTGCCTGGTAACCTTCTGCTCTGATACCAAATGTAACACCCTACCTTCGCTAGGGTCACTCACAAAGGGAATGCACTAGTTTTGGTGGAGTATTATCTAGGTAAACATACACAGAGATATCACAAGGCAGAACACAAATAAAGCAGCGGTAGAAATTAAAAACCAACTTTTTATTTCTTTCAAGAAAAAGAGTCAAAACCCCATATATCCAAGGTACAAATTATTCTATTACATCAAGTTCCAAATAAAGAAGCATAAACTTAAAACAAAAGTAAATTATTCCCCATAAATAGCAGAAGCAGCCATAGCATAGCCCAAGACGAAACCGTACATAAGCTGTCAGAAAGCAAGCTAAATCCAATCTAAGAGCTAGTGTTTCCTCCCTGAGAACCTTGGGGGGGGGGGGAATGAAAGAAAAAGGGTCAGTCATAAAGACTGGTAAGCCCTAGTGACTTTCTGTATGAAAACTAGTAAAGGTAACATGATGTGTGAAAACTGGAATTAAACATAAGGATGATAACAGGACTGTTAGGATAATTAAGAAAACAAGATAAGTCAAGTCTAGCATCGCATATTCAAGGTTCGTTGCACCTACTATACTAGTATTCTAACCCATGTCAAGCATTAACCATTAAATGATCCCTTGGCCCAGTATCATGAAGTGACCCATTACGGGGTCCTACGGTGCGATCTACTAATCGATCGGCTCCATACAAGTCCTAGCTCGTCATGTGTCTGTGTCATACGGCCCTATCCTGAAATGTAGTTACCTGTGCTAGGTCCACCATATGGTGTATCAAGTCCTATGGTGCCAACCACCGACACGAATCAAGCACGCATAATGTAAATCTACGGGTGCCCAATGCCTTCTTTTTCAACTCCGGACTACGTGCACGACCATAGTCCGCCTGAACCTACAATGGCACACCTACTCAGCCGTCGTTTTGGTCACTTACAATCAGCCCAGTATCGTGCCCCACCCTGCCTAGTCCCAGGGTATCGTGATACATCTATGTGGGTTACTGCTAAAAAGGACCGCGTAACTAGGGTTTCTAGTGGGTTAAGTGTTGTCATTCATATTCGTGAGTAAACCCTATCCAAATCATGTATCAAGTTGGTTAAGTGTGTTCAAGCGGTTCATGACTTAACCCTATCAAATCATCGTGTCAAGTTGGTTAAGTATATTCAAGTGGTTCATGACTTAACCCTATCATGTGGCATTAATTCATTAGTGCACCTCAACCTCTCACATTAGACTAACTGTTGTGGTTACTGGATTTGCCGGGCGGTTTCGGGCAGATTTACACCGCAACATAATCTAACCTCGGGTTTTACATGCGATATGACCAACTACCCACATTGGATCCTATTGTTTGCAACCACTGGATTTGCCGGGCGGTTCCGGGAAGATTTACACTGCAAACTCAACCCAACCTCGAGTTGGCCATTTTCAAGTTTATCTAATTGTCATGCCCACGTTCAAGTTTTCATGTCAAAATTCATGTCGAGTTTTCATGTCATGTTTCATGTCAAATCGTGTCAAGTTCATGTCCATATCTAGGTTCAAGTTATAATAACGTTCATGTTTAAAGTTCAAAGTCAATTCATGTTTTATCTAGTCTACCCAAATCATATTCCCATCGCACGTAAGCTCGAATTGAAACAAATAAATCTAATTAGGGAATAACATAAAAGGGACGGGTATAAGGTGGCAAAAGTGATTACTAGCATAGCATGGTATGACTTGATAAAAGATTATAACATTACTGGCATATGGAATATTGGCCTCAAGCATAAAGATTCCAAATCTAGCAAAATAAGGTACTAGTCAAGATAACAGTTGTCATAAGGTGATAGTATAGTCATGGTAATGATTGACATAAGGTGACAGCATAGTCATGGTAACGATTAACATAAGGTGATAGTCATAAACTTGTGACTAATAGCACATTCAACATGACAATACAAGGGGTTTTCTTTTTGATTTACAACATAAATAGGCCCCAAATCAATGTCATAACATATCCAATAGTCAAGATCCAAGATGAACAAGAATGGATGTAAAACAGTCATCATACATAGGTCCAATTTCAATTTACATCATATTCATATTACATTTACAGTTTAAATCTAAAAATAACAGGGGCTTACAGATCGTGGTTCGAGAATTAGAAAAGAGAGTCGATGTTGAATCTTTATATGCTTAGTCAAGTCCTAATAGAAATCCCCAAATCATCAATTCTCTTAACGCAGTCTCAACGTAGAAGAAGTAGTCCCTCTCTCAAACTTTTCAACCAGAATTAGAGCAGCATAAGGTCAGAAAGAATTTTGTGTAGAGAGACTGGTGTTAGGGGCTGTATTTATAGGGTCAGGTCAACGAATGTGGACAGAAACGAGGCCAGAAACATCAAAGTGAATCCAGCTCCAAAAATGGGCTCGGGCACCAGGTCGACCCCCAGGTCGACACTATGGTCGACCTGGTCCTGGGTAGGTCGACTACATAGTCTACCATGGTCGACCTGGTCCTGGGCGGGAAATTTCCCACCCAGTCCATTCTGGGGTTTGAATTTCGAATTTTGAATTCGAATTGAACTGTTTTGAACTTGAAAACTTTTGAAAACTTCGAATGGTCATAACTTGGTCATACGGGCTCCGATTTTCGAAAACTCGGACTCGTTTCCAATCAGAATTTCGAGACGAACGCAATGGCGTAACCCGTTTCCCTTGATTCTTATTTCAAAAATTAATTCTGCCTTGATTTAGGGTTATTACACGTTATGAAAACAAGGGTTGTTACAATATTCTTCAAAACCTCTTTTCCCATTTCCTTAAATTTTGGCATCACGATATATAGTTATAATAATACTTAATGGTATAAATCAAATTACCAATTTTGATATGACAAATCAAATGTAAAATTTATATAATTTAAGATCAAATATTCCTACTTACCTTGTAACTAACATTTATATTCAAAAACCTCGTACTCATGTTCAATATTCCTCGTATGGAATAATCAACCAATTTCAACGCCTTTACTCATTTCAAACTAATACCATTCCTCGATAATAGTGAAGCTGTCCAAGTTGGGGTATTTTATTACCTTTCAGACCTTGATCGACAACGTTCTTATCTCAGAATAATATTAGTTTGTCACTTAACCACTGATATTAAAATCTCATTTACCACCTTGATTTCATAGCTGGTTTTATAAACCATTTCCTATATTTGAAATCCTTGTTCAATAATCTATTTACTTAACTTGTTTGATTAAGTAAATGTCCACAAAACATCACCTTTAACTTATATCATTATTTCACTTATACATTTTGATTTATAATAAAAATCCCTCATCAAATAATTTGATTCCATCTATTTGGGCATTTATATATTGGGTTTGAAATCCATTTACCATTTCCTTTATAACAAGACCTCATTACTTGGAATCTATTGCCAAAAACCGTTTACCAATTTTTTTATACAAAACTATCACATGTGTTTTCCTTTGCGTTGGATTCTTATTCAATTACAATGTTCGCTTGATTCAATCCTTTAACCCTAAAAGTCATCACTTTGGTTTTAAAAACATCATTTTTAAACTTTGCTTGGATTTCTTCCTTAATACTTGTAATAATCTATAATGGCCCGCAAATCTGTACCATAAGAGTTAACTGCATACATCACACATCCAACCAAAAATCACGAAAATACGAATCATTTTTTTAGATGAAAAAGGTAGAAGAAGAAGAACAGAAATAACAACATAGAATCTCACATCTCAGCGGAACAAAATATAATATATCATAACTTTTGAAATACAAAATTTTGACTATATAACATACAATTATCAGAGTACAACACTTACAACGCAGTGGAAATAAAAACACTATATAAATACTGAAGCCTCCTGCTCCAAGCTCCTTCAGATAGATCTGCAAAATCCTGAACTACTTGACTGCCCGTACAAATTTGGACACCTAAGAGTTTAGGTAAAACAAAACAAAATAAACTCTGGGTCAGTCATGGGACTGGTATGACTAAACAATTTAAACAGTTTGAGAAAATAAACGATATCTCATAAGACCACGCCGTATAACACGGAACGGGTTTTTCCCTTATGAGAATCCAAAACACTTGATTCAACTTTCCAAATCCTTTTGAAAGAAACGATAATCTTTGTTATCAAAACTCTTTTGATTTTATAGTAGTGTCTACATCAACTAAATAGAAATCTAGTGGAACGTTTGCATCTCACGTCCCACAAATAATATACAATCAAAACTGCGGGCACTTATTGGGTAATGCATTTCCAACTATGACAAGGTATGGAACCTCCATCTGATAGTGTATCTCTAGAGGAGAATACACTAGGTTCAACAAGAACATCTTGTAACCCGGCCACACATGACCGACCACTCATTTCGCTTGAGTGTATCGAATGTATATCACCAACGGTTGGGATCAGCAACCGTTTTCCGAATATGACAACATCGAATAGAATAAGGAATTAAATGAATTTCTCTAGATAGGTGATAATACACCCTAATGGGAGCTACCCACATAGCCATGCTACCTGCCCGATTTTTGTCATTTCCCAATTGTTGAGGCCTGAGCCTAAGATTAATTATCATTCATTGATAGCACAATCACTTTGATTGCCACATTGTCAGATCCGTTAATCACTAATTGATTTGCACAAATATATTCTGGATATTATGCTAAGAGAATAAATCCTCCGCCACCATATAAATTTATACACACCAACTTATTCAATCATTGGAAATACTTTGTCAGACATTCGTCCATATACGTTCGTTCTTGGATTGAACGAAACCGAAGGCACAATTTCCATAAATAGAAAAAGTCCTTGCACTTTACTTCGTCCTCGATTATCTTCATATAATCTAATTCGCAACGCTACGGCCAATATGGAGTGGTTCTCGGATAATAATCCGACCGGTCTCTCTATATTGACAACGATATTGGAAAACACTTGATAGTCGGTTATTTAACTATCGAAGAAAAACACGAACATCCATTCAAAGCATCAAACAAATCACTGGGTCTTTTAATTAATATTTCATTAATTTAAAACACTTCTCTATTTCCTTATCTATATTCGTTAACATGATATTTTCAATATTCGTCTTGGCCTCTTACGCTATTTGGAAAACATTTCCATATCTCATCTTCTTTAATTTCCTACACTTAGATAATATTTTCTATTTGTAATTGGAGAACATTTGAAACGACCCGAACTTCCCCGTGAAGGAAAGCACGGATTGAGTTGAGAATAAGCAGAATCATAACACAAACAGAAGGACATTTCGTTGTTTATTACAACAATTCCATCAGAACACAAGAATATACAGAGTATGTGTAAATAAATTACATTCGATAAATATCAGAGATTAGAATAAATTACATAGTAGCAGAAAAATAGTACAATACACAACTGAAAGAGATAAATGGATATAGAGCTTTCCGAATATCATTCCAGCCGTAAACCAGATTCTTATGAATATAAATCTGCAAAACCCAAACTACTAGCTGCCCATGTGGAAAATAGGGGCACCCAGAGTTTAGGTTAAAACAATAAACTCCAGGTCAGTCATGTGACTGTTGTGAGAACTAAAACAGTTATACATAACTTCACTTTAAAAGAGAGTAATTCAAGGTACCACGCCGTATAACACGGAACAGGTTTCCTCCCAAGAATACCTGTGCAAATAATAAGACAACGCAATGCTTTTTGGAAAAATGAAGCTATTATAAGACCCAAGTCCCATCACACAATGCAATGCAAGCCGGAGGATAGGGTTTTTCCTTATAATAGCCAAATAATGCTTGATATGTTTAAAACTAATCATTTGATACTATAATAAGGGTATAGTGTCAAAACAACTTCAAATATAAATGTATCAGTCATAGACTGCATAGTATCCCATGCTACTATGTCGCCATACTAGGCTCTACAAATAAAACCGAAATGTCACGTATTGGAAATTGGATTTTCGTCATGAGTCGATGCAAAAGGCAAGCTCCTCACTACTTCGAGACACTCTAGCAAATGCCCTAGGACTACATACTCTGGGGAGCCCTTGGAATCAGCTTGGCCGGTCCACACTTACGTTAGTGGATTGGCAATTCCTGAACACACGTTTCCCGGTCCTATCGGACCTATATCTATCGGCTCCGAAGAGACCGATATATCCGAGGCGCCTCGCAATCCAACATCCACAAGGGTATAATAATCAATGATGTCAGGGCTAGTAAAACGCTAACACCACCCATAACTAGAAAGAAATGTCGTGTTCTCCCAGCGGTCTGTATCCCGTTTTTAACTCATACCGGGGTGTGAGGCTCGCGAATTAACGCAATACACAAAGCTACGCTGTATTAAAGTCATGCTTTGATCATCAATCTACGTAGTATACCTACGTTAAAAATTATCTTTTTAACCAATCAATAATTATTTCTTTGTATGATTATTTTATAAATGACATACATAGGCTAAAAATTATATTTTTATCTTTCTAAAAATAATTTCATATTTTTATAACAACGCTACATAGGTAAAAATCACATTTTTATTTTGCTACTATATAGATAAAAATCACATTTTACTTTGCTATTCAAATGATAAAAATACTGTTTTTACTTCGCTAACTTCGTAACAAAAATCGTATTTTTATTACTCTTCATAAATAAAAATTTTATTTTTATATCTTCTATATAATATATATATATAAAAAGATATTTTTCTTTTGCTAATCAAACAATAAAAATCCTATTTTTAATTTACTACTTTTTAAAATAAAAGTCACTTCTTTACATTATATAAAAAAAGTCTAATCTTCACATAAGGAAAAATCATTTCTTTTTACACTAATGTTATACGAGTAAAAATTATATTTTTACTAACCTACATAAATAAAAATTATATTTTTATTACCTTAACGATAAAAATCATAACTTCACTTCGCTACAACATATACAATAAAAATATTTTTTCATTTAAACCTTTTCATAAAAATCATATATATATATATATTATCCTTTCACAAAAATCGAATTTTTAATAAACAAAACATTTTATTATATAAAAACCCAAAAGGAAAATTAAATAGTGAATAAAAAAAATCACCATGCGTTTTGGGGTGGGGATGGTCGGAAGAACGGCGCTGGGTGACGGGAGGTCGGCGAAAGGCGGCGGATTGTCGGTGGTGGGGAAGCAAGGGCGGCGTCGGCGGTTTCTTTGGGTGCTAGGGCCATGGGGGCGCAGTTTAGAAGAGGGGAGGGGCCAGCGGAGGAGGATGGAAGGAGAGGATGAGGTCGCTGCGGGGGGGGGGGGGGGAGGGGCACGGTGGTGCGGCGCCACCTGGGGGTGGGGGGCGCCAGGATGAACTTCGACGGGGGGTGGGGGGCTTCCTCGATTTTGGGTTTCTTTTTTCTAAATGAATTGGTCAACAGGGGGAAAGGAGAAGGGGAGGGGCTTAATAAATAATATATATTTATATATATATTATTATTTTAAAATTTCGAAAAGAAACTTTTTATTTCGAACTCGAAATCAAACCCACCGATTGTCATCCCCAGCTAATTACTCCCATTCTGAACACAATGGGATATGTATCGTAAGCTAATTCGATCGTTATGATCAGTTTTCATCAGAATCAAAATATAAATATATATATCGAATTTGAACGCGCATTTCAATTTACTGGGGCCATATACAGACTCTAAAAATTCCCGAAAAATATTTCTAGCTTCTTATTGACGATACGGTCCTAACAAAACTTATTTCATCAAATTCCGAGACCGTTTGAAAAATGGCCACTTTCTGGTCGATTAAAATTGACTGAAATTGTTAAAACATGTTTTACTTCGCCACGCTCACATATTCATTTCAAAAATTACGAATTTTGAAACCTAGCAATAACTTGACATCCCGGATCCTACAAAAGTGGTTTCGTCGAAAATGAAGTTCGTTTGCAAAATTTCCATTTTTAAGGGCCAAAATTCCATAGCGACTATTCTAAATTTTCAATTGGGCATAACTTTTGATTCCCGCTATGAAATTTTGATTTTTCGGATTCGTTGGAAATATATTTTCAATTTGATCCTAATATTTTTGGTTTCGCTAAAATCCGGTTTATTTTGAGTCCTCTACATTCATTTGAAATTTGAAATCGAATTTTCAAACTACCGCGCCATTTTCAATTCCTTTTATAATTTAAAACAAATATTTATATTCTAATGACGATTCAAATAAATATATACATTTTAATTCTATTCAAAATAAATTTCTTGTCGTTATTATTTAAAATAATTCATTTTAAATATTCAAAATTCATTAAAATTGCCAAAATAAAAATTTTAAATTAGCTCGGATTTTCGGGTTGTTACAATCTCCCTCACTTAAAATCTGTTCGTCCCCGAAAAAGAACGAAGTTGAAAGTTGTTTTACAAACCAACTCAACTTTCATTATTTTATTTAAGGCTTAAGTTCTTCAACTTTTCAGTTTCTATGAACTTTTCGAATTCTTCAAAAATTTGGCTAACACCCTAAATTTTCGAAAAATTTCGCCATAACCTCCCCTGCACGGGAGCACCGGGAAAATCCCGAAATTGCCATACAGGCCTCTCTAATCCAAAAAGAAAAAGAAACAGCCAAGCGGCTGGCCAGTCGGCTCATAAAATCATCCAAAACCCAAGAAATTAGTGAACATGTACCTATTTGTTAGGCAAACAATTTCATTCCTCTTCTCTTGCCTCCTTGCTATGATCTGCTCACACATATATATGTGTACGTGCATGCATTTCCAAACAATTTTCAATACAGTTCAATATTCGATACAATTTGGCTAAATTTACCGTTCATTCATATGTTGGTTTAAAAAAAATCACACAACAAAATCATCAATCAATTAGTTGATTAACTTTTCAAATTCATAATTTTGATACATAGTCCAAAAATCATGTTTTTGATGCCAAATCACAACAATAAGCCCTATCTAGTTTTGGTTCTCACACCAGACTAATGGAAATATACAGACATCCCACTTTCGAAACTCGAAAATAAATAATGGCGATGGTGCACCATCATTAGAATTATCCCCGGGCGACTAGAGTGTGATTCTATATCTATCCAGTATATTAAAACTTCGAATACACGTTTGCAAGGCGTATATGCAAAATCTTTATATATTGGATTGTCCAAATTCAATATAAATAAAATATTCAAATACGTTGAATTGGTTTAGATTTTCAAAACAAAGTTGGTTTTCATTTTAAAAATATACTCTTCACACTCGTTCTAGGATACTACTGATCCTATCTCTAACGAGTCATTTTTATTGGATATTACTAATCCAGTCTCTGATGAATTCTTTCGTATGGTTCTAATGTGTCTTGTTCTCGAGCTCTATAAACCAGAGCTCTGATACCAACTGAAACGACCCGAACTTCCCGGTGAAGGAAAGCACAGATTGAGTTGAGAACGTACCGAATCAGAACACAAACAGAAGAACATTTCATTGTTTATTACAACAATTCCATCAGAATACAAGAATATACAGAGTATGTGTAAAAAAATACATTCGATAAATATTATAGATTACAATAAATTACATAGCAGCGGAAAAATAATACAATACACAACTGAAAGAGATAAACGGATTCAGAGCTTTCCGAATATCATTCCAGCTGTAAACCAGGTTTCTGTGAATATAAATCTGTAAAACCAAAACTAGTAGCTGCCCGTGTGGAAAATAGGGGCACCCAGAGTTTAGGTTAAAACAATAAACTCCAGGTCAGTCATGTGACTGGTGTGAGAACAAAAACAATTATTTAAAACTTCACTTTAAAAGAAAGTAATTCAAGGAACCACGCCGTATAACACGGAACGGGTTTCCTCCCGAGAATACCAGTGCAAATAATAAGACAGCGCAAAGCTTTTTGGAAAAATGAAGCTATTATAAGACCTAGGTCC
Source organism: Allium sativum (assembly GCA_030737875.1). Lineage (NCBI taxonomy): Eukaryota > Viridiplantae > Streptophyta > Magnoliopsida > Asparagales > Amaryllidaceae > Allium > Allium sativum. The sequence continues at coordinate 920,748,442 of CM060926.1, read as the reverse complement.
CATCACACAATGCAACGCAAGCCGGAGGATAATGTTTTTCCTTATAATAGCCAAATAATACTTGATACGTTTAAAACTAATAATTTGATAATATAATAAGTGTATAGTGTCAAAACAACTTCAAATACAAATGTATCAATCATAGATCTCATAGTATCCCATGCTACTATGTCCCCACACCAGGCTCTACAAATAAAACCGAAATGTCACGTATTGGAAATTGGATTTCCGTCACGAGTCGAGGCAAGGGGCAAGCTCCTCACCGCTTCGAGACACTCTAGCAAATGCCCCAGGACTACACACTCTGGGTAGCCCTTGGAATCGGCTGGGCCGGTCCACACTTACGTTAGTGGATTGGCAATTACTGAACACACGTCTCCCGGTCCTATCAGACCTATATCTATCGACTCCGAAGAGACCGATATATCCGGGGCGCCTCGCAATCCAACATCTACAAGGGTATAGTAATCAATGATGTCAGGGCTAGTAAAACGCTGACACCACCCATAACTAGAAAGAAACGTCATGTTCTCCCAGCGGTCCGTATCCCCTTTTTAACTCATACCGAGGTGTGAGGCTCGCGAATTAGCGCAATACACAAAGCTACGCTGTATTAAAGCCGTTCTTTGATCATCAATCTACGTAGTATACTTACATTAAAAATTATCTTTTTAACCAATCAATAATTATTTCTTTGTATGATTATTTTATAAATGACATACATAGGCTAAAAATTATATTTTTATCTTTCTAAAAATAATTTCATATTTTTATAACAACGCTACATAGGTAAAAATCACATTTTTACTTTGCTACTATATAGAAAAAAATCACATTTTTACTTTGTTATTCAAACGATAAAAATACTGTTTTTACTTCGCTAACTTCATAACAAAAATCGTATTTTTATTACTCTTCATAAATAAAAATAATATTTTTGTATCTTCTATATAATATATATATATATATATAAATATATTTTTCTTTTGCTAATCAAACAATAAAAATCCTATTTTTAATTTACTACTTTTTAAAATAATAATCACTTCTTTACATTATATAAAAAAAGTGTAATCTTTACATAAGGAAAAATCATTTCTTTTTATATTATACGAGTAAAAATTATATTTTTACTGCCCGACATAAATAAAAATTATATTTTTATTACCTGAACGATAAAAATCATAACTTCACTTCGCTACAACATATACAATAAAAATATATTTTCATTTAAACCTTTTCATAAAAATCATATATATATATTTTATCCTTTCATAAAAATCAAAATTTTAATAACCAAATCTTTTTATTATATAAAAACCCAAAAGGAAAACTAAATAGTAAATAAAAAAAACTCACCATGCGTTTTGGGGTGGGGGATGGTCGGAAGAGCGGCGCTGGGTGACGGAAGGTCGGGGAAAGGCGGCGGATCGTCGGTGGTGGGGAAGCAAGGGCGGCAGCGACAGTTTCTTTGGGTGCTAGGGCTGTGGGGGCGCAGTTTAGAAGAGGGGAGGAGCCAGCGGAGGAGGAGGTAATGAGTGGAGGAGGTCGCCGCGGAGGGGGGGAGCACGGTGGTGCGGCGCCACCTAGGGGGGGCGCGAGGACGAACTTCGACCGGGGGTGGGGGGGCTTCCGTGATTTTGGGTTTCTTTTTTTCTCTAAATGAATTGGTTAACGGGGGGGAGGGGGGGGAGGAGAAGGGAGGGGGTTAATAAATATATATATTATTATTTTAAAATTTCAAAAAGCAACTTTTTATTTCGAACTCGAAATCGAACCCACCGACTGTCGTTCCTAGCTAATAACCCCCATTCTGAACACAATGGGATATGTATCATAAGCTGATTCGATCGTTACGATCAGTTTTCATCAAAATCAAAATATAAATCTATATATCGAATTTGAACACGCATTTCAATTTACTAGGGCCACATACGGACTCTAAAAATTCCCGATTTTTTTTTTCTAGCTTCGTATTGACGATACGGTCCTAACAAAACTAATTTCGTCAAATTCCGAGACCGCTGGAAAATGGCCATTTTCTGGTCGATTAAAATTGACTAAAACTGTTAAAACACGTTTTACTTCGCCACAATCACATATTGATTTTAAACATTACAAATTTTGAAACCTAGCAATAACTTGACATCCCGGATCCAACTAAAGTGGTTTCATCGAAAATGAAGTTCGTTTGCAAAATTTCCATTTTTAAGGACCAAAATTCCATAGCGACTATTCTGAATTTTCGTTTGGGCATAACTTTAGATTCCCGCTATGAAATTTTGATTTTTCGGATTAGTTGGAAATATATTTTCAATTTGATCCTAATATTTTTGGTTTCGCTAAAATCTGGTTTATTTTGAATCATGTACATTCATTTGAAATTTGAAATCGAATTTTCAAACTACCGTGCCATTTTCAATTCCTTTTATAATTTAAAATAAATATTTATATTCTAACGACGATTCAAATAAATATATACATTCTAATTCTATTCAAAATAAATTTCTCGTCGTTATTATATAAAATAATTCATTTTAAATATTTAGAATTCAAAAAAATTGCCAAAATAAGAAATTTATACTGGCTCGGATTTCCGGGTTGTTACAACATTCCAATTACTTATTTCTTTCCAGACTCATTTAATTCTATACTCAGGAAATATTTATTATTATATTTCCAAATTTCCACTTACTTGGGTTAAAACGAATGTTGTGTAAAACATAGTTACAACAACCCAAAATACTGCATTCAACTAACTCTTATTCAAACATTTCTCTTTGGGACTGGATCTTGCTGTTTATCAGTTAAAAATGAAATCAATCAAGTAAGGGTATAACTACTTCTCAGACCTTGACTGAAAACATCATTAACTTCAAAACGAACAAAACCACTTACCTCGAATAATCAACATCATATTACCAATTATCAATATCTTTTAAACGTGTATACGTTTCTCTTTCTATTTTTATCAGATTAAATTTGTTGATTTTCTTTTTGTTTATAACATTCTATTTTTATTTCGTTTCATTATCGAATTCTATATATATCGATATATCGATTCCTAATTATCAAATCTTCTTAAAAATATTTTAACTCCTTAGATTTTCGGAAAAATTCTCCATAACCTCCTTTGTATCGGTACAACTACCAAACGCCTCTCTGGGCCCTTTCCATTCAAAAAGAAAATCAAAAAGCCAAGTGGCTTGCCGATTCGGTGCATAAAGCCTCATATTAAATTAAATACGTACCTTTTGGTCGGGCATTTCAATTTATATCTCTTTATATACTTCATTCCAAACCTGCTTAACACATATCCAAATATTCATATTTGGTTTTACCTCAATCCATTCGTCTTAACCTAATTCGCTAATTTATTTTCTAATTAGCTATTTTGCATATTACACTTCTTTGTTTGAGCATAACATGTTCAAATATAATATCAACTTGCTTATAAACAAATTGAATTCCATTTCCAATTCAAAATTCATTTTCGATTTCGAATATAATTTCCAAATCGAATTCACTTATTCAAAACCCAATTTCAATTCAAAATCTCATTAACTAATTATTGTTCAAATTAGTTAATTCTATTCAATTAGTAATTAAAAAACTGATTTTTGTTTCAAAAATCAATCCATTACTCCACTTGTGTTCAGATATATTTTACAACTCAAGTCTGGATTTTTCTAATGTAAATCTAAGTTTTATTTGCCTAAAATCCTTATATTTAACTCAATAAACAGTTATGGTTTTATAATGGTTATGGCGTTGCTTTTATGAAAATTTGATTTTGACATAACTCAAAATCAATTCGATGAAATCCAGATTTTACTCTTCCATTAGAAAACGATTATCTAATTGGTCCTGACGGTTCTTGTTTCAAAGAATTCCGACTTAATTTGAGTACTATATACTCAATTAAAGTTTGAAACGCCAATTTATGAACTGCTGTGCTGCGGCAAGTACGTTTTAATTATATTTAATATATAAACATTTTAAACTTCGTTTATATATAAATTCCACTTCCATTCTAATATTATATATATAAGATCGGCTTTCCAAATCAAAGTTAAACATTTCGATTTTTATAACTCAGTTGTAAATTTTATTTATAAATCTTATATATAATATTCCAATTCTTTTGGAGATAAAATATAAATCCTTTTGATTTATTTCAATTCTGTTTACAATCCGCATTCTGAAATATATTTCGTCATTCCCGCTAAATGATTTCAAATTCTATTTTCAATTTCTACTTTTAATTTCTATTTTCAATTTCTATTTTCAAATTTCTATTTTCAACTTTCTATTTTCAACTTTAAACTCTAAATTATCTAATGATAATCTATTTCACAAGATTTATAAATATTGTTTATAAATCCAACTTCGTTGTTTTATATAATAAAACAAGCTTCATTTCAAAAATTCTATTTTAAAACAAATTCTTATTTTGGAATATTTTATTTATTTTAACTTATCCGTATATAACATAGAATCTATTTTAATATTTAATTTAAATATTAGTCTCTAATTAATTCAATTCTAATATTCCTTCTTGAAATAATTTATTTTATAAACTCAGCATAATCTAACTTAATTATCCAAATAAATTTCCATTTTTGAACATTGGAATAGATTTCATCGTTTTCTATTTAAAATGATTTCCAATTCATACTTTTAAATTCACATTTGAATTTAACTTTCCCAATTATCCAATGATAATTATCCATTTTATTTATATACACCATTTATAAATTCATTTCAATTTCCTGTATTATTTATTTTATAAACACCATTTATAAATTCAATACTTGTTTATATTTTAGAAAAAATAGAATTTTCCTTTTAAATCTAAAAATCCCTTTTCATAGTATTTTAATAAATTAACATTTTTGCCTAGTGATATTTAAACATCCAAAACACTCAATTATCAAATCACGGGTTTAATAACACATCATATATGATAATACATATAAATACAAACAAACAATAATAGTTTTGAGGAATCTAGTTGGATCCCTCGAACCTATTTTCCTACATCCACATATGTTAGCCAACATAAATAATACCCATCCTGCTTCGAGGCAGGATATCGCGGTATAGAAGGTCATCCACTATCATAGCTTGGGGCGTAAGGGTCATCCGCTAATGATACTGCGGGCATCCGCTAAAGGTACCGCGGGAACTATCCAATCACCAATATATATATATATATATATATATATATATATAATAACCACAAACACCAATCCTAAATATCTAATATATATTTAATAACCACAGTATCATTTCAGTGCATGTAAACAACCAACAATAATTATTTTTAACTGATAAAAATAATTCTAAATAAAATTTGAGTGAGATTTACTCACATTGGTTTTTAACTGTTATTCGTTCCAATTCCTATCCCTTAGCAGAGATTTTTGCAGCTCCAAACCCCGCATGAACTTGATTTGATCAATTTGACCTTGTAATTTATTTATTCGCTTTATTAATTACACAATCAAATATATGTAATAAATTATGTAACTACAAGTTTGATTTTTAATAATCATAATTTATTTACTTAGCTTAAGTAAAAATATACCTTAAGCATCTTTTTCCTCAAAACTTGAACACCACTGTCTGCTCCATTCAAATCCTAAAACCGACGCCTTCCATTACACTTCCAGGTCATCGCGCCCCTTTTGTCTTCACCAATGGCTTCATCATCATGAACTCCATTTACTCCACTACAGAGCTCGTCAAATTCCTTCACAACTTCTTTTATACTTCACTGTCCTAATTTCAACTACATCACCTCAAAACATCATCAGCTACCAAGTCTAGACAAAATACACCATTCCCAAAAATTCATCACAAATATGAACTTTCATATCTCATTGCCGAACTATGAACTCAGCACATACTCGCCTGACCTCCTACTTCATGATTCCCATAACCCATTTGTTGTCCAGACCAAAAATGCAGATCCAACAATGTTATCACATTCACCTTCTCAATTTGCCGAACTCAGCTCCTCCATCAGCAGTCCAAAACTATCGATCAATAACTCCCCAAAACCCTTCACCATAGTCAACGCTAGAAAAACAAGCTCCAAAAATTGAGAGCTTATGACTTCTGTCCTCCTCATTACGATCGAGATTCGAACGACTTCGCTGCCCAATATCACTGCTTCGCGATGAACTACAATCGTGAAATTGAACAACCCAAAAAGATAGCCGTGCCGTACACCCCCCAGAATATCAATGCCAACTACGCTTGCCACTTCTTGGAGATTCGAACAACGTCCCTATCAAAATAAGTCACGACTTCTTTCGGCTCAGCTCTTCCATCGCGCGTGAGTTATTGCTTCAACTCGCCGCTCACAAACTTGCTCTTCCCTGGCTTAGAGACGAATTTGAAATTGAATTCAATTCGATTTCTTTTTTTCTTTTTCCTAAATCTACGGATTCGATTTCCACTTGCCTATAAAGAAAGGAATGAAAAGGCTTTGGCTTTGAATGTTTTTGATTTCGTAGAAGGATTGAAAAAATATAAAGCACGCCCCCCTTTTTATGTTGAACTTCGATTTGGTTAATATCTGAAAGGAAGAGAGAACCGTGATTTATATAGACAAGAATACATAGACATTAAGGAAATTTGCCAACGCAGTGTCCTATTTTTACTTATGAAGGAAGGAATTATATTTTATTCTATGTTATTATAAATTTGAATTAGTACGATTTTATTTAAAATACCCCGTGATTCCGAACTCCTTTTTGAACCCAACAACCGACATTTTTAAGGTTATCCCACTATTCTTGACACACTGGGACAAGTTTCGAAGCTCCATTTGATCATATGGAGAAGATAATAATTTAAATCTACATAATTTAAATTCAAAACAATTAATTCCTTGACAATAAATTAATAATATTATTACTTTAATTCAAATAGTATTTTGTATTGATCATCTGAACTATTTTCAATTCAGTTTCAACTTTGAATACAATTACATTTTTCATTACGATAATTTAGTATATTGGATATTAAATAAAAATTGATTTTTAAATCGATAACTTAATATAAAAATTCATTTATATGCGAGGAAAACAGAAATAAGAACACAGAATCTCACATCGCAGCGGAACAAAATATAATATATCATAACATTTGAAATACAAAATTTTGACTATATAACATACAATTATCAGAGTACAACACTTACAACATAGCGGAAATTAAAACACTATATCTAATACTGAAGCCTCCTGCTCCAAGCTCCTTTAGATAGATCTGTAAAATCCTGAACTACTTGACTGCCTGTACAAATTTGGACACCCAAGAGTTTAGGTAAAACAAAAAAATAAAATAAACTCTGGGTCAGTCATGGGACTGGTATGAGTAAACAATTTAAACAGTTTGAGAAAATAAACGGTATCTCATAAGACCCCCGTATAACACGGAACGGGTTTTTCCCTTATGAGAATCCAAAACACTTGATTCAACTTTCCAAATCCTTTTGAAAGAAACGATAATCTTTATACCAAAACTCTTTTTATATTATAATAGTGTCTAAATCAAATAAAGAGAAATCTAGTGGAAAGTTTGCATCTCACGTCCCACATATAATATACAATCAAAACCGCGACACCTTCCGATAGTGTATCTCTAGAGGAGAATGCACTGGGTTCAACAAGAACATCTTGTAACCCGGCCACACATGACTGACCACTCATTTCACTTGAGTGTATCGAAGGTATATCACCAACGGTTGGGATCAGCAACCTTTTCCCGAATGGGACAACATCGAATAGAATAGTGAATTAAATGAATTTCTCTAGATAGGTGATAATACACCCTAATGGGAGCTACCCACATAGCCATGCTGCCTGCCTGATTTTGTCATTTCCAGGTTGTTGGGGCCTGAGGCTACGATTACTTATCATTCATTGATAGCACAATCACTTTGAATGCCAAATTGTTAGATCCGTTAATTACTAATTTATTTGCACAAATATATTCTGGATATTATGCTAAGAGAATAAATCCTCCGCCACCATATATATTTATACAGACTAACATATTAAATCATTGGAAATACTTTGTCAGACATTCGTCCATATACGTTCGTTCTGGTATTGAATGAAACCGAAGGCACAATTTCCATAAATAGAAAAAGTCCTTGCACTTTACTCCGTCTTCGATTATCTTCATATAATCTGATTCGCAATGCTATGGCCAATATGAAGTGGTTCTCAGATAATAATCCAACCGACCTCTCCATATAGACAACGATATTGGTAAACACTTCGATAGTCGGTTATTTAACTATTGAAGAAAAACAAACATCCATTCAAAGCATCAAACAAATCACTGGGCTTATTTCATTAATTTAAAACACTTCTCAATTTCCTTATCCATATTCGTTAACACGATATTTTCAATATTCGTATTGGCCTCTTACGCTATTTGGATAACATTTCCATATCTCCTCTTCTTTTATTTCCTACACTTAGAAAATATTTTCTATTTCTAATTGGAGAACATTCCAATTACTTATTTCTTTCCCGACTCATTTAATTTTATACTCAGGAAATATTTATTATTATATTTCCAAATTTCCACTTACTTGGGTTAAAACGAATGTTGTGTAAAACATCGTTACAACAACCCAAAATACTGCATTCAACTAACTCTTATTTAAACATTTCTCTTCGAGACTGGATCTTGCTATTTATCAGTTAAAAATGAAATCAATCAAGTTGGGGTATAACTACCTCTCAGACCTTGACTGAAAACATCATTAACTTCAAAACGGATAAAACCACTTACCTCGAATAATCAACATCATATTACCAATTATCCATATCTTTTAAACGTGTATACGTTTCTCTTTCTATTTTTATCAGCTTATTGATTTCCTTTTTGTTTATAACATTCTATTTTTATTTCTATTCATTATCGAATTCTATATTTATTGATATATCGATTCCTAATTATCAAATCTTCTTAAAAATATTCTAACTCTTAGATTTCCCGAAAAATTCGCCATAACCTCCTTTGTACGGGTCACTCAGTACAACTGCCAAATGCCTCTCTGGGCCCTTTCCATTCAAAAAGAAAATCAAAAAGCCAAGTGGCTTGCCGATTCGGCGCATAAAACCTCATATTAAATTAAATAAGTATGTTTTGGTCGGGCTTTTCAATTTATATCCCTTCATATACTTCATTCCAAACCTGCTTAACACATATCCAAATATTCATATTTGGTTTCAAATCAATCCATTTGTCTTAACCCAATTCGCTAATTTATTTTCTAATTAGCTATTTTGCCTATTTCACTTCTTTGTTTGAACATAACATGTTCAAATATAATATCAACTTGCTTATAAACAAATTGAATTCCATTTCCAATTCAAAATTCCTTTTCGATTTCGAATATAATTTCCAAATCGAATTCACTTATTCAAAACCCAATTTCAATTCAAAATCTCTTTAACTAATTATTATTCAAATTAGTTAGTTCAATTCAATAATTAATTAAAAAACTAATTTTTGTTTCAAAAATCAAACCATTACTGCACTTGAGTTCAGATATATTTTACAACTCAAGTCTGGATTTTTCTAATGTAAATCTAAGTTTTATTTTCCTAAAATCCTTATATTTAACTCAATAAACCGTTATGGTTTTATAATAGTTATGGCGCTGTTTTCTGAAAATTTGATTTTGACATAACTCAAAATCTATTCGATGAAATCCAGATTTTTCCCATCCATTAGAAAGCTATTATCTGATTGGTCCTGACGGTTCATGTTTCAAAGAATTCTGACTTAATTTGAGTTCTATATACTCAATTGAAGTTTTAAACTATATTTGATATATAAATGTTTTAAACTTCGTTTATATATAAATTCCACTTCCATTCTAATATATTATATATATATATAAGATCGGCTTTCCAAATCTAAGTTAAACATTTCGTATTTCATAACTCAATTGTAAATTTTATTTACAACTCTTATATAATATTCCAATTCTTTTGGAGATAAAATATAAATCCTTTGGATTTATTTCAATTTTGTTTACAATCCGCATTCTGAAATATATTTCGTCATCCACAAAATGATTTCAAATTCTATTTTCAATTTTTACTTTCAATTTCTATTTTCAATTTCTATTTTCAAATTTCTATTTTCAACTTTATATTTTCACTTTCTACTTTCAACTTTAAACTCTAAATTATCCAATGATAATCTATTTCACCAGACTTATAAATATTGTTTATAAATCCAACTTCGTTGTTTTATATAATAAAACAAGCTTCATTTCAAAAATTCTATTTTAAAACAAAATCTTATTTTGGAATATTTTATTTATTTTAACTTATCCATATATAATATAGAATCTATTTTAATATCTAATTTAAATATTAGTCTCTAATTAATTCAATTCTAATATTCCTTCTTGAAATAATTTATTTTATAAACTCAGTATAATCTAACTTAATTATCCAATTAAATTTTCATTTACGAACATTGGAATAGATTTCATCGTTTTGTATTTAAAACGATTTCCAATTCATATTTTTAAATTCACATTTGAATTTAACTTTCCCAATTATCCAATGATAATTATCCATTTTATTTATATACACCACTTAGAAATTCATTTCAATTTCCTGTATTATTTAATTTATAAACACCGTTTATAAATTCAATACTTGTTTATATTTTTCAAAACAAGTAAATATTCCTTAGCCCATTCGAAATTCAAATTCTATTTTAGAAAAAAAAATAGAATTTTCCTTTTAAATCTAAAAATCCCTTTTCATAATATTTAATAAATTAACATTTTGCCCCAGTGATATTTAAACATCCAAAAAACTCAATTATCAAATCACGAGTTTTATAACACATCATATATAATAATTTATATGAATACAAACAAACAATAATAGTTTTTTGGAATCCAGTTGGATCCCTCCAACCTGTGTTCCTGCATCCACAGATGTTAGCCAACATAAATAATACCCATCCTGCTTCGAGGCAGGATATCGCGGTATAGAAGGTCATCCACTATCATAGCGTGGGGTCGTATAGGGTCATCCGCTAATGATACAACGGGCATCCGCTAATGGTACCGTGGAAACTATCCAATCACCAATATATATATATAATAACCACAAACACACTTCCTAAATAACTAGTATATATATTTAATAACCACAGTATCATTTCAATGCATGCAAACAACCAACAACAATTATTTTTAACTGCCAAAAATAATTCTAAATAAAATTTGAGTGAGATTTACTCACATTAGTTTTTAACTGTTATTCGTTCCAATTCCTATCCCTTAGCAGAGATTTTTGCAGCTCCAAACCCCACATGAACTTGATTTGATCAATTTGACCTTGTAATTTATTTATTCGCTTTATTAATTACACAATCAAATATATGTAATAAATTATGTAACTACAAGTTTGATTTTTAATAATCATAATTTATTTACTTAGCTTAAGTAAAAATATACCTTAAGCACCTTTTTCCTTAAAACTTGAGCACCACTGTCTGCTCCATTCAAATCCTAAAACCGACGCCTTCCATTACACTTCCAGGTTATCGCGCCCCTTCCGTCTTCACCAATGGCTTCACCATCATGAACTCCATTTACTCCACTACCGAGCTCGTCAAATTCCTTCACAATTTCTTTTATACTTCACTGCCCTATTTTCAACTACATCGCCTCAAAACACCATAAGCACAAACGTGCCTGACCTCCTCCTTCATGATTCCCACAACCCATTTGTTGTGCAGACCAAAAATCCAGATCCAACGATGTTATTACAGTCACCTTCTCAATTTGCCGAACTCAGCTCCTCCATCTACAGTCCAGAATTGTCGATCAATAACTCCCCAAGACCCTTCACCATAATCATCGCTAGAAAAACAAGCTCCAAAAATCAAGAGTTTATGACTGATGTCCTCCTCATTAAGATCGAGATTCGAATGACTTTGCTGCCCAATATCACTACTTCACGATGATCTACTATCGAGAAATTGAACAACCCTAAAATGAAAGTCGTGCCCTACACCCCCTAGAATATCAACGCCAACTACGCTTGCCACTTCTTGGAGATTCGAACATCGCCTCTATCAAAATAAGTCACGACTTCTTTCAGCCGAGCTCTTCCATCGCGCGTGAGTTATTACTTCAACTCGCCGCTCACAAACTTGCTCTTCCCTGTCTCAGAGACGAAATCGAATTGAATTCGATTTCTTTTTTTTCTTGTTCCCAAATCTACGGATTCGATTTCCACTTGCCTGTGAAGAAAGGAATGAAAAGGCTTTGGCTTTGAATGTTTTCGATTTCTTAGAAGGATTGAAGAAATATAAAGCACGTCCCCCTTTTTTTTATGTTGAACTTCGATTTGGTTAATATCTGAAAGGGAGATAGAACAGCGATTCATATAGACAAGAATACTTAGATATTAAGGAAATTTGTCAACGCAGTGTCCTATTTTTACTTAGGAAGGAAGGAATAATATTATATTTTATTTTTATTCTATTTATTTTAAAATTGAACTGGTTCAATTTTATTTAAAATACCCCGTGATTCCGAACTCCTTTCTTGAAACGACCCGAAATCCCTCTTATGGGAAGTCCCGGATTGAGTTGAGAACAAGCCACATCAGAACGCAAACAGAAGATCATTTTATTGTATATTACAACACTTACGTAAGAATACAAGAATATATAGAGTATAAATAAATATTACACATTCGATAAATATCTGAGATTACAATACATTACATAGCAGCAGAAAATAATACAAAGCACAACTAAAGGAGATATGCGGATATAGAGCTTTCCGGATATCATTCCAACTATAAATCATGATCCTGTGAATATAAATCTACAAAACCAAAACTATTAGCTGCCCTTGTCAAAATAAGGGTACCCAGAGTTTAGGTTAAAACAATAAACTCTAGGTCAGTCATGTGACTTCTGTGAGAACTAAAACAGTTATTAATCTTTATTTTAAAGTTAGGTAAATTAAGGGACCACGCCGTATAACACAGAATGGGTCCCAAGAATACCAGTGCATTAAATAACAACGCAATGCTAAATAAAGAACAATAAAGCTATTATAAGACCCAGGTCCCATCACACAATGCAACGCAAGCCGGAGGATAGGGTTTTACCTTATAATAGCCAAAGAATGCTTGATACGTTTAAAAACAAATGATTTGATACTATTATAAGTGCATAGTGTATAAAACAATTTCAATCATAAGTATCAATCATAGACGGCATGGGTACCATATATCATGTCGCCATATATAGGTATACAATCAAAACCACAAAGTCACGTATTGGAAGTTGGGATTCCATCTGTGAACCGAGGCAAAAGATAGTCCTTACCGAATTCGAGACTCTCTAGCCCGAGCCTCAGGATCAGAGCTCGAGTGACCCTTGGATCGTCAGGGCCGGTCCACCGATGTGGATTAAAATGCCTGAACACTGCGTTTCCCCACCCTTTGGGGCGTAAATGAGCCAACAAATGACTCCATCGGTACTTGATCGACCGATATAACTGAGGCGCCTCGCAACAGCAGCAACCACAAAGGTGAAAATAATATAAATGTCAGACAGTTTAAGCACTGACACCACCTCTGGCTAGAAAGAAACGCTTGTCCTCCCTGAGGTCCTCTCCCGTTTCTGGTTCACAACCGGGGTGTGAGGCTCTCGTATCAACACTACACAAAGCTATGCCACACAGGCCGTGCTTTGATCATCAACCATAAGACTTTGTTTTCAACATAAGCCTTGATCATTTGCCACTTAGGCCATTCACTCCATGCGATTAATATACATCAATATATAACCCCTGAGCTCGTACATCTCAGAGAAGGGCGTTAAGCAAGAGAATAAATTATCCGCCGTCAAACAGATATATATTTAATAGAAATCAATCACACAAAATAAAATCCAATGTCAGACACATAGTCCATTTACATGTTCGTTCTAGGTCTGAACGAAACCGGAGGCACCTTGTACCTCGCATATCCATCGATCTCCAAGTACGTCTGGACGATCACCAACTGATTCCCTCCTCTTAGGTGTATAGCCCAATCAAGATCATCAATAATCACCTAAAAGATGTGAAGACCTCCGGTCTTCGACCACCGTCTTCATCCTCGACACCATGTCGAATCAGTTATTCAGAATGGGATAAACCCGATCTTTCTGAATAACTCGGGTATATAATAAACAAGTGTTACACAAACACAACATACACCTCATTCCAATTCAAAATATTCTTTTATTCAAATATTCTTATACTTTGGGAAAGGTTCCCATTAATTTTATCAAAGATAAATTCTTTAAATTTATTCTTTAATCTCCTTTGATTATCTATTCAAACTAGTTGGGATTAGCGGACCACACCGAAGTAATCATTTATTTCCCAATCCCAACCTATTCATCCCATGAAGTAAAACTGGTCATACTTCATATCTAACACCACAGTGTTATCGGTAAATTTAATTACCATTTCACGTTCAAATCTAATTAAATATTTAACAATCGCCTGGAGCAAAACTGGTGATACTCCATTCTCGACCATTTCAATCCAATTAAAGATTCATTAAAACCCCACTTAGTTTTAATCTTCATAGAAATCAATATCCTGTCTTTAAATGGGTTAAAGAATCAATGTCATCTAAAACACGGTTCACGAAAAACCTAGAATCACATTCATTAATTATCGGGTTAAAGAACAAGCGTTATTTAAAACAATGTTCACGATAAACCCAAAAATCAATTCAAATTCAATTCCAATTAAATACCATTTAATTGGTACACTTCATTAAATCTAAATAAAAAGATTTAATCTTTTTCTCAATTGGGTTTAAGAACAATGTTAATGAAGACACCATTCACTACAAACCCAAATCACATTTGATATTAAATACAAGGCTCTGAATACAAAATACATCGGCTTATATTAAATATCAAATTCTATGACCAACAAATATCGTATTGGAAATAACGATATAAATATATCTTTCAAAGTTCCATAACAATACCTGTATAATCACGATATCCAACATCGAAATATTCCAAAGACAATATCGATTCAAATCCATTCCAATTCAATTATTGGAAATTCTAGTTACTTTTAAAACCCTTTCAAATCCAATTTATTTATTTAAAAATAAATAAATTATTATTCTAGTTCAAAACTAGTTCATTTCGATAAAAACCTATTTTTATCCTTTCAAATATGGAAAATTTCACCCCAATTCTTCCCAAATCATTTCTTATGATTTTACACAAATTATTGATATTTTTAATAATTTTATCAAGGCCCGTACAGTCGATGGCGTACAGTCGATTTCCATCAACGGCCATCGAACTGCACTTACAACGACTTTTTTCCAAACTTGATTTGGACATAATTCCAAATCCAACCGTTAGATTTCAAATTTCCAATATTCGTTAGAAAGCTCTTTTCGATACGAACCCAACGGTTCCGGTTTTACGAGAATCTGACGGTCGGATCTCCCGCAAGTCAATTCAAAGTCAATGGTCGAAATTCGCGAACTGCCGCAGTGCGGCGCGTTCTATTCAGGCCATTGTATATATATATAATATATATATATATAATATATATATTATATAAATTTCGTCGATTTCCTTTCAAAATGTATTTTATAAATCGTTTTAAATTCGTTTTCAAAACGATTTCAACTTCATATTCAATTTCGAATCAAAATTGAATATTCCACATCATCGATATACAAATTATAATATTTTCAAAACGTTAAATTTTGAAATCACTTTCTTTTCTATATAGATTTTAAAAATGAATAAAATCGATATAGATATCGTTCACGTCAAAATGGCGTCAATCTAATCAACACGGCTTTTATTCAACACATGAATTTATTTTCTATTCAACACATGAATTTATTTTCAATTCAACACATGAATTTATTTCCAATTCAACACATGAATTTATTTTCTATATTGGAATGAGGCCCAATCAATTACCATATAACTTTTATTATATGGATTTTCATACAACACATGTATATAATAGCAACGATAAATAATCAACCATCATCCAGAGTGCACCACACAACTGCATAAGCATTAAATATAAATAATTAACGCTTACACAATCTGTCAACCCATCGATTGACATACAACTAAACAATCGGGATTAGTGTACGTCAAATATCATCCCAATACCCGTGTGGCATTTCAAATCAACAAACATATATTTTATTTGTGTGGTTGGTCGATGTGTAAAATTTATCGTCCCAATCAATATCAGTGTATATAAACAAATCATCCAATTTGTTTATAAATATTTATTTTATATATACGTTAAAAATTATATTTTTAACTATAAAATATTTTATTTCATTCACCATCACACAATCAAATTTCACAACACACCAATCAAACAAATAAGTCATCCATTGTCTATGGACGATGGGTGTCGGGTGCTACTAAACACAGTCTGCATCCTAGTATATATTTCAAAATAGAAATAAATTAAAAGTGAGAAGTTCTCACCGACTAGCTAAACCAATACACCGCGACTCTTCGTATGTAGAAATCTTCCTCGTGCTCGCCTTTTGCCAATTTCATTGTCCGTGGCCACTACATATATAAAAAATTTTATTTTTATATTGTCACTTCATGTATAAAAATTATATTTTTATACCGCTCTTTTCATAATAAAAATTATATTTTTATTATCTCTATAATATAAAAATCATATTTTTAAATCGTGTTTATATTTAAAATCACTAATAAAGATCACATCTTTTTATTGCTAATATATAAATAAAAATCTAATTTTTATTTAAAAACCTTTTTCTTTTTAAAAATCTAATCTTTATATTTAAAAAAAATCAATTCTTTATGCAAACAAAAATCATAACTTTTTAATTTCAAAAATCTAATCCTTTTAAAGCTAAAAATCAAACCTTTTTATAAATCAAAATTAAGTCTTCATATAAATCAAGTTAAAAACTGAAAGTAAAATAAAATAAAATGTTATTTATATGAATAAAAATTACAGTTTTTACCTACACACATGAATAAATCAAAACAAGGATAAAACTCACTTTTACATGATCGATGGAGGGGTCAACAGCGGCGCCGAAGTCAGACGAGGCCAGGGGAGGTAGCAGGTGCGGCGCCGGGTCCCTGGGGTCTTGGCGGAGCCTGCAGCGACGGGGTTGGGCATGGGTGGGGGGGGGGTTCGGGTTTCGGGTCTGGGTTTTTTTTGGGGTTCCATGGTCCTGCGAGGCAGAGGGAAGGTTGGAGGGAGAGAAGGGGGTGTGATGAACGGCGGCGGCGGAGGTCCCCCCGGCGGACGCGCGATCGACTGCGAGGATGTGGGCTGAGGGCGCGATTGTAATTTTGGTGTTTTTTTATTTTCTTTGAATGAAATGAATCAAGGGGGGCCTGAGAGTATAGGGAGGGTTTTTTATTTAATTATTTGATTTCAAAAAGCAACTTTTAATTTCGAACTCAAAATTGAACCCACCGATTGTCATTCTTAGTTAATTACCCCTACTCCGAACATAATGGGATATGTATCGCAGGCTGATTCGATCGTTTCGATCAGTTTTTGTCAAAATCAAAATATAACTCTATATATTGAATTTGAACGCACATTTCAATTTACCGGGGCCACATACTAACTCTGAAAATTCCCGAATTTTTTTTTCTAGCTTCGTATTGACGATACGGTCCTAACAAAATTAATTTCGTCAAATTCTGAGACCGTTTGAAAAATGGCCATTTTCCAGTCAATTAAAATCAACTAAAACTGGTCAAACGCGTTTTCCTTTGACACGCTCACATATTGATTCAAAAAATTATGAATTTTGAAACCCAGCAATAAATTGAAATCACGGATCCAACAAAAGTGGTTTCGTCGAAAACCGAGGTCATTTGCAAAATTTCCATTTTTAAATGCCGAAATTCCATAGCGACTATTCTGAATATTCAACTGGGCATATCTTTTGATTTCCGCTATCAAATTTCAATTTCTCGGATTCGTTGGAAAGATATTTACAATTAGATTCTAATATTTTTGATTTCACTAAAATCCAGTTTATTTTGAATCCTGTACATTCATTTGAACTTTGAAATCGAATTTTTGAACTACCGCGCCATTTTCAATTCCTTTTATAATTATAAATAAATATTTATATTCCAGCGACGATTCAAATAAAACTATACATTTCTAATTCTATTCAAAATAAATTTCTCGTTGCAATTATTTAAAATAATTCATTTTAAATATTCAAAATTCACTAAAATTGCCAAAATAAAAATTTTAAATTCGCTCGGATTTCTGGGTTATTACAATCTCCCCCACTTAAAACTTTTCATCCCCGATAAGGAACGAAAGCCGAAAGTTGTTTTACAAATCAACTCAACTTCCATTATTTTCATCATGGCTTAAGTTCTTCAACTTTTCAAGTTTTTCAAAAATTTGGCTAACACCCTAAATTTTCGAAAAATTTCGCCATAACCTCCCCTGCACTGGGGACTTTCGGATATATCAAATAGCCTCCCATGGCCCTCACCAATCCAAAAAGAAAAAGAAACAGCCAATCGGCTCATAAAATCATCCAAAACCCAAGAAATTAGTAAACATGTACCTATTTGTCAGGCAAACAATTTTATTTTTCTGCTCTAGCCTCCTTGCTATGACCTGTTCAATATAAGTACATGTATATGCATGCAAATGCGACTAATTTTCAATACACTCCACTATCTAGTTCAATTGGCTAAAGGTTCAACATTTTAATTAATCAACCAATAATCAAACAACACAATCATCAATCAATTAGTTGATTAACGTTTCAAATTCATAACTTTGATATATAGCCAAAAATCACATTTTTGGTGCCAAATCACGACAATAGGCCCTATCTAGTTTTGGTTCTCACACCAGTCAATTGGAAATATATAGAAATCCCACTTTCGTCACTCAAACACAACACTTATGATGCCATGGTCATTATTAGCGTCATCTCCAGGCAACTAGAGTGTGATTATATATCTACCCAGTATATTTAACTTCGAATACCCGTGGATCAGACGTATATGCAAAATCCATATATACTGGATTGTCCAAATTCAATACAAATAAATATTCAAATACGTATAAAACGATTTAAAGTTCAAAACAAAATTTGTTTTCATTTTCAAAGATATACTCTTCACACTTGTTCTAGGATATTACTGATCCCATCTCTAACGAGTCATTCTTATTGGATATTACTAATCCAATCTCTGATGAATTCTTTCGTATGGTTCTAATGTGTCTTGTTATCTGAGCTTTGTAAACCAAAGCTCTGATACCACGATGAAACGACCCGAAATCCCCCTTACGGGAAATCCCGGATTGAGTTGAGAACAACCCACATTAGAACGCAAACAGAAGATCATTTCATTGTATATTACAACACTTACATCAGAATACAAGAATATACAGAGTATAAATAAATATTACACATTAGATAAATATCAGAGACTACAATACATTACATAGCAGCGGAAAATAATACAAAGCACAACTGAAGGAGATATACGGATACAGAGCTTTCCGGATATCATTCCAACTGTAAATCAGGATCCAGTGAATATAAATCTGCAAAACCAAAACTACTAGCTGCCCGTGTCAAAATAAGGGCACCCAGAGTTTAGGTTAAAACAATAAACTCCAGGTCAGTCATGTGACTGTTGTGAGAACTAAAACAGTTATTAGTCTTTATTTTAAAGTTAGGTAAATCAAGGGACCACGCCGTATAACACGGTACGGGTTTTGTAACAACCCGGAAAATCTAGGCCAGTTTAAAATTTTTATTTTGGCAATTTTAGCGAAGTTTGATTATTTAAAATGAATTATTTTAAATAATATCAACGAGAAAATTTATTTTGAATATAATTCGAATGTATATATTATATGCGTCGTCGTTAGAATATAAATATTTATATATAATTATAAATAGAATTGAAAATGGCGCAGTAGTTCGATAATTCGATTTCAAACTTCAATTGAATGTATCGGGTGCAAATCAATCCGGATTTTAGTGAAACCAAAAATAATGGGATCTAATTGTGAATATCTTTCCAACGAATCCGAAAAATCAAGATTTCATATCTGGAATCAAAAGATATGTCCAGCTGAAAATTCTGAATAGTCGCTATGGAATTCAGGCCCTTAAAAATGGAAGTTTTGCAGATGACCTCGGATTTCGACGAAACCAGTTTTGTTGGGTCCGTGATGTCAAGTTATTGCTAGATTCCAAATTTCATAATTTTTCGAATCAATATGTGAGCGTAGCAAAGGAAAACGCGTTTGACCAGTTTTAGTTGAATTTAATCGACTGGAAATTGGCCATTTTTCATCCGGTCTCAGAATTCGACGAAACTAGCTTTGTTAGGACCGTATCGTCAATACGAAGCTAGAAAATATTTTTCTGCAATTTATAGAGTTAATATGTGACCCCGGTAATTTGAAATGTACGTTTAAAATTCAATATAGCGATTTAAATGTAAATTTAACGGAAGCTGAACAGAACGATCAAATCAGCTTGCGATACATATCCCATTGTGTTCAGAATGGGGGTGAAACGCTATGGGCGACAGGCGGTGGGCCTCGTTTCGAGTTCGGTAGTAAAAGTCAACTTTTAACAAATTAAAAAAAAATATACATAATATTCTTTCTCCTTCCCTATTACCCCGGCCCCCCCTTTCCACGTTTAGATTCAGTTTATTAATAAAAAAGAAAAAAAAAATGATTTCCTCGATCTGGAAACCGCCGATGGCGACGAATGCCATCGCGCCCCGCCTCCTCCTCCGAAGTCTACGCTACCACCTCCTCCCAAGACCGACGCTCCTCCTTCCTCCGTCCTTGCTCCCCTCTCTGGAAATCGCGAAACCGCTCGAGCCGAACCCCAAATCGACAGCTTCGACCGCCATGACCACCACCTCCGCCAGCAGTCCACCGCCGACGCATCAGGGACCCCACCGCTCCATCTTCGACCCTACAGACCCCGACATTTCTCCTTCGATCCCCAAAATCCGAAAATACGGTGAGTTTTCATGCTATTAATTTTAATTTCAGTTTTAAAAATAAATACCTTGTTTAAAAATTTGGTCTTTACTAATAAGTTATATATATACTTTATTGTTTAGGAAATCTGAAATTATATAGCATTAGTTTTAAAATGAAATAAGAATAGCATGGTTTCTAATCATATAAAAATATGATTTTTTTTATATGATTAATAGAAATATAAAAATATGAATTTTTCATATATGATTTTTGATTTTTGAAAAATAAGTTCTGTGATTGTGAAAATATATTTTTCTTTGAAATGAAAATAAGATTTGCTAAGATCGAAAATTATGATTTTTCTTTGATGTGAAAAATACAATTTTTGGTTTGATAAAAATATCATTTTTATCGTATGTATGTTATTTATAAAATGGTCGTACATAGAAATAATCAATAATGGAGTAAAAATTCGATTTTTATATATTGAATAGCATAGTAAAAATTCGATTTTTATATATTGAACACCGTAGTAAAAATTCGATTTTTTTATATTGAATAACATAGTAAAGATTCAATTTTTATATAAAGTATAACGAAGTGAAAATTCTATTTTCACAATATGAAGTTAGCGATAAAAATATGATTTTTAAATCGAAAGTGAATAAATAAAAATGCGATTTTTATTTTTAATACATCAATATATAAAAATGTGATTTTTATATATATAGTGACTACGGGCAACGAAGATGACGAAGATGGGATAACGATGAAGATTTCTATCAATGAAGAGCTGTGGAGCTAGGATAGCTATCAGTGAGAATTTCTCACCTTTCAATTTCATTTCTATTTATATATATATACTAGGATGCAGACGGTGCTTAGTAGCACCCGACACAATCGTCCACAGACCATGGACTTGTTTGTTTGGTTGCATAGCTTAGTTATATGATTTGATTTGAATTTGGTTGTTTGGTGATTTTGATTGATGTGTGAATGGCGTGGGCCTTCACTAGACCGGGGATAAGGCTAGGCCTTGTCCCGTTTCTAGTATCGTGCCGTTATGCCGCCGAAATTTTCTAAAATATGTTAGAAAAATAAAAATATCATTTTATTTAAAGAATGAACTGAATAGAAATTCATATGTTAAAATAAAATGTTTTATCGTTAAAAATATAATTTTTAACGTGAAGTGAATAGAATAAAATATTCATTTACAAACCGGACGGTTTGTTCATGTACGCCTATTTGAAGGACATTGATTGGGACGATAAATTTTACACATCGCCCAACTGCACAAATAAAATCTGTGTTTGATTGTTTGAAACCCCACACGGGTGTTGGGATGAAACTTGAAGTTCACTCATCCTGATTGATTAAATATGTCGATCGATTGATTGACAAGCTGCTATAAGCGTTAAATGTCTATATTTGATGCTTATACAGTGTAGTGCACTTTGGTTGATGGTTGATTATTTTTCAATGCTATTATATACATGTGTTGTATGAAAATCCATATAATTAACATTATATGGTGATTGATTGGGCCTCATTCCAATTTAAAGAATATTATAAAATAAAAGTTCATGTGTTGACAGTACTCATCCATTGAGATTGGTCATGTGTTGAACGAAATATTTTAGTAATAAAATTTACATCTTTATCGATATAAAATAAAAGTTCATGTGTTGACAGTACTCATCCATTGAGATTGGTCATGTGTTGAACGAAATATTTTGATAATAACAACTATTTTGAAAAAGAAATATTTGAAATAGAATATTTGAAAATAGAAATTTATGAAGCCGTGTTGATTAGTTTGACGCCATTTTGACGTGAACGATATTTATATCGATTTTATTCATTTCGAAAAGAATTGAATATATAACGATTTCGAATTGAATTGAATTGAAAACGATTTCGAATTGAATTGAATTGAAAACCATTTCGAAAAGAATTGAATATATAACGATTTCGAAATGAATTGAATATATAACGATTTCGAAATGAATTGAATATATAACGATTTCGAAATGAATTGAATATATAACGATTTCGAAATGAATTGAATTGAAAACGATTTCGAAATGAATTGAATATAAAACGATTTCGAAATGAATTGAATTGAAAACGATTTCGAAATGAATTGAATTGAAAACGAATTCAAATTGAATTGAAAGCGAATTGAAATGAATTCAAATTGAATTGAAATTTGAATTGAATAGAAATGAATTTTAAAACGAATTTATAAAGAAGAATTCAATTTTGATTTGAATTGAAAAGAAAGTTGAAATTGCTTTTGAAACGATTTTAAAACTATTTATATAATTCGTTTTAAATAGAAATCGACGAAGTATATATTATATATATTATATATATAATAAAATGGCCGGAATAGAACGCGCCGCGCCGCGGCAGTTCGTGAGTTTCGACCATTTATTTCAAACGGACATTACGGGAGATCCGACCGTCGGATTCTCCTAAAACCGGAACCGTTGGGTTCGTATCGAAAAGAGCTTTCTAACGAATATTAGAAATTAGAAATCTAACGGTTGGATTTGGAATTATGTCCAAATCAAATTTGAAAAAGGTCGCTGTAAGTGCAGTTCGAGGGCCATTGATGGAAATCGACTGTACGGGCCTTGATAAAATTATTAAAAATAGTAATAATTTGTGTAAAATCGTAAGAAATGATTTAGAAAGAATTGGGATGAAAAACCCCATATTTGAAAAGATAAAAATAGATTTTTTATCGAAATGAACTAGTTTTGAACTAGAAATATAATTCTATTTATTTTTAAATAAATAAATTGAATTTGAAAAGGGTTTTAAAAACAACCAGAATTTCCAATGATTGCATTGGAGTGGATTTGAATCGAAATTGTCTTCGGAATATTTCGATGTTGGAATTCGTGATTATACGGATGTTGTTATGGAAATTTGAAAGATATATATTCATATCGTTATTTCCAATACGACATTTGTTAATCGTAGAATTTGATATTGAATATAAGCCGGTATATTTTCTATTCAGAGCCTTGTATTGAATATCAAATGTGATTTGGGTTTGTCGTGAATGGTGTCTTCATTAACACTGTTCTTGAACCCAGTTGAGAAAGGATTAAATCTTTTTATTTAGATTTAATGAAGTGTACCAATTAAACAATATTTAATTGGAATTGAATTGATATTGATTCTTGGGTTTATCGTGAATGGTGTTTTAAATAACACTCGTTCTTTAACCCGATAATTAATGGACAGTGATTTTGGGTTTATCGTGAACCGTGTTTTAAATGACACTGATTCTTTAACCCAGTTAACGATTAAAACTAAGTGGAGTTTTAAGGAATCTTTAATTAGATTGAAATAATCGAGAATGGAGTATCACCAGTTTTACTCCAGGCTATAGTTAAATCTTTAATTAGATTTGAACGTGAAATGGTAACTGAATTTACCGATAACACTGTGGTGTTAGATATGAAGTATTACCAGTTTTACTTCATGGGATTAATAGGTTGGGATTCGGAAATTAAAACCAATGATTACTACGGTAAGGTTCGCTAATTCCGACTAGTTGAATCGAAATTCAAAGGAAGATTAGAGAATAAATTTAAAGAATTTATCTTGGATAAAATTAATGGGAACTTTTCCCAAAGTATAGGAATATTTGAATAAAAGAATATTCTGGATTGGAATGAGGCGTATGTTGTGTTTGTGTAACACTTTTATAATATATACGCGAGTTATTCAGAAAGACCGGGTTTATCCCATTCTGAATAACTGATTCGACGTGGTGTCGAAGATGAAGACGGTAGTCGAAGACCGGAAGTCTTCACGTCGTTTGGGTGATTACTGATGATCTTGATTGGGCTGTACACCCAAGAAGATGGAAACAGTTAGTGATCGTCCAGACGTACTTGGAGATCGATGGATATGCGGGGTACTAGGTGCCTCCGGTTTCGTTCAGACCCAGAACGGACTTGTAAATGGACTGTGTGTCTGACATGGGATTTTAGTCTGTGTGATTGATTTCTATTAAATATATATCTGTTTGGCGGCGGAGAATTTATTCTCTTGCTTAACGCCCTTCTCTGAGACGTACGAGCTCAGGGGTTATATATTGATGGATATCAAATGCATGGAGTGAATTGCCTGTGTGGCATGCCTAAGTGGAAATTGATCGAGGCTTCTGTTGAAAAGCAAAGTCTTGTGGTGATGATCAAAGCACGGCCTTTGTGGCGTAGCTTTGTGTAACGTTTACCTCGCGTGTTTCACACCCGGTATGAACCAAAAACGGGAGACGGACCTCAGGGAGGACTTGCGTTTCTTTCTAGCTAAAAGTGGCGTCAGTGGTTTTACACGCCCTGACGAGATTGACTTATGTGCTTGTTGCTGTTGCGAGGCGCCTCGGATTGATCGGTCGTTCTCGAACCGATGGAGTCATTCGTTGGCTCGTTTGCGCCCCAAAGGGCGGGGAGACGTATTGTTCAGGCATAATAATCCACATCGGTGGACCGGCCCTGACGATCCAGGGGGCAGTTGCGGCTGTTCCTGAGACATGGTAGGCTAGATTGTCTCGAATCGGTTGAGGACTATCTTTTGCCTCGGTTCATAGATGGAAATCCAATTTCCAAATACGTGACTTTGCGGTTTTATTTGTAAACCTATACATGGCGACATAGTGGCATGGGACGCTCATGTCGCCTATGATTGATACTTATGATTTGAAGTTGTTTTATACACTATGCACTTACTATAGTATCAAACGATTTGTTTAACCGTATCAAGCATTCTTTGGCTGTTATAAGGGAAAACCCTATCCTCGGCTGCGTTGCATTGTGTGATGGGACCTGGGTCTTATAACAGCTTCATTTTTCTTTATTTAGCATTGCGCTGTTTGTTTTATGCACTGGTATTCTTGGGAGGAAACCCGTTCCGTGTTATACGGCGTGGTCCCTTAATTTACCTAATGACTTAAAATAAAGATTAATAACTGTTTTAGTTCTCACACCAGTCACATGACTGACCTGGAGTTTATTGTTTCAACCTAAACTCTGGGTGCCCCTATTTTGACACGGGCAGCTAGTAGTTTTGGTTTTGCAGATTTATATTCACAGGATCCTGGTTTACAGCTGGAACGATATCCGGAAAGCTTTGTATCCGTATATCTACTTCTAGTTGTGTATTGTATTATTTTCCGCTGCTATGCAATTTAAATCTCTGATATTTCTGTGTAATATTCATTTTTACTCTGTATATTCTTGTAATCTGATGCATTGTTGTAATATACAATGAAATGTTCTTTTATATGCGTTCTGTTGTGGTTTGTTCTCGAACTATCCGACGCTTTCCTTTACGGGGAAGTTACGGGTCTTTACACGTGGTATCAGAGCTTTGGTTTACAAAGCAGAGAACAAGGCACATTAGGACCATACGAAAGAATTCATCAGAAACTGGATTAGTAATATCCAACGGGAATGACTCGTTAGAGATAGGATCAGTAGTATCCTAGAACGAGTGTGAAGAGTATATTTTTCAAGTGAAAACAAATTTTTGTTTTGAAAATTTAAATCAATTATTCGTATCTGGTTATTTATTTATATTGATGTGGACAATCCAGTATATATAGATTTTGCGTATACGTCTGATCCGCGTGTATTCGAAATTTTAATATATTGGATAGGTATAGAATCACACTCTAGTTGCCCGGACATGGTCCTGATGATGAAGTATACCATCACCAGCATTTATTTTCGAGTGACGAAAGTGTGATATCTATATATTTCCATTAGACTGGTGTGAGAACCAAATCTTATATAGCTAGAACACATTGTTGTGAATTGGCATCAAAACATGACTTTCTTTATATATATCAAAGTTATCAAATTTGAAACTCTAATTCACTAATTGATTGATGTTAGTGTTGTTTGTTTATTTGGTTGCTAATTTTTAGCCAATTGGCCTAATCGAATCAAATATTAAACTGTATTGAAAATTGGTCGCATTTGCTTGCATATGCATATACTTACATTGAACAGGTCATAGCAAGGAGGCTAGAGCAGAGAATAAAATTTGTTTGCCCGACAAATAGGTACATGTTTACTACATAATTTACTGTTTTGTTTGGTTGATGATGATTTTATGAGCCTATTGGCTAGCCGCTTGGCTTTTTCTTTTTCTTTTTGAGATCTGAAGGACCGGGGAAGCTATTTGAAATTCCCCGATGCTCCCATTGCAGGGGAGGTTATGGCGAAATTTTTCGAAAATTTAGGGTGTTAGCCAAATTTTAGAAAATTCTCAGAAACTGAAAAGTTGGAGAATGGAAGCCAGATTGAGCGTAGAGTTGATTAATCAAACCACTTTCGACTTTGTTCCTTTTCGGGGACAAAAAGTTTTAAGTGGGGGAGATTGTAACAACCCGGAAAATCTGGGCCAGTTTAAAATTTTTATTTTGGCAATTTTAGCGAAGTTTGATTATTTAAAATGAATTATTTTAAATAATATCGACGAGAAAATTTATTTTGAATATAATTCGAACGTATATATTATACGCGTCGTCGTTAGAATATAAATATTTATATATAATTATAAATAGAATTGAAAACGGCGCGGTAGTTCGATAATTCGATTTCAAACTTCAATTGAATGTACCGGGTGCAAATCAATCCGGATTTTAGTGAAACCAAAAATATTGGGATCTAATTGTGAATATCTTTCCAACGAATCCGAAAAATCAAGATTTCATATCTGGAATCAAAAGATATGTCCAGCTGAAAATTCTGAATAGTCGCTATGGAATTCAGGCCCTAAAAAATGGAAGTTTTGCAGATGACCTCAGATTTCGACGAAACCAGTTTTGTTGGGTCCGTGATGTCAAGTTATTGCTAGATTCCAAATTTCATAATTTTTCGAATCAATATGTGAGCGTAGCAAAGGAAAACGCGTTTGACCAGTTTCAGTTGAATTTAATCGACTGGAAATTGGCCATTTTTCATCCGGTCTCAGAATTCGACGAAACTAGCTTTGTTAGGACCGTATCGTCAATACGAAGCTAGAAAATATTTTTCTGCAATTTATAGAGTTAATATGTGACCCCGGTAATTTGAAATGTACGTTTAAAATTCAATATAGCGATTTAAATGTAAATTTAACGGAAGCTGAGCAGAACGATCAAATCAGCTTGCGATACATATCCCATTGTGTTCAGAATGGGGGTGAAACGCTATGGGCGACAGGCGGTGGGCCTCGTTTCAAGTTCGGTAGTAAAAGTCAACTTCTAACAAATTAAAAAAAATATATATATATAATATTCTTTCTCCTTCCCTATTACCCTGGCCCCCCCTTTCCATGTTTAGATTCAGTTTATTAATAAAAAAGAAAAAAAAATGATTTCCTCGATCTGGAAACCGCCGATGGCGACGAATGCCATCGCGCCCCGCCTCCTCCTCCGAAGTCTACGCTACCACCTCCTCCCAAGACCGACGCTCTTCCTTCCTCCGTCCTTGCTCCCCTCTCTGGAAATCGCGAAACCCCTCGAGCCGAACCCCAAATCGACAGCTTCGACCGCCATGACCACCACCTCCGCCAGCAGTCCACCGCCGACGCATCAGGGACCCCACCGCTCCATCTCGACCCTGCAGACCCCGACATTTCTCCTTCGATCCCCAAAATCCGAAAATACGGTGAGTTTTCATGCTATTAATTTTAATTTCAGTTTTAAAAATAAATACCTTGTTTAAAAATTTGGTCTTTACTAATAAGTTATATATACTTTATTGTTTAGGAAATCTGAAATTATATAGCATTAGTTTTATAATAAAATAAGAATAGCATGGTTTCTAATCATATAAAAATATGATTTTTTTTATATGATTAATAGAAATATAAAAATATGAATTTTGCATATATGATTTTTGATTTTTGAAAAATAAGTTCTGTGATTGTGAAAATATATTTTTCTTTGAAATGAAAATAAGATTTGCTAAGATCGAAAATTATGATTTTTCTTTGATGTGAAAAATACAATTTTTGGTTTGATAAAAATATCATTTTTATCGTATGTATGTTATTTATAAAATGGTCGTACATAGAAATAATCAATAATGGAGTAAAAATTCGATTTTTATATATTGAATAGCATAGTAAAAATTCGATTTTTATATATTGAACACCGTAGTAAAAATTCGATTTTTATATATTGAATAACATAGTAAAGATTCAATTTTTATATAAAGTATAACGAAGTGAAAATTCTATTTTCACAATATGA
The DNA here is from genome assembly GCA_030737875.1 of Allium sativum. NCBI lineage: Eukaryota > Viridiplantae > Streptophyta > Magnoliopsida > Asparagales > Amaryllidaceae > Allium > Allium sativum. Next base: position 920,719,082 of record CM060926.1, on the reverse strand, counting down.
AGTTAGCGATAAAAATATGATTTTTAAATCGAAAGTGAATAAATAAAAATGCGATTTTTATTTTTAATACATCAATATATAAAAATGTGATTTTTATATATATAGTGACTACGGGCAACGAAGATGACGAAGATGGGATAACGATGAAGATTTCTATCAATGAAGAGCCGTGGAGCTAGGATAGCTATCAGTGAGAATTTCTCACCTTTCAATTTCATTTCTATTTATATATATATACTAGGATGCAGACGGTGCTTAGTAGCACCCGACACAATCGTCCACAGACCATGGACTTGTTTGTTTGGTTGCATAGCTTAGTTATATGATTTGATTTGAATTTGGTTGTTTGGTGATTTTGATTGATGTGTGAATGGCGTGGGCCTTCACTAGACCGGGGATAAGGCTAGGCCTTGTCCCGTTTCTAGTATCGTGCCGTTATGCCGCCGAAATTTTCTAAAATATGTTAGAAAAAAAAATATCATTTTATTTAAAGAATGAACTGAATAGAAATTCATATGTTAAAATAAAATGTTTTATCGTTAAAAATATAATTTTTAACGTGAAGTGAATAGAATAAAATATTCATTTACAAACCGGACGGTTTGTTCATGTACGCCTATTTGAAGGACATTGATTGGGACGATAAATTTTACACATCGCCCAACTGCACAAATAAAATCTGTGTTTGATTGTTTGAAACCCCACACGGGTGTTGGGATGAAACTTGAAGTTCACTCATCCTGATTGATTAAATATGTCGATCGATTGATTGACAAGCTGCTATAAGCGTTAAATGTCTATATTTGATGCTTATACAGTGTAGTGCACTTTGGTTGATGGTTGATTATTTTTCAATGCTATTATATACATGTGTTGTATGAAAATCCATATAATTAACATTATATGGTGATTGATTGGGCCTCATTCCAATTTAAAGAATATTATAAAATAAAAGTTCATGTGTTGACAGTACTCATCCATTGAGATTGGTCATGTGTTGAACGAAATATTTTAGTAATAAAATTTACATCTTTATCGATATAAAATAAAAGTTCATGTGTTGACAGTACTCATCCATTGAGATTGGTCATGTGTTGAACGAAATATTTTGATAATAACAACTATTTTGAAAAAGAAATATTTGAAATAGAATATTTGAAAATAGAAATTTATGAAGCCGTGTTGATTAGTTTGACGCCATTTTGACGTGAACGATATTTATATCGATTTTATTCATTTCGAAAAGAATTGAATATATAACGATTTCGAATTGAATTGAATTGAAAACGATTTCGAATTGAATTGAATTGAAAACCATTTCGAAAAGAATTGAATATATAACGATTTCGAAATGAATTGAATTGAAAACGATTTCGAAATGAATTGAATATAAAACGATTTCGAAATGAATTGAATTGAAAACGATTTCGAAATGAATTGAATTGAAAACGAATTCAAATTGAATTGAAAGCGAATTGAAATGAATTCAAATTGAATTGAAATTTGAATTGAATAGAAATGAATTTTAAAACGAATTTATAAAGAAGAATTCAATTTTGATTTGAATTGAAAAGAAAGTTGAAATTGCTTTTGAAACGATTTTAAAACTATTTATATAATTCGTTTTAAATAGAAATCGACGAAGTATATATTATATATATTATATATATAATATAATGGCCGGAATAGAACGCGCCGCGCCGCGGCAGTTCGTGAGTTTCGACCATTTATTTCAAACGGACATTACGGGAGATCCGACCGTCGGATTCTCCTAAAACCGGAACCGTTGGGTTCGTATCGAAAAGAGCTTTCTAACGAATATTAGAAATTAGAAATATAACGGTTGGATTTGGAATTATGTCCAAATCAAATTTGAAAAAGGTCGCTGTAAGTGCAGTTCGAGGGCCATTGATGGAAATCGACTGTACGGGCCTTGATAAAATTATTAAAAATAGTAATAATTTGTGTAAAATCGTAAGAAATGATTTAGAAAGAATTGGGATGAAAAACCCCATATTTGAAAAGATAAAAATAGATTTTTTATCGAAATGAACTAGTTTTGAACTAGAAATATAATTCTATTTATTTTTAAATAAATAAATTGAATTTGAAAAGGGTTTTAAAAACAACCAGAATTTCCAATGATTGCATTGGAGTGGATTTGAATCGAAATTGTCTTCGGAATATTTCGATGTTGGAATTCGTGATTATACGGATGTTGTTATGGAAATTTGAAAGATATATATTCATATCGTTATTTCCAATACGACATTTGTTAATCGTAGAATTTGATATTGAATATAAGCCGGTATATTTTCTATTCAGAGCCTTGTATTGAATATCAAATGTGATTTGGGTTTGTCGTGAATGGTGTCTTCATTAACACTGTTCTTGAACCCAGTTGAGAAAGGATTAAATCTTTTTATTTAGATTTAATGAAGTGTACCAATTAAACAATATTTAATTGGAATTGAATTGATATTGATTCTTGGGTTTATCGTGAATGGTGTTTTAAATAACACTCGTTCTTTAACCCGATAATTAATGGACAGTGATTTTGGGTTTATCGTGAACCGTGTTTTAAATGACACTGATTCTTTAACCCAGTTAACGATTAAAACTAAGTGGAGTTTTAAGGAATCTTTAATTAGATTGAAATAATCGAGAATGGAGTATCACCAGTTTTACTCCAAGTGATAGTTAAATCTTTAATTAGATTTGAACGTGAAATGGTAACTGAATTTACCGATAACACTGTGGTGTTAGATATGAAGTATTACCAGTTTTACTTCATGGGATTAATAGGTTGGGATTGGGAAATTAAAACCAATGATTACTACGGTAAGGTTCGCTAATTCCGACTAGTTGAATCGAAATTCAAAGGAAGATTAGAGAATAAATTTAAAGAATTTATCTTGGATAAAATTAATGGGAACTTTTCCCAAAGTATAGGAATATTTTAATAAAAGAATATTCTGAATTGGAATGAGGCGTATGTTGTGTTTGTGTAACACTTTTATAATATATACGCGAGTTATTCAGAAAGACCGGGTTTATCCCATTCTGAATAACTGATTCGACGTGGTGTCGAAGATGAAGACGGTAGTCGAAGACCGGAAGTCTTCACGTCGTTTGGGTGATTACTGATGATCTTGATTGGGCTGTACACCCAAGAAGATGGAAACAGTTAGTGATCGTCCAGATGTACTTGGAGATCGATGGATATGCGGGGTACTAGGTGCCTCCGGTTTCGTTCAGACCCAGAACGGACTTGTAAATGGACTGTGTGTCTGACATGGGATTTTAGTCTGTGTGATTGATTTCTATTAAATATATATCTGTTTGGCGGCGGAGAATTTATTCTCTTGCTTAACGCCCTTCTCTGAGACGTACGAGCTCAGGGGTTATATATTGATGGATATCAAACGCATGGAGTGAATTGCCTGTGTGGCATGCCTAAGTGGAAATTGATCGAGGCTTCTGTTGAAAAGCAAAGTCTTATGGTGATGATCAAAGCACGGCCTTTGTGGCGTAGCTTTGTGTAACGTTTACCTCGCATGTTTCACACCCGGTATGAACCAAAAACGGGAGACGTACCTCAGGGAGGACTTGCGTTTCTTTCTAGCTAAAAGTGGCGTCAGTGGTTTTACACGCCCTGACGAGATTGACTTATGTGGTTGTTGCTGTTGCGAGGCGCCTCCGATTGATCGGTCGTTCTCGAACCGATGGAGTCATTCGTTGGCTCGTTTGCGCCCTAAAGGGCGGGGAGACGTATTGTTCAGGCATAATAATCCACATCGGTGGACCGGCCCTGACGATCCAGGGGGTAGTTGCGGCTGTTCCTGAGACATGGTAGGCTAGATTGTCTCGAATCGGTTGAGGACTATCTTTTGCCTCGGTTCATAGATGGAAATCCAATTTCCAAATACGTGACTTTGCGGTTTTATTTGTAAACCTATACATGGCGACATAGTGGCATGGGACGCTCATGTCGCCTATGATTGATACTTATGATTTGAAGTTGTTTTATACACTATGCACTTACTATAGTATCAAACGATTTGTTTAACCGTATCAAGCATTCTTTGGCTGTTATAAGGGAAAACCCTATCCTCGGCTGCGTTGCATTGTGTGATGGGACCAGGGTCTTATAACAGCTTCATTTTTCTTTATTTAGCATTGCGCTGCTTGTTTTATGCACTGGTATTCTTGGGAGGAAACCCGTTCCGTGTTATACGGCGTGGTCCCTTGATTTACCTAATGACTTAAAATAAAGATTAATAACTGTTTTAGTTCTCACACCAGTCACATGACTGACCTGGAGTTTATTGTTTCAACCTAAACTCTGGGTGCCCCTATTTTGACACGGGCAGCTAGTAGTTTTGGTTTTGCAGATTTATATTCACAGGATCCTGGTTTACAGCTGGAACGATATCCGGAAAGCTTTATATCCGTATATCTACTTCTAGTTGTGTATTGTATTATTTTCCGCTGCTATGTAATTTAAATCTCTGATATTTCTGTTTAATATTCATTTTTACTCTGTATATTCTTGTAATCTGATGCATTGTTGTAATATACAATGAAATGTTCTTTTATATGCGTTCTGTTGTGGTTTGTTCTCGAACTATCCGACGCTTTCCTTTACGGGGAAGTTACGGGTCTTTACAGGTTTCCTCCCAAGAATACCAGTGCATAAAACAACAGTGCAATGCTAAATAAAGAACAATGAAGCTATTATAAGACCCAGTTCCCATCGCACAATGCAACGCAAGCCGGAGGATAGGGTTTTACCTTATAATAGCCAAAGAATGCTTGATACGTTTAAAAACACATTATTTGATACTATTATAAGTGCATAGTGTATAAAACAATTTCAATCATAAGTATCAATCATAGACGGCATGGGTACCAAATATCATGTCGCCATATATAGGTATACAATCAAAACCGCAAAGTCACGTATTGGAAGTTGGGTTTCCATCTGTGAAACGAGGTAAAAGATAGTTGTGACGGCAAAGAATTTCGCTCGGTCCAAACAGTCGCTAAACCGACCCAGACCGTTCGAAACGCCCTATCGTTTGAGAACAAGACAAAAACAGAACACATACAAAAGAACATTTCATTGTGTATTACAACAATGCATCAGAGTACAAGAATATACAGAGTATAAATGAATAAATATTACACAGAAATATCAGAGATTTAAATTACATTTAAACACATCGCAGCGGAAAATAATACAATACACAACTAGAAAGAGATATACGGATACAAAGCTTTCCGGATATCGTTCCAGCTGTAAACCAGGATCCTGTGATTATAAATCTGCAAAACCAAAACTACTAGCTGCCCGTGTCAAAATAAGGGCACCCAGAGTTTAGGTTAAAACAATAAACTCCAGGTCAGTCATGTGACTGGTGTGAGAACTAAAAACAGTAATCTTTATTTTTAAAGTTAGGTAAATCAAGGGACCACGCCGTATAACACGGAACGGGTTTCCTCCCAAGAATACCAGTGCATAAAACAAACAGCGCAATGCTAAATAAAGAAAAATGAAGCTGTTATAAGACCCAGGTCCTATCACACAATGCAACGCAAGCCGGGGGATAGGGTTTTCCCTTATAACAGCCAAAGAATGCTTGATACGTTTAAAACAAATCATTTGATACTATTATAAGTGCATAGTGTATAAAACAACTTCAAATCATAAGTATCAATCATAGGCGGCATGAATGACCCATACCACTATGTCGCCATATATAAGTTTACAAATAAAACCGCAAATGTCACGTATTTGGAAATTGGGTTTCCATCTATGAAACGAGGCAAAAGATAGTCCTCAACCGATTCGAGACTGCCTAGCCCGAGTCTCAGGATCAGAGCTCGAGTGACCCTAGGAGTGACAGGGCCGGTCCACCGATGTGGATTAAACTTAAACCCTGAACACTGCGTTTCCCCGCCCTTTGGGGCGTAAACGAGCCAACGAATGACTCCATCGGACCCGGATCGTCCGATCAAACCGAGGCGCCTCGCAACAACAACAACCACACAGGTGAAAAGTATATAAATGTCAGGGCTGGAAGGTCACTGACACCACCCTAGCTAGGAAGAAACGCATGTCCTCCCTGAGGTCCTTCCTCCCGTTTCTGGTTCACAACCGGGGTGCGAAACTCGCGAAGTAAACGTTACACAAAGCTACGCCACTAAGGCCGTGCTTCGATCATCACCACAAGACTTTGCTTTTCAACAGAAGCCTTGATCATTTGCCACTTAGGCATGCCACACAGGCAATTCACTCCATGTGTTTGATATCCATCAATATATAACCCCTGAGCTCGTACGTCTCAGAGAAGGGCGTTAAGAAAGAGAATAAATTCTCCGCCGCCAAACAGATATATATTTAATAGAGATCAATCACACGGACTAAAATCCAATGTCAGACACACAGTCCATTTACAAGTCCGTTCTGGGTCTGAACGAAACCGGAGGCACCTAGTACCCCGCATATCCATCGATCTCCAAGTACGTCTGGACGATCACCAACTGTTTCCATCTTCTTGGGTGTACAGCCCAATAAAGATCATCAGTAATTACCCAAACGACGTGAAGACTTCCGGTCTTCGACCATCGTCTTCATCTTCGACTTATCATAGTATCAGTTATTCAAAATGGGATAAACCCGGTCTTTCTGAATAACTCGCGTATATATTATAAAAGTGTTACACAAACACAACATACGCCTCATTCCAATTCAGAATATTCTTTTATTCAAATATTCCTATACTTTGGGAAAAGTTCCCATTAATTTTATCCAAGATAAATTCTTTAAATTTATTCTTTAATCTCCTTTGAATATCAATTCAAACTAGTCGGGATTAGCGAACCACACCGAAGTAATCATTTATTTTATTTCCCAATCCCAACCTATTCATCCCATGAAGTAAAACTGGTCATACTTCATATCTAACACCACGGTGTTATCGGTAAATTCAATTACCATTTCACGTTTAAATCTAATTAAAGATTTAACTATTGCCTGGAGTAAAACTGGTGATACTCCATTCTCGATCTTTTCAATCTAATGAAAGATTCATTAAAACTCCACTTAGTTTTAATCTGTGATTGGGTTAAAGAATCAGTGTCATTTAAAACACGGTTCACGATAAACCCAAAATCACATTCCATTAATTCTCGGGTTAAAGAACGAGTGTTACTTAAAACACTGCCCACGATAAACCCAAAAATCAATATCAATTCAATTTCAATTAAATATTATTTAATTGGTACGCTTTATTAAATCCTCATAAAAAGATTTAATCTTTTCTCAACTGGGTTCAAGAACAGTGTTAATGAAGACACCATTCACGACAAACCCAAATCACATTTGATATTCAATACAAGGCTCTGAATAGAAAATATATCGGTTTATATTCAATATCAAATTCTACGATTAACAAATGTCGTATTGGAAATAACGATATAAATATATATCTTTCAAATTTCCATAACAACATCCGTATAATCACGAATTCCAACATCGAAATATTCCGAAGACAATTTCGATTCAAATCCACTCCAATGCAATCATTGGAAATTCTGGTTATTTTTAAAACACTTTTCAATTTCAATTTATTTATTTAAAAATAAATAGAATTATAATTCTAGTTCAAAACTAGTTCATTTCGATAAAAATCTATTTTTATCTTTTCAAACATGGAGTTTTTCATCCCAATTCTTTCTAAATCATTTCTTATGATTTTACACAAATTATTATTATTTTTAATAATTTTATCAAGGCCCGTACAGTCGATTTCCATCAACGGCCATCGAACTGCACTTACAGCGACCTTTTTCAAATTTGATTTGGACATAATTCCAAATCCAACCGTTAGATTTCAAATTTCTAATATTCATTAGAAAGCTCTTTTCGATACGAACCCAACGGTTCCGGTTTTAGGAGAATCCGACGGTCGGATCTCCCGTAATGTCCGTTCGAAATAAATGGTCGAAATTCACGAACTACCGCGGCGCGGCGCGTTCTATTCAGGCCATTATATTATATATATAATATATATAATATATATTTCGTCGATTACTATTTAAAACGAATTATATAAATAGTTTTAAATTCGTTTCAAAAACAATTTCAACTTCCATTTCAATCCAAAGCAAAATTGAATTCTTCTTTATAAATTTATTTTAAAATTCATTTCTATTCAATTCAAATTCCAATTCAATTTGAATTAATTTAAATTCGCTTTCAATTCAATTTGAATTCGTTTTCAATTTAATTCAATTCCAAAGTCGTTTTCTATTCGATTCAATTCAAATTGGTTTTCTATTCGATTCAATTCAAATTGGTTTTCTATTCGAATCAAATTCGTTATATATTCAATTGAAATCACATTCGTTTTCTATTCAATTCATTTCGAAATCGTTTTCAATTCATTTCATTTCGAAATCGTTATATATTCAATTCATTTCGAAATCGTTATATATTCAATTCATTTCGAAATGAATAAAATCGATATTAATATCGTTCACGTCAAAATGACGTCAATCTAATCAACATGGCTTAACGTATTTCTATTTTCAAATATTCTATTTCAAATATTTCTTATTATCAAAATATTTCTATTTCAAATATTTCGTTCAACACATGACTAATCTCAACGGATGAGTACAGTCAGCACATGAACATTTACTTTATATTGTTCTTTATTTTCTAAATTGGAATGAGGCCCAATCAATCACCATATAACATTAATTATATGGATTTTCATACATCACACGTATATAATAGCATTGAAAAATAATCAACCATCAACCAAAGTGCACTACACTGTATAAGCATCAAATATAGATATCTAACGCTTATAACAGCCTGTCAATCAATCGATTGACATATTTAATCAATCAGGATGAGTGAACTTCAAATTTCATCCCAACACCCGTGTAGGGTTTCAAACAATCAAACACAGATTTTATTTGTGCAGTTGGGCGATGTGTGAAATTTATCGTCCCAATCAATGTCTTTCAAATAGGTGTACATAAACAAACCGTCCGGTTTGTAAATGAATATTTATTTATTTACATTCACGTTAAAAATTATATTTTTAACGACAAAACATTTTATTTCAACATATGAATTTCTATTCAATTCATTTATTCTATAAAATGATATTGTTATTTTTCTAACTTATTTTAGAAAATTTCGGCGGCATAACGACACGATACTAGAAACGGGACAAGGCCTAGCCTTATCCCCGGTCTAGTGAAGGCCCACGCCATTCACACATCAATCAAACCAATTTTATTTCACCAAGCAATTCAAATTTCAATCAAATAATCTAACTAATTTTTGCAACCAAACAAACAAGTCCATGGTCTGTGGACGGTTGTGTCGGGTGCTACTAAGCACCGTCTGCATCCTAGTATATATATATCAAAAATGAAATTGAAAGGTGAGAAATTGTCACCAAAAGCTATCCTAACTCCACGGCACTTCTAATGCAGGAAATCTTCACTGTTCTCGTCTCTAATCACTTTCTTCGCCCGTAGCCACTACATATATAAAAATCATATTTTTACTTCGATGTTCAATATATAAAAATCGAATTTTTACTTCGATGTTCAATATATAAAAATCGAATTTTTATTATGCTATTCAATATATAAAAATCGAATTTTCACATCGATGTTCATATCGTAAAGATTATATTTTTATCACGCCATTCTTCATATAAAGATTTCGCCTTTTCAATTCTATTTATAATTATATATAAATATTTATATTCTAACGACGGCGTATATAATATATACGTCGAATTCCATTCAAAATAAATTTCTCGTCGATATTATTTAAAATAATTCATTTTAAATAATCAAAATTCGCTAAAATTGCCAAAATAAAAATTTTAAACTGGCCCAGATTTTCGGTTTGTTATAATAGTCCTCACCGAATTCGAGACTCTCTAGCCCGAGCCTCAGGATCAGAGCTCGAGTGACCCTTGGATCGTCAGGGCCGGTCCACCGATGTGGATTAAAATGCCTGAACACTGCGTTTCCCTACCCTTTGGGGGCGTAAATGAGTCAACGAATGACTCCATTGGTCCCGGATCGACTGATATAACCGAGGCGCCTTGCAACAGCAACAACCACACAGTTGAAAATAATATAAATGTCAGCCAGTTTAAGAACTGATACCACCTCTAGCTAGAAAGAAACGCATGTCCTCCCTGAGGTCCTCTCCCGTTTCTGGTTCACAACCGGGGTGTGAGGCTCGCGTATCAACGCTACACAAAGCTATGCCACACAGGTCGTGCTTTGATCATCAACCATAAGATTTTGCTTTTCAACATAAGCCTTGATCATTTGCCACTTAGGCATGCCACACAGGCCATTCACTCCATGCGATTGATATCCATCAATATATAACCCCTGAGCTCGTACGTCTCAAAGAAGGGCGTTAAACAAGAGAATAAATTCTCCCCCGCCAAACAAATATATAATTAATGGAAATCAATCACACAAAATAAAATCCAATGTCAGACACACATTCCATTTACAAGTTCGTTCTGGGTCTGAACGAAACCAGAGGCACCTTTTACCTCGCATATCCATTGATCTCCAAGTACGTCTGGACGATCACCAACTGATTCCCTCCTCTTGGGTGTACAGCCCAATCAAGATCATCAGTAATCATCTAAACGATGTGAAGACCTTCGGTCTTCGACCACCGTCTTCATCCTCGACACCACGTCGAATCAGTTATTCAGAATGGGATAAACCCGATCTTTCTGAATAACTCGCGTATATAATAAACAAGTGTTACACAAACACAACATACGCCTCATACTTTGGGAAAGGTTCCCATTAATTTTATCAAAGATAAATTCTTTAAATTTATTCTTTATTCTCCTTTGAATATCAATTCAAACTAGCCGGGATTAGTGAACCACACCATATTAATCATTTATTTCCCAGTCCCAACCTATTCATCCCATGAAGGAAAACTGTTAATGCTTCATGTCTAAAACCACGGTGTTATCGGTACATTTAATTACCACTTCAGGTTCAAATCGAATTAAAGATTTAACTATCGCCTGGAGCAAAACTGGTGATACTCCATTCTCGACCATTTCGATCCAATTAAAGATCCATTAAAACCCCACTTAATTTTAATCTTCACAGAAATCAATATCCTGTCTTTAACTTGGTTAAAGAACCAATGTCATCTAAAACACGGTTCACGAAAAACCCAAAATCACATTCATTAATTATCGGGTTAAAGAACAAGTGTTATTTAAAACAATGTTCACGATAAACCCAAAAATCAATTCAAATTCAATTCGAATTAAATACCATTTAATTGGTACACTTCATTAAATCTAAATAAAAAGATTTAATCTTTTTCTCAACTGGGTTTAAGAACAGTGTTAATGAAGACACCATTCACGATAAAACCAAATCACATTTGATATTAAATACAAGGCTCTGAATAGAAAATATATCGGCTTATATTCAATATCAAATTCTATGACCAACAAATATCGTATTGGAAATAACGATATAAATATATCTTTTAAATTTCCATAACAATATCTGTATAATCATGAAATCCAACATCGAAATATTCCAAAGACAATTTCGATTCCAACCCATTCCAATTCAATTATTGGTAATTCTAGTTACTTTTAAAACCTTTCAAATCCAATTTATTTATTTAAAAATAAATTATTATTCTAGTTCAAAACTAGTTCATTACGATTAAAATCTATTTTTATCCTTTCAAATATGGAGTTTTTCACCCCAGTTCTTCCCAAATCATTTCTTATAATTTTACATAAATTATTGATATTTTTAATAATTTTATCAAGGCCCGTACAGTCGATTTCCATCAACGGCCATCGAACTGCACTTACAGCGACCTTTTCCAAATTTGATTTGGACATAATTCCAAATCCAACCGTTAGATTTCAAATTTCCAATATTCCTTAGAAAGCTCTTTTCGATACGAACCCAACGGTTCCAGTTTTAGGAGAATCCGATGCTCGGATGTCCCGCAACGTCAATTCAAAGTCAATGGTTGAAATTCGCGAACTGCCGCAGCGCGGCGCGTTCTATTCAGGCTGTTGTATAAATATATAATATATATTATATATATTTCGTCGATTTCCTTTCAAAACGTATTTTATAAATCGTTTTAAATTTGTTTTCAAAACGATTTCAACTTCATATTCAATTTCGAATCAAAATTATTCCACATCATCGATATATAAATGATAATATTTTCAAAACGTTAAATTTTGAAATCACTTTCTTTTCTATATTCATTAAAAAATGAATAAAATCGATATAAATATCGTTCACGTCAAAATGGCGTCAATCTAATCAACACGGCTTTTATTCAACACATGAATTTATTTTCTATTCAACACATGAATTAATTATCAATTCAACACATGAATTTATTTCCAATTCAACACATGAATTTATTTTCTATATTGGAATGAGGCCCAATCAATTACCATATAACTTTTATTATGTGTATTTCCATACAACACATGTATATAATAGCAACGATAAATAATCAACCATCATCCAGAGTGCACCACACAACTGCATAAGCATTAAATATAAATAATTAACGCTTACACAGTCTGTCAAACCATCGATTGACATACAACTAAACAATCGGGATTAGTGTAACAACCCGAAAATCTGGGCCAGTTTAAAATTTTTATTTTGGCAATTTTAGCTAATTTTGATTATTTAAAATGAATTATTTTAAATAATATCGACGAGAAATTTATTTTGAATAGAATTCGAACGTATATAGTATACGCGTCGTCGTTAGAATATAAATATTTATATATAATTATAAATAGAATTGAAAATGGCGCGGTAGTTCGATAATTCGATTTTAAACTTCAATTGAATGTACCGGGTGCAAAACAATCCGGATTTTAGTGAAACCAAAAACATTAGGATCTAATTGATAATATCTTTCCAATGAATCCGACAAATCAAAATTTAGTAGCGAGAATCAAAAGATATGTCCAGTTGAAAATTCTGAATAGTCGCTATGGAATTCAGGCCCTTAAAAATGGACATTTTGCAAACGACCTCGGATTTCGACGAAACCACTTTTGTTGGGTCCGTGATGTAAAGTTATTGCTAGATTCCAAATTTCATAATTTTTCGAATCAATATGTGAGCGTGGTAAAGGAAAACGCGTTTGACCAGTTTCAGTTGATTTTAATCGACTGGAAATTGGCCATTTTTCAAACGGTCTTAGAATGCGACGAAACTAGTTTTGTTAGGACCGTATCGTCAATACGAAGCTAGAAAATATTTTTCGAGAATTTTTCTAGTTAGTATGTGACCCCGGTAATTTGAAATGTACGTTTAAAATTCAATATAATGATTTAAAATGTAGATCAAAAGGAAACTGATTCAAACTATCAATTCAGCTTGCGGTACATATCCCATTGTGTTCGGAATGGGGGTGAAACGCTAGGGACGACAGGTGGTGGGCCTCGTTTAGAGGTCGTATGCGAAAGTCAACTTTTTAATAATTAAATAATATAAAAAATATATATATAATATCTCTTCCTCCTATATGTTTCTGGCCCCCCTCCCCCCCGTTTCTATTTCGATTCAGTTTATAAAAAAAAAAAAAAAATTCGAGGAGGGCGACGGAGCTCAGATCCGCCGATGCCGCCGTCGCACGCCCCCCGAATCGCCTCCCGCCCCGCCTGGCCTCGCCGCTCTTCCCTCCTCCTTCCCTTCTCTCTCTCCTCCGCCTGGAGTTCAACCCGCCACGCCCTAGGCCCTAAACCCTACCGCAGCCAACCCACCGCACCCCTCTGAGACGACCACTGCGCCACCAGATCCCCCCCCCCCCCCGACCACTCGACAGCGCACCCCCCCTGTAAGTTTTTATTTTATTTTATTTTTATTTTATTTAAAAACAGAAATGTTAAAACTGATTTCTGTTTTAAAAGTTAAAACTGATTTTTTTTAATAAAAAGTTAAAACTGATTTTATTTTTTTTGTTAAGATAAAACTGATTTTATTTTTCAGTTTAGAAAAACTGATTTTATTTTTTTTGTTTAGAAAAACTGATTTTATTTTTCAGTTTAGAAAAACTGATTTTATTTTTTTTGTTTAGAAAAACTGATTTTATTTTTTTTGTTTGTTTAGAAAAACTGATTTTATTTTTCAGTTTAGAAAAACTGATTTTTTTTTTTTTTTTGGTTTAGGAAAACTGTTTTTTTTAAAAGATATAAAAACTGATTTTTAAAAGGTATTGAAAACTGATTTCTTTAAGAAGTCAAAAGTAAAAATCATATTTTTATATATTGAAAGTCAAAAGTAAAAATCATATTTTTATATATTGAAAGTCAAAAGTAAAAATCATATTTTTATATATTGAACTTCGGTAGAAAAATAGAATTTTTTATATATTGAACTTCGATAGAAAAATAGAATTTTTATATATTGAACTTCGATAGAAAAATGGAATTTTTATATATTGAACTTCGATAGAAAAATAGAATTTTTATATATTGAATAGCGAAGTAAAAAATTCGATTTTTATATATATAGTGGCCTTGGGCAACGAAGGTGACAAAAAAGGCGAAACGACGAAGACTTCTGCAAATGAAGAGCCGTGGAGCTAGGATAGCTATATGTGAGAATTTCTCACCTTTCGTTTTCTTTTCTAATTATATATATATACTAGGATGCAGACGGTGCTTAGTAGCACCCGACACAATCGTCCACAGACCATGGACTTGTTTGTTTGGTTGCATAGGTTAGTTATATGATTTGATTTGAAATTGAATTGTTTGATGAATTGAATGGTTTGATTGATGTGTGAATGGCGTGGGCCTTCACTAGACCGGGGATAAGGCTAGGCCTTGTCCCGTTTCTAGTATCGTGCCGTTATGCCGCCGAAATTTTCTAAAATATGTTAGAAAAATAAAAATATCATTTTACTGAATAAATGAATTGAATTGAAAACGAATTCAAAATGAATTGAAAACGAATTCAAAATGAATTGAAAACGATTTCGAAATGAAATGAATTGAAAACGATTTCGAAATGAATTGAATTGAAAACGATTTCGAAATGAATTGAATTGAAAACGAATTCAAAATGAATTGAAAACGATTTCGAAATGAATTGAATTGAAAACGATTTCTAAATGAAATGAATTGAATTGAAAACGATTTCGAAATGAATTGAATTGAAAACGAATTCAAAATGAATTGAAAACGATTTCGAAATGAATTGAATTGAAAACGATTTCGAAATGAATTGAATTGAAAACGAATTCAAAATGAATTGAAAACGATTTCGAAATGAATTGAATTGAAAACGAATTCAAAATGAATTGAAAACGATTTCGAAATGAATTGAATTGAAAACGATTTCGAAATGAATTGAATTGAAAACGAATTCAAATGGAATTGAAAGCGAATTGAAATGAATTCAAATTGAATTGAAATTCGAATTGAATAGAAATGAATTTTTAAAACGAATTTATAAAGAAGAATTCAATTTTGCTTTGAATTGAAATAGAAGTTGAAATAGAATTGGAAACGAATTTAAAACTATTTATATAATTCGTTTTAAATAGAAATCGACGAAATATATATTATATATATTATATATATAATATAATGGCCTGAATAGAACGCGCCGCGCCGCGGCAGTTCGTGAATTTCGACCATTTATTTCAAACGGACATTACGGGAGATCCGACCGTCGGATTCTCCTAAAACCGGAACCGTTGGGTTCGTATCGAAAAGAGCTTTCTAACGAATATTAGAAATTCAAAATCTAACAGTTGGATTTGGAGGTACGTCCAAATCAAATTCGAAAAAGGTCGTTGTAAGTGCAGTTCGATGGCCATTGATGGAAATCGACTGTACGGGCCTTGATAAAATTATTAAAAATAGTAATAATTTGTGTAAAATCATAAGAAATGATTTAGAAAGAATTGGGATGAAAAACTCCATGTTTGAAAAGATAAAAATAGATTTTTATCGAAATGAACTAGTTTTGAACTAGGAATATAATTCTATTTATTTTTAAATAAATAAATTGAATTTAAAAAGGGTTTTGAAAATAACCAAAACATCCAATGATTGCATTGGAGTGGATTTGAATCGAAATTGTCTTCGGAATATTTCGATGTTGGAATTCGTGATTATACAGGTGTTGTTATGGAAATTTGAAAGATATATATTTATATCGTTATTTCCAATACGACATTTGTTAATCGTAGAATTTGATATTGAATATAAGCCGATATATTTTCTATTCAGAGCCTTATATTGAATATCGAATGTGATTTGGGTTTGTCGTGAATGGTGTCTTCACTAACACTGTTCTTGAACCCAGTTGAGAAAAGATTAAATCTTTTTATTTAGATTTAATGAAGTTTACCAATTAAATAATATTTAATTGGAATAGAATTGATATTGATTTTTGGGTTTATCGTGAACAGTATTTTAAATAACACTTGTTCTTTAACCCGATAATTAATGGAATGTGATTTTGGGTTTATCGTGAACCGTGTTTTAAATGACACTGATTCTTTAACCCAGTCAAAGATTAAAACTAAGGGGAGTTTTAATGAATCTTTAATTAGATTGAAAAGATCGAAAATGGAGTATCACCAGTTTTGCTCCAGGCGATAGTTAAATCTTTAATTAGATTTGAACGTGAAATGGTAATTGAATTTACCGATAACACTGTGGTGTTAGAAATGAAGTATTACCAGTTTTACTTCATGGGATAAATAGGTTGGGATTGGGAAATTAAAACAAATGATTACTTCGGTAAGTTTCGTTAATCCCGGCTAGTTGAATTGATATTCAAAAGTAGATTAAAGAATAAATTCAAGAATTTATCTTTGATAAAATTAATGGGAACATTTCCCTATGAATGTGAAATTTAGAAACTAACTGTCGGTTGGCCAAGCAGAATGGTTTTCTGGATATTGATCTGATGTTGGTTTCGGCCTTCGGGGTTAATATTTAGGGAATTATTCTCTTGATTAATTTACGGTTAGTGACTAATGAATTGAAATGAGGCGTATGTTGTGTTTGTGTAACACTTTTATAATATATACGCGAGTTATTCGGAAAGACCGGGTTTATCCCATTCTGAATAACTGATACGACGATAAGTCGAAGATGAAGACGATGGTCGAAGACCGGAGGTCTTCACGTCGTTTGGGTGATAACTGATGATCTTGATTGGGCTGTACACCCAAGAAGATGGAAACAGTTAGTGATCGTCCAGACGTGCTTGGAGATCGATGGATATGCGGGGTACTAGGTGCCTCCGGTTTCGTTCAGACCCAGAACGGACTTGTAAATGGACTGTGTCTGACATCGGATTTCATTCTGTGTGACTGATATGGGTTGCATAGGATGGTTTGCCTGTGTGGCATGCTAAGATGCAAATGATCAAGGCTTCTGTTGAAAAGCAAAGTCTTGTGGTGATGATCAAAGCACGGCCTTTGTGGCGTAGCTTTGTGTAACGTTTACCTCGCGTGTTTCACACCCGGTATGAACCAAAAACGGGAGAAAGGACCTCAGGGAGGGCCTGCGTTTCCTCCTAGCTAGAAGTGGCGTCAGTGGTTTTACACGCCCTGACGAGTTTGACCTATGTGGTTGTTGCTGTTGCGAGGCGCCTCGGTTAGATCGGACGATCCGGGTCCGATGGAGTCATTCGTTGGCTCGCTTACGCCCCAAAGGGCGGCGAAACGCAGTGTCCAGGGTTTAAGTTTAATCCACATCGGTGGACCGGCCCTGACGATCCAAGGGTCGATGCGTTCTGATCCTGAGACTCGGGCTAGGCAGTCTCGAATCGGTTGAGGACTATCTTTTGCCTCGGTTCATAGACGGAAATCCAATTTCCAAATACGTGACTTTGCGGTTTTATTTGTAAACCTATATATGGCGACATAGTGGCATGGGACGCTCATGCCGCCTATGATTGATACTTATGATTTGAAGTTGTTTTATGCACTATGCACTTATAATAGTATCAAACGACTTGTTTTAACCGTATCAAGCATTCTTTGGCTGTTATAAGGGAAAACCCTATCCTCGGCTGCGTTGCATTGTGTGATGGGACCTGGGTCTTATAACAGCTTCATTCTTCTTTATTTAGCATTGCGCTGTTGTTTTATGCACTGGTATTCTTGGGAGGAAACCCGTTCCGTGTTATACGGTGTGGTCCCTTGATTTACCTATCTTTAAAATAAAGATTAATAACTGTTTTAGTTCTCACACCAGTCACATGACTGACCTGGAGTTTATTGTTTTAACCTAAACTCTGGGTGCCCTTATTTTGACACGGGCCGCTAGTAGTTTTGGTTTTGCAGATTTATATTCACAGGATCCTGGTTTACAGCTGGAACGATATCCGGAAAGCTTTGTATCCGTATATCTCTTCTAGTTGTGTATTGTATTATTTTCCGCTGCTATGTATTTAAATGTAATTTAAATCTCTGATATTTCTGTGTAATATTCATTTATTTATACTCTGTATATTCTTGTAATCTGATGCATTGTTGTTATATACAATGAAAAGTTCTTCTGTATGCGTTCTGTTTTGTCCTGTTCTCAACGATAGGGCGTTTCGAACGGCCTGGATCGGTTTAGCGACTGATTCGGATCGAGCGAAATTCCTTGCCGTCACAGTTGGTATCAGAGCTTTGGTTTACAGAGCTCGAGAACAAGACACATTAGAACCATACGAAAGAATTCATCAGATATTGGATTAGTAAAATCCAATGGGAATGACTCGTTAGAGATGGGATCAGTAGTATCCTAGAACGAGTGTGAAGAGTAAATTTTTAAAGTGAAAACAAATTTTTGTTTTGAAAATTTAAATCAATTATTCGTATTTGATTATCTATTTATATTGAGTTGGACAGTCCAGTATATAAAGATTTTGCATATACGCCTTGCAAACGTGTATTTGAAATTTTAATATACTGGATAGATATAGAATCACATTCTAGACACCCGGAGATGGTTCTGATGATTGATCGATCATCATCAGAATCTATGTTCGTGTTTTGAAGATGTGATATTTATATATTTCCTATTGATTGGTGTGAGAACCAAAATTAGATAGGGCTTATTGTTGTGATTTGGCATCAAAAATCTGATTTTTGTATATGTATCAAAATTATGAATTTGAAGCTCTAATTCACTAATTGATTGATGTTTGTGTAGTTTGTTTGTTTGTTTGATAATTTAGTGCCATTATGCCTAATGTGATCGAATAATGAATTATATTGAAATTTGGTTGCGTTTGCTAGCATATGCATATATATCGTTGAACAGGTCATAGCAAGGAGGCTAGAGCAGAGAATAAAATTTGTTTGCCCGACAAATAGGTACATGTTT
This sequence comes from Allium sativum, assembly GCA_030737875.1. NCBI lineage: Eukaryota > Viridiplantae > Streptophyta > Magnoliopsida > Asparagales > Amaryllidaceae > Allium > Allium sativum. The sequence goes on along the minus strand of CM060926.1, from coordinate 920,699,634 downwards.
ACTACATAATTTCCTGTTTTGTTTGGGTGATGATGATTTTGTGAGCCTATTGGCTAGCCGCTTGGCTTTTTCTTTTTCTTTTTGAGATCTGAAGGACCGGGGAAGCTATTTGAAATTCCCCGATGCTCCCGGTGCAGGGGAGGTTATGGCGAAATTTTTCAAAAATTTAGGGTGTTAGCCAAATTTTTGAAATTTTAGAAAATTCTCAGAAACTGAAAAGTTGGAGAACGGAAGCCTGACCGATCGTAGAGTTGAATTATCAAACCACTTTCGACTTTGTTCCTTTTCGGGGACGAAAAGTTTTAAGTGGGGGAGATTGTAACAACCCGAAAATCTGGGCCAGTTTAAAATTTTTATTTTGGCAATTTTAGCTAATTTTGATTATTTAAAATGAATTATTTTAAATAATATCGACGAGAAATTTATTTTGAATAGAATTCGAACGTATATAGTATACGCGTCGTCGTTAGAATATAAATATTTATATATAATTATAAATAGAATTGAAAATGGCGCGGTAGTTCGATAATTCGATTTTAAACTTCAATTGAATGTACCGGGTGCAAAACAATTCGGATTTTAGTGAAACCAAAAACATTAGGATCTAATTGATAATATCTTTCCAATGAATCCGACAAATCAAAATTTAGTAGCGAGAATCAAAAGATATGTCCAGTTGAAAATTCTGAATAGTCGCTATGGAATTCAGGCCCTTAAAAATGGACATTTTGCAAACGACCTCGGATTTCGACGAAACCACTTTTGTTGGGTCCGTGATGTAAAGTTATTGCTAGATTCCAAATTTCATAATTTTTCGAATCAATATGTGAGCGTGGTAAAGGAAAACGCGTTTGACCAGTTTCAGTTGATTTTAATCGACTGGAAATTGGCCATTTTTCAAACGGTCTCAGAATGCGACGAAACTAGTTTTGTTAGGACCGTATCGTCAATACGAAGCTAGAAAATATTTTTCGAGAATTTTTCTAGTTAGTATGTGACCCCGGTAATTTGAAATGTACGTTTAAAATTCAATATAATGATTTAAAATGTAGATCAAAAGGAAACTGATTCAAACTATCAATTCAGCTTGCGGTACATATCCCATTGTGTTCGGAATGGGGGTGAAACGCTAGGGACGACAGGTGGTGGGCCTCGTTTAGAGGTCGTATGCGAAAGTCAACTTTTTAATAATTAAATAATATAAAAAAAATATAATATCTCTTCCTCCTATATGTTTCTGCCCCCCCCCCCCCCCCCCGTTTCTATTTCGATTCAGTTTATAAAAAAAAAAAAGAGAAAAATTCGAGGAGGGCGACGGAGCTCAGATCCGCCGATGCCGCCGATGCCGCCGTCGCACGCCCCCCGAATCGCCTCCCGCCCCGCCTGGCCTCGCCGCTCTTCCCTCCTCCTTCCCTTCTCTCTCTCCTCCGCCTGGAGTTCAACCCGCCACGCCCTAGGCCCTAAACCCTACCGCAGCCAACCCACCGCACCCCTCTGAGACGACCACTGCGCCACCAGATCCCGCCCCCCCGACCACTCGACAGCGCACCCCCCCTGTAAGTTTTTTTTTTTTTTATTTTTATTTTATTTAAAAACAGAAATGTTAAAACTGATTTCTGTTTTAAAAGTTAAAACTGATTTTTTTTAATAAAAAGTTAAAACTGATTTTATTTTTTTTGTTAAGATAAAACTGATTTTATTTTTCAGTTTAGAAAAACTGATTTTATTTTTTTTGTTTAGAAAAACTGATTTTATTTTTCAGTTTAGAAAAACTGATTTTATTTTTTTTGTTTAGAAAAACTGATTTTATTTTTTTTGTTTGTTTAGAAAAACTGATTTTATTTTTCAGTTTAGAAAAACTGAATTTTTTTTTTTGGTTTAGGAAAACTGTTTTTTTTAAAAGATATAAAAACTGATTTTTAAAAGGTATTGAAAACTGATTTCTTTAAGAAGTCAAAAGTAAAAATCATATTTTTATATATTGAAAGTCAAAAGTAAAAATCATATTTTTATATATTGAAAGTCAAAAGTAAAAATCATATTTTTATATATTGAACTTCGATAGAAAAATAGAATTTTTTATATATTGAACTTCGATAGAAAAATAGAATTTTTATATATTGAACTTCGATAGAAAAATAGAATTTTTATATATTGAACTTCGATAGAAAAATAGAATTTTTATATATTGAACTTTGATAGAAAATAGAATTTTTATATATTGAATAGCGAAGTAAAAAATTCGATTTTTATATATATAGTGGCCTTGGGCAACGAAGGTGACAAAAAAGGCGAAACGACGAAGACTTCTGCAAATGAAGAGCCGTGGAGCTAGGATAGCTATATGTGAGAATTTCTCACCCTTCGTTTTCTTTTCTAATTATATATATATACTAGGATGCAGACGGTGCTTAGTAGCACCCGACACAATCGTCCACAGACCATGGACTTGTTTGTTTGGTTGCATAGGTTAGTTATATGATTTGATTTGAAATTGAATTGTTTGATGAATTGAATGGTTTGATTGATGTGTGAATGGCGTGGGCCTTCACTAGACCGGGGATAAGGCTAGGCCTTGTCCCGTTTCTAGTATCGTGCCGTTATGCCGCCGAAATTTTCTAAAATATGTTAGAAAAATAAAAATATCATTTTATTGAATAAATGAATTGAATTGAAAACGAATTCAAAATGAATTGAAAACGAATTCAAAATGAATTGAAAACGATTTCGAAATGAAATGAATTGAAAACGATTTCGAAATGAATTGAATTGAAAACGATTTCGAAATGAATTGAATTGAAAACGAATTCAAAATGAATTGAAAACGATTTCGAAATGAATTGAATTGAAAACGATTTCGAAATGAAATGAATTGAATTGAAAACGATTTCGAAATGAATTGAATTGAAAACGAATTCAAAATGAATTGAAAATGATTTCGAAATGAATTGAATTGAAAACGATTTCGAAATGAATTGAATTGAAAACGAATTCAAAATGAATTGAAAACGATTTCGAAATGAATTGAATTGAAAACGAATTCAAAATGAATTGAAAACGATTTCGAAATGAATTGAATTGAAAACGATTTCGAAATGAATTGAATTGAAAACGAATTCAAATGGAATTGAAAGCGAATTGAAATGAATTCAAATTGAATTGAAATTCGAATTGAATAGAAATGAATTTTTAAAACGAATTTATAAAGAAGAATTCAATTTTGCTTTGAATTGAAATAGAAGTTGAAATAGAATTGGAAACGAATTTAAAACTATTTATATAATTCGTTTTAAATAGAAATCGACGAAATATATATTATATATATTATATATATAATATAATGGCCTGAATAGAACGCGCCGCGCCGCGGCAGTTCGTGAATTTCGACCATTTATTTCAAACGGACATTACGGGAGATCCGACCGTCGGATTCTCCTAAAACCGGAACCGTTGGGTTCGTATCGAAAAGAGCTTTCTAACGAATATTAGAAATTCAAAATCTAACGGTTGGATTTGGAGGTACGTCCAAATCAAATTCGAAAAAGGTCGCTGTAAGTGCAGTTCGATGGCCATTGATGGAAATCGACTGTACGGGCCTTGATAAAATTATTAAAAATAGTAATAATTTGTGTAAAATCATAAGAAATGATTTAGAAAGAATTGGGATGAAAAACTCCATGTTTGAAAAGATAAAAATAGATTTTTATCGAAATGAACTAGTTTTGAACTAGGAATATAATTCTATTTATTTTTAAATAAATAAATTGAATTTAAAAAGGGTTTTGAAAATAACCAAAACATCCAATGATTGCATTGGAGTGGATTTGAATCGAAATTGTCTTCGGAATATTTCGATGTTGGAATTCGTGATTATACAGGTGTTGTTATGGAAATTTGAAAGATATATATTTATATCGTTATTTCCAATACGACATTTGTTAATCGTAGAATTTGATATTGAATATAAGCCGATATATTTTCTATTCAGAGCCTTATATTGAATATCGAATGTGATTTGGGTTTGTCGTGAATGGTGTCTTCACTAACACTGTTCTTGAACCCAGTTGAGAAAAGATTAAATCTTTTTATTTAGATTTAATGAAGTTTACCAATTAAATAATATTTAATTGGAATAGAATTGATATTGATTTTTGGGTTTATCGTGAACAGTATTTTAAATAACACTTGTTCTTTAACCCGATAATTAATGGAATGTGATTTTGGGTTTATCGTGAACCGTGTTTTAAATGACACTGATTCTTTAACCCAGTCAAAGATTAAAACTAAGGGGAGTTTTAATGAATCTTTAATTAGATTGAAAAGATCGAAAATGGAGTATCACCAGTTTTGCTCCAGGCGATAGTTAAATCTTTAATTAGATTTGAACGTGAAATGGTAATTGAATTTACCGATAACACTGTGGTGTTAGAAATGAAGTATTACCAGTTTTACTTCATGGGATAAATAGGTTGGGATTGGGAAATTAAAACAAATGATTACTTCGGTAAGTTTCGTTAATCCCGGCTAGTTGAATTGATATTCAAAAGTAGATTAAAGAATAAATTCAAGAATTTATCTTTGATAAAATTAATGGGAACATTTCCCTATGAATGTGAAATTTAGAAACTAACTGTCGGTTGGCCAAGCAGAATGGTTTTCTGGATATTGATCTGATGTTGGTTTCGGCCTTCGGGGTTAATATTTAGGGAATTATTCTCTTGATTAATTTACGGTTAGTGACTAATGAATTGAAATGAGGCGTATGTTGTGTTTGTGTAACACTTTTATAATATATACGCGAGTTATTCGGAAAGACCGGGTTTATCCCATTCTGAATAACTGATACGACGATAAGTCGAAGATGAAGACGATGGTCGAAGACCGGAGGTCTTCACGTCGTTTGGGTGATAACTGATGATCTTGATTGGGCTGTACACCCAAGAAGATGGAAACAGTTAGTGATCGTCCAGACGTGCTTGGAGATCGATGGATATGCGGGGTACTAGGTGCCTCCGGTTTCGTTCAGACCCAGAACGGACTTGTAAATGGACTGTGTCTGACATCGGATTTCATTCTGTGTGACTGATATGGGTTGCATAGGATGGTTTGCCTGTGTGGCATGCTAAGATGCAAATGATCAAGGCTTCTGTTGAAAAGCAAAGTCTTGTGGTGATGATCAAAGCACGGCCTTTGTGGCGTAGCTTTGTGTAACGTTTACCTCGCGTGTTTCACACCCGGTATGAACCAAAAACGGGAGAAAGGACCTCAGGGAGGGCCTGCGTTTCCTCCTAGCTAGAAGTGGCGTCAGTGGTTTTACACGCCCTGACGAGTTTGACTTATGTGGTTGTTGCTGTTGCGAGGCGCCTCGGTTAGATCTGACGATCCGGGTCCGATGGAGTCATTCGTTGGCTCGCTTACGCCCCAAAGGGCGGCGAAACGCAGTGTCCAGGGTTTAAGTTTAATCCACATCGGTGGACCGGCCCTGACGATCCAAGGGTCGATGCGTTCTGATCCTGAGACTCGGGCTAGGCAGTCTCGAATCGGTTGAGGACTATCTTTTGCCTCGGTTCATAGACGGAAATCCAATTTCCAAATACGTGACTTTGCGGTTTTATTTGTAAACCTATATATGGCGACATAGTGGCATGGGACGCTCATGCCGCCTATGATTGATACTTATGATTTGAAGTTGTTTTATGCACTATGCACTTATAATAGTATCAAACGACTTGTTTTAACCGTATCAAGCATTCTTTGGCTGTTATAAGGGAAAACCCTATCCTCGGCTGCGTTGCATTGTGTGATGGGACCTGGGTCTTATAACAGCTTCATTCTTCTTTATTTAGCATTGCGCTGTTGTTTTATGCACTGGTATTCTTGGGAGGAAACCCGTTCCGTGTTATACGGCGTGGTCCCTTGATTTACCTATCTTTAAAATAAAGATTAATAACTGTTTTAGTTCTCACACCAGTCACATGACTGACCTGGAGTTTATTGTTTTAACCTAAACTCTGGGTGCCCTTATTTTGACACGGGCAGCTAGTAGTTTTGGTTTTACAGATTTATATTCACAGGATCCTGGTTTACAGCTGGAACGATATCCGGAAAGCTTTGTATCCGTATATCTCTTCTAGTTGTGTATTGTATTATTTTCCGCTGCTATGTATTTAAATGTAATTTAAATCTCTGATATTTCTGTGTAATATTCATTTATTTATACTCTGTATATTCTTGTAATCTGATGCATTGTTGTTATATACAATGAAAAGTTCTTCTGTATGCGTTCTGTTTTGTCCTGTTCTCAACGATAGGGCGTTTCGAACGGCCTGGATCGGTTTAGCGACTGATTCGGATCGAGCGAAATTCCTTGCCGTCACAATTAGTGTACGCCAAATATCATCCCAATACCCGTGTGGGGTTTCAAACCAACAAACGCATATTTTATTTGTGCGGTTGGGTGTTGTGTAAAATTTATCGTCCCAATCAATATCAGTCAAATCATTGTATATAAACAAATCGTCCGATTTGTTTATAAATATTTATTTTATATATATGTTAAAAATTATATTTTTAACTATAAAATATTTTCCACTATAAAATATTTTATTTCATTCACCATCACACAATCAAATTTCACAACACACCAATCAAACAAATAAGTAATCCATGGTCTGTGGACGACGGGTGTCGGGTGCTACTAAACATGTCTGCATCCTATTATACATTTCCAACTAGAAATAAATTAAAAGTAAGAAGTTCTCACCGACTAGCTAAACCAATACACCACGACTCTTCGTATGTAGAAATCTTCCTCGTGCTCGCGTTTTGCCAATTTCATTGTCCGTAGCCACTACATATATAAAAAATTGTATATTTATATTGTCACTTCATGTATAAAAAATATATTTTTATATCTCTCTTTTCATAATAAAAATTATATTTTTATTATCTCTATAATATAAAAATCATATTTTTAATTCGTGTTTATATTTAAAATCACTAATAAAGATCACATCTTTTTATTGCTAATATATAAATGAAAATCAAATTTTTATTGCTAATACATAAATAAAAATCTAATTTTTATTTGAAAACCTTTTTCTTTTTAAAAATCTAACCTTTATATTTAAAAAAATCAATTCTTTATGCAAACAAAAATCATAACTTTTTAATTTCAAAAATCTAATCCTTTTAAAACTAAAAATCAAACCTTTTTATAAATCAAAATCAAGTCTTCATATAAATCAAGTTATAAACTGAAAGTATAATAAAATAAAATGTTATTTATATGAATAAAAATTACATTTTTACCTACACACACGAATAAACTAAAACAAGGATAAAACTCACTTTTACTTAATCGGTGGAGGGGTCAACAGTGGCGTCGAAGTCAGACGAGGCCAGGGGAGGTAGCAGGTGCGGCGGCGGGTACCTGTGTTCTTGGCGGGGCCTGCAGCGACGGGGTTGGGCATGGGGGGGTTCGGGTTTTGGGTCTAGGTTTTTTTTTGGGGTTCCTGGGTCCTGCGAGGCGGAGGGAAGGTTGGAGGGAGAGAGGGTGGTGTGACGAATGGCGGCGGCGGAGGTACCCCCGGTGGAGGCGCGATCGACGGCGAGGAGGTGGGCTGAGGGCGCGAACGTAATTTTGGTGTTTTTTTTATTTTCTTTGAATGAAATGAATCGAGGGGGGGCCTGAGAGTATAGGGAGGGTTTTTTTATTTATTTAATTATTTGATTTCAAAAAGCAACTTTTAATTTCGAACTCGAAATCGAATCCACCGACTGTCGTTCATAGCTAATTACCCCCACTCCGAACACAATGGGATATGTATCGCAGGCTGATTCGATCATTTCGATCAGTTTTTGTCAAAATCAAAATATAACTCTGTATATTGAATTTGAACGCACATTTCAATTTACCGGGGCCACATACTAACTCTAAAAATTCCCGAAAAATATTTTCTAGCTTCGTATTGACGATACGGTCCTAACAAAACTAATTTCGTCAAATTCTGAAACATTTTAAAAAATGGCCATTTTCCAGTCGATTTAAATCAACTAAAACTGGTCAAATGCGTTTTCCTTTGCCACGCTCACATATTGATTCGAAAAATTTTTAATTTTGAAACCTAGCAATAAATTGACATCACGGATCCAACAAAAGTGGTTTCGTCGAAAACCGGGGTCTTTTGCAAAATTTCCATTTTTAAGGGCCGAAATTCCATAGCGACTATTCTGAATATTCAACTGAGCATATCTTTTGATTCCCGCCATGAAATTTCAATTTCTCAGATTCATTGGAAAGATATTTTCAATTAGATTCTAATATTTTTGATTTCACTAAAATCCGGTTTATTTTGAATCCTATACATTCATTTGAACTTTGAAATCGAATTTTCGAACTACCGTGCCATTTTCAATTCCTTTTATAGTTATAAATAAATTTTTATATTCCAACGATGATTCAAATAAAACTATATGTTCTAATTCTATTCAAAATAAATTTCTCGTTGCTATTATTTAAAATAATTCATTTTAAATATTCAAAATTCACTAAAATTGCCAAAATAAAAAATTTATATTCGCTCGGATTTCCTGGTTATTACATTTCTGAACCCAACAACCGACATTTTTAAGGTTATCCCACTATTCTGGACACACTGGGGCAAGTTTCGAAGCTCCATTTGATCGTATGGAGAAGATATTAATTTAAATCAATATAAATTAAATTCAAAACAATTAATTCCATGATAAAAATTATTATTATTATTACTCTAATTCAAACAGAATTTCGTATTGATCATCTGAACTATTTTTAATTCAGTTTTAACTTTGAATTCAATTATATTTCGCATTACAATAATTTAATATATTCGATATTAAATAGAAATCGATTTTTAAATAGATAACTTAATATAAAATTCATTTATATTATCAATTCAATATTTAAAATAAATATTAAATATTTAAAATTAATCGATCAAAAATCCAGGTCGTTACATTCTTCCCCTCTTAAAAGAATTTCGTCCCCGAAGTTACTAAGGTAGAAAAATGCTACAAACCCATTTACTTTTCAAAACTCACTTATGTAGAAACTTAACTCTTTATATTTCAACAAATTTTTAGTTCTACCAAAACATTTGGTTTTCGTTCATTTAATTTGAATGATCTACAAAGCATACATTCACACAATCTAATTCATACTCATTCAAATTGATTCTAATCAATTGACTTACTTCAATCCATTTAACTTGCTTAAGTTAAATTTAAATTGCAGAATTCAAATTCCTGGGTTTTTATTTCAAATCCTTCTGGAATCCCATACATATATACATATATTTATAACTATTTCAAATTCAAAACATTTGAACCTTTCAAACCAATTTGTTTCCTTTCAAACAAATTTCTATTAAAAACTTTTCTAAGGTAGTAATCCATCACTTAGAAACTCGAAAATGAACACTGATGAAACTACAGTCATCATCAGAATTATTTTCCAGCTACTTAGGTGAGTACAGAGCTATATCACTTTCAAAATCCATTTAATACAATTTTTAATCTAAAATCCTTTTAAAACAAAGCTATATTATTGAATATACTTTAAAAAATATTTTTCAACTTCCCAGGATTTAAAATTCCGAATTCTGGCTTGAATTAAGTTTTAGTTCATCTTATTTGTGTATATCATTCATATACAAGTTATATTTGGTTTTAGATAACCATTCCAATTTTATAATCTCATTTGATTATAATGATATCAATCAACACATCCATATAATATAATAATTTCAGAAAATTATTCTTTTTATATCAAAATAGAATTTTTGGGTAAAATTATTTCATTTATCCACTTTAAAACAATATTGTGTCAAATTTTTCTGTTCAAGTGTTTATAAATTCCTATCGACTTCGTGGCGTCCAACGATTCAATCAGAATTCATAAATCACTCAATAGACTAGCCAACACAATATAAAACAACTTTTATATCAATTAAAAAATATGCTCTCTCGTATATATACACTCACCTCATTCTTGGGTACTACTGACCCTATCTCTAATGAGCACATACCACCAAAGCCTAGGTATTCGCTCTACCTAAGCTCTGATACCAATTGTAATGGCCCGCAAATCCGTACTATAAGAGTTAACTACATACATCACACATCCAACCCAAATATCACGAAAATACGAATCATTTTTTTTAGAAGAAAAAGGTAGAACAAGAACAGAAATAACAGCACAAAATCTCACATCGCAGCGGAACAAAACATAATATATCATATCTTTTGAAATACAAAATTTTGACTATATAACATAAAATTATCAGAGTACAACACTTACAACATAGCGAAAATAAAAACACTATATCTAATACTGAAGCCTTCTGCTCCAAGCTCCTTTAGATAGATTTGTAAAATCATGAACTACTTGACTGCCCGTACAAATTTGGACACCCAAGAGTTTAGGTAAAACAAAACAAAACAAACTCTGGGTCAGTCATGGGACTGGTATGAGTAAATAATTTAAACAGTTTGAGAAAATAAACGATATCTCATAAGACCACGCTGTATAAATCAGAACGGGTTTTTCCCTTATGGGAATCCAAACCACTTGATTCAACTTTCCAACTCCTTTTGAAAGAAACGATAATATTTATATCAAAACTCTTTTGATATTATAATAGTGTCTAAATCAAATAAATAGAAATCTAGTGAAACGTTTGCATCTCACGTCCCACATATAATTTACAATCAAAATCGCGGGCACTTATTGGGTAATGCATTTCCTACTATGATAAGGTATGAAACCACCTTCCGATTGTGTATCTCTAGAGGAGAATACATTGGGTTCAACAAGAACATCTTGTAACCCGGCCACACATGACCGACCACTCATTTCGTTTGAGTGTATCGAATGTATATCACCAACGGTTGGGATCAGCAACCGTTTCTCGAATGGGACAGCATCGAATAGAATAAGGAATTAAATGAATTTCTCTAGATATATGATAATACAACCTAATGGGAGCTACCCACATAGCCATGCTGTGTATCGACCCAAGGATTTTCGACCCCGAAAATCGACATAAAATCACGACGTCAACTATCCAAGCTTCGAAAACACTAGATTGTTATTAGAAAGAAATTAGAGATGAGAAAAGAAAGAAAGAAATATTAGAATAGAAGATAAAGAAGAACACATCAGAATCTCACAGCGAACGAATAAATATAATATATCAAATCTCTTTAAATAAAGAAACTATATATACATACCAATCATCAGAGTACAATATATGTCTGTCATAGCAGAAATACACTTTATATATCTAACGGTGAAGCCTCCTGCTTCTAGCTTCTGAACTGCAGCTAAAACCTAACCTGTAAATATACTCGGTCTGACCCGAGCACATTTGGAGCAAAGAAAAATTCACCCAGGTCAGTCTGGAATACTTTCAGTGATAAATTCATAGCATAAACAACTTGCTTAACTTCGAAGAATCCTTTTGAAATAAAAGGATGATAGTAAGACCAGCCCACACGTAAACACGGACAGTTTTTACCTTACTATAACCCAAAACAGTTTTGAAATCAATATCTTTTCTGATATTATAATAATGTCTATCAACTCACAAATAAATATCAATCTAGTAGAACGCTTGCATCTCACGCTCTACATATATAGTATACAATCAAAACTCGCAGGCTCGTATTGGAGAATGGATTCCAACTATGGCAAGGTATGGGACCACCTTCCGACAACGTACCTTCGAAGACGAATACATTGGGGTTCAACAAGAACGTCTTGCAACCCAGCTCACACATGACTTGTCCCTCATTTCTCTTGAGAGTACCGAATATATCATCACCACGTTTGGGGGCCAGCCAACCGAACTGATAGCATGCATACAATTAATATAAAAGGGACAACCGAAGGCATTTGATTTCTCCAGATCAGGTAATGATATACCCTAATGGGTGCGACCCACATAGCCATGCTGCCTACCCGATTTTGTGCCATTTCCCGGTTGATGAGGCTAGAGGTTACGCTTATCCTTCAGCACAGTATATTTCCGTTCACTTTGAATGCCACATTGTCAGATCCTCCAAAGATCACTAATTGATTTCCACAAAAATACTTTAGTTGTTAGGCTAAAGGAGTTTCCCTTCTATGCCACCAACTTGGTACGTTTGAAGAAAACAACGTATGCGATCCCTTTGGAAAAACTTTGTCAGACATTCGTCAATACAAGTCATCCAGGAACAGGATGAACCGAAGGCACTCTCCTACCACATCCTAGGAATCACCATATAGACCAGTAGCGAGCAGTCCTTGCAAATCCGTAGATTTTAACAACGACAGAGTCGCAGTATATCTGTGGCCGCTAAACCAGAAATTATAAGCAACCCTTCTGTTTAATAAACATCTACGGTCTTCAATTATCTTTGTCTCCATCTCTTTCAAGTTAGTCGCGTTCGCACAGTTGATTCGAAGTGGTTTTGGGTCTAGTTCCCATCCCGGTCTCTTCGAAACAACACGCCAAATGGCCCAAGAATAATGCATTTGATAGTTGGTGGTTTAACTATCAAATCATAATGATATCGTTCACTATGTTGGCAGCTCAGGTCATTTATGTTAGCATATTTCATTTGAAACTATTACATCGACTCTAATTATCGATTTCATAAATTCTATATCGACAAAACTCTTCCAGTTCATTTCTTTGGAAGTATTAATCATATTTTCTTCGGAATAATGAATTTTCCAAACACCACTCATTTATTTCCTTTGTCAGGGGACATTACCCTTTTTTATAAACCATCTTGTATTACCCTTTTAATTTGAAACATCGTTTTTATTTCCAAACCCTTTCGTAAATCCTTATATTTGAAAATTTCACTATGGTTTATAAATCCTCCTTTCCAGTTCCTCTATCCTTGGAAATATCATTTTATTTCTATTTAAACAGTGGCATGATTTAATTACCAAAATCCTCACTTTGTTCACTTAAAACATTTCACTTAATCCAACTCGCTGCTTTCAACTCATCATCTCGGTTAGAATCCTTTTTTTTCAACTTTGTTTATATAATCTGAATTAAACTTCGAATTCTTTCCATATCCTTTATTTTGTTTAAATAAAGAAACTCCAATTATCAAACACTCGCTTTAGTTATCACTAGATATAAGTAGTTATCTTTTCGATTTACTAAAACTGGCATATTTAATTAGATTTTAAAAGGGTATTTAAATGATAACTCTTATTAATCAAAATTACTCGAATATCACTTTCCTACCATCGCCACTAATATTGTCTCTCGATAATAACGAAACCGTTCAAGTTAGGGTATTCTAATTACCTCTCAGACCTTGACCGACGACGCTCTTATCTTAAGACAGTAAATGTTCACCACTTAATATATGTTATTCCATTTCAATTTCCACTTCCATTTTATCATGGTTTTATAAGCCATTTCTTATTATCTGAAAACCTACTTTACAAATCAGTTCTTTGTACTTCATCGGGAAAGCTTCCAAACCCTTAGTTACCATTAAGGTCCAATATGATTTTTACAAACCATATCATACATTCGTGATTTCCTTATGATCTCTCCACCTACTCTATTAGACCAACCAATATTCTTTTTAACCATCCATGGTAATTACCTCCATTCATACTTAATCAACTTTATCGCAATGCCTGCATTTTGCTTATAAATTACTTTCAAAAACTTTGTTTGTAAACTCGGATTATAATCCTTGTATATTCTCCTGTTAGATTTTGATCAAACCCAATCGACACTCGGTTACTTCTCACTTTAATTCTAATTTAAAAGGAATTTCTTTAATTATGTTCAAAACTTGTTTTTTCAATGTTACTTAGCTCGAGAATCTTTTATAAACTTATGTTTTTAAAATCATAGAATTTTCAACAAGATCTCTTTAAAAAAACTCGTACTAGACCCTAACCAAATCGTATTGCCACCTGATCACTTTCTAATTGAATTCCAATTAAAAGTATTTGCTTTAATTATTATTAATTAAAATAATAATTAAACTTAACATTAACTATATAAAAATAGTTAACTTCGATATAAGTTAAAAAAAAATAGAATAATTATCCTCTTTAAAAAACTCATTAAATAATAAATAACTTTATTTAACATCAAACAATTCGATAATTATAATAAAATATAGTTAATCGAAGATTAACTAACTGTTAACACTATTTGAATATTCAGAACATTATTTCTTTGATTAATTTATATCAGACTAATCAAATTTCAATTATCACTCATAACCATGGATTTTAGCCAATCGTACACGTCAGTTAACTGTCAACTGATTCCCCATTTCCATTTCCCTTTTAAAATTAATTAAATAACTTAATTAATTTTAAAACATCACTTAATTGTTTTAAGAAAACAATTATCCATCGTTACAAACTGGTATGTTAGTTACAGACTTCCAGTCAAAGCTTGACATAAGAATACGTCATATCAATGTTAAATGATCCTTTTTGAAAACAACATGATTTAAATATAAATATATTTATAGAATTTCTATTTTTTTATATAAAAATAAATTTAAACTTCAAATTTGTATAAAATAAATTTATAACTAAATATTTCGCTAATTCGCCTGACGACAGAACAATATTTAAAACAGTATGTTTTAGACCCTTGCTGCCAACTACTCAATCAGAGTTGTCGAATGATTTAAAACAACCACAACAATAATCAACATTCGTTCAACCATCGGTATCCAAACAGGTTTACTGTCAATTGGGGTTCAGTCAGTTCAGGTGTAATAATATAAAAACAAGCAATATACAAAATATTTCTTTGAGGAATCCGGTCGGATTCCTCCAACCTGTTCTTCTCTGCAACACGGTTATTATAACATTTCCTGATAATAATTTTAAATAAATGACGATAATATAGTCAACAGTAACCATTAAATCAACCAATAGCAAACAACATAGCCAATCAACCAATATATAATGGTATTTTAGTTCTATGAATTTATCACATCATAATAGTCCAGAAAAGTGTGAGAATTAACTCACCAGTTGTTTCAGTTGACGGTTGTGGCGTTGTTTGTACCATTTAATTCCAACCGCACGTTCAAAATTGTCTGAAAATCCAACTGCGTCCAATCGACTCCTAGTTAGCGTCATCGCCTAGATCTCGTCTCTACGATCCCAACGGATCCTGTTTCGCGCAAATCCGTTATCATATGAAAAAGTTATGACTGTTTTAAGTTTATGTTTTAACGATTATTTAACTAACTTAAATATAAATTAATGATTTAATTAAACCATTGCCTTAATTATCTCTACACTTAATCCACATCAGCAGGGGGTTTAATCTTCACGTGTTTTCTTCCTTGAGACCAACTCAAACTCGATCGTGCCTTTCAATACACAGCAGTTCGCCTCCTTTCACCTATCGCCAGCGCCCCTACAGGTCATCAGAGGCCACTCCGACCACCTCGCCTGAACCGCGCTTCCACCAGCCCCCTTCACCAAAACCGACGACCTCCAATAACCCACAACACCGTCGGATTTTGCAAATGAACGGAAAACGTTGAACCCTCCAGAACTCTGACATACACTTCGTCAAACATCACTAGACCGCCACCATTCCCACCGCCTCACATCCCTCTTCCAGTCACCATCGGTTCCTCCACCCAGATCTGCCTCCATCTTCCTCAGAACGATGAAAACCAGACATGGCTTCGAAAAATGGCCACAAAAAGTTGACCTCAGTTCAACTCAACGCCCCGACCTCCTCCGACCACCAGACGACCTCAGACCAGTGCCAAAATGAAGCCTGATCTCCACTCTTCCATTCCCCCAAGGTCTCGTCCTCTGAAATCGACCTAAACCCCGACAATTTAACAAAGAATGAAAATGTTTTTCTTCGGTTTGAAGACGATTTCGGCCACGACAGGTGATCGTTCACACCCAACTTTATACAGCAGCTCGGAATCGAGCCGATCTACAACTTTGCTTTGGATTGCCATAGCAAATTCTCGATGGATTTGGAGAAATAAATTATTTAATGAACAGGGGCCTTTTTGCAAATTTTCTTAAATGGGGGAAATGTTTTTGAGCTGAAATCTGATTTTTTAGTGTATATATAGGTGTAAAAATTATTATTTTAACTTGATGTGACGAGCGACGCTAACTAACGATTTTTATTTCGTGTCTATCGCAATTCTGAACGTTGTTTATTCGCTCCTGTGCTCACATACAGACCCTGTTCGTGACGAGAATGGACGTCATAGTATAATTTGACGATACGGTCATAATGAAACTTGTTTCATCGAATTTCGAGTCCGTATGCTCAAACGGCACTCGTTCATGCACAAACGGTCGTTTTATTTACATTTTATCTTGCCACGCTCACAGAATAACACCAATTGACGCACGACTTGAAATCTAGCAATAATTAGCTATTACGGTCTCAAAAAAATTTGTTTCGTCGAAAACGAAGGTCGTTTGAATAAAGTTCATTTTTAAAGGTCCAATTTACATTAAAATAAACCAATTTTAAAATACCTCAATATAATAATATTATAATATTGAAATTGGCCATACACAACCAGAATTTCATATAGAACCAAAATAAAATAACTCGGGTTGAGTTTCAAGCCAATTTGATATTCAAAATATTTAAAAACCCCTTATTTTATATAATAAATCGATATAATATATAAAGGAATTCCATAGCGACTACTTTAAAATTTGATTTGGACATAAAATAAAATCTATAACACGAAAACTGGTTTTTTTTTTCTCTTCTATTAGAAAAATATCGTCAAATATATTCCGACGTTTCTTGTTTCGAGAAAATTCGACTTATTTTGAATCATGTACGACCATTTAAAGTTCAAAACGCCAATTTACGAACTGCCGCGCCGCTGCAGCTCGTTTTATAATTAAATTATAAATTCAAACATTATAACGACATTAAATAAACGAAATCGTCATTACAATTTCAAAACAAACAATATTACTCTATTTTAAACTGTCCGTTCAACCTATACTGCAATTTCAACATTTTCCCATATATTTTGGAAATATAATATTATTATATTTTTAATTTAAATATCATATTCTAAAATAAATGGTTAAATTCAATAATTCAAATTCAAACAATATTTTAAATAATTAAAATAATTAAATAATTGGCCAGAAAAATAAGGGTCGTTAAATTCCTTCCCCCTTAAAATAATTTCGTCCTCGAATTTGCTAAGGTAGAAAAAATGTTGCAACCTTTTATCTTTTCAAAATTATTTAATAAACCTCAGTTTTATTTCCAAAATTTACCCTATTGGGTTTAAAACCAAATTAATTCAAACAACCAAATTTTCCAAAGATTTCAAAAATATTCTAACACCTTAAATTTTGGAAATCTTTCGGCATAATCTCCCCTGTACGGAGGTACATCTGCAATATTACAGGTTCAAGAAATAGATATACATCGACCAGCACGGTTGAAAAAATTAAAAATCCAAACTCAAAATTCAAATAAAATCCCAAAATTTTATATTTGCGTAGGCGTACTTTTTGTGAGCGCTATTATTCGATGAGCGATAAATTATTCTTGAGCTTGCTTAATTTTTATGCAGCGCTATTCAAACTGGATTCAATTTAATCTAGAACTCCCTTGGACAGGTTTTCAAAATTGAAATAGCCTTTCTACACCTGTTCTCAACTCCAATGAAATTCATTAGCTTTCAAGACAAGATCAATAAGGTTTAAGCATCCATATCATTCATATCATTCATACCGACCAGTTTGAAATAATCACACCACTTTATGTATTAAATTGTAACCAAGTCTTAGTAACCCATTCTGATTAAGTCATCTTGGATTAACTTATTTATCCAGATTGGTTTTCAACCAAGTTCAATTATTCCAGGGTTATATTCAAACAATCCCCCACACAATCCAGCCATATTATTCAAATTAATATTAGTAAATGTTTTCACTCCCAACTCAAGTCAAATACTTATCGACTTAAGTTAAATTTCATTCCGACAT
Source organism: Allium sativum (assembly GCA_030737875.1). Classification (NCBI taxonomy): domain Eukaryota; kingdom Viridiplantae; phylum Streptophyta; class Magnoliopsida; order Asparagales; family Amaryllidaceae; genus Allium; species Allium sativum. The sequence continues at coordinate 920,681,585 of CM060926.1, read as the reverse complement.
CCCAATCCAAATCATATCTTATAAAATTCATTTTAACTCAACTTAAGTTCATGTTTTACAGTTTCACATTTCAAAGATGAAATGTCCTCTGGTTGGTTCAATCCAACCTCGTAATCAATCCATTCCAGTCTACACTGTTAAATCTAACTGCCCAGATTATAATAATTTAAGAAATTTATTACCTTTACTTCTTTATAAAATATATCGGGCAAAAATAATTTAAAAATAATTTTTATCAAATTACAAATACGCGCTCTCACATATATACCCAACTCAATCTAGTGTATTACTAACCCCATCTCTATCGAGTTACGCCACAGAGCCAAGGTTATCACTAAACCAATTGCTCTGATACCACTGTAACGACCTAAGGATTTTCGACCCCGAAAATCGACATAAAATCACCACGTCGACTATCCAAGTATCGAAAACACTGGATTATTATTCGAAAGAAATTAGAGGATGAGAAAAGAAAGAAAGAAATAATAGAATAGAAGATAAAGAAGAACGCATCAGAATCTCACAGCGGAACGAATAAATATAATATATTAAATCTCTTTAAATAAAGACACTGTATATACGTACCGATCATCAGAGTACAATATATGTCTGTTACAATGGAAATACACTTTATAAATCTAACGATGAAGCGTCCTGCTTCTAGCTTCTGAACTCCAGCGAAAACCTAACCTGTAAAGATACTCAGTCTGACCCGAGCACATTTGGAGCAAAGCAAAATTCACCCAGGTCAGTCCGGAATACTTTTTGTGATAAATTCATAGCACAAACAACTTGCTTAACTTCGAAGAATCCTTTTGAAATAAAAAGATAATAGTAAGACCAGCCCACACATAAACACAGACGGTTTTTTTACCTTACTATAACCCAAAACAGTTTTGAAATCAATACCTTTTCTGATATTATAATAATGTCTATCTACTCACAAATAAATATCAATCTAGTAGAACGCTTGCATCTCATACTCTACATATACAGTATACAGTCAAAACCCGCAAGCGCGTATTGGAGAATGGATTCCAACTATGGCAAGGTATAGGACCACCTTCCAATAATGCACCTCCGGAGACGAATACATTGGGGTTCAACAAGAACGTCTTGCAACCCGGCTCACACATGACCGGTCCCTCATTTCTCTTGAGAGTACCGAATATATCATCACCACGGTTGGGGGCCAGCCAACCGAACCGATAGCATGCATATAATTAAAATAAAAGGGACAACCGAAGGCATTTGATTTCTCCAGATCAAGTAATGATATAACCTAATGGGTGCAACCCACATAGCCATGCTGCCTAACCGATTTTGTGCCATTTCCCGGTTGATGAGGCTAGAGGTTACGCTTATCCTTCAGCACAGTATGTTTCCATTCACTTTGAATGCCACATTGTTAGATCCTCCAGAGATCACTAACTGATTTCCATAAAAATACTTTAGTTGTTAGGCTAAGTTTCCCTTCTATGCCACCAACTTGGTATGTTTGAAGAAAACAACGTACGCGATCCCTTTGGAAATACTCTGTCAGACATTCGTCCATACAAGTCATCCAGGAACATGATGAACTGAAGGCACTCTCCTACCGCATCCTAGGAATCACCCTATAGATCAGTAGCGATTAGTCCTTGAAAAAATCCGTAGATTTTAACTACGACAGAGTCACAGTATATCCCTGGCCGCTAAACCAGAAATTATAAGCAACCCTTCCGTTCATAAATATCTACGGTCTTCAATTATCTCCGCCTCCATCTCTTTCAAGTTAGTTGCATTCGCACAGTTGATTCGAAGTGGTTTTGGGTCTAGTTCCCATCCTGGTCTCTTCGAAACAACACGCCAAAAAGGCCCAAGAATAATGCATTTGATAGTTGGTAGTTTAACTACCAAATCATAAAGATATCGTTCACTATGTTGGCAGCTCAGGTCATTTATGTTAACATATTTCATTTGAAACTATTACATCGTTTCTCATTATCGATTCCATAAGTTCTATATCGACAAAACTCTTCCAGTTCATTTCTTTGGAAGTATTAATCCATATTTTCTTTGGAATAATGAATTTTCCAAACTCCACTCATTTATTTCCTTTGTCAGGAGACATTACCCTTTTCTATAAACCATCTTGTATTACCCTTTCAATTTGAAACATCGTTTTTATTTCCAAACCCTTTCGTAAATCCTTATATTTGAAAATATCACTATGGTTTATAAATCCTCCTTTCCAGTTCCTCTATCCTTGGAAATATCATTTTATTTCTATTTAAATAGTGGCATGAATTAATTACCAAAATCCTCACTTTGTTCACTTAAAACATTTCACTTAATCCAACTCTCTGCTTTCAACTCATTATCTCGGTTAGAATCCTTTTTTTTCAACTTTGTTTATATAATTTGAATTAAACTTCGAATTCTTTCCATATCCTTTATTTTGTTTAAATAAAGAAACTCCAATTATCAAACACCCGCTTTAGTTATCATTAGATATAAGTAGTTATCTTTTCGATTTACTAAAACTGACATATTTAATTAGATTTTAAAAGGGTATTTAAATGATAACTCTTATTAATCAAAATTACTCGAATATCACTTTCCTACCATCGCCACTAATATTATCTCTCGATAATAACAAAACCGTTCAAGTTGGGGTATTCTAATTACCTCTCAGACCTTAACCGACGAAGCTCTTATCTTAAGATAGTAAAAGTTCACCACTTAATATCTATTATTCCATTTCCACTTCCATTTTGTCATGGTTTTATAAGCCTTTTCCTTTTATCTGAAAACCTACTTTACAAATTAGTTCTTTTTACTTCATCGAGAAACTTCCAAACCCTTAGTTACCATTAAGGTCCAATATGATTTTTACAAACCATATCATACATTCGTGATTTCCTTATGATCTCTCCACCTACTCTATTAGACCAACCCATGTTCTTTTTAACCATCCATGGTAATTACCTCCGTTCTTACTTAATCAACTTTATCGCAATGCCTGCATTTTGCTTATAAATTACTTTCACAAACTTCATTTGTAAACCCGGATTATAATCGCTGTATATTCTCCTGTTTGGTTTTGATCAAACCCTATCGACACTCGGTTACATCTCACTTTAATTCTAATTTAAAAGGCATTGCTTTAATTATGTTCAAAACTTGTTTTTTCAATGTTACTTAGCTCGAGAATCTTTTATAAACTTATGTTTATAAAATCATAGAATTTTCAACAAGATCTCTTTGAAAAAAACTCGTACTAGACCCTAATCAAATCGTATCACCATCTGATCACTTTCTAATTGAATTCCAATTAAAAGTATGTGCTTTAATTATTATTAATTAAAATAATAATTAAATTTAACATTAACTATATAAAAATAGTTAACTTTGATATAAGCTAAAAAAATAGAATAATTATCCTCTTTAAAAAAACTATTAAATAATAAATAACTTTATTTAACATCAAACAATTCGATAATTACAATAAAATATAGTTAATCGAAGATTAACTAACTATTAACACAATTCGAATATTCCGAACATTATTTCTTTGATTAATTTATATCAGACTAATCAAATTTCAATAATCACTCACAACCATGGATTTTAGCCAATCATACACATCTGTTAATTGTCAACTGATTCCCCATTTCCATTTCCCTTTTAAAATTAATTAAATAACTTAATTAATTTTAAAACATCACTTAATTGTTTTAAGAAAACAATTATCCATCGTTACCAACTGGTATGTTAGTTACAGACTTCCAGTCAAAGCTTGACATAAGAATATGTCATATCATGTTAAATGATCCTTTTTGAAAGCAACATGATTTAAATATAAATATATTTATAGAATTTCTATTTTTTTATATATAAAAAAAATTTAAACTTCTAATTAGTTATAAAATAAATTTATAACTAAATATTTCGCTAATTCGAATGACGACAGAACAATATTTAAAACAGTATGTTTTAGACCCTTGCTGCCAACTACCCAATCAGAGCTGTCGATTGGTTTAAAACAACCACAACAATAATCAACATTCGTTCAACCATCAGTATCCAAACAGGTTTACTGTCAATTGGGGTTCAGTCAGTTCATGTGTAATAATATAAAAATAAGCAATATACAAAATATTTCTTTGAGGAATCCGGTCGGATCCCTCCAACCTATTCTTCTCTGCAACATGGTTATTATAACATTTCCTGATAATAATTTTAAATAAATGACGATAATATAGTCAACAACAACCATTAAATCAACCAATAGCAACCAACGCAGCCAATCAACCAATATATAATGGTATTTTAGTTCTATGAATTTATCACATCATAATAGTCCAGAAAAGTGTGAGAATTAACTCACCAGTTGTTTCAATTGACGGTTGTGGCATTGTTTTCTACCATTTAATTCCATCCGCACATTCAAAATTGTCTGAAAATCCAACTGCGTCCAATCGACTCCTAGTCAGCGTCATCGCCTAGATCTCGTCTCTGCGATCCCACCGGATCATGTTTCACGCAAATACGTTATCGTATGAAAAAGTTATGACTGTTTTAAGTTTATATGTTTTAAAGATTATTTAACTAACTTAAATATAAATTAATAATTTAATTAAAACATTACCTTAATTATCTCTACACTAAATCCACGTCAGCAGGGGGTTTAATCTTCACGCGTTTTCTTCCTTAAGACCAACTCAAACCCGATCATGTCAATACACATCAGTTCACCTTCTTTCACCCATCGCCGGCGCGACTACAGGTCGTCGGAGGCCACACCGACCACCTCGCCTGAACCGTGCTTCCACCAGCCCCCTTCACCAAAACCAACGACCCCTAATAACCCACGACACCGCTGGATTTTGCAAATGAACGGAAAACGTTGAACCCTCCAGAACTCTGACCACACTTCGTTGTACATCACTAGACCGCCACCATTCCCACCGCCTCACATCCCTCTTCCAGTCACCATCGGTTCCTTTGCCCAGATCCGCCTCCATCTTCCTCAAAACAATGAAAATCAGACACGACTTCGAAAAATGGCCAGAAAAAGTTGATCTCAGTTCAACTCGATGCCCGACCTCCTCCGACCACCAGACGACCTCAGACCAGTGCCAAAATGAAGCATGATCTCCCCTCTTCCATTCCCCCAAGGTCTCGTCCTCTGAAATCGACCCAAACCCCGGCAATTTAGCAAAGAACGAAAATGATTTTCTTTGGTTTGAAGATGATTCCGGCCACGACAGGCGACCGTTCACGCCCAACTGTTTACACCAGCTCAACATCCGGCTGATCTACAACTTTGCTTTGGATAGCCATAGCAAATTCTCGATGGATTTGGAGAAATAAATTATTTAACGAACAGGGGCCTTTTTGCAGATTTTCTTGAATGAAGGAAATGTTTATGAGCTAAAATCTGTTTTTTAGTGTATATAGGTGTAAAAATTATTATTTTAACTTGATGTGACGAGCGACGCTGACTAACGATTTTTATTTCGTGTCTATCGCAATTCCGAACGTTTTTTATTCGCTCATGTGCTCACATACAGACCCCGTTCGTGACGAGAATGGACGTCATAGTATAATTTGACGATATGGTCAGAATGAAACTTGTTTCGTCGAATTCCGAGTCGGTTTGCTCAAACGGCGCTCATTCACGCCCAAACAGTCGTTTTATTTGCATTTTATTTTGCCACGCTCACAGAATAACACCGATTGACGCACAACTTGAAATCTAGCAATAATTAGCTATTACGGTCTCAATAAAATTTGTTTCGTCGAAAACGAAGGTCGTTTGAATAACGTTCCTTTTGAAAGGTCCAATTTACATTAAAATAAACCAATTTTAAAATAGCTCAATATAATAATATTAAAATATTGAAATTGGCCAACATGACGAGAATTTCATATAGAACCAAAACAAAATAACTCAGGTTGAGTTTCAGGCCAATTCGATATTCAAAATATTTAAAAACCCCTTATTTTATATAATAAATCGATATAATATATAAAGGAATTCCATAGCGACTATTTTAACATTTGATTTGGACATAAAATAAAATCTATAACACGAAAACTGGAATTTTCTCTTCCATTAGAAAAATATCGTCAAATAGATTTCGACGTTCCTTGTTTCCAGAAAATCCGACTTATTTTGAATTCTGTACGACCATTTAAAGTTCAAAACGCCAATTTACGAACTGCCGCGCTGCTGCAGCTCGTTTTATAATTAAATTATAAATTCAAACGCTATAACGTCGTTAAATAAACGAGATTTCAAAACAAACAATATTACTCTATTTTAAACTGCCTGTTCACCCTATACTACAATTTCAACATTTTCCCATATATTTTGGAAATAAAATATTATTATATTTTTAATTTAAATATCATATTCTAAAATAAATGATTAAATTCAATAATTCAACTTCAAACAATATTTTAAATAATTAAAATAATTAAATAATTGGCCAGAAAAATACGGGTTGTTACATTCCTTCCCCCTTAAAATAATTTCGTCCTCGAAATTGCTAAGGTAGAAAAAATGTTGCAACCTTTCATCTTTCCAAAATTATATAATTAACCTCAGTTTTATTTCCAAAATTTACCCAATTGGGTTTAAAATCAAATTAATTCAAACAACCAAATTTTCCAAAGATTTCAAAAATATTCTAACACCTTAAATTTTGGAAAAATTTCGGCAGAATCTCCCCTATACAGAGGGACATCTGCAATATTGCAGGTTCAACAAATATATATACATCGACCAACACAGTCGAAAAAATTAAAAATCCAAACTCAAAATTCAAATAAAATCCTAAAATTTTATATTTGCGTAGGCGTACCTTTTTGCGAGCGCTATTATTCGATGAGCGATAAATTATTCTTGAGCTTGCTTAATTTTTATGCCGCGCTATTCAAACTGGATTCAATTTACTCTAGAACTCCCTTGGACAGGTTTTCAAAATTGAAATAGCCTTTCTACACCTGTTCTCAACTCCAATGAAATTCATTAGCTTTCAAGACAAGATCAATAAGGTTTAAGCATCCATATCATTCATATCATTCATACTGACCAGTTTGAAATAATCACGCCACTTTATGTATTAAATTGTAACCAAGTCTTAGTAACCCATTCTGATTAAGTCATCTTAGATTAACTTATTTATCCAGATTGTTTTTCAACCAAGTTCAATTATTCCAGGGTTATATTCAAACAATCCCCCACACAATCCAACCATACTATTCAAATTAATATTAGTAAATGTTTTTACCCCCAACTCAAGTCAAATACTTATCGACTTAAGTTAAATTTCATTCCGACATCCCAATCCAAATCATATCTTATAAAATTCATTTTAACTCAACTTAAGTTCATGTTTTATAGTTTCACATTTCAAAGATGAAATGTCCTCTGGTTGGTTCAATCCAACCTCGTAATCAATCCATTCGAGTCTACACTGGTAAATCTAATTGCCCAGATTATAATAATTTAAGAAAATTATTACCTTTACTTCTTTATAAAATATATCGGGCAAAAATAATTTAAAAATATTTTTTATCAAATTACAAATACGTGCTCTCACATATATACCCAACTCAATCTAGGGTATTACTAACCCCATCTCTATCGAGTTACGCCACAGAGCCAAGGTTATCACTAAACCAATAGCTCTGATACCACTGTAACGACCCAAGGATTTTCGACCCCGAAATACAACATAAAATCACCACGTCGACTATCCAAGCATCGAAAACACAGTATTGTTATTAGAAAGAAATTAGAGGATGAGAAAAGAAATAAATAAGTATTAGAATACAAGATAAAGAAGAACGCATCAGAATCTCACAGCGGAACGAATAAATATAATATATCAAATCTCTTTAAATAAAGAAACTGTATATACATACCAATCATCAGAGTACAATATATGTCTGTCATAGCGGAAATACACTTTATATATATAATGGTGAAGCCTCCTGCTTCTAGCTTCTGAACTCCAGCGAAAACCTAACCTGTAAATATACTCGGTCTGACCCGAGCACATTTGGAGCAAAGCAAAATTCACCCAGGTCAGTCTGGAATACTTTCAGTGATAAATTCATAGCACAAACAACTTGCTTAACTTTGAAGAATCCTTTTGAAATAAAAGGATAATAGTAAGACCAGCCCACACATAAACACGGACGGTTTTTACCTTACTATGACCCAAAATAGTTTTTAAATCTATACCTTTTCTGATATTATAATAATGTCTATCAACTCACAAAAAAATATCAATCTAGTAGAACGCTTGCATCTCATACTCTACATATACAGTATACAATCAAAACCCGCAGGCTCGTATTGGAGAATGGATTCCAACTATGGCAAGGTATGGGACCACCTTCCGACAATGTACCTCCGGAGACGAATACATTGGGGTTCAACAAGAACGTCTTACAACCCGGCTCAGACATGACTGGCCCCTCATTTCTCTTGCGAGTACCGAATATATCATCACCACGGTTGGGGGCCAGCCAACCGAACTGATAGCATGCAAACAATTAAAATAAAAGGGACAACTGAAGTCATTTGATTTCTCCAGATCAGGTAATGATATAACCTAATGGGTGCTACCCATATAGCCATGCTGCCTACCCGATTCTGTGCCATTTCCCGGTTGATGAGGCTAGAGGTTGCACTTATCCTTCAGCACGGTATGTTTCCATTCACTTTGAATGCCACATTGTTAGATCCTCCAGAGATCACTAATTGATTTCCATAAAAATACTTTAGTTGTTAGGCTAAAGAAGTTTCCCTTCTATGCGACCAGCGACCAACTTGGTACGTTTGAAGAAAACAACATACGCGATCCCTTTGGAAATACTCTGTCAGACATTCATCCATACAAGTCATCCAGGAAAAGGATGAATCGAAGGCACTCTCCTACTGCATCCTAGGAATCACCCTATAGACCAGTAGTGAGTAGTCCTTGCAAATCCGTAGATTTTAACCACGACAGAGTCATAGTATATCCCTGGCCGCTAAACCAGAAATTATAAGCAACCCTTCCATTTCATAAATATCTAAGGTCTTCAATTATCTCCGTCTCCATCTCTTTCAAGTTAGTCCCATTCGTACAGTTGATTCGAAGTGGTTTTGGGTCTAGTTCCCATCCCGGTCTCTTCGAAACAACACGCCAAAAAGGCCCAAGAATAATGCATTTGATAGTTGGTGGTTTAACTATCAAATCATAATGGTATCGTTCACTATGTTGGCAGCTCAGGTCATTTATGTTAACATATTTCATTTGAAACTATTACATCGATTCTCATTATCGATTCCATAAGTTCTATATCGACAAAACTCTTCCAGTTCATTTCTTTGGAAGTATTAATCCATATTTTCTTTGGAATAATGAATTTTCCAAACTCCACTCATTTATTTCCTTTGTCAGGAGACATTACCCTTTTCTATAAACCATCTTGTATTACCCTTTTAATTTGAAACATCATTTTTATTTCCAAACCCTTTCGTAAATCCTTATATTTGAAAATATCACTATGGTTTATAAATCCTCCTTTCCAGTTCCTCTATCCTTGGAAATATCATTTTATTTCTATTTAAACAGTGACATGATTTAATTACCAAAATCCTCACTTTGTTCACTTAAAACATTTCACTTAATCCAACTCGCTGCTTTTAACTCATCGTCTCGGTTAGAATCCTTTTTTTCAACTTTGTTTATATAATCTGAATTAAACTTCGAATTCTTTCCATATCCTTTATTTTGTTTAAATAAAGAAACTCCAATTATCAAACACTCGCTTTAGTTATCATTAGATATAAGTAGTTATCTTCTCGATTTACTAAAAATGACATATTTAATTAGATTTGAAAAGGGTATTTAAATGATAACTCTTATTAATCAAAATTACTCGAATATCACTTTCCTACCATCGCCACTAATATTATCTCTCGATAATAACGAAATCGTTCAAGTTAGGGTATTCTAATTACCTCTCAGACCTTGACCGACGACGCTCTTATCTTAAGATAGTAAAAGTTCACCCCATAATATCTGTTATTCCATTTCCATTTCCACTTCCATTTTATCATGGTTTTATAAGCCATTTCCTTTTATCTGAAAACCTACTTTACAAATCAGTTCTTTTTACTTCATCGAGAAAGCTTCCAAACCCTTAGTTACCATTAACGTCCAATATGATTTTTACAAACCATATCATACATTCGTTATTTTCTTATGGTCTCTACACCTACTCTATTAGACCAACCAATGTACTTTTTAACCATCCATTGTAATTACCTCCATTCTTACTTAATCAACTTTATCGCAATGCCCACATTGTGCTTATAAATTACTTTCACAAACTTCGTTTGTAAACTCGGATTATAATCCTTGTATATTCTCCTATTAGGTTTTGATCAAACCCTATCGACACTCGGTTACTTCTCACTTTAATTCTAATTTAAAAGTCATTGCTTTAATTATGTTCAAAGCTTATTTTTTCAATGTTACTTAGCTCGAGAATCTTTTATAAACTTTGTTTATAAATTCATAGAATTTTCAACAGGATCTCTTTAAAAAAAAACTCGTACTAGACCCTAATCAAATTGTATCGCCACCTGATCACCTTCTAATTGAATTCCAATTAAAAGTATTTGCTTTAATTATTATTAATTAAAATAATAATTAAATTTAACATTAACTATATAAAAATAGTTAACTTTGATATAAGCTAAAAAAATAGAATAATTATCCTCTTTTTAAAACTCACTAAATAATAAATAACTTTATTTAACATCAAACAATTTGATAATTACAATAAAATATACTTAATCGAAGATTAACTAACTGTTAACACTATTCGAATATTCAGAACATTATTTCTTTGATTAATTTATATCAGACTAATCAAATTTCAATTATCACTCATACCATGGATTTTAGCCAATCGTACACGTCAGTTAATTGTCAACTGATTCCCCATTTCCATTTCCATTTTAAAATTAATTAAATAACTTAATTAATTTTAAAACATCACTTAATTGTTTTAAGAAAACAATTATCCATCGTTACGAACTGGTATGTTAGTTACAGACTTCCAGTCAAAGCTTGATATAAGAATATGTCTTATCAATGTTAAATGATCCTTTTTGAAAACAACATGATTTGAATATAAATATATTTATAGAATTTCTATTTTTTTATATAAAAATAAATTAAAACTTCAAATTAGTTATAAAATAAATTTATAACTAAATATTTCGCTAATTCGCCTGACGACAGAACAATATTTAAAACAGTATGTTTTAGACCCTTGCTTCCAACTACCCAATAAGAGCTGTCGATTGATTTAAAACAACCATAACAATAATCAACATTTGTTCAACCATCAGTATCCAAACAGGTTTACTATCAATCAGGGTTCAGTCAGTTCATGTGTAATAATATAAAAATAAGCAATATACAAAATATTTCTTTGAGGAATCCGGTCGGATCCCTCCAACCTGTTCTTCTCTGCAACACAGTTATTATAACATTTCCTGATAATAATTTTAAATAATTGATGATAATATAGTCAACAGAAAACATTAAATCAACCAATAGCAACCAACGTAGCTAATCAACCAATATATAATAGTATTTTGGTTCTATGAATTTATCACATCATATAGTGCAGAAAAGTGTGAGAATTAACTCATGAGTTGTTTCAGTTGACGGTTGTGGCATTGTGTGTACCATTTAGTTCTAACCGCACGTTCAAAATTGTCTGAAAATCCAACTGCGTCCAATCGACTCCTAGTCAGCGTCATCGCCTAGATCTCGTCTCTGCGATCCCAACGGATCCCGTTTCTTGCAAATCCGTTATCGTATGAAAAAGTTATGACTGTTTTAAGTTTATATGTTTTAACAATTATTTAATTAACTTAAATATAAATTAATAATTTAATTAAACCATTACCTTAATTATCTCTACACTTAATACACATCAGCAGGGGGTTTAATCCACGCGTTTTCTTCCTTGAGACCAACTCAAACCCGATCGTGCCTTTCAATACACAGCAGTTCACCTCCTTTCACCCATCGCCGGCGCCACTACAGGTCATCGGAGGCCACACCGACCACCTCGCCTGAACCGCTCTTCCACCAGCCCACTTCACCAAAACCGACGACCCCCAATAACCCACGACATCGCCGGATTTTGCAAATGAACGGAAAACGTTGAATGCTCCAGAACTCCGACCACACTTCGTCGTACATCACCAGACCGCCACCATTCCCACCGCCTCACATCCCTCTTCCAGTCACCATCAGTTCCTCCACCCAGATCTGCCTCCATCTTCCTCGAAACGATGAAAACCAGACACGACTTCGAAAAATGGCCAGAAAAAGTTGACCTCAGTTCAACTTGATGCCCCGACCTCCTCCGACCACCAGACGACCTCAGACCAGTGCCAAAATGTAGCCTGATCTCCCCTCTTCCATTCCCCCAAGGTCTCGTCCTCTGAAATCGAACCAAACCCCGGCAATTTAGCAAAGAACAAAAATTATTTTCTTCGGTTTGAAGACCATTCCGGCCACGACAGGCGACCATTCACGCCCAACTTTTTACAACAGCTCGGCATCGAGCCGATCTACAATTTTGCTTTGGATTGCCATAGCGAATTCTCGACGGATTTGGAGAAATAAATTATTTAATGAACAGGGGCCTTTTTGCAAATTTTCTTGAATGGAGGAAATTATTTTGAGCTGAAATGTGATTTTTAGTGTATATATAGGTTTAAAAATTATTATTTTAACTTGATGTGACGAGCGACACTGACTAACGATTTTTATTTCGTGTCTATCGCAATTCCGAATGTTGTTTATTCGCTCCTGTGCTCACATACAGACCCCGTTCATGACGAGAATGGACGTCATAGTATAATTTGACGATATGGTCATAATGAAACTTGTTTCGTCGAATTCCGAGTCCGTTTGCTCAAACGGCGCTCGTTTACGCCCAAACGGTTGTTTTATTTGCATTTTATTTTGCCACGCTCACAGAATAACACCGATTAATGCGCAACTCGAAATCTAGTAATAATTAGCTATTACGGTCTCAATAAAATTTGTTTCCTCGAAAACGAAGGTCGTTTGAATAAAGTTCCTTTTTAAAGGTCCAATTTACATTAAAATAAACCAATTTTAAAATACCTCAATATAATAATATTAAAATATTGAAATTGGCCATACATGACCAGAATTTCATATAGAACCAAAATAAAATAACTCGGGTAGAGTTTCAAGCCAATTCGATATTCAAAATATTTTAAAACCCCTTATTTTATATAGTAAATCAATATAATATATAAAGGAATTCCATAGCGACTATTTTAAAATTTGATTTGGACATAAAATAAAATCTATAACATGAAAACTAGATTTTTCTCTTCCATTAGAAAAATATCGTCAAATAGATTCCGACGTTTCTTATTTCGAGAAAATCCGACTTATTTTGAATCTGTACGGCCATTTAAAGTTCAAAACGCTAATTTAAGAACTGCCGTGCCGCTACAGCTCGTTTTATAATTAAATTATAAATTCAAACATTATAACTTCGTTAAATAAACGAAATCATCATTACAATTTCAAAACAAACAATATTACTCTATTTTAAACTGCCCGTTCACCCTATACTGCAATTTCAACATTTTCCCATATATTCTGGAAATAAAATATTATTATATTTTTAATTTAAATATCATATTCTAAAATAAATGGTTAAATTCAATAATTCAAATTCAAACAATATTTTAAATAATTAAAATAATTAAATAATTGGCCAGAAAAATACGGGTCGTTACATGCTGCCTGCCCGATTTTTATCAATTCCCATTTGTTGAGGCCTAAGGCTACATTGATAGAACAATCACTTTGAATGCCACATTGTTAGATCCGTTAATCACTAATTTATTTGCACAAATATATTCTGGATATTATGCTAAGAGAATAAATCCTCCACAACCATATATATTTATACAGACCAACATATTCGATCATTGGAAATACTTTGTCAGACATTCGTCCATATATGTTCGTTCTGGGATTGAACGAAACCGAAGGCACAATTTCCATAAATAGAAAAAGTCCGTGCACTTTAGTCCGTCCTCGATTATCTTCATTTAATTTGATTCGCAACGCTACGGCCAATATGGAGTGGTTGTCGGATAATAATCCAACTAGTCTCTCCATATTGACAACGATATTGGCAAACACTTCGATAGTCGGTTATTTAACTATCGAAGAAAAACAAACATCCATTCAATGCATAAAACAAATCACTGGGCCTTTTAATTAATATTTCATTAATTTAAAACACTTCTCCATTTACTTATCCATATTTGTTAACACGATATTTTCAATATTCGTCTTGGCCTCTTACGCTATTTGGAAAACATTTCCATATCTCGTCTTCTTTTATTTCCTACACTTAGAAAATATTTTCTATTTATAATTGGAGAACATTCCAATTACTTATTTCTTTCCCGACTCATTTAATTCTATACTCAGGAAATATTTATTATTATATTTCCAAATTTCCACTTACCGGGGTTAAAATGAATGTTGCGTAAAACATCGTTACAACAACCTAAAATACTGCATTCAACTAACACTTATTCAAACATTTCTCTTCGAGACTGGATCTTGCTATTTTTCAGTTAAAAATGAAATCAATCAAGTTGGGGTGTAACTACCTCCCAGACCTTGACTGAAAACACCATTAACTTCAAAACGGACAAAACTACTTACCTCGAATAATCAACATCATATTACCGATTATCCGTATCTTTTAAACGTGTATATGTTTCTCTTTCTATTTTTATCAGATTAAATTTATTGATTTCCTTTTTGTTTATAACATTCTGTTTTTATTTCGTTTCATTATCGAATTCTATATATATGGATATATCAATTCCTAATAATCAAATATTCTTAAAGATATTCTAACTCCTTAGATTTCCGGAAAAATTCGCCATAACCTACTTTGTACGGGTCACTCAGCACAACTACCAAACGCCTCTCTGGGCCCTTTCCATTCAAAAAGAAAATCAAAAAGCCAAGTGGCTTGCCGATTCGGCGCATAAAACCTCATATTAAATTAAATATGTACCTTTTGGTCGGGCATTTCAATTTATATCTCTTCATATACTTCATTCCAAACCTGCTTAACACATATCCAAATATTCATATTTGATTTCAACTCAATCCATTCGTCTTAACCCAATTTGCTAATTTATTTTCTAATTAGTTATTTTGCCTATTTCATTTCTTTGTTTGAAAATAACATGTTCAAATATAATATCAACTTGCTTATAAAAAAATTGAATTCCATTTCCAATTCAAAATTCCTTTTCCAATTTGAATATAATTTCCAAATCGAATTCACTTATTCAAAACCCAATTTCAATTCAAAATGTGACGATCCCAAAATCCGTGTGACGGTATTAAGGATAATCATTGGAATATAACACATCAATCTTCATAGCAGAGTACAGATAATAGCAAAAACAATAAATAGAATAATTCTACATAGATATGACAGCGGAATCATAACATGTAACAACATCAGAATAGCACAACGTAGGATATAACTTAGTAAATAAAAGGGAAATGATCAGTCACCATCGCCAGAGGCGAAATATATACATGCAGTGAGACATAATAAGGGTATCAGTCTACATCGCCGAAGGCAGAATCATAATATAAGTACAATAATGGCGGAAAAAGTCAAAGTCATCTCTGTGAAGTCAGCCTCGCCATGAGCCAAAATGCACTCTATGCAACAGTGCAGAGCCAAAAACAACCTGTTACCTGTGAACTAGGCTGCCCGTGTGAAAATAAGGGCACCCGCGTTTGCAAAGTGAAACAAACAACGAGTCAGTCATGGGGACTGGTATGAGAAATCTACTTAACAGTTTAAACAACAGTAATAAGCAAATCATAGGACCACGCCACTTTCGCGGAATGGGTTTACTCCAGTGATTGCTGGTGCATTTAAAACAAAGTAAATTCTTTAAAAACAACGCAATGCTTTTAAAAAGAATGAAGCCATTATAAGACTCAAGTCCCATCATACAATGCAACGCAAGCCGGAGGATAGAGTTTTACCTTATAATGGCCAAATATGCTTGATACGTGTAAAGCAAAATCATTTGATATTATTACTAGTTCATATATGTTTCAAAAACGAATAGTATCATAAATATCAATCTTAGGCGGCATGAGCGTCCCATGCCACTATGTCGCCATACATAAGTTACAATCGAATCCGTTATCTCGTATTGGAAATTGGATTTCCGTCATGAGTCGAGGCAAGGGGCAAGCTCCTCTCCGCTTCGAGACATTCTAGCAAATGCCTCAAGACTACACACTCTGGGTAACCCCTGGATCGGCTGGGCCGGTCCTCTCTTACGTTTGAGGACTAGTTATTCCTGAACACATGTTTCCCGGTCCTTACAGACCTATAATCGAGGCGCCTCGCATTCCAACAACCACAAAGGTGAAAAGTAGATATAAATGTCAGGGCTGGTAGGTCACTGACACCACCATAGCTAGAAAGAAACGTCGTGCTCTCCCAGCGGTCCGTATCCCGTTTTTAACTCATTCCGAGGTGTGAGGCTCATGAATCCACGCTATACACAAAGCCAGGCTACATATGTCGTGCTTTGATCATCAAATACAAGACTTTGCTTTGCAACAGAAGCCTTGATCACAGCATCTTGGCATGCCACATAGGCAATCCACTCCATACGACTGATTTCTATCGATATACAACCTTTGAGTTCGTACGTCTCAGAGAAGGGCGTTAAGCAAAAGAATAAATTCTCCACTGCCAAACAGATATATATTTAACAGAGATCAATCACTATAGAACAAAATCCAATGTCAGACACACAGTCCATTTACAAGTCCGTTCTGGGTCTGAATGAAACCGGAGGAGTCAAATTCCTCGTATATCCGTACCATCAGCACATACGTTCAGACGGCTACTACTTCCGTTCCTTCACGGTAGCTACTCCAATCAGGAACCTCAGCAGCGCCCATCCAACCGATACGAAGATCGTCGGTCTTGAATCGTCTTTGTATTTTCCAATTCGAATCGTTCGATCAATTATTTGAAATGAGGGATAGCTCGGCCTTTTCAAATAATTCACGTAATTAGGATTCAAATCAATTCTTTCCATGGTTATATTATTCGACATTCATATTTCAGTTCTTTAGTGTTATTTTCATGTCAAACACATACAACCATCAAATATCAAACAGATCAAGCCAAATTGGTTTATTTCCAATCTATGTTGCTTATAATATTTTATAATGATTTTTCGCCATTTTTATTTATTTAAAAATGGCCATATTTAATTAAACGATGTTTCAGGTCGTGCCGTGGCACTGGCGCTGTTTTTCCCCTAATTTGTTTTATACATATCGGAAAATCTAACCGTTGGATTTCTACAAAGCCTATATCAGTGAGAAGATATCACCAAAGCAAACCCAATGGTTCCAGTTTCGTGAAAATCCGACGGTCGGATCTTCCACACTAGTCGTTTGAAGTTACGGTTTTAAAATTCGAACTGCAGCATTGTTATTCTATTTAATTTAATTATATTTATATTTATATATAAATATAAACGATTCTGGCGCTGTTTTTCTTCAGATTTGAATTAAACATTCCAGACAATCCAACCGTTGGATTTTTACAAGGTTGGTGCCGTTGGAAAGATATTTCCAAGGCGAACCCAGCGGTTGCGGTTTCGGGAAAATCCGATGGTCGGATTTCTCGTACTAATCGTTTCAAATTACGATACCAAACACGAACTGCACGGCTTCGATTCCTTTCAATTCTATTTATATTTATATATATATAGTTCATTCTTTTATTTCAAATATAGTTCATTCATTTATTTCGACATCGTTTTCACTTATTTCGTATTGGATATTTGGCCATACTAGTTCTACAATCGAATCCGTTATTTCGTATTGGAAATTGGATTTCCGTCATGAGTCGAGGCAAGGGGAAAGCTCCTCTCCGCTTCGAGACATTCTAGCAAATGCCTCAGGACTACACACTCTGGTAACCCCTGGATCGGCTGGGCCGGTCCTCTCTTACGTTTGAGGATTGGCAATTCCTAAACACACGTTTCCCGGTCCTTACAGACCTATAATCGAGGCGCCTCGCATTCCAACAACCACAAAGGTGAAAATTAGATATAAATGTCAGGGCTGGTAGGTCACTGACACCACCATAACTAGAAAGAAAGGTCGTGTCCTCCCAGCGGTCCGTATCCCGTTTTTAACTCATACCGAGGTGTGAGGCTCGCGAATCTACACTATACACAAAGCCAGGCTACGTAGGCCGTGCTTTGATCATCAAACACAAGACTTTGCTTTGCAACAGAAGCCTTGATCACAGCATCTTGGCATGCCACATAGGCAATCCACTCCATACGACTGATTTCTATCGATATATAACCTCTGAGCTCATACGTCTCAGAGAAGGGCGTTAAGAAAAAGAATAAATTCTCCGCTGCCAAACAGATATATATTTAACAGAGATCAGTCAGTATAGAATAAAATCCAATGTCAGACACACAGTCCATTTACAAGTCCTTCTGGGTCTGAACGAAACCGGAGGCGTCAAATTCCTCGTATATCCGTACAATCAACACATACGTTCAGACGGCTACTACTTCCGTTCCTTCACGGTAGCTACTCCAGTCAGGAACCTCAGCAGCACCCATCCAACCGATACAAAGATCGTCGGTCTTGAATCGTCTTTGTATTTTCCAATTCGAATCGCTCGTTCAATTATTTGAAATGAGGGTTAGCTCGGCCTTTTCAAATAATTCATGTAATTAGAATTCAAATCAATTCTTTCCATGGTTATATTATTCGGCAATCACATTTCGGTTCTTTAGTATAATTTTCGTGTCAAACACATAGAACCATCTAATATCAAGCAGATCCAGCCAAATTGGTTTATTTCCAATCTATGTTGCTTATAATATTTTATAACGATTTTTCGCCATTTTTATTTATTTAAAAATGGCCCTATTTAATTAAATGACGTTTCAGGTCGTGCCGTGGCACTGGCGATGTTTTCCCCCTAATTTGTTTTACATATATCGGAAAATCTAACCGTTGGATTTCTACAAAATCTGTATCAGTGGGAAGATATTCCCAAAGCGAACCCAACGGTTCCAGTTTCTTTATTTTATTGAAATATGCTATTTCAATTATTCAAATTCTTTGACAATAACCAATTTTAAAAATTTCAAATTGGTTCACATTTTCCGGGTTATTACACAAAATCTCATTAACTAATTTTTATTCAAATTAACTAATTCTATTCAATAATTAATTAAAAAACTGATTTTTGTTTCAAAATCAATCCATTACTCCACTTGAGTTTAGATATATTTTACAACTCAAGTCTGGATTTTTCTAATGTAAATCTAAGTTTTATTTGCCCAAAATCCTTATATTTAACTCAATAAACCGTTATGGTTTTATAAGGGTTATGGCGATGTTTTTCTGAAAATTTGATTTTGACATAACTCAAAATCTATTTGATGAAATCCAGAATTTTCTCTTCCCTTAGAAAACTATTATCTAATTGGTCCTGACGGTTCTTGTTTCAAAGAATTCCGACTTAATTTGAGTTCTATGTAGTCAATTGAAATTTAAAACGCCAATTTACGAACTACCGCGATGTGGTGAGTTCGTTTAAATTATATTTAATATATAAATGTTTTAAACTTCGTTTATATATAAATTCCACTTGCATTCTAATATATTATACGTATATAAGATCGTCTTTCCAAATCTAAGTTAAACATTTCGATTTTCATAACTTAACTACAAATTTTATTTACAACTCTTATATATAATATTCCAATTCTTTTGGGGATAAAATATAAATCCTTTGGATTTATTTCAATTCTGTTTACAATCTGCATTCTGAAATATATTTCGTCGTTCCCACTAAATGATTTCAAACTCTACTTTCAATTTCTACTTACAATTTCTATTTTCAATTTTTATTTTCAAATTTCTATTTTTAACTTTCTATTTTCACTTTCTATTTTCAACTTTAAACTCTAAATTATCCAATGATAATCTATTTCACCAGATTTATAAATATTGTTTATAAATCCAACTTTGTTGTTTTATATAAAAAAACAAGCTTCATTTCAAAAATTATATTTTAAAACAAAATCTTATTTTGGAATAATTTATTTATTTTAACTTATCCATATATAACATAGAATCTATATTAATATTTAAATTAAGTATTAGTCTTTAATTAATTCAATTCTAATATTCCTTCTTGAAATAATTTAGTTTATAGACTCAATATAATCTAACTTAATTATCCAATTAAGTTTCCATTTTCGAACATTGGAATAGATTTCATCGTTTTTTATTTAAAACGATTTCCAATTCATATTTTTAAATTCACATTTGAATTTAACTTTCCCAATTATCCAATGATAATTATCCATTTTATTTATATACACCATTTACAAATTCATTTCAATTTCCTATATTATATAATTTTTAAACACCGTTTATAAATTCAATACTTGTTTATATTTTTCATAATAAGTAAATATTCCTTAGCCCATTCGAAATTCAAATTCTATTTTATAAAAAAATATAATTTTCCCTTTAAATCTAAAAATCCCTTTTCACAATATTTTTTATAAATTAACATTTTTGCCCAGTGATATTTAAACATCCAAAACACTCAATTATCAAATCACGGGTTTTATAACACATCATATATGATAATATATATGAATACAAACAAACAATAATAGTTTTGAGGAATCCAGTTGGATCCCTCCAACCTGTTTTCCTGCATCCACAGATGTTAGCCAACATAAATAATACACATCCTTCTTTGTGGCAGGATATCGCGATATAGAAGGTCATCCACTATCATAGCATGGGGCGTATTGGGTCATCCGCTAATGATACTGTGGGCATCCGCTAATGGTACTGCGGGAACTATCCAATCACCAATATATATTTATATATATATATATATATATATATATAATAACCACAAACACCAATCCTAAATAACTAATATATATTTAATAACCACAATATCATTTCAATGCATGTAAACAACCAACAACAATTGTTTTTAATTGATAAGAATAATTCTAAATAAAATTTGAGAGTGATTTACTCACATTGGTTTTTAACTGTTATTCGTTCCAATTCCTATCCCTTAGCAGAGATTTTTGCAGCTCCAAACCCCGCATGAACCTGATTTGATCAATTTGACCTTGTAATTTATTTATTCGCTTTATTAATTACACAATCAAATATGTGTAATAAATTATGTAACTATAAGTTTGATTTTTAATAATCATAATTTATTTACTTAGCTTAAGTAAAAATATACCTTAAGCACCTTTTTCATTAAAACTTGAACACCACTGTCTACTCCATTCAAATCCTAAAACCGACACCTTCCATTACACTTCCAGGTCATTGCGCCCCTTCTGTCTGCACCAATGGCTTCACCATAATGAACTCCATTTACTCAACTACCAAGCTCGTCAAATTCCTTCACAACTTCTTTCATACTTCACTGTCCTATTTTCAACTACATCGCCTCAAAACACCATCAGCTACCAAGTCTATACTAACTACTCCATTCCTAAAAATTCATCACGAACTTTTCATACCTCATTGCCGAACTCTGAACTCAGCACATACTCGCCTGAACTCCTCTTCATGATTCCCACAACCCATTTGTTATCCAGACCAAAAATCTAGATCCAACGATGTTATCACAGTCACCTTCTCAATTTGCCGAACTTAGCTCCTCCATCAGCAGTCCAGAATTGTCGATCAATAACTCCCCAAGACCCTTCACCATAATCATCGCTAGAAAAACAAGCTCCAAAAATCGAGAGTTTATGACTTCTGTCCTCCTCATTATGATTGAGATTCGAACGACTTCGCTGCGTAATATCACTGCTTCGCGATGATCTACTATCGTGAAATTAAATAACCCTACAACGAAAGCCATGCCCTACACCCCCCAAAATATCAACGCCAACAACGCTTGCCAGTTCTTGGAGATTCGAACATCGTCTCTATCAAAATAAGTCACGACTTCTTTCAGCTGAGCTCTTCCTTCGCGCGTAAGTTATTACTTCAACTCGCCGATTGCAAACTTGCTCTTCCTTGGCTCAGAGACGAATTCGAAATCGAATTGAATTCAATTTCTTTTTTTCTTTTTCCTAAATCTACGGATTTGATTTCCACCTGCTTGTGAAGAAAGGAATAAAAAGGCTTTGGCTTTGAATGTTTTCGATTTCTTAGAAGGATTGAAGAAATATAAAGCACGTCCCCTTTTCTAATGTTGAACTTCGATTTGGTTAACATCTGAAAGGAAGAGAGAACCACGATTTATATAGACAAGAATACTTAGACATTAAGGAAATTTGTCAATGTAGTGTCCTATTTTTACGTAGGAAGGAAGGAATTATATTACATTTTATTTTTATTCTATTTTATTTTAAATTTGAACTAGTACAATTTTATTTAAAATACCCCGTGATTCCGTACTCCTTTCTGAACCCAACAACCGACATTTTTAAGGTTATCCCACTATTCTGGACAAACTGGGACAAGTTTCGAAGCTCCATTTGATCGTATGGAGAAGATATTAATTTAAATCTATATAAATTAAATTCAAAACAATTAATTTTTTGATAATAAATTAATATTATTCTTACTCTAATTCAAACAGAATTACGTATTGATCATCTGAACTATTTTCAATTCAGTTTTAAATTTGAATTCAATTATATTTCGCATTACAATAATTTAATATTTTCAATATTAAATAGAAATCGATTTTTAAATCGATAACTTAATTTAAAAATTCATTTATATTATCAATTCAATATTTAAAATAAATAATAAATATTTAAATTAATAGATCAAAAATCCGGGTCGTTACATAATCCATTTACCACCTTTTCACAACTTCTTATATTTTGTTCTGAAACCATCATTATATTTCAGTCTATCTCTAATCTATTAACCAATTTCATTCAATTTGGATTCGCTTTACTTAATTTAAAAATTAAGGAAGAACCTTATTTAAATCCTCATATTTACTTACTAATTCCATTTACACCTCGTTTGAAACTTGGATTATAAATCTCTTATCACCTCTTTGATCAAACCATAATGCCACTTAATCATTCCCTAATTGAATTCCGATCAAAAGTCCTTTCTCTAGTTATTATTAATTAAAATAATAATTAACTTTAACATTAATTACTATATTAAAATATTTAACTCTGCTATTAATTTAAAATAGGTTAATTGTCACTTTTAAAGGCTGATTAAATAATAATTACCTTTATTAACAATAACCAATTCGATAATTACCTTGGATTATAGTCAACCGAAGATTAACTAATATTTTACACTAACCATTCAATAATTTCCTTAATTTATAGTTAATAAAAAATTATCTAATATTTTACATCATTTGTTAAATTTAACGAATACTTAGAAAAATTTACATCCAATTAATCTCATTACCAATTTCATTTAAAAACGGTTGATTTTGACAACCGTACATATTGGTTAGCAGTTAACTGATTTCCATTTGTCATTTCCTTTTTTAAATTAATTAAATAAATTAGTTAATTTAGAAACCCATTTAATTATTAACGATTATTCCGTTTATTAACCCGTAGGTAAATTCTTTGGCTTTTCTGCTTTTGGAACTGGTATAATCATAATATTCTATTACATCAACATTTTAAATAATATCTTTGATAAACTTGATTTAAAATATTTATATATAAATTTGTAATTTAATTATTTTTATAAATAACTAAAAAAAACTTTAATTCAGTTATAAAATAATTTATACTTTGAAACTACGTCAATCCACCCAACGGTAAACCGACGTCTAAAACAATATATTTTAGGCCATTCTCTGCCAATTACCTAGTCAATACTGTCGATTGATTTTAATTACAATAACGATGAATATCTATTCAACCATCAACATTGAACAGGTTCTAGTGTCAGTCAGTGTGAACAATTCATATATGCAATACAAATAAAAATACAGTTTATTTGAGGAATCCGATCGGATCCCTCCAACCTGTCCTTCCCTGCATCACAAATAACATTTTGATAATAATATACGAATTTAATTTCAATAATCTATTATTAAAAATGACGAATATAAATAACGGCAATCAATCAATCAATAAACAACCAATTTAGCATCCATAGCATCCAATCAACCAATTTATACTGTTAGCGGTAAATTATATTTTAGTATGAATTTAACACATCATAGAATTCCAAAAGGTGTGAGAATTAACTCACCAGATTTCATTTCGTTTGGCAGTTGATAGTCTGTTCCATTTAATTTTAAACAACCGTTTAAAATTATTTGAAATTTCAAATGCATCCAATTGATTTCCAGTCAACACCGTTGTAATGACCGGGAATTTCGCCCGATCCGAATCAGTCGCTAAACCGACCAAGACCGTACGAAACGCTTGATTATTTTGAGAACACGACAAATTAGAACGCAGACAGAAGAACATTTCGTTGTTAATTACAACAATTCCATCAGAATACAAGAATATACAGAGTATAAATAAATATTACACCGAAAATATTAGAGATTTAAATTACATTTAAATACATCGCAGCGGAAAATAATACAAAACACAACTAGAAGTAATACACAGATACAGAGCTTTCCAGTATCGTTCCAGCTGTAAATCAGGATCCTATCAAAATAAATCTGCAAAACCAAAAACTACTAGCTGCCCGTGTCGAAATAAGGGCACCCGGAGTTTAGGTTAAAACAATAAACTCCAGGTCAGTCATGTGACTGGTGTGAGAACTATAACAGTTATTTATATTTATTTTGAAGTTAGGTAAATCAAGGGACCATGCTGTATAACACGGAATGGGTTTCCTCCCAAGAACACCAGTGCATAAAACAAACAGCGTAATGCTAAATAAAGAACAACGAAGCTATTATAAGACCCAGGCCCCATCACACAATGCAACGCAAGCCGGAGGATAGGGTTTTTACCTTATAATAGCCAAAGAATGCTTGATACGCTAAATTTCATGTTTTAATTCTTAATCAAACTCCAACCGTAAATTAGTAAGAGAACGATTCCCTAGGTATTAACCCTGAAGGCCGAAACCAACATCAGACTAATACCCAGGAAACCATCCATCTTAGCTCATTTCTAGTTAGTTTCTGATTTTATATACAATCATAAATATCAATCATAGGTGACATG
Source organism: Allium sativum (assembly GCA_030737875.1). Taxonomy (NCBI): domain Eukaryota; kingdom Viridiplantae; phylum Streptophyta; class Magnoliopsida; order Asparagales; family Amaryllidaceae; genus Allium; species Allium sativum. Next base: position 920,656,195 of record CM060926.1, on the reverse strand, counting down.
AGCGTCCCATGCCACTATGTCGCAATATATAGGTCTACAATCAAAACCGCACATATCATATTTGGAAATTGGATTTCCATCTGTGAACCGAGGCAATAGATAGTCCTCTACAGATTCGACACTGTCTAGCCAGCGTCTCAGGTCAGAGCTCGAGTGACCTTTGGATCATTAGGGCCGGTCCACCGATGTGGATTAAAATGCCTGAACACTGCGTTTCCCCGCCCTTTGGGGTGTAAATGAGCCAACGAATGACTCCATCGGCTTCACATAGTCACCGATATATCTGAGGCGCCTCGCAACAGCAACAACCACATAAGTCAAACTCGTCAGGGCGTGCAAAACCACAGACGCCACTTCTATCTAGAAGGAAACGCATGTCCTCCCTTAGGTCCTTCTCCCGTTTCTGGTTCACAACCGGAGTGTGAGGCTCGTGAATCAAAGCTACACAAAGTTATGCCGCACAGGCCGTGCTTTGATCATCAACTTAACTGATCCCCATTTAGTTCTTAATTGAAGAGGAGAGAGAAAGGGGCTGGTCGATGGAGGGGAGCGCGATGGAGGAGGGGGGCGCGATGAAAGGCAGAGAGAGAAGAGGCATGAGGATATAGGAAAATATATATATTATTTTATTCAATTAATTTCAAAAAGGTACCTTTTTATTTTGACCTTGAAACGAAACCCACCGCCTGTCCTCCATAGCTAATTACCCCTATTTAGAACACTATGGGATATGTATCATAAGCTGATTCGATAATTTCGATCAGTTTTCGTCAAAATCAAAATATAACTATATATATTGAATTTGAATGCACATTTCAATTTACCCGGGCCACATACGAACTCTAAAAATTCCCGAAAAATATTTTCTAGCTTCGTATTGACGATACGGTCCTAACAAAACTAATTTCGTCAAATTCTGAGACCGTTTGAAAAATGGCCATTTTCCAGTCGATTAAAATCAACAAAAATTGGTCAAACGCGTTTTCCTTTGCCACGCTCACATATTGATTCGAAAAATTACGAATTTTGAAATCTAGCAATAACTTGACATCGTGGATCCAACAAAAGTGTTTTTGTCGAAAACCGAGGTCGTTTGCAAAATTTCCATTTTTAAGGGCCAGAATTGCATAGCTACTATTCTGAAATTTCAACTGGATATATCTTTTGATTCCCGCTATGAAATTTTGATTTTTCTGATTCGTTGGAAAGATATTCTCAATTAGATTCAAATATTTTTGGTTTCACTAAAATTCGGTTTATTTTGCACCCGGTACATTCATTTGAAATTCGAAATCGAATTATCGAACTACCACGCCATTTTCAATTCCTTTTATAATTAAAATAAAATATTTATATTCTAACGATGACGTATATAAATATATACAATCTAATTCTATTCAAAATAAATTTCTTGTCATTATTATTTAAAATAATTCATTTTAAATATTCACAATTCACTAAAATCGCCAAAATAAAAATTTTAAATTGGCTCGGATTTCCGGGTTATTACAATCTCCCCCACTTAAAACTTTTCGTCCCCGAAAAGGAACGAAGTCGAAAGTTGTTTAACTAATCTGCTCAACTTCCATTATTTTCATTACGGCTTAAGTTCTTCAACTTTTCAGTTTCTAAGAACTTTTCAAAATTTTCAAAAATTTGGCTAACACCCTAAATTTTTGAAAAATTTCGCCATTATCTCCCCTGCACCAGGGACTTTGTGATATTTCATATAGCCTCCATGGCCTTCTTCAATCCAAAAGAAAAAGCCAAGCGGCTAGCCAATCGGCTCACAAAATCATCCAAAACCCAAGAAATACAATAAACATGTACCTATTTATCGGGCAAACAATTTTATTCCTCTTCTCTAGCCTCTTTCCTATGACCTGTTCAATGTAAGCACATGTATATGCAAGCAAATGCGATAAATTTTCAATACAACCCACTATTTGATTCAATTTGGCTAAATGGTTCAAATTTTAATTAATCAACCAATAGTCAAACAACACAATCAACAATCAATTAGTTGATTATCGTTTCAAACTCATAATTTTGATACATAGTCAAAAATCACATTTTTGATGTCAAATCACAACAATAGGCCCTATCTAATTTTGGTTCTCACACCAGTCAATTGGAAATATATAGAAATCTCACTTTCGTCACTCAAACACAAACTACCAATGCTATATAGTCATCAATAGTTTCATCCCTGGGCGACTAGAGTGTGATTCTATATCTATCCAGTATACTAAAACTTCGAGTACCCGTGGATCAGACGTATATGCGAAATCTTTATATATTGGATTGTCCAAATTCAATATAAAATAAATAATCGGATACGAATAATTGATTTAAATTTTCAAAACAAAAATTATTTTCAATTTAAAAATATACTCTTCTCACTCGTTCAAGGATACTACTGATCCCATCTCTAACGAGTCACTCTCATTGGATATTACTAATCCAATTTCTGATGAATTCTTTCATTTGGTTCTAATGTGTCTTATTCTCTGAGATTTATAAACCAAAGCTCTGTTACCACGTTGTAACGACCGGGAATTTCGATCGATCCGAATTAGTCGCTAAATCGACCAAGACCATACGAAATGCCTGATTGTTTTGAGAACACGACAAATTAGAACGAGGATAGAAGAACATTTCATTGTTAGTTACAACAATTCCATTAGAATACAAGAATATACAGAGTATAAATAAATATTACACCGAAAATATCAGAGACTTAAATTACATTTAAATACATCGCAGCGGAAAATAATACAAAACACAACTAGTAGTAATACACGGATACAGAGCTTTCCGAGTATCGTTCCAGCTGTAAATCAGGATCCTGTCAAAATAAATCTGCAAAACCAAAACTACTAGCTGCACGTGTCGAAATAAGGGCACACAGAGTTTAGGTTAAAACAATAAACTCCAGGTCAGTCATGTGACTGGTGTGAGAACTAAAACAGTTATTTATCTTTATTTTAAAGTTAGGTAAATCAAGGGATTACGCCGTATAACACGGAATGGGTTTCCTCCCAAGAACACCAGTGCATAAAACAAACAACGCAATGATAAATAAAGAACAATGAAGCTATTATAAGACCCAGATCCCATCACACAATGCAACACAAGTCGGAGGTGTAACAACCCGAAAATCTGGGCCAGTTTAAAATTTTTATTTTGGCGATTTTAGCGAATTTTGATTATTTAAAATGATTTATTTTAAATAATAACAACGAGAAATTTATTTTGAATATAATTCGATCGTATATATTATACGCGTCGTCGTTAGAATATAAATATTTATATATAATTATAAATAGAATTGAAAATGGCGCGGTAGTTCGATAATTCGATTTCAAACTTCAATTGAATGTACCGGGTACAAAACAATCCGGATTTTAGTGAAACCAAAAACATTAGGATCTAATTGATAATATCTTTCTATCGAATCCGAAAAATCAAGATTTCATAGCGGGAATCAAAAGATATGTCCAGTTGAAAATTCTGAATAGTCGCTATGGAATTCAGGCCCTTAAAAATGGACATTTTGCAAACGACCTCGGATTTCGACGAAACCAGTTTTGTTTGATCCGCAGTGTTAAATTATTGCTAGATTCCAAATTTCATAATTTTTCGAATCAATATGTGAGCGTGGCAAAGGAAAACGCGTTTGACCGGTTTCAGTTGATTTTAATCGACTGGAAAATGGCCATTTTTCAAACGGTCTCAGAATTCGACGAAACTAGTTTTGTTAGGACCGTATCGTCAATACGAAGCTAGAAAATATTTTTCTAGGATTTTTAAAGTTCGTATGCGACCCCGGTAATTTGAAATGTACGTTTAAAATTCAATATAGTGATTTAAATGTAAATTCAACGGAAACTAATCGAAACGAACGAATCAACCTACGATACATATCCCATTGTGTTCGGAATGGGGGTAAAACGCTATGGAGGACAGGCGGTGGGCCTCGTTTCGAGGTTTTATGAAAAAGTCAACTTTAGATTGAATTAAATAATTAAATAATAAAATAAAAAAAACAACCCCTTTCCTTTATCTCTGCCCCCCCCCGATTAAATTCATTCAACAGAAGAAAAAAAAGAAAGGGGAGGAGCTGTCGCTCCTCCACCGAAGGCCATCGCGGCCTGGCGACGCGCCGCCCAAGGCGGGGCCACTGCGCCGCCCTCTCTCCTCCGCTCCACTCTCTCCTCCCCCCCTCAATAACGATCGACGCGCCCAGCCCCTGAGCGGGCCCCATCATCGCCAGAAGGCCGCACGACCACCTGGAAGGCGCCGCGCATCCCTCCCTCCTTCTCACTGACCGTCCATCGCCTGCTTCCCCTTCCCCCTCGATTTCCACTGTAAGTTTTTATTTAATTTATTTTAATTTATTTTTATTTCTTTAAATTTATATATATAAAATAATTCGTTATATAAAAATGAAAACCAGTTCTATGTAGGATGTTAGTGGACAAAGATTTGGGTTTTAATCGAACAAAGGTTTGAATTTTAATGTGATGAAAAATTAGATTTTTCCTAGGAAGATAAAGAAATAAAAATACGATTTTTTACTTATTTAAAAGTAGAGTAAAAGTATACTTTTGTTCTATGTACGTCGTGATAAAAATTTGATCTTTATACACAAGAAAGGTTGGATTTTTATATGGGATTTTAGCAAAGTAAAAATCAGATTTTTAACACAGAAAGGATAGATTTTTAATTAGTGAATGTTGAGATCTTTATAACAACAAAGACGGGATTTTTAAAGTATTAAAAATATGATTTTTATATTTTTAAAGTATTAAAAATATAATCTTTACTATATAGAAGATGTAAAAATATGATTTTTGGTTAGATAGAGAATTAAAAATATAATTTTTACATGATAGGAATATTAAAAATATCATCTTTATATGTGTAGAAAAATAAAAATGAGATTTTTATAAAGATGAAATCTTTAAATTTAAAAGGGCGAAGTCTATGTTTTATAAAGGCGAAATCTTTATTTTTGAAAAGGCGAAATCTTTATATGGAAAATAGCGTGATAAAAATATAATTTTTATCTATATAACGTAGCAAAGTAAAAATTCGATTTTTATATATTGAATAGCAAAGTAAAAATTCGATTTTTATATATTGAATAGCAAAGTAAAAATTCGATTTTTATATATTGAATAGCGAAGTAAAAATATGATTTTTATATATGTAGTGGCTACGGGCAACGAAGATGACGAAGATGCGATAGCGATGAAGATTTCTATCAATGAAGTGCCGTGGAACTAGGATAGCTATTTGTGAGAATTTCTCACCTTTCAATTTCATTTTCTAGTTATATATATACTAGGATGCAGACGGTGCTTAGTAGCACCCGACACAATCGTCCACAGACCATGGACTTGTTTGTTTGGTTGCATAGATTAGTTGGATATTTGATTTGAATTTGGTTGTTTGGTGAATTTGATTGATGTGTGAATGGCGTGGGCCTTCACTAGACCGGGGATAAGGCTAGGCCTCGTCCCGTTTCTAGTATCGTGCCGTTATGCCGCCGAAATTTTCTAAAATATGTTAGAAAAATAAAAATATCATTTTATTGAACAAATGGACCGAATAGAATATTCATAGGTTGAATAAAATGTTTTATCGTTAAAAATATAATTTTTAACGTGAATGTGAATAAATAAATATTCATTTACAAACCGGAAGGTTTGTTTATGTACACCTATTTGAAGGACATTGATTGGGACGATAAATTTTACACATCGCCCAACTGCACAAATAAAATATGTGTTTGATTGTTTGAAACCCCACACGGGTGTTAGGATGAAATTTGAAGTTCACCCATCCTGATTGATTAAATATGTCGATCGATCGATTGACATGCTGTTATAAGCGTTAGACATCTATATTTGATGCTTATACAGTGTAGTGCACTTTGGTTGATGGTTGATTATTTTTCAATGCTATTATATACATGTGTTGTATGAAAATCCATATAATTAATTTTATATGGTAATTGATTGGGCCTCATTCCAATTTGAAAAATAAAGAATAATATAAAATAAAGGTTCATGTGTTGACAGTACTCATCCATTGAGATTGGTCCTGTGTTGAACGAAATATTTTGATAATAGCAACTATTTCGAAAAAGAAATATTGGAAATAGAATATTTGAAAATAGAAATTTATGAAGCCGTGTTGATTAGATTGACGCCATTTGGACGTGAACGATATTTATATCGATTTTAACGATTTCGAAATGAAATGAATTGAAAACGATTTTTGAAATGAAATGAATTGAAAACGATTTTCGAAATGAAATGAATTGAAAACGATTTTCGAAATGAAATGAATTGAAAACGATTTTCGAAATGAAATGAATTGAAAACGATTTCGAAATGAATTGAATTGAAAACGATTTCGAAGTGAATTGAATAGATAACGAATTTGAATTGAATTGAATTGAAAACGAATTCGAATTGAATTGAAAACGAATTCGAATTGAATTGAAAACGAGTTCGAATTGAATTGGAAACCAATTGAAATGAATTCAAATTGAATTGAAATTTGAATTGAATAGAAATGAATTTTAAAACGAATTTATAAAGAAGAATTCAATTTTGATTTGAATTGAAATGGAAGTTGAAATTGCTTTTGAAACGAATTTAAAACTATTTATAAAATTCGTTTTAAACAGAAATCGACGATATATATATTATATATATTATATATATAATGCCCTGAATAGAACGCGCCGCGCCGCGGCAGTTCGTGAATTTCGACCATTTATTTCAAACGGACATTACGGGAGATCCGACAGTCGGATTCTCCTAAAACCGGAACCGTTGGGGTCGTATCGAAAAGAGCTTTCTAACGAATATTAGAAATTAGAAATCTAACGGTTGGATTTGGAATTATGTCCAAATCAAATTTGAAAAAGGTCGCTGTAAGTGCAGTTCGATGGCCATTGATGGAAATCGACTGTACGGGCCTTGATAAAATTATTAAAAATAGTAATAATTTGTGTAAAATCATAAGAAATGATTTAGAAAGGATTGGGACGAAAAACTCCATATTTGAAAACATAAAAATAGTTTTTTTTATCGAAATGAACTAGTTTTGAACTAGAATTATAATTCTATTTATTTTTAATAAATAAATTGAATTTGAAAAGGGTTTTAAAAATAACCAAAATTTCCAATGATTGCATTGGAGTGGATTTGAATCGAAATTGTCTTCGGAATATTTCGATGTTGGAATTCGTGATTATACAGATGTTGTTATGGGAATTGAAAGATATATATATTTATATCGTTATTTCCAATACGACAGTTGTTAATCGTAGAATTTGATATTGAATATAAGCCGATATATTTTCTATTCAGAGCCTTATATTGGATATCAAATGTGATTTGGGTTTGTCGTGAATGGTGTCTTCACTAACACTGTTCTTGAACCCAGTTGAGAAAAGATTAAATCTTTTTATTTAGATTTAATGAAGTGTACCAATTAAATGACATTTAATTGGAATTGAATTGTTATTGATTTTTGGGTTTATCGTGAACAGTGTTTTAAATAACACTTGTTCTTTAACCCGATAATTAGTGGAATGTGACTTTGGGTTTATCGTGAACCGTGTTTTAAATGACACGGATTCTTTAACCCAGTTAACGATTAAAACTAAGTGGAGTTTTAATGAATCTTTAATTAGATTGAAATAATCGAAATGGAGTATCACCAGTTTTGCTCCAGGCGTTAGTTAAATCTTTAATTAGATTTGAACGTGAAATGGTAATTGAATTACCGATAACACTGTGGCGTTAGATATGAAGTACTACCAGTTTTACTTCATGGGATGAATAGGTTGGGATTGGGAAAATAAAATAAATGATTACTTCGGTGTGGTTCGATAATCCCGACTAGTTTGAATTGATATTCAAAGGAGATTAAAGAATAAATTTAAAGAATTTATCTTGGATAAAATTAATGGGAACTTTTCCCAAAGTATAGGAATATTTGAATAAAAGAATATTCTGAATTGGAATGAGGCGTATGTTGTGTTTGTGTAACACTTTTATAATATATACGCGAGTTATTCAGAAAGACCGGGTTTATCCCATTCTGAATAACTGATTCGACGTGGTGTCGAAGATGAAGACGGTGGTCGAAGACCAGAAGTCTTCACGTCGTTTGGATAATTACTGATGATCTTGATTGGGCTGTACACCCAAGAGGATGGAAACAGTTGGTGATCGTCCAGACGTACTTGGAGATCGATGGATATGCGGGGTACTAGGTGCCTCCGGTTTCGTTCAGACCCAGAACGGACTTGTAAATGGACTGTGTGTCTGACATTGGATTTTAGTCCGTGTGATTGATCTCTATTAAATATATATCTGTTTGGCGGCGGAGAATTTATTCTCTTGCTTAACGCCCTTCTCTGAGACGTACGAGCTCAGGGGTTATATATTGATGGATATCAAACGCATGGAGTGAATTGCCTGTGTGGCATGCCTAAGTGGCAATTGATCGAGGCTTCTGTTGAAAAGCAAAGTCTTGTGGTGATGATCAAAGCAAGGCCTTTGTGGCATAGCTTTGTGTAACGTTTACTTCGCGTGTTTCACACCCGGTATGAACCAAAAACGGGAGAGGACCTCAGGGAGGGCATGCGTTTCTTTCTAGTTAGAAGTGGCGTCAGTGGTTTTACACGCCCTGACGAGTTTGACTTATGTGGTTGTTACTGTTGCGAGGCGCCTCGGATTGACCGGTCGTTTTCGAACCGATGGAGTCATTTAGTTGGCTCATTTACGCCCCATAGGGCGGGGAAACGCATGTTCAGGGTTTAAGTTTAATCCACATCGGTGGACCGGCCCTGACGATCCAAGGGCCCACCTGAGTCTGGGTCCTGTGGCTCGGGCTAGAGAGTCATGAATCGGTTGAGGACTATCTTTTGCCTCGGTTCATAGATGGAAATCCAATTTCCAAATACGTGATATTTGCGGTTTTATTTGTAAACCTATATATGGCGACATGATATATGGTACCCATGCCGCCTATGATTGATACTTATGATTTGAAGTTGTTTTATACACTATACACTTATAATAGTATCAAATGATTTGTTTTAAACGTATCAAGCATTCTTTGGCTGTTATAAGGGAAAACCCTATCCTCGGCTGCGTTGCATTGTGTGATGGGACCTGGGTCTTATAACAGCTTCATTTTTCTTTATTTAGCATTGCGCTGTTTGTTTTATGCACTAGTATTCTTGGGAGGAAACCCGTTCCGTGTTATACGGCGTGGTCCCTTGATTTACCTAATGATTTAAAATAAAGATTAACTGTTTTAGTTCTGACACCAGTCCCATGACTGACCTGGAGTTTATTGTTTTAACCTAAACTCTGGGTGCCCTTATTTTGACACGGGCAGCTAGTAGTTTTGGTTTTGCAGATTTATATTCACAGGATCCTGGTTTACAGCTGGAACGATATCCGGAAAGCTTTGTATCCGTATATCCCTTCTAGTTGTGTATTGTATTATTTTCCGCTGCTATGTATTCAAATGTAATTTAAATCTCTGATATTTCTGTGTAATATTCATTTATACTCAATATATTCTTGTAATCTGATGCATTGTTGTAATATACAATGAAATGTTCTTTTATATGCGTTTTGTTGTGGCTTGTTCTCGAACTATCCGACGCTTTCCTTTACGGGGAAGTTACGGGTTTTCACAGTTGGTATCAGAGCTTTGGTTTGCAAAGCTCAGAGAACAAGACACATTAGAACCATACGAAAGAATTCATCAGATATTGGATTAGTAATATCCAATTAGAATGACTCGTTAGAGATGGGATCAGTAGTATCCTAGAACGAGTGTGAAGAGTATATTTTTCAAATGAAAACAAATTTTGTTTTGAAAATTTAAATCAATTATTCGTATTTGATTATTTATTTATATTGATTTGGACAATTCAGTATATAAAGAATTTGCATATACGCCTTGCAAACGTATATTCAAAGTTTTAATATATTGGACAGATATAGCATCACACTCTAGTCGCCCGGAGATATTATTGATGATAGCGATCGCATCATCAACATTTATGTTCGAGTTTCGAAGGTGTGATTTTCTATATATTTCCATTAGACTGGTGTGAGAACCAAAACTAATATAGCTAGAATACATTGTTGTGATTTGGCATCAAAACGTGATTTTCTTTATAGATATCAAAGTTATGAATTTCAAATGATAATTCACTAATTGATTGATGTTTGTGTTGTTTGCTTAATTGTTTGATAATTTTGAACCTTTATGCCTAACTAAATCAAATATTGAATTGTATTGAAAATTGGTTGCATTTGCTTGCATATACATATACTTACATTGAACAGGTCATTGCAAGGAGGCTAGAGCAGAGAATAAAATTTGTTTGCCCGACAAATAGGTACATGTTTATTACATAATTTACTGTTTTGTTTGGGTGATGATGATTTTATGAGCCTATTGGCTAGCCGCTTGGCTTTTTCTTTTTCTTTTTGAGATCTGAAGGACCGGGGAAGCTATTTGAAATTCCCCGATGCTCCCATTGCAGGGGAGGTTATGGCGAAATTTTTCGAAAATTTAGGGTGTTAGCCAAATTTTTGAAATTTTGGAAAATTCTCAGAAACTAAAGAGTTGGAGAATGGAAGCCTGATCGATCGTAGAGCTAATTAATCAAACCACTTTCGACTTTGTTCCTTTTCGGGGACGAAAAATTTTAAGTGGGGGAGATTGTAACAACCCGAAAATCTGGGCCAGTTTAAAATTTTTATTTTGGCGATTTTAGCGAATTTTGATTATTTAAAATGAATTATTTTAAATAATAACAACGAGAAATTTATTTTGAATATAATTCGATCGTATATATTATACGCGTCGTCGTTAGAATATAAATATTTATATATAATTATAAATAGAATTGAAAATGGCGTGGTAGTTCGATAATTCGATTTCAAACTTCAATTGAATGTACCGGGTACAAAACAATCCGGATTTTAGTGAAACCAAAAACATTAGGATCTAATTGATAATATCTTTCTATCGAATCCGAAAAATCAAGATTTCATAGCGGGAATCAAAAGATATGTCCAGTTGAAAATTCTGAATAGTCGCTATGGAATTCAGGCCCTTAAAAATGGACATTTTGTAAACGACCTCGGATTTCGACGAAACCAGTTTTGTTGGATCCGCAGTGTTAAATTATTGCTAGATTCCAAATTTCATAATTTTTCGAATCAATATGTGAGCGTGGCAAAGGAAAACGCGTTTGACCAGTTTCAGTTGATTTTAATCGACTGGAAAATGGCCATTTTTCAAACGGTCTCAGAATTCGACGAAACTAGTTTTGTTAGGACCGTATCGTCAATACGAAGCTAGAAAATATTTTTCTAGGATTTTTAAAGTTCGTATGCGACCCCGGTAATTTGAAATGTACGTTTAAAATTCAATATAGTGATTTAAATGTAAGTTCAACGGAAACTAATCGAAACGAACGAATCAACCTACGATACATATCCCATTGTGTTCGGAATGGGGGTAAAACGCTATGGAGGACAGGCGGTGGGCCTCGTTTCGTGGTCGTATGAAAAAGTCAACTTTAGGTTGAATTAAATAATTAAATAATAAAAAAAAAAACCCCTTTCCTTTATCTCTGCCCCCCCCCCCCCGATTAAATTCATTCAACAGAAGAAAGAAAAAAGAAGAAAGGGGAGGAGCTGTCGCTCCTCCACCGAAGGCCATCGCGGCCTGGCGACGCGCCGCCCAAGGCGGGGCCACTGCGCCGCCCTCTCTCCTCCGCTCCACTCTCTCCTCCGCTCCACTTTCTCCTCCCCCCCTCAATAACGATCGACGCGCCCAGCCCCTGAGCGGGCCCCATCATCGCCAGAAGGCCGCCCGACCACCTGGAAGGCGCCGCGCATCCCTCCCTCCTTCTCACTGACCGTCCATCGCCTGCTTCCCCTTCCCCCTCGATTTCCACTGTAAGTTTTTATTTAATTTATTTTAATTTATTTTTATTTCTTTAAATTTATATATATAAAATAATTCGTCATATAAAAATGAAAACCAGTTCTATGTAGGATGTTAGTGGACAAAGATTTGGGTTTTAATCAAACAAAGGTTTGAATTTTAATGTGATGAAAAATTAGATTTTTCCTAGGAAGATAAAGAAATAAAAATACGATTTTTTACTTATTTAAAAGTAGAGTAAAAGTATACTTTTGTTCTATGTACGTCGTGATAAAAATTTGATCTTTATACACAAGAAAGGTTGGATTTTTATATGGGATTTTAGCAAAGTAAAAATCAGATTTTTAACACAGAAAGGATAGATTTTTAATTAGTGAATGTTGAGATCTTTATAACAACAAAGACGGGATTTTTAAAGTATTAAAAATATGATTTTTATATTTTTAAAGTATTAAAAATATAATCTTTACTATATAGAAGATGTAAAAATATGATTTTTGGTTAGATAGAGAATTAAAAATATAATTTTTACATGATAGGAATATTAAAAATATCATCTTTATATGTGTAGAAAAATAAAAATGAGATTTTTATAAAGATGAAATCTTTAAATTTAAAAGGGCGAATTCTATGTTTTATAAAGGCGAAATCTTTATTTTTGAAAAGGCGAAATCTTTATATGGAAAATAGCGTGATAAAAATATAATTTTTATCTATATAACGTAGCAAAGTAAAAATTCGATTTTTATATATTGAATAGCAAAGTAAAAATTCGATTTTTATATATTGAATAGCAAAGTAAAAATTCGATTTTTATATATTGAATAGCGAAGTAAAAATATGATTTTTATATATGTAGTGGCTACGGGCAACGAAGATGACGAAGATGCGATAGCGATGAAGATTTCTATCAATGAAGTGCTGTGGAGCTAGGATAGCTATTTGTGAGAATTTCTCACCTTTCAATTTCATTTTCTAGTTATATATATATACTAGGATGCAGACGGTGCTTAGTAGCACCCGACACAATCGTCCACAGACCATGGACTTGTTTGTTTGGTTGCATAGATTAGTTGGATATTTGATTTGAATTTGGTTGTTTGGTGAATTTGATTGATGTGTGAATGGCGTGGGCCTTCACTAGACCGGGGATAAGGCTAGGCCTCGTCCCGTTTCTAGTATCGTGCCGTTATGCCGCCGAAATTTTCTAAAATATGTTAGAAAAATAAAAATATCATTTTATTGAACAAATGAACCGAATAGAATATTCATAGGTTGAATAAAATGTTTTATCGTTAAAAATATAATTTTTAACGTGAATGTGAATAAATAAATATTCATTTACAAACCGGACGGTTTGTTTATGTACACCTATTTGAAGGACATTGATTGGGACGATAAATTTTACACATCGCCCAACTGCACAAATAAAATATGTGTTTGATTGTTTGAAACCCCACACGGGTGTTAGGATGAAATTTGAAGTTCACCCATCCTGATTGATTAAATATGTCGATCGATCGATTGACAGGCTGTTATAAGCGTTAGACATCTATATTTGATGCTTATACAGTGTAGTGCACTTTGGTTGATGGTTGATTATTTTTCAATGCTATTATATACATGTGTTGTATGAAAATCCATATAATTAATTTTATATGGTAATTGATTGGGCCTCATTCCAATTTTAAAAATAAAGAATAATATAAAATAAAGGTTCATGTGTTGACAGTACTCATCCATTGAGATTGGTCCTGTGTTGAACGAAATATTTTGATAATAGCAACTATTTCGAAAAAGAAATATTTGAAATAGAATATTTGAAAATAGAAATTTATGAAGCCGTGTTGATTAGATTGACGCCATTTGGACGTGAACGATATTTATATCGATTTTAACGATTTCGAAATGAAATGAATTGAAAACGATTTTCGAAATGAAATGAATTGAAAACGATTTTCGAAATGAAATGAATTGAAAACGATTTTCGAAATGAAATGAATTGAAAACGATTTCGAAATGAATTGAATTGAAAACGATTTCGAAATGAATTGAATAGATAACGAATTTGAATTGAATTGAATTGAAAACGAATTCGAATTGAATTGAAAACGAATTCGAATTGAATTGAAAACGAGTTCGAATTGAATTGAAAACCAATTGAAATGAATTCAAATTGAATTGAAATTTGAATTGAATAGAAATGAATTTTAAAATGAATTTATAAAGAAGAATTCAATTTTGATTTGAATTGAAATGGAAGTTGAAATTGCTTTTGAAACGAATTTAAAACTATTTATAAAATTCGTTTTAAATAGAAATCGACGATATATATATTATATATATAATGGCCTGAATAGAACGCGCCGCGCCGCGGCAGTTCGTGAATTTCGACCATTTATTTCAAACGGACATTACGGGAGATCCGACCGTCGGATTCTCCTAAAACCAGAACCGTTGGGTTCGTATCGAAAAGAGCTTTCTAACGAATATTAGAAATTAGAAATCTAACGGTTGGATTTGTAATTATGTCCAAATCAAATTTGAAAAAGGTCGCTGTAAGTGCAGTTCGATGGCCATTGATGGAAATCGACTGTACAGGCCTTGATCAAATTATTAAAAATAGTAATAATTTGTGTAAAATCATAAGAAATGATTTAGAAAGGATTGGGACGAAAAACTCCATATTTGAAAAGATAAAAATAGTTTTTTTTTATCGAAATGAACTAGTTTTGAACTAGAATTATAATTCTATTTATTTTTAATAAATAAATTGAATTTGAAAAGGGTTTTAAAAATAACCAAAATTTCCAATGATTGCATTGGAGTGGATTTGAATCGAAATTGTCTTCGGAATATTTCGATGTTGGAATTCGTGATTATACAGATGTTGTTATGGGAATTTGAAAGATATATATATTTATATCGTTATTTCCAATACGACAGTTGTTAATCGTAGAATTTGATATTGAATATAAGCCGATATATTTTCTTTTCAGAGCCTTATATTGGATATCAAATGTGATTTGGGTTTGTCGTGAATGGTGTCTTCACTAACACTGTTCTTGAACCCAGTTGAGAAAAGATTAAATCTTTTTATTTAGATTTAATGAAGTGTACCAATTAAATGACATTTAATTGGAATTGAATTGGTATTGATTTTTGGGTTTATCGTGAACAGTGTTTTAAATAACACTTGTTCTTTAACCCGATAATTAGTGGAATGTGACTTTGGGTTTATCGTGAACCGTGTTTTAAATGACACGGATTCTTTAACCCAGTTAACGATTAAAACTAAGTGGAGTTTTAATGAATCTTTAATTAGATTGAAATAATCGAAATGGAGTATCACCAGTTTTGCTCCAGGCGTTAGTTAAATCTTTAATTAGATTTGAACGTGAAATGGTAATTGAATTACCGATAACACTGTGGTGTTAGATATGAAGTACTACCAGTTTTACTTCATGGGATGAATAGGTTGGGATTGGGAAAATAAAATAAATGATTACTTCGGTGTGGTTCGATAATCCCGACTAGTTTGAATTGATATTCAAAGGAGATTAAAGAATAAATTTAAAGAATTTATCTTGGATAAAATTAATGGGAACTTTTCCCAAAGTATAGGAATATTTGAATAAAAGAATATTCTGAATTGGAATGAGGCGTATGTTGTGTTTGTGTAACACTTTTATAATATATACGCGAGTTATTCAGAAAGACCGGGTTTATCCCATTCTGAATAACTGATTCGACGTGGTGTCGAAGATGAAGACGGTGGTCGAAGACCAGAAGTCTTCACGTCGTTTGGATAATTACTGATGATCTTGATTGGGCTGTACACCCAAGAGGATGGAAACAGTTGGTGATCGTCCAGACGTACTTGGAGATCGACGGATATGCGGGGTACTAGGTGCCTCCGGTTTCGTTCAGACCCAGAACGGACTTGTAAATGGACTGTGTGTCTGACATTGGATTTTAGTCCGTGTGATTGATCTCTATTAAATATATATCTGTTTGGCGGCGGAGAATTTATTCTCTTGCTTAACGCCCTTCTCTGAGACGTACGAGCTCAGGGGTTATATATTGATGGATATCAAACGCATGGAGTGAATTGCCTGTGTGGCATGCCTAAGTGGCAATTGATCGAGGCTTCTGTTGAAAAGCAAAGTCTTGTGGTGATGATCAAAGCAAGGCCTTTGTGGCATAGCTTTGTGTAACGTTTACTTCGCGTGTTTCACACCCGGTATGAACCAAAAACGGGAGACGACCTCAGGGAGGGCATGCGTTTCTTTCTAGTTAGAAGTGGCGTCAGTGGTTTTACACGCCCTGACGAGTTTGACTTATGTGGTTGTTGCTGTTGCGAGGCGCCTCGGATTGATCGGTCATTCTCGAACCGATGGAGTCATTTAGTTGGCTCATTTACGCCCCATAGGGCGGGGAAACGCATGTTCAGGGTTTAAGTTTAATCCACATCGGTGGACCGGCCCTGACGATCCAAGGGCCCACCTGAGTCTGGGTCCTGTGGCTCGGGCTAGAGAGTCACGAATCGGTTGAGGACTATCTTTTGCCTCGGTTCATAGATGGAAATCCAATTTCCAAATACGTGATATTTGCGGTTTTATTTGTAAACCTATATATGGCGACATGATATATGGTACCCATGCCGCCTATGATTGATACTTATGATTTGAAGTTGTTTTATACACTATACACTTATAATAGTATCAAATGATTTGTTTTAAACGTATCAAGCATTCTTTGGCTGTTATAAGGGAAAACCCTATCCTCGGCTGCGTTGCATTGTGTGATGGGACCTGGGTCTTATAACAGCTTCATTTTTCTTTATTTAGCATTGCGCTGTTTGTTTTATGCACTGGTATTCTTGGGAGGAAACCCGTTCCGTGTTATACGGCGTGGTCCCTTGATTTACCTAATGATTTAAAATAAAGATTAACTGTTTTAGTTCTCACACCAGTCCCATGACTGACCTGGAGTTTATTGTTTTAACCTAAACTCTGGGTGCCCTTATTTTGACACGGGCAACTAGTAGTTTTGGTTTTGCAGATTTATATTCACAGGATCCTGGTTTACAGCTGGAACGATATCCGGAAAGCTTTGTATCCGTATATCCCTTCTAGTTGTGTATTGTATTATTTTCCGCTGCTATGTATTCAAATGTAATTTAAATCTCTGATATTTCTGTGTAATATTCATTTGTACTCTATATATTCTTGTAATCTGATGCATTGTTGTAATATACAATGAAATGTTCTTTAATATGCGTTCTGTTGTGGCTTGTTCTCGAACTATCCGACGCTTTCCTTTACGGGGAAGTTACGGGTTTTCACAGGAGGATAGGGTTTTACCATATAATAGCCAAAGAATGCTTGATATGCTAAATTTCATGTTTTAATTCTTAATCAGACTCCAACTGTAAATTAGTAAGAGAACGATTCCCTAGGTATTAACCCCGAAGGCCGAGACCAACATCAGAGGAAACCACCAATCTTAGCTCGTTTCCAGTTAGTTTCTGATTTGATATACAATCATAATTATCGATCATAGGCGACTTGAGCGTCCCATGCCACTATGTCGCCATTTATAGGTTTACAATCAAAAACACACATATCGTATTTAGAAATTGGATTTCCATCTGTGAACCGAGGCAAAAGATAGTCCTCTACCGTTTCGAGACTGTCTAGCCCGAGTCTCATGTCAGCGCTCGAGTGACCTTTGGATCGTCAGGGCCGGTCCACCGATGTGGATTAAAATGCCTGAACACTGCGTTTCCCCGCCCTTTGGGGCGTAAATGAGCCAACGATTGACTCCATCTGCTTCACATAGTCACCGATATATCCAAGGCGCCTCGCAACAGCAACTACCACATAAGTCAAACTTGTCAGGGCATGTAAAACCGCTGATGCCACTTCTAGCTACAAGGAAACACATATCCTCCCTGAGGTCCTTCTCCCGTTTCTTGTTCACAACCGGGGTGTGAGGCTCGCGAATCAACGCTACACAAAGCTATGCCACACAGGCCGTGCTTTGATCATCAACCACAGTACTTTGCTTTTCAACAGAAGCCTTGATCATTTGCATCTCAGCATGCCACACAGGCAATTCACGCTATGCAACCGATATCAATCACACATAATGAAATCCGATGTCAAACACTCATCCATTTACAAGTCCGTTCTGGGTCTGAACGAAACCGGAGGCACCTTGTACCTCGCATATCCATCGATCTCCAAGTACGTCTGGACGACCACTAACTGATTCCCTTCTCTTGGGTGTACGGCCCAATCAAGATCATCAGCAATCACCCAAACGACGTGAAGACCTCCGGTCTTCAACCACTGTCTTCATCTTCGACTTATCGTCGTATCAGTTATTCAGAATGGGATAAACCCGGTCTTTACGAAAAACTCGCGTATATAATAAACAAGTGTTACACAAACACAACATACGCCTCATTCCAATTCATCAGTCACTAACCGTAAATTAGTAAGAGAACAATTCCCCAAATATTAACCCCAAAGGCCGAAACCAACATCAGATCAATACACAGGAAACCATTCATCTTAACTAATCTTCAGTTAGTAGTTAAATTTCACATTCTTAGGGAGAGGTTCCCATTAATTTTTTCAAAGATAAATTCCTCAAATTTATTCTTTAATCTTCTTTTGAATATCAATTCAACTAGCCGGGAATAACGAACCTTACCGAAGTAATCAATTGTTAAATTTCCCAACCCCAACCTATTCATCCCATGAAGTAAAACTGGTAATACTTCCTATCTAACACCATGGTGTTATCGGTAAATTCAATTACCATTTCACGTTCAAATCTAATTAAAGATTTAACTATCGCCTGGAGCAAAACTGGTGATATTCCATTCTCGATCTTTTCAATCTAATTAAAGATTCATTAAAACTCCACTTAGTTTTAATCTTTAACTAGGATAAAGAACCGATGTCATTTAATACACGGTTCATGATAAACCCCAAAATCACATCACATTTCAATCAGTCCCTAACTGTAAATTAGTAAGAGGACAGTTCCCTAAATATTAACCCCGAAGGTCGAAACCAACATCAGATCAATATCCAAGAAACCATCCAACTTAACTGATCCCCATTTAGTTCTTAATTTTCTTAACTCCGTTTGGGTTTAAGAACAGTATTATTAAAGATACCGTTCACGACAACCAAAAATCCCATTTGATATTAAACACAAGGCTCTGAATAGAAAATATATCGGCTTGTATTCAATATCAAATTCTGAAACCAACAAATATCGTATTGGAAATAACGATATAAATATATCTTTCAAATTTCCATAACAACATCTTTATAATCACGAAATCCAACATCGAACTATTCCGAAGATGATTTCGGTTCAAATCCATTCCAATTCAATTATTGGAAATCCTGGTTATTTCCAAAACCATTTCAAATCCAATTTATTTATTTTAAAAATAAATAAATGATTATTATAGTTCAAAACTAGTTCATTTCGATAAAAATCTACTTTTATCTTTTCAAATATGGAGTTTTTCATCCCAATTCTTCCCAAATCATTTCTTATGATTTTACACAAATTATTACTATTTTTAATAATTTTATCAAGGCCTGTACAGTCGATTTCCATCAACGGCCATCGAACTGCACTTACAGCGACCTTTTCCAAATTTGATTTGGACATAATTCCAAATCCTAACCGTTATATTTCTAATTTCTAATATTCGTTAGAAAGCCATTTTCGATACGAACCCAACGGTTCTGGTTTTAGGAGAATCCGACGGTCGGATCTTCCGCAATATCCATTCGAAGTCGTTAGTCGAAATTCGCGAACTACCGCGATGCGGCGCGTTCCATTCAGGCCATTATATATATAATATATATATTATATATATTTCGTCGATTTCCTTTCAAAATGTATTTCATAAATTGTTTAAATTCGTTTTCAAAAACGATTTCAACTTCATTTCAAATTCAAATCAAAATTGAATTTTCCAATATAAATTCGTTTTAAATTCATTTCAAATCGATTTCAATTCAAATCAATTTCAATTCAAATTGATTTCAATTCAAATCGATTTTAGTTCAATTTCAATACGTTTTAAATTTAATTCAAAACGATTTCAATTCTATTTCATTCATATTCGAATTTCAATTCTATTCAGTTTAATTCGAATTCCAATTCTATTCAGTTTAATTCGAATTTCAATTCTTTTAAATTTAATTTGAATTTCAATTCTATTCAGTTTAATTCAAATTTCAATTTAATTCGAATTTCAATTCTATTCAGTTTAATTCGAGTTTCAATTCTTTTCAATTTAATTCGAATTTCAATTCTTTTCAAAATAATTCGAATTTCAATTCTTTTCAAAATAATTCGAATATCAATTCTTCTCAAAATAATTCGAATTTCAATTCTTTTCAAAATAATTCGAATTTCAATTCTTCTCAACATATCAGATTTTGAAATCACTTTCGATATTCATTGTAAAATGAATAAAACCGACAAAATTCCCGTTCGTGTTAAAATGGCGTTTAACTACTTAATACGGCTTCACATTTCAATACATGAATGTTTATTCTATTCAACACATGAATATTTTTCAACTAAATACATGAATTTATTTTCTATTCAACAAATGAATTTATTTTCTGTATTGGAATGAGGCCCAATAAATTACCATATAATGTTATGTAACGACCCAGGGATTTTCGGCCCCGAAATCGACACAAATACCTTTACTGTAACTCATGCCGACTTTCCAACCACCGAAAACACTGGACGTTATTAGAAAGAAATTATATGGTGAGATAAGAAAGAAAGAAATATTAGAATAGAAGAAGAAGAACCAACATAACACAGAGTCTCACATCGCAGCGGAACAAAATATAACATGGAAATAATTTTATTGAGAGCTTGAAATAACTTACAATCATCAGAGTACATCAATTTATCTGGACAGTTATAATAATCTATCCTCATATACAACACACAGCGGCAAGATACTAGATCTGAACTTCCTCGGCTCGTCTTTGGACTTTACAGCATTCGATAACCTGAACTTGTACATCCCGGGCTAACCCGAGCATTTACAGAACACCGGGTCATTCTGGTGAACCAGAGTGAGATAAACTCGCACAGTATTAAGAAATAACTCAACTTGATTTTACAGTTAAAATCCTTTCGGAAAAAAAGGATAATCGTAAGACTAAATCCACACTTAAATACGGACGGTTTTTACCTTACGATAACCCAAAACATTTTTGAAACCAATATCTTATCTGATATATAATAATGTCTAAATACCAATAAATAGAATCTACTAGAACGCTTGCATCTCACGCTCTACATATATAGTATACAAACAAAACCGCGGGTGCTTATTGGAGATTGGATTCCAACCATGACAAGATATGGGACCACCTGCAGATCGTGTATCTCTGGAGACGAGTACACTAGGTTCAACAAGAACGTCTTGCAACCCGGCCCACACATGACTGACCACTCATTTCGCTTGAGTGTATCGAATGTATATCACCAACGATTGGGAGTTACCCACCGTCTTCCCGAAAAGGGACAGCATCGAAATAGATTAAAGAAGCAAATAAGATTTTCTTTAGATAGGTGATTATACACCCTAATGGGAGCGACCCACATAGCCATGCTGCCTGCCCGATTTTTGTCATTCACCGGTTGTGAGGCTTGAGGCCAGAATTTTCTTTGAAACATCTGATCGCCATTCACTTTGAATGCCACATCGTCAAATCCACTAGATATCGCTAATTGACGACCACAAAAATACTCTAGTTGGGAGCAAACCAACTTTGGCACGTTTGAGAAAATCAACATACGCGATCCCTTTGGAAATACTCTGTCAGACATCCATCCATACAAGTCATCCAGGAACAGGATGAACCGAAGGCACTCTCCTACTGCATCTCATATAGGAATCACCCCATGGATCAGTAGCGAGTAATCCTTGCAATTCACAGATTTCAACCACGACAGAACCCCAGTATATCTCCGGGTCGAATCAGAGATTGTAAGTGGTTCTTCCGTTTTACGAAGATCAATGGTTTCAATGCTCCATCTCGATTGTCATATGATACCTTCTTTATTGACGTATTTGTTAGTCGGAATGGTTTTCGAATATAATTCGATCCCGGTCTTTCCGTACGGACAAACGTATAGGCAAGATTTGATAGTCGGTTATTTAACTATCAAATAAAACAGTCATTCAACCATAAAATAAAAATAGAGTTTACGTTCAACATTACTTGGCTTTTAATTCAAATAGTAAAAACATATTATCTCCAAGTATTTGGAAACTTAGTATTTTAAAAATTAACTATAAAAAATCTCTCAGTTTTCTTTCTATGATTGTTTGCAAAACATTGGCTAAAACATTATTTAAAAATCCATAATAGATAAATCAATCCAGCTTATTATTCGTAAAACATTGTGAAATATATTTCATTTATTTACTTCACAGCTTCCAGTGTTTATTCTTGTTGAATAAAACCAAATCTTATGGTTTTTCTTCTGTGGTAATTTCCTTATATTTCCTTTTGACTTTGGGATTCTCATTCTGTATGTGTATACCCCAATGTTTCACTAAACATTGCATTATCATTTCTAAATGAAATAATAAACTCTTACTGTCCTTTATATCATTATGACTAATATCATCTTCAGAAAATTTCGAAGTCGTTCACGTTGGGGTATTTTAATTACCTCTCAAACCTTGATCAACAACGTCCTTTTCTTTAGATAAATATAAGTCATAATCCAAAAACCCATATCTTATTTCAATATCAATTCAAATTCTATTTCTATTTAATTCATAAGTAGAGCATTATAATTTTACTTTATCCTTTGGAAGTCTCCTTTTAAAATAAAACTAGTATTGCTTAATCCATCTTACCAAACATTACTTTTATAAAACTTCCAATTTATTAAATACTTTGTTCCCTAACCGGGTATTATTACAGACCCTTTTACTTAATTCTTTTACCAAACTTAATTACAAATCCCTTTTCCCTATTTCCCTTTTTCTTTCTGGGAAATCTCAAGGTTCAATTACTTACTTAATTTCAACCTTAAGTATTTTTACTTCAAAAACCACTTCTTTACTTCTTATTCACATTATAAACCTTGTTTTTACAATTCAGGTTTAATTATAATTCTTTATTACCTTCAATCCTTTACTTAATCCAATTGTTAAGTAACCCTCCCATTTAAGCTTATAAGTTCGCTTAAATCCCTTTATAACTTCATTATAAACTCGAGTTAAAATATAAAACTCGTTCATAATCCCTTCTCAGAAATTAAATCAATCCTAGTAAATTCCTCCTTTAAATTAATTAATAATATAATTAATTCAAATAACTTCATATAATTGTTTCTACGAAACAATTAATCGAATTCTAAACTGTTGGGTTATTTCCTGCTCATCTGCTTACACTTTCTCTTAACGTAAGCGTTTACTTTATCAAAACAATTTAATACTGACTTATAAACCTTTGAATAATAATAATAATACTTATTTTCTTTAAAAGTCACTCTATTCAAAATAATATATATAAAACCTATTTTGGTTATAGACCAAATTTATAACTTCAATACTGTCAGTGCACTTAAAGATAAAAATCTATAATTGTATAATGATTGACTTCTAGACCATGATGCCAACCAATATATTCACTAGTTAAAACAAATCACATGTTTAATTTTAAATTCAACTGTTATCGATCAAATAAATTGTCCAATAAAAACTATTTTCTTTATCTGATAATAACAACCATTAATCAGCAAACAGATGACACAAACAATTCAAACCATTTCAATCACGTTCATTTTATAAATGTGAACAATCAAGTGGAAATTACCTTTATTGAATTAGAACAAGGGTTTGGTGACTTACTGGAATTAAATGTCCGTTTAATTCCGCTGATTAAATCAAAAATAAATATCTATAACTAGCAGATGATCAACTACTAGAAATCAGAACACACAGAAATAAAACCCAATATATATGAAATATAAACGGGAAGAACTGAGTGAGATTAACTCACCTTGATTAGTTTGGTCGTTCAGCGCTGGTTTTTAATTAAATTAAACATCGTTTAATTTAATTAAAAAATTTCCGTTCTTCCAGTCCTGACGGACACTGCTCCATCTCGATCCTCCCGTCTCTACGTTTTCAATGAAACTAGCGGTTCGAAAATCTGATAACGTATGTACGATATATGGTATTAAAATGATTAGTATAATTAAAATAAATTAAACTAAAATTTTCAAAAATTAAATGGGCCTACCGAGGAAGACATCGGCCCGTAACCCCAGCTCGTTTCCCATCCACAAAAACCCTTTTCCACCGTATCCAACTTATTTTCTTCATATCCCTCTGGAAAAAAATCCACCGCCTCCACTATAACTCTTCCATGGCCGAAACCCTCGCTCCTTCCCCTCTTTCCGTTCTACAGCACCATCGAGATGAGCTGCAGTGCGATGCCACCCGCCCTCTAATCTCTCTTCGCTCTTCTCTTCCAATGATTCGCTAGAACCCCAAATCAGCCTCCTACAAATCCAACTACCATCGCAACTCCCGATCAACCCTCCCCAATCCTTCTAGAGCATCTATAGACCATCAACAACCCAATTTGAAGTTCCCACTTGAAGGTTTCCCGAACCCTAAGCCTCGGTTTGACAAATACATACGAAGATCCTTCAGCATCATCTCGAGATGAAAAGCATGGATTTTGGAATGCAGATAATTGTTAATTTGATTTTTGTACTGCTGTATAATTTTAGTTTCGAATTTTAAGTAATTCGAATTGTTTCGTTTTTTACTGCATTGAGTCGTCTGGTTTTGGAGTTGATGAAATACTCATGCGCAACACCCCTATTTATAGTATGGTCAATTATAGATAGGATCAATGTCTTTCACACCTTATCCTAGTGCTTCGGTTACCATATCTTTAGGCCATTGGGGTTTTCCTCTTCTCTTAGATTGTGTTTGTACTGTGATGGACGTTGATGAATTTTAGCAGAGATTTCCTTGAATAAAGTATTGTATTTGGTCTATTCATAAAGAACAGTGATCCCCCTTGTGCATGTGTATATATTCGGTTAGATTGAGCTATGATTTTTCTAATCAGATTTTATTTGAAATCATAGCTTCTATGTGGGATTATTAAAGATATGGTAGTCACTGTTTGGATCTTGTAAGGATTTGATTGTACATTTACATATATATGAATATATATATGCAATTCATTTGTTTGTACAGATTTTGAAGTAAAAATATATGTATATGTTGGATTTTTTTTAGCTATGCCTAGTCTATTTTCTTATCATGTTCAAACCCTATTCCCCTTAGCTGTTACATACTTGTATAGGTTTCTGTCCAGATTTGCAGCAAATATACACATATATTTGATTTTGCTATTCATATCTATTCCCTTTGTATTGAACTTTCAACTTGACAGTATAGATTTTCTCTGATCAAGATCTTTCTTTTTTCCTTTCTTCCAGTTCACAGTTGGTGGAGTCATTTCAGATTGTTTGTAATAACCCGAAAATCTGGGCCAGTTTAAAATTTTTATTTTGGCAATTTTGGCGGATTTTGATTATTTAAAATGAATTATTTTAAATAATATCGACGAGAAAAATGTTTAGAATTGAATTCGACGTATATATTATATACGTCGTCGTTAGAATATAAATAATTATATATAATTATAAATAGGAATTGAAAATGGCGTGGTAGTTCGATAATTCGATTTCAAACTTCAATTGAATGTACCGGGTGCAAAATAAACCGGATTTTAGCGAAACCAAAAATAATAGGATCTAATTGATAATATCTTTCCAATGAATCCGAAAATTCAAAATTTCATAGCGGGAATCAAAAGATATGTCCAGTTGAAAATTCTGAATAGTCGCTATGGAATTCAGGCCCTTAAAAATGGGAATTTTGCAAACGACCTCGGATTTCGATGAAACCACTTTTGTTGGGTCCGTGATGTTAAGTTATTGCTAGATTCCAATTTTCATAATTTTTCGAATCAATATGTGAGCGTGGCAAAGGTAAACGCGTTTGACCAGTTTTAGTTGATTTTAATTGACTGGAAAATGGCCATTTTTCCAACGGTCTCAGAATTTGATGAAATTAGTTTTGATAGGACCGCATCGTCAATACGAAGCTAAAAATTATTTTTCTGGAATTTTTCGAGTTAGTATGTGACCCCGGTAAATTGAAATACGCGTTCAAATTCAACATATAGAGTTATATTTTGATTTTGACGGAAACTGATCGAACTGATTGAATCAGCCTACGATACAAATCCCATTGTGTTCGGAATGGGGGTAATTAGCTAGGGACGACAGTCGGTGGGTTCGATTTCGAGTTCGAAATAAAAAGTTGCTTTTTGGAATTAAATAATTAAATAATTATATAAGGTCAAACCCCCCCCCTTTTCTCTCCCTCTCTCTCTCCCTTTCGTTGAACGCACGCAAGGAAAAGAAAAAAAACGCAGCGCCTCTTCCTCCTTTCCCACCTCCACCAGCGCCTCTTCCTCCTTCCTCCTCCTCTTCTTCTTCCTCCTCTTTCCCTCTTCCAATTTCATGAAGCCTAGCCCCCAAATCCACCACCACCCGCCACCATGGGCCCCTCCAGCGCCTCCACCACCTCGCTGCAGCCTCCCCATGCCCCATCAGGTCCGCCTCCGCCACTGGCCGCCCAACCCTTGGCCGTGGGCCCCACAAATCCAAAATCCCTCTTTTTCACAAAAATTCCCGTTTTTGCATAAAACACCCTGTCACCATTTCGTGAATAACTCCCAAACCGTGCGTTTCTAGCCAAAGTTTCTCAAGAGCAAAGTCGAAGAGCACGATTTTATCTTCGATTTGGTATATGATAAGTCCTATTTTGCATTGCGGAGTTGTCCAGAAAACGCGTTCAAAGCCTGCTGTCCAGAAGCGGCAAAATCCGTGTACTTTCGCGAATTCTGGCGAATTGGAGCATTTTCGGCAAAAAGTTCCCTAAGCGAAAGTTGTTCAGAATGGCGTGCTTGTGCTAGAGAAAAAGATGGATTGAAGATTTGAGTTTGTATGCGAAGTCTGGAGCTCGAACAACAATTCCGCAGTTCAGAAAAGGCGTTAGAAAAAAAGTGAGTTTTCTCCGTTTTAAAGCTTCTACAGTTTTGACATATGAAGTTAATAAAAATATGATTTTTATGTTATAGAGATGATAAAAATATGATTTTTACATTATAGAAGTATTAAAGATTTGATCTTTATTATGTAAAAGGAACAAAGATGTGATTTTTATATAAGTGGCGATATAAAAATATAATCTTTATTATATGAACACCGTTGTAAAAATAGATTTTTTATCTATATAGTAGTAGTATAAAAATGTGATTTTTATATACATAGCAACAATATAAAAATGTGATTTTTATATACATGGCAACAATATAAAAATGTGATTTTTATATATGTAGTGACTACGGGCGATGAAAGTGACAAAAGGCGAGAACGACGAAGATTTCTACATAAGAAGAGTCGTGGCGTTTGGTTTAGCTAGTCGGTGAGAACTTCTCACTCTAAATTCTCTTTTTCTAGTTATATATATATAATAGGATGCAGACGGTGCTTAGTAGCACCCGACACCCGTCATCCACAGACCATGGATGGATTGTTTGTTAAATTGTTTGGTTGTGTGGTTGGTTAATCTATTTGGTTTAAATTGAATTGTTTGGTGAATTGAAATTGATTTGATTGATGTGTGAATGGCGTGGGCCTTCACTAGACCGGGGATAAGGCTAGGCCTCGTCCCGTTTCTAGTATCGTGCCGTTATGCCGCCGAAATTTCCCAAAATATGTTAGAAAAATAAAAATATCATTTTTATTGTGTAAATGAACTAAATAGAAATTCATGTGTTGAAATAGAATATTTTATCGTTAAAAATATAATTTTTAACGTGGAAGTGAATAAAATAAAATATTCATTTACAAACCGGACGGTTTGTTTATGTACACCTATTTGAAGGACATTGATTGGGACGATAAATTTTACACATCACCCAACTGCACAAATAAAATCTGTGTTTGATTGTTTGAAACCCCACACGGGTGTTGGGACGAAAGTTGGAAGTTCACTCATCCTGATTGATTAAATATGTCGATCGATTGATTGACAGGCTGTTATAAGCGTAAGATATATATATTTGATGCTTATACAGTGTAGTGCACTTTGGTTGATGATTGATTATTTTTCAATGCTATTATATACATGTGTTGTATGGAATCCATATAATTAACATTATATGGTGATTGATTGGGCCTCATTCCAATCGGGAAAATAAGGAATATTATAAAAGAAAATTCATGTGTTGAATATAAAAATAGTCATGTGTTGACGATGTTAATGTGTTGAGTGAAATATTTTAATAATAAAATTCACATCTTTATCATATTTACAATTAGAATCTACTTTACGGTGGAGTCTAATTAAAATCAAACGATAGATACCATAGTTTTATAAAATATTTTACATAACAAAAATAGTGATGTGTTGACAGTACTCATGTGTTGAGATTAGTCAGGTGTTGGAAGAAATATAGATTCATGTGTTGAATAGAATAAATATTCATTTGTTGAATAGAATAACGATTTATTGAAATATATAAAGCCGTGTTGATTAAAGTTGCGCTATTTTGACGTGAACGATATTTATATCGATTATATTCGTTTTTATAATGAATATAGAAAAGAAGTGATTTCATAAATATAACGTTTTGAAAATATTATCATTTGTATAGTAATGATATAAAATATTCAGTTTTGATTAGAAATTGAAATAGTGTTGAAATGGTTTTGAAACAAAGTTAAAACGATTTATAGAATACGTTTTAAAAGGAAATTGACGAAATATATATAATATATATATAATGGCCTGAATAGAACGCGCCGCTCCGCGGCAGTTCGTGAATTTCGACCATTGACTTCGAATTGACGTTGCGGGAGATCCGACCGTCGGATTCTCCTAAAACCGGAACCGTTGGGTTCGTATCGAAAAGAGCTTTCCAATGAATATTAGAAATTTGAAATCTAACGGTGGGATTTGGAATTATGTCCAAATCAAATTTGAAAAAGGTCGATGTAAGTGCAGTCCGATGGCCGTTGTTGGAAATCGACTGTACGGGCCATGATAAAATTATTAAAAATATTAATAATTTGTGTAAAATCATAATATATGAATTGGAAAGAACTGGGATGAAAAACTCCATATTTGAAAAGATAAAAATGGATTTTTGTCAAAATGAACTAGTTTTGAACTAGAATTAAAATCAATTTATTTGTGAAATGAATAAATTGAATTTGAAAGTGATTTTAAAAATAATCAATATTCCCAATACGTGGATTGGACTGGAGTTGAATCGAAATTATCTTCGGGATATTTCGATGTTGGATTTCGTGACTATACAGATATTGTTATGGGAATTTGAAAGATATATTTTATATCGCTATTTCCAATACGATATATGTTGGTTTCATAATTTGATATTGAATATAAGCCGATATATTTTCTATTCAAAGCCTTGTATTTAATATCAAATGTGATTTGGGTTTATCGTGGATCGTGTTTTAGATGACATTGGTGCTTTAACCCAGTTAAAGGCAAGATATTGATTTTTGAGAAGATTAAAACTAAGTGAAGTTTTAATGAATCTTTAATTAGATTAAAATGTGAATTGATAATTTAAATTATCAAATCTGAAAAGTGATCGAGAGTGGAGTATCACCAGTTTTT
This sequence comes from Allium sativum, assembly GCA_030737875.1. NCBI lineage: Eukaryota > Viridiplantae > Streptophyta > Magnoliopsida > Asparagales > Amaryllidaceae > Allium > Allium sativum. The sequence continues at coordinate 920,626,338 of CM060926.1, read as the reverse complement.
CTCCAAAGCGATAGTTAAATCTTTAATTAGATTTGAACGTGAAATGGTAATTAATTTTACCGATAACACCGTGGTGTTAGATATGGAGTATCACCAGTTTTGCTCCATGGGATATATAGGTTGGGATTGGGAAATAAAACAAATAATTACTTCGGTGTGGTTCGCTAATCCCGACTAGTTTGAAATGATATCCAAAGGAAGATTATAGGATAAATTTAGAAGAATTTATCTTGGATAAAATTAATGGGAACATTTCCCTAAGAATGTGATTTTGTGAATAAAAGAATATTCTGAATTGGAATGAGGCGTTCGTTGTGTTTGTGTAACATTTGTTTATCATATACGTGGGTTATTCAGGAAGGCCGGGTTATACCCATTCTGAATAACCGATTCGACGAGATGTCGAAGATGAAGACGGTGGTTGAAGACCGGAAGTCTTCACATCGTTTGGGTGATTACTGATGATCTTGATTGGGTTGTACACCCAAGATGAGGGAAACAGTTGGTGATCGTCCAGACGTACTTGGAGATGGATGGATATGCGAGGAAAGTGCCTCCGGTTTCGTTCAGACCCAGAACGAACTTGTAAATGGATTGTGTGTCTGACATTGGATTTTATTCTGTGTTGATTGATCTCTATTAAATATACATCTGTTTGGCGGCGGAGAATTTATTCTCTTGCTTAACGCCCTTCTCTGAGACATACGAGCTCAGAGGTTGTATATCGATGGACATCAGTCGCATGGAGTGAATTGCCAGTCTGGCATGCGTAAGTGGCAATTGATCAAGGCTTCTGTTGAAAAGCAAAGTCTTGTGGTTGATGATCAAAGCACGGCCTGTGTGGCGTAGCTTTGTGTATAGCGTGAATTCGCGAGCCTCACACCTCGGTATGAGTCAAAAACGGGATAGTGACTGCAGGGAGAGCACGACGTTTCTTTCTAGCTAGGGTGGTGTCAGTGACCTACCAGCCCTGACATTTATATACTTTTGACCTGTGTGGTTGTTGGAATGCGAGGCGCCTCGGATATAGGTCTGTAAGGACCGGGAAACGTGTGTTCAGGAATAACTAATCCTCAAAAGTAAGAGAGGACCGGCCCTGAAGATCCAAGGATCATAGTGGGGTCCTGAGGCATTTGCTAGAATGTCTCGAACGCGGAGAGGAGCTTGCCCCTTGCCTCGACTCATGACGGAAATCCAATTTCCAATACGTGATATTGCGGTTTTAATTGTAGAACTAGTATGGCGACATGATATATGGTACCCATGCCGTCTATGATTGATATTTATGATTGAAAATGTTTTGACACTATACACTTATTATAGTATCAAATGATTTGTTTTAAACGTACCAAGCATGTTTGGCTATTATAAGGGAAAACCCTATCCTCCGGCTTGCGTTGCATTGTGTGATGGGACCTGGGTCTTATAATAGCTTCATTTTTCGAAAGAGCATTGCGCTGTTTTATTATATGCACTAGTATTCTTGGGAGGAAACCCGTTCCGTGTTATACGGCGTGGTCCCTTGAATTACTATCTTTAAGTAAAGTTTTTTGAATAACTGTTTTAGTTCTCACACCAGTCACATGACTGACCTGGAGTTTATTGTTTTAACCTAAACTCTGGGTGCCCCTATTTTCCGCACGGGCAGCTAGTAGTTTTGGTTTTGCAGATTTATATTCACAGGGTCCTGATTAACAGCTGGAACGATGCTCGGAAAGCTCTGTATCCGTGTATCACTTCTAGTTGTGCTTTTGTATTATTTTCCGCTGCTATGTAATTTATTGTAATCTCTGATATTTATCGAATGTAATTTATTCATTTATACTCTGTATATTCTTGTATCTGATGGAATTGTTGTAATAACAATGAAATGTTCTTCCGTCTGCGTTCTATTTTGTCTTGTCCTCAATTCTATCCGTGCTTTCCTTTACGGGGAAGTTCGGGTCGTCTCAGTTTGGTATCAGAGCTTTGGTTTACAGAGCTCGAGAACAAGACACATTAGAACCATACGAAAGAATTCATCAGATATTGGATTAGCAATATCCAATTAGAATGACTCGTTAGAGATAGGATCAGTAGTTTCCTAGAACGAGTGTGAAGAGTATATTTTTCAAATGAAAACAATTTTGTTTTAAAATTTAAATCGCTTTATACGTATTTGAATATTTTATTTGTATTGAATTTGGACAATCCAATATATAAAGATTTCGCGTATACGCGTCATGAACGTATATTCGAAGTTTTAATATACTGGGTAGATATAGAATCACATTCTAGATATCCGGGGATGATTCTGATGATGGTGCATCATCATCAGTATTCATATTCGAATTTCGAAGGTGTGATTTCTATATATTTCCATTAGACTGGTGTGAGAACCAAAACTAATATAGCTAGAATACATTGTTGTGAATTGGCATCAAAAACATGATTTTTTGTATATGTATCAAAAATTATGAACTTGAAAACTCTAATCCACTAATTGATTGATGTTTGTGTTGTTTGTTTAATTGGTTGATAATTTTGAACCATTATGCCTAATTGAATCAAATATTGAACTGTATTGAAAATTGGTCGCATTTGCTTGCATATACATATACTTACATTGAACAGGTCATAGCAAGGAGGCTAGAGCCGAAGAATAAAATTTGTTTGCCCGACAAATAGGTACATATTTACTATATAATTTCCTGTTTTGTTTGGGTGATGATGATTTTATGAGCCTATTGGCTAGCCGCTTGGCTTTTTCTTTTTCTTTTTGAGATTCGAAGGACCGGGGAAGCTATTTGAAATTCCCCGATGCTCCCGGTGCAGGGGAGGTTATGGCGAAATTTTTCGAAAATTTAGGGTGTTAGCCAAATTTTTGAAAAATTTGAAAATTCTCAGAAACTGAAAAGTTGGAGAATGGAAGCCAGATCGAATGTAGAGCTGATTAATCAAACCACTTTCGACTTTGCTCCTTTTCGGGGACGAAAAGTTTTAAGTGGGGGAGATTGTAATAACCCGAAAATCTGGGCCAGTTTAAAATTTTTATTTTGGCAATTTTGGCGGATTTTGATTATTTAAAATGAATTATTTTAAATAATATCGACGAGAAAAATGTTTAGAATTGAATTCGACGTATATATTATATACGTCGTCATTAGAATATAAATAATTATATATAATTATAAATAGGAATTGAAAATGGCGTGGTAGTTCGATAATTCGATTTCAAACTTCAATTGAATGTACCGGGTGCAAAATATACCGGATTTTAGCGAAACCAAAAATAATAGGATCTAATTGATAATATCTTTCCAACGAATCCGAAAAATCAAAATTTCATAGCGGGAATCAAAAGATATGTCCAGTTGAAAATTCTGAATAGTCGCTATGGAATTCAGGCCCTTAAAAATGGGAATTTTGCAAACGACCTCGGATTTCGACGAAACCACTTTTGTTGGGTCCGTGATGTTAAGTTATTGCTAGATTCCAATTTTCATAATTTTTCGAATCAATATGTGAGCGTGGCAAAGGAAAACGCGTTTGACCAGTTTCAGTTGATTTTAATCGACTGGAAAATGGCCATTTTTCCAACGGTCTCAGAATTTGATGAAATTAGTTTTGTTAGGACCGTATCGTCAATACGAAGCTAAAAATTATTTTTCTGGAATTTTTCGAGTTAGTATGTGACCCCGGTAAATTGAAATACGCGTTCAAATTCAACATATAGAGTTATATTTTGATTTTGACGGAAACTGATCGAAATGATCGAATCAGCCTACGATACATATCCCATTGTGTTCGGAATGGGGGTAATTAGCTAGGGACGACAGTCGGTGGGTTCGATTTCGAGTTCGAAATAAAAAGTTGCTTTTTGGAATTAAATAATTAAATAATTATATAAGGTCAAACCCCCCCTTTTTCTCTCCCTCTCTCTCTCCCTCTCGTTGAACGCACGCAAGGAAAAGAAAAAAAAACGCAGCGCCTCTTCCTCCTTTCCCACCTCCACCAGCGCCTCTTCCTCCTTCCTCCTTCTCTTCTTCTTCCTCCTCTTTCCCTCTTCCAATTTCATGAACCCTAGCCCCCAAATCCACCACCACCCGCCACCATGGGCCCCTCCAGCGCCTCCACCACCTCGCTGCAGCCTCCCCATGCCCCATCAGGTCCGCCTCCGCCACTGGCCGCCCTCCCCTTGGCCGTGGGCCCCACAAATCCAAAATCCCTCTTTTTCACAAAAATTCCCGTTTTTGCATAAAACACCCTGTCACCATTTCGTGAATAACTCCCAAACCGTGCGTTTCTAGCCAAAGTTCCTCAAGACCAAAGTCGAAGAGCACGATTTTCTCTTCGATTTGGTATATGATAAGTCCTATTTTGCATTGCGGAGTTGTCCAGAAAACGCGTTTAAAGTATGCTGTCCAGAAGCGGCAAAATTCGTGTACTTTCGCGAATTCTGGCGAATTGGAGCATTTTCGGCAAAAAGTTCCCTAGTCGAAAGTTGTTCAGAATGGCGTGCTTGTGCTAGAAAAAAAGATGGATTGAAGATTTGAGTTTGTATGCGAAGTCTGGAGCTCGAACAACAATTCAGCAGTTCAGAAAAGGCGTTAGAAAAAAAGTGAGTTTTCTCCGTTTTAAAGCTTCTACAGTTTTGACATATGAAGTTAATAAAAATATGATTTTTATGTTATAGAGATGATAAAAATATGATTTTTACATTATAGAAGTATTAAAGATTTGATCTTTATTATGTAAAAGGAACAAAGATGTGATTTTTATATAAGTGGCGATATAAAAATATAATCTTTATTATATGAACACCGTTGTAAAAATAGATTTTTTATCTATATAGTAGTAGTATAAAAATGTGATTTTTATATACATAGCAACAATATAAAAATGTGATTTTTATATACATGGCAACAATATAAAAATGTGATTTTATATATGTAGTGACAACGGGCGATGAAAGTGACAAAAGGCGAGAACGACGAAGATTTCTACATAAGAAGAGTCGTGGCGTTTGGTTTAGCTAGTCGGTGAGAACTTCTCACTCTAAATTCTCTTTTTCTAGTTATATATATATACTAGGATGCAGACGGTGCTTAGTAGCACCCGACACCCGTCATCCACAGACCATGGATGGCTTGTTTGTTAAATTGTTTGGTTGTGTGGTTGGTTAATCTACTTGGTTTAAATTGAATTGTTTGGTGAATTGAAATTGATTTGATTGATGTGTGAATGGCGTGGGCCTTCACTAGACCGGGGATAAGGCTAGGCCTCGTCCCGTTTCTAGTATCGTGCCGTTATGCCGCCGAAATTTCCCAAAATATGTTAGAAAAATAAAAATATCATTTTTATTGTGTAAATGAACTGAATAGAAATTCATGTGTTGAAATAGAATATTTTATCGTTAAAAATATAATTTTTAACGTGGAAGTGAATAAAATAAAATATTCATTTACAAACCGGACGGTTTGTTTATGTACACCTATTTGAAGGACATTGATTGGGACGATAAATTTTACACATCACCCAACTGCACAAATAAAATCTGTGTTTGATTGTTTGAAACCCCACACGGGTGTTGGGATGAAAGTTGGAAGTTCACTCATCCTGATTGATTAAATATGTCGATCGATTGATTGACAGGCTGTTATAAGCGTAAGATATCTATATTTGATGCTTATACAGTGTAGTGCACTTTGGTTGATGATTGATTATTTTTCAATGCTATTATATACATGTGTTGTATGGAATCCATATAATTAACATTATATGGTGATTGATTGGGCCTCATTCCAATCGGGAAAATAAGGAATATTATAAAAGAAAATTCATGTGTTGAATATAAAAATAGTCATGTGTTGACGATGTTCATGTGTTGAGTGAAATATTTTAATAATAAAATTCACATCTTTATCATATTTACAATTAGAATCTACTTTACGGTGGAGTCTAATTAAAATCAAACGATAGATACCATAGTTTTATAAAATATTTTACATAACAAAAATAGTGATGTGTTGACAGTACTCATGTGTTGAGATTAGTCAGGTGTTGGAAGAAATATAGATTCATGTGTTGAATAGAATAAATATTCATTTGTTGAATAGAATAACGATTTATTGAAATATATAAAGCCGTGTTGATTAAAGTTGCGCTATTTTGACGTGAACGATATTTATATCGATTATATTCGTTTTTATAATGAATATAGAAAAGAAGTGATTTCATAAATATAACGTTTTGAAAATATTATCATTTGTATAGTAATGATATAAAATATTCAGTTTTGATTAGAAATTGAAATAGTGTTGAAATGGTTTTGAAACAAAGTTAAAACGATTTATAGAATACGTTTTAAAAGGAAATTGACGAAATATATATAATATATATATAATGGCCTGAATAGAACGCGCCGCTCCGCGGCAGTTCGTGAATTTCGACCATTGACTTCGAATTGACGTTGCGGGAGATCCGACCGTCGGATTCTCCTAAAATCGGAACCGTTGGGTTCGTATCGAAAAGAGCTTTCCAATGAATATTAGAAATTTGAAATCTAACGGTTGGATTTGGAATTATGTCCAAATCAAATTTGAAAAAGGTCGATGTAAGTGCAGTCCGATGGCCGTTGTTGGAAATCGACTGTACGGGCCTTGATAAAATTATTAAAAATATTAATAATTTGTGTAAAATCATAATATATGAATTGGAAAGAACTGGGATGAAAAACTCCATATTTGAAAAGATAAAAATGGATTTTTGTCAAAATGAACTAGTTTTGAACTAGAATTAAAATCAATTTATTTGTGAAATGAATAAATTGAATTTGAAAGTGATTTTAAAAATAATCAATATTCCCAATACGTGGATTGGACTGGAGTTGAATCGAAATTATCTTCGGGATATTTCGATGTTGGATTTCGTGACTATACAGATATTGTTATGGGAATTTGAAAGATATATTTTATATCGCTATTTCCAATACGATATATGTTGGTTTCAGAATTTGATATTGAATATAAGCCGATATATTTTCTATTCAAAGCCTTGTATTTAATATCAAATGTGATTTGGGTTTATCGTGGATCGTGTTTTAGATGACATTGGTGCTTTAACCCAGTTAAAGGCAAGATATTGATTTTTGAGAAGATTAAAACTAAGTGAAGTTTTAATGAATCTTTAATTAGATTAAAATGTGAATTGATAATTTAAATTATCAAATCTGAAAAGTGATCGAGAGTGGAGTATCACCAGTTTTGCTCCAAAGCGATAGTTAAATCTTTAATTAGATTTGAACGTGAAATGGTAATTAATTTTACCGATAACACCGTGGTGTTAGATATGGAGTATCACCAGTTTTGCTCCATGGGATATATAGGTTGGGATTGGGAAATAAAACAAATAATTACTTCGGTGTGGTTCGCTAATCCCGACTAGTTTGAAATGATATCCAAAGGAAGATTATAGGATAAATTTAGAAGAATTTATCTTGGATAAAATTAATGGGAACATTTCCCTAAGAATGTGATTTTGTGAATAAAAGAATATTTTGAATTGGAATGAGGCGTTCGTTGTGTTTGTGTAACATTTGTTTATCATATACATGGGTTATTCAGGAAGGCCGGGTTATACCCATTCTGAATAACCGATTCGACGAGATGTCGAAGATGAAGACGGTGGTTGAAGACCGGAAGTCTTCACATCGCTTGGGTGATTACTGATGATCTTGATTGGGCTGTACACCCAAGATGAGGGAAACAGTTGGTGATCGTCCAGACGTACTTGTAGATGGATGGATATGCGAGGAAAGTGCCTCCGGTTTCGTTCAGACCCAGAACGAACTTGTAAATGGATTGTGTGTCTGACATTGGATTTTATTCTGTGTTGATTGATCTCTATTAAATATACATCTGTTTGGCGGCGGAGAATTTATTCTCTTGCTTAACGCCCTTCTCTGAGACATACGAGCTCAGAGGTTGTATATCGATGGACATCAGTCGCATGGAGTGAATTGCCAGTGTGGCATGCGTAAGTGGCAATTGATCAAGGCTTCTGTTGAAAAGCAAAGTCTTGTGGTTGATGATCAAAGCACGGCCTGTGTGGCGTAGCTTTGTGTATAGCGTGAATTCGCGAGCCTCACACCTCGGTATGAGTCAAAAACGGGATAGTGACTGCAGGGAGAGCACGACGTTTCTTTCTAGCTAGGGTGGTGTCAGTGACCTACCAGCCCTGACATTTATATACTTTTCACCTGTGTGGTTGTTGGAATGCGAGGCGCCTCGGATATAGGTCTGTAAGGACCGGGAAACGTGTGTTCAGGAATAACTAATCCTCAAAAGTAAGAGAGGACCGGCCCTGAAGATCCAAGGATCATAGTGGGGTCCTGAGGCATTTGCTAGAATGTCTCGAACGCGGAGAGGAGCTTGCCCCTTGCCTCGACTCATGACGGAAATCCAATTTCCAATACGTGATATTGCGGTTTTAATTATAGAACTAGTATGGCGACATGATATATGGTACCCATGCCGTCTATGATTGATATTTATGATTGAAAATGTTTTGACACTATACACTTATTATAGTATCGAATGATTTGTTTTAAACGTACCAAGCATGTTTGGCTATTATAAGGGAAAACCCTATCCTCCGGCTTGCGTTGCATTGTGTGATGGGACCTGGGTCTTATAATAGCTTCATTTTTCGAAAGAGCATTGCGCTGTTTTATTATATGCACTAGTATTCTTGGGAGGAAACCCGTTCCGTGTTATACGGCGTGGTCCCTTGAATTACTATCTTTAAGTAAAGTTTTTTGAATAACTGTTTTAGTTCTCACACCAGTCACATGACTGACCTGGAGTTTATTGTTTTAACCTAAACTCTGGGTGCCCCTATTTTCTGCACGGGCAGCTAGTAGTTTTGGTTTTGCAGATTTATATTCACAGGGTCCTGATTAACAGCTGGAACGATGCTCGGAAAGCTCTGTATCCGTGTATCACTTCTAGTTGTGCTTTTGTATTATTTTCCGCTGCTATGTAATTTATTGTAATCTCTGATATTTATCGAATGTAATTTATTCATTTATACTCTGTATATTCTTGTATCTAATGGAATTGTTGTAATAACAATGAAATGTTCTTCCGTCTGCGTTCTATTTTGTCTTGTCCTCAATTCTATCCGTGCTTTCCTTAACGGGGAAGTTCGGGTCGTCTCATTGTTTCACTGAAAGGAAAATGGGCATGCCGAATTGTTATGTCTAATTTGTGTTGTACAGACAATATTATGTATTAAGTGTACTGTTTTTCTTTGTTTTCTTTCTTCCTCTTAAGCTGTTCATAGCTGTTCACTTTAATTAGTTTGTTTGCTTTCAATTTTTGTATATGGGTTTGCATACAGAATTCGACTATGTCAATAAACATGGGTTTTGAGAGGTCCAATTTATACTTCAGAATGTGGATCTTTGATCTTTTTCTTACTAAGTTTATATTGTTTTTTTGGTTCAGACAAACAGGTATGTTTGGTCTTTGTACAAGGAGTTATGTAAATGAACATGTTGTTTTTCTTTGTATCTGCATCTCCCTTTATATATATGTTTCAGTTTATTTATTTATTTTCTTGTATGTTCATGTTTATGGCGACGTCTTTATTTATTTGACAAGTGTGGTATATTCATGTTTTATTCGTTTCCTTTGCCGAACCACTGTGCACATTTAGGTTAAGGTTGGTTTATTATTCTAAACCTCATATAATCTCGATACAATATGAATTAAATTCAACGGCTAAAATTAACGAAATAAATATCATCTTATTTAAAACAACTTAAATTTCAAATAGAATAGAATTCATACTCAACAGTTAAAGTTTTGGTTTTTAAATGACATTTCCTTTTTTAATAAAAATCCATTTATAACGATATATAAATTATACGTCCATATATATTAAATAAACAAATTATATATTGTAAATTCATTTAGAAATTCCAAATCGATATTCAAATAATAAAATATATTAAATATTTAATAACCAAAAATACGGGTCGTTACATTCCTTCCCCCTTAGAAAAATTTCGTCCTCGAAATTGCTAAGTAAGAGGAATGTTCTAATTCCAATTATTCTCAAAATAATTATGGAATTATCATCAAAATTCTCAGTTTGCGAAAAATTCGTCAGTATCTCTACAGTGTTGCTTGACCAGACCAACTACATCCACCACTCCGAGCCTCACACATCTCAAAAGAGGACAAAATCAAATGGCTACCTGGTTCGAGCAATCATTAACTGACTATATTAAGGTTTACCAAACTAAAATTCCAAAACAACTAGCAACCCTTTTTTTTCAAATTTGATTTTTAATTTCTATTTCGAATGTTATTCATTTTCTCTTTCCAATTTCATATATGAAAAATTAGAGTTATATTAGACCACTTAAAATTCATAGTATAATCTGAATCTGATTCAAACAAATCAAACAACTCTAAATCAATCATAAAAATTTTCTTTTTCCTATACAAAAATATAATATGGCCAAAATTAATTCATCTGACCATTTTTATAAAACATTATTGTGTCAGTTGCTAGTTCCAAATCGAACTGCTCAAATGACAAAATATATAAAACATTTTTAAATAAAATTTACAAATACGCTCTCATATATATATATATATATACTCAAACTCAATCTAGGGTGTTACTAACCCCATCTCTATTGAGTTGCACCACAGAGCCAAGGTTACTACTCAACCAGTAGCTCTGATACCACTGTAACGACCCAGCGATTTCGATAGGCTTTTCAACCATCCCTCAATCCCCAAGGCAGAGGGCTAACCTCCCTCCCGTGGCTTACACTGGTACCTCAGAACTGCTTTTATGGCCAGACTCATGACTCGACCAACCCACATTGTTGGGAGATGTAGGGGTAAGAGTCTCTCGTTCGCCACCTAACTTGAAGCGAGAACCCCCTATCATCCGTACCAATTAAGCAACTTGCTCTGATACCACTGTAACGACCCAGGGATTTTCAGCCCTGAAATCGACACAAATACCTTTATCGTAACTCATGCCGACCTTCCAACCACCGAAAACACTGGACGTTATTAAAAAGAAATTAGAGGGTGAGATAAGAAAAAAAGAAATATTAGAATAGAAGAAGAAGAAGAACCAACATAACACAGAGTCTCACATCGCAGCAGAACAAAATATAACATGGAAATAATTTTATTGAGAGCTTGAAATAACTTACAATCATCAGAGTACATCAATTTATCTGGACAGTTATAATAATCTGTCCTCATATACAACACACAGCGGCAAGATACTAGATTTGAACATCTTCAGCTCGTCTTTGGACTTCACAGCATTCGATAACCTAAACCTGTACGTCCCTGGCTAACCCGAGCATTTACAAAACACCAAGTCAGTCTGGTGAACCAGAGTGAGATAAACTCGCACAGTATTAAGATATCACTCAACTTGATTTTACATTTAAAATCCTTAAAAAAAAGGATAATCGTAAGACCAAATCCACACATAAATACGGACGGTTTTTACCTTACGATAACCCAAAACATTTTTGAAACCAATATCTTATCTGATATTATAATAATGTCTAAATACAAATAAATAGAATCTAGTAGAACGCTTGCATCTCACGCTCTACATATATAGTATACAAACAAAACTGCAGGCGCTTATTGGAGATTGGATTCCAACCATGACAAGGTATGGGACCACATGCCGATCGTATATCTCTGGAGACGAATACACTGGGTTCATCAAGAACGTCTTGCAACCCGGCCCACACATGACTGACCACTCATTTCGCTTGAGTGTATCGAATGAATATCACCAACGATTGGGAGCTACCCACCGTCGTCCCGAAAAGGGACAACATTGAAATGGATTAAAGAAGCAAATAAGATTTTCTCTAGATAGGTGATTATACACCCTAATGGGAGCGACCGACATAGCCATGTTGCCTGCCCGATTTTTGTCATTCATCGATTGTGAGGCTTGAGGCCAGAATTTTCTTTGAAACATCTGATTGCCATTCACTTTGAATGCCACATCGTCAAATCCACTAGATATCGCTAATTGACGACCACAAAAATACTCTAGTTGGGAGCTAACCAACTATGACACGTTTGAGGAAATCAACGTACGCGATCCCTTTGGAAATACTCTGTCAGACATCCGTCCATACAAGTCATCTAGGAACAGGATGAACCGAAGGCACTCTCCTACTTCATCTCATATAGGAATCACCCCATGGATCAGTAGCGAGTAGTCCTTGCAATTCACAGATTTCAACCACGACAGAACCCCAGTATATCTCTTGGTCGAATCAGAGAGAATGTAAGTGGTTCTTCCGTTTTACGAAGATCTATGGTTTTCAATGCTCCATCTCTATCGTCATCCGATACCTTCTTTATTGACGTATTTGTTGGTCGGAATGGTTTTCGAATATAATTCGATCCCGGTCTTTCTGTACCGACAAACGTATACGCTAGTTTGGATAGTCGGTTATTTAACTATCAAATAAAACAGTCATTCAACCATAAAATAAAAATAGAGTTTACTGTTCAGCATTACCTGGCTTTTAATTCAAATAGTTAAAAACATATTATCTCCCAGTATTTGACAACTTAGTATTTTAAAAATTATCTATGAAAAATCTCTCAATTATCCTTCTGCTATTGCTTGCAAAACATTGGCTAAAACATTATTTAAAAATCCATAATAGAAAAATCAATCCAACTTATTATTCATAAAACATTGTGAAATATATTTCATTTATTTACTTCACAGCTTCCAGTGTTTATTCTTGTTGAATAAAACTAAATCTTACGGTTTTTCTTCTGTGGTAATTTCCTTATATTTCCTTTTGACTTTGGGATTCTCATTCTGTATGTATATACCCCAATGTTTCACTAAACATTGCATTATCATTTCTAAATGAAATAATAAAGTCTTACCGTCCTTTATATCATCATGACTAATATCATCTTCAGAAAATTTCGAAGTCGTTCAAGTTGGGGTATTTTAATTACCTCTCAGACCTTGATCAACAATGTCCCTTTCTTTAGATAAATATAAGTCATAATCCAAAAACCCATATCTTATTCCAATATCAATTCAAATTCTATTTCTATTTAATTTAGAAATATAGCTTTATAATTTTACTTTATCCTTTGGAAGTCTCTTTTTAAAATAAAACTAGTTTTGCTTAATCCATCTTACCAAACATTACTTTTATCAAACTTCCAATTTATTAAATACTTTGTTCCCTAACAGGGAATTATTACAGACCCTTTTACTTAATTCATTTACCAAACTTAATTACAAATCCCTTTTCCCCATTTCCCTTTTTCTTTCTGGGAAATCTCAAGGTTCAATCACTTACTTAATTCCAACCTTAAGTATTTTTACCTCAAAAACCACTTCTTTACTTCTTATTCGCATTATAAACCTTGTTATTACAATTCAGGTTTAATTATAATTCTTTATTACCTTCATTCCTTTACTTAATCCAATTGTTAAGTAACCCTCCCATTTAAGCTTATAAGTTCGCTTAAATCCTTTTATAACTTCATTATAAACTCGAGTTAAAATATAAAACTCGTTCATAATCCCTTCTCAGAAATTAAATCAATCCCAGTAAATTTGTAACGACCCAGAAAATCTGAACCAATTTAAAATTTTAAATTGGCTAAAATAATGGATTTTAATTATTTAAAATAAATATTTTAAATAATGGCAATGAAAAGTGAGTTGAATCTACAATTGAAAACGAATATAATTGATTATAATTATAAACAAGGCCTGAAATGGCGCTGTAGTTTCAAAAATTGAATTTAAACTTTGTCGGACTGTACCGGGTGCAAAACAATCCGGATTTTAGTGAAACCAAAAATATTTAAATCTGTTAGTGAATACCTTTCTAACGAATCCGAAAAATCGAATTTTCATAGCGGAAAGCAAAAGTTATGGCCGAATGAATTTTCAGAATGGTCGCTATGGAATTTATATAGCCCGTGAAATTGGCCATTTTGCATACGACCTCGGAATTCGACGAAACCATTTTTGTTGGATCCGGGATGTGAAGTTATTGCTAGGTTTCAAATTTCATAATTTTTGAAGCTAATATGTGAGCGTGGCGAAAGAAAATGTGTTTTGGTCAATTATAGTTAAATTGGATCGACCAAAAATGGGCCTTTTTGCAAACGGTCTCAGAATTCGACGAAACTAGTTTTGTTGGAACCGTATCGTCAAAAAATAGCTAGATTTATTTTTCTGGAATTTTTCAAATCAGTTTGTGGCCCTGGCAAATTAAAATGTACGTTCAAATCAAATATTGAATGTTTTATATTTTAAATTGAAGAAAAACTGACTGTAACAGTCGAATTGGCTAACGAAACATATTCCATTGTGTCCGGAATGGGGGTAAAACGCTAGGGACGACAGTCGTTGGGTTTAATTTGGGGTTCGTTTAAGAAAACTCTAATTTTGGAAATAAATATATATCGGCGAATAGGAATTTTTCTTTCATTATTTATTTTAAAATAAAAAAAATCAAAAACCCTCGTTCCTTTTCGCGACTGACGGCGCCGCTTGCTCCCCACGTCCAGACCAAAATCCCGCCGCCTCAGCCATCTTCCACCGCCGCCACCACCTTGAATCGAGAGCCCCTTCCCTCCTCTTCAAATCCGACCAGGTCCCGCCACCTCCCATCGCGCCACCTGCGAGAACGAGCCCCGTGAAGTCAGCACCTTCACCGACGTCGATCTCCCACCTCCGACCACCGAACTGGCTATGCCTACCACCGATCTGAGCGCCGTTCGTAGCTCTTCGACGCTGCAGCCCCCGATCGTCCTCTAGCTTCACGGATTTCGCGATAATTCAAAACCAAGTTTTGAATCAAAAGGAAGGTATACGGCTGATTTTAATTAATTTGATTTTAACACCTTTAAACCGTTGCAAACCTTTGAAAAATCATATCTTTTTCGTTCATTAACGAAATTCGATGAAACAGGAAACATCGTGACCGTGTGGACGCCTTCTACATTTTAGAAGAGACCGCATCTTTTTCTAAGCCTTCTGCTATTTTTGGTGGAGTGGAACCCAATGTGAGATTTCTGATTTAAAAACAATATGAAAAATGACGATGTATAAATTATATAGTCAATGTAGGAGTTATATAAGCGTTGTACACCTCTTGTATAAGCATTGTATAAGTCGTATGTTCGATGTATAAGTTGTATATGCGTTGTAAAAATTATATATGTGTTTAAATAAAAGTGAATTGATATATATATATATATATATATATATATATATATATATACGCCCCTCGTCCACAAACCATGGACGATATTTATTGGTTGTGATTGTTGTGAAAATTGATTGATAGCGAATGGTCGTTTGGGATTGTTTGTGGTTGATATTGATTGATTGTGGTTGAAAAATACCCGTTTGTGGTTGAGAAATATTTGGTTGAAACCACATAGGATTAGTTTGTGGAAATGAAATAAATATATACATGCCGCCTGCGTGCGAACTAGATGCATGATCCCCATTGTCAAAAACCGCGAGGTTTTAAGGTAGAGCGAGGAGCCGTACTAGGGACGGTCCCGGTTTTAACTACCCTACCGTTATGCTACCGAAATTTTGAATAATATTCATGTGTTTGAATTATTTTCATTTGCTAAAACTATATTTATTCATTGAATAGAAAACCTTCATGTGTTGAATCGATATTCATTCGTTGATTAGAAATTCATGTGTTGAATGGTATTCGCGTTTTAAATATAAAAATCACATTTTTATCTATATATAGAAACTACAGAAAACCTTCATGTGTTGAATCGATATTCATTCGTTGATTTGAAATTCATGTGTTGAATGGTATTCATATTTTGAAATAAATTGTTTGATAATAAAAATCACCTTTTATCGACTATATGAACTGTGTAAAATAATCTCGTTTTGAAAGAAATTGTTTTATGAGAAAAATCCTATTTTTATCACCGATATAAAGTATATAAAATAATAGTGTTTTGAAATGAATTGTTTTATAATAAATAAAAAAAATCACATTTTTATTATATACATGAATCGTTGAAATGTGAAGTGTTAAAAATAGCAACTCGTTCAAATAAATATATACGAGTTGAAATATTCATTAATTAGCTAATGATATGATTTTTGCCTATACATGTAACAGTAGAATGAATGGTGTTTTTAAACCAAATGGAATCAAATATGAAGTTGAATAGAAAATGATAAATGATAAGAACTGTGTATATGTACATGCATATTTATTGAACAGGTTATAGCAAAGGGGCTAGAGAAGAGGAATAAAATTTTGTGCCCGACAAATAGGTACACATTTACTGTTTTGTTTGGGTGATGATTTTATGAGCCTGTTGGCTAGCCGCTTGGCTTTTTCTTTTTCTTTTTGACATGAGACGCCCGTGTGGCTATTTGGGAATTTTCCCAGCCCCTCCCGTACAAAGGAGGTTATGGCGAAATTTTCCAAAATTTTAAGGCGTTAGTGAAATATTTGAAGTAAAAAAAACGATATTGAAATGGTTGAATGAACTATATTTATATAAATATATAAATATAAATAAAATTAAAACGAAACGTGGCCGTGCTGTTCGCGTTTTGAAACCGTGATTTCAAACAACTAGTACGGGAAATCCGACCATTGGATTTTCCCGAAACCGCAACCGTCGGGTTCGCCTTGGAAATATCTTTCCGACGACACCAACTTTGTAAAAATCCAACGGTTGGATTGTCTGGGATGTTTAATTCAAATCTGAAGAAAAACAGCGCCAGAAATGATTATATTTATATATATATATATATATATATATATAAATATAATTTTATTCAATCGAATAACGATGCTGCAGTTCGTATTTTGAAATCGAAACTTCAAACGATTGTACCGGGAGATCCGACCGTCGGATTTTCTCGAAACTGGAACCGTTGGATTCGTTTTGAAAAGACCTTTCTAATGATATAAATTGTGTGAAGATCCAACGGTTACATTTTCAGATATGTGTAAATCAATTCTGAAGAAAAACAGCGCCACGGCCGCGTTATGGCCCGAAGCGTCGTTTTGAATAAATTGGCTAATTTAAAATAAATAAAAATAGCGATAAATCGTTATAAAATATCATAAACGATATGGAATAGAAATAAACTGAATTAGCTCGATTTATGTAGTATTTGATGGTTGAATGTGTTTGGTGTGAAAATTACATTAAAGAACAAAATTGCTGTTGTCGAATGATTTAACCATTAAAGTAAATTGATTTGAAATTCTAAATGTACGTGAATTATTTGAGAAGGCCGAGTTAATTCTCATTTCAAATAATTGACCGACGATTGAAAGTCGAAGATGAAGACGGTGGTCGAAGACCGGAGATCTTCACCTCGTTTGGATGGTAACCGAGGTCCTGATTGGGAGGCATCCCGAAATATGGATAATGAGTGGTGATCGTTCAGACGTACGTGGTGATCGATGGGTTTGCGAGGTATTTAGTGCCTCCAGTTTCGTTCAGACCCAGAACGGACTTGTAAATGGACTGTGTGTCTGACATTGGATTTTATTCTGTGTTGATTGATCCCTATTAAATATACATCTGTTTGGCGGCGGAGAATTTATTCTTTTGCTTAACGCCCTTCTCTGAGATGCACGAGCTCAGAGGTTGTATATCGATGGACATCAGTCGCATGGCATGAATTGCCGGTGTGGCATGCTAAGATGCAGTGATCAGGGCTTCTGTTGAAAAGCAAAGTCTTGTGGTGATGATCAAAGCACCGCCTGTGTGGTGTAGCTTTGTGTATAACGTAAATTCGCGAGCCTCACACCCCGGTATGAACCAGAAACGGGAGAAGGACCTCAGGGAGGGCATGCATTTCTTTCTAGCTAGGGTGGTGTCAGTGACCTACCAGCCCTGACATTTATATACTTTTCACCTATGTGGTAGTTGCTATTGCGAGGCGCCTCGGTTTGATCGGACGATCCGGGTACGATGGACTCATTCGTTGGCTCGTTTACGCCCCGAAGGGCGGGGAAACGTATTGTTCAGGCATTTTAATCCACATCGGTGGACCGGCCCTGACGATCCAAGGGTCGATGCGCTCTGACCCTGTGGCTCGGGCTAGAGAGTCACGAAGTCGGTAAGGACTATCTTTTTCCTTGGTTCATGACGGAAATCCAATTTCCAAATACGACATCGTGCGGTTTTGATTGTATATATATATATGGCGACATGATATATGGTACCCATGACGCCTATGATTGATAGTTATGATTTGAAATAGTTTTCAAAACACATAAACACTAGCAATAATATCAAATGCCTTTGTTTTATTCGTATCAATCATATTTTGGCCATTATAAGGTAAAACTCTATCCTCCGGTTAGCGTTGCATTGTGTGATGGGAACTGAGTCTTATAATGGCTTCATTTTTATAAAAAGCATAGCGATGTTTAAAAGAAAGATTTGTTTTAAAGCACTGGCAATCCAACGGAGTAAACCCGTTCCACGAAAGTGGCATGGTCTTGTGATTTGCCAAATTATATATGTGTTGAGTAGATTTCTCATACCAGTCGCATGACTGACTCGTAGTTTGTTTCACTTCCAAACTCGGGTGCCCCTTTTTCTACACGGGCAGCCTTGTATTCAGGTTTAGCTAGTTATTTCTGGATAGCTGGAGCTGAAGATGGATTCTATTATTTATCTCTTTTTATGCTGTTCAGCTCCTATTGTACATATTATGTTTGTTTTCCGCTGTAGACATTTATGTATAGCTGAACTGTCCTTGTACTAAGTAAGATCCTGTATACTGTGTAACTCTGATGATTACTTTTATCCAGTATATTCTATTGTTCATTATCTGGTGTATTTATTTAATTTTGTTCTGCTATTCTCTGTTTCTGTGTTATATTCCAAAGATTACCCTTGTCTCCGTCAGCACGGGATTTGGGGTCGTCACAACGTGGTATCAGACCCTTGGTTAAGCTTAGTTCTGGAATATAACATTTGAACGAACTCGTCAGAAATAGAACCAGTAGTGTTCTAGGACGAGTGACTCTATACAGATAGGATCATCAATATCCTAGTATGAGTAAAGCAGAATGAAATTACACCTCGATATGCACATATACATTTGAAGTATTTGTCTCTATATTTTAAATTATCTTTTCTGTGACCTGACACTTGTTCTGCTAATTGCAGAAGTACTAGAAAAATGAGTGTCAGAAACAGGAGAAATGCAGAACCCAATCTAGAGGCTCTATTTAAGAGATATCGAAATCTGGGTGGATCACAATTCTCGGGCAATGAATCTATTATTCAAACTCAAGCTTGGGTGAGCTCTGTAGAAAGAATATTTTGGCGTTTCCAGCTAAGGGACGACCAGAAAAGATTAGTAGCATCTTGGGCGCTCAATGGAGAAGCTTTAATATGGTGGGAAACAATCATAAAAGATAATCCAGAAGGTGATATCACATGGGATAGATTCAAAGAGATTTTCCTAGGAAGATTTACTCCTCCCGAAGCAACCGAGCGATTATGTGATGAATTTTCTTATCTAATACAAGGTGATATGACCATCCCAGAATATCATAAGAAATTTAACGAGCTTGCTCACTTTGCTCCTCATCTGATTCAAGACCCAAAGAGGAAAAATCTGAGATTCATTCATGGCCAGCAAAGGAGATATCAGAATAGTGTAATGAGGAATGTGAAGCTTCCTTTTGCTGAAATGATATACATGGCTTATCAGTATGAAGATCTCCATAAGAAAGGAATGTTGCGCGACGAAGAAGAAGTTGGTTGCAGTGACAAAGAAGAGTCGGAAACTGATATTTCTGAAGCCAGTACGAGGTCTGAGGCCAATGAGAAGCCCAGTGCTAAGAGGAAAAGGGCTAAGTCTGGGAAAGAACCAGTAACAACAGCTATTTTCTCTAACTGCAATAAGAAAGGACATTTGTCGATAAGTTGCAGATCTTTAAAGAAACAAAGAAAAGAGGGATATAGAGCAAATCGAAAGCAAAAGAATAAAAGGTTCAGAACTGACGGGGAGTTCCAAGAGGATAGAGAGTGCAAACAGTGCCACGAGGCCGGTCATCTTGCAAAGGATTGCCCGCAGTTAAACAAGCCTGAAATGGTTCAAGTAAATGAAGTAGCAGAAACTTCCGAGCCCTCGGCTAGTCAAGAAAGGGCCGATGTTTTAGAAGGCATGCTAAATGTCAAAAACATTCCAGTCAAAGTATTGTTTGACACAGGCGCGTCACGAAGCTTCATTTCCAAAGAGGCAGCTAAGAAACTGGATTTGAATTTGAAGAAGCTTAAGGAACCAATGACTGTCCAGAATTCGGTTGGGGGTTCCATCGATCTCAGTTGGATTTGTGGAGTGCCATTTTCTTTCTCTCGATATCGGTTTCCTACCATCGCGGTCGTCATGAATTTTAAAGAGTTTGATCTTATCTTGGGGTTAGACTGGTTGACCAAATATGAAGCTGAAGTTAAATGCGCCGACAGAGTCGTAAAGGCGAAGATTAAATCAGATGATTATATAACCATTCCCTGTGAAGGTCAGAATGCTAATAGAAAAGACTTCTGGGCAGCTTTGAATGTTTCTCCAACCCAAATAGAAGATATCCCTGAAATCTCAGAGAATATTCCCGACCTAGTGAAAGATATTCCTGTCGTCAAGAACTATGCGGATGTGTTCGAAGAAGTTGTTCGCTTACCTCCGCAGAGAGAAATAGATTTCAAGATTGCTTTAATTCCCAATGCAAGGCCGGTAGTTCATGCTATTTGAAGAATGTCCTTGAAAGAGAAGGAAGAATTAGACAATCAAACACGACAGCTAGTATGGAAGGGTCTGATCAGGCCTAGTTTCTCTGATTGGGGAGCAGCAGTGGTGTTTGTCCTGAAATCTGACGATACTCTATGTCTATGTGTGGATTATCGTGATCTGAACAAACAGACCATAAAGAACAAATATCCATTGCCGTGGATTGATGATTTGTTGGATCGATTGAATGGAGCACAGGTATTTTCAAGAATGGACCTAGCTACAGGTTTCCATCAACTTCGAATTGCCGAAGAGTGTGTTCCAATGACAGCGTTCAGAGGTCCCGACTTATTCTACGAGTGGTTAGTAATGCCGTTCGGCTTATGTAACGCTCCAGCTTACTTCATCGATCTGATGAACAGAGTAGTCAAAGGAGTATTGAATAAATTTGTTCTGGTTTTTATTGACGATATTCTAATCTTCTCTAAATCAAAGGCCGAACATGAAAAGCATCTGGAACAGGTTCTAGAAATTCTGAGACGGAATGTATTAAAAGCAAAGTTTTCCAAATGTATATTCTGGCAAGATGAAGTGAAATTTCTGGGCCACGTCGTATCAAAAGAAGGAATTGCTGTGGATCCAAGCAAAATCACGTCTATTCAGAACTGGAAACAGCCTAGTACTCCCACTGAAGTCCGCAGTTTTCTCGGATTGGCTAGTTATTACCGGAAATTCGTTAAAGACTTTTAGAAGATATCAGGTCACTTAACGAAGCTTACAAAGAAGCACTATAAATTCAAATGGACTCCAGAAAGTGAGGTAGCTTTTGAAGAGCTAAAGTTAAGACTAACGACTGCTCCAGTGTTAACCATCATCGATGGCAACCAGGATCTAAAAGTCTGGACTGATGCTTCTAGAGAATGCCTTGGGGCAGTGTTAATGCAAAGGGGTCAAGTGATTGCTTATGCTAGCCGTCAACTGAAGCCGCACGAGAAAAACTATGTAATTCATGATCTTGAGTTATTGGCTATCATATTCTCTTTGAAAATCTGGAGACACTATCTTCTGGGCGAGAGATTTGAACTGTTTACAGATCACCAGTCGTTAAAGTATCTGTTCACTCAGAAGGACTTGAATTTGAGGCAGCAACGTTGGCTGGAGTTTCTTGCAGCATATGACTTTGAAATTATATATACTCCAGGAAAAGCCAATGTCGTGGCCGATGCGTTAAGCCGAAAGAATGAAATGATCGCCAGTTTTATTATCACGACTTCATTGATAGATAAAATATCTGCTCTTCAGGAAAATGATCACTTCATTCAGAAGATCAGAGAGATAATTCAACAAGGCGAACCCTCGAGTTTTCAAGTTGATAATGATGGGATTCTAAGGCTCAAAGGTCGAATCTGTGTCCCTAACATTCCCGAGCATCGAAAGGATGTACTGGATGAATGCCACAAGTCAAAACTCAGTATCCATCCGGGAGTAAGCAAAATGTATAATGACATCAAACGCACTTTCTGGTGGAAGTCGATGAAGAGGGACATTTCCTTATATGTTAGCCGATGCCCTACTTGCTAGCTAGTCAAAAGTGACCAACAGAAATTGGCTGGATTATTACAACCGCTGGAAGTTCTGGGTTGGAAGTGGGAACATATTTCAATGGACCTCATCGATGGTCTGCCCAGGACCAGAAAAGGAAATGACAGTATTTGGGTGATCGTAGATCGCTTCACGAAGACCGCCCATTTCATACCTGTCAGATCAAATAGAACCGCTCAGAGTCTGGCGCGGATTTACTTCAGGGAAATAGTTAGACTACATGGAGTGCCGCTCAGCATTGTCAGTGATAGAGATACAATATTCACTAGCAAATTCTGGGAAGCATTTCAAGTCGAGCTGGGAACGAAGTTAAACTTGAGCACCACTTATCATCCTCAGACAGACGGTCAGACTGAGAGGGTGAATCGCATTTTAGAAGATCTATTGCGGGCTTGTGTTCTAGATTTCGGTGGATCATGGGAAGACCATCTGTATTTGGCTGAATTCTCTTATAACAACAGCTACCAAGCGAGTCTGACAATGTCGCCAATCGAAGCATTATACGGTAGACCGTGCCGATCTCCTGCTTGTTGGGTCGAACCCGGAAATAGACTTGTGTTGGGTCCAGATATGATCCGAGAAGCTGCCGACAAAGTCGATTTTATTAAGAAGCGATTACTCGCCGCTCAAAGCCGACAAAAGAGCTATGCGAATAGAAGAAGAAGAGATATATCCTTTGCTGTTGGTGACTATGTATATTTGAAAGTATCGCCGATGAGAGGAGTAATCCGGTTCGGTAAAACTGGAAAGTTGGCGCCCAAATTCATTGGTCCATTTCCTATTCTGGAACGAATCGGAACTCTCGCTTATAGGGTCAAACTGCCTGATTGGCTGCCTGGAGTTCATGATGTATTTCACATATCTCAACTTCGAAAGCACGTTCATGATCCAGACTTGATCGTGGAAGAAGCAGCTCAACATGACATTGAAATTACTCCAGAATTGGCTGTGAGAAGAGAGCCGCTAAAGATCATCGGCAAAGAAACCAAAGAGCTGAGGAACAAGAAGGTTCACTTAGTCAAAGTGCAATGGAGTGGAGATCCGCGAGATTGTACTTGGGAAACTGAGGAGAGCATTCAGAAAGCCTATCCTAGATGCCGAGTGGATATCTCTGATTGACTCCGGTGCAAGGTACATTTACCATACTTTGCATTACCATTTAATTCTCTACTCTGTTGTTATTTTCTTTCCATGGATGTGCACTTTTAAATTCTATGGTCTGAATGATTTTAAAAAAAAGTATAGGATGTTGATCAGTATATTTTTGAAAGTAGAAAACAATTAGATTGTTGGTTGTGTTGTGTGATTGTAGATTTATCAAACCACTTTCGACTTTGTTCCTTTTCGGGGACGAAAAGTTTTAAGTGGGGGAGATTGTAACGACCCAGAAAATCTGAACCAATTTAAAATTTTTAAATTTGCTAAAATAATGGATTTTAATTATTTAAAATAAATATTTTAAATAATGGCAATGAAAAGTGAGTTGAATCTACAATTGAAAACGAATATAATTAATTATAATTATAAACAAGGCCTGAAATGGCGCTGCAGTTTCAAAAATTGAATTTAAACTTTGTCGGACTGTACCGGGTGCAAAACAATCCGGATTTTAGTGAAACCAAAAATATTTAAATCTGTTAGTGAATACCTTTCTAATGAATCTGAAAAATTGAATTTTCATAGCGGAAAGCAAAAGTTATGGCCGAATGAATTTTCAGAACGGTCGCTATGGAATTTATATAGCCCGTGAAATTGGCCATTTTGCATACGACCTCGGAATTCGACGAAACCACTTTTGTTGGATCCGGGATGTGAAGTTATTGATAGGTTTCAAATTTCATAATTTTTGAAGCTAATATGTGAGCGTGGCAAAAGAAAATGTGTTTTGGTCAATTATAGTAAAATTGGATCGACCAAAAATGGGCCTTTTTGCAAACGGTCTCAGAATTCGACGAAACTAGTTTTGTTGGGACCGTATCGTCTAAACATAGCTAGATTTATTTTTCTGGAATTTTTCGAATCAGTTTGTGGCCCTGGCAAATTAAAATGTATGTTTAAATCAAATATTAAATGTTTTATATTTTAAATTGAAGAAAAAATGACTGTAACAGTCGAATTGGCTAACGAAACATATTCCATTGTGTCCGGAATGGGGGTAAGACGCTAGGGATGACAGTCGTTGGGTTTAATTTGGGGTTCGTTTAAGAAAACTCTAATTTTTGAAATAAATATATATCGGCGAATAGGAATTTTTCTTTCAATATTTATTTTAAAATAAAAAAAATCAAAAACCCTCGTTCCTTTTCGCCACTGACGGCGCCGCTTTCTCCCCACGTCCAAACCAAAATCCCGCCGCCTCAGCCATCTTCCACCGCCGCCACCACCTTGAATCGAGAGCCCCTTCCCTCCTCTTCAAATCCGACCAGGTCCCGCCACCTCCCATCGTGCCACCTGCGAGAACGAGCCCCGTGAAGTCAGCACCTTCACCGACATCGATCTCCCGCCTCCGACCACCGAACTGGCCATGCCTACCACCGATCTGAGCGCCGATCGTAGCTCTTCGACGCTGCAGCCCCCGATCGTCCTCTATCTTCACGAATTTCGCGATAATTCAAAACCTAGTTTTGAATCAAAAGGAAGGTATACGGCTGATTTTATTTAATTTGATTTTAACACCTTTAAACCGTTGCAAACCTTTGAAAAATCATATCTTTTTCGTTCGTTAACGAAATTCGATGAAACAGGAAACATCGTGACCGTGTGGACGCCTTCTACATTTTAGAAGAGACCGCATATTTTTCTGAGCCTTCTGCTATTTTGGTGGAGTGGAACCCAATGTGAGATTTCTGATTTAAAAACAATATGAAAAACGACGATGTATAAATTATATAGTCGATGTATGAGTTATATAAGCGTTGTACACCTCTTGTATAAGCGTTGTATAAGTCGTATGTTCGATGTATAAGTTGTATATGCGTTGTAAAAATTATATATGTGTTGAAATAAAAGTGAATTGCTATATATAAATATATATATATATATATATATACGCCCCTCGTCCACAAACCATGGACGATATTTATTGGTTGTGATTGTTATGAAAATTGATTGATAGCGAATGGTTGTTTGGGATTGTTTGTGGTTGATATTGATTGATTGTGGTTGAAAAATATCCGTTTATGGTTGAGAAATATTTGGTTGAAACCACATAGGATTTGTTTATGGAAATGAAATAAATATATACATGCCGCCTGCGTGCGAACTAGATGCATGATCCCCATTGTCAAAAACCGCGAGGTTTTAAGGTAGAGCGAGGAGCCGTACTAGGGACGGTCCCGGTTTTAACTACCCTGCCGTTATGCTGCCGAAATTTTGAATAATATTCATGTGTTTGAATTATTTTCATTTGCTAAAACTATATTTATTCATTGAATAGAAAACCTTCATGTGTTGAATCGATATTCATTCGTTGATTAGAAATTCATGTGTTGAATGGTATTCGCGTTTTAAATATAAAAATCACATTTTTATCTATATATAGAAACTACAGAAAACCTTCATGTGTTGAATCGATATTCATTCGTTCATTTGAAATTCATGTGTTGAATGGTATTCATATTTTGAAATAAATTGTTTGATAATAAAAATCACCTTTTATCGACTATATGAACTGTGTAAAATAATCTCGTTTTGAAAGAAATTGTTTTATGAGAAAAATCCTATTTTTATCACCGATATAAAGTATATAAAATAATAGTGTTTTGAAATGAATTGTTTTACAATAAATAAAAAAATCACATTTTTATTATATACATGAATCGTTGAAATGTGACGTGTTAAAAATAGCAACTCGTTCAAATAAATATATACGAGTTGAAATATTCATTAATTAGCTAATGATATGATTTTTGCCTATACATGTAACAGTAGAATGAATGGTGTTTTTAAACCAAATGGAATCAAATATGAAGTTGAATAGAAAATGATAAATGATAAGAACTGTGTATATGTACATGCATATTTATTGAACAGGTTATAGCAAAGGGGCTAGAGAAGAGGAATAAAATTTTGTGCCCGACAAATAGGTACACATTTACTGTTTTGTTTGGGTGATGATTTTATGAGCCTGTTGGCTAGCCGCTTGGCTTTTTCTTTTTCTTTTTGACATGAGACGCCCGTGTGGCTATTTGGGAATTTTCCCAGCCCCTCCCGTACAAAGGAGGTTATGGCGAAATTTTCCAAAATTTTAAGGCGTTAGTGAAATATTTGAAGTAAAAAAAAACGATATTGAAATGGTTGAATGAACTATATTTATATAAATATATAAATATAAATAAAATTAAAACGAAACGTGGCCGTGCTGTTCGCGTTTTGAAACCGTGATTTCAAACAACTAGTACGGGAAATCCGACCATTGGATTTTCCCGAAACCGCAACCGTCGGGTTCGCCTTGGAAATATCTTTCCGACGGCACCAACTTTGTAAAAATCCAACGGTTGGATTGTCTGGGATGTTTAATTCAAATCTGAAGAAAAACAGCGCTAGAAATGATTATATTTATATATATATATAAATATAATTTTATTCAATCGAATAACGATGCTGCAGTTCGTATTTTGAAATCGAAACTTCAAACGATTGTACCGGGAGATCCGACCGTCGGATTTTCCCGAAACTGGAACCGTTGGATTCGTTTTGAAAAGACCTTTCTAATGATATAAATTGTGTGAAGATCCAACGGTTACATTTTCAGATATGTGTAAATCAATTCTGAAGAAAAACAGCGCCACGGCCGCGTTATGGCCCGAAGCGTCGTTTTGAATAAATTGGCTAATTTAAAATAAATAAAAATAGCGATAAATCGTTATAAAATATCATAAACGATATGGAATAGAAATAAACTGAATTAGCTCGATTTATGTAGTATTTGATGGTTGAATGTGTTTGGTGTGAAAATTACATTAAAGAACAAAATTGTTGTTGTCGAATGATTTAACCATTAAAGTAAATTGATTTGAAATTCTAAATGTACGTGAATTATTTGAGAAGGCCGAGTTAATTCTCATTTCAAATAATTGACCGACGATTGAAAGTCGAAGATGAAGACGGTGGTCGAAGACCGGAGATCTTCACCTCGTTTGGATGGTAACCGAGGTCCTGATTGGGAGGCATCCCGAAATATGGATAATGAGTGGTGATCGTTCAGACGTACGTGGTGATCGATGGGTTTGCGAGGTATTTAGTGCCTCCAGTTTCGTTCAGACCCAGAACGGACTTGTAAATGGACTGTGTGTCTGACATTGGATTTTATTCTGTGTTGATTGATCCCTATTAAATATACATCTGTTTGGCGGCGGAGAATTTATTCTTTTGCTTAACGCCCTTCTCTGAGATGCACGAGCTCAGAGGTTGTATATCGATGGACATCAGTCGCATGGCATGAATTGCCGGTGTGGCATGCTAAGATGTAGTGATCAGGGCTTCTGTTGAAAAGCAAAGTCTTGTGGTGATGATCAAAGCACCGCCTGTGTGGCGTAGCTTTGTGTATAACGTAAATTCGCGAGCCTCACACCCCGGTATAAACCAGAAACGTGAGAAGGACCTCAGGGAGGGCATGCGTTTCTTTCTAGCTAGGGTGGTGTCAGTGACCTACCAGCCCTGACATTTATATACTTTTCACCTATGTGGTAGTTGCTATTGCGAGGCGCCTCGGTTTGATCGGACGATCCGGGTCCGATGGAGTCATTCGTTGGCTCGTTTACGCCCCGAAGGGCGGGGAAACGTATTGTTCAGGCATTTTAATCCACAACGGTGGACCGGCCCTGACGATCCAAGGGTCGATGCGCTCTGACCCTGTGGCTCGGGCTAGAGAGTCACGAAGTCGGTAAGGACTTTCTTTTGCCTTGGTTCATGACGGAAATCCAATTTCCAAATACGACATCGTGCGGTTTTGATTATATATATATATATATATATATATATATATATGGCGATATGATATATGGTAACCATGCCGCCTATGATTGATAGTTATGATTTGAAATAGTTTTTAAAACATATAAACACTAGCAATAATATCAAATGCCTTTGTTTTATTCGTATCAATCATATTTTGGCCATTATAAGGTAAAACTTTATCCTCCGGTTTGCGTTGCATTGTGTGATGGGAACTGAGTCTTATAATGGCTTCATTTTTATAAAAAGCATAGCGATGTTTAAAAGAAAGATTTGTTTTAAAGCACTGGCAATCCAACGGAATAAACCCATTCCACGAAAGTGGCGTGGTCCTGTGATTTGCCAAATTATATATGTGTTGAGTAGATTTCTCATACCAGTCCCATGACTGACTCGTAGTTTGTTTCACTTTCAAACTCGGGTGCCCCTTTTTCTACACGGGCAGCCTTGTTTTCAGGTTTTGCTGGTTATTTCTGGATAGCTGGAGCTGAAGATGGATTCTATTATTTATCTCTTTTTATGCTGTTCAGCTCCTATTGTACATATTATGTTTGTTTTCCGCTGTAGACATTTATGTATAGCTGAACTGTCCTTGTACTAAGTAAGATCCTGTATACTGTGTAACTCTGATGATTACTTTAATCCAGTATATTCTATTGTTCATTATCTGGTGTATTTATTTAATTTTGTTCTGCTATTCTCTGTTTCTGTGTTATATTCCAAAGATTACCCTTGTCTCCGTCAGCACGGGATTTGGGGTCGTCACAAAATTTCTCCTTTAAATTAATTAATAATATAATTAATTCAAATAACTTCATATAATTGTTTCTACGAAACAATTAATCGAATTCTTAACTATTGGGTTATTTTCTGCTCATCTGCTTACACTTTCTCTTAACATAAGCGTTTACTTTATCAAAACAATTTAATACTGACTTATAAACCTTTGAATAATAATAATAATAATACTTATTTTCTTTAAAAGTCACTCTATTCAAAATAATATATTTAAAACCTATTTTGGTTATAGACCAAATTTATAACTTCAATACTGTCAGTGCACTTAGCGATAAAAATCTATAATTGTATAATGATTGACTTCTAGACCGTGATGCCAACCAATATATTCACTGGTTAAAACAAATCACATGTTGAATTTTCAACTGTTATCGATCAAATAAATTGTCCAATCAAAACTAATTTCTTTTTCTGATAATAACAACCATCAGTCAGCAAACAGATGACACAAACAATTCAAACCATTTCAATCACGTTCATTTTAGAAATGTGAACAATCAAGGGGAAATTACCTTTATTGAATTAGAATAAGGGTTTGGTGACTTACTGGAATTAAATGTCAGTTTAATTCCAATGATTAAATCAAAAATAAATATCTATAACTAGCAGATGATCAACTACTAGAAATCAGAACACACAGAAATAAAACCTAATTTATATGAAATATAAACGGGAAGAACTGAGTGAGATTAACTCATCTTGATTGGTTTGGTCGTTCAGCGCTGGTTTTTAATTAAATTAAACAGCATTTAATTTAATTAAAAATTTTCCGTTCTTCCAGTCCTGACGGACACTGCTCCATCTCGATCCTCCTGTCTCTACGTTTTCAACGAAACTAGCGGTTCAAAAATCTGATAACGTATGTACGATATATGGTATTAAAATGGTTAGTATAATTAAAATAAATTAAACTAAAATTTTCAAAAATTAAATGGGCCTACCCAGGAAGACGTCGGCCCATGACCCTAGCCCGTTTCCCATCCACAAAAACCCTTTTCCACCGTATCCAACTCATTTTCTACAAACCCTCTAGAAAAAAATCCACCGCCTCCACTATAACTCTTCCATGGCCGAAACCGTTGCTCTTTCCCCTCTTTCCATTCTTCAGCACCGTCGAGATGAGCTGCAGCGCCACGCCACCCACCCTCTAATCTCTCTTCGCTCTTCTCCTCCAGCGATTCGCCAGAACCCCAAATCAGCCTCCTACAAATCCGACGGTCATCGCAACTCCCGATCAACCCTCCCCAGTCCTTCTATAGCATCTATAGACCATCAATAACCCAATTTGAAGTTCCCACTTGAAGGTTTCCCGAACCCTAAGCCTCGGTTCAACAAATACAGTAATAACCCGAAAAATGTGAACCAATTTAATTTTTTTAAAATTGGTTATTGTCAAAGAATTTGAACAATTGAAATAGCATATTTCAAAAAAATAATGAATTGGGAATAGTGAGGCAGTTTGAAAATTTGAATACAAACTTTGTCTAACTGTACCGGGTGGAAATATAACAGATTTTATCGAAACTGAAAATATTTAAATCTGTTTATGAATACCTTTCTAATGAATCTGAAAAATCGAAGTTTCATAACAGGAATCAAAAATTATGGCCAAATGAATTTTCAGAAAGGTCGCTATATAGAATATATAGCCCTTGAAAATAGATATTTTGCATACGACCTCGAAATTCGACGAAACCCCTTTTGTTGGATCCGGGATGTCAAACTATTGCTAGGTTTCAAATTTCATAATTTTTGAAGCTAGTATGTAAGCGGGGCAAAAGAAAATGTGATTGGTCAATTTCTGTTAAAATGGATCGATCTGAAAATGGACATTTTGCATATTAGCTTAGAATTCGACGAAACTGGTTTTGTTGGGACCGTATCGTCAAAACAAAGCTAGATTTATTTTTCTGGAATTTTTCGATTCAGTTTGTGGCCCTGGCAAATTGAAATGTACGTTCAAATTGAATATAAAATGTTTTATACTTTAATTTGAAAAATAACTGACTGTAACAGTCGAATTGGCCAACGAAACATATTCCATTGTGTCCGGAATGAGGGTATTTAGCTAGGGGCGACAGTCGTTGGGTTGAAATTGGTGTACGTTGGCTAGAAAGGATATTATTGGAATTTAAAAATATAATATATTAGAAAATATCTACCATTTTCTCTCACATCAAAAATCTGGTCAACCCCTCAGAAACGAATGACGATAATCGTTCAAACCTTTCCACCTCGATCGCCGCCGCCACAGTCAATTTCGCCGCCGCCTCCAGTTGACAATTCCGATCGCCTTCCTCCCCTCTTCAAATCAAACCCAGCCTCGTCAGAAACCATCACCGATCGACGTCGAATTTCGTCAAGGAAGTTCACATCTTTCCGCCGCCGCCGATCATTGCTGGAGCCACTTGAGTTCGCTGCCACCACCGTCGATAGGAAGCCTGTTCGTAGCTCTTCGACATCGTATGGTCTGATCGAGACGAAACAACACGGATTATTCGAGAATAAAAAACCTAGTTTTGAAGGTTTGCAAAAACATCTAGTTTGAAATTTCTAAATTGAAAATAACACTTTTAAGTGTTGCAAAGCTTTGAAAAATCATATCTTTTTAGTGTGTTAACGAAATTCGATGAAACAGGAAACATCGGGACCGCAGGGAGGCTCTCTACCATCTAGCAGAATCCGCGGATTTTTCTGATCTTCCTACGATTTTTAGCACTTCAAAAACCAATGTGAGGAATCTAAACTAAATTGTGTGAATGGAATCAT
Source organism: Allium sativum (assembly GCA_030737875.1). Lineage (NCBI taxonomy): Eukaryota > Viridiplantae > Streptophyta > Magnoliopsida > Asparagales > Amaryllidaceae > Allium > Allium sativum. The sequence goes on along the minus strand of CM060926.1, from coordinate 920,594,412 downwards.
GTTGTATAAATTATATAAGCGAAGTGTAAATTATATACGCATTGTATACCTCATATACATGTGTTGTATAAGTTATATTAGCGATGTATAATTTATACAAGCATTGTATGAAACATATATGCTTTGAATTGTGATGAAATGCAAGTGAATTATAGAAATAATATATATATATATATACTCCCCTCGTCCACAGACCATGGACGATATTTATTGCTTGTGATTGGCGTGATATTATATGGTAGGACGAATGGTTGGAAATAATTGTTTGTGGTTGATATTGTGGTTGAAAAATACATTTGTGGTTGAAAAATACCCTCTTGTGGTTGAAACAAATTAGAATAGGATTTTGGAAATGAAAATAAAACATGTCGCCTGCGTGCGAACTAGATGCATGATCCCCATTGTCAAAAAAAAACAGCGAGGTTTTAAGGTAGAGCGAGGAGCCGTACTAGGGACGGTCCCGGTTTTAACTACCCTGCTGTTATGCTGCCGAAATTTTCTGAAATATTCATGTGTTAGAATAATTTTCATTTGTTGAAATTAATTACATATGTTGAAACCAATATTCATGTGTTGAATTGAAATTCATTCGTTGAATTGAAATTCATGTGTTGAATATTATTCGAATTTTAAACAAATAGATTTAGCGGTAAAAATCACATTTTTATATATATATAAACTACAGAGAATATTCATGTGTTGAATTGAAATTCATTCATTGAATTGAAATTCATGTGTTGAATATTATTCGAATTTTAAACAAATGGATTTAGCGATAAAAAACACATTTTTATATATATACAAACTATAGAGAATATTCATGTGTTGAATTGAAATTCATTCGTTGAATTGGAATTCTTGTGTTGAATATTATTCGAATTTTAAACAAATAGATTTAGCGATAAAAATCACATTTTTATATATATACAAACTATAGAGAATATTCAGGTGTTGAATTGAAATTCATTCGTTGAATTGAAATTCATGTGTTGAATATTATTCAAATTTTAAACAAATAGATCTACTAATAAAAATCACATTTATATATATATACAACTATAGAGAATATTCATGTGTTGAATTGAAATTCGTTCGTCGAGTTGAAATTCATGTGTTGAATATTATTCGAATTTTAAACAAATAGATCTAATGATAAAAATCACATTTATATATATATACAACTATAGAGAATATTCATGTGTTGAATTGAAATTCGTTCGTCAAGTTGGAATTCATGTGTTGAATATTATTCGAATTTTAAACAAATAGCTTTAACGATAAAAATCACATTTTTATATATATACGAACTATGGAGAATATTCATGTCTTGAATTGAAATTCATTCGTTGAATTGAAATTCATGTGTTGAATGTTATCGTATTTTAAAATAAAACGAATAGACAATAAAAACTACATTTTTATTGTGAATATGAAGTGTTAAAAACATCCACGTGTTGAATAAATATTTTTGATGATAAAAATATTTCTTTTATCATGTATACGCTTTGATAAAAATACACACATGTTGAAATAAATATTAGTTCGTTAGAAATGTTATTATTAGCTTTGTTCTGCATATATATACATGTGTCGAACAGGAAAATGGATTAGCTGTAGAGTAAAGAAATTATTTGCGTGCCCGACAAATAGGTAAGCCTTGATGAGTTGGCTGCGCAATTTTATTTTTATATCAACTCCTGTGAATGCCATTGGATGCGGAGTGCTGGTTATTCTGTGTGAAATAATAAACATCGCCATAGGATAGTAACAATTAATTTTGAACTACACTACATGGCATACTCCTTGACGATAGGCATACTTCATCATATTCCACATAAGCAATTGGAGCTTGTGTGACGAGGTGGAAGATTTACTATACGAGTGAGAGGCTTGTATGGCGATGATTATATACTACAGGTTGAACTAATGACTGATATGTACTATATAAAATATAACGATAAATTGCCGGATTAATAAAAAAAACCCCACACGGGTCTGGAGTTGACAATAATCACGTCTCTCTAGTCATTAGATACGGCACATGGACTATTTATTCCCACACGGGACGAGGTGACGAGGATTTATCCTCTGGAGTAATTAAAAATACACGCTCCCTCAGGCTTGACAGGGTGACGAGAATTTATTCTCTGGAGTTATTATCTATACACGCTCCCCTGTAAACACCAGAATATATCAATATAAATATGTGTATGCTTTATAGTATTTATTGGGTACCTAACACGGCCCAATAAATTTCCAAACCCCTTCCCGTACAAAGGAGGTTATGGCAAAAAATTTCAAAATATTAAGGCGTTAGTGAAATATTTGAAGTGAAAACGATGTTGAAATAAGTGAAAACGATGTCGAAATAAATGAATGAACTATATTTGAAATAAAAGAATGAACTATATTTATATATATAAATATAAATAGAATTGAAAGGAATCGAAGCCGTGTAGTTCGTGTTTTGGAATCGTAATTTGAAACGACTAGTACGAGAAATCCGACCATCGGATTTTCCTGAAACCACAACCGCTGGGTTCGCCTTGGAAATATCTTTCCAACGGCACTAACCTTGTAAAAATCCAACGGTTGGATTGTCTGTAATGTTTAATTCAAATCTGAAGAAAAACAACGTCAGAATCGTTCATATTTATATATAAATATAAACATAATTAAATTAAATCGAATAACGACGCTGCAGTTCGAATTTTGAAACCGTAACTTCAAACGACTAGTGTGGAAGATCCAACCGTCGGATTTTCACGAAACTGGAACCGTGGGGTTCGCTTTGGGAATATCTTCCAACTGATATAGGCTTTGTAGAAATCCAACAGTTAGATTTTCCGATATGTATAAAACAAATTAGGGGAAAAACAACGCCAGTGCCACGGCACGACCTGAAACGTCGTTTAATTAAATATGGCCATTTTTAAATAAATAAAAATGGCGAAAAATCGTTATAAAATATTATAAGCAACATAGATTGGAAATAAACCAATTTGGCTTGATTTGTTTGATATTTGATGGTTGTATGTGTTTGACACGAAAATAACACTAAAGAACTGAAATATGAATGTCGAATAATATAACCATGGAAAGAATTGATTTGAATTCGAATTACGTGAATTATTTGAAAAGGCCGAGCTAACCCTCATTTCAAATAATTGATCGAACAATTCGAATTGGAAAATACAAAGACGATTCAAGACCGACGATCTTCGTATCGGTTGGATGGGGGCTGCTGAGGTTCCTAATTGGAGTAGCTACCATGAAGGAACGGAAGTAGTAGCCATCTGAACATATGTGTTGATTGTACGGATATACGAGGAATGTAACAACCCGAATTTTAACAACATGTGAAAACAAGAAATCAAGGTATAATTAAAAATGAAATAAAATATATAAAAATATGTTTAGATAGGTAAATAATGGTGATGCATAAGAAGAATTAATTAATATTTGGAAGAGAAGAAAAATTAGTTCGGTAACGGTGTGTGTAACGGAAAAGATAGTAAAATAAGGTTAATTAATTTAAGAATCAGGAATTAGGTAAAATGGACTTCACCATTGCGTTCCTCTCGAAAAAATACGCGAAATAGAGTCCGAATTTTTAAAAATCGGAGTCTGTATGACCAAGATATAGCCAAAACAAGTTTCAGCAGACTTTCCGGCAGACAGAACCGAGTCGACCCTGGAGTCGACCCTAGAGTCGACCTCCCCAGGCCAGGTCGACCCAAGAGTCGACCCTAGAGTCGACCCCCCTGTACAGGTCGACCTGGTCGGCCTGGTTTGGCCCAGAACCCATTTTTGAAGCCCGATATGTGTTTTGATGGTCCGGATTGACTCTGGGGTTGATCTAATGGCCTAAATGAGTTGCCTACAACTATTTAAAGACCCTAAGACCTAGCCTAAATCATACTATTTCATTTTAGCACTCATGCAGCCGCCATTAAACCTAGAACTCTAAATTAAAAATACAAAGAACAAAATTAAAGAAGACGAAGGATGATTCTTGAAGGCTACAACTAGAAGCTACAACAACTACGACGCTTTAGACAACGGATTTGGGGCTATTTGATTTAAAGTTTTGATTTGGATTGCTTGCTTCATATTGTAAGTTCTATGTCACTTTTTAGGAAAAAACGCTGAAATAACATGGACATGCTATGAATTGAAACCGGATTTAGGAACTACTATTAATCCATGTTTATATTGTTTAACTTTGAATCATAATTTGGGAATATTGCTATGTTAATGTTGCAAGTTAAACTTATCATGATTTTGATGTTGTTACGAATCACTTGGGCTTAATTGTATGGCAAGTTGGACTAATACATGTCCATGGAATCACTATGTTTATTGAAATCTTTATGTTGATTAAACCATGCCTATTATGCTAATTAAACAATGTCTATGTTGTTAATGAAACTATGCCTGTGATGTTAATATACCTATCATGTTAATGACAAATTGGGAATCGCTAGGTTATGATGAAAAGTTGGAATCATTATGTTTATAATGCTAGATGAGAATCATTATGTTAGAAATGCTAAATTGGAATCCACTATGCCTATTAGAATTACCCTGCCTTTAATGTTTCATATTTGTAATAAAATTATTATTATGCCCGCAATGATTATTATGCCTATGATGTAAAGTTGAAATCATCATGTTAAACTAAGTTGGAAACATTACTATGCCAAGTTATCATCATGCTAGTATTGAAACCATGTGATATGTTATAACCTGTTTATTATGCAAGTGATGTTGGAATTGTCACATATGCCTATCACATGTTTGGTGTTATTCCCCTTTATCTCTTGAATTGTTTATGCTTGCGAACGAAGTACGTTTATATACGTTGGGGATACGATTGGGTAGAATAGGCAAAACTTGAATTGATTATAATCATTAACCATGAAATTTGGCATAAGTAGAACATGAAATATGGCACGAAAACTCGACTTGAACATGCCATAACTTGACTTGAAACATGCCTTAGTTGGGCACGAAATTGACATATGAACATGCTATGAAAATAGCACGAATCTGATAAGAACATGGGCATGACTTTAGAAAACAAGAAAGTGGCCAACTCGAGGTTGGGTTGAGTTTGTAGTGTAAACCTGCCCGGAACCGCCCGGCAAATCCAGTTGCTACAAACAATAGGATCCATTGTGGGTAGTTGGTCACATCGCGCTTGAAACCAGAGGTTGGGTTGAGTTCGTAGCGTAAACCTGCCCGGAACCGCCCGGCAAATCCAGTGGCTACGAACAATAGGATCCAATGTGAGTGGTTCGGTGCATTAACGAATCAATTAATGCCAATTAGGGTTAAGTCATGAACATAAAAAGACAACTTAACCAACTTGAACACGATTTGTAGGGCTAAGTCATGAACTTGAAATGACAACACTTAGCCAAATTGACATGACACGTAGGCGGGTTAAGACACGAATTTAAATGACATACTTAACCATCTTGACACGACTAGACTGGAAAAAGATTAAGTCACGAATTACATGACTTAATCGGTTAGGCGGGTTAGGTCACGAATTACATGACCTAATCAGTTAGGCGAAACCCTAGACACGACCCTTTTCAGCAGTAACCCTCTAGATGTATCAAGGTACCCTGGGGCTAGGCCGGGTGGGGCACGATTACTGGGCTGATTGTAAGAGGTGAACGACGGCAGTGGGGTACGCCAGTGTAGGTTCGGTGGGCTACGGTCGTGCACGTATTCCGGGGCAGACACTGGGTATCCGTAGATTTATCTGTGCATCTTGAATCGTGTCAGGGGTTGACACCCTAGGGCTAATACACCCGAAGGTGGACCCCGCACAGGTGACTACATTCGTGATTAGCCGTATGACACGGACACTTGACGAGCTAGAACTTGTAGGGAGCCGATCGACTAGATAATCGCTCCGTAGGACCCAGTACTTGGGTCAGACCCTGTTTCAGGGTCATTTCATGATATTGGGCCGTGGGATTTATTTCATGATTAACTTGTGACATGGACTTAGTATACTAGTATAGTCGATGCAACGAATCTTGAACATGTGATGCTTTATTTGACTTGTCTTGACTTATTGAACATGTGATGCTTTATTTGACTTGTCTTGACTTATCATGATCACCTTATTTATCTTGCTCACCTTGACACCATTCTTAAGTTTAGTTCCAGTCCATACATGACCTGTTGTTTTAACCGTTTTTACACTGAAAGTCACTAGGACTTACTCAGTCTTTATGACGGACCCTTTTTCCTTTCGCCTCTTTTTCTTTCGTTCCCCCCCAGGTTCTCAGGGAGGAAACACTAGCTCTTAGCTTGGATATCACTGATATCACTTGCTTTGGCTCAGCATGTACGGTTTGCTATGGCTGCTTCATTTCACTGCACTTGGGGAGTAAGCTGTTTTTCTGTTTTTAAGTTATTGCTTCTTTGGCTATTATTACAAGACAGTTGTAATGAAGTTATTTGAAATGTTTGTAAAAGACATGGTTTATTTTGGAATGAAATGAAGTTCTGTTTTGCTCATAAATTCTTCCGCTGTTTACTTAATTATTTATTTATGTTCTGTCTTGTGATAATTCTGTGATGTTATCTCGATAATACCTCCCCAAAACTAGTGCATTCCCTTTGTGAGTGACCCTAGCGGAGGTGGGGTGTTACACTTGGTATCAGAGCAGAAGATTACCAAGACTTGGCAAAAGTTTTGAAAACCTTCTGAAACTATTTTCAAAACCATCTACAAAGAAGCATTTTCAAAGAAAAGTTTTTAAAGGCTATTCCCCAAAATCCATTAGCACTATCCTTTGTTTCCTTGTTTGAATCTCTTTCCCTTTCTTTTCTCCATCTGTAGTCGCAGTAGCTTTACCTGCGGCTAATCTTCTTTCTAGCTTCGTAGAGGGTTTTCCCGTACGATGGAGATAGTTTTCGTGAGGCTTGTTAACATGTTATATAGGATAGGTATGAGTGATAAGAATGAAGATTAGGCGGATGAGTCTTCCGAAGTGGTTGAGCCAAGCATCCTTGAAGGCGTAAAAGTGGAAACATTGAGGCGAGTTCTGATTCGTGTCTTAGGAACGGAGATCTAGGAGCTAAGGAATCAAGAAGTCAAGCTAGTTAAAATACAGTGGAGTGAAGCCCTAGAAGACGCAACTTGGGAAATTGAAGAAAAGATACGCGCGCTATACCCATTTCTTTTTGAGGGTACATTCTTGATCTATTTTCCTATAAGTTTACATACATTTCTTTTGCTATCCATGTTTGTCTTGTTATCTCCTCGATCCTATCTTGAGAACCATAGGTAGAATCTTTTTGGATGTAAACATGTAATTGAAACATGTTATGATTGCGAAATGGTTGCAAGTGGTCGCAAGTGGTTGCTCGTGGATGCATGAATACACATTAGGCACTAGATCGGCTCAGTCATAGTTTCATACTTGCATATGCATGAGTGATTATTTTGGAAACTTGGTTGTGCTATCATTTGGTTGTTGCATATGATTGAATGTTTGTGCACTCATGTAGAAATCATGAATTATAATAGGAAAATTTTGCATACATATTGGATTCATTTCACTAAACATATTTTGCATTTAGAAAATCAATCAGGCCTGATCATTTGCATTAGATAAGGAACATATACACACACTTTCTGCATATGTTCATACAACATTAGAAATCTTTTAAGGACAATGATTTCTAATGGATGATGTTTTGAGTAGATGGATGATGGATGGTAGGACACATTCTTCTTAACTTGAAGATTTCGGGGACGAAATCCTTTAAGGAGGGGAGAATGTAACAACCCGAATTTTAACAACATGTGAAAACAAGAAATCAAGGTATAATTAAAAATGAAATAAAATATATAAAAATATGCTTAGATAGGTAAATAATGATGATGCATAAGAAGAATTAATTAATATTTGGAAGAGAAGAAAAATTAGTTCGGTAACGGTGTGTGTAACAGAAAAGATAGTAAAATAAGGATAATTAATTTAAGAATCAGGAATTAGGTAAAATGGACTTCACCATTGCGTTCCTCTCGAAAAAATACGCGAAATAGAGTCCGAGTTTTCGAAAATCGGAGTCCATATGACCAAGATATGGCCAAAACAAGTTTCAGCAGACTTTCTGGCAGACAGAACCGAGTCGACCCTAGAGTCGACCTCCCCAGGCCAGGTCGACCCTAGAGTCGACCCCCCCGTACAGGTCGGCCTGGTTTGGCCCAGAACCCATTTTTGAAGCCCGGTATGTGTTTTGATGGTCCGGATTGACTCTGGGGTTGATCTAATGGCCTAAATGAGTTACCGACAACTATTTAAAGACCCTAAGACCTAGCCTAAATCATACTATTTCATTTTAGCACTCATGCAGCCGCCATTAAACCTAGAACTCTAAATTAAAAATACAAAGAACAAAATTAAAGAAGACGAAGGATGATTCTTGAAGGCTACAACTAGAAGCTACAACAACTACGACACTTTAGACAACAGATTTGGGGCTATTTGATTTAAAGTTTTGATTTGGATTGCTTGCTTCATATTGTAAGTTCTATGTCACTTTTTAGGCAAAAACGCTGAAATAACATGGACATGCTATGAATTGAAACCGGATTTAGGAACTATTATTAATCCATGTTTATATTGTTTAACTTTGAATCATAATTTGGGAATATTGCTATGTTAATGTTGCAAGTTAAACTTATCATGATTTTGATGTTGTTACGAATCACTTGGGCTTAATTGTATGGCAAGTTGGACTAATACATGTCCATGGAATCACTATGTTTATTGAAATCTTTATGTTGATTAAACCATGCCTATGATGCTAATTAAACCATGTCTATGATGTTAATGAAACTATGCCTGTGATGTTAATATACCTATCATGTTAATGACAAATTGGGAATCGCTAGGTTATGATGAAAAGTTGGAATCATTATGTTTATAATGCTAGATGAGAATCATTATGTTAGAAATGCTAAATTGGAATCCACTATGCCTATTAGAATTACCATGCCTTTAATGTTTCATGTTTGTAATAAAATTATTATTATGCCCGCAATGATTATTATGCCTATGATGTAAAGTTGAAATCATCATGTTAAACTAAGTTGGAAACATTACTATGCCAAGTTATCATCATGATAGTATTGAAACCATGTGATATGTTATAACCTGTTTATTATGCAAGTGATGTTGGAATTGTCACATATGCCTATCACATGTTTGGTGTTATTCCCCTTTATCTCTTGAATTATTTATGCTTCCGAACGAAGTACGTTTATATACGTTGGGGATACGATTGGGTAGAATAGGCAAAACTTGAATTGATTATAATCATTAACCGTGAAATTTGGCATAAGTAGAACATGAAATATGGCACGAAAACTCGACTTGAACATGCCATAACTTGACTTGAAACATGCCTTAGTTGGGCACGAAATTGACATATGAACATGCTATGAAAATAGCACGAATCTGATAAGAACATGGGCATGATTTTAGAAAACAAGAAAGTGGCCAACTCGAAGTTGGGTTGAGTTTGTAGTGTAAACCTGCCCGGAACCGCCCGGCAAATCCAGTTGCTACAAACAATAGGATCCAATGTGGGTAGTTGGTCACATCGCGCTTGAAACCCGAGGTTGGGTTGAGTTCGTAGCGTAAACCTGCCCGGAACAGCCCGGCAAATCCAGTGGCTACGAACAATAGGATCCAATGTGAGTGGTTCGGTGCATTAACGAATCAATTAATGCCAATTAGGGTTAAGTCATGAACATAAAAAGACAACTTAACCAACTTGAACACGATTTGTAGGGCTAAGTCATGAACTTGAAACGACAACACTTAGCCAACTTGACATGACACGTAGGCGGGTTAAGTCACGAATTTAAATGACATACTTAACCATCTTGACGCGACAAGGCTGGAAAAAGATTAAGTCACGAATTACATGACTTAATCGGTTAGGCGGGTTAGGTCACGAATTACATGACCTAATCAGTTAGGCGAAACCCTAGACACGACCCTTTTCAGCAGTAACCCTCTAGATGTATCAAGGTACCCTGGGGCTAGGCCGGGTGGGGCACGATTACTGGGCTGATTGTAAGAGGTGAACGACGGCAGTGGGGTACGCCAGTATAGGTTCGATGGGCAACGGTCGTGCACGTATTCCGGGGCAGACACTGGGTATCCGTAGATTTATCTATGCATCTTGAATCGTGTCAGGGGTTGACACCCTAGGGCTGATACACCCGAAGGTGGACCCAGCACAGGTGACTACATTCGTGATTAGCCGTATGACACAGACACTTGACGAGCTAGAACTTGTAGGGAGCCGATCGACTAGATAATCGCTCCGTAGGACCCCGTACTTGGGTCAGACACCGTTTCAGGGTCATTTCATGATATTGGGACGTGGGATTTATTTCATGATTAACTTGTGACATGGACTTAGTATACTAGTATAGTCGATGCAACGAATCTTGAACTGGTGATGCTTTATTTGACTTGTCTTGACTTATCATGATCACCTTAGTTATCTTGCTCACCTTGACACCATTCTTAAGTTTAGTTCCAGTCCATACATGACCTGTTGTTTTAACCGTTTTTACACTGAAAGTCACTAGGACTTACTCAGTCTTTATGACTGACCCTTTTTCCTTTCGCCTCTTTTTCTTTCGTTGCCCCCCCAGGTTCACAGGGAGGAAACACTAGCTCTTAGATTGGATATCACTTGCATTGGCTCAGCATGTACGGTTTGCTATGGCTGCTTCATTTTACTGCACTTGGGGAATAAGCTGTTTTTCTGTTTTTAAGTTATTGCTTCTTTGGCTATTATTACAAGACAGTTGTAATGAAGTTATTTGAAATGTTTGTAAAAGCATGGTTTATTTTGGAATGAAATGAAGTTCTGTTTTGCTCATAAATTCTTCCGCTGTTTACTTAATTATTTATTTATGTTCTGTCTTGTTATAATTCTGTGATGTTATCTCGATAATACCTCTCCAAAACTAGTTCATTCCCTTTGTGAGTGACCCTAGCGGAGGTGGGGTGTTACATTGAATTTGACGCCTCCGGTTTCGTTCAGACCCAGAACAGACTTGTAAATGGACTGTGTGTCTGACATTGGATTTTGTTCTATACTGATTGATCTCTGTTAAATATATATCTGTTTGGCGGCGGAGAATTTATTCTTTGGCTTAACGCCCTTCTCTGAGACGTACGAGCTCAGAGGTTGTATATTGATCGAAATCAGTCGTATGGAGTGGATTTCCTATGTGGCATGCCAAGATGCGGTGATCAAGGCTTCCGTTGCAAAGCAAAGTCTTGTATTTGATGATCAAAGCATGGCCTACATAGCCTGGCTTTGTGTATAGCGTGGATTCGCGAGCCTCACACCTCGGTATGAGTTAAAAACGGAATACGGACCGCTGGGAGAGCACGACGTTTCTTTCTAGCTATGGTGGTGTCAGTGACCTACCAGCCCTGACATTTATATCTACTTTTCACCTTTGTGGTTGTTGGAATGCGAGGCGCCTCGATTATAGGTCTGTAAGGACCGGGAAACGTGTGTTCAGGAATAACTAATCCTTAAACGCAAGAGAGGACCGGCCCAGCCGATCCAGGGGTTACCCAGAGTGTGTAGTCCGGAGGCATTTGCTAGAATATCTCGAAGCGGAGAGGAGCTTGCCCCTTGCCTCGACTCATGACGGAAATCCAATTTCCAATACGAGATAACGGATTCGATTGTAACTTATGTATGGCGACATAGTGGCATGGGATGCTCATGCCGCCTAAGATTGATATTTATGATGCTATTCGTTTTTGAAACATATATGCACTAGTAATAATATCAAATGATTTTGCTTTACACGTATCAAGCATATTTGGCCATTATAAGGTAAAACTCTATCCTCCAGCTTGCGTTGCATTGTATGATGGGACTTGAGTCTTATAATGGCTTCGTTCTTTTTAAAAGCATTGCGTTGTTTTTAAAGAATTTACTTTGTTTTAAATTCACCAGCAATCACTGGAGTAAACCCGTTCCGCGAAAGTGGCGTGGTCCTATGATTTGCTTATTACTGTTGTTTAAACTGTTAAATAGATTTCTCATACCAGTCCCCATGACTGACTCGTTGTTTGTTTCACTTTGCAAACGCGGGTGCCCTTATTTTCACACGGGCAGCCTAGTTCACAGGTGACAGTTTGTTTTTGGCTCAGCACCGTAGTATGGAGTGCATTTTGGCTCATGGCGAGGCTGTCTTCACCGAGATGACTTTGACATTTTCCGCCATTATTGTATCTATATTATGATTCCGCCACAGGAAATGCAGACTGTTTTACTTCCAGTACCTATTATCGTATGTATGTGTACCGCCACAGGCGATGTAGACTGATACCCTTATTATGTCTCACTGCATGTATATATTCCGCCACTGGCGATGGTGACTGATCATTTCCCTTTTATTTTTACTAAGTTATATCCTACGTTGTGCTATTCTGATGTTGTTACATGTTATGAATCCGCTGTCATATCCATGTAAAATTATTCTATTATCTGTTCTCTGCTATGATGATTGATGTGTTATATTCCAATGATTATCCTTAATACCATCACACGGATTTTGGGATCGTCACAGTTGGTATCAGAGCTTTGGTTAACCTTAGTTCCTGAGTCTAACACATTGAACACCTCGTCAGAATAGAATCAGTAGTGTTCTAAGGCGGGTAGCTCATTAGAGATAAGATTAGCGATGTCCTAGAATGAGCTAACCAGATTAGCAAAACAATTTGATCAGTACATCATTACCTTTCCTTATGTTCCCCTGCTTTATCATTTATGAAAGTTATCAATTCTGTGAGCTTGACTCTTTTCTTGCTTATACAGTACTCTAACTGATGGCTACACGACCAGCAGCAGCCAGAGGTGGCCGTGGAGGCCGAGCAGGCATAGCAGGAGGACGGGGGAATATCCCCGTAGTTGAGGAGGGCCCTATTATACAGCCATCAGCACCCCAGGACTTTGAGCTAGACAGAGTAGCGAAGAGATATAAGAACCTGGGGGGAAAACCCTTTTCTGGCCTTGGTACAGTGGCAGAGGCTATTGCTTGGTTGAAGACATGTGAAAAGATTTTTGAAGGCATGGGATTGGGGACCAACAACAAAGCACGTCTAGGTATTTGGCTCTTACAGGAAGAAGCAGATTTGTGGTGGGATGCCATCACCTCAGAAGATATGGCAGGTACTGTTAGGACCTGGGAGCAATTCAAGACCATGTTCAACGAGAAGTTTGTACCTGAGCAGGCCTTAGAGAGGATGCGAGAGCAGTTTGCTAATCTCCAGCAGGGAGATCTCTCTATCCAAGATTACCTCAATAAATTCACTCAGCTGTCGCGCTATGCTCCAGAGCTTATTATGACAAACAAAGCTAAGAACAAGAGGTTTATATTTGGGTTACGGTGCAAGTACCATGACAGGGCCATGAGCAACATCAAACTCCCATTCTCAGAATTAGTAGAAATGGCCTGCAATTATGAAGATATGGATGAAACACACTCCAACCAAGACCGCGCCAAAAGCCAAGCTGGAAATAAGCGCAAAGCTTCAGCAGATCAGCCAGAGTCCAGCATTTTAGCGGCCGCTACTCAGAAATCTGGAAAGATACCGAAAGGGAGCTGCTACAACTGCGGGAAGACAGGACATTTTTCTAATGTGTGCAAAGCCCCGAGGAAGCTAAAGGCAAATCCAGACCATAGCTCAGCCGAATGCTACAACTTCCATAAGAAAGGGCACTATAGCAGGAATTGTCCTGTGAAGCAGAATGCACAAGTGGCTCATGTGTATGACGGGGAGACCCCGCCAGCTATCACCGATGGATCACGTAAACCCGACGTCTTGGGAGGTACCCTTACCATTAAAAATATTCCTGTTTCAGTACTTTTTGATACCGGTGCATCATGTAGCTTCATTTCTGGTAGCACTGTTCATAAGTTAAAATTGAAACAAAGAAAGCTTAAAGAACCAATAAAAGTTCAAAACCCGATAGGAGGTTCTGTTAGTCTCAGTGCATATTGTAAAGTAACTATTTCCTTTTCTCCATACCGATTTCCTTTTAAAGTGATTGTCATGGACCTTTCCGAAATTGATATAATACTGGGGCTAGACTGGTTGACAAAATATAAGGCCGAAGTTAGATGTGCCGAAAGAATCGTGAAAGTTAAAACAAAATTTGGGCATATCACTATACCATGTCTCGGTTCAGAAATTAATAGAAAAGAATTTTGGTCTTCTTTAGAAGTTACTCCCCCTTCATTAGAAAAGATACCGGTCGTTAAAAACTATGCGGATGTGTTAGAAGAAGTAGAAAACTTACCGCCGCAAAGAGAAATTGAATTTAGAATAGATCTAATTCCTAACGCCCGAAGAGTAGTACACCCAATTTGAAGAATGGCCCCGAAAGAAAAAGAAGAGTTAGGTAGCCAAACCCGAGAATTGCTTTGGAAAGGTCTGATCAGACTGAGCTTCTCAGCTTGGGGAGCAGCAGTAGTATTTGTCCCGAAATCAGACGATACTCTAAGACTTTGTGTTGATTACCGAGATCTCAATAAGCAGACACTGAAAAACAAATATCCCTTGCCACGTATAGACGATCTGTTAGATCAATTAAATGGGGCAACGGTATTCTCTAGAATGGACCTAGCTACAGGTTTCCACCAATTACGTATAGCCGAAGACTGTGTACCTTTGATAGCCTTTAGGGGTCCCGATTTATTCTACGAATGGTTAGTAATGCCATTCGTCTTGTGTAACGCTCCGGCATACTTCGTCGATCTTATGAACAGATTGTTTCGTGGTGTATTGAATAAATTTGTTCTAGGCTTCATCGATGACATTTTAATCTACTCCAAGTCGGAAGGCGAGCATGCAAATCATTTAGAACAAGTGTTGATAATTCTAAGGAGAAATGTTTTGAAGGCTAAATTTTCTAAGTGTGTCTTCTGGCAGGATGAAGTTAAGTTCCTAGGCCATGTCGTATCAAAGGATGGGATTGCTGTAGATCCAAGCAAAATTACAGCGACTTAGAACTGGAAACAACCTACTACCCCCACGGAGGTTCGAAGTTTCCTTGGATTAGCTAGTTACTATCGGAAATTCATTCAGGATTTTTCAAAGATATCTGGTGTATTGACAAAGCTTACAAAGAAGCATGAGAAATTCAAATGGACTCCCGAATGTGAAGAAGCTTTCCAGGAGCTGAAACAGAAATTGACAACTGCTCCAGTATTGACTATTATAGAAGGCAACCAAGACTTGACTGTATGGACAGACGCTTCTATTAGAGGTCTTGGCGCAGTATTAATGCAAAAAGGCCAAGTGGTCGCTTATGCCAGCCGTCAGCTGAAGCCGCATGAAAGAAACTATGCAACTCATGATCTTGAGTTATTAGCTATCGTGTTTGCTTTGAGAATCTGGAGGCATTATTTATTGGGTGAGAAGTTCGAACTATTTACTGATCATAAATCATTGAAATATCTATTCACTCAGAAAGATTTAAACTTGAGACAACAGCGTTGGTTAGAATTCCTTGCAGCATACGATTTTGAGATCCTATACACTCCGGGGAAAGCTAATGTTGTCGCAGATGCGCTCAGTAGAAAGAATGAAATCATTGCCAGTTTTATCATTACTTCTTCCTTAGAAGATAAGATTACTATTCTCCAGAAAGACGATGAATTTATTAAAAGGATTAGCCAGCGGATCCGAGAAGGAAAAACCTCAGATTTTAGCCCAGATAGCCAAGGGGTCCTAAGATTACGAGGGCGAATTTGTGTACCAGAAATTCCTGAGCTCAGAAGGGAAGTACTTGATGAATGTCACAAGTCTAAACTGAGTATCCATCCCGGTGTGAGCAAAATGTATAACGATATCAAGCGCACATTCTGGTGGAGGGCTTTGAAAAGAGATATTTCATTATATGTTAGTAGATGCTCCACTTGTCAGCTAGTTAAGAGCGATCAGCAGAAATTGGCCGGACTATTACAACCATTAGAAATTCCAGGATGGTAGTGGGAGCAAATTTCGATGGACTTCATTGATGGCTTGCCTCGAACTAAGAAAGGAAACGACAGTATATGGGTGATCGTAGATCACTTTACGAAGACTGCCCATTTCATACCTGTCCGATCCAACAGAATGACTCAAAGTTTAGCACAGATTTACTTCAAAGAAATAGTTAAACTGCATGGAGTACCGCTCAATATAGTCAGCGATAGAGATCCCCTATTTACTAGCAAATTCTGGGAAGCATTCCAGACAGAATTGGGAACCAAATTGAATCTAGGCACCGCTTATCACCCTCAGACAGACGGCCAAACTGAGCGGGTGAATAGAATTCTAGAAGATTTACTACGGGCTTGCATTACTGATTTTGGAGGCTCATGGGAAGATCACTTACATTTGACCGAATTCTCTTATAACAATAGCTATCAAGCAAGTTTGGGAATGTCTCCATTTGAAGCATTATACGGTAGACCGTGCAGATCACCCGCATGTTGGGTAGAACCTGGCAACAGACTTGTGTTAGGGCCCGATATGATTCGAGAGGCATCAGATAAAGTCGATTTCATTAAGAAGCGATTGAAAACCACACAAAGCCGACAGAAAAGTTATGCTGATGCGAGAAGAAGAGATTTATCATTTGCCGTTGGCGATTATGTTTATTAAAGAGTTTCTCCGATGCGGGGAGTAATCAGATTTGGCAAAACTGGGAAGTTAGCACCAAGATTTTTTGGTCCCTTTCCTATACTTGAAAGGATTGGAACTTTGGCATATAGGGTTTCATTACCTGATTGGTTGCCTGGTGTACATGACGTTTTCCACGTGTCTCAACTCAGAAAACATGTGCATGATCCAGATCTTGTTGTAGAAGAAGCAGCGCAACAGGATATAGACATAACTCCAGAATTAGCAGTCAGAAGAGAGCCATTAAAGATCGTTGGCAAAGAAACTAGAGAGCTAAGGAGCAAAAAGATTCATTTAGTCAAAGTGCAGTGGAGTAGTGATCCTAGAGACTGTACTTGGGAGACTGAGGAAAGCATTAAACAAGCCTACCCCAAATGCAGAGTGGACATCTCTGACTAACTCCGGTGCAAGGTACCTTTACAATACTTTGCATTTACATTTTGTTTCCTACTTTGCTGTTATTTCCTTTTCGAGGACGAAAAGTTTTAAGTGGGGGAGATTGTAATAACCCGGAAAATGTGAACCAATTTAATTTTTTTTTAAATTGGCTATTGTCAAAGAATTTGAACAATTGAAATAGCATATTTCAATAAAATAATGAAATGGGAATAGTGAGGCAGTTTGAAAATTTGAATACAAACTTTGTTTGACTGTACCGGGTGGAAAATATAACAGATTTTATCGAAACTGAAAATATTTAAATCTGTTTATGAATACCTTTCTAACGAATCTGAAAAATCGAAGTTTCATAACGGGAATCAAAAGTTATGGCCAAATGTATTTTCAGAAAGGTCGCTATATAGAATATAGAGCCCTTGAAAATAGATATTTTGCATACGACCTCGGAATTCGATGAAACCACTTTTGTTGGATCCGGGATGTCAAACTATTGCTAGGTTTCAAATTTCATAATTTTTGAAGCTAGTATGTGAGCGGAGCAAAAGAAAATGTGATTGGTCGATTTCTATTAAAATGGATCGACCTGAAAATGAACATTTTGCATATGAGCTCAGAATTCGACGAAACTGGTTTTGTCGGGACCGTATCGTCAAAACAAAGCTAGATTTATTTTTCTAGAATTTTTCGATTCAGTTTGTGGCCCTGGCAAATTGAAATGTACGTTCAAATTGAATATAAAATGTTTTATACTTTAATTTGAAAAATAACTGACTGTAACAGTCGAATTGGCCAATGAAACATATCCCATTGTGTCCGGAATGGGGGTATTTAGCTAGGGGCGATAGTCGTTGGGTTGAAATTGGTGTACGTTGGCTAGAAAGGATATTATAGGAATTTAAAAATATAATATATTAGAAAATATCTACCATTTTCTCTCACATCAAAAATCTGGTTAACCCCTCAGAAACAAACAACGATAATCGTTCAAACCTTTCCACCTCGATCGCCGCCGCCATAGTCAATTTCGCCGCCGCCTCTAGTCGACAATTCCGATCGCCTTCCTCCCCTCTTCAAATCAAACCCAGCATCGTCAGAAACTATCACCGTTCGACGTCGAATTTCATCGAGGAAGTTCACATCTTTCCACCGCCGCCGATCGTCGCTGGAGCCACCGAGTTCGCTGCCACCACCGTCGATAGGAAGCCTGTTCGTAGCTCTTCGACGTCGTACGGTCTGATCGAGACGAAACAGCACGGATTGTTCGAGAATCAAAAACCTAGTTTTGAAGGTTTGCAAAAACATCTGCTTTGAAATTTCTAAATTGAAAATAACACTTTTAAGTGTTGCAAAGCTTTGAAAAATCATATCATTTTAGTGTGTTAACGAAATTCGATGAAACAGGAAACATCGGGACCGCAGGGAGGCTCTCTACCATCTAGCAGAATCTGCGGATTTTTCTGATCTTCCTACGATTTTTAGCACTTCAAAAACCAATGTGAGGAATCTAAAATAAATTGTGTGAATGGAATCGTGTTGTATAAATTATATAAGTGAAGTGTAAATTATATACGCATTGTATACCTCATGTACATGTGTTGTATAAGTTATATTAGCGATGTATAATTTATACAAGCGTTGTATGAAACATATATGCTTTGAATTGTGATGAAATGCAAGTGAATTATATAAATAATATATATATATATACTTCCCTTGTCCACAGACCATGGACGATATTTATTGCTTGTGATTGGCGTGATATTATGTAATAACCCGAAAATCTGGGCCAGTTTAAAATTTTTATTTTGGCGATTTTAGCGAATTTTGATTATTTAAAATGAATTATTTTAAATAATATCGACGAGAAATTTATTTTGAATATAATTCGAACGTATATATTATACGCGTCGTCGTTAGAATATAAATAATTATATATAATTATAAATAGAATTGAAAATGGCGCGGTAGTTCGATAATTCGATTTCAAACTTCAATTGAATGTACCGAGTGCAAAACAATCCGGATTTTAGTGAAACCAAAAATAATGGAATCTAATAGTGAATATCTTTCCAACGAATCCGAAAAATCAAAAGTTCGTAGCGGGAATCAAAAGATATGTCCAGTTGAAAATTCTGAATAGTCGCTATGGAATTCAGGCCCTTAAAAATGGGAATTTTGCAAACGACCTCGGATTTCGATGAAACCACTTTTGTTGGGTTCGTGATGTTAAATTATTGCTAGATTCCAAATTTCATAATTTTTCGAATCGATATGTGAGCGTGGCAAAGGAAAACGTGTTTGACCAGTTTCAGTTGATTTTAATCGGCTGGAAATTGGCCATTTTTCAAACGGTCTCAGAATTCGACGAAACTAGTTTTGTTAGGACCGTATCGTCAATACGAAGCTAGAAAATATTTTTCTGGAATTTTTCTAGTTAGTATGTGACTCCGGTAATTTGAAATGTACGTTTAAAATTCAGTATAATGATTTAAATGTAAATTCAACGGAAACTAATCGAAGCGAAAAAATCAGCTTACGATACATATCCCATTGTGTTCGGGATGGGGGTAATTAGCTAGGGACGACAGTCGGTGGGTCTCGTTTTGACTTTGAATTTAAAAGCAACTTTTAGGAGAATTAATTAATTAAATAAATTATATATATTCTTCCACCTCACCCCTCCTCTCTCAGAACTAGTCAACGCCCATTTAAAAAAAAAAAAGAATCGGAGGAACCCCGTCGCCCCTCCTCAGCGGTCCACCACCGCGCCCTTCTGGTGGCGCTGCACCGACGCACGGAGCCCCTCTCCGATTCCCCCCTTCTCCTTCCATCGCGAGACCCTCAGGGCGCAACCACCACCCGATCTCACGTGGAAAGCAACGTCGCCGCAGGTGCCACCTTCCAGCACCTCCGCACCCTCCCTGCCCACACTCCGACGTGCCGCACACCCCCATCATCCTCCACCTCCGACCACAGTTTCAGCCTCCTTCCTCCACATCGACACAGTATGTCTTTTTATTTTATTTTTATACATGAAAATCTGTTTTATTTATTTATTTGAAACTTAGGGTTTTCTTAAATAAAATTTAGGATTTTTATTATATATAAAAATAGAATTTTTATTTTAAGGATCAGATTTATAGTCAAGTTAAAAATACGATTTTTACTTTGATTTGAAAATATAAAGAACCGATTTGTATATGTATGGAAGCTAGATAGAATGGTGTGATTTTTATTTAGATGCAAAACAAATAAAAATATGATTTTTACTCTTATGAATAACATATATTAATATATGATTTTTATAATGAAATTGAAGTTATAAATATATGATTTTCAAGATAATAAACATGATTTTAAAAATAGAAAAATAAACATGATTTTGAAAATGGAAAGAAGTATCATTGATTTGAAGTGAAAATATATGCATTGAATTTGACATGAAATTATATACATTGTTTTGAATTGTAAATATAAAAATTCGACCTTTAGCGCTATAAAAATAGGATTTTTATATATTGAACATCAGAATAAAAATAGGATTTTTATATGTTGAACTTCGAAATAAAAATAGGATTTTTATATGTTGAACTTCGAAATAAAAATAGGATTTTTATATATTGAACTTCGAAATAAAAATAGGATTTTTATATGTTGAACTTCAAAATAAAAATATGATTTTCATATGTTGAACTTCGAAATAAAAATAGGATTTTTATATGTTGAACTTCGAAATAAAAATATGATTTTTATATATTTAATAGCGAAGTTAAAATTCGATTTTTACATAGGTAGTGAAAGCGGACAACGAAGATGACGAAGATGCGGTAGCGATGAAGATTTCTATCAATGAAGTGCCGTGGAGCTAGGATAGCTATATGTGAGAACTTCTCACCTTTCAATTTAATTTTCTAGTTATATTTATATACTAGGATGCAGACGGTGCTTAGTAGCACCCGACACCCGTCATCCACAGACGATGGATGGCTTGTTTGTTAAATTGTTTGGTTGAGTAGTTAGTTAGGATATTTGATTGAATGGAAATTGTTTGGTGAAATGAAATTGATTTGATTGATGTGTGAATGGCGTGGGCCTTCACTAGACCGGGGATAAGGCTAGGCCTTGTCCCGTTTCTAGTATCGTGCCGTTATGCCGCCGAAATTTTCTAAAAAATGTTAGAAAAATAAAAATATCATTTTATTTAAAGAATGAACTGAATAGAAATTCATATGTTGGAATAAAATGTTTTGTCGTTAAAAATATAATTTTTAACGTGAATGTGAATAAAATAAATATTCATTTACAAACCAGACGGTTTGTTTATGTACACCTATTTGAAGGACATTGATTGGGTCGATAAATTTTACACATCTCCCAACTGCACAAATAAAATCTGTGTTTGATTGTTTGAAACCCCACACGGGTGTTGGGATGAAATTTGAAGTTCACTCATCCTGATTGATTAAATATGTCGATCGATTGATTGACATGCTGTTATAAGCGTTAGATATCTATATTTGATGCTTATACAGTGTAGTGCACTTTGGTTGATGGTTGATCATTTTTCAATGCTATTACATACATGTGTTGTATGAAAATCCATATAATTAATTTTATATGGTAATTGATTGGGCCTCATTCCAGTTTAGAAATAGAAATATTTAAAATAGAATATTTGAAAATAGAAATTTATGAAGCCGTGTTGATTAGATTGACGCCATTTTTGACGTGAACGATATTTATATCGAAATGAATTGAATTGAAAACGATTTCGAAATGAATTGAATTGAAAACGATTTCGAAATGAATTGAATTGAAAACGATTTCGAAATGAATTGAATTGAAAACGAATTCGAATTGAATTGAAAGTGAATTGAAATGAATTCAAATTGAATTGAAATTTGAATTGAATAGAAATGAATTTTAAAACGAATTTCTAAAGAAGAATTCAATTTTGATTTGAATTGAAAAGGAAGTTGAAATTGCTTTTGAAACGAATTTAAAACTATTTATATAATTCGTTTTAAATAGAAATCGACGAAGTATATATTATATATATTATATATATAATATAATGGCCTGAATAGAACGCGCCGCGCCGCGGTAGTTCGCGAATTTCGACCATTGATTTCAAACGGACATTACGGGAGATCCGACCGTCGGATTCTCCTAAAACCGGAACCGTTGGGTTCGTATCGAAAAGAGCTTTCTAGCGAATGTTAGAAATTTGAAATCTAACGGTTGGATTTGGAATTATGTCCAAATCAAATTTGAAAAAGGTCGCTGTAAGTGCAGTTCGATGGCCATTGATGGAAATCGACTATACGGGCCTTGATAAAATTACTAAAAATAGTAATAATTTGTGTAAAATCATAAGAAATGATTTGTGAAAGTTTGGGATGAAAAACTCCATATTTGAAAAGATAAAAATAGTTTTTTATCGAAATGAACTAGTTTTGAACTAGAATTATAATTCTATTTATTTTTAAATAAATAAATTGAATTTGAAAAGGGTTTTGAAAATAACCAAAATTTCCAATGATTGCATTGGAGTGGATTTGAATCGAAATTGTCTTCGGAATATTTCGATGTTGGAATTCGTGATTATACAGATGTTGTTATGGAAATTTGAAAGATATATATTTATATCGTTATTTCCAATACGACATTTGTTAGTCGTAGAATTTGATATTGAATATAAGCCGATATATTTTCTATTCAGAGCCTTGTATTGAATATCAAATGTGATTTGGGTTTGTCGTGAATGGTGTCTTCATTAACACTGTTCTTGAGCCCAGTTGAGAAAAGATTAAATCTTTTTATTTAGATTTAATGAAGTGTACCAATTAAATAATATTTAATTGGAATTGAATTGATATTGATTTTTGGGTTTATCGTGAACAGTGTTTTAAATAACACTTGTTCTTTAACCCGATAATTAATGGAATGTGATTTTGGGTTTATCGTGAACCGTGTTTTAAATGACACTGATTCTTTAACCCAATTAAAGATTAAAACTAAGTGGAGTTTTAATGAATCTTTAATTAGATTGAAATGATCGAAAATGGAGTATCACCAGTTTTGCTCCAGGCGATGGTTAAATCTTTAATTAGATTTGAACGTGAAATGGTAATTGAATTTACCGATAACACTGTGATGTTAGATATGAAGTATAACCAGTTGTACTTCATGGGATGAATAGGTTGGGATTGGGAAATAAAATAAATGATTACTTCGGTGTGGTTCGCTAATCCCGACTAGTTTGAATTGATATTCAAAGGAGATTAAAGAATAAATTTAAAGAATTTATCTTGGATAAAATTAATGGGAACTTTTCCCAAAGTATAGGAATATTTGAATAAAAGAATATTCTGAATCTGAATGAGGCGTATGTTGTGTTTGTGTAACACTTTTATAATATATACGCGAGTTATTCAGAAAGACCGGGTTTATCCCATTCTGAATAACTGATTCGACGTGGTGTCGAAGATGAAGACGATGGTCGAAGACCGGAAGTCTTCACGTCGTTTGGGTGATTACTGATGATCTTGATTGGGCTGTACACCCAAGAAGATGGAAACAGTTTGTGATCGTCCAGACGTACTTGGAGATCGATGGATATGCGAGGTACTAGGTGCCTCCGGTTTCGTTCAGACCCAGAACGGACTTGTAAATGGACTGTGTGTCTGACATTGGATTTTAGTCTGTGTGATTGATTTCTATTAAATATATATCTGTTTGGCGGCGGAGAATTTATTCTCTTGCTTAACGCCCTTCTCTGAGACGTACGAGCTCAGGGGTTATATATTGATGGATATCAAACGCATGGAGTGAATTGCCTGTGTGGCATGCCTAAGTGGCAATTGATCGAGGCTTCTGTTGAAAAGCAAAGTCTTGTGGTGATGATCAAAGCAAGGCCTTTGTGGCGTAGCTTTGTGTAACGTTTGATTCGCGAGTTTCACACCCGGTATGAACCAAAAACGGGAGACGGACCTCAGGGAGGACTTGCGTTTCTTTCTAGCTAGAAGTGGCGTCAGTGGTTTTACACGCCCTGACGAGTTTGACTTATGTTGTTGTTGCTGTTGCGAGGCGCCTCGGTTTGATCGGACGATCCAGGTCCGATGGAGTCATTTGTTGGCTCATTTACGCCCCATAGGGCGGAGAGACGTAGTGTTCAGGCATAATAATCCACATCGGTGGACCGGCCCTGACGATCCAAGGCCCACCTGAGTCTGGGACCTGAGACATGGGCTAGATTGTCTCGAATCGGTTGAGGACTATCTTTTGCCTCGGTTCATAGATGGAAATCCAATTTCCAAATACGTGACATTTGCGGTTTTATTTGTAGAGCCTAGTATGGCGACATGATATATGGTACCCATGCCGCCTATGATTGATACTTATGATTTGAAGTTGATTTATGCACTATGCACTTATTATAGTATCAAATGATTTGTTTTAAAACGTATCAAGCATTCTTTGGCTGTTATAAGGGAAAACCCTATCCTCGGCTGCGTTGCATTGTGTGATGGGACCTGGGTCTTATAACAGCTTCATTTTTCTTTATTTAGCATTGCGCTGTTTGTTTTATGCACTGGTATTCTTGGGAGGAAACCCGTTCCGTGTTATACGGCGTGGTCCCTTGATTTACCTAATGATTTAAAATAAAAATTTATAACTGTTTTTAGTTCTCACACCAGTCACATGACTGACCTGGAGTTTATTGTTTTAACCTAAACTCTGGGTGCCCTTATTTTGACACGGGCAGCTAGTAGTTTCGGTTTTGCAGATTTATATTCACAGGATCCTGGTTTACAGCTGGAACGATATCCGGAAAGCTTTGTATCCGTATATCTCCTTCTAGTTGTGTATTGTATTATTTTCCGCTGCGATGTATTTAAATGTAATTTAAATCTCTGATATTTCTGTGTAATATTCATTTGTTTATACTCTGTATATTCTTGTAATCTGATGCATTGTTTTAATATACAATGAAATGTTCTTCTGTATGTGTTCTGTTGTGGCTTGTTCTCGAACTATCCGCCGCTTTCCTTTACGGGGAAGTTACGGGTCTTCACAGTTGGTATCAGAGCTTTGGTTTACCAAGCTCAGAGAACAAGGCACATTAGAACCATACGAAAGAATTCATCAGATATTGGATTAGTAATATCCCATGAGAATGACTCGTTAGAGATGGGATCAGTAGTATCCTAGAACGAGTGTGAAGAGTATATTTTTGAAAGTGAAAACAAATTTTTGTTTCGAAAATTTAAATCAATTATTCATTTTTGATTATCTATTTATATTGATGTGGACAATCCAGTATATATAGATTTTGCGTATACGTCTGATCCACGTGTATTCAAAGTTTTAATATATTGAATAGATATAGAATTACACTCTAGTCGCCCGGAGATGATGTTGATAATGACCATGGCATCATCAATAATTATGTTCGTGTTTCGAAGGTGTGATTTCTATATATTTCCATTAGACTGGTGTGAGAACCAAAACTTATATAGCTAGAACACATTGTTGTGAATTGGCACCAAAATTTGATTTTTGTATATGTATCAAAATTATGAATTTGAAACGTTAAATTCACTAATTGATTGTTGTTTGTGTTGTTTGTTTAATTGTTTGATAATTTTGAACCATTATGCCTAATTGTATCAAATATTGAATTGTATTGAAAATTGGTTGCGTTTGCTTGCATATACATATATATCATTGAACAGGTCATAGCAAGGAGGCTAGAGTAGAGAATAAAATTTTTTTGCCCGACAAATAGGTACATGTTTACTACATAATTTACTGTTTTGTTTGGGTGAAGATGATTTTATGAGCCTATTGGCTAGCCGCTTGGCTTTTTCTTTTTCTTTTTGAGATCTGAAGGACCGGGGAAGCTATTTGAAATTCCCCGATGCTCCCGGTGCAGGGGAGGTTATGGCGAAATTTTTCGAAAATTTAGGGTGTTAGCCAAATTTTTGAATTTGAAAAGTTTTAGAAACTGAAAAGTTGAAAACTTAAGCCGTAATGAAAAACAATGAACGTAGAGTTGATTAATCAAACCACTTTCGACTTTGTTCCTTTTCGGGGACGAAAAGTTTTAAGTGGGGGAGATTGTAATAACCCGAAAATCTGGGCCAGTTTAAAATTTTTATTTTGGCGATTTTAGCGAATTTTGATTATTTAAAATGAATTATTTTAAATAATATCGACGAGAAATTTATTTTGAATATAATTCGAACGTATATATTATAGGCGTCGTCGTTAGAATATAAATAATTATATATAATTATAAATAGAATTGAAAATGGCGCGGTAGTTCGATAATTCGATTTCAAACTTCAATTGAATGTACCGGGTGCAAAACAATCCGGATTTTAGTGAAACCAAAAATAATGGAATCTAATAGTGAATATCTTTCCAACGAATCCGAAAAATCAAAAGTTCGTAGCGGGAATCAAAAGATATGTCCAGTTGAAAATTCTGTATAGTCGCTATGGAATTCAGGCCCTTAAAAATGGGAATTTCGCAAACGACCTCGGATTTCGACGAAACCACTTTTGTTGGGTTCGTGATGTTAAATTATTGCTAGATTCCAAATTTCATAATTTATCGAATCGATATGTGAGCGTGGCAAAGGAAAACGTGTTTGACCAGTTTCAGTTGATTTTAATCGACTGGAAATTGGCCATTTTTCAAACGGTCTCAGAATTCGACGAAACTAGTTTTGTTAGGACCGTATCGTCAATACGAAGCTAGAAAATATTTTTCTGGAATTTTTCTAGTTAGTATGTGACTCCGGTAATTTGAAATGTACGTTTAAAATTCAGTATAATGATTTAAATGTAAATTCAACGGAAACTAATCGAAACGAACAAATCAGCTTACGATACATATCCCATTGTGTTCGGGATGGGGGTAATTAGCTAGGGATGACAGTCGGTGGGTCTCGTTTTGACTTTGAATTTAAAAGCAACTTTTAGGAGAATTAATTAATTAAATTATATATATTCTTCCACCTCACCCCTCCTCTCTCAGAACTAGTCAACGCCCATTTAAAAAAAAAAAAAAAAGAATCGGAGGAACCCCGTCGCCACTCCTCAGCGGTCCACCACCGCGCCCTTCTTGTGGCGCTGCACCGACGCACGGAGCCCCTCTCCGATTCCCCCCTTCTCCTTCCATCGCGAGACCCTCAGGGCGCAACCACCACCCGATCTCGCGTGGAAAGCAACGTCGCCGCAGGTGCCACCTTCCAGCACCTCCGCACCCTCCCTGCCCACACTCCGACGTGCCGCACACCTCCCTCATCCTCCACCTCCGACCACGGTTTCAGCCTCCTTCCTCCACATCGACACAGTATGTCTTTTTATTTTATTTTTATACATGAAAATCTGTTTTATTTATTTATTTGAAACTTAGGGTTTTCTTAAATAAAATTTAGGATTTTTATTATATATAAAAATAGAATTTTTATTTTAAGGATCAGATTTATAGTCAAGTTAAAAATACGATTTTTACTTTGATTTGAAAATATAAAGAACCGATTTGTATATGTATGGAAGCTAGATAGAATGGTGTGATTTTTATTTAGATGCAAAACAAATAAAAATATGATTTTTACTCTTATGAATAACATATATTAATATATGATTTTTATAATGAAATTGAAGTTATAAATATATGATTTTCAAGATAATAAACATGATTTTAAAAATAGAAAAATAAACATGATTTTGAAAATGGAAAGAAGTATCATTGATTTGAAGTGAAAATATATGCATTGAATTTGAAATGAAATTATATACATTGTTTTGAATTGTAAATATAAAAATTCGACCTTTAGCGCTATAAAAATAGGATTTTTATATATTGAACATCAGAATAAAAATAGGATTTTTATATGTTGAACTTCGAAATAAAAATAGGATTTTTATATGTTGAACTTCGAAATAAAAATAGGATTTTTATATGTTGAACTTCGAAATAAAAATATGATTTTCATATGTTGAACTTCAAAATAAAAATAGGATTTTTATATGTTGAACTTCGAAATAAAAATATGATTTTTATATATTGAATAGCGAAGTAAAAATTCGATTTTTACATAGGTAGTGAAAGCGGACAACGAAGATGACGAAGATGCGGTAGCGATGAAGATTTCTATCAATGAAGCGCCGTGGAGCTAGGATAGCTGTATGTGAGAACTTCTCACCTTTCAATTTAATTTTCTAGTTATATTTATATACTAGGATGCAGACGGTGCTTAGTAACACCCGACACCCGTCATCCACAGACCATGGATGGCTTGTTTGTTAAATTGTTTGGTTGAGTAGTTAGTTAGGATATTTGATTGAATGGAAATTGTTTGGTGAAATGAAATTGATTTGATTGATGTGTGAATGGCGTGGGCCTTCACTAGACCGGGGATAAGGCTAGGCCTTGTCCCATTTCTAGTATCGTGCCGTTATGCCGCCGAAATTTTCTAAAAAATGTTAGAAAAATAAAAATATCATTTTATTTAAAGAATGAACTGAATAGAAATTCATATGTTGGAATAAAATGTTTTGTCGTTAAAAATATAATTTTTAACGTGAATGTGAATAAAATAAATATTCATTTACAAACCAGACGGTTTGTTTATGTACACCTATTTGAAGGACATTGATTGGGTCGATAAATTTTACACATTGCCCAACTACACAAATAAAATCTGTGTTTGATTGTTTGAAACCCCACACGGGTGTTGGGATGAAATTTGAAGTTCACTCATCCTGATTGATTAAATATGTCGATCGATTGATTGACATGCTGTTATAAGCGTTAGATATCTATATTTGATGCTTATACAGTGTAGTGCACTTTGGTTGATGGTTGATCATTTTTCAATGCTATTACATACATGTGTTGTATGAAAATCCATATAATTAATTTTATATGGTAATTGATTGGGCCTCATTCCAGTTTAGAAATAGAAATATTTGAAATAGAAATATTTGAAATAGAATATTTGAAAATAGAAATTTATGAAGCCATGTTGATTAGATTGACGCCATTTTTGACGTGAACGATATTTATATCGAAATGAATTGAATTGAAAACGATTTCGAAATGAATTGAATTGAAAACGATTTCGAAATGAATTGAATTGATAACGATTTCGAAATGAATTGAATTGAAAACGATTTCGAAATGAATTGAATTGAACGAAATGAATTGAATTGAAAACGATTTCGAAATGAATTGAATTGAAAACGATTTCGAAATGAATTGAATTGAAAACGAATTCGAATTGAATTGAAAGTGAATTGAAATGAATTCAAATTGAATTGAATTTTGAATTGAATAGAAATGAATTTTAAAACGAATTTATAAAGAAGAATTCAATATTGATTTGAATTGAAAAGGAAGTTGAAATTGCTTTCGAAACGAATTTAAAACTATTTATATAATTCGTTTTAAATAGAAATCGACGAAGTATATATTATATATATTATATATATAATATAATGGCCTGAATAGAACGCGCCGCGCCGCGGTAGTTCACGAATTTCGACCATTGATTTCAAACGGACATTACGGGAGATCCGACCGTCGGATTCTCCTAAAACTGGAACCGTTGGGTTCGTATCGAAAAGAGCTTTCTAGCGAATGTTAGAAATTTGAAATCTAACGGTTGGATTTGGAATTATGTCCAAATCAAATTTGAAAAAGGTCGCTGTAAGTGCAGTTCGATGGCCATTGATGGAAATCGACTATACGGGCCTTGATAAAATTACTAAAAATAGTAATAATTTGTGTAAAATCATAAGAAATGATTTGTGAAAGTTTGGGATGAAAAACTCCATATTTGAAAAGATAAAAATAGATTTTTATCGAAATGAACTAGTTTTGAACTAGAATTATAATTCTATTTATTTTTAAATAAATAAATTGAATTTGAAAAGGGTTTTGAAAATAACCAAAATTTCCAATGATTGCATTGGAGTGGATTTGAATCGAAATTGTCTTCGGAATATTTCGATGTTGGAATTCGTGATTATACAGATGTTGTTATGGAAATTTGAAAGATATATATTTATATCGTTATTTCCAATACGACATTTGTTAGTCGTAGAATTTGATATTGAATATAAGCCGATATATTTTCTATTCAGAGCCTTGTATTGAATATCAAATGTGATTTGGGTTTGTCGTGAATGGTGTCTTCATTAACACTGTTCTTGAGCCCAGTTGAGAAAAGATTAAATCTTTTTATTTAGATTTAATGAAGTGTACCAATTAAATAATATTTAATTGGAATTGAATTGATATTGATTTTTGGGTTTATCGTGAACAGTGTTTTAAATAACACTTGTTCTTTAACCCGATAATTAATGGAATGTGATTTTGGGTTTATCGTGAACCGTGTTTTAAATGACATTGATTCTTTAACCCAGTTAAAGATTAAAACTAAGTGGAGTTTTAATGAATCTTTAATTAGATTGAAATGATCGAAAATGGAGTATCACCAGTTTTGCTCCAGGCGATGGTTAAATCTTTAATTAGATTTGAACGTGAAATGGTAATTGAATTTACCGATAACACTGTGGTGTTAGATATGAAGTATAACCAGTTGTACTTCATGGGATGAATAGGTTGGGATTGGGAAATAAAATAAATGATTACTTCGGTGTGGTTCGCT
Source organism: Allium sativum (assembly GCA_030737875.1). Lineage (NCBI taxonomy): Eukaryota > Viridiplantae > Streptophyta > Magnoliopsida > Asparagales > Amaryllidaceae > Allium > Allium sativum. The sequence continues at coordinate 920,563,563 of CM060926.1, read as the reverse complement.
AATCCCGACTAGTTTGAATTGATATTCAAAGGAGATTAAAGAATAAATTTAAAGAATTTATCTTGGATAAAATTAATGGGAACTTTTCCCAAAGTATAGGAATATTTGAATAAAAGAATATTCTGAATTGGAATGAGGCGTATGTTGTGTTTGTGTAACACTTTTATAATATATACGCGAGTTATTCAGAAAGACCGGGTTTATCCCATTCTGAATAACTGATTCGACGTGGTGTCGAAGATGAAGACGATGGTCGAAGACCGGAAGTCTTCACGTCGTTTGGGTGATTACTGATGATCTTGATTGGGCTGTACACCCAAGAAGATGGAAACAGTTTGTGATCGTCCAGACGTACTTGGAGATCGATGGATATGCGAGGTACTAGGTGCCTCCGGTTTCGTTCAGACCCAGAACGGACTTGTAAATGGACTGTGTGTCTGACATTGGATTTTAGTCTGTGTGATTGATTTCTATTAAATATATATCTGTTTGGCGGCGGAGAATTTATTCTCTTGCTTAACGCCCTTCTCTGAGACGTACGAGCTCAGGGGTTATATATTGATGGATATCAAACGCAAGGAGTGAATTGCCTGTGTGGCATGCCTAAGTGGCAGTTGATCGAGGCTTCTGTTGAAAAGCAAAGTCTTGTGGTGATGATCAAAGCAAGGCCTTTGTGGCGTAGCTTTGTGTAACGTTTGATTCGCGAGTTTCACACCCGGTATGAACCAAAAACGGGAGACGGACCTCAGGGAGGACTTGCGTTTCTTTCTAGCTAGAAGTGGCGTCGGTGGTTTTACACGCCCTGACGAGTTTGACTTATGTTGTTGTTGCTGTTGCGAGGCGCCTCAGTTTGATCGGACGATCCAGGTCCGATGGAGTCATTTGTTGGCTCATTTACGCCCCATAGGGCGGAGAGACGTAGTGTTCAGGCATAATAATCCACATCGGTGGACCGGCCCTGACGATCCAAGGCCCACCTGAGTCTGGGACCTGAGACATGGGCTAGATTGTCTCGAATCGGTTGAGGACTATCTTTTGCCTCGGTTCATAGATGGAAATCCAATTTCCAAATACGTGACATTTGCGGTTTTATTTGTAGAGCCTAGTATGGCGACATGATATATGGTACCCATGCCGCCTATGATTGATACTTATGATTTGAAGTTGATTTATGCACTATGCACTTATTATAGTATCAAATGATTTGTTTTAAAACGTATCAAGCATTCTTTGGCTGTTATAAGGGAAAACCCTATCCTCGGCTGCGTTACATTGTGTGATGGGACCTGGGTCTTATAACAGCTTCATTTTTCTTTATTTTGCATTGCGCTGTTTGTTTTATGCACTGGTATTCTTGGGAGGAAACCCGTTCCGTGTTATACGGCGTGGTCCCTTGATTTACCTAATGATTTAAAATAAAAATTTATAACTGTTTTTAGTTCTCACACCAGTCACATGACTGACCTGGAGTTTATTGTTTTAACCTAAACTCTGGGTGCCCTTATTTTGACACGGGCAGCTAGTAGTTTCGGTTTTGCAGATTTATATTCACAGGATCCTGGTTTACAGCTGGAACGATATCCGGAAAGCTTTGTATCCGTATATCTCCTTCTAGTTGTGTATCGTATTATTTTCCGCTGCGATGTATTTAAATGTAATTTAAATCTCTGATATTTCTGTGTAATATTCATTTGTTTATACTCTGTATATTCTTGTAATCTGATGCATTGTTGTAATATACAATGAAATGTTCTTCTGTATGCGTTCTGTTGTGGCTTGTTCTCGAACTATCCGCCGCTTTCCTTTACGGGGAAGTTACGGGTCTTCACATATTATATGGTAGGACGAATGGTTGGAAATAATTGTTTGTGGTTGATATTGTGGTTGAAAAATACCTTTGTGGTTGAAAAATACCCTCTTGTGGTTGAAACAAATTAGAATAGGATTGTGGAAATGAAAATAAAACATGCCGCCTGCGTGCGAACTAGATGCATGATCCCCATTGTCAAAAACCGTGAGGTTTTAAGGTAGAGCAAGGAGCCGTACTAGGGACGGTCCCGGTTTTAACTACCCTGCCGTTATGCTGCCGAAATTTTCTGAAATATTCATGTGTTAGAATAATTTTCATTTGTTGAAATTAATTACATATGTTAAAACCAATATTCATGTGTTGAATTGAAATTCATGTGTTGAATATTATTCGAATTTTAAACAAATAGATTTAGCGATAAAAATCACATTTGTATATATATACAAACTATAGAGAATATTCATGTATTGAATTGAAATTCATTCGTTTAATCGAAATTCATGTGTTGAATATTATTCGAATTTTAAACAAATGGATTTAGCTATAAAAATCACATTTTTATATATATACAAACTATAGAGAATATTCATGTGTTGAATTGAAATTCATTCGTCGAATTGGAATTCATGTGTTGAATATTATTCGAATTTTAAACAAATAGATTTAGCGATAAAAATCACATTTTTATATATATACAAACTATAGAGAATATTCATGTGTTGAATTGAAATTCATTCGTTGAATTGAAATTCATGTGTTGAATATTATTCGAATTTTAAACAAATAGATCTAACGATAAAAGTCACATTTTTATATGTATACAACTATAGAGAATATTCATGTGTTGAATTGAAATTCGTTCATCGAGTTGAAATTCATGTGTTGAATATTATTCGAATTTTAAACAAATAGATCTAACGATAAAAATCACATTTTTATATATATACAACTATAGAGAATATTCATGTGTTGAATTGAAATTCGTTTGTCGAGTTGGAATTCATGTGTTGAATATTATTCGAATTTTAAACAAATAGCTTTAACGATAAAAATCACATTTATATATATATACCAACTATGGAGAATATTCATGTGTTGAATTGAAATTCATTCGTTGAATTGAAATTCATGTGTTGAATGTTATCGTATTTTAAAATAAAATGAATAGACAATAAAAACTACATTTTTATTGTGAATATGAAGTGTTAAAAACATTCACGTGTTGAATAAATATTTTTGATGATAAAAATATTTCTTTTATCATGTATACGCTTTGATAAAAATACACACGTGTTGAAATAAATATTAGTTCGTTAGAAATGTTATTATTAGCTTTGTTCTGCATATATATACATGTGTCGAACAGGAAAATGGATTAGCTGTAGAGTAAAGAAATTATTTGCGTGCCCGACAAATAGGTAAGCCTTGATGAGTTGGCTGCGCAATTTTATTTTTATATCAACTCCTGTGAATGCCATTGGATGCGGAGTGCTGGTTATTCTATGTGAAATAATAAACATCGCCATAGGATAGTAACAATTAATTTTGAACTACACTACATGGCATACTCCTTGATGATAGGCATACTTCATCATATTCCACATAAGCAATTGGAGCTTGTGTGACGAGGTGGAAGATTTACCATACGAGTGAGAGGCTTGTATGGCGATGATTATATACTACAGGTTGAACTGATGACTGATATGGACTATATAAAATACAACGATAAATTGCCACATTAATAAAAAACCACACACGGGTCTGGAGTTGACAATAATCACGTCTCTCTAGTCATTAGATACGGCACATGGACTATTTATTCCCACACGGGATGAGGTGATGAGGATTTATCCTCTGGAGTAATTAAAAATACACGCTCCCTCAGGCTTGACAGGGTGACGAGAATTTATTCTCTGGAGTTATTATCTATACACGCTACCCTGTAAAGACCAGAATATATCACTATAAATATGTGGATGCTTTATAGGATTTATTGGGTACCTAACACGGCCCAATAAATTTCCAAACCCCTTCCCGTACAAAGGAGGTTATGGCGAAATTTTTCGAAATATTAAGGCATTAGTGAAATATTTGAAGTGAAAACGATGTTGAAATAATCAGAACGATGTCAAAATAAATGAATGAACTATATTTGAAATAAAATAATGAACTATATATATATAAATATAAATTGAATTGAAAGGAATCGAAGCCGTGCAGTTCGTGTTTTGGAATCGTAATTTGAAACGATTAGTACGAGAAATCCGACCATCGGATTTTCCCGAAACCGCAACCGCTGGGTTCGCCTTGGAAATATCTTTCCAACGGCACCAACCTTGTAAAAATACAAAGGTTGGATTGTCTGGAATGTTTAATTCAAATCTGAAGAAAAACAGCGCTAGAATCGTTTATATTTATATATAAATATAAATATAATTAAATTAAATCGAATAACGACGCTGCAGTTCGAATTTTGAAACCGTAACTTCAAACGACTAGTGTGGAAGATCCGACCGTCGGATTTTCACGAAACTAGAACCGTTGGGTTTGCTTTGGTGATATCTTCTCACTGATATAGGCTTTGTAGAAATCCAACGGTTAGATTTTCCGATATGTATAAAACAAATTAGGGGAAAAATAGCGCCAGTGCCACGGCACGACCTGAAACGTCGTTTAATTAAATATGGCCATTTTTAAATAAATAAAAATGGCAAAAAATCGTTATAAAATATTATGAGCAACATAGATTGGAAATGAACCAATTTGGCTTGATCTGTTTGATATTTGATGGTTGTATGTGTTTGACATGAAAATATTACTAAAGAACTGAAATATGAATGTCGAATAATATAACCACGTAAAGAATTGATTTGAATCCTAATTACGTGAATTATTTGAAAAGGCCGAGCTATCCCTCATTTCAAATAATTGATCGAACGATTCGAATTGGAAAATACAAAGACGATTCAAGACCGACGATCTTCGTATCGGTTGGATGGGTGCTGCTGAGGTTCCTGATTGGAGTAGCTACCGTGAAGGAACGGAAGTAGTAGCCGTCTGAACGTATGTGTTGATGGTACAGATATACGAGGAATTTGACTCCTCCGGTTTCATTCAGACCCAGAACGGACTTGTAAATGGACATTGTGTCTGACATTGGATTTTGTTCTATACTGATTGATCTCTATTAAATATATATCTGTTTGGCGGCGGAGAATTTATTCTTTTGCTTAACGCCCTTCTCTAAGACGTACGGACTCAGAGGTTGTATATCGATAGAAATCAGTCGTATGGAGTGGATTGCCTATGTGGCATGCCAAGATGCTGTGATCAAGGCTTCTGTTGCAAAGCAAAGTCTTGTATTTGATGATCAAAGCACGGCCTATGTAGCCTGGCTTTGTGTATAGCGTGGATTCATGAGCCTCACACCTCGGTATGAGTTAAAAACGGGATACAGACCGCTGGGAGAGCACGACGTTTCTTTCTAGCTATGGTGGTGTCAGTGACCTACCAGCCCTGACATTTATATCTACTTTTCACCTTTGTGGTTGTTGGAATGCGAGGCGCCTTGATTATAGGTCTGTAAGGACCGGGAAACATGTGTTCAGGAATAACTAATCCTCAAACGTAAGAGAGGACCGGCCCAGCCGATCCAGGGGTTACCCAGAGTGTGTAGTCCTGAGGCATTTGCTAGAATGTCTCGAAGCGGAGAGGAGCTTGCTCCTTGCCTCGACTCATGACGGAAATCCAATTTCCAATACGAGATAACGGATTCGATTGTAACTTATGTATGGCAACATAGTGGCATGGGACGCTCATGCCGCCTAAGATTGATATTTATGATGCTATTCGTTTTTGAAACATATATTCACTAGTAATAATATCAAATGATTTTGCTTTACACGTATCAAGCATATTTCGCCATTATAAGGTAAAACTCTATCCTCCATCTTGCGTTGCATTGTATGATGGGACTTGAGTCTTATAATGGCTTCATTCTTTTTAAAAGCATTGCGTTGTTTTTAAAGAATTTACTTTGTTTTAAATGCACCAGCAATCACTGGAGTAAACCCGTTCCGCGAAAGTGGCGTGGTCCTATGATTTGCTTATTACTGTTGTTTAAACTGTTAAGTAGATTTCTCATACCAGTCCCCATGACTGACTCATTGTTTGTTTCACTTTGCAAACGCGGGTGCCCTTATTTTCACACGGGCAGCCTAGTTCACAGGTGACAGGTTGTTTTTGGCTCAGCACTGTAGTATGGAGTGCATTTTGTCTCATGGCGAGGCTGACTTCACCGAGATGACTTTGACATTTTCTGCTATTATTGTATCTATATTATGATTCCGCCACAGGCGATGCAGACTGTTTTACTTCCAGTACCTATTATCGTATGTATATGTACCGCCACAGGCGATGTAGACTGATACCCTTATTATGTCTCACTGCATGTATATATTCCGCCTCTGGCGATGGTGACTGATCATTTCCCTTTTATTTTTACTAAGTTGTATCCTACGTTGTGCTATTCTGATGTTGTTACATGTTATGACTCCGCTGTCATACCCATGTAAAATTATTGTATTATCTGTTCTCTGCTATGATGTAACAACCCGGAAAATCTGGGCCAGTTTAAAATTTTTATTTTGGCAATTTTAGCGAATTTTGAATATTTAAAATAGATTATTTTAAATAAAATCAACGAGAAATTTATTTTGAATATAATTCGAACGTATATATTATACGCGTCGTCGTTAGAATATAAATATTTATATATAATTATAAAAGGAATAGAAAATGGCGCGGTAGTTCGAAAATTCGATTTCTAATTTCAAATGAATATACAGAATTCAATATAAGTCAGAATTGAACGAAACAAGAAATATTTGAATCTGTATGACTATATCTTTGTAACGAAGTTAACAAATTGAGATTTCATCTTAGGAATGATAAGATATGTCCAGTTTAAAATTAGAAATAGTCGCTGTGGAATTTATATATATTTTTATATATATAAGGCCCTTAAAAATGGACATTTTGCAAATGACCTCGGATTTCGACGAAACCAGTTTTGTTGGGTCCGTGATGTTAAGTTATTGCTAGGTTTCAAATTTCATAATTTTTCGAATCAATATGTGAGCGTGGCAAAGGAAAACGCGTTTGACCAGTTTCAGTTGATTTTAATCGACTGGAAATTGGCCATTTTTCTAACGGTCTCAGAATTCGACGAAACTAGTTTTGATAGGACCGTATCGTCAATACGAAGCTAGAAAATATTTTTCGAGAATTTTTAGAGTTAGTATGCGCCCCCGGTAATTTGAAATGTACGTTTAAAATTCAATATGGTAATTTAAATGTAAATATTAACGGAAACTGATTCAAACAGTCGAATCAACCTACGATACATATCCCATTGTGTTCGGAATGGGGGTGAAACGCTAGGGGCGACAGTCGGTGGGCTTGATTTCGCGTTCAAACGAAAAGTCAACTTTAAAAGGAATTAAATAATTTAAAAAAAAAAAACCCTTCTTCTATAACTTCTGGCCCCCCCTCATTTTCATTTCGATCCAGATATATATAAAAAAAAAAAAAGAGAGAACGGAAAGGGGAAGGAGACCGCGACGCCTCCCTCCGCCCAGACCTGGCGATCACCGTCGCCGCCTATGGCGAGGCCCACCCCCCTCCAGCTCTCTCTCTCTCCTTTCTACTTCTCCGCCTCGCGAAGACCAGAACCGACGACGCCTGAATCCGCCCTCCGCCTCACCCACCTTTCCTTCTCTTCCCCCCTTCCTTGCATCGCCGACTCCTCCTCCCTCACGAACCCGCGACAGAGAAAACCCCCCCCGTAAGTGTTTCTGAATTTTATTTAATTTATAAACTAACTGTTTTTTTTTATAATGTTAAAACTAATTTTATTTACTGTTAAAACTGTTTTTTTATATAATGTTAAAACTAATTTTATTTACTGTTAAAACTGTTTTTTTATATAATGTTAAAACTAATTTTATTTACTGTTAAAACTGAATTTTTAAAAAAGGTGAAAACTGCATTTTTTTAAAATGTTAAAACTGCATTTTTTAAAATGTTAAAACTGCATTTTTTAAAAAAGATGAATACTGCATTTTTTAAAAAGATGAATACTGCATTTTTTAAAAAAGATGAATACTGCATTTTTAAAAAAAGATGAATACTGCATTTTTTAAAAAAGATGAATACTGCATTTTTTTTAAAAAAAGATGAATACTGCATTTTTTAAAAAAAGATGAAAACTGATTTGATTTTAAAACTGGTTTTTGAAAAATTTAAAAACTAATTTTTTTTGAGAAGATTTAAACTTTATAGGTTAAAAGATTATATTTTTATAATATGATAAAAATGATATTTTTATCATATAAAGATGACATTTTGAATCACGAAGATCAGAAATTATATATGGATATACATTGTTTTGAAAGGAGAAAATATACATATGTTTTGAAAGAAAATTATATTTTGTTTTAGAAAGCAAAATATAATGATAAGATTTTTTAGTAGAATAAAAATTCGATTTTTATATATTGAACTTTGAAATAAAAATTCGATTTTTATATATTGAACTTTGAAATAAAAATTCGATTTTTATATATTGAACTTTGAAATAAAAATTCGATTTTTATATAAAGTATAACGAAGGGAAAATTCTATTTTCACAATATGAAGTTAGCGATAAAAATATGATTTTTATATATTGAACTTCGAAATAAAAATAGATTTTTTATATATTGAACTTCGATAGAAAAATAGAATTTTTATATATTAAACATCGAAGTAAAAATTCGATTTTTATATATTGAATAGCGAAGTAAAAATGTGATTTTTACGTATGTAGTGAAAGCAGCAACGAAGGTGACAAAAAGGCGAAACGACGAAGACTTCTGCAAATGAAGAGCCGTGGAGCTAGGATAGCTATATGTGAGAATTTCTCACCTTTCAATTTATTTTTCTAGTTATATATATATATACTAGGATGCAGACGGTGCTTAGTAGCACCCGACACAATCGTCCACATACCATGGACTTGTTTGTTTGATTGATTGGTGATTGATTGCGTTTTGGTTTGAATGTGATTTGTGGTATGAAAAATCGAATCGATGAATTGGCTAGGATTAGATGTGCGCCGTTATAAGGCGAAGGAGTAAGGCTAGGTTAGACTCTTACTCCAAATTTTGTGGTTTGCATAATGAATTGATTTGATTGATGTGTGAATGGCGTGGGCCTTCACTAGACCGGGGATTAGGCCAGGCCTTGTCCCGTTTCTAGTATCGTGCCGTTATGCCGCCGAAATTTTCTAAAATATGTTAGAAAAATAAAAATATCATTTTATTGAATAAATGAATTGAATAGAAATTCATAGGTTGAAATAAAATGTTTTATCGTTAAAAATATAATTTTTAACGTGAAGTGAATAAAATAAAATATTCATTTATAAACCGGACGGTTTGTTTATGTACACCTATTTGAATGACATTGATTGGGACGATAAATTTTACACATCGCCCAACAGCACAAATAAAATATGTGTTTGATTGTTTGAAACCCCACACGGGTGTTGGGATGAAATTTGAAGTTCACTCATCCTGATTTATTAAATATGTCGATCGGTTGATTGACAGGCTGTTATAAGCGTTGAATATCTATATTTGATGCTTTTACAGTGTAATGCACTTTGGTTGATGGTTGATTATTTTCAATGCTATTATATACATGTGTTGTATGAAAATCCATATAGTTAACTTTATATGGTAATTGATTGGGCCTCATTCCAATCGTGAAAATAAAGAATATTTTGATAATAAGAAATATTTGAAATAGAATATTTGGAAATAGAAATTTATGAAGCCGTGTTGATTAGGTTGGCGCCATTTTGACGTAAACGATATTTATATCGATTTTATTCATTTTAAAATAAATATTGAAAGCGATTTCGAAAGGAATTGAATTGAAAGTGATTTCGAAATGAATTGAATTGAAAACGATTTCGAAATGAATTGAATTGAAAACGATTTCGAAATGAATTGAATTGAAAACGATTTCGAAATGAATTGAATTGAAAACGATTTCGAAATGAATTGAATTGAAAACGATTTCGAAATGAATTGAATTGAAAACGAATTCAAATTGAATTGGAAACGATTTCGAAATGAATTGAATTGAAAACGAATTCAAATTGAATTGAAAACGATTTCGAAATGAATTGAATTGAAAACGAATTCAAATTGAATTGAAAACGATTTTTAAATGAATTGAATTGAAAACGATTTCGAAATGAATTAAATTGAAAACGAATTCAAATGGAATTGAAAGCGAATTGAAATGAATTCAAATTGAATTGAAATTCGAATTGAATAGAAATGAATTTTGAAACGAATTTATAAAGAAGAATTCAATTTTGATTTGAATTGAAAAGGAAGTTGAAATTGCTTTTGAAACGAATTTTAAAACTATTTATATAATTCGTTTTAAATAGTAATCGACGAAGTATATATTATATATATTATATATATAATATAATGGCCTGAATAGAACGCGCCGCGCCGCGGCAGTTCGTGAATTTCGACCATTTATTTCAAACGGACATTGCGGGAGATCCGACCGTCGGATTCTCCTAAAACCGGAACCGTTGGGTTCGTATCGAAAAGAGCTTTCTAACGAAGGCTAGAAATTTGAAATCTAACGGTTGGATTTGGAATTATGTCCAAATCAAATTCGAAAAAGGTCGCTGTAAGTGCAGTTCGATGGCCGTTGATGGAAATCGACTGTACGGGCCTTGATAAAATTATTAAAAATAGTAATAATTTGTGTAAAATCATAAGAAATGATTTGTGAAAGTTTGGGATGAAAAACTCCATATTTGAAAAGATAAAAATAGATTTTTATCGAAATGAACTAGTTTTGAACTAGAATTATAATTCTATTTATTTTTAAATAAATAAATTGAATTCGAAAAGGGTTTTAAAAGTAACCAAAATTCCAATGATTGCATTGGAGTGGATTTGAATCGAAATTGTCTTCGGAATATTTCGATGTTGGAATTCGGGATTATACAGGTGTTGTTATGGAAATTTGAAAGATATATATTTATATCGTTATTTCCAATACGACATTTGTTAGTCGTAGAATTCGATATTGAATATAAGCCGATATATTTTCTATTCAGAGCCTTGTATTGAATATCGAATGTGATTTGGGTTTGTCGTGAATGGTGTCTTCACTAACACTGTTCTTGAACCCAGTTGAGAAAAGATTAAATCTTTTTATTTAGATTTAATGAAGTGTACCAATTAAATGATTTTAATTGGAATTGAATGGATATTGATTTTTGGGTTTATCGTGAACAGTGTTTTTAAACAACACTCGTTCTTTAACCCGATAATTAATGGAATGTGATTTGGGTTTATCGTGAACCGTGTTTTAAATGACACTGATTCTTTAACCCAGTCGAAGGTTAAAACTAAGTGGAGTTTTAATGAATCTTTAATTAGATTGAAAGATCCAAAATGGAGTATCACCAATTTTGCTCCAGGCGATAGTTAAATCTTTAATTAGATTTGAACGTGAAATTTAGAAACTAACTGTCGGTTAGCCAAGCAGAATGGTTTTCTGGATATTGATCTGATGTTGGTTTCGGCCTTCGGGGTTAATATTTGGGGAATTATTCTCTTGATTAATTTACGGTTAGTGACTAATGAATTGGAATGAGGCGTATTTTGTGTTTGTGTAACACTTATTTAAAATATACGCGAGTTATTCGGAAAGACCGGGTTTATCCCATTCTGAATAACTGATGCGACGATAAGTCGAAGATGAAGACGATGGTCGAAGACCGGAGGTCTTCACGTCGTTTGGGTGATAACTGATGATCTTGATTGGGCTGTACACCCAAGAAGATGGAAACAGTTAGTGATCGTCCAGATGTACTTGGAGATCGATGGATATGCGGGGTACTAGGTGCCTCCGGTTTCGTTCAGACCCAGAACGGACTTGTAAATGGACTGTGTGTCTGACATCGGATTTCATTCTGTGTGACTGATATCGGTTGCATAGGATGGTTTGCCTGTGTGGCATGCTAAGATGCAAATGATCAAGGCTTCTGTTGAAAAGCAAAGTCTTGTGGTGATGATCAAAGCACGGCCTTTGTGGCGTAGCTTTGTGTAACGTTTACCTCGCGTGTTTCACACCCGGTATGAACCAAAAACGGGAGAGGACATCAGGGAGGACTTGCGTTTCTTTCTAGCTAGAAGTGGCGTCAGTGGTTTTACACGCCCTGACGAGTTTGACTTATGTGGTTGTTGCGGTTGCGAGGCGCCTCGGTTATATCGGTTTCGGCCGAATGCATTCTGGTCGGCTGACGGACCAGACTTACACCCCATAGGGTGGGGAGACGTATTGTTCAGGCACTATAATCCACATCGGTGGACCGGCCCTGACGATCGAAGGGGCAGTTGCGGCTGTTCCGGTGGCTCGGGCTAGAGAGTCACGAATCGGTTGAGGACTATCTTTTGCCTCGGTTCATAGACGGAAATCCAATTTCCAAATACGTAGCTTTGCGGTTTTATTTGTAAACCTATATATGGCGACATAGTGGCATGGGACGCTCATGTCGCCTATGATTGATACTTATGATTTGAAGTTGTTTTATACACTATGCACTTAAAATAGTATCAAATGATTTGTTTTAAACGTATCAAGCATTCTTTGGCTGTTATAAGGGAAAACCCTATCCCCCGGCTTGCGTTGCATTGTGTGATAGGACCTGGGTCTTATAACAGCTTCATTTTTCTTTATTTAGCATTGCGCTGTTGTTTTATGCACTGGTATTCTTGGGAGGAAACCCGTTCCGTGTTATACGGCGTGGTCCCTTGATTTACCTAACTTTAAAATAAAGATTAACTGTTTTAGTTCTCACACCAGTCACATGACTGACCTGGAGTTTATTGTTTTAACCTAAACTCTGGGTGCCCTTATTTTGACACGGGCAGCTAGTAGTTTTGGGTTTTGCAGATTTATATTCACAGGATCCTGGTTTACAGCTGGAACGATATCCGGAAAGCTTTGTATCCGTATATCTCCTTCTAGTTGTGTATTGTATTATTTTCCGCTGCGATGTATTTAAATGTAATTTAAATCTCTGATATTTCTGTGTAATATTTATTCATTTATACTCTGTATATTCTTGTAATCTGATGCATTGTTGTAATAAGCAATGAAATGTTCTTCTATATGCGTTCTGTTTTGTCCTGTTCTCAAACGATAGGGCGTTTCGAACGGTCTGGGTCGGTTTAGCGACTTGTTCGGACCGAGCGAGATTCCTTGTCGTCACATATGATGATTGATGTGTTATATTCCAATGATTATCCTTAATACCGTCACACGGATTTTGGGATCGTCACAAATACATACGAAGATCCTTCAGCATCATCTCGAGATGAAAAGCATGGATTTTTGAATGCAGATAAATGTTAATTTGATTTTTGTACTGCTGTATAATTTCAGTTTTGAATTTTAAGTAATTCGAATTGTTCCGTTTTTTACTGCATTGAGTCGTTTGGTTCTGGAGTTGATGAAATACTTATGTGCAACACCCCTATTTATAGTATGGTCAATTATAGATAGGATCAATGTCTTTCACACCTTATCCTAGTGCTTCGGTTACCATATCTTTAGGCCATTGGGGTTTTCCTGTTCTCTTAGATTGTGTTTGTACTGTGATTGACATTGATGAATTTTAGCAGAGATTTCCTTGAATAATGTATTGTATTTGGTCTGTTCATAAGGAACAGTGATCCCCCTTGTGCATGTGTATATATTCGGTTAGATTGAGCTATGATTTTTCTAATCAGATTTTAGTTGAAATCGCAGCTTCTATGTGGGATTATTGAAGATATGGTAGTCACTGTTTGGATCATGTATGGATTTGATTGTACATTTAAATATATATGAATATATATATATATATGTCAATTCATTTGTTTGTACAGATTTTGAAGTAAAAATATATGTATATGTTGGATTTTTTTAAGCTATGCCTAGTCTATTTTCTTATCCTGTTCATACCCTATTCCCCTTAGCTGTTACATACCTGTATAGGTTTCTATCCAGATTTGAAGCAAATATACACATATATTTGATTTTGCTATTCATATCTATTCCCTTTGTATTGAACTTTCAACTTGACAGTATAGATTTTCTCTGATCAAGATCTTTCTTTTTCCCTTTCTTCCAGGTCACAGTTGGTGGAGTCATTTCAGATTGTTTCACTGAAAGGAAAATGGGCATGGCGAATTGTTATGTTTAATTTATGTTGTACAGACAATATTATGTATTAAGTGTACTGTTTTTCTTTGTTTTCTTTGTTTTCTTTCTTCCTCTTTAGCTGTTCATAGTTATTCACTTTAATTAGCTTGTTTGCTTTCAATTTTTGTATATGGGTTTGCATACGGAATTCGACTGTGTCAGTAAACATGGGTTTTGAGAGGTCCAACTTAAATTTCAGAATGTGGATCTTTGATCTTTTTCTTACTAAGTTTATATTGTTCTTTTTGGTTCAGACAAACATGTATGTTAGGTCTTCGTACAAGGAGTTATGTAAATGAACATGTTGTTTTTCTTTGTATCTGCATCTCCTTTTATATATATATATTTCAGTTTATTTATTTATTTTCTTGTATGTTCATGTTTATGGCGACGTCTTTATTTATTTGACAAGTGTGGTATATTCATGTTTTATTCGTTTCCTTTGCCGAACCACTGTGCACATTTAGCTTAGGGTTGGTTTATTATTCTAAACATCATATAATCTCGATACAATATGAATTAAATTCAATGGCTAAAATTAACGAAATAAATATCATTGTATTTAAAACAATAGCTTAAATTTCAAATAGAATAGAATTCATACTCAACAGTTAAATTTTGGTTTTTATATGACATTCCCCTTTTTTTTTATTAAAATCCATTTATAACGATATATAAATTATACGTCCATATATATTAAATAAACGAATTATATATTGTAAATTCATTTAGAAATTCCAAATCGATATTCAAATAATAAAATATATTAAATATTTAATAACAAAAAATACGGGTCGTTACATGTTAATTATATGGATTTTCTGCAACACATGTGTATAATAGAAACGATAAATAATCATCCGTCATCCAGAGTGCACCACACAACTGCATAAGCATTAAATATAAATAATTAACGCTTACACAGTCTGTCAACCCACCGATTGACATGCAACTAAACAATCGGGATTAGTGTACGTCAAACATCATCCTAATACCCATGTGGGGTTTCAAATCAACAAACACCTATTTTGTTTGTGCAGTTGGGCGATGTGTAAAATTTATCGTCCCAATCAATATCAGTCAAATCAGTGTATATAAACAAATCGTCCGATTTGTTTATAAATATTTATTTATTCACATTCATGTTAAAAATTATATTTTTAACGATAATTAATTTATTTCGACACATGAATGTTTTAATTATCCATTTCACATCAACATCACAAACACAATTCACAACACATCAAACAAGCATACAAGCCATCCATGGTCTGTGGATGACGGGTGTCAGGTGCTGCTAAGCACCGTCTGCATCCTAGTATATATTTTAAACTAGAAATAGAAATAAAAGGGAGGAGTTCTCACCTAGAAGCTAAACCAAACGACACGACTCTTCTTATGTAGAAATCTTTGTCGTGCTTGCCTTTTGTCACTTTCGTTGCCCGTATTCACTACATATATAAAAATCACATTTTAATATTGTTGCTATGCATATTAAAATTACATTTTTATAATCACTCTATATGGATAAAAATTACATTTTTATACCGCTACTATAAAGATAAAAATTCTATTTTTACATGCTATTCTGTATATAAAAAGTATATTTCTAACTTACCACTCGAATAAAAATTATATTTTTAACCTTTCTATAATGTAAAAATTGAATTTTTTTCTATCTATAAAAATCATTCCTTCTTTATATAATTCAAAAATCTTGTCTTTCCCATCATAAAAATCCTAACTTTCCATAATGAAAATCATATTTCTTTTCTTCAAAAATCAAATCTTTTTACAAAAGAATATCAATTTTTTCTACAAAAATCTTATCTTTAACTCTACAACTATTTTATTTCTTCTTTGAAAAATCGTATTTTTCCTATATTAAAAATCAAAATTTTATCATCAATATGCTATCATATATATAGATCCTATTTTTATACGCATAAATAAATAAAAATAAATATAAAAACTCACATTTTTTATTGAAAAAAACGCATCTTTGATGGTGGAGGGGCTTCACCTCAGTTTCAGGACGAGGAGAAGAAGAGGCAGAGGAGCAGGAGCGGTGGTGGTCAAATGGCTGAGGGAGGCGGGTTTGGGAATTTAGGGTTTGGGGTCCATGTTCAAATTGAAGAGGAGAGAGAAAGGAGAAGGTCGATGGAGGGGGGGGGCGCGATGGAGGAGGGGTGCGGGGACTTCGGTGGCGGTGGCCACCCTGGGCGGCACGGCGATGAACATCGACGGGGGGGGGGGGGGGGGGGGGCGGGGGGAGCTCCATTCTTTTCTTTCTCTTTTTATTATTTTAAAATCGATATGAAAGGCAGAGAGAGAAGAGGAGTGAGGATATAGGAATATAAATATATATTATTTTATTTAATTAATTTCAAAAGGTACCTTTTAATTTTGACCTCAAAACGAAACCCACCGCCTATCGTCCATAGCTAGTTACCCCCATTCAAAACACTATGGGATATGTATCGTAAGCTGATTCGATCAGTTTTCATCAAAATCAAAATATAACTCTATATATTGAATTTGAACGCACATTTCAATTTACCGGGGCCACATACAAAAATTCCCGAAAAATATTTTCTAGCTTCGTATTGACGATACGTTCTTAAAAAAACAAATTTCGTCAAATTCTGAGACCGTTTGAAAAATGGCCATTTTCCAGTCGATTAAAATCAACTGAAACTATTCAAACGCGTTTTCCTTTGTCACGCTCACATATTGATTCGAAAAATTACGAATTTTGAAACATAGAAATAACTTGACATCGCGGATCCAACAAAAGTGGTTTCGTCGAAAACCGAGGTCATTTGCAAAATTTCCATTTTAACGGCCAGAATTCCATAGCGTATATTCTGAAATTTCAACTGGACATATCTTTTGATTCCCACTATGAAATTTTGATTTTCGTATTCATTGGAAAGATATTCTCAGTTAGATTCAAATATTTTTGGTTTCACTGAAATCTGGTTTATTTTGCACCTGGTACATTCATTTGAATTTCATAATCGAATTATCGAACTACCGCACCATTTTCAATTCCTTTTATAATTAAAATAAAATATTTATATTCTAACGACGACATATATAAATATATACATTCCAGTTCTATTCAAAATTAATTTCTCGTCGTTATTATTTAAAATAATAGATTTTAAATATTCACAATTCGCTAAAATCGCCAAAATAAAAAATTTAAATTGGCTCGGATTACCAGTTTATTACAACCATCACCAAGGCCTCGTCCCTGCGATCCCAACGGATCATGTTTCGTGGAATTTCGTTAACATACGAGTAAGTTACTGCCGTTTCTAGTTTAAATAGTTTTAATTATATATAATTTAAATATTAATGTCTCTAATACCATAATTACCTCTTTAACACGTCATTAACCGAAACTAATCCACGTCAGCATCATCAATTTGCCTTCATGCATTTTCTCCTGGGTTTCTTCCTGAAACCCGATCCCTTTTGTTTCTTCCTCCAAGTATTCAAAGACCACACGCCTTCATCATAAGCGCGGCGCCGCCTTGATAAGCCACCTGGGCCGACCTCCGATCATCCCCTGTGTTCGCCGTAGTCTCCAACGTCAACGCCCAAAATTCTGGGCCCCCTCGTCGCTTCATCCGCCAGTAAATCCCCAATGACCCAAATCCATTCAACCGATTACCCACGCCACCACGCACCACCTGAAATCACCAGACCGCCACCAAAGTGACCGCCACCCATTAGGCCATCTTCGACTTCAGGCCGCTTCTTACCTTAACCACTACCGTCGCCGGAATGGGCGAATTTCCGTTCGTCACTTCGAAACACAACCTAGAAATAAAGCTTCCATTCAACTCACGATTCCGACCACCACATCCAGTTTCAGGTCATCGACCTAAAGAAGAAAGTGATCGACTACTTCTCCTCTACAAAATCCCCTCAGACCCCAGTAGCAAATACTGACCCTAGCTCCTGTAAAAGCACCAAAACCGAAACCCAGATCTCGCTGTAATTTGTGATTTCCGATCGACTCAGGCGACCGGTGGCCCTGAAATTTTTACTAGAGGTAGGTAGCAAAGAGATCTTAAACTTTTCTTCAGACCGCTCATGCCGATTCTCGACGGAAATGAAAATATAAATTAAAAAGTGCCTAGGGGGTTTTCTGCAAAATGTTTTGCTGGTGGAAAATTTTGGTTTGGAGGATATGGATTTAAGAGGATTTGTAGGTGTATATATAGGGGTGAAATAATATTATTATATGTTGATATGACTAATGATATTATTTTTCGTGTCTACCGCAAATTTAAACACTCTTTATTGGCTCTTATGCTCACATACAAACCCCGTTCGAGATAAAAATGGGTAGCATGATACAATTTGACGTTACGGTCCTAATGAAACTTGTTTCATCGAATTCTGAGTTTATTTGCTCAAATGGTGCTCGTTCACATCCAAATGGTCGTTTTATTTGCATTTTATTTTATCACGCTCACAGAGTAACTCCGATTTACGTGCAACTTGAAATCTAGCAATAATTAGCTGTTACAGTCTCAACAAAATTTGTTATGTTAGAAACGGAGGTCATTTGAATAAAGTCCCTTTTTAACTGCCCAATTCACATTAAAATAAACTAATTTTAAAATATCTGAATATAATATAAATAAAATATTGTTATCAGCCATATACGACCAGAATTTCACACACTACCATAATAAAATACCCCATGTTGAATTTTTAGTTAAATCGATATTCAAAAAAAATAAAAACCCTTTATTTCATATAAATAAACGATATAATTTATAATGGAATTCCATAGCGACTATTTTAAAATTTGATTTGGACATAAAATAAAATCCACACTATGAAAACTGGATTTTTCTCTTTCATTAGAACAATATTATCCAACAGATTCATATATTTCTTGTTTCGAGAAAACCCGACTAATATTGGATCCTGTACAGCCAATTAAAGCTCAAAACGCAATATTACGAACTACCACGCAGCTGCAGCTCGTTTTAAAATATAATTATAAATTAATCGTTCAAGCACTATTTTAAAAATGAAATTGTTATTATAATTCCAATATAAACAATATTAAACCATTTTAAAGTGCTCGTTCACGTTATACTTCAAATTCAACATTTTTCCAAATTTTTTGGAAATTAAATTATTATTATATTATTATTATAAATAAATATTCAAAATCCAATGGTTAAATTCAATTATTTAAATTCAAACCAATATTTTAAATAATAAAATAATTTAAATAATTGTCCAGAAAATACAGGACGTTATATTCCTTCCCCCTTAAAAGAATTTCGTCCCCGAAATTGCTAAGGTAGAAAAGATGTTGCAGACCCATTATCTTTACAAAAATATTTAATTTAAAACTCGGTTTCATTTTCAAACTATCCCAATTGGTTTTAAAACCAATTTATTTGAAATAACACAATTTTCCAAAAATCTTCAAAAAATTTCTAACACCTTAAATTTTGGAAATTTTTTGGTAGAGTCTCCCCTGTACGGAGGGACATCTGCAATATTGCAGGTTCAAGAAATATATATACATCGACCATCACAGTCGGAAAAATTCAAAATCCAAACCCAAAATTCAAATAAAACCAAAATCTTATATTTTGCATAGGCGTACCTTTTTGCGAGCATTATTATGCAATAAGCGATATATTATACTCGTGTTTACTTGATTATCATGCTAAACTTGATTCAATTCTTCCCATAATTCTCTTGGATGGGTTTTAAAGTTGAATTGGCACTTCTGCACCTATTCTCAACTCTAATGAACTTCATTAGTCTCCAAAACAATGTTAATTAAATTCAAAATATCCATGTCATCCATATCATCTATTCTGACCAATTTTATACACAATTCAATCCATATGAAATTATAATTATAATTATAGCCAAGGTTTAGCAATCCAGTTATATCCTTAAATATCTATTCAAATTCATTATACTTTGATTCATCCATTGGTCCTCAATCAATGTTTCAAATTAATCTCCATGCAACCAACTATACAATCCAAATAATTCATTGATTTCCAAATATCCCATTGACTTATTGTTTCCCAACACAAGTCAAATTCTGAAATTTCCAAATATGATTACATCCTATACGGTTTTCTTTAACATAGTATAAATTAGATTAATTATATCTATTACCATTTACACATCTCATATTTAATGTTTCCTTTAAATATCCATTCAAATTCATTAAATTTGGATTGATTTTTTTTTTCAATTTATTCATTTCAAATTGGTTTACAACCAAGTCTATCCATTTTAGATTTATATTCAAGTAATCATTCAAATCAACATTAACCAATCCAATTGATTGCCCATATTATAATAGCTTATGAAAATCATTATTTTTATTATTTTATAAAATAAATTGGGTAAAAATAATTTTATATCAAATTACAAATACGTGCTCTCATATATATATTCAAACTCAATCTAGGGTACCACTAACCCAATCTCTATTGAGTCATGCCACAGAGCCAAGGTTATCACTAAACTAATAACTCTGATACCATTGTAACGACCCGGGAAAATTTCGACACTCGAATTTTCGACAATAATAGATAAACCCGTATTACTCACCAAAAATCCATGTATCGAATCCCAGATTGTCAATAGAAAGAAGTTAGAGGATGAAAAGTAGAAAGAAAGAAATATTAGAATAGGAAAAAGAAGAAGAACAATAAATCAGAATCTCAAAGTGGAACGAATAATATATAATATCAAATCTTTTTACAAAAAGAAACTGTATATACATACCAATCATCAGCGTACAACAGATATCAGTCACAACGTAAAATAACTTCATATAACTATAGTGAAGCCTCCTGCTTCCAGCTCCTGAAACTCCAAGCGAAAACCTAACATGGAAATACACTCGGTCAGACCCGAGCACATTAAGCAAACCAAAATTCATCGGGTCAGTCTGGAATACTTTCAGTGATAAATTCATAGAACAAACAATCTTTTTAAACTTTGCAAAATCCTTTTACGAAACAAAAGGATAATAGTAAGACCATCCCACACATAAACACGGACGGTTTTTACCTTACTATAACCCAAAACATTTTTTAAATCATAACTTATTCTGATATTATAATAGTGTCTAAATACAAATAGATAACAATCTAGCAGAACAATTGCATCTTACGCTCCACATATATAATATACAACCAAAACCATAGGCGCTTATTGGAGATTGGATTCCGACTATGACAAGGTATGGATCCACCTTCCGATAGTGTATCTCTAGAGGCGAATACACTGGGTTCAAAAACAACGTCTTGCAACCCAGCCCAAACATGACCGACCACTCATTTCACTTGAGTGTATCGAGTGTATATCAGCAATGGCTTGGATCAGCAATCTTTTCCCGAAAAGGGATAGCATCAATAGATTAAAGAAGCAAAAGGAATTTCTTTAGATAGGTGTTTATACAACCTAGTGGGAGCGACCCACATAGCCATGTTGCCTGCCTAATTTTTGTCATTTACCGGTTGATGAGGCTTGAGGTCAGAACACATATGGTCATCATACACTTTGAATGCCACATTGTCAGATTCACCAAATCACTATTTAACATCCACAAAAATATTCCGGTCGTTAAGCTAAGAGAGGTGCCCCTCTCCGCCACTAACAGAAATATGTTTGTAAAAATCAACGTACGTGACCCTTAAGAAATACTCTATCCGACCTTCGTCTATACAAGTCATGCAGGAATAGGATAAAATGAAGGCACCCTCCTACTGCATCCAATATAGGAACACCCCATGGATCAGTAGCGATAAGTCCTTGCAAATCCATAGGTTTCAACCACAACAGAATCACAAATCAAATAACTCTGGTTGCAAGCCAGAGAAATTCAACAAGTAGTCCATCCGCTTATAAAGATCCGCGGTCTTTAATTGTTCCATCTTCAATTAATATCTTCACGTATTTGTTGGTTCGGAATGTGTAATGACCCAGATTTTCTGGTCGGTTTATTTTGAATATTTAATATTATTTTAAATATAGAGCTGATAATATAAATCAATTTTTATATTGAATTAATGATATAATTATCGTAATACGAAATATATTGAAATCAAAGTTAAAACCGAATCGAAATGATTCAGATGATCAGTGTCAGTTCTGTCTGAATATGAACGATAATAATAATTTATTATTCGAGAAAATGATTAGTTTTGAATTTAAATTATTTTATATCAAGTTAATATGGTTATTTTATATATATGTTCGAATTAAAATTTATAATCTATTCTGTTGAGTTCAGAATAGTGTTATAACGTTGAAACGGCAGTGGTTACGTTAAAATAGCGGTTCGCGGTTTAAATAATAGACCCCGATATTATTTTAGTGGATAAGCACGAAATCAAATCGATATCTGTTTAAAATAAATTGAAAATCTCTCGAAATCAAATCAATATCCTTTTTAATTAAATAAAAACCGCTTTATTTCTAATCAAATAAATTTTTAGGTACTTAACTTATATAACCTACGTTGTACTCTTCGCAGCCTATTCCTTTGTTCCCAAGTTTTCTTCTTCTATAAATCGCGAATCCTCTCTTCATTTTGGAATGAAAACCGAAAGCTTCTGTAAACAAAGAAATAAAATGGCAAAGCTTTAGTGTTGTTTCCAATTATAAATCTGTCCCTACTTCCTCTCTCTATTTTCGATTCACAGCAAAATAAAAATCAGAAAGGGAGGGAAATCGATTCTAACTCTCAAATTGAAGTCGCACCATTCTAGTTCCCTCAAATCAAACCCGCGAAGATCTGGGTAACTCGAGACCTAGCTGGCGGTGGATTTTAACGAAGTCAGGGGGAAGGCTAAGGCTCGATCTGGAGTTGGGGTGTAAACTAAATGTAACGACCCGGAATTTTAGGGCCAATTAAAAAATTTTATTTTAGAAATTTTAATGGATTTTAATGTTTAAAATGATTTTTTTAAAAATAAGAATGACTAAAAATTTATTTTAAAAACGAATAAATTCAGTTTAATTATAAAAGGAGTTTAAAACAGCGCTGCAGTTTGAAATTTTGAAGTCGAACTTTGACTGAGTATACAGGATTCATTTTAAATCAGAATTGAACGAAACAAGAAATATTTAAATCTGTTTAATCATATCTTTCCAACGGATTTGAAAAATCTAAATTTCACTTTAAAAATCAAAAGTTATGGCCAGTTCAAAATTTAGAAAAGTCGCTGTAGAATTTATATATATATATTAATTAAATATATTGGCCTTGAAAATAGCCATTTTTCAAACGACCTCTGTTTTCGACGAAACCACTTTTGTTGGAACCGGAATGTCAAATTATTGCTAAATTTCAATTTTCATAATTTTTCGAATTAATATGTGAGTGTGGCAAAAGAAAATGTGTTTTGGCTATTTCAGTTAAATTTAATCGACTTGAAAATAGCCATTTTTCAAACTGTCTCAGAATTCAATGAAATTAGTCTTGTTAGAACCGTATCGTCAAATCATAACCAGAAATAATTTTTTTGGAATTTTTAGAGTTCGTATGTGGCCCCGGTAATTTAAAATGTACGTTTGAATTTAAAGAAAAACATATCATAACAGCCGAATTGGGTTACGAAACATATTCCAATGTGTTCGGGATGGGGGTTATTAGCTAGGGGCGACACTTGTTGGGTTTGATTTGGAGTATGTGGAATTAAACAAGAATCTTTAGTATTAAAGGAGTAAAAAGTTAAATAAATACACCTATAAATACTGTTGGTATATGGTCCAGAATACGAAAACATAATTCCCAAAGGAGCAGCCGCCATCTTCCAAATCGATGGCCGGAAAGCTCAAAAATTCAAACCCTAAAAACTTCGCAACCACTCAATGGAATTCAGTAAATTATGAACCAAATCGAAGAGAATTTCGAGTGCTTTCATTTCATACGGTGATGATCATATTTTATGAGGGATGGCGCTCGGATTTTGGGTGTGAACGGCCGCCGTTCGGGGCGGATTTGATGAGCGTGGGGCCCACCGAGTTGGGCGGCGTTCTGGTCGTAGGCGGGGCGGACGAAGGCGAACGGAGGTGCGGGCTCTGATCGGCTTCTTGACACTCCAGGCGAGGGCGCGATGGCGATTTACAGTTTGAAGTTGGGTTCGATATTGGTCTGGAAACAACGATGAAAAGAGGAAAGAGGATTAAGGTTGTAATTTAATTAATTAATTAATTGTTCTCTTATGTAACCAAATGTTAATAACATCGTATCACTTTCATACGAGGTCCAAACGCAACAATTTCAGAAGCGTTGTGATCGTGGTGAAAAACTCTACAATATGGAATTGACTAGGACCAAAACTGAACACTGCGGAAATTCAGACAAAATTAAATGTGAGATTTCTATTTTTAAATTAAAATTAATTAATTATTTTGTTATGAAATTTATATTCATTTTACATAAAATGCATGTGGTGTCTTGTATGTAATTTTGTCGAAATGTTGATTTGTTGTATTACGATGAATCACTGAATGAATGTGTGAATCATGTTTGTTATCCAAGTTGAATTTTCTTTTTTTCTTTTTTTTTAGTTGTTGGAATTGACACTAATATTAATTATAAAGTTAGATTCAAATAACATTATCATTCCTATTGTCATTTTATATAAAATAAAAATAGTCATTTTTGTCAATCCTCTTGGTTAAAATGTTTTGATTAGTGAAAGAAAATCACACTTTTTGATTAAATCATGATTAGTGAAACAAAATGACATCATTGGTTAAATTTAGATTAACATGAAAAATATTCATTATTGTTAATATAGTCTAGTTGAGATGAGAATATAAATTTTGTCAAAACATGTTAATTAGAATAAAAATTACATTTTTATCAAAACATGTTATTGAAACCAATTTAACACTTGTGTTAGCATGTTTAGAAATTAAAATCTCATTTTTAGTGAAAAATGTATATTAGAATTAGATTAATATTCTTTGTTATAAGATGTTACACTGGATAAAAGAATATTCATTTTTGTTAAACATGATTAGTGATAAAATAGCATTTTGTTAAAACATTTTTTTTGTTCATGTTATAAGAATGAACATAAAATATTTCTTTTGGGGCATTTTATAAGGATGAAAATAAACCATTCTTTTTGGGCCATTTTATAAGAATAGAACAAAAACATTTATTTTGTTATTTTGAAATGAATTAGATCAAAATTGTCATTTGTTTACATTGAAATGAATTAGAACAAAATTTTCATTTGTTATTTTGAAATGAATTAGATCAAAATTGTCATTTGTTTACATTGAAATGAATTAGATCAAAATTGTCATTTGTTTACATTAAATGAAGTAGATCCAAACTGTCATTTTGTTACATTAAAATTAATTAGAATAAAATATACATTTTGGTTAGAAAATGAAAATTAGAATAAAATAAACTTTTTTGTTAGAAAATGAAAAATTAGAATAGAATATATATTTTTGTCATTATGAAGGAAGATTACATTTTGGTCACTGAAAAGGATTAAAGAAAAATTAGCATTTTTGTTTACTTTAAAAGAGTGAAGACAAAAATGATATTTTTGTTACATTAAAAAGAATCAACAAAATTATCATATTTTGTTACATTAAAAAGAATCAACAAAATTATCATATTTTGTTACATTAAAAAGAATCAAAAAATTATCATATTTTGTTACTTTAAAAGGAATTAACAAAATTATCATATTTTGTACATTAAAAAGAGTTTAACAAAAATAGACATTTTTGTTTACGTTAAAAGAATTAGACAAGATAATCACTTTTGTTCACATAAAAAGGATCAGACAAGAATAGTCATTTTTGTCACTTAAAAAGAATGAAGTAAAAATATACATTTTTGGTTATTTAAAAAGGTCAACACCAAAATATACATTTTTGGGTTATTTAAAAGGATAACACCAAAACATTGGGTAATTAAAGAGGTTTACACCTAAATATACATTTTTGGTCACCGGAAGGGATTACACAAAGATATGAATATTAATATTTTTATTGTCAATTAGTTACAATAAAGGATCATATGTTAAAAATACGATGTTAGGGATGGCATGGGGTATATTTCTATAATATTGAAATGCTTGACATAAGGTTCAAATTGCATATTACACTTCCATTTACAAGTCATCCGACTTGTTATGTGATTCGGACGATTAATTTTACACATTGCCTAAGTGCACAAATATATTATTATTTGTTTGATGGATGAAACCCCACACAGGTATTGGGATGATATTGGACACACACTAATCCCAATATTTAACTATATGTCAATCGATGGATTGACGATTTGTGATGAGCGTTATTTATTTACTTTAATGCTCACACAGTTATAAATTCCACTTTGGTCGTCATTTGAATGTTTGATAATTATTTATCATAATTATTGATTTCATGCAATATATGGTTGTTGATTGAGTCACATTCCAATAAAGGATATTCTAGAAAAGGAATATTTTAGAAAATATTTTAGAAAAGAATATATTTTGGAAAATATATTTTATTTAAATGAACTAGTTATTAACTAGAATAACTCATTAAATTTGGATTTAATGAAATTTTCCAATTTTATTAAGATTTAATTGAAATTAAATTAAATAAATTGGATTTTGGGTTTGTCGTGAATGGTGTCTTCAATAACACCTTTCTTAAACCCAGTTGAAAGGAATAAATCTTTTAGTTAAGATTACTAGAGTTTCAAACTATATTTTGTAATTGGAATAGAAATTATTTGTGAATTGAGTTTATCATGAACAATGTTTTTTAACGACATCTGTTCTTTAACTCAATTAACAGTAAGAATATGATTTGGAATATATAAATTTTATATTAAGATTTAAATAGAAAATTTCCAAAGGTAAAATTTTCCAATTTAATATATTAAATTGGAATCGAATGGAATTTGAATTAATAATAACCGAGATAAGCTTCTGTAAAAGAAGATCGATACTACATATGGAATTTAAAAGGCTTTGCCGTTATTTCATTTATATTATTGGTCGGATACAGAAATTTATAACAATTATATGTTGATTTGATTTCTGTGAAGATTCCATATTTTATGGAAGATGAGTTTGGGTTTACCGTGAACTATGTTTTAAATGACATTAGTTCTTTAACCCAGTTAAAGATAAGATTAATTTCTTGAATTTAAATAATCATTGAATAATGATTTTTGATATCTAAAACCGGATTGAGACTTTAATAAATCCTTTAAAAGAAGATTCAAGAGTAAATGTAAAGAATTTATCTTTGATAGAATAATTTGAATTTTTCATTTAAAAGAATATTCTGAATTGGAATGAAACATTGGATGTGTTTTATAGTACTTGATTTTTATTATAAAATACGCGAGTTATTTGGAAAGACCGGGTTTAACCCGTTCTGAATAATTACTACGATGATGAAGAGTCGAAGATGAAGACGGTGGTTGAAGACCGACGATCTTCACATCAAATGGATGTGTCGCTACAGAGACCCTTGATGGGAATAGCTACCTTGAAGGGGCTTCAGTGGTGGCCGTCCGGACTATTGTTAATTGTTCGGATTTTGGTTTTCGCTCAGACCCAGAGCATAAGCTAGTAAATGGATGCGTGTCTGACATTGGATTTCGTTCCATGTGAATTTAATCGATTTCTGTTAATGTATGTCTGTTTGGTGGTGGAGGATTTATTCTCTACTTAACACCCTGGTATATATTAATAGTGATTGATCGCATGGCATGAATTGTCAATGTGGCACGCCAAGATGCAAATGATCAAGGCTTTTGTTGAAAAGCAGGGCCTTGTGGGATGATTAAAGCATAGCCTATTACGATATAGCCTTGTGTATATCGTGACTTCGCGAGCCTCACACCCCGGTATGAGTCAAAAATGGGAGAAGGGACCATAGGGAGTGCAAACGTTTCTTTCTAGCTAGTGGTAGTGTCAGTGCTTAAACTGGCTGGCATTTTACATATGTGGATAATGGATTTTGAAGCGCCTCGGATTTTTTATAGGCCGTTAGTGGTCATACTATAGGTTCAAAGGAACCGGGAAACGTGTGTTCAGGCATAACCAATCCACTGCCGATAGGCGGGGACCGGCCCTACCGCTCCAAGGGTTGCCCATAGGTGTGATCCTGAGGCATTTGCTAGAGTGTCTCGAATCGGTGAGGAGCTCCTCTCTAGCGTCGACTCACGATGGAAATCCAATTTCCAATACGACCTTGCGGTTTTGATTGTAGAACTAGTATGGCGACATAGTAGGATGGGGTACTATGCCCTTTATGATTAATACATTATGATTGGAATTGTTTTTGAAATATATATACCCATAGATATACACACTAATATTAAATCTGTTTTATCGTATCAAGCATCTTTTGACCATTATAAGGTAAAACCCTATCCTCCGGTTTGCGTTGCATTGTGTGATGGGATTTGGGTCTTATAATGGTTTCTTTTTTCTAAAAAGCATTGCGTTGTTTAACGCTTTACTTTATTTTATGCACTGGCAATCCAATGGAGTAAACCCGTTCCGCGTTAGCAGCGTGGTCTTGTGATTAGCCTTATTATTAGATAAGTTTTAGTTAAGATTTCTCATACCATCCCATGACTGACCAGTAGTTTGTTTCACTTGCAAACTCGGGTGCCCATATTTTCCACACGGGCAGTCGAGTAGCTTTTTGCAGATATATTTTCAGGGTCCTGGCTTATAGCTGAAGCGGTATTCGGAAAGCTCTGTATCCATGTATTCCTTCCAGTTGTATATTTGTATTATTTTTCCGCTGCTATTTAAATGTAATTTAAAACTCTAATATTATTGTATTCCTGTTATGTAATATGTATTCATACTCTGTTATATTCTTTTACTCTGATGTAATTGTTGTAATAGCAAGGAAAATGTTCTCCAGTTTGTGTTCTGATGTGTGTTGTTCTCAAAGAAATCCAGGCTCTCCTTTACTGGGAAGTTTGGGTCGTTTCGGTTGGTATCAGACCTTTGGTTTACAGAGCTCGAGAACAAGACATATTAGGACCAAACGAAAGGATTCATCAGAGATTGGATTAGTAATATCCAATAAGAATAACTCGTTAGAGATGGGGTCAGTAGTATCCTAGAACGAGTGTGAAGAGTATTATTTTCTTTAAAAATAAAAATGAAAACAAATTTAGTTTTGAATATTTTATCTTAATATACGTATTTGAGTATATTATATTTTAATGTGGACAATCGAGCATATAAAGATTTTGAATATATGAGTAATTAACGGATATTCGAAGTTTTAATATACTAGACAGATATAGAAGCATGCTTTTGTCGCCCGGAGATGTTCTGATGGTGGTTCGAAACATAACCAGAATTTGTGTTCGAGTTTCAAAAGTGGGATTTCTATATAATTCCATTGACTGGTATGAGAACCAACACTTAGTTAAGACACATTGCTGTGATTTGCACTCAAAATATGATTTTTGACTATATATAAAAGTTATATATATTTGAAAAGTTAATCACCTAATTGATTGCTGGTTGTGATGTTTGATTGTTAATTTAACTAATAAAAGTATAGAAATTATGGAAACCAAAAAATAAAATTAAAGTTGAGTAGGTAAAATTAAATAACTTTTAGCTTCGTTCCTTTTCGAGGACGAAAAGATTTTAAGTGGGGGCGATTGTAACGACCCGGAATTTTTGGGCCAATTTAAAATTTTTATTTTAGAAATTTTAATGGATTTTCATGTTTAAAATATTTTTTTTAAATAAGAAAGACTAAAAAATTATTTTAAAAACGAATAAATTAAATGTAATTATAAAAGGAGTTTAAAACAGCGCAGCAGTTTGAAATTTTGAAGTTGAAATTTGACTGAGTATACAGGATTCATTTTAAATCAGAATTGAACGAAACAAGAAATATTTAAATTTGTTTAATCATATCTTTCCAACGAATTTGAAAAATCTAATTTTCACTTTAAAAATCAAAAGTTATGGCCAGTTCAAAATTTAGAAAAGTCGCTGTAGAATTTATATATATATATTAATTAAATATATTGGCCTTGAAAATAGTCATTTTTCAAACGACCTCTGTTTTCGACGAAACCACTTTTGTTGGAACCGGAATGTCAAATTATCGCTAAGTTTCAATTTTCATAATTTTTCGAATTAATATGTGAGCGTGGAAAAAGAAAATGTGTTTTGATTGTTTCAGTTAAATTTAATCGACTTGAAAATAGCTATTTTTCAAACAGTCTCAGAATTCGACGAAATTAGTCTTGTTAGAACCGTATCGTCAAAACATAACCAGAAATAATTTTTCTGGAATTTTTAGAGCTCGTTTGTGGCCCCGGTAATTTAAAATGTATGTTTGAATTTAATAATTAAATGATTTATAATTGAATTTAAAGAAAAACATATCATAACAGCCGAATTGGGTTACAGAACATATTCCAATGTGTCCAGGACGGGGGTTATTAGCTAGGGGTGACACTTGTTGCGTTTGATTTGGAGTATGTGGCATTAAACAAGAATTTTCAGAATTAAAGGAATAAAAAATTAAATGAATACACCTATAAATACTGTAGGTATACGGTCCAGAATACGAAAACCTAATTCCCAAAGGAGCAGCCGCCATCTTCCAAATCGATGGTCGGAAAGCTCAGAAATTCAAACCCTAAAAACTTCGCAACCACTCAATGGAATTCAGTAAATTATGAACCAAATCGAAGAGAATTTCGAGAGCTTTCATTTCATACGGTGATGATCAGATTTTATGAGGGATGGCGCTCGGATTTTAGGTGTGAATGGTCGCCGTTCGGGGCGGATTTGATGAGCGTGGGGCCCACCGAGTTAGGCGGCGTTCTGGTCGCAGGCGGGGTGGACGAAGGCGAACGAAGATGCGGGCTCTGATCGGCTTCTTGACACTCTAGGCGAGGGCGCGATGGTGATTTACAGTTTGAAGATGGGTTCGATATTGGTCTGGAATCAACGAAGTAAAGAGGAAAGAGGATTATGGTTGTAATTTAATTAATTAATTAATTGTTCTCTTATGTAATCAAATGTTAATAACATCGTATCTCTTTCATATGAGGTCCAAATGCAACGATTTCAGAAGCGTTGTGAACGTGGTGAAAAACTCTACAATATGGAATTGACTAGGACCAAAACTGAACAATGTGGAAATTCAGACAAAATCAAATGTGAGATTTCTGTTTTTAAATTAAAATTAATTAATTATTTTGTTATGAAATTTATATTCATTTTATATGAAATGCATGTGGTGTCTTGTAAATAATTTTGTTGAAATGTTGATTTGTCGTATTACGATGAATCACTGAATGAATGTGTGAATCATGTTTGTTATCCAAGCTGAATTTTCATTATTTCTTTTTTTTAGTTGTTGGAATTAACACTAAAATTAATTATAAAGTTAGATTCAAATAACATTATCATTCCTGTTGTCATTTTATATAAAATAAAAATAGTCATTTTTGTCAATCCTCTTGGTTAAAATGTTTTGATTAGTGAAAGAAAATCACACTTTTTGATTAAATCATGATTAGTGAAACAAAATGACATCATTGGTTAAATTTAGATTAACAAGAAAAATATTCACTGTTGTTAATATAGTCTAGTTGAGATGAGAATATAAATTTTGTCAAAACATGTTAATTAGAATAAAAATTACATTTTTATCAAAACATGTTATTGAAACCAATTTAACACTTGTGTTAGCATGTTTTGAAATTAAAATCTCATTTTTAGTGAAAAATGTATATTAGAATTAGATTAATATTCTTTGTTATAAGATGTTACACTGGATAAAAGAATATTCATTTTTGTTAAACATGATTAGTGATAAAATAACATTTTGTTAAAACATTTCTTTTGTTCATGTTATAAGAATGAACATAAAATATTTCTTTTGGCGCGTTTTATAAGGATGAAAATAAACCATTCTTTTTAGGCCATTTTATAAGAGTAGAACAAAAACATTTATTTTGTTATTTTGAAATGAATTAGATCAAAATTGTCATTTGTTTACATTGAAATGAATTAGATCAAAATTTTCATTTGTTATTTTGTAATGAATTAGATCAAAATTGTCATTTGTTTACATTGAAATGAAGTAGATCCAAACTGTTATTTTGTTTACATTAAAATGAATTAGAATAAAATATACATTTTGGTTAGAAAATGAAAATTAGAATAAAATATACCTTTTTGTTAGAAAATGAAAAA
The DNA here is from genome assembly GCA_030737875.1 of Allium sativum. Classification (NCBI taxonomy): domain Eukaryota; kingdom Viridiplantae; phylum Streptophyta; class Magnoliopsida; order Asparagales; family Amaryllidaceae; genus Allium; species Allium sativum. Next base: position 920,531,154 of record CM060926.1, on the reverse strand, counting down.
TTAGAATAGAATATATATTTTTGTCATTATGAAGGAAGATTACATTTTGGTCACTGAAAAGGATTAAAGAAAAATTAGCATTTTTGTTTTCTTTAAAAGAGTGAAGACAAAAATGATATTTTTGTTACATTAAAAAGAATCAACAAAATTACCATATTTTGTTAAATTAAAAAGAATCAACAAAATTATCATATTTTGTTACATTAAAAAGAATCAACAAAATTATCATATTTTGTACATAAAAAAAGTTTAACAAAAATAGACTTTTTTGTTTACGTTAAAAGAATTAGACAAGATAATCATTTTTGTTCACATAAAAAGGATCAGACAAGAATAGTCATTTTTGTCACTTAAAAAGAATGAAGTAAAAATATACATTTTTGGTTATTTAAAAAGGTCAACACCAAAATATACATTTTTGGGTTATTTAAAAGGATAACACCAAAACATACATTTCGGGTAATTAAAGAGGTTTACAATTAAATATACATTTTTGGTCACCGGAAGGGATTACACAAAGATATGAAAGTTAATATTTTAATTGTCAATTAGTTACAATAAAAGATCATATATTAAAAATACGATGTTAGGGATGGCATGGGGTATATGTCTGTAATATTGAAATGCTTGACATAAGGTTCAAATTGCATATTACACTTCCATTTACAAGTCATCCGACTTATTATGTGATTGGGACGATAAATTTTACACATCGCCTAAGTGCACAAATATATTATTATTTGTTTGATGGATGAAACCCCACACGGGTATTGGGATGATATTGGACACACACTAATCCCAATATTTAGCTATCCATCAATCGTTGGATTGACGGTCTGTGATGAGCGTTATTTATTTATTTTAATGCTCACACAGTTATAAATTCCACTTTGGTCGTCATTTGGATGTTTGATAATTATTTATCATAATTATTGATTTCATGCAATATATGATTGTTGATTGAGTCACATTCCAATAAAGGATATTCTAGAAAAAGAATATTTTAGAAAATGTATTAGAAAATATTTTAGAAAAGAATATATTTTGGAAAATATATTTTTATTTAAATGAACTAGTTATTAACTAGAATAAATCATTAAAATTGGATTTAATGAAATTTTCCAATTTGTTAAGATTTAATTGAAATTAAATTAAATAAATTGGATTTTGGGTTTGTCGTGAATGGTGTCTTCAATAACACCGTTCTTAAACCCAGTTGAAAGGAATAAATCTTTTAGTTAAGATTACTAGAGTTTCAAACTATATTTTGTAATTGGAATAAAAATGATTTGTGAATTGAGTTTATCGTGAACAATGTTTTTAAACGACAACTGTTCTTTAACTCAATTAACAGTAAGAATATGATTTGGAATATATAAATCTTGTATTAAGATTTAAATAGAAAATTTCCAAAGGTAAAGTTTTCCAATTTAATATATTAAATTGGAATCGAATGGAATTTGAATTAATAATAACCGAGATAAGCTTCTGTAAAAGAAGATCGATACTACATATGGAATTTAAAAGGCTTTGTCGTTATTCCATTTATATTATTGGTCGGATACAGAAATTTATAACGATTATATGTTGATTTGATTTCTGTGAAGATTCCATATTTTATGGAAGATGAGTTTGGGTTTACCGTGAACTATGTTTTAAATGACATTAGTTCTTTAACCCAGTTAAGGATAAGATTAATTTTTTGAATTTAAATAATCATTGAATAATGATTTTTGATATCTAAAACCAAATTGAGACTTTGATAAATCTTTTAAAAGAATATTTAAGAGTAAATGTAAAGAATTTATCTTTGATAGAATAATTTGATTATTTTATTTAAAAGAATATTCTGAATTGGAATGAGACGTTGGATGTGTTTTATAGTACTTGATTTTTATTATAAAATACGCGAGTTACTCAGAAAGACCAGGTTTAACCCATTCCGAATAATTACTACGACGATGAAGAGTCGAAGATGAAGACGGTGGTTGAAGACCGACGATCTTCACATCGAATGGATGTGTCGCTACAGAGACCCTTGATGGGAGTAGCTACCTTGAAGGGGCTTCAGTGGTGGCCGTCCGGACTATTGTTGATTATTCGGATTTGGTTTTCGCTCAGACCCGGAGCATAAGCTAGTATATGGATGCGTGTCTGACATGGGATTTCGTTCCATGTGAATTAATCGATTTCTGTTAATGTATATCTGTTTGGTGGTGGAGGATTTATTCTCTACTTAACACCCTGGTATATATTAATAGTGATTGATCGCATGGCGTGAATTGTCAATGTGGCACGCCAAGATGCAAATGATCAAGGCTTTTGTTGAAAAGCAGGGCCTTGTGGATGATCAAAGCATAGCCTATTACGACATAGCTTTGTGTATATCGTGACTTCGTGAGCCTCACACCCCGGTATGAGTCAAAAACGGGAGAAGGGACTGTAGGGAGTGCACGATATTCTTTCTAGCTAGTGGTAGTGTTAATGCTTAAAATGGCTGGCATTTTACTTATGTGCATGATTGATTTTGAGGCGCCTTGGATTTTTTATAGGCCGTTAGTGGTCATACTATAGGTTCAAAGGAACCGGGAAACGTGTGTTCAGGCATAACCAATCCACTACCGATAGGCGGGGACCAGCCCTACCACTCCAAGGGTTGCCCATAGGTGTGATCCTGAGGCATTTGCTAGAGTGTCTCGAATCGGTGAGGAGCTCCTCTCTAGCCTCGACTCATGATGGAAATCAAATTTCCAATACGACCTTGCGGTTTTGATTGTAGAACTAGTATGGGGACATAGTAGGATTGGGTACTATGCCCTCTATGATTAATACATTATGATTGGAATTGTTTTTGAAATATATATACCCATAGATATACTCACTAATATTAAATCTGTTTTATCGTATCAAGCATCTTTTGACCATTATAAGGTAAAACCCTATGCTCCGGTTTGCGTTGCATTGTGTGATGGGACTTGGGTCTTATAATGGTTTCTTTTTTCTAAAAAGCATTGCGTTGTTTAACGCTATACTTTATTTTATGCACTGGCAATCCAATGGAGTAAACCCGTTCCGCGTTAGCGTCGTGGTCCTGTGATTAGCCTTATTATTAGATAAGTTTTAGTTAAGATTTCTCATACCAGTCCCATGACTGACCTGTAGTTTGTTTCACTTGCAAACTCGGGTGCCCATATTTTCCATACGGGCAGTCGAGTAGCTTTTTGCAGATATATTTTCAGGGTCCTGGCTTACAGCTGAAGCGGTATTCGGAAAGCTCTGTATCCGTGTATTCCTTCCAGTTGTATATTTGTATTATTTTTCTGCTGCTATTTAAATGTAATTTAAAACTCTTATATTATTGTATTCCTATTATGTAATAAGTATTCATACTCTGTTATATTCTTTTACTCTGATGTAATTGTTGTAATAGCAAGGAAAATGTTCTTCAGTTTGTGTTCTGATGTGTGTTGTTCTCAAAGCAATCTAGGCTCTCCTTTATAGGGAAGTTTGGGTCGTTTCAGTAAAAGCTATAGAGAGTACTTAGGGGTTCAGCAGTACGGTTTTGGGAGCAGTTTGAACTGCTAGAGTTCGACAGTGGAAGTGGGGGAGTTCGGTAATTAAATGATTTAGGGATGGTGTGAATTCATTTACAAAAAAACTGGGGTATGATATTTGAGACAGTGAGGTATTTTTGGAAGGTGGATGGTGTGAGTTCCTATCACATAGAGGAGGGTCTGCTATGTAGTTTAGAGCATTGCTGGAGGGCGTGATAACTAGGACAGCAACTTGCAGTGATGTAGGGACTATTTTTGTGAAATTAATAGTAGCAGCAGTGCGTCAATATTCGATAGTTTTTGGGGTGATGATTGAATCATTTTGATGGTATTGTTGTAGAAATGTTGGTCGACGATGTTGCTGTTGGGGGGAAACGCAGTGACTGCGACGTGTTCAATAAATTGCTGAAGTGGAGAACGACAATTTTTGGGGCTGTTTTCTTAGTAACAGGGAATCATGTGTGTTTCTCCGTGGAGTGGTCAAAATTTGCAAAGCGACAGTGAGGTACAAGTTTAATAAAATTTAAAATGCATAAGGAAATTACGCATTTATTTTAGTTGTTAATTTAAATTAATATAGTATAATGTTAGGTAAAATTAAATTGTCGTAGGTGCGAGACTGATTTAGTGCAAATAATTCATTGAAGTCGATCCGTAGATGCGACAACATGGAATAAAATAGATAATCGGAAAATTAAAATAAGGTGAGTAAATCTCACTCACAGTTTTATATTTAAATTTATTTTTATCGTAAAATAAATTTGTTGGTTGCTTGGGTGCATGAATGAATTGTTGAATTTTTGTGGTTATTGGATATTTCCCGCAATACTATTAGCGGATGCCCGCAGTACCATTAGCGGATGACCCTGCGCCAACGTATATAAGTGGATCCCCTTTTATACCGCGATATCCTGCCTTTAGGAAGGATTGGTATTATTTATGTGACTAACATCTGTGGATGCAAGAAAAAACCAGGTTGGAAGGATCCAACTGGATCCCTCAAAAATATATTATCTGTTTGTTTGTTTGCTTGATTTCCTATATATTCATATATGACGTGTTAAAAATCAAGTGATTGAAAATTGGATGATTTGATTGTTTTAAATATCACTGGGCTTAAGTGTTAATTTATAAATATACCCTGAAAGAGGTATTTGAGATTTAAAAAGGGAAATTCTATTTTTCTAAAATAGAATTTGAATTTTTAAATAGATTTGAAATATGAACTTGTTTTAAAAGAAATAAAACAAGTAGTTCCTTTATAAACGAAGTTTATAATAGTTCTTTTATAAATGAAGTTATAAATGAAGTGAAAAAATTATCATTGGATAATTCAGAAATAAAAATACAAGTGTGAAATTGAAAAGGGAAATCTATTTTCCAAAAGTAGAAATATCGATTTCAAAATGAACTGAAATCGAGACATGTTTAAAGAATGAATAAAGAAAGTTTGAAATAGAATTTGAATAAAGAAAATTCAAATAGGAACTGAATATAGAAATTCAAATAGAATTTTGAATATGAGAAATTCAATGGAATTCAAATATAGAAAATATAAAGGAAATTCAAATATAGAATTTGAATATCGAAAGTGAAACGGAATTTGAATAAAGAAATTTAAATATGGAATTTGAATATAGAAAATGCAAAGAGAATCTCCAAAATAAGATTTTGGTTTTACATGGATTTCGAAATAGGCTTGTTTAAATAAAACAGGGAAATTTATAAAATAGTGTTTATAAATATAATGAATAAATTATCAAGAGACAAACTGAATATTTGAATTCAAAGGAATTTAAATATGGGATTTGAATTCAAAGGAATTGAAATAGATTTGAATTCAAAGGCATTGAAATAGAATTTGAATTCAAAGGCATTGAAATAGAATTTGAAATTTGAATTCAAAGGCATTGAAATAGAATTTGAATTAAAAGGAATTGAAATAGAATTTGAATTCAAAGGAATTCAAATGGATTTGAATAAAGAAGAGTCAAATAGATTTGAGTATAGGATTCAAATGAAGTTTAACTATAGAATAAATAGGATTCAAATGAAAGTTTATCTATAAAATTTGAAACTAGAATTCAAATGGAGTTTAAATATAGGAAATTCAAATAGGATTGAAATGAAATTCGAATTTAGAAGATTGGAAATATTATGTTGAATTGGAAAAATGGATTTGATATATATTAAAATATACCAGAATAGAGTTGAAATTATTTACACGAAGTTTAAAAAGTTTATATATATAAATATAATTAAAACGAACTCGCCGCAGCGCTGCAGTTCGTAAATTGTCGTTTCGAACTTCAATTGAGTATACAGAACACAATTGAAGTCGGAATTCTTTGAAACAAGAAACATCAGGACCGATTTGATAATAGTTTTCTAATGGAAGAGAAAAATCTGGATTTTGTCGAATAGATTTTGAGTTATATCAAAATCAAATTTTCAGAAAAACAGCGCCATAACCATTTTAAAACCATAATGGTTTATTTAATTTTATAAGAGGATTTTAAGCGAATAAAATCCGAATCTCTATTTAGAAAATTTCAGATTTGAGTTGTAGATTATATGTGTTTTCCAAATAGCGTAAGAGGCCAAAATGATTATCGAAATTATTTGGTTAACAAATATTGATAGAGAAATAGAGAAGTGAATTAATTAATTAATTTTTAATTAACAGGCCCAGTGATTGATTAATGATATGGATGAATGGAATGTTTGTTTATTTTTCTTCGATAGTTAAATAACCGACTATCGAAGTATTTGCCAATAGCGTTGTCAATATGGAGAGACCGGTTGGGTTATCATCCGTGAACCACTCTGTATTGGCAGTAGAGTTGTGGATCAGATTATATAAAGACAATCGAAGACGAAGTAAAGTGCAAGGGCTTTTTCTATTAATAGAAATTGTGCCTTCGGTTTCGTTCAATCCTAGAACGAACGTAAATGGACGAATGTTTGACAAAGTATTTCCAATGATCGCATGAGTAGGTCTGCATAAATATATATGGTGGCAACGGATTTATTCCCTTAGCATAATATCCAGAATATTTGTGCAAATCAATTAGCGATTAACGGATCTAACAATGTGGCATTCAAAGTAATTTGTGCTATCAATGAATGATAAGAAATCGTAGCCTCTGGCCTCAACAACCGGGAAATGACAAAAATCGGGCTGGCAGCATGGCTATGTGGGTCGCTCCCATTAGGATGTATAATCACCTATCTAGAGATTCATTTAATTCCTTATTCCATTCGATGCTATTCCATTCGGGAAACGGTTGCTGATCCCAACCGTTGGTGATATACATTCGATACACTCAAGCGAAATGGGTGGTCGGTCATGTGTGGGCCGGGTTGCAAGATGTTCTTGTTGAACCTAGTGTATTCCACTCTAGAGATACACTATCAGAAGGTGGTTCCATACCTTGTCATGTTGGAAATCTAATCTCCAATAAGCGCCATGTGGTTCTTTTGATTTTATATTATATATGGAACGTGAAATGCAAGCATTCCACTAGATTCTATTTATTTGATTTAGACATTAGTATAATATCACTGGATTTTTGAATCAAAGTGTTTTGGGTTATCATAAGCTAAAAACCATCCATGTTTATGTGTGGATCGGTCTTACGATTATCATTTCTTTTGAAAGGATTTTTAAGTTAAACAATTGGTTGGAGTTTACTCACACCAGTCCTATGACTGACCCAGAGTTTATTTTTGTAACGACCCGAAAAATCTGAACCAATTTAAAAATTTTAAATTGGCCAATTTATTGGATTTTAAATATTTAAAATAAATATTTTAAATAATAATGATGAAAAGTAAGTTTGAATCAACATTGAAAATGAATATAATTATTTCTAATTATAAACAAGGCGCGAAATGGCGCGGTAGTTTCAAAAATTGAATTCAAACTTTGACTGACTGTACCGGGTGCAAAACAAAACGGATTTGAGTGAAACCAAAAATATTTAAATCTGTTAGTGAATATATTTCTAACGAATCTAAAAAATCAAAGTTTCATCGCGGAAAGCAAAAGTTATGGCCAAATTAATTTTCAGAAAGGTCGCTATAGAGTTCATATAGCCCGTGAAAATGGCTATTTTGCAAACGACCTCGGAATTCGACGAAACCACTTTTGTTGGATCCGGGATGTTAAAATATTGCTAGTTTCAAATTTCATAATTTTTGAAGCTAGTATGTGAGCGTGGCAAAGGAAAATGTGTTTGGTCGATTTCTATTAAATTGGGTCGACAAGAAGATGGCCATTTTGCAAACGACCTCAGAATTCGATGAAACCACTTTTGTTGGATCCGGGATGTCAAATTATTACTAGATTTCAAATTTCATAATTTTTGAAGTTAATATGTGAGTGTGGAAAAGGAAAACGTGTTTTGGTCAATTGTAGTTAAATTAGATCGACCAGAAATGGTCCATTTTTCAAACGGTCTCAGAATTCGATGAAATTAGTTTTGTTGGGTCCGTATCGTAAAAACATAGCTAGATTTATTTTTCTGGGGTTTTTTTAGAATTAGTTTGTGGCCCCGGCAAATTGAAATGTACGTTTAAATCGAATATTGAATGTTTTATATTTTAATTTGAAGGAAAACTGACAGAAACAGTCGAATGGGCCTACGAAACATATCCCATTGTGTTCAGAATGGGGGTAAACCACTAGGGACGGCAGTCGTTGGGTTTGAATTGGGGTTCGTGTGTGAAAGAGGGTATTTTCGAAATTTAAAAATATATAAATTAACAAAAAATCCTATTGGTCCACGCATTCTTCTCTCTCCCCGATATCATCCAGAACGCATGGCGGAAGTTCTTCAAAGCTTTCCCCCTCGTTTTCTCCTCCTACACGCACCGATAGCCTTCGACCCAGTTGGGTTTTTTGAAGAGCTCCCCTCAAGCTTCAAATCCATGGTCGCGGCACCCCCTCTCGTCTAGTGAATCGCGAGAACGAGGTCCTCAAAGATCCGACCTTCATCGCGCAGCCGCGACGTACAGGCGCGTTCGAATCCCACGCCACCACCACCGATTTGCATCGCCTTCCTCCCTCCTAGGCGTGGTGCAACTGGATTTTGTCCTCTTGCCTTGGATTTCGCGAAAAACGGAACACTAGTTTCGAGCCCCATCAGAAAGGTACGGCTGAAAATTATATAAACTATATTATAGCAGTTTAAAGCGCTACGGTTTTTTATTTCACTGTAAAAATCATATCTTTTTCATTTCTTGACGAATTTCAGTGAAACAAGAGACAGTGGACTCGTGTGGACGTCTTCTACATTCTAGAAGAGACCGCATATTTTTCTGAGCCTTCTGCTGTTTTTGGTGGAGTGTAACCCAATGTGAGATTTCTAAATTATAAACGATATGGAAAACAACGATGTATAAATTATATAGTCGACGTATGAGTTATATAAGCACTGTACACCTCTTGTATAAGTGTTGTATAAGTTGTACGTTCGATATATAAGTTATATACGCGTTGTAAAAATTATATATGTGTTGAAATATAAGTGAAATGCTTATATATATATACGCCCCTCGTCCACAAACCATGGACGATATTTATTGGTTGTGATTGGTGTGAAAATTGGTTGATTACGAATGGCTGAAATTGATTGATTGTGGTTGAAAAATACCCGTTTGTGGTTGAGAATTATTTGGTTGAAACCACATAGGATTATTTGTTGAAATTATTTTCATATGTTGAAACCTTTCATGTGTTGAATAGAAATTCATTCGTTGAATAGAAATTCATGTGTTGAATGGTATTCGTGTTTGAATTAAATTGCTTTATAAAAAAAAATCCTATTTTTATCATCTATATGAACTATATAAAATAGTAGTGTTTTGAAATAAATTGTTTTGCAATAAAAATCACATTTTTACTATATATACACAAACTATAGAAAACATTCATGTGTTGAATAGAAATTCATTCGTTAAATAGAAATTCATGTGTTGAATGGTATTCGTGTTTTAAAGTAAATTGTTTTATAATAAAAATCATATTTTTATCATCTATATGAAGTATATAAAATAGTCGTGTTTTGAAATAAATCGTTTTACAATAAAAATCACATTTTTACTATATATATGAGTTGTTAAAAATAGTGAAGTGTCGAAGTGAATGTTTGTTGGATAAAAATATCATTTTTATCAAATGTATGAAAAGCATATAGTTTTGAAATCGAAGAATCGATTATATTTATATATAAATATAATTAAAATATATCGAATAACGAAGCAACAGTTCGTATTTTGAAACCGTGATTTCAAACAATTAGTGCGGGAGATCCAACCATCGGATTTTCTCGAAACTGAAACCATTGGGCTCGCTTTGGAAATATCTTTCCAACGACACCAACTTTGTAAAGATCCAGCAGTTGGATTGTCTGGAATGTTTAATTCAAATCTGAAGAAAAACAGCGCCAGAATCGATTATATTTATATATATATATATATATAATTAAATTAAATTGAATAACGACGCTGCAGTTCGTATTTTGAAATTGAAACTTCAAACGATTGTACCGGGAGATCCGACCGTCAGATTTTCCTAAAACTGGAACCGTTGGATTCGTTTTGAAAAGATCTTTCTAATGATGTAAATTTTGTGATGATCCAACGGTTAGATTTTCAGATATGTGTAAATCAAATCTGAAGAAAAACAGCGCCACAACCTCGTTATGGCCTGAAGCGTCGTTCGAATAAATTGGCTATTTTAATTAAATAAAAATAACGATAAATCGTTATAAATTATTATAAACGATATGGAATGTGAAATTTAGAAATTAACTGAAGGTTAGCTAAGTCGAATGTTTTCCTGGGTTTTGATCTGATGTTGGTTTCGGCTTTCGGGTTAATATTTGGGAAACCATTCTCTTACTGATTTACGGTTAGTGACTAATGAATTGGAATAAGGCGTATGTCTTGTTTGTGTAGCACTTGTTAATTATATATGCGAGTTGCTCAGAAAGACCGGGTTTATCCCATTTTGAATAACTGAATCGACGATAAGAAATCGAAGATGAAGACGGTGGTCGAAGACCAGAGATTTTCACCTTGGTTGGATGGTAACTGATGTCCTGATTGAGAGGCATCCCGAAATACGGATAATGAGTGGTGATCGTCCAGACGTACGTGGAGATCGATGGGTATGCGAGGTATATAGTGCCTCCGGTTTCGTTCAGACCCAGAACGGACTATTAAATGAATTGTGTGTCTGACATTGGAATTTATTCTGTGTGATTGATAGCAATCAATTGCATGGTGTGAATTGCCTATGTGGCATGCTAAGATGCAGTGATCAGGGCTTCTGTTGAAAAGAAAAGTCTTGTAATTGATGATCAAAGCATCGCCTGTGTGGCGTAGCTTTGTGTATAACGTGAATTTGCGAACCTCACACCCCGGTATGAACCAAAAACGGGAGAGGACCTCAGGGAGGGCATGCGTTTCCTTCTAGTTAGAGGTGGTGTCGGTGCTTGAACTTTCTGACATTTAAATTATTTTCACCTATGTGGTTGCTGCTGTTGCGAGGCGCCTTGGTTATATTAGTTGATCCGGGACCGATGGAATCATTCATTGGCTCATTACGCCCCAAAGGGCGGGGAAACGTAGTGTTCAGGCATTTTAATCCACATCAGTGGACCGACCCTGACGATCCAAAGGCTTGACTGAGTACTTGCCTGAGACATTGGCTGGATTGTCTCGAATTCGGTAAGGACTATCTTTTGCCTTAGTTCATGGCGAAAATCCAATTTCCAAATACGTGACTGTGCGGTTTTGATTGTATACCTATACATGGCGACATAGTGGTATGGGGCATTAATGTCGTCTATGATTAATACTTATGATTTGAAATTGTTTTTGAAACATATAAACACTAGTAATAATATCAAATTGTGAAGACCCGTGACTTCCCCGGTGAGGGAAAGCATGAATAGTTCGAGAATAAGCCACATCAGAACCCAGGTGGGAGAACATTTCATTGTTAATTACAACAATTCATCAGAATACAAGAATATATTTTAAATTTTAAATTTAACCCCAAAAAACAACTTTTATTTTCGAATTCGAAATCAAGCCCACCGACTGTCGTCCCTAACCAATTACCCCCATTCCAAACACAATGGGATATGTCATGAAGGCCGATTCGACTGTTACGACCCGTTTTCGTTGAATTTAAAATATAAATCAGTATTTATTCAATTTAAACGCACATTTCAAATTACCCGGGCCACATACTAACTCGAAAAATTCCAGAAAAATATTTTCTAGCTTCGTATTGACGATACGGTCCTAACGAAACTAATTTCGTCGAATTCTGAGACCGTTTGAAAAATGGCCATTTTCCAGTCGATTAAAATCAACTAAAACTAGTCAAACGCGTTTTCCTTTGCCACGCTCACAAATTGATTCGAAAAAATACGAAAACTGGAATCTACCAATAACTTGACATCACGGATCCAACAAAAGTGGTTTCGTCAAAATCCGAGGTCGTTTGCAAAATTTCCATTTTTAAGGGCCAGAATTCCATAGCGACTATTCTGAAAATTCATTTGGACATAACTTTTGATTTCCGCTATGAAATTTCAATTTTTCGGATTCGTTGGAAAGATATTCTCTATTAGATTCAAATATTTTTGGTTTCACTAAAATTCGGTTTATTTTGAATCATGTAAATCCATTTGAAGTTTGAAATCGAATTATCGAACTTCCGCGCCATTTTCAATTCCTTTTATAATTATAAATAATTATTTATATTCTAACGACGATCTATATAATATATACTTTCGAATTCTATTCAAAATAAATTTCTCGTCGTTATTATTTAAAATAATTCATTTTAAATAATCAAAATTCGCTAAAATTGCCAAAATAAAATTTTTAAATTGGCTCGGATTTCCGGGTTATTACAATCTCCCCCACTTAAAACTTTTCGTCCCCGAAAAGGAACGAAGCCGAAAGTTGTTTTAAATACCAACTCAACTTTCATTATTTCCATTACGACCTAAGTTCTTCAACTTTTTAGTTTCTAAGAACTTTTCAAATTTTTCAAAAATTTGGCTAATACCCTAAATTTCGAAAAAATTTCGCCATAACCTCCCCTGCACCGTGAGAACCGGGAAAGTCCCGAAATTGCCATACAGGCCCTCTGATCTCAAAAAAAAAAAATAGCCAATCGGCTCATAAAATCATGATCACCCAAACAAAACAGTAAATTATGGTAAACATGTACCTATTTGTCGGGCAAACAAATTTAATTCTCTGCTCTAGCCTCCTTGCTATGACATGTTCAATGTAAGTACATGTATATGCAAGCAAATGCGATAAATTTTTAATATAACTCACAATTTGATTCAATTTGGCTATATGGTACAAATTTTAATTAATCAACCAATAATCAACAACACAACCATCAATCAATTAGTTGATTAGCTTATCAAATTCATAACTTTGATATGTTGTCAAAAAAATCAGATTTTTGATGCCAAATCACAACAATAAGCCCTATCTAATTTCGGTTCTCACACCAGTCAATTGGAAATATATAGAAATCTCACTTTCGAAACTCGAAAATAAATACTGGCGATGGTGCCCCGCCACCAGAATTATCCCCAGGCAACTAGAGTGTGATTCTATAACTATCCAGTACATTAAAACTTTGAATACACATTTGCAAGACATATACGCAAAAAAATTTATATATTGGATTGTCCCAATTCAATATATAATAAATAATCAAATACGAATAAGTGATTTAATTTCAAAACAAATTTTGTTTTCATTTTAAAAATATACTCTTCACACTCGTTCTAGGATACTACTGATCCTATCTCCGACGAGTCAATCTCGTTGGATATTACTAATCCAATTTCTGATGAATTCTTTCGTATGGTTCTTATGTGTCTTGTTCTCTGAGCTTTGTAAACCAAGGCTCTGATACCAACTGTGAAGACCCGTGACTTCCCCGGTGACGGAAAGCGCGGATAGTTCGAGAACAAGCCACATCAGAACGCAGGCGGGAGAACATTTCATTGTTAATTACAACAATTCATCAGAATACAAGAATGTATTTCAAATTTTTAATTTAACCCCAAAAAGCAACTTTTATTTTCGAATTCGAAATCAAGCCCACCGTACATCGTCCCTAATCTATTACCCCCATTACGAACACAATGGGATATGTCACGAAGGCCAATTCGACCGTTACGACCAGTTTTCGTTGAATTTAAAATATAAATCAGTATTTATTCAATTTAAACGCACATTTCAACTTACCGGGGCCACATACTAACTCCAAAAATTCCAGAAAAATATTTTCTAGCTTCGTATTGACGATACGGTCATAACGAAACTAATTTCGTCGAATTCTGAGACCGTTTGAAAAATGGCCATTTTCCAGTCGATTAAAATCAACTAAAACTGGTCAAACGCGTTTTCCTTTGCCACGCTCACAAATTGATTCGAAAAATTACGAAAATTGGAATCTAGCAATAACTTGACATCACGGATCCAACAAAAGTGGTTTTGTCGAAATCCGAGGTCGTTTGCAAAATTTCCATTTTTAAGGGCCAGAATTCCATAGCGACTATTCTGAAAATTCATTTGGACATAACTTTTGATTCCCGCTATGAAATTTCAATTTTTCGGATTCGTTGGAACGATATTCTCTATTAGATTCAAATATTTTTGGTTTCACTAAAATTCGATTTATTTTGAATCATGTACATCCATTTGAAGTTTGAAATCGAATTATCGAACTACCGCGCCATTTTCAATTCCTTTTATAATTATAACTAATTATTTATATTCTAACGACGATCTATATAATATATACTTTTGAATTCTATTCAAAACAAATTTCTCGTCGTTATTATTTAAAATAATTCATTTTAAATAATCAAAATTCGCTAAAATTGCCAAAATAAAAATTTTAAATTGGCTCGGATTTCCGGGTTATTACAATCTCCCCCACTTAAAACTTTTCATCCCCGAAAAGGAACGAAGCCGAAAGTTGTTTTAAATACCAACTCAACTTTCATTATTTCCATTACGGCTTAAGTTCTTTAACTTTTTAGTTTCTAAGAACTTTTCAAATTTTTCAAAAATTTGGCTAACACCCTAAATTTCCGAAAAATTTCGCCATAACCTCCCCTGCACCGGGAAAATCCCGAAATTGCCATACAGGCCCTCTGATCTCAAAAAAAGAAAAAGCCAAGCAGCTAGCCAATCGGCTCATAAAATCATGATCACCCAAACAAAACAGTAAATTATGGTAAACATGTACCTATTTGTCGGGCAAACAAATTTTATTCTCTGCTCTAGCCTCCTTGCTATGACCTGTTCAATGTAAGTACATGTATATGCAAGCAAATGCGATAAATTTTTAATATAACTCGCAATTTGATTCAATTTGGCTATATGACTGCCCGTGTCAAAATAAGGGCACCTAGATATTTTCCACTATAGAATATTTTATTCAAATGCTTTTGTTTTATTTGTATCAAGCATATTTTGGCCGTTATAAGGTAAAAACTCTATCCTCCGGCTTGCGTTGCATTGTGTGATGGGAACTGAGTCTTATAATGGATTCATTTTTATAAAAAGCATTGCAATGTTTAAAAGAATTATTTGTTTTAAAGCACTGGCAATCCGATGGAGTAAACCCGTTCCACAAAAGTGGCGTGGTCCTGTGATTATCCATATTATAAACTGTGTTAAGTAGATTTCTCATACCAGTCCCATGACTGACTCATAGTTTGTTTCACTTGCAAACTCAGGTGCCCCTTTTACTACACGGGCAGCCTTGTGTTCAGGTTTTTAGCAGGCTTTTTCTGGATTGCTGGAGCTGAAGATGGATTCTATCATTTCTCCTTTTATGCTGTTCAGCTCCTATTGTACATTATGTTTTGTTTTCCATTGTAGACATTTATGCATAGCTGAACTGTATTTGTACTAAGTATGATCCTGTATACTGTGTAACTCTGATGATTTTGTTTATCCGGTGTATTATTTGTTCATTATCTGGTGTATTTATTTATTTCTGTTCTGCAATTATCTGTTTATGTGTTATATTCCAAAGATTACCCTTAACACCGCAATACGGGGTTTTGGGGTCGTCACAATTTTGTTTTGTTTTTCCCAAACTCTTGGGTGCCCAAATTTGTACGGGCAGTCAAGTTGTCGGGATTTTTTTTAGATTCACTTGGAAGAGCTGGAAGCAGGAGGTTTCACGAGTTTACTATAGACTATCATATATTCCGCTGTGTACCATGTTTGTAATTGGAAACAGGTGTTTATAACTGTTCCAGGAATAACTATTGTGCTCTGATGATGGTATGTATATAAAGTTACTGATTTGTATTTCAAAAGTTATGTTATATAATATATTTTATTCGTTCCACTGTGAGATTTGTCTTCTTTGATTTTTTTCTATTCTAACTTTTCTTTCTTTCTATTTCTCATCCTCTAACTTCTTTCTAATAAAAATTCGTATTTCTGTGCAATTTGGGTTGGACGTGTGGTGTTAATAGTCAACTTAGATAGTACGGATTTGTGGGCCTTTACAGAATGGTTTTCGAATATAATTTCGATCCCGGTCTTTCCGTACCAACAACCGTATTGGTCAAGTTTGATAGTCGGTGATTTAACTATCAAATAACAATTGTGTAATTAAGATGATTTCACTGATTCAGTACTTGGCATTACTTGGCCTATTTAAAAATAAATAAATAAATAAAGGGTTAATTAACCTTAAATTCTTCCAATATAATTAAAACATTTTATTTAATCTTAATTTTATTTTAATAAAATTATTTTATATGTTTTAGAGTATGTATATATACATACACAACTTTTCATTTCTATTATCATTAGAAATATCATTATATTCTTCAAAACATCTTTTCCCATTTCCCTAAATTCTAGCATCACGATATATAGTTATATATAATACTTAATGGTATAAACCAAATTACCAATTTTGATATGACAAATCAAATGTCAAATTTATATAATTTAAGATCAAATATTCTTACATACCTTGTAACTAACATTTGTATTCAAAAACCTCGTACTCATGTTCAATATTCCTCGTATGGAATAATTAACCAATTTCAACACCTTTATTCATTTCAAACTAATACCATTCCCCGATAATAGTGAAGTCCTTCAAGTTGGGGAATTTTATTACCACTCAGACCTTGATCAACAATGTTCTTATCTCAGAATAATATTAGTTTGTCACTTAACACTGATATTAAATCTCATTTACCACCTTGATTTCAAAGCTGGTTTTATAAACCGTTTCCTATATTTGAAATCCTTGTTCAATAATCTATTTACTTAATTTGTTTGATTAAGTAAATGTCCACGAAACACTACCTTTAACTTATATCATTATTTCGCCTATACATTTTGATTTATAATAAAAATCCCACATCAAATAATTTGATTCCATCTATTTTGGCATTTATATCTTGGGTTTAAAATCCATTTACCATCTCCTTTATAACAAGACCTCATTACTTGGAATCTATTGCCAAAAACCATTTACCAATTTTTTTAGACAAAATTATCTTATGTGTTTTCCTTTGCATTGGAATTCTTATTCAATTACAGTGTTCCTTGATTCAATCCTTTAACCTTTAAAGTCATCACTTTGGTTTTAAAAACCTTATTTTTAAACTTCCTCAATACTTGTAATAATCCATTTACAACCTTTTCACAACTTCTTATATTTTATTCTGAAACCATCATTGTATTTTAGTCTATCTCTAATCTATTAACCAATTTCATTCAATTTGAATTCGCTTTACTTAATTTAAAAATTAAGGAAAAACCTTATTTAAATCCCCACATTTACTTACCAATTCCATTTACCCCCTCGTTTGAAACTTGGATTATAAATCTCTTATCACCTCTTTGATCAAACTCTAATGCCACTTAATCATTCCCTAATTGAATTCCAATAAAAAGTCCTTTCTCTAATTATTATTAATTAAAATAATAATTAACCTTAACATTAATTACTATATTAAAATATTTAACTCTGCTATTAATTAAAAATAGAATAATTATCACTTTTAAAGGCTGATTAAATAATAATTTACTTTATTAACACTAACCAATTTGATAATTACCTTGGATTATAGTTAATCGAAGATTAACTAATACTTTACACTAACCATTCAATAATTTCCTTAATTTATAGTTAATCAAAGATTAACTAATATTTTACATCATTTGTTAAATTTAACGAATACTCGGAAAAATTTACATCTAATTAATCGCATTACCAATTTCATTTAAAAATGGTTGATTTTTTCAACCATACATATCGGCTAGTAGTTAACTGATTTCCATTTGTCATTTCACTTTACAAATTAATTAAATAACTTAATTAATTTAAAAACCGATTTAATTGTTTTTAAAACGATTATTCCATTTTACCAACGCGTAGGTAAATTCTTTGGCTTTTCTGCTTTCGGAACTTGTATAATCATAAGATTCTATTACATCAACATTTTAAATAATTTTTTTGAAAAACTTGATTTAAAATATTTATTTATAAATTTCTAATTTAATTATCTTTATAAATAACTGAAAAAACCTTTAATTCAGTTATAAAATAATTTATACTTTGAAACTACGTCAATCCACCCAACGGTAAACCGACATCTAAAACAATATATTTTAGGCCATTCACTGCCAATTACCCAATCAATACAGTTGGTTGATTTTAATTACAACAATGATGAATATCTATTCAACCATCAACATTGAATAGGTTCTAGTGTCAGTCAGTGTGAACAATTCATATATGCACTACAAATAAAAATACAGTTTATTTGAGGAATCCGGTCGGATCCCTCCAACCTGTCCTTCCTGCATCACAGACAACAGTTTGATAATAATATACGAATTTAATTTCAGTAATCTATTATTAAAAACGACGAATATAAATAATGACAATCAATCAAACAATAAACAACCAATTTAGCATCCATAGCATCCAATCAACCAATTTATACTATTAGCGATAAATTATATTTTACTATGAATTTAACACGTCATAGAATTCCAGAAGGTGTGAGAATTAACTCACCAGATTTCATTTTGGTTGGCGGTCGATATTTTGTTCCATTTAATTTTAAACAACCATTTAAAATTATCTGAAATTTCCACCGCGTCCAATTAATATCCAGTCAGCATCATCACCTAGGCCTCGTCCCTGCGATCCCAACGGATCCTGTTTCGTGGAATTTCGTTAATGTACGAGTAAGTTATGGCCGTTTCTAGTTTAAATAGTTTAAATTATATATAATTTGAATATTAATGTCTCTAATACCATAACTACCTCTTTAAAACATCATTAACCGAAACTAATCCACGTCAGCATCATCAGTTTGCCTTCACGCATTTTCTCCTGGGTTTCTTCCTGAAACCCGATCCCTTTTGTTTCTACCTCCAAGTATTCAAAGACCACACGCCTTCATTAGAGGCACGGTGCCGCCTTGATATGCCACTTGGGCCGACCTCCAATCATCACCTGTCTTCGCCATAGTCTCCAACGTCGATGCCCAAAATTATGGCCCCCTCGTCACTTCATCCGCCAGTAAATCCCCAATGACCCAAATCTGTTCAACCCATTACCCACGCCACCACGCACCACCTGAAATCACCAGACCGCCACCAAAGTCACTGCTACCCATCATGCCATCTTCAACTTCAGGCTGCTTCTTACCTTAACCACTACCGTCGCCGAAATGGGCGAATTTCCGTTCGTCACTTCGAAACCAACCTAGAAATAAAACTTTTGTTCAACTCACGATTGCGACCACCACATCTAGTTTCAGGTCATCGACCTAAAGAAGAAAGTGACCGCCTACTTCTCCTCTACAAAATCCCCTCAGACCCCAGTAGCAAATACTGACCCTAGCTCCTGCAAAAGCACCAAAAACGAAACCTAGATCTCGCTGTAATTTGCAGTTTCCAGTCGATTCAGGCGACCGTTGGCCCTGAAATTTTTACTGGAGGTAGGCAGCAACGAGATCTTCAACTTTGCTTCAGACTACCTATGCCGATTCTCGACGGAAATGAAAATATAAATTAAATAGTGCCTAGGGGGTTTTCTGCAAAATCTTTTGCTGGTGGACGAATTTGGTTTGGAGGATATGGATTTAGGAGGATTTGTAGGTGTATATATAGGAGTGAAATAATATTATTATATGTCGATGTGACTAACGATATTATTTTTCGTGTCTATCGCAAATTCAAACACTGTTTATTGGCTCTTGTGCTCACATACAAACCCCATTCGAGATAAAAATGGGCGGCATGATACAATATGACGTTACGGTCCTAATGAAACTTTTTTCGTCGAATTCCGAGTTTGTTTGCTCAAACGATGCTCGTTCACGTCCAAACGGTCATTTTATTTGCATTTTACTTTGCCACGCTCACAGAATAACTCCGATTTATGTGCAGCCTGAAATCTAGCAATAATTAGCTGTTACGGTCTCAACAAAATTTGTTTCGTCGGAAACAGAGGTCATTTGAATAAAGTCCCTTTTTAGCTGCCCAATTCAGATTAAAATAAACCAATTTTAAAATACCTCAATATAATATAAAAAAATATTGTTATCAGCCATATACGACCAGAATTTCACACACTACCACAATAAAATACCCCAGGTTGAATTCTAAGCCAAATCGATATTTAGAAAAATAAAAACCCTTTATTTCATACAAATAAACGATATAATTTATAAAGGAATTCCATAGCGACTATTTTAAAGTTTAATTTGGACATCAAACAAAATCTACACTATGAAAACTGGATTTTTCTCTTTCATTAGAAAAATATTATCCAACAGATTCAGATATTTCTTGTTTCGAAAAAATCCGACTAATATTGGACACTGTACAGCAAATTAAAGTTCAAAACGCAAAATTACGAACTACCGCGCAGCTACAGCTCATTTTAAAATATAATTATAAATTAATCATTAAAACACCATTTTAAAAATGAAATCGTTATCATAATTCCAATATAAACAATATTAAACCATTTTAAATTGCTCGTTCAAGTTATACTTCAAATTCAACATTTTTCCAAATATTTTGTAAATTAAAATATTATTACATTATTATTGTAAATAAATATTCAAAATCCAATGGTTAAATTCAATTATTTAAATTCAAACCAATATTTTAAATAATAAAATAATTTAAATAATTGTCCAAAAAATATGGGACGTTATAGATGTCATATTGGAAGTTGGATTTCCATCATGAACCAAGGCAAGGGATCGTCCTTATCGAATTCGAGACAATCTAGCCAACCATGTCTCAGGGTCAGAACGCATCGACCCTTGGAGCGTCAAGGCCTGTACACACTTACGTTAGTGGATTAATAATTTCTGAATAATATGTTTCCTCGCCCTATGGGGCGTAATGGTCAGTATGTCGACCATATCATCCATCGTCCCCATAGTGACCGATATATCTAAGGCAGCTCGCTATCCATCAAATTATATGCAACATCCACATAAGCAAAATGTTTGGGCTCCATACCATGACACCACTTCTAACTAGAAAACGCATGTCCTCCCTGAGGTCCTCTCGCGTTTTTGGCTCATACCAGGGTGTGAGGCTTATGAATTAACCCTATACACAAAGCTATGTTATTTAAAGTCGTGCTTTGATCATCAACCACCAGGCCGTGCTTTTCAAAAAAAGCCTTGATCACATGCCACTAAGCATGCCACACTGTCAATCGTACCGTACCACTAATTTCTGCCAATATATAACCTCTAAGCTCATACGTCTCAAAGAAGGGTGTTAAGCAAGAGAATAAATTCTCCGCCACCAAACAGATATATATTTAGCAGAGATCAATGAGTACAGTATAAAGGAATACAATGTCAGACATACCATCCATTTGCAAGTCCATTCTGGGTTTGAACGAAACTGGAGGAGCGTTATTCCTCGTCCCATATGTCCAATACAGGAGAGGGGTCCTCGCATATTCGGTCGATTTCCAAGTACGTCTGGACGATCACCACTTATTACCTTGTCTTGGGATGCCTCCCAATCAAGACTACAGTAATCATCCAAACGATGTGAAGATCTCCGGTCTTCAACCACCGTCTTCATCGTCAAATTATCGTCATATCAGTTATTCGGAATGGGATAAACTCGGTCTTTCCGAATAACTCGAGTGCTATAAAAACACAACATATGCCTCACTCCAATCCAGATTATTCTTTTATTCAAATAGTCTTTTCACAATTTAAACCAAATTAAGGTTTTCCAAACTAGTTGGGATTAGCGAAAGACACCGAAGTAATCATTTATTTTATTTCCCAATCCCCACCTATTCATCACATAGAGAAAAAATGGTAGCACTCCATATCTAACACCACAGTGTTATCGGTAAAATTAATTACCATTTCTCGTTCAAATCTATTAAAAGATTTAACTATCGCTTGGAGCAAAACTGATGATATTCCATTCTTGATCATTTCACAAATTTGATAATTTAAATTATCACATTCACATTTTAATTTAATTAAAGATTCATTAAAACTCCACTTAGTATTAATCTCCAAAATCATTATGTAATGATTATTCGAATTTAGGAAATAAATCCTGTCTTTAACTGGGTTAAAAAACCAATGTCATTTGAAACACAGTTCACGATAAACCCAAAATCACATTCCATTAATTATGGAATCTTCACGGAAAACAGATCATTGTATATAATCAATATAAATTTCTGTATCCAACCTATAAATGGAATAACGGCAAAGCCTTTTAAATTCCATATATACTAATGGTCTTCCTTTACAGAAGCTCGTCTCGATTATTACCAATTCGAATTCCATTCCATTCCAATTTATTAAATTGGAAAACTTTGGAAATTTTCCACTAAATCTTAATAAAAAGATTTATAAATTCCAAATCACATTCTTCATTGTTAATCATGTTAAAGAACTAATGTTATTTAAAACACCGTTCCCTCTAAACCCCAAAATCCAATTTTTTATTTAATTCCAATTAAATATTAATTAATTGGTAAACTTCTCCAAATCTTAATTAAAAGATTTATTCTATTCTCAAGTGGGTTTAAGAACAGTGTTATTTATGACACCGTTCACAACAAACCCGAAATCCAATTCGATATCAAATACAATGCTCTTAATAGAAATTATATCGGCTTATATTCAACATCAAATTCTGAAACCAACAGATATAGTATTGGGAATAACGATATCTGTATCTTCCAAATTCCTCTACAATATTCGTATAATAACAGAATCCAATATCGAAAAATTCTGAAGATTATTTCCATTCCAATTTATTCATTGGAAAATTCTAGTTATTTTAAAACCATTTTCAAATCCAATTTATTTATTTCAAAAAAAAAAGGATTATTATTCTAGTTATTAACTAGTTCATTTTAATAAAAAAAAATTATCTTTACCAATATGGATTTTTTTCATCCTAAAACTTTCCAAATCATTAGTTATGATTTTACATAAATTATTAATATTTTTAATAATTTTAATAAGGCCTATACATTCGATTTCCACTGACGGCCACCGAACTGCATCTATAGCGACCTTTTTCAAATTTGATTTGGACATAATTCCAAATCCAACCATTCAAATTTAAATCACTTATATTAAATTGGAAATTTCTTTTCGATATGAACCTAATGGTTCTGGTTTTAGGAGAATCCGACGGTCGGATCTCCTGTAATGTCAATTTGAAGTCAATGGTTGAAATTCACGAATGGTCGCTGCGCGACGCGTTCTATTCAAACCATTTATATATATATATATATATATATATATATTTCAACTATTTCCATTTATAACTTATTTTATAAATTCGTTTATAAATTTATTTCAATACGATTCCAACTTCATTTCCATTTTCAAATCAAAACTGAATATTTCTTAATAAATTCGTTTTAAATTCATTTTAAAATGATTTCTACTTCATTTCAATTTTCAAATCAAAATTGAAAATTTGTTAATAAATTCGTTTCAA
Organism: Allium sativum; assembly: GCA_030737875.1. NCBI lineage: Eukaryota > Viridiplantae > Streptophyta > Magnoliopsida > Asparagales > Amaryllidaceae > Allium > Allium sativum. The sequence continues at coordinate 920,507,515 of CM060926.1, read as the reverse complement.
ATTAATTTTAAAACGATTTCTACTTCATTTCAATTTTTAAATCTAAATTGAATCTTTCTTAATAAATTCGTTTTAAATTGATTTCAAAATAATTTCTACTTCATTTCAATTTTCAAATCAAAATTGAATATTTCTTATCATTATAATAATAAAATGGTAATATTTTCAAAATATCTAATGTTGATTATATTCTGGATATTATTTAAAAATATTTACTAATTCTTATTTGGAATCAGACTCAATGAATTACCATATAATTTCAGTTATATGGATTTCATACATCGCATGTATACAACGATAATGATAAACAATCATCAAAAACTCATACAACATCCGGAGTTCATTTTGCCACTGTATAAGCATTCAAATAAATAAATAACGCTTACAACAGTCTGCCAACCAATCGATTGACATACAACTAAACAATTGGGATTAGTGTATGTCAAATATCATCCTAATACCCATGTGGGGTTTCAACCATAAAATACTGAATATTATTTGTGCAGTTGGGCGATGTGTAAAATTTATCATCCCAGTCAATATCGGTTAAATGGGTGAACATAAACAAATCATCCGATTTGTAAATGAATATTTATTTTCATTTCAGGAGAATTTTATGTCATTCATATATACATTAAAAAAAATATTTTTAACGATAAAATATTTTATTCAACACATGCACATTTTATATAGGTCATATAATCAATAAACATAATACAGTCAATTTCACCACAATTTAATCCAATCAAACATCCATGGTCTGTACAATAAATAGTGTCGGGGGCTTCTAAGCCACGTTTCCAACCTAAAATATTTTTAACTATAAATTAATTTGAGTGAGAAGGAGTTCTCACATTCGTCTCCACTCCTCCATTCTTTATTTCTGAATCTCATTTCTGTTCGGATTTGAATTTGCCCCAAATTCAAACAAGCTCCAAATTGAACCTAGTCAGTTTTGTTTTGAAGCAACCGTCGTTGCGATCCCAAAGCATCCAAATTCGTTCAATTCTAATATGAATTGAAAAAGATATATCCATTTGAATATTAACCACTTTAATTACATAATTAATCAACTATTATTTCACTAATTACTTTACTTAAGAAATATAGGCCGCTTCTCTTCTTATTCATCATCTTCCTCATCCCCTTTTTCAAGAAACACGCCAGCCCCTAGGGCTTAAAACCATCGCCACCTCATTCATCATGACCTCGATCCGACTTCGCCGGAGCGCCACTACCCCAGCCTTACCCACGTTGAACTCGAAATACCCAGGCCCGCTCAAATTTGTTCAAAAAGTCGATGTCCTCAAGCCCCGAAATTGAGAACAACTCGCCTCTAGGAATGATCTTGACCGCATAGAACTGAAGCCCTCCCATTGCTCTCCCGTTTTCGTGTTTTAATTCTTTGAAATTGCTTGGTGGATTTACAGAGATTAAGGGATTTTATTTGGAGCAAATCATCCGTTATTTGAAGGGTGATGGCTGAATTAGTTTCGGGTTTTAGGGGAAAATAACGAGGGCTATTTGTAATAATTATTATATTAATATTAAATTCCAATAATTGCTTCATTATAAATTTTTATGTCCGGACACCAAATCAAACCCAAAGACTATCGCCCTTAGCCAAATACCCCCATAGCGAACATAATGGAATATGTTTCATAAGCCAAATCGACCTCTTCGATCAGTTTTACTTTAAATTAAAATATAAATCAATATATATTCGATTTAAACATACATTTTAATTTACTGGGGCAACGTACTGACTCCAAAGATTCCAGAAAAATAAATCTAGCTATGTTTTGACGATACGGTCCTAATAAAACTAATTTCGTCGAATTTGGAGACAGTTTGAAAAATGGCTATTTTCTGGTCGATCCAATTCAAACTATAATTGCCAAACACGTTTTAATTCACTGCGCTCACATATTAATTCCAAAAATTATGAAATTTGAAACCTAGCAATAATTTGACATTCCAGATCCAATAAAAGTGGTTTCGTCGAAAAAGAGGTTGTTTGCAAAATGGCTTTTGGGGCTATATATTATATTAAAATATATATAAATTCCATAGCGACAATTTTAAATATTAAACTGGACATAACTTTCAGTTTCATTATGAAATATGGATTTTTCACATTCTTAGAAAGATATAATTAAACCGATTCTAATATTTCTGGATTTTTTGGAATTCAATTTAATTTGAATCCTGTACATACAATTGAAATTTTAAATCGAATTTTCAAACTACCACGCCATTTCAGAGTCCTTTTATAATTAAAATAAATTCTAACTTTGATTAAAATAAATTTTTCATCGTTATTATTTTAAATATTCAAAATCCATTAAAATAGCTAAAATAAAAAATTTAAATTGGTTCTGAAAATCCGGTTTGTTACAATCTCCCTCACTTAAAATCTTTTTGTCCACAAAAAGGAACAGAGTTGAAAGTTGTTTACTAACCAACTCAACTTTCATTCTGGCTTTCATTCTTCAACTTTTCAATTTCTAAGAATTTTATGATTTCTCAAAAATTTGGCTAACACCCTAAATTTTTGAAAATTTTCGCCATATTCTCCTTTGTACGGGGAGACCTTTAAAACAACCTCAGCTTGCCTCACAGTGCCCTCATTAATCCAAAATAAAAAGAAAAAGCCAAGCGGCTAGCCAATTGGCTCATAAAATCCTCAAAACCCAATGAATATAGTAAACATGTACCTATTTGTCGGACAAACAATTTTATTCCTCTTCTTAGCTTCCATGCTATGACATGTTCATTATATACACATGTACCCGCATGCAATTGTAATCAATTTTAAATTCAGTTCAATATTAATTCAATTTGGCTAGATTTACCATTCATTCACATATTGGTTAAATTAATTATCATTCCAATATTTTTATTATTTAAACTAATAATCAAACATCACAACCAGCAATCAATTAGTTGATTAGCTTTTCAAATGCACAACTTTTATATATACTCAAAAATCTATTTTTGATGCCAAATCACAATAATATATTCTAACTATATTTTGGTTCTCACACAAGTCAATTGGAAATATATAGATATTCCACTTTCGAAACTCGAACTTCGATACTAATGACAATCAATTAATCACCAGGATCATCTCCGGGCGACTAGAGTGTGATTCTATATCTATCCAGTATATTTAAGGCTTTGTATGCACGTTTGCAAGGAGTATATGCAAAATCTTCATATATTTGATTGTCCAAAATCAGTTAAAAATAAATTACTCAAAATACGTATAATAGGGTTTATATTTTCAAAACAAAGATTGTTTTCATTTTTTATTTTAAAAATAACACTTTTTGAAACTCATTCTAGGATAATACTGATCCCATCTCTAACGATTCATTCCTATTGGATATTACTAATCCAATCTCTGATGAATTCTTTTGTTTGGTTCTAACGTTTAACATCTCGTATCAACACAAAGCAGCAAATAAAATTGACTATTATGATTTAGTTCGAATTGGGGTTCAAGAATTCGAACGACGAAAAATCATGAGAAAATACTCACCTGTATTCAATGGACAGCAGCAGCAAGAGAAGCTGCACAAAGAGCGTCAAAGGTGTTGGGGAATTTTCCTACATGGTGCACTGTCAATGGCGCAATCAGCGTTGAATTCGGTTGCAGTTGCAAAGAGGAAATTACGACAAAAGCCAGTAGAAGGAGACGGGGAGTGATGGACGTGGTCGGAGCTACACGCGATGGTGGAGCGACGGTGGCTAAGGTGAACAGAAGGCGGCGGTCAACGTATGGTGGATATAGGAGGACACTGGCTACATGGCTTGCGATGAAGCACCGGTGACATGACGACGAGAGGATGAGATGCAAGAGGAGCAGGAACTTGCTGCCGCCATGATTTTCAGGTGATGGATTTTGGTAATTTTTGATTTCAGTGGAGGAATATGCCATGATTTGGGATTTTCTAAAAGGGGAATAATTGGGTTTATGTAACAACCCGGAAAATCAAAACCAATTTAAAAATTTTATTTTGGAAATTTTAATGAATTTTGGATGTTTTAAATGATTTATTTTAAATAATAACGACGAGAAATTTATTTTGAATAGAATTAGAACATATATATTTATTTGAATCGAAGTTAGAATGTAAATATTTATTTTAATTATAAAAGGAATTGGAAATGGTGCGGTAGTTTGAAAATTCGAATTCAAACTTCTAATGAATGTACAAGATTCAAAATAAATCGGATTTTAGCGAAACCAAAAATAGTAGAATCTATATGAAAATATCTTCCCAGCGAATCCAAAAATTGAAATTTCATAGCGGGAGTAAAAGGTTATAACCAGCTGAAAATTCAGAATCGTCGTTATGGAAAATATAGCCCTTAAAAATAGAGATTTTACAAACTACCTCTGTTTTCAACGAGACCAGTTTTGTTGGATCTAGAATGTCAAATTATTGTTGGATTCCAATTTTCGTAATTTTTGGAATCAATATGTGAGCGTAGTGAATTTAAACGTGTATGGTCATTTCAGTTTGAATTTAATCGACTAGAAAATGACCGTTTTTCAAACGGTCTCCAAATTGGATGAAATTAGTTTTGTTAAGACCGTATCGTCAAAACATAGCCTGATTTATTTTTCTAGAATTTTTGTAGTCAGTAAGTGACCCCAGTAATTTAAAATGTGCGTTTGAATTTAAAATATATTGATTTATATTTTAAATTTAATTAAAACTGTTCGTAACAGCTGAATTGAGTTACGAAACATATCCTATTGTTTCGAAATGGGGGTATTTTGTTAGGGGTGACTGTCGTTGGGTTCGATTTGGAGTTCGGTGTACGAAATTTCTTTGAAAACAAATAAGTGAATAAAATAAAATACAATTTTATATAAACAACCCCCTTTTCTAAGTCAAAACCCTAGTCAAGTGTTTTCTCGGTCAACCCTTAAAAACAATCCGCCAGCTGCAAAGGAATTTCTACCTCATGTCGGCTTTGGAATCTTCGGAGGTTGGAGGTGTTTGAAGGTGGACGGTGCGATGTGACGTGGGGCGTCGAAGGGTGGTGGTTCACGACCAGATGGTGGTGGGTGGAGGCCAAATTTGATGTCGACGTGAAATTGGGGAAATGGGAAATATGAGGCAACAATGGCGAGGCAGGCGGAGCACCTCCTGGCGATGGACGATGGTGGGTAGGGGGTTCCGGCGGTGAGCCCAATTTGGTGGTGCGGGCTCTACAGTGGCGACGGTGAGCTTCCGATCAAGTAGAACGACGACCAGAAATTGAAACGAAGGAGGTAGCATTTTATTAAACGTTATTAACTGTTAATTAAGGTTTAATTATTAATTAATTATATTAATTAGGTAATTAAATTTTAAAATACCTTGACTTTATCAAATAGGAACGAAATTTGCCGATTTTCGAAGCATTGGATCCGTGATGACGATATGTACGCAATGGAACAAACCAGGACTGAAACGGAGCTAGTGGAAATTTCTGATTAAATTAAACGATCGATTTAAGTTAATTAGAACAATCGTAATATAATGATTTCAGAAACCGATCAAGGTGAGAATTCTCTCACTGAATTTATTTGTACGGTTATTTATTTTTATAAATGAATTAGTGTTGATTGCCTGTTAGCTCACTTCCCTCGTCCATAGACCATGGACGATTTATTTGATTGTGTTGTGATTGTGATTGTAATGTAATATATATATATATATATATATATATATATGCAATGTGTAATAATATATATATATATTTATATATATATGATGTGAAACAAAATGTATATACGACGTGAAAAATATATTTATGCGATGTGAAAAAATATGAAATGTGGAATGTGAATTATATATATATAAAATGCGAAATGCGAACTATATAAACATGAAATGTGAATTATATATATGGAATGGAATATATATATATATATATGGAATGGAAAAAAAATATGTGGAATTAAAATAAATATATATATATATGGAATGAAAATAAATATATATATGGAAGGGAAAATAAGAATATACATTGAATATTCAATTTGGTTAAAAATTGAAATGGAGGTTGGAATCGTTTTTAAAAAAACAAATTTAAAACGATTTATAAAATATGTTTAAATGGAAATCGACAAAATATATAATATATACATAATATATATATTATAATGGCCTGAATAGAACACGCCGCGCGACGGTAGTCTGCGAATTTCGACAATTGACTTCGAATTGATGTTACGGGAGATCCGACCGTCGGATTCTCCTAAAACTAGAACCATTGGGTTTGTATCAAAAAGAGCTTTCCAACGAATTCAAGAGATTTGAAATCTTATGGTTGGATTTCGAATTATGTCCAAATCAAATTTGGAAAAAGGTCGTTGTAAGTGCAGTTCGATGGCCGTTTATAGAAATCGACTGCACGGGCCTTGATAAAATTATTAAAAATATCAATAATTTGTGTAAAATCATAATAAATGATTTGGAAAGAAATTGGATGAAAAAAAATCCAATTTTGTAAAGATAAAAATATATTTTTATTGAAATGAACTAGAATTAAAAATCCAATATTTTTAAATAAATAATTTTGATTTGAAATGGTTTTAAAAATAACCAGAATTTCCAATATATGAATTGGAATGGATTTGAATCGAAATTATCTTCGGAATATTTTGATATTGGATTTCGTGATTATATGGATATTGTGGAGGAATTTGGAAGATATATATTTCGTTATTCCAATACGATATTTGTTGATTTCAGAATTTGATATTGAATATTAGCCAATATGTTTTCTATTTAGAGCCTTGTATTTAATATCAAATTGGATTTTGGGTTTGTCGTGAATGGTATCTTTAATAATACTGTTCTTAAACCAATGGATTTAAGAAAATTAGAAACTGATTGGAGATTAGCTAAGATGAATGGTTTCCTGGGTTTTGATCTGATGTTGGTTTCGGCCTTGGGAATTAATATTTAGGGAATTGTTCTCTTACTAATTTATGGTTAAAGACTAATGGGATTCTGGGTTTGTCGTGAACTATGTTTTAAATGACACTGTTCTTAAAAAGCCAGTGTGAAAAGAATAAATCTTTTAATTAAGATTTAAAGAAGAATTACCCATTAATTAACATTTAATTGGAACTGAAAATGTAACACCCCGTGTATTCTATAACAGTGAGATTCACAAATTAAAGTATAATTAATTTCAAATCAAAGAATTAAGGGAAACGGGTTACGCCATTGCATTCGCCTCGAAATTCTGCTTAAGATAGAGTCCGAGTTTACGCAAAACGGATAACGTGTGAAGAAGATATCTTTAATTCAAATATCGCAGCAAAACATGAAAAAAAAGAAGAAGAATGGGAAACGGATAATGTTTAGCATTGTTCTAGGGTTTGTAAGCAAAAGACTTAGTAGCTCATTTGGTTGGAACACATGACTTGCATACAAGAGGTACAGAGTTCGATCCCCGCCAGCGCCCTATTTTTGTTTTAGGGGAATGGCTTAAAATAGCCTAGTGAGAACGCAGTTCAAAAAGTGGTTTAGTGTGAAAATGGGTAATTGGGAAGATAGGGAAAAAAAATGAATATATATAATATATATATATACATATACGCATATATATATATATATATATATATATATATATATATATATATATATATATATATCTGACGTGTACGCATCATGTAGCGTACGTTGCGCATTTTTGGTTGTCAAGGATGGTTTTTTTTTTCCTTTTTTTTGGCCTTCTCCAATTTTTTAATTATGACAAATTAAAGGTAAGAAATTATTTATTCATATATAAATAAATATTTATATATGGGTAATTAATACGGTAAAGGGGAAAATGTATCTATTAAATACGTATTTACGTTTGAATTGGTGAACATTTAATACGCTGAGTCATTTCTGACTCATCGCTGAGTCAATGCTGAGTCATTTCTGACTCATGGCTGAGTCAATAGGATAACTCTATCCTGACTGAACGGCTATTGTTGAATCAAGCTCCATCGACGGTCTAAAACAACTCACAAACATTATAAAAAGGACCTAAGACCTAGCCTAAATCATACTATTTCATTTTAGCCTCAGGCCGCCGCCATTAAACCAAGAGCTCTGAATTAAAAATATAAAGAATAAAATTATATAAGATGGAGGACGATTCTTGAAGGCTACAGCTAGAAGCTACAACAACTACGACGCTTTAGACAACGAATTCGAGACTATTTGATTTGGGATTTTTAATTGCTTCATATTGTAAGTTCTATGTTACTTTTTAGGCAAAAACGCTAAAACAATATGGACATGCGATGAATTGAAACCGAATTTATGAACTATTGCTAATCCATTGTTTATATTATTTATCGTTGAATTATAATTTGGGGATATTGCTATGGCAACGTTGCAAGTTAAACTTGTCATGATTTTGATGTTGTTATGAATCACTTGGGCTTAATTGTTTGGCAAGTTGGACTAATACATGTCCATGAAATCGCTATGTTTATTGAAATATTTATGTTGATTAAACCATGCCTATGATGCTAATTAGACCATGGCTATGAATATTGATGGAATTATGCCTGTGGTGTTATTATACCCATCATGATTTATGAAAAATAGGGTATTGCTAGGCTATGATGAAAAGTTGAAATTGTTATAATGTTAGATATGTTAAAAACGCTAAGTTGGAATCATTATGTCTATCATGTTAATTATGTTAAAAACGCTAAATTGGAATCATTATGTCTATCATGTTAATTATGTTAAAAACGTTAAATTGGGATCATTATGTCTATCATGTTAGTTGAGAATCATTATGTTAATAATGCTAAGTTGGAACCATTATGTTTATAATATTAGATGAGAATCATTATGATAAACTGGAATTATTATGTCTATGAGAATCATTATGTTAAAAATGCTAAATTGGAATCCACTATGCCCATTAGGATTACTATGCCTTTAATGTTTCATGTTTATAATAAAATTTTTATGATGCCGCAATGATTATTATGCCTATGATGCAAAGTTGAAAACATCATGTAAAATTAAGTTGGAATCATCACTATGCCAAGTTATCACCATACTAGTATTGCAACTATGTGATATGTTATAGCCTGTTTATTATGCAAGTAATGTTATAACTGTCACATATGCCTATCACATGTTTGGTATTATTCCCCTTTATCTCTTGAACTGTTTATACTTGTGAACGAAGTACGTTTATATACGTTGGGGATACGATTGGGTAGAATAGGCAAAACTTGAATTAATTATAAGCATAAACTATGAAATTTGGCATAAGTAGAACATGAAATATGGTACGAAAAACTTGACTTGAACATGCCATAACTTGACTTTAAACATGCCTTAGTTGGGCATGAAGTTGACATATGAACATGATATCAAAATTCTGATAAGAACATGGGCATGACTTTAGAAAACAAGAAAGTGGCCAACTCGAGGTTGGGTTGAGTTTGTAGTGTAAATCTGCCCGGAACAGCCCGGCAAATCCAGTTGCTACAAACAATAGGATCCAATGTGGGTAGTTGGTCACATCGCGCTTGAAACCCGAGGTTGGGTTGAGTTCGTAGTGTAAACCTGCCCGGAACCGCCCGGCAAATCCAGTGGCTACGAACAACAGGATCCAATGTGAGTGGTTCGGTGCATTAACGAATCAATTAATGCCAAGTAGGGTTAAGTCATGAACATGAAAAAGACAACTTAACCAACTTGAACACGATTTGAAGGGCTAAGTCATGAACTTGAAAACGATGACACTTAGCCAACTTGACATGACACGTAGGCGGGTTAAGTCGCGAACTGAAATGACATGCTTAAACATCTTGGCATGACTAGACTAGAAAAGGATTGAGTCACGAATTACATGACTTAATCTGTTAGGCGGGTTGGGTCACGAATTACATGACCTAATCTATTAGGCGAAACCCTAGACACGACCCCTTTCAGCAGTAACCCTCTAGATGTATCAAGGTACCCTGGGGCTAGGCCGGGTGGGGGCACGATTACTGGGCTGATTGTAAGAGGTGAACGGCGGCAGTGGGGTACGCCAGTGTAGGTTCGGCGGACTACGATCGTGCACGTATCCGGGGCAGACACTGGGTATCCGTAGATTTATCTGTGCATCTTGAATCGTGTCAGGGGTTGACACCTTAGGGCTGATACACCCGAAGGTGGACCCAGCACAGGTAACTACATTCGTGATTAGCCGTATGACACGGACACTTGACGAGCTAGAACTTGTAGGGAGCCGATCGACTAGATAATCGCTCCGTAGGACCCCGTACTTGGGTCAGACCCCGTTTCAGGGTCATTTCATGATATTGGGCCGTGGGATTTATTTCGTGATTAACTTGTGACACGGGCTTAGTATACTAGTGAAGTCGATGCAACGGATCTCGAACATGTGATGCTTTACTTGACTTGTCTTGACTTATCCTGATCACCTTAGTCTATCTTGTTCACCTTGACACTATTCTTAAGTCTAGTTCCAGTTCATACATGACAGGTTGTTTTAACCGTTTTTACATTGAAAGTCACTAGAACTTACTCAGTCTTTATGACTGACCCTTTTCCTTTCGCCTCTTTTTCTTTCGTCCCCCCCCCAGGTTCTCAGGGAGGAATAACTAGCTCTTAGCTTGGATATCACTTGCTTTGGCTCAGCATGTACGGTTTGCTATGGCTGCTTCTTTTGACTGCACTTGGGGAATAAGCTGTTTTACTGTTTTTAAATTACTGCTTCTTTGGCTATTATTATAAGACAGTTGTAATGAGGTTACTTGAAATGTTTGTAAAAGACATGGTTTAATTTGGAATGAAATGAAGTTCTGTTTTGCTCAGAAATTCTTCCGCTGTTTACTTAATTATTTATTTATGTTCTGTCTTGTGATAATTCTGTGATGTTATCTCGATAATACCTCTCCAAAACTAGGGCATTCCCTTTGTGAGTGACCCTAGCGGAGGTGGGGTGTTACACTTGGTATCAGAGCAGAAGGTTACAAAGACTGGGCAAAAGTTTTGAAAACCTTTTGAATTTTTTTTCAAAACCATTTACAAAGAAGCATTTTCCAAGAAAAAGTTTTTAAAGGCTATTCCCCAAAAAGCCATTAGCACTATCCTTTGTTTCCTTGTTTGAATCTCTTTCCCTTTCTTTTCTCCATCTGTAGTCACTGTAGCTTTACCTGCGGCTAATCTTCTTTCTAGCTTCGTAGGGGGTTTTCCCGTATGATGGAGATAGTTTTCGTGAGGCTTGTTAACATGTTCTATAGGATAGGTATGAGTGATAAGGATAAAGATAAGGCGGATGAGTCTTCCGGAGTGATTGAGCCAAGCATCCTTGAAGGCGTAAAAGTGGAAACATTGAGGCGAGTTCTGATTCGTGTCTTAGGAACGGAGATCTAGGAGCTAAGGAATCAAGAAGTCAAGCTAGTTAAAATACAGTGGGGTGAAGCCCTAGAAGACGCAACTTGGGAAATTTAAGAAAAGCTAAGCGCGCTATACCCATTTCTTTTTAGGGTACATTCTAGATCTATTTTTCCTATAGGTTTACATACATTTCTCTTGTTATCCATGTTTGTTTTGTTATCTCTTTGATCCTATCTTGAGAACCATAGGTAGAATCTTTTTGGATGTAAACATGTAATTGAAACATGTTATGATTGCGAAATGGTTGCAAGTGGTCGCAAGTGGTTGCTCGTGGATGCATGAATACACATTAGGCACTAGATCGGCTCAGGCACATTTACATATTGCATAAGCATGAGTGTTTATTTTGGGAACTTGGTTGTGCTATCATTTGGTTGTTGCATATGATTGAATGTTTGAGCACTCATGTAGAAATTGTGAATTATAGTAGGAAAAATTTGCATACATATTGGATTCATTTCACTAAACATATTTTGCATTTAGAAGATCAATCAGGCCTGATCATTAGCATTAGCTAAGGAACATATACACACACTTCGCATATGATCATAAAGCATTAGAAGTCTTTTAAGGACAATGGATACTCGTGTTTGATGGATGAGTAGATGGATGTTTGGATGTTAGGATATACATTCCTCCTAACTTGAAGATTTCGGGGACGAAATCCTTTTAAGTGGGGGAGAATGTAACACCCTGTAACAACCCGGAATTTTGGGGCAATTTAAATTTTTTATTTTTTTAGAAATTTTATTGGAAATTACGTGAGATTTCTTGTTTTTAAAATTTAAAATGAAAACAAATTGTTATGCATTAAGATTAAAGTAACATATTTGTTATAAATGTTAGGAATTAGAATTAAGATTTCCATTTAGTTATAAAATGTTACATTTTTATTTTATGAATAAGATATTCATGTCACTTAAAATTTGTCATTTATGTTAGAAAATAAATTTGTCGTCCTTTGTTAAATTAAAATTGGCGATATAAATTTGGCATCTTAGTATTGAATTAGAATTGACAATATTAAATTATCATTTATTAGAATGATGATATGTCATGTTGTTAATGTCATTTTTGTTGGAAAATGTACATAAGGATAAAAAGAACATTTTGGTTATAAATGCTTATTTAGACTAAACATGTCATTTTAGTAGGAATGTTTATTTAAATAAAACATGTCATTTTATTAGCATATTATTCGTTAAATAAAACTTTCATTCTATTAGTATATGTTATTTTAAAATAAAACATGCCATTGTATTAGGAAATGTTTTGTAAAATAAACATGTCATTTATTAGGATCATGTTTTGCAAAATAAGAATGTCATTTTTATTGTGTTAAAATGGTCAAAAATATAAGTATCATTTATGTTTGTATGAAAGGAAAAAAAAAAGGGAAACAGTTCAGGCCCTCATAAATTTATTTTGAATTATGAATGGCCGCATTTATTATCTTTTCTTTCACGCATTTATTCTTTCCATTCCATTCCAATTATTCTTTCTCCATCTTCCGTTTATTCTCTCTCCATTCACATTTAAGTTTATTTTCCACCTCTTGTTACACACTCAAAATTCAATTATGTACATTTAAAAACTACAATTTAATGTATAAATGAGTCATATAAAGGGGTCAGGTATGGTAAATTTGTGTGCACATTAAAATTTGCATTTAATGTATGTATGAATCTTACAAAAAGATGTATTGTTAGAAAATATGCTGACATTAAAAATCTACATTTTTTTTTAGATTCATATAAGAGGATTCTAGTATAATAAAATGTCTTAGAAACTTTAATGACATTTATCAATGTATTGATTGAAATATTTCTATCTAATAATATTAAAGTTAAGAATATTACTTTGTGTCCATTATTCATATAAAACCTTTTGATACATGTTACTTAATAATACGCGTTTTGTAAAAAAAAAAAAAGAGGAAAAAAATTTGCCCAACATAAACAATTAGATAAAATAAAGCAAGCATTTAATTTGTTTGTCAATATGAAGAGACATAAGGGGAGAAATAATTTGTCCATTTATTATCCCTCTCTTTGTAATTTACTTCCGAAATTTGAATAATAAAATATATAATAACAAATGGTGTGGACCATCACGCCTAGTCAGCTAATTAAATCCTTGGTAACCTACTATATTGTAATAGGCACATTAGGGAAATAAAACTAAAGAGCTTAAAATCAGTATTAAAATATATATAAAAAGCTAATAGAAAATTCCAAAAACCCTATCTCCCCAAACATAACATAGCCGCCGCCCCTTTATCTTCAATGGCTGAAACGCAGCCCTCCTCTTCTCCTTATATCTCCTCAATTTCTCAATGGTTTTCGAAAAAAAAACTCCCAACACAAGATCGAAGGACTCGACGTAGGAGAAAGGGATTTAAACGGGAGGGTAACACTCTTTCAAAAGTTGTTATAGTTAATAATTTATTTATTTAAATTTTCCAATGTCTAAACACGTGTATCTCATTCAAATCTTAACGAAATTCAGCGAAACGAAAAATGCTGGGATCGTGAGGCGGAGATCTATGGGATGGGACGGATCGAAACAGAAAAGGAGCGAATTTGGATTTAAGACGGATTCAAATCTAAACAGACGAATTTTGAAGGAATGAATATCGAGGTGAGATATTCTGAACTTTTAATTAAATCTAAATTTAATTATTTTCTCTCTCCTTAAAAATCTTTGGATAAGCATGTTTATGTGAGAATCTCTGATTTCTACAATTTAAATAATTTATTAAATTATTCATTCAGTTAAACATCTGTCTGTATATTATTTAATCTATGCTATGATGTGGTAAAATTTTGGTGTTTGATCTGTTTGTATTGTACTGTAATGTATGATTGATTGTGATTTGTAATACCTGCGATGCTATGATAAAACCATGTGCTTCTAGATCTGTAAATTCTGATGAATCTCTATAAATCCTCATCTTTATTTTCTTTATTATTATTATTTTTATTTTATTTTTGTTTTCATTTTTATTTCTCTCTAAAAACCAAAAGAATGCTGAATCTTGTTTTTGTAAAACAAAACAAAAGAAAAGTTAAAATCTATATTTGTTTCACAAGATCAAGGACAAAAGTTTAACATATATTTTGTTTACAAAATAAAAGTGAAATTGTTAATATAAATTTTGCTTACAAAATAAATGACAAGTTTTTAATATAAATTTTGTTAATAAAATAAAGGACAAGTTTTTAACATTACTTTTGTTTACAAATAAAAAGACAAATCTTTATGTAATTTTTGTTTACATAATAAGGAGACAAATTTTTGTTTACAAATTAAAAGAAAAGTCCACATCTTTGATTCACCAAATAAAAGTATAAAGGAAGAGAAGAACATTTTGACTCACAAATAAAAGAAAGTTAAATCTTTTGATTCACGAATAAAGGAAAGTTTGATTTTTATTTTAATTGTCAAAATAAAAAGGATTATTTCTTGTTTATTTTGTATAAAATAATAAAAAGAACTATTTTATGTTATTTTGTTTACATGATAAAAAGGCAAATTTTGATTATAAGATAAAAAGACAAGTGTGTTGACAAAATAAATGACAAAGTTTTACTTTGATTTTATTCTCATTTTTTTTAATTTTTTTTTCTTTTTCTTAAATAAAAATTAAAACATTTATTCTTGCTTTGTTTATCTTGTTTACAAGTAAAATAAAAGACATCTTTAACATGTAATTTTTGTTACATAACAAAAAGGACAAAATTTTGTTAACACAATTAAGAAGACATTTTATTTACAATTGTCTTTCTAAATAAAAGTTAAAGAGTACAAGACATTTTGTTGTTAAATAAAAGGACAAGGTTTAAAAGAACATTTTTTTATTAACATTGTTTTGTCAAATAAAAAGACAAGTTTTGTTTACAAAATATAATACCAATTTTATTCCTTATTTTGATTTCAAAATAAAATATAAATTTTTATCCTTTGTTTTTGTTAACATAATAAAAGGGATAAAATTTTATGTCAATTTGTTAACAGATAAAAAGAGACAATTTCTATGTTGATTTTGTTTACAAAGTAAAAAGGCAAATTTCATGCTAATTTGGTTACCATAATAAAAGAACAAATTTTTGTGTTCATTTTGTTACATAATAAAAGAACAAATTTTTGTGCTCAATTTGTTTACAAAATAAAGGGACAATTTTTGTATTCATTTTGTCAACATAAGTAGAAGGACAAATTTTTATTTTTGTCATGTCTACAAACTAAAATACCAATTTTTACCTTTATTTATGAACATTTTATTGAAAACTTTATTTCTACTTATATATATAAATATGTAAGTTTAAAAATCTTTATTTTCATTTACAATAAAATAAATAAAGGTGAGGCCTTTGTGTTGGTTCATGGAGATTCCACTCCCAATCATAACCTCATTGTGACGACATAAATTTATCTGTTGTGTTAACCTCATTGTGACTACACGAATTTGTCTGTTATGTTAACCTTATTGTGATGACACCAATTCATATGTTGCGTTAACATTTTTGTGATGACGCAAATTTACATCATCTTATTAATATTGTAGTAATAACACAAATTTGCATTGTGTGATAATTTAGTTGAGATGACGTCAAATTTCACCGTCATGTTATATAATGGATCTAATATATGCATTAGGAAATATAGTTCTCTTTTGGAATGTAGACTTTGTAAAAAAAAAAAATGAATTAAGGAAAAAGGTACATTTTTTTTATGTATTAAGAATGAAAAGGATAAAAGATAAAATAGACATTTTGTTAAAGTAGAAAAAACAAAATATATTTTGTTGAATAAGAAATAATATGTGTAACCCGAGGTTGGATTGAGTTGTGATGTAAACCTGCCCGGACCCGCCCGGCTGTCCAGTAATCACAACAATACCTATCCAATGTGAGAGGTTAAAGCATATGTAAATTACTTCAAAATATTTAGGGTAAATAAATAAAACATATATATCTACATTAGGTAAATAAGAGATTATTTAAATTACATTTTTATATGTAATTAAAAGAATATGTTTTACACTGTAAAGAAAATTACACTTATATGTAATTAAGATTATAAGAAATAAAATTACATTTTTATGTAATTAAAATTATGAGGAAGAAATTTACATATTATGTAATTAAGAATAAATAGAAAATATAGAACAAATATGTGAATTAAAATTTATTTACATTTTCCTATGTAAATAAAAAGATTAAAAATAATAATTATGTGAATAAGGATTTATTTACATTTTTCTTATGTAAATAAAAAGAACCAATTTGTAAATGGTAATTATTTACATTTTCTTATGTAAATAATAAAAAGAAAGGTTAGAAAAGAATTAACATAAGATATTCTTTTTAGGTTAAAAAGGAATATTAGAAAGGAATTAAAGAAATACAATTATTTACATTTACTATGTAAATAGGATTGGCAAAGGAAATTGAAACTATTTATTTACAAATAGTGTAAATAAATATGAATAAGAAATTAGATACATTTATTTACAATTAATGTAATTAAATATAACAAAAGTAAAAGTAAAACATTTATTTACTTTT
Organism: Allium sativum; assembly: GCA_030737875.1. Classification (NCBI taxonomy): domain Eukaryota; kingdom Viridiplantae; phylum Streptophyta; class Magnoliopsida; order Asparagales; family Amaryllidaceae; genus Allium; species Allium sativum. Next base: position 920,490,498 of record CM060926.1, on the reverse strand, counting down.
AGGTAAATAAGTAAGAAAATGATAAGAATATATTTATTTACATTTAGGTAAATAAATAGGGTAAGAAAAAATGTAATTTATTTAAGGTAAATAAATTAAAACATAGAAAGAACATAATTTATTTACATTTAGGTAAATAAAACAAAATATAGAAAAAAGTATAATTTATTTACATTTAGTGTAGACAAAACAGAGTTATTAAAAATGATATTTTTATCGTCATTTTAGATGCGATAGAAAGAAAAATAGACTTTTGAAATTGGAATAGTCAAGCGATTTATATTTATATATATATAAATATAAATTATAAATTAAACGGAATGCGCGCGGCAGTTCGCATATCGGCAATCGTAACTTTAAACGGTTATACAGTGAAATCCGACCGTCGGATTTTCCCAAAACTGGAGCCGTTTGGACCACTTTGGGAAGATCTTTCCAATGACATAAATTTCGCCAAAATCCAACGGTTAGATTTCAAGTTATGTGTAAATCAAATTTGGTTGAAAACAACGCTAGGGTTGCCCATTTACCCGAACCGTCGTTAAATTAATTTAGGCTATTTTTATATAAATAAAAATAGCGATAGGTCGTTATCAAATATCAATAACGATATGAAATGTTTTCAAATTATATATATATATATGCGAGAATCATTTGAAAAGACCGAGTTCAATCTCATTTCAAATGATTACACGACGTTCTAAATCTAAGAGTTGAAGACGGCGATTGAAGACCGACGATCTTCACATCGAATGGGTAACTAGTGTTGAGGTCCTTGATTGATTTGCTCCCAAGACGGGGCTAAGATGGTAGTTATCCGGACGTATTGTTGATTTGTACGGATTTGACTTTCGTCCAGACCCAGGGCATAAGTTTATAAATGGAATGTATGTCTGACGTTGTAGCCCTTTATACTACATTCGTTGATCTCTGTCAATATACATCTGTTTGGTGGTTAACACCCTTCTCTGAGACATACGAGCTTAGAGGTTATATATTGGTAGAAATTAATGGTATAGTATGGACTGACAATGTGGCATGCTAAGATGCATTGATCAAGGCTTTTGTTGAAAAGCAGGCCTTGTGGTTGATGATCAAAGCACGGCCTGTTTAGGCGTAGCTTTGTGTATAGCGTGACTTCGAGAGCCTCACACCCCGGTATGAGTCAAAAACGGGATATGGACTGCAGGGAGTGCACACGTTTCTTTCTAGCTAGAGTGGTGTCAGTGACCTACCAGCCCTGACATTTTACTTATGTGGATGATGGATTTTGAGGCGCCTCGTTATTTTTATAGGCCGTTGGTGGTCATACTATAGGTCCAAAGGGACCGGGAAGCGTGTGTTCAGGCATAACTAATCCACTGCCCATAGGCGGGGACCGGCCCTGAAGATCCAAGGGTTCACTGCGGGGGATCCCGAGGCATTTGCTAGAGTGTCTCAAATCGGAGAGGAGCTTGCCCCTAGCCTCGACTCATGATGGAATCCAAATTTCCAATACGCCCTTGCAGTTTTGATTGTAGAACTAGTATTGGCGACATGCTATATGGTAACCATGCCGTCTAGGATTGATACTTATGATTCAAATCTTTTTATTAAAACATATATACACTAATAATAATATCAAATCCGTTTTATACGTATCAAGCATCTTTTGACCATTATAAGGTAAAACCCTATCCTCTGGTGTGCGTTGCATTGTGTGATGGGACTTGGGTCTTATAATGGTTTCATTTTTCCAAAAAGACATTGCGTTATTTCTCGATTTACTTTGGTTTATGCACTGGCAATCCAAAGGAGTAAACCCGTTCCGCGAAAGTGGCGTGGTCCTTGGATTTGTCTTATTAATTAAATTAGTTTAGAATTCTCACACCAGTCCCATGACTGACTCGTAGTTTGTTTCACTTTGCAAACTCGGGTGCCCTCTTTTCCACACGGGCAGTCGAGTAGCTTTTTGCAGATATCTATTCTTTTAGCAGGATCCTGGATCGAAGCCTAAAGCTGTGTCCAGAGCTTAGTAGTCTTCCGCTGTTTACTGTATTTTATTTAATGTATTAAATCTGTTGTAATTTATCTTCCGCTGTAGTTTACTTTATTTGTACTCTGATATTCTGTACTCTGATGTTATATTATTGTAATGTAATAAAAGTCTGCTGTTATTATTCTAATGTATTGTATTCCCAAAGTTAAAGTATTCGAAGATTTCCAACCTTTGGGTCAGACCTGTGTGGTTTATGGTCGATTCAAAGAGCGGGAATTTCCGGGTCTTTACACACCCCGTGTATTCTATAACAGTGAGATTCACAAATTAAAGTATAATTAATTTCAAATCAAAGAATTAAGGGAAACGGGTTACGCCATTACATTCGCCTCGAAATTCTGCTTAAGATAGAGTCCGAGTTTACGCAAAACGGATAACGTGTGAAGAAGATATCTTTAATTTAAATATCGCAGCAAAACATGAAAAAAAAAAGAATGGGAAACGAATAATGTTTAGCATTGTTCTAGGGTTTGTAAGCAAAAGACTTAGTAGCTCATTTGGTTGGAACACATGACTTGCATACAAGAGGTACAGAGTTCGATCCCCGCCAGCGCCCTATTTTTGTTTTAGGGGAATGGCTTAAAATAGCCTAGTGAGAACGCAGTTCAAAAAGTGGTTTAGTGTGAAAATGGGTAATTGGGAAGATAGAGAAAAAAAATGAATATATATAATATATATATATACATATACGCATATATATATATATATATATATATATATATATATATATCTGACGTGTACGCATCATGTAGCGTACGTTGCGCATTTTTGGTTGTCAAGGATGGTTTTTTTTTTTCCTTTTTTTTTTGCCTTCTCCAATTTTTTAATTATGACAAATTAAAGGTAAGAAAATATTTATTCATATATAAATAAATATTTATATATGGGTAATTAATACGGTAAAGGGGAAAATGTATCTATTAAATACGTATTTACGTTTGAATTGGTGAACATTTAATACGCTGAGTCATTTCTGACTCATCGCTGAGTCAATGCTGAGTCATTTCTGACTCATGGCTGAGTCAATAGGATAACTCTATCCTGACTGAACGGCTATTGTTGAATCAAGCTCCATCGACGGTCTAAAACAACTCACAAACATTATAAAAAGGACCTAAGACCTAGCCTAAATCATACTATTTCATTTTAGCCTCAGGCCGCCGCCATTAAACCTAGGGCTCTGAATTAAAAATATAAAGAATAAAATTATAGAAGATGGAGGACGATTCTTGAAGGCTACAACTAGAAGCTACAACAACTACGACGCTTTAGACAACGAATTCGAGACTAATTGATTTGGGATTTTTAATTGCTTCATATTGTAAGTTCTATGTTACTTTTTAGGCAAAAACGCTAAAACAATATGGACATGCGATGAATTGAAACCGAATTTATGAACTATTGCTAATCCATTGTTTATATTATTTATCGTTGAATTATAATTTGGGGATATTGCTATGGCAACGTTGCAAGTTAAACTTGTCATGATTTTGATGTTGTTATGAATCACTTGGGCTTAATTGTTTGGCAAGTTGGACTAATACATGTCCATGAAATCGCTATGTTTATTGAAATATTTATGTTGACTATACCATGCCTATGATGCTAATTAGACCATGGCTATGAATATTGATGGAATTATGCCTGTGGTGTTATTATACCCATCATGATTTATGAAAAATAGGGTATTGCTAGGCTATGATGAAAAGTTGAAATTGTTATAATGTTAGATATGTTAAAAACGCTAAGTTGGAATCATTATGTCTAACATGTTAATTATGTTAAAAACGCTAAATTGGAATCATTATGTCTATCATGTTAATTATGTTAAAAACGCTAAATTGGGATCATTATGTCTATCATGTTAGTTGAGAATCATTATGTTAATAATGCTAAGTTGGAACCATTATGTTTATAATATTAGATGAGAATCATTATGATAAACTGGAATTATTATGTCTATGAGAATCATTATGTTAAAAATGCTAAATTGGAATCCACTATGCCCATTAGGATTACTATACCTTTAATGTTTCATGTTTATAATAAAATTTTTATGATGCCGCAATGATTATTATGCCTATGATGCAAAGTTGAAAACATCATGTAAAATTAAGTTGGAATCATCACTATGCCAAGTTATCACCATACTAGTATTGCAACTATGTGATATGTTATAGCCTGTTTATTATGCAAGTAATGTTATAACTGTCACATATGCCTATCACATGTTTGGTATTATTCCCCTTTATCTCTTGAACTGTTTATACTTGTGAACGAAATACGTTTATATACGTTGGGGATACGATTGGGTAGAATAGGAAAAACTTGAATTAATTATAAGCATAAACTATGAAATTTGGCATAAGTAGAACATGAAATATGGCACGAAAAACTTGACTTTAAACATGCCTTAGTTGGGCACGAAGTTGACATATGAACATGATATCAAAATTCTGATAAGAACATGGGCATGACTTTAGAAAACAAGAAAGTGGCCAACTCGAGGTTGGGTTGAGTTTGTAGTGTAAATCTGCCCGGAACCGCCCGGCAAATCCAGTTGCTACAAACAATAGGATCCAATGTGGGTAGTTGGTCACATCGCGCTTGAAACCCGAGGTTGGGTTGAGTTCGTAGTGTAAACCTGCCCGGAACCGCCCGGCAAATCCAGTGGCTACGAACAACAGGATCCAATGTGAGTGGTTCGGTGCATTAACGAATCAATTAATGCCAAGTAGGGTTAAGTCATGAACATGAAAAAGACAACTTAACCAACTTGAACACGATTTGAAGGGCAAAGTCATGAACTTGAAAACGATGACACTTAGCCAACTTGACATGACACGTAGGCGGGTTAAGTCGCGAACTGAAATGACATGCTTAAACATCTTGGCATGACTAGACTAGAAAAGGATTGAGTCACGAATTACATGACTTAATCTGTTAGGCGGGTTGGGTCACGAATTACATGACCTAATCTATTAGGCGAAACCCTAGACACGACCCCTTTCAGCAGTAACCCTCTAGATGTATCAAGGTACCCTGGGGCTAGGCCGGGTGGGGGCACGATTACTGGGCTGATTGTAAGAGGTGAACGGCGGTAGTGGGGTACGCCAGTGTAGGTTCGGCGGACTACGATCGTGCACGTATCCGGGGCAGACAATGGGTATCCGTAGATTTATCTGTGCATCTTGAATCATGTCAGGGGTTGACACCTTAGGGCTGATACACCCGAAGGTGGACCCAGCACAGGTAACTACATTCGTGATTAGCCGTATGACACAGACACTTGACGAGCTAGAACTTGTAGGGAGCCGATCGACTAGATAATCGCTCCGTAGGACCCCGTACTTGGGTCAGACCCCGTTTCAGGGTCATTTCATGATATTGGGCCATGGGATTTATTTCGTGATTAACTTGTGACACGGGCTTAGTATACTAGTGAAGCCGATGCAACAGATCTCGAACATGTGATGCTTTACTTGACTTGTCTTGACTTATCCTGATCACCTTAGTCTATCTTGTTCACCTTGACACTATTCTTAAGTCTAGTTCTAGTTCATACATGACAGGTTGTTTTAACCGTTTTTACACTGAAAGTCACTAGAACTTACTCAGTCTTTATGACTGACCCTTTTCCTTTCGCCTCTTTTTCTTTCGTTCCCCCCCCCTCCCAGGTTCTCAGGGAGGAATAACTAGCTCTTAGCTTGGATATCACTTGCTTTGGCTCAGCATGTACGGTTTGCTATGGCTGCTTCTTTTGACTGCACTTGGGGAATAAGCTGTTTTACTGTTTTTAAATTACTGCTTCTTTGGCTATTATTATAAGACAGTTGTAATGAGGTTACATGAAATGTTTGTAAAAGACATGGTTTAATTTGGGATGAAATGAAGTTCTGTTTTGCTCAGAAATTCTTCCGCTGTTTACTTAATTATTTATTTATGTTCTGTCTTGTGATAATTCTGTGATGTTATCTCGATAATACCTCTCCAAAACTAGGGCATTCCCTTTGTGAGTGACCCTAGCGGAGGTGGGGTGTTACACTTGGTATCAGAGCAGAAGGTTACCAAGACTGGGCAAAAGTTTTGAAAACCTTTTGAATTTTTTTTCAAAACCATTTACAAAGAAGCATTTTCCAAGAAAAAGTTTTTTAAGGCTATTCCCCAAAAAGCCATTAGCACTATCCTTTGTTTCCTTGTTTGAATCTCTTTCCCTTTCTTTTCTCCATCTGTAGTCACTGTAGCTTTACCTGCGGCTAATCTTCTTTCTAGCTTCGTAGGGAGTTTTCCCGTATGATGGAGATAGTTTTCGTGAGGCTTGTTAACATGTTCTATAGGATAGGTATGAGTGATAAGGATAAAGATAAGGCGGATGAGTCTTCCGGAGTGATTGAGCCAAGCATCCTTGAAGGCGTAAAAGTGGAAACATTGAGGCGAGTTCTGATTCGTGTCTTAGGAACGGAGATCTAGGAGCTAAGGAATCAAGAAGTCAAGCTAGTTAAAATACAGTGGGGTGAAGCCCTAGAAGACGCAACTTGGGAAATTTAAGAAAATCTAAGCGCGCTATACCCATTTCTTTTTAGGGTACATTCTAGATCTATTTTTCCTATAGGTTTACATACATTTCTCTTGCTATCCATGTTTGTTTTGTTATCTCTTTGATCCTATCTTGAGAACCATAGGTAGAATCTTTTTGGATGTAAACATGTAATTGAAACATGTTATGATTGCGAAATGGTTGCAAGTGGTCGCAAGTGGTTGCTCGTGGATGCATGAATACACATTAGGCACTAGATCGGCTCAGGCATATTTACATATTGCATATGCATGAGTGTTTATTTTGGAAACTTGGTTGTGCTATCATTTGGTTGTTGCATATGATTGAATGTTTGAGCACTCATGTAGAAATTGTGAATTATAGTAGGAAAAATTTGCATACATATTGGATTCATTTCACTAAACATATTTTGCATTTAGAAGATCAATCAGGCCTGATCATTAGCATTAGCTAAGGAACATATACACACACTTCGCATATGATCATAAAGCATTAGAAGTCTTTTAAGGACAATGGATACTCGTGTTTGATGGATGAGTAGATGGATGTTTGGATGTTAGGATATACATTCCTCCTAACTTGAAGATTTCGGGGACGAAATCCTTTTAAGTGGGGGAGAATGTAACACCCCGTGTATTCTATAACAGTGAGATTCACAAATTAAAGTATAATTAATTTCAAATCAAAGAATTAAGGGAAACGGGTTACGCCATTGCATTCGCCTCGAAATTCTGCTTAAGATAGAGTCCGAGTTTACGCAAAACGGATAACGTGTGAAGAAGATATCTTTAATTTAAATATCCCAGCAAAACATGAAAAAAAAAAGAATGGGAAACGAATAATGTTTAGCATTGCTCTAGGGATTGTAAGCAAAAGACTTAGTAGCTCATTTGGTTGGAACACATGACTTGCATACAAGAGGTACAGAGTTCGATCCCCGCCAGCGCCCTATTTTTGTTTTAGGGGAATGGCTTAAAATAGCCTAGTGAGAACGTAGTTCAAAAAGTGGTTTAGTGTGAAAATGAGTAATTGGGAAGATAGAGAAAAAAAATGAATATATATAATATATATATACATATACGCATATATATATATATATATATATATATATATATATCTGACGTGTACGCATCATGTAGCGTACGTTGCGCATTTTTGGTTGTCAAGGATGGTTTTTTTTTCCTTTTTTTTGGCCTTCTCCAATTTTTTAATTATGACAAATTAAAGGTAAGAAAATATTTATTCATATATAAATAAATATTTATATATGGGTAATTAATACGGTAAAGGGGAAAATGTATCTATTAAATACATATTTACGTTTGAATTGGTGAACATTTAATACGCTGAGTCATTTCTGACTCATCGCTGAGTCAATGCTAAGTCATTTCTGACTCATGGCTGAGTCAATAGGATAACTCTATCCTGACTGAACGGCTATTGTTGAATCAAGCTCCATCGACGGTCGAAAACAACTCACAAACATTATAAAAAGGACCTAAGACCTAGCCTAAATCATACTATTTCATTTTAGCCTCAGGCCGCCGCCATTAAACCTAGAGCTCTGAATTAAAAATATAAAGAATAAAATTATAGAAGATGGAGGACGATTCTTGAAGGCTACAACTAGAAGCTACAACAACTACGACGCTTTAGACAACGAATTCGAGACTAATTGATTTGGGATTTTTAATTGCTTCATATTGTAAGTTCTATGTTACTTTTTAGGCAAAAACGCTAAAACAATATGGACATGCGATGAATTGAAACCGAATTTATGAACTATTGCTAATCCATTGTTTATATTATTTATCGTTGAATTATAATTTGGGGATATTGCTATGGCAACGTTGCAAGTTAAACTTGTCATGATTTTGATGTTGTTATGAATCACTTGGGCTTAATTGTTTGGCAAGTTGGACTAATACATGTCCATGAAATCGCTATGTTTATTGAAATATTTATGTTGATTAAACCATGCCTATGATGCTAATTAGACCATGGCTATGAATATTGATGGAATTATGCCTGTGGTGTTATTATACCCATCATGATTTATGAAAAATAGGGTATTGCTAGGCTATGATGAAAAGTTGAAATTGTTATAATGTTAGATATGTTAAAAACGCTAAGTTGGAATCATTATGTCTATCATGTTAATTATGTTAAAAACGCTAAATTGGAATCATTATGTCTATCATGTTAATTATGTTAAAAACGCTAAATTGGGATCATTATGTCTATCATGTTAGTTGAGAATCATTATGTTAATAATGCTAAGTTGGAACCATTATGTTTATAATATTAGATGAGAATCATTATGATAAACTGGAATTATTATGTCTATGAGAATCATTATGTTAAAAATGCTAAATTGGAATCCACTATGCCCATTAGGATTACTATGCCTTTAATGTTTCATGTTTATAATAAAATTTTTATGATGCCGCAATGATTATTATGCCTATGATGCAAAGTTGAAAACATCATGTAAAATTAAGTTGGAATCATCACTATGCCAAGTTATCACCATACTAGTATTGCAACTATGTGATATGTTATAGCCTGTTTATTATGCAAGTAATGTTATAACTATCACATATGCCTATCACATGTTTGGTATTATTCCCCTTTATCTCTTGAACTGTTTATACTTGTGAACGAAGTACGTTTATATACGTTGGGGATACGATTGGGTAGAATAGGCAAAACTTGAATTAATTATAAGCATAAACTATGAAATTTGGCATAAGTAGAACATGAAATATGGCACGAAAAACTTGACTTGAACATGCCATAACTTGACTTTAAACATGCCTTAGTTGGGCACGAAGTTGACATATGAACATGATATCAAAATTCTGATAAGAACATGGGCATGACTTTAGAATAAAGAAAGTGGCCAACTCGAGGTTGGGTTGAGTTTGTAGTGTAAATCTGCCCGGAACCGCCCGGCAAATCCAGTTGCTACAAACAATAGGATCCAATGTGGGTAGTTGGTCACATCGCGCTTGAAACCCGAGGTTGGGTTGAGTTCGTAGTGTAAACCTGCCCGGAACCGCCCGGCAAATCCAGTGGCTACGAACAACAGGATCCAATGTGAGTGGTTCGGTGCATTAACGAATCAATTAATGCCAAGTAGGGTTAAGTCATGAACATGAAAAAGACAACTTAACCAACTTGAACACGATTTGAAGGGCTAAGTCATGAACTTGAAAACGATGACACTTAGCCAACTTGACATGACACGTAGGCGGGTTAAGTCGCGAACTGAAATGACATGCTTAAACATCTTGGAATGACTAGACTAGAAAAGGATTGAGTCACGAATTACATGACTTAATCTGTTAGGCGGGTTGGGTCACGAATTACATGACCTAATCTATTAGGCAAAACCCTAGACACGACCCCTTTCAGCAGTAACCCTCTAGATGTATCAAGGTACCCTGGGGCTAGGCCGGGTGGGGGCACGATTACTGGGCTGATTGTAAGAGGTGAACGGCGGCAGTGGGGTACGCCAGTGTAGGTTCGGCGGACTACGATTGTGCACGTATCCGGGGCAGACACTGGGTATCCGTAGATTTATCTGTGCATCTTGAATCGGTTCAGGGGTTGACACCTTAGGGCTGATACACCCGAAGGTGGACCCAGCACAGGTAACTACATTCGTGATTAGCCGTATGACACGGACACTTGACGAGCTAGAACTTGTAGGGAGCCGATCGACTAGATAATCGCTCCGTAGGACCCCGTACTTGGGTCAGACCCCGTTTTAGGGTCATTTCATGATATTGGGCCGTGGGATTTATTTCGTGATTAACTTGTGACACGGGCTTAGTATACTAGTGAAGTCGATGCAACGGATCTCGAACATGTGATGCTTTACTTGACTTGTCTTGACTTATCCTGATCACCTTAGTCTATCTTGTTCACCTTGACACTATTCTTAAGTCTAGTTCCAGTTCATACATGACAGGTTGTTTTAACCGTTTTTACATTGAAAGTCACTAGAACTTACTTAATCTTTATGACTGACCCTTTTCCTTTCGCCTCTTTTTCTTTCGTCCCCCCCCCCCCCCCCAGGTTCTCAGGGAGGAATAACTAGCTCTTAGCTTGGATATCACTTGCTTTGGCTCAGCATGTACGGTTTGCTATGGCTGCTTCTTTTGACTGCACTTGGGGAATAAGCTGTTTTACTGTTTTTAAATTACTGCTTCTTTGGCTATTATTATAAGACAGTTGTAATGAGGTTACTTGAAATGTTTGTAAAAGACATGGTTTAATTTGGAATGAAATGAAGTTCTGTTTTGCTCAGAAATTCTTCCGCTGTTTACTTAATTATTTATTTATGTTCTGTCTTGTGATAATTCTGTGATGTTATCTCGATAATACCTCTCCAAAACTAGGGCATTCCCTTTGTGAGTGACCCTAGCGGAGGTGGGGTGTTACAGAAAATGGAATGTGAATTGGGTTTATTATGAACTGTGTTTTTAACGACATTCGTTCTTTAACCCGATTTACAGTGAAATGTGATTTAGAATTTATAAATCTTTTAATTAAGATTTAACGGGAATTTTCCAAAGTAAAGTTTTCCAATTTAGTATATTAAATTGGAATTGAATGGAATTCGAAAGATAATAATCGAAGTGAGCTTTTGTGGAGGAATACTGTTAATACATATGGAATTTAAAAGGCTTTGCCATTATTCCATTTGTATTATTAGTCATATATTGATTTGTTTTCCATGAATATTCCATTAATGGAATGTGATTAGGGTTTATTGTGAACTGTGTTTTAAATGACATAAGTTCTTTAACCCAGTTAAAGATAGGACTGAATGTCTGTTATTGTATTTCGAACTGTATGGTTGATCTCTGCTAAATATATATGTGTTTGGTGGTGGAGAATTTATTCTCATGCTTAACACCCTTCTCTGAGACGTACGAGCTTAGAGGTTATATATAGGCAGAAATCAACATTACGATATAGATTGTCGATTTGGCATGTTTGTGTTTTCCAAAGTTAAATAGTCATTAATATTGATTTTTGGTAAGATTAAAACAAAGTGGAGTTTTAATGAATCTTTAATTAGATTGAAATGTGAATTGATAATTTAATTATCAAATTTGGGGAAATGATCGAGAGTGGAGTATCACCAGTTTTGCTTCAAGCGATAGTTAAATCTTTAATTAGATTTGAACGTGCAATGTTAATTAAATTTAGCGATAACACCGTGGTGTTAGTAATGGAGTAATACCAGTTTCACTCCATGGGATGAATAGGTTGGGATTGGGAAATTAAATAAATGATTACTTCGATATGGTGCGTTAATCTGTAACGACCCAGAAAATCTGAACCAATTTAAAAATTTTAAATTGGCTAAAATAATGGATTTTAATTATTTAAAATAAATATTTTAAATAATGGCAATGAAAAGTGAGTTGAATCTACAATTGAAAACGAATATAATTAATTATAATTATAAACAAGGCCTGAAATGGCGCTGTAGTTTCAAAAATTGAATTTAAACTTTGTCTGACTGTACCGGGTGCAAAACAATCCGGATTTTAGTGAAACCAAAAATATTTAAATCTGTTAGTGAATACCTTTCTAACGAATCTGAAAAATTGAATTTTCATAGTGGAAAGCAAAAGTTATGGCCGAATGAATTTTCAGAACGGTCGCTATGGAATTTATATAGCCCGTGAAATTGGCCATTTTGCATACGACCTCGGAATTCGACGAAACCACTTTTGTTGGATCCGGGATGTGAAGTTATTGCTAGGTTTCAAATTTCATAATTTTTGAAGCTAATATGTGAGCGTGGCAAAAGAAAATGTGTTTTGGTCAATTACAGTTAAATTGGATCGACCAAAAATGGGCCTTCTTGCAAACGGTCTCAGAATTCGACAAAACTAGTTTTGTTGGGACCGTATTGTCAAAACGTAGCTAGATTTATTTTTCTGGAATTTTTCGAATCAGTTTGTGGCCCTGGCAAATTAAAATGTACGTTCAAATCAAATATTGAATGTTTTATATTTTAAATTGAAGAAAAACTAACTGTAACAGTCGAATTGGCTAACGAAACATATTCCATTGTGTCCAGAATGGGGGTAAAACGCTAGGGACGATAGTCGTTGGGTTTAATTTGGGGTTCGTTTAAGAAAACTCTAATTTTTGAAATATATATATATCGGCGAATAGGAATTTTTCTTTCATTATTTATTTTAAAATAAAAAAATCAAAAACCCTCGTTCTTTTTCGCGACTGACGGCGCCGCTTGCTCCCCACGTCCAGACCAAAATCCCGCCGCGTCAGCCATCTTCCACCGCCGCCACCACCTTGAATCGAGAGCCCCCCTCCTCTTCAAATCCGACCAGGTCCCGCCACCTCCCATCGCGCCACCTGCGAGAACGAGCCCCGTGAAGTCAGCACCTTCACCGACGTCGATCTCCCGCCTCCGACCACCGAACTGGCCATGCCTACCACCGATCTGAGCGCCGTTCGTAGCTCTTCGACGCTGCAGCCCCCGATCGTCCTCTAGCTTCACGGATTTCGCGATAATTCAAAACCTAGTTTTGAATCAAAAGGAAGGTATACGGCTGATTTTAACACCTTTAAACCGTTGCAAACCTTTGAAAAATCATATCTTTTTCGTTCGTTAACGAAATTCGATGAAACAGGAAACATTGTGACCGTGTGGACGCCTTCTACATTTTAGAAGAGACTGCATATTTTTCTGAGCCTTCTGCTATTTTTGGTGGAGTGGAACCCAATGTGAGATTTCTGATTTAAAACAATATGAAAAATGACGATGTATAAATTATATAGTAGATGTACGAGTTATATAATCATTGTACACCTCTTGTATAAGCGTTGTATAAGTCGTATGTTCGATGTATAAGTTGTATATGCATTGTAAAAATTATATATGTGTTGAAATAAAAGTGAGTTGCTATATATATATATATATATATATATATATATATATATATATACGCCCCTCGTCCACAAACCACGGACGATATTTATTGGTTGTGATTGTTGTGAAAATTGATTGATAGCGAATGGTTGTTTGGGATTGTTTGTGGTTGATATTGATTGATTGTGGTTGAAAAATACCCGTTTGTGGTTGAGAAATATTTGGTTGAAACCACATAGGATTAGTTTGTGGAAATGAAATAAATATATACATGCCGCCTGCGTGCAAACTAGATGCATGATCCCCATTGTCAAAAACCGCGAGGTTTTAAGGTAGAGCGAGGAGCCGTACTAGGGACGGTCCCGGTTTTAACTACCCTGCCGTTATGCTGCCGAAATTTTGAATAATATTCATGTGTTTGAATTATTTTCATTTGCTAAAACTATATTTATTCGTTGAATAGAAAACCATCATGTGTTGAATCGATATTCATTCGTTGATTAGAAATTCATGTGTTGAAGGGTATTCGCGTTTTAAATATAAAAATCACATTTTTATCTATATATAGAAACTACAGAAAACCTTCATGTGTTGAATCGATATTCATTCGTTGATTTGAAATTCATGTGTTGAATGGTATTCATATTTTGAAATAAATTGTTTGATAATAAAAATCACCTTTTATCGACAATATGAACTGTGTAAAATAATCTCGTTTTGAAAGAAATTGTTTTATGAGAAAAATCCTATTTTTATCACCGATATAAAGTATATAAAATAATAGTTTTTTGAAATGAATTGTTTTACAATAAATAAAAAAAATCACATTTTTATTATATACATGAATCGTTGAAATGTGAAGTGTTAAAAATAGCAACTCGTTCAAATAAATATATACGAGTTGAAATATTCATTAATTAGCTAATGATATGATTTTTGCCTATACATGTAATAGTAGAATGAATGGTGTTTTTAAACCAAATGGAATCAAATATGAAGTTGAATAGAAAATGATAAATGATAAGAACTGTGTATATGTACATGCATATTTATTGAACAGGTTATAGCAAAGGGGCTAGAGAAGAGGAATAAAATTTTGTGCCCGACAAATAGGTACACATTTACTGTTTTGTTTGGGTGATGATTTTATGAGCCTGTTGGCTAGCCGCTTGGCTTTTTCTTTTTCTTTTTCTTTTTGACATGAGACGCCCATGTGGCTATTCGGGAATTTTCCCAGCCCCTCCCGTACAAAGGAGGTTATGGCGAAATTTTCCAAAATTTTAAGGCGTTAGTGAAATATTTGAAGTAAAAAAAAACGATATTGAAATGGTTGAATGAACTATATTTATATAAATATAAATAAAATTAAAACGAAACGAGGCTGTGCAGTTCGTATTTTGAAACCGTGATTTCAAACAACTAGTGCGGGAAATCCGACCATTGGATTTTCCCGAAACCTCAACCGTCGGGTTCGCCTTGGAAATATCTTTCCGACGGCACCAACTTTGTAAAAATCCAACGGTTGGATTGTCTGGGATGTTTAATTCAAATCTGAAGAAAAACAGCGCCAGAAATGATTATATTTATTTATATATATATATATATAAATATAATTTTATTTAATCGAATAACGACGCTGCAGTTCTTATTTTGAAATCGAAACATCAAACGATTGTACCGGGAGATCCGACCGTCGGATTTTCCCGAAACTGGAACCTTTGGATTCGTTTTGAAAAGACCTTTCTAATGATATAAATTGTGTGAAGATCCAACGGTTAGATTTCCAGATATGTGTAAATCAAATCTGAAGAAAAACAGCGCCCCGGCCGCGTTATGGCCCGAAGCGTCGTTTTGAATAAATTGGCTATTTTAAAATAAATAAAAATAGCGATAAATCGTTATAAAATATCATAAACGATATGGAATAGAAATAAACTGAATTAGCTCGATTTATGTAATATTTGATGGTTGAATGTGTTTGGTGTGAAAATTACATTAAAGAACAAAATTGCTGTTGTCGAATGATTTAACCATTAAAGTAAATTGATTTGAAATTCTAAATGTACGTGAATTATTAGAGAAGGCCGAGTTAATTCTCATTTCAAATAATTGACCGACGATTGAAAGTCGAAGATGAAGACGGTGGTCGAAGACCGGAGATCTTCACCTCGTTTGGATGGTAACCGAGGTCCTGATTGGGAGGCATCCCGAAATATGGATAATGAGTGGTGATCGTTCAGACGTACGTGGTGATCGATGGGTTTGCGAGGTATTTAGTGCCTCCGGTTTCGTTCAGACCCAGAACGGACTTGTAAATGGACTGTGTGTCTGACATTGGATTTTATTCTGTGTTGATTGATCCCTATTAAATATACATCTGTTTGGCGGCGGAGAATTTATTCTTTTGCTTAACGCCCTTCTCTGAGACGCACGAGCTCAGAGGTTGTATATCGATGGACATCAGTCGCATGGCATGAATTGCCGGTGTGGCATGCTAAGATGCAGTGATCAGGGCTTCTGTTGAAAAGCAAAGTCTTGTGGTGATGATCAAAGCACCGCCTGTGTGGCGTAGCTTTGTGTATAACGTAAATTCGCGAGCCTCACACCCCGGTATGAACCAGAAATGGGAGAAGGACCTCAGGGAGGGCATGCGTTTCTTTCTAGCTAGGGTGGTGTCAGTGACCTACCAGCCCTGACATTTATATACTTTTCACCTATGTGGTAGTTGCTATTGCGAGGCGCCTCGGTTTGATCGGACGATCCGGGTCCGATGGAGTCATTCGTTGGCTCGTTTACGCCCCGAAGGGCGGGGAAACGTATTGTTCAGGCATTTTAATCCACATCGGTGGACCGGCCCTGACGATCCAAGGGTCGATGCGCTCTGACCCTGTGGCTCGGGCTAGAGAGTCACGAAGTCGGTAAGGACTATCTTTTGCCTTGGTTCATGACGGAAATCCAATTTCCAAATACGACATCGTGCGGATTTGATTGTATATATATATGGCGACATGATATATGGTACCCATGCCGCCTATGATTGATAGTTATGATTTGAAATAGTTTTCAAAACATATAAACACTAGCAATAATATCAAATTCCTTTGTTTTATTCGTATCAATCATATTTTGGCCATTATAAGGTAAAACTCTATCCTCCGGTTTGCGTTGCATTGTGTGATGGGAACTGAGTCTTATAATGGCTTCATTTTTATAAAAAGCATAGCGATGTTTAAAAGAAAGATTTGTTTTAAAGCACTGGCAATCCAACGGAGTAAACCCGTTCCACGAAAGTGGCGTGGTCCTGTGATTTGCCAAATTATATATGTGTTGAGTAGATTTCTCATACCAGTCCCATGACTGACTCGTAGTTTGTTTCACTTTCAAACTCGGGTGCCCCTTTTTCTACACGGGCAGCCTTGTATTCAGGTTTAGCTGGTTATTTCTAGATAGCTGGAGCTGAAGATGGATTCTATTATTTATCTCTTTTTATGCTGTTCAGCTCCTATTGTACATATTATGTTTGTTTTCCGCTGTAGACATTTATGTATAGCTGAACTGTCCTTGTACTAAGTAAGATCCTGTATACTGTGTAACTCTGATGATTACTTTTATCCAGTATATTCTATTGTTCATTATCTGGTGTATTTATTTAATTTTGTTCTGCTATTCTCTGTTTCTGTGTTATATTCCAAAGATTACCCTTGTCTCCGTCAGCACAGGATTTGGGGTCGTCACATAATCCCGACTAGTTTGGAAAACCTTAATATGGTTTGAATGATGTCCAAAGGAAGATTAAAGAATAAATTTTAAATAATTAATCTTAGATAAAATTAATGGGAACAAATCCCTAAGGATGTGAATATTTAAATAAAGGAATATTCAGAATTGAAATGAGGCGTATGTTGTGTTTATATAACACTTGTGTATTATATACGCGAGTTATTCAGAAAGGCCAGGTTTATACCCATTCTGAATAACTGATTCAACGATATGTTGACGATGAAGACGGTGGCTGAAGACTGGAGGTCTTCACATCGTTTGTATGATTACTGATGTCTTGATTGGGCTGTACACCCAAGACAAGGTAATAAGTGGTGATCATCCAAACGTACTTGGAGATCGATCGGATATGCGAGGACCTCTCTCCTGTATTGGACATATGGGACGAGGAATCAGGTGTCTCTGGTTTCGTTCAGACCTAGAACAAACTTGTAAATGGATGTGTGTCTGACATTGGACTTTATTCTGTGTTGATTGATTTCTATTAAATATATATCTATTTGGCGGTGGTGAATTTATTCTCTTGCTTAACTCCCTTCTCTGAGACGTACGAGCTCAGAGGTTATAAATCGATAGACATCAGTCGCATGGCGTGAATTGCCCGTGTTGCATGCTAAGATGCAAATGATCAAGGCTTCTGTTGAAAAGCAGAGTCTTGTGGTTGATGATCAAAGCATAACTTCAATATAGCACCGCTTTGTGTATAGCTTTAATTCGCGAGCCTCACAAAAGTCACATGACTGACCTGGAGTTTATTGTTTTAACCTAAACTCTGGGTGCCTCTATTTTCCACACGGGTAGCTAGTAGTTTTGGTTTTGCAGATTTATATTCACAGGATCTTGGTTTACAGTTGGAATGATATTCGAAAAGCTCTATATCCGTATATCTCCTTCAGTTGTGTTTTGTATTATTTTTCTCTACATTGTAATTTTTAAATCTCTAATATTTATCATGTTGGTTTTAGATTAACCCTAGAGAGGGGGTGAATAGGGTTTATTAAATTTTCGCAAGATATTAAAATATTCACAGATCACAAAATATAGCAGAAATAGAAATGCTGAAAGTAAATGACACAAGAGATACCCAGCTTCAGCAAAACCCTGCCTACTGCTGCATTCCAAAAGTTTCTACTAGGTGATAGAATAGATCCCGCATACAAGACCATGTACACTTGCAAACCCTGCTTCTATTCTAACCCTACGCTCAAAACCCTAGACTGACCGATATCCCCTCGACCAGATTTCTCCTGATTACGTCCCCATAACCAGTAACCTAGAATTTACAGACTTTAGCAACTGTCAGTCAACACCCTAACTGATTCTGTAGATTTTATAGACTCTAGAACTGTTCAGACGGTTTTATAAAAAAACAGAACTAAAAAACGATACAAATTTAAACATAAACAAGAAAGAAAAACAAAACTTAAAAAACACTAGGAGTTAAAGATAAGGGTCATCCCCTTTTAAACTTGGCTTAGCCCCTTTTCACATAGCCGGCCCATTTGCATTTTCTTTTGCTCGATCCATTGCTTTGTTAAAAAAAAATGGCGGTTGGCTTCAAAGGCTGGGGTTTCTCTAGAAATCTAAATCTCGATTGCGATTCTGATAAATCGATGCTTTGAGGCTGAAATCCTTTGCTTGGCTTATCGATCGATCTGGTCTTTTTCTTGGCTCTCGTTGATTTGAAGGTGATCGAATAATCGTGAGTTATCTGGATTTTCTTGCTTTTATTTTCTTGTGAGTTGCTTTTTGGTTTCGATCTGCATACTTGCCTGTGATGATTGGTAAATAAATAGGGTAATTCGAAACCCTAGATTCCTCTGCTTTTAAAAGTAAATGACTTGCACTGATTTGAGATGTTTCCTGTTCTGATATTCTTGGCTATAAAGAATTGCGTGATTTAAGATGTGGCCTCTTGAAACATTATCACTTGCGTGATTTATCTGGTCATGAATTTGGCCTTCGATATATAGACCCTTGTGAATTCTGAATTGATTTATTCTTGAAATGTTTGTGGTCCCTTGAATAATATGCCATGAATTTTGGAGAAAGAAATGATTAAAAAAAATTGTTTGTTTCCTGAAATAACTTGCTTGTTGCCTGCGAAATTTTTCTTGCCAAAAAAAATTCTGAATATTTGAAATCAAATTCTTGACTTAAACATTTGTCCAGCACATCTAATTGCTGAATTTCAGAAAAGCATATTCCTTGAATTCACATTGATATTTGTTGATTTCATGCCTTGCGATGAACTTTCTCATTTCCTGATTGCACTTGACTATTCTAGTTTTATTAAATACAATGATCAGTTTCACTATGCTGCTCACTTGTTGTTCACACTGGCTTGAACCTTGTTGTTTGTTTGTAAATGCTGAATAACATGTTGGAAGTACTATTCATGTGATATTCATGATTTCATGCTTCTCAAACACCTCCTGTATGTCACCATGTTGTCCCTTTGACTTGCCACTTTCACCTTGTACTTGACCATGTTCAGACATGGTTGCATCCTTGTATTTGCACATGAAAGTTGCTAATGTGATTGCTCTATTCACAACAGATCTAGCCATTTGATTTGCTCGACGCATACGTGTCCATGAACTATTGCACCATGTCTCCATTGTGTTCACATGATCATGCTTCAACCAATTTCTACTACCATATAAACTCGAGTATTTTTGCTATGCTCTACTTTGTAGTTGTGTTTTGATTTAGTTGAACTGCGTGGCTTAATTTGTGGCACCACACCGTTCTCTGCATATAGGATTTGTTCTTGAACATGCCTTCTATTCTGAAGAGTTGTTGCATACATGACTAAGCTCGACCATGCGTGTGTTTGAATCATATTTTGCCGCACATATTGTTGCATTTTAAACTGGCTTGACTATTCGAGAAGGAAGAAAAAAACTGAACTTGTTCATGAGCATGTAACATGCCTGAACTAAACTTGTACATTTGTACATTCATTCATATGCATCATTATGTGTATTACTTGCACTGCGTACTTGTGACGGTTATGTTGCATGTATTTGTGCTTCCTTTTTTGACCAAACATATGTATGCCACTTCATGTTGTTTCATACTGATTTGTAAATGTATGTTAGTTTGCACTTTGGGTCGACCATGCCATGTTTATGTTGAGTTGTTTTTCACTTTAGCTTGACAAAGAGCTATGCACTGAGTCGAGTTGGTCCACTTTGGTTGCTCCTCAGTTGCTCGCTGATTGGCGTGGCAGTGCACACATGTATATTTATACACGTGTGTATATGTAGCCATCAGAGAAGATATCTTGTCCCTATACTATACGTATACAAACTGACTAGACACAGATCAGATCAAGTCCTGAAAAATGATGAGAAACATAGCAGAAATCTACGGAAAATAATTTTTTTTAATAAATTTATATTCACATGTATTCAGTTTTATTTCTATTGTAGTGTACTGTGTGTGTTTCATGTGACAGGTAAGCAGGTGATGACTGGACTAATAGTGAAGATGCTGTGAAGACAGAAGATAGAAGACAAGAATAGAGTGTAAGTGTTGTAGTGAGGAGCTGAGTAATGCGAGAATTGTACTAGCATTTGAAATAAACAAGTTCGATTGAAATCAAATATTATTTTATTATGTTCAAACGAACTTGTCTATTATATTCAGTTTATTACACAAGTACAATATTCTGGGAATGTATATGAAATGTGATGTATTCAAATAGTGGAGTTATAAGTAGTTGTACTGTTTGATTATTTGAAATAAAATATTTATATTTAAACAAAATACTATGTAAATATCTGAATGTCTGTACAGTCGTATTTTATTTAAATATAAATATTATATTCCTGTCTGTGATGTATATATGAAACAGCACAGTAACAAACACATTTATAATAAAATATATTTGTTTGTTATTTTTGAACAAAAATCATATAAATGTTTATACAACTGCGTTATATACAACAATCTCACCCTTTTGATGATAATAAACAAATATTAAGATTTTGAATCTAATAAATGTGTTTGACAGTGAAGAACAGAACTCCCCCTATTTGAATGCTCCCCCTATAAATGTGCATAAGTGAGAAGAATGTGAAAACGAATTGGAATTTTCAAAATTGAAATACTTAATAAATATTCACTCATAAATCAAAATCTCAACCCATTCTCCCCTTTTGTTACCATCAAAACGATACATAATGTAAAATATAGATGAAAAATGACTGAAATATAATTTCAGCTTAAGAGGAAGAATGGTCATCATAAATATCAATCAGCCAAACAAAAATCATAATATTCTGAGAACTAGTGGCATATTTCACATTGTAGAAAATGACGGATTTGTGATGAATTTTAAAAAAATGGAGAGAGTTACAAAAATATGATTTCCTATAATTTTCCAAAGAAATTTTTATAATTGAACCACATAACAGTGATGGATTTGGACTATACTTATAATTTTAACTTAAGTGACAAAATCAAATAATGTCAAATCCCAACAACTATCAATCAACAAATCATAATACGTCATAAGAATTAACACACTTCACAGATTAGAATATGGATTGATAGGCTGGTTTTTATATACAAAGGAGAACTTCAAATTAATTTCTATTTATAGCACACTATTTCCTTTTTCCTTTTATTTTATTTAAGAGTACACTGACCATGCATAACCAGGGCTTGGATTTTTAAATGAGGTCAGTCGTAGCTTAAATGATAAGTTGTCTCTTAACCATGCATGGCCAGATCTTGGATTTTTAAATGAGGTTAGAGGCACACTTATGTATTAATTATATATTTTATCATTTTCAGCTTTAAATAGAAAAACTCCTCGGTATATATATAATCAATATGAATGATAGAAATGTGGTAGGTTCAGAAATGGACTGTGAAATAAATTTCTAAATTAATTATATTATGAAATATGCTCGACTGTACCGAGATCATCGAAAATTTTCAATTATCACTAATTCTGAAAAATAAAATAGTCCCATTTCTATCACAAGTATTCCCACTGTTTATTCAAAAAGATTTTAAGACAAATTAACTCTCCATATTTATATAAAATTATAATGGATGGCAGAATGATAATAGATAAAGGAGATGGTCGTGAAATAATTACTAATTCAAAAATATTATAAAAAATGATCAACCATCATGAAAAATCTAAATAAAATCTCCTCTTGTTGTGAAATATAATGCAGTCACTGTGACGAAAAGGAATTTCGTCGATCCGAACCAGTCGCTAAACCGATCTAGACCGTTCGAAACACCTGATCGTTTTTAGAACAAGCCACAACAGAACGCAGACGGGAGAACATTTCATTTTATATTAAAACAATATCATCAAATTACAAGAATATATAGAGTATAAATGAATATTACACAGAAATATCAGAGATTACAATAAATTACATAGCAGCGGAAAATAATACAATACACAACTAGAAGAGATATACGGATACAAAGCTTTCCGGATATCATTCCAGCTGTAAACCAGGATCCTGTGAATATAAATCTGCAAAACCAAAACTACTAGCTGCCCGTTTCAAAATAGGGGTACCCAGAGTTTAGGTTAAAACAATAAACTCCAGGTCAGTCATGGGATTGGTGTGAGAACTAAAACAGTTGTAAATCTTTATTTTAAATCATTAGGTAAATCAAGGGACCACGCCGTATAACACGGAACGGGTTTCCTCCCAAGAATACCAGTGCATAAAACAACAGCGCAATGCTAAATAAAGAAAAATGAAGCTATTATAAGACCCAGGTCCTATCACACAATGTAACGCAAGCCAGGGTATAGGGTTTTTACCTTATAATAGCCAAGAATGCTTGATACGTTTAAAAGAAATCATTTGATACTATTATAAGTGTATAGTGTATAAAACAACTTCAAATCATAAGTATCAATCATAGGCGGCATGAATGCCCCATAACATTATGTCGCCATATATAGGTTATACATTCAAAATCGCAAAATCGCGTATTTGGAAATTGGATTTCCGTCTATGAACCGAGGCTAGGGATCGTCCTCTACCGATTCGAGACGCTCTAGCCCGTGTCTTAGGCAAGTACTCAGTCAAGCCTTTGGATCGTCAGGGCCGATCCACCGATGTGGATTAAAATGCCTAAACACAGCGTTTCCCCACCTTTTGGGGGCGTAAATGAGCCAACGAATGGCTCCATCGGACCCGGATCGTCCGAACTAACCGAGGCGCCTCGCAACAGCAACAACCACACAGGTGAAAAGTATATAAATGTCAGGGCTGGTAGGTCACTGACACCACCCTAGCTAGAAAGAAACGTATGCCCTCCCTGAGGTCCTTCTCCCGTTTTTGGTTCACAACCAGGGTGCGAGGCTCGCGAATTCACGTTACACAAAGTTGTGCCACACAGGTTGTGCTTTGATCATCACCACAAGACTTTGCTTTTCAATAGAAGCCTTTATCATTTGCCACTTAGGCATGCCACACAGGCAATTCACTCTATGCGTTTGATTTCCATCAGTATATAACCCTGAGCTCGTACGTCTCAGAGAAGGGCGTTAAGCAAGAGAATAAATTCTCCGTTGCCAAACAGATATATATTTAATAGAGATCAATCACACAGACTAAAATCCAATGTCAGACACACAGTCCATTTACAAGTCCGTTCTGGGTCTGAACGAAACCGGAGGCACCTAGTACCCCGCATATCCATCGATCTCCAAGTACGTCTAGACGATCACCAACTGTTTCCATCTTCTTGGGTGTGCAGCCTAATCAAGATCATCAGTAATCACCCAAACGACGTGATGACCTCCGGTCTTCGACCATCGTCTTCATCTTCGACTTATCGTCGTATCAGTTATTCAGAATGGGGTAAACCCGGTCTTCCCGAATAACTCGCGTATATTTTAAATAAGTGTTACACAAACACAACATACGCCTCATTCCAGTTCATCAGTCGCTAACCGTAAATTAATCAAGAGAATAATTCCCCAAATATTAACCCTGAAGGCCGAAATCAACATCAGATCAATATCCAGGAAACCATTCTGCTTAGCTAACCGACAGTTAGTTTCTAAATTTCACATTCATAGGGAAAGGTTCCCATAAATTTTATCAAAGATAAATCCTTTAAATTTATTCTTTAATCTATTTTTGAATATCAATTCAAACTAGTCGGGATTAACGAGCCTTACCGAAGTAATCATTTGTTTTAATTTCCCAATCCCAACCTATTCATCCCATGAAGTAAAACTGGTTATACTTCATATCTAACACCACGGTGTTATCGGTAAATTCAATAACCATTTCACGTTCAAATCTAATTAAAGATTTAACTATCGCCTGGAGCAAAACTGGTGATACTCCATTCTCGATCATTTCAATCTAATTAAAGATTCATTAAAACTCCACTTAGTTTTAATCTTTGACTGGGTTAAAGAATCAGTGTCATTTAAAACACGGTTCATGATGAACCCAAAATCACATCACATTTCAATCAGTTCCTAACCGTAAAGTAGCAAGTGAGCAATTCCCTAAGTATTAACCCCGAAGGCCGAAACCAACATCAGATCAATACCTCTGAAACCATTCAATTTAACCAATCTCCAATTAGTTTATGATTTTCTTAACTCCTTTGGGTCTAAGAACAGTATTGTTGAAGATACCATTCACGACAACCCAAAATCCCATTTCCATTAATTGTCGGGTTAAAGAACAAGTGTTATTTAACACACTGTTCACGATAAACCCAAAAATCAATATCAATTCAATTACAATTAAATATTATTTAATTGGTACACTTCATTAAATCTAAATAAAAAGATTTAATCTTTTTCTCAACTAGATTCAAGAACAGTGTTAATGAAGACACCATTCACGACAAACCCATATCACATTTGATATTAAATACAAGGCTCTGAATAGAAAATATCCCGGCTTATATTAAATATCAAATTCTACAACCAACAAATATCGTATTGGAAATAACGAAATGTATATCTATATCTTTCAAATTTCCATAACAACATCTGTATAATCACGAAATCCAACATCGAAATATTCCGAAGACAATTTCGATTCAAATCCATTCCAATGCAATCATTGGAAATTCTGGTTATTTTCAAAACCATTTCAAATTCAATTTATTTATTTAAAATAAATAGAATTATAATTCTAGTTCAAAACTAGTTCATTTCGATAAAAATCTATTTTTATCTTTTCAAATATGGAGTTTTTCATCCCAATCCTTTCTAAATCATTTCTTATGATTTTACACAAATTATTACTAATTTTAATAATTTTATCAAGGCCCGTACAGTCGATTTCCATCAATGGCCATCGAACTGCACTTACAGCGACCTTTTCCAAATTTGATTTGGACATAATTCCAAATCCAACCATTAGATTTCAAATTTCTAATATTCGTTAGAAAGCTCTTTTCGATACGAACCCAACGGTTCCGGTTTTAGGAGAGTCCGATGGTCGGATCTCCCGCAATATTCATTCGAAGTCAATGGTCGAAATTCGCGAACTGCCGCGGCGCGGCGCGTTCTATTCAGGCCATTATATTATATATATAATATATACTTCCTCGATTTCAATTCAAAACGTGCTTTATAAATCGTTTTAAATTCGTTTTCAAAACGGTTTCAACTTCATATTCAATTTCTAATCAAAATTGAATATTCCAATATAAATTCGTTTTAAATTCATTTCAAATCTATTTTTAATTCTATTTCAATTCTATTCGAATTCATTTCAAAATGACTTCAATTCTATTTCAATTCTATTCGAATTCATTTCAAAACGATTTCAATTCTATTTCAATTCTATTCGAATTCATTTCAAAACGATTTCAATTCTATTTCAATTCTATTCGAATTCATTTCAAAACGATTTCAATTCTATTTCAATTCTATTCGAATTTCGAACCATTTCAGTTTATTTCGAATTTCAAATCAATTCAATTAGATTCGAATTTCAATTCACTTTAATATTCACTTCAATTTGAATAAAATCGATATAAATATCGTTCACGTTAAAATGGCGTCAATCTATCAACGCGGCTTCATATATTTCGATTTTCAAATATTCTATTTCAGATATTTCTATTTCAAATATCTCTATTTCGAATATTCCTTTTTCAAATATTTCTATCTCAAATATTTCTATTTCAAATGTTTCTGTTCCAAATATCTCTATTTCAAATATTTCTATTCAAATATTTCTATTTCAAATATTTCTATTTCAAATATTTCAATTTCAAATATTTTTATTTCAAATATTTCTATTTCGAAAATGGAATGAGGCCCAATCAATTTCCATATAATGTTAATTATATGGATTTTCTACAACACATGTATTCAATAACAGCGATGAATAATCAACCATCATCCAAAGTGCATTCTACACTGTATAAGCATCAAAAATAAATATTCAACGCTTATAACAGTCTGTCAATCAATCGATCGACATACAACTAAACAATCGGGATTAGTGTACGTCAAATATCATCCCAATACCCATGTGGGGTTTCAAGCAATCAAACACAGATTTTTATTTGTGCAGTTGGGCGATGTGTAAAATTTATCGTCCCAAACAACGTCCTTCAAATAGGTGTACATAAACAAACCGTCCGGTTTGTAAATGAATATTTATTTATTCACATTCACGTTAAAAATTATATTTTTAACGATCAAACTATTTTATTCAACCTATGAATATTCTATTCGGTTCATTTATTAAATAAAATTTTATCTTTATTTTTCTAACTTATTTTTAGAAAATTTCGGTGGCATAACGGCACGATACTAGAAACGGGACAAGGCCTAGCCTTATCCCCGGTCTAGTGAAGGCCCACGCCATTCACACATCAATGAAATCAATTTCATTTCACCAAACAATTCAATTCAAACCAAATAATCTAACCAACTGCACAACCAAACAATTAAACAAACAAGCCATCCATGGACTGTGGATGACGGGTGTCGGGTGCTGCTAAGCACCGTCTGCATCCTAGTATATATATAACTAGAAAAAGAAATTGAAGAGTGAGAAGTTCTCACAGATTAGCTAATCCAATCCCACGACTCTTCTTTGCAGAAATCTTCGTCGTTCTTCTTCTTGTCACTTTCACTGCCCGTATTCTCTACATATGTAAAAATCACATTTTTACTTCGCTATTCAATATATAAAAATCAAATTTTTACTTTGCTATTCAATATATAAAAATCGAATTTTTCTTCGCTATTCAATATATAAAAATCGAATTTTTTACTTCGCTATTCAATATATAAAAATCGAATTTTTACTTAGCTATTCAATATAGAAAAATCGAATTTTTACTTAGCTATTCAATATAGAAAAATCGAATTTTCTTTTTGGCTAATGTTCATATAAGAAAAATCATTTCTTTTCACTAAAAAAAAATCTGATCTTTCTAAGGTAAAAATCCGGCCTTTACTAAATTAAAAATATAATTTTCTCTAAAAATAAAAAATCTCATCATTATCATGCTCTCTATAAAATAAAAACTGAACAAAGAAAATTATAGTGAAAAATTAAACCTTTATTCATATGGACACTTCATAAAAATTCAGTTTTAACTTCATAACTATATAGGAATAAACACCATAACATTCAATAAACAAAAATCAAATTTTTTTCTTATTTTATTCAAAACAAAAATCTAATTTTAAAACTGAAAATAGAAGAAATGCAAACGAATAATTAAAGCTCACTTTTTCGGTGCCTAGTGGGGAGATGGTGCCGGACGTCGGAGGGTGGCCTAGGGTTTGGCTGTGGGGCATGGGGTCTGTGGGTTTGGGGACTGGGGGGAATTTGACGAGGTTGCTGGAGGAGAGGAAGAGAAGGAGAAGAGGAGAGGGGGGGCGATGGGGCGGCGGGGGCTAGTCGCGGCGCGGCGATCGATCGAGGGGGGGGGGGGCTGCGGGGTTTTTATTTTATTTCTGAAATGAATTGAAAAGTAAACCGGGGGGGGGGGGGGGGTCTGAGCAAAGAGAAAAGGGAGGAGGGGGTTTATATTTTTTATTATTATTATTTAATTTCAAAAAGTAACTTTTATTTTCGACCTCAAAACGAGACCCACCGCCTATCGTCCCTAGCTAATTATACCCATTCTGAACACAATGGGATATGTATCGTAGGCTGATTCGATCGTTCGATCAGTTTCCGTTAAAATCAACATATAACTCTACATATTGAATTTGAACGCGCATTTCAATTTACCGGGGTCGCATACTAACTCGAAAAATTCCAGAAAAATATTTTCTAGCTTCGTATCGACGATACGGTCCAAACAAAACTAGTTTCGTTGAATTCTGAGACCGTTTGAAAAATGGCTATTTTCCAGTCGATTAAAATCAACTTAAACTGGCCAAACGCGTTTAACTTCGCTACACTCACATATTGATTCGAAAAATTATGAAAATTGGAACCTAGCAATAACTTTACATCACGGATCCAACAAAAGTGGTTTCGTTGAAATCCGAGGTCGTTTGCAAAATGTCCATTTTTAAGGGTCTGAATTCCATAGCGACTATTCAGAATTTTCAACTGGACACCTTTTGATTCCCGCTATGAAATTTCGATTCTTCGGATTCGTTGGAAAGATATTATCAAATAGATCCTATGATTCTTGGTTTCACTAAAATCCGGATTGTTTTGCACCCGGTACATTCAATTGATGTTTGAAATCGAATTATCGAACTACCGCGCCATTTTCAATTCCTTTTATAATTATATATAATTATTTATATTCTAACGACGACGTATATAATATGTACGTTCTAAATATATTCAAAATAAATTTCTCATCTATATTATTTAAAATGATTCATTTTAAATAATCAAAATTCGCTAAAATTGCCAAAATAAAAAATTTAAACTGGCCCAGATTTTCGGGTTGTTACAGTCACAATTCATCACAATTTCAAATTCTATTAATAATTTTGATGAATTATAAGTATAGCTCAATTTGGATATAGATTTCAATTTCTGAATGAATAATCAATAAATAACTTTAAAATTGAAAATCAATTAGAAGAGAGATCTAAAAAGATTTATACAAGACAAAGGAGATAAAAGAATATATACAGGATGAGAATAGATCAAAGAGAACAACACATCAAAACTAATACCACATGTTGGTGTCACTACAATCGAGGATTTGAAATATGACACGGGTGACTAACACGGGTATCCTAGACTTCCTTGTACAATCATTAGGTCCAAGTAGACAAGACAAACAAATTAGGCATATTTATCAGAGCAACAAACAGTATATACTAAAGCAAGCAGTCATAAAAAAATTTCGAATCATTATCAGAGCAGCACAAAAAATATCAAGTTAGACTTGTCAAGATGATGAAAAATAATTATTCATGATCCAAGAATACAAATTATTTGGAATCACTTGAGAGAATATGAAAATTTTAAGATTAAATGAATCGATCATACCAGTTTGTATAATTCAGATTCAGGAAGTGTGCGAGATTCAAGAAATCAATAATTTCAAACAAATATTCAAGCCAATTGATCATGAAATAACAGGGAGTTACAAAATCAGTTTTTTTTTGACGAATTTTTCACAAGAAATCTCTGACAAGCATAAGTGAAATATTCAGATCATTTACATCAAGTTTGAGAACTATTCATGATCCTAAAATTAAGAAATAATTTATTTGAAATCATTTGAATCAATGTCAAGTTTTGAAATATAATGAATCAGTCACACAAGGTTAGTAGTTTCAAATTTAGGAGGTGTGTGATTTTCAAAATATCAATAATTTCAGATGATTTCAAACAAACAAATTCTTGCCATAATGATCATAAATAACGATGATTTTCATGATGTATCACTGAGATTTAAGATAGATTAAATTTTCCAAGCTAATCTAAAAAATAATGAAATTATCACAACTGATAAATAGAAGTGTGCTTCAGTGAGTATAACATTTTAAGTTTTCCTAAAATTAATTAGAAGAAAACTCAAATCAGCAGTGCTGTGTGAAATTTCAATTGTTTTTCAGATCTTCAAAAATTTAGAATTCAAATTAACAGTGTTCAAGATATGATATGAATACATCAACACTGTTATGAATTCAGAAAACAAAAAATATACCTCAAAACAATTGCAGATTTTTACAAGTTTAAATTCAAGATCTGGAAACAATTAAATCATCAGAGTTCTATTCGATTAAAGCGAATTTCCAGAAGATCATGAGTACTACAATTGGAAGTTAAGACAGAACAGAGAAGAAAAATATAGCAGTGACAAATAAAAAAAAGAAGGGTTAGAAGAAGGAAAAAACAAAGAAAATAAAACAAAAAATATTTACAAAGATGAGTTTAGATATTATACTTGAAATCGATGTAAGCAAATGAATCTCTAACTCAACAAACTTGGCTTAAGGAACTGTGAACAATTTGATGATATAAAGCAATTTGAATTCGGTTTCTCTTTAGCAAAGCAGTTCCTCAGCCTCCATCGGTGCCTAACAATTCAAGGAATCGAGTGGTCTAACAAAATTTGTAAAACCACTCACAGTTTGGGTTACAGCTTTAGGTACCCAAACTTGTTTATATAATAATCCATCTGAATTTATCTTTGTACCTTTAGGAACCCAGATCTGTTTGAATTTAACGAATTTTGTTTTATTTCTTTTTGGGATCCGGAATTGTTCAAATGGATTATTATTAAACAAATTCACATCATGTTTATGATTCAAAAATCCTTTGAGATTATTAGAGTTAGAATTTTCAAATCGATTCTTTCCAAAGCAGTTTCAAGGATTTTTAAAATCATTAGAGTTCAAATTTTCAAAACTGTCCATCTAGAAGCAACTTGAGGGATTTTTAAAACCATTTGAATTGACATTTTCAAAAACATTATTTTTTTCCAAAGCCAATACTATATTTATTTCCAACAGAAAATTGATTTTGCAACAACATGTTCAACGATTTCTCCCCATTAGAAAATTTATCCAAAGTTGATTCTAATCGTCAAATTTTGGATTTAAGATCACTGTTTTCTTTTATTACATTAGAACGTCGATTATTAGTGATCTTTATTTCAATATCATGTTGTTTCAAAACTAAATTTTCATATTCAAGTAATTTAATTTTGGCTCGGGACTCAGAGATATCAGATTCAAAACGTTTCCGACTTTCAGATTCAAAAAATTTAAAATTTTTCAATCTTGATTTCAAGCTCATTCATGAATGATTCAAATTTCTGTAAGTTTTGATTTTCAAAAATTTTATGTTTTGAATTAAGCACATCCAACTCCTTTTGCAAAACATTGTTTTTATATATTGGCTCATCCTCCTTTTGTTTTGAAATCATAATTTCTTTTTCAAGCTTTTGGAAATTTTCATTTAGATGAGCTAAATCAGTTTTCAAATTTATACAAATTTTATATTAAGAGTTTTCTTGTTTTAACTGCAACATATTATTTTTGAAAATCAAATCATGATTTTCAGATTTCAAAGATTGTTTTTTCGTTGGAGTTTATCAATAAATTTAGTTAAATCAGTACATATGTAAACTAAATCTTCGTATGATAAATCTTCTGTTTCATCATTTGTTGATTCTCGATCATCTGAATCATCTGAATTTTTATCTGTATAGCCTGTTGGACATAAATCTGAATCTGAGATGTCCTTCTCTGGTTTTGAGCAGTTGTTGTTAGTTTTTCCATATAGCGCATCGAGAGTTCTCTAGATATCCTGCGCAGTCAAACAATGAGAGATAAGATCAAGCTAATTATTACTAAGATAAGAATACAAAATATGCATAACACGAGCATTTAAAACTTTATTCCTCTTATCCAACATATCTCTCTTATTTTCAATAATATTCCAATAATCTAGATTAACAGATTTTAAATGTAATTCGATTTTTGATTTCCAAATTAAAAATATCTGTTCCATTGAAAATAATTGGAATATCACTGGACTGACTCTCGCTATACTGACAACTAGGAATCACCATTACTCTAGAGTTAAACAAAAATACCTGCTCTGATACCAATTGTTGGATCTAGATTAACCCTGGAGGGGGGCGAATAGGGTTTATTAAATTTTCGAGAGATATTAAAATATTCATAAATCACAAAATATAGTAGAAATAGAAATGCAGAAAGTAAATGACACAAGAGATACCCAGCTTCGGCAAAACCCTGCCTATTACTGCATTCCTAAGGTTTCTACTAGGTGATAGAACAGATCCCGCATACAAGACCATGTAACTCGCAAACCCTGCTCCTATTCTAACCCTACGCTCAAAACCCTAGACTGACCGATATCCCCTCGATCCGATTTCCACTGATTACATCCTCATAACCAGTAACCAAGATTTTACAGACTCTAGCAATTGTCTGTCAACACCCTGACTAATTCTTTCTAGATTTTACAGACTCTAGAACTGTTTAGACGGCTTTACAAAAAAAAACAGAATTAAAAAACGATACAAATTAAAACATAAATAAGAAAGAAAAACAAAGCTTAAAAAACCCTAGGAGTTAAAGATAAGGGTCATCCCCTTTTAAACTTGGCTTAGCCCCTTTTCACATGGCCGACCCATTCACATTTTCTTTTGCCCGATCCTTTGCTTTGTTAAAAAAATGGTGGCTGGCTTCAAAGGCTAGGTTTCTCTAGAAATCCAAATATCGATCACGATTCTGATAAATCGATGCTTTGAGGCTGAAATCCTTTGCTTGGCTTGTCGATCGTTCTGGTCTTTGTCTTGGCTCTCGTTGATTTGAAGGTGATCGAATAATCATGAGTAATCTAAACTTTCTTGCTTTTATTTTATTGCGAGTTTCTTTTTGGTTTCGATTTGCATGCCTGCCTGTGATGATTAGTCAATAAATAGGGTAATTCAAAACCCTAGATTCCTCTGATTTCAAAAGTAAATGACTTGCACTGATTTGTAATGTTTCCTGTTTTGATATTCTCGGCTATAAAGAATTGCATGATTTAAATCTGTGGCCTCTTGAAACATTATCACTTGCATGATTTAATCTGGACATGAATTTGGCCTTCGATATATAGACCCTTGTGAATTCTGAATTGATTCTTTCCTGAAATGTTTGTGGTCCCTTGAATAATATGCCATGAATTTTGGAGAAAGAATTGATTAAAAAAAATTGTTTATTTCCTGAAATAACTTTCTTGTTGCCTACGAAATTTTTCTTGCCAAAAAATTCTGAATATTTGAAATCAAACTCTTGCCTTAAACATTTTTCCAGCACATCTGATTGCTGAATTTCAGAAAAGCATATTCCATGAATTCACATTGGTATTTGTTGATTTCATGCCTTGCGATGAACTTGCTCATTTCCTGATTGCAGTTGACTTTTCTGGTTTTATTAAATACAATGATCAGTTTCACTATGCAGCTCACTTGTTGTTCACACTGGCTTGAACCTTGCTGTTTGTTTGTAAATGTGGAATAACATGTTGGCAGTACTATTCATGTGATATTCATGATTTAATGCTTCTCAAACACCTCCTGTATGTCACCATGTTGTCCCTTTGACTTGCCACTTTCACCTTGTATTTGACCATGTTCAGATATGGTTGCATCCTTGTATTTGCACATGAAAGTTGCTATTATGATTGTTCCATTCACCACACACCAAGCCATTTGAGTTGCTCGACACATATGTGTCCATGAATTGTTGCACCATGTCTCCATTGTGTTCACATGATCATGCTTCAACCAATTTCTGCTGCCATATAAACTCCAGTATTTTGGCTATGCTATACTTTGTAGTTATGTTTTGATTAATTGAACTGCTTGGCTTAGTTTGTGGCACCACACTGTTCTGTGCATATAGGATTTGATCTTGAACATGCCTTCTATTCTGGATAGTTGTTGCATACATGACTAAGCTCGATCATGCGTGTGTTTGAATCATGTTTTGCCCTATATATTGTTGCATTTGAAAACTAGCTCAACTATTTCGAGAAGGAAGAAAAAAACTGAATTTGTTCATGAGCATGTAACATGCCTGTACCAAACTTGTACATTCACTCATATGCAGCATTATGTGTATTACTTGCACTGTGTACTTGTGACAGTTATGTTGCATGTATTTGAGCTTCCTTTTTTGACCAAACATATGTATAGACCACGCAGTATTGTTGCACAGACCTGGCCACTTCATGTTGTTTCATACTGATATGTAAATGTATGTTAGTTTGCACTTTGGCTCGACCATGCCATGTTTATGTTGAGTTGTTTTCACTTTGGCTTGACAAAGAGCTATGCACTGAGTCGAGTTGGTCCACTTTGGCTGCTTCTCAGTTGCTCGCTGATTGGCGTGACAGTGCACACGTGTATATTTATAAACGTGTGTATATGCAGCCATCAGAGAAGATTTCTTGTCCCTGTACTATACATATACAAACTGATTAGACACAGATCAGATCAAGTCATGAAAAATGATGAGAAACACAACAGAAATCTGAGGCAAATAAAAGTTTTTTAAAAATAAAATTTATATTCACATGTATTCGGTTTTATTTCTATTGTAGTGTACTCTGTGTGTGTTTCATGTGACAGGTAAGCAGGTGATGATTGTACTGACTGTGAAGATGTTGTGAAAATAGAAGATAGAAGACAAGAACAGAGTGTCAGTGTTGTAGTGAGGAGCTGAGTAATGAGAGAATTGTACAGGCATTTGTAATAAACAAGTTCGATTGAAATCAAATATTATTTTATTGTGTTCAAACAAACTTTTCTACTATATTCAGTTTATTTACATAAGTACAATATTCGGGGAATGTATATGAAATGTGATGTGTTCAAATAGTGGAGTTATAAATAGTTGTACTGTTTGAATATTTGAAATAAAATATTTATATTTAAACAAAATACTGTGTAAATATCTGAATGGCTATACAGTCGTATTTTATTGAAATATAAATAATATATTCGTGTTTGTGATGTATATATGAAAAAACACAGTAATAAACACATTTATAATAAAATATATTTTTTGTTATCTTCAAACAAAAATCATATAATTGTGTATACAACTGCATTATATACAACATATCAAATGTATATTATTTATTCATACTCTGTGTATTCTTGTATTCTGATGTAAATTGTTGTAATAAGTAATGAAACATTTTTCTGTTTGTATTCTGATTCGTCTTGTCCTCAAAGCAATCCGTTCTTTCTCTTCTCTTCGGAGACTGGGGAAGTTTGGGTAGTTAGAGTTTGATATCAGAGCTTTGGTTTACAGAGCTCGAGAACAAGACACATTAGAACTAAACGAAAGGATTCATCAGAGATTGGATTAGCGATATCCAATGGGAATTACTCGTTAGAGATGGGATCAGTAGTATCCTAGAACGAGTGTGAAGAGTGTATTTTTAAAATAAAAATTGAAAACAAATATTGTTTTGAAAATTAATTGATTTGGACAATCGAGTATACAAAGATTTTGAATATACGCCTTGCAAACGTGTATTCGAAGTTTTAATATACTGGATAGATATAGAATCACACTCTGGTCGTCCGGAGACGATTCTGATGATAGTCTAGATATCATCAGCATTTGTGTTCGAGATTCGAAAAGTGGGATATCTATATATTTCCAATTGACTAGTGTGAGAACCAAAACTAGATAGGGGTATTGTTGTGATTTGGCACCAAAAACATGATTTTCTGTATATAGATACCAAAGTTATGAATTTGAAAATTTATCAACAAATTGATTGCTGGTTGTGATGTATGATTATTGGTTTGATTAATTAAAATTTTGAACCATTAGCCAAATCGAATCAAAATATTGAACTGACTTGAAAAATGTTTGAGATTGCATGCATATACATGTATATACATTGAACAGGTCATAGCAGGGAAGCTAAGCAGAGGAATAAAATTGTATGCCCGACAAATAGGTACATGTTTACTAATTTATTGGATTTGGATGATTTTATTAGCCAATTGGCTAGCCGCTTGGCTTTTTTTTTTCTTTTGAGATGAGAGGGCCTGTGTGGCAGTTTGGGGATTTCCCCGGTGCTCCCCATACAAAGGAGGTTATGGAGAAATTTTTCGAAAATTTAGGTTGTTAGCTAAATTTTTGAAGAATTGGAAAATTCTTAGAAACTGAAAAGTTAAAAAATGAAAGCGAAACTGAAAGTTGAGTTGACTAGTTAAACAACTTTCAGCTCCATTCCTTTTTGAAACACCCCACCTCCGTTAAGGTCACTCACAAAGGGAATGCCTTAACTTTGGTGGAGGGTTATAGGTACAAGACATAGAACAATTTACAAGACAGATAAATATAAGCAGCGGAAATCAAACATTTATTGCATATGTGGTTCAATACAAAAGCATTACAGCAAATTTGTCTCAAAGTAACTTCCAAAACATTACATCATAATTTTTGTCTTGATTATTTAATAAAGAAGCATAAACCATAAATAAAACTGCATAAATCCCCAAGTGTAGTGTCCAAAAGCCATAGCCAAGGTAAGAGAGTCCCAATCATACATCTACTTTCTTGAATCTTGCAAAAAGTCTGACTAAGCTGGAGTATTCCCTCCCTGTGGACCGGGAGGGGGGGAACGGAAGAAAAGAGGACGAAAGAAAATGGGTCAGAATATAAGTCTAGTAAGTTCAGTGATTACTAGTATTTAAACAAGGAAAGGGATCATGACAGTAATAACAGAACATGGGACATCACCCTGATATAAGATAAGATGAACATGTGATCACACCCACTACTATAGTCTCTACACCTACCAACCATTGGTTCAACCAGCCTCACGTGTTCATAACGAACGATCCCCTTAATGATCGGCTCCTACTCGCATGCATTCATATCCTGTGTCATTCGGCCACGCTAGACTGTAGATACCTGTGCTGGTCCCACCATGAGGTGTATCAGTCCCTCTGGTGGCATCCCGACACGATTCAAGAGGCATAGTGTATACTACTGATGCCCAGTGTTTGCTTTTTCCACTCCGGAGTACATGCATGCCCGTACTCCATCGGAATCTACACTGACGCACCAACCGCCGACGTTTTTGACCCCTTATAATCAACCCAGTAGTCGTGCCCCACCCTGCCTAGTTCAGGGTACCATGATACATCTATGTGGGTTACCGCTGAAATGGGTCCCCATTACTAGGGTTTTCTAATCAACATGTTTATTTGGTTAAGTGTCCAAGTTTACCTAACCCCACCCATAAGTTTAGTTAACATGTTGAATCAGTTAAGTGTTTCCTTAATTGACTTAACCCTACCAATCTTGATTTAGCTTTAATTTATTTATTAAAGCACCAACCACTCATATTAGATAGGTCTTATTGTGGTCACTAGATGTGCCGGTCGGTTCCGGGCAGTTTTACACCACAACTCAGTCTAACCTCGGGTCCTTTCTGGGCTTGATGCACTAACCACCCACATTAGACGGGTCTTGTTGTGGTCACTGGATGTGCCGGTCAGTTCTGGGCAGTTTTACACCACAACTCAGTCTAACCTCGGGTTAGGCATATTCGTTTTTTCTAAATTCACCTATTTTCTATATATGTTTAATTTTAAATGTAAATTAATCTTAATTTAATCATGCCATAGTTATCCTTTTGATTATGCTCACAATAAATGGTATACCAAATATACCATTTCATGAACCAATCTATGCCATGAAATTTTCATGTTTTCCCAACGCTACCCCCATGGTAAGTTCGCATAAATTACATAAAATGTTGGGCTAGTAAATTAGCCCAAACCCATAAACAAAAAGGGTAACAAACAAAGGACAGGAAATAAGCATATAATAACATACTTTTAACTTATCATGTGTAACTTGGCATAGAAGCACCACTAACTTAATTAAACAGGTAAGGGTGAACTTGTGACTAAGTTGGATCTAATTATCATGTAAACTTGATATAGGTCTAATCATGGAGGTTTAACATATAAAAACAATTTTAAACCACAACTTAGCATATTAACTTATGTATGTGAAAACATAAGAAAGCTACTGTAAACATGTTTAAATCACAACTTAGCATTGTAACTTATGTGTGTTAAAACATAAGAGAGCTACTATAAACATATTTAAATCACAACTTAGCATGATAACTTATGTGTGTTAAAACATAAGAGGGCCACAAATCCAACTTGCAACATAAATAGATTCAACTTAACAAAGTTCTAAATGTACATAAATGTTGATCTAAACATGTAGGCATGTGAATTAGATCATAAACTTGCAAGTAACCACCAAATTATAACATGACATGTTCATCACTAAGTTGGCATAATAAGTTCATCGTCCAATAGATTCCAATAATACCATAAAATTTGGTATGTTCATCACCACAACATATATAGGCATAATCAATCGCAACGGTACTTTTGGATAAATGGGAATCAAAATTTATTTATCTTATACATAAGCATCATTCTATATTCGAGTTACAACATGTCATGATTTCATTTAAGAGAACGTTTGAATCTACGTAATAACCAACTTACAAACTAAAAGGAATTCTTGATTTCTGGAATCTAAATTCTGAAGTTGAAATGCTCACCTTTGATGTAGATCGTCAAATTAGACTTGTTTTAATTTGATTTTGATGTAGGCTTTTGTCTCGTCTTTGAATTGAAAGTGGTGACGGCTACTCCAAGTTCTCTATTGACGGAATGACAGTTCCAAGATTGTTTTTGTGTGATTTTAGGTTGAGTATTAGGTTGTTTATATAGAATTTCAATTTAGTCAGGGCCGTCGGATGAACCTAGAGTTAACCACAACCATTCAGACCAGATCAGAACTATCCAGAAACCCTAGTGACTCGGCAACAAGTCATAAGTCGTCAAAAATTCAGATCTGGTCGGGGGGCAGGTCGACCCCTAGGTCGACCCCCAGGTCGACCTGTAGGGAGAGGTCGACACTAGGGTGGACCCCCTGGTCGACCTGGGTCTTGGGCGGGAATTTTCCCGCCCCGCCCGCTTCTGACTTTTGTTTTGAATTTTGAATCCGGTTTCGTGCGGTTTGAATTTATTTGAATTTCTGAAACTTCTGAAGGCCATAACTTCTTCATACGAAGTCCAATTCACACAAACTCGGACTCTATCTCAAGCAGAATTTCGAAGCGAATGCAATGGCGTAACCCGTTTCCCTTATTTATCGCATTTGAGATTAATTATTGTTTAATTCGTTATTATAACGTTAACTGAAAACACGGGGTGTTACATTCTCCCCTCCTTTTAGGATTTCGTCCTCGAAATCTTCAATTCGAGAAGAACTTATATCCTACCATCCAATCACCATCTACTCAACCGTCAAATACAGGCGTCTATTGTCCTTAAAATATTTCTAATGCTTTATGATCATATGCATAGTGTGAGTACATGTCCTTATCTAATGCAGAATCAGGCGGTCTACTGATTCAGTTGACCTCCTTAATGCAAATTATGTCAGTGCCATGAGTCCATTATGTATGCAATATTTTCTACTCAAAATTTCATACATGAGTGCACATCCTTCATACAAATGCAACGTCCATATGATAACACATCAAGTTTCAATCCATATACAAATACATATATGCATATGCAATATGAAAGTGACTGAGCCGATCTAATACCTAATGTGTGTGTATATGAATCCACAAGCAACCATTAGCAATCCACTTGCAACCACTTGCAACCATCAACCATAACTACATGTTTACATCGAAATAGGTTTCTACCTAAGGATAAGGATAATGATAGGGATAAGGTCGAGGAGATATACCTAAAAAGATAGATACAAGCATAAACTTAAGGAAAAAAGAGGTCAAAGATGTACCCTAAAAAAGAAAAGGGTAGGCTGCACGTATTTTGTCCTTAGTTTCCCAAGTCGCATCTTCCTCGGCGTCGCTCCACTGAAATTTGACAGGCTTGACTTCACGATTGCGTAGCTTTTTGACTTCTGTTCCCAAGATACGGGTTGGAACTCTCCTCATAGTTGCTTCTCGTTCAGCTTCTACTTCCTCTAGCATGCTTGGTTCCACCACTTCCGCAGACTCATGTAAGCACTTCCGCAGGCGAGAGACATGAAAGACATTATGAACCCCAGCCAATCTTTCGGGCAGCCGTACCATATAAGCCATCTTCCCAATCTTCTCAATGATAGGAAACGACCCCAAAAATCTTAGTGCTAACTTTCCTACGGATCCAAAGCGAACGGCGCTTCTCACAGGAGATACTTTAAGGAACACCTTGTCTCCAACTTTGAACTCAAGGTCGGTTCTTCTTTTGTCTGCGTAGGACTTATGTCTATCTTAGGCAGTCTTCATTCTTCTTCGTATCAAGTCCACTTTCCCTGAAGTTTCTCTAATCATGTCTGGTCCAAGTATGAGCTTGTTTGTGGACTCCCACTAGCAAGTTGGTGACCGGCTGTAACGGCAAGGAATTTCGCTCGGTCCGAACCAGTCGCTAAACCGATTCAGGCCGTTTGAAACGCCCTATCGTTTGAGAACACGACAAAACAGAACGCATACAGAAGAACATTTCATTGTATATTACAACAATGCATCAGATTACAAGAATATACAGAGTATGAATAAATATTACACAGAAATATCAGAGATTTAAATTACATTCAAATAAATTGCAGCGGAAAATAATACAATACACAACTAGAAGGAGATATACGGATACAAAGCTTTCCGGATATCGTTCCAGCTGTAAACCAGGATCCTGTGAATATAAATCTGCAAAACCAAAACTACTAGCTGCCCGTGTCAAAATAAGGGCACCCAGAGTTTAGGTTAAAACAATAAACTCCAGGTCAGTCATGTGACTGGTGTGAGAACTAAAACAGTTATTAATCTTTATTTTCAAAGTTAGGTAAATCAAGGGACCACGCCGTATAACACGGAACGGGTTTCCTCCCAAGAATACCAGTGCATAAAACAAACAGCGCAATGCTAAATAAAGAAAAATGAAGCTGTTATAAGACCCAGGTCCTATCACACAATGCAACGCAAGCCGGGGGATAGGGTTTTCCCTTATAACAGCCAAAGAATGCTTGATACGTTTAAAACAGATCATTTGATACTATTATAAGTGTATAGTGCATAAAACAACTTCAAATCATAAGTATCAATCATAGGCGACATGAGCGTCCCATGCCACTATGTCGCCATATATAGGTTTACAAATAAAACCGCAAAGTCACGTATTTGGAAATTGGATTTCCTTCTATGAACCGAGGCCAGGGATCGTCCTCTACCGATTCGTGACTCTCTAGCCCGAGCCACAGGAACAGCCGCAACTGCCCCATGGAGCGACAGGGCCGGTCCACCGATGTGGATTATAGTGCCTGAACAATACGTCTCCCCACCCTATGGGGTGTAAGTCTGGTCCGTCAGCCGACCAGAATGCATTCGGCCGAAACCGATATAACCGAGGCGCCTCGCAACCGCAACAACCACATAAGTCAAACTCGTCAGGGCGTGAAAAACCACTGACGCCACTTCTAGCTAGAAAGAAACGCAAGTCCTCCCTGAGGTCCGTCTCCCGTTTTTGGTTCATACCGGGTGTGAAACACGCGAGGTAAACGTTACACAAAGCTACGCCACAAAGGCCGTGCTTTGATCATCACCACAAGACTTTGCTTTTCAACAGAAGCCTTGATCATTTGCATCTTAGCATGCCACACAGGCAAACCATCCTATGCAACCGATATCAGTCACACAGAATGAAATCCGATGTCAGACACACAGTCCATTTACAAGTCCGTCCTGGGTCTGAACGAAACCGGAGGCACCTAGTACCCCGCATATCCATCGATCTCCAAGTACGTCTGGACGATCACTAACTGTTTCCATCTTCTTGGGTGTACAGCCCAATCAAGATCATCAGTAATTACCCAAACGACGTGAAGACCTCCGGTCTTCGACCATCGTCTTCATCTTCGACTTATCGTCGTATCAGTTATTCAGAATGGGATAAACCCGGCCTTTCCGAATAACTCGCGTATATTCTAAATAAGTGTTACACAAACACAACATACGCCTCATTCCAATTCATTAGTCACTAACCGTAAATTAATCAAGAGAATAATTTCCCAAATATTAACCCCGAAGGCCGAAACCAACATCAGATCAATATCCAGAAAACCATTCTGCTTGGCTAACCGACAGTTAGTTTCTAAATTTCACATTCATAGGGAAAGATTCCCATTAATTTTATCAAAGATAAATTCCTTGAATTTATTCTTTAATCCATTTTTGAATATCAATTCAAACTAGTCGGGATTAGCGAACCTTACCGAAGTAATCATTTGTTTTAATTTCCCAATCCCAACCTATTCATCCCATGAAGTAAAACTGGTAATACTTCATATCTAACACCACAGTGTTATCGGTAAATTCAATTACCATTTCACGTTCAAATCTAATTAAAGATTTAATTATCGCCTGGAGCAAAACTGGTGATACTCCATTTTCGATCTTTTCAATCTAATTAAAGATTCATTAAAACTCCACTCAGTTTTAATCGTTAACTGGGTTAAAGAATCAGTGTCATTTAAAACACGGTTCACGATAAACCCAAAATCACATTCATTAATTATCGGGTTAAAGAACAAGTGTTATTTAAAAACACTGTTCACGATAAACCCAAAAATCAATATCAATTCAATTCCAATTAAATATTATTTAATTGGTACACTTCATTAAATCTAAATAAAAAGATTTAATCTTTTCTCAACTGGGTTCAAGAACAGTGTTAGTGAAGACACCATTCACGACAAACCCAAATCACATTCATTAATTATCGGGTTA
The DNA here is from genome assembly GCA_030737875.1 of Allium sativum. Taxonomy (NCBI): domain Eukaryota; kingdom Viridiplantae; phylum Streptophyta; class Magnoliopsida; order Asparagales; family Amaryllidaceae; genus Allium; species Allium sativum. The sequence continues at coordinate 920,447,389 of CM060926.1, read as the reverse complement.
AAGAACAAGTGTTATTTAAAACACTGTTCGCGATAAACCCAAAAATCAATATCAATTCAATTCCAATTAAATATTATTTAATTGGTACACTTCATTAAATCTAAATAAAAAGATTTAATCTTTTCTCAACTGGGTTCAAGAACAGTGTTAGTGAAGACACCATTCACGACAAACCCAAATCACATTCATTAATTATCGGGTTAAAGAACAAGTGTTATTTAAAACACTGTTCGCGATAAACCCAAAAATCAATATCAATTCAATTCCAATTAAATATTATTTAATTGGTACACTTCATTAAATCTAAATAAAAAGATTTAATCTTTTCTCAACTGGGTTCAAGAACAGTGTTAGTGAAGACACCATTCACGACAAACCCAAATCCCATTTGATATTCAATATAAGGCTCTGAATAGAAAATATATCGGCTTATATTCAATATCAAATTCTACGATTAACAAATGTCGTATTGGAAATAACGATATAAATATATATCTTTCAAATTTCCGTAACAACATCCGTATAATCACAAATTCCAACATCGAAATATTCCGAAGACAATTTCGATTCAAATCCACTCCAATGCAATCATTGGAAATTTTGGTTATTTTCAAAACCCTTTTCAAATTCAATTTATTTATTTAAAAATAAATAGAATTATAATTCTAGTTCAAAACTAGTTCATTTCGATAAAAATCTATTTTTATCTTTTCAAATAGGGAGTTTTTCATCCCAATTCTTTCTAAATCATTTCTTATGATTTTACACAAATTATTACTATTTTTAATAATTTTATCAAGGCCCGTACAGTCGATTTCCATCAATGGCCATCGAACTGCACTTACAACGACCTTTTTCGAATTTGATTTGGACATAATTCCAAATCCAACCGTTAGATTTCAAATTTCTAATATTCGTTAGAAAGCTCTTTTCGATACGAACCCAACGGTTCCGGTTTTAGGAGAATCCGACGGTCGGATCTCCCGCAATGTCCGTTTGAAATAAATGGTCGAAATTCACGAACTGCCGCGGCGCGGCGCGTTCTATTCAGGCCATTATATTATATATATAATATATATAATATATATTTCGTCGATTTCTATTTAAAACGAATTATATAAATAGTTTTAAAATCGTTTCAAAAGCTATTTCAACTTCCATTTCAATTCAAAGCAAAATTGAATTCTTCTTTATAAATTCGTTTCAAAATTCATTTCTATTCAATTCAGATTTCAATTCAATTTGAATTCATTTTCAATTCAATTCATTTCGAAATCGTTTTCAATTCAATTCATTTCGAAATCGTTTTCAGTTCAATTCATTTCGAAATCGTTTTCAATTCAATTCATTTCGAAATCGTTTTCAATTCAATTCATTTCGAAATCGTTTTCAGTTCAATTCATTTCGAAATCGTTTTCAGTTCAATTCATTTCGAAATCGTTTTCAATTCAATTCATTTCGAAATCGTTTTCAATTCATTTCATTTCGAAAACGTTTTCAATTCAATTCATTTCGAAATCGTTTTCAATTCATTTCATTTCGAAAAATTCGATTTCGAGATTACTTTTCAATATTCATTTTAAAATGAATAAAATCGATATAAATATCGTTTACGTCAAAATGGCGTCAATCTAATCAACACGGCTTCATAAATTTCTATTTTCAAATATTCTATTTCAAATATTTCCTATTATCAAAATATTTGTTATTATCAAAATATTCTTTATTTTCACAATTGGAATGAGGCCCAATCAATTACCATATAAAGTTAATTATATGGATTTTCATACAACACATGTATATCATAGCATTGAAAAATAATCAACCATCAACCAAAGTGCACTACACTGTATAAGCATCAAATATAGATATTCAACGCTCGTAACAGCCTGTCAATCAATCGATCGACATATTTAATCAATCAGGATGAGTGAAATTCATATTTCATCCCAACACCCGTGTGGGGTTTCAAACAATCAAACACAGATTTTAGTTGTGCAGTTGGGCGATGTGTAAAATTTATCGTCCCAATCAATGTCATTCAAATAAGTGTACATAAACAAACCATCTGGTTTGTAAATGAATATTTATTTATTCACTTCACTATTTTCATATTCACGTTAAAAATTATATTTTTAACGATAAAACATTTTATTTCAACCTATGAATTTCTATTCAATTCATTTATTCAATAAAATGATATTTTTATTTTTCTAACATATTTTAGAAAATTTCGGCGGCATAACGGCACGATACTAGAAACGGGACGAGGCCTAGCCTTATCCCCGGTCTAGTGAAGGCCCACGCCATTCACACATCAATCAAATCAATTCGTTATGCGAACCACAAAATTTGGAGTAAGAATCTAACCTAGCCTTACTCCTTCGCCTTATAACGGCGCACGTCTAATCCTAACCAATTTATCGATTCGATTTTTCACACCACAAACCACATTCAAACCAATATCGCAATCAATAACCAAACAGCCAAACAAACAAGTCCATGGTCTGTGGACGATTGTGTCGGGTGCTACTAAGCACCGTCTGCATCCTAGTATATATATATAACTAGAAAATAAATTGAAAGGTGAGAAATTCTCACTGATTAGCTATCCTAGCTCCACGGCTCTTCTTTTGCAGAAGTCTTCGTCGTTTCGCCCTTTTTGAACCTCCGTTGTCCGCTTTCACTACCTATGTAAAAATCGAATTTTTACTTCGCTATTCCATATATAAAAATCGAATTTTTTATTTCAAAGTTCAATATATAAAAATCGAATTTTTATTTCAAAGTTCAATATATAAAAATCGAATTTTTAGTTCAAAGTTCAATATATAAAAATCGAATTTTTATTTCAAAGTTCAATATATAAAAATCGAATTTTTATTTCAAAGTTCAATATATAAAAATCGAATTTTTATTTCAAAGTTCAATATATAAAAATCGAATTTTTAGTTCAAAGTTCAATATATAAAAATCGAATTTTTAGTTCAAAGTTCAATATATAAAAATCGAATTTTTAGTTCAAAGTTCAATATATAAAAATCGAATTTTTATTTCAAAGTTCAATATATAAAAATCGAATTTTTATTTCAAAGTTCAATATATAAAAATCGAATTTTTATTTCAAAGTTCAATATATAAAAATCGAATTTTTATCAAAGTTCAATATATAAAAATCATATTTTTAATTCGACAATATAAAAGATTATATTTTACAACATAATTAAAAATTCAGTTTTTCTACTTCTTTAAAAATTCCAGTTTTACTTTTTTTATAAATTTCAGTTTTAAACTTCTTTTAAAAATTCCAGTTTTACTTTTTTTATAAATTTCAGTTTTAAACTTCTTTAAAAATTCCAGTTTTACTTTTTTTTATAAATTTCAGTTTTAAACTTCTTTAAAAATTCCAGTTTTACTTTTTTTATAATTTCAGTTTTTAATTTTTAAAAACCTAAAACCGTTTTACTTACCTAAAATTAAAATCAGTTTTAAATTTTTAAAACCTAAATCAGTTTTTTAATTTTTAAAACCTAAATCAGTTTTTAATTTTTAAAAACATAAAACCGTTTTTAACTTTAATAAAATCAGTTTTTAATACTAAAAAAAATTCCAGTTTTTAATAATTTAAAAATAAAAACAAAATAAAAATACTTACAGACAAAAAAGGGGGGTTTTCTGCTTTCGTCGGAGGGCTTCTGGCTTCGAGGGGCGGCGCTAGGGCTTCGAACGAGGTGGCGGCTTCGAGCTTCGACGGAGGAAAGGCGGGGGCGACTTCTTCGAGGGGGGCGGCGCTAGGGCTTTGAACGGGGGGGGGGGGGGGGCTTCGGGGTCTCGAACGGCTTCGGGGGGGTGTCGGATTGAAGGAGGAGGAGGGAGCGATGCAAGGAGGAGGGGGGGAAGATGATCGGAGTTTCGGTGGAGCGATCGTGGCGCTGGCGGCTGCTGCTGCTTCCTCCTTCTTTTTTTTTTTTTTTTTTTTTTCAATTTTATGAAATCGGGGGGGGGGGGGGGGGGCCAGGCAGAAGAAAAGGGGGGAAAAGAATATTTTTTTTTTTTATTTATAAAGGTTGACTTTAACATCCGACCTCGAAACGAGGCCCACCGCCTGCCGCCTATAGCGTTTTACCCCCATTCCGAACACAATGGGATATGTATCGCAAGCTGATTTGATCGTTACAATCAGTTTCCTTTTTGAATTTACATTTAAATCAATATATTGAATTTTAAACGTATATTTCAAATTACCGGGGCCGCATACTAACTAGAAAAATTCCAGAAAAATATTTTCTAGCTTCGTATTGACGATACGGTCCTAACAAAACTAGTTTCGTCGAATTCTGAGACCGTTGGAAAAATGGCCAATTTCCAGTCGATTAAAATCAACTGAAACTGGTCAAACGCGTTTTCCTATGCCACGCTCACATATTGATTCGAAAAATTAAGAAATTTGGAATCTAGCAATAACTTGACACTGCGGACCCAACAAAAGTGGTTTCGTCGAAATCCGAGGTCATTTGCAAAATGTCCATTTTTAAGGGCCTGAATTCCATAGCGACTATTCAGAATTTTCAACTGGACATATCTTTTGATTCCCGATATGAAATTTCGATCTTTCGGATTCGTTGGAAAGATATTACCAATTAGATCCTAATGTTTTTGGTTTCATTAAAATCCGGATTGTTTTGCATCCGGTACATTCAATTGAAGTTTGAAATCGAATTATCGAACTACCGCGCCATTTTCAATTCCTTTTATAATTATATATAATTATTATATATTCTAACGACGACGTATATAATATATACGTTCGAATTATATTCAAAATAAATTTCTCGTCGATATTATTTAAAATAATTCATTTTAAATAATCAAAACTCGCTATAATTGCCAAAATAAAAATTTTAAACTGGCCCAGATTTTCCGGGTTGTTACAATCTCCCCCACTTAAAACTTTTCGTCCCCGAAAAGGAACAAAGTCGAAAGTGGTTTGATAATTCAACTCTACGCTCGATCTGGCTTGCATTCTCTAACTTTTCAGTTTCTGAGAATTTCCAAATTTTCAAAAATTTGGCTAACACCCTAAATTTTCGAAAAATTTCGCCATAACCTCCCCTGCACCGGGAGCATCGGGGAATTTCAAATAGCTTCCCCGGTCCTTCAGATCTCAAAAAGAAAAAGAAAAAGCCAAGCGGCTAGCCAATAGGCTCATAAAATCATCATCACCCAAACAAAACAGGAAATTATGTAGTAAACATGTACCTATTTGTCGGGCAAACAAATTTTATTCTCTGCTCTAGCCTCTTTGCTATGACCTGTTCAAAGATATATATGTATATGCAAGCAAATGCAACAAATTTTCAATATAATTCAATATTTGGTACAATTAGGCTAAATGGTTCAAAATTAGCAAACAATTAAACAAACAACACAAACATCAATCAATTAGTGAATTAGAGTTTCAAATTCATAATTTTGATACATAGTCAAAAATCAGGTTCTTGATGCCAAATCACAACAATAGGTTCTATCTAATTTTTGGTTCTCACACCAGTCTAATGGAAATATATAGATATCACACCTTCGTTACTCGAACATGAATACTAATGACGACTAGTCAATCATCAGAATCATCTTCGGGCCACTAGAGTATGATTCTATATCAATCCAGTATATTAAAACTTCGAATACACGCGGATCAGACGTATACGCAAAATCTATATATACTGGACTGTCCAACTCAATATAAATAGATAATCAAATACGAATAATTGATTTAAATTTTCAAAACAAAAATTGTTTTCATTTTCAAAAATATACTCTTCACACTCGTTCTAGGATACTACTGATCCCATCTCTAACGAGTCATTCCCATTGGATATTACTAATCCAATTATCTGATGAATTCTTTCGTATGGTTCTAATGTGCCTTGTTCTCTAGCTTTGTAAACCAAAGCTCTGATACCAAATGTAACGGCAAGGAATTTCGCTCGGTCCGAACCAGTCGCTAAACCGATTCAGGCCGTTCGAAACGCCCTATCGTTTGAGAACACGACAAAACAGAACGCATACAGAAGAACATTTCATTGTATATTACAACAATGCATCAGATTACAAGAATATACAGAGTATGAATAAATATTACACAGAAATATCAGAGATTTAAATTACATTCAAATAAATTGCAGCGGAAAATAATACAATACACAACTAGAAGGAGATATACGGATACAAAGCTTTCCGGATATCGTTCCAGCTGTAAACCAGGATCCTGTGAATATAAATCTGCAAAACCAAAACTACTAGCTGCCCGTGTCAAAATAAGGGCACCCAGAGTTTAGGTTAAAACAATAAACTCCAGGTCAGTCATGTGACTGGTGTGAGAACTAAAACAGTTATTAATCTTTATTTTCAAAGTTAGGTAAATCAAGGGACCACGCCGTATAACACGGAACGGGTTTCCTCCCAAGAATACCAGTGCATAAAACAAACAGCGCAATGCTAAATAAAGAAAAATGAAGCTGTTATAAGACCCAGGTCCTATCACACAATGCAACGCAAGCCGGGGGATAGGGTTTTCCCTTATAACAGCCAAAGAATGCTTGATACGTTTAAAACAGATCATTTGATACTATTATAAGTGTATAGTGCATAAAACAACTTCAAATCATAAGTATCAATCATAGGCGACATGAGCGTCCCATGCCACTATGTCGCCATATATAGGTTTACAAATAAAACCGCAAAGTCACGTATTTGGAAATTGGATTTCCTTCTATGAACCGAGGCCAGGGATCGTCCTCTACCGATTCGTGACTCTCTAGCCCGAGCCACAGGAACAGCCGCAACTGCCCCATGGAGCGACAGGGCCGGTCCACCGATGTGGATTATAGTGCCTGAACAATACGTCTCCCCACCCTATGGGGTGTAAGTCTGGTCCGTCAGCCGACCAGAATGCATTCGGCCGAAACCGATATAACCGAGGCGCCTCGCAACCGCAACAACCACATAAGTCAAACTCGTCAGGGCGTGAAAAACCACTGACGCCACTTCTAGCTAGAAAGAAACGCAAGTCCTCCCTGAGGTCCGTCTCCCGTTTTTGGTTCATACCGGGTGTGAAACACGCGAGGTAAACGTTACACAAAGCTACGCCACAAAGGCCGTGCTTTGATCATCACCACAAGACTTTGCTTTTCAACAGAAGCCTTGATCATTTGCATCTTAGCATGCCACACAGGCAAACCATCCTATGCAACCGATATCAGTCACACAGAATGAAATCCGATGTCAGACACACAGTCCATTTACAAGTCCGTCCTGGGTCTGAACGAAACCGGAGGCACCTAGTACCCCGCATATCCATCGATCTCCAAGTACGTCTGGACGATCACTAACTGTTTCCATCTTCTTGGGTGTACAGCCCAATCAAGATCATCAGTAATTACCCAAACGACGTGAAGACCTCCGGTCTTCGACCATCGTCTTCATCTTCGACTTATCGTCGTATCAGTTATTCAGAATGGGATAAACCCGGCCTTTCCGAATAACTCGCGTATATTCTAAATAAGTGTTACACAAACACAACATACGCCTCATTCCAATTCATTAGTCACTAACCGTAAATTAATCAAGAGAATAATTTCCCAAATATTAACCCCGAAGGCCGAAACCAACATCAGATCAATATCCAGAAAACCATTCTGCTTGGCTAACCGACAGTTAGTTTCTAAATTTCACATTCATAGGGAAAGATTCCCATTAATTTTATCAAAGATAAATTCCTTGAATTTATTCTTTAATCCATTTTTGAATATCAATTCAAACTAGTCGGGATTAGCGAACCTTACCGAAGTAATCATTTGTTTTAATTTCCCAATCCCAACCTATTCATCCCATGAAGTAAAACTGGTAATACTTCATATCTAACACCACAGTGTTATCGGTAAATTCAATTACCATTTCACATTCAAATCTAATTAAAGATTTAACTATCGCCTGGAGCAAAACTGGTGATACTCCATTTTCGATCTTTTCAATCTAATTAAAGATTCATTAAAACTCCACTCAGTTTTAATCGTTAACTGGGTTAAAGAATCAGTGTCATTTAAAACACGGTTCACGATAAACCCAAAATCACATTCATTAATTATCGGGTTAAAGAACAAGTGTTATTTAAAAACACTGTTCACGATAAACCCAAAAATCAATATCAATTCAATTCCAATTAAATATTATTTAATTGGTACACTTCATTAAATCTAAATAAAAAGATTTAATCTTTTCTCAACTGGGTTCAAGAACAGTGTTAGTGAAGACACCATTCACGACAAACCCAAATCACATTCATTAATTATCGGGTTAAAGAACAAGTGTTATTTAAAACACTGTTCGCGATAAACCCAAAAATCAATATCAATTCAATTCCAATTAAATATTATTTAATTGGTACACTTCATTAAATCTAAATAAAAAGATTTAATCTTTTCTCAACTGGGTTCAAGAACAGTGTTAGTGAAGACACCATTCACGACAAACCCAAATCACATTCATTAATTATCGGGTTAAAGAACAAGTGTTATTTAAAACACTGTTCGCGATAAACCCAAAAATCAATATCAATTCAATTCCAATTAAATATTATTTAATTGGTACACTTCATTAAATCTAAATAAAAAGATTTAATCTTTTCTCAACTGGGTTCAAGAACAGTGTTAGTGAAGACACCATTCACGACAAACCCAAATCCCATTTGATATTCAATATAAGGCTCTGAATAGAAAATATATCGGCTTATATTCAATATCAAATTCTACGATTAACAAATGTCGTATTGGAAATAACGATATAAATATATATCTTTCAAATTTCCGTAACAACATCCGTATAATCACAAATTCCAACATCGAAATATTCCGAAGACAATTTCGATTCAAATCCACTCCAATGCAATCATTGGAAATTTTGGTTATTTTCAAAACCCTTTTCAAATTCAATTTATTTATTTAAAAATAAATAGAATTATAATTCTAGTTCAAAACTAGTTCATTTCGATAAAAATCTATTTTTATCTTTTCAAATAGGGAGTTTTTCATCCCAATTCTTTCTAAATCATTTCTTATGATTTTACACAAATTATTACTATTTTTAATAATTTTATCAAGGCCCGTACAGTCGATTTCCATCAATGGCCATCGAACTGCACTTACAGCGACCTTTTTCGAATTTGATTTGGACATAATTCCAAATCCAACCGTTAGATTTCAAATTTCTAATATTCGTTAGAAAGCTCTTTTCGATACGAACCCAACGGTTCCGGTTTTAGGAGAATCCGACGGTCGGATCTCCCGCAATGTCCGTTTGAAATAAATGGTCGAAATTCACGAACTGCCGCGGCGCGGCGCGTTCTATTCAGGCCATTATATTATATATATAATATATATAATATATATTTCGTCGATTTCTATTTAAAACGAATTATATAAATAGTTTTAAAATCGTTTCAAAAGCTATTTCAACTTCCATTTCAATTCAAAGCAAAATTGAATTCTTCTTTATAAATTCGTTTCAAAATTCATTTCTATTCAATTCAGATTTCAATTCAATTTGAATTCATTTTCAATTCAATTCATTTCGAAATCGTTTTCAATTCAATTCATTTCGAAATCGTTTTCAGTTCAATTCATTTCGAAATCGTTTTCAATTCAATTCATTTCGAAATCGTTTTCAATTCAATTCATTTCGAAATCGTTTTCAGTTCAATTCATTTCGAAATCGTTTTCAGTTCAATTCATTTCGAAATCGTTTTCAATTCAATTCATTTCGAAATCGTTTTCAATTCATTTCATTTCGAAAACGTTTTCAATTCAATTCATTTCGAAATCGTTTTCAATTCATTTCATTTCGAAAAATTCGATTTCGAGATTACTTTTCAATATTCATTTTAAAATGAATAAAATCGATATAAATATCGTTTACGTCAAAATGGCGTCAATCTAATCAACACGGCTTCATAAATTTCTATTTTCAAATATTCTATTTCAAATATTTCCTATTATCAAAATATTTGTTATTATCAAAATATTCTTTATTTTCACAATTGGAATGAGGCCCAATCAATTACCATATAAAGTTAATTATATGGATTTTCATACAACACATGTATATCATAGCATTGAAAAATAATCAACCATCAACCAAAGTGCACTACACTGTATAAGCATCAAATATAGATATTCAACGCTCGTAACAGCCTGTCAATCAATCGATCGACATATTTAATCAATCAGGATGAGTGAAATTCATATTTCATCCCAACACCCGTGTGGGGTTTCAAACAATCAAACACAGATTTTAGTTGTGCAGTTGGGCGATGTGTAAAATTTATCGTCCCAATCAATGTCATTCAAATAAGTGTACATAAACAAACCATCTGGTTTGTAAATGAATATTTATTTATTCACTTCACTATTTTCATATTCACGTTAAAAATTATATTTTTAACGATAAAACATTTTATTTCAACCTATGAATTTCTATTCAATTCATTTATTCAATAAAATGATATTTTTATTTTTCTAACATATTTTAGAAAATTTCGGCGGCATAACGGCACGATACTAGAAACGGGACGAGGCCTAGCCTTATCCCCGGTCTAGTAAAGGCCCACGCCATTCACACATCAATCAAATCAATTCGTTATGCGAACCACAAAATTTGGAGTAAGAATCTAACCTAGCCTTACTCCTTCGCCTTATAACGGCGCACGTCTAATCCTAACCAATTTATCGATTCGATTTTTCACACCACAAACCACATTCAAACCAATATCGCAATCAATAACCAAACAGCCAAACAAACAAGTCCATGGTCTGTGGACGATTGTGTCGGGTGCTACTAAGCACCGTCTGCATCCTAGTATATATATATAACTAGAAAATAAATTGAAAGGTGAGAAATTCTCACTGATTAGCTATCCTAGCTCCACGGCTCTTCTTTTGCAGAAGTCTTCGTCGTTTCGCCCTTTTTGAACCTCCGTTGTCCGCTTTCACTACCTATGTAAAAATCGAATTTTTACTTCGCTATTCCATATATAAAAATCGAATTTTTTATTTCAAAGTTCAATATATAAAAATCGAATTTTTATTTCAAAGTTCAATATATAAAAATCGAATTTTTAGTTCAAAGTTCAATATATAAAAATCGAATTTTTATTTCAAAGTTCAATATATAAAAATCGAATTTTTATTTCAAAGTTCAATATATAAAAATCGAATTTTTATTTCAAAGTTCAATATATAAAAATCGAATTTTTAGTTCAAAGTTCAATATATAAAAATCGAATTTTTAGTTCAAAGTTCAATATATAAAAATCGAATTTTTAGTTCAAAGTTCAATATATAAAAATCGAATTTTTATTTCAAAGTTCAATATATAAAAATCGAATTTTTATTTCAAAGTTCAATATATAAAAATCGAATTTTTATTTCAAAGTTCAATATATAAAAATCGAATTTTTATCAAAGTTCAATATATAAAAATCATATTTTTAATTCGACAATATAAAAGATTATATTTTACAACATAATTAAAAATTCAGTTTTTCTACTTCTTTAAAAATTCCAGTTTTACTTTTTTTATAAATTTCAGTTTTAAACTTCTTTTAAAAATTCCAGTTTTACTTTTTTTATAAATTTCAGTTTTAAACTTCTTTAAAAATTCCAGTTTTACTTTTTTTTATAAATTTCAGTTTTAAACTTCTTTAAAAATTCCAGTTTTACTTTTTTTATAATTTCAGTTTTTAATTTTTAAAAACCTAAAACCGTTTTACTTACCTAAAATTAAAATCAGTTTTAAATTTTTAAAACCTAAATCAGTTTTTTAATTTTTAAAACCTAAATCAGTTTTTAATTTTTAAAAACATAAAACCGTTTTTAACTTTAATAAAATCAGTTTTTAATACTAAAAAAAATTCCAGTTTTTAATAATTTAAAAATAAAAACAAAATAAAAATACTTACAGACAAAAAAGGGGGGTTTTCTGCTTTCGTCGGAGGGCTTCTGGCTTCGAGGGGCGGCGCTAGGGCTTCGAACGAGGTGGCGGCTTCGAGCTTCGACGGAGGAAAGGCGGGGGCGACTTCTTCGAGGGGGGCGGCGCTAGGGCTTTGAACGGGGGGGGGGGGGGCTTCGGGGTCTCGAACGGCTTCGGGGGGGTGTCGGATTGAAGGAGGAGGAGGGAGCGATGCAAGGAGGAGGGGGGGAAGATGATCGGAGTTTCGGTGGAGCGATCGTGGCGCTGGCGGCTGCTGCTGCTTCCTCCTTCTTTTTTTTTTTTTTTGTTTTCAATTTTATGAAATCGGGGGGGGGGGGGGGGGGGGCAGGCAGAAGAAAAGGGGGGAAAAGAATATTTTTTTTTTTTTTTATTTTTTTTTTTTATTTATAAAGGTTGACTTTAACATCCGACCTCGAAACGAGGCCCACCGCCTGCCGCCTATAGCGTTTTACCCCCATTCCGAACACAATGGGATATGTATCGCAAGCTGATTTGATCGTTACAATCAGTTTCCTTTTTGAATTTACATTTAAATCAATATATTGAATTTTAAACGTATATTTCAAATTACCGGGGCCGCATACTAACTAGAAAAATTCCAGAAAAATATTTTCTAGCTTCGTATTGACGATACGGTCCTAACAAAACTAGTTTCGTCGAATTCTGAGACCGTTGGAAAAATGGCCAATTTCCAGTCGATTAAAATCAACTGAAACTGGTCAAACGCGTTTTCCTATGCCACGCTCACATATTGATTCGAAAAATTAAGAAATTTGGAATCTAGCAATAACTTGACACTGCGGACCCAACAAAAGTAGTTTCGTCGAAATCCGAGGTCATTTGCAAAATGTCCATTTTTAAGGGCCTGAATTCCATAGCGACTATTCAGAATTTTCAACTGGACATATCTTTTGATTCCCGATATGAAATTTCGATCTTTCGGATTCGTTGGAAAGATATTACCAATTAGATCCTAATGTTTTTGGTTTCATTAAAATCCGGATTGTTTTGCATCCGGTACATTCAATTGAAGTTTGAAATCGAATTATCGAACTACCGCGCCATTTTCAATTCCTTTTATAATTATATATAATTATTATATATTCTAACGACGACGTATATAATATATACATTCGAATTATATTCAAAATAAATTTCTCGTCGATATTATTTAAAATAATTCATTTTAAATAATCAAAACTCGCTATAATTGCCAAAATAAAAATTTTAAACTGGCCCAGATTTTCCGGGTTGTTACACCGGCATAGTCTTCAATATAAAGTTTCGAAGGGTGCCATGACTATGGTGGCTTGGTAACTATTGTTGTAAGCGAACTCCACCAAAGGTAAATGACCTTCCCATGTACCTCGAAAGTCAAGAATGCACAGTCTCAGGAGGTCTTCTAGTACTCTGTTCACCCTTTCCGTCCGACCATCGGTTTGTGGGTGATATGCCGTGCTTAAACATAGCTGTGTGCCTACAGCCTCTTGTAAACACTTCCAAAACTCGCTCGTGAAGATAGGATCTCGATCACTCACTATGCTGGGGGGTATCCCATGGAGTCGAACTATCTCTTTAAGATATATGGATGCTAGAGATGAGGCAGTCCTTCTACTCTTGACGGGTATAAAGTGGGTGCTTTTTGTGAGCCTGTCCACTATTACCCAAATACTGGTATTGCCCCTCCTTGACCTAGGCAACCCATCAACAATGTCCATTGAAATGCTATCCCATTTCCACTGTGGGACCTCTAGAGGATGAAGCAAACCTCCAGGCTTCTTATGTTCCGCCTTGACTTGCTGGCATATCATGCACTTGGAGAAGAATTCAGCTACATCTCTTTTCATGCCACTCCAAAAGAAAACCCTTTTTATGTCTTTGTACATTTTGTCTCCACCGGGGTGTATAATCAACTTAGAATGATGTGCCTCTTCAAGAACCTTCTTCACCAAATACCTTGCTTGTGGGTCGCAAAGTCTTTCATCCCATCTCAACCATCCCTTGTCATCGATGGAGTGTCTATTGAGGTGACTCGAAGTCTTTCCCCTAATTAGCTTATCTATTATATCAACTAGCTGAGGGTCTTCACGTTGCACGGTCTCTATTGAGTCCAAAAGCGTAGGTCGCACTTCCAATGTTGCTAATAGGCCAGGTACAAATTCAGAGGAGGGCCTAAAGTCAAAGTTGGCTATGTACTCCAAGCTTTTCCTTTCTACAAAGAGAGGGCTTAAGGTCAGTTTCTTTCTACTCAAGGCATCGGCTACTGCATTGCCCTTGCCAGGAGTGTAGGAAATCTCAAAATCATACGAGGCAAGAAACTCCATCCATCTTTGCTGCCTCAAGTTGAGATCTTTCTGCGAGAAAAGGTATTTGAACGATTTATGGTTAGTAAGCAATTCAAACTTCTCACCTAAGAGATAATGGCGCCAAGACTTAAGCGCAAAAACGATGGCTGCCAACTCTAGATCATGGGTTGGGTAGTTTTTCTCATGTACTTTCAACTGCCTTCCACCATAAGCCACTACCTTCCCTTCTTGCATCAGAACAATGCCTAGTCCCGTGCCGCATGCATCTGTGTATACTGTAAATATCTTGCTTCCATCAGGTAAGTCAGAACTGGGGCTGTTGACAGAGCCCTTTTCAAGCGTTGGAAAGCAATATCGCAATCCAAATCTGTAACAACCCGTATTTTGATAACGTGTTATAACTATAAATCAAGGCAGAATTAATTTTCAAAATAAGAATCAAGGGCAACGGGTTATGCCATTACGTTCGTCTCGAAATTCTGCTTGGAAACGAGTCCGATTTTTCGAAAATCGGAGTCCGTATGACCAAGTTATGACCCTTCAAAGTCTCAGAAATTTCAAGTTCAAAAACAGCTCAGAATTCGAATTCAAATTTCGAATTCAAACCCCAGAACGGACTGGGCGGGAAATTTCCCGCCCAGGACCAGGTCGACCTAGGGGTCGACCATAGTGTCGACATGCCTAGGACCAGGTCGACCATAGAGTCGACCTGGGAGTCGACCTGGTTGCCGAGCCCATTTTTGAGTCAGAGTTCACTCTGATGTTTCTAGTCTTATTTCTGTCTAAATTCGTTGGCCTAACCCTATATAAATAGCCCCTAACTCTAGTCTCTCTACACAAATTCTCTCTGGTCTTATGCTGCTGAAACTCTGGTTGAAAAGTTAGAGAAATGGGATTACTTCTTCTCCAACAAGGATACGGGTAGAGTATTGATGTTTGGGGGATTTCTGTTAGACTCGAGATTCAACATCGCCTCTTTGTTTTCTAATTCTCAAACCACGATCTGTAAGCCCCAGTTACTTTTAGATCTAAACTTTAAACTTAATATGGACATGTTGTAAATTGAAATTGAACCTAAGTATGACAATTATCTTGGACCTATCATTGCATATCTTGGATCTATCATTGTTCATTTTGGATTTAGTATTTTGGATCTACTATTTGTTCACCTTGGATCTATTCATCTTGAATCTTGACTTGTGGTAATATTTATATGAAATTGATTTGGGGCCTAAACATGTTGTAAACCTAAACCCCTCATGTCCATGATGTTAACATGCCTGAGATGTTGAATTAGTTGTTATTCACAAGTTTGGGGTTATTATCTTATGTCAACTGTTACCATGACTATCCCCTATTTTGCTAGGTTAGATATTTAAGACCTCTATTCCATATGCCAGTATTGTTGTAGTCATTTATCTCAAGTTATACCATGCTTGACTTGTAATCACTTTTGCCACCTTATGCCCATTCTTTCTATGTTATTCCCTAATTAGATTTGTTTGTGTCGATTTGAATTCATGTGCGATGGGAATACGATTTGGGTAGTTTAGGCAAACCTGAATTTACTATAAACTTGAAACGTGAACATTGTTTTAAATTGAACCTGGATATGGACATGAAATTGACACGATTTGACATGAAACATGACATGAAAACTTGACATGAATTTAGACTCGAAACTTGAATCTGGACATGACACTTAGAATGAATTTGAAGATGGCCAACTCTTGATTGGGTTGAGTTTGCAGTGTAAATCTGCCCGGAACCGCCCGGCGAATCCAGTGACTGCAAACAACGGGATCCAATATGGGTAGTTGGTCATATCGCACCTAAAACCCGAGGTTAGACTATGTTGTGGTGTAAATCTGCCCGGAACCGCCCGGCAAATCCAATGACCACAATAATGAGTCTAACGTGAGAGGTTGGGGTGCATTAATGAATTTATGCTACATGATAGGGTTAATTCATGAACCACTTGAATACACTTAACCAATTTGACACGATGATTTGATAGGGTTAAGTCATGAACCACTTGAATACACTTAACCAATTTGACACGTTGATTTGATAGGGTTAAGTCATGAACCACTTGAATACACTTAACCAACTTGATACATGATTTGGATAGGGTTAAGTCATGAATTTTAATGACAACACTTAACCCATTAGAAACCCTAGTTACGTGGTCCTTTTCAGCAGTAACCCACTTAGACGTATCATGACACCCTGGGACTAGGCAGGGTGGGGCACGATTACTGGGCTGATTGTAAGCGACCAGAACGATGGCTGAGTAGGTACGCCATTGTAGGTTCAGGCGGACTACGGTCGTGCACGTAGTCCGTAGTTGAAAAAGCAGGCATTGGGCACCAGTAGGTTTACACTTTGCGTGCTTGATTCGTGTCATTGGTTGGCACCCTAGGGCTTGATACACCCTTGGGTGGACCTAGCACAGGTGACTACATACCGTGATTGGGTCGTATGACACAGACACATGACGAGCTAGAACTTGTAGGGAGCCGATCGATTAGTAGATCGTACCGTAGGACCCCGAAATGGGTCACTTCATGATATTGGGCCAAGGGATCATTTCATGGGTAAAATCTTGACATGGGTTAGAATACTAGTACAGTTGGTGCAACGAATCTTGAATATGCGATGCTAGACCTGATTTATCTTGTTATCTTAGTTATCTTGCCAGACTTATTATCATCCCTATGTTTACTTTCCGTTTACTCATGTCTTGTTAACTTTACTAGTTTTTATACTGAAGTCACTAGGACTTACCAGTCTTTATGACTAACCTTTTTCTTTCGCCTCTTTTTCTTTCGTTCCCCCCCCCCCCCCAGGTTCTCAGGGAGGAAACGCTAGCTCTTAGCTTGGATTTAGCTTGCTTTCTGTCAGCTCATGTACAGTTTGGTCTTGAGCTATGCTATGGCTGCACTTCTGCTATTTTTGGGGAATAATTTACTTTTGTTATACTAAGTTTGTGCTTCTTTATTTAGAACTTGATGTAATGAAATAATTTGTACTCTGGAAATATGAGGTTTTGGCTCTTTTCTTGAAAGTAATGAAATTTGGTTTTTAATTTCTACCGCTGCTTTATTTATGTTCTGCCTTGTGATATCTCTGTGTATGTTTACCTAGATAATATGTAATGGCGCGTTTTGTTAGCTATCGAATAATTAATTTATTTAATGATTTATATATCAATTTGGCGATATCGATAACTCAAAGTAAAACGTTCGAACTTATAATTTATAATTATAATTAAAACGAACCTGAAACGTCGCGGCAGTTCGCAATTTGGCAATTTGAACTTCAACTGAATGTACATGATTCATTTTAAAACGGATTCCTGTGAAACAAGAAACACGTGGAGCTGGTGGAGTATATCTTTCTAGTGGAAGAGAAAAATCAGGATTTCGTCGTGTAGATTTTGAGTTATGTCCAAATCAAATTTCAGAAAAGTCGCTGTGGAATTCCTTTATAATTTGCGACGCTTTATATATGTTATAAAAGGGTTTTTCAATATAACTAGATATCGGGTTCGAATTTAGACAAGATTCTTTTGAGGCGTAGTGATAATTTAATTTTTAGAATTTTAATGTAATTTATAATTAATTTAATAAACGACTTTTTATTTGAAGTATTTCGCACCCTGAAATCAACATTTTGAAGTTTCAAAATATGAGTCCATCTACCGGTATTTTTATATTTTTGGGATCGTGGCACCACGCTGGACACGATGATATTTTTATTTTTGTCCATAGCAGTTCGTACGTATACAGAACTGTATATATACCGGGGTACATTACTTTGAAATAAAACCATATGTGCTCCTCTGAGAAGCCACCGTGAAGCCACGTTGAAAATAGATATTTTCATTCCTTCGAGTTGAAGCCAGTAAGCCACCATGAAGCCACATCCACCGTTCTTCTCAACCACCCTTTTCTCTTGGCCTCAAAGCAGGAAGCATGGCCTCCTCTAGATCAAAGGAAAATACTATATAACATCACCCCCTTTTTACCTAAATTCATTTTCGTCCATCTACTGAAGAAATCGTGACCCGCCACAAAGTTTTTCTCAGTAAAACCTATCGTTATATGTTTATAAGATAATCGAAAACTTCCTCTTCATTAGTATATATAGGATTTTAGAAGGGATTTTATTACTGTAGAAATGAGGGGTTTCTCAGTCATGCACATGTTGATTTGGGATTGAAACCTTGGGGTGTTGAAAGAGGGTATGCAGGCAGTTGGAGTTTGGTCTGAGATGGTGTCTAAGTGAATCGTGAGTGGAGGAGTTGAAGCAGCAAACGTCGTGTTGATGTGGAGGGAGTATAAGCTTTAGAAGAGAAGTGATTGTGAGCAGTAGCACAACTAGAGTGCAGATCATCGTGGGTACAGGGGTTGGCTCAGCAAAGCCCGGGCGAGATGCTGGCGATCAGCGAAGGCAGGGTAGAACGACGTTGTAAGGATCGGTCTTGGGAAGAGTTTTACGTTTCAGAAAATATAATTTGGGAAAGAAGCTACTATTTTTATTTGTATGGGTGTTGAACTTGTAGGGAGGCTGCATGGGAATGCTGTCGGCATTTGTGTAGCGTGTCGAGTATGAGGATGGTGGAGGAAGTGCATGGATTTGAGGAGTACAAGGAGGACATGCAGCAGGTTTTATCATTTGTGGAGTACAGTGTTTAAATGAAAGGAGACGAGGAGATAAAGAACGGGCCTGGTTTGTTTTGGGCCGTGGTATTTGAAATGGGGTAAGGCCCAAATTTTGAAGTAAACCAAGTTTATTTTAATTTAAAATTGTATAGAAACTTATAAAATGAATATCTCAATCATATAGTATCAGAAATTCGAACGGTCAGATCCGTTGGGATCGTATGGACGGTGGCTACACCCTGGAACTGACTGGGAGTGAATCCGAGCTCGTTACAATATATGGCGAAATAAATTGTCCATCTGAATCAAGCGATGGTTATCGTTATTAACGATGATCGTCCAATGTGAGTAAAACTCACCAACTCTGAATAGTTCTATTTTTACAGTGTATTCTTAGGACTGTTAATTATTGTCTGTTTGACTGTGTGTTGACTGTTGATTGAACTGCTAGTCAGTTAGTAGAGATTATATATATATGTGTATATATATATATATATATATATATATATATATATATATATAACCGTCAAATAAGTTATATGTTGATTCTGTTCTAACAGAATATTATACTGGTGTTGTCTAACATCTGTGGTGCAGGGAAACAGGTTGGAGGAATCCAACAGGATTCCTCAACAGTTATTTTACTGTAATTTATGTATTGTGATATATAAATGTGATATATATAATCTATTGTGATTATGTGTGGTTGGACGATATTCATCGTTGTTAGATGATGTGTTAAAAACCATAAGAAATACCAGGATATAGAAAAGAGATTTTCAAACTATAATTTGAAAATAATTTATTTATATAAAATCGATGGATTTTATATTATAAAGAAAAGGGGATTTTGAGTTTAAAGGAAAATATTGGTTAATCAAGTATAAAGGAGAAATATTTGTTAATCGAGTATAAAGGATTAAACAAAGTAATTGGTTAGGTTAACCAAAGCGAGTTAGTCGAGTTAATCAAAGTAATTGGTTAAGTTAACCAAAGTAAATTAGTTAAGTTAAACTAAGCGGTGAATCAAAGTGAATTTGTTAAGTTAAACTAAATGATTAATCGATGTGAATTAGTTAAGTTAAACTAAAGGATTAATCGATGTGAATTAGTTAAGTTAAACTAAGTGGTTAATCAAAGTGAATTAGTTAAGTTAACTAAGTGGTTAATCGAAGTAAATTAGTTGATTTAAACTAAGTGAATCGGCTAGAGTTAATCAACGTGAATTAGCTAAGTTAGACTAAGTGGATTAGTTCAGTTAATCGAGACGAGTTAACCAGTTAGGTTAAACCAGTTAGAGTTAACTAGTTAGAGGTGACCAGTTAGAGGTAACCAGTTAGAGTTGACCAGTTAGAGTTGACCAGTTAGAGTTGATCAGTTAGAGTTATCCAAGTAGAGTTAATCGAGTAGAGTTGTCGAATATCACTTATCCGAAGTAGAGTTATCGAATATAGTGTATTCGAGAGAAGAGAAATCGAATATAGTTTATTCAAGTGGAGAAATCAAATGTTATTCATTTGATAAGAGTTATCGAATATAGTTTATTCGAGTGGAGAAATCAAATGTGATTCATTTGAGAAGAGTTATCGAATATAGTTTATTCGAGTGGAGAAATCAAATGTTATTCATTTTGAGAGGAGTTATCAAATATAGTTTATTCGAGTGGAGAAATCAAATGTGATTCATTTGAGAAGAGTTATCGAATATAGTTTATTCGAGTGGAGAAATCAAATGTTATTCATTTGAGAAGAGTTACCGAATATTATTTATTCGAAGAATAGTTATCGAATATTGGTTATTCGAAGTTAGTTAATCCAAAAGGAGTTATTCAAAGTTAGTTAATCTAAAGGAGTTATTCGAAGTTAGTTAATCCAAAGGAGTTATTCGAAGTTAGCTAATCCAAAGGAGTTATTCGAAGTTAGTTAATCCAAAGGAGTTAGTCGAAGAGTTAATCGAACATAGTTATTCGAAAGAAGGTGTTAATCGAATATAGTTATTCGAGTAAAGTTAAAAGAGTTAATCGAATTTAGGTATTCGGAATGAGTTATTCGAATTAGATATTTGAATAGAGTTAAACACATTAGAGTGATTCGAATTACTTATTCAAATAGAGTTAAACACGTAAGGGTTAATTGAATATTTGTTATTCAATTAGAGTTAAATCGAATTTAGTTATTCGAAAGGAGTTAATCAATTTGAGTTAAGTTAATCGATTTGAATTAAGTTGAATCGAAATGGAGTAAATCAATTAGAATTAAGTTAATCGAGTAAGAGTAAATCGAATATTGGTTATTCAAAGGTAAGTTATTCGAATTAGTTATTCGAAGGAGTTAATCAAATGAGTCGATCCAAAAGAGTTAGTCGAATATTAATTATTCGAATAGAGATAAAGGAGTTATCGATTTTAGTTTGATCGAAAGGAGTTATCGATTAGTAAATCGAAAGGAGATTTTCGAATATAGCATATTCGAAAGAAAGAGATCGAATATTGTTTATTCGAAAGAGAGAGATTTCGAATATGAGTTGTTCGAAGAGAGATAATCGAATATAGGTTATTCGAAGAAGAATTAATCAAATAGAGATTACTCGAAGGAGAGTTGTACGTCGAATTCGATTATAGCGAATTCGGGAAAGTACTATTTACTTTCCAGGGTTTAAATCAAGATTTAGTTATTGATTTAGAAATTAGGTGTCTGTTAAATTATTCGAGTTAAGAAATAAAGTTATAATTTAGGTTAGATATTGCAGAAGTAGGAATTATAACGTTATAGTTATAATCAAACGTTATCATATAAGAAGTAGATTCGTAACCGGAATCCGAGAATTTGCGTAAACAGATGATTGGAAAAGTGAGTGACGAGCTGCATCTATTTCACAGTAAAGGACGTTGTTCAATTAAGGTCTGAGTGGTAATTATACCCCAACTTGATTAACTTCAGAATTGACAAAGGAATAGTTGTGGTTCGATCTAAAAGGTTGATTAGGAATATAGTTAAGTAATAAGCGATTAATGGATTTAGCGTAACGATGTTTTATACAACGTTCATTGGAAATCCGTAAATGAGTTTTGGAAACGTTTTTCAAAATATAGTCAGATATGTTTTCTAAATATAGAAAATGAAATGTTTTCATGATAAGAATTTAAGAAACAGAGTTAAGCAAATTCAGAAACTAACTGGAGAGGGTAAGTTGAACGGTTTTCTAAGTGACGATATGATGTTGGTTTCGACCTTCCGGATTGATACTTAGAGAATTGTTCCCATACTAGTTACAGTTAGGGACTGATAGTTGCGAAATAATAGTGATGTGAAAATAAGCTATGGAAATGTGTTCCAATGATTAATAACATATATTTTCTAAATATATGAAATAAGGAAATATGAACATATGATGATTGATCGATCGAATTTCCATTTGGAAATAAGATCGTTGTTTGTACACCGACATGTTTTCATTTGATAGTTAGATCACAGACTATCAAAGTTTTGACCATTTTAACGTTGTTAATATGGAGAGACCGGTTGGATTATTATCCAAAGAACCACTCTGTATTGGCATAAGCGTTGCGAGCAATATATGCCAAAGATAAATTGAAGACGGAGTAAAGTGCAAGAGCTGTTGTATAAGTCTTAGATAACAGTGACTAAGATGGATATACTGAATAGTGCCTTCGGTTTGTCCAGTCCCAGGACAACGTATATGGAAGAAGGTCTGACAGAGTATATCCAATGGATCGCGTAAGTTGATCTGTTCAAACGTATTCACGTTTGGTGGCGGAGGAATTCGTTTCTCTTAGCTGTATACCCGTGTTATTTTTGGATAAGTCAATTTGTGATTTGGCGGGTATGACGATGTGGCATTCAAAGTGAATGGTGATCAGATGTTCTGAAGATAGACGTAGCTTCTAGCCTCATACCGGGAAGTAACAAAAGTTGGGATAGGCAGCATGGCTAGTTGGGTCATCCCCAAGCAGGGTGTATTGTCACCGATCTAGAGAATATTCATATTTATACTTCTTTTTGATTCTGTATCTTCGGATGACGGTTTGATGGCCTATAACCGTGGTGGCAATATATTCGCGACACTCAAGCTAAATGAGTGAGCGGTCATGTGTGGCCGGGTTGCAAGACGTTCTTGTTGAACCCTGAGTGTATCACCTCTAGAGTACACTATTCAGAAGGTGCTCCCATACCTTGTCTGTTGGAATCCATTCTCCGATAAGAGCCCTGCGGTTTATGATTTTATACTATGTATGTAGAACGTGAGATGCAAGCGTTTCTGCTAGATTGATACCTATTTGTACTTAGACATTATTATAATATCACAATGATATTGCTTGTCAAAGTTGTTCAGATACTCATAAGGGAAAACCCGTTCCGTATTCACGGCGTGGTCTTATGAGATATCCTATACCTGTTTTAAACTATTTTACTCATACCAGTCCCATGACTGACCCGGAGTTTACTTTGTTGTTTTCCCTAAACTCTTGGGTGCCTAAATTTGTACGGGCAGTCAAGTAGTCGGGATTTACAGATATACTTGGAGAGCTTGGAGCAGGAGACTTCAAGATTTTATAGCTATAGTTATTTCCGCTGTGTTGTAAGTGTTGTACTCTGATAAGTGCTATTGTATATATATAACTGTTTACTTCAAAGTTATGTTATATATTATATGTTATTCGTTCCGCTGTGAGATTCGTGTTACTCTGATGATTCTGATGTTCTTCTTCTTCTTCTATTCTATTAGTTCTATCTTTTCTTTCTCACCTTCTAAATTCTTTCACTAACGTCACGGAATTTCCG
This sequence comes from Allium sativum, assembly GCA_030737875.1. Lineage (NCBI taxonomy): Eukaryota > Viridiplantae > Streptophyta > Magnoliopsida > Asparagales > Amaryllidaceae > Allium > Allium sativum. Next base: position 920,423,569 of record CM060926.1, on the reverse strand, counting down.
ACTCTCGAGGAGTCGGAAATTTCCAGCCGTTACAGTTGGTATCAGAGCTTAAGTTAAGTGATTACCTTGGCTCTGTGGCATAACTCGATAGAGATGGGATTAGGAATATCCTAGATTGAGTTTGAGTGTATATATATGAGTGCGTATATGTTATACAATATAAAATGGTTTTATATTGTGGAGACTCATTGCTTGAGTGGCTTATGAATTCTGGTCGATCAGTTGATCCACTGTATCGATAAGGGTTACTAAACACTCGAATACGATGAACCGACATGGTATGTTTTTGAAAGAGGGTAAATGAAATAATTTTTCCCAAAATATATTTGTTATAGAAGAAATATATATCTTGAAATTATTATAGTATTTTGATTGTGTTGGTTGTTATTATAATCGAATAAGATTATAAAAGGGTGAAATGGTTATAAATGACCAATCAGAATTCATATGAATGTAATATATGAAATAGTTTGAATTAAATATGAATTTAAATCAGAATTAGGAATTTAAAATAAGGAAATTTTAAGTTCCTGGGAGATTTTGAAAATGTTTTTCAAATTGAAAATGATATAGTATTGAACTCACTTCGATAGCTGGAAAATAGATTCTGATGATGAATCTAGACATCATCAGTGTTCATTTTCGAGTTCTAAGTGACGGATTACTACCAAAGGTTTTGTTTTTGGATTGTTTTGAGAAAACAAGTTGTTTAGAAATTCAAAGGTTTTGAATTGGCATTATGATTTCAAATTGATTTGAAAGAAACCCAGGAACTTAAGTTCTGGAATTAAAATTTAACTAATGAAGTTAAATAAAATGAGATGGTAAAAATAAATTGAAATTTAACTTGAACCGAGTTAAATAAAATTGAATTGGATTAGAGATAATCTAGAATGGAACCAAATTGATAAGCCAATAATTTGGAATTTGATATTAGAGGTCGAATGAAATTCGATTTGGATTTGAGGATATGAACTGATTGGAGATCAATTGGAATGGATAACATTGGTATATGTTGAAGTGGTAGCAGATGCAAGGGATAGAGTTGAAATGCCCGACAAAAAGGTACAAGTTTATATCATATATGAGTTTGGATTTTATGAGCCGAATTGGCAAGCCGCTTGGCTATTTTGATTTCCTTTTGGATTGGAGAAGGCCTAGAGAGGCGAGGGGTGGTTTGTCATATTGACCAATACAAAGGAGGTTATGGCGAAATTTTTCGAAAATTCCAGGCGTTAGAACATTCTCATGATTTATGGAAATTCAGTTAGCCAGAATGAATTAATAATTTAATTGAAAATTAAATGGTTCAGTTGAAACTGGAGTTGAGAAGTAAACAAAAAGATATTTGAATCTAGTTAGTAAAGTTGGTAGCATTTTCCTAGCTTAGCAATTTCGAGGACGAAATTATTTTAAGGGGGGAAGTCTGTAATGGCGCGTTTTGTTAGCTGTCGAATAATTAATTTATTTAATGATTTATATATCGATTTGGCGATATCGATAACTCAAAGTAAAACGTTCGAACTTATAATTTATAATTATAATTAAAACGAACCTGAAACGTCGCGGCAGTTCGCAATTTGGCAATTTGAACTTCAACTGAATGTACATGATTCATTTTAAAACGGATTCCTGTGAAACAAGAAACACGTGGAGCTGGTGGAGTATATCTTTCTAGTGGAAGAGAAAAATCAGGATTTCGTCGTGTAGATTTTGAGTTATGTCCAAATCAAATTTCAGAAAAGTCGCTGTGGAATTCCTTTATAATTTGCGACGCTTTATATATGTTATAAAAGGGTTTTTCAATATAACTAGATATCGGGTTCGAATTTAGACAAGATTCTTTTGAGGCGTAGTGATAATTTAATTTTTAGAATTTTAATGTAATTTATAATTAATTTAATAAACGACTTTTTATTTGAAGTATTTCGCACCCTGAAATCAACATTTTGAAGTTTCAAAATATGAGTCCATCTACCGGTATTTTTATATTTTTGGGATCGTGGCACCACGCTGGACACGATGATATTTTTATTTTTGTCCATAGAAGTTCGTACGTATACAGAACTGTATATATACCGGGGTACATTACTTTGAAATAAAACCATATGTGCTCCTCTGAGAAGCCACCGTGAAGCCACGTTGAAAATAGATATTTTCATTCCTTCGAGTTGAAGCCAGTAAGCCACCATGAAGCCACATCCACCGTTCTTCTCAACCACCCTTTTCTCTTGGCCTCAAAGCAGGAAGCATGGCCTCCTCTAGATCAAAGGAAAATACTATATAACATCACCCCCTTTTTACCTAAATTCATTTTCGTCCATCTACTGAAGAAATCGTGACCCGCCACAAAGTTTTTCTCAGTAAAACCTATCGTTATATGTTTATAAGATAATCGAAAACTTCCTCTTCATTAGTATATATAGGATTTTAGAAGGGATTTTGTTACTGTAGAAATGAGGGGTTTCTCAGTCATGCACATGTTGATTTGGGATTGAAACCTTGGGGTGTTGAAAGAGGGTATGCAGGCAGTTGGAGTTTGGTCTGAGATGGTGTCTAAGTGAATCGTGAGTGGAGGAGTTGAAGCAGCAAACGTCGTGTTGATGTGGAGGGAGTATAAGCTTTAGAAGAGAAGTGATTGTGAGCAGTAGCACAACTAGAGTGCAGATCATCGTGGGTACAGGGGTTGGCTCAGCAAAGCCCGGGCGAGATGCTGGCGATCAGCGAAGGCAGGGTAGAACGACGTTGTAAGGATCGGTCTTGGGAAGAGTTTTACGTTTCAGAAAATATAATTTGGGAAAGAAGCTACTATTTTTATTTGTATGGGTGTTGAACTTGTAGGGAGGCTGCATGGGAATGCTGTCGGCGTTTGTGTAGCGTGTCGAGTATGAGGATGGTGGAGGAAGTGCATGGATTTGAGGAGTACAAGGAGGACATGCAGCAGGTTTTATCATTTGTGGAGTACAGTGTTTAAATGAAAGGAGACGAGGAGATAAAGAACGGGCCTGGTTTGTTTTGGGCCGTGGTATTTGAAATGGGGTAAGGCCCAAATTTTGAAGTAAACCAAGTTTATTTTAATTTAAAATTGTATAGAAACTTATAAAATGAATATCTCAATCATATAGTATCAGAAATTCGAACGGTCAGATCCGTTGGGATCGTATGGACGGTGGCTACACCCTGGAACTGACTGGGAGTGAATCCGAGCTCGTTACAATATATGGCGAAATAAATTGTCCGTCTGAATCAAGCGATGGTTATCGTTATTAACGATGATCGTCCAATGTGAGTAAAACTCACCAACTCTGAATAGTTCTATTTTTACAGTGTATTCTTAAGACTGTTAATTATTGTCTGTTTGACTGTGTGTTGACTGTTGATTGAACTGCTAGTCAGTTAGTAGAGATTATATATATGTGTATATATATATATATATATATAAACCGTCAAATAAGTTATATGTTGATTCTGTTCTAACAGAATATTATACTGGTGTTGTCTAACATCTGTGGTGCAGGGAAACAGGTTGGAGGAATCCAACAGGATTCCTCAACAGTTATTTTTACTGTAATTTATGTATTGTGATATATAAATGTGATATATATAATCTATTGTGATTATGTGTGGTTGGACGATATTCATCGTTGTTAGATGATGTGTTAAAAACCATAAGAAATACCAGGATATAGAAAAGAGATTTTCAAACTATAATTTGAAAATAATTTATTTATATAAAATCGATGGATTTTATATTATAAAGAAAAGGGGATTTTGAGTATAAAGGAAAATATTGGTTAATCAAGTATAAAGGAGAAATATTTGTTAATCGAGTATAAAGGATTAAGCAAAGTAATTGGTTAGGTTAACCAAAGCGAGTTAGTCGAGTTAATCAAAGTAATTGGTTAAGTTAACCAAAGTAAATTAGTTAAGTTAAACTAAGTGGTGAATCAAAGTGAATTTGTTAAGTTAAACTAAATGATTAATCGATGTGAATTAGTTAAGTTAAACTAAAGGATTAATCGATGTGAATTAGTTAAATTAAACTAAGTGGTTAATCAAAGTGAATTAGTTAAGTTAACTAAGTGGTTAATCAAAGTAAATTAGTTGATTTAAACTAAGTGAATCGGCTAGAGTTAATCAACGTGAATTAGCTAAGTTAGACTAAGTGGATTAGTTCAGTTAATCGAGACGAGTTAACCAGTTAGGTTAAACCAGTTAGAGTTAACTAGTTAGAGGTGACCAGTTAGAGGTAACCAGTTAGAGTTGACCAGTTAGAGTTGACCAGTTAGAGTTGATCAGTTAGAGTTATCCAAGTAGAGTTAATCGAGTAGTGTTGTCGAATATCACTTATCCGAAGTAGAGTTATCGAATATAGTGTATTCGAGAGAAGAGAAATCGAATATAGTTTATTCAAGTGGAGAAATCAAATGTTATTCATTTGAGAAGAGTTATCGAATATAGTTTATTCGAGTGGAGAAATCAAATGTGATTCATTTGAGAAGAGTTATCGAATATAGTTTATTCGAGTGGAGAAATCAAATGTTATTCATTTTGAGAGGAGTTATCAAATATAGTTTATTCGAGTGGAGAAATCAAATGTGATTCATTTGAGAAGAGTTATCGAATATAGTTTATTCGAGTGGAGAAATCAAATGTTATTCATTTGAGAAGAGTTACCGAATATTATTTATTCGAAGAATAGTTATCGAATATTGGTTATTCGAAGTTAGTTAATCCAAAAGGAGTTATTCAAAGTTAGTTAATCTAAAGGAGTTATTCGAAGTTAGTTAATCCAAAGGAGTTATTCGAAGTTAGTTAATCCAAAGGAGTTATTCGAAGTTAGCTAATCCAAAGGAGTTATTCGAAGTTAGTTAATCCAAAGGAGTTAGTCGAAGAGTTAATCGAATATAGTTATTCGAAAGAAGGTGTTAATCGAATATAGTTATTCGAGTAAAGTTAAAAGAGTTAATCGAATTTAGGTATTCGGAATGAGTTATTCGAATTAGATATTTGAATAGAGTTAAACACATTAGAGTGATTCGAATTACTTATTCAAATAGAGTTAAACACGTAAGGGTTAATTGAATATTAGTTATTCAATTAGAGTTAAATCGAATTTAGTTATTCGAAAGGAGTTAATCAATTTGAGTTAAGTTAATCGATTTGAATTAAGTTGAATCGAAATGGAGTAAATCGATTAGAATTAAGTTAATCGAGTAAGAGTAAATCGAATATTGGTTATTCGAAGGTAAGTTATTCGAATTAGTTATTCGAAGGAGTTAATCAAATGAGTCGATCCAAAAGAGTTAGTCGAATATTAATTATTCGAATAGGGATAAAGGAGTTATCGATTTTAGTTTGATCGAAAGGAGTTATCGATTAGTAAATCGAAAGGAGATTTTCGAATATAGCATATTCGAAAGAAAGAGATCGAATATTGTTTATTCGAAAGAGAGAGATTTTGAATATGAGTTGTTCGAAGAGAGATAATCGAATATAGGTTATTCGAAGAAGAATTAATCAAATAGAGATTACTCGAAGGAGAGTTATACGTCGAATTCGATTATAGCGAATTCGGGAAAGTACTATTTACTTTCCAGGGTTTAAATCAAGATTTAGTTATTGATTTAGAAATTAGGTGTCTGTTAAATTATTCGAGTTAAGAAATAAAGTTATAATTTAGGTTAGATATTGCAGAAGTAGGAATTATAACGTTATAGTTATAATCAAACGTTATCATATAAGAAGTAGATTCGTAACCAGAATCCGAGAATTTGCGTAAACAGATGATTGGAAAAGTGAGTGACGAGCTGCATCTATTTCACAGTAAAGGACGTTGTTCAATTAAGGTCTGAGAGGTAATTATACCCCAACTTGATTAACTTCAGAATTGACAAAGGAATAGTTGTGGTTCGATCTAAAAGGTTGATTAGGAATATAGTTAAGTAATAAGCGATTAATGGATTTAGCGTAACGATGTTTTATACAACGTTCATTGGAAATCCGTAAATGAGTTTTGGAAACGTTTTTCAAAATATAGTCAGATATGTTTTCTAAATATAGAAAATGAAATGTTTTCATGATAAGAATTTAAGATATAGAGTTAAGAAAATTCAGAAACTAACTGGAGAGGGTAAGTTGAACGGTTTTCTAAGTGACGATATGATGTTGGTTTCGACCTTCCGGATTGATACTTAGAGAATTGTTCCCATACTAGTTACAGTTAGGGACTGATAGTTGCGAAATAATAGTGATGTGAAAATAAGCTATGGAAATGTGTTCCAATGATTAATAACATATATTTTCTAAATATATGAAATAAGGAAATATGAACATATGATGATTGATCGATCGAATTTCCATTTGGAAATAAGATCGTTGTTTGTACACCGACATGTTTTCATTTGATAGTTAGATCACAGACTATCAAAGTTTTGACCATTTTAACGTTGTTAATATGGAGAGACCGGTTGTATTATTATCCAAAGAACCACTCTGTATTGGCATAAGCGTTGCGAGCAATATATGCCAAAGATAAATTGAAGACGGAGTAAAGTGCAAGAGCTGTTGTATAAGTCTTAGATAACAGTGACTAAGATGGATATACTGAATAGTGCCTTCGGTTTGTCCAGTCCCAGGACAACGTATATGGAAGAAGGTCTGACAGAGTATATCCAATGGATCGCGTAAGTTGATCTGTTCAAACGTATTCACGTTTGGTGGCGGAGGAATTCGTTTCTCTTAGCCGTATACCCGTGTTATTTTTGGATAAGTCAATTTGTGATTTGGCGGGTATGACGATGTGGCATTCAAAGTGAATGGTGATCAGATGTTCTGAAGATAGACGTAGCTTCTAGCCTCACACCGGGAAGTAACAAAAGTTGGGATAGGCAGCATGGCTAGTTGGGTCATCCCCAAGCAGGGTGTATTGTCACCGATCTAGAGAATATTCATATTTATACTTCTTTTTGATTCTGTATCTTCGGATGACGGTTTGATGGCCTATAACCGTGCTGGCAATATATTCGCGACACTCAAGCTAAATGAGTGAGCGGTCATGTGTGGCCGGGTTGCAAGACGTTCTTGTTGAACCCTGAGTGTATCACCTCTAGAGTACTGTGACGGCAAGGAATTTCGCTCGGTCCGAACCAGTCGTTAAACCGATCCAGGCCGTTCGAAACGCCCTATCGTTTGAGAACACGACAAAACAGAACGCATACAAAAGAACATTTCATTGTATATTACAACAATGCATCAGATTACAAGAATATACAGAGTATAAATGAATAAATATTACACAGAAATATCAGAGATTTAAATTACATTTAAATACATAGCAGCGGAAAATAATACAATACACAACTAGAAGAGATATACGGATACAAAGCTTTCCGGATATCGTTCCAGCTGTAAACCAGGATCCTGTGAATATAAATCTGCAAAACCAAAACTACTAGCTGCCCGTGTCAAAATAGAGGCACCCAGAGTTTAGGTTAAAACAATAAACTCCAGGTCAGTCATGTGACTGGTGTGAGAACTAAAACAGTTAATCTTTATTTTAAAGTTAGGTAAATCAAGGGACCACGCCGTATAACACGGAACGGGTTTCCTCCCAAGAATACCAGTGCATAAAACAAACAGCGCAATGCTAAATAAAGAAAAATGAAGCTGTTATAAGACCCAGGTCCCATCACACAATGCAACGCAGCCGAGGATAGGGTTTTCCCTTATAACAGCCAAAGAATGCTTGATACGTTTAAAACAAATCATTTGATACTATTATAAGTGCATAGTGTATAAAACACTTCAAATCATAAGTATCAATCATAGGCGGCATGAGCGCCCCATCCCACTATGTCGCCATACTAGGCTCTACAAATAAAACCGCAAATGTCACGTATTTGGAAGTTGGATTTCCATCTATGAACCGAGGCAAAAGATAGTCCTCAATCGATTCGAGACAATCTAGCCTACCATGTCTCAGGAACAGCCGCAACTGCCCCCTGGATCGTCAGGGCCGGTCCACCGATGTGGATTATTATGCCTGAACAATACGTCTCCCCGCCCTTTGGGGCGCAAACGAGCCAACGAATGACTCCATCGGACCCGGATCGTCCGATCAAACCGAGGCGCCTCGCAACAGCAACAATCACATAAGTCAAACTCGTCAGGGCGTGTAAAACCACTGACGCCACTTTTAGCTAGAAAGAAACGCAAGCCCTCCCTGAGGTCCGTCTCCCGTTTTTGGTTCATACCGGGTGTGAAACACGCGAAGTAAACGTTACACAAAGCTACGCCACAAAGGCCGTGCTTTGATCATCACCACAAGACTTTGCTTTTCAACAGAAGCCTCGATCAATTGCCACTTAGGCATGCCACACAGGCAAACCATCCTATGCAACCGATATCAGTCACACAGAATGAAATCCGATGTCAGACACACAGTCCATTTACAAGTCCGTTCTGGGTCTGAACGAAACCGGACGCACCTAGTACCCCGCATATCCATCGATCTCCAAGTACGTCTGGACGATCACTAACTGTTTCCATCTTCTTGGGTGTACAGCCCAATCAAGATCATCAGTAATTACCCAAACGACGTGAAGACCTCCGGTCTTCGACCATCGTCTTCATCTTCGACTTATCGTCGTATCAATTATTCAGAATGGGATAAACCCGGTCTTTCCGAATAACTCGCGTATATCTTAAGTAAGTGTTACACAAACACAACATACGCCTCATTCCAATTCATTAGTCACTAACCGTAAATTAATCAAGAGAATAATTCCCTAAATATTAACCCCGAAGGCCGAAACCAACATCAGATCAATATTCAGAAAAACCATTCTGCTTGGCCAACCGACAGTTAGTTTCTAAATTTCACATTCATAGGGAAAGGTTCCCATTAATTTTATCCAAGATAAATTCCTTGAATTTATTCTTTAATCTATTTTTGAATATCAATTCAAACTAGTCGGGATTAACGAACCTTACCGAAGTAATCATTTGTTTTAATTTCCCAATCCCAACCTATTTATTCCATGAAGTAAAACTGGTAATACTTCATATCTAACACCACAGTGTTATCGGTAAATTCAATTACCATTTCACGTTCAAATCTAATTAAAGATTTAACTATCGCCTGGAGCAAAACTGGTGATACTCCATTTTCGGTCATTTCAATCTAATTAAAGATTCATTAAAACTCCACTTAGTTTTAATCTTCGACTGGGTTAAAGAATCAGTGTCATTTAAAACACGGTTCACGATAAACCCAAAGTCACATTCATTAATTATCGGGTTAAAGAACAAGTGTTATTTAAAACACTGTTCACGATAAACCCAAAAATCAATATCAATTCAATCCCAATTAAATATTATTTAATTGGTACACTTCATTAAATCTAAATAAAAAGATTTAATCTTTTCACAACTGGGTTCAAGAACAGTGTTAGTGAAGACACCATTCACGACAAACCCAAATCACATTTGATATTCAACACAAGGCTCTGAATAGAAAATATCCCGGCTTATATTCAATATCAAATTCTACGACTAACAAATGTCGTATTGGAAATAACGATATAAATATATATCTTTCAAATTTCCATAACAATATCTGTATAATCACGAATTCCAACATCGAAATATTCCGAAGACAATTTCGATTCAAATCCACTCCAATGCAATCATTGGAAATTCTGGTTATTTTTAAAACCCTTTTCAAATTCAATTTATTTATTTAAAAATAAATAGAATTATAATTCTAGTTCAAAACTAGTTTATTTCGATAAAAATCTATTTTTATCTTTTCAAATATGGAGTTTTTCATCCCACATCTTCACAAATCATTTCTTATGATTTTACACAAATTATTGCTATTTTTAATAATTTTATCAAGGCCCGTACAGCCGATTTCCATCAATGGCCATCGAACTGCACTTACAGCGACCTTTTTCAAATTTGATTTGGACATAATTCCAAATCCAACCGTTAGATTTCAAATTTCTAATATTCGTTAGAAAGCTCTTTTCGATACGAACCCAACGGTTCCGGTTTTAGGAGAATCCGACGGTCGGATCTCCCGTAATGTCCGTTTGAAATCAATGGTCGAAATTCGCGAACTGCCGCGGCGCGGCGCGTTCTATTCAGGCCATTATATTATATATATAATATATATAATATATATTTCGTCGATTTCTATTTAAAACGAATTATATAAATAGTTTTAAATTCGTTTCAAATTCTATTTCAACTTCTATTTCAATTCAAAGCAAAATTGAATTCATCTTTATAAATTCGTTTTAAAATTCATTTCTATTCAATTCAAATTTCAATTCAATTTGAATTCATTTCAATTCGCTTTCAATTCAATTTGAATTCGTTTTCAATTCATTTCGAAATCGTTTTCAATTCAATTCATTTCGAAATCGTTTTCAATTCAATTCATTTCGAAATCGTTTTCAATTCAATTCATTTCGAAATCGTTTTCAATTCATTTTGAATTCGTTTTCAATTCAATTCATTTCGAAATCGTTTTCAATTCAATTCATTTCGAAATCGATAAAATCGATATAAATATCGTTCACGTCAAAATGGCGTCAATCTAATCAACACGGCTTCATAAATTTCTATTTTCAAAATAGTTATTGTTATCAAAATATTTCGTTCAACACATGACCAATCTCAATGAATGAGTACTGTCAACACATGAACTTTTATTTTATAATATTATTTATTTTTCAAATTGGAATGAGGCCCAATCAATTACCATATAAAGTTAATTATATGGATTTTCATACAACACATGTATATCATAGCATTGAAAAATAATCAACCATCAACCAAAGTGCACTACACTGTATAAGCATCAAATATAGATATTCAACGCTTATAACAGCCTGTCAATCAATCGATCGACATATTTAATCAATCAGGATGAGTGAAATTCATATTTCATCCCAACACCCGTGTGGGGTTTTCAAACAATCAAACACAGATTTTATTTGTGCAGTTGGGCGATGTGTAAAATTTATCGTCCCAATCAATGTCATTCAAATAGGTGTACATAAACAAACCGTCCGGTTTATAAATGAATATTTTATTTTATTCACTTCACGTTAAAAATTATATTTTTAACGATAAAACATTTTATTCCAACCTATGAATTTCTATTAAGTTCATTCTTTAAATAAAATGATATTTTTATTTTTCTAACATATTTTAGAAAATTTCGGTGGCATAACGGCACGATACTAGAAACGGGACAAGGCCTAGCCTTATCCCCGGTCTAGTGAAGGCCCACGCCATTGACACATCAATCAAATCAATTTCATTATGCAAACCACAAAGTTTGGAGTAAGAGTCTAACCTAGCCTTACTCCTTCGCCTTATAACGACGCACGTCTAATCCTAACAAATTTATCGATTCGATTTTTTTCACACCACAAACCACATTCAAACCAATATCGCAATCAATCACCAAACAGTCAAACAAACAAGTCCATGGTCTGTGGACGATTGTGTCGGGTGCTACTAAGCACCGTCTGCATCCTAGTATAAATATATAACTAGAAAAGAAATAGAAAGGTGAGAAATTCTCACATATAGCTATCCTAGCTCCACGGCTCTTCATTTGCAGAAACCTTCGTCGCTACCGCATCTTCGTCATCTTCGTTGTCCGCTTTCACTACCTATGTAAAAATCGAATTTTTACTTCGCTATTCAATTTTTAAAAATCATATTTTTAACTCGAAGTTCAATATATAAAAATTCCTTTTTTAACTTGAAGTTCAATATATAAAAATTCCTTTTTTAACTCGAAGTTCAATATATAAAAATTCCCTTTTTAACTCGAAGTTCAATATATAAAAATCGAATTTTTATTTCAAAGTTCAATATATAAAAAATTCTATTTTTCTTTCGCTATTCAATATATAAAAATCGAATTTTTCGTTCGCTATTCAATATAGAAAAATTTTATTTTTCTTTCGAAGTTTCATATATAAAAATTATATTTTTTTCTATCGATGTTCATATATAAAAATCATATTTTTTCTATCGATGTTCATTTATAAAAATCATATTTTTTTCTATCGATGTTCATATAAAAAAATCATATTTTTTCTATCGATGTTCATATATAAAAATCATATTTTTTCTATCGATGTTCATATATAAAAATCATATTTTTATTTTACCTAAAAATCAAATCTTTATGATATTAAAGTCATATCTTTCTATTTCGAAAATCAAATCTTTTTCTTTATTTTCCTAAAACATTAATTTCAGTTTTAAAATGAAAATAAGTTTTCAGTTTTAAAAAATAAAATAAAATCAGTTTTTTTTATAAAAACAAAATAAAATCAGTGTTAAACCTGTTTTTTTTCGTTTCGAAAATCTGTTTTAAATCTTTCGAAAATCAGTTATAAACTTTAAAAATCGAAATCAGTTTTAAATCTTAAAATCGAAATTAGTTTCAAATCTTAAAATCGAAATTACAGATAAAAATATAAATAAAAATAAAATAAAGTAGAAAAGAACTTACTGAATCTCGAAGAAAAAAAGAAAGGGGGGCTACGGTACCAATTAGAAGTGGGGAGAGAGGAGGAGGCGCGGAGGGGATCTGGGGCTGTCGGAGGGACAAGTGCGATGCCGGCAGACGGTGGGGCGGCGCGTTCTTGGCGAGGCAGTGGGTCTTCTTCGGATTGGGTGAGCGGTGGTTCGCATTGGAGGAGAGGGTGGAGATGAGAGGCGATCGGAGGAGGGGGAAACTGGGGAGGTCGACGTCGATGGGAGGGGGCGCGGTGGTGGAGGCGCAGCAGATCTGAGCGATGCAGTTTCTTTGTTTTTTTTTTTCTAAACCGTTGACTTGTGAATGAGGAAGTGGGGTAAAGAAGAAATAGATATATTTTTATGTTTATTTTATTTTTAAATTCAAAAAGTTACCTTTTTAATTCATATCCCAAATCAAACCCAACGACTATCGCCCCTAAGGTAATATCCCTATTCCGAACACATTGGGATATGTATCGCAAGCTGATTTGATCGTTACAATCAGTTTCCTTTTGAATTTTCATTTAAATCACTATATTGAATTTTAAACGCACGTTTCAAATTACCGGGGTCACATACTAACTAGAAAAATTCCAGAAAAATATTTTCTAGCTTCGTATTGACGATACGGTCCTAACAAAACTAGTTTCGTCGAATTCTGAGACCGTTAGAAAAATGGCCAATTTCCAGTCGATTAAAATCAACTGAAACTGGTCAAACGCGTTTTCCTTTGCCACGCTCACATATTGATTCGAAAAATTATGAAATTTGGAACCTAGCAATAACCTTACACTGCGGATCCAACGAAAGTGGTTTCGTCGAAATCCGAGATCATTTGCAAAATTTCCATTTTTAAGGGCCTTATATATATAAAAATATATATAAATTCCACAGCGACTATTTCTAATTTTAAACTGGACATATCTTATCATTTTTAAGATGAAATCTCAGTTTGTTAACTTCGTTACAAAGATATAGTTATACAGATTCAAATATTTCTTGTTTCGTTCAATTCTGACTTATAACGAATTCTGTATATTCATTTGAAATTAGAAATCGAAATTTCAAACTACCGCGCCATTTTCAATTCCTTTTATAATTATACATAATTATTATATATTCTAACGACGACGTATATAATATATACGTTATAATTATATTCAAAATAAATTTCTCGTCGATATTATTTAAAATAATTCATTTTAAATATTCAAAATTCGCTAAAATCGCCGAAATAAAAATTTCAAACTGGCTCGCATTTTACGGGTTGTTACAATCTCCCCCACTTAAAACTTTTCGTCCCCGAAAAGGAACAAAGTCGAAAGTGGTTTGATTAATCAACTCTACGTTCGATCTGGCTTCCATTCTCCAACTCTTTAGTTTCTGAGAATTTTCAAAATTTCAAAAATTTGGCTAACACCCTAAATTTTTGAAAAATTTCGCCATAACCTCCCCTGCAATGGGAGCATCGGGGAATTTCAAATAGCTTCCCCGGTCCTTCAGATCTCAAAAAGAAAAAGTAAAAGCCAAGCGGCTAGCCAATAGGCTCACAGAATCATCATCACCCAAACAAAACAGTAAATTATGTAGTAAACATGTACCTATTTGTCGGGCAAACAAATTTTATTCTCTGGCTCTAGCCTCCTTGCTATGACCTGCTCAATATAAGTATATGTATATGCAAGCAAATGCGACCAATTTTCAATATAATCCAATATTTGATTCAATTAGGCTAAATGGTTTAAAATTAGCAAACAAATGAACAAACAACACAAACATCAATCAATTAGTGAATTTAACGTTTCAAATTCATAATTTTGATATATATACTGAAAATCTTGTTTTTGATGCCAATTTACAACAAAGTGTTCTAGCTATATAAGATTTGGTTCTCACACCAGCCTAATGGAAATATATAGATATCACACTTTCGTTACTCGAAAATAAATGCTGGTGATGGTATACTTCATCATCAGGACCATGTTCGGGCGACTAGAGTGCGACTCTATATCTATCCAATATATTAAAACTTCGAATACACGCGGATCAGACGTATACGCAAAATCTATATATACTGGATTGTCCACATCAATTTAAATAGATAATCAAATACGAATAATTGATTTAAATTTTCTAAACAAAAATTTGTTTTCATTTTCAAAAATGTACTCTTCACACTCGTTCTAGGATACTACTGATCCTATCTCTAACGAGTCATCCCATTGGATATTACTAATCCAATTATCTGATGAATTCTTTCGTATGGTTCTAATGTGCCTTGTTCTCTGAGCTTTGTAAACCAAAGCTCTGATACCAACTGTGACGGCAAGGAATTTCGCTCGGTTCGAACCAGTCGTTAAACCGATCCAGGCCGTTCGAAACGCCCTATCGTTTGAGAACACGACAAAACAGAACGCATACAAAAGAACATTTCATTGTATATTACAACAATGCATCAGATTACAAGAATATACAGAGTATAAATGAATAAATATTACACAGAAATATCAGAGATTTAAATTACATTTAAATACATAGCAGCGGAAAATAATACAATACACAACTAGAAGAGATATACGGATACAAAGCTTTCCGGATATCGTTCCAGCTGTAAACCAGGATCCTGTGAATATAAATCTGCAAAACCAAAACTACTAGCTGCCCGTGTCAAAATAGGGGCACCCAGAGTTTAGGTTAAAACAATAAACTCCAGGTCAGTCATGTTACTGGTGTGAGAACTAAAACAGTTAATCTTTATTTTAAAGTTAGGTAAATCAAGGGACCACGCCGTATAACACGGAACGGGTTTCCTCCCAAGAATACCAGTGCATAAAACAAACAGCGCAATGCTAAATAAAGAAAAATGAAGCTGTTATAAGACCCAGGTCCCATCACACAATGCAACGCAGCCGAGGATAGGGTTTTCCCTTATAACAGCCAAAGAATGCTTGATACGTTTAAAACAAATCATTTGATACTATTATAAGTGCATAGTGTATAAAACACTTCAAATCATAAGTATCAATCATAGGCGGCATGAGCGCCCCATCCCACTATGTCGCCATACTAGGCTCTACAAATAAAACCGCAAATGTCACGTATTTGGAAGTTGGATTTCCATCTATGAACCGAGGCAAAAGATAGTCCTCAATCGATTCGAGACAATCTAGCCTACCATGTCTCAGGAACAGCCGCAACTGCCCCCTGGATCGTCAGGGCCGGTCCACCGATGTGGATTATTATGCCTGAACAATACGTCTCCCCGCCCTTGGGGCGCAAACGAGCCAACGAATGACTCCATCGGACCCGGATCGTCCGATCAAACCGAGGCGCCTCGCAACAGCAACAACCACATAAGTCAAACTCGTCAGGGCGTGTAAAACCACTGACGCCACTTTTAGCTAGAAAGAAACGCAAGCCCTCCCTGAGGTCCGTCTCCCGTTTTTGGTTCATACCGGGTGTGAAACACGCGAAGTAAACGTTACACAAAGCTACGCCACAAAGGCCGTGCTTTGATCATCACCACAAGACTTTGCTTTTCAACAGAAGCCTCGATCAATTGCCACTTAGGCATGCCACACAGGCAAACCATCCTATGCAACCGATATCAGTCACACAGAATGAAATCCGATGTCAGACACACAGTCCATTTACAAGTCCGTTCTGGGTCTGAACGAAACCGGAGGCACCTAGTACCCCGCATATCCATCGATCTCCAAGTACGTCTGGACGATCACTAACTGTTTCCATCTTCTTGGGTGTACAGCCCAATCAAGATCATCAGTAATTACCCAAACGACGTGAAGACCTCCGGTCTTCGACCATCGTCTTCATCTTCGACTTATCGTCGTATCAATTATTCAGAATGGGATAAACCCGGTCTTTCCGAATAACTCGCGTATATCTTAAGCAAGTGTTACACAAACACAACATACGCCTCATTCCAATTCATTAGTCACTAACCGTAAATTAATCAAGAGAATAATTCCCTAAATATTAACCCCGAAGGCCGAAACCAACATCAGATCAATATTCCGAAAAACCATTCTGCTTGGCCAACCGACAGTTAGTTTCTAAATTTCACATTCATAGGGAAAGGTTCCCATTAATTTTATCCAAGATAAATTCCTTGAATTTATTCTTTAATCTATTTTTGAATATCAATTCAAACTAGTCGGGATTAACGAACCTTACCGAAGTAATCATTTGTTTTAATTTCCCAATCCCAACCTATTTATTCCATGAAGTAAAACTGGTAATACTTCATATCTAACACCACAGTGTTATCGGTAAATTCAATTACCATTTCACGTTCAAATCTAATTAAAGATTTAACTATCGCCTGGAGCAAAACTGGTGATACTCCATTTTCGGTCATTTCAATCTAATTAAAGATTCATTAAAACTCCACTTAGTTTTAATCTTCGACTGGGTTAAAGAATCAGTGTCATTTAAAACACGGTTCACGATAAACCCAAAGTCACATTCATTAATTATCGGGTTAAAGAACAAGTGTTATTTAAAACACTGTTCACGATAAACCCAAAAATCAATATCAATTCAATCCCAATTAAATATTATTTAATTGGTACACTTCATTAAATCTAAATAAAAAGATTTAATCTTTTCACAACTGGGTTCAAGAACAGTGTTAGTGAAGACACCATTCACGACAAACCCAAATCACATTTGATATTCAACACAAGGCTCTGAATAGAAAATATCCCGGCTTATATTCAATATCAAATTCTACGACTAACAAATGTCGTATTGGAAATAACGATATAAATATATATCTTTCAAATTTCCATAATAAAATCTGTATAATCACGAATTCCAACATCGAAATATTCCGAAGACAATTTCGATTCAAATCCACTCCAATGCAATCATTGGAAATTCTGGTTATTTTTAAAACCCTTTTCAAATTCAATTTATTTATTTAAAAATAAATAGAATTATAATTCTAGTTCAAAACTAGTTTATTTCGATAAAAATCTATTTTTATCTTTTCAAATATGGAGTTTTTCATCCCACATCTTCACAAATCATTTCTTATGATTTTACACAAATTATTGCTATTTTTAATAATTTTATCAAGGCCCGTACAGCCGATTTCCATCAATGGCCATCGAACTGCACTTACAGCGACCTTTTTCAAATTTGATTTGGACATAATTCCAAATCCAACCGTTAGATTTCAAATTTCTAATATTCGTTAGAAAGCTCTTTTCGATACGAACCCAACGGTTCCGGTTTTAGGAGAATCCGACGGTCGGATCTCCCGTAATGTCCGTTTGAAATCAATGGTCGAAATTCGCGAACTGCCGCGGCGCGGCGCGTTCTATTCAGGCCATTATATTATATATATAATATATATAATATATATTTCGTCGATTTCTATTTAAAACGAATTATATAAATAGTTTTAAATTCGTTTCAAATTCTATTTCAACTTCTATTTCAATTCAAAGCAAAATTGAATTCATCTTTATAAATTCGTTTTAAAATTCATTTCTATTCAATTCAAATTTCAATTCAATTTGAATTCATTTCAATTCGCTTTCAATTCAATTTGAGTTCGTTTTCAATTCATTTCGAAATCGTTTTCAATTCAATTCATTTCGAAATCGTTTTCAATTCAATTCATTTCGAAATCGTTTTCAATTCATTTTGAATTCGTTTTCAATTCAATTCATTTCGAAATCGTTTTCAATTCAATTCATTTCGAAATCGATAAAATCGATATAAATATCGTTCACGTCAAAATGGCGTCAATCTAATCAACACGGCTTCATAAATTTCTATTTTCAAAATAGTTGTTGTTATCAAAATATTTCGTTCAACACATGACCAATCTCAATGAATGAGTACTGTCAACACATGAACTTTTATTTTATAATATTATTTATTTTTCAAATTGGAATGAGGCCCAATCAATTACCATATACAGTTAATTATATGGATTTTCATACAACACATGTATATCATAGCATTGAAAAATAATCAACCATCAACCAAAGTGCACTACACTGTATAAGCATCAAATATAGATATTCAACGCTTATAACAGCCTGTCAATCAATCGATCGACATATTTAATCAATCAGGATGAGTGAAATTCATATTTCATCCCAACACCCGTGTGGGGTTTTCAAACAATCAAACACAGATTTTATTTGTGCAGTTGGGCGATGTGTAAAATTTATCGTCCCAATCAATGTCATTCAAATAGGTGTACATAAACAAACCGTCCGGTTTATAAATGAATATTTTATTTTATTCACT
This sequence comes from Allium sativum, assembly GCA_030737875.1. NCBI lineage: Eukaryota > Viridiplantae > Streptophyta > Magnoliopsida > Asparagales > Amaryllidaceae > Allium > Allium sativum. Next base: position 920,404,726 of record CM060926.1, on the reverse strand, counting down.
TCACGTTAAAAATTATATTTTTAACGATAAAACATTTTATTCCAACCTATGAATTTCTATTAAGTTCATTCTTTAAATAAAATGATATTTTTATTTTTCTAACATATTTTAGAAAATTTCGGCGGCATAACGGCACGATACTAGAAACGGGACAAGGCCTAGCCTTATCCCCGGTCTAGTGAAGGCCCACGCCATTGACACATCAATCAAATCAATTTCATTATGCAAACCACAAAGTTTGGAGTAAGAGTCTAACCTAGCCTTACTCCTTCGCCTTATAACGGCGCACGTCTAATCCTAACAAATTTATCGATTCGATTTTTTTCACACCACAAACCACATTCAAACCAATATCGCAATCAATCACCAAACAGTCAAACAAACAAGTCCATGGTCTGTGGACGATTGTGTCGGGTGCTACTAAGCACCGTCTGCATCCTAGTATAAATATATAACTAGAAAAGAAATAGAAAGGTGAGAAATTCTCACATATAGCTATCCTAGCTCCACGGCTCTTCATTTGCAGAAACCTTCGACGCTACCGCATCTTCGTCATCTTCGTTGTCCGCTTTCACTACCTATGTAAAAATCGAATTTTTACTTCGCTATTCAATATTTAAAAATCATATTTTTAACTCGAAGTTCAATATATAAAAATTCCTTTTTTAACTCGAAGTTCAATATATAAAAATTCCTTTTTTAACTCGAAGTTCAATATATAAAAATTCCCTTTTTAACTCGAAGTTCAATATATAAAAATCGAATTTTTATTTCAAAGTTCAATATATAAAAAATTCTATTTTTCTTTCGCTATTCAATATATAAAAATCGAATTTTTCGTTCGCTATTCAATATAGAAAAATTTTATTTTTCTTTCGAAGTTTCATATATAAAAATTATATTTTTTTCTATCGATGTTCATATATAAAAATCATATTTTTTCTATCGATGTTCATATATAAAAATCATATTTTTTCTATCGATGTTCATATATAAAAATCATATTTTTTCTATCGATGTTCATATATAAAAATCATATTTTTTCTATCGATGTTCATATATAAAAATCATATTTTTATTTTACCTAAAAATCAAATCTTTATGATATTAAAGTCATATCTTTCTATTTCGAAAATCAAATCTTTTTCTTTATTTTCCTAAAACATTAATTTCAGTTTTAAAATGAAAATAAGTTTTCAGTTTTTAAAAATAAAATAAAATCAGTTTTTTTTATAAAAACAAAATAAAATCAGTGTTAAACCTGTTTTTTTTCGTTTCGAAAATCTGTTTTAAATCTTTCGAAAATCAGTTATAAACTTTAAAAATCGAAATCAGTTTTAAATCTTAAAATCGAAATTAGTTTCAAATCTTAAAATCGAAATTACAGATAAAAATATAAATAAAAATAAAATAAAGTAGAAAAGAACTTACTGAATCTCGAAGAAAAAAAGAAAGGGGGGCTACGGTACCAATTAGAAGGGGGGAGAGAGGAGGAGGCGCGGAGGGGATCTGGGGCTGTCGGAGGGACAAGTGCGATGCCGGCAGACGGTGGGGCGGCGCGTTCTTGGCGAGGCAGTGGGTCTTCTTCGGATTGGGTGAGCGGTGGTTCGCATTGGAGGAGAGGGTGGAGATGAGAGGCGATCGGAGGAGGGGGAAACTGGGGAGGTCGACGTCGATGGGAGGGGGCGCGGTGGTGGAGGCGCAGCAGATCTGAGCGATGCAGTTTCTTTGTTTTTTTTTTTTCTAAACCGTTGACTTGTGAATGAGGAAGTGGGGTAAAGAAGAAATAGATATATTTTTATGTTTATTTTATTTTTAAATTCAAAAAGTTACCTTTTTAATTCATATCCCAAATCAAACCCAACGACTATCGCCCCTAAGGTAATATCCCTATTCCGAACACATTGGGATATGTATCGCAAGCTGATTTGATCGTTACAATCAGTTTCCTTTTGAATTTTCATTTAAATCACTATATTGAATTTTAAACGCACGTTTCAAATTACCGGGGTCACATACTAACTAGAAAAATTCCAGAAAAATATTTTCTAGCTTCGTATTGACGATACGGTCCTAACAAAACTAGTTTCGTCGAATTCTGAGACCGTTAGAAAAATGGCCAATTTCCAGTCGATTAAAATCAACTGAAACTGGTCAAACGCGTTTTCCTTTGCCACGCTCACATATTGATTCGAAAAATTATGAAATTTGGAACCTAGCAATAACCTTACACTGCGGATCCAACGAAAGTGGTTTCGTCGAAATCCGAGATCATTTGCAAAATTTCCATTTTTAAGGGCCTTATATATATAAAAATATATATAAATTCCACAACGACTATTTCTAATTTTAAACTGGACATATCTTATCATTTTTAAGATGAAATCTCAGTTTGTTAACTTCGTTACAAAGATATAGTTATACAGATTCAAATATTTCTTGTTTCGTTCAATTCTGACTTATAACGAATTCTGTATATTCATTTGAAATTAGAAATCGAATTTTCGAACTACCGCGCCATTTTCAATTCCTTTTATAATTATATATAATTATTATATATTCTAACGACGACGTATATAATATATACATTATAATTATATTCAAAATAAATTTCTCGTCGATATTATTTAAAATAATTCATTTTAAATATTCAAAATTCGCTAAAATCGCCGAAATAAAAATTTCAAACTGGCTCGCATTTTACGGGTTGTTACAAGTACACTATTCAGAAGGTGCTCCCATACCTTGTCTGTTGGAATCCATTCTCCGATAAGAGCCCTGCGGTTTATGATTTTATACTATGTATGTAGAACGTGAGATGCAAGCGTTTCTGCTAGATTGATACCTATTTGTACTTAGACATTATTATAATATCACAATGATATTGCTTGTCAAAGTTGTTCAGATACTCATAAGGGAAAACCCGTTCCGTATTCACGGCGTGGTCTTATGAGATATCCTATACCTGTTTTAAACTATTTTACTCATACCAGTCCCATGACTGACCCGGAGTTTACTTTGTTGTTTTCCCTAAACTCTTGAGTGCCTAAATTTGTACGGGCAGTCAAGTAGTCGGGATTTACAGATATACTTGGAGAGCTTGGAGCAGGAGACTTCAAGATTTTATAGCTATAGTTATTTCCGCTGTGTTGTAAGTGTTGTACTCTGATAAGTGCTATTGTATATATGTAACTGTTTACTTCAAAGTTATGTTATATATTATATGTTATTCGTTCCGCTGTGAGATTCGTGTTACTCTGATGATTCTGATGTTCTTCTTCTTCTTCTATTCTATTAGTTCTATCTTTTCTTTCTCACCTTCTAAATTCTTTCACTAACGTCACGGAATTTCCGACTCTCGAGGAGTCGGAAATTTCCAGCCGTTACATAATACTCCACCAAAACTAGTGCATTCCCTTTGTGAGCGAACCTAGCGGAGGTGGGGTGTTACATTTGGTATCAGACCAGAAGGTTACCAGACGGGACAAAAGTTTTAAAAGCCTTCTAAAACTATTTTCCAAAACCGTTTATAAAGAAGCATTTTTCAATAAAAGTTTTGTTTAAAAGGCTATTCCCCAAAAGCCATTAGCACTTTCCTTTGTTTCCTTGTTTGAATCTTTTTCTTTTCGTTTTTCAGCATGTTTGATCTTAACCTTCCTTAGGGAGTACCCGTACCTCGATGGTTCTGAAGGTACTTGGAGGCTAGGGCCAACGGCGCAGGGCCGGCAGACGTCCCTCCTCCTCCTCCCCCAGTAGCCGCGGTCCCTCCTCCTATTGGTTCTGCCTTTGCCAAAATATGCAAGGACTTTAAAGCAATTGGCGGCAAGAACTTCGTTGGAACTGAAACCTTCGTGGAGGCACGAAACTGGCTAAAGAAGACTGAAGATTGTTTATTATCTTCGATGTGGAGGATCATAGGAAAGTTCAGTTGGCAGCATGGTTGTTGAAAGAGGAAGCTGCATTTTGGTGGGAAGTCACCAACGCTACCAGGCCAGTTGAGACTTGGGTAGACTTTAGAGAGAGGTTTGGGCTAAAATTCTTATCGTTAGCAGAAGAGAACCTTCAGATGGAGAGGTTCCTAGCACTCAAGCAAGGGGACATGTCTGTTAGGGAGTACGTGAATAGATTTAATCAGCTTGCTCGGTTCGGTTTGGACTTGGTCAACACTGCCCAGAAAAAGGCTGTACGCTTTGCTCGGGGATTGAATGAGCCACTACACAGTTTGGCTATAACTCATATACCTATGGGGGCGACCTTTGAAAGCTTGGTGGATATGGCTCTACTTCATGAGGAAGACAAGAATAGCAAGAAGGAGGTTAAGCCTAATGAGACTCAGAATAAGAAAGTTGACTTCAAGAAGGGAGGCAACAAGAATAACAAGGGAAATAACAACAATACTAACAAACCACGTGAGACAAGGAAGTGCAACTTTTGTGGTATTATGGGACATCTAGCTAAAGTCTGTAGAAGAAAGAAGAGAAAGTTGGGTGAATGCTTTCATTTTGGAGATATTGGACACATCAGCAAAGATTGCCCTAAGAAACAAGGGCAGGGGCAAAGGTAGGCCCAACGAGCAGGACCTTCTGGAGGGCAGTTGCATGCTCTCAACACCACTCCAGCACTTGACCAAGGTAGTATTATTTTCGTAGAAAGCCTTGTTTACATTTCTGACTTTCCTGTTCGAACCTTATTCGACTCTAGCGCATCGCATACTTTTATTTCTTCTGATATTGTTGAAAATCTACAGCTAAGTACTACTCTAGTTGAGGATCCCATTAGTGTTTCAAATCCAATTGAGGGCTCCGCCCATTTATCTATGATGTGTGTGGATTTGTGGATTTCTATCTTAAGCGTAGAATTCACGTGTAATGCTTATGTTCTTGGATTTATGGGATACGGTTTGATCCTAGGTATGGATTGGCTATCCAATTATGGAGCCATTCTTGATTGTGAACGAAGGGTAGTGAGGCTCTTGACTCACCTTGGTAATACCCTTGAAATTTCTTGTAACCCTAAGGGTTCGGTCATGTTGTGTTATCTTGAATCTCTTGACTCGTCCATCAACAATTTGCAATCTGTAAGAGTGGTCCGAGAATATCCAGATGTCTTTGATGAGGTGAAGGGGTTACCTCCTAAACGCGAGATAGACTTCCGAATTTATCTTGTTGATAATGCCAAGCCAGTTTCATTGCCCGTTGAGCACATGGCCCCGCGAGAAAGAAGAGAGCTCGGTAAATAAGTTAAGGAGTTGCTTGAGAAAAATTTCATAAGACGAAGCATTTCTGAATGGGGTGCTCCGGTGGTATTCGCTACTAAGGCGGATGGTTCGCTTCGTCTATGCGTATATTATCAAGAGTTAAACAAGCTAACTAAAAAAAATAGGCATCCACTACCAAGAATCAACGATTTGTTTGACCAGCTTGTGGGAGCATCTGTTTTCTCTCAACTCGATTTGGCCACAGGATTCCATCAGCTTAGAGTGGCTGAGGATAGCATTAACAAAACTATGTTTAGGACTCCAGATGGGTTCTTCGAATGGCTCGTCATGCCGTTTGGGTTAACGAATGCACCCGTGTACTTTGTAGATTTGATGAGTAGGGTGTTTCGGGAGCTGCTTAACAAGTTTGTAGTGGTTTTCGTGGACGATATTTTGATCTTCTCAAAGGATGAAGAAGAGCATGCTGGACATCTCAAGGAAGTCATGGATACACTTAGAGCACACTAGTTAAAGGCTAAGTTCTCCAAATGCCATTTTTGGAGGAAGGAAGTTCGGTTTCTTGGACATGTAGTTTCTAAGCAAGGCATAGCCGTGGACCCCGCAAAGTTAGTTGCGGTACAGGACTGGAAAATTCCTAAGAATGCAACGGAGGTGAGAAGCTTTCTCGGTTTGGCAGGCTACTATAGGAGTTTCATTAAGGACTTCGCTAAGATTTCAACCCCTCTTACTAGGTTAACAAAGAAAAACCTAGCGTTTGCATGGGACATAGAATATGAAATTTCCTTTCAGAGACTTTAGAGAGCCCTCACCACAGCTCCAGTTTTGGCATTACCCGATGGAGGTAAGATGTTTACCGTATACACAAATGCATGTGGCACGGGACTAGGCGCAGTCCTAATGCAAGATGAGAAAGTGATTTGCTATGGAGGTAGGCAACTTAAAGTTCATGAGAAGAACTATCCCACACATGACTTGAAGTTGGCGATGATCGTTTTTGCACTTAAATCTTGGCGCCATTATCTTCTAGGGGAGAGGTTCGAACTATATACTGACCACAAATCGCTTAAGTACCTCTTCTCACAGAAAGATTTGAATCTGAGACAACAGCGGTGGATGGAATTCTTGGCATCATATGACTTCGATATAGCTTATACCCCTGGAAAGGGTAACGTGGTGGCAGAGGCGCTAAGTAGGAAAAGGTTGACCTTGAGCCCCTTGCTTGTTGAAAGGAAAAGTCTAGAGTTTATAGCAACCTTTGATTTTACACCTGCTATTGAGTCATTGACTGTTACATTAGCATCTCTTGAGTTAAGACCTACACTTCTAGATCAAGTAGGGACTTCACAGAAGGAAGTCCCACAGATAGTCGAAATCATGGATAAGCTGATTAGTGGTGAGACGTCAAGTCACCTCGGTAGGTATGCCATAGATGACAAGGGATGGCTAAGGCGCGATGGGAGGCTATGTGTCACACAAGTGGGAGAATTAGTAGATAAAGTTATCGAAGAGCGCATCACTCGAAGATGACTATACATCCCGGAGGGGATAAGATGTACAGAGATATGAAACCCATTTTCTTTTGGGCTAGAATGAAAAAGGACGTGGCAGAGTTCGTTTCAAAGTGCATGGTGTGCCAACAAGTAAAGGCTGAGTCGAAGAAGCCCGGTGGGCTATTTCATCCTTTGGAGGTTCCGCAATGGAAATGAGAGAGTATCTCGATGGATTTCGTAGATGGAATGCCTAGGTCAAGGAAGGGAAATACTAGCATATGGGTCATAGTTGATAGACTCACGAAAAGTGCTCACTTCATTCTGGTGAAAAGCAAGAGGACCGCATCATGGCTAGCGTCTATTTACCTTTGAGAGGTAGTACGGTTGCACGGGGTTCCTTCTAGTATAGTTTGTGATCGTGACCCGATTTTCACTAGCCAGTTTTGGAATAGTCTGCAACAAGCAATGGGTACACGACTGAGTTTAAGCACGGCCTTTCACCTGCAGACGGATGGACAAACCGAAAGGGTAAATAGGGTACTGCAGGATCTTTTGAGACTATGCATTCTTAATTTTGGTGGTACTTGGGAAGACCATCTCCCTTTCGTGGAGTTTGCATACAATAATAGCTACCAAACTAGCATAGCAATGGCACCGTTCGAAGCCTTGTATGGAAGGCCATGCAAGTCACCAACTTGTTGGTGGGTGTCGACAGAAAAGCTTATACTCGGGCCCGACATGATAAGGGACACTTCTGAGAAGGTTGAGTTGATACGAAGATGGATGAAAACGGCCCAAGATAGATAGAAATCTTATGCAGAGAAGAGAAGGACAGACCTAGAGTTCGAAGTCGAAGATATGGTCTTTATAAAAGTTTCTCCTTTACGCAATGTGGTTCATTTTGGAGCGGTTGGAAAGCTAGCACCAAGGTTCGTAGGACCGATCCCTATCACTGAGAGGATTGGGCAGATGACCTATAAGGTAGAATTACCTGAGAGGCTAGCCGGAGTACAAAATGTCTTTCATGTCTCGCATCTCCGAAAGTGCTTACATGAATCAGCCGAAGTGGTTGAGCCAAGCATCCTTGAAGGCGTAGAAGTGGAAAAAGAAGCAACATTGAGGCGAGTTCCGATTCGTATCTTAGGAACGGAGATCAAGAAGCTAAGGAATCGAGAAGTCAAGCTAGTTAAAGTGCAGTGGAGTAAAGCCCAAGAAGACGCAACTTGGGAAACCGAAGAGAAGATACGCGCGCTTTACCCATTTCTTTTTGAGGGTACAATCTCGATCTCTTTTCCTATAAACTTGAAAACCTTTCGTATCATGCTTTCATTACCTATGTTTGCCTTGTTATCTTCTCGATATTATCTTGAGGACCTTAGGTAGAATCATATGATGTAAACATGTGATTGAAACATGTTATGGTTAATGTTTGCAAATGGTTACAAGTGTTTGCAAGTGATTTCTAGTGGATGCATGACACACATTAGGCACTAGATCGGCTCAGTCACATTTTCATGTTGCATATGCATGAGTGCTTATACTTGTACATGGATGAAACTTGTTATGCTATCACTTGGATGTTGCATATGAATGAATGTTTGTGCACTCATGTAGAGATTTTAAAGTATGATAGGAATTTTGCATACATGTTGGATTCATTACACTAACATATTTTGCATTAAGGAGGTCTACTGAATCAGTAACCGCCTGATCTTTTGCATTAGATAAGTACATATACACACACTTTCTGCATATGTTCATACAGTACAAGAAATCTTTTAAGGACAATGGTTGCTTATGGATGATGTTTTGAGTAGATGGATGATGGATGGTAGGACACATCCTCCCTAACTTAGAGATTTCGGGGACAAAATCCTTTAAGGAGGGGAGAATGTAACAACCGAATTTTGATAGCGTGTTATAACTATAAATCAAGGCAGAATTAATTTTTAAAATAAGAATCAAGGGCAACGTGTTATGCCATTACGTTCATCTCGAAATTCTGCTTGGAAAGGAGTCCGATTTTTCGAAAATCGGAGTCCGTATGACCAAGTTATGACCCTTAAAAGTTTCAAAATTTTCAAGTTCGAAAACAGCTCAGAATTCGAATTCAAACCCCAGAATGGACTGGGCGGGAAATTTCCCGCCCAGGACCAAGTCGACCTGGGGGTCGACCATAGTGTCGACCTGCCCAGGACCAGGTCGACCATAGAGTCGACCTAGGTGTCGACCTGGTTGCCGAGCCCGTTTTTGAGCCAGAGTCCACTCTGATGTTTCTAGTCCGATTTCTGTCTAAATTCGTTGGCCTGACCCTAAATAAACAACCCCTAGCTCTAGTCTCTCTACACAAATTCTCTCTGGTCTTATGCTGCTAAAACTCTGGTTGAAAAGTTAGAGAAAAGGGATTGCTTCTTCTCCAACAAGGCTACGTGTAGAGTATTGATGTTTGGGGGATTTCTGTTAGACTCGAGATTCAACATCGCCTCTTTGTTTTCTAATTCTCAAACCACGATCTGTAAGCCCCAGTTACTTTTAGATCTAAACTTTAAACTTAATAAGGACATGTTGTAAATCGAAATTTAACCTAAGTATGACAATTATCTTGGACCTATCATTGTATATCTTGGATCTATCATTGTTTATTTTGGATCTAGTATTTTGGATCTACTATTTGTTCACCTTGGATCTATTCATCTTGAATCTTGACTTGTGGTAATATTTATATGAAATTGATTTGGGACCTAAACATGTTGTAAACCTAACCCCTCATGTCCATGATGTTAACATGCCTGAGATGTTGAATTAGTTGTTATTCACAAGTTTGGGGTTATTATCTTATGTCAACTGTTACCATGACTATCTCCCTATTTTGCTAGGTTAGATATTTGAGACCTCTATTCCATATGCCAGTATTGTTGTAGCATTTTTCTCAAGTTATACCATGCTTGACTTGTAATCACATTTGCCACCTTATGCCCGTTCTTTCTATGTTATTCCCTAATTAGATTTGTTTGTGTCGATTCGAATTCACGTGCGATGGGAATACGATTTGGGTAGTTTAGGCAAACCTGAATTTACTATAAACTTGAAACGTGAACATTGTTATAACTTGAACCTGGATATGGACATGAACTTGACACGATTTGACATGAAACATGACATGAAAACTTGACATGAATTTAGACTCGAAACTTGAATCTGAACATGACACTTAGAATGAATTTGAAGATGGCCAACTCGAGGTTGGGTTGAGTTTGCAGTGTAAATCTGCCTGGAACCACCCGGCGAATCCAGTGACTTCAAACAATAGGATCCAATGTGGGTAGTTGGTCATATCGCACCTAAAACCCGAGGTTAGACTATGTTGTGGTGTAAATCTGCCCGGAACCGCCCGACAAATCCAGTGACCACAACATCTAGTCTAATGTGAGAGGTTGGGGTGCATTAATGAATTTATGCTACAGGATAGGGTTAAGTCAGGAACCACTTGAATACACTTAACCAATTTGACACAATGATTTGATAGGGTTAAGTCATGAACCACTTGAATACACTTAACCAATTTGACATGATGATTTGATAGGGTTAAGTCACGAACCGCTTGAACATACTTAACCAATTTGATACATGATTTGGATAGGGTTAAGTCACGAATTTTAATGACAACACTTAACCCATTAGAAACCCTAATTACGTGCTCCTTTTCAGCAGTAACCCACTTAGATGTATCACGATACCCTGGGACTAGGCAGGGTGGGGCACGATTACTGAGCTGATTGTAAGCGACCAGAACGACGACCAAGTATGTGCGCCATTGTAGGTTCAGGCGGACTATGGTCGTGCACGTAGTCCAGAGTTGAAAAAGCAGGCATTGGGCACCAGTAGGTTTACACTATGCGTGCTTGATTCGTGTCAGTGGTTGGCACCCTAGGGCTTGATACACCCTAGGGTGGACCTAGCACCAGTGACTACATTTCGTGATTGGGCCGTATGACACAGACACATGACGAGCTAGAACTTGTAGGGAGCCGATCGATTAGTAGATCGTACTGTAGGACCCCGAAATGGGTCACTTCATGATATTGGGCCAAGGGATCATTTCATGGGTAAAATCTTGACATGGGTTAGAGTACCAGTACAGTTGGTGCAGCGAATCTTGAATATGCGATGCTAGATCTGATTTATCTTGTTATCTTAATTATCTTACCAGACTTATTATCATCCCTATGTTTACTTTCCGTTTACTCATGTCTTTTTAACATTACTAGTTTTTATACTGAAAGTCGCTAGGACTTACCAGTCTTTATGACTGACCCTTTTTCTTTTGCCTCTTTTTCTTTCGTCCCCCCACCCAGGTTCTCAGGGAGGAAACACTAGCTCTTAGCTTGGATTTAGCTTGCTTTATGTCAGCTCATGTACGGTTTGGTCTTGAGCTATGCTATGGTTGCACTTCTGCTATTTTTGGGGAATAATTTACTTTTGTTATACTAAGTTTATGCTTCTTTATTTAGAACTTGATGTAATGAAATAATTTGTACTCTGGATATATGAGGTTTTGGCTCTTTTCTTGAAAGTAATGAAATTTGGTTTTTAATTTCTACCGCTGCTTTATTTATGTTCTGCCTTGTGATATCTCTGTGTATGTTTACCTAGATAATACTCCACCAAAACTAGTGCCTTCCCTTTGTGAGTGACCCTAGCGGAGGTGGGGTGTTACAAAATCCCAAGCGAAAACTAGGTTCTTCTTTGTCGACCTTGTAAGTGGAGCTAAGATTTTCGTAAAATCTTTGATGAATTTTCGATAAAAGCCTGCCAGCCTGAGAAAGCTTCGGACTTCGGTTGTGTTCCGTGGAACCTTCCAATCTTGCACAACAACCACTTTTGCGGGGCCCACAGCTAACCCCTCTTTGGACACCACATGTCCAAGGAACCTAACTTCTTCTCTCCAGAAATGACATTTGGAGAATTTAGCTTTCAACTGATGTGCACGAAGAGTATCCATGACTTCCTTTAGATGCTGAGCATGCTCTTCCTCATTCTTTGAGAAGATCAAAATATTGTCCAAGAAGACCACCGCAACTTATTGAGGAACTCCCTGAACACTCTGCTCATCAAATCAACGAAGTAAGCAGGTGCATTTGTCAAGCCGAAAGGCATGACAAGCCACTCGAAGAAACCATCCGGAGTTCTGAACGCTGTAATATCAATGCTGTCTTTAGCTACTCTTAGCTGATGAAACCCGGTAGCTAATTCTAATTGGGAGAAAACCGATGCACCTACAAGCTGATCAAACAAATCGTCTATTCTTGGGAGTGGGTGCCTATTCTTCTTGGTCAGCTTGTTTAGCTCCCTATAATCAACGCACAAGCGAAGTGAACCGTCCGCTTTAGTTGCGAACACAACTGGAGCACCCCATTCAGAAATACTCCGCCTTATAAACCCCTTTTCTAGGAGCTCTTTAACTTGCTTGCTGAGCTCTTCTCGCTCACTTGGAGCCATGCGCCTAACGGGTAAGGCAACAGGTTTTGCATTGTCAACGAGGTATATGCGAAAGTCTATCTCCCGCTTCAGAGGTAAGCCCTTTACTTCTTCAAACACATCTGAGTATTCACGGACTACCTTTACAGACTGCAAGTTCTCAACAGATGCATCAAGAGATTCTATATAACTAAGCATAACAGAGTTCATGGGATTACAAGAAATTTCGAGAGCGTTACCAAGGCGAGTCATAAGTCTAACCACTCTCTTTTCACAGTCGAGGACTGCACCATTACTGGATAGCCAGTCCATGCCTAGAATCAACCCATAGCCCGTGAAGCCCAAAATATAGGCATTGCATCTAAACCCCACACTTAGTATAGAAATTTTCAAATCCAAACAAATCATTGACAAATAAATTGAGCGCGCAATTGGATTTGAAACAACCAAGGGATCCTCTACTAAACTAGTGTCTAGGTGCAGAGATTCAACTAAAGCAGCAGATACAAATGAGTGCGATGCGCCAGAATCAAATAGTTTGCGAATAGGATGATCACAAAGATAGACTAAACTTTCGACAGAAATATTTCTACCTCGTTCTTGCGGAGGTGCTGTGAGAGCGTGAACTTGTCGTCCAGAAGAAGGTCCATCTCTCTTCTCTTGGTTCCTTGGGCAGTCCTTAACCATGTGTCCTGTTTCTCCACAACGGAAACAACCACCCATCTTCCTTTTCTTCTTCCTGCAGTCTTTGACCAGATGTCCAGGAATGCCAAAAAATTACACTTTCTCTTGTCACGGGGTTTGTTGTTCTTCCCGCCTTTCTTTGAATCAGCCTTCTTGTTCTGTGACCCCTCCACCTTCTTATCTTGAGGCACTTCCACTTTTGCCTCTTTCTTGCCTTGTATTCCTCATATAAGAGTGCCATGTCCACTAACCTCTCGTAAGTAACCCCCATAGGTACATGGGTCATAGCTAAGCTGTGAAGTGGCTCATTCAATCCCTTGACAAAATGTAGAGCCTTCTTATGAGGAGTATTCACTAATCCAGTCCAAATCGGGCCAGCTGATTGAATTGGTTGACGTACTCCTTGACCGTCATACTTCCTTGCTTAAGAGATAAGAATTTCCCCACTTGTAAGCTTCGTTCAGCTTGTGAGAGGAATTTCATCTCAAACCTTATTCTGAAATCCATCCATGTTTCAACTGGTCTTTCAGCATTAGTGACTTCCCACGAATAGGAAGCTTCGTCTTTGAAACACCCCACCTCCGTTAAGGTCACTCACAAAGGGAATGCCTTAACTTTGGTAGAGGGTTATAGGTACAAGACATAGAACAATTTACAAGACAGATAAATATAAGCAGCGGAAATCAAACATTTATTGCATATGTGGTTCAATACAAAAGCATTATAGCAAAATTGTCTCAAAGTAACTTCCAAAACATCACATCATAATTTCTGTCTTGATTATTTAATAAAGAAGCATAAGCCATAAATAAAACTGCATAAATCCCCAAATGTAGTGTCCAAAAGCCATAGCCAAGGTAAGAGAGTCCCAATCATACATCTACTTTCTTGAAGCTTGCAAAAAGTCTGACTAAGCTGGAGTATTCCCTCCCTGTGGACGTGGGGGGGGGGGGGCGGAAGAAAAGAGGACGAAAGAAAATGGGTCAGACAATAAGTTTGGTAAGTTCAGTGATTACTAGTATTTAAGCAAGGAAAGGGATCATGATAGTAATAACAGAACATGGGACAACACCTTAATATAAGATAAGATGAACATGTGATCGCACCCACTACTATAGTCTCTACACCTACCAACCATTGGTTCAACCAGCCTCACGTGTTCATAACGAACGATCCCCTTAATGATCGGCTCCTACTCGCATGCATTCATATCCTGTGTCATTCGACCCCGCTTGACTGTAGATACCTATGCTGGTCCCACCATGGGGTGTATCAGTCCCTCTGGTGGCATCCCGACACGATTCAAGAGGCACAGTGTATACTACTGATGCCCAGTGCTTGCTTTTTCCACTCCGGAGTACATGCATGCCCGTACTCCGTCGGAACCTACACTGACGCACCAACCGCCGACGTTTTTGACCCCTTATAATCAGCCCAGTAGTCGTGCCCCACCCTGCCTAGTTCAGGGTACCATGATACATCTATGTGGGTTACTGCTGAAATGGGTCCCCATTACAATGGTTTTCTAATCAACATGTTTATTTGGTTAAGTGTCCAAGTTTACCTAACCCCACCCATCTGTTTAGTTAACATGTTGAATCGGTTAAGTGTTTCCTTAATTGACTTAACCCTACCAATCTTGATTTAGCTTTAATTTATTTATTAAAGCACAAACCACTCACATTAGACAGGTCTTGTTGTGGTCAATGGATGTGTCGGTCGGTTCCAGGCAGTTTTACACCACAACTCAGTCTAATCTCGGGTCCTTTTTGGGTTTGATGCACTAACCACCCACATTAGACAGGTCTTGTTGTGGTTACTGGATGTGCCGGTCGTTTCCGGGCAGCTTTACACCACAACTCAGTCTAACCTCTGGTTAGGCATATTCTTCTTTTCTAAATTCACATATTTTCTATATAAGTCTAATTTTATATGTAAATTAATCTTAATTTAATCATGCCATAATTATCCTTTTGATCAAGCTCACATTAAATGGTATACCAAATATACCATTTCATGAACCAATCCATGCCATGAAATTTTCATGTTTTCCCAACGCTACCCCCGTGGTAAGTTCGCATAAATTACATAAAATGTTGGGCTAGTAAATTAGCCCAAACCCATAAACAAAAAGGGAACAAACAAGGGACATGAAATAAGCATACAATATCATACTTTTAACTTATCATGTGTAACTTGGCATAGAAGCACCACTAACTTAATTAAACAGGTAAGGGTAAACTTGTGACTAAGTTGGATCTAATTATCATGTAAACTTGATATAGGTCTTATCATGGAGGTTTACCATATGAACACAATTTTAAACGCTAACTTAGCATATTAACTTATGTATGTGAAAACATAAGAAAGCTACTATAATCAGGTTTAAATCTGTAACGCCCCGGGTTTCTCCCGACCCGATCGATCATTAGATCGACCAAGACCGTTCAAAACCCGAATAAGTTAACTCTGGGAAAACAACACATTAGAACAACAACAACAGACTTTTATAAAACATCATAATAATGTTACATCAGAGTACATAACATATCAGAGTACGTTGAATAAAATTACAGCGGAAGATAAATTTCAATAAATTAAATATAATAAACAGCGGAAGACTTCTATGCTTTGGACACAGCTTTAGGCTTCAATCCAGAATCCTGCTCGAGATAAGGACCTGTAAACAAAATACACGACTGCCCGTGTGGAAAAAAGGGCACCCGAGTTTGCAAAGGTGGAAACAAACAACGGGACAGTCATGGGACTGGTGTGAGAATTCTTAACTAAAATAACTAATAGCAATAAGGCAAATCCAAGGACCACGTCGCTAACGCGGAACGGGTTTTATTCCAATGGATTGCCGGTGCATAAATTAAAGTAAATCGTTAAACAACGCAATGCCTTTTAGAAAAATGAAACCATTATAAGACTCAAGTCCCATCACACAATGCAACGCAAACCGGAGGATAGAGTTTTACCTTATAATGATCAAAAGATGCTTGATATGATAAAACGGATTTGATATTATTATTGGTGTATATATGTTTCAAAAACATTTCAATCATAATGTATCAATCATAGACGGCATAGTACCCCATCCTACTATGTCGCCATACTAGTTCTACAATCAAAATCGCATGGTGTCGTATTGGAAATTGGGTTTCCATCATGAGTCAAGGCTAGGGAGGAGCTCCTTACCGATTCGAGACACTCTAGCTAATGTCTCAGGATCCCCCGCAGTGAACCCTTGGAAATCTGCAGGGCCGGTCCGCACATACAATTTTGCGGATTAGTTATTCCTGAACACACGTTTCCCGGTCCTATAGGACCTAATATCCGAGGCGCCTCATTCCATCATCCACATAAGTAAAATGTCGGGCCGTGTAAAACCCAAACACCACTTCTAGCTAGAAAGAAACGTGTTGCTCTCCTAGCGTTCCCTTCTCCCGTTTTAGACTCCAACCGGGTTGTGAGGATCGTGAAGCTACGTAATACACAAAGCTATGCTTTGATCATCAACCACAAGGCCTGCTTTTCAACAAAAGCCTTGATCATTTGCATCTTAGCCTGCCACATTGTCAATCCATACCATACCATTGATTCCTACCAATATATAACCTCTAAGCTCGTACGTCTTAGAGAAGGGTGTTAAACACCAAACATATATATATTTAGCAGAGATCAACGAATACCGTATAAAGGAATACAACGTCAGACATACAATCCATTTTCAAGTCCGTTCTGGGTCTGAACAAATCCGGAGGCACCTTATACCTCGCATATCCGAACAATCAACAAGTAGTCTGGATGGTCACCATTGTAGCCCCTTCAAGGTAGCTACTCCAATCATGGGCGTCAATGGTAACTCATCCATCCGACGTGACGATCGTCGGTCTTCAATCACCGTCTTCAATTCTTCGACTTAGATCGACGAATGATCATTTGAAATGAGATTGAACTCGGACTTTTCAAATGATCCTTGCGTATATATAATTTAAAATCATTTCTTAGTGTTAATATTAAATTATAACGATTAATCTCTATTTTTATTTATATAAAAATAATTGAATTTTATTTAACAACACTTCATATCAATAGGCGACCTTGGCGCTGTTCTCACCCAAATTTGTTTTACACATTTCACTAAATCTAACTGCTGGATTTTAACACAATTCATATCATTGGAAAGATCTTCCCAAGGCGAACCTAACAGTTTCAGTTTTGGGAAAATCCGACGGTCGGATCTTTCGGTATAATAATTTAAATACACGATTCCAAAATGTGAACTACCATGCTCGATTCGTTTGATTTTAATTTCTATATATATATATATATAATTATATATAATTCCTTCATCCACATATTTTGCTAATAACAAATATCCCTATTTGTATATATGTAATATCAAGGTATAACATGACACACAATAATGTTTTATTTTTATTATAATTCACATTCACATACTATACACAACAATGTACATTTTTCTTTCATCTTTCAAATTACACAAAATGTATATTTTGTTTCCTTATTCTTTTTAATTAGAATCAATTCATTAAAATGTAAATTTCATCGTTATAATCTTTACATAAAATCTTTTTACATAAACATGTAAATTTCGTACTGTTGTTCTTTTACATGAAAAATGTAATTTCACTTTAATTCAATTACATGAAAAATGTAACTTTTACTTTTATTCAATTATTCTCTTTTCATTGGAGTCAACTTATATTAAATTGAAGTCCTTAAACATTTAATTCTTTCCAACAAAAATGACACTAAAATTATGCCTCATTTTAATATATGAACATGACACTAAAAACATGTTTCATCTTCAATATATGAACATGATCTTAAAAATATATTTATTTTTAAGATAATAACATAACACTGAAATATGTTTTAAATTTCATATATTAACATAACATTAAAATTACGATTATATTTCATATAATTAACATGACTTTAAAATATGAAGCTATTTCATATGCATTCACATGATTCCAACACATGTTTTTATTTCATATGCATTAACGCTACTCCAAACATGATTTTATTTTCGTATACTTTAACGCTACTCCTAAATATGATTTTATTTTCATACGCAATTAAATGACATTATAACAAATGATTATATTTATTTCTTATGCACTCATGTTACACTCAAAAAAACATAATTTCATTTTCATATGCATTTTCATGATTCCAACTATAATCTAAAAAATGATTATTCTATATGTTATCCTTTTATAATAACATTAATTTCCAAAATATTAATTTTGAAATTTCTCTTTTAATATTCATTATAAAATGGATAAAATAAATCGATAAACTCGTTCGGTTTTTTTTAATACGCGTTGCTATTTTTAAAACGGATTAAATAGCCCAACTCATTTTCTTATCCATTAGTATTTTATAATGGGCTAGACCTCTCACATTAAGTCTACGACTTGTGGATGTTGGATGTGCCGGTCGGTTTCGTGCAAACTTATTCCACAAGTTGGGCTTGGCCTCGTGTCATGGCCCGTTTCGTATTTATGCACTTGGACCTCTCACATTAGGTTCAAGATTAGTGGCTGCTGGATATGCCGATCGGGTCCAGGAAGACTTCCACCACAAATGTAACCTAACCTCGTGTCCAAGCACAATTATAATTTATAATTATAATTAATTTTTCCAAAACATATTATTTGAAATTAACCTTTCCATTAAGGAATCTTAATTTTAAGATATTACTTATTTCTAAATATCTTGATTTCAAGTATCTTAATATAAATTGTAACTTTCCATATTATTATGATTTTTTAATAACAACCTTTTCAAGATGTTCCATTTTGAAACCATATTTTTACTTTAAAATATTGACACCAAAGATGTAATCTTTTTAATTGAATCCTTTTATTGTAACTTTTAGACAATAAAGACATAATCTTTCTAAATCAACGTCTATTAATTTCATTAATTGAATATATAATAAAAACATTCCTTTAATTCAAGATTGATAACGTTTTGGAAACAAATCTTCTTAATTTAACATAATTACAATTAAAAAGGTAATCTTTTAAATTCTAACATTTTCTTTTTATTGTAACCTCATCCTACTATGTTTCTACTATTACATTAAAAATGTATTTTTAATGTAAAACGTATTTCTTAATAAAAATATGATTCTTTCTAAGTTTTCTAATATTACATTAAAGATATGTTATTTTTTAATGTGAGACATATTTCATAATGAAATCTGATTTTTTTTCCTAGGTCCCTAATATTAACATTAAAGATGTGTTTTTAATGCAAATCATATTTCATAATGAAATATGATTCTTTTATCGGTTTTCTAATATTACATTGATAAAAGTGTATTTTAAATCTTATCCTTTTTATTAACAAATAAAATGTTAATAAAAATGTATTTTCAAACTTGATTCTTTTATTTGTACATGGAATGTAACTAAACATGTTAAAACAATTACGGTCTTTTTATTTAAACATAAAATCCAAATAAAAGTGTGTTTCATAATCTTGTCTTTTTATTTATATATGGAGTAAAATAAAATGCAAAATAAAATATATTTTCTAATCTTGTCTTTTTATTTAAACATAGTATGTAAATAAAAATACGTTAAACAAGTTTGTCTATTTATTCACACATGGAAGGTGAATAAACATATAATAATCAATTTCGTATTTTTATTCACATATGGAGTGTGAATAATCAATTTCGTATTTTTATTCACATATGGAATGTGAACAAACATATAATAATCAATTTCGTCTTTTTATTCACACATGGAATGTGAGCAAACATATAATATCAATTTCGTTTTTTTATTCATACATGGAATGTGAACAAACATATAATAATCAATTTCGTCTTTTTATTTACACATGGTGTGTAAACAAAAATATAATTTAAAAAAAAAATGAATAAATAAATCTGACAACGAAATAATTTGTCATGATTTGGCAAATTAATTACAACTCTGTACTCAACATGATATACAATTCTAATGTTAACATAATTTAACGATTCTTGTTTCGCTAAACACGACCATTTTGAAATGATATTTTAACAAATTCAATAACAATAAAATATCATAACAAATTTGATACTGTAAATTGGATAAAAAAAATTAACCTAATCAAATTCACAAAACAAAATAATATTTTAATTAGATTAAAATTCTGGTTTAATCTAAATTACCAAACACGATGTTTTATATCGGATCCATACAGATCTAAGCGATAACATGACAGATCTACACAATACAATGCAATACAATTCAATACAATCCATCAGAACAATCAGCACAGTACATCACAGCACAAATCACACAGATAATTATTTAACGAAATAAAATAACTAAATAAATAAATTAAATTGTGAAAATTAGAGATTCTCGCATCGGTTTATTCTGATTCGCAAATTTGTCAAAATTCCAACTACTCAGAATTGTCTCTTTCCAGTCTAGGAGCGTAAATCTTTGCTGTACAATCACAAAGCTTCTGAAATTGCGTTATTCTTCTTCCTCCTTCAACATTGCGTGGAGCACCATCCTATTCGCATGTCAACGTCAACGAACGGCGGATCTTTGAGCGACAAAATCAAACAATCCATGAAGAAGATATTGATCATGCCAATTGAAAACAAGAGCTTGTTGAGAGCTTTGATTTTTTTTTTTTGGATTTGTGATGTAATTCATAACATGATGAGAGAGGTTTAGGGATTAAATTCACTGCGTGGTGGCCATCTATTTGAATAGAAGGCGGCGGCTATGAAGAATTAGATTAGGGTTTGGATTCTAACTATCTAGGATATTTATAATATCATAATTATTAAATTATTTAATTTACAAAAAAGCCTATTTATCCTTGAATTGCTGACTAAGGCTGAGGTGGTATATTTACTTCTTATTTATGTTTCCTTACATTCCCCCTGATTACATGCTATTATGACCCATTTATTTTATTTTTCTATTATTAAAATTTCAAAAGTAGACGACAATAAAAGAGAGAGAGAGAGGAAAAAAAAGGAAAGAACTAATGCTAGCTTAATGCTATTTGTTTATGAAATGTAATCTACATTTTTAATTTCTAAAAGTTAAACTTGAATTGACAAGGGAAATAATTAACAACTTCAGCTTCATTTTCTTTTCGAGGACGAAAAGATTTTAAGTGGGGGAGACTGTAACAACCCGCAAATTTTGAACCAATTTAAAAAATTTATTTTAGAAAATTTTAATGAATTTTGAAAATATAAAGTGATTTATTTTAAATAACAATGGCTAGAATTCATTTTAATCGAAGTTAAAACGAATAAATTTAATTTATATATAAATGGAGTTAGAAATGGCGCGGTAGTTTGAAAATTTTGATTTTGAACTTTAACTGAATTTACAGGTTTCAAAATAGATCAGAATTGAGTGAAACCAGAAATATTTAAATCTATTTAATCATATCTTTCTAATGAATCTGAAAAATTGAAATTTCATAGCGAAAATCAAAAGTTATGGCCAATTCAATTTTTAGAAAGGTCGGTGTAGAATTTATATATATATTATATAGGGCCCGAAAGGCTACTTTTCACATATGAAGGAATTTCGACTCGAAACCACAACCATTGAGTTCGGAATGACGTTTCTGCATTGAAAAACAGTAAACACTTTATATATTTTGAGATTCGGAAATTATTTGTGTAAAAATGTATTTTTAATATTAAATGTATTGGCCTTAAAAATAGTCATTTTTCAAACGACCTCCGTTTTCGACGAAACCACTTTTGTTGGAACCAGAATTTCAAATTATAGCTAAGTTTCAATATTCAGAATTTTTCGAATTAATATGTGAGCGTGGCGAAAGAAAATGTGTTTTGACTATTTTAGTTAAATTTAAACGCTTTAAAAATAGCCATTTTTCAAACAGTCTCAGAATTCGATGAAAATAATTTTGTTGGATTCGTATCGTCATAAGATAGCTAAAAATATTTTTTTAGAATTTTCTGAGGTCATATGTGGCCCCGGCATATTTATATGTACGGTCAATATTTAATTAATTAATTTTTAATGCAATTTTAAATAAAAATCGTACAGATTTCGGAATTGGTCCACGGGACCTATCCCATTGCGTTTAGAAGGTGTCAAAACCTTAAGAACGACAGTAAGCAGGCCCAAATCGGAGAAAGTCCGAAAATCCACCTTTTAAGCACGATTTTCGAGATTTAATATTAAAATATTCAGGCCGTAACCCTAATTTCAATGGCTAGCCGCCGCCAGGTCTGTTCAAGGGCCAGAATTGTGCGAATTTCAAACCTTAATATCTTCCAATCCACTCGACGAAAATCTACAAATTATATACCGAATCGAAGAGAATTTCAAGACCTTTCAATCCATACGGTTTAAGATCGAGTTTTAGTTCATGGATTTCATGAATTCTCGGCCTGAAGTGGCTGTGTTTTTTTGGTGGTTGGCGAGTCCTAGGGGGCGCGAGTTGGTCAAGGGTGGGGTCCGCGGGGCGCTGGTGTCGTGGCGGTTCGAATGGAGGCGATGGATCGGTGACTAGTGGCTTCGTTGGTGGTGCGCAGAGGGGGTGTCAACGTGGAAGTATGGGTTTCGGCGATGCGTTTAACGTGAGGAAGAAGGTCCGTTTCTTTTTTTTATTATTTATTTAATATTTAATTTATTCGATCTTTAAAAATCAATATCTCTTTCATACGAGGTTCGATTGACGAACCGTAAGTTGCGTTGGACTCGTCTTTCCGAGAGCCTCGAGATGGCGCAGACCAGACCTGATTCCGAGACAGTCGAATTTTCAGCCAAAATTCAATGTGAGAATTCAAATTTTTATTATTTAATTAATTATTAATTTATTTTCTTGCTTTAAAATAATTGTGTGATGATGTTAATTCAGATCTGGATTGTTATGTATTGTATGAATCGTTGATTGTGGCTTGTAATATGTTTGTTGATCATGTTGTACTAGATTCGCATTAAAATTTCATATTTTATTGAATTCTATTTGCATTTAGAAGATTTAATCTAAATTCAGTTTTAAATCATATTTATTTCAGATCGAGTTGTAAAAATTTATTTTATGTTATTAAAACATAATTTTTGTTTTTTTGAAATGAACAATAGAATTGAAACGACAAATAAAAACTCATTTTTATTTGTTGATATTACCATAAGAATTTGAACGACGAATAAAAGCTTATTTTATTTGTTGATATTACAATAGAATTTGATCGACAAATAAAAACTCATTTTTATTTGTTAATATTACTATAAGATTTGAACAACAAATAAATACTTATTTTTATTTGTTGATTTTACAATAAAAATTAAACGACAAATCTTTTTTATTTGTTGACATTACAATGCAAATTGGACGACGAATAAATTCTCATTTTTTATTTGTTTATATTACAACATAGATTGTTTAACAAATAAAATCTTAATTTTATTTGTTTACATAACAACAGAATTTGGTCAACGAATAAAACATATTTTTATTTTGTTTACTATACATTAGAATGTAAACAACGAACAAAACTTTATTTTTATTTATTTGCTTTGCAATAGAAATTGAACGACAAATAAAACATTATTTTTATTTGTTTATATTACAACAGAAATGAGTTAACAAATAAAATCTCATTTTTATTTGTTTACCTTTCAACAGAATTTAGACGACAAATAAAATATTATTTTTATTTGTCTATTTACAATAGAATTTGAACAACAAATAAAATATATTTTATTTGATTACATTAAAAAGAATGGATTAAGAAGATTATATTTTTAACGTGCCCTGTTTACATTAAAAAGAGTGGATTAAAAAGCATATATTTTAATAAGAAATTGTTTCATAATTAAAATTACATTTTTCTATGTAATGAAAGGGTGAATTGTTACTGTATGATTAAAATTACATTTTTCTATGTGATAAAAATGTGAATTTGTACCGTATGATCAAAATTACATTTTTGTATGTAATTAAAACGGGAATTTGTACTGTATGATTAAAATTGCATTTTTCTTTGTAATTAAGACATAGATTTACATCGCATAATAGAAATTACATTTTTCTATGTAATTTATATAGGAATTTACATCGCATAATAGAAATGACATTTTATATGAAATTAAAGCATGAATGTGCATTGTAGGATAAAAATTACATTTTTTACATGTAATTTAGATATTAGAATAAAAATTACATTTTTAATGTAATTAAAATGTGAATTTACACTGTATGATAAAAATTACATTTTTATATGTAATTTAGAGGTGAATTTACATCGTATGATAGAATTTACATTTGTCTATGTAAATAAAATATGAATTTACATGGTAAATTAAAAATAAACATTTTTGTTGATTAAAAACGATTAAACCAGAAATATACATTTTTGGTTATTCAAAAGAGTTAAACAAAATAAACATTTTTTTATCATTAAAAAGAGTTACATCAAAATATACATTTTTGGGCATTGAGTAGAATTACATTTTATTGTAACATTGTTTATAATAAAACGGTCTTTTATTTGTGTTCTTAAACACAAATAAAACATACAAAATATATATATATATATATATATATATATATATATATATATATATATATTTGTTTGCATGCTACAATGCAAACGAAACGTAGAAAATAGAAATGCATTTTTTTATTTGCATTCTATCATGCAAATAAAACAAGAAGATAAAAATTGTTTGCGACTTTAGTTGCAAACAAAAAAGAAAATGAGAATTACATTTTTGGTTTGCAAATTTAGATGCAAACAAATTTATTTAAAGACAAAGGTTACATTTTTGTTGCATGTTTTAAATGCGAACAAAGCATTAAAATCAATGTTACATTTTTATTTATTTATTTACTTCATTTGATGTAAGTAAACATAAAATAAGGAGTTGTTCTTTTATTTACATTTCTTGATGTAAATAAAACTAGAAATTAAATATTACATTTTTATTTGCATTACTCAATGCAAATAAAACATGAGAATAAAAGATACATTTTCATTTGCAATCCTTAATGCAAATAAATTATGAAATGAAAAGTTATAATTTTTATTTACATTCCTCTATGTAAATAGACATCAAATTAAAAAGTTGAATCTTTATTTGCATTCTTTATTGCAAATAAAGAATGAAATGAAAAGTTATATTTTTGTTATTATTTGTATTCCCTATTACAAATGGAATTAAAGATTTTATTCTTCTTCCCACTTATTTATAATGAAAGGAATTGAAATAAAGATTATATTTTTATCGCCATTTTAGATGCGATAAAAGAATAGAAATAAAGATTACATTTTTATTGACATTTTACATGCGATAAAAAGAATAGAAATAAAAGAGGCATTTTTATCGTCGTGTGATATATTGTGTATTACACTGCCATAGACAAGTTACCCGACTTGTGTATGTGATTGGGACGATAATTTTTCACACATCGCCCAAGTGCACAAATTAGCTTATTATTTGTTTGTTGGTTGAAACCCCACACGGGTGTTGGGATGAAATTTATATACACTAATCCCAATATTTAGTTGTATGTTGATCGTTAGATCGACAGGCCACGATGAGCATTATTATTTAATTTTAACGCTTACACAGTGGAATTTACACTTTGGATGCAGATGGATGATTTGATGGTTTTACTATTATTGTCATATATATGATGGGTGTGAAATCCATATAATCCAAATTATATGGTAAATGTTTGAGTCGCATTTCGATTCAGGTGTTCTTTTAAATAAGAATATTTTTACATTAGAAATCCTTTTTATATAAAGTATTTATATATTTTCGAAATATATATTGTTAATCAAGTATTTGTTATAATAAAGAATATTTGTAAAAGATAAAGAATTTGTAGTATAAAGAATACTTCTCATTTAGAGTCTTTATATAAAGAATATTTTTATGATTAATTTAAAGTATGTTTTTAAAATATTACTAGCATTTGCAATTATATTTTGTGAAATAAATTGAGATGTGAAGTGGATTTATCATGGAAGATGTTTTGAACGACATTTGTCCTTTAATCCAATTTACATTGAAAATATTATTTGGATTTTATAAATCTATAGATTTAAAAAGGAATTTTCTAAAAATCAAGTTTTCCAATTTAATATATTAAAATTGGAATTAAGTAGAAATTCAATTGGTAATAATCGAGATGGGCTTCTGTAATAGAAGACCGATATTATATATGGAATTTAAGAGGCTTTGCCGTTATTCCATGTGTATTGTTAGTCCGATACAGAAATTCATATTGATTATGTATTGATTTGATTTCTGCGAAATTCCTTATTTTAGAAATTGATTTGTGGGTTTATCGTGAACTGTGTTTTAAAGAACACTAGTTCTTTAACCCATTTTAAGACAAGATTTATTCCATAAAATAAATGATTTTGTAATAATGATTTTTGATATTAAATCAAAATTAGAGTTTTAATAAATCTTTTACGGAAGATTTAAGATTTTATTTTCAAAGATTATCTTTGATAAAATTAGTGAGAATCTTTTAAATCGAATATCTTATTAAAAGAATATTCTGAGTTGGAATGTGACGAAATGTGTGATTTTTAAATATTTGTTTTTAATCCCAAAATACGCGAGTTATTCAGAAAGACCGGGTTTAACCCATTCTGAATAATCCTCACAACGATCAAGAGTCGAAGATGAAGACGGTGATTGAAGACCGAAGATTTTCACATCGTTGGGATGATGATGACTGGTATCTTGAATTGGGACTGTACATCCCAAGGCAAGGTATTTGGTAATGATCATCCAAATGTATTTGGAGATCAATGGACACGTTGTTTATCTCAGACCCAGAGCGGACTTGTAAATGGATTCCGTGTCTGACATTGTATTCCTTTCTACTGTATTTGTTGAACGCTACTGATTATATATTTCTCTTTGGTGGTGAAGAATTTATTCTTTAATTATCACCCTTCTCTAAGACGTATGAGCTTAGAGGTTATATATATATTGGTAGATGATCAATAATATGGTAGGGTCTGACAATGTGACATGCTAAGATGCAAATGATCAAGGCTTTGTTGAAAAGCAGGCCTTGTGGTTGATGATCAAAGCACAGTCTCCTTAGGCATAGCTTTGTGTATTTCGTGACTTCGCGAGCCTCACACCCCGGTATGAGTCAAAAACGGGATAAGGACTGCAGGGAGTGCACACGTTTCTTTCTAGCTAGTGGTGTTTGGGCTTTAACAAGACCCGGCATTTTACTTATGTGGATTTTGGATTGAGGTACCTCGGGTTTTTATAGGCCGGAAGTGGTCATACTATAGGTTCAAAGGAACCTGGAAACGTGTGTTCAGGAATTGCCAATCGACTACCGTTAGGTGGGGACCGGCCCTGAAGATCCAAGGGTTCACTGCGGGGGATCCTGAGGCATTTGCTAGAGTGTCTCGAATCGGAAGAGGACGATCCCTAGCCTCGATTTCATGATAGAAAACCAATTTCCAATACGACACCACGGTTTTGATTATAAACTTATATATGGCAACATAGTAGGATGGGGTACTATGCCGTCTAAGATTAATACATTTATATTGAAATGTTTTATATATATATATATACACACACTAATAATAATATCGTTTTTACGTATCAAGCATCTTTTGACCATTATAAAGTAAAACCCTATCCTCTGGTGTGCGTTGCATTGTGTGATGGGACCTGGGTCTTATAATGGTTTCATTTTTCTAAAAAGCATTACGTTATTTGACGATTTACTTTAATTATTCACTGGAAATCCAATGGAGTAAACCCGTTCCGCGTTAGCGGCGTGGTCCTGTGATTAGCCTACTATTTAGATAAGTTAAGTATAGAATTCTCACACCAGTCTCATGACTGACCTGTAGTTTTTATTCACTTTGCAAACTCGGGTGCCCTCTTTCCACACGGGCAGCCGAGTAGCTTTTTGCAGATATAGTTAAGCAGGATCCTGGATTGAAGTCTGAAGTTGGGTCCAGAATATTGATGGCCTTCCGCTGAGATTAGTTCCGCTGCAATATATTTAATTTATTGTAAATGTATCTTCCGTTGTATTGTTTATTGATGTACTCTAATATATTCTGTACTCTGATGTAACATTTATTATTGATGTTATAAAAGTCTGTGTTGTTGTTCTGATGTGTTGTATGCCCAAAGTTAACGTACGCAGGTTTTGAACGATTTTGATCGATCTAGCGATCGATTGGGGTCGGGCAAAATCCGGTCGTTACAACAGCCAAAGATATGTACATATACATACATACATACATACATATATATATATATATTAATATATACATATAGTTTAGATTTATTTTATTAATAACCTACACATTATTTTCAATCAATAAATCACTAAATGTCATTAAAGTTCCTAAGACATTTTCTTTTAAATGACTCAAATTTAAGAAAAAGAGGAAAGGAGAAAACTAAATTAATAAATTGGAAGAGACGAAGGTTTTTACCACCGCATGTATATTATTGTATGAAACGTTGTCCGTTTAGAAAAATAATGCATATGTTGAAAATATAATAGTTTAAAATTTACAGTGCATGCATGCATTAAAAAAAGTAGGCAATGCATGGCCTCCTTGTTTTATACATAATAAAGGGCCTATAGACTAAATAACCCTTTTGACTTCAATACTAAAATAAATACACTAATACATTAAGAATACATGGAATGGTTGGACAATAAATATATTTTATGTTTTGCTTGTTTTCTTTTATACTTTTTTTATTATTATAAATGTTAACATTAATTTTATTAACCGCGATAGTTAAAACATACATTATATACCTTTAACACCTGGTGTCTTACAATTCATCCTATATAAAATTAATTTGGAATCATTCATTAATAACAATTTAAAATTTATATATGTAAATATCATTTTAAATTCTGTAACACCCCACCTCCGCCAATGCCACTCTTGCAAGGACACTAGCTTTGGAAGGGCGTTAAACGAGGTAAACATGCATGCAGATATCACAAGACAGAACATATAAGTAAAAACAGAGTAAATAAAGCAGCGGATAAAACTAGCATTTCAAAACCATAGTCAAGTTACATCAAAGTACTTGGTCATTATTTTCCCATAAAACAAAGTCTAGAACATAAACTGAAAAACTGAAAAAGAAACATAAAGTAACTATCCCCCAAAGTAGCATAAGGCCATAGCATGCTCAAACCATACGTGAGCTATCCAGAAAAGCAGCTAAAGATCCAGCTAGGCAACAGTGTTCCCACTTGCAAACCTGGGGGGGGGGGAACGGAAGAAAAGAGGCGAAAGAAAACGGGTCAGTCAAAAAGACTGGTAAGTCCTATCTACTATTAGTATAAGAACTGATAAAGCTAACTGAACATGTAAAACAAAGACGAGATGTAGGGTGATAACTGGCATGGTGAAAAGTTAACAAGATAGATCAAGTGTGGCATCACATATACAAGGTTAAGTTGCACCAGGAGTGTACTAGTATTCCAATCCATGTCAAGTATATTCAAGAAATGATCCCTTGGCCCAAAGCTAGCCCACATCATGAAATGACCTAAATCAAGGTCCAACTATTCGGTCTAGTCGATCGGCTCCCTATAAGCCTAACTCGTCAAGTGTCGGTGTCATACGGCCCAATCACGAAGTGTAGTCAAACTGTGCTAGGTCCACCCTAGGGTGTATTAAGCCCTAGGGTGCCAACCACGGACACAGATCAAGCACGCACAGTCTAAACCTACGGGTGCCCGTGTCTGCTTTTTCAACTCCGGACCATGTGCACGACCATAGTCCGCCTGAACCTACACCGGCGCACCTACTCAGCCGTCGTTTTGGTCGCTTACATGTCAGCCCAGTAATCGTGCCCCACCCCACCCTAGTCCCTAGGGTATCCTGATACAATCAAGAGGGTTACTGGTGAAAAGGACCACGTAACTAGGGTTTCTAGCGGGTTAAATGTGGTTAACCCTACCCAATCAAGTATCAAGTTGGTTAAGTGTACCCAAGGTTCATGACTTAACCGCGTCAACCCATCATGTTTAATTGGTTAAGTATTCAAGTGGTCCATGACTTAACCCTATCATGTGGCATTAATTATTTTAATGCACCCAACCTCTCACATTAGACTTTGTTGTGGTTATTAGTTAAGCCGGGTGGGTCCGGGTAGCTTTACACCACAAGTTGGTCTAACCTCGGGTTTCTAGTGCAACATGACCAACTACTCACATTGGGTCCTATTGCTTGTAGCCACTAGTTAAGCCGGTCGGTTCCGGGTAGATTTATGCTACAAACTCAACCCAACCTCGAGTTGGCCACATTCATATTTTCTAAGTGTCATGTCCACCATTATGTTTACAAACATAATCACAAGTCAATGTTCATGTCATATTTTAAAACCATGTTTTCATGTCATTAATATTACCCAAACCCAACGCATTCCCATCGCATGTACGTTTCGCATAACATAACATAGATCAAAGAGGGAACTTGGCAAAAGCATGACAAAAAGGGGGATAAGGTAATAAGGTTGGCCACAAGTTAAACATGGTGGCATATGAGGCATAAATAGGTTCATAAGCTTGCCTATTACATCATAGGCCTCAAAACATGCATAATATCAACTTAAGCAAATAGGTGAAACATGATTATGAATGACATAGGATGATGGCTAGAAGTTCGCATATAACATTATATGCAAGTTATCATAAAGGTTATAAGAGTTCTCATGTTATATAATGCAACGTTTCAACATAAAGCTTATAGCTTTTAGCCCACAAGGTCAAGGTGATAGGTTTGCAAACATGCATAGAATATATTTATGCATAACATGATAAGATCATAGGTTTACAAACATGCATAGAATATATTCATGCATAACATGATAAGATCAAAGCATATATCATACTTAGGCCCAAACTCAACTTGCAACATGTCACATTTAACTTCATAGTTAGAATCTAAGAGTAGTATAGGGCTTACAATGAGCGGTTATGCAATCTAGATCAATATATATAAAGATTGAGATGAAGCCACAAGCAAAATCCGCAAAGAAAATAATAAGCTCCACTTAAACGCCTTGAAACAAGAAATAATAACCCCAAAGACAAAGAAAGGAGGCTCTTTTACTTAAGAAAGATGGCTCCTTTATGACATAGATTGATTTGAGGCACTCATGTTCTCATGAAGAAGGTGGAGGCCATGATTGAGAAGCATTTTGGCATAGTTTAGTTGTAGGAATGATTAATGAGGGTTTAGGCTAGGTCTAGGGGTCTTTTTATAGGTGATTAGATTAGTTTAGACCATAGGATTAACCCTAAAACACATCAGGTCCGTCAAATCCCGTCAGAAACTTCTAGAGCAAGACTCACATGTCACAAATGGTGCACCAGAAAAACTGGTCCGACCGGGGGGGTCGACCCCTGGGTCGACATGGTGTCGACCCCTGTGTCGACCCTGCCTGGGGCGGGAGAATTCCCGCCTATTCTGTTTTGGCTGAAATTCAAACCTGAATTCGAATTTGAACTGTTTTCGGGCTTGGAATTTTCTGAAAACTACATTGGGCCATAACTTGGTCATACGGACTCCGTTTTTCGAAAACTCGGACTCTATTTCTGGTATTTTTCCGAGACGAACGCAATGGCACAGCCCGTTTCCGTTGATTCAGATTTTACAATTTAATTCTGCCTTGATTTACATTATAACATGTTATTAAAAATATGGGTTGTTACAAATTCAATAATAAAAAAATGGAATTTTTAAATTCTGACGTATTTTCTAACAAAATTATTTAAAATTAAATTATTCATTCTTACTTCGATTTAAATCAATTTTTAATCATTATTATTTTAAATAAATTATTTTAAATATCAAAACCCATTAAAATTAGTTAAAATAAATTTAAAATTTACCCCAAAATTCATCGTTGTTACAGTCTCCCCCACTTAAAACTTTTCGTCCTTGAAAAAGAACGAAGCTAAAAGTTGTTTAAGTATCCTATCTTAAATAGTTTTATTTGTTGATTAACTTTTAAAATATATATAACTTTTATATATTCAAAATCATAATTCCTAATAGCGGATTATATATACAATCAAAATACGTTAATTATGAACTGGGCACTCTCAACTCATTCTAGGGCATTACTTACCCCATCTCTAATGAGTTTTCTCATTCTAGGATACTGCTGATCCTATCTCTAATGAGTATTCTTATTGGATATTACTAATCCAATCTCTGATGAGTCTTTTGTTCAGTTCTACCGAGTTGTACCCCAAAGATTTTGAGCTAACCAGGGCTCTGATACCAACTGTAATGCCCCGGGTTTCGCCCGACCCGATCGATCGTTAGATCGAACAAGACCGTTCAAAACCCGAATACGTTAACTCTGAAAATACAACACAATAGAACAACAACAACTGACTTTTATAAAACATCATAATAATATTACATCAGAGCCCAGAACATATCAGAGTACATTGAATAAAATTACAGCGAAAGATAAATTTCAATAAATTAAATACAATAAACAGCGGAAGACTTCTATGCTCTGGACACAGCTTTAGGCTTCAATCCAGAATCCTGCTCGAGATAAGGACCTGTAGACAAACTACTCGACTGCCCATGTGGAAAAGAGGGCACCCGAGTTTGCAAAGGTGGAAACAAACAAAGGGTTAGTCATGGGACTGGTGTGAGAATTCTTAACTAAAATAACTAATAGCAATAAGGAAAATCCAAGGACCACGCCGCTAACGCAGAACGGGTTTTATTCCAATGGATTGTCGGTGCATAAATTAAAGTAAATCATTAAACAACGCAATGCCTTTTACAAAATTGAAACCATTATAAGACTCAAGTCCCATCACATATTGCAACACAAACCGGAGGATAGAGTTTTACCTTATAATGGTCAAAAGATGCTTGATACGATAAAACAAATTTGATATTATTATTAGTGTATATATGTTTCAAAAACATATCAATTATAATGTATCAATCATAGACGGCATAGTACCCCATCCTACAATGTCTCCATACTAGTTCTACAATCAAAACTGCATGGTGTCGTATTGGATATTGGGTTTCCATCATGAGTCAAGGCTAGGGAGGAGCTCGTTACCGATCCGAGACACTCTAGCTAATGTCTCAGGATCCCCTGCAGTGAACCCTTGGAAAGCTGCAGGGGTGGTCCGCACATACGATTTTGCGGATTTGTTATTCCTGAACACACGTTTTCCGGTCCAGTAGGACCTAATATCTGAGGCGCCTCATTCCATCATCCACATAAGTAAAATGTCGGGTCGTGTAAAACCCAAATACCACTTCTAGCTAGAAAGAAACGTGCTGCTCTCCCTACGTTCCCATCTCCCG
Organism: Allium sativum; assembly: GCA_030737875.1. NCBI lineage: Eukaryota > Viridiplantae > Streptophyta > Magnoliopsida > Asparagales > Amaryllidaceae > Allium > Allium sativum. Next base: position 920,371,461 of record CM060926.1, on the reverse strand, counting down.
TTTTAGACTCCAATCGGGTTATGAGCCTCGTGAAGCTACGTAATACACAAAGCTATGCTTATTCAAGTTGTGTTTTGATCATCAACCACAAGGCCTGCTTTTCAACAAAAGCCTTGATCATTTGCATCTTAGCATGCCACATTGTCAATCCATACCATACCATTGATTCCTACCAATATATAACCTCTAAGCTCGTACGTCTTAGAGAAGGGTGTTAAACACCAAACAGATATATATTTAGCAGAGAACAACGAATACCGTATAAAGGAATACAATGTCAGACATACAATCCATTTTCAAGTCCATTCTGGGTCTGAACGAAACCGGAGGCACCTTATACCTCGCATATCCGAACAATCAACAAGTAGTCTGGACGGTCACCATTGTAGCCCCTTTGAGGTAGCTACTCCAATCATGGGCGTCAATGGTAACTCATCCATCCGACGTGAAGATCGTCGATCTTCAATCACCATCTTCAATTCTTCGACTTAGATCGACGAATGATCATTTGAAATGAGATTGAACTCCGACTTTTCAAATGATTCTTGCGTATATAAAATTTAAAATCATTTCTTAGTATTAATATTAATTTATAACGATTAATCTCTATTTTTATTTATGTAAAATAATTGAATTTTATTAAACAACACTTCATATTAATAGGCGACCTTAGCGCTATTCTCACCCAAATTTGTTTTACACATTTCTCTAAATCTAACCGTTGGATTTTAACCAAATTCATATCGTTGGAAAGATCATCCCAAGGCGAACCTAATGGTTTCAGTTTTGGGAAAATCCGACGGTCGTATATTTCGGTATAATAATTTAAAGACATAATTCCAAAATGTGAACTACCACGCTCGATTCGTTTGATTTTAATTTCTATATATATAATTATATATAATTCCTTCATCCATATATTTTTGCTAACAACAAATATCCCTATTTGTATATATATAATATCAAGCTATAACATGACACACAATAATGTTTTATTTTTATTATAATTCACATTCACATACTATACACAACAATGTAAATTTTTCTTTCATCTTTCAAATTACACAAAATGTATATTTTGTTTCCAAATTTTTTTAATGAAAATCCATTCATTAAAATGTAAATTTCATCTTTATAATCTTTACTGAAAATCTTTTTACATAAATATGTAAATTTCATACTGTTGTTCCTTTACATGAAAAATGTAATTTCACTTTAATTCAATTACATGAAAAATATAACTTTTACTTTTATTCAATTACTATCTTTTCATTGGAGTCAACTTATATTAAATTGAAGTCCTTAAACGTTTATTTCTTTCCAATGAAAATTACACTAAAATTATGCCTCATTTTAATATATGAACATGACACTAAAAACATGTTTCATCTTCAATATATGAACATGATCTGAAAAATATATTTATTTTTAAGATAATAACATAACACTGAAATATGTTTTAAATTTCATATGTTAACATAACATTAAAAATACGATTATATTTCATATAATTAACATGACTTTAAAATATGAAGCTATTTCATGTGCATTCACAAGATTCCAACACATGTTTTTATTTCATATGCATTAACGCTACTCCAAACATGATTTTATTTTCATATACTTCAACGCTACTCCTAAATATGATTTTATTTTCATACGCAATTAAATGACATTAAAATAAATGATTATATTTATTCCTTATGCACTCATGTTACACTAAAAAACATGATTTCATTTTCATATGCATTTTCATGATTCCAACTATAATCAAAAAATTGATTATTCTATATGTTATCCTTTTATAATAATATTAATTTCCAAAATATTAATTTTGAAATTTTCTTTTAATATTCATTATAAAATGATAAAATAAATCAATAAACTCGTTCGGTTTTTTTCTAATATGCATTGCTATTTTTAAAACAGATTAAATAGCCCAACTCATTTTCTTATCCATTAGTATTTTATAATGGGCTAAACCTCTCACATTAAGCCTACGACTTGTGGATGCTGGATGTGCTGGTCGGTTCCGGGCAGACTTATTCCACAAGTTGGGCTTAACCTCGTGTCATAGCCCGTTTCGTATTAGTGCACTTGGACCTCTCACATTAGGTTCAACATTAGTGGCTGTTGGATATGCCAGTCGGGTCTGGGCAGACTTCCACCACATATGTAACCTAACCTCGTGTCCAAGCACAATTATAATTTATAATTATAATTAATTTTTCCAAAACATATTATTTGAAATTATCCTTTCCATTAAGGAATCTTAATTTTAAGATATTCTTTATTTCTAAATATTTTGATTTCAAGTATCTTAATATAAATTGTAACTTTCCATATTATTATGATTTTATAATAACTACCATTTCAAGATGTTCCATTTTGAAACCATATTTTTACTTTAACATATTGACACCAAAGATGTAATCTTTTTAATTGAATCCTTTTATTGTAACTTTTAGACAATAAAGACGTAATCTTTCTAAATCAACGTCTATTAATTCCATTAATTGAATATAAAATAAAAACATTCCTTTAATTCAAGATTGATAACGTTTTGGAAACAAATCTTCTTAATTTAGCATATTGACAATTAAAAAGGTAATCTTTTTAAATTCTAACTTTTTCTTTTTATTGTAACCTCATCCTACCATGTTTCTACTATTACATTAAAAATGTATTTTTAATGTAAAACGTATTTCTTAATAAAAATATGATTCTTTCTAAGTTTTCTAATATTACATTAAAGATATGTTTTTTTAATGTGAAACATATTTCATAATGTAATATGATTTTTTTTCCTAAGTCCCTAATATTAACATTAAAGATGTGTTTTTAATGCAAATCATATTTCATAATGAAATATGATTCTTTTCTCAGTTTTCTAATATTACATTGATAAAAGTGAATTTTAAATCTTATCCTTTTTATTAACAAATAAAATGTTAATAAAAATATATTTTCAAACTTGTTTCTTTTATTTGTACATGGAATGTAACTAAACATGTTAAAACAATTACGGTCTTTTTATTTAAACATAAAATCCAAATAAAAGTGTGTTTCATAATCATGTCTTTTTATTTATATATGGAGTATAAATAAAATGCAAAATAAAATATATTTTCTAATCCTGTTGTTTTATTTACACATAGTATGTAAATGAAAATATATTAAACAAGTTTGTCTATTTATTCACACATGGAATGTGAATAAACATATAATAATCAATGTCGTATTTTTATTCACTTATGGAATGTGAATAATCAATTTCGTATTTTTATTCTTATATGGAATGTGAACAAATATATAATAATCAATTTCGTCTTTTTATTCACACATGGAATGTGAACTAACATATAATAATCAATTTCGTATTTTTATTCACATATGGAATGTGAACAAACATATAATAATCAATTTCGTCTTTTTATTCACACATGGAATGTGAACAAACATACAATAATCAATTTCGTCTTTTTATTCTGGTTGTCGCTTTCCTATGAATTAGAAAAGCGCGAATTTTAAATTAAATTACTGCAAGCGCACAGGTGTGTAGCATACAGGTCGAAAACAGGGAGGCAAATTAAATCAAATTATTTAAATAATCTCTTGGGCGAGTTAGACAAATCTTTGAGGTTGGTTTTAAAAGGAAACGAAATTGAAACTGCGATCGGATTCAGAACAAATCTAATTGAACCGACGATCAAATCACAATTTTCAATTGGAAATTAAAATGCAAAACAGAAATAAAATGAAGAAATTAAAATTGCAGGAAAAGAAGAACAACAAAAAGTAAAGTTAGGATTGTCGTTGAAACTAATCAAACGACTAATCACTAATAAAAAAAATGTAAAATACAATTGGTGTTCTACCAAAACTAATTGTGAAGACAACACCAATTGCTAAGAAAAAGAAAAATGTAGAAAAATAAAAGAGAACTAGAAACTTTATTAATAGAGAAGAAGAGAAAATAGGATGGTGGCTACAATGATATTACAAGGGTATTTATAGGAGACAACCAAACCCTAACCCTAACCCTAATACAATGATAGATGGGCCTTAGGGAATTCACAAAAGAGTTTACAATGAGAATTACAAATGGGCCTTAGTGAAATCTAGTAAATTTGGGTCTTTTGTCATTTGGAACAAGTTCTAGGCCATTTCTCCTTTTCTCTTGTAAGCCTCCTTTAATTTGAGATGTGCAAGGCCTTTTTATCAATCATTTTCTTGTCCAACAACAACTAGATGTGAGATCTTCATCTACAATTCTTCAAAATGTAAATATATAGCAATCTGATCTCCATTTCTCTACTTTTCTGGTTGCATGCGGGCTGGGTTGGAATATCTGTAAAAGTAACAAAACAATACCCAAGTAATATTTATTTATATACAAAAGATAAGCTATAAGAGCATAAAATAAACACATTTCTATGTTAATCAAATACCCCCACACTTATCTTTTACTCGTCCTCGAGTAAAAAGAAAATAAAAATGAAAAACTAACTAGATAGGTCACACTTCCGTAGGAAACACGATTGCATTGAGCCTATGCAACAAGCCGTTAAACCTCTAGGTGTCCCTAGTAGGACGAGTGGTGTCTCGTGAGGGTTTTCAGCGGATACTACCCACAAAATCCAAATGCAGTATGTGATGATTTTAATGCAACTATATGAATGCAATAGACATATGCGAATGAAAACAAAAATAATGAAAACACGACTTATTTCAAGAAAATGGTACCAAAAATTATGTTGACAATTTCTAGTTAGAGTCACAAATTTTCAACACAACTCAAGTTTTCAAATGTTAAATTCCAGTTTGGCCAGTTGGTTCAGTTGATAACATAGTGCATCCATGAAATAAATTATCAGTTTGCTTGGCACAGTTTGTAAAGTGGTATTCTAATTTCCTTGTGTATGGCTAGTCAAATCAATAAGTCAAGAAATGTTTGGGCATCATCGCTTATTCTCTATCTCTATAAAAGTTAAAATTTACGATTAATTACATACACCTAACTTAAAAGACCAAGGTATACCACCCATACACTGCCTTGCGGACTGACGGAGAGTTGGGACAGAGCTTGGCGGATTGTGCAGACCGACGCTGACTTTGTCAACAACATGTCGGTAATCCTTAGGTGTCCAACTCATAAAATGAGACCAAGATATTCCAACGCTGACTTTGTCAACAACATGTCGGATAGAGCTTGGCGGGTTTGCACACCAACGCTAGATATACAAGCAATGTTGGATACCCTTGGATTACTATTATTATTATTGAAAATATAAGCACAAAAGAGAGTTTCGCGAATTCAACTTAACATGACTTAGTTTTAAAGATTTGAAAAGCCAATATAAGTATTTTAAGTCCTCCACTTATTTAAACAAAGACTACAATATAGAATAGATTTCATGGCCATCACCAAAGAATCTCCGTATGTACCGGTCACACTATTATCCTTCAAAATTAAACTTTTCATCATATTTCTTATTTGATCTTAGTTGAGAGAAAAAAATACTATCAACTGATTAACAATCATTAACTTATTTTGTTGTATCAATCTAAAATGAGTCGTATTTACCAAAAAAAAAATGGCATATTACTATGACTTAATGCATGATGATCTTATGCATGAAAGTGAAAAAAAAATGAGAATGCAATGCAGACTCCCCCACACTAGAGTTAAACAGTGTCCACACTGTAAACACGTTTCCTAAATTTGAAAGATCGTACCCAAAGGTGAATGGCTTGCAAAATTATTTGTAAAATGAAATGAAGTTTAGCCACTATATACGAATGCCAATTATATACAAAATGAAACCTATAACGATGATGAGTGTTATGTGAAAAATGAGATTTTCTTTTTCCCCCACACTTGCCTCTATTGAAAATGATGCACAATGATTTCTTATTTGATTTATGAGTTGCAAAAGGCATGTTAATGAATTGTGAAATGAAAATCTTTCTTATAAAAATTGTGCCATGCCAATGATTTATACATTCAAATGAAATTATCCCGTAAAATTTTCAAATGTTTTTCTTCTTGGTCCTCGGTAAGATCAGAGGCCAAGATTAAGGGAATTTTTTTTGTAGAGTCCAAGTAAACATACTCCAGGTCTTGTGGCAGGGGTTTAAGGTCTAACTTAGGAAGTTCTTGTATGCTAATATTTGTCAACGTTCCATGGTTAGATTCAAACAACGAGAATTTTGAGTCAAGTAGCTCATTTAATTCAGAAATGTATTCAAGCTCATCGAAATTGGATTTGAAATGGTCAAGACACATTTTCAAGGCTTCAGAAGTGTCATTAGAGGTTTCATCAATTGTTGTTTGAATCATGTCAATTTCATTAATCTCAAAATTCCTAGGAGAATTATGGTGGCTAAAACTCTTTTCACTCATCGTTTTTTAATATAGAAAATCCAAAACTTATCTTCGGCACAAGTGGTTGCTATTACAAAACAGATAACGTACTCAAGTATATCCTATTTGTTGATAATCTTGATTTGATGGGGGAAGAGGGTCTTATGGTCGTTCACGTAAAGTATAAATACTAAGGGATACGACCAATGTTTTACGGGTAGTATGCAACCACTTTTGCTATAAGTTCAATAAATTGAACTAATATATATCGGCGATCAAACCCTTAAGAGAATCAATTTCATAAAATATACTCTTGTAGTTAATTATTTCGCAAATCAAATCAAGTTTAATAATTGAAAACAATGAGTATGATGACAGCAGTTATGGAAATTCCAGCCAATCACAACAATAAGACAATAATAAATGCAAAAATTAAAAAAATGTACAAACAAGCCGCCGCCCCTACAAAAGATTTTTACAAGCAAGTTCTATATTTTTTTCATTGCAGCTATAGAACCTATAAAGTTTAGAAATTTCTCACCTAGATCGGCAGTCCTCCAGTGAAATTGGGTAGTGCTAGCGCGTTCACACCCCACTTGGTGTGCAACCGCTCCAACAATTCAAATCATGTTTGCCTTGCTCGAAATCTTTCTTCCGATCCTTTGATTTGTCCTCCTTTTTTTCTTTTTTTTTAAGAAAGCAAATAAACAAGAAAAGAAAATCAAATTTAAATCCGAAAATAAATAAAAAATTCAAAAGGAAAAGACTAACTAAACCGACGACACAACAAAATTAAATTTAAGCTAAATGATGCTCGACAAAAAGAAACAAACCAAGAGACATAAAAACTAATCTAACCAAAATTAAAATCAAAAGCTAACTGTGAACAATCTAACACGTCTCCAATTCCTGACTTGCCAATACAAAACACAGAGAGAAATTCAATGCGGTCCCTCTTGGCTAAACTTGCTCAAAACTCCACAATTAAAGTCGGGAAACAAAAATCTTACACTTGTAATTCAAAAGGAAACATATCAAAAGGCAGACAATCCTTTCTCTTTTAATGTCCTCACGCCAATTCTTTTTATTTTAACTTCTCAAAACACGCTGAACCCCAAACAAAAATTCACGTGGGGAGAAGAGTGGATGGTTTCAATATGACGTTGGGTGAATATGGGTGATGGAGTTGTTTGCTGTAGTTGAGAATGAATGGGGGGGGGTGCAGGGTTTAGGTGGTGTAGAAATTGCGGTGGCTGAGATGTTGTGATAAATGGACAGGGGGTACGGTTGTGAAATGAACGGTATGGAAAAGGACGTGGTATAGGCTGAAGAATTGGTGCGTTAGTTTATGGTAGGAAGATTATGATGTTGAATTGTGGTAGGGAGTGGGAGCGAGCACAGTTTGCCGAAGAAGTTGGAGATAAACGGCAAAGAAATATGAAGAGAAAAGGAAAGAAAATTTGGAAAGAAATATTCTCACTTTTTTTTCTTGTTATCTAGAAATTGTAAAAGAAGAGAGTATGAGAGATATTAGGAGGAAAATTTGTAAAGTGAGAGAAATGAAAGGGAAAAATGCAGGATAGAAGAAATATGAAACTGAAAAATATAAAGAAAGTAGAGATATTAAGAAAGAAAGGAATGGTGGATCGTTTGCTGTATTATGGTGGTGTGCAGAGAACTTTAAGGCAAAAGAAACACCAGAAAGGAAATAAAACAAAAGAAAAGGAAAACAATAATAATTTTTTTTAAACAAAAAAGTGTAAAAGAAGGAAGAGAATGTAGAAGATTGGGAAGAAAGTGGAAATATGGAAAGAAATAAAGAAAAATTGAAAGGTTTTTTTTTGAAAGAGAGAGAAAAGTTGTAAAATTGAAATAAGTAAATGAAAGAAAAAAGGAAATAAGATCAAGAAGGGAAACAAGGTTGGTTTCCGATAAGAAAATGATAAATAGAAGGTGCACAAAGCAAGAAAGGGAAAGGGAAACAAATAAAAATTTGCAAAATTTGCACAAGGCAAGAATGAGTGGAGGGTTGTTCAATTGAACTTTGTATGGCAGATGTATTTTGAAGGATTGGTGATGGAGAAATATGAAGAATAAAGAAGAAATATGGAAAGAGAGATTAGAGGAAGTGAGAGAGAGTTGTAATAGGAAAGCAATAAAAAAAATTGCAAGTTTTTTTTAATTTGTGAAAAGGAAAGAGTGTGTTGAAAGGGAAGAAATAAATAAATAAATAAATAAATAAAAAGAAAAAAGGGAAAGAAGTTATTGAAAATGAGAAAGAAGGTTGCAAGGAAATAAAAAAAAGGCAAGTTTTTCTTTCTTTCTTGGTTAGTGGATGATTGTACCAATGAAATTTATATATCAAATCATAAACAAGATTTTATATATATATATATACAACAAAACAAAAGAAAATAAAATAAAATAAAAACTAACACGAATCGGAAATTAAATAAATAATAAAATTTAATCGTTACCTCCCCGGCAACAGCGCCAAAAACTTGTTTGTCGCTTTCCTATGAATTAGAAAAGGGCGAATTTTAAATTAAATTACTGCAAGCGCACAGGTGTGTAGCATACAGGTCGAACATAGGGAGGCAAATTAAATCAAATTATTTAAATAATCTCTTGGGCGAGTTAGACAAATCTTTGAGGTTGGTTTTGAAAGCAAATGAAATTGAAACTGCGATCCGATTCAGAACAAATCTAATTGAACCGACGATCAAATCACAATTATCAATTGGAAATTAAAATGCCAAACAGAAATAAAATGCAGAAATTAAAATTGCAGGAAAAGAAGAACAACAAAAAGTAAAGTTAGGATTGTCATTGAAACTAATCAAACGACTAATCGCTAGTAAAAAAAATGTAAAATACGATTGGTGTTCTACCAAAACTAATTGTGAAGACAACACCAATTGCTAAGAAAAAAACATGTAGAAAAATAAAAGAGAACTAGAAACTTTACTAATAGAAAAGAAGAGAAAATAGGATGGTGGCTACAATGATATTACAAGGGTATTTATAGGAGACAACAAAACCCTAACCCTAACCCTAATACAATGATAGATGGGCCTTAGGGAATTCACAAAAGATTTTACAATGAGAATTACAAATGGGCCTTAATGAAATCTAGCAAATTTGGGCCTTTTGTCATTTGGAACAAGTTCTAGGCCTTTTCTCCTTTTTCTTGCAAGCCTCCTTTAATTTGAGATGTGCATGGCCTTTTTATCAATCATTTTCTTGTCCAACAGCAACTAGATGTGAGATCTTCATCTACAATTCTTCAAAATGTAAATATATAGCAATCTGATCTCAATTTATCTACTTTTCTGGTTGCATGCGGGCTGGGTTGGAATATCTGTAAAAGTAACAAAATAATACCCAAGTAATATTTATTTATATACAAAAGATAAGCTATAAGAGCATAAAATAAACACATTTCTATGTTAATCATATTCACACATGGAATGTGAACAAACATATAATAATCAATTTCGTCTTTTTATCTACGCATGGTGTGTAAACAAAAATATTTTTTTAAAAAAAAATGAATAAATAAATATGACAACGAAATAAATTGTCTTGATTTGGCAAATTGATTACAACTCTGTACTCAACATGATATACAATTCTAATGTTAACATAATTTAACGATTCTTGATTCGCTAAACATGACCATTTCAAATAAATGATATTTTAACAAATTCAATAACAATAAAATATCATAACAAATTTGATATTGTAAATTGGATAAAAAAATTTAACCTAATCATATTCACAAAAAAAAACAATATTTTAATTAGATTAAAATTATGGTTTAATCTAAATTACCAAACGCGATGTTTTATATCGGATCCATACATATCTAAGCGATAAAATGACAGATCTACACAATACAACGCAATACAATTCAATACAATCCATCAGAACAATCAGCACAATACATCACACCACAGATCACACAGATAACTACTTAATGAAATAAAATAATTAATTAAATAAATTAAATTGTGAAAATCAGAGATTCTCACATCGGTTTATTATGATTCGCAAATTTGTCAAAATTTCAACTGCTTGGAGTTGTCTCTTTCCAGTCTAGGAGCGTAGAACTTTACCGTACAATCACAACGCTTACGAAATTGCATTATTCTTCTTCCTCCTTCAACATTGCGTGGAGCACCATCCTATTCGCATGTCAACGTCAACGAATGGTGGATCTTTAAGCGACAAAATCAAATAATCAATTAAGAGGATATTGATCATGCCCATTGAAAATAAGAGCCTGTTGAGAGCTTTGATTTTTTTTTTTTTTTGGATTTGTGATGTAATTCATAACATGATGAGAGAGATTTGGGGATTAAATTCACTGCGTGGTGGCCATCCATTTGAATAGAAGGCAGCGGCTATGAAGAATTAGATTAGGGTTTGGATTTCTAACTATCTAGGATATTTATAATATCATAATTATTAAATTATTTAATTTAGGGCTGTATATCGGACAGGACAGTCCGTTGTCCGGCTCGGTCCGAAGCTGTAAGGTGTCCGGTCCGTGTCCATCCGATTCTCTTATAGGATAGAGCTTGGACACACTAGTGTTCGGTCCGATCTAATTTGTTCAATGTTTTTCTATTATCCAAGGCTATATCGGACAGGAAAGTCCGTTGTCCGGCTCGGTCCGAGGCTATATGATGTCCGGTCCGTGTCTGTCCGAATTCTTATAGGACAGAGCTTGGACACACCTCCGTCCGTTCCGGTCCGACCCGTTTACACCCCTAATTTAATTTACAAACAAGCCCATTTATCCATGAATTGCTGACTAAGGCTGAGGTGGTATATTTACTTCTCATTTATGTTTCCTTACATCCCCCAGATTACATGCTATTATGAGCCATTTATTTTACTTTTCTATTATTCAAATTTCAAATGTAGATGGCAATAAAAGAGAGAGAGAGAGAGGAAAAAAAAGGAAAGAACAAATGCTAGCTTAATGTTATTTGTTTATGAACATGCAATCTACATTTTTAATTTCTAAAAGTTAAACTTGAATTGACAGGGGAAATAATTAAGAAGACAGCCAAAGATATGTATATATATGTAACGACCCAGAAAATCTGAACCAATTTAAAATTTTTAAATTGGCTAAAATAATGGATTTTAAATATTTAAAATAAATATTTTAAGTAATGGCGATGAAAACTGAGTTGAATCGACATTTGAAAACGAATATAATTAATTATAATTATATATAAAATTGAAAATGGCGCGGTAGTTCGATAATTCGATTTCAAACTTCAATTGAATATACCGGGTGCAAAACAATCCGGATTTTAGTGAGACCAAAAACATTAGTGTCTAATTGATAATATCTTTCTAACGAATCCGACCAATCGAAATTTGATAGCGGGAATCAAAAGATATGTCCAGTTGAAAATCCTGAATAGTCGCTATGGAATTCAGGCCCTTAAATATGGACATTTTGCAAACGACCTCGGATTTCGACGAAACCAGTTTTGTTGGGTCCGTGATGTTAAGTTATTGCTAGATTCCAAATTTCATAATTTTTCGAATCAATATGTGAGCGTGGCAAAGGAAAACGCGTTTGACCAGTTTCAGTTGATTTTAATCGACTGGAAATTGGACATTTTTCAAACGGCCTCAGAATTAGACGAAACTAGTTTTGTTAGGACCGTATCGTCAATACGAAGCTAGAAAATATTTTTCTGGAATTTTTCTAGTTAGTATGTGACCCCGGTAATTTGAAATGTGCGTTTAAAATTCAATATAGTGATTTAAATGAAAATTCAAAAGGAAACTGATTGTAACGATCAAATCAGCTTGCGATACATATCCCATTGTGTTCGGAATGGGGGTGAAACGCTATGGACGACAGGCGGTGGGCCTCGTTTCGAGGTCGTGTGTAAAAGTCAACCTATTTGCGAAATTAAATAATAAAATAAAAAAATAAAAAAAAATTTTTTGATTCCCTCCCTCCCCTTTATCTTCTTCCTGGCCCCCCCCTTTTTCTTTTCATTTCGATTTATACAGAGAAAAAAAAAAAAAGAGACCTAAACCTAATCGACCGCCGATCCACCGCCGAACCACCAACCTCCCACCGCTCCGCCGCACTGGGCCTCCACCTGTTTCCCCCCTCCATCGATCGAAGCCGCCGACGAAGACCCCGTCCCCCACAGAGCGTCGCGACACCGATTAGCCCCCCCCCCCTCGCTGACAACGCTGAACCGCCGACCGCCACCCTCGAGAGCCCGCCTCCGACGATCTGCAGACCCCCCTTTTTTCTGTAAGTATTTTCATTTTTATTTTTATTTTTTTTATTTTTGAATTCTTGTAAAACTGAGATTTATTAAAAGTATAAAAACTTGAGTTTTAAAACAGAAAAAAAATAATAAACTGATTTTATTTTAGCCTATTAAAAACTGAATTTTTTTTATACAGTTAAAAAAAACTGTTTTTTTTAATAAAAAGTAAAAACTGATTTGAAAAGATTTTTTAAAACTGATTTAGGTTTTAGAAATTAAAAACTGAAATTTTTAAAAACAGAAATTAAAAACTGTGTTTTTAATTAGGAATTTAAAACTGATTTTTGTTTTTAATAAAAAGAAAACTGAATTTTAAAAGGTAGTTTAAAACTGAAATTTTAAAAAAAAAAGTATAAAACTGATTCTGTTTTTAAAGTATTAAAAACTGTTTTAAAAATAAAGAAATAAAACTGTTTTGTTTTTAAAGTTTAAAAACCGATTTTGTTAAAGTTTAAAACTGAAATTTTTATAGAAGTAAAACTGAATTTTTAAAAGAACTTTAAAACTGAATTTTTAAAAGTATTTTAAAAACTGAAACTGTTTTAAAAATAAAGAAATAAAACTGATTTATTTTATAAAGTATAAAACTGATTTCAAAAGAATTTAAAAACTGATTTTTAAAGTTATAAAAACTGAATTTTTAAAAGTATTCAAAACTGAATTTTAAAAAGAAAAAATCATATAATTTTTATATGTGAAAGCAAAAGTAAAAATCATATTTTTATATGTTGAAAGCAAAAGTAAAAATCATATTTTTATATATTGAATAGCGAAGTCAAAATTCGATTTTTATATATTGAATAGCATAGTAAAAATTCTATTTTTACATATGCAGAGAATACGGGTGAAAGCGACAAATAGGCGAAGATTTTTATTAAGAAGAGTCTTGAAGTTGGATAGCTATTGGTGAGATTTCTGATTTAAAAATTTATATTTATATACGTGTTGAAAATGAAAGTGAATTGCTATATATATATATATATATATATATATATATATATATATATATATATATACGCCCCCTCGTCCACAAACCATGGACGATATTTATTGGTTGAAATTGTGGTGAAAATTGAATGATTGTTTGGGATTGTTTGGGATTGATATTGGTTGATTGTGGTTGAAAAATACCCGTTTGTGGTTGTGAAATATTTGGTTGAAACCACTTAGGATTAGTTTGTGGAAATGAATAAAAATATATACATGCCGCCTGCGTGCGAACTAGATGCATGTTTCCCATTGTCAGAAACCGCGAGGTTTTAAGGTAGAGCGAGGAGCCGTACTAGGGACGGTGCCGGTGTAACTACCCTGCCGTTATGCTGCCGAAATTTTGAATAATATTTGTGTGTTTGAATTATTTTCATATGCTTAAACTATTGAAAACATTCATGTGTTGAATTGATATTCATTCGTTGTTTAGAAATTCATGTGTTGAATGGTATTCATATTTTGAAATAAACTGTTAGATAATAAAAATCACATTTTTATCTATATCTAAAAACTATTGAAAACATTCATGTGTTGAATTGATACTCATTCGTTGTTTAGAAATTCATGTGTTGAATGGTATTCATATTTTGAAATAAACTGTTGGATAATAAAAATCACATTTTTATATAGATCTAAAAACTATTGAAAACATTCATGTGTTGAATTGATATTCATTCGTTGTTTAGAAATTCATGGGTTGAATGGTATTCATATTTTGAAATAAACTGTTAGATAATCAAAATCACATTTTTATCTATATCTAAAAACTATTGAAAACATTCATGTGTTGAATTGATATTCATTCGTTGTTTGGAAATTCATGTGTTGAATGGTATTCATATTTTGAAATAAATTGTTTTATGATAAAAATTCTATTTTTTTTTTCACCTACATGAACTATATAGAAAAAAATAGTGTTTCGAAATGAGTTGTTTTACAATAAAAATCACATTTTGTTGTATGCATAAATCGTTAAAATATGAAGTGTTAAAAATAGCCACTTGTTCAAAATAGACATATACGAGTTGAAATATTCATTAATTAGCTAATGAAATGATTTGCACCTATTTATGTAACATTAGAATGAATGGTGTTTGTAAACCAAATAGAAATCAAATATGAAGTTGAATAGAAAATGAAAAATGATATGAACTGTATATATATGTACATGCAATATTCATTGAACAGGTTATAGCAAAGGGGCTAGAGAAGAGGAATAAAATTTTGTGCCCGACAAATAGGTACACATTTACTGATTTGTTTGGGTGATGATTTTGAGCCTATTGGCTAGCCGCTTGGCTTCTTCTTTTTCTTTTTGAGATTAGAAGGACCGGGACGCTATTTGCGATTTCCCGACGCTCCCGGTGCAGGGGAGGTTATGGCGAAATTTTTCCAAAATTTAAGGTGTTAGAAAATTTTTTGAAGTGAAAACGATATAGAAATCCTTGAATGAACTATATTTATATAACTATATAAATATAAATAAAATTAAAACGAAACGAGGCCGTGCAGTTCGTATTTTGAAACCGTGATTTCAAACGACTAGTACGGGAAATCCGACCATTGGATTTTCCCGAAACCTCAACCGTTGGGTTCGCCTTGGAATAATCTTTCCAACGGCACCAACCTTGTAAAAATCCAACGGTTAGATTTTCAGATATGTTTAATTCAAATCTGAAGAAGAACAGCGCCAGAAACGATTATATTTATTTATATATATAAATAAAATTATATTTAATCGAATAACGACGCTGCAGTTCGTATTTTGAAATCAAAAATTCAAACGATTGTACCGGGAGATCCGACCGTCGGATTTTCCCGAAACTGGAACCGTTGGATTCGTTTTGAAAAGACCTCTCTAATGATGTAAATTTTGTGAAGATCCAACGGTTAGATTTTTAGATATGTGTAAATCAAATCTGAAGAAAAACAGCGCCACGGCCGCCTTATGGCCCGAAGCGTCGTTTTGAATAGAATGGCTATTTTAAAATAAATAAAAATAGCGATAAATAGTTATAAAATATCGTAAGCGATATGGAATGGAAATAAACTGAATTTGCTTGATTTATGTGATGTTTGATGGTTGAATGTGTTTGGTGTGAAAACTATATAAAGAACACAATTGGTGTTGTCGAATAATTTAACCATTGAAATAAATCGATTTGAAATTCTAAATATACGTGAATTATTTGAAAAGGCCGAGTTAATTCTCATTTCGAATAATCGACCGACGATTGAAATTCGAAGATGAAGACGATGGTCGAAGACCGGAGATCTTCACCTCGTTTGGATGGTAACCGAGGTCCTGATTGGGAGGCATGCCGAAATATGGATAATGAGTGGTGATCGTTCAGACGTACGTGTTGATCGAAGGGTTTGCGAGGTATTTAGTGCCTCCGGTTACGTTCAGACCCAGAACGGACTTGTAAATGGACTGTGTGTCTGACATAGGATTTATTCTGTGTGGCATGCTAAGATGCAGTGATCAGGGCTTCTGTTGAAAAGCAAAGTCTTGTGGTGATGATCAAAGCACCGCCTGTGTGGCGTAGCTTTGTGTATAACGTAAATTCGCGAGCCTCACACCCCGGTATGAACCTAAAACGGGAGGAAGGACCTCAGGGAGGACATGCGTTTCTTTCTAGCTAGGGTGGTGTCAGTGACCTACCAGCCCTGACATTTATATACTTTCCACCTATGTGGTTGTTGCTGTTGCGAGGCGCCTTGGTTTGATCGGACGATCCGGGTCCGATGGAGTCATTCGTTGGCTCGTTTACACCCCAAAGGGTGGGGAAACGCAGTGTTCAGGAATTTTAATCCACATCGGTGGACCGGCCCTGACGATCCAAAGGCTTGACTGAGTACTTGCCTGAGGGGCGGGCTAGAGCGTCTCGAATTCGGTAAGGACTATCTTTTGCCTTGGTTCATGACGGAAATCCAATTTCCAAATACGACATCGTGCGGTTTTGATTGTATACCTACATATGGCGACATAGTGGTATGGGGCATTAATGCCGTCTATGATTGATAGTTATGATTTGAAATTGTTTTCAAAACATATAAACACTAGCAATAATATCAAATGCCTTTGTTTTATTCGTATCAAGCATATCTTGGCCGTTATAAGGTAAAAACTCTATCCTCCGGTTTGCGTTGCATTGTGTGATGGGAACTGAGTCTTATAACGGCTTCAGTTTTATAAAAAGCATAGCGATGTTTAAAAGAAAGATTTGTTTTAAAGCACTGGCAATCCAATGGAGTAAACCCGTTCCACGAAAGTGGCGTGGTCCTGTGATTAGCCAATTATATATGTGTTGAGTAGATTTCTCATACCAGTCCCATGACTGACTCGTAGTTTGTTTCACTCTCAAACTCGGGTGCCCCTTTTTCTACACGGGCAGCCTTGTATTCAGGTTTAGCTGGTTCTTTTTCTGGATAGCTGGAGCTGAAGATGGATTCTATCATTTATTCTTTTTATGCTGTTCAGCTCCTATTGTACATATTTTGTTTATTTCCGCTGTAGACATTTATGTATAGCTGAACTGTATTTGTACTAAGTAAGATCCTGTATACTGTGTAACTCTGATGATTACTTTTATCCAGTATATTTTGTTGTTCATTCTGGTGTATTTATTTAATTCTGTTCTGCTATTATATGTTTCTGTGTTATATTCCAAAAGATAACCTTGTTTCCGTGAGAACGGGAAATCGGGTCGTCTCAATATATACATATAGTTAAGATTTATTTCATTTATAACCTACACATTATTTTCAATCAATAAATCACTAAATGTCATTAAAATTCCTAAGACATTTTTTTTAATGACTCAAATTTAAGAAAAAGAGGAAAGGAGAAAAATAAAGTAATAAATTGGAAGAGATGAAGGTTTTTACCACCGCATGTATATTACTGTATGAAACGTTGTCCGTATAGAAAAATAATGCATATGTTGAAAATATAATAGTTTAAAATTTACCGTGCGTGCATGCATTAAAAAAAGTAGGCAATGCATGGCCTCTTTGTTTATACACAACAGACTAAATAACCCTCTTGACTTCAATACTAAAATAAATACACTAATACATTATGAATACATGGAAAGGTTGGACAATAAATATATTTTATGTTTTGCTTGTTTTCTTTTATACTTTTTTTATTATTATAAATGTTAACATTAATTTTATTAACCGCGATAGTTAAAACATACATTATATACCTTTAACAACCAGTGTCTTACAATTCATCCTATATAAAATTAATTTGGAATCATTCATTAATAACAATTTTAAATTTATATATGTAAATATCATTTTAAATTCAATAATAAAAAATGGAATTTTTAAATTCTGACGTATTTTCTAACAAAATTATTTAAAATTAAATTATTCATTCTAACTTCGATTTAAATCAATTTTCAATCATTATTATTTTAAATAAATTATTTTAAATATCAAAACCCATTAAAATTAGTTAAAATAAATTTTAAATTTACCCCAAAATTCAGGGTTGTTACAAAATCACAACTTAGCATGATAACTTATGTGTGTTAAAACATAAGAGAGCTACTATAAACATATTTAAATCACAACTTAGCATGATAACTTATGTGTGTTAAAACCTAAGAGGGCCAAAAATCCAACTTGCAACATAAATAGATTCAACTTAACAAAGTTCTAAATATACATAAATGTTGATCTAAACATGTAGGCATGTGAATTAGATCATAAACTTGCATGTAACCACCAAATTATAACATGACATGTTCATCACTAAGTTGGCATAATAAGTTCATCGTCCAATAGATTCCAATAATACCATACAATTTGGTATGTTCATCACCACAACATATATAGGCATAATCAATCGCAATGGTACTTTTGCATAAATGTGAATCAAACTTTATTTGTCTTATACATAAGCATCATTCTATATTCGCGTTACAACATGTCATTATTTGATTTAAGAGAATGTTTAAATCTACGTAATAACCAACTTACAAACTAAAAAGAATTCTTGATTTCTGGAATCTGAATTCTGAAGTTGAAATGCTCGCCTTTGATGTAGATCATTGAATTAGACTAGTTTTAATTTGATTTTGATGTAGGCTTTTATCTCGTCTTTGAATTGAAAGTTGCGACGGCTACTCCAAGTTCTCTATTGACGGCATGACAGTTCCAAGATTGTTTTTGTGTGATTTTAGGTTGAGTATTAGGTTGTTTATATAGAATTTCAATTTAATTAGGGCCATCGGATGAACCTAGAGTTAACCACAACCATTCAGACTAGATCAGAACTATCTAGAAACCCTAGTGACTCAGCAACAAGTCATAAGTCGTCAAAAAATCAGATCTGGCCGAGGGGAAGGGGGGCAGGTCGACCCCCAGGTCGACCTGTAGGTGGAAGTAGGCACTAATGTCGACCCCCCAGTCGACCTGGGTCCTGGGCGGGAATTTTCCCGCCCAGCCCGCTTTTGACTTCTGTTTTGAATTTTGGATCCGGTTTCGAGCTGTTTGAATTTATTTGAATTTCTGAAACTTCTGAAGGCCATAACTTCTTCATACGAAATCCAATTCACGCAAACTCGGACTCTATCTCAAGCAGAATTCCGAGATGAATGCAATGGTGTAACCCGTTTCTCTTATTTCTCATATTTGAGATTAATTATTGTTTAATTCGTTATTATAACATTAACAGAAAATACGGGGTGTTACACTTTTCGAGGACGAAAAGATTTTAAGTGGGGGAGATTGTAACAACCCGGAAAATCAGAACCAATTTAAAACTTTTGTTTTGGAACTTTTAATGAATTTTGGATATTTAAAACGATTTATTTTAAATAATAATGGCGAAAATTTATTTTGAATAGAATTAGAACGTATATATTTATTTGAATCAATGTTCGAATATAAATATTTATTTTAATTATAAAAGGAATTGGAAATGGCGTGGTAGTTTGAAAATTCGATTTCAAACTTCAAATGAATGTACATGATTCAAAATGAACCAAATTTTAGCAAAACCAAAAATATTAGAATCTGTTTGA
Organism: Allium sativum; assembly: GCA_030737875.1. Taxonomy (NCBI): domain Eukaryota; kingdom Viridiplantae; phylum Streptophyta; class Magnoliopsida; order Asparagales; family Amaryllidaceae; genus Allium; species Allium sativum. The sequence continues at coordinate 920,351,743 of CM060926.1, read as the reverse complement.
AAATATCTTTCCAAGAAATTCGAAAAATTGAAATTTCATAGCGGGAATAAAAAGTTATGCCCAGTTTAAAATTCAGAATAGTCGCTATGGAAAATATAGCCCTTAAAAATAGAGATTTTGCAAACGACCTCCATTTTCGAAGAGACCACTTTTGTTGGATCTGAAATGTCAAATTACTGCTGGATTCCAATTTTCATAATTTTTGGAATCAATATGTGAGCGGAGTGAATTCAAGCGTGTTTGGTCATTTGAATTTAATCGACTGGAAAATGACCATTTTTCAAATGGTCTCCAAATTCGATAAAATAAGTTTTGTTAGGACTGTATCGTCAAAACATAGCCAATTTTATTTTTCTGGAATTTTTGGAGTTAGTATTTGACCCCGATAATTTAAAATGTGTGTTTGAATTTAAAATATATTGATTTATATTTTAAATTTAATGAAAACTGTTCGTAACAGCCGAACTGAGTTACGAAACATATCCCATTGTGTTCCAAATGGGGGTATTTGGTTGGGGGCAACAGTCGTTGGGTTCAATTTGGAGTTCTTAGTACGAAATTTCTTCGAAAACAAATAAGTGAATAAATATAATTTTATATAAATACCCCCACTTTTCTAAGTCAAAACCCTAGTCAAGTGTTTTCACGGTCAACCCTTGAAAACAAGCCACTAGCTGCAACGGAATTTCCACCTCGTGTCGCCGTTGGAAGCTTCGAGGGTCGGAGGTGTTTGAAGGTGGACGGTGCACCGTGACTTGGGGCATCGAAGGGTGGTGGTTCGCGCCCAGATGGTGGTTGGTGGTGGCCAAATTTGATGTCGACGTGATATTGGGGGAAATGGGAAATACGAGGAAGAGGCGGCGAGGTAGGCGTAGCACCTCCTGGCGATGGACAATGGTGGTTACGGGGTTCCGGTTGTGAGCCCAGTTTGGTGGCGCGGGCCCTACAGTGGCGAGGTGAGCTTCTTATTAAGTAAAACGACGGCCAGAAATTGAAACTGTAATAACCTGGAAATCCGAGGCAATTTAAAATTTTTATTTTGGTAATTTTAGCGAATTTTGAATATTTAAATGAATTATTTTAAAAAAATATCGATGAGAAATTTATTTTGAATGGAATTCGAACATATATATATTATATAGATCGTCGTTAGAATATAAATATTTTATTTTAATTATATAAGGAATTGAAAATGGCGCGGTAGTTCGATAATTCGATTTCAAAATTCAAATGAATGTACCGGGTGTAAAATAAATCGGATTTTAACGAAAACAAAAATATTAGAATCTATTTGTGAATATCTTTCCAACGAAACCGAAGAATCAAAATTTCATAGCGGTGATCAAAAGATATGTCCAGTTGAAAATTCTGAATAGTCGCTATGGAATTCAGGCCCTTAAAAATGGGAATTTTGCAAACGACCTCGGATTTCAACGAGACCACTTTTGTTGGATCCGTGATGTCTAGTTATTGCTAGGTTTCAATTTTCGTAATTTTTCGAATCAATATGTGAGCGTGGCGAAGGAAAATGCATTTGACCAGTTTCAATTAATTTTAATCGACTGGAAAATGGCCATTTTTCAAACGGTCTCAGAATTCGACGAAACTAGTTTTGTTAGGACCGTATCGCCAATACGAAGTTAGAAAATATTTTTTGGGAATTTTTAGAGTCCGTATGTGACCCCGGTAAATTGAAATGTACGTTTAAAATAGAATATATAGAGTTATATTTTGATTTTGACGAAAACTGATCGAAGCAATCGAATCAGCTTACGATACATATCCCATTGTGTTCAGGATGGGGTTATTTAGCTAGGAGCGATAGTCGGTGGGTTTGATTTCGAGTTTAAATGAAAAAGTAACTTTATGGGGTTTAATTAAATTAAATATATATTTATAAACTTAGTCAACTCCTCAATTCTCTCTTCCCCTTTTTCTCCTTATCTTCCCGTCAGTTTTCAAAGTGAAAAAGAAAAAAAAACAAATCGCGTCTCCTACCAGCCGCCACCCACCTCGCCTCCGCCACCGCCGTTCATCACCCCTACCGCCGCCCTTCTTCTTCCTTCCTCCTCCCGCTCTCCTTCTCCACCTCGCGCCCTTCCCCTGAACCCACCGCAAAACCCCCCTCCGCGTGGATCGAAGACCGAGCGCGCCCCCCGTGTCAGAGCTGCCGGTCAGCCCTGCTTCCCCCTCCACTATCCAATTCCGACGCCAAGAACCCCCCTCCTCACTGAAAAAAATACAATAAGTCCTATTTACTCATTTTTATTATTTATTTTCTATAGATCCGATTTTATTTTAAACCATTGAAAATATAATTTTTATAAGATAGGAAGGTTCAAAATATAATTTTTATATGATAGGAAGGCTAAAAATACAATCTTTATTCAAGTAGTAAGTTAGAAATATAGTTTTTATATAAGTAAGAATATAAAAATACGGTTTTGTATATGTAGCGAAATAAAAATCTGATTTTTATTATATATACGTTGAAATAGAAAAGTGATTTTTATAGCGATGATAGTGAAAATTCGATTTTTATATATTGAATAGCATAGCAAAAATTCGATTTTTATATATTGAATAGCAAAGTAAAAATTCGATTTTTATATATTGAATAACGAAGTAAAAATGTGATTTTTATATATGTAGTGGCTACGGGCAATGAAAGTGACAAAAGGCGAGAACAGCGATGACTTCTACATATGAAGAGACGTGAAGTTTGGTTTAGCTATTCGGTGAGAACTTCTCACTTTTAATTTAATTTTCTAGTTAAAATATATACGAGGATGCAAGCGGTGTTTAGTAGCACCCGTCACCCGTCGTCCACGGACCATGGACGGCTTGTATGCTTGTTTGTTTGATTTTGATGTGTAGTTAATTGTGTGATGTGATGTGAAATGAAATAAAATATTTATATAGTTAAAAATATTTTTTAGTTGAAAATATAATTTTTAACGTGAATGTGAATAAATAGATATAAACAAATTGAAAGATTTGTTTATATACACACCTTTGACTGATATTGATTGGGACGATAAATTTTACACATCGCCCAACTGCACAAATAAAATCTGTGTTCGATTGATTGAAACCCCACACGGGTATTTGGATGATATATGACATACACCAATCCCAATAATTAGTTGTATGTCGGCCGATTGATTGACAGACTGTTATGAGCGTTAAATATTCGTATTTGATGCTTATACAGTGTAGAATGCACTTTGGATGATGGTTGATTATTCGTCATTGTTGATATATATATGCGTTGTATGGAAATCCATAGAAACAAAATCTATGGTAATTGATTGGGCCTCATTCCAGTTTTGAAATATAATATTGGAAGAGAACTATTTGAATAAAATATTTGAATAGAAATATTTGAAAAAGAAATATTTGAAATAGAATATTGGAAAATAGAAATATATGAAGCCGTGTTGATTAGATTGACGCCATTTTAACGTGAACGATATTTATATCGATTTTATTCATTTTACAATGAATATCAAAAGTGACTTCAAAATATGATATTTTGAAAAGAATTGAATTCGAATTGAAATTAAATAGAAATGAATTCGAATTGAAATTCAAATAGAATGAATTCAAATTCAAATTGAATAGAATTGAAATTCGAATTGGATTGAAATAGAATTGAAATCGTTTTGAATTGAATTTAAAACGTATTGAAATTGAACTGAAATTGATTTGAATTGAAACCAATTCGAATTAAATTGAAATTGAATTGAAATCGATTTGAAATGAAATTAAACTGAATTTATAAGGAAAAATTCAGTTTTGATTTGAATCAGAAATAAAGTTGAAATAGTTTCGAAAACGAATTTAAAACGATTTATAAAATACGTTTTAAAAGGAAATCAACGAAGTATATATTATATATATTATATATATAATATAATGGCCTAAATAGAACGCGTCGCGCTGCGGTAGTTCGTGAATTTCGACTATTGACTTCGAACGGATATTACGGGAGATCCGACCGTCGGATTCTCCTAAAACTGGAACCGTTCGGTTCGTATTGAAAAGAGCTTTCCAATGAATACTAGAGATTTGAAATCTAACGGTTGGATTTTGAATTATGTCGAAATCAAATTCGGAAAAGGTCGTTGTAAGTGCAGTTCGATAGCCGTTGATGGAAATCGACTGTACGGGCCTTGATAAAATTATTCAAAATAGTGATAATTTGTGTAAAATCATAAGAAATGATTTTTGAAAAATTGGGATGAAAAAACTCCATATTTGAAAAGATAAAAATATATTTTTATCGAAATGAACTAGTTTTGAACTAGAATAATAATTATTTTATTTTTAAAAATAAATAAATTGGATTTGAAATGGTTTTGAAAATAACCAGGATTTCCAATAATTGAATTGGAATGGATTTGAATCGAAATTGTCTTTGGAATATTTCGATGTTGGCTTTCGTGATTATACAGATATTGTTATGGAAATTTGAAAGATATATTTATATCGTTATTTCCAACACGATATTTGTTGGTCGTAGAATTTGATATTGAATATAAGCCGATATATTTTCTATTCAGAGCCTTGTAATGAATATCAAATGTGATTTGGGTTTGTTGTGAATGGTGTCTTCATTAACACTGTTCTTAAGCCCAGTTGAGAAAAAGATTAAATCTTTTTATTTAGATTTAATGAAGTGTACCAATTAAATAATATTTAATTGGAGTTGAATAAGTATTGATTTTTGGGTTTATCATGAACATTGTTTTAAATAACACTTATTCTTTAACCCGATAATTAATAGAATGTGATTTTGGATTGTCGTGAACGGTATCTTCAATAATACTGTTCTTAGACCCAAAGGAGTTAAGAAAATCAGAAACTAATTGGTGATTAGTTAAGTGGAATGGTTCCTGGGGTATTGATCTGATGTTGGTTTCGGCCTTCGGGGTTAATACTTAGGGAATTGCTCACTTGCTAATTTATGGTTAGGGACTGATTGAAATGTGATGTGATTTTGGGGTTTACCGTGAACCATGTTTTAAATGACACTGATTCTTTAACCCAGTCAAAGATTAAAACTAAGTGGAGTTTTAATGAATCTTTAATTAGATTGAAAAGATCGAGAATGGAGTATCACCAGTTTTGCTCTAGGCGATAGTTAAATCTTTAATTAGATTTGAACGTGAAACGGTAATTGAATTTACCGATAACACCGTGATGTTAGATATAAAGTATTACCAGTTTTACTTCATGGGATGAATAGGTTGGGATTGGGAAATTAAAACAAATGATTACTTCGGTAAGGTTCGCTAATCCCGACTAGTTTGAAGTGATATTCAAAGGAAGATTAAAGAATAAATTTAAAGGAATTTATCTTTGATAAAATTAATGGGAACCTTTCCCTAAGAATGTGAAATTTAGAAACTAACTGTAGGTTAGCTAAGCAGAACGTTTTCCTGGGTATTGATCTGATGTTGGTTTTGGCCTTTCGGGGTTAATATTTGGGGAATTATTCTCTTGTTAATTTACGGTTAGTGACTGATGAATCGGAATGAGGCGTATGTTATGTTTGTGTAACACATGTTTATTATATACGCGAGTTATTCAGAAAGACTGGGTTTATCCCATTCTGAATAACTGATTCGACGTGGTGTTGAGGATGAAGACGGTCGTCGAAGACCGGAAGTCTTCACGTCGTTTGGGCGATTACTGGTGATCTTGATTGGGCCGTACACCCAAGAGGAGGGAATCAGTTGGTGATCGTCCTAGAGATCGATGGATATGCGGGGTACTAGGTGCCTCCTATTTCGTTCAGACTCAGAACAGACTTGTAAATGGACTGTGTGTCTGACATCGGATTTCATTCTGTGTGACTGATATCGGTTGCATAGAATGGTTTGCCTGTGTGGCATGCTAAGATGCAAATGATCAAGGCTTCTGTTGAAAAGCTGATTCTTGTGGTTAATGATCAAAGCACGGCCTGTGTGGCGTAGCTTTGTGTAGCATTGATTCGCGAGCCTCACACCCCGGTTGTGAACCAGAAACGGGAGAAGGACCTCAGGAAGGACATGCGTTTCTTTCTAGCTAGAAGTGGCATCGGTGGTTTTACACGCCCTGACGAGTTTGACTTATGTGGTTGTTGCTGTTGCGAGGCGCCTCGGTTTGATCGGACGATCCGGGTCCGGTGGAGTCATTTGTTGGCTCATTTACGCCCCATAGGGCGGAGAGACGTATGGTTCAGGCATAATAATCCACTCCGTGTGGACCGGCCCTGACGATCCAAGGGGCAGTTGCGGCTGTTCCGGGGGCATGGGATAGATTGTGTCGAATCGGTTGAGGACGATCCCTTGCCTCGGTTCACAGATGGAAATCCAACTTCCAATACATGACGTTTCGATTTTAGTTGCAATCCTATATATGGCGACATAGTGGGATGGGGCACTTATGCCGTCTATGATTGATACTTATGATTTGAAGTTGTTATATACACTATACACTTATTATAGTATCAAAAGATTTGTTTTAAATGTATCAAGCATTCTTGGCCATTATAAGGTAAAAACCCTATCCTACGGCTTGAGTTGCATTTTGTGATGGGACCTGGGTCTTATAATAGCTTCATTGTTCTTTATTTAGCATTGCGTTGTTGTTTTATGCACCGGTATTCTTGGGAGGAAACCCGTTCCGTGTTATACGGCGTGGTCCCTTGATTTACCTAACTTTAAAAATAAAGATTAATAACTGTTTTAGTTCTCACACCAGTCACATGACTGACCTGGAGTTTATTGTTTTAACCTAAACTCTGGGTGCCCTTATTTTGACACGGGCAACTAGTAGTTTTGGTTTGGCAGATTTATATTCACAGGATCCTGATTTACAGCTGGAATGATATCCGGAAAGCTTTGTATCCGTATATCTCCTTCAGTTGTGTATTGTATTATTTTTCGTTGCTACGTAATTTATTGTAAATCTCTGATATTTATCGAATGTGTAATATTGATTTATACTATATATTCTTGTAATCTGATGGAATTGTTGTAATATACAATGAAATGTTCTTCCGTCTGCGTTCCTTTGTGGCTTGTCCTCGACTCAATCCGCGCTTTCCTCATCGGGGAAGTTCGGGTCGTTTCAGAAACGAAGGAGATAGCGTTTTATTAAACGTTATTAACTATTAATTAAGGTTTAATTATTAATTAATTATATTAAATAGGTAATTAACTTTTAAAATACCATAACTTTATCAAATAGGAACGGAATTTGCCGATTTTCGAAGCATTGGAATCGTGATGACGATATGTACGCAATGGAACAAACCAGGACAGAAACGGAGCTAGTGGGAATTTCTGATTAAATTAAATGATCAGTTTAATTTGATTAGAACAATCATAATATAACGATTTCAGGAAACGATCAAGGTGAGAATTCTCTCACTGAATTTATTTGTACAGTTATTTATTTTTATAACTGAATTAGTGTTGACTGCCTGTTAGCTCACTTCCCTCATCCACAGACCATGGACGATTTATTTGATTGTGTTGTGATTGTGATTGTAATGTAATTTATATATATTTATGTGATGCAAAATAATATATATATACACACGCACGATGTGAAATAAAATGTATATACGATGTGAAAAATATATTTATGCGATGTGAAACATATATGAAATGTGGAATGTGAATTTTATATATGTATATATATATAATGTGAAATGTGAATTATATAAACATGAAATGTGTTATATATATATATGAAATGTGGAATGTGAATTACATATATATGAAATGTGAATAATATATATGGAATGGAAAAACTATATATATGGAAAATAAATATGTATGGAATGGAAAATAAATATGGAATGGAAAATAAATATATATGGAATGGAAAATAAGAATATATATGGAATATTCAATTTTGAATAAAAATTCAAATGGAAGTTGTAATCATTTTTAAAAAACGAATTAAAACGATTTATAAATTACGTTTAAACGGAAATTGAAGAAATATATAATATATATACATATATATTATATATACATATATATTATATATATTATAATGGCCTGAATAGAACGCGCAGCGCTACAGCAGTTCGCGAATTTCGACCATTGACATCGATTTGACGTTATGGGAGATCCGACAGTCAGATTCTCCTAAAACCGGAACCATTGGGATTGTATCGAAAAGGGATTTCCAACCAGTACAAGAGATTTGAAATCTAACGATTGGATTTGAAATTATGTCTAAATCAAATTTAGAAAAGGTCGCTGTAAGTGCATTTCGATGGCCGTTTATGGTAATCGATTGTACGGGCCTTGATAAAATTATTAAAAATACCAATAATTTGTGTAAAATCATAATAAATGATTTGGAAAGAAATTGGATGAAAAATTCCAATTTTGTAAAGATAAAAATATATTTTTATCGAAATGAACTAGTTATGAACTAGAATTAAAATTCTAATATTTTTAAATAAATAAATTGGATCTGAAATGGTTTTAAAAATAACTAGAATTTCCAATATATGAATTGGAATGGATTTGAATCGAAATTATCTTCAGAATATTTCGATATTGGATTCCATGATTATACAGATAATGTTGAGGAATTTGGAAGATATATATATATATATATATCGTTATTCCAATACGATATTTGTTGGTTCTAGAATTTGATATTGAATATAAGCCAATTTATTTTCTATCCAGAGCCTTGTATTTGATATCAAATTGGATTTTGGGTTTGTCATGAATGGCTTCTTTAATAATATTGTTCTTAAACCCAATGGTGTTAGGAAAATTAAAAATTGACTGGAGACTAGCTAAGTTTAATGGTTTCCTGGGTATTGATCTAATGTTGGTTTCGGCCTTCATGATTAATACTTAGGGAATTGTTCTCTTACTAATTTACGGTTAAAGATTGATGTGATTTACGGTTTGTCGTGAACTGTGTTTTAAATGACACTGTTCTTAAAAACCAAGTGTGAAAAGAATAAATCGTTTAATTAAGATTTAAAGAATAATTACCAACTAATTAACATTTAATTCGAACTGAAAATGGAATGTGAATTGGGTTTATTGTGAACTGTGTTTTCAACGACATTCGTTCTTTAACTCGATTACAGTGAAATGTGATTTGGAATTTATAAATCTTTTTATTAAGATTTAACGGGAATTTTCCAAAGTAAAGTTTTCCAATATAATATATTAAATTGGAATCGAATGGAATTCGATTGATAATAATCGAAGTAAACTTCTGTGGAGGAAGACTGTTAATACATATGGAATTTAAAAGGCTTTGTCGTTATTTCATTTATATTATTAGTCGGATACGGAAATTGATATCGATTATATATTGATTTGTTTTCCGTGAAGATTCCTGTAACACCCCGTAATTCTGTTAATATTAATATTCACAAATTAAAGAATAGCTAATCTCAGGCATGGGAATTGTGGGAAACGGGTTGCGCCATTGTGTTCATCTCGGAATTCTGGTTGAAATAGAGTCCGAGTTTGCGTGAATTGGACTTCGTATGAAGAAGTTATGGCCATCGGAAGTTTCAGAAAATTCAAAACAGCTCGCAGGAAATTTAAAAACTCAAACTGAAAGTGCAGAAGCGGGCTGGGCAGGAAAATTCCCACCCAGGCAGGTCGAGTGGGGAGTCGACACTAGTGTCGACCTCCCCCCCCCCCCAGGTCGACTATAGTGTCGACCTGGTCAGTCGGCTAGGGTTTTGACTGAGCCCAATCTTGAGCTGCTGATGTGTCTTTAGGGCTGAGTTGGCAAATTAAATGGTTCAGTTTAGTTCTGAGTTGATCTGATGGTCTAAATAAACCCTAAACTCTTTAAATACCTAGGTAGTCTCTCACCCTAATTCATATGAAAAATAGAATAGCTACCGTCATACCGCCGCCATGAAACTCAATGGAGTCGCCGCCAACTAAGAAGGAAGAAAAGCTAATCAAAACCTAATTCTACTCAACTCTAAAGCAAATCAAGACTCTCTTTTCTTCTCTAAATTGTGAGTATAATGATCTTAACAAGATTATTGTTAAATTAATTAGAATAGGTCATGAATGGAATATGAGAAGATGATGTGAATTGTCATATATGTTGTTGTAGACCTTATGCTATCATGTATGTTATAAATCCTATGCTATGTGGTGATGATATCCTATATGTTGTAAATCATGCTATGATGATGTGATGAATGTTAAGAGTTTCTATACTAAGTTGTGATGAATCATACATGTTAAAAAGCCATGATGTTACTATCTATGCTAATTAGTTCATGTAAATCAAATCATGATGTTGATACTATTTGGGCTATGTTGATCTATATGACAAGTCACATATGCAAGTTTAGGTTGATTAGTAAAAGTTATGAACATATGTCATGACATCTATTATGACATCTAGAATTATGCTATGACATATGTGAAATTCTATGCTAGTTCACACCATCATTATGTTGCCTAAAACCCCATATGCTAGTTTATACATAAATTTGGGTTATGATCATATCATGTAAATTGTGACATTTAACAAGTTGACACCTTTAGATCCTTAACATGTGTAGTTTATGCAAGTTTCACCCCTATTATGATTAGATTCATTTTAATTGTCTATATGTTGTGATAATTTATTTTTGTGCTATGAGTTAGACTATTCGAGTCTAACGTATATTCTGCGTTGAATAAGCGAACGTATAAACATGGGGTAGGGGTAATATTAAGGATTTAATAATAAGAAGTTGGGGTGCAATTGATATGATTTTGCATGCCATGAGTGGATGACCATAATTGAGTCAATTACGGACATCAATAAAAGTGGACTTAATTAATAATTTGTATAGGGAATTATTAAAACTGGGGTAAAAGATAAGTGATAATCAATGCTTAGGACACGAGGTTGGACTCGTTTGTGACGTAAACCTGCTCGGACCCGCCCGGCAAATCCAGTGGTCACAGATGTCATCCAAATGTGAGAGGTCCTAGGCCTAAACTAAAGCATAACAGTTGTAAAGACACGAGGTTAGACTCTTTTATGGTGTAAGACTGCCCGGACCCGCCCGGCAAATCCAGCTGCCATAAATGCCAGTCTAATGTGAGAGGTCTTTATGAGGTTATGGCCTGAATGAATTAAGAAATACTTAACCAGATAAACATGTAAGGTGGGACATGGGGGTTAAGTAGGTGCCTTGGGTGGCATGAGGAATCAAGTGGGTTCCCTTAGTGGCATGTGAAATACGATTAGTAAGACTTAACCAAACACACATGTAAATGAACATGACTAAGAGGGTTAAGTGGGATGTACTAGTGGACAAGCTTAGGTGGGTAGCTTGTAGGGGCCCATTTCAACCAGTATCCCAAACGTATCTTTGTGGGCTCGACCCAAGTCGAGGACGGGACACGCATACTGGGTTTGACTATAAGAGGCCAAAACGGGGAGCGGTGGCAATGCAAGTCTAACGGGTTTCATATACGTGTGTGGACCCGGGCTGGTAGGTAAGACGTTATTGCATCGTGTAGGTATAAGCCGTGCATTCTCAAGTTGTATCGGGTTGCCACTTTAGGGGAGTGATGCACCCCACTGTGGGGCTAGCACGGGTATCTACGAGTAGGGAGCCGATCGAAAGTGGGTAGTGGGGTACACCTAGTGGAGATAGGTGAAACACCCCACCTCCGTTAGGGTCACTCTCAAAGGGAATGCCCTAATTTTGGTGGAGGTTTATAAGTACAAGTCACAGATATACAAGACAGATATAATAACACATATTTGTAAACAGCGGAAGAACAACAAACTTTATTTCCAAAAAGTCAAATACGTGTTACAACAACATCCTTTCCAAAACATAACATAACACTTTCATAATCTGTCTTGAGTACATTATTTTTAAAGAAGCATAAATAAAACATAGATAAACTGCAAAAGCCCCATAGTGGATTGTCCAAAGCCATAGTTCAAAACAGGAAAGTCCAAGCAATACATTTCTCTTCTTCAAGCTGGATGTTGAGGTAGGTCAAGCTGCTGTGTTCCCTCCCTAAGGACCTGGGGGGGAAACGGAAGAAAGAAGACGAAAGAAAAATAGAGTCAGACATAAAGCCTGAGTAAGTCTAGTACTACTTTGTCTATGAATAAAGAACTGGGTATGATAAGTAAAACAGGAAGTGGGCAACATTATAAACTTGGTTAAGTTATCTAGGGTCGAATATACTATCGTACCCCATGTTAATCTCTGAACCCATATAAACTAGTTTCCAATTTGCACCCCAAAATCAGGGTGATGTGATCCATTCTACGATGATCGGCTCCTACTCGCATAGTTACATGTGTCTTACGGCCCCCGATGTCTGTAGTTACCTATGCTGGTCCCACCATGGGGTGTATCAAGTCCCATAGTGGCAACCCGACACAACCTTAGAGTGCAAAGGTATGCTACTGGTGTCCAGTGCTTTATTTTTCTGCGCCGGAGTGCGTGCACGCCCGCACACCGTTAGAACCTACACTGCTACACCACCGCCGTCGCTTTGACCTCTTACAATCAGCCCAGTAATCGTGCCCCACCCTGCCTAGTTTCAGGGTATCCTGATACACCTTTTAGGGTTACTGCTGAAAAGGGTCCCCCGTTACTAGGTTTTCTATCTCTAGCCAACATGCTAAGTTGGTTAAGTGTTTCCTAACCTAACCCCACCAGTCCGTTTAGTTTAGCATGTTCCATTTTGATTAAGTCTTTAGTTCACTTAATCCTAACAATCCTGACTCAGCCTTAATTGTCTTATTAAGGCCCTGACCTCTCACATTAGACAGGTATTGTTGTGGCTGCCTGTTGCCGGTTGGTTCCGGGCAGTCTTACGCCACAACTCAGTCTAACCTCGGGTCCTTGCTGGGCTCCATGTTTAACCTCCCACATTGGATAGGTATTGTTGTGACTACTGGACAGCCGGGCGGTTCCGGGCAGGTTTACATCACAACTCAATCCAACCTCGGGTTAAACACATCGTCTTTTCTACATTTACATATTTTGTCATTCTTCTTTATTTCTTATATGTAAATATTTGCGGCCCATTATTATGTTAATGGTGTAAAGGTTACACCAACCATGGGCCCAACCCATACTTGAATTTGGGCCCTTCTATTTTATATTTTCATTCATTAATTCATTTTAACCCAACGTTATTTTCCCCCGTTTTACAAGTCCGTTCATATATATTGGGCTTAGCCTTTTAAAGCCCAATTTAGCCATGCGAAAGGGGAGGCTTATGGCGTATACACAAAGAGGGGAAAGTGAGCGCATGAACTTGCATATGACGTTGGAAAATACATAATAGAAATTGGTGTACTTGCATAGTGGTGACATGTATTTTGGTCATAAAACATAGGTGACATAAATCAAGGCATGTAAACTTGCATAGGTTTAACTACAACATGAACCTATATTCTTATTTAGGCATAATGTCAAACATAAGCATGGCCTAAATACTTCTAGCATAAACATGGCATATTGTCAAACATAAGCATGGCATAAAATACTTCTTGCATAGGCATGGCATATTGTCAAACATAAGCATGGCATAAAATACTTTCTAGCATAGGCATGGCATATGGTCAAACATAAGCATGGCATAAAATACTTCTTGCATAGGCATGGCATATTGTCAAACATAAGCATGGCATAAAATACTTTCTAGCATAGGCATGGCATATGGTCAAACATAAGCATGGCATAAATACTTCTAGCATGAACATAGCATAATTCAACTTAATCATGATTTAAGCCTAATCACATAACGATAGTATAAACATACTTATGCATAAATATTCCTAATCATGGTGTTTTGCTTTTAAACTTGCAAAAAGGGGATTTTTGAGTCCAACCTAGCCATGTCATCATATAATCTTTTAAAACAAGATAGACTTAATCACGGGTTTCAATTATGCCAAATATCATTCCTAGCCATATTCATAAGTTTGCAAAAGCATGACTAATACATGGATTATGGTGTCAAAATTCCACATAGTTTCATATGAACTATAATAACCAAACTTGTTTCAATTACTTGCAAAATGATTTATGCATAAAAACATACATCATAATGGCATAATAACAAAGCCCCAAACTTGCATGAATTTCAATTAACTACATACATGTGGTCTCAACATAGATTACAAAATTTGCGCAATATTCCAAACGTATATTTGCATAGAACTACCGCATGTAGTTCTTTATAATGAATAACATAATTTTGCACAAATATGAATTACTTCCATTGCCACAATTCAAGCATACACATCAACACAGTTGTTTATTAATACCAAAGTAATACTCTACTTACAATGGTTTGATGAATTCTCTAGTTTAGGGATTGAAGACGCAAATTCCTTTGTTGAATTGATTAGCTTTAGGTTGCTTTGAATTGCTTTAGGCCTTAGAACTTTCTCCCTAATCCTCTCTTTAGTTGGCGGCTACTCTTTGTCGTTCCTCAGCAACATGGCGGCTATGTTCTTAATTTGAATGAATAGATTAGGGTTTAGTCTAGGGTTGTTTATATAGAGGTTAGGAACTAATTAGGACCCTTGATGTTGCTAGGTTAGATCATAGCCATTCATTAGGAAGAGAGACCAATAAAAACCCGCCACCTAGCCCTAATGACAAAGCAGACCACAGAAATTCGACCAAACACAGACCTGGCCAGCCAGGTTGACTGGGCTCGACCAGGTCGACACCCCTGTCGACATGGCTGTCGACAGCCCTATCGACATGGGTAGCCCAGGTCGACAGCCCAGTCGACCTGGGTGGCTAGGCGGGTGTTTTATCCGCCTGGCCCATTTGGCCCGATTATTTTATTATTTTATTCTGTTTGAATTTTAAATTTAATTCAAAACTTCCGAAGGCCATATCTTCTTCATACGGACTCCGCTTTTCGAAAACTCGGACTCTATTTCGCGTATTTTTCCGAGACGAACGCAATGGCGTATCCCGTTTCCCTTAGTTCTTTGATTTGAATTTGATTATACTTTAATTCATGAATTTCACAGTTATCGAATTTTTGGGGTGTTACAATAGGGGCAGACGGCACCTATGTAGTCAGCTAGGGGTACACAAGGCTATTTATATAGTTTTTGTGTGAAGCAAGCGGGATCAACCTTTAGGGTGACTGGTGCGGTGCAGTGTAGTAATGTGCGGTGCAGTGTAGTAATATGCGGTGCAGTGTGGTAATTGTTCGTTAGTAATTAGGTGTTCCTTTAACGTTATCTTAAACGTTATCTTTATCTGCTCTTCCATACCTAATAGTTCATAGACATTTACTCGTCTTCCAGCTTATGCCTTAGTTTAGTTATTTTGATAATAGTATTGTTAGAATTATCATACTCGCCAGACTTTATGTCTGACCCCCTCCATTTCTATCCTTTTTCCCCCTCCAGATCCCCAGGTTGGGCCCAGCTCTAGTGGAGTTTGATTGGATTGCTTTATCTCTCTTGGAAAGCTTGGACCGTTGAAGTAAAGTCCAGCTTGTTATCTTCTTTAATGGCTATTTGTGTAATGGGATTATGTATTTTGTTTTTATGAAGATGGATATTGTACTTGACTCTGATTTATGGTTTTATGATGTAACAAACATGTTTAATTTCCGCTACAATAAAATGAAGTTTCAGATTTCCAAGTACTACTTATTATCTGTCTTGTTGTAATTTTTCTGTTCTATATTCACTTAAAACCTCCATGGAAGTTAATGCATTCCCCTTGTGAGTGACATTAATGGACGTGGGGTGTTACACATGGTATCAGAGCTTAAGGTTACCAGAACAGATACAATTTTTAGAAAAACTATTTTTGTAAAGTATTTTTGGAAGAAGTGTTTTCAAAAACATGTCTTAATGAGTGATTTAAAGAGGAAAGTTTTTATGAAAAACATAATCCCCAAATAGCCATATATCTTTATCTTTCGAATTCTCCATTTTGAATCTTTCCTTTTTCGTTTCAGCATGGCTGAAGATCTTAACCTACCTGACGGTGTAACGATACCAGGATGGTATAGGAGGCTATTAGAGGCTAGGGCCGCCGCAGGTCTGGCCAATGTTCCTCCACCACCAGATGCACCCGTTCCTCCTCCTCCTCCTCGCGTAGATACTTTTGCAAAGACGTGCAAGGAATTTAAGGCTATGGGTGGAAAACCTTTTCAAGGGTCAGAAACATTTGTAGAAGCTAGATATTGGCTTAGGGAGGTGGAAGAATTGCTAGAAATCTTTGAAGTAGAAGAAGGGAGGAAAGTCAAATTAGCAACTTGGTTAATGAAGGGAGAGGGCTCGTTTTGGTGGGAGGTCACTAATGGGCAGCGTCCTATTGATTCTTGGGCAGATTTCAGGCGTTGGTTTGAGGCAAAGTTTCTCTCGAGGGCAGAAGAGAATCTATATATGGAAAGGTTCTTGACATTGAAGCAAGGAAGCTCATCAGTGAAAGAATATGTCAACAAATTTAATCAGTTAGCAAGGTTTGGCTTGGACTTAGTGAACATGCCGGAGAAGAAGGCTCTGAGGTTCGTTAATGGGTTGAATGAACCGTTGCAAGGGTTGGCTGTGACCCACATCCCTATGGGGGCCACCTTTGAGAAGCTAGTCGACATGGCACTCATGCACGAGGAGAAAGGCGCTAAAGCTGATAAGGCACCCGAGAAGAAAGGGGATCAGAAGAAACCACAACAGCAAAACAAGAAGGGCGGTAAAGACAATAATGGCAAGGGAAAGAAGAAATGCTTTAACTGTGGGACACTAGGCCATCTCAGCAAGGAATGCCGAAAGAAAAAGAAGACTGGCTGTTTCCACTGTGGCGAAGCGGGACATCTAGTGAAGGACTGCCCAAAGAAGGGGCAGAGGGCAAGAGCTACCTCAGGAGGACAAGTGCAGGCTCTTATGGAACCAGGGCAGGCAAGGGGACAAGTTCAGGCTCTCGCGGTCCCACCGCTGCAAGAACGAGGTAGAACCATTTCTGTTGAAAGCTTACTTTTTCTGTTTGATCATCCTATTCGTACCTTATTCGATTCGGGCGTATCGCATTCGTTTATCTCTACGTCATTAGTTGAATCACTGCACTTAAACACCAGTTTAGTAGAGGATCCCTTAGTTGTTTCGAATCCAATTGGGGGCTCAGCTTATTTGTCCATGATGTGTTTGGATTTGAAAATTTCTATACTTAGCGTTGAGTTTAGATGTGATACTTATGTGTTGGGCTTCACGGGCTATGGGCTAATTTTAGGAATGGATTGGTTATCCAGAAATGGGGCCGTACTTGATTGTGAAAGGAGAGTAGTTAGGCTCATGACTCGCCTTGGTAACGCTCTCGAAATCTTTTGTAATCCCATAAATTCTGTTATGCTAAGTTATTTAGAATCGCTTGACGCGTCGGTGGAAAATCTACATTCTGTTAGAGTGGTCCGAGAATATTCGGATGTGTTTGAGGAGGTGAAGGGCTTGCTTACGAAGCGGGAGATAGATTTTCGAATATATCTTGTGGATAATGCGAAACCAGTATCTTTGCCAGTACTCCACATGGCTCCACGTGAAAGGAGGGAACTCGATAAGCAAGTAAAGGAGTTGCTTGAGAAGGGGTTCATAAGACGAAGTATATCGGAGTGGGGTGCTCCGGTAATATATGCCACGAAGGCAAATGGGTCCCTTAGACCTTGTGTGGACTATAGAGAAATTAACAAGCTTACTAAGAAGAACAGACACCCACTGCCGAGGATTGACGATCTCTTCGATCAGTTAGTTGGCGCCTCAGTGTTTTCGCAGTTGGACTTAGCCACTGGTTTCCATCAGTTGAGAGTGGCTGAGGATAGCATTGACAAGACTGCCTTTAGGACTCCAGACGGTTTCTATGAATGGCTAGTGATGCCCTTCGATTTGACAAATGCCCCCGCATACTTTGTTGATTTGATGAGTAGGGTGTTTAGGGAGTACCTTAACAAATTCGTGGTAATCCTTGTAGACGACATCTTGATCTTTTCTAAGGATGAAGAAGAGCATGCCCTACATCTTAGGGAAGTGTTGGAGACCCTACGAGCGCATAACCCTAAAGCTAAATTTTCTAAGTGTCACTTCTGGAAGAAGGAAGTACGATTCCTAGGGCACGTGGTTTCTAAAGAAGGGATAGCCGTGGATCCCGCGAAGGTGGTGGCCATCCAAGATTGGAAGGTCCCTAAAAATGCTACCGAAGTGAGAAGTTTCTTGGGGTTGGCTGGCTACTATAGGAAGTTTATCAAAGACTTCGCAAAGATATCAGCTCCATTGACACGCTTGACGAAGAAGAACCTAGTTTTCACATGGGACGTAGATTGTGATGATGCGTTCCAACGTTTGAAGAGAGCTTTGACCTCAGCCCCAGTCTTAGTGCTGCCAGACGGGAGTAAGCCATTTACTGTTTATATTGACGCTTGTGGGACAGGACTAGGCGCAGTATTAATGCAAGAGGGAAGGGTAATAGCTTATGGTGGAAGGCAGTTGAGAGCGCATGAGAAAAATTACCCTACACATGACCTAGAGTTGGTCGTTATTGTTTTCGCGCTTAAGTCTTGGCGTCATTATCTTCTTGGAGAGAGATTCAAATTATTCACTGACCACAAATAGCTAAACTACTTATTCTCTCAAAAGGACTTGAACTTAAGGCAGCAAAGGTGGATGGAGTTCTTAGCATCCTACGACTTCGAGATAGCGTATACCCCTGGCAAGGGTAACGTGGTGGCAGATGCCTTAAGTAGAAAAAGATTATCCTTAAGTCCTTTGTTTGTTGAGCGGCGAAGCTTAGAATTCACTTCGATGTTTGACTTTAGACCTTCCGTTGACTTTGTACCCGGTTTGCTAGCATCCTTAGAGGTTAGAACTACGCTTTTGGGACGGATTGGCGAGGCACAGCGAGACGACCCATAGTTGGTTGAGTTAGTAGAAAAGCTCAAAGGAGGGGAGTCATCGAGCCGTAGGTATACCCTAGATGATAAGGGTTGGTTACGTAGGGATGGTAGACTTTGTGTACCAAAAGACGATGACCTAAGGAAGACCATTCTTGATGATGCCCATCGTTCGAAGATGACCATTCATCCCAGCGGGGACAAGATGTACATGGACATGAAGAGAGTTTTCTTTTGGGCCGGTATAAAGAGGGACATGGCCGAGTATGTCGCTAGATGCTTGGTGTGCCAACAAGTAAAAGCGGAGCAAAAGAAACCCGGTGGGTTGCTTCACCCATTGTAGGTTCCACTATGGAAGTGGGAGAGTGTCTCGATGGATTTTGTGGATGGATTACCGCGGTCGAGGAAGGGTAATACGGGGATTTGGGTTATAGTAGATAGACTTACTAAGAGCGCCCATTTTATTCTCGTAAAGAGTAAGAGGACTGCTCCATGGTTAGCTTCTGTATACGTCCAAGAGATAGTTCGTTTGCACGGTGTTCGTTCTAGCATAGTGAGCGACCGCGATCCTATTTTCACTAGCGAATTTTGGAGAAGCTTGCAAAAGGTGGTAGGGACTCAGTTGTGTTTGAGCACCGCATATCATCCTCAGACGGACGGCCAGACCGAGAGGGTGAATCGTATTCTCGAGGACCTTTTGAGGCTATGTATTCTAGACTTTGGGGGTACATGGGAAGAGCATCTTCCATTGGTAGAATTCGCATATAATAATAGCTTTCAGTCCAGCATTGGCATGGCACCTTTTGAAGCTCTTTATGGACGACCTTGTCGTTCACCTACATGTTGGTGGGAATCTACGGATAAGATCTTACTTGGGCCTGATATGATTAGGGAGACTTCGGAGAAGATCGACTTGATTCAAAGGAGGATGAAAGCAGCGCAAGATAGGCAGAAATCTTATGCGGACAAGAGGAGGACAGATCTCGAGTTTGATGTTGGGGACATGGTGTTTATCAAAGTGTCTCCATTACGGAACGTTGTTCCCTTTGGGTCCGTTGGGAAATTAGCACCAAGGTTTGTAGGGTCGTTTCCTATTAAGGAGAAGATTGGACAGATGGCGCATAGAGGGAGTTGCCAGAGAGACTTAGTGGTGTACATGACGTATTCCACGTGTCACATTTGAGGAAGTGCTTGCACGAGACCGCGGAGGTGGTAGACCCGTACTTGCTTAGAGAGGTGGAGGTAGAGCGTGATGCGACGATTCGACGAGCTCCTACGCGCATTCTTGGGTCAGAGATTAAGAAGCTGAGAAATCAAGAGGTCAAACTAGTCAAAGTGCAATGGGGAGATGATGAGAGCAACGCTACTTGAGAGACGGAAGAGAAGATGCGTTCACGATACCCTTTCCTTTTCGAGGGTATGTCCTTTAACTTCTCCTTTATCGCTTATCTTGTACTTGTCTTACCTTTAGAGTATCCTCTCGCTAGTATCCTTGACCTTTAGTTAGGATAATCCTATGGTTGAAACATGTGTTTGAGACATGTTATGTATGATGGATGCAAAGTGGATGCAAGTGTTTGCTAGTGGTTGCTCGTGGACGCATATACACACACTATTAGGCACTAGATCGGCTCAGTCACTTCATATTGCATATTGCATATATATGGTTTTATTTAGTAAAATGGATGTATGATGATTGTATTATCATATGGATAGTGCATTCGGATGATGATTGTGCACGCATATAGAAATAAAATGTAGCATTAGGGAACTTTTGCATACATAATGGACGCATGGCACTATCATGATTTGCATTAAGGAGGTCAACTGAATCAGTGGACCGCCTGATTTTGCATTAGATATGGACATATACACACACTATGCATTTAAACATGAAAGCATTAGAAGCCTATAAGGACAATGGATGCCTGTGTTTGATGGTTGAGTAGATGGATGATTGGATGTTAGGATATACATTCTTCTTAACGTGAAGATTTCGGGGTCGAAATCCTTTAAGGAGGGGAGAATGTAACACCCCATAATTCTGTTAATATTAATATTCACAAATTATAGAATAACTAATCTCAGACGTGAGAATTGTGGGAAACGGGTTACGCCATTATGTTCATCTCGGAATTCTGGTTGAAATAGAGTCCGAGTTTGCATGAATTGGACTTCGTATGAAGAAGTTATGGCCATCGGAAGTTTCAGAAAATTCAAAACAGCTCGTAGGAAATTTAAAAATTCAAACTGAAAGTGCAGAAGCGGGCTGGTCGGGAAATTTCCAGCCCAGGCAGGTCGACTTGGGAGTCAACACTAGTGTCGACCTCCCCCCCCCAACCCCCCGGTCGACTATAGTGTCGACCTGGTCAGTCGGCTAGGGTTTTGACTGAGCCCAATCTTGAGCTGCTGATGTGTCTTTAGGGCTGAGTTGGAAAATTAAATGGTTCAGTTTAGTTCTGAGTTGATCTGACGGTCTAAATAAACCCTAAACTATATAAATACCTAGGTAGTCTCTCACCCTAATTCATATGAAAAATAGAATAGCTACCGTCATACCGCCGCCATGAAACTCAGTGGAGCCGCCGCCAACTAAGAAGGAAGTAAAGCTAATCAAAACCTAATTCTACTCAACTCTAAACCAAATCAAGACTCTCTTTTCTTCTCTAAATTGTGAGTATGATGATCTTAACAAGATTATTGTTAAATTAATTAGAATAGGTCATGAACGGATTATGAGTAGATGATGTGAATTGTCATATATGTTGTTGTAAACCTTATGCTATCATGTATGTTATTTATACTATGCTATGTGGTGATGATATCCTATATGTTGTAAATCATGCTATGTTGATGTTATGAATGTTGAGAGTTTCTATGCTAAGTTGTGATGAATCATACATGTTAAAAAGCCATGATGTTACTATCTATGCTAATTAGTTCATGTAAATCAAATCATGATGTTGATACTATTTGGGCTATGTTGATCTATATGACAAGTCACATATGCAAGTTTAGGTTGATTAGTAAAAGTTATGAACATATGCCATGACATCTATTATGACATCTAGAATTATGCTATGACATATGTGAAATTCTATGCTAGTTCACACCATTATTATGTTGCCTAAAACCCCATATGCAAGTTTATACATAAATTTGGGTTATGACCATATCATGTAAATTGTGACATTTAACAAGTTGACACCTTTAGATCCTTAACATGTGTAGTTTATGCAAGTTTCACCCCTATTATGATTAGATTCATTTTAATTGTCTATATGTTGTGATAATTTATTTTTGTGCTATGAGTAAGACTATTCGAGTCTAACGTATATTCTGCATTGAATAAGCGAACGTATAAACGTGGGGTAGGGGTAATATTAAGGATTCAATAATAAGAAGTTGGGGTGCAATTGATATGATTTTGCATGCCATGAGTGGATGACCATAATTGAGTCAATTATGGACATCAATAAAAGTGGACTTAATTAATAATTTGGATAGGGAATTATTAAAACTGGGGTAAAAGATTATAAGTGATAATCAATGCTTAGGACACAAGGTTGGACTTGTTTATGACGTAAACCTGCCCGGACCCGCCCGACAAATCCAGTGGTCACAAATGTCAGCCCAATGTGAGAGGTCCTAGGCCTAAACTAAAGCATAACAGTTGTAAAGACACGAGGTTAGACTCTTTTATGGTGTAAGACTGCCCGGACCCGCCCGGCAAATCCAGCTGCCATAAATGCTAGTCTAATGTGAGAGGTCTTTATGAGGTTATGGCCTGAATGAATTAAGAAATACTTAACAAGATAAACATGTAAGGTGGGACATGGGGGTTAAGTAGGTGCCTTGGGTGGCATGAGGAATCTAGTGGGTGCCCTTAGTGGCATGTGAAATACGATTAGTAAGACTTAACCAAACACACATGTAAATGAACATGACTAACAGGGTTAAGTGGGATGTACTAGTGGACAAGCTTAGGTGGGTAGCTTGTGGGGGCTCATTTCAACCAGTATCCCAAACGTATCTTTGTGGGCTCAACCCAAGTCGAGGACGGGACACGCATACTGGGTTTGACTATAAGAGGACAAAACGGGGAGCGGTGGCAACGCAAGTCCAACGGGTTTCATATGCGTGTGTGGACCCGGGCTGGAAGGTAAGACGTTGTTGCATCGTGTAGGTATAAGCCGTGCATTCTCAAGTTGTATCGGGCTACCACTTTAGGGGAGTGATACACCCCACTGTGGGGCCAGCACGGGTATCTACGAGTAGGGAGCCGATCGAAAGTGGGTAGTGGGGTACACCTAGTGGAGATAGGGGCAGACGGCACCTATGTAGTCAGCTAGGTTTACGCAAGGATATTTATATAGTTTCGGTGTGAAGCAAGCGGGATCAACCTTTAGGGTGACTGGTGCAGTGCAGTGTAGTAATGTGCGGTGTAGTGTAATAATGTGTGGTGCAGTGTAGTAATTGTTCGTTAGTTATTAGGTGTGCCTTTAACGTTATCTTAAACGTTATCTTTATCTGCTCTTCCATACCTAATAGTTCATAGACATTTACTCGTCTTCCGGCTTATGCCTTAGTCTAGTTATTTTGATAATAGTATTGTTAGAATTATCATACTCGCCATACTTTATGTCTGACCCCCTCCATTTCTATCCTTTTCCCCCCTCCAGGTCCTCAGGTTGGGCCCAGCTCTAGTGGAGTTTGATTGGATTGCTTTATCTCTCTTGGAAAGCTTGGACCGTTGAAGTAAAGTCCAGCTTGTTATCTTCTTCAATGGCTATTTGTGTAATGGGATTATGTATTTTGTTTTTATGAAGATGAATATTGTACTTGACTCTGATTTATGGTTCTATGATGTAACAAACATGTTTAATTTCCGCTGCAATAAAATGAAGTTTTAGATTTCCAAGTACTACTTATTATCTGTCTTGTTGTAATTTTTCTGTTCTATATTCACTTAAAACCTCCATGGAAGTTAATGCATTCCCCTTGTGAGTGACATTAATGGACGTGGGGTGTTACAATTCCATTAATGGAATGTGATTTGGGTTTATCGCGAACTGTGTTTTGAATGACATTAGTTCTTTAACCTAGTTAAAGACAGGATTACATTTCTGTCATTGTATTTCTAATTGTATGGTTGACCTCTGCTAAATATATATCTGTTTGGTGGCGGAGAACTTATTCTCTTGCTTAACACCCTTCTCTAAGACGTACGAGCTCAGAGGTTATATATAGGTAGAAATCAATAGTACGGTGTAGATTGTCGATGTGGCATGTTTGTGTTTTCCAAAGTTAAATAATCATTAATATTGATTTTTGGGAAGATTAAAACTAATGGAGCTTTAATGAATCTTTAACTAGATTGAAATGTAAATTGATAATTTAAATTATCAAATTTGGGAAAATGATCGAGAGTGGAGTATCACCAGTTTTGCTCCAAGCGATAGTTAAATCTTTAATTAGATTTGAACATGAAATGGTAATTAAATTTACCGGTAACACCATGGTGTTAGTAATGGAGTAATACCAGTTTCGCTCCATGGGATGAATAGGTTGGGATTGGGAAATGAGACGACCCCAAACCCCGTACTGACGGCGGCAAGGGTAATCCTTTGAATATAACACAGAAACAGATAACAGCAGAACAGAAATAAATAAATACACCAGATAATGAACAATAGAATATACTGGATAAACGTAATCATCAGAGTTACACAGTATACAGGATCATACTTAGTACAAATACAGTTCAGCTATACATAATGTCTACAGTGGAAAAACAAACATAATGTACAATAGGAGCTGAACAGCATAAAAAGAGATAAATAATAGAATCCATCTTCAGCTCCAACTATCCAGAAAGAGCCAGCTAAACCTGAATACAAGGCTACCCGTGTAGAAAAAGGGGCACCCGAGTTTGAAAGTGAAACAAACTACGAGTCAGTCATGGGACTGGTATGAGAAATCTACTCAACACATTCGAAATATGGCTAATCACAGGACCACGCCACTTTCGTGGAACGGGTTTACTCCATTGGATTGCCAGTGCTCTAAAACAAATCATTCTTTTAAACATCGCAATGCTTTTTATAAAAATGAAGCCATTATAAGACTCAGTTCCCATCACACAATGCAACACAAACCGGAGGATAGAGTTTTACCTTATAATAGCCAAAATATGCTTGATACGAATAAAACAAAAGCATTTGATATTATTACTAGTGTTCACATGTTTCAAAAACAATTTTGGATCATAACTATCAATCACAGACGGCATGGGTACCATATATCATGTCGCCATATATATATATATATATATATATACAATTAAAACCGCACGATGTCGTATTTGGAAATTGGATTTCCGTCGTGTACCAAGGCAAAAGATAGTCCTTACCGACTTCGAGACGCTCTAGCCCGCCCCTCAGGCAAGTACTCAGTCAAGCCTTTGGATCGTCAGGGCCGATCCACCGATGTGGATTAAAATTCCTGAACACTGCGTTTCCCCGCCCTGTGGGGCGTGAGTAAGCCAACGAATGACTACTCCATCGGTCCCGGATCGACCGATATATCGGAGGTGCCTCGCAATCCATCATCCACTTAAGTAAAATGTCAGGCCGTGTAAAAACACCGACACAACTCCTAGCTAGAAGGAAACGCATGCCCTCCCTGAGGTACTTTTTCCCGTTTCTGGTTCATACTGGGGTGTGAGGCTCGCGAATTCACGTTATACACAAAGCTACGCCACACAGGCGGTGCTTTGATCATCAGTCACAAGACTTTGCTTTTCAACAGAAGCCCTGATCTCTGCATCTTAGCATGCCACAAAGGCAATTCACATCCACGCAACTGATGTTTATCAATCGCACAGAATGAATTCCAATGTCAGACACACAGTCCATCTGCAAGTCCGTTCTGGGTCTGAACGAAACCGGAGGCACTAAATACCTCGCATATTCATCGATTCCCACGTACGTCTGGACGATCACCACTCATTATCCATATTTCGGGATGCCTCCCAATCAGGACCTCAGTGACCATCCAAACGAGGTGAAGATCGGTCTTCAACCCCCGTCGTCATCTTCGACTTCTTATCGTCGATTCAGTTATTCAGAATGGGATAAACCCGGTCTTTCTGAGCAACTCGCGTATATAATAAACAAGTGCAACACTAACATACATACGCATCATTTCAATTCATTAGTCACTAACCGTCAATCAGTAAGAGAACGATTTCCCAAATATTAACCCCGAAGGCCGAAACCAACAACAGATCAAAATCCAGGAAACCATTCGACTTAGCTAACCTTCAGTTAATTTCTAAATTTCACAACTGTATCGTTTATAATATTTTATAACGATTTATCGCTATTTTTGTTTATTTTAAAATAGCCAATTTATTCAAAACGACGCTTCGGGCCGTAACGCGGCCGTGGCGCTGTTTTTCTTCAGATTTGATTTACACATATCTGAAAATCTAACCGTTGGATCTTCACAAAATTTACATCATTAGAAAGATCTTTTCAAAATGAATCCAACGGTTCCAGTTTCGGGAAAATCCGACGGTCGGATCTCCCAGTATAATCGTTTGAAGTTTCGATTTCAAAATACGAACTGCAGCGTCGTTATTCGATTAAATATGATTATATATATATATATAATTGATTCTAGCGCTATTATTCTTCAGATTTGAATTAAAACTTCCAGACAATCCAACCGTTGGATTTTTACAAAGTTGGTGCCATTGGAAAGATCTTTCCAAAGCGGACCCAACGGTTGCGGTTTCGGGAAAATCCGATGGTCGGATCTCCTGGTATAATCGTTTGAAATCACGGTTTCAAAATACGAACTACAGCGTCGTTATTCGATATATTTCGGTTCTATATATATATATATATATATATCGATTCTTCGATTTCAAAGCTATATTCTTTTCATACACTTGATAAAAATTATATTTTCATCTAACTGTCTTCTATTTCAACACTTCGCTATTTTTATCAATTCATGTATATAATAAAAATGTGATTTTTAATGTAAAACAATTTATTTCAAAACTCGACTATTTTATATAGTTAATATAGGTGGTAAAAATAGGATTTTTATTATAAAACAATTTATTTCAAAATATGAATACCATTCAACACATGAATTTCAATTCAACGAATGAATTTCGATTCAACACATGAAGGTTTTCTACAGTTTGTATATATCGATAAAAAGGTGACTTTTATATTTAAAACACGAATACCATTCAACACATGAATTTCAATTCAACGAATGAATATCGATTCAACACATGAAGGTTTTCTATAGTTTGTATATATCGATAAAAATGTGATTTTTATATTTAAAACACGAATACCATTCAACACATGAATATCAATTCAACGAATGAATATCGATTCAACACATGAAGGTTTTCTATAGTTTGTATATATCGATAAAAATGTGATTTTTATTGTTAAAACAATTTATTCAAAACACGAATTCCACTCAACACATGAATATGATTCAACGAATGAATTTCTATTCAACACATGAAGGTTTTCTATTCAACAGACGAATATAATTTCAACATAGGAAAATAATTCTAACACATGAATATTATTCAAATTTTCGGCAGCATAACGGCAGGGTAGTTAAAACTGGGACCGTCCCTAGTACGGCTCCTCGCTCTACCTTAAAACCTCGTGGTTTTTGACAATGGGGAATCATGCATCTAGTTCGCACGAAGGCGGCATGTAAATATTTTTCATTCCCACAAACTAATCCTATGTGGTTTCAACCAAATATTTCTCAACCACAAACGGGTATTTTTCAATCATAATCAATCAATATCAACCACAAATAATTCCAATCAACCATTTGCTATCAATCAATTTTCACACCAATCACAACCAATAAATATCGTCAATGGTTTGTGGATGAGGGGCGTATATATATATATATAGCATTTCACTTCTATTTCAACACATATATAATTCTTACAATGCATATACAACTTATTCATCGAATGTACAACTTGTACAACGCTTATACAAGAGGTGTACAACGCTTATATAACTCATACATCGACTATATAATTTATACATCGTCGTTTTCCATATTGTTTATAATTTAGAAATCTCACATTGGGTTCCACTCCACCAAAAATAGCAGAAGGCTCAGAAAATATGCGGTCTCTTCTAAAATGTAGCAGACGTCCACACGGTCACGACGTTTCCTGTTTCATCGAATTTCGTCATCGTATGGTAAAGATACGATTTTTCAAAGTTTGCAGCGCTTTAAAAGTGTTAAAACTGATTTAAAATATACACAGCCGATTACCTCACTGGATGTTCAAAACTAGGTCAGTAATTCGCACGAAATCCGCGAAGCTTCGCGTCGATCGGCCAGCGCCACGAGGTAGCGCTTCGAAAACCGCACCAGGGGGTGTCCACCGCCGTCAACACGCACGCGCCAGGGAGGAGGAGTTCCAGCTCGAACGGCGCAACTTCAGGGTGCCCGATCTCCCACAACACTGAGCGATAAATTACAATCCCTATATGGATTTGATGTTCTCGAGACGATCTACAAAAACTTCAACTGGGGCATGGGTTTTTAATGCGTGTGGGAGGAGGAATCGGAGGGGGAAGTTTTTGAGCACTTCCGCCGTTCGTTTTGGTCGGGGAGAGAGAAGACACGGGGGGGGGGGGGGGGGGGGGGTTTCTGACGTGGACGAATCGTTTTTTTATTATTTATAAAGTTTTAAAAATCCGAAAATACCCCTTGCCTCCTGCGAACCCCAATCCAAACCCAACGACTGTCGTCCCTAGCGTTTTACCCTCATTCTGAACACAATGGGATATATTTCGAAGGCCCATTCGAATGTTTCAGTCAGTTTTTCTTCAAATTAAAATATAAAACATTCAATATTAAATTTGAACGTACATTTCAATTTGCCAGGGCCACAAACTGATTCGAAAAATTCCAAAATAAATAAATCTAGCTATGTTTTGACGATACGGTTCCAACAAAACTAGTTTCGTCGAATTCTGAGACCGTTTGCAAAAAGGCCCATTTCTGGTCGATCCAATTTAACTTTAATTGACCAAAACACGTTTTCCTTTGCCACGCTCACATGCTGGCTTCAAAAATTATGAAATTTGAAACCTAGCAATAACTTCACATCCCGGATCCAACAAAAGTGGTTTCGTCGAATTTCGAGGTCGTTTGCAAAATGGCCAATTTCACGGTCTATATAAATTCCATAGCGACCTTTTTGAAAATTCATTTGGCCATAACATTTGCTTTCCGCTATGAAACTTCGATTTTTCAGATTCGATAGAAAGGTATTCACTAACAGATTTAAATATTTTTGGTTTCACTCAAATCCGTTTTGTTTTGCACCCGGTACAGTCCGACAAAGTTTGAATTCAATTTTTGAAACTTCAGCGCAATTTCAGGCCTTGTTTATAATTAGAATTAATTATATTCATTTTCAAGTGTCGATTCAAACTCACTTTTCATTGCTATTATTTTAAATATTTATTTTAAATATTTGAAATCCATTATTTTAGCCAATTTAAATTTTTTAAATTGGTTCAGATTTTCCGGGTCGTTACAGGAAATTAAATAAATGATTACTTCGGTAAGGTGCGTTAATCCCGACTAGTTTGGAAAACCTTAATATGGTTTGAATGATATCCAAAGGAAGATTAAAGAATAAATTTTAAAGAATTTATCTTAGATAAAATTAATGGGAACAAATCCCTAAGGATGTGAATATTTAAATAAAGGAATATTCAGAATTAGAATGAGGTGTATGTTGTGTTTTTATAACACTTGTTTATTATATAAGCAAGTTATTCGGAAAGGCCGAGTTTATACCCATTCTGAATAACTGATTCAACGATATGTCGACGATGAAGATGGTGGTTGAAGACCATAGGTCTTCACATCGTTTTGATGGTTACTGGTGTCTTGATTAGGCTGTACACCCAAGACAAGGTAATAAGTGGTGATCGTCCAGACGTACTTGGAGATCGATTGGATATGCGAGGACCTCTCTCCTGTATTGGGCATATGGGAAGAGGAATAAGGTGCCTCTGGTTTCGTTCCGACCCCGAACGAAATTGTAAATGGATGTGTGTCTGACATTGGACTTTATTTTGTGTTGATTGATTTCTATTAAATATATATATATATATATCTCTTTGGCGGTGGAGAATTTATTCTCTTGCTTAACGCCCTTCTCTGAGATGTACGAGCTCAGAGGTTATATATCGATAGACATTAGTTGCATGGCGTGAAATACCTGTGTGGCATGCTGAGATGCAAATGATCAAGGATTCTGTTAAAATGCAGAGTCTTGTGATTGATGATCAAAGCGTAGCTTTAATATAGCGCCGCTTTGAGTACAACGTTAATTCACGAGCCTCACACCAGTCACATGACTGACCTGGAGTTTCTTGTTTTAACCTTAACTCTGGGTGTCCCTATTTTCCACACGGGCAGCTAGTAGTTTTGGTTTTGCAGATTTATATTCACAAGATCCTGGTTTACAGCTGGAATGATATTCGGAAAGCTCTATGTCCGTATATCTCCTTCAGTTATGTTTTGTATTATTTTCCGCTGCATTGTAATTTGTAAATCTCTGATATTTATCAAATGTATATTATTTATTCACACACTGTGTATTCTTGTACTCTGATGTAAATTGTTGTAGCAATCAATGAAATGTTCTTCTGTTTGTGTTCTGATTCGTCTTGTCCTCAAAGCAATTCATTCTTTCTCTTTTCTTCGGAGACTGGGGAAGTTCGGGTCGTTACAGTTTAGCTGTAGGGATATAAAGAAGGGGAAGGTGTAAAATAATGGAAGGGGACACGCAGATAGAAGGGGGCACATGGTGGATTTTTTCAAAAAAAATTTACAAGTGTCAAAACTATTCCCCAAGATAACAAGTGGCA
Organism: Allium sativum; assembly: GCA_030737875.1. Taxonomy (NCBI): domain Eukaryota; kingdom Viridiplantae; phylum Streptophyta; class Magnoliopsida; order Asparagales; family Amaryllidaceae; genus Allium; species Allium sativum. The sequence goes on along the minus strand of CM060926.1, from coordinate 920,320,878 downwards.
ACAATTTATTTTAAACCATTATTTCTAAGTATAAATACCATTGAATACAAAGCATATTTACTGTTTTTAAACACAAACTTAAGTAACTTTTTAACCATAATTTAAAACTAAATAATTTATTTAAACTCAATTACACTTCTCAAATAAATTTGAAAAGCAAAATGATTTTTTTTCTTTTCAAACCACATATCTAAAATTAATTTTTTACCGAATTTAAATCTGATTAAAATTATTTAAATTCACAAATTAAATAGAATTCAAAATTCAAAACAAATAAAATAAATTAGTTTATGATATATAAAATTAAAATAGAATAAAAGTTTACAAATATAAAAACACTAGAATAAAATACTAATAACACTTAGATAAACAAGATCACAAATTTATAAACAAATTTCAATTACACTAAGATGTTAATATCGTAAAATCTAACAAAACAAATTTAGATTCCAATATAAAATTTTAAATTTAGATTTTGCAAATTAATTCAAAACCAAGTTAAATAGATTAAATCTCAAATTATAAGTAAATTACTTAATATAAGTTAAATTCCAAATCACAATTTTAAACATGTATAAAATAAATTAAATCTACGTAAATTAAAATAAAATCTCAAGTTAAATTGAAAATCAAATTTATCATTTCTATAACGAAATATTTCAATTAATTTAAAATATAGCAAGTGCTTAAATTAAATAGAGTTATACAAGTCAAACAAAAATTTAAAATATACAAATTGATTTAAATAATTTCTCAAACACTATATATATATATATATATCAATTAATTTAAAATATCACTAATGTTTAATTTGAATTAGTTTTAGAATATTATTTCCGCCAAAATTTTACAACAAATTAAATTCAAAGATTAAAAAAATTTAAATTCACAGTTCACACTTATACAAAATCAAACCAAAATCCATCTAAATAGACTGGAATTCAAAATTAAAAACAAATGTCAAATTCTTAATTACTAAATCCAAGTTCAAATTTTAAATAAATTTTAAGACAAAAATTCAAATCTAAAAAAAATAACAATAAATTCTCGATTTAAATAAAATTCAAAATTCAAAACAATATAATTCAATAAATTTAAAAGTATAGCTAACGTTTAAATTAAATCAAGTTATTCGCATTCAAATAAAATTTAAAATATACAACTATTGTGAATTTAACAATACAACTTAAATTCCAATATTATATTTTAAATTAACACTTATCAATTAATTCAGATCAAGCTTAAATAAAAAAGATTTCAAAATAAAATCAAATAACAAGTATAAAGATAAATTTTTAATACTAAATTAAATTAAATGTAAATATTTAAATACCAAAAATCCTGGTTTGTTACAATCTCCCCCATAAGGCTTTTTCTCCTCGAAATGGAGAGATTGTTAAATCATATATGTAAACAAAATAAAGCATTTATCAATAAAAAATTAAATTTAAACAAAATAAACAATAATAGAGTTTAAATTTTGAAAATCAAAGCATGGTATTATTTCTTCGACTTAGAATCCCGTTTCCATTTCAAATCACTCAAAACACTACATTTTCTTTTCATATCGAATTATACTTGCTTCGGGATTTTTTTTAAAACAAAATCATTTCGAAAATTTCAAGTATTTCACGATAAACGACACTAAACATTTATGTCTCAAGTCGAGAGGTTTCTCCCATGACAAGGCCACTAGGCACAACCCACGCACGTATTGATATCACGCTAAGTATCTCTCGGCTAACATCCAGACATCGGACACTACAGAGCGCAAAGTATATATCCTGGTTTTCATCCAGGCTTCGGACATCGTATATAATTTATTCACAATCACAAGCTAAGTATTTCCCGGTTAACATCCAAACTCGGACACCTAATACAAAGCATGAACTAAATACCTTTCTTTAGTCACGGGTTACTCGAGCCTTTATAACAAATCATTTCATTTCATATCCTGAAGTTATAAATTATTCCGCAACAATTATAATTTTACAAATATTTTCAAATAGCAGTATCGTTTCTACTCATCTCAAAATATCGGGATTTAAAGTCGTCGACATTTCTTTTCAAAAAAATCCAAAATTCCCACAGATTTATCAAAGCAAGACAAAGGACTCAAAAACAAATCTGAGCAGTTAAAAATTCAGGCGTGAATAGATCAAACGATAAGCGAAATGTGATGGCACGTCAAGGGAAAACTAAACTCGTCAATAAGCGATGGGACAATATTTATTTTCAAAATGTTCATTCTATTCAAAATATATTCAAATTGTTCTTTATTACAGTTTATTAGAACAAAAATAAGTTATGAAATTTTAGGACTCGAAAATTTTTCTAACACCCAGATTTACGAATTTTTTTGGCACCACCTCCCCTGCATGGTTCGATCAGGAAAGTTTTCCATACACAAAAACAATGAAAACACAAAATATACATCTCATCTATATGAAAGGCATCTCTAATCAGGGGAAAACAACACAAAAAACCCAATTACAGTATTAAATCGATATGCGTACCTTATCTTAGCGTTTATAAGCATGTTTGCTTAAAATTTTAACATGTAGCGCACAAGCAAGCTCTCATGCGCAACGCACGATATGCCTTCCTACTAAAACACTTAACAGATAATGAGAATCATGTATATATATAAAATAAATCTCAATATATGCAAAGCATAAACAAGCACGATATGTAAACTTCGGTATACATGAAACAAGTTTATTTACAAAAGCAAATAGTCCATTTAAATACACTCATTTCATTTTGTTTTAAAACATCTACATTATCGCCATCCAATTACACGCACGCTTCATTTTTTCTAACATTATAATTCCAAATTGTCATTCATATTAAATTCGTTTACACTAAAAAGTTATTATACAATCATTTACATGTTGATTCATTAAATTCACTTACCATCATATACATGGTCAAATTTTTTCTTTCATTTCAAAATCGATTTGAATTTCAATATCATTTCAAATCTAATTCATATAGTACTTCATTTCAAATCCCATATGTATAAATATCCATTAACATAAATTTTCCAAATCTCATTTTTAAGTATGTCATTCGCACATAAATCCATTATATAAGATTATCAGTTTCACATCAATTATATTCCAAATCAATGATTTTCTAAACTCATACTTATATAATTTTATGTATATAAGTTTCAGATTCCATATCAAGATATTCGTACATCGATAATCTTCAAAATTTCCTTTCAAGATTAAATTGATTTCAAACAATTCGAGTATTCAATACCATTTCAGAATTTAAATCTACATTTACGAATTGGATTTATTTTCAACAATTATGTTCAATTTGGGTTTCACATAATGATTATCGATATTCAATCGAGTCTTTACATTCCATCATTTTGGATCTTAATTTGTTCAGATTGGATATATACTTTTATTAAGATAACTAAGTTTCATAAAATAATCTTGGAAAATAATAGCCTAATGAAAAATTAACTTAATTAAATAAATAGATTTTGAAAATGGGTCTGAAATAAATAGATACACTTTTTAAAAATAACTAGTCTTAATATAAGATAGATTTAAATAAGTAGATAGTTTTGGAAAAATAAGTTAAATGAGTATATAGATTTTACAAATGGTTTGAAATAAATAAATATGTTTTGGAAAAGTAAGTTTGAAAATAAAGATAATTCGGCTTACAACTAAAATAACATAATAAATCTAATACCATAATTTCGAATAAAATAGTTTTATAATGAATACTGCTTTTTAAAAATAATCCAATCTGAATCAATTATCCAAATTCCAATTTCTTAACCATTGTCGATTTTCAATTTCGAGATTAAACTCGCTTTAACCTCAAATTAATTCATTTGCATTTCGAGTCGGACCCAAGATTCAGATTAGCCCCCTTGCTGAGTTTCCATTTTCATTTTCGATTTCCATTAAGTTCAAAACCCAAATCTCAATTTCAATTATACTCCAAATTGAATTAATTATTCAAATTCTTTCGAGCATATAAAATATAAATCAAAATTCAAATCTTGCTTAAATATTCAAAATTATTCAATAAGCCAAAAAATCAACTTCTAATCAATTTATTTGAGATTTAATTTCAGTAGTTTTCTTCTAGATATTCATTCGAGGTATACATATTACATTATTCTAATACAATAGATGTATATTGTTCAACTTGTATTCGAGATTCAATGCCGGGTTTTCTTTCGATTATTCAAAATATACATATTTACATATCACATCATGTTCCACAAATCAAACTTCGTTTGAACAAAGCTATCAAAGCGGTCTCCCCCACTTTGAGACTCAAAAATAAATTCCAACGACGAAAAATTATTGCTGAAATTATTTCCTAGCGACAAAATGGGTTCTCTTTTCGTATTTTCTCCTTTTTTGTTCAAACCTTAGAAATTAGTATCAAAATTTTTTGGAATCAAATTCTCAAGTTTAGTCACGCGACCTTCTTTCTTATAACTTCCTTCATCTTATTCAATAATTTATCTTAATTTGGAATACACTTATTTTTTAATGGTTCGACATTCTTCCATTCATCATACATCTTAACTAAATTTCAATAACCATTTGTTCTTACAACAAGTATTTTCGAAACACTCTACTCAACTTCCATAAGTAAATAATTAATTTATTCGCTTTAGCTTATATTCATATTTCCGACGACCACGGTAACTCGACAATGGATGTTGACAAAGGGTTCAAGGATAAGAATTTTGACAATTTCAAAAATTTCAAGCATGAACGATTCGAATTCGATAAGCGAAGATGATGTCAGATCGATGGAAAACAAATAAAACAAGCAAAGCAACGAAAATTATATTTCCAGACACTCAATCAAGTTCAATTTTATTCCAATTTAATTTCGAATTTTATCAAATTTCATTTGCAATTTCCGTCTACAATAATGAATACATCTCTTTATTATATACCGCTTATTTACTCAAGTTCGTGTTACCTTATCAAAACATTTTATTGGAATTATTCAATCATATCTCAATGATCTCCAATTTTATCTTAATCTAATTTCAAGTTCAATTCATACTTTACTTATTTATTTCGCATATCCATTATAATTCGTAATATTATATCAAAACATTTCTGTTAGCGTTTATCCAAACAATTCCAATTACTTAACTAAACGATTTCAAGTATTTATCGATGTTTAAATCGGAACCATACAACCATCCTATTTTCGAAACTCGAAAATAAATATCTGATGATGTCACGATCATCCCAGAATTATTTTCAAGCGACTAGAATGTGAATCATATCTATCTAGTACATATTGGATTTCGTATATACGTTAGCTAGGCGTAAATTCAAAATCCGTACATACCCGACAGTACAACTTCGACATCAATAAATACTCAAACTCATATTATGAATTATGTTTCAAAATATTTACACTATCAAAACAATTTAATTTTAAAATAATTTTTATTTTTCAAAATATGCTTTCTCAATAGTAATTCTTGTGTCAATTCCGCTCATTCTAGGATATCGCTATCCTATCTCTAATGAGTTTTAAACCCGATAAGCTATGCTTTGTCAAACCAAAGCTCTGATACCAACTGTAACAACTCGTTATTTTTAACGTCTTGAACTGGTAATTAAACCGACTCAGGACGCTCAAAACGGCGAATCATTATTAGCTTATAGGGTTTAAATGTAACACAGAATCACATTATACAAAAAATGCAGCGGAATAAATTTAATATACATATCAGAGTTAACAAACATTTTTTGCAGCGGAAGAATATACAATGTATACATCGATTTTTAAAATTAAAGTTTACTTTTTCAGTCAGGCTTTGTGCACGCCTAAGCGTCTTGCGTCTTCGCATTCCTCTCCAGTTTGTGAGCTGAAATCTTTAAATCTTAAACACTTAGGATTTGACTCGAGCGTTCCATGCAAAAACATAAAACACTTGAGTCAGGATTAATCATAATTCAAGTAAATAAACTTCAATACAAACAAAATACATTAATAAATCTTAACATAAGGTTTAAAGTCGCTAAAATATAGGAATATCTCAAACTATTGCGGCAAACTTTTGAACTAAAAGGATTTCAAGTGTGTTGGTCAGTAATCAATATTGCATGCAACCCATCATTTTCAGATTTGTTATTATGTCAACATACATTTAACTTTAAACCAACGTATGACACAAATAATAATAAAGCAGTAGGTGAATTCCTTTGCAATTGGATTCCAGGGAAGAAAGAATATAAGAGAGAAAAAAATATGTTCACTTCCTTGGTTTGTTTAAAATGCCTGCATGCTTTGTTTTCGGATAGAAGAAAATAACGGGAAAAAGGATGATTTGCAAGTGACCACAAAATAATGTTTGGGTCTTCCATTGCCCGGAACGAAAATGTGAATAATAAATGAATAATGTTATTGCCTTTCTATTCCATGCGTTGAAAAAAAAAGATAATGACAGCAAAAGGTCAAAAAAGTTCCTTTAGTAATTCTAAAGAAGCATACATTGGAGTGCAACGTGCCAAATCCCGTAAACATAAGTGTAAAATGCTTACACAATAATAAAATGGCATGCAAATGGTCATGATAAAGGTGGGCATGCAACTTGAAACAAGTACTGACAGTATATGAAGTACAACAAGCCTTCTATGCTAATGAACAAACAATGGTTCAACTACGTCATTCAAGTTTATAGATGATAATTTACCTCAATATATATATATATATATATATATATATATATCCAGTTTTTCAACCCGGACATGGTTACAATGATGTGTATACAATCACAATAAAGATTACTGAAATATTAGTGTGAAACAAGAATTCACCCACCCATTGTTCAGAGAGCCACGAATAGTTATTTCAATCAAACAACACATTAACAAAATCAAACTGCATATCAAATGCCACTACAAATTCAACTAACAAGTCTGAAATACACATCCTTTTACATTTATACACATACTCACGTATGTATATACATGTATAAATTTCAAGGATGTGCAAATATATGGTCTTTCAATACAAGGAAGTGCATTCTAACTACGACTAAATAGGCGAAATCATTTTAACATCACGTATTAACACAAAGCAGCAAATAAAATTGACTATTATGATTTAGTTCGAATTGGGGTTGAAGAATTCGAACAATGAAAAATCATGAGAAAATACTCACCTGTATTCGGTGGATAGCAGCAGCAAGAGCAGTTACGCGGAGAACTTCAAAGGTGTCGGGGAGTTTCCCTACAAGGTGCACTATCAATGGCGCAATCAGCTTTGAATTCAGTTGAAGTTGCAAAGAGGAAATTGCGATAAAAGCCAGTAGAAGGAGACGGGGCTTGATGGATGTGGTCGGAGCTACGTGCGGTGGTGGAGCGACGGTGGCTGAGGCGAACAAAAGACGGCGGTCAGCGTATGGCAGAGACAGGAGGACGGTGGCTACGTGGCTTGCGATGGAGCACCGGTGACATGGAGACGAGTGGGCGAGGGGGAAGAGGAGCAGGAACTAGCTCCCGCCATAATTTTCAGGGGATGGATTATGGGAATTTTTTATTTAGGTGGAGGAATATGCCATGATTTGGGATTTTATAAAAGGGGGAACAATTGGGTTTAGCTGTAGGGATATAAAGAAGGGGAAGTGTAAAATAATGAAAGGGGACACGCAGATAGAAGGGGAGCGGTGGAATTTTTTCCAAATTTTTTTACAAGTGTCAAAATTATTCCCCAAGATAACAAGTGGCAACAATTTATTTTAAACCATTATTTCTAAGCATAAATACCACTGAATACAAAGCATATTTACTATTTTTAAATACAAACTTAGGTAACTTTTAAACCAAAATTTAAAACTAAATAATTTATTTAAACTCAATTACACTTCTCAAATAAGTTTGAAAAGCAAAATGATTTTTTTTTTCTTTTCAAACCACGTATCTAAAATTAATTTCTACTTGAATTTAAATCCAAAAAAAGTATTTAAATTCACATATTAAATAGAATTCAAAATTCAAAAATAAATAAATAAATTAGTTTATGATATATCAAACAAAAATAGAATAAAAGTTTACAAATATTAAAACACTAGAATAAAATAATAATAACGCTTAAATAAACAAGATCACAATTTTATAAACAAATTTCAATTATACTAAGATGTTAATATCGTAAAATCTAACAAAACATATTTAGATTCCAATATAAAATTTTAAATTTAGATTTTGCAAATTAATTCAAAACCCAAGTTAAAATAGACTAAATCTCAAATTATAAATAAATTACTTAATATAAGTTAATTCCAAAACACAATTTTAAACATGTATTAAATAAATTAAATCTACATAAATTAAAATAAAATCTCAAGTTAAATTGAAAATCAAATTTATCATTTCTCTAGCGATATATTTCAATTGATTTAAAATAAAGCTAATGCTTAAATTAAATAGAGCTATTCAAATCAAATAAAAATTTAAAATATACAAATTGATTTAAATAATTTCTCAAACACTATGTATATATATATATATATCAATTAATTTAAAATATCACTAACGTCTAATTTGAATTAGTTTTAGAATAATATTTCCGCCAAAATTTTACAGCAAATTATATTCAAAGATAAAAAAAAATTCACAGTTCACACTTTTATAAAAGCAAATCAAAATCCATCTAAATAGTCTGGAATTCAAAATCATAAACAAATATAAAATTCTTAATTACTAAATACAAGTTCAAATTTTAAATAAATTTTAAGACAAAAATTCAAATCTAACAAAATAACAATAAATTCTCAAATTAAATAAAATTCAAAATTAAAAACAATATAATTTAATAAATTTAAAAGTGCAGCTATATATATATAAGTTTAAATTAAATCAAGTTATTCGCATTCAAATAAAATTTAAAATATACAACTATCGTTAATTTAATAATATAACTTAAATTTTAATATTATATTTTAAATTAACACTTATCAATTAATTCAAACCAAGCTTAAATAAACAAGATTTCAAAATAAAATCAAATAACAAGTGTAAAGAAAAATTCATAATACTAAATTAAATTAAATATAAATATTTAAATAGCAAAAATCCTGGTTCGTTGTAAAACTCCTCGGCTGAATCAAGTATCAACATGGAGTAATGTCCTAACGTCTATGATACACCACACATGCGTGTATCTAGACCCTTACACGTACGTACTGTCTACTATACCTCGTGTTCCATAATAGGGCAGCATCCAATGCACAAAACTTGATCGGGAGTTTCCCATATCTGTATAGGTCCGCTAAAAGAGCCTAAAGTACACATATCCAAAATATGGTCTGCATTTTTCCCGTTGGATATGGTCTCACCTCAACCCCTCCCTCAACTAGTGAAAGACTACATCAAGAGCTAAGTGACGTGCTCCTAGCAAACAATCTATCATCCAATTTAGCATGTCCCGCAACCAAAGACTCGATAGTGAAAGATCGATGGTCTATAGGTTTAGCTCTGGTATTTCCACATCACACTGACTGCCGATGACAAGTACCTAACGGTTAATATCCTGTATTGGACCTGGCCCGCATATTTAGGGACAAATCGCCAAATCACCCAAGACATCCGCCACATCCTTCAGAATGTCAATCTACCGTCACAGTCAAGGTACACTCACCAAGTCGTACCGCGTGGAACAAAACTCTATGAGTACAGCCTGAGCGCTGCACCACAAAAGAGGACCACTACGGAGTACCCTACCACATTCCTCAGAAGTCGCATGCTTCCTTCCAGTCCCGTTGACTAGCAAGCAGAATATCAAGTAGACTAATCAGATGGATGTGCTCCTCCCGTGCCTTCAGACACCACGATGATCTACCGTGGTAGGTTCTTCACCTTTGTGCATGCGGACTAGTCCAAGCGCATAACACTAACGTGTTATTAGAACCTATGTCTAGTCTTTTAATTGCTTGCTTGTCTTACCTTATCAGACTGCCAATTAACTTGATTATCCATGTTTTATCTTTTATTCAAGTTATCAGGTTTTCTCTGAGCCTTTCGTATCTTAAAGGAATGGACCTCTCTCGCTTATTAATCCAATGATATAATTTAACCCATTTCAAGTTCATTAATAAGCCCATAACATGTTATTACCTACATTATTACCATATCATCCATTGTCTAATTTTATGTTCATAAGTTGCAATAACATGTTCTACATAATGTATAATTAAGAATATCTTATCCTAATCCACATATTTTCTACTAGCATGTTGCTTAATATATATAATTAAATATAACTTATTTCATTCATAAGTCTACCTCATTCTTCCTTATTTAACCATGACTTCGTCTTACACTTTTATCACGACTTATTGTTGTTGTTAACTTATTAACTTAATTCTCTTAATTAAGGTTTATTAATAAGTTCCCTTTTTAATTTTTATAACCCATGTTAAAATTGCATCTTGTCCCTAGGACAAAGCTACCTATTATATTACATTATGATTCATTTAATTAATTATAATGGTTATATTCCCCATTCATCACATTCTCCCTATTGATTCTATATCACTAACCATACTTTTACTATCATAACATTTCATTTATTTACCGTCTTGTATGTTCCTATTATTCTAGGGAAACGTTTTACACATCTTATTAGATTGGTTAATGGATAAATATGAAGATCCAATTCCATAACGCATGTAAATCAAGATATGTAGTTGCAAGCTATTTATTTTTGTTGTGGACATACATACATCTTTTTGTTAGTGTGCAGTACAATAAAAGAATCCCTATTTCACACTAATCACTTTTTCTTTTTCTTTTCTTGTAACTATGTTCTTTGTAATTTTTACCATTATAGAAATGTATCAATTTCCCCTAAATCCATCTAACTCAATCCACTATAAATTCTCTCCTTTTATTTTCCGAGTTAGATGTTATTTAAATTTCCAAATCAATGTAAATCTTCCATACAAATTAGGCACATTTATTATTTTCCAATTATTCCAAATTTCACTGTAATTTGATTTACAATATATCCAATTTGTCGTTAAACACCATTTTCAGTAGCATATTCACATTTATTGTAAATCCCACAATTTCAGTATTACAGTAATTTTTAATCTAAACAAAAGAGTAATATAATTGATTTGTACAACAGTAGATTCTTAACATTTTAGAAAATAAGTTATATCGCAATTACCACAATTTACATTTATGTAACATGTAACAACCCGGAAATTCTGAACCAATTTAAATTTTTTATTTTAGCTATTTTATTGGGTTTTGAATATTTAAAATGATTTATTAAATAATAACGATTTAAAATTTATTTAAATCGAGGTTCGAACGTATAAGTTTAATTTAATTATAAAGCAAGCATGAAATGGCGCGGTAGTTTGAAAATTCAATTTTAAATTTCAAAAGAATGTACAGAATTTAAAATAAATCAGATTTCAGTAAAACAAGAAACATTTGGATCAATTTAATAATATCTTTCTAACGAATGTGAAAAACTGAGATTTCATAATATAGATTGAAAGTTATGTCCAGTTTAAAATTTAAAATAGTCGTTATAGAATTTATATATATTTTAATACAATATATAACTCTTAAAAATAGCCATTTTGCAAATGACCTCCATTTTCGATGAAACCACTTTTGTTGGATCAGGAATGTCAAATTATTGTTACGTTTCAAATTTCATAATTTTTGGAATTTATTGTGAGCACAGTGAATTTAAATGTGTTTGGTGATTTCAGTTTAAATTTAATCGACCGGAAAAGACCATTTTTCAAACAGCCTCCAAATTCGATGAAATTAGATTTGTTAGGACCGTATCGTCAAAACATAGCTAGATTTATTAAATATTATTGTGTATTAAAAACTGCTTAGATTAAAATGTTAATATCTTTTTATCTAAAGATCGAAATCAAACGATTTCAGATTTGTTGGAATCACAACGACGAGCTCTACAACGTGGAACTAACTAGATCTAAAACGGAGAAAATTAGAATTTGAAGTAATTTTAAATCCAAATGATACTGAAATCATCCATTAAAGAACGACGGAGTGGAACCCAATGTGAGAACTTCTCACTATAATATTTGTACAGTTATTTATTTTATAACTGCATATATGAACTACCAGTATTGATTTTTATCAGTTTTTTATTATCACAAATGTTATATGGTGCTTGTTAGCTCACCTCCCTCGTCCACAGACCATAGACGACATAATTTGTAACGACCCGGATTTTTGGCCATTGAATTCTGAATATTTAAATTGTTTTAAATATTTTATTTGAGCTATATATAGGAATTTATTTAATAAAACGATATTTAAACATATAATTTATAATATAATTAAAACGAGTTCGAAATAGTCGCGGTAGCTCGTAATTTACGATTTAAACTTCAACTGAGAATACAGGATCCAGTATAAGTCGGATTTTTGTGAAACAAGAAACGTTGGAACCGTATCGACGATAATTTCATATGAAAGAGAAAATTTTGGATTTAGTGTTATAGATCACAAGTTATGGCCAAAACAAAATTTGAAGTAATCGCTATGGAAATCGTTATTAAAATATAGGCCTTTAAAATAGCCGTTTTGCAAACGGACACCGTTTTCGATGAAATCAGTTTCATTGGGACGGTAATGTTAAATTATTGTACGGTAGCAAAATGTGTGGCAAACCGATGTCGTGTGTGACCACGGTAGCCGTAAATGCCCAGTTATTTTTCTATAGTGCGTAATTAAATTAAATTAAATTAATAAATGGACATTTGAGTGTAACATGAGCAGAAGATCGAATTAGGCCACGAAACCAGTCCCATTGAGTTCGTATTGTCGATTATAGTCAGGATAGGTATATAGTTTGTTATTTTTAAAGATCGCCAAATTTCGTGTTCCGAATGGCATTTCGGTGCGCATAAAAATAGGCTACCGGGGAAACAGTCTCAGAATGCAACGAAACTGGTGCCATTGGGTTCGTATTGATTAATTATTTTAGGATTTCAAAGTTTCAAGTTGATTTGATTTATCGGGTAATCGTGGAAAATTTAAATGCGTGTTTATTTCTGGTTTTATAAAGGAATTTTTTTTCAAACGATGTCGGAATTTGAGAAACTTGTCCCATTGAGTTCAGAATACTTTTTTATACCAAGAATAGCTTTTTTATCAGTAAACAGAAGTCTTCTATGGTTAGTTTTACTTGATGCTTCACCGCGAAGTTTCATTATAATATAAAATAATATATTTCCTCATCTATAAAAGCAGACCCACAACACTAAATCCCTAATCCTGAAATTTTCTCTTCTGCTTTCCCATTCCGTCCCCAAACCGAGAAATTCTCCTCCAGTAAATAAATTTCGATCAAAAGAAAAATCATGTAAATTCAAATCTTTATTCATTTGACTAAATAATCCACCCTCTCAACGCTGATATTAATTTCCTCAAGCTCGATGTTCTCTTTGAGGCAAATATTTCAATCAGCGAAGTCACGAAAAGGGTAATTTTGGTTCAATGAAGTATGGTATATGGACTCGCAATGAAGTAACCAACGCTAAGCTCGACCAGTTCCTTTGGAAGCAACTTCAACAGCCGCCGCTTCGGGCTCCTATTTTCAGGTGGTGCAGGCATCGGGGGAGGGAGGTGCGTGTGGAAGAATGTGGGTGGTGCTGAGTTGTTGCGGGGTTCAGAAGTAGCATGGAGGGGCGCGTGTTTCTAGGGTGCCTAATCGGAACTCCATCGCCATGGTGAATGGCATCAGAGGAGAGAGGGTACCGTGTTAATGGGTTCAGGGGGAAGAGTGAGTGTTGGTTTGGTCACTGGAGGAAGGTATGATGGATTTTAACGTGGGGAAGTGGAAACTGGTTGTGGAGTTATGATGCATGGTGCGATTGAACTAAGTGTAGAGGAAGATGGACTGATGGAAATTGTTGGACGTGAATTATGGGTTTGGAATATGTTACAGAGAAGGGCTGTTTTGAACTTGATGCTGATTTGAAGTTTTGTGGAGGATCAGAATGTGCAGATTTTGATAAGGATACATCCAATGACTTGGATGGTGAATGCTATCATGGCACAAAGGGCATTTGATACAAAATAACTCATAGACTTTAGCATGAATAAGAAAGTTTAAAAGTGGTACCACTATTTGTTCAAATATATGGCTACAGGGAGTGTGTCAAAGCGTGAATTGGGTTTGGGAAGTAGGAGTAGTGTTTGTGAATACTGGAGAACTATGTTTGCGGTGATGGGGTTGAACTACTGCAGCATAGTATATTAAAGAAAATGAGCGCACACTAGTTTTCATGAACAGGAAGATGCAGTTCAAGGAATGGAGAAGTTTGTGTGTGTTTTGAGATTCTGGCTGACGTTGAGGTCCTCTGTATTAGGAGATGGGTCAGGTCTGCTTCAGACTGTCTGAGGCGGCGCCGTTGAGCCATAAAGTAAGGACAGGTTCATTCATAGAAAACAAGAGGAAGGAGTCGTGCTTTACTTATGCGCTGATAGTAACGTTATTAGTAGTTAATCAAGGGTTATAATAATTACTCCAAGGTAATCAAGATTGGTGACCAATATAAATTATTTTAATCAAATATTATCGTAACCGTATCTTACTCGTCTGTTAACAGAATTGGACCAAAATTGGTCACGTGGGAATCGTACCAACAAGGGTTACATTGTGGAATTTTTTAGATGAAAAATCAGAACCATTGGAATTTCGTAGAAAAATCAAACATCTGGTTGATTTTAGATAAAACAAAAGCAGGACCATCAACTGCGAACCAAGGTGAGTAAACTCACTAACTCTGCCTCGTTTATATTTTTATATAAGCGAGTTTTAAATTTATTTATAAAAAATTTATATTGTGTGATGGTTGATTGGTTGAAATGGTTGATAAAATTGGTTGAAATAATTGATATAGATATATCGTTGATCGATTATCAGTTCTGTTTACTATGATACCTCATATTGTTGTGATTAACATCTGTGGATGCAGGGGAAACAGGTTGGAGGGGCCCAACTGGGTTCCTCAACATTTATATTATTATTTTCATATATTTGCGTTATATGATGTGATATGTATTCTGTGATTGATTTTGTTGCCATTGACCCTAGAATTATGGTATTTAAATACCATAAGATATTTTCAAATAGAAAATAAAATTTGAGATTTAAAAATGGAGTTTATTTCCAAAGTAGAAATTATTAAATGTTTTATATGTCCAATTCTTATGTCATTGATAAATTTAATGAGTAGAGAAGCAGGAATTAACCTGTTGGCTAGTAAATTAGTATAATTGTTTTAATTAAACAAGTAAGCAATATTATTAAGTTGTTAATTAACTTAAGAATGTGGATTAGTATAAAATCAGTTGTCCGGTTAACTAGTTGACAAAGTCGAATGTTCAATGAAAATTGGATATTAGATTAATTTGATCTAATAGGAATAGTCTTACAAATAGTCGTTAAACTTAGCAATGTTCTTAGAAGTAAATAAATTCTTAAGTAAATGTATTTATTTAATTGCTTATTAGTAATGAAGTTAATTATTATAATCCTTTTGAAATGATTAATTATTCTATAAGCTACTTTTATTTGGATAACATTGAAGTTAATGGTCACTTTAATTAAAAATAATCAAAGCGATTACTTTTAAATGGAAATCATTAAAGAAGTAATCATAGCTAAGGAAGCAATCGAACCTGAAATGGAATTTTAGTTGAAATCAGAAAAGAGTTTAAAAAGGGATTTTATAATCCAAGTTGTTATAAAAGTCTGAAAGGAAATTTCAAAACTAATGCGTTGGTTTAATTAATATTTATATCAAGTAAAAATGGGTTTTTAATGGAAAAAAGACGTAAAGTTTTGTAAAGAAATGAATGTTTGTCGGGTTTAGTAAAAGAATTGATAAAGGGATTTAGAGATAAATCCAAATCATACAAATGAACTTGTGAAGAGGATTCAAAACAAAATGATGATTTTAAAGATAAACTTTTACTTGAGAATTAAGTTAACAATTGAAATTGAAAGGTAATTTTAGAATGTGAAGGAAAAATATTTTATAAATCTATACAGCGATTTTAGCGCTGTCGTTAGAATAAATGTTTTATAAATCTAAACAGCGATTTTAGCGCTGTTGTTATAGTAAATGTTTTGTAAATCTATACAGCGATTGTAACGCTGTCGTTATAATGTCTTATAAGCCAAATATTTGAAAATAGTGATTGTAAGGCTACCACTATAATCAATATATATTTTTCCGTAAAGGAAGTGGATTCTTAGATTAAATCCGAAAGTCAAGTAAGCGATGGTGTTTTTGAAGTGGTGAGCTTTGACTGTTTCAAAGTTGAGAATGTTGTTCAGTTAAGGTCTGAGAGGTAATTATATCCCAACTTGATTGGCTTCATAATTAACTAAGGAATGGTTAAGGTTCGGTAGTAAAGATTGGTTAGAGACCTGATTAGTAAAAGAATATATGAATATATAGAAATGGTTTCAAATTGGAATAAGAGATATCTTCTAAATAAAGGAATGATGACGTTGGAAATGTCTTCCAAGAATCGAGATTGAGATTTGAAAGGATATGGAAAATTGAAAAATGGATTTTTGAATCGATAATATAATAAGGAATTAATATAAAAAGGGGCCAGTGTTGTTGATGGTTGATCGGTAAAATTTCCAATTGGGAATAGGACGGTTGATTGTATGGATGTTTCTTTGATAGTTAAATCATCGACTATCAAAGTTTTGATTTATTTTTTATACCTCCGTTATCAGTATGGAGAGACCGGGATCAGATTTAATATCTGAAAACCACTCCGTATTGGTATAAGCGTTATGAATCAACTTATGCTGAAGATAATTAAAGACGAAGTAAATGCAAGGGCAGTTCTGTTAATCCTAGGTAGAAATTACCCAAAATGTTTTTATAGAACAGTGCCTTCGGTTTTGTCCAGACCCAGGATAACTTGTAAGGACGAGTGTCTGACAAAGTATTTCCAAAGGGGATACATACGTTGATTCCTTCAAACGTACAAAGTTAATGGCATAGAAGGGAAACTTCTTTAGCCTAACAATCTGAGTATTTTTATAGGAACCAATTAGTGATTTCCAATGGATCTGACGATGTGGCATTCAAAGTGAATGGTGACCAGATGTTCTGGAAGATAATTCAAACCTCAAGCCTCAAAACCGGGAAATGACAAAAATCGGGCAGGCAACATGGCTATGTGGGTCGCCCCCATTAGGATGTATAATCACCTATCTAGAGAAATTTCATTTGTTTCTTTAAATCTATTGATCCTGTCCCTTTTGGGAAATAGTTGCTGATCCCAACCGTTGGTGATATACATTCGATACACTCAAGCGAAATGAGTGGTGGGTCATGTGTGGGCCGGGTTGCAAGATGTTCTTGTTGAACCCAGTGTATTCACCTCTAGAGATACACTATCGGCAGGTGGTCCCATACCTTGTCATGTTGGAAATCCAATCTCCAGTAAGCGCCCTGCGGTTTTTGATTTAATATTATATATGGAGCATGAGATGCAAGTGTTCCGCTAGATTTCTATTTATTTGATTTAGACACAAATGTAATATCACTGAATTTGATATCAAAAATATTTTTGGGTTATCGTAAGGTAAAAACCATCCGTGTTTATGTGTGGATCGGTCTTACGATTATTTTTTCTTTCTAAAAGATTTTGAAAGTCAAACAAATGATTGAAGTTTACTCACACCAGTCCCATGACTGACCCAGAGTTTATTTTGTTTTGTTTTCCCTAAACTCTTGGGTGCCCAAATTTGTACGAGCAGACAAATAGTCGGGATTTTCCAGATTCACTTGGGGGAGCTGGAGGCAGGAGGCTTCACTTGTTAGATATAGACTATCCTATTTTTGCTGTGTATTATGTTGTATCTAGAAACAGGTGTTTATAACTGTTCCAGAGATAACTGTTGTGCTTTGATGATGGTATGTAAAGTTACTGATTTGTATTTCAAAAGTTATGTTATATAATATATTTTATTCGTTCCGCCGTGTGACTTGTGTTCTTCGTTTTCTTCTATTCTAAAATTTCTTTCTATTCCTCATCCTCTAACTTCTTTCTAATAATGATTCGTATTTCTGTGCAATTTGAGTTGGACGTGGAGTGTTATTAATTGAATCAAAGAGTACGAAAATTCGGGTCGTTTCATAATTGACTGTATTGTGGTTTTATTGTGATGTGAAATGTAAAATATATATATATATATCCGTTGTGAATAAAATATATATGCATTGAATAAAATATATATATGCGTCGTGAATAAAATATATATGCATTGAATAAAATATGTATATGTGATGTGAATAAAATATATATATGCGACGTGAATAAAATATATATTTGCGATGTGAAAAATATATATGTTGTATAATATATATATATATATATATATATATATATGCGATGTGAAAAATAGATATGCGTTATATGAAGTATGTATATGCAATGTGAAAATATTTGTTCGCTAAAACTATTATTTTTAGCTTATACAGGCGATATATATAAAATTGTCATGTAGTGAAATAAATATTGGATTGTTAAAATATATAATTTTTAACATATATATGCACGGTATAAAATAATTATGTAATGGAATAATTATTGGATCAATAAAACGTATAATTTTGTTCATATATATGATATATATAAAACAATCATATATAGAAATGATTATTGGATCGATAAAAATATAATTTTTATCATGTATATATGAGATATATAAAACAATCGTGTATAGAGATAATTATTGGATTGATAAAAATATAATTTTTTATCATATATATGAGATATATAAAACAATCGTGTATTAAATATTATCATTTTAATATTATTCAATTTTGATGAAAAATTGAAAATGAAGTTGTAATCGATTTAAAACGAATTTATAAACGTTTTAAAATATGTTTTAAATCCTGCTACATAGTGGGAGGTGCACATATATATATCGAGTTGCAAAGGCGTGTACAACCTTGTTTGAGGGTCGTGACCGATATTTGGTTGCATACTTGTTTGTACGCATTGTGATATTTTGGAATCCATATTTCCAAAGATTTTGGTTTGAGATCCTGAAGTGAAATCTACTTTGATATAAGCTAGATATGTATTTCAAATGATTTGAAATAAGAAATTGGGAAATAAAGTCTAAAAGAATAATTTCTGTAAAGTGAATTGGATTATAAAAATCTAAATTTTGGATTAAGCCTAAATGGGTAGATTGGGGAATTGCATGTTGTATGATGCATCATAGATCCATATTTCTATTATTGGTTATTGTTTATGCATTGGTAGTCATGGAGGTAAACTTGTTTCGTGACATACGGCGTGGTCCCGTGATTTACCTTATTTTAAAGTAAAGATTTTATGACCATTTTAGTTCTCACACCAGTCCCATGACTGACTCGGAGTATATTGTTTTAACCTAAACTCTGGATGCCCATATTTTCCACATAGGTAGTCAATAGTTTTGGATTTACAGATTATTTCATTTAGCAGGATTCTGGATCGAAGCTAAAAGCTGTGTCCAGAGCATTGATAGTCTTCCGCTATGTTAGTTTATTTGTTTCCGCTGCATTATGTTACATTTATTGTAAATTTATTTTTCGTTGTACATTATTTTCGATACACTGATATTCTGTACTCTAGTGTAACACTATTATGATGTTTATAATAGTCTTTTGTTGTTTGTTCTGATGTGTTGTGCGCCCAAAGTTAGCATATCCGCCTTTTCGGTTCGATTTATGTCAGTTTTAACGATCGATTTGGATCTACCGAGAGGGAAGGTCACTACATATGTTATTAGAGCTTTGGTTAGCTCAAATCTTTGGGATGCTACTCGTTAGAATAGAATAAAAGACTCATAAGAGATAGGATTATTAACATCCTATAAGAATACTCGTTAGAGACAAGATTAGTGTATCTTAGAAAGAGAAACTGTAACAACCCGGAAAATCTGAACTAGTTTAAAAAAAATTAAATTGGCTATTTTAGTGAATTTTAGGTATTTAAAATAAATATTTTAAATAATAGCGATGAAAAGTGTGGTTGAATCGATGTTGGAAATGAATATAATTAATTTGAATTATAAACATGGCCTGAAATGGCGCGGCTGTTTCAAAATTTCAATTCAAACTTCGACTGGCCGTACCGGGTGCAAAATAAAACAGATTTTAGTGAAACCAAAAATATTTAAATATGTTAGTGAATATCTTTCTAACGAATCTAAAAAATCAAAGTTTCGTAGCGGGAATCAAAAGTTATAGCCAATTGAATTTTCAGAAAGGTTGCTATAGAATTTACATAGCCCGTGAAAATAGACATTTTGCAAACGAGCTCGGAATTCGACGAAACCACTTTTGTTGGATCCAGGATGTGAAGTTATTGCTAGGTTTCAAATTTCATAATTTTTGAAGCTAGTATGTGAGCGTGGCAAAGGAAAATGTGTTTTGGTCAATTACAGTTAAATTGGATCGACCAGAAAAGGGCCATTTTTCAAACGATCTCAGAATTCGACGAAAATAGTTTTTTTGGGACCGTATCATCAAAACATAACTGGATTTATTTTTTGGGAATTTTTAGAATCAGTATGTGGCCCCGGCAAATTGAAATGTACGTTCAAATCGAATATTGAATATTTTATATTTTAATTTAAAGAAAAACTAGTCGAAACAGTCAAATGGGAATACGAAACATATCCCATTGTGTTCGGAATGGGGGTATTTAGCTAGGGGCGACAGTCGTTGGGTTTGAATTGGTGTTCGTTTGGTCAAGAGGGTATTTTTGAATTTAAAATAAATTAAATATTTAAATATAACTCGTGGCCCAATCAGAATTCGCCACTTCAAATCCTCTCTCCCCGTTTTCAAAGCGAAGCCCCCCAACGAACGGCGGCTACAGCCGATTCCTTCCCTCCCCTTTTTCTCTTTATTCTCTCCACGAAATCAAGTACTCCAGTTAGGGATTTTGGAGAGCACCTCTCAAGCTTAACATCCGTATAAGGTTTGCTGATTATCGTTGAGCGTGGAGGCATAATTACCTTCGAGAAGGTGTCGCCTTTGGAGCGCCGCCATGACCAAAATACCCCATCGCGCCTGACACGGTCCCCACCCCCTGGTGCGCCGTTCGAAGCCCTACGTCGTGGCATCGGCCGATCATCCCCTAGTTGCTCGGACTTGGTGATAATCGCTAACCTAGTTTTGAACGAAACTGTGAAGGTAACGGCAGTTACAATTATTTTATATATTGTAGCACTTTAAAGCGCTATGGTTTTCGATTTCACTGTAAAAATCATATCTTTTTCGTTTGTTGAAGAAATTCAGTGAAACAAGAGATAGTGGACTCGTGTGGACATCTTCTACATTCTAGAAGAGACCGCATATTTTTCTGAGCCTTCTGCTATTTTTGGTGGAGTGGAACCAAATGTGAGATTTCTAATTTATAAACGATATGGAAAACAACGATGTATAAATTATATAGTCGATGTATGAGTTATATAAGCGCTGTACACCTCATGTATAAGCGTTGTATAAGTTGTATGTTCGATGTATAAGTTATATATGCATTGTAAAAATTATATATGCGATGAAATGACATTGAAATGAATTGAAATATATTTATATACGAATATATATATACACACACACTCCCCTCGTCCACAGACCATGGACAATATTTATTGGTTGTGATATTGTTTGGGATTATTTGGTTGATGTGAAATTTGGTGAATAATGCGAATGGTTGATATAAATTGTTTGTGGTTGAGAATGGTTGATTGTGGTTAAAAAATACCCATCCGTGGTTGAAATAAATTAGAATAGGATTGTGGAAATAGAAATAAAACTTGTCGCCTGCGTGCGAACTAAATGCATGAATCCCCATTGTCAAAAACCGCAAGGTTTTAAGGTAGAGCGAGGAGCCGTACTTCGATACGGTCCCAGTTTTAACTACCCTGTCGTTATACTGCCGAAATTTTCTGAAATATTCGTGTGTTAGAATTATTTTCATTTGTTGAAATTATTTTCATATGTTGAAACCGTTCATGTGCTGAATAGAAATTCATGTGTTGGATGGTATTCGTGTTTGAAATAAATTGTTTTATAATAAAAATCATATTTTTGTCATCTATATGAACTATATAAAATATTCGTGTTTTAAATAAATTGTTTTAACAATAAAAATCATATTTTTATCTTTTATATACGAACTATAGAAACCGTTCATGTGTTGAATAGAAATTCATGTGTTGAATGGTATTCGTGTTTGAAATAAATTGTTTTATAATAAAAATCATATTTTTCATCGTCTATATTAACTATATAAAATAGTCGTGTTTTGAAATAAATTATTTTACATTAAAAATCACATTTTTATTATATACATGAATTGTTAAAAATAGCGAAGTGTTGAAATAGAAGTCAGTTTGATAAAAATATCATTTTTATCCAAGATATGAAAAGAGTATGGTTTTGAAATCAAAGAATTGATTATATTTTTATATATATATAATTAAAATAAATCGAATAATGATGCTGCAGTTCGTATTTTGAAACCGTGATTTCAAACGATTAGTGCGGGAGATCCGACCATCGAATTTTTCCGAAACCACAACCGTTGGGTTCGCCTTGGAAATATCTTCCCAACGGCACCAACTTTGTAAAGATCCAATGGTTGGATTGTCTGGAATGTTTAATTCAAATATGAAGAAAAACAGCGCTAGAATCGATTATATATATATATAATTAAATTAAATCGAATAACAACGCTGTAGTTCGTATTTTGAAATCGTAACTTCAAACGATTAGTGCGGGAGATCTGACCGTCAGATTTTCCCGAAATTGAAACTGTTGGATTTGTTTTGAAAAGATCTTTCTAATGATATAAAATTTGTGAAGATCGGACGGTTAGATTTTCAGATATGTGTAAATCAAATCTGGAGAAAAACAGCGCCACGGCCGCGTTATGGCCTGAAGCTTTATTTTGAATAAATTAGCTGTTTTTAAATAAATAAAAATAGCGATAAATCGTGATAAAATATTATAAACGATATGGAATGGAAATAAATTGAATTTGCTTGGTTTATGTGATATTTGATGGTTGAATGTGTTTGGCGTGAAAACTACATTAAAGAACATAATTGGTGATGTCGAATAATTTAACCATTGAAATGAATTGATTTGAAATTCTAAATATACTTGAATTATTTGAAAAGGCCGAGTTAATTCTCATTTCAAATAATTGATCGACATTCGAAAGTCGAAGATATGAAGACGATGCACGACCGATGATCTTCACGTCGAATGGAGGGGTGCTACTGATGCTCATGATAGGAGTAGCTACCTAGAAGGGGTTGAAGTAGTAGCCATCCGGACATACATGTTGATTGTACGAATATGCGAGGAATAAAGATCCTCCGGTTTCGTTCAGACCCAGAACGGACTTGAAAATGGACTGTGTGTCTGACATTGGATTTCATTCTGTGTGATTGATAAACGTCAGTTACATGGCGTGAATTGCCTGTGTGGCATGCTGAGATGCAATGATCAAAGCTTTTGTTGAAAAGCAGAGCTTTGTGGTGGATGATCAAAACAACGCCTGTGTGGCATAGCTTTGTGTATAACGTGAATTCGCAAGCCTCACACCCCAGTATGAACCAGAAACAGGAGAGGACTGCAGGGAGAACATGCGTTTCCTTCTGGCTAGGAGTTGTGTCAGTGTTTTTACACGGCCTGACATTTTACTTAAGTGGATGATGGATAGCGAGGCGCCTCAGATATATCGGTCGTTCTAGAACCGATGAAGTCATTCGTTGGCTCATTTACGCCCCATAGGGTGGGGAGACATAGTGTGCAGGATTTCGTCTAATCCACATCGGTGGACCGGCCCTGAAGATCCAAGGGTCGATGCGTACTGATCCTGAGGGGCGGGCTAGAGCGTCCTAAATTTGGTAAGGACTATCCTTTGCCTTGGTTCATGACGGAAATCCAATTTCCAAATACGACATCGTGCGGTTTTGATTGTATACCTATATATGGCGACATAGTGGTATGGGGCATTAATGCCGCCTATGATTGATATTTATGATTGTATCTAAAATTAGAAACTAACTGGAAACGAGCCAGGATGGATGGTTTCCTGGGTATTGTTCTGATGTTGGTTTCAGCCTTCGGGGTTAATACTTAGGGAATCGTTCTCTTACTAGTTTACAGTTGGAGTCTGATTAAGAATTAAACAATAAAATTTACATTTCAAATGATTTTTTTTCCTCGTATCAAGCATATTTGGCCATTATAAGGTAAAACTCTATCCTCCGGTTTGTGTTGCATTGTGTGATGGGAACAGAGTCTTATAATTGCTTCATTTTATAAAAAGCGTTGCGATGTTTAAAAAGATTTATTTGTTTTAAAGCGCTGGCGATCCAATGGAGTAAACCCGTTCCGCGAAAGTGGCGTGGTACTGTGATTAGCCATATTTGAAAATGTGTTAAGTAGATTTCTCATACCAGTCCCATGACTGACTCGTAGTTTGTTTCAATTGCAGACTCGGGTGCCCCTTTTTCTGCACGGGCAGCATTGTATTCAGGTTTTAGCAGGCTCTTTCTGGATAGCTGGAGCTGAAGATGGATTCTATCATTTATCTCTTTTTATGCTGTTCAGCTCCTATTGTACATATTATGTTTTCTTTTCCGCAGTAGACATTTATGTATAGCTGAACTGTATTTTGTACTAAGTATGATCCTATATACTGTGTAACTCTGATGATTATATTTATCAAGTGTATTCTATTGTACATTATCTGGTGTATTTATTTATTTATGTTTTGCTGTTATCTGTTTATGTGTTATATTCCAAAGATTACCCTTGCCGCCGTCTTATCGGGAATGGGGTCATCACAAACGTGGTATCAGAGCTTTGGTTAAGCTTAGTTCTAGAATATAACATATTAACGAACTCGTCAGAAATAGAACCAGTAGTATTCTAGGACGAGCAACTCATTACAGATAGGATCAGTAATATCCTAGTATGAGTACAGCAGAATGAAATACACCTCAATGGACACATTTACATTCAAGTATATGTCTCTATGCTTTATAATATCTTTTCTGTTGACCTGACACTTGTTCTGTTATTTGCAGAAGTACTAGAAAATGAGTGCCAGAAACAGAAGGAATGCTGACCCAGATATAGAAGCTCTATTTATGAAATATAGAAATCTGGGTGGAGCACTATTCTTAGGCGAAGAATCTATTGCTAAATCACAAGCTTGGATTCGTTATGCAGAGAAAATCTTTGAAGGACTAAAGCTGAGGGATGACCAGAAAAGATTACTAGCATCTTGGGCACTTAAAGACGAAGCTTTGTTCTGGTGGGATTCAATTGTTAAAGATAATCCAGAAGGTGATATCACCTGGGATAGATTCAAAGAGCTTTTCAGTGCAAAATTTACTCCTCCAGAAGCAACTGAGAGGTTATATGATGAATTCTACTATTTGATACAAGGAGATATGGATATCCCAGAATATCATAAGAGATTCAATGAACTTTCTCATTTTTTCCCCTCATCTAATTCAAAAGCCAAAGATGAAGAATCTGAGGTTTATTAATGGCCTTCAAATAAAATACCAGAATAAAGTCATGGGGCATGTGAAGCTTCCTTTTTGATATGATATACATGGCCTACCAGTATGAGGATCTCGATAGGAAAGGTATGTTGCGAGACGAAGAGGAAGTCAGATCTAGCAGCAAAAGAAAATTTGAAACTGATAGCCCAGAGACAAGTACACGGGTTGAGCCAAGTACGACATCTGGGGCCAGAAAGAAGCGTAGATTCAATCGGGGAAATGTTAAGTCTGAGAAAGGACCAGTAACGACAGCCACATGCTCGAGCTGCAATAGGCGAGGACATTTGGCGATAAACTATAAATCTTGGAACGAACGGAAGAAGAATAAATCTAGACCCGAGAACGAGTTTCAAGAGAATAGAAAATGTAGTCAATGCCAAAGGACTGGCCATCTTGAAAAAAAATTTCGGTTCTTGAAGAAATCTAAAAACGGTCAAGTGAATGAGGTGGTAGAAGCTTCAGCACCCTCAGCTAGTCAGGAAAGGCAAGATGTTTTGAAAGGCACGCTTAATGTCAAAAATATTCCGCTTAAAGTATTGTTTGATACAGGCGCATCATGAAGTTTTATTTCAACTAAAGTGGTAAAGAAATTGGGTTTGAAATTGAAAAAGCTTAAGGAACCAATGACGGTTCATAATCCAGTTGGGGGTTCCCTTGATCTTAGTTGGGTTTGTGGGGTGCCGGTTTCCTTTTCCTGTTATCGGTTCCCTACTATCTCGATAGTCATGAACTTCGCAGAGTTTGATCTTATTTTGGGATTGGATTGGTCAACTAAGTATGAAGCGGAGCTTAACTGTGCACAAAGAATTGTTAGAGTTAGAACAAAGCTTGGCTATATAACCATTCCATGTGAAGGTCCGAATTCCAATAGAAAGGATTTTTGGGCAGCTTTGGACGTTTCTCCTGCTCAAATAGAACTTGTTCCTGTCGTGAAGGAGAATATTCAGGTCGACATTGCAGATATCCCTGTTGTTAAGAACTACGCGGATGTGTTCGAAGAAGTTGTTAGCTTACCTTCGCAAAGAGAAATTGATTTCAAAATCTCTTTAGACCCGAATGCAAGGCTAGTAGTTCATGCTATTCGAAGAATGACCTTGAAAGAGAAAGACGAGTTAGATAATCAAACTCGGCAGCTAGTGTGGAAGGGTCTGATTAGACCTAGTTTCTCTGATTTGGGAGCAGCAGTGGTATTTGTCCCAAAGTTAGACGGTACTCTCAAATTATGTGTAGACTATCATGACTTGAATAAGCAGACACTGAAGAACAAATATCCATTGCCGTGGATTGATGATTTGTTGGATCGATTGAATGGCGCACAAGTGTTTTCACGAATGGACCTAGCTACAGGTTTCCATCAGCTTCGTATTGCTGAGGAGTGTGTTCCTTTGACAACATTAAGGGGTCCAGACTTATTCTACAAGTGGTTAGTAATGCCGTTCGGGTTATGTAACGCTCCGGTCTATTTCGTCGATTTAACGAACAGAGTATTCAGAGGAGTATTGAATAAATTTGTTCTGGTTTTCATTGATGATATCCTTATCTTTTCTAAGTCAGAAAGCGAGCATGAAAAATTTGGAACAAGTATTAGAGATTCTGAGAAGGAATGTTTTAAAAGCAAAGCTTTCCAAATGTGTATTCTGGCAAGAAGAAGTCAAATTTCTTGGCCACGTTGTGTCAAAAGAAGGAATTTCAGTGGATCCCAGTAAAATCACTGCTATTCAGAATTGGAAATAGCCTCGTATGCCCATAGAAGTCAGAAGTTTTCTTGGATTAGCCAGTTATTATTGGAAGTTCGTTGAGATTTTTTCGAAGATATCCAGTCACTTAATGAAGCTTACTAAGAAACATTCGAGATTTAACTGGACTCCCGAATGTGAGGCAGTTTTCCAGGAGTTAAAGTTAAAATTGACGACTGCTCCAGTGCTCACAATTATTGATGGCAACCAGGATTTAAAAGTCTGGACCGATGCTTTTAAAGAAGGCCTTGGCGCAGTGTTAATGCAAAGAGGCCATGTAGTCGCTTATGCTAGCCGTCAATTGAAACCCCATGAAAACAATTATGTGACTCACGATCTTGAATTGCTAGCTATCGTGTTTGCTATGAAAATCTGGAGACATTATCTATTGGGTGAGAAGTTTGAATTATTTACTGATTATCAATCATTGAAATGTTTATTCACCTAGAAGGATCTGAATATGAGACAGCAACGTTGGTTAGAATTTCTCGCAGCTTATGATCTAGATATTTTATATACTCTGGGAAAAGCCAATGTTGTAGCTGATGCGCTTAGCAGAAAGAATGTGATCATCGCCAGTATTGTCATTACACCATCGTTGATTTACAAAATAGCTATTCTGCAGAAAGACGATAGTTTTATTAAGGAGATGATCAGAAGAATTCAAAAGGGCGAAGTCTCCAGTTTCCAAGTGGATAGCGCAGGAGTTCTGAGATTGAAAGGTAGAATTTGTGTTCCCGACAATCTTTATCTCAAAAGAGAAGTAATGGACGAGAGCCACAAGTCCAAGTTGAGCATCCACCCGGGGGTTAGTAAAATGTCCAATGACCTCAAGCGAACTTTCTGGTGGAAGGCAATGAAAAGAGATATCTCTATATATGTTAGCTGGTGTTCCACCTGTCAACAAGTCAAAAGCGATCAGCAGAAGCTCGCTGGACTATTGCAACCTTTAGAAATTCCAGGTGGAAAGTGGGAACAGATTTCTATGGACTTCATAGATGGTTTGCCCAGAACCCCAAAAGGAAATGACAGTATTTGGGTGATCGTAGATCGTTTCACGAAGACCGCCCATTTCATACCTGTCAAATCGAATAGAACTGCTCAGAGTCTGGCGCAGGTATATTTCAAGCAAATTGTTAGACTGCACGGAGTTCCTATGAGCATCATTAGTGATCTTGACCCGATTTTTGCCAGTAAATTCTGGGAAGCATTCCAAGCAGAATTGGGAACGAAACTGAAATTGAGCACCGCTTATCATCCTCAAACAGATGGCCAAACTGAGAGGGTGAATCGTATTTTGAAGATCTATTGCGGGCTTGTATTATTGATTTTGGCGGATCATGGGAAGACCACTTACATTTGGCCGAATTCTCATATAACAACAGCTACCAGGCGAGTCTGAAAATGTCTCCATTCGAAGTATTGTATGGTAGACTGTGCCGATCCCTTACTTGTTGGGTTGAACCGGGTAATAGACTTGTATTGGGGCCAGATATGATTCGCGATGCTGCAGACAAAGTCGATTTTGTTAAGAAACGATTACTAGCCTCCCAAAGCCGACAGAAAAGCTACACAGATAAGAGAAGAAGAGATATATCATTTGCTGTTGGCAACTATGTATATTTGAAAGTATCTCCGATGAGAGGAGTCATCCGATTCGGTAAAACGGGGAAATTGGCGCCTAAATTTATTGGTCCGTTTCCTATTCTAGAACGAATTGGAACTCTCGCGTATAGGGTTCAATTGCCTGATTGGTTGCCTGGAGTGCATGACGTATTTCACGTATCTCAACTACGAAAGCATGTGCATGATCCAGATCTCGTTGTAGAAGAAGCCGCACAATAGGAATTGGAAATCATTGCAAAATTGGCAATTAGAAGAGAGCCGATGAAGATAATTGGCAAAGAAACCAAAGGCTGAGGAACAAGAAGGTTCACTTAGTCAAAGTGCAATAGAGTGGAGATCCACGAGATTGTACTTGGGAAACAGAGGAAAGCATTAAGAAAGCCTATCCTAAGTGCAGGGTGGATACCTCTGATTGACACTGGTGCAAGGTACATTTACCATATTTTGCATTTCCATTATGTTCTCCAATTTGCTGTTGTTTTCTTTGCATAAATGTAAACTTTTTAATTATATAGTCTGAATTATTTAAAAGGAGTATATGAATTAATAGATACATTTTTGAAAAGTTAAAAATAAATTGATTGTTGTTTGGGTTGTGTGATAGTGGATTTGATTAATTAAATTAGTATAACGATAGTTAATTTAATCAATAAGAGAACGAATGGTAGAATTTATTCGATTAAATCACACATTGAACTGATTTAAAAATAGATAGAAATATATACATGTGCATTATATATGTTTCAACGGGTAAATGGATTAGCTGTTGAATAAAGATTTTATTTGTGTGCTCGACAAATATGTAAACCTTAATGAGTTGGATGCTCAATTTTATTATTATATCAACTCCTATGAATGCCATTGGATGCGGAGTGCTGGTTGTTGTGTGTGTAATAATAAATGTCGCCATAGGATAGTAACAATTAATTTTGAACTACACTACATGGCATACTCCTTGATGATAGGCATACTTCATCATATACCACATAAGCATTTGGAGCTTGTGTGACGAGGTTGAAGATTTACCATACGAGCGAGAGGCTTGTATGGCGATGAACCAGTTTAAAAATTTCAAATTGGCTATTTTATTGAATTTTAAGTATTTAAAATAAATATTTTAAATAAAAGCAATGAAAAGTGTGATTGAATCGATGTTGAAAATGAATATAATTAATTTGAATTCTAAACATGGCCTGAAATGGCGCGACAGTTTCAAAATATCAATTCAAACTTCGACTGGCCGTACCGGGTGCAAAATAAAACGGATTTTAGTGAAACCAAAAATATTTAAATCTGTTAGTGATTATCTTTCTAACGAATCTGAAAAATCGAAGTTTCATAGCAGGAGTCAAAAGTTATGGCAAAATGAATTTTCAGAAAGGTCGCTATAGAATTTATATAGCCCGTGAAAATAGACATTTTGCAAACGAGCTCGGATCCGGGATGTGAAGTTATTGCTAGGTTTCAAATTTCATAATTTTTGAAGCTAGTATG
This sequence comes from Allium sativum, assembly GCA_030737875.1. Taxonomy (NCBI): domain Eukaryota; kingdom Viridiplantae; phylum Streptophyta; class Magnoliopsida; order Asparagales; family Amaryllidaceae; genus Allium; species Allium sativum. The sequence continues at coordinate 920,290,363 of CM060926.1, read as the reverse complement.
TGAGTGTGGCAAAGGAAAATGTGATTTGGTCAATTATAGTTAAATTAGATCGACCAGAAAAGGGCCATTTTTCAAACGATCTCAGAATTCGACGAAACTAGTTTTGTTGGGACCGTATCGTCGAAACATAGCTGGATTTATTTTTCGGGAATTTTTAGAATCAGTATGTGGCCCCGGCAAATTGAAATGTACGTTCAAATCGAATATTGAATGTTTTATATTTTAATTTGAAGAAAAACTAGTCGAAATAGTCAAATGGGCCTACGGAACATATCCCATTGTGTTCGGAATGGGGGTATTTAGCTAGGGGCGACAGTCGTTGGGTTTGAATTGTGTTCGTTTGGTCAAGAGGGTATTTTTGAATTTAAAATAAATTAAATATTTAAATATAACTCGTGGCCCAATCAGAATCCGCCACTTCAAATTATCTCTCCCCGTTTTCAAAGCGAAGCCCCCCAAAGAACGGCGGCTACAGCCGATTCCTTCTCTCCCCTTTTTCTCTTTATTCTCTCCACGAAATCAAGTGCTCCAGTTAGGGATTTTGGAGAGCACCTCTCAAGCTTCACGTCCATATAAGGTTTGCTGATTATCGTTGAGCGTGGAGGCAGAATCACCTTCGAGAAGGCGTCGCCTTTGGAGCGCTTCCACGACCAAAATACCCCATCGCGCCTGACGCAGTCCCCACCCCCTGGTGTGCCGTTCGAAGCCCTACGTCGTGGCATCGACCGATCATCCCCTAGTTGCTCGGACTTGGTGATAATCGCTAACCTAGTTTAGAACGAAACCGTGAAGGTAACGGCAGTTAAAATTATTTTATATATTATAGCACTTTAAAGCGCTACGGTTTTCGACTCCACTGTAAAAATCATATCTTTTTCGTTTGTTGACGAAATTCAGTGAAACAAGAGACAGTGGACTCGTGTGGACGTCTTCTACATTCTAGAAGAGACCGCATATTTTTCCGAGCCTTCTGCTATTTTTTGTAACAACCCGGAAATTCTGAACCAGTTTAAAATTTTTATTTTGGCAATTTTAGCGAATTTTGAATATTTAAAATAGATTATTTTAAATAATATCGACGAGAAATTTATTTGTATATAATTTGAACGTATATATTATATACGTCATCGTTAGAATATAAATAATTATATATAGTTATAAATAGAATTGAAAATGGCGCGGTAGTTCGATAATTCGATTTCAAACTTCAATTGAACATACCGGGTGCAAAACAATCCAGATTTTAGAGAAACCAAAAACATTAGGATCTAATTGATGATATCTTTCCAACGAATCCAAAAAATCAAAATTTCATGCCGGGAATCAAAAGATATGTCCATTTGAAAATTTTGAATAGTCGCTATGGAATTCAGGCCCTTAAAAATGGGAATTTTGCAAACGACCTCGGATTTCGACGAAACCACTTTTGTTGGATCCGCAGTGTCAAATTATTGCTAGATTCCAAATTTCATAATTTTTCGAATCAATATGTGAGCGTGGCAAAGGAAAACGCATTTGACCAGTTTCAGTTGATTTTAATCAACTGGAAAATGGCCATTTTTCTAACGGTCTCAGAATTCGACGAAACTAGTTTTGTTAGGACCGTTTCGTCAATGCTAAGCTAGAAAATATTTTTCTGCAATTTTTAGAGTTAGTATGTGACCCCAGTAAATTGAAATGCGCGTTCAAATTCAATATATAGAGTTATATGTTGATTTTGACGAAAACTGATCGAAACGATCGAATCAGCTTACGATACATATCCCATTGTGTTCCGAATGGGGGTAAAACGCTATGAACGACAGGCGGTGGGCCTCGTTTCGAGGTCGTATGTAAAAGTCAACTTTTTGAAAATATAATAAAAAAAAAACTCTCCTCTTCCCTTTATTTGTTCTGGCCCCCCCATTTCTTGTTTTCATTCTTTCAGAAATCAAAAAATAAAAAATAAAAATTATCTTTATCTATAGAAAGAATAAATTTTAAAGCGAATAAAGTATATATTTTTATTCTAGTAAAGATCCGATTTTTATGCTTATAAAGATATGATTTTGTCGGCAAGGAAGATATGATTTTGACGATTATGAAGTAGGTTAAATAAAGATTAGATTTTTAAAATAGAAAAGATTATATTTTTAAAATAGAAAAGATTAGATTTTTAAAATAGAAAAGATTAGATTTTTAAAATAGAAAAATTTAGAATTTTTAAAATGGAAAAGATTTGATTTTTCTATATGAAAAGACCATATTTTTATAAGTGAAAGGCGAGGTTTTTGTTATAGAAAAGAATGGATTTTTATAAGTAGAAAGATAGATTTTTTTACCGTTTGAAATGAATATAAAAATATAATCTTTATATTTGAAAAGGCGAAATCTTTATATAGAGAATATCGATGTAAAAATATAATTTTTATCTATATAGTAGCAATGTAAAAATAGAATTTTTATCCATATAGCGTGATTGTAAAAATAGGATTTTTATATATTGAATAGCAAAATAAAAATTCGATTTTTATATATTGAATAGCAAAGTAAAAATTCGATTTTTATATATTGAATAGCGAAGTAAAAATGTGATTTTTACATATGTAGTGAATACGGGCAACGAAAGCGACAAAAAGACGAGAACGACGAAGGTTTCTGCAAAAGAAGAGCCGTGGTATTGGATTAGCTTTGGTGAGAATTTCTCACTCTTCAATTTCTTTTCGTGTTATATATATATACTAGGATGCAGACGGTGCTTAGTAGCACCCGACACAATCGTCCACAGACCATGGACTTGTTTGTTTGGTTGCATAAATTAGTTAGATGATTTGATTTGAATTTGGTTGTATGGTGAAATGAAATTGATTTGATTGATGTGTGAATGGCGTGGGCCTTCACTAGACGGGGGATAAGGCTAGGCCTCGTCCCGTTTCTAGTATCGTGCCGTTATGCCGCCGAAATTTTCTAAAATAAGTTAGAAAAATAAAAATATCATTTTATTTAAAGAATGAACTGAATAGAAATTCATATGTTAAAATAAAATGTTTTATCGTTAAAAATATAATTTTTAACGTGAATATGAATATAGTGAATGTGAATGTGAATAAATAAATATTCATTTACAATCCGGACGGTTTGTTTATGTACACCTATTTGAAGGACATTGATTGGGACGATAAATTTTACACATCGCCCAACTGCACAAATAAAATCTGTGTTTGATTGTTTGAAAACCCCACACGGGCACTGGGATAAAATATGACATACACTAATCCCAATAATTAGTTGTTTGTCGATCGATTGATTGACAGGCTGTTATAAGCGTTAGATATCTGTATTTGATGCTTATACAGTGTAGTGCACATTGGATGATGATTGATTATTTGTCGTTGCTATTATATACATGTGTTGTATGGAATCCATATAATTAACTTTATATGGTAATTGATTGGGCCTCATTCCAATTTAGGAAATAAAGAATATTATAAAATAAAGGTTCATGTGTTGACAGTACTCATCCGTTGAGATTAGTCATGTGTTGAACGAAATATTTTAATAATAAAATTTACATCATTATCAATATAAAATAAAGGTTCATGTGTTGACAGTACTCATCCGTTGAGATTAGTCATGTGTTGAACGAAATATTTTAATAATAAAATTTACATCTTTATCAATATAAAATAAAGGTTCATGTGTTGACAGTACTCATCCGTTGAGATTAGTCATGTGTTGAACGAAATATTTTAATAATAAAATTTACATCTTTATCAATATAAAATAAAGGTTCATGTGTTGACAATACTCATCCATTGAGATTAGTCATGTGTTGAACGAAATATTTTAAAAATAGGAATATTTGAAATAAAAATATTTGAATAGATAATATTTGAAAAAGAAATATTTGAAATAGAATATTTGAAAATAGAAATATATGAAGCCGTGTTGATTAGATTGACGCCATTTTGACGTGAACGATATTTATATCGATTTTATTCATTTTAAAATGAATACTGAAAAGTGATTTCAAAATCGAATATTTTAAAATGAATTGAATTCAAATTGAATAGAAAACGAATTGAATTTAAATTAAATAGAAAACGAATTTGATTTCAATTGAATATAAAACCAATTTGAATTGAATCGAATAGAAAACCAATTTGAATTGAATTGAATAGAAAACCAATTTGAATTGAATCGAATAGAAAACCAATTTGAATTGAATCGAATAGAGAACCAATTTGAATTGAATCGAATAGAAAACCAATTTGAATTGAATTGAATAGAAAACCAATTTAAATTGAATCGAATAGAAAACCAATTTGAATTGAATTGAATAGAAAACCGATTTGAATTGAATCGAATAGAAAACCAATTTGAATTGAATTGAATAGAAAACCAATTCGAAATGAATTGAATATAAAACGAATTCGAATTGAATTGAAAACGAATTGAAGTGAATTCAAAATGAATTGAAATTTGATTTGAATAGAAAACGAATTCGATTTTAATTGAATAGAAAACAAATTCGATTTGAATTGAATAGAAAACGAATTTGATTTTAATTGAATAGAAAACGAATTTGAATTGAATTGAAAAGAAAATGAATTCGAATCGAATTAAAATCGATTTGAATTGAAATCGAACAGAAATGAAAAATTCAATTTTAATTTGAATTTGAAATAAAGGTTGAAATTGTTTTTGAAACGAATTCAAAACTATTAATAAAATTCGTTTTAAATAGTAATCGACGAAATATATATTATATATATAATATAATGGCCTGAATAGAATGCGCCGCGCCGCGGCAGCTCGTGAATTTCGACCATTTATTTCAAACGGACATTACGGGAGATCCGACAGTCGGATTCTCCTAAAACCGGAACCGTTGGGTTCGTATCGAAAAGAGCTTTCTAATGAATATTAGAAATTCAAAATCTAACGGTTGGATTTGGAGATACGTCCAAATCAAATTTGGAAAAGGTCGCTGTAAGTGCAGTTCGATGGCCATTGATGGAAATCGACTGTACGGGCCTTGATAAAATTATTAAAAATATCAATAATTTGTGTAAAATCATAAGAAATGATTTGGGAAAAGTTGGGATGAGAAACTCCATATTTGAAAAGATAAAAATAGATTTTTATCGAAATGAACTAGTTTTGAACTGAAATTAAAACCCATTTATTTTTAAATAAATAAATTGGATTTGAAATGGGCTTAAATATAATTGATTCAGGGGTTTATCGTGAACTGTGTTTTAAATAACACTAGTTCTTTAACCCGATAATAAATAGAATGTGATTTGGGTTTATCGTGAACTGTGTTTTAAATGACATTAGTTCTTTAACCCAGAAAAGGGAGTTTTGATGAATCTGCAATTAGATTGAAATGTGAATTGATAATTTAAATTATCAAATTTGGCAAATGAGCGAGAATGGAGTGTCACCAGTTTTGCTCCCAGCGATAGTTAAATCTTTAATTAGATTTGAACGTGAAATGGTAATTAATTTCACCGACAACACTGTGGTGTTAAATATGGAGTATTACCAGTTTTGCTTCATGGGATGAATAGGTTGGCATTGGAAAATAAAATAAATAATTACTTCGGTACGGTTTGCTAATCTCGACTAGTTTGGAAAACCATAATCTGGTTTGAAATGACATCCAAAGGATGATTAAAGGATAAATTTTAAAGAATTTATCTTGGATAAAATTAATGGGAACCTTTCCCTAAGAATATGAAATTTAGAAACTAGCTGTAGGTTAGCTAAGAAGAATGGTTTCCTGGTATTGATCTGATGTTGGTTTCGGCCTTCGGGGTTAATATTTGGGTAATTGTTCTCTTGCTAATTTACGGTTAGTGACTAATAAATTGGAATGAGGCGTATGTTGTGTTTGTGTAACATTTGTTTTTAATATACGCAGGTTGTTCGGAAAGGCCGGGTTTATGCCCATTCTGAATAACCGATTCGACGATATGTCGAAGATGAAGACGGTGGTCAAAGACCGGAAGTCTTCACATCGTTTGGATAATTACTGATGATCCTGATTGGGCTGTACACCCAAGAGGATGGAAATAGTTGGTGATCGTCCAGACGTACTTGGAGATCGATGGATATGCGAGGAAAGTGCCTCCGGTTTCGTTCAGACCCAGAACGAACTTGTAAATGGATTGTGTGTCTGACATTGGATTTTATTCTGTGTTGATTGATTTCTGTTAAATATATATCTGTTTGGCGGCGGAGAATTTATTCTCTTGCTTAACGCCCTTCTCTGAGACGTATGAGCTTAGAGGTTATATATCGATAGATATCAATCGCATGGCATGAATTTCCTGTGTGGCACGCTGAGTTGCATAGATCGAGGCTTCTGTTGAAAAGCAAAGCCTTGTGGTTGATGATCAAAGCACAGCCTACGTGGCAGCTTTGTGTATAACGTGAATTCGCGAGCCTCACACCTCGGTATGAGTTCAAAACGGGATACGGACTGCTGGGAGAGCACGACGTTTCTTTCTAGCTTTGGTGGTGTCAGTGACTTACCAGCCCTGACATTTATATACTTTTCACCTATGTGGTTGTTGGAATGCGAGGCGCCTCGATTTTAGGTCTGTAAGGACCGGGAAACGTGTGTTCAGGAATTGCCAATCCTCTAACGTAAGTGAGGACCGACCCTGAAGATCCAGGATTGCCCAGAGTGTGTAGTCCTGAGGCATTTGCTAGAGTGTCTTGAACGCGGAGAGGAGCTTGCCCCCTGCCTCGACTCATGACGGAAATCCAATTTCCAATACGTGCATTTCGGTTTTAATTGTAGAACTAGTAGGGCGACATGATAGATGGTACCCATGCCGCCTATGATTGATATTTATGATTGAAATGTTTTGACACTATACACTTATTATAGTATCAAATGATTTGTTTTAAACGTACCAAGCATGTTTGGCTATAATAAGGGAAAACCCTATCCTCCGGCTTGCGTTGCATTGTGTGATGGGACCTGGGTCTTATAATAGCTTCATTTTTCGAAAAAGCATTGCGTTATCTTTTCTATGCACTGGTATTCTTGGGAGGAAACCCGTTCCGTGTTATACGGCGTGGTCCCTTGAATCACTCTCTTTTAAAGTAAATACTTAAATAACTGTTTTAGTTCTCACACCAGTCACATGACTGACCTGGAGTTTATTGTTTTAACCTAAACTCTGGGTGCCCCTATTTTCCGCACGGGCAACTAGTAGTTTTGGTTTTGCAGATTTATATTCACAGGATCCTGGTTTACAACTGGAATGATATCCGGAAAGCTCTGTATCCGTATATCACCTTCAGTTGTGCTTTGAATTATTTTCTGCTGCTATGTAATTTATTGTAATCTCTGATATTTATCAAATATAATTTATTCAATTATACTCTGTATATTCTTGTATCTGATGGAATTGTTGTAATAGCAATGAAATGTTCTTCCGTTTGTTTGTGTTTTGTTTTGTCCTGTTCTCAAACGATCAGGGGTTTCGAACGGTCTTTGTCAGTTTAACGACTGATTCGGATCGAGCGAAATTCCAGGCCGTCACATTTGGTATCAGAGCTTTGGTTTACAGAGCTCGAGAACAAGACACATTAGAACCATACGAAAAAATTCATCAGATATTGGATTAGTAATATCCAATTAGAATGACTCGGTAGAGATAGGATCAGTAGTATCCTAGAACGAGTGTGAAGAGTATATTTTTGAAATGAAAACAATTTTGTTTTGAAAATTTAAACCATTTTGTACGTATTTGAATATTTATTTATATTGAATTTGGACAATCTAGTATATAAAGGTTTTGCATATACGCGTCATGAACGTATATTCGAAGTTTTAATATATTAGATAGATATAGAATCACACTCTAGTCGCCCGGACCTGATTCTGATGATTGACGCGTCATCATCAGTAATTATTTTCGTGTTTCGGAGGTATGATATCTATATATTTCCATTAGACTGGTGTGAGAACCAAAACTAATATTGATAGGCTTATTGTTGTGAATTGGCATCAAAAACAAGATTTTCTGTATATATATCAAAATTATGGATTTGAAACTCTAATTCACTAATTGATTGATGTTTGTGTTGTTTGTTTATTTGTTTGATAATTTTTGAACCATTATGCCTAATAGAATCAAATATTGAATTGTATTGAAAATTAGTCGTATTTGCTTGCATATACATGTATATCCATTGAACAGGTCATAGCAAGGAGGCTAGAGCAGAGAATAAAATTTGTTGCCCGACAAATAGGTACATGTTTACTATATAATTTACTGTTTTGTTTGGGTGATGATGATTTTATGAGCCTATTGGCTAGCCGCTTGGCTTTTTCTTTTTCTTTTTGAGATCAGAAGGCCTATATGGCAATTTGGGGATTTTCCCGTGGCTCCCGGTGCAGGGGAGGTTATGGCGAAATTTTTCGAAAATTTAGGGTGTTAGCCAAATTTTATAAAATTTGAAAATTCTCAGAAACTGAAAAGTTGGAGAATGGAAGCCAGATCGAACGTAGAGTTGATTAATCAAACCACTTTCGACTTTGTTCCTTTTCGGGGACGAAAAGTTTTAAGTGGGGGAGATTGTAACAACCCGGAAATTCTTAACCAGTATAAAATTTTTATTTTGGCAATTTTAGCGAATTTTGAATATTTAAAATAGATTATTTTAAATAATATCGACGAGAAATTTATTTGAATATAATTTGAACGTATATATTATATACGTCACTGTTAGAATATAAATAATTATATATAGTCATAAATAGAATTGAAAATGGCGCGGTAGTTCGATAATTCGATTTTAAACTTCAATTGAACATACCGGGTGCAAAACAATCCGGATTTTAGTGAAACCAAAAACATTAGGATCTAATTGATGATATCTTTCCAACGAATCCGAAAATCAAAGTTTCATAGCGGGAATCAAAAGATATGTCCAGTTGAAAATTCTGAATAGTCGCTATGGAATTCAGGCCCTTAAAAATGGGAATTTTGCAAACGACCTCGGATTTCGACGAAACCACTTTTGTTGGATCCGCAGTGTCAAATTATTTCTAGATTCCAAATTTCACAATTTTTCGAATCAATATGTGAGCGTGGCAAAGGAAAACGCATTTGACCAGTTTCAGTTGATTTTAATCAACTGGAAAATGGCCATTTTTCTAACGGTCTCAGAATTCGACGAAACTAATTTTGTTAGGACCGTATCGTCAATGCGAAGCTAGAAAATATTTTTCTGCAATTTTTAGAGTTAGTATGTGACCCCAGTAAATTGAAATGCGCGTTCAAAATCAATATATAGAGTTATATGTTGATTTTGACGAAAACTGATTGAAACGATCGAATCAGCCTACGATACATATCCCATTGTGTTCGGAATGGGGGTAATACGCTATGGACGACAGGCGGTGGGCCTCGTTTAGAGGTCGTATGAAAAAGTCAACTTTTTGAAATTAAATAATTAAAATAATATAATTAAATTTTACACTTTAAACCCTACCCTCTCTCCTCCTTATTCATTCAGAACAAAACGAAAAGAAAAAAAATCGCGCAAACCCTAAATTGCCCTCCCCGTCGCCTCCCACCGTCGCAGGTGGCCACCGCCGCTCCCTCCTCAGGTGGAGCGCTGCCATAACCCGACCACCCCCGCTTCTCCACCTCCTTCCTCCTCCTTCCTGCGCTCGCTTCTCCCTCCTCTGCTGAATTGAACCGCCGCCACCCCAATAACGCCGCCATCCAGGCATGGGTGCCCCTACGCCACCTCCCCTCCTCATCTCCGACTCCCGCCGCCTCCTCAGCCCCCTCAGCCCCTCCTAGCGCCTCCGACGCAGCTCCGGCATTGCGAGCACTCCGAAAATTCCTCCAACCCTCACCACGGGTCAACAACTCCACCAGCGAGCACGCCTCCCGTTCTCCGATGACTGAAACACGAAAAATAGTAAGCTTTTTGATTTTTATTTCATTTATATAAAAAAATTAAAAATTATCTTTATCTATAGAAAGAATAATTTTTTATAGCGAATAAAGTATATATTTTTATTCTAGTAAAGATCCGATTTTTATGCTTATAAAGATATGATTTTGTCGGCAAGGAAGATATGGTTTTGACGATTATGAAGTATGTAACGGCAAGGAATTTCGCTCGATCCGAATCAGTCGTTAAACCGATCTAGACCGCTCGAAACCCCTGATCGTTGAGAACAGGACAAATTAGAACGCAAACAGAAGAACATTTCATTGTTATTACAACAATGCATCAGATACAAGAATATACAGAGTATAAATGAATAAATTACATTCGATAAATATCAGAGATTACAATAAGTTACATAGCAGCGGAAAAATATACAAAACACAACTGAAAGTGATACACGGATACAGAGCTTTCCGAGCATCGTTCCAGCTGTTAATCAGGACCCTGTGAATATAAATCTGCAAAACCAAAACTACTAGCTGCCCGTGTGGAAAATAGGGGCACCCAGAGTTTAGGTTAAAACAATAAACTCCAGGTCAGTCATGTGACTGGTGTGAGAACTAAAACAATTATAATTCTTTATTTTAAAGTTCGGTTAATCAAGGGACCATGCCGTATAACATGGAACGGGTTTCCTCCCAAGAATACCAGTGCATAAAACAAACAGCGCAATGCTAAATAAAGAAAAATGAAGCTGTTATAAGACCCAGGTCCCATCACACAATGCAACGCAAGCCGGAGGATAGGGTTTTTATCTTATAACAGCCAAAGCATGCTTGATACATTTAAAACACATTATCTGATACTATTATAGGTGTATAGTGTCAAAACAATTTCAATCATAAATATCAATCATAGGCGGCATGAATGACCCATACCACTATGTCGCCATACTAGGTTCTACAAATAAAACCGCACTATCACGTATTGGAAATTGGATTTCCGTCATGAGCCGAGGCAAGGGGCAAGCTCCTCTCCACGTTCGAGACACTCTAACAAATGCCTCGGGACCGCACACAGCAATCCCTGGATCCTCCAAGGCCGGTCCTCTCTTTCTTTTGAGGATTGGCAATTCCTGAACACACGTTTCCCGGTCCTTATAGACCTATATCCGAGGCGCCTCGTATCCAACAACCACACAGGTGAAAAGTATATAAATGTCAGGGTTGGTAGGTCACTGACACCACCCTAGCTAGAAAGAAACGTCGTGCACTCCTTTGGTCCGTATCCCGTTTTTGACTCATACCTAGGTGTGAGGCTCGCGAATTCACGTTATACACAAAGCTATGCCACACAGGCCGTGCTTTGATCATCAACCACAAGACTTTGCTTTTCAACAGAAGCCTTGATCTATTTCCACTTACGCATGCCACATTGGCAATTCACTCCATGCGACTGATGTCCATCGATATACAACCTCTGAGCTCGTATGTCTCAGAGAAGGGCGTTAAGAAAGAGAATAAATTCTCCGCCGCCAAACAGATGTATATTTAATAGAGATCAATCAACACAGAATAAAATCGAATGTCAGACACACAATCCATTTACAAGTTCGTTCTGGGTCTGAACGAAAACGGAGGCACTTTCCCCGCATATCCATCCATCTCCAAGTACGTCTGGACGATCACCAACCGTTTCCCTCATCCTGGGTGTACAGCCCAATCAAGATCATCAGTAATCACCCAAACGATGTGAAGACTTCCGGTCTTCAACCACCGTCTTCATCTTCGACATCTCGTCGAATCGGTTACTCAGAATGGGTATAAACCCGGCCTTTCTGAATAACCCACGTATATAATAAACGAATGTTACACAAACACAACAAACGCCTCGTTCCAATTCAGAATATTCTTTTATTCACAAAATCACATTCTTAGGGAAATGTTCCCATAAATTTTATCAAAGATAAATTCTTCTAAATTTATTCTTTAATCTTCCTTTGGATATCATTTCAAACTAGTCGGGATTAGCGAACCACACCGAAGTAATTATTTGTTTTATTTCCCAATCCCAACCTATATATCCCGTGGAGCAAAACTGGTGATACTCCATATCTAACACCACGGTGTTATCGGTAAAATTAATTACCATTTCACGTTCAAATCTAATTAAAGATTTAACTATCGCTTTGGAGCAAAACTGGCGGTACTCCATTCTCGATCACCTTTCAGATTTGATAATTTAAATTATCAATTCACATTTTAATCTAATTAAAGATTCATTAAAACTCCACTTAGTTTTAATCGTTTCAAATAAATCAACATCATGCCTTTAACTGGGTTAAAGAACCAATGTCATCTAAAACACGATTCACGACAAACCAAATCATATTTGATATTAAATACAAGGCTCTGAATAGAAAATATATCGGCTTATATTCAATATCAAATCCTGAAACCAACAAGTATCGTATTGGAAATAACGATATATATTATATCTTTCAAATTCCCAAAACAATATCTGTATGGTCACGAAATCCAACATCGAAATATTCCGAAGATAATTTCGATTCAACTCCACTTTCACTTCACCTATTGGGAATATTGATTATTTTTAAAAATCACTTTCAAATTCAATTTATTTATTTCAAAAATAAATTGATTTTAATTCTAGTTCAAAACTAGTTCATTTCGGCAAAATCCATTTTTATCCTTTCAAATGTGGAATTTTCCAGCCCAATTTTTCCCAAATCATATATTATGATTTTACACAAATTATAGATATTTTTAATAATTTTATCAAGGCCCGTACAGTCGATTTCCATCTACGGCCATCGAACTGCACTTACAGCGACCTTTTTCAAATTTGATTTGGACATAATTCCAAATCCAACCGTTAGATTTCAAATTTCTAATATTCATTGGAAAGCTCTTTTCGATACGAACCCAACGGTTCCGGTTTTAGGAGAATCCGACGGTCGGATCTCCGGCAATGTCCGTTTGAAATCAATGGTCGAAATTCACGAACTGCCGCGGCGCGGCGCGTTCTATTCAAGCCATTATATATATAATATATATATATTATATATATTTCGTCGATTTCCTTTTTAAAACGTATTTTATAAATCGTTTTAAAATCATTTTCAAAACCATTTCAACACTATATTCAATTTCAGGTCGATTTGATTTCAATTCAATTCGAATTCATTTCTATTTAATTCAATTTGAATTTACCTTCTATTTGATTCAATTCGAATTCGTTTCAAATCGATTTCAATTCAATTTAAATTTCAATTTCAATTTAATTCAATTTGAATTCATTTCTATTTGATTCAATTCGAATTTGTTTCCTATTCAATTCGAATTTTAATCTAATTCAATTTGAATTTCATTTCAAAATATTTAATTTTGAAATCACTTTTCAATATTCATTATACAACGAATAAAATCGATATAAATATCGTTCGCGTCAAAATAACGCATCTCTAATCAACACGGCTTTATATTTTTCACAACTTCTTTATTCTATTCAACAAATGAATATTTTTCCCATTCAACACATGAATCTATATTTCTTTCAACACACGACTAATCTCAACACATGAGTGCTGTCAACACATCACTATTGTTGTTATGTAAAATATTTTATAAAACTATGGTATCTATCGTTTGATTTTTAATTAGACTCCACCGTAAGGTAGATTCTAATTTTAAATATGATAAAGATGTGAATTTTATTATTAAAATATTTCACTCAACACATGAGCATCGTCAACACCTGACTATTTTTATATTCAACACATGAATTTTCTTTTATAATATTCTTTATTTTCCCGATTGGAATGAGGCTCAATCAATCACCATATAATGTTAATTATATGGATTCCATACAACACATGTATATAATAGCATTGAAAAATAATCAACCATCAACCAAAGTGCACTACACTGTATAAGCATCAAATATAGATATCTTACGCTTATAACAGCCTGTCAATCAATCGATCGACATATTTAATCAATCAGGATGAGTGAACTTCAAAATTTCATCCCAACACCCGTGTGGGGTTTCAAACAATCAAACACAGATTTTATTTGTGCAGTTGGGCGATGTGTAAAATTTATCGACCCAATCAATGTCAGTCAAATCAGTGTACATAAACAAACCGTCCGGTTTGTAAATGAATATTTTATTTATTCACTTTCACGTTAAGAATTATATTTTTAACGATAATATATTCTATTTTAACACATGAATTTCTATTCATTTCATTTACACAATAAAAATGATATTTTTATTTTTCTAACATATTTTAGAAAATTTCGGCGGCATAACGGCACGATACTAGAAACGGGACGAGGCCTAGCCTTATCCCCGGTCTAGTGAAGGCCCACGCCATTCACACATCAATCAAATCCATTCCATTTCACCAAACAATTCAATTCAAACCAAATAATCTAACCAACTACTCAACCAAACAATTTAACAAGCAAGCCATCCATGGTCTGTGGATGACGGGTGTCGGGTGCTACTAAGCACCGTCTGCATCCTAGTATATATATATAACTAGAAAAAGAGAATTGAAGAGTGAGAAGTTCTCACCGATGGCTATCCAATACCACGACTCTTCATTTATAGAAATCTTCTTCATTCTCGCCTTTTTATCATCTTCGTTGCCCGTAGTCACTACATATATAAAAATCACACATTTTTATATTTTGATGTCTTTAAAATAAAAATCACATTTTTATTTATTCACTTTCAATTTAAAAATCATATTTTTACTTCGATGTTCAATATATAAAAAATCATATTTTTATAATCACTATATGGATAAAATTTCTATTTTCACACCGCTACTATATAGATAAAATTCTATTTTTACAACGCTATTCTCTATATAAAGGTTTCGCCTTTATAAAAATAAAGTTTTCGCCTTTATAAAAATAAAGTTTTAATCTTTTCATTTATAAAAATCTCGCCTTTTCATATTTAAAAATATCGTCTTTTAAAAATCAATCTTTATTTTGCTACATATATAAAGATGCTATTTTTAATATTCCTATCATGTAAAAATTATATTTTTAATTCTCTACCTAAACAAAATCATATTTTCACATCTTTTATATAGTAAAGATTATATTTTTAATACTTTAAAAATATAAAAATCATATTTTTAATCCTTTTAAAAATACAAAAATGATATTTTTAACTCTTTAAAATTTTTTCTTCAGCAACATCAAAGGTAAAAACCGATTTTTAACAATGCTTTTTAAATCTAACTAAATGAATTTTATAAAACAAATTAAATAATATAAATATAAACTTACAGCGAGTGAGGGTGAAGAGGAACAGGAGGGGGCTCGATTCAGGCGGGGCTTGAGGCAGAGGGGGGGGGGCTCGGCGGCTTAGGGTTTAGGAAAAAGGGGGGGCGGCGGCTTTTATGCAGAAGGAGGAGCTGGAGGCGGGAGATGGAGGAAGAAGAAGAGAGGGAGGCGGCGGTAGAGGTGGGCGGCGACGCGGCTGAGGCTGCGGTGGAGGATTTGGGGGGGGGGGGGGGAGGGAGGGCTCGCGCGTTTCAGGAGGGGGAAGAGGAGGAAGGGGAGAAGGAAGGAGGAAGAAGGGGAGGGGGTGCGCCTGCCTCCGGCGCGGCGGTGGCGGTTCATCGGGGAGGGGCGGCGGCTCCTCCCCCGTCGCTCTCTTCCTTTTCTTTTTTTTTCTTTTTTTTTTTGAAATCGATTTGAAAATAGAGAGGGGGGGCCAGCGTATAAAAGGAAGAATTTTTTTTTATTAATTTAATTATTTTCTTTTCACCGAAAAGTAACTTTTATTTTCGACCTCAAAACGAGGCCCACCGCCTGTCATCCATAGCGTTTTACCCCCATTCCGACCATAATGGGATATGTATCGTAGGCTGATTCGACTGTTTGAATCAATTTCCGTTAAATTTACATTTAAATTACTTTATTGAATTTTAAACGTACATTTCAAATTACCGGGGTCACATTCTAACTCTAAAAATTCCAGAAAAATATTTTCTAGCTTCGTATTGACGATACGGTCCTAACAAAACTAATTTCGTCGAATTCTGAGACCGTTGGAAAAATGGCCATTTTCCAGTCGATTAAAATCAACTAAAACTGGTCAAACGCGTTTTCCTTTGCCACGCTCACCTATTGATTCGAAAAATTATGAAATTTAAAACCTAGCAATAATTTGACAACACGGACCCAACAAAAGTGGTTTCGTCAAAATCCGAGATCATTTGCAAAATGTCTATTTTTAAGGGCCTGAATTCCATAGCGACTATTCAGAATTTTCAACTGGACATATCTTTTGATTCCCGCTATGAAATTTTGATTTTTCGGATTCATTGGAAAGATGTCATCAATTAGATCCTAATGTTTTTGGTTTCACTAAAATCCGGATTGTTTTGCACCCGGTATATTCAATTGAAGTTTGAAATCGAATTATCGAACTACCGCGCCATTTTCAATTCTATTTATAACAATATATAAATATTTATATTCTAACGACGACGTATATAATATATACGTCGAATTCTATATTGAAAATAAATTTCATGTCGATATTATTTAAAATAATTCATTTTAAATAATCAAAATTCGCTAAAATTGCCAAAATAAAAAATTTTAAACTGGCCCAGATTTTCGGGTTATTACAAAGTAGGTTAAATAAGATTAGATTTTTTTAAATAGAAAAGATTAGATTTTTAAAATAGAAAAGATTAGATTTTTAAAATAGAAAAGATTAGATTTTTAAAATAGAAAAGATTAGATTTTTAAAATAGAAAAAGTTAGAATTTTTAAAATGGAAAAGATTTGATTTTTCTATATGAAAAGACCATATTTTTATAAGTGAAAGGCGAGGTTTTTGTTATAGAAAAGAACGGATTTTTATAAGTAGAAAGATCGATTTTTTACAGTTTGAAATGAATATAAAAATATAATCTTTATATTTGAAAAGGCGAAATCTTTATATAGAGAATATCGATGTAAAAATATAATTTTTATCTATATAGTAGCAATGTAAAAATAGAATTTTTATCCATATAGCGTGATTGTAAAAATAGGATTTTTATATATTGAATAGCAAAATAAAAATTCGATTTTTATATATTGAATAGCAAAGTAAAAATTCGATTTTTATATATTGAATAGCGAAGTAAAAATGTGATTTTTACATATGTAGTGAATACGGGCAACGAAAGCGACAAAAAGACGAGAACGACGAAGGTTTCTGCAAAAGAAGAGCCGTGGTATTGGATTAGCTTTGGTGAGAATTTCTCACTCTTCAATTTCTTTTCTAGTTATATATATAGTAGGATGCAGACGGTGCTTAGTAGCACCCGACGCAATCGTCCACAGACCATGGACTTGTTTGTTTGGTTGCAAAAATTAGTTAGATGATTTGATTTGAATTTGGTTGTTTGGTGAAATGAAATTGATTTGATTGATGTGTGAATGGCGTGGGCCTTCACTAGGCCGGGGATAAGGCTAGGCCTCGTCCCGTTTCTAGTATCGTGCCGTTATGCCGCCGAAATTTTCTAAAATAAGTTAGAAAAATAAAAATATCATTTTATTTAAAGAATGAACTGAATAGAAATTCATATGTTAAAATAAAATGTTTTATCGTTAAAAATATAATTTTTAACGTGAATATGAATATAATGAATGTGAATAAATAAATATTCATTCACAAACCGGACGGTTTGTTTATGTACACCTATTTGAAGGACATTGATTGGGACGATAAATTTTACACATCGCCCAACTGCACAAATAAAATCTGTGTTTGATTGTTTGAAACCCCACACGGGTACTGGGATAAAATATGACATACACTAATCCCAATAATTAGTTGTTTGTCGATCGATTGATTGACAGGCTGTTATAAGTGTTAGAAATCTATATTTGATGCTTATACAGTGTAGTGCACATTGGATGATGGTTGATTATTTGTCGTTGCTATTATATACATGTGTAGTATGGAATCCATATAATTAACTTTATAGGGTAATTGATTGGGCCACATTCCAATTTAGGAAACAAAGAATATTATAAAATAAAGGTTCATGTGTTGACAGTACTCATCCGTTGAGATTAGTCATGTGTTGAACGAAATATTTTAATAATAAAATTTACATCATTATCAATATAAAATAAAGGTTCATGTGTTGACAGTACTCATCCGTTGATATTATTCATGTGTTGAACAAAATATTTTAATAATAAAATTTACATCTTTATCAATATAAAATAAAGGTTCATGTGTTGACAGTACTCATCCGTTGACATTAGTCATGTGTTGAACGAAATATTTTTATAATAAAATTTACATCTTTATCAATATAAAATAAACGTTCATGTGTTGACAGTACTCATCCATTGAGATTAGTCATGTGTTGAACGAAATATTTTAAAAATAGGAATATTTGAAATAAAAATATTTGAATAGAAAATATTTGAAAAAGAAATATTTGAAATAGAATATTTGAAAATAAAAATATATGAAGCCGTGTTGATTAGATTGACGCCATTTTGACGTAAACGATATTTATATCGATTTTATTCATTTTAAAATGAATACTGAAAAGTGATTTCGAAATCGAATATTTTAAAACGAATTGAATTCAAATTGAATAGAAAACGAATTGAATTTAAATTAAATAGAAAACGAATTTGATTTCAACTGAATATAAAACCAATTTGAATTGAATCGAATAGAAAACCAATTTGAATTGAATTGAATAGAAAACCAATTTGAATTGAATCGAATAGAAAACCAATTTGAATTGAATCGAATAGAAAACCAATTTGAAATGAATCGAATAGAAAACCAATTTGAATTGAATTGAATAGAAAACCAATTTGAATTGAATCGAATAGAAAACCAATTTGAATTGAACTGAATAGAAAACCAATTTGAATTGAATCGAATAGAAAACCAATTTGAATTGAATAGAATAGAAAACCAATTCGAAATGAATTGAATATAAAACGAATTCGAATTGAATATAAAACGAATTCGAATTGAATTGAAAACGAATTGAAGTGAATTCAAAATGAATTGAAATTTGATTTGAATAGAAAACGAATTCGATTTGAATTGAATAGAAAACGAATTCGATTTGAATTGAATAGAAAACGAATTCGATTTGAAATGAATAGAAAACGAATTTTATTTGAATTGGATTGGAAAACGAATTTGAATTGAATTGAAAAGAAAATGAATTCGAATCGAATTAAAATCGATTTGAATTGAAATCGAATAGAAATGAAAGTAAAAAGGATTTATAATAGAAAATTCAATTTTAATACGAATTTGAAATAAAGGTTGAAATTGTTTTTGAAACGAATTCAAAAACTATTTATAAAATTAGTTTTAAATAGTAATCGACGAAATATATATTATATATATAATATAATGGCCAGAATAGAACGCGCCGCGCCGCGGCAGTTCGTGAATTTCGACCATTTATTTCAAACGGACATTATGGGAGATCCGACTGTCGGATTCTCCTAAAACCGGAACCGTTGGGTTCGTATCGAAAAGAGCTTTCTAACTAATATTAGAAATTCAAAATCTAACGGTTGGATGTGGTGATACATCCAAATCAAATTTGGAAAAGGTCGCTGTAAGTGCAGTTCGATGGCCATTGTTGGAAATCGACTGTACGGGCCTTGATAAAATTATTAAAAATATCAATTATTTTTGTAAAATCATAAGAAATGATTTGGGAAAAGTTGGGATGAGAAACTCCATATTTGAAAAGATAAAAATAAATTTTTATCGAAATGAACTAGTTTTGAACTGAAATTAAAACCCATTTATTTTTAAATAAATAAATTGGATTTGAAATGGGCTTAAATATAATTGATTCAGGGGTTTATCGTGAACTGTGTTTTAAATAACACTAGTTCTTTAACCCGATAATAAATAGAATGTGATTTGGGTTTATCGTGAACTGTGTTTTAAATGACATTAGTTCTTTAACCCAGAAAAGGGAGTTTTGATGAATCTGCAATTAGATTGAAATGTGAATTGATAATTTAAATTATCAAATTTGGAAAATGAGCGAGAATGGAGTGTCACCAGTTTTGCTCCCAGCGATAGTTAAATCTTTAATTAGATTTGAACGTGAAATGGTAATTAATTTTACCGACAACACTGTGGTGTTAAATATGGAGTATTACCAGTTTTGCTTCATGGGATGAATAGGTTGGCATTGGAAAATAAAATAAATAATTACTTCGGTACGGTTTGCTAATCTCGACTAGTTTGGAAAACCACAATCTGGTTTGAAATGACATCCAAAGGATGATTAAAGGATAAATTTTAAAGAATTTATATTGGATAAAATTAATGGGAACCTTTCCCTAAGAATATGAAATTTAGAAACTAGCTGTAGGTTAGCTAAGAAGAATGGTTTCCTGGTATTGATCTGATGTTGGTTTCGGCCTTCGGGGTTAATATTCGGGGAATTGTTCTCTTGCTAATTTACGGTTAGTGACTAATGAATTGGAATGAGGCGTATGTTGTGTTTGTGTAACATTTTTTTTTAATATACGCAGGTTGTTCGGAAAGGCCGGGTTTATACCCATTCTGAATAACCGATTCGATGATATGTCGAAGATGAAGACGGTGGTCGAAGACCGGAAGTCTTCACATCATTTGGATAATTACTGATGATCCTGATTGGGCTGTACACCCAAGAGGATGGAAATAGTTGGTGATCGTCCAGACGTACTTGGAGATCGATGGATATGCGAGGAAAGTGCCTCCGGTTTCGTTCAGACCCAGAACGAACTTGTAAATGGATTGTGTGTCTGACATTGGATTTTTTTTCTGTGTTGATTGATTTCTGTTAAATATATATCTGTTTGGCGGCGGAGAATTTATTATCTTGCTTAACGCCCTTCTCTGAGACGTACGAGCTTAGAGGTTATATATCGATAGATATCAATCGCATGGCATGAATTGCTTGTGTGGCACGCTGAGTTGCATAGATCGAGGCTTCTGTTGAAAAGCAAAGTCTTGTGGTTGATGATCAAAGCACAGCCTACGTGGCAGCTTTGTGTATAACGTGAATTCGCGAGCCTCACACCTCGGTATGAGTTAAAAATGGGATACGGACTGCAGGGAGAGCACGACGTTTCTTTCTAGCTTTGGTGGTGTCAGTGACTTACCAGTCCTGACATTTATATACTTTTCACCTATGTGGTTGTTGGAATGCGAGGCGCCTCGATTTTAGGTCTGTAAGGACCGGCAAACGTGTGTTCAGGAATTGCCAATCCTCTAACGTAAGTGAGGACCGACCCTGAAGATGCAGGATTGCCCAGAGTGTGTAGTCCTAAGGCATTTGCTAGAGTGTCTCGAACGCGGAGAGGAGCTTGCCCCTTGCCTCGACTCATGACGGAAATCCAATTTCCAATACGTGCATTTCGGTTTTAATTGTAGAACTAGTAGGGCGACATGATAGATGGTACCCATGCCGCCAATGATTGATATTTATGATTTAAATGTTTTGACACTATACACTTATTATAGTATCAAATGATTTGTTTTAATCGTACCAAGCATGTTTGGCTATTATAAGGGAAAACCCTATCCTCCGGCTTGCGTTGCATTGTGTGATGGGACCTGGGTCTTATAATAGCTTCATTTTTCGAAAAAGCATTGCGTTATCTTTTCTATGCACTGGTATTCTTGGGAGGAAACCCGTTCCGTGTTATACGGCGTGGTCCCTTGAATCACTCTCTTTTAAAGTAAATACTTAAATAACTGTTTTAGTTCTCACACCAATCACATGACTGACCTGGAGTTTATTGTTTTAACCTAAACTCTGGGTGCCCCTATTTTCTGCACGGGCAGCTAGTAGTTTTGGTTTTGCAGATTTATATTCACAGGATCCTGGTTTACAGCAGGAATGATATCCGGAAAGCTCTGTATCCGTATATCACCTTCAGTTGTGCTTTGAATTATTTTCCGCTGCTATGTAATTTATTGTAATCTCTGATATTTATCGAATGTAATTTATTCAATTATACTCTGTATATTCTTGTATCTGATGGAATTATTGTAATAGCAATGAAATGTTCTTCCGTCTGTTCGTGTTCTGTTTTTTCCTGTTCTCAAATGATCAGGGGTTTCGAACGGTCTTTGTCGGTTTAACGACTGATTCGGATCGAGCGAAATTCCCGGCCGTCACATTTTTGGTGGAGTGGAACCCAATGTGAGATTTCTAATTTATAAACGATATGGAAAACAACGATGTATAAATTATATAGTCGATGTATGAGTTATACAAGCGTTGTACACCTCATGTATAAGCGTTGTATAAGTTGTATGTTCGATGTATAAGTTATATATGCATTGTAAAAATTATATATGCGATGAAATGATATTGAAATGAATTGAAATATATTTATATACGAATATATATATATATACTCCCCTCGTCCGCAGACCATGGACGATATTTATTGGTTGTGATATTGTTTGGGATTATTTGGTTGATGTGAAATTCGGTGAATAATGCGAATGGTTGATATAAATTGTTTGTGGTTGAGAATGGTTGATTGTGGTTGTAAAATACCCATCTGTGGTTGAAACAAATTAGAATAGGATTGTGGAAATAAAAATAAAACATGCAGCCTGCGTGCGAACTAGATGCATGAATCCCCATTATCAAAAACCGCAAGGTTTCAAGGTAGAGCAAGGAGTCGTACTTCGATACGGTCCCGGTTTTAACTACCCTACCGTTATGCTGTCGAAATTTTCTGAAATATTCATGTGTTAGAATTATTTTCATTTGTTGAAATTATTTTCATATGTTGAAAACGTTCATGTGTTGAATAGAAATTCATTCGTTGAATAGAAATTCATGTGTTGGATGGTATTCGTGTTTGAAATAAATTGTTTTATAATAAAAATCATATTTTTGTCATCTATATGAACTATATAAAATATTTGTGTTTTAAATAAATCGTTTTAATAATAAAAATCATATTTTTATCTTTTATATACGAACTATAGAAACCGTTCATGTGTTGAATAGAAATTCATTCGTTGAATAGAAATTCATGTGTTGAATGGTATTCGTGTTTGAAATAAATTGTTTTATAATAAAAATCATATTTTTTATCATCTATATGAACTTTATAAAATAGTCGTGTTTTAAAATAAATTATTTTACATTAAAAATCACATTTTTATTATATACATGAATTGTTAAAAATAGCGAAGTGTTGAAATAGAAGTCAGTTTGATAAAAATATCATTTTTATCAAAGATATGAAAAGAGTATGGTTTTGAAATCAAAGAATTGATTATATATATATATATAATTAAAATAAATCGAATAAGGACGCTGCAGTTCGTATTTTGAAACCGTGATTTCAAACGATTAGTGCGGAAGATCCGACCATCGGATTTTCCCGAAACCACAACTGTTGGGTTCACCTTGGAAATATCTTTCCAACGGCACCAACTTTGTAAAGATCCAGCGGTTGGATTGTCTAGAATGTTAACTTCAAATCTTAAGAAAAACTGCGCCAGAATCGATTATATTTATATATATATATATATAATTAAATTAAATCGAATAATGACGATGTAGTTCGTATTTTGAAATCGTAACTTCAAACGACTAGTGCGGGATATCCGACCGTCGGATTTTCCCGAAACTGAAACCGTTGGATTCGTTTTCCAAAGATCTTTCTAATGATATAAAATTTGTGAAGATCCGACGGTTAGATTTTCAGATATGTGTAAATCAAATCTGGAGAAAAACAGCGCCACGGCCACGTTATGGCCTGAAGCATTGTTTTGAATAAATTAGATAGTTTTAAATAAATAAAAATAGCGATAAATCATGATAAAATATTATAAACGATATGGAATGGAAATAAACTGAATTTGCTTGGTTTATGTGATATTTGATGGTTGAATGTGTTTGGCGTGAAAACTACATTAAAGAACATAATTGGTGATGTCGAATAATTTAACCATTGAAATGAATTGATTTGAAATTCTAAATATACGTGAATTATTTGAAAAGGCTGAGTTAATTCTCATTTCAAATAATTGATCAACGTACGAAAGTCGAAGATATGAAGACGATGCAAGACCGATGATCTTCACATCAAATGGAGGGGTGCTACTGATGCTCATGATAGTAGTAGCTACCTAGAAGGGGTTGAAGTAGTAGCCATCCGGATGTACATGTTGATTGTACGGATACGCGAGGAATAAAGATCCTCCGGTTTCGTTCAGACCCAGAATGGACTTGTAAATGGATTGTGTGTCTGACATTGGATTTCATTCTGTGTGACTGATAAACGTCAGTTACATGGCGTGCCTGTGTGGCATGCTGAGATGCAATGATCAAAGCTTTTGTTGAAAAGCAGAGCTTTGTGGTGGATGATCAAAGCAACGCCTGTGTGGCATAGCTTTGTGTATAACGTGAATTCGCGAGCCTCACACCCTGGTATAAACCAGAAACGGGAGAGGACTGCAGGGAGAACATGCGTTTCCTTCTAGCTAGGAGTTGTGTTAGTGTTTTTAAACGGCCTAATATTTTACTTATGTGGATGATAGATAGCGAGGCGCCTCAGATATATCGGTCGTTCTTGAACCGATGGAGTCATTCGTTGGCTCATTTACGCCCCATAGGGCGGGGAGACGTAGTGTTCAGGATTTCGTCTAATCCACATCGGTGGACCGGCCCTGAAGATCCAAGGGTCGATGCCTTCTGATCCTGAGGGGCGGGCTAGAGCGTCTCAAATTCGTTAAGGACTATCCTTTGCCTTGGTTCATGACGGAAATCCAATTTCCAAATACGACATAGTGCGGTTTTGATTGTATACCTATATATGGCGACATAGTGGTATGGGGCATTAAAGTCGCCTATGATTGATATTTATGATTGTATCAAAAATTAGAAACTAACTGGAAACGAGCTAGGACGGATGTTTTCCTGGGTATTGGTCCGATGTTGGTTTCGGCCTTCGGGGTTAATACTTAGGGAATCGTTCTCTTACTAGTTTACGGTTGGAGTCTAATTAAGAATTAAACGATAAAATTTACATTTCAAATGATTTGTTTTCCTCGTATCAAGCATATTTGGCCATTATAAGGTAAAACTCTATCCTCCGGTTCGTGTTGCATTGTGTGATGGGAACAGAGTCTTATAATGGCTTCATTTTTACAAAAAGCATTGCGACGTTTAAAAAGATTTATTTGTTTGAAAGCACTAGCGATCCAATGGAGTAAGCCCGTTCCGCGAAAGTGGCGTGGTCCTATGATTAGCCATATTTGAAAATGTGTTAAGTAAATTTCTCATACCAGTCCCATGACTGACTCGTAGTTTGTTTCACTTGCAAACTCGGGTGCCCCTTTTTCTACACGGGCAGCCTTGTATTCAGGTTTTAGCAGGCTCTTTCTGGATAGCTGGAGCTGAAGATGGATTCTATCATTTATCTCTTTTTATGTTGTTCAGCTCCTGTTGTACATATTATGTTTTCTTTTCCGTAGTAGACATTTATGTATAGCTGAACTGTATTTTGTACTAAGTATGATCCTACATACTGTGTAACTCTGATGATTATATTTATCCAGTGTATTCTATTGTACATTATCTGGTGTATTTATTTATTTCTGTTCTGCTGTTATCTGTTTATGTGTTATATTCCAAAGATTACCCTTGCCGTCGTCTGATCGGTAATGGGGTTGTCACAGAAACTCATTAGAGATGCGGTTAGTAATGCCCTAGAATGAGTTGAGAGTTATATGTTTATAATTAATGTATTTGTAATTATATATATAATCCGATATTAGAAAATGTGATTTTTGAATATATAAAAGTTATATATATTTGAAAAGCTAATCAACTAATTGATTGCTGGTTGTGATGTTTGATTATTAGTTTAACTATCTAAAAATATTGGAATGATAAAACCAATAAGAAAATAAAAGGTAAATTTAGCAAAATCGAATATTGAATTGAATTGAAAATTGATTTGAATTGCATATGTACATTTATATATATGAACAGGTCATAACATGGAAGCTAAGAATAAAATTGTATGCCCAACAAATAGGTACATATTTACTGTATTTATTGGGTTTTGATGATTTTATCAGCCGATTGGCTTTTTCCTTTTCTTATGAATTGATGAGGGCCCTGTGAGGCAAGTTGTGGTTTTATCGATCAGCCAGGACAAAGGAGGTTATGGCAAAAAAATTCAAAAATTGAGGGTGTTAGTCAAATTTTTCGAAAATTAGAAAATTCTTAGAAATTTAAAAGTTAAAGAATGAAAGCCAGAATGAAAGTTGAGTTGGTTAGTTAAACAACTTTCAGCTCCTTCCTTTCTGAGGATGAAAAGATTTTAAGTGGGGGAGATTGTAACAACCCGGAAATTCTGAACTAATTTAAATTTTTTATTTTAGCTATTTTAATGGTTTTTGAATATTAAAAATGATTTATTTTGAATAATAATGATTTAAATTGAGATTAGAACATATAAATTTTATTTAATTATAAAATGAGCTTGAAATGGCTCTGTAGTTTGAAATTTTGATTTTATATTTCAAAAGAATGTACAGAATTAAAAATAAATCAAATTTCAGTAAAACAAGAAACATTTGAATCTATTAAATAATATCTTTCTAACGAATGTGAAAAAATTGAGATTTCATAATATAAATTGAAAGTTATGTATAGTTTAAAATTTATAATAGCCGCTATGGAATTTATATATATCTTAATATAATATGTAGCCCTTAAAAATAGCCATTTTGCAAACGACCTCCTTTTTCGACAAAACCACTTTTGTTGGATCCGGAATGTCAAATTATTGTTAAGTTTCAAATTTCATAATTTTTGAATTTATTGTGAGCATAGTGAATTTAAATGTGTTTGGTGATTTCAGTTAAAATTTAATTGATCGGAAAAAGGAACATTTTTCAAACAGTCACCAAATTCGACGAAATTAGTTTTATTAGGACTGTATCTACAAAACATAGCTTGATTTATTTTTCTGTAATTTTTGGAGTCCGTATGTGGCCCGGTAAATTAAAATGTACGTTTGAATTGATATATATTGATTTATAATTTTATTTTGATGAAAACTGATAAAAACGATCGAATTGGCTTACGAAACATATCCCAATGTGTCAGGAATGGGGGTATTTGACTAGGGGCGACAGTCGTTGGATTTTATTTGGAGGTTGGATGCAAAAAGTCAAAACTAAATAAATTAAATAATATAAAAAGGGGGTATAAATATAATATCCTAAACCCTAATTTCATTCCCAATTCTACGCCACTATTTTCAAAACCAATGGCCACGAAAGCTCAGAACTTCTCCCTTTAATCACAATCGATCTAAGCATCAATTTCAAAAACTTATAGAAGGAAAATCTAAGAGCAAAGAGAGATGTTTAATTTCATATGGGTATGACTTAGTTTAGTGGATAAAGTCGTTCAAATTCATGGCTAAAAGCCTTGTCAGTTCGTGTTGGTTCTGTAATGATTGGGGCCATCGAATTTCAGGAGGATCAGGTGGGAGGAGTGGCACTCCAAGCCGGTCGTTGTGGCATTATCCGATAATGTCAAGCCCAGCGTGGTGATTGCGATTTTAAGCACTAGGTTGCGATGAAGCTTCGAGCGATAACAGGCAACTCCAACAAAAAAAAGAGGAACCCGTGGTTTCAACTAAATGTGATGAATTTGTTTTTAATTATAATTAAGGAAATATTACTGTGTATTAAAAACTGCTTAGATTAAAATGTTAATATCTTTTTATCTAGAGATCGAAATCGAACGATTCAAGATGTGTTGGAATCATAACGACGAGCTCTACAACATGGAACGGGCTAGATCTGAAAGAGAACAAATCAGAATATGAAGCAAGTTTAAATCCAAATGATACTGAAATCGTCCATTAAATAACGACGGAGTGGAACCCAATGTGAGAACTTCTCAATATAATATTTGTACAGTTATTTATTTTATAACTTCATATATGAACTGCCAGTATTGATTTTCATCAGTTTTTTATTATCACAAATGTTGTACGGTTCATGTTAGCTCACCTCCCTCGTCCACAGACCATGGACGACTTAATATACTGTATTGTGTTGTGATTTTGATGTGAAATGGAAAATAAAAATATATATATTCGTTGTGAATAAAATATACATGCGTTGAATAAAATATATATATGTGTTGTGAATGAAATATATATATGCGTTGGATAAAAAATATATATATATGTGATGTGAATAAAATATATATATATGCGATGTGAATAAAATATATATTTGCAATGTGAAATATATATATATATATATATATATATATATATATATATATATATATATGCGACGTGAAAAATAGATATGCGTTGTATGAAGTATATATATGCGATGTGAAAATATTTGTTCGCTAAAAATATTATTTTTTAGCTTATATAGGCGATATATACAAAATTTTCATGTAGTGAATAAATATTCAATCGTTAAAAAATATATTTTTTAACATATATATGGAAGGTATAAAATAATTACGTAATGGAATAATTATTGGATCGATAAAAATATTATTTTGTTTATATATATGAGATATATAAAACAGTCGTGTATAGAAATGATTATTGGATCGATAAAAATATAATCTTTATCATATATATATATGAGATATATAAAACAGTTGCTATTGAAATGATTATTAAATCGATAAAAATATAACTTTTATCATATATATGAGATATATAAAACAATCGTGTATTGAAATATTATCTTTTTAATATTATAAGGATATAGAATTATCAATTTTGATGAAAAAATGAAAATGAAGTTGTAATCGATTTAAAACAAATTTAAAAATGTTTTAAAATATGTTTTAAATCCTGCTCCATAATGGGAGGTGCATATATATATATCGAGTTAGAGAGGCACGTACAGCCTTGTCTAAGGGTCGTGCCCGATATTTAGTTGCATACTTATTTGTATGCATTGTGATATTTTGGAATTCATATTTCCAACGATTTTGGTTTGAGATCCCGAAGTGAAATCTGCTTTGATATAGCTGGATATGTATATCAAATGATTTGAAATAAGAAATCGGGAAATAAAGTCCAAAGGAATAATTTCTGTAAAGTGAATTGGATTATAAAAATCTGAATTTAAGATTAAGCCTGAATGGGTAGATTAAGGAATTACATGTTGTACGATGCATCGTAGATCCATATTTCTATTATTGGTTATTGTTTATGCACTGGTATTCATGGGGGTAAACTCGTTCCTGTCATAAGACGTGGTCCCGTGATTTACCTTATTTTAAAGTAAAGATTTTATGACTGTTTTAGTTCTCACACCAGTTCCATGACTGACTCGGAGTTTATTGTTTTAACCTAAACTCTGTGTGTCCATATTTTCCACACGGACAGTCAGTAGTTTTGGTTTTGCAGATTATTTCATTTAGAAGGATTCTAGATCGAAGCTTAAAGCTGTGTCCAGAGCATTGATAGTCTTCCGCTATGTTAGTTTATTTGTTTCCGCTGCATTGTATTACATTTATTGTAAATTTATTTTCCGTTGTATATTATTTTCGATACTTTGATATTCTGTAATCTAGTGTAACATTATTATGATGTTTATAAAAGTCTTCTATTGTTTGTTCTGATGTGTTGTGCCCCCAAAGTTAGCATATCCGCCTTTTCGGTTCGATTTATGTCGGTTTAACGATCGATTTGGATCTACCGAGAGGGAAGGTCACTACATATGGTATCAGAGCTTTGGTTAGCTCAAATTTTTGGGATGCAACTCATGAGAACGGAATAAAAGACTCATAAGAGATAGGATTATTAACATCCTATAAGAATACTCGTTAGAGATAAGATCAGTAGTATCCTAGAACGAGAAACTCATTAGAGATGCGGTTTGTAATGCCCTAGAACGAGTTGAGAGTTATACGTTTATAATTAATGTATTTATAATTATATATATAATCTGATCTTAGAAAATGTGAATTTTGAATATATAAAAATTATATATATTTGAAAAGCTAATCAACTAATTGATTTCTAGTTGTGATGTTTGATTATTAGTTTAACTAACTAAAAATATTGGAATGATAAAACCAATAAGAAAATAAAAGGTAAATTTAGCCAAATCGAATCGAATATTGAACTGAAATGAAAATTGATTAGAATTGCGTATATGTACATTTATATATATGAACAGGTCATAGCATGAAAGCTAAGAATAAAATTGTATGCCCTACAAATAGGTACATATTTACTGTATTTAATGGGTTTTGATGATTTTATGAGCCGATTGGCTTTTTCCTTTTCTTTTGGATTGATGAAGGCCCTATGAGGCAAGTTGCGGTTTTACCGATCAGCCCGTAAAAAGGAGGTTATGGCGAAATTTTTCAAAAATTTAGGGTGTTAGCCATATTTTTGAGAAATTAGAAAATTCTTATAAACTGAAAAGTCAAAGAATGAAAGCCAGAATGAAAGTTCAGTTGGTTAGTTAAACAACTTTCAGCTCCGTTCCTTTCTGAGGACGAAAAGATTTTAATTGGAGAAGATTGTAACAACTTGGAAATTCTGAACAAATTTAAAATTTTTATTTTTGCTATTTTAATGGGTTTTGAATACTTAAAATGATTTATTTTAAATAATAACGATTTAAAATTTATTTAAATTGAGATTAGAACGTATAAATTTAATTTAATTATAAAACGAGCATGAAATGGCGCGGTAATTTGAAAATTCGATTTTATATTTCAAAAGAATGTACATAATTCAAAATAAATCGAATTTTAGAAAAACAAGAAACATTTGAACCTGTTAAATAATATCTTTCTAACGAATGTGAAAAACTGAGATTTCATAATATAAATTGAAAGTTATGTCCAGTTTAAAATTTAAAATAGTCGCTATGGAATTTATATATATTTTAATATAATATGCCCTTAAAAATAGCCATTTTTCAAACGACCTCTGTTTTCGACGAAACCACTTTTACTGGATCCAGAATGTCAAATTATTGTTAAGTTTCAAATCTCATAATTTTTGGAATTTATATGTGAGTGCAGTGAATTAAAATGTGTTTGGTGATTTCAGTTTAAATTTAATCGACCGGAAAAAGGAACATTTTTCAAACAGTCTCCAAATTCGATGAAATTAGTTTTGTTAGGACCGTATCGTCAAAACATAGCTAGATTTATTTTTCTACAATTTTTCGAGTCCGCATGTGGCCCAGTAAATTAGAATGTACGTTTGAATTCAATATATATTGATTTATATTTTAATTTTGATGAAAACTGATAAAAATGATCGAATTAGCTTACGAAATATATTCCAATGTGTCCGGAATAAGGGTGTTTGACTAGGGCGACAGTCGTTGGATTTTATTTGGATGTCGGATGCAAAAAGTCAAAACTAAATAAATTAAAGAATGAAATAACATAAAAAGGGGTATAAATATAAAATCCTAAACCCTAATTTCATTCCCAATTATGCACCGCTATTTACAAAACCGATGGCCACGAAAGCTCAGAACCTCTCCCTCAAATCACAATCGATCTAAGCATCGATTTCAAAAACTTATAGAAGGAAAATCTAAGAGTAAAGAGAGATGTTTAATTTCATATGGGTATGATTTGGTTTATTGGAGAAAGTCGTTCAAATTCATGGCTCAAAGCCTCGTCAGTTCGTGGTGGTTATGTATTGATTGGGGCCATCGGATTTTAGGAGGATCAGGGGGGAGGTGCGACGCTCCAACCCAGTCGTCATGGCATTATCCGATAATGACCAAGCCCAGCGTCGTGATCGCGATTTTAAGCCCTTGGTTGCGATGAAGCTTCGAGCGATAACAGGTAACTCCAACGAAGAAGAAAGAGGAACCCGTTGTTTCAACTAAACGTGATTAATTTATTTTTAATTATAATTAAGGAAATATTATTATGTATTAAAAACTGCTTAGATTAAAATGTTAATATATTTTTATCTATAGATCGAAATCGAACGATTTCAGATGTGTTGGAATCACAACAACGAGCTCTACAACATGGAACTGACTAGATCTGAAATAGAGCAAATCAGAATTTGAAGCAAGTTTAAATCCAAACAATACTGAAATCGTCCATTAAAGAACGACGGAGTGGAACCCAATGTGAGAACTTCTCACTATTATATTTGTATAGTTATTAATTTTATAACTGCATATATGAACTGCCAATATTGTTTTTTATCAATTTTTAATTATCACAAATGTTGTACGGTGCCTGTTAGCTCAACTTCCTTGTTCACAGACCATGGACGATTTAATTGACTGTATTGTGTTGTGATTGTGATGTGAAATGGAAAATAAAAATATATATGCGTTGTGAATAAAATATACATGTGCTGAATAAAATATATATATTTATGTTGTGAATAAAATATATATGCGTTGAATAAAATATATATATGCGATGTGAATAAAATATATATATGCGATTTGAATAAAATATATACATGTGATGTGAAAAATATATATACTGTAAAAACCCGTAACTTCCCCGGTGAGGAAAGTGCGGATAGTTCGAGAACAAGCCACAACAGAACGCAGACGGGAGAACATTTCATTGTATATTACAACAATTCCATCAGAATACAAGAATATACAGAGTATAAATGAATAAAATACATTTGATAAATATCAGAGATTACAATACATTACATAGCAGCAGAAAATAATACAATACGCAACTGAAGGAGATATACGGATACAAAGCTTTCCGGATATCATTCCAGCTGTAAACCAGGATCCTGTGAATATAAATCTGCAAAACCAAAACTACTAGCTGCCCGTGTCAAAATAGGGGCACCCAGAGTTTAGGTCAAAACAATAAACTCCAGGTCAGTCATGTGGCTGGTGTGAGAACTAAAACAGTTATTAATCTTTATTTTAAAGTTAGGTGAATCAAGGGACCACGCCGTATAACACGGAACGGGTTTCCTCCCAAGAATACCAGTGCATATAACAAAACAGCGCAATGCAAAATAAAGAAAAATGAAGCTATTATAAGACCCAGGTCCCATCACACAATGCAACGCAAGCCGGAGGATAGGGTTTTTACCTTATAATAGCCAAGAATGCTTGATACGTTTAAAACAAATCATTTATTATTACTATAAGTGTATAGTGTATAAAACAACTTCAGATCATAAGTATCAATCATAGACGGCATAAGCGCCCCATCCCACTATGTCGCCATATATAGGATTACAACTAAAACCGAAACGTCACGTATTGGAAGTTGGATTTCCATCTATAAACCGAGGCCAGGGATCGTCCTCTACCGATTGGAGACTGACTAGTCCGAGTCTCAGGCAAGCGCGTAGACAAGCCTTGGATCGTCAGGGCCGGTCCACCGATGTGGATTATTATGCCTGAACAATACGTCTCTCCGCCCTATGGGACGTAAATGAGCCAACAAATGACTCCATCGGACCCGGATTGTCTGATCAAACCGAGTCGCCTCGCAACAGCAACAACCACATAAGTCAAACTCGTCAGGGCGTGTAAAACCACTGACGCCACTTCTAACTAGAGAGAAACGCATGCCCTCCCTAAGGTCCTTCTCCCGTTTCTGGTTCATACCGGGTGTGAAGCTCGTGAATTAATGTTACATAAAGCTACGCCACAAAGGCCGTGCTTCGATCATCAACCACAAGACTTTGCTTTTCAACAGAAGCCTTGATCATTTGCCACTTAGGCATGCCACACAGGCAATTCACTCTATGCGTTTGATATCCACCAGTATATAACTCCTGAGCTCGTACGTCTCAGAGAAGGGCGTTAAGAAAGAGAATAAATTCTCCGCCGCCAAACAGATATATATTTGATAGAAATCAATCACACAGACTAAAATCCAATGTCAGACACACAGTCCATTTACAAGTCCTTTCTGGGTGTGAACGAAACCGGAGGCACCTAGTACCCCGCATATCCATCGATCTCCAAGTACGTCTGGACGATCACCAACTGTTTCCATCCTCTTGGGTGTACATCCTAATCAAGATCGTCAGTAATCACCCAAACGACGTGAAGACCTCCGGTCTTCGTCCACCGTCTTCATCTTCAACTTATCGTCGTATCAGTTATTCAGAATGGGATAAAGCCAGTCTTTCCGAATAACTCGCGTATATTTTAATTAAGTGTTACACAAACACAACATATGCCTCATTCCAATTCATCAGTCACTAACCGTAAATTAATCAAGAGAATAATTCCCCAAATATTAACCCCGAAGGCCGAAACCAACATCAGATCAATATCCAGAAAACCATTCTGCTTAGCTAACCGACAGTTAGTTTCTAAATTTCACATTCATAGGGAAAGGTTCCCATTAATTTTATCAAAGATAAATTCCTTGAATTTATTCTTTTATCTTCTTTTGAATTTCGATTCAATTAGTCGGGATTAACGAACCTTACCGAAGTAATCATTTGTTTTAATTTCCCAATCCCAACCTATTCATCCCATGAAGTAAAACTGGTAATACTTCATATCTAACACCACAGTGTTATCGATAAATTCAATTACCATTTCACGTTCAAATTTAATTAAAGATTTAACTATCGCCTGGAGCAAAACTGGTGATACTCCATTCTCGATCTTTTCAATCTAATTAAAGATTCATTAAAACTCCACTTAGTTTTTATCTGTGACTGGGTTAAAGAATCAGTGTCATTTGAAACACGGTTCACGATAAACCCAAAATCACGTCACATTTCAATCAGTCCCTAACCGTAAATTAGCAAGTGAGAAATCCCCTAAGTATTAACCCCGTAGGCCGAAACCAACATCAGATCAATACCTCTGAAACCATTCAACTCAACTAATCTCCTGTTAGTTTCTGATTTTCTTAACTCCTTTAGGTCTAAGAACAGTATTATTGAAGATACCGTTCACGACAACCCGAAATCACGTTCCATTAATTATCGGGTTAAAGAACAAGTGTTATTTAAAACACTGTTCACGATAAACCCAAAAATCAATTCCAATTCAATTCCAATTAAATATTATTTAATTGGTACACTTCATTAAATCTAAATAAAAAGATTTAATCTTTTTCTCAAATGGGTTCAAGAACAGTGTTAATGAAGACACCATTCACGACAAACCCAAATCACATTTGATATTAAATACAAGGCTCTGAATAGAAAATATATCGGCTTATATTCAATATCAAATTCTACGACCAACAAATATCGTATTTGAAATAACGATATATAAATATCTTTCAAATTTCCATAACAACATCTGTATAATCACGAAATCCAACATCGAAATATTCCGAAGACAATTTCGATTCAAATCCATTCCAGTTCAATTACTGGAAATTCTGGTTACTTTTAAAACCCCTTTCAAATTCAATTTATTTATTTAAAAATAAATAGAATTATAATTCTAGTTCATAACTAGTTCATTTCGATAAAATTCTATTTTTATCTTTTCAAATATGGAGTTTTTCATCCCAATTCTTCAAAAATCATTTCTTATGATTTTACACAAATTATTACTATTTTTAATAATTTTATGAAGGCCCGCACAGTCGATTTCCATCAACGGCCATCGAAGTGCACTTACAGCGACCTTTTCTAAATTTGATTTGGGCATAATTGCAAATCCAACCGTTAGATTTCTAATTTCTATTATTTGTTAGAAAGGTCTTTTCAATACGAACCCAACGGTTCCGGTTTTAGGAGAATTCGACGGTCGGATCTCCCGCAATATCCATTTGAAGTCAATGGTCGAAATTCACGAACTACCGCCGTGCGGCGCGATCTATTCGGGCCATTATATTATATATATAATATATATAATATATATACTTTGTCGATTTCCTTTTAAAACGTATTATATAAATCGTTTTAAATTCGTTTTCAAAACGATTTTAACTTCATTTCAAATCAAAATTGAATTTTTCCTTATAAATTCGTTTTAAATTCATTTCAAATTGATTTCAATTCAAATTGATTTCTAATTCAATTTCAGTTTGTTTTCAATTCAATTCAATTCAATTTTAATTCGAATTCATTTATATTCAATTTCAATTCGAATTCATTTCAAAATATTCGATTTCAATTCTATTCAATTTCAATTCGAATTCATTTCTATTTAGTTTAATTCGAATTTCAATTCTTTTCAAAATATCAGATTTTGAAATCACTTTCGATATTCATTATAAAATGAATAAAATCGATATAAATATCGTTCATGTCAAAATGGCGTCAATCTAGTCAACACGGCTTCATATATTTCTATTTTCAAATATTCTATTTCAAATATTTCTATTTCAAATATTTCTATTTCAAATATTTCTTTTTCAAATATTTCTATTTCAAATATTTCTATTTCAAATATTTCTATTTCAAATATTTCTTTTTCAAATATTTCTTTTTCAAATATGGAATGAAGCCCAATCAATTACCGTATACTGTTAATTATATGGATTTTCTACAACACATGTATACAATAACAACGATGAATAATCGACCATCATCCAAAGTGCATTCTACACTGTATAAGCATCGAATATAAATATTTAATGCTTATACAGTCTGTCAATCAATCGATCGACATACAACTAACTATTGGGATAAGTGTATGTCATATATCATCCCAATACCCGTGTGGGGTTTCAAACAATCAAACACAGATTTTATTTGTGCAGTAGGGCGATGTGTAAAATTTATCGTCCCAATCAATATCAGTCAAATGTGTGTATATAAACAAATCGTCCGATTTATTTATTTTTATTTCCTTTCATATACACGTTAAAAATTCTATTTTTAACTATAAAATATTTTTACCTATAT
This sequence comes from Allium sativum, assembly GCA_030737875.1. Taxonomy (NCBI): domain Eukaryota; kingdom Viridiplantae; phylum Streptophyta; class Magnoliopsida; order Asparagales; family Amaryllidaceae; genus Allium; species Allium sativum. The sequence goes on along the minus strand of CM060926.1, from coordinate 920,253,542 downwards.
AAATATTTTATTTCATTTCACATCACATCACACAATCAACTACACATCAAAATCATACAAACAAGCATACAAGCCGTCCATGGTCTGTGGACGACGGGTGTGGGGTGCTACTAAACACCGTCTGCATCCTAGTATATATTTAAACTAGAAATAAATTTAAAAGTGAGAAGTTCTCACCGACTAGCTAAACCAAACTTCTCGACTCTTCATATGTAGAAAATCTCCGCCGTTTCTTCTTTCGTCACTTTCTTCATCCGTATTCACTACATATATAAAAATCGAATTTTTAATTTGTTATCCAATATATAGAAATCGAATTTTTTACTTTGCTATTCAATATATAAAAATCGAATTTTTACTTTGCTATTCAATATATAAAAATCGAATTTTTACTTTGCTATTCAATATATAAAAATCGAATTTTTACTTTGCTATTCAATATATAAAAATCGAATTTTTACTTTGCTATCCAATATATAAAAATCGAATTTTTACTTTGCTATCCAATATATAGAAATCGAATTTTTACTTTGCTATCCAATATATAGAAATCGAATTTTTACTTTGCTATTCAATATATAAAAATCAAATTTTTACTTTGCTATCTAATATATAGAAATCGAATTTTTACTTTGCTATTCAATATATAAAAATCGAATTTTTACTTTGCTATTCAATATATAAAAATCGATTTTATACTTTGCTATTCAATATATAAAAATCGAATTTTTACTTTGCTATTCAATATATAAAAATCGAATTTTTACTTTACTATCCAATATATAGAAATCGAATTTTTACTTTGCTATTCAATATATATAAATCGAATTTTTTCTTTGCTATTCAATATATGAAAATCGAATTTTTACAAATCTACTTCATAGAAAAAAACTAATCTTTACTTCATGAAAGATCTAATCTTTATACTTCATTCGTATATAGAAAAAAAAATCCACTTTATTCATATACACGAAAATCCGATTTTTTTTATTCAATAAAAATCACAATTTTAAAGGCATAAATAAGTAAAAATAATATTAAAACTTACAGTTTCTTCTCAGTGAGAAGGGGGTTTCCCGTCGGTATTGGAGGGGGTTGGGGTGCTCGAAGTGCTGGAGGGGGGACTCGCTGGAGGTGGAGTCACTGGTGGGGGCGGAGGCCAGGCGAGGGGTTTCGGGTTTGGGGATTGGAAGCGGTGGAATAGGGGGGCGCAACGTTGAAATCGATGGGAGGAAAGGAGGGAGAGGGGAACGGGGGGCAGAAGGGGGGTCAGGCAGTTTCTTTCAGGAGAGAGGAGGAGATAGGGGGAGGCGGCGACGACGACGTTCAACCGGGGGGGGGGGGGGGCGACGAGATCGCGATTCCCCCCCTTCCATCTTCTTTTTTTTCCTGTTGAATGAAAGGAAACGGGGAAGGGGGCCTGAAGGGTAAAAAGAAGAGAGAGAGAATATATTTATTTTTAATTATTTAAATTTCATAAATGTTGACTTTTTATGTCGACCTCGAAACGAGCCCTACCGACTGTCATCCCTAGCGTAATACCCCCATTCCGAACACAATGGGATATGTATCGTAAGCTGATTCGATCGTTTCGATCAGTTTTCGTCGAAATCAACATATAACTCTATATATTGAATTTGAACGCGCATTTCAATTTACCTGGGCCACATACTAACTAGAAAAATTCCCAAAAAATATTTTCTAACTTCGTATTGACGATACGGTCCTAACAAAACTAGTTTCGTCAAATTCTGAGATCTTTTGAAAAATGGCCATTTTCCAGTCGATTAAAATCCACTAAAACTGGTCAAACGCGTTTTCCTTTGCCACGCTCACATATTGATTCAAAAAATTATGAAATTTCGAATCTAGCAATAACTTGACATCACAGATCCAACAAAAGTAGTTTCGTCGAAATCCGAGGTCGTTTGCAAAATTTCCATTTTTAAGGGCCAGAATTCCATAGCGACTATTCTAAATTTTCAACTGGATATATCTTTCGATTCCCGCTATGAAATTTCAATTTTTCGGATTTTTTGGAAAGATATTCTCAAACAGATCCTATTATTTTTGGTTTCACTAAAATCCGGTTTATTTTGCACCCGGTACATTCAATTGAAGTGTGAAATCGAATTATCGAACTACCGCGCCATTTTCAATTCCTTTTATAAATATAAATAAAATATAGATTCTATCGTCGATCTATAAAATATACGTTCGAATTATATTCGAAATAAATTTCTCGTCGTTATTATTTAAAATAATTCATTTTAAATAATCAAAATTCGCTAAAATTGCCAAAATAAAAAATTTAAATTGGCCCGGATTTCCGGGTTATTACATCTCCCCCACATAAAACTTTTCGACCCCGAAAAGGAACAAAGCCGAAAGTTGTTTTACTAATCAACTCAACTTCCTTTATTTCCATTACGGCTTAAGTTCTTCAACTTTTCAGTTTCTAAGAACTTTTCAAATTTTTCAAAAATTTGGCTAACACCCTAAATTTTCGAAAAATTTCGCCATAACCTCCCGTGCACCGGGAGCACCAGTAAAATCCCGAAATTGCCATGCAGGCCCTCTGATCTCAAAAAGAAAAAGAAAAAGCCAAGCGGTTAGCCAATCGGCTCATAAAATCATCATCACCCAAACAAAACGGTAAATTATAGTAAATATGTACCTATTTGTCGGGCAAACAAATTTTATTCTTCTGCTCCAGCCTCTTTGCTATGACCTGTTCAATGTAAGTACAAGTATATGCAAGCAAATGCGACACATTTTCAATACAACTCACTTTTTGGTACAATTTGACTAAATGGTTCAAAATTTCAAACAAATAACCAAACAACACAAACATCAATCAATTAGTCGGTTAGCATTTCAAATTCATAACTTTGATATATAGTCAAAAATCACATTTTCGATGCCAAATCACAACAATAGGCCCTATCTAATTTTGGTTCTCACACCATTCAATAGGAAATATATAAATATCACACCTTCGACACTCGAACACTAATTCTGATGATGTAGCTACAATCATCAGAATCATCTCCGGGCGACTAGAGTGTGAATCTATATCTATCCAGTATATTAAAACTTCAAATACACGCGGATCAGACGTATACACAAAATTTATATATACCGGATTGTCCAAATTCATATAAATACATAATCAAATATGAATAATTGATTTTAAATTTTCAAAACAAAATTCGGTTTCATTTTAAAAATATACTCTTCACACTCGTTCTAGGATACTACTGATCCCATCTCTAACGAGTCATTCCCATTGGATATTACTAATCCAATATCAGATGAATTCCTTCGTATGGTTCTGAGACGACCCCAAACCCCGTACTGACGGTGGCAAGGGTAATCCGTGGAATATAACACATAAACAGATAATAGCAGAACAAAATTAAATAAATACTCCAGATAATGAACAATAGAATATACTGGATAAAATTAATCATCAGAGTTACACAGTATACAGGATCATACTTAGTAAAAATACAGTTCAGCTATACATAAATGTCTACAGCGGAAAACAAACATAATATATACAATAGGAGCTGAAGAACATAAAAAGAGATAAATGATAGAATCCATCCTCAGCTCCAGCTATCCAGAAAGAACCAGCTAAACTTGAATACAAGGCTGCCCATGTAGAAAAAGGGGCACCCGAGTTTGTAAGTGAAACAAACTACGAGTCAGTCATGAGACTGGTATGAGAAATCTACTCAACACATATATAATTTGGCTAATCACAGGACTACGCCACTTTCGTGGAACGGGTTTACTCCATCGGATTGCCAGTGCTTTAAAACAAATCTTTCTTTTAAACAACGCAATGAATTTTATAAAAATGAAGCCATTATAAGACTCGGTTCCCATCACACAATGCAACGCAAACCGGAGGATAGAGTTTTACCTTATAATGGCCAAAATATGATTGATACGGATAAAACATAAGCATTTGATATTACTACTAGTGTTTACATGTTTCAAAACAACTTTGAATCATAACTATCAATCATAGACGGCATGGGTACCATATATCATGTCGCCATATGTATTTACAATCAAAACCGCATGATGTCGTATTTGGAAATTGGATTTCCGTCATGAACCAAGGCAAAAGATAGTCCTTACCGACTTCGAGACTCTCTAGCCCGAGCCTCAGGAACAGCCGCAACTGCCCCTTGGAGCGACAGGGACGGTCCACATGGAGTGGATTATAGTGCCTGAACAATACGTTTCCCCGCCCTTTGGGGCGTAAATAAGCCAACGAATGAATCCATCGGACCCGGATCGTCCGATCAAACCGAGGCGCCTTGCAACAGCAACAACCACATAGGTGAAAAGTATACAAATGTCAGGGCTAGTAGGTCACTAACACCACCCTAGCTAGAAAGAAACACATGCCCTCCCTGAGGTCTTCCTCCCGTTTCTGGTTCATATCGGGGTGTGAGGCTCGCGAATTCACATTATACACAAAGCTACGCCACATAGGCGGGGCTTTGATCATCACCACAAGACTTTGCTTTTCAACAGAAGCCCTGATCATTTGCCACTTAGGCATGCCACACTAGCAATTCATGCCATGCGATTGATGTCCATCGGTATACAACCTCTAAGCTCGTGCGTCTCAGAGAAGGGCGTTAAGCAAAAGAATAAATTCTCCGCCGCCAAACAGATGTATATTTAACAGAGATCAATCAACACAGAATAAACTCCAATGTCAGACACACAGTCCATTTACAAGTCCGTTCTGGGTCTGAACGAAACCGGAGGCACTAAATACCTCGCAAACCCATCGATCACCACGTACGTCTGGCCGATCACCACTCATTATCCATATTTCGGGATGCCTCCCAATCAGGACCTCGGTTACCATCCAAACGAGGTAAAGATCTCCGGTCTTCGACCACCGTCTTCATCTTCGAATTTCAATCGTCGGTCAATTATTTGAAATGAGAATTAAGTCGGCCTTTTCAAATAATTCACGTATATTTAGAATTTCAAATCAATTTATTTCAATGGTTAAATCATTCGACAACACCAATTTTGTTCTTTAATGTAATTTTCACACCAAACACATTCAACCATCAAATACCACATAAATCGAGCAAATTCAGTTTATTTCCATTCCATATTGTTTATGATATTTTATAACGATTTATCGCTATTTTTATTTATTTTAAAATAGCCAATTTATTCAAAACGACGCTTCGGGACATAACGCGGCCGTGGCGCTGTTTTTCTTCAGATTTGATTTACACATATCTGAAAATCTAACCATTGGATCTTCACAAAATTTACATCATTAGAAAGGTCTTTTCAAGACGAATCCAACGGTTCTAGTTTCGGGAAAATCCGATGGTCGGATCTCCCGGTACAATCGTTTGAAGTTTCGATTTCAAAATACGAACTGCAGCGTCGTTATTCGATTTAATGTAATTATATTTAAATATATATATATATAAATATAATCGTTTCTGGCGCTGTTTTTCTTTAGATTTGAATTAAACATTCCAGACAATCCAACCCTTGGATTTTTACAAAGTTGGTGCCGTTGGAAAGATATTTCCAAGGCAAACCCAACGGTTGCGGTTTCGGGAAAATCCAATGGTCGGATTTTCCACACTAGTTGTTTGAAATCATGGTTTCAAAACATAAACTGCACGGCCACGTTTCGTTTTAATTTTATTTATATTTATATATTTATATAAATATAGTTCACTCAACAATTTCAATATCGTTTTCACTTCAAATATTTCACTAACGCCTTTAAATTTTGGAAAATTTCGCTATAACCTCCTTTGTACGGGAGTGGCTGGGAAAATTCCCAAATAGCCACATGGGCGTCTCATGTCAAAAAGAAAAAGAAAAAGCCAAGCGGCTAGCCAACATGCTCATAAAATCATCACCCAAACAAAACAGTAAATGTGTACCTATTTGTCGGGCACAAAATTTTATTCCTCTTCTCTAGCCCCTTTGCTATAACCTGTTCAATAAATATGCATGTACATATATACAGTTCTTATCACTTATCATTTTCCATTCAACTTCATATTTGATTCCATTTGGTTTAAAAGCATCATTCATTCTAATGTTACATGCATAGGTAAAAATCACGTCATTAGCTAATTAATGAATATTTCAACTCATGCATATTTATTTGAACGAGTTGCTATTTTTAACACTTCACATTTCAACAAATCATGTATATAATAAAAATGTGATTTTTATTGTAAAACAATTCATTTCAAAACACTATTATTTTATATAGTTTATATAGGTGATAAAAATAGGATTTTTATTATAAAACAATTTCTTTTAAAACGAGATTATTTTACATAGTCCATATAGTTGATAAAAGGTGATTTTTATTATGAAACAATTTATTTCAAAATATGGAAACCGTTCAACACATGAATTTCAATTCAACGAATTATCGATTCAACACATGAAGGTTTTCTATAGTTTCTCTATATAGATAGAAATGTGATTTTTATATTTAAAACACGAATACCATTCAACACATGAATTTCTAATCAACGAATGAATATCAATTCAACACATGAAGGTTTTCTATTTCAATGAATAAATATAGTTTCAGCAATTGAAAATAATTCAAACACATGAATATTATTCAAAATTTCGGCAGCATAACGACAGGGTAGTTAAAACCAGGACCGTCCCTAGTACGGCTCCTCGCTCTACCTTAAAACCATGCGGTTTTTGACAATGGGGATCATGCATCTAGTTCGCACGCAGGCGACATGTATATATTTTTATTTCATTTCCACAAACTAATCCTATGTGGTTTCAGCCAAATATTTCTCAACCACAAATGGGTATTTTTCAACCACAATCAATCAATATCAACCACAAACAATCCCAAACAATCATTCGCTATCAGTCAATTTTCACACCATTCACAACCAATAAATATCGTCCATGGTTTGTGGACGAGTGGCATACATATATTTATATTTATATATAGCAATTCACTTCTATTTCAACACATATATAATTTTTACAACGCATATAAATCTTATACATCGAACGTACAACTTATACAACGCTTATACAGGATGTGTACAACACTTATATAACTCATACATCGACTATATAATTTATGCATCGTCGTTTTCCATATTGTTTATAAATTAGAAATCTCACATTGGGTTCCACTCCACCAAAAATAGCAGAAGGCTCAGAAAAATATGCGGTCTCTTCTAAAATGTAGAAGGCGTCCACACGGTCACGATGTTTCTTGTTTCATCGAATTTCGTTAACACAGCAAAAAGATATGATTTTTCAAAGTTTGCAACGGTTTAAAGGTGTTAAAACAGCTGAAAATAAAACAACCCGTATACCTTTCTGAAATGTTCAAAACTAGGTCACGCGATTTCGTGAAATCCGTGAATCGATAGCTCGATCGGCCTATGCAGTGTCGAAGGAGAAGGAGAGAGATTTCGGCGCAGGGGGGTGCGGTGGCGTTCGATCGCCTTAGGCGGCGGCAGCGGCTTGAACACGCCAACTTCTCGACGTCCGTTCTCCCAAACCACGCAATGAAAAAAATCCAAACCTTATATGGATTTGAAGATCTCTCCTAGCTCTACAAAATCTTCAACTGGAGCCGGGGCTAATTTTGCGTGGATTGATCAAAAAATGAGGGGGAAGGTTTTGAACGTTTTCCGCCTTCGATCCGGGAGAGAGAAAACGATATTTTCCTTTTTTTATTAAATTCTGATTGGTCGGGAGATTTTATAAGGGGTTTTCTGACGCGACCACCAATCTAAACCCAACGACTGTCGTCCCCAGCATTTTACCCTCATTCCGAACACAATGGGATATGTTTCGAAGGCCCATTCGACTGTTTCAGTTTGTTTTCCTTCAAATTAAAATATATAACGTTTAATATTCAATTTGAACGTACATTTCAATTTACCAGGGCCACCAACTGATTCGAAAAATTCCAGAAAAATAAATCTAGCTAGGTTTTGACGATACGGTCCAAACAAAACTAGTTTCGTCGAATTCTGAGACCGTTTGCAAAAAGGCCCATTTTTGGTCGATCCAATTTAACTGTAATTGACCAAAACACATTTTCCTTTGCCACGCTCACATATTAGCTTCAAAAATTATGAAATTTGAAACCTAGCAATAACTTCACATCCCGGATCCAACAAAAGTGGTTTCGTCGAATTCCGAGGTCGTATGCAAAATGGCCAATTTCACGGGCTATATAAATCCCATAGCGACCTTTCTGAAAATTCATTCGGCCATAACTTTTGCTTTCCGCTATGAAAATTCAATTTTTCAGATTCGTTAGAAAGGTATTCACTAACAGATTTAAATATTTTTGGTTTTACTAAAATCCATTTTGTTTTGCACCCGGTACAGTCAGACAAAGTTTGAATTCAATTTTTGAAACTGCAGCGCCATTTCGGGCCTTGTTTATAATTAAAATTAATTATATTCGTTTTCAATTGTCCATTCAAACTCCGTTTTCATTGCTATTATTTAAAATATTTATTTTAAATATTTAAAATCCATTATTTTAGCCAATTTAAAAAAAAAATTGGTTCAGATTTTCTAGGTCGTTACAATCTCCCCCACTTAAAACTTTTCGTCCCCGAAAAGGAACAAAGTCAAAAGTGGTTTCATTACCCAACTCTACGTTCGATTTGGCTTCAATTCTCCAACTTTTCAGTTTCTGAGAAATTTCAAATTCTTCAAAAAATTTGGCTAACACCCGGAATTTTCGAAAAATTTCGCCATAACCTCCCTTGTACGGAGAGAGGTTTGGAAATTTATTAGGCCGTATTAGGTGCCCAATAAATCCTAATAAGCATACACATATTTATAGTGATTTATTCTGGTGTTTACAGGGGAGCATGTATTGATAATAACTCCAGAGAATAAATTCTCGTCACCCTGCCCCGTGTGGGAAATAAATAGTCCATGTGCCGTATCTAATAACAAGAGAGACGTGGTTATTGTCAACTCCAGACCCGTGTGGGGTTTTTATTAATCTGGCAATTTTATCGTTACAATTTAAATAGTTCATATCAGTCATCAGTTCAACCTGTATAATATAGTCATCGCCATACAAGCCTCTCGCTCGTATGGTAAATCTCCCACCTCGTCACACAAGCTCCAAATGCTTATGTGGTACATGATGAAGTATGCCTATCTTCCGAAGTATGCCATGTAATGTAGTTCAAAATTAATTGTTACTATCCTATGGCGACATTTATTATTTCACACAGAAAAACCAGCACTCCGCATCCAATGACATTCACAGGAGTTGATATAATTATATTTCGCATCCAACTCATTAAGGTTTACCTATTTATCGGGCACGCAAATAAAATCTTTACTTAACAGCTAATCAATTTACCTGCTCAAATATATAAAATGCACATGTATATATTTCTATCTATTTCCTAATCAGTTCAATGTGTGATATAATCGAATAAATTCTACCATTATTCTATTGTTGATTAAACTAACTATCATTTTAATAATTCAATTAATCAAATCCACCATCACACAACTCAAACAACAATCAAATTGCTTTTAACTTTTCAAAAATATACCTTACAAATTAATTCCTATTCTTTTAAAATCATTCAGACTATAGAGTTAAAAGTGCACAACCATGGAAAGAAAATAACAATAGAATAGAGAATTAAATGGTGATGTAAAGTATGGTAAATATACCTTGCACCGGAGTCAATCAGAGATATCCACTCGGCATCTAGGATAAGCTTTCTGAATGCTCTCCTCAGTTTCCCAAGTACAATCTCGCGGATCTCCACTCCCTTGCACCTTGACTAAGTGAACCTTCTTGTTCCTCAGCTCTTTGGTTTCTTTGCCGATAATCTTTAGTGGCTCTCGTCTCACCGCTAATTCTGGGGTGATTTCAATGTCTTGTTGAGCTGCTTCTTCCACGATCAAGTCTGGATCATGAACGTGCTTTCGAAGTTGAGATATATGAAATACATCATGAACCCCAGGCAACCAATCAGGCAGTTTGACCCTATAAGCGAGAGTTTCGATCCGTTCCAGAATAGGAAACGGACCAATGAATTTGGGCGCTAACTTTCCAGTTTTACCGAACCGGATAACTCCTCTCATCGGCGATACTTTCAAATATACATAGTCGCCAACTTCAAAGGATATATCTCTTCTCCTCCTATCGGCGTAGCTCTTTTGTCGGCTCTGAGCGGCGAGTAATCGCTTCTTAATAAAATCGACTTTGTCGGCGGCTTCTCGGATCATATCAGGCCCCAATACAAGTCTATTACCGGGTTCGACCCAACAAGCAGGAGATCGGCACGGTCTACCATACAATGCTTTGAATGGCGACATTGTCAAACTCGCTTGGTAGCTGTTGTTATAAGAGAATTCAGCCAAATGCAGATGGTCTTCCCATGATCCACCGAAGTCTATAACACAAGCCCGCAACAGATCTTCTAAAATATGATTCACCCTCTCAGTCTGACCGTCTGTCTGAGGATGATAAGCGGTGCTTAAGTTCAACTTCGTTCCCAGCTCGACTTGAAACGCCTCCCAGAATTTGCTAGTGAATATTGTATCTCTATTACTGACTATACTGAGCGGCACTCCATGTAGTCTAACTATTTCCCTGAAGTATATCTGCGCCAGACTCTGAGCAGTTCGGTTTGATCTGACAGGTATAAAGTGGGCAGTCTTCGTGAAGCGTTCTACGATCACCCAAATACTATCATTCCCTTTTCCGGTTCTGGGCAGACCATCAATGAAATCCATAGAAATATGTTCCCACTTCCAACCAGGAACTTCTAGCGGTTGTAACAATCCAGCCAATTTCTGTTGGTCGCTCTTGACTAGTTGGCAAGTAGGGCATCGGCTAAAATATAAGGAAATGTCCCTTTTCATCGACTTCCACCAGAAAGTGCGTTTGATGTCATTATACATTTTGCTTACTCCTGGATGGATACTGAGTTTTGACTTGTGGCATTCATCCAGTACTTCCTTTCGAAGTTCAAGAAGGTTAGGGACACAGATTCGACCTTTGAGCCTTAAAATCCCATCATTATCTACTTGAAAACTCGAGGGTTCGCCTTGTTGAATTATCTCTCTGATCTTCTGAATGAAGTGATCATCCTCCTGAAGAGCAGATATTTTATCTATCAGTGAAGTCATGATGATAAAACTGGCGATCATTTCATTCTTTCGGCTTAATGCATCAGCCACGACATTGGCTTTCCCTGGAGTGTATATAATTTCAAAGTCATATGCTGCAAGAAACTCCAGCCAACGTTGCTGCCTCAGATTCAGGTCTTTCTGAGTGAACAGATACTTTAACGACTGGTGATCTGTAAATAGTTCGAATCTCTCACCCAGAAGATAGTGTCTCCAGATTTTCAAAGCGAATACTATAGCCAACAACTCAAGATCATGAGTTACGTAGTTCTTCTCGTGCGGCTTCAGCTGACGGCTAGCATAAGCAATCACTTGACCCCTTTGCATTAACACTACGCCAAGGCCTTCTCTAGAAGCATCAGTCCAGACTTTCAAATCCTGGTTGCCATCGATGATGGTTAACACTGGAGCAGTCGTTATTCTTAATTTTAGCTCTTCAAAAGCCTCCTCACTTTCTGGAGTCCATTTGAATTTAGAGTGCTTCTTTGTAAGCTTTGTTAAATGACCAGATATCTTCGAAAAGTTTTTAACGAACTTCCGGTAATAGCTAGCCAATCCCAGAAAACTACGGACTTCAGTTGGGGTACTGGTCTGTTTCCAATTCTGAATGGCTGTGATTTTGCTTGGATCTACAGCAATTCCTTCTTTCGATACTACGTGGCCTAGAAATTTTACTTCATCTTGCCATAAGATACATTTGGAAATTTTGGCTTTTAATACATTCCGTCTCAGAATTTCTAGAACCTGTTCCAGATGCTTTTCATGTTCGGCCTTTGATTTAGAGAAGATTAGAATATCGTCGATGAAAACCAAAACAAATTTATTCAAAACTCCTCTAAACACTCTATTCATCAGATCGACGAAGTAAGCTGGAGCGTTACATAAGCCGAACGGCAATACTAACCACTCGTAGAATAAATCGGGACCTCTGAATGTTGTCATTGGAACACACTCTTCGGCAATTCGAAGTAGATGGAAGCCTGTAGCTAGGTTCATCCTTGAGAATACTTGTGTGCCATTTAATCGATCCAACAAATCATCAATCCGCGGCAATGGATATTTGTTCTTTATTGTCTGTTTGTTCAGATCACGATAATCCACACATAAACGTAGAGTACCGTCAGATTTCGGGACAAAAACCACTGCTGCACCCCAATCAGAGAAACTAGGCCTGATCAGACCTTTCCATACTAGCTGTCGCGTTTGATTGTCTAATTCCTCCTTCTCTTTCAAGGACATTCTTGGAATAGCGTGAACTACCGGCCTTGCATTGGGAATCAAAGCGATCTTGAAATCTATTTCTCTCTGCGGAGGCAAGCGAACAACTTCTTCGAACACATCCGCATAGTTCTTGACGACAGGAATGTCTTTGATGAGGTCAGGAATATTCTCTGTGACTTCTGGGATATTTTCTATTTGAACTGGAGAAACATCGAGAGCTGACCAGAAATCTTTTCTATTTGAAGTTGGGCCTTCACATGGTATGGTTATATAATTCCCCATTTGGGCCATTGCTTTAACCACTCTCTCGGCGCATCTAACCTCAGCTTCATATTTGGTTAGCCAATCCAACACCAATATAAGATCAAACTCCTTAAAATTCATGACGATGGAGACAGTAGGGAATTTATAGCAGGAGAAAGAGACAGGTACTGCACAAACCCAACTGAGATCGATGGAACTCCCAACCGGATTTCGGACAGTCATTGGTTCCTTGAGCTTTTTCAAATTCAAATCCAGTTTCTTAGCTGCATCCTTCGAAATGAAGCTTCGTGACACGCCTGTGTCAAACAGTACTTTAACTGGAATATTTTTGACATTAAGCATGCCTTCTAAAACATCAGACCTTCCCTGTCTATCTGAGGGTGTTGAGGTTTCTGCCACTTCATTTACCTGAGCCTCCTTGGTTGCCTTTAACAGCCGGCAATCCTGTTTTACATGGCCAAGCCGATGGAAAATGCTGCATTCTCTGGTCTCTTGAAACTTCTTATTAGACTTAGATCCTCCCTTTCTTTGTTTCTTTAGAGATCGGCAACTTATCGAGAGATGTCCTTGCTTATTGCAGTTAGAGCATACAGTTGTCGTTAATGGTTTCTTCTCAGATTTGGCCCTTTTTCTCTTGGCACTGGGATTCTTACTGATCTCAGACATCGTACTAGCTTTAGGGCGATCAGTTTCTGATTCAACCTTATCGCTACAACTGACTTCTTCTTTGTCGCGCAACATACCTTTCCTATCGAGATCTTCATACCGATAAGCCATATAAATCATTTCTGAGAAAGGAAGCTTTACATTCCTCATTACACTATTCTGATATTTTCTTTGAAGTCCGTGAATAAATCTAAGATTCTTCCTCTTTGGGTCCTTAATCAGATGAGGAAAAAAGTGAGAAAGTTCATTGAATTTCTTATGATATTCTGGGATTGTTATATCTCCTTGTATCAGATAAGAAAATTCATCGCATAATCGCTCAGTCGCTTCTGGAGGAGTAAATCCTTCTAGGAAAATCACTTTGAATCTGTCCCAGGTGATATCACCTTCTGGATTATTCTCAATAACCGAGTCCCACCAGAACAAGGCTTCATCTTTGAGTGCCCAGGAGGCCAGTAATCTTTTCTGGTCATCCCTCAGCTTTAAACCATCAAAGATCTTTTCAGCCGAACGAATCCAAGCCTGTGTCTTCATAATAGATTCTTCACCAGAGAACGGTATCCCACCCATATTTCGATATTTGATTAATAGGGCCTCAATATCCGGTTCTGTATTCCTTCTGTTTCTGACACTCATTTTCTAGCACTTCTGCAAACAGCAGATCAAGTGTCAGGTCACAGAAAAGATAATTTAAAATATAGAAACATATACTTCAATGTAAATGTGTCTATCGAGGTGTTATTTCATTCTGCTTTACTCATACTAGGATATTACTGATCCTATCTGTATTGATTGAGTTGCCCGTCCTAGAACACTACTGGTTCTATTTCTGACGAGATCGTTAATATGTTATATTCCAGAACTAAGCTTAACCAAAACTCTGATACCAAATGAGACGACCCCAAACCCCGTACTGACGGTGGCAAGGGTAATCCGTGGAATATAACACATAAACAGATAATAGCAGAACAGAATTAAATAAATACTCCAGATAATGAACAATAAAATATACTGGATAAAAGTAATCATCAGAGTTACACAGTATACAGGATCATACTTAGTAAAAATACAGTTCAGCTATACATAAATGTCTACAGCGGAAAACAAACATAATATGTACAATAGGAGCTGAACAGCATAAAAAGAGATAAATGATAGAATCCATCCTCAGCTCCAGCTATCCAAAAAGAATCAGCTAAACCTGAATACAAGGCTGCCCGTGTAGAAAAAGGAGCACCCGAGTTTGAAAGTGAAACAAACTACGAGTCAGTCATGGGACTGGTATGAGAAATCTACTCAACACATATATAATTTGGCTAATTACAGGACCACGCCACTTTCATGGAACGGGTTTACTCCATCGGATTGCCAGTGCTTTAAAAAAAATCTTTCTTTTAAACAACGCAATGCATTTTATAACAATGAAGCCATTATAAGACTTAGTTCCCATCACACAATGCAACGCAAACCGGAGGATAGAGTTTTACCTTATAATGGCCAAAATATGATTGATACGGATAAAACAAAAGCATTTGATATTACTACTAGTGTTTACATGTTTCAAAACAACTTTGAATCATAACTATCAATCATAGACGACATGGGTACCATATATCATGTCGCCATATGTATTTACAATCAAAACCGCACGATGTCGTATTTGGAAATTGGATTTCCGTCATGAACCAAGGCAAAAGATAGTCCTTACCGACTTCGAGACTCTCGAGCCCGAGCCTCCGGAATAGCCGCAACTTCCCCTTGGAGCGACAGGGTCGGTCCACACGGAGTGGATTATAGTGCCTGAACAATACATTTCCCCACCCTTTAGGGCGTAAATGAGCCAAGGAATGACTCCATCGGACCCGGATCGTCCGATCAAACCGAGGCGTCTCGCAACAGCAACAACCACATAGGTGAAAAGTATATAAATGTCAGGGCTGGTAGGTCACTGACACCACCCTAGCTAGAAAGAAACGCATGCCCTCCCTGAGGTCCTTCTCCCGTTTCTGGTTCATATCGGGGTGTGAGGCTCACAAATTCACATTATACACAAAGCTACGCCACACAGGCGGGGCTTTGATCATCACCACAAGACTTTGCTTTTCAACAGAAGCCCTGATCATTTGCCACTTAGGCATGCCACACTAGCAATTCATGCCATGCGACTGATGTCCATCGGTATACAACCTCTAAGCTCGTGCGTCTCAGAGAAGGGCGTTAAGCAAAAGAATAAATTCTCCGCCGCCAAACAGATGTATATTTAACAGAGATCAATCAACACAGAATAAACTCCAATGTCAGACACACAGTCCATTTACAAGTCCGTTCTGGGTCTGAACGAAACCGGAGGCACTAAATACCTCGCAAACTCATCGATCACCACGTACGTCTGGCCGATCACCACTCATTATCCATATTTCGGGATGCCTCCCAATCAGGACCTCGGTTACCATCCAAACGAGGTAAAGAACTCCGGTCTTCGACCACCGTCTTCATCTTCGAATTTCAATCGTCAGTCAATTATTTGAAATGAGAATTAACTCGGCCTTTTCAAATAATTCACGTATATTTAGAATTTCAAATCAATTTATTTCAATGGTTAAATCATTCGACAACACCAATTTTGTTCTTTAATGTAATTTTCACACTAAACACATTCAACCATCAAATACCACATAAATCGAGCAAATTCAGTATATTTCCATTACATATTGTTTATGATATTTTATAACGATTTATCGCTATTTTTATTTATTTTAAAATAGCCAATTTATTCAAAACGACGCTTCGGGCCATAACGCGGTTGTGGCGCTGTTTTTCTTCAGATTTGATTTACACATATCTGAAAATCTAACCATTGGATCTTCACAAAATTTACATCATTAGAAAGGTCTTTTCAAAACGAATCCAACGGTTCCAGTTTCGGGCAAATCCGATGGTCGGATCTCCCGGTACAATCGTTTGAAGTTTCGATTTCAAAATACGAATTGCAGCGTCGTTATTCGATTTAATATAATTATATATATATATATATAATCATTTCTGGCGCTGTTTTTCTTTAGATTTGAATTAAACATTCCAGACAATCCAACCGTTGGATTTTTACAAAGTTGGTGCCGTTGGAAAGATATTTCCAAGGCGAACCCAACGGTTGCGGTTTCGGGAAAATCCAATGGTCGGATTTCCCGCACTAGTTGTTTGAAATCAGGTTTCAAAACACGAACTGCATGGCCACGTTTCGTTTTAATTTTATTTATATTTATATATTTATATAAATATAGTTCATTCAACAATTTCAATATCGTTTTCACTTCAAATATTTCAATAACGCCTTTAAATTTTGGAAAATTTCGCCATAAACTCCTTTGTACGGGAGGGGCTGGGAAAATTCCCAAATAGCCACACGGGCGTCTCATGTCAAAAAGAAAAAGAAAAAGCCAAGCGGCTAGCCAACATGCTCATAAAATCATCACCCAAACAAAACAGTAAATGTGTACCTATTTGTCGGGAACAAAATTTTATTCCTCTTCTCTAGCCCCTTTGCTATAACCTGTTCAATAAATATGCATGTACATATATACAGTTCTTATCACTTATCATTTTCCATTCAACTTCATATTTGATTCCATTTGGTTTAAAAGCATCATTCATTCTAATGTTACATGCATAGGTAAAAATCACGTCATTAGCCAATTAGTGAATATTTCAACTCATGCATATTTATTTGAACGAGTTGCTTTTTATAACACTTCACATTTCAACAAATCATGTATATAATAAAAATGTGATTTTTATTGTAAAACAATTCATTTCAAAACACTATTATTTTATATAGTTTATACAGGTGATAAAAATAGGATTTTTATTATAAAACAATTTCTTTTAAAACGAGATTATTTTACATAGTCCATATAGTTGATAAAAGGTGATTTTTATTATGAAACAATTTATTTCAAAATATGAATACCGTTCAACACATGAATTTCAATTCAATGAATGAATATCGATTCAACACATGAAGGTTTTCTATAGTTTCTATATATAGATAGAAATGTGATTTTTATATTTAAAACACGAATACCATTCAACACATGAATTTCTAATCAACGAATGAATATCAATTCAACACATGAAGGTTTTCTATTTCAATGAATAAATATAGTTTCAGCAAATGAAAATAATTCAAACACATGAATATTATTCAAAATTTCGATAGCATAACGGTAGGGTAGTTAAAACCGGGACCGTCCCTAGTACGGCTCCTCGCTCTACCTTAAAACCTCGCGGTTTTTGACAATGGGGATCACGCATCTAGTTCGCACGCAGGCGGCATGTATATATTTTTATTTCATTTCCACAAACTAATCCTATGTGGTTTCAACCAAATATTTCTCAACCACAAATGGGTATTTTTCAACCACAATCAATCAATATCAACCACAAACAATCCCAAACAATCATTCGCTATCAATCAATTTTCACACCAATCATAACCAATAAATATCGTCCATGGTTTGTGGACGAGGGGCGTATATATATATATATATATATATATATATATATATATATATATATATATAGCAATTCACTTCTATTTCAACACATATATAATTTTTACAACGCATATATAACTTATACATCGAACGTACAACTTATACAACGCTTATACAGGTGTACAACGCTTATATAACTCATACATCGACTATATAATTTATACATCGTCGTTTTCCGTATTGTTTATAAATTAGAAATCTCACATTGGGTTCCACTCCACCAAAAATAGCAGAAGGCTCAGAAAAATATGCGGTCTCTTCTAAAATGTAGAAGGCGTCCACATGGTCACGATGTTTCCTGTTTCATCGAATTTCGTTAACACAGCAAAAAGATATGATTTTTCAAAGTTTGCAATGGTTTAAAGGTGTTAAAACAGCTGAAAATAAAACAAGCCGTATACCTTTCTGAAAGGTTCAAAACTAGGTCACACGATTTCGTGAAATCCGTGAATCGATAGCTCGATCGGCCTACGCAGTGTCGAAGGAGAAGGAGAGAGCTTTCGGCGCAGGGGGGTGCGGTGGCGTTCGATCGCCTAAGGCGGCGGCGGCGGCTTGAACGCGCCAACTTCTCGACGTCCGTTCTCCCAAACCACGCAATGAAAAAATTCAAACCTTATATGGATTTGAAGATCTCTCCTAGCTCTACAAAATCTTCAACTGGAGCAGGGGCTAATTTTGCGTGGATTGATCGGAAAATGAGGGGGAAGGTTTTGAACATTTTCCGCCTTCGATCGGGGAGAGAGAAAACGATATTTTCCTTCTTTTTTTATTAAATTCTGATTGGCCGGGAGATTTTATAAGGGGTTTTCTGACGCGACCACCAATCTAAACCCAACGACTGTCGTCCCTAGCATTTTACCCCCATTCCGAACACAATGGGATATGTTTCGAAGGCCCATTCGACTGTTTCAGTTTGTTTTCCTTCAAATTAAAATATATAACGTTCAATATTCAATTTGAACGTACATTTCAATTTACCAGGGCCACCAACTGATTCGAAAAATTCCAGAAAAATAAATCTAGCTATCTTTTGACGATGTGGTCCCAACAAAACTAGTTTCGTCGAATTCTGAGACCGTTTGCAAAAAGGCCCATTTTTGGTCGATCCAATTTAAGTGTAATTGACCAAAACACATTTTCCTTTGCCACGCTCACATATTAGCTTCAAAAATTATGAAATTTGAAACCTAGCAATAACTTCACATCCCGGATCCAACAAAAGTGGTTTCGTCGAATTCCGAGGTCGTATGCAAAATGGCCAATTTCACGGGCTATATAAATCCCATAGCGACCTTTCTGAAAATTCATTCGGCCATAACTTTTGCTTTCCGCTATGAAAATTCGATTTTTCAGATTCGTTAGAAAGGTATTCACTAACAGATTTAAATATTTTTGTTTTTACTAAAATCCGTTTTGTTTTGCACCCAGTACAGTCCGACAAAGTTTGAATTCAATTTTTGAAACTACAGCGCCATTTCAGGCCTTGTTTATAATTAAAATTAATTATATTCGTTTTCAATTGTCGATTCAAACTCCGTTTTCATTGCTATTATTTAAAATATTTATTTTAAATATTTAAAATCCATTATTTTAGCCAATTTAAAAAAAAATTGGTTCAGATTTTCTGGGTCGTTACAGGTTCTAATGTGTCCTGTTCTCTAAGCTTTGTAAACCAAAGCTCTGATACCAACTGTAAAAACCCGTAACTTCCCCGGTGAGGAAAGTGCGGATAGTTCGAGAACAAGCCACAATAGAACGCAGACGGGAGAACATTTCATTGTATATTACAACAATTCCATTAGAATACAAGAATATACAGAGTATAAATGAATAAAATACATTTGATAAATATCATAGATTACAATACATTACATAGCAGCGGAAAATAATACAATACGCAACTGAAGGAGATATACGGATACAAAGCTTTCCGGATATCATTCCAGTTGTAAACCATGATCCTGTGAATATAAATCTGCAAAACCAAAACTACTAGCTGCCCGTGTCAAAATAGGGGCACCCAGAGTTTAGGTCAAAACAATAAACTCCAGGTCAGTCATGTGACTGGTGTGAGAACTAAAACAGTTATTAATCTTTATTTTAAAGTTAGGTGAATCAAGGGACCACGCCGTATAACACGAAACGGGTTTCCTCCCAAGAATACCAGTGCATATAACAAACCAGCGCAGTGCTAAATAAAGAAAAATGAAGCAATTATAAGACCCAGGTCCCATCACACAATGCAACGCAAGCCGGAGGATAGGGATTTTACCTTATAATAACCAAGAATGCTTGATACGTTTAAAACAAATCATTTATTATTACTATAAGTGTATAGTGTATAAAACAACTTCAGATCATAGTATCAATCATAGACGGCATAAGCGCCCCATCCCACTATGTCGCCATATATAGGATTACAACTAAAACTGAAACGTCATGTATTGGAAGTTGGATTTCCATCTATGAACCGAAGCCAGGGATCGTCCTCTACCGATTCGAGACTGTCTAGTCCGAGTCTCAGGCAAGCGCACAGACAAGCCTTGGATCGTCAAGGCCGGTCCACCGATGTGGATTATTATGCATGAACAATACGTCTCTCCACCCTATGGGGCGTAAATGAGCCAACAAATGACTCCATCGGACCCGGATCGTCTGATCAAACCGAGGCGCCTCGCAACAGCAACAACCACATAAGTCAAACTCGTCAGGGCGTGTAAAACCACTGACGCCACTTCTAAGTAGAAAGAAATGCATGCCCTCCCTGAGGTCCTGCTCCCGTTTCTGGTTCATACCGGGTGTGAAGCTCGCGAATTAACGTTACACAAAGCTACGTCACAAAGGTCGTGCTTCGATCATCAACCACAAGACTTTGCTTTTCAACAGAAGCCTTGATCATTTGCCACTTAGGCATGCCACACAGGCAATTCACTTTATGAGTTTGATATCCATCAGTATATAACCCCTGAGCTCGTACGTATCCGAGAAGGGCGTTAAGCAAGAGAATATATTCTCCGCTGCCAAACAGATATATATTTGATAGAAATCAATCACACAGACTAAAATCCAATGTCAGACAAACAGTCCATTTACAAGTCCGTTCTGGGTCTGAACGAAACCGGAGGCACCTAGTACTCTGCATATCCATCGATCTCCAAGTACGTCTGGACGATCACCAACTGTTTCCATCCTCTTGGGTGTACATCCCAATCAAGATCGTCAGTAATCACCCAAACGACGTGAAGACCTCCGGTCTTCGACCACCGTCTTCATCTTCGACTTATCGTCGTATCAGTTATTCAGAATGGGATAAACTCGATCTTTCAGAATAACTCGCGTGTATTTTAAATATGTGTTACACAAACAGAACATATGCCTTATTCCAATTCATTAGTCACTAACCATAAATTAATCAAGAGAATAATTCCCCAAATATTAACCCCGAAGGCCGAAACCAACATCAGATCAATATCCAGCAAACCATTCTGCTTATCTAACCCACAGTTAGTTTCTAAATTTCACATTCATAGGGAAAGGTTCCCATTAATTTTATCAAAGATAAATTCCTTGAATTTATTCTTTAATCTTCTTTTGAATTTCGATTCAACTAGTCGGGATTAACGAACCTTACCGAAGTAATCATTTGTTTTAATTTCCCAATCCCAACCTATTCATCCCATGAAGTAAAACTGGTAATACTTCATATCTAACACCACGGTGTTATCGGTAAATTCAATTACCATTTCACGTTCAAATTTAATTAAAGATTTAACTATCGCCTGGAGCAAAACTGGTGATACTCCATTCTCGATCTTTTCAATCTAATTAAAGATTCATTAAAACTCCACTTAGTTTTAATTTGTGACTGGGTTAAAGAATCAATGTCATTTGAAACACGGTTCACGATAAACCCAAAATCACGTCACATTTCAATCAGTCCCTAACTGTAAATTAGCAAGTGAGCAATCCTCTAAGTATTAACCCCGAAGGCCGAAACCAACATCAGATCAATACCTCTGAAACCATTCAACTCAACCAATCTCCAGTTAGTTTCTGATTTTCTTAACTCCTTTAGGTCTAAGAACAGTATTATTGAAGATACCGTTCACGACAACCCGAAATCACGTTCCATTAATTATCGGGTTAAAGAAAAAGTGTTATTTAAAACACTGTTCATGATAAACCCAAAAATCAATTCCAATTCAATATTTTTTAATTGGTACACTTCATTAAATCTAAATAAAAAGATTTAATCTTTTTGTCAACTGGGTTCAAGAACAGTGTTAATGAAGACACCATTCACGACAAACCCAAATCACATTTAATATTAAATACAAGGCTCTGAATAGAAAATATATCGGCTTATATTCAAAATCAAATTCTACGACCAACAAATATAGTATTTGAAATAACGATATATAAATATCTTTCAAATTTCCATAACAACATCTGTATAATCACGAAATCCAACATCAAAATATTCCGAAGACAATTTCGATTCAAATCCATTCCATTTCAATTACTAGAAATTCTAGTTACTTTAAAACCCTTTTCAAATTCAATTTATTTATTTAAAAATAAATAGAATTATAATTCTAGTTCAAAACTAGTTCATTTCGATAAAAATCTATTTTTATCTTTTCAAATATGGATTTTTTCATCCCAATTCTTCACAAATCATTTCTTATGATTTTATACAAATTATTACTATTTTTAATAATTTTATCAAGGCCCGCACAGTCGATTTCCATCAACGGCCATCGAACTGCACTTACAACAACCTTTTCCAAATTTGATTTGGACATAATTCCAAATCCAACCATTAGATTTCCAATTTCAATTATTCGTTAGAAAGCTCTTTTCGATACGAACCCAACAGTTCCGGTTTTAGGAGAATCCGACGGTCGGATCTCCCGCAATATCCATTTGAAGTCAATGGTCGAAATTCACGAACTACCGCAGCGCGGCGCGTTCTATTCAGGCCATTATATTATATATATAATATATATAATATATATACTTCGTCGATTTCCTTTTAAAACGTATTATATAAATCGTTTTAAATTCGTTTTCAAAACGATTTTAACTTCATTTCAAATTCAAATCAAAATTGAATTTTTCCTTATAAATTTGTTTTAAATTCATTTCAAATTGATTTCAATTCAAATTGATTTCTAATTCAATTTCAGTTCGTTTTCAATTCAATTCAATTTCAATTCGAATTCATTTATATTCAATTTCAATTCGAATTCATTTATATTCAATTTCAATTCGAATTCATTTCAAAATATTCGATTTCAATTATATTCAATTTCAATTCGAATTCATTTCTATTCAGTTTAATTCGAATTTCAATTCTATTCAAAATATCAGATTTTGAAATCACTTTCGGTATTCATTATAAAATGAATAAAATCGATATAAATATCGTTCACGTCAAAATGGCGTCAATCTAGTCAACACGGCTTCATATATTTCTATTTTCAAATATTCTATTTCAAATATTTCTATTTCAAATATTTCTATTTCAAATATTTCTATTTCAAATATTTCTTTTTCAAATATTTCTATTTCGAATATTTCTATTTCGAATATTTCTATTTCAAATATTTCTTTTTCAAATATTTCTTTTTCAAATATGGAATGAAACCCAATCAATTACCATATACTGTTAATTATATGGATTTTCTACAACACATGTATACAATAACAACGATGAATAATCGACCATCATCCAAAGTGCATTCTACACTGTATAAGCATCGAATATAAATATTTAACGCTTATACAGTCTGTCAATCAATCGATCGACATACAACTAACTATTGGGATTAGTGTATGTCATATATCATCCCAATACCCGTGTGGGGTTTCAAACAATCAAACACAGATTTTATTTGTGCAGTAGGGCGATGTGTAAAATTTATCGTCCCAATCAATATCAGTCAAATGTGTGTATATAAACAAATCGACCGATTTGTTTATTTTTATTTCCTTTCATATAAACGTTAAAAATTATATTTTTAACTATAAAATATTTTTACCTATATAAATATTTTATTTCATTTCACATCACATCACACAATCAACTACACATCAAAATCATACAAACAAGCATACAAGCCGTCCATGGTCTGTGGACGATGGGTGTCGGGTGCTACTAAACACCGTCTACATCCTAGTATATATTTAAACAAGAAATAAATTTAAAAGTGAGAAGTTCTCACTGACTAGCTAAACCAAACTTCTCGACTCTTCATATGTAGAAAATCTCAGCCGTTTCTTCTTTCGTCACTTTCTTCATCCGTATTCACTACATATATAAAAATCGAATTTTTACTTTGTTATCCAATATATAAAAATCGAATTTTTACTTTGCTATTCAATATATAAAAATCGAATTTTTACTTTGCTATTCAATATATAAAAATCGAACTTTTACTTTGTTATTCAATATATAAAAATCAAAATTTTACTTTGCTATTCAATATATAAAAATCAAATTTTCACTTTGCTATTCAATATATAGAAATCGAATTTTTTACTTTGCTATCCAATATATAGAAATCGAATTTTTACTTTGCTATCCAATATATAGAAATCGAATTTTTACTTTGCTATCCAATATATAAAAATCGAATTTTTACTTTGTTATCCAATATATAGAAATCGAATTTTTACTTTGCTATTCAATATATAAAAATCGAATTTTTACTTTGCTATTCAATATATAAAAATCGAATTTTTACTTTGCTTTCCAATATATAGAAACCGAATTTTTACTTTGCTATTCAATATATAGAAATCGAATTTTTTCTTTGCTATTCAATATATAAAAATCGAATTTTTACAAATCTACTTCATAGAAAAAAACTAATCTTTAGTTCATGAAAGATCTAATCTTTATACTTCATTCGTATATAGAAAAAAAATCCACTTTATTCATATACATGAAAATCCGATTTTTTTATTCAATAAAAATCACAATTTTAAAGGCATAAATAAGTAAAAATAATATTAAAACTTACAGTTTCTTTTCAGTGAGAAAGGGGGTTTTCCCGTCGGTATTGGAGGGGGTTGGGGTGCTCGAAGTGCTGGAGGGGGGACTCGCCGGAGGTGGCGTCGCTGGTGGGGTCGGAGGCCAGGCGAGGGGTTTCGGGTTTGGGGATTGGAAGCGGTGGAAAGTGGGGCGCAGCGTTGAAATCGACGGGAGGAAAGGAGGGAGAGGAGAATGAGGGGCAGAAGGGGGGTCGGGCGGTTTCTTTCAGGAGAGAGGAGGAGACAGGGGAAGGCGGCGGCGGCGTTCAACCGGAGGGGGGGGTGATGAGATCGCGATTCCCCCCCTTCCATTTTTTTCCCTGTTGAATGAAAGGAAACGGGGAAGGGGGCCTGAAGGGTAAAAAGAAGAGAGAGAGAATATATTTATTTTTAATTATTTAAATTTCATAAAAGTTGACTTTTTATTTCGACCTCGAAACGAGGCCCACCGACTGTCATCCCTAGCGTAATACCCCCATTCCGAACACAATGGGATATGTATCATAAGCTGATTCGATCGTTTCGATCAGTTTTCGTCGAAATCAACATATAACTCTATATATTAAATTTGAACGCGCATTTCAATTTACCGGGGCCACATACTAACTAGAAAAATTCCCAAAAAATATTTTCTAGCTTCGTATGGATGTAACGGTCCTAACAAAACTAGTTTCGTCAAATTCTGAGATCGTTTGAAAAATGGCCATTTTCCAGTCGATTAAAATCAACTAAAACTGGTCAAACGCGTTTTCCTTTGCCACGCTCACATATTGATTCGAAAAATTATGAAATTTGGAATCTAGCAATAAATTGACATCATGGATCCAACAAAAGTGGTTTCGCGAAATCCGAGGTCGTTTGCAAAATTTCCATTTTTAAGGGCCAAAATTCCATAGCGACTATTCTGAATTTTCAACTGGACATATCTTTCGATTCCCGGTATGAAATTTCAATTTTTCGGATTCGTTGGAAAGATATTCTCAAATAGATCCTATTATTTTTGGTTTCACTAAAATCCGGTTTATTTTGCACCCGGTACATTCAATTGAAGTTTGAAATCGAATTATCGAACTACCGTGCCATTTCCAATTCCTATTATAAATATAAATAAAATATATATTCTATCGTCAATCTATATAAAATATATGTTCGAATTATATTCAAAATAAATTTCTCATCATTATTATTTAAAATAATTCATTTTAAATAATCAAAATTCGCTAAAATTGCCAAAATAAAAATTTAAATTGGCCCGGATTTCCGGGTTATTTCATATATGTTGTATAATATATATATACACATATATGCGATGTGAAAAATAGATATTCATTGTATGAAATATGTATATGCGATGTGAAAAATTGAAAATGAAGTTGAAATCATTTTAAAACGAATTTATAAACATTTTAAAATACATTTTAAATCCTTCTCCATAGTGGGAGGTGCACACATATATATATCGAGTTGGAGAGACGCGTACAACCTTATTTGAGGGTCGTGCCCGATATTTGGTTGCATACTTGTTTGTATGCATTGTGATATTTTGGAATTCATATTTCCAAAGATTTTGGTTTGAGATCATGAAGTGAAATCTACTTTGATATAAGCTAGATATGCATTTCAAATGATTTGAAATAAGAAATTGGGAAATAAAGTCCAAAGGTATAATTTCTGTAAAGTGAATTGGATTATAAAAATCTAAATTTGGGATTAAGGCTTAATGGGTAGATTAAGGAATTGCATGTTGTATGATGCATCGTAGATCCATATTTCTATTATTGGTTATTGTTCATACACTAGTATTCATGGGGGTAAACCCGTTCCGTGACATACGACGTGGTCCCGTGATTTACCTTATTTTAATGTAAAGATTTAATAATTGTTTTAGTTCTCATACCAGTCCCATAACTGACTCAGAGTTTTTTGTTTTAACCTAAACTCTAGGTGCCCATATTTTCCACACGGGCATTTAGTAGTTTTGGTTTTGCAGATTATTTCATTTAGCAGGATTCTAGATCAAAGCTTAAAGCTATGTCCAGAGCATTGATAGTCTCTCGCAGTGTTAGTTTATTTGTTTCCGCTGCATTGTATTTCATTTATTGTAAATTTATTTTCCGTTGTATATTATTTTCGATACTCTGATATTCTATACTCTGATGTAACATTATTTTGATGTTTATAAAAGTCTTTTGTTGTGTAACAGCCCACATTTTACGTATCGGAAGATCGTAAAATATTTTTATTTTATTCCCTGAGGGTTGGATCATTCTCATCTTTTAGTATGTTTCTTATGGGGACGTGAGACATGTCCATAATTTTTACAGATTTTGTTTGCGACCATTTTTCCCTTGTCAGCCTTGTACAGGGAATAACTTTTGACTCAGGTCGAATCAGAGGGTGAGACCTGTGCCATTGGAAAGGAATTGATGATTGTCTTTCCATAGAGTGGTTACATTAAAGATTTGGCTCACCAATTTGGGAGGAATCGCTGTTTTAAGGTTTTTCAGTTGGCTGTTCAGGTTTGGAGAGCCTAATGGGTTGAAATGGGGAGGCCCATTAGTGGGCTGGTGGAATCCTATAAATCGGGGTTGAGAGTGGAGGGAAAAGGTTTACTTTCCCATTCTCTCATTTGGTGGCATTGATCTCCTTCTTCCTCTAACACCTTTCCACCATTAAAAATCCAAATCTAAGGAGGGAAATCATAGATCCACACCATTGGAGGCTAGATCTACGTCATGTCAATGGTGAATTCATCGGATCGAGGAGTTTGTTTTGAATTTCTCGCTGTTCAGATTCATAATTTTATCATTTTAGCTTGTATTGGAGAATCGGTGAGTGGATTACGTCTCTCACATGGATTCAATAAAGTGTATGGTTAGTAGATCATGTTTTTCATCAAATTCAAGTGTTTTTCTTTAGATCCACGCATTAGTAAGTTCATTTTGATAGAGATCACCCTAGGATCTGATTAAGCAAGTTTAGATAATTAATTTTTATGATATTTCACAAGAATGTGCAAGTTAGATCCATGGTTTTTATTCATATGCAAATTTGTGGTGATTTTGCTGAATTTGACATTATCATGGATATAATTGTCATATTGATGATATTGTTGATTTCATAACATGCTTGTAATCCTTTTTCGATGAATTGGATAAGTTAGTTTCATCGGATTTATAGTTTGGCGAAGTTTTGGTCGAAATCGGAGTTGAATTGCAATATGCTGGTTTTGGATTGAACCAAAGTTGGATCGGACCAAAGTGGGATCGGACCAAAGTTGGGTCGGACTAAAGATGGGTAGGACTGAAGTTGGGTTGGACCAAAGTGGGTCGGACCAAAGTTGGGTCGGACTAAAGATGGGTCGGACTGAAGTTGGGTCGGGTCGGACCAAAGTTGGGTCGGACTAAAGTTGGGCCGGACTGAAGTTGGGTCGGGTTAGAACAAAGTTGGGTCGAACATAAGTTGGATCGGACCAAAGTGGGTCGGCCTATTCTGGTTAGCCATTTTTGCCATTTCTGGTCGGCTATTTCTAGTTGGACACTTCCGGTGATGATGTGACTTCAAAGTGAATTCAAGTGGGAAGTTTGGAAGTGTTGAAAAGTGTTTGTTGTTCATTTTATGCAACAAATGGGGAGACAACTCAAGGATGTTTTGAGTTCGTGTGAAATGTCAGTTCTAAGGTGTTCAAAGCTACTTAATAGTCGTAATTGATAACGACTAGAGAGTGGAAGGCCGAGGAATTATTGTTGTTGTAGGTTCTAGCAGACTCAAAGCAGATGTACAATTGAAGAACAATTGTAGGTCAACTGCCTTGGGCGTCGTGTATGGCCTAGACACGTGTTGAGTATAGCGTGTAGCATGTGTTGAGTATAACATGTGGAGTTTTGCTAGAACTGGAGCATCGTGTGTGGTCCTTGACAATTGATGACAAATTGTTAACCAGTCATACGATAACGAAGTTTCCAAAGCAAGGTTGGCGGTGATAGCCAAAGTCAGTCATGGACGTTTGAATGCATGTTGTGATCATGACTGAGTTGCTTTGCCACATATGAATGGATTCTTTAATTGCTGTGACTGAATTGTTATTCCTTTGGGTGTATGGATTGTAAGGGCTATCACTGTCATGTAATGGGGAAGGAAATTGAGAGTTCTTCTCTGAAGCTGGGTAGATTAGTTGATTATTTACCCATTCTCTTATACTTTATTAATGAATTTTGTTAGCTGTTTTATCGCTCACTAAGACTATTGTCTGACTCAAGGTTTTATGTTTCCTCTTATTACCTTGAGCCGGTCATCCGGTTGTGGATGGACAGACTGAGTAACAGGTGGCAAGTATTGCTTTAATGAGGACGATGATGCTTATCGATGGCGAGCACGGGACTCACGTACTAGTTTTATTACTATCTAGTATTTGTTTCCACTGTTTGTTATTTCTTTGAGTGTTGTAGTGAGGCAAATTGTACAAACGCTATTGTTGTTATCCACGTGTAAGGGAAATACTTTTAGTTGTCATGAAAGTTTAGTGTTTTCTTCTTCACTATCACTACCTGTTGTATATGCTTTGTTATATTTTATCCTCGCGTTGTGAGATTATGACAGGTTCTGATATTGTTTACCTACTTGATGATCGTCCATAGCTGCCTGGCACACCTTTCAGTGCATTACTCCTCTTGTTTAGTGCAGGGGTTATGGGTAGTCATCACATTTGGCATCAAAGCTCTGATTAACGATTTTAGCCAAAGTTCAAAGATGTAATCACGTATGAGAGACGTACTTGTAGATTATAGTTGGATGCTTATTATATATATTAGCATATATAGTAGTAGTGGTTGTATTATTTAGCAGTTTTGCTTGGAAGTGGCTAATTATTCTAAATTGCATATTTAGAATGAGTAGACGATCATCAAGACACGCTGCTAGGGAAGCTGATACTAGAGGGGATAATGGCGGGGCACAAGACTACCTAGCCATGTTTGAAGCTATGATTAAAGCATGCCTTCGTAGGAACCCCGCTCTAGTGGCAGCTACGGTTGATGTTGGAGTCCAAGTACCTAGAGCTGTAGAATTTGCAAAGCTATGCAAAGACTTTTCTTCATTGGGAGGAAAAAAGTTCAAAGGAACTGAGCCAGTTGAAGAAGTCTAGAGGTGGATGGATACTTGTGTTAGGATTTTCAAAGACATGGGCATTGATGATGCAACAAAGAGGAAGCTTGCATCAAGTCAATTCGTGGGCAGAGCAATGGACTGGTGGAACTCTGTCACACTTGAGACCCCTGAAGAGGATATTTCATGGGAGTTATTCCAAGTTAAGTTTGAAGAAAAAATTATCTCCACCGTGTAGAAGTCTGTTTTTTTAAGAGGTTCGTGGAGCTTAAACAGAATGGTCGCCCAGTTCTTGACTATATTTCCGACTTCGAGGCTTTGTCGAAGTATGCTCGTTCATATGTAGGTACTCCTTATTAAAAGAATGAGAAGTTTTTCTTGGCATTGGATGAATATCTTCGGGATCATCTTGTGGATCACCTCGATGATAGCTTCGAGAAGATCGTCGAGAAGGCTTTAAGGCATGAAAGTCTGTTCCTTAAGAAGATGTTTGTTATTGCTCCTAAGGAGGAACAGAAGCCACAGCAGGGTGGTAATAATAAGAAAAGGAAGCAACAACAACAGAAAGGAAAGGATGGCCAAAAGAAGCAGAAGTGAGAAGTGACTTGCTTCAATTGTTGGCAGAAGGGCCATTTTTCTAGTGAATGCGAGAATCCTAAAGCTGAGAAGAAGTGCTTCAAGTATAGGAAGTCCGAACATGAGAAGAAAGATTGTCTAGAATCAGCCAAAGCGAAGAAATTGGTTAAAGCTTATGCTTTGGGGGCAGTGCCATCATCTTCGAAGGCTCCTACTACAGAGGAGAAGGGAAAGGGGGTCGTGGTGCAAGGTACTCTTTCTGTTCATGGTGTTTCAGTTCGAGTTTTGTTTGATACTGGAGCATCTCATTCATTCATTTGCAATGAGCTTGTGTGCCGCTTGGGTTTGGAACCCCAGATATGTGATAGACCTTTCGTAGTAACTAATCCAGTTGGGTTCGTCAAATCTTTGCATGATTTGCCGAGGCCTAGTGTTGTCGAGTCATGGTTGCTCTTTTGTGTGTGATTGCTTTGTTCTTAACTTCGCTGGGTTTGGGATCATCTTGGGCATGGATTGGCTCAAGAGGTATGAGGCAAGGGTGAATTGCGAGAAGCAAAGTGAGAGTCAGGGATGTGGAAGGGAGAAAGGTGTAAATAGTAAGCGCGAAGTGGGTGTCTTCGTTAGCTATCCATATTCGCTTGTGATTCCACAAAAAGACTTGTCATCTATGCCGATCGCAAATGAGTATGAGGATGTCTTTGACGAGGTCAAAGGTTTGTCGTCGCATCGTGAGATCAAATTTATCATTTGTTGAAGTTTTGGTCAAAATCGGAGTTGAATTGCAATATGCAAGTTTTGGATCGGACCAAAGTTGGATCGGACCAAAGTTGGGTCAGACCGAAGTTGGGCTGGACCGAAGTTGGATCGGACCGAAGTTGGGTCGGACCGAAGTTGGGTCGAACCGTTGTTGGCTCGGACCGAGGTTAGGTCGGACCGAAGTCGGGTTGAACTAAGGGTGGGTCGGACCGAGGTTAGGACGGACTGAAGTTGGGTCGGGTCGGAACAAAGTTAGGTCGAACATAAGTTGGGTCGGGCCAAAGTGGGTTGGCCTATGCTGGTCAACCATTTTTGCCATTTCTGGTCGGGCACTTCCAGTGATGATGTGACTTCAAAGTGAATTCAATTGGGAAGATTGGATGTGTTGAAAAGTGTTTGTTGTTCATTGTATGCAACAAATGGGGAGACAACTCAAGGACGTATTGAGTTCATGTGAAGTGACAGTTCTAAGGTGTTCTGAGCTAATTAGTAGTCGTAATTGATAACGACTAAAGAGGAGAAGGCCGAGGAATTATCATTGTCGTAGGTTCTAGCGGACTCAAAGCAGAGGTACAATTGAAGACCAATTGTAGGTAGAGTGCCTTGGGCGTCGTGTACGGCCTAGACACATGTTGAGTATAGCGTGTAGCATGTGTTGAGTATAGCATGTTGAGTTTTGCTAGAACCGGAGAGTCGTGTTTGTTCCTTGACAATTGACGACAATTTGTTAGCCAGTCATTAGATAACAAAATTTCCAAAGCAATGTTGGCGGTGACAGCCAGAGTCAGTTATGGACGTTTGAATGCATGTTGTGATCATGATTGAGTTGCTTCGCAATATATGAATGGATGCTTTAATTGCCGTGACTGAATTGTTATTACTTTGGGTGTGTGGATTGTAAGGGATATCACTGTCATGTAATGGGGAAGGAATTTGAGAGTTCTTCTCTGAAGCTGGGTAGACTAGTTGATTATTTACCCAGTCTCATATACTTTATTGATGAAGTTTGTTAGCTGCTTTATCACTCACTAAGACTGTTGTCTGACTCAAGGTTTTATGTTTCCTCTTACTACGTTGGGTTATTCATCCGGTTGTGGATGGGCAGACTGAGTAACAGGTGGCAGGTATTGCTTTCGCGAGGACGATGATGCTAATCGATGGCGAGCATGAGGCTCGCGTACTAGTTTTATTACTATCTAGTATTTGTTTCCGTTGTTTGCTATTTCTCTGAGTGTTGTAGTGAGGCAAATTGTATAAACACTATTGTTGTTATCCATGTATATAGGAAATACTTTCTAGTTGTCATGAAAGTTTAATGTTTTCTACTTCACCATCACTACCTGCTGTATATGTTCTATTTTATTTTATCATTGCGTTGTGATTTTACAACAGGTTCCGATATTGTTTACCTACGTTGATGATCGTCCATAGCTGTCTGGCATACCTTTCAGTGTATTACTCCTCTTGTTTAGTGCAGAGGTTATGAGCGGTCATCACATGTTGTTTGTTATGATGTGTTTTCCCCGAAAGTTAGCATATCCGCGTTTTTGGTTCGATTTAAGTCAGTTTAACGATCGATTTGTATCTACCGAGAGGGAGGGTCACTACATAACATGTTAAGATTAACGGGGAATGTAAACAGTAAATATACCATTGTCCACAAGGTATAATTCTAAATCCACTCACCTAATAGCTTTCCAATCCTTGAATCTTATCCGGATCTGTTATTCCATGGCTTCCCTAACTAAATGAATCTTTTTTTAAAACAACCACGGATTCCCAAATTCGGTACTAAAAGAAGAGGGAAAGAAAGAGAGAAACCTAAATAAATCAGATTCAAGAACTTACATTACGTTAATAAAAAATCTAAACACCTATGTTGTAGATTTATATTCTTTATCTTCAAATATTGAATCAGAACCCCATAGAATTAATATTCTAAATTCTGAAAAGATTTGCAGAAAAAAGAGAATGACAGAGCCTTGACAATGCCTTAGAAAATATGAGTTTAAGCCTAGGCCTTGCTAGTGTATTTAAAGGTGTATAAGAAAGTATGGTCCATTGGATATTACCACCTACAATCTAAACCGTTTATTCTAGATAAACACGCTATCTAAAAAAATAGACCAGACCCAACTGGGTCGACCCCTGGGTCGATACGTGAGTCGACCTAGGTGAGGCTTGGGTCGACCCATCCTGGGTCTGGACCCGTTTTTCCATTTCGTTTGAATTTTGATTTAATGTTAATTAATAATGTTAATTTCGTACTTAATATAACTTGCTTGATTTGTAATATATCATTTATAACTTATCTTTAAGTTTGAATTTCATATTTGCATGTATACATACGCATGTAATCTTTTGGTTATTAATGTATTAATAAATTTCCTATACAAGCTCCGTTAATAGCTGCTAAATTAATGTAATTAATAAGGCTATCATTTGTTTGTTTTGTTCCTTTTAATGCATTCTAATTTAAAATGCATCTAATTTCTTGTCCACTTTTCATTTATTATGCATTCATTACTTTCTATTTTTATCTTGCACTTTTTGTTTCAACATTCAAATGGAGTTATGCCATCATTTATTTCATTCCCATTTTATTGTTTAATTAAAAGGTGGGGTGTTACAATACTATATTATCATTATGTTATTTATTATCTATATGTTATTATTATAATATCATTACATGTTGTAATGCTGATTATGGTGTTGATGATGACGATGTTACTGCTGTATTATCACAACATTTATTTCATACAAGCTTGTTGTTCTTGTATTCTCTTTGTACATTTATGACGACCCAAATTTCCAGTACTCTTTAAGATGACCAAACAACACCAGTCCAACCGAAAATGTACTAGAAACCCATATGCCAATAGAAAGAATTTAGAGGATGAGATAAGAAAGAAAGAAGTATTAGTATAGAATAAATGAGAAGAAGAACCAACACAATAAATTTAGAATCTCACATCGCAGCGAAACAAAATATAATATAGAAATAAATCTTTATTAAGAGCTTGAAATAAAACTTATAATTATCAAAGTACATCAATACACCTGGACAGTTAAAATAATTTATCCTCATATACAACACACAGTGAAATAAATATTAATACGTCTGAACTTCTCCAGAACGTCTTCTGAACTTCGTAGTATCCAACAACCTGAACCTGTCAAACCCGGGCTAACCCGAGCATTTCAAACGCCGGATCAGTCTAGTGAACTAAAGTGAGAAAAACTCGCAAAGTTTTAAGGGGAATCATCCAACTTGATTTTAAAATTCAAAAATATTTTCGAAAGAAAAGGATAATCGTAAGACAAAATCCACACATAAATACGGATGGCTTATACCTTACGATAACCCAAAACATTTTGAAATCATATATATATATATATATATTCTGATATTATAATAGTGTCTAAATACAAATAAATAACAATCTAGCAGAACGCTCGCATCTCATGCTCTACATAAATAGTATACAATTAAAACTGCGGGCTCTTATTGGAGATTGGATTCCGACTATGACAAGGTATGGAACCACCAGCCGATAGTGTATCTCTAGAGGGGAATACATTGGGTTCAACAAGAACGTCTTGCAACCCGGCCCACATATGACCAACCACTCAATTTGCTTGACTGTATCGAATGTATATCACCAACGTTTGGGAAGAGCAAACGTTTCCCGAAAAAGGGACAACACCGAAATAGATTAAAGAGGGCAAAAGATTTTCTCTAGATAGGTGATTGATTATACACCCTAATGGGAGCGACCCTCATAGCCATTTTGCTTGCCCGATTTTTGTCATTTCCCTGTTGTGAGGCTTGAGGTTTGAACTCACCTTTAGAACATCTGGCCACCATTTACTTTGAATGCCACATCGTCAGATCCGCCAAATCACTAATTGACATCCACAAAAATATTCTGGGTGTTAGCGCCACCAACAGAAGTATGTTTATAGAAATCAATATATGTGACTCTTAAGAAATACTCTGTCAGACATTCGTCCGTACAAGTCATACAGGAACAGGATGAACCGAAGGCACCCTCCTACCACATTCTAGGAATCACCCTATGGATTGATAGCGAGTAGTCCTTGCAAATCCGTAGATTTCAACCACGACAAGGCCACAATATATCTCTAGCCGCTAAACCAGAGATTAAAAGTAATTCTACCATTTTATGAAGATCCACAGTCATCAATTGCTTTATCTCGATCAGTCTCTGATATCTTTAACTTTTTATATTTACTAGATGGAATGGTTTTCGAATATAAATTATATCCCGGTCTCTCCGTACCAACAATCGTATTGGCTACATTTGATAGTCGGTTATTTAACTATCAAATAAATAATCATAAAAATAAAATGAGTTCATTGATTCTGTACTAAGCATCATTTAGCCCTTTTAATTATAAATAATTAACGGATGATTAATTCAACTTTTAAATCTTTTAATATTTTAAAATACATTATTTGCTTCTTATTCTAATACAATAGTCTCCTCAAAATAACTTTAATACTAAAGATAATATATTATAGCCATATCTCATTTTACTATACTACTAAAACATTTATACAACATTTTTCATATGTTTCTATGCTTCAACATTTATTAGTCCCTGACCGTAGATTGGTAAGTGAATAATTCCCTAAGTACCAACGTCGAAGACCGAAATCAACATCAAATCGATAATCATAAAATCACTCAACTCAACCAATCTGCAGTTAGGTTCTAAATCTTATCTTAACTCGTTATCAACCCATATTATCCTGCTTCTGATCAATTCAACCATTTTCCACTTTGAAACTCTCATTTCAATTTCCAGTGTTAAGTAACGTTAATTTAGACTTAACGTCTTTGGCTCACGCCCCTTTTATAAACAACATTTATACTATTTCGGTTTAGTATAAACCTTTATACCCCGCTTCCCTTTCTCTTAGCTTAAACATTAAGTATAACATTCAATTTAAACTATCGCATTGGCCAAAATTCCCTTTTATAACTTTGTTCCAAATCTCGGTTTTAATATAAAAACTCCTTCATAAACTCTTCTTAAAATCCCATTATATCTTAACATCAACTTTGATTACTTACTTCAATTAATCTCATTTACGAATTGATCACTTAAATCATTATTCATTAAATTAATAATTTACATCACCATTAACTATCATAGAAATAGTTAACTTCTTATTTAACTAAATTAAGAGGTAAATTTCCTTTAAAATTTTTATTAAAGTTAAAATAAATATTCGTTAATTATTAGATTAGTAAATTAATCAAATAACCAATTCCAATTAATTTCTTGGCTTCTTCAACTTAAACCATGATTGTCATGTTAGTCAACTCCAATTAATCCTTCTTTAAAGTAATTAATAGTATAATTAATTTAAATAATTTCATTTAATCGTCTCTTGAAACAAATAATCTACCACTTAACCATTACGTAATTTCTCCTCGTCTT
This sequence comes from Allium sativum, assembly GCA_030737875.1. Classification (NCBI taxonomy): domain Eukaryota; kingdom Viridiplantae; phylum Streptophyta; class Magnoliopsida; order Asparagales; family Amaryllidaceae; genus Allium; species Allium sativum. The sequence continues at coordinate 920,216,688 of CM060926.1, read as the reverse complement.
TTTGTAAATCTTATTAACGTAAGCATTTGATTTGTAAAACCATTTAATGATTACTTAACTTAAATAATAATAAATATTAATTTTCTTTATTTAACTTATATTTAAAATTAAAGGTTCCAAAATCTATCTTTAATTATAAAAATATTTTTTTATAAATTCATTGCCATCAATTTACTTTACGGTAGATCAATATTTATAAAACGGTATATTTTGGGCTAACTGTTACCAATTACTCAACCAATACTGTCTATTGGTTAAAACAAAACAAACGTTGAATTTAGATTCAACAATCCATAATTAAGTCAATCATCCACTCATATAAGTTAAACAATTCATATGAATGTAATATGAAAATAAACAATAAATTTAAGGAATCCAATTGGATCCCCCCAACTTGTTTTTACCTACATCCAAATACGCTATTTCAACAATATCATTTATTTCAATAAACAAGTATGATACTCAACAATCAACAACAACAGCAATCTAACCATCCATATTTCAATGTAATATGTTTATTTTATTATAGACGTAACCAACGAAGTAAGTTACCTCATTTGGAAAAAATGGTTAAAAATAACGATTAGCTTAAATTAAATTAAACAAACGTTTAATTTAATCAGTTCAATCAACTTATATAAATATATATTCAACATCCATCAACCAATTAACAATCATAGCACACAAATACTTAAACCCGACTTGTATAAAATATAGGTGGGATAAAACTGGGTGAGTTGAACTCACCTTGATTCCTTTGTCGCTGAAACCGTTCATTTTAATTAAATTAAACTATTGTTTGATTTAATTAAAAACCCCATAGCTACCAACTCTGACCAAATCAGCTTCATCGTGTTGAACCCGTCGATACCGTTGATTTGATTTTGTATAAATATGACATAATTATAACTTAATATGGTACTTACCTCTTAAAATTAATATTATTAAAACTCTACTAGAAATTATTAAATTAAACTCTACTTAATCGTTTAGAAATCTCATTAGGCACTTGTGAAAGGAGTTAGGCATATTTGATTTCCTTTCTTAGACCATACGTCCCGCATACCACTAATACGCATACAACTAATAGGTATATCATACCATTTACAATCCACTTGTATTATTCACCTTACTTACGTTTACTATAATTTATAATCTGGCACACTTAAATATTACATTAGAGAATATATTTAAATAAACTGAAGCATATATTAATAATGATGGTAGGCAAAATCAACCATTTTCTAGGCCCGTATATATTACAAAGGAACTGGGCATAAATTCCATAGATCTAGGAACATTAATAATTAATAACTAAACATAAATATAGGTAAGGCAATATTAAAACTCACCAGGCAATATTGGTTAGGCAATATTGTTCATGTTACGTCATATAAAACTTGGCACATTAAGTTTTATATATAGATATTATCCTAACCAACTGAAACTTAGTTTACTTAATTAATTATTCATTAGGCATTTATAAAAGATAATTTGGCATAAATTGGTGCATATTGTTCATCATATACCATCTACTTGTTAATCCAACCCGCAAGCTATCTGAACCTGTTCACTAGCTGCTTCTCACGTCTCGCGAGGCCCCACCCCATTCACATGAACTCTTTCGCCACGTATTCACCAATCCCCGTGCAATCCTACTCCGGCCAATGCTCTGCCATCCTCTCCCCATCATTACTATTGTACACTCTGCTGTTGTGCATCACCTTATAATACTCGAGACCAATACTCATTTGAACTGCTGCTATTTCAAACCCATCATTCATCCCAGTAATAATATACCCATCTCCAGCATTTGCCTAGCAACGGTGATCTCCCTGTAACGACCCAAGGATTTTCGGTTCTGAAAATGGACATAAATACCTTCACCGTACCTCATGTCGACCTTCCAAACACCGAAAACAATGGATAGTTATTAGAAAGAAATTAGAGGGTGAGATAATAAAGAAAGAAATATTATAATAGAAGAAGAAGAACCAACGCAACATAGAATCAGAGTCTCACATCGCAGCGGAAAAAAATATAATATAGAAATAAATCTTTATTGAGAGCATTAAATAAAACTTACAATATCAGAGTACAACACACATCTGGACAGTTATAATAACTTGTCCCTATATACAACACACAGCGGAATAGTATCTATATAATTTCATACGTCTGAACTCTTCCAGCTCGTCTCTTCACAGCATTCGATAACCTGAACCTGTACACCCCCGGCTAAACCGAGCATTTACAAGACACCGGGTCAGTCTGGTGAACCAGAGTGAGATAAACTTGCACGGTATTAAGGGTAAGTCATCCAATCATGATTTTAAAGTTCAAAATCTTTTCAAAAGAAAAGGATAATCGTAAGACCAAATCCAAACATAAACACAGACGGTTTTTACCTTACGATAACCCAAACCAGTTTTGAAACCAATATCTTTTCTGATATTATAATAATGTCTAAATACAAGTAAATAAAAATCTAGTGGAACGCTTGCATCTCACGCTCCACATATATAGTATACAATCAAAACCGCGGGCGCTTATTGAAGATTGGATTCCAACTATGACAAGGTATGGGACCACCTGCCGGTAGTATATCACTAGAGGCGAATACACTGGGTTCAACAAGAACGTCTTGCAACCCGGCCCTCAGATGACCGACCACTCATTTCGCTTGAGTGTATCGATTGTATATCACCAACGATTGGGATCAGCAACCGTTTCCCCAAAAAGGGACAACATCGAAATATAGATTAAAGAAGAAAATGGAATTTCTCTAGATATATGATTATACATCCTAATGGGAGCGACCCACATAGCCATGATGCCTGCCCGATTTCTGTCATTTCCCGGTTGATGAGGCTTGAGGATTAAATTATCTTTTGGGATATTTGGTCACCATTCTCTTTGAACGCCACATCGTCAGATCCATCAAATCACTAATTGACATCCACAAATATACTCTGGGTTTTAAAGAAGGGCCATTGTCCGCCACTAACTTGGTAATTTGTAAAATCAACGTACGTGGTTTTAAGGAAATACTCTGTCAAACATTCGTCCATACAAGTCATCCAGGAACAGGATGAACCAAAGGTACTCTACTACTACATCGAATATAGGAATCACCCCATGGATCAGTTGCAAGAAGTCCTTGCAACCCGTAGATTCCAACCATGACAGAACCATAGTTTATCTCTAGTTACAATTCCAGAGATTTTTAGCGGTTCTTCCGTTTTATGAAAATTTTCTGTCTTCAAAGCTCCATCTCAATCATCTTCTAATATCTTCACGTATTTGTTGGTCGGAATGGTTTTCGAATATAAATTCGATCGCGGTCTTTCCGTACCAACAATCGTATCGGACAGATTTGATAGTCAGTGATTTAACTATCAAAATAAACAACGTTTCAATCATGACAATCAAATGAGTTTACTGGTTCAATATCCAGCATCACTTGGCCTTTAAATTTAAAACAAACTAATTCACTTCTCCTTAATTAAAACTTCTAACTCTTTTAATATTTAAAAATTCGATAATTGAATCTTGTTTAATATACTAATGTTCTCAAAACCATCTCATTCTAATACTTAGAAAAATAAATTATAACCATATTTCATTTCTACTTAATCCTCCTTTCAAAACATATGTTACATCATTCTCTATTATTCAAAATTGGGAAAGCCATTTAACCTATTATTTGGAAACAACGTTACGTAATATCGGTTATTCCACTAATATTTATTAGTGTAAAATTAAACTAAACTTCACATTTCCTTTACCTCGGATCTCTCGTTATATATATTCTCCAAATTTCCACCAAACGTTGCATTATTTCACTAATGGAAATAATGAACCATCACTAACCCCTTTTATGATTACCAACTAATATCATCTTCAGATAATCCTGATGTTGTTCAAGTCGGGGTATTTTAATAACCTCTCAGACCGTGATCAACAACGTTCTTATCTTCAGATAAATATAAGTTGTAATCCAAAAACCCATATTCCATTCTAGTCTCAAAACAAAATTCCATTTAACTATTGGATTTGGTTATACAACCCTAAGCCCCACTTCTTTACCCAAATTTACCTTTATCAATCTCCTTTCAAATCTATTTAACCATTCCATGCTTTGGAAATCTCATTTCACTTTTCCCCTTTTTACTTGATTTCATTTTCAAGTAACGTTAATTTAAAATTAACGCTTTTACACTTTAAATCTCATTTATATAATCCTGGTTTATTGTAAACCCTTTATCTTGATTTTCTTTGACTTTATTCAAATAACTAAGTAACCTTGATTTCAAGCTATTTTATTCACTTGGAATTCTCTTTATAACTTCGTTATAAAGGTTCGGATTTTAAATATAAGACCCGTTCATAACTCCTTTCACTATTCAACTAGATTTCATTTCAACTTCGATTATTCTTTAAATGAATTTCTATTAAAAAGGCACTTTCCTAAATAATTATTTAAAATAATAATTTATTTTAATCATTAACTACTTCAGTAGTTAATTTCCCTATTACTAAAATAAATGGTAAATCCCTTTTTAAAACTTATTAAGATTAAACAATATTCATTAACTATTTTATTAGATTAATTCAAATCAGACAAATTTAAATCAATTACAATTACAATTCTTGACTTAGTCAACTCAATGCGCGGTTATCTTGTTAACCCATTCCAATTCGTTCTCGCTTTAAATTAATTAATAATATAATTAATTTAAATAATTCCATTAAATAAATTCTTAACAAACCAATTATCCATATTTTTACCGTTACGGTTAATTTCTATTCCCATATTCAAAAATCTGATTAATCTCATTTTTATTTTAAAAAATCAATTTATAATAAATCAAAGTTTTTAATAAATAAAGTAAAATTTTATTTCCCTTTACATAAATTTTTATCCAAAATAATATATTTCAAAAATCTATCTCCATTTATAAAATAAATTTATAACTTCATTTCTATCGACTCACCTGATGGTGAATCAATATTTATAAAACGATGTATTTTATAAACCATACGCTGCCAAATACTCAACCAGTACCGCCCATTGGTTTAAAACACAACACAGGTTGACTTTTCAGTTAATGATCACTACTAAAACCAATTACCCAATCATGACAGTTCGTATATGATAATATGAAAATAAATAATATCTTTGAGGAATCTGGTTGGATCCCTCCAACCTGTTCTTCCCTGTATTCAAAACAGTTATCACAAACCAGACCATTTAGATTCATTTAACTGATAATAATAAATAACGGCCATCAACACCAATCAATTCTCTAGCAATTCAAACAATTCAAACAACTTAAACACGTTTATAAATAAACGTGACCAGCCAAGGTGAGTTACCTTTATTGGGTCCAATCGTTAAAATAACGATTTGGTATTTCACTGAAATTAAACAACGGTTTAATTTCATCATTTAGATCAACAAATAATTATAATACTAGCAAACAGTCAACCATAGCAATTCAAAGCACACAAAATAAAAAACCCAATTTATATAAAATATAAATTGGAAAACTGAGTGAGTTTAACTCACCTTGATCTGATTTGTTGTTGAGACAGTTGGTTTTAATTAAATTAAACAGGAGTTTAATTTAATTAAAAATCCCGATTAATTCCAATCTTGTCTGAATCTATTTCATGATGTAACGCTCATCAAGTCTGTCCTAATATGCCTCGTTCTGTACAATTCTGAACATATATGATGGGGTTATTAATATTTAAAGTTTAAATAAATTAAATAACTAATTTACCCTTAATCACTATTTAATAAAATTAATTACATTGTTAAGAACAATAGTCCACTTCTGTTTTCCAGCAGTACCAAATTTGTTGCCTGCATTACTCAAATCATGATTTAATTTTAAATAAGCTAACACGTTAATTATTAAAATTCATTAATTTTAATTACTTCATATTTCAATATAAAGCCATACTATTTTTCTTCCAGTACATTCCTCTTCGTCCCTGTCATGTTGAATATAAACCAGGTTATAATTAAATTAAGTTAGTCAAAGTTAAATAACTTTAATCACTTATTTAGCTTAACAAATTTTGGCCGATACTCTTTCCTGCTTCGAAATGAAACATGGCGGAACTGATTTGCTTACAGGTCCTTCGTTAGCAATAACAAACCCAATCCCATCCTTGAAACCAAATCGCACCACCGTAGGTTGCGCTATCTGCCGATCAACGACTCCCGATACATACGCCTACGCCGGTTCTCCCCTTGACATCAGCCCCGCCTCTCCAAACCCACTACAGCTTCGTCTGTAAAGCCCCAAACATCCCCCCTTTCGAACGCCGTTCCGACCACAAGGATGATCAGAAACTGATCTCAGTCGGTCACCTTAAAGAGCTCACTAAGCTCTTTAATTTTGGTGCTAAACACCCCTTGATTACACGCGTGGATATGGGGATTAAGGAGGATTGAAATCCATTATTTTCAGCCATTGGAATGTATGAGTGGAGGCGCAAATATGGTTCGGGTTGACCACGAGAAGACTGAAAATAGGGTTTTGACCTGTGTTTGATATTTATAGTGGAATAAATATATTATTTTAATTTTACGAAACTTCCTCCTAAAGTAACACGGTAAAACCCCTACAGACGGCTTCTGTCTTCTGATAAAACGGCTAATCTTAGTGTATAAAGATATTCCGGGACCAATAAGACAAGTTTCGTCGACATCCGAGTTCGTTTGAAAAAAAATTGTAATGACCGGGAATTTCGCTCGATCCGAATCAGTCGCTAAACCGATCAAGACCGTTCGAAACCCAGGATTGTTTTGAGAACAAGACACATTGGAACACAGACAGAAGAACATTTCATTGCTTATTACAACAATTCCATCATAATACAAGAATATACAACGTATGAATAAATATTACACAGAAAATATCAGAGATTTAAACTACATTTAAATACATCGCAACGGAAATAATAAAACACAACTAGAAGAGATATACGGATACAGAGCTTTCCGGATATCGTTCCAGTTGTAAACCAGGATCTTGTGAATATAAATCTGCAAAACCAAAACTACTAGCTGCCCGTGTCAAAAATAAGGGCACCCAGAGTTTAGGTTAAAACAATAAACTCCAGGTCAGTCATGTGACTGGTGTGAGAACTAAAACAGTTATTTAAAGCTTTACTTTAAATCAGATATATCAAGGGACAACGCCCTATAACACGAAACGGGTTTCCTCCCAAGAATACCAGTGCATATAACAAAACAGTGCATTGCTTTTTGGAAAAATGAAGCTATTATAAGACCCAGGTCCTATCACACAATGCAACGCAAGCCGAGGGATAGGGTTTTCCCTTATAATAGCCAAACATGCTTAGTACGTTTAAAATAAATCATTTGATACTATTATAAGTGTATAGTGTCAAAACAATTTCAAATCATAAGTATCAATCATAGGCGGCATGGGTACCATATATCATGTCGCCAATACTAGGCTTACAAATAAAACCACAAAGTCACGAATTTGGAAATTGGACTTCCATCTGTGAACCGAGGAAAAATATAGTCCTCTACCGATTCGAGACGCTCTAGTCCGTGTCTCAGGAACATAACACATCGTCCCTTGGAGCGACAGGGCCGGTCTACCGATGTGGATTAAAATGCCTGAACACTGCATTTCCCCACCCTCTGGGGTGTCAATGAGTCAACAAATGACTCCATCGGCTTCACATAGTCACCGATATATCCGAGGCGCCTCGCAACAGCAACAACCACATAAGTCAAACTCGTCAGGGCATGTAAAACCACTGACGCAACTTCTAACTAGAAAGAAACGCATTTCCTCCCTGAGGTCCTTCTCCCGTTTCTGGTTCACAACCGGGGTGTGAGGCTCGCGAATTAACGCTACAGAAAGCTATGCCACACAGGACGTGCTTTGACCATCAACCACAAGACTCTGCTTTTCAATAGAAGCCTTGATCATTTGCATCTTAGCACGCCACACAGGCAAACCACTCTATGTAACCAATATCCATCAATCACACAGAATGATATCCAATGTCAGACACACAGTCCATTTACAAGTTCGTTTTGGGTCTGAACGAAACCGGAGGCACCTTGTACCTCGCATATCCATCGATCTCCAAGTATGTCTGGACGAACACTAACTGATTTCCTCCTCTTGGGTGTACGGCCCAATCAAGATCATCAGTAATCACCCAAACGACATGAAGACCTCCTGTCTTCTTCATCTTCGACACCACGTCGAATCAGTTATTCAGAATGGGATAAACCCGGTCTTTCTGAATAACTCGTGTATATAATAAACAAGTGTTACACAAACACAACATACGCCTCATTCCAATTCATCAGTCACTAACCATAAATTAACAAGAGAATAATTCCCCAAATATTAACCCTGAAGGCCGAAACCAACATAAGATCAATACCGAGGAAACCGTTCTTCTTAGCTAACCTACAGTTAGTTTCTAAATTTCACATTCTTAGGGAAAGGTTCCCATTAATTTTATCAAAGATAAATTCTTTTAAATTTATTCTTTAATCTTCCTTTGAATATCACTTCAAACTAGTCGGGATTAGCGAACCACACTGAAGTAATCATTTATTTTAATTTCCCAATCCCAACCTATTCATCCCATGAAGTAAAACTGGTAATACTTCATATCTAACACCACGGTGTTATCGGTAAATTCAATTACCATTTCACGTTCAAATCTAATTAAAGATTTAACTATCTCCTGGAGTAAAACTGGTGATACTCCATTTTCGATCTTTTCAATCTAACGAAAGATTCATTAAAACTCCATTTAGTTTTAACCTTTAAACTGGGTTAAAGAATCAATGTCATTTAAAACAAGGTTCACGATAAACCCAAAATCACACTCCATTCTATCAGCTTTTAACCGTAAAATAGCAAGTGAGCAATTCCCTAAGTATTAACCCTGAAGGCCGAAACCAACATCAGATCAATACCCAAGAAACCATTCAACTTAACTAATCTCCAGTTGGTTTCTGATTTTCTTAACTCCGTTGGCTCTAAGAACAGTATTATTGAAGATACCGTTCACGACAACCAAAAATCACATTCCATTAATTATCGGGTTAAAGAACAGGTGTTATTTAAAACACTGTTCACGATATACCCAAAAATCAATACCAATTCAATTCCAATTAAATATTATTTAATTGGTACACTTCATTAAATCTAAATAAAAAGATTTAATCTTTTTCTCAACTGGGCTTAAGAACAGTGTTAATGAAGACACCATTCACGACAAACCCAAATCACATTTGATATTACATACAAGGCTCTGCATAGAAAATATATCGGCTTATATTCAATAGCAAATTCTACGACCAACAAATATCGTATTGGAAATAATGATATATATATATATATATATCTTTCGAATTTCCATAACAACATCAATATAATCACGAAATCCAACATCGAACTATTCCAAAGATGATTTCGATTCAAATCCATTACAATTCAATTATTGGAAATCCTAGTTATTTTCAAAACCATTACAAATCCAATTTATTTATTTTAAAAACAAACAAATTATTATTCTAGTTCAAAACTAGTTCATTTCGATAAAAATCAATTTGTATCTTTTCAAATATGGAGTTTTTCATCCCAATTCTTCCGAAATCATTTCTTATGATTTTACACAAATTATTACTATTTTTTATAATTTTATCAAGGCCCATACAGTCGATTTCCATCAACGGCCATCGAACTGCACTTACACCGACCTTTTCCAAATTTGATTTGGACATAATTCCAAATCCAACCGTTAGATTTCAAATTTCTAATATTCGTTAGAAATCTCTTTTCGATACGAACCCAACGGCTCTGGTTTCAGGAGAATCCGACGGTCGGATCTCCCGTAATGTCCATTCGAAGTCAATGGTCGAAATTCACGAACTGACGCGGCGCGTTCTATTCAGGCCATTATATATATAATATATATATATATTATATATTTCATTGATTTCCTTTTAAAATGTATTTTATAAATCGTTTTAAATTCGTTTTCGAAACAATTTCACCTTCATCTCAAATTCAAATCAAAATTAAAATTTTCCTTATAAATTCGTTTTAAATTCATTTCAAATTGATTTCAATTCAAATCGATTTTTAATTCAATTTCAGTTCGTTTTCAATTCAGTTCTATTTCAATTCAATTCGATTTCAATTCGAATTCATTTCTATGCAATTTCAATTCGAATTCATTTCTATTCACTTTCAATTCGAATTCATTTCTATATATTCGATTTTGAAATCACTTCCAATATTCATTATAAAATCGACAAAATTCCCATTCGTGTTAAAATGGCGTGTAACTACTTAACACAGCATCACATTTCAATATTCAAAGAATATTATTTTTAAATTATTTGATAATTCTGAACTGGAATCAGACACAGTCAATTACATTATAATTTCAGTTATATGGATTTCATCAAATTCATGTATACAACAATGACGATAAACACCCAACCATCATCCAAAGTGCGTTCTACACTGCATAAGCATCAAATATAAATATTCAACGCTTATAACAGCCTGTCAATCAATCGATCGACATACAGCTAATTATTAGGATCAGTGTATGTCATATATCATCCCAATATCCGTATGGGGTATCAAACAATCAAACACAGTTTTTATTTGTGCAGTTGGGTAATGTGTGAAATTTATCGTCCCAATCAATATCAGTCAAATGTGTGTATATAAACAAATCGTCCGATTTGTTTATATTTATTTCATTTTAAATACACGTTAAAAATTCTATTTTCAACTATAACATATTTTTAACTATATAAATATTTTATTACATTTCACATCACATCACACAATCAACTACACATCAAAATCAAACAAACAAGCATACAAGTCGTCCATGGTCTGTGGACGACGTGTGTCGGGTCCTACTAAACACCGTCTGCATCCTAGCATATATTTAACCTAGAAATTTAAATTAAAGGTGAGGAGTTCTCACAAAGGGTTCCACTCCGCCGTGCTTTGCTTCTGAACTGCTGAACAGTCTGGATCTATTTGAAATTCCAATGTAGTTCTTTTCACGCTGTTCATAATAAGAATTATATTTTTTTCGTTTCATTTCAATAAATAAAAATCATATTTTTATTTCTACTTTTTATATTTTCACAACGCTTCTTCTTATATAAAAATTATATTTTTATATTTCTACTTCTAATATAAAGATCGAATTTTTATATCATCGCTATAAAAATCACATTTTTATACTGCTATTATATAGATAAAAATTCTATTTTTATACCACTACTATATAGATAAAAATTCTATTTTTACATCGCTACTATATAGATAAAAAATTCTATTTTTACTTCGCTACTATAGAAATAAAAATTCTATTTTTACATCGCTACTATATAGATAAAAATTCTATTTTTACATCGCTACTATATAGATAAAAAATGTATTTTTATAACGGTGTTCATAAAATAAAGATCATACTTTTGATTCACTACATATATAAAGATCCTATTTTTGTTATCTCCATAATATAAAAAATCATATTTTGATTACTTCTATAATATAAAAATCGTATTTTTAAGTTGCTACACCATAGATAAAAATCATATTTTTATCGCTACTTCATATATATAAAAATCGAATTTTTATCGCTATAACATATATATGAAAATCATATTTTTAACCTTTCTATAATGTAAAAATTATATTTTTAACCTTTCTATAATGTAAAAATTATATTTTTAACCTTTCTATAATGTAAAAATTATATTTTTAACCTTTTACATCATAGGTAAAAACTAAATTTTGTTTTATTTTCTTCTATTGAGTTGATTGCTCTATATAAATAAAATAAAAAAATAAAAGTAAATAAAAAAACTTACAGTAGAAATCAGAGAGAGGGGGGTGTTTCTGCACGCTGGTGGAGGTAGGGCGTCGGTGGCTGCTTCCGCAGTGGTGCGGTCCTCCGTTGATGTCGTCTTCAAATGGGTTGCGCGGGGGGTAGGGGGGTTCTGGTGATAGTCAAGCGAGAGAGGGGGTTTTGGGGATAGTCGAATGAGAGGGGGGTGCGATGAGGTAGTGGCGGATCGGTGCGCTGTCGATCGGTGGCTCAATGAACGGGGGAGGGGGCTTTTTTTTGATTTGGTTTTAAAAAGTGAACGGGAGGGGGGGGGGGCTGAGAGAGGGTATAGGAATATTTTTTTTTTAATTTAATTACCCCCGCCGATTGTCATCCATAAATAATTACCCCCATTCTTAACACAATGGGATATGTATCGTGGGCTGATTCGATCGTTTCGATCAGTTTTCGTCAAAATCAAAATATAACTCTATACATTGAATTTGAATGCACATTTAAATTTACTGGGGTCACATACTAACTAGAAAAATTCCCGAAAAATATTTCTAGCTTCGTATTGACGTTACGGTCCTAACAAAACTAGTTTCGTCAAATTGTAAGACCGTTTGAAAAATGGCCATTTTCCAGTCGATTAAAATCCACTGAAACTGGTCAAACGCTTTTTCCTTTTCCACACTCACGTATTGATTTAGAAAATTACGAATTTTGAAACCTAGCAATAACTTGACATCACTGATCCAACAAAAGTGGTTTCGTCGAAAACCGAGGTCATTTGCAAAATTCCCATTTTTAAGGGCCAGAATTCCATAGCGACTATTCTGAATTTTCAGCTGGACATATCTTTTGATTCCAGCTATGAAATTTCGATTTTTAGGATTCGTTGGAAAGATATTCTCAAATAGATTTTAATATTTTTGGGTTTGCTAAAATCCGGTTTATTTTGAATCCTGTACATTCATTTGAACTTTGAAATCGAATTATCGAACTACCGCGTCATTTTCAATTCCTTTTATATATATAAATATTTATACTCTAACGACGACGTATATAAATATATACATTTTAATTCTATTCAAAATAAATTTCTCATCGATATTATTTAAAATATTTCATTTTAAATATTCAAAATTCACTAAAATTGCCAAAATAAAAATTTTAAATTGGCTCGGATTTCCGGGTTATTACAATCTCCCCCACTTAAAACATTTCGTCCCCGAAAAGGAACGAAGCCGAAAGTTGTTTCACAAATCAACTCAACTTCCATTATTTTCATTACGGCTTAAGTTCTTCAACTTTTCAGTTTCTAAGAACTTTTCAAAATTTTCAAAAATTTGGCTAACACCCTAAATTTTCGAAAAATTTCGCCATAACCTCCCTTGCACCGGGGACTTCGGGATATTTCATATAGCCCCCATGGCCTTCTTCAATCCAAAAGAAAATGAAAAAGCCAAGTGGCCAGCCAATCGGCTCATAAAATCATCCAAACCCAAAGAAATACAATAAACATGTACCTATTTGTCGGGCAAACAATTTTATTATTCTGCTCTAGCCTCCTTGCTATGACCTGTTCAATGTAAGTACATGTACATGCATGCAAATGCGACTAATTTTCAATACAATCTACTATTTGGTTCAATTTGGCTAAAGGTTCAACATTCAATTAATTCAAACAATAATCAAACAACAAAACCAGCAATCAATTAGTTGATTAGCTTTTCAAATTCATAACTTTGATATATAGTCAAAAATCACATTTTTGGTGCCAAATCACAACAATAAGCCCTATCTAGTTTCGGTTCTCACACTAGTCAATTGGAAATATATAGAAATCTCACTTTCGAAACTCGAAAATAAATTCTGGTGATGGTGCCCCGTCACCAGAATTATCCCCGGGCAACTAGAGTGTGATTCTATAACTATCCAGTACATTAAAACTTCGAACACACGTTTGTAAGACGTATATGCAAAATCTTTATATATTGGTATGTCCAAATTAATTTAAAATAAATATTCAAATACGTATACTACGATTTAAATTTCAAAACAAAAAATGTTTTCATTTTAAAAATATACTCTTCACACTCGTCGTAGGATACTACTGATCCCATCTCTAAATAGTCATTCTAGTTGGATATTACTAATCCAATCTCTATGAATTCTTTCGTTTGGTTCTAACGTGTCATGTTCTCTAGCTTTGTAAACCAAAGCTCTAATACCAAATGTAATGACCAGGAATTTCGCTCGATCTGAATCAGTCGCTAAACCGATCAAGACCGTTCGAAACCCCTGATTGTTTGGAGAACAAGACACATCGGAATGCAGACAGAAGAACATTTCATTGCTTATTACAACAATTCCATCAGAATACAAGAATATACAGAGTATGAATAAATATTACACATAAAATATCGGAGATTTAAACTACATTTAAATACATCGCAGCGGAAATAATACAAAACACAACTAGAAGAGATATACGGATACAGAGCTTTCCGATATTGTTCCAGTTGTAAACCAGGATCCTATGAATATAAATCTGCAAAACCAAAACTACTAGCTGCTCGTGTCGAAAATAAGGGCACCCAGAGTTTAGGTTAAAACAATAAACTGTAGGTTAGTCATGTGACTGGTGTAAGAATTAAAACAGTTATTTAAAGCTTTACTTTAAATCAGATATATCAAGGGACCACGCTGTATAACACGGAACGGGTTACCTCCCAAGAATACCAGTACATATAACAAAACAACGCAATGCTTTTTGGAAAAATGAAGCTATTATAAGATCTATGTCCTATCACACAATGCAATGCAAGCCGGGGGATAGGGTTTTACCTTATAATAGCCAAACATGCTTAGTACGTTTAAAACAAATCATTTGATACTATTATAAGTGTATAGTGTCAAATCAATTTCAAATCATAAGCATCAATCATAGGCGGCATGGGTACCATATATCATGTCGCCAATACTAGGCTTACAAATTAAATCGCAAAGTCACGTATTTGGAGATTGGACTTCCATCTGTGAACCGAGGCAAAAGATAGTCCTCTACCGATTCGATACGCTCTAGTCCGTGTCTCAGGAACAGAACGCATCGTCCCTTGGAGCGACATGGTCGGTCCACCGATGTGGATTAAAATGCCTGAACACTGTGTTTCCCCACCCTTTGTGGTGTCAATGATTCAACAAATGACTCCATCGGCTTCACATAGTCATCGATATATCCGAGGCGCCTCGCAACATCAACAACCACATAAGTCAAACTCGTCAGGGCGTGTAAAACCACTGACGCCGCTTCTAACTAGAAAGCAACGCATGTCCTCCCTGAGGTCCTTCTCCTGTTTCTGGTTCACAACCGGGGTGTGAGGCTCGCGAATCAATGCTACACAAAGTTATGCCACACATGCCGTGCTTTGATCATCAACCATAAGACTCTGCTTTTCAACAGAAGCCTTGATCATTTGCATCTTAGCATGCCACATAGGGAAACCACTCTATGCAACCAATATCCATCAATCACACAGAATGATATCCAATGTCAGACACACAGTCCATTTACAAGTTCGTTTTCGGTCTGAACGAAACCGGAGGCACCTTGTACCTCACATATCCATCGATCTCCAAGTACGTCTAGACGACCACTAACTGATTCCCTCCTCTTAGGTGTACGGCCCAATCGAGATAATCAGTAATCACCCAAACGACGTGATGACCTCCGGTCTTCAACCACCGTCTTCATCTTCGACACCACGTCGAATCAGTTATTCAGAATGGGATAAACCCGGTCTTTCTGAATAACCCGCGTATATAATAAACAAGTGTTACACAAACACAACATACGCCTCATTCCAATTCATCAGTCACTAACCGTAAATTAACAAGAGAATAATTCCCCAAATATTAACCCCGAAGGCCGAAACCAACATCAGATCAATACCTAGGAAACCGTTCTGCTTAGCTAACCTACAGTTAGTTTCTAAATTTCACATTCTTAGGGAAAGGTTCCCATTAATTTTATAAAAGATAAATTCTTTTAAATTTATTCTTTAATCTTCCTTTGAATATCACTTCAAACTAGTCGGGATTAGCGAACCACACTGAAGTAATCATTTATTTTAATTTCCCAATCCCTACCTATTCATCCCATGAAGTAAAACTGGTAATACTTCATATCTAACACCACAGTGTTATCAGTAAATTCAATTACCATTTCACGTTCAAATCTAATTAAAGATTTAACTATCGCTTGGAGCAAAACTGGTGATACTCCATTCTCAATCTTTTCAATCTAATGAAAAATTCATTAAAACTCCACTTAGTTTTAATCTTTAAACTAGGATTAAGAATAAATGTCATTTAAAACAAGGTTCACGATAAACCCAAAATCACATTCCATTCTATCAGCTTTTAACTGTAAAATAGCAAGTGAGCAATTCCCAAAGTATTAACCCCGAAGGACGAAACCAACATCAGATCAATACCCAAGAAACCATTCAACTTAACTAATCTCCAGTTAGTTTCTGATTTTCTTAACTCCGTTGGGTCTAAGAACAATATTATTGAAGATACCGTTCACGACAACCCAAAATCACATTCCATTAATTATTGGGTTAAAGAACAAGTGTTATTTAAAACACTGTTCAAGATAAACCCAAAAATCAATACCAATTCAATTCCAATTAAATATTATTTAATTGGTACACTTCATTAAATCTAAATAAAAAGATTTAGTCTTTTTCTCAACTGGTCTTAAGAACAGTGTTAATGAAGACTCCATTCACGACAAACCCAAATCACATTTGATAATAAATACAAGGCCCTGAATATAAAATATATCGGCTTATATTCAATAGCATATTCTACGACCAACAAATATCGTATTGGAAATAACGATATATATACATATCTTTCAAATTTCCATAACAACATCTGTATAATCAAGAAATCCAACATCGAACTATTTCGAAGATTATTTCGATTCTAATCCATTCCAATTCAATTACTGGAAATCCTGGTTATTTTCAAAACCATTTCAAATCAAATTTACTTATTTTAAAAACAAACAAATTATTATTCTAGTTCAAAACTAGTTCATTTCGATAAAAAACTATTTGTATCTTTTCAAATATGGAGTTTTTCATCCCAATTCTTCCCAAATCATTTCTTATGGTTTTACACAAATTATTACTATTTTTAATAATTTTATCAACGCTCATACAGTCGATTTCCATCAACGGCCATCGTACTGCACTTACAGTGACCTTTTCCAAATTTGATTTGGACATAATTCCAAATCCAGCAGTTAGATTTCAAATTTCTAATATTCGTTAGAAATCTCTTTTCAATACGAACCCAACGGCTCCGGTTTCAGGAGAATCTGACGGTCGGATCTCCCGTAATGTCCATTCGAAGTCAATGGTCGAAATTCACGAACTGACGCGGCGCGTTCTATTCAGGCCATTATATATATAATATATATATTATATTTATTTCATTGATTTCCTTTTAAAACGTATTTTACAAATCGTTTTAAATTCGTTTTCGAAATGATTTCAACTTCATCTCAAACTCAAATCAAAATTGAAATTTTCCTTATAAATTCGTTTTAAATTCATTTCAAATTGATTTCAATTCAAATCGATTTTTAATTCAATTTCAGTTCGTTTTCAATTCAATTCGATTTCAATTCGAATTCATTTCTATTCAATTTCAATTCGAATTCATTTCTATTTAATTCGAATTCATTTCTATATATTCGATTTTGAAATCACTTTCAATATTCATTATAAAATCGACCAAATTCCCATTCGTGTTAAAATGGCGTGTAACTACTTAACACGGCTTCACATTTCAATATTCAAAGAATATTATTTTTAAATTATTTGATAATTCTAAACTGGAATCAGACACATTCAATTACCATATAATTTCAGTTATATGGATTTCATCAAATTCATGTATACAACAATGACGATAAACACCCAACCATCATCCAAAGTGCGTTCTACTCTGTATAAGCATCAAATATAAATATTCAACGCTTATAACAGCCTGTCAATCAATCGATCGACATACAGCTAATTATTAGGATTAGTGTATTTCATATATCATCCCAATAATCGTGTGGGGTTTCAAACAATCAAACACAGATTTTATTTGCGCAGTTGGGCGATGTCTAAATGTAACAACCCGTAAAATGTGAGCCAGTTTGAAATTTTTATTTTGGCAATTTTAGCGAATTTTGATTATTTAAAATAGATTATTTTAAATAATATCGACGTGAAATTTATTTTGAATATAATTCGAACGTATATATTATATACGTCGTCGTTAGAATATAAATATTTATATATAAATATAAAAGGAATTGAAAATGGCGCGGTAGTTCGAAAATTCGATTTCTAATTTCAAATGAATATACAGAATTCAATATAAGTCAGAACTGAACGAAACAAGAAATATTTGAATCTGTATAACTATATCTTTGTAACGAAGTTAGTAAACTGAGATTTCATCTTAGGAATGATAAGATACGTCCAGTTTAAAATTAGAAATAGTCGCTATGGAATTCAGGCCCTTAAAAATGGACATTTTGCAAACGACCTCGGATTTCGACGAAACCAGTTTTGTTGGGTCCGTGATGTTAAGTTATTGCTAGATTCCAAATTTCGTAATTTTTCGAATCAATATGAGAGCGTAGCAAAGGAAAACGCGTTTGACCAGTTTCAATTGATTTTAGTCGACTGGAAATTGGCCATTTTTCTAACGGTCTCAGAATTCGACGAAACTAGTTTTGTTAGGACCGTATCGTCAATACGAAGCTAGAAAATATTTTTCTGGAATTTTTCTGCTTATTATGTGACCCCAGTAAATTGAAGTGTACGTTTAAAATAGAATATATAGAGTTATATTTTAATTTTGATGAAAACGGATCGAAACAGCTGAATTGGCTTACGAAACATATCCCATTGTTTTCGGAATGGGGGTAATTAGCTAGGGGCGACAGTCGTTGGGTTCAAATTGGAGGTCAAAGGAAAAGGTAATTTTCTGGAGGCTAAATTAATTAATTATATATATATATATTTATTTCTAAGGCTAGGTCAGCACCCCCATTCCCTTAACCCCGTCATTAAATTCAAAAAGGGGGAAAAAAGACTTTTTTTTTATTAAAACCCATCGCCGAACCCGCTCGTCAGCCCCCAGTCGACGCCTCCGTCGCTCCCCTCCTCAGCTCCGGCTGCCCTTCCTCGCGCCATCGCCTGCTCCGGCGATTCCCCTCCTCTCTCTCAAATCCGAACCCAAAGGGCCCCATCGCGAGTTCGAAGACCACCATGGATCGAGCCCCATCGCCAGTCTCCTCCAATGCCACCTAACGCCGCAGCTGCCTCCCACGACCAGCGCCCCTCCGATGCTCCCCAGCCCTCGTCTCTCTCTTCCTCCGTTCGAAGTTCAGAACCCAACCCAGCAGAAAACGAGCCGTCGCTACCCTGAAGTCCACCCCTCCTGCGACTGACCAGCGAGCACCCCGTCCCCTTCTTCAATCGCAACACCCCCTCCCTGTTGGATGACTGTAAGTTTTCCATTATTATATTATTTTGTTTTGTTTAAAGTTTTCAGTTTTTATTTATTTTTAACTTAAAATAATTAGTTTTAAAATCAGGTTTTTTTTTTATATGAAAGAAAATTATTTTAAAAACTCAGATTTTAAATAGAAATAAAGTCGTTTTAAAATATAATTTTTATAATATAGAAATAAAGTCGTTTTAAAATATAATCTTTATTAGGAGAGGTGCGATATAAAAATATAATTTTTATAAAGAAGTGAAGATAAGAATTCAATTTTTTATATATATGAGGAGTGTGATAAAAATACGATTTTTATTATATATACAGTGAAATAAAAGTGTGAATTTTATTTGTATATGAACAGCGTGAAAAGAAGTGAGATGGAACAGATTGAATATCAAAAAGGGGATTTTTATATATTGAACTTCGATAGAAAAATAGAATTTTTATATATTGAACTTCGATAGAAAAATTCGATTTTTTTTAAATATTGCATAGCGAAGTAAAAATTCAATTTTTACATATATAGTGACTACGGGCAACGAAGATGGCGAGGATAGGATAACGACGAAGATTTTCTACAAAAGAAGTGTCGTGAAGTTGGATAGCTATTGGTGAGAACTTCTCACCTTTCAATTTTATTTCTAGTTATATATATATATACTAGGATGCAGACGGTGCTTAGTAGCACCCGACACAATCGTCCACAGACCATGGACTTGTTTGTTTGGCTGTTTGGTTATTAATTGTGATATTGGTTTGAATGTGGTTTGTGGTGTGAAAAATCGAATCGATAAATTGGTTAGGATTAGACGTGCGCCGTTATAAGGCGAAGGAGTAAGGCTAGGTTAGACCCTTACTCCAAATTTTGTGGTTTGCATAACTAATTCATTTGATTGATGTGTGAATGGCGTGGGCCTTCACTAGACCGGGGATAAGGCTAGGCCTTGTCCCGTTTCTAGTATCGTGCCGTTATGCCGCCGAAATTTTCTAAAATAAGTTAGAAAAATAAAAATATCATTTTATTTAAAGAATGAATTGAATAGAAATTCATAGGTTGAAATAAAATGTTTTATCGTTAAAAATATAATTTTTAACGTGAAGTGAATAAAATAAAATATTCATTTATAAACCGGACGGTTTGTTTATGTACACCTATTTGAATGACATTGATTGGGACGATAAATTTTACACATCGCCCAACAGCACAAATAAAATAGGTGTTTGATTGTTTGAAACCCCACACGGGTGTTGGGATGAAATTTGAAGTTCACTCATCCTGATTGATTAAATATGTCGATCGATCGATTGACAGGCTGTTATAAGCGTTGAATATCTCTATTTGATGCTTATACAGTGTAGTGCACTTTGGTTGATGATTGATTATTTTTCAATGCTATGATATACATGTGTTGTATGAAAACCCATATAATTAACTTTATATGGTAATTGATTGGGCCTCATTCCAATTTGAAAAATAAATAATATTATAAAATAAAAGTTCATGTGTTGACAGTACTCATTCATTGAGATTGGTCATGTGTTGAACGAAATATTTTAATATTAAAATTTACATCTTTATCGATATAAAATAAAAGTTCATGTGTTGACAGTACTCATTCATTGAGATTGGTCATGTGTTGAACGAAATATTTTGATAATAACAACTATTTTGAAAATAGAAATTTATGAAGCCGTGTTGATTAGATTGACGCCATTTTGACGTGAACGATACTTATATCGATTTTATTGAATTCAAAATGAATTGAAAACGATTTCGAAATGAATTGAATTGAAAACGATTTCGAAATGAATTGAATTGAAAACGATTTCGAAATGAATTGAATTGAAAACGATTTCGAAATGAATTGAATTGAAAACGATTTCGAAATGAATTGAATTGAAAACGAATTCAAAATGAATTGAAAACGATTTCGAAATGAATTGAATTGAAAACGATTTCGAAATGAATTGAATTGAAAACGAATTCAAAATGAATTGAAAACGATTTCGAAATGAATTGAATTGAAAATGAATTGAATTGAAAACGATTTCGAAATGAATTGAATTGAAAACGAATTCAAAATGAATCGAAAACGATTTCGAAATGAATTGAATTGAAAACGAATTCAAAATGAATTGAAAACAATTTCGAAATGAATTGAATTGAAAAAGAATTCAAAATGAATTGAAAACGATTTCGAAATGAATTGAATTGAAAACGATTTCGAAATGAATTGAATTGAAAACGAATTCAAATGGAATTGAAAGCTAATTGAAATGAATTCAAATTGAATTGAAATTCGAATTGAATAGAAATGAATTTTAAAACGAATTTATAAAGAAGAATTCAATTTTGCTTTGAATTGAAATAGAAGTTGAAATAGAATTTGAAACGAATTTAAAACTATTTATATAATTCGTTTTAAATAGAAATCGACGAAATATATATTATATATATTATATATATAATATAATGGCCTGAATAGAACGCGCCGCGCCGCGGCAGTTCGCGAATTTCGACCATTTATTTCAAACGGACATTACGGGAGATCCGACCCTCGGATTCTCCTAAAACCGGAACCGTTGGGTTCGTATCGAAAAGAGCTTTCTAACGAATATTAGAAATTTGAAATCTAACGGTTGGATTTGGAATTATGTCCAAATCAAATTCGAAAAAGGTCGCTGTAAGTGCAGTTCGATGGCCATTGATGGAAATCGACTGTACGGGCCTTGATAAAATTATTAAAAATAGTAATAATTTATGTAAAATCATAAGAAATGATTTAGAAAGAATTGGGATGAAAAACTCCATATTTGAAAAGGTAAAAATAGATTTTTATCGAAATGAACTAGTTTTGAACTAGAATTATAGTTCTATTTATTTTTAAATAAATAAATCGAATTTGAAAAAGGGTTTTAAAAATAACCAAAATTTCCAATGATTGCATTGGAGTGGATTTGAACCGAAATTGTCTTCGGAATATTTCGATGTTGGAATTCGTGATTATACAGGTGTTGTTATGGAAATTTGAAAGATATATATTTATATCGTTATTTCCAATACGACATTTGTTAATCGTAGAATTTGATATTGAATATAAGCCGGGATATTTTCTATTCAGAGCCTTGTATTGAATATCAAATGTGATTTGGGTTTGTCGTGAATGGTGTCTTCACTAACACTGTTCTTGAACCCAGTTGAGAAAAGATTAAATCTTTTTTTATTTAGATTTAATGAAGTGTACCAATTAAATAATATTTAATTGGAATTGAATTGATATTGATTTTTGGGTTTATCGTGAACAGTGTTTTAAATAACACTTGTTCTTTAACCCGATAATTAATGGAATGTGATTTTGGGTTTATCGTGAACCGTGTTTTAAATGACACTGATTCTTTAACCCAGTCGAGGATTAAAACTAAGTGGAGTTTTAATGAATCTTTAATTAGATTGAAAAGATCGAAAATGGAGTATCACCAGTTTTGCTCCAGGCGATAGTTAAATCTTTAATTAGATTTGAACGTGAAATGGTAATTGAATTTACCGATAACACTGTGGTGTTAGATATGAAGTATTACCAGTTTTACTTCATGGGATGAATAGGTTGGGATTGGGAAATTAAAACAAATGATTACTTCGGTAAAAGTTCGTTAATCCCGACTAATTCGAATTGATATTCAAAGATAGATTAAAGAATAAATTCAGGAATTTATCTTGGATAAAATTAATGGGAACCTTTCCCTATGAATGTGAAATTTAGAAACTAACTGTCGGTTAGCTAAGCAGAATGGTTTTCTGGATATTGATCTGATGTTGGTTTCGGCCTTCGGGGTTAATATTTGGGGAATTATTCTCTTGATTAATTTACGGTTAGTGACTAATGAATTGGAATGAGGCGTATGTTGTGTTTGTGTAACACTTTTATAATATATACGCGAGTTATTCGGAAAGACCGGGTTTAACCCATTCTGAATAACTGATACGACGATAAGTCGAAGATGAAGACGATGGTCGAAGACCGGAGGTCTTCACGTCGTTTGGGTAATTACTGATGATCTTGATTGGGCTGTACACCCAAGAAGATGGAAGCAGTTAGTGATCGTCCAGACGTACTTGGAGATCGATGGATATGCGGGGTACTAGGTGCCTCCGGTTTCGTTCAGACCCAGGACGGACTTGTAAATGGACTGTGTGTCTGACATCGGATTTCATTCTGTGTGACTGATATCGGTTGCATAGGATGGTTTGCCTGTGTGGCATGCTAAGATGCAAATGATCAAGGCTTCTGTTGAAAAGCAAAGTCTTGTGGTTGATGATCAAAGCACGGCCTTTGTGGCGTAGCTTTGTGTAACGTTTACCTCGCGTGTTTCGCACCAGGTATGAACCAAAAACGGGAGACGGACCTCAGGGAGGACTTGCGTTTCTTTCTAGTTAGAAGTGGCGTCAGTGGTTTTACACGCCCTGACGAGTTTGACTTATGTGGTTGTTGCTGTTGCGAGGCGCCTCGGTTATATCGGTTTCGGCCGATGCATTCTGGTCGGCTGACGGACCAGACTTACACCCCATAGGGTGGGGAAACGTAGTGTTCAGGCATTTTAATCCACATCGGTGGACCGGCCCTGACGATCCAAAGGCTTGACAGAGTACTTGCCTGAGACACGGACTAGAGCGTCTCGAATCGGTTGAGGACTATCTTTTGCCTCAGTTCATAGAAGGAAATCCAATTTCCAAATACGTGACTTTGCGGTTTTATTTGTAAACCTATATATGGCGACATGATATATGGTACCCATGCCGCCTATGATTGATACTTATGATTTGAAGTTGTTTTATGCACTATGCACTTATTATAGTATCAAATGATTTGTTTTAAACGTATCAAGCATTCTTTGGCTGTTATAAGGGAAAACCCTATCCCCCAGCTTGCGTTGCATTGTGTGATAGGACCTGGGTCTTATAACAGCTTCATCTTTCTTTATTTAGCATTGCGTTGTTTGTTTTATGCACTGGTATTCTTGGGAGGAAACCCGTTCCGTGTTATACGGCGTGGTCCCTTGATTTACCTAATGATTTAAAATAAAGATTAACTGTTTTAGTTCTCACACCAGTCACATGACTGACCTGGAGTTTATTGTTTTAACCTAAACTCTGGGTGCCCTTATTTTGACACGGGCAGCTAGTAGTTTTGGTTTTGCAGATTTATATTCACAAGATCCTGGTTTACAGCTGGAACGATATCCGGAAAGCTTTGTATCCGTATATCTCATTCTAGTTATGTATTGTATTATTTTCCGCTGCTATGTATTTAAATGTAATTTAAATCTCTGATATTTCTGTGTAATATTCGTTTATACTCTGTATATTCTTGTAATCTGATGCATTGTCGTAATATACAATGAAACGTTCTTCTGTATGCGTTTTGTTGTGGTTTGTTCTCGAACTATCCGACGCTTTCCTTTACGGGGAGGTTGCGGGTCTTTACACTAAAATTTATCGTCCCAATCAATATCAGTCAAATGTGTGTATATAAACAAATCGTTCGATTTATTTATATTTATTTCATTTTAAATACACGTTAAAAATTCTATTTTCAACTATAACATATTTTTAACTATATAAATATTTTATTACATTTCACATCACATCACACAATCAACTACACATCAAAATCAAACAAACAAGCATACAAGCCGTCCATGGTCTGTGGACGACGGGTGTCGGGTGCTACTAAACACCGTCTGCATCGGAGCATATATTTCAACTAGAAATTAACATTAAAGGTGAGTAGTTCTCACAGTGGGTTCCACTCCATCGTGCTTTGCTTCTGAACTGCTGAACCGTCTAGATCTATTTAAAATTCCAATGTAGTTCTTTTCTTGCTGTTCATAATAAGAATTATATTTTTATCACTTCATTTCAATAAATAAAAATCATATTTTTATTTCTACTTTATATATTTTTACAACGCTTCTTCTTATATAAAAATTATATTTTTATATTTCTACTTCTTATATAAAGATCGAATTTTTATATCATCGCTAAAAAAATCACATTTTTATACTGCTATTATATAGATAAAAATTCAATTTTTATACCCCTACTATATAGATAAAAATTCTATTTTTACTTCGCTACTATATAGATAAAAATTCTATTTTTACATCGCTACTATATAGATAAAAATTCTGTTTTTACATCGCTACTATATAGATAAAAATTCTATTTTTATAACGGTGTTAATATAATAAAGATCATACTTTGATTCACTATAGATATAAAGATCCTATTTTTGTTATCTCTATAATATAAAAATCATATTTTTATTACTTCTATAATATAAAAATCATATTTTTAAGTTGCTACCCTATAGATTAAAATCATATTTTTATCGCTACTTCATATATATAAAAATCGAATTTTTATCCCTACAACATATATATGAAAATCATATTTTTAACCTTTCTATAATGTAAAAATTGTATTTTTAACCTTTTTGTAATGTAAAAATTATATTTTTAACCTTTTACATCATAGGTAAAAACTAAGTTTTGTTTTATTTTCTTCTATTGAGCTGATTACTCTATATAAATAAAATAAAGAAATAAAAGTAAATAAAAAAAACTTACAGTAGAAATCAGAGAGGGGGGTGTTTCTGCACGCTGGTGAAGGTAGGGCGTCGGTGGCTGCTTCTGCGGTGGTGCGGTCCTCCGTGGCTGTCGTCTTCAAATGGGATGCGGGGGGGGGGGGGGGGGTTCTAGGGATAGTCGAGCGAGAGGGGGGGTTTTGGGGATAGTCGAGCGAGAGGGGGGATGCGATGAGGTGGTGGCGGATCGGTGGAAGGGGGAGGATGTCGATCGGTGGCTCGATGAACGGAGGGGGGGCTTTTTTTTGATTGGGTTTTTAAAAAGTGAACGGGGGGGCTGAGAGAGGGTATAGGGATATATATTTATATTTTTTTTATTTAATTTCCAAAAAAGCAACTTTTTATTTCGAACTCGAAATCGAACCCGCCGACTGTCATCCATAGCTAATTACCCTCATTCTGAACACAAAGGGATATGTATCGAGGACTGATTCGATCGTTTCGATCAGTTTTCGTCAAAATCAAAATATAACTCTATATATTGAATTTGAACGCACATTTCAATTTACTGGGGTCACATACTAACTAGAAAAATTCCCAAAAAAATATTTTCTAGCTTCGTATTGACGATACGGTACTAACAAAACCAGTTTCGTCAAATTCTGAGACCGTTTGAAAAATGGTTATTTTCCAGTCGATTAATATCAACTTAAAATGGTCAAACGCGTTTTCCTTTGCCACGCTCACGTATTAATTCAGAAAATTACGAATTTTGAAACCTAGCAATAACTTGACATCACGGATCCAACAAAAATGGTTTCGTCTAAAACCGAGGTCGTTTGCAAAATTCCCATTTTTAAGGGCCAGAATTCCATGGCGACTATTCTGAATTTTCAACTGGACATATTTTTGATTCCCGCTATGAAATTTCGATTTTTCGGATTCGTTGGAAAGATATTCTCGAATAGATTCTAATATTTTTGGTTTCGCTAAAATCCATTTTATTTTGAATCCTGTACATTCATTTGAACTTTGAAATCGAATTATCGAACTACCGTGCCATTTTCAATTCCTTTTATATATATATATATATATAAATATTTATATTCTAACGACGACGTATATAAATATATACGTTCTAATTCTATTCAAAATAAATTTCTCGTCGATATTATTTAAAATATTTCATTTTAAATATTCAAAATTCACTAAAATTGCCAAAATAAGAATTTTAAATTGGCTCGGATTTCCGGGTTATTACAATCTCCCCCACTTAAAACATTTCATCCTCGAAAAGGAACGAAGCCGAATGTTGTTTCACAAATCAACCCAACTTTCATTATTTTCATTACGGCTTAAGTTCTTCAACTTTTTAGTTTCTAAGAACTTTTCAAAATTTTCAAAAATTTGGCTAACACCCTAAATTTTCGAAAAATTTCGCCATAACCTCCCTTGCACCGGGGACTTCGAGATATTTCATATAGCCTCCCATGGCCTTCTTAAATCCAAAAGAAAAAGAAAAAGCCAAGCGGCTACCCAATCGGCTCATAAAATCATCCAAACCCAAAGAAATACAATAAACATGTACCTATTTGTCGGGCAAACAATTTTATTATTCTGCTCTAGCCTCCTTGCTATGACCTGTTCAATGTAATTACATGTATATGCATGCAAATGTGACTAATTTTCAATACAATCTACTATTTGGTTCAATTTGGCTAAAGGTTCAACATTCAATTAATTCAAACAATAATCAAACAACAAAACCAGCAATCAATTAGTTGATTAGCTTTTCAAATTCATAACTTTGATATATAGTCAAAAATCACATTTTTGGTGCCAAATCACAACAATAAGCCCTATCTAGTTTCAGCTCTCACACCAGTCAATTGGAAATATATAGAAATCTCACTTTCGAAACTCGAAAATAAATACTAGCGATGGTGCCCCGTCACCAGAATTATCCCCGGGCAACTAGAGTGTGATTCTATAACTATCCAGTACATTAAAACTTCGAACACACATTTGCAAGACGTATATGCAAAATCTTTTCATGTTGGATTGTCCAAATTAATTTAAAATAAATATTCAAATACGTATAATACGATTTAAATTTCAAAACTAAAAACGTTTTCATTTTAAAAATGTACTCTTCACACTCGTCCTATGATACTACTTATCCCATCTCTAATGAGTCATTCTCGTTGGATATTACTAATCCAATCTCTGATGAATTCTTTCGTTTGGTTCTAACGTGTCCTGTTCTCTAGCTTTGTAAACCAAAGCTCTAATACCAAATGTAACGACCGAGAATTTCGCTCGATCCGAATTAGTCGCTAAACCGATCAAGACCATTCGAAACCCACATCGGAACGTAGACAGAAGAACATTTCATTGCTTATTACAACAATTCCACCAGAATATAAGAATATACAAAGTATAAATAAAGATTACACAGAAAATATCAGAGATTTAAACTACATTTAAATACATCGCAGCGGAAATAATACAAAACACAACTAGAAGAGATATACGGATACAGAGCTTTCCGGATATTGTTCCAGTTGTAAACCAGGATCCTGTGAATATAAATCTACAAAACCAAAACTACTAGCTGCCCTTGTCAAAAATAAGGGCACCCAGAGTTTAGGTAAAAATAATAAACTCCAGGACAGTCATGTGACTGGTGTGAGAACTAAAACAGTTATTTAAAGCTTTACTTTAAATCAGATATATCAAGGGACCACGCCGTATAACACGGAACGGGTTTCCTCCCAAGAATACCAGTGCATATAACAAAACAGCGCAATGCTTTTTGGAAAAATGAAGCTATTATAAGACCCAGGTCCTATCACACAATGCAACGCAAGCCGGGGGATAGGGTTTTCCCTTATAATAGCCAAACATGCCTAGTACGTTTAAAACCAATCATTTGATACTATTATAAGTGTATAGTGTCAAAACAATTTCAAATCATAAGTATCAATCATAGGCGGCATGGGTACCATATATCATGTCGCCAATACTAGGCTTACAAATAAAACCGCATAGTCACGTATTTGGAAATTGGACTTCCATCTGTGAACCGAGGCAAAAGATAGTCCTCTACCGATTCGAGACGCTCTAGTTCATGTCTCAGGAACAGACCGCATCGTCCCTTGGAGCGACAGGGCCGGTCCACCGATGTGGATTAAAATGCCTGAACACTGCGTTTCCCCACCCTTTGGGGTGTCAATGAAACAACAAATGACTCCATCGGCGTCACATAGTCACCGATATATCCGAGGCGCCTCGCAACAGCAACAACCACATAAGTCAAACTCGTCAGGGCGTGTAAAACCACTGATGCCACTTCTAACTAGAAAGAAACGCATGTCCTCCCTTAGCTCCTTCTCCCGTTTCTGGTTCACAACCGGGGTGTGAGGCTCGCGAATCAACGCTACACAAAGCTATGCCACACAGGCCGTGCTTTGACCATCAACCACAAGACTCTGCTTTTCAACAGAAGCCTTGATCATTTGCATCTTAGCATGCCACACAAGCAAACCACTCTATGCAACCAATATCCATCAATCACACAGAATGATATCCAATGTCAGACACACAGTCCATTTACAAGTTCGTTCTGGGTCTGAACGAAACCGTAGGCACCTTATACCTCGCATATCCATCGATCTCCAAGTACGTCTGGACGACCACTAACTGATTCCCTCCTCTTGGGTGTAAGACCCAATCAAGATCATCAGCAATCACCCAAACGACGTGAAGACCTCTGGTCTTCAACCACCGTCTTCATCTTCGACGCCACATCAAATCAGTTATTCAGAATGGGATAAACCTGGTCTTTCTGAATAACTCGCGTATATAATAAACAAGTGTTACACAAACACAACATACGCCTCATTCCAATTCATCAGCCAGTAACCGTAAATTAACAAGAGAATAATTCCCCAAATATTAACCCCGAAGGCCGAAACCAACATCAGATCAATACCCAGGAAACCGTTTTGCTTAGCTAACCTACAGTTAGTTTCTAAATTTCACATTCTTAGGGAAAGGTTCCCATTAATTTTATCAAAGATAAATTCTTTTAAATTTATTCTTTAATCTTCCTTTGAATATCACTTCAAACTAGTCGGGATTAGCGAACCACACCGAAGTAATCATTTATTTTAATTTCCCAGTCCCAACCTATTCATCCCATGAAGTAAAACTGGTAATACTTCATATCTAACACCATGGTGTTTTCGGTAAATTCAATTACCATTTCACGTTCAATTATAATTAAAGATTTAACTATAGCCTGGAGTAAAACTGGTGATACTCCATTCTCGATCTTTTCAATCTAATGAAAGATTCATTAAAACTCCACTTAGTTTTAATCTTTAACTGGTAAAAGAATCAATGTCATTTAAAACACGGTTCACGATAAACCCAAAATCACATTCCATTCTATCAGCTTTTAACCGTAAAATAACAAGTGAGCAATTCCCTAAGTATTAACCCCGAAGGTCGAAACCAACATCAGATCAATACTCAAGAAACCATTTAACTTAACTAATCTCCAATTAGTTTCTGATTTTTTTAACTCCGTTGGGTCTAAGAACAATATTATTGAAGATACCGCTCACGACAACCAAAAATCACATTCCATTAATTATCGGGTTAAAGAACAGGTGTTATTTAAAACACTGTTCAAGATAAATCCAAAAATCAATACTGATTCAATTCCAATAAAATATTATTTAATTGGTACACTTCATTAAATCTAAATAAAAAGATTTAATCTTTTACTCAACTGGGCTTAAGAACAATGTTAATGAAGACGCCATTCAAGACAAACCCAAATCACATTTGATATTAAATACAAGGCTCTGAATAGAAAATATATCGGCTTATATTCAATGTCAAATTCTACGACCAACAAATATCATATTGGAAATAACGATATATATATATATATATATATATATATATATACACCAGTACGCAGGCACGCCCGATGGGCGTGTGCATAGATGTATTTGGCCTAAGCTGAAAATGATGTTTAAAATGGGCAATCGTTGCAGCGCTTTGGGTGTACAAATTCAGGAAATCGCATATAACTATATATTTGCAAATTTTAAAATACAGGAAATGTAAGAACCCGTAACTTCCCCGTGAAGGAAAGAGCGGATACTTTTGAGAACAACACACAACAGGACGCATACGGAAGAACATTTCATTGTTATTACAACAATTCCATCAGATACAAGAATATACAGAGTATAAATGAATAAATTACATTCGATAAATATCAGAGATTACAATAAATTACATAGCAGCGGAAAAATATACAAAAGCACAACTGAAAGTGATACACGGATACAGAGCTTTCCGAGCATCGATCCAGCTGTTAATCAGGATCCTGTGAATATAAATCTGCAAAACCAAAACTACTAGCTTCCCGTGCGGAAAATAAGGGCACCCAGAGTTTAGGTTAAAACAATAAACTCCAGGTCAGTCATGTGACTGGTGTGAGAACTAAAACAGTTATTTAAAGCTTTACTTTAAAAGAGAGTAATTCAAGGGACCACGCCGTATAACACGGAACGGGTTTCCTCCCAAGAATACCAGTGCATATAACAAAACAACGCAATGCTTTTTGGAAAAAAAATGAAGCTATTATAAGACCCAGGTCCCATCACACAATGCAACGCAAGCCGGAGGATAGGGTTTTCCCTTATAATAGCCAAACATGCTTGGTACGCTTAAAACAAATCACTTGATACTATAATAGGTGTATAGTGTCAAAACAATTTCAATCATAAATATAAATCATAGACGGCATGGGTACCATATATCATGTCGCCATACTAGTTCTACAATTAAAACCGCAATATCACGTATTGGAAATTGGATTTCCGTCATGAGCCGAGGCAAGGGGCAAGCTCCTCTCCGCGTTCGAGACACTCTAGCAAATGCCTCAGGACCCCACTATGATCCTTGGATCTTCAGGGCCGGTCCTCTCTTACTTTTGAGGATTGGCAATTCCTGAACACACGTTTCCCGGTCCTTACAGACCTATATACGACGCGCCTCGTATCCAACAACCACACAGGTGAAAAGTATATAAATGTCAGGGCTGGTAGGTCACTGACACCACCCTAGCTAGAAAGAAACGTCGTGCTCTCCCTGCAGTCACTATCCCGTTTTTGACTCATACCAAGGTGTGAGGCTCGCGAATTCACGCTATACACAAAGCTACGCCACACAGGCCGTGCTTTGATCATCAACCACAAGACTTTTCTTTTCAACAGAAGCCTTGATCAATTGCCACTTACGCATGCCACACTGGCAATTCACTCCATGCGACTGATGTCCATCGATATACAACCTCTGAGCTCGTACGTCTCAGAGAAGGGCGTTAAGCAAGAGAATAAATTCTCCGCCGCCAAACAGATGTATATTTAATAAAGATCAATCAACACAGAATAAAATCCAATGTCAGACACACAATCCATTTACAAGTTCGTTCTGGGTCTGAACGAAACCGGAGGCACTTTCCTCGCATATCCATCGATCTCCAAGTACGTCTGGACGATCACCAACTGTTTCCCTCATCTTGGGTGTACAGCCCAATCAAGATCATCAGTAATCACCAAACGATGTGAAGATTTCCGGTCTTCAACCACCGTCTTCATCTTCGACATCTCGTCGAATCGGTTATTCAGAATGGGTATAACCCGGCCTTTCTGAATAACCCACGTATATAATAAACAAATGTTACACAAACACAACAAACGCCTCATTTCAATTCAGAATATTCTTTTATTCACAAAATCACATTCTTAGGGAAAGGTTCCCATTAATTTTATCCAAGATAAATTCTTCTAAATTTATTCTTTAATCCTCCTATGGATATCATTTCAAACTAGTCGGGATTAACGAACCACACCGAAGTAATTATTTATTTTATTTCCCAATCCCAACCTATATATCCCATGGAGTAAACTGGTAATACTCCACGTCTAACACCACGGTGTTATTGGTAAAATTAATTACCATTTCACGTTCAAATCTAATTAAAGATTTAACTTTCGCTTTGGAGCAAAACTGGTGATACTCCATTCTCGATCACTTTTCAGATTTGATAATTTAAATTATCAATTCATATTTTTAATCTAATAAATATTCATTAAAACTCCACTTAGTTTTAATCTTTTCAAAAATCAACATCTTGCCTTTAACTGGGTTAAAGAACCAATGTCATCTAAAACACGATTCACGACAAACCAAATCATATTTGATATTAAATACAAGGCTCTGAATAGAAAATATATCGGCTTATATTCAATATTAAATTCTGAAACCAACAAATATCGTATTGGAAATAACGATATATAATATATCTTTCAAATTCCCAAAACAATATCTGTAAAGTCACGAAATCCAACATCGAAATATTCCGAAGATAATTTCGATTCAACTCCACTTTCACTTCACCTATTGGGAATATTGATTACTTTTAAAATCACTTTCAAATTCAATTTATTTATTTAAAAATAAATTGATTTTAATTCTAGTTCAAAACTAGTTCATTTCGATAAAAATCTATTTTTATCTTTTCAAATGTGGAATTCTCCAGCTCAATTCTTCCCAAATCATTTCTTATGATTCTACACAAATTATTAATATTTTTAATAATTTTATCAAGGCCCGTACAGTCGATTTCCCCCAACGGCCATCGAACTGCACTTACAGCGACCTTTTTCGAATTTGATTTGGACATAATTCCAAATCCAACCGTTAGATTTCAAATTTCTAATATTCATTGAAGAGCTCTTTTCGATACGAACCCAACGGTTCCGGTTTTAGGAGAATCCGACGGTCGGATCTCCCGCAACGTCAATTCGAAGTCAATGGTCGAAATTCACGAACTGCCACGGTGCGGCGCGTTCTATTCAAGCCATTATATATATAATATATATATATTATATATATTTCGTCGATTTCCTTTTTAAAACGTATTTTATAAATCGTTTTAAATTCGTTTTCAAAACCATTTCAACACTATATTCAATTTCAGATCGATTTGATTTCAATTCAATTCGAATTCAATTCAATTTCACTTTAATTTTATTTGAATTCATTTCTATTTTATTCGAATTCAAATTCACTTTCTATTCAATTCAAATTCTAATTCGTTTTCAATTCGATTCGAGTTCATTTTCTATTCAATTCGAATCGAATTCATTTTATATTCGATTCGAATTCATTTCAAAATGATTCAATAAAATTTTAATTTCAATTTTATTCTAATTCAATTTGAATTTCATTTCAAAATATTAGATTTTGAAATCACTTTTCCATATTCATTATAAAACGAATAAAATCGATACAAATATCGTTCGCGTCTAAATAACGCATCTCTACTCAACACGGCTTTATATTTTTCAAAAACTTCTTTATTCTATTCAACAAATGAATATTTATCCCATTCAACACATGAATCTATATTTCTTTCAACACACGACTAATCTCAACACATGAGTACTGTCAACACATCACTATTTTTGTTATGTAAAATATTTTATAAAACCATGGTATCTATCGTTTGATTTTAATTAGACTCCTACTGGGAAGTAGTTCTAATCGTAAATATGATAAAGATGTAATTTTTATTATTTAAAATATTTCACTCAACACATGAATAGTTTCAACCCATAATCATCGTCAACACATGACTATTTTTATATTCAACACATGAATTTTCTTTTATAATATTCCTTATTTCCCCGATTGGAATGAGGCCCAATCAATCACCATATAACGTTAATTATATGGATTCTATACAACACATGTATATAATAGCATTAATAAGCAATCAACCATCAACCAAAGTGCACTACACTGTATAAGCATCAAATATAGATATCTTACGCTTATAACAGCCTGTCAATCAATCGATCGACATATTTAATCAATCAGGATGAGTGAACTTCAAATTTCATCCCAACACCCGTGTGGGGTTTCAAACAATCTGTAATAACCCGAAAATCTGGGCCAGTTTAAAATTTTTATTTTGGCAATTTTAGCGAATTTTGATTATTTAAAATGAATTATTTTAAATAATATCGACGAGAAATTTATTTTGAATATAATTCGAACGTATATATTATACGCGTCGTCGTTAGAATATAAATATTTATATATAATTATAAATAGAATTGAAAATGGCGCGGTAGTTCGATAATTCGATTTCAAACTTCAATTGAATGTACCGGGTGTAAAACAATCCGGATTTTGGTGAAACCAAAAACATTGGGATCTAATTGT
This sequence comes from Allium sativum, assembly GCA_030737875.1. NCBI lineage: Eukaryota > Viridiplantae > Streptophyta > Magnoliopsida > Asparagales > Amaryllidaceae > Allium > Allium sativum. The sequence goes on along the minus strand of CM060926.1, from coordinate 920,181,307 downwards.
GAATATCTTTCCAATGAATCCGAAAAATCAAGATTTCATATCGGGAATCAAAAGATGTGTCCAGTTGAAAATTCTGAATAGTCGCTATGGAATTCAGGCCCTTAAAAATGGACATTTTGCAAATGACCTCGGATTTCGACGAAACCACTTTTGTTGGGTCCGTGATGTCGAATTATTGCTAGGTTTCAAATTTCATAATTTTTCGAGTCAATATGTGACCGTGGCAAAGGAAAACGAGTTTGACCAGTTTCAGTTGATTTTAATCGACTGGAAATTGGCCATTTTTCCAACGGTCTCAGAATTCGACGAAACTAGTTTTGTTAGGACCGTATCGTCAATACGAAGCTAGAAAATATTTTTCTGGGATTTATAGAGTTCTATGTGACCCCAGTAATTCGAAATGTACGTTTAAAATTCAATATAGTGATTTAAATGTAAATTTAACTGAAACTGATTGTAACAATCAAATCAGCTTGCGATACATATCCCATTGTGTTCGGAATGGGGGTAAAACGCTATGGACGACAGGCGGTGGGCCTCGTTTCGAGGTCGTATGTGAAAGTCAACTCTTTAGGATAAAATAAATAAATTAATTAAAAATAAAATTAAACTATCTCTCCTCTCCCCTTAAATCACGTTGCCCCCCCTTATACATCAGTTCGTTTCAAAAAAAAAAACAAAAAAAAAACAAATCGAATCCCTAAATCGATCGAACCACCATCGATCACCAAGCCGTGCCCGACGCCGGACCTCCCTCTGCTCCGCCGCGCCGCATGCCACTCGCCCCCCTCTATCTCTCCTTCCTTCCTCCCCTGACGCGGAGACCAGAACCGCGAACCCCAAGTCGATGAACGCCCGCTGCCTCAGGCCAGGAACCACCCACCGCGCGCCACCAACCACCGCCGACGCCCCCCTGTAAGTTTTAATTTATTTAATTTATTTTTATTTTATATAAATAGTGGATTTTTAAAACTGATTTTTTTAAAAGATAAAACTGATTTTTTTAAAAGATAAAACTGATTTTTTTAAAAAGATAAAACTGATTTTTTTAAAAGAATTAAAACTGATTTTTTTAAAAAAAGAAATAAAACTGATTTTATTTTATTCTAAGATTTTAAAAAGGGAAGAAGATTTGAATTTTTTAAAAAGGAAAAGATTTAAACTTTAAATAGAAAAAGATCACATCTTTTTTAGAATAGAAAAGATCATATTTTGAAAATAGAAAAGCCGGAATTTTATTAAGTAGAAGGAGTGAAATATGATTCTTATATTTTTAAAGTAATAAAAATATGATTTTTATATTTTTAAAGTATTAAAAATATAATCTTTACTATATAGAAGTAGTAAAAATATGATTTTTTGTTCATATAGGGAATTAAAAATATCACCTTTATATGTGTAGTGAAATAAAAATTCGATTTTTATATGTTGAACTTCGAATTAAAAATATGATTTTTATATGTTGAACTTCGAATTAAAAATATGATTTTTATATATTGAACTTCGAATTAAAAATATGATTTTTATATATTGAACTTCGAATTAAAAATATGATTTCTATATATTGAACTTCGAATTAAAAAAAATATGATTTTTATATATTGAACTTCGAAATAAAAATATGATGTTTATATATTGAATAGCGAAGTAAAAACTCGGTTTTTACATAGGTAGTGAAAGCGGGCGACGAAGGTAACAAAAAGGCGAGAACGAAGAAGATCTATATCAAAGTAGAGTCAAGATGATTGGATAGCTATCGGTGAGAATTTCTCACCTTTCAATTTCATTTCTATTTATATATATATACTAGGATGCAGACGGTGCTTAGTAGCACCCGACACAATCGTCCACAGACCATGGACTTGTTTGTTTTGTTGCATAGGTTAGTTATATGATTTGATTTGAATTGGGTTGTTTGGTGATTTTGATTGATGTGTGAATGGCGTGGGCCTTCACTAGACCGGGGATAAGGCTAGGCCTCGTCCCGTTTCTAGTATCGTGCCGTTATGCCGCCGAAATTTTCTAAAAATATGTTAGAAAAATAAAAATATCATTTTATTGAATAAATGAATTGAATAGAAATTCATAGGTTGAAATAAAATGTTTTATCGTTAAAAATATAATTTTTAACGTGAATATGAAAATAGTGAAGTGAACAAAATAAAATATGTGTTTGATTGTTTGAAACCCCACACGGGTGTTAGGATGAAATTTGAAGTCCACTCATCCTGATTGATTAAATATGTCGATCGATCGATTGACAGGCTGTTATAAGCGTTAGATAACTATATTTGATGCTTATACAGTGTGGTGCACTTTGGTTGATGGTTGATTATTTTTCAATGCTATTATATACAGGTGTTGTAGAAAATCCATATAATTAACATTATATGGTAATTGATTGGGCCTCATTCCAGTTTTAGAAATAAAAATATTTGAAATAGAAATATTCGAAATGGAATATTTGAAAATATACAATGAAACGTTCTTCTGTATGCGTTCTGTTTTGTCGTGTTCTCAAACGATAGGGCGTTTCGAACGGTCTGGGTCGGTTTAGCGACTGGTTCGGACCGAGCGAAATTCCATTTCGTCACAGTTGGTATCAGAGCTTTGGTTTACAAAGCTCAGAGAACAAGACACATTAGAACCATACGAAAGAATTCATCAGATATTGGATTAGCAATATCCAATAGAATGACTCGTTAGAGATGGGATCAGTAGTATCCTAGAACGAGTGTGAAGAGTATATTTTTAAAATAAAACCAATTTTGTTTTGAAAATTTAAATCAACTATTCGTATTTGATTATTTATTTCATATAGATTAGGACAGTCCAGTATATAGAGATTTTGCATATACGTCTTGCAAACGTGTGTTCGAAAGTTTAATATATTGGATAGATATGGCATCACACTCTAGTCGCCCGGAGAGAATTCTGATGATTGATGCATCATCATCAGAATTTATATTCGAGTGACGAAAGGGAGATTTCTATATATTTCCTATTGACTGGTGTGAGAACCAAAAATTAGATAGGGCCTATTGTTGTGAATTGGCATTAAAACCATGATTTTTGTATATGTATTAAAATTATGAATTTGAAACTCTAATCCACTAATTGATTGATGTTTGTGTTGTTTGTTTAATTGTTTGATAATTTTGAACCATTTAGCCTAATTGAATTATATATGGAACTGTATTGAAATTGGTCGCATTTGCTTGCATATACATATACTTACATTGAACAGGTCATAGCAAGGAGGCTAGAGCAGAGAATAAAATTTGTTTGCCCGACAAATAGGTACATGTTTATTACATAATTTACTGTTTTGTTTGGGTGATGATGATTTTATGAGCCTATTGGCTAGCCGCTTGGCTTTTTCTTTTTCTTTTTGAGATCTGAAGGACCGGGGAAGCTATTTGAAATTCCCCGATGCTCCCGGTGCAGGGGAGGTTATGGCTAAATTTTTCGAAAATTTAGGGTGTTAGCCAAATTTTTGAAAATTTGAAAATTCTCAGAAACTAAAGAGTTGGAGAATGGAAGTTAGATCGAGCGTAGAGTTGATTAATCAAACCACTTTCGACTTCGTTCCTTTTCGGGGACGAAAAGTTTTAAGTGGGGGGGATTGTAATAACCCGAAAATCTGGGCCAGTTTAAAATTTTTATTTTGGCAATTTTAGCGAATTTTGATTATTTAAAATGAATTATTTTAAATAATATCGACGAGAAATTTATTTTGAATATAATTCGAACGTATATATTATACGCGTCGTCGTTAGAATATAAATATTTATATATAATTATAAATAGAATTGAAAATGGCGCGGTAGTTCGATAATTCGATTTCAAACTTCAATTGAATGTACCGGGTGTAAAACAATCCGGATTTTGGTGAAACCAAAAACATTGGGATCTAATTGTGAATATCTTTCCAATGAATCCGAAAAATCTAGATTTCATATCGGGAATCAAAAGATGTGTCCAGTTGAAAATTCTGAATAGTCGCTATGGAATTCAGGCCCTTAAAAATGGACATTTTGCAAATGACCTCGGATTTCGACGAAACCACGTTTGTTGGGTCCGTGATGTCGAATTATTGCTAGGTTTCAAATTTCATAATTTTTCGATTCAATATGTGAGCGTGGCAAAGGAAAACGAGTTTGACCAGTTTCAGTTGATTTTAATCGACTGGAAATTGGCCATTTTTCCAACGGTCTCAGAATTCGACGAAACTAGTTTTGTTAGGACCGTATCGTCAATACGAAGCTAGAAAATATTTTTCTGGGATTTATAGAGTTCGTATGTGACCCCGGTAATTCGAAATGTACGTTTAAAATTCAATATAGTGATTTAAATGTAAATTTAACGGAAACTGATTGTAACAATCAAATCAGCTTGCGATACATATCCCATTGTGTTCGGAATGGGGGTAAAACGCTATGGACGACAGGCGGTGGGCCTCGTTTCGAGGTCGTATGTGAAAGTCAACTCTTTAGGATAAAATAAATAAATTAATTAAAAAAAAAACTATCTCTCCTCTCCCCTTAAATCACGTTGGCCCCCCCCTTATACATCAGTTCGTTTCAGAAAAAAAAAAGAAAAAAAAAACAAATCGAATCCCTAAATCGATCGAACCACCATCGATCACCAAGCCGTGCCCGACGCCGGACCTCCCTCTGCTCCGCCGCGCCGCATGCCACTCGCCCCCCTCTATCTCTCCTTCCTTCCTCCCCTGACGCGGAGACCAGAACCGCGAACCCCAAGTCGATGAATGCCCGCTGCCTCAGGCCAGGAACCACCCACCGCGCGCCACCAACAACCGCCGACGCCCCCCCTGTAAGTTTTAATTTGTTTAATTTATTTTTATTTTATATAAATAGTGGATTTTTAAAACTGATTTTTTTAAAAGAAAAAACTGATTTTTTTAAAAGATAAAACTGATTTTTTTAAAAGATAAAACTGGTTTTTTTAAAAGAATTAAAACTGATTTTATTTTATTCTAAGATTTTAAAAAGGGAAGAAGATTTGAATTTTTTAAAAAGGAAAAGATTTAAACTTTAAATAGAAAAAGATCACATCTTTTTTAGAATAGAAAAGATCATATTTTGAAAATAGAAAAGCCGGAATTTTATTAAGTAGAAGGAGTGAAATATGATTCTTATATTTTTAAAGTAATAAAAATATGATTTTTATATTTTTAAAGTATTAAAAATATAATCTTTACTATATAGAAGTAGTAAAAATATGATTTTTTGTTCATATAGGGAATTAAAAATATCACCTTTATATGTGTAGTGAAATAAAAATTCGATTTTTATATGTTGAACTTCGAATTAAAAATATGATTTTTATATGTTGAACTTCGAATTAAAAATATGATTTTTATATATTGAACTTCGAATTAAAAATATGATTTTTATATATTGAACTTCGAATTAAAAATATGATTTCTATATATTGAACTTCGAATTAAAAAAAAATATGATTTTTATATATTGAACTTCGAAATAAAAATATGATGTTTATATATTGAATAGCGAAGTAAAAACTCGGTTTTTACATAGGTAGTGAAAGCGGGCGACGAAGGTAACAAAAAGGCGAGAACGAAGAAGATCTATATCAAAGTAGAGTCAAGATGATTGGATAGCTATCGGTGAGAATTTCTCACCTTTCAATTTCATTTCTATTTATATATATATATACTAGGATGCAGACGATGCTTAGTAGCACCCGACACAATCGTCCACAGACCATGGACTTGTTTGTTTGGTTGCATAGGTTAGTTATATGATTTGATTTGAATTGGGTTGTTTGGTGATTTTGATTGATGTGTGAATGGCGTGGGCCTTCACTAGACCGGGGATAAGGCTAGGCCTCGTCCCGTTTCTAGTATCGTGCCGTTATGCCGCCGAAATTTTCTAAAAATATGTTAGAAAAATAAAAATATCATTTTAATGAATAAATGAATTGAATAGAAATTCATAGGTTGAAATAAAATGTTTTATCGTTAAAAATATAATTTTTAACGTGAATATGAAAATAGTGAAGTGAACAAAATAAAATATGTGTTTGATTGTTTGAAACCCCACACGGGTGTTAGGATGAAATTTGAAGTCCACTCATCCTGATTGATTAAATATGTCGATCGATCGATTGACAGGCTGTTATAAGCGTTAGATAACTATATTTGATGCTTATACAGTGTGGTGCACTTTGGTTGATGGTTGATTATTTTTCAATGCTATTATATACAGGTGTTGTAGAAAATCCATATAATTAACATCATATGGTAATTGATTGGGCCTCATTCCAGTTTTAGAAATAAAAATATTTGAAATAGAAATATTCGAAATGGAATATTTGAAAATATACAATGAAACGTTCTTCTGTATGCGTTCTGTTTTGTCGTGTTCTCAAACGATAGGGCGTTTCGAACGGTCAGGGTCGGTTTAGCGACTGGTTCGGACCGAGCGAAATTCCATTTCGTCACACAATCCAACACAGATTTTATTTGTGCATTTGGGCGACGTGTAAAATTTATCGACCCAATCAATATCAGTCAAATCAGTGTATATAAACAAATCGGCCGATTTGTTTATAAATATTCATTTATTCACTTTCACGTTAAAAATTATATTTTTAACGATAAAACATTTTATTTTAACACTTGAATTTCTATTCAGTTCATTTATTCAATAAAATGATATTTTTATTTTTCTAACATATTTTAGAAAATTTCGGCGGCATAACGGCACAATACTAGAAACGGGACGAGGCCTAGCCTTATCCCCGGTCTAGTGAAGGCCCACGCCATTCACACAACAATCAAATCCATTCCATTTCACCAAACAGTTCAATTCAAACCAATTAGACTAACCAACTACACAACCAAACAATTTAACAAACAAGCCATCCATGGTCTGTGGATGACGGGTGTCGGGTGCTACTAAGCACCGTCTGCATCCTAGCATATATATATATATATATATATATATATAACTAGAAAAAGAAATTTAGAGTGAGAAGTTCTCACAAATAGCTATCCAATCATCTTGACTCTTCTTTTATAGGAATCTTCTTCATTCTCGCCTTTTTATCATCTTCGTTTGCCCGTAGCCACTACATATATAAAAATCAGACATTTTTATATTTTGATGTCTTTAAAATAAAAATTACATTTTTATTTATTCACTTTCAATTTAAAAGTCATATTTTTATAATCACTTCATATATTTAAAAATCGAATTTTTACTATGCTATTCAATATATAAAAATCCCATTTTTACTTCGCTATTCAATATATAAAAATCGAATTTTTACTTTGCTATTCAATATATAAAAATCGAATTTTTACTTTGCTATTCAATATATAAAAATCGAATTTTTACTTTGCTATTCAATATATAAAAATCGAATTTTTACTTTGCTATTCAATATATAAAAATCGAATTTTTAGTTTTTAAAGTTCAGATCCTTTCCCTTTTTAAGTTTAAATCTTTTTTTTTCTTTTTAAATCTCAAAATAAAATCAGTTTTTCAAACCCTTTTAAAATTCAGTTTTAAACCCTTTTTTTTTTTACAATTCAGTTTTAAACTTTTCAAAGATCAGTTTTTAAACTTTTCAAAAATCAGTTTTTAAACTTTATTCAAATCAGTTTTTAAACTTTATTCAAATCAGTTTTTAAATTTTATTCAAATCAGTTTTTAAATTTTATTCAAATCAGTTTTTAAATATATTATAACTAAACTAAATAAACAATCAAACTTACATTGTTTTCAATTTCGCTGAGGAGGGGTTGAGCCGGACTTTGCAGGCCAAGGGGGAATTCACGTGGCTCGAGGTCGTCGAAGTGGGCTTCATCGCGGCGGTTAGGGTTTAGGTGAGAGGGGCGCGTCGCGAGAAGGAAAGGGGAAAGAGGAGTGGCGCGAGGAGGGGGGTTTGGACGGAGGGCGCTCGTCGGTGGAGGTCGGCGAGGCAGAGGATCGAGGGGGGGAGCGATGGCCGGTGGTGGCCCAGGGAGGAGGCGGCGGGCGGGTCTCCGTCTTCGTTCGTTCGGGTTTTTTTTTTCTATTTTGATCGAAATAATGATTTTGGTGGGGGGGCCAGAAGATAAGGAAAAAAGGGGGGGTTTATTTTATTTAATTATTAATTAATTATTTTAATTCAACCTAAAGTTGACTTTTACATAGGACCTCTAAACGGGGCCCACCGCTTGTCGTCCATAGCGTATTACCCCCATTCCGAACACAATGGGATATATATCGTAGGCTGATTCGGCTGTTACAATCAGTTTCCGTTAAATTTATATTTAAATCACTATATTGAATTTTAAACGTACATTTCAAATTACCGGGGTCACATACTAACTAGAAAAATTCCCGAAAAAATATTTTCTAGCTTCGTATTGACGATACGGTCCTAACAAAACTAGTTTCGTCGAATTCTGAGGCCGTTGGAAAAATGGCCATTTTCCAGTCGATTAAAATCAACTGAAACTGGTCAAACGCGTTTTCCTTTGCCACGCTCACATATTGATTCGAAAAATTATGAAATTTGAAACCTAGTAATAACTTTACATCCCGGACCCAACAAAACTGGTTTCATCGAAATCCGAGGTCGTTTGCAAAATGTCCATTTTTTTAAGGGCCTGAATTCCATAGCGACTATTCAGAATTTTCAACTGGACATATCTTTTGATTCCCGCTACGAACTTTTGATTTTTCGGATTCATTGGAAAGATATTCACTATTAGATTCCATTATTTTTGGTTTCACTAAAATCCGGATTGTTTTGCACCCGGTACATTCAATTGAAGTTTGAAATCGAATTATCGAACTACCGCGCCATTTTCAATTCTATTTATAATTATACATAATTATTTATATTCTAACGACGACGCGTATAATATATACGTTCGAATTATATTCAAAATAAATTTCTCGTCGATATTATTTAAAATAATTCATTTTAAATAATCAAAATTCGCTAAAATGGCCAAAATAAAAATTTTAAACTGGCCCAGATTTTCCGGGTTATTAAAATCTCCCCCGCTTAAAACTTTTCGTCCCCGAAAAGGAACAAAGTCGAAAGTGGTTTGATTAATCAACTCTACGTTCGGTCTGGCTTTCATTCTCCAACTTTTCAGTTTCTGAGAATTTTCAAAATTTCAAAAATTTGGCTAACACCCTAAATTTTCGAAAAATTTCGCCATAACCACCCCTGCAATGGGAGCATCGGGAAATTTCAAATAGCTTCCCCGGTCCTTCAGATCTCAAAAAAGAAAAAAGAAAAAGCCAAGCGGCTAGCCAATAGGCTCATAAAATCATCATCACCCAAACAAAACAGTAAATTATGTAGTAAACATGTACCTATTTGTCGGGCAAACAAATTTTATTCTCTGGCTCTAGCCTCCTTGCTATGACCTGTTCAATGCAAGTACATGTATATGCAAGCAAATGCGACCAATTTCAATATAATTCAATATTTGATACAATTAGGCATAAATGGTTCAAAATTATCAATCAAATAAACAAACAACACAAACATCAATCAATTAGTGGATTAGAGTTTCAAATTCATAATTTTGATATATATACAAAAATCATGTTTTTGATGCCAATTCACAACAATGTGTTCTAGCTATATAAGTTTTGGTTCTCACACCAGTCTAATGGAAATATATAGATATCACACCTTCGAAACACGAACATAAATACTGATGATGTGGCCACATCATCAGAATTACCCCCGGGTGTCTAGAATGTGACTCTATATCTATCCAGTATATTAAAACTTCGACTATACGTTCATGACGCGTATACGCGAAATCTATATATACTCGATTGTCCAAATTCAAAATAAATAAATAATCAAATACGTATAAAGAGATTTAAATTTTCAAAACAAAATTGCTTTCATTTGAAAAATATACTCTTCACACTCGTTCTAGGATACTACTGATCCCATCTCTAACGAGTCATTCTAATTGGATATTACTAATCCAATATCTGATGAATTCTTTCGTATGGTTCTAATGTGTCTTGTTCTCGAGCTCTGTAAACCAAAGCTCTGATACCACTGTAAGAACCCGTAACTTCCCCGTGAAGGAAAGAGCGGATACTTTTGAGAACAACACACAACAGGATGCATACGGAAGAACATTTCATTGTTATTACAACAATTCCATCAGATACAAGAATATACAGAGTATAAATGAATAAATTACATTCGATAAATATCAGAGATTACAATAAATTACATAGCAGCGGAAAAATATACAAAAGCACAACTGAAAGTGATACACGGATACAGAGCTTTCCGAGCATCGATCCAGCTGTTAATCAGGATCCTGTGAATATAAATCTGCAAAACCAAAACTACTAGCTGCCCGTGCGGAAAATAAGGGCACCCAGAGTTTAGGTTAAAACAATAAACTCCAGGTCAGTCATGTGACTGGTGTGAGAACTAAAACAGTTATTTAAAGCTTTACTTTAAAAGAGAGTAATTCAAGGGACCACGCCGTATAACACGGAACGGGTTTCCTCCCAAGAATACCAGTGCATATAACAAAACAACGCAATGCTTTTTGGAAAAAAAATGAAGCTATTATAAGACCCAGGTCCCATCACACAATGCAACGCAAGCCGGAGGATAGGGTTTTCCCTTATAATAGCCAAACATGCTTGGTACGTTTAAAACAAATCACTTGATACTATAATAGGTGTATAGTGTCAAAACAATTTCAATCATAAATATAAATCATAGACGGCATGGGTACCATATATCATGTCGCCATACTAGTTCTACAGTTAAAACCGCAATATCACGTATTGGAAATTGGATTTCCGTCATGAGCCGAGGCAAGGGGCAAGCTCCTCTCCGCGTTCGAGATACTCTAGCAAATGCCTCAGGACCCCACTATGATCCTTGGATCTTCAGGGCCGGTCCTCTCTTACTTTTGAGGATTGGCAATTCCTGAACACACGTTTCCCGGTCCTTACAGACCTATATCCGAGGCGCCTCGTATCCAACAACCACACAGGTGAAAAGTATATAAATGTCAGGGCTGGTAGGTCACTGACACCACCCTAGCTAGAAAGAAACGTCGTGCTCTCCCTGCAGTCACTATCCCGTTTTTGACTCATACCGAGGTGTGAGGCTCGCGAATTCACGCTATACACAAAGCTACGCCACACAGGCCGTGCTTTGATCATCAACCACAAGACTTTGCCTTTCAACAGAAGCCTTGATCAATTGCCACTTACGCATGCCACACTGGCAAATCACTCCATGCGACTGATGTCCATCGATATACAACCTCTGAGCTCGTACGTCTCAGAGAAGGGCGTTAAGCAAGAGAATAAATTCTCCGCCGCCAAACAGATGTATATTTAATAAAGATCAATCAACACAGAATAAAATCCAATGTCAGACACACAATCCATTTACAAGTTCGTTCTGGGTCTGAACGAAACCGGAGGCACTTTCCTCGCATATCCATCGATCTCCAAGTACGTCTGGACGATCACCAACTGTTTCCCTCATCTTGAATGTACAGCCCAATCAAGATCATCAGTAATCACCAAACGATGTGAAGATTTCCGGTCTTCAACCACCGTCTTCATCTTCGACATCTCGTCGAATCGGTTATTCAGAATGGGTATAAACCGGCCTTTCTGAATAACCCACGTATATAATAAACAAATGTTACACAAACACAACAAACGCCTCATTTCAATTCAGAATATTCTTTTATTCACAAAATCACATTCTTAGGGAAAGGTTCCCATTAATTTTATCCAAGATAAATTCTTCTAAATTTATTCTTTAATCCTCCTATGGATATCATTTCAAACTAGTCGGGATTAACGAACCACACCGAAGTAATTATTTATTTTATTTCCCAATCCCAACCTATATATCCCATGGAGAAAACTGGTAATACTCCACATCTAACACCACGGTGTTATCGGTAAAATTAATTACCATTTCACGTTCAAATCTAATTAAAGATTTAACTATCGCTTTGGAGCAAAACTGGTGATACTCCATTCTCGATCACTTTTCAGATTTGATAATTTAAATTATCAATTCATATTTTTAATCTAATTAAAGATTCATTAAAACTCCACTTAGTTTTAATCTTTTCAAAAATCAACATCTTGCCTTTAACTGGGTTAAAGAACCAATGTCATCTAAAACACGATTCACGACAAACCAAATCATATTTGATATTAAATACAAGGCTCTGAATAGAAAATATATCGGCTTATATTCAATATTAAATTCTGAAACCAACAAATATCGTATTGGAAATAACGATATATAATATATCTTTCAAATTCCCAAAACAATATCTGTATAGTCACGAAATCCAACATCGAAATATTCCGAAGATTATTTCGATTCAACTCCACTTTCACTTCACCTATTGGGAATATTGATTACTTTTAAAATCACTTTCAAATTCAATTTATTATTTAAAAATAAATTGATTTTAATTCTAGTTCAAAACTAGTTCATTTCGATAAAAATCGATTTTTATCTTTTCAAATGTGGAATTCTCCAGCTCAATTCTTCCCAAATCATTTCTTATGATTTTACACAAATTATTAATATTTTTAATAATTTTATCAAGGCCCGTACAGTCGATTTCCCCCAGCGGCCATCGAACTGCACTTACAGCGACCTTTTTCGAATTTGATTTGGACATAATTCCAAATCGAACCGTTAGATTTCAAATTTCTAATATTCATTGAAAAGCTCTTTTCGATACGAACCCAACGGTTCCAGTTTTAGGAGAATCCAACGGTCGGATCTCCCGCAACGTCAATTCGAAGTCAATGGTCGAAATTCACGAACTGCCGCGGCGCGGCGCGTTCTATTCAAGCCATTATATATATAATATATATATATTACATATATTTCGTCGATTTCCTTTTTAAAATGTATTTTATAAATCGTTTTAAATTCGTTTTCAAAACCATTTCAACACTATATTCAATTTCAGATCGATTTGATTTCAATTCAATTCGAATTCAATTCAATTTCACTTTAATTTTATTTGAATTCATTTCTATTTTATTCAAATTCAAATTCACTTTCTATTCAATTCAAATTCTAATTCGTTTTCTATTCAATTCGATTCGAGTTCATTTTCTATTCAATTCGAATCGAATTCATTTTATATTCGATTCGAATTCATTTCAAAATGATTCAATAAAATTTTAATTTCAATTTTATTCTAATTCAATTTGAATTTCATTTCAAAATATTAGATTTTGAAATCACTTTTCCATATTCATTATAAAACGAATAAAATCGATATAAATATCGTTCGCGTCTAAATAACGCATCTCTACTCAACACGGCTTTATATTTTTCAAAAACTTCTTTATTCTATTCAACAAATGAATATTTATCCCATTCAACACATGAATCTATATTTCTTTCAACACACGACTAATCTGAACACATGAGTACTGTCAACACATCACTATTTTTGTTATGTAAAATATTTTATAAAACCATGGTATCTATCGTTTGATTTTAATTAGACTCCTACTGGGAAGTAGTTCTAATCGTAAATATGATAAAGATGTAATTTTTATTATTTAAAATATTTCACTCAACACATGAATAGTTTCAACCCATAATCATCGTCAACACATGACTATTTTTATATTCAACACATGAATTTTCTTTTATAATATTCCTTATTTCCCCGATTGGAATGAGGCCCAATCAATCACCATATAACGTTAATTATATGGATTCCATACAACACATGTATATAATAGCATTAATAAGCAATCAACCATCAACCAAAGTGCACTACACTGTATAAGCATCAAATATAGATATCTTACGCTTATAACAGCCTGTCAATCAATCGATCGACATATTTAATCAATCAGGATGAGTGAACTTCAAATTTCATCCCAACACCCGTGTGGGGTTTCAAACAATCCAACACAGATTTTATTTGTGCATTTGGGCGACGTGTAAAATTTATCGACCCAATCAATATCAGTCAAATCAGTGTATATAAACAAATCGGCCGATTTGTTTATAAATATTCATTTATTCACTTTCACGTTAAAAATTATATTTTTAACGATAAAACATTTTATTTTAACACTTGAATTTCTATTCAGTTCATTTATTCAATAAAATGATATTTTTATTTTTCTAACATATTTTAGAAAATTTCGACGGCATAATGGCACGATACTAGAAACGGAACGAGGCCTAGCCTTATCCCCGGTCTAGTGAAGGCCCACGCCATTCACACAACAATCAAATCCATTCTATTTCACCAAACAATTCAATTCAAACCAATTAGACTAACCAACTACACAACCAAACAATTTAACAAACAAGCCATCCATGGTCTGTGGATGACGGGTGTCGGGTGCTACTAAGCACCGTCTGCATCCTAGCATATATATATATAACTAGAAAAAGAAATTTAGAGTGAGAAGTTCTCACAAATAGCTATCCAATCATCTTGACTCTTCTTTTATAGGAATCTTCTTCATTCTCGCCTTTTTATCATCTTCGTTTGCCCGTAGCCACTACATATATAAAAATCAGACATTTTTATATTTTGATGTCTTTAAAATAAAAATTACATTTTTATTTATTCACTTTCAATTTAAAAGTCATATTTTTATAATCACTTCATATATTTAAAAATCGAATTTTTACTATGCTATTCAATATATAAAAATCCCATTTTTACATCGCTATTCAATATATAAAAATCGAATTTTTACTTTGCTATTCAATATATAAAAATCGAATTTTTACTTTGCTATTCAATATATAAAAATCGAATTTTTACTTTGCTATTCAATATATAAAAATCGAATTTTTACTTTGCTATTCAATATATAAAAATCGAATTTTTACTTTGCTATTCAATATATAAAAATCGAATTTTTACTTTGCTATTCAATATATAAAAATCGAATTTTTAGTTTTTAAAGTTCAGATCCTTTCCCTTTTTAAAGTTTAAATCTTTTTTTTCTTTTTAAATCTCAAAATAAAATCAGTTTTTCAAACCCTTTTAAAATTCAGTTTTAAACCCTTTTTTTTTTACAATTCAGTTTTAAACTTTTCAAAGATCAGTTTTTAAACTTTTCAAAAATCAGTTTTTAAACTTTATTCAAATCAGTTTTTAAACTTTATTCAAATCAGTTTTTAAATTTTATTCAAATCAGTTTTTAAATTTTATTCAAATCAGTTTTTAAATATATTATAACTAAACTAAATAAACAAACAAACTTACATTGTTTTCAATTTCGCTGAGGAGGGGTTGCGCCGGACTTTGCAGGCCAAGGGGGAATTCACGTGGCTCGAGGTCGTCGAAGTGGGCTTCATCGCGGCGGTTAGGGTTTAGGTGAGAGGGGCGCGTCGCGAGAAGGAAAGGGGAAAGAGGAGCGGCGCGAGGAGGGGGGTTTGGACGGAGGGCGCTCGTCGGTGGAGGTCGGCGAGGCTGAGGATCGAGGGGGGGGGGGGGGGGAGAGATGGCCGGTGGTGGCCCAGGGAGGAGGCGGCGGGCGGGTCTCCGTCTTCGTTCGTTCGGGTTTTTTTTTTCTATTTTGATCGAAATAATGATTTTGGTGGGGGGGGGGGCCAGAAGATAAGGAAAAAAAAAGGGGGGTTTATTTTATTTAATTATTAATTAATTATTTTAATTCAACCTAAAGTTGACTTTTACATAGGACCTCTAAACGGGGCCCACCGCCTGTCGTCCATAGCATATTACCCCCATTCCGAACACAATGGGATATATATCGTAGGCTGATTCGGCTGTTACAATCAGTTTCCATTAAATTTATATTTAAATCACTATATTGAATTTTAAACGTACATTTCAAATTACCGGGTTCACATACTAACTAGAAAAAATCCCGAAAAAATATTTTCTAGCTTCGTATTGACGATACGGTCCTAACAAAACTAGTTTCGTCGAATTCTGAGGCCGTTGGAAAAATGGCCATTTTCCAGTCGATTAAAATCAACTAAAACTGGTCAAACACGTTTTCCTTTGCCACGCTCACATATTGATTCGAAAAATTATGAAATTTGAAACCTAGTAATAACTTTACATCCCGGACCCAACAAAACTGGTTTCATCGAAATCCGAGGTCGTTTGCAAAATGTCCATTTTTTTAAGGGCCTGAATTCCATAGCGACTATTCAGAATTTTCAACTGGACATATCTTTTGATTCCCGCTACGAACTTTTGATTTTTTGGATTCGTTGGAAAGATATTCACTATTAGATTCCATTATTTTTGGTTTCACTAAAATCCGGATTGTTTTGCACCCGGTACATTCAATTGAAGTTTGAAATCGAATTATCGAACTACCGCGCCATTTTCAATTCTATTTATAATTATTTATATTCTAACGACGACGCGTATAATATATACGTTCGAATTATATTCAAAATAAATTTCTCGTCGATATTATTTAAAATAATTCATTTTAAATAATCAAAATTCGCTAAAATGGCCAAAATAAAAATTTTAAACTGGCCCAGATTTTTCGGGTTATTACAGGAAAATAGTCGAAATTGGTACTACAGAGCACAGATAGCCAAAATACATGACGTTTGAATCAGTCAGTGCTAGATGACCAAAGTCTACCAATGTTTCCTTTCAGTTGCGTATAATTGCTGACTTAACATGATCTCTACAAACAAACACAAAGAAAGTCAAAATACAATAACATTCATGTCAATATTCCTTACAAATATCAAAAGTTGTTGAACATAATTTGACATTTTACTTAAAGAAAAATTTGTAAAGATTAAGGTCTACAATAACGATGATATCTGAAAATATAATCATGGAGCTACATATAACAGACTTCTTATTTTGTTTATCATGGTTAACAATGCAAACTGCATATTGATGCTGATTACCAAATAATTTAAGAAATAGAACCCACCAATGCACACATGATTCGTACATGCACTCTTCCAAAAAAAGGGGGAAGACCTGATTCCCATGACCTTGAATATCTTCATATGCGAAAGCGCTGATAAAATTTACACTGCATATTTGTAATAGAAGAGTACAGTGAACATTATGCTAAGGTAAATTCATGTAAAACATAAATGGGCATTTAATTTGGAGAATAATTTATGAAGTAACCAAATTAGTAACAAAAACATAAACAGAAAGGTGTTTAATGGTGAATTAATTTTGGAAAGCAAAGGATTAACAGAGCGTGGAGCTCATGCACATTTAATGCATGCTATTATGGCATGTTTCTATCTTTAATGTGATGCATCAAGGAGAATTAAGGAAATAATGCAGTAAATAAATTAAATGGGACACACATATTTAGGATTTATTTACTCAAAACCAACACTCAAAACTATAAAACTATGCTTCCAGCGCTTGACATGCATATTTATGACCTTTATGTCCATTAAATTTTTGCACATACAAAAATTTATATATACCAACATGCAAATTGGCAGTTCTTATTTATAAGTTATTAAACCCAATACATATAAAAATGTGATGCGGTTATCACCATGCATTCAGGACTGACATCTACACTTGAATGGCTATCATGAATGCTGATGACTTACATGGAGATAAACATATTTAGAATTGAAATTGGCATAATCAAAACTCATACTCATAGGAAAATTTATTTTTAAAGCTATTGTATTAGAAACTGCTTTTCTAAAAGTTCATATTTATAAGTATATAAAATTCCATACTTTTGAGACATACCAAATATTCCTGAAATTACAGGCTAGGTAAGCACTCAAAACTATATATATATACCCAAAATCTTTACGTAAAAGAAACATTGAGCATATTAAATCGTGTACTTGAAGTCATATGTACATAACATATATATATATATATATATATACATATATTCCTTTCAAAGATAAAGCAATCAAATTGTTTAAGTAAATTTGTATCCTTGAGGCAATATGAACACAAATTTTAACGTTTTTAGTAGAAAGCCATAGGAATTTTGATTCACATATGGATATATGTCAGTAAAATAATAATTGCTGCCATATAATTCCTTTTATTGGGGAAAAATGCATAAAATTATAAAATAGCATCATTTTTATGTTCTTACAACCATGAACTATAAAACTTACACTGAACAATATATTGGGTCAAAGATAAATTACAATGCTAACAGTTACTATGTACAAATACGTGAAAATAACTTTCAACTTTGTATAGTTGTGGAAAACCAAAAAATTGTATAAAACTGAATGAGTATTAATTAACCTGCAGCAACTGTACATAGGGTAACCTGACCATAAACCTGTTTGTAGTAAGAATATTCAAATTTATTCGGTAAATAGAGTGGGAAAGCTATTCAAATCAAGTATTCTAGTTCACATATGAAAATATGACAACAGAAAAATAATTCCTGCCATATTATTACTTTTATTGTTGAGAAAATAAAGTGCAAATAAAGTGGATAAGGACTAACAACCTCAGTCCCAATGTAAGTAATAAAGTGTATAAATATGGAAAGTGAAAATAAAATAACTTTTGGTAAGAAAAAAATAAAAACAAAACAAATGCTGGTGAAACATCAGTACCTCCAATAAGAAAGAGGCTCAATCCCATTTTTGGATTCGGATACAATCACCTACACAATATTAATACCCTCAACTACAGATGCTTCAATGAGGTTGTGCATGAAGAATTTGGTAGCCATCACGAAAGTCAAGGAGTTATGCTTCTTGAGTAGTAGAATTCCTCACTGGTTTTTAGTTTTATGCTTAATCAGGAAATCACTAAAACAGAAAAAATTAGAAGTAAAAATAAGACCATTAAAGATTGGGAGAAGAATAATGAATATTCTTACATATGTAAAGTAGAGATAATATTAGGGAAAAGAAACCTCCTAAACATTGTCACAACTGAATATTACAGATCCGATATTTAGAGGAGGGAGGGTAAGCGAAGTTGGGCAGTGAATGAAATATCACTTTTTTCTAAACGGTTGAGTAGGAAAAATTAATATATAACAAATTCAAACAGTAAGCATAAAAATAGATGAATCGTAGTATTTTCCTAATAAAAAATGGGATAAGCACCAACTGACATGGCATCAAATTTAATATATAACAAATTAAACACACACATTTTGTTATTAAGTTTAATATAAATTTACCAACATTTGAAAGTAAGTGCATCAAACATTGGACAACAGCACTATAGCTAGGGAATCCCGGTGGCTGCATAATTTCCAATTTGTAGGAAAAAATAGTGAAATTCAAAATCAGGTTAGTTCAAAATATATGGAAGATAAAAATAGCTTACTAATGGATATTCACTTGCAAATGAAACATGCATGTGATAAAACCTGGCATATACTTGGATCTGGACTTTAGATTCATGAGGAGGTTTACTTCAATATATCATCAATAATCATCCTCCCATTTATACGTCAAACAGTTGCACCTTAGCAATAAACACCATATTATTATCAAAATTCAACAGCAAATATATCCAAATATAAAAGAAAAAAAATATTATGTAAATCTCAATTTGCTTACCACTGCATGTAATCGACATTAGGCATGGATTCCAAAAGAGTATTTTATGCCTTTGGTAATAAAGAAAAGGGAGAATAATGGAAGGTTGACAGTCGTAAGCTGGCTCGGACATGAAAAAAATGCTTGACATCGTACAACCTGCGAACATAAGCATTCAAAAAGAGTTTCCAAACTCCACATCTCATACTCCCAACGTACCTTCAAGTTTAATCAATAATAAAATAAGATGATTCCATGTAAGAATTAGTTAATTAATATTGTAAAAGTTCGATGCAAAATTAAAACATCAGTGACCTGCTTAAGAATATAATGCCATTTTAAATATAATGAGGATCAAGTTCATCCTCTAAAAAAGATTTTCTGAAGAAATTTACATGATTAAGCAAGAGAAACATAAAGACATAATCCATTGTCTAGAATACATAAGAAGAACGCAGTATTATTTTAGTTTTCATTGAGAAGCAATATGATAATAGAGTCCACTCAATTTCATCGATTGTCCATTTAGAATTTGCTGGAAAGAATTCTACTTTATCAAGAACAAAAAACAGAAAAGCATATACCTTGAGATGAGCCTACAGACAATAAAATTCATCTACCATCAACTGTTGCAACTAACCCTTAAATGTTTTTGACAAAAATAACAAACTTATTAGAAACCTCGATGCCACAATATCAAAACGTATAAAAAGGGAAGAAATATGAGCAGGAGTTGTTCAACGCTGCCTGCCACAGAGAACAAACTCAACAAATATTTAACGTACAAAGCACAAACCAATATAGCTCAATTACCGATAATAGTGGAAAATTATTTCCGTTCTTATTAAGTCGAGTGAGATAACAGACTGTAAAGGATTTAACATTAAAAACTGTTGGTTGTAAGGATTTAACAGACAAAGAAACAGTTCAAATGATGCTTCCTCCTAGAAGATGAATCAAGAGTATCAACCATGGGTTCTAAGAAAATAAGTAATAGATGATTACCTAGGGACTATCTGAACTGAAGAGATCTGTAACAACCCGTAAAATGTGAGCCAGTTTGAAATTTTTATTTTGGCAATTTTAGCGAATTTTGATTATTTAAAATGAATTATTTTAAATAATATCGACGAAAAAAATTTATTTTGAATAGAATTCGATCGTATATATTATACGCGTCGTCGTTAGAATATATAATAATTATATATAATTATAAAAGGAATTGAAAATGGCGCGGTAGTTCGAAAATTCGATTTCTAATTTCAAATGAATATACAGAATTCAATATAAGTCAGAATTGAACGAAACAAGAAATATTTGAATCTGTATAACTATATCTTTGTAACGAAGTTAACAAACTGAGATTTCATTTTAGAAATGATAAGATATGTCCAGTTTAAAATTAGAAATAGTCGCTGTGGAATTTATATATATTTTTATATATATAAGGCCCTTAAAAATAGCAATTTTGCAAACGACCTCGGATTTCGACGAAACCAGTTTTGTTGGGTCCGGGATGTTAAATTATTGCTAGGTTTCAAATTTCATAATTTTTCGAATCAATATGTGAGCGTGGCAAAAGGAAACGCGTTTGACCGGTTTCAGTTGATTTTAATCGACTGGAAATTGGCCATTTTTCAAACGGTCTCAGAATTAGACGAAACTAGTTTTGTTAGGACCGTATCTTCAATACGAAGCTAGAGAATATTTTTCTAGAATTTTTAGAGTTGTTATGTGACCCCGGTAATTTGAAATGTACGTTTAAAATTCAATATAGTGATTTAAATGTAAATTCAACGAAAACTGATTCAAACAGTCGAACCAGCTTACGATGCATATCCCATTGTGTTCGGAATGGGGGTAAAACGCTATGGACGACAGGAGATGGGTCTCGTTTCGAGGTCGTATGTGAAAGTCAACTCTTTAGGATAAAATAAATAAATTAATAATAAAAAAATATATAAATATAATATCTCTCTCCCTTTTAGTTCTGCCCCCCCCCCCCCGTTTCTTCAAATCAGGAGCAAAATAAAAAAAAAACCCATCGATGCACCGCTGATCATCGCCGCCTGGTGGAGTGGCCACCGCCGCGAACTCTTCCCCCCCTGCCGATCTTCCTCCAGCGCCGCCCCTTCTAAAACCGCGACCCCCCTCCCCTCGAAAACCCTAACCCCTAAAATCAAGCCGTCGCCGCCTGGTGGAAGCCCAGCGCCGCCCTATCGCCTCCCCCTCCACGTCAGATGCCTGCCGCCTTCTTCCTCCCCCCCCCCCTTTTTCCTTCGCAGGTAAATTGTTTATATTTTATTTTATTTTCATCTTTGGATTTCGATCTTCAGGATTTAAAACTGTTTTTTTTTAAAATGGATTTTAAACTGAGATTTTGAAAAAAGGAATTTTAAACTGAATTAAAAAGAAAAATTTAAATACTGATTTTTAAAGTTATAAAACTGAATTTTTAAAGTTATAAAACAGAATTTTTAAAGTTATAATACTGAATTTTTTTTTAGTTATAAAACTGAATTTTTAAAGTTATAAAACTGAATTTAAAAAAAGGTATAAAACTGATTTTGTTTTGAAAATAAAAACTGACTTTTTAAGATTTAAAAACTTGATTTTTATATATAGAACTTCGAGATAAAAACTTGATTTTTATATATAGAACTTCGAGATAAAAATATGATTTTTATATATAGAACTTCGAGATAAAAATATGATTTTTATATATAGAACTTCGAGATAAAAATTCGATTTTTATATATTGAATAACGAGGTAAAAATGTGATTTTTACATATGTAGTGAAAGCGGACAACGGAAGCGACAAAAAGGCGAAACGACGAAGACTTCTGCAAATGAAGAGCCGTGGAGCTAGGATAGCTATATGTGAGAATTTCTCACTCTTCAATTTATTTTCTAGTTATATATATATACTAGGATGCAGACGGTGCTTAGTAGCACCCGACACAATCGTCCACAGACCATGGACTTGTTTGTTTGGTTGCATAGATTAGTTATATGATTTGACTTGAAATTGATTGTTTGGTGATTTTGATTGATGTGTGAATGGCATGGGCCTTCACTAGACCGGGGATAAGGCTAGGCCTCGTCCCGTTTCTAGTATCGTGCCGTTATGCCGCCGAAATTTTCTAAAATAAGTTAGAAAAATAAAAATATCATTTTATTGAATGAATAGAAATTCATAGGTTGAAATAAAATGTTTTATCGTTAAAAATATAATTTTTAACGTGAATATGAAAATAGTGAAGTGAATAAATAAATATTCATTTACAAACCAGATGGTTTGTTTATGTACACTTATTTGAATGACATTGATTGGGACGATAAATTTTACACATCGCCCAACTGCACAAATAAAATATGCGTTTGATTGTTTGAAACCCCACACGGGTGTTGGGATGAAATTTGAAGTTCACTCATCCTGATTGATTAAATATGTCGATCGATTGATTGACAGGCTGTTATAAGCGTTGAATATCTATATTTGATGCTTTTACAGTGTAGTGCACTTTGGTTGATGGTTGATTATTTTCAATGTTATTATATACATGTGTTGTATGAAAATCCATATAATTAACTTTATATGGTGATTGATTGGGCCTCATTCCAATTTGAAAAATAAAGAATATTATAAAATAAAAGTTCATGTGTTGACAGTACTCATTCATTGAGATTGGTCATGTGTTGAACGAAATATTTTGATAGTAACAACTATTTTGAAAAAGAAATATTTGAAATAGAATATTTGAAAATAGAAATTTATGAAGCCGTGTTGATTAGATTGACGCCATTTTGACGTGAACGATATTTATATCGATTTTATTCATCTTAAAAATGAATATTGAAAAGTGATTTCGAAATCGAATATTTTGAATTGAATTGAAAACGATTTCGAAGTGAATTGAATTGAAAACGAATTCGAAATGAAATGAATTGAAAACGAATTCAAAATGAAATGAATTGAAAACGATTTCAAAATGAATTGAATTGAAAACGAATTCAAAGTGAATTGAATTGAAAACGAATTCAAAATGAATTGAATTGAAAACGAATTCAAAGTGAATTGAATTGAAAACGAATTCAAAATGAATTGAATTGAAAACGATTTCGAAATGAATTGAATTGAAAACGAATTCAAAGTGAATTGAATAGAAAACGATTTCGAAGCGAACTGAATTGAAAACGAATTCAAATTGAATTGAAAGCAAATTGAAATGAATTCAAATTGAATTGAAATTTGAATTGAATAGAAATGAATTTTAAAACGAATTTATAGAGAAGAATTCAATTTTGCTTTGAATTGAGATGGAAGTTGAAATAGATTTTTAAACGAATTTTAAAACTATTTATATAATTCGTTTTAAATAGAAATCGACGATATATATATTATATATATTATATATATAATATAATGGCCTGAATAGAACGCGCCGCGCCGCGGCAGTTCGTGAATTTCGACCATTTATTTCAAACGGATATTACGGGAGATCCGACCGTCGGATTCTCCTAAAACCGGAACCGTTGGGTTCGTATCGAAAAGAGCTTTCTAACGAATGTTAGAAATTTGAAATCTAACGGTTGGATTTGGAGATACGTCCAAATCAAATTCGAAAAAGGTCGCTGTAAGTGCAGTTCGATGGCCATTGTTGGAAATCGACTGTACGGGCCTTGATAAAATTATTAAAAATAGTAATAATTTGTGTAAAATCATAAGAAATGATTTAGAAAGAATTGGGATGAAAAACTCCATATTTGAAAAGATAAAAATAGATTTTTATCGAAATGAAATAGTTTTGAACTAGAATTATAATTCTATTTATTTTTAAATAAATAAATTGAATTCGAAAAGGGTTTTAAAAGTAACCAAAATTCCAATGATTGCATTGGAGTGGATTTGAATCGAAATTGTCTTCGGAATATTTCGATGTTGGAATTCGTGATTATACAGGTGTTGTTATGGAAATTTGAAAGTTATATATGTATATCGTTATTTCCAATACGACATTTGTTAGTCGTAGAATTCGATATTGAATATAAGCCGATATATTTTCTATTCAGAGCCTTGTATTGAATATCGAATGTGATTTGGGTTTGTCGTGAATGGTGTCTTCACTAACACTGTTCTTGAACCCAGTTGAGAAAAGATTAAATCTTTTTATTTAGATTTAATGAAGTTTACCAATTAAATAATATTTAATTGGAATTGAATTGATATTGATTTTTGGGTTTATCGTGAACAGTGTTTTTAAATAGCACTCGTTCTTTAACCCGATAATTAATGAATGGGATTTTGGGTTTATCGTGAACCGTGTTTTAAATGACACTGATTCTTTAACCCAGTCGAAGATTAAAACTAAGTGGAGTTTTGATGAATCTTTAATTAGATTGAAATGATCGAAAATGGAGTATCACCAGTTTTTCTCCAGGCGATAGTTAAATCTTTAATTAGATTTGAACGTGAAATGGTAATTGAATTTACCGATAACACCATGGTGTTAGATATGAAGTATTACCAGTTTTACTTCATGGGATGAATAGGTTGGGATCGGGAAATTAAAACAAATGATTACTTCGGTAAGTTTCGTTAATCCCGACTAGTTTGAATTGATATTCAAAAGTAGATTAAAGAATAAATTAAAGAATTTATCTTTGATAAAATTAATGGGAACCTTTCCCTACGAATGTGAAATTAGAAATTAACTGTCGGTTAGCCAAGCAGAATGGTTTTCTGGATATTGATCTGATGTTGGTTTCGGCCTTCGGGGTTAATATTTGGGGAATTATTCTCTTGATTAATTTACGGTCAATGACTGATGAATTGGAATGAGGCGTATGTTGTGTTTGTGTAACACTTATTTAAAATATACGCGAGTTATTCGGAAAGACCGGGTTTATCCCATTCTGAATAACTGATACGACGATAAGTCGAAGATGAAGACGATGGTCGAAGACCGGAGGTCTTCACGTCGTTTGGGTAATTACTGATGATCTTGATTGGGCTGTACACCCAAGAAGATGGAAACAGTTAGTGATCGTCCAGACGTACTTGGAGATCGATGGATATGCGGGGTACTAGGTGCCTCCGGTTTCGTTCAGACCCAGGACGGACTTGTAAATGGACTGTGTGTCTGACATCGGATTTCATTCTGTGTGACCGATATCGGTTGCATAGGATGGTTTGCCTGTGTGGCATGCTAAGTGGAAATTGATCGAGGCTTCTGTTGAAAAGCAAAGTCTTGTGGTGATGATCAAAGCACGGCCTTTGTGGCGTAGCTTTGTGTAACGTTTACTTCGCGAGTTTCACACCCGGTATGAACCAAAAACGGGAGAAAGGACCTCAGGGAGGGCCTGTGTTTCCTCCTAGCTAGAAGTGGCGTCAGTGGTTTTACACGCCCTGACGAGTTTGACTTATGTGGTTGTTGCTGTTGCGAGGCGCCTCGGTTAGATCGGACGATCCGGGTCCGATGGAGTCATTCGTTGGCTCGCTTACGCCCCAAAGGGCGGCGAAACGCAGTGCTCAGGCATTTTAATCCACATCGGTGGACCGGCCCTGTCGCTCCTAGGGTCACTCGAGCTCTGATCCTGAGACTCGGGCTAGGCAGTCTCGAATCGGTTGAGGACTATCTTTTGCCTCGGTTCATAGACGGAAATCCAATTTCCAAATACGTGATATTTGCGGTTTTAATTGTAATCCTATATATGGCGACATAGTGGGATGGGGCGCTTATGCCGCCTATGATTGATACTTATGATTTGAAGTTGTTTTATACACTATGCACTTATAATAGTATCAAACGATTTGTTTTAAACGTATCAAGCATTCTTTGGCTGTTATAAGGGAAAACCCTATCCTCGGCTGCGTTGCATTGTGTGATGGGACCTGGGTCTTATAACAGCTTCATTTTTCTTTATTTAGCATTGCGCTGTTTGTTTATGCACTGGTATTCTTGGGAGGAAACCCGTTCCGTGTTATACGGCGTGGTCCCTTGATTTACCTAATGATTTAAAATAAAGATTAATAACTGTTTTAGTTCTCACACCAGTCACATGACTGACCTGGAGTTTATTGTTTTAACCTAAACTCTGGGTGCCCTTATTTTGACACGGGCAGCTAGTAGTTTTGGTTTTGCAGATTTATATTCACAGGATCCTGGTTTACAGCTGGAACGATATCCGGGAAGCTTTGTATCCGTATATCTCCTTCTAGTTGTGTATTGTATTATTTTCCGCTGCTATGTATTTAAATGTAATTTAAATCTCTCATATTTCTGTGTAATATTCATTTGTACTCTGTATATTCTTGTAGTCTGATGCATTGTTGTAATATACAATGAAATGTTCTTCTGTATGCGTTCTATTTTGTCGTGTTCTCAAACGATAGGGTGTTTCGAACGGTCTGGGTCGGTTTAGCGACTGGTTCGGACCGAGCGAAATTCCTTGCCGTCACAAGATCTGAAATCAGGACAATCGACATGGCGGTAGGAGATATAGTAGCGATTTTGATGCAGATCTCGTGTCTTATTTGGTCGGTTCATCTCAAATCTGGAGCCTAAGGTCCTTTCTGCCATGTTTACGCGGTGTTGTTTCCAGAAAGTGGATGAAAAGGTGGAAAAAACAGTGGAAGGAGAAAATCAGGGACAGTTGAAAAAAAAAGGAAAACAGGGAGATAAACGGTGAAATGTGCGTTAGTGGGATGAGAACATGGTGAACGAAATGACATATACGTCCTCACTTTTTTGGTCTAACTGATTCTTTGTGCATATGTGAATGGGTTAATCGGGAACTTTGAAAAAGCTTCACCAAAACTCAAGTATTGGAATTATAGTATAGATATATATATATATATATATCTTTCAAATTTCCATAACAACATCTGTATAATCACGAAATCCAACATCAAACTATTCCGAAGATGATTTCGATTCAAATCCATTCCAACTAAATTATTGGAAATTCTGGTTACTTTTAAAACCATTTCAAATCCAATTTATTTATTTAAAAATAAATAGAATTATAATTCTAGTTCAAAACTAGTTCATTTCTATAAAAATCTACTTTTATCTTTTCAAATATGGAGTTTTTCATCCCAGTTCTTCCCAAATCATTTCTCATGATTTTACACAAATTATTACTATTTTTAATAATTTTATCAAGGCTTGTACAGTCGATTTCCATAAACGGCCATCGAAATGCACTTACAGCGACCTTTTCCAAATTTGATTTGGACATAATTCCAAATCCAACCGTTAGATTTCAAATTTCTAGTATTCATTAGAAAGAACTTTTCGATACGAACCCAATGGTTCCAGTTTCAGGACAATCCGACGGTCAGATCTCCCGTAATGTCCATTCGAAGTTAATGGTCGAAATTCGCGAACTGCCGCGGCGTGGTGCGTCCTATTCAGGCCATTATATATATAATATATATATTATATATATTTCATCGATTTCCTTTTAAAACGTATTTTATAAATCGTTTTAAATTCGTTTTCGAAATGATTTCAACTTCATCTCAAATTCAAATCAAAATTGATTTTTTTTCTTATAAATTCGTTTTAAATTCATTTCAAATTGATTTCAATTCAAATCGATTTTTAATTCAATTTCAGTTCATTTTCAATTCAATTCGTTTTCAATTCGAATTCATTTCTATTCAATTTCAATTCGAATTCATTTCTATTCAATTTCAATTCGAATTCATTTCTACATATTCGATTTTGAAATCACTTTCAATATTCATTATAAAATCGACAAAATTCCCGTTCGTGTTAAAATGGCGTGTAACTACTTACACAGCTTCACATTTCAATATTCAAAGAATATTATTTTTAAATTATTCGATAATTCTAAACTGGAATCAGACACAGTCAATTACCATATAATTCAGTTATATGGATTTGATCAAATTCATATATACAACAATGACGATAAACACCCAACCATCATCCAAAGTGCGTTCTACACTGTATAAGCATCAAATATAAATATTCAACGATTATAATAGCCTGTCAATCAATCGATCGACATACAGATAATTTTTAGGATTAGTGTATGTCATATATCATCCCAATACCCGTGTGGGGTATCAAACAATCAAACACAGATTTTATTTTTGCAGTTGGGCGATGTGTAAAATTTATCATCCCAATCAATATCAGTCAAATGTTTGTATATAAACAAATCATCCTATTTGTTTATATTTATTTCATTTTAAATACACGTTAAAATTTCTATTTTCAACTATAAAATATTTTTAACTATATAAATATTTTATTACATTTCACATCACATCACACAATCAACTACACATCAAAATCAAACAAACAAGCATACAAGCCGTCCATGGTCTGTGGACGACGGGTGTCAGGTGCTACTAAACACCGTCTGCATCCTAGCATATATTTCAACTAGAAATTTAAATTAAAGGTGAGGAGTTCTCATAAAGGGTTCCACTCCGCCGTGCTTTGCTTCTGAACTGCTAAACCGTCTGGATCTATTTGAAATTCCAATGCAGTTCTTTTCACGCTGTTCATAATAAGAATTATATTTTTATCACTTCATTTCAATAAATAAAAATCATATTTTTATTTCTACTTTATATATTTTTACAACACTTCTTCTTATATAAAAATTATATTTTTATATTTCTACTTCTTATATAAAGATCGAATTTTTATATCATCGCTAAAAAAATCACATTTTTATACTGCTATTATATAGATAAAAATTCTATTTTTATACCACTACTATATAGATAAAAATTCTATTTTTACATCGCTACAATATAGATAAAAATTCTATTTTTACTTCGCTACTATATAGAAAAAAAATTCTATTTTTACATCGCTACTATATAGATAAAAATTCTATTTTTACATCACTACTATATAGATAAAAATACTATTTTTATAACGGCGTTCATATAATAAAGATCATACTTTTGATTCACTACATATATAAAGATCCTATTTTTGTTATCTCCATAATATAAAAATCATATTTTAATTACTTCTATAATATAAAAATCATATTTTTAAGCTGCTACCCTATAGATAAAAATCATATTTTTATAGCTACTTCGTATATATAAAAATCGAATTTTTATCGCTACAACATGTATGAAAATCATATTTTTAACCTTTCTATAATGTAAAAATTATATTTTTAACCTTTCTATAATGTAAAAATTATATTTTTAACCTTTTACATCATAGGTAAAAACTAAATTTTGTTTTATTTTCTTCTATTGAGCTGATTACTCTATATAAATAAAATAAAGAAATAAAAGTAAATAAAAAACTTACAGTAGAAGCCAGAGAGAGGGGGGGTGTTTCTGCACGTTGGTGGAGGAAGGGCGTCGGTGGCTGCTTCCGCGGTGGTGCGATCCTCCGTGGTTGTCATCTTCAAATGGGATGCGGGGGGGAGGGGGTGTTTCTGGGGATAGTCGAGCGAGAGGGGTGTTTGGGGATAGTCGAGCGGGGGGAGGGGGGTGCGATGAGGTGGTGGCGGATCGGTGGAAGGGGGAGGCTGATTCGATTTCCAAAAAAGCAACTTTTTATTTCGAACTCGAAATCGAACCAGCCGACTGTCGTCCGTAGCTAATTACCCCCTATTCTGAACACAATGGGGTATGTATCGTGGGCTGATTTGATCGTTTCAATCAGTTTTTGTCAAAATCAAAATATAACTATATATATTGAATTTGAACACACATTTCAATTTATCGGGGTCACATACTAACTAGAAAAATTCCCGAAAAATATTTTCTAGCTTCGTATTGACGATACGGTCCTAACAACACTAGTTTCGTCAAATTCTGAGACCGTTTGAAAAATGGCCATTTTCCAGTCAATTAAAATCAACTAAAACTGGTCAAACGTGTTTCCCTTTGCCACGCTCACATATTGATTCAGAAAATTACGAATTTTGAAACCTAGCAATAAATTGGCATCACGGATCCAACAAAAGTGGTTTCGTCGAAAACCGAGGACGTTTGCAAAATTCTCATTTTTAAGGGCCAGAATTCCATAGCGACTATTCTGAATTTTCAACTGGACATATCTTTTGATTCCCGCTATGGAATTTCGATTTTTCGGATTCGTTGGAAAGATATTCTCAAATATATTCTAATATTTTTGGTTTCGCTAAAATCTGGTTTATTTTGAATCCTGTACATTCATTTGAACTTTGAAATCGAATTATCGAACTACCGCGCCATTTTCAATTCCTTTTATATATATAAATATTTATATTCTAACGACGACGTATATAAACATATACGTTCTAATTCTATTCAAAATAAATTTCTTGTTGATATTATTTAAAATATTTCATTTTATATATTCAAAATTCACTAAAATTGCCAAAATAAAATTTTTAAAGTGGCTCGGATTTCCGAGTTATTACAAAATTCCTTTATAAAACTAGAAATAAACACGCGTTTAATTTTTCCACGATCACTAGATAAATCTAATCAACTTGAAACCTTGCAATCCTATAATAATTCTTCAATACGAACCCAACGGCACTAGTTTCGTCGCATTCTGAGACTGTTTTCCCGGTAGGCTATTTTTACGCGCACCGCAATGCCATTTTTAACGCCAAATTACCCGGTCTCCAAAAATAGCAAACTATATACCTATCCTGACTCTAATCGATGATACGAACTCAACAAAATTGGTTTCGTGGCCTATTTCGATCGTCTTTTCAAGTTAAACCCAAATAACCCTTTATTGAATTAATTACATGCTATAGAAATTAAATGGGCGTTTACGGCTACCGTGGTCACATACGACATTGGTTTTCCACGCAATTCACCACCGTACAATAATTTAACGTCACGGTCCCAATGAAATTGATTTCGTCGAAAACTAAGTCCGTTTACAAAACGGCTATTTTAACGCGTATGTTTTAATAATGATTTCCATAGCGACTATTTTAAAATTTGATTTTGCCATAACTAAGAAATTATAACACGAAATCTGAATTTTTCTTTTTTCATAAGGAAAAATTAATCAATACGGTTCCAA
Source organism: Allium sativum (assembly GCA_030737875.1). NCBI lineage: Eukaryota > Viridiplantae > Streptophyta > Magnoliopsida > Asparagales > Amaryllidaceae > Allium > Allium sativum. Next base: position 920,149,717 of record CM060926.1, on the reverse strand, counting down.
TGTTTCTCGTTTCATAGAGATCCGACTTATATCGGATCCTGTATATCAAATTGAAGTTTAAAACTCCATATTACGAACTACCGTGCGATTTCGAGCTCGTTTTATATTATATAAATTATATAACGTTCAAACTTCGTTTTAAATAACGGATTAAATATAAAATCCATTAATACTCCAAATATAATATTTAAAATAATAATTTAAATTAAATATTTGACGGACAAAAATACGGGAAGTTACATTCTTCCCTCCTTAAAATAATTTCATCCTCGAAATTGCTAAGGTAAGAAAGAACATAATAAACCCATTAACTTTATAAAAATATATAATCAAAACTCCTTTTTATTTCCCAAAACAAATCTAATTAGTTTTAAAACCAATTTAATTCAAACAAAAGAATTTTCCAAAAATCTTTCAAAATTTTCTAACACCTTAAATTTTGGAAAATTTTTGGTAGAGTCTCCCATGTACGGAGGACATCTGTAACATCCCAGATTTTTGAACATTTATTACGAATATTTAAATCTGTTTAAATATTGATTTGGCGATATTAGCAGATTTTATATCGAATTATTTTATAAAATCGAGTTCAAAAATATATAATTTATAATATAAATCAAACGTGCTCGAAAATGACGCGGCAGTTCGTAAATTTTCGATCTGAACTTTAACTAAATATACAGGATCTGAAATAAGTCGGATTTCTGTGAAACAAGAAACGTTTGAATTGATTTGATTATATTTTTCTAATGAAAGAAAAAAATCATGATTTCGTCGTATAGATGGTAAGATATGCCTAATTTAAAATTTCCAATAGTCGCTATAGAATCGTTCGTCGACCGTAACAGTTTATTTGAAATAACCGCATACTGGTTTCGAATTTAGACAAGATTCTTTTGAGACGTAGTCATAATTTAATTTTTAGAATTTTACTGTGATTTTTAATAAATTAAATATGCAACTTTTTATTTGAAGTATTTTGCACCCTGTATCAATATTTTGGGATTTCACAATGTGAGTTAACCTACCGATATTATTATATTTTTGGGACCGTGGCACCTCGCTGGACACAACTGTATCCTTACTTCTGTCCGTAGCGGTCTATAAATAAATATATATGTGATTTCTTCTTATCCCTAAGTAATGTAAGGACTTAAAGTAAACCTACTCTAATCTTGCATTCCCTCTGATTACATATTCCGAGGCCCTACGGTTTATTTTGTCAACCCCTACGTATGAATTCCTTACTCCTTTATATGAAACATCTTCTTACATCAATGTGGACGTGTGACTTAAAAGGTACCATACATCTACCCTTGTTGATTTTCCTATACACTGCCGTGCGACATCAACTTAGGAAATGAAACATGGGCACTGTATAGAGGTGTAACAACACATGCTACACAACCTAAACTATCATCTCAAATAAGCACATAGACCTTTGAAATGAAAACTGCACATGCAAAACTGTTTCACAAGTCTGCTTCCATTCTATTCTCTCTTGCTTGTCCCACCTTGTCCCCTGTTCTATCTTGTCTACGCAACTATGTTCGAGAAGAGACAGCACCACACAGCTACATATCTTCTGAAGCCCTATCGCACATGCTATGTTTTCCATTCAGTCTTGTATGTGCTCCATCAAATCTCCTACCTACGCTACAACGCTATAGCTGCACCTAATGTAGTACCCGATTACGTGCGAGCCAAACTAAGTTTCTTGCTTGCCAAATTTCTGCCCTGTCTTCTCAAATCACACACGCTTCGTTCTTTTCGAATTTAATTCATGGATGGTTAAGAGGAGACATTTCATTTCAGCCTACCCTGTCTATATTGTTAAACAGCTAATCTATAAGCCTTGGCCGACCTAATGAAGCGGACATGGTGCTTATCTCTCCTCATCCTTCGCCTGTATATATACCGCTGAATTCCTTCACTTGTTCATCCTCTCGTTGCTTCATCTCTTCATCTTAAAAAAAAAAAAAAAAAAGAAAAAAAAAACGAATGGAACTGAAAAAGAAGTGGGTTTGCGGAAGAAGGGGTGACCGTCACTGTGGTGCCTCGGCTAGACTGACGCGGTGGAGTTGAGCAGCGTGGTGGAGTGGCGCACTGGAGTAGGCGTGGGATTCTCTATCTGCTAGTGTTGATGGAGCGAAGGTGAAGAAGGCGCATGGGGTAAGTGGGCAAATGTGTATGCAAATGAAGTATGGTTCCATTTTTGTGAGGAATGGGCATGCACAGTACGTTCAGCGCATAGGAGGAAGTAAAAGGTGGAAGGGGGTTTAGAGGGCCACGTTTTAATAGAGAAGGGTGTAAACAATTTAGAAGTTGATGCCCAAACAGTAGAGAAATGGTAACAGAAGTTGGTTGCGGTCATCACAGAAGGGAGGGTTGGTTGATTAAAGGGGTGCTGTTTATTTAATGCTTGGCAACAGAAGCATCTAATGTTTGGCAACAAAAGGGGGTTTGCTGGAACCATTTGCACGTAAGCACATAAAAGTGAGCAAATGTGAAGGAGCAAGGGGATGTTTGTAGCATGAAAGGAAGGGAAAGCATGTAGCAGGTGAGTAAGAAATCCGGTTTCAAATGGCTTATTAAGCATACCTAAGTAATAATTAATATGGGCTAATTTTATATAATGCTTTCGAACGGTTATAAAAAAGTAAGGTAGTCAAATAATTAAATGTGCCTAATTTAGATTACGTATGCCTAATGGCATTTAAGTTATGCTTGCTTATTAGATACCCCTACGGTACCTATTACTACCGTCCCCAACTTCATTCATTAGAATAAACAGAAAGTAATGTGTCCAGATGTTCTAATATAGCTGATGAGTTCGAACGTGCCTAACACTATTTTATACATGCCCAACTAAGTTGTCTTAATGTCCCTAAACTATATTGTATACACCCAAATTAAGTTTTAAATTGCCGACTACTCTACCATGCATTGTGGACCGATTATTAAGGGTACAACATGTATATGTTTAGAAATGCCTAACAAATCATTTATATGAGATTTATTAATTTCAAATTAAACCATGATTAACGGTGTATATAATACAATTCTTGCCTAAAGTAAGTCATGAATATATATCTACAGTGTTAATTGGGTTCAGGGACGCAGCATCAACTTATTTAATTATTATAACATGATGATTAATTACCATCCATGATTTCTTTGTGGCTTTTGTACAAATTAATCATTGAAATTTAAAAGCAAGAAAGAAATGGAATTACATTTGTAAACACCACACCTGATCATATTTTAACATGAGCTAGTTTATGTAATAGTATATCAACATGGCCAAGTGCAAAATAATAACGTGATTTAAACATCTGGCTATAAACGTGCAACATTTATCTAATAACAAAATTTATGTCAATTAAAATTTAATTAAAATTTTACTGTTTAAATTTTAAACTGTAAAGTAAATTGTATATAACGTTCTCATATTTTATCAGATTCGACAAATCAGTTGAGTTGGAACCATATGACAAGAACTTCAATATAAAACCGTTTTGGTCAGAGTTGAACGCAGATGGAAGCTTGCGAAACGAACCGTTCCAACGACAAATGAAATCAAGGTGAGTTTAACTCACTCAGTTACCCGTTTATATTTTATATAAACCGGGTTTTATTTTATTTTGTGTGCAAATGTTTGCTGATGGTTGTTTGTTAATCGTTATTGGTTGAACTGTATGGCTGTGTTAAAATTGAGGTAACCATTGTGATGCAGGGAAGGACAGGTTGGAGGGATCCAACCGGATTCCTCAAATATGTTGTTATTTATATGAACCGTTATTCAGTTTGATTGATCATTTGTTGTTGAAACCAAATCCAACACTTGTTTGATTTTAACCAATGGGTGACATTGGTTAAGTATTTATCGGCAGATGGCCCGTAAATGAATCGTTTTATGGAAATTGGTTTATCGTCATGAAAAGCGATAGAAATACAGTTATAAAGTTGTTTTATAACTAAAGTTAGTTTTGAAATCTATTTTGTATAGATTATTTTAAATGAAGTGATTAAGAGAAATAAATGATTATTTTTGGTTTGAACTTACAAAGAAGTATACAAAGGAAGATTTGCATGTTAGCGAGTTTTGCGGCAAATATGAAGCGATTTACCAAATGTTTAAGATTGAATGTAATGGTTAAATGGGTTTATTTAACCTAACTAGATTGTTAATTAAATCAAAATGAAAGTATTTAAATTAATCTTCTTTATTTAACCAAGTGATAATGGTTAACAAAGTAACCGTGTTGAAATGTCCAAGTCAACCACTTGAATGAGAATTGTTATTTTAAACTATTCATTGGATTGGTGATTATCATTGAAATTAAGTATCATTGTTTTTAATAACCTTTTGAGGAAGATTAATTATTTTTGTAGTAAACCAATTGATGTGAATAACGGTAGAAAATTGACAAGGAATCGAACTGTAAAGGGATTGTAAAAGAATAGTACATGAATTTATAAAGAGATTCGATAAACAAGATTTGAATACATATGTAATAATGTTTTCTAATGGAACCAAGTATTTTTAATATATCGAGTCGAGCTTTCTGTAAAAAGAAAAATGTTAACCTTTAAGGTGAATAAAACCCTTGTTTATAACCAAAGGGCATTTTAGTAAGTTTACTCATATTTATATGAGTTAGAATTTTGATTTATCCCTAAAAGGGAATTTTACAAAAAGGAAAGTTTAAACAAATTTTCATATGAGTTGAAATCGAACAAAAGCTTGAGCAAATTGAATTCTACTATAAAAGTAAAGATAAGATGGTGAGATATGGGGATAAATGTTTTAGGTATAGAATGGAGTTGATTGAATCAAAGGGGTCATAAATGGGGTTATATAGAGATGATTGGGTTAATTACGGGAAATGAGATTTCGTTAATAAACTTCTATTTAATCCGAAGATAAGAATGTTGTCGGCTCAAGGTCTGAGAGGTAAATAAAATACCCCAACTTGAACGACTTCATGATTATCCAAGGGTGATATTAGTTTAGAGACGAAGGTAGTTAAGGGAATTAAAATGATATTTCTGCGAAGGATATGATAAACTATAATTTGAAGGGTTGAGTAAATTAATTTGGGAATAAGAAGTGAAGGGGCGTACTTCAAATATCGAAAAAGTTATAAATGAATGTTTGACTAAACGAGGCCAAATGACGCCGTATACTGAACCAATGGATCCACTTTATTTTTATATGGGTGATTGTTGTTTTGATAGTTAAAACACCGACTATTAGAATTTGGCCAAATCGATTGTTGGTTCGGAAAGACCGGGATCGAATTTATCTTCGAAACCCATTCCGACCAATAAATACATAAACGTTAAAGATGTCAGAAGATGGTCGAGGTGGAGCATTGAAGACCGTTGAACTTCATAAGCGGAAGAACTACTCGGTAAATTTCTCTGGCTAGCTACCAGAGTTATGATGACTTGTGATTCTGTCGTGATTGAAATCTTCGGATTTGCAAGGACTACTCGCTACTGATCCTTGGGGTGATTCCTATATGTGATGCAGTAGGAGAGTACTTCCGGTTCATCCTGATCCTGGATGACATGTATGGACGGATGTCTGACAGAGTATTTCCAAAGGAGTCACATGTGTTGATTTCTCCAAACGTACCATAGTTGATGGCGGAGAAATGGTTATTCTCTAGCCTGACAGCTAGAGTGTGTTTGTGGACGTCAATCAAGTGTGATCTGGCGGATCTGACGATGTGGCATTCAGAGTAAATGGCGACCAGATGTCAAGAGTTAATTCTGGCCTCAAGCCTCATCAACTGGGAAATGACAAAAATCGGGCAGGCAGCATGGCTATGTGGGTCGCTCCCATTAGGATGTATGATCATCTATCTAGAGAAATTCCTATTGCTTCTTTAATCTATGTTTCGATGCTGACCCTATTCGGGTGGCGGTTGCTGATCCCAACCGTCGGTGATATACATTCGGCACACTCAAGCGAAATGGGTGGTCGGTCATGTGAGGGCCGGGTTGCAAGACGTTCTTGTTGAACCCAGTGTATTCGCCTCTAGAGATACACGTGCGGAAGGTGGTCCCATACCTTGTCAAGTTGGAAATCCAATATCCAATAAGTGCCCGCGGTTTTCGATTGTATACTATATATGGGAAGCGTGAGATGCAAGCGTTCCTCTAGATTGCTAATTACTTGTAATTAGACATTATGATAATATCAGATCAAAGTATGATTTCCAACAAAATGGTTTGGGTTATAGTAAGGTAAAAACCGTCCGTGTTTATGTGTGGGCTGGTCTTACTATTATCCTCTTCTTTCAAAAGGAATTTGAACTTTAAAATCAAGTTGGATGGTTCCCCTTAAACTGTGCAAGTTATTCTCACTCTGGTTCACCAGACTGACCCGGTATTTGAAATGCTCGGGTTAGCCCGGGTTACAGGTTTAGGTTATCAGATGCCCTGAAGTTCAGAAGACGTGCTGGAGGAGCTCAGCCGTATGATTCTATCTAGTATATTCCGCTGTGTAATGTATATGAGGACAGGTTGTTAATACTGTCCAAGTGTATTGATATACTCTGATGTTGTAAGTATTTTTCAAGCTCTCAATAAAGATTATTTCTACATTATATTTTGTTCCGCTGCGATGTGAGACTCTGATTCTGTGTATTGTTCTTCTTCTTATTCTTCTATTCTAAAATTTCTATCTTATCTTTCTCATCCTCTAACTTCTTTCTTCTAGCTTCTGGAGATTCGATACTCGAGTGGGACACAGTTTGTGTAAATGTCGATAATTCGAGTGTCGAATTTTCCGGGTCGCTACAGTTGGTATCATAGCTATTGGTTGAGTAGTAACCTTGGCTCTGTGGTGTAACTCAGTAGAGATAGGGTTAGTAACACCCTAGATTGAGTTAAGTGTGTATACGAGAGCGCGTACTTGTAATTGGTTATAAAATTATTTTTAAATTATTTGTAAAGAGGGTAAATGAAATATTTTTGCCCAAATTATATTTTTATATAGAAAAGAAAATAATTTTCTATAATACAGCAACATTGGTTGTTGGTTGTTTGAATTATTGTTAGGAAATTCAATCGAATTATGAAATGGAAGTTAGACTAATTAGAAGAAAATCAATTGGTCAATTGAATTGGATATAAAGATAAAACTTAACATGGTTAAGTGGAATGAAATTATATAAATTAGAATTTGAAAATCAAAATGGATAATAATGAAAATCAATTGGATATTAGTCAATTGATATTAATGTATGTTAACCAAAAGTGAGTGTCGACCAGAAGATGTCAGTGTTGAATATAATCGAATGATTGGTTGTCTATCATTTGAATGTTGGATGGGTCGAATAGAATTCATCAATTGGATCAGTGAAGAAATTGAATGGAATATTGTTGGATTACTATTTGCATTATAAATGAGTTAAGTGCAGATATTAGCAGATTATGGGAATTGGCTTTGTTGTATAGTTTGAAAGTACAGACCGGAAGAAGAAAGTGCGGTTAGTTGATTTGCTGCGAAATTGGAATTGAGTTGCCCGACAAAAAGGTAAACCTTAAAATTTGATTTGGAGTTATTAAGTTATCCCCCTGAGTTGGATAGCCATTTGGCTTTTGGTTTTCTTTGGGGGAAGTTAAGGCCGGAGTGGCATTTGTAGTTGTTGTGATCGAGCCGTGCAGTGGAGGTGCTGGCAAATTTTTGGGACGTTTAAAGAGTTTGAATTTGATTTGGTAATAATTATTTTAAAATAAACGTGTTCAGAACATCCTTCTTACCTTGCAATTTCGGGGACGAAATTATTTTAAGGGGGGAAGAATGTAACATCCCAGATTTTTGAACATTTATTACGAATATTTAAATCTGTTTAAATATTGATTTGGCGATATTAGCAGATTTTATATCGAATTATTTTATAAAATCGAGTTCAAAAATATATAATTTATAATATAAATCAAACGTGCTCGAAAATGACGCGGCAGTTCGTAAATTTTCGATCTGAACTTTAACTAAATATACAGGATCTGAAATAAGTCGGATTTCTGTGAAACAAGAAACGTTTGAATTGATTTGATTATATTTTTCTAATGAAAGAAAAAAATCATGATTTCGTCGTATAGATGGTAAGATATGCCTAATTTAAAATTTCCAATAGTCGCTATAGAATCGTTCGTCGACCGTAACAGTTTATTTGAAATAACCGCATACTGGTTTCGAATTTAGACAAGATTCTTTTGAGACGTAGTCATAATTTAATTTTTAGAATTTTACTGTGATTTTTAATAAATTAAATATGCAACTTTTTATTTGAAGTATTTTGCACCCTGTATCAATATTTTGGGATTTCACAATGTGAGTTAACCTACCGATATTATTATATTTTTGGGACCGTGGCACCTCGCTGGACACAACTGTATCCTTACTTCTGTCCGTAGCGGTCTATAAATAAATATATATGTGATTTCTTCTTATCCCTAAGTAATGTAAGGACTTAAAGTAAACCTACTCTAATCTTGCATTCCCTCTGATTACATATTCCGAGGCCCTACGGTTTATTTTGTCAACCCCTACGTATGAATTCCTTACTCCTTTATATGAAACATCTTCTTACATCAATGTGGACGTGTGACTTAAAAGGTACCATACATCTACCCTTGTTGATTTGCCTATACACTGCCGTGCGACATCAACTTAGGAAATGAAACATGGGCACGGTATAGAGGTGTAACAACACATGCTACACAACCTAAACTATCATCTCAAATAAGCACATAGACCTTTGAAATGAAAACTGCACATGCAAAACTGTTTCACAAGTCTGCTTCCATTCTATTCTCTCTTGCTTGTCCCACCTTGTCCCCTGTTCTATCTTGTCTACGCAACTATGTTCGAGAAGAGACAGCACCACACAGCTACATATCTTCTGAAGCCCTATCGCACATGCTATGTTTTCCATTCAGTCTTGTATGTGATCCATCAAATCTCCTACCTACGCTACAACGCTATAGCTGCACCTAATGTAGTACCCGATTACGTGCGAGCCAAACTAAGTTTCTTGCTTGCCAAATTTCTGCCCTGTCTTCTCAAATCACACACGCTTCGTTCTTTTCGAATTTAATTCATGGATGGTTAAGAGGAGACATTTCATTTCAGCCTACCCTGTCTATATTGTTAAACAGCTAATCTATAAGCCTTGGCCGACCTAATGAAGCGGACATGGTGCTTATCTCTCCTCATCCTTCGCCTGTATATATACCGCTGAATTCCTTCACTTGTTCATCCTCTCGTTGCTTCATCTCTTCATCTTAAAAAAAAAAAAAAAAAAAAAAAAAAAAAACGAATGGAACTGAAAACGAAGTGGGTTTGCGGAAGAAGGGGTGACCGTCACTGTGGTGCCTCGGCTAGACTGACGCGGTGGAGTTGAGCAGCGTGGTGGAGTGGCGCACTGGAGTAGGCGTGGGATTCTCTATCTGCTAGTGTTGATGGAGCGAAGGTGAAGAAGGCGCATGGGGTAAGTGGGCAAATGTGTATGCAAATGAAGTATGGTTCCATTTTTGTGAGGAATGGGCATGCACAGTACGTTCAGCGCATAGGAGGAAGTAAAAGGTGGAAGGGGGTTTAGAGGGCCACGTTTTAATAGAGAAGGGTGTAAACAATTTAGAAGTTGATGCCCAAACAGTAGAGAAATGGTAACAGAAGTTGGTTGCGGTCATCACAGAAGGGAGGGTTGGTTGATTAAAGGGGTGCTGTTTATTTAATGCTTGGCAACAGAAGCATCTAATGTTTGGCAACAAAAGGGGGTTTGCTGGAACCATTTGCACGTAAGCACATAAAAGTGAGCAAATGTGAAGGAGCAAGGGGATGTTTGTAGCATGAAAGGAAGGGAAAGCATGTAGCAGGTGAGTAAGAAATCCGGTTTCAAATGGCTTATTAAGCATACCTAAGTAATAATTAATATGGGCTAATTTTATATAATGCTTTCGAACGGTTATAAAAAAGTAAGGTAGTCAAATAATTAAATGTGCCTAATTTAGATTACGTATGCCTAATGGCATTTAAGTTATGCTTGCTTATTAGATACCCCTACGGTACCTATTACTACCGTCCCCAACTTCATTCATTAGAATAAACAGAAAGTAATGTGTCCAGATGTTCTAATATAGCTGATGAGTTCGAACGTGCCTAACACTATTTTATACATGCCCAACTAAGTTGTCTTAATGTCCCTAAACTATATTGTATACACCCAAATTAAGTTTTAAATTGCCGACTACTCTACCATGCATTGTGGACCGATTATTAAGGGTACAACATGTATATGTTTAGAAATGCCTAACAAATCATTTATATGAGATTTATTAATTTCAAATTAAACCGTGATTAACGGTGTATATAATACAATTCTTGCCTAAAGTAAGTCATGAATATATATCTACAGTGTTAATTGGGTTCAGGGACGCAGCATCAACTTATTTAATTATTATAACATGATGATTAATTACCATCCATGATTTCTTTGTGGCTTTTGTACAAATTAATCATTGAAATTTAAAAGCAAGAAAGAAATGGAATTACATTTGTAAACACCACACCTGATCATATTTTAACATGAGCTAGTTTATGTAATAGTATATCAACATGGCCAAGTGCAAAATAATAACGTGATTTAAACATCTGGCTATAAACGTGCAACATTTATCTAATAACAAAATTTATGTCAATTAAAATTTAATTAAAATTTTACTGTTTAAATTTTAAACTGTAAAGTAAATTGTATATAACGTTCTCATATTTTATCAGATTCGACAAATCAGTTGAGTTGGAACCATATGACAAGAACTTCAATATAAAACCGTTTTGGTCAGAGTTGAACGCAGATGGAAGCTTGCGAAACGAACCGTTCCAACGACAAATGAAATCAAGGTGAGTTTAACTCACTCAGTTACCCGTTTATATTTTATATAAACCGGGTTTTATTTTATTTTGTGTGCAAATGTTTGCTGATGGTTGTTTGTTAATCGTTATTGGTTGAACTGTATGGCTGTGTTAAAATTGAGGTAACCATTGTGATGCAGGGAAGGACAGGTTGGAGGGATCCAACCGAATTCCTCAAATATGTTGTTATTTATATGAACCGTTATTCAGTTTGATTGATCATTTGTTGTTGAAACCAAATCCAACACTTGTTTGATTTTAACCAATGGGTGACATTGGTTAAGTATTTATCGGCAGATGGCCCGTAAATGAATCGTTTTATGGAAATTGGTTTATCGTCATGAAAAGCGATAGAAATACAGTTATAAAGTTGTTTTATAACTAAAGTTAGTTTTGAAATCTATTTTGTATAGATTATTTTAAATGAAGTGATTAAGAGAAATAAATGATTATTTTTGGTTTGAACTTACAAAGAAGTATACAAAGGAAGATTTGCATGTTAGCGAGTTTTGCGGCAAATATGAAGCGATTTACCAAATGTTTAAGATTGAATGTAATGGTTAAATGGGTTTATTTAACCTAACTAGATTGTTAATTAAATCAAAATGAAAGTATTTAAATTAATCTTCTTTATTTAACCAAGTGATAATGGTTAACAAAGTAACCGTGTTGAAATGTCCAAGTCAACCACTTGAATGAGAATTGTTATTTTAAACTATTCATTGGATTGGTGATTATCATTGAAATTAAGTATCATTGTTTTTAATAACCTTTTGAGGAAGATTAATTATTTTTGTAGTAAACCAATTGATGTGAATAACGGTAGAAAATTGACAAGGAATCGAACTGTAAAGGGATTGTAAAAGAATAGTACATGAATTTATAAAGAGATTCGATAAACAAGATTTGAATACATATGTAATAATGTTTTCTAATGGAACCAAGTATTTTTAATATATCGAGTCGAGCTTTCTGTAAAAAGAAAAATGTTAACCTTTAAGGCGAATAAAACCCTTGTTTATAACCAAAGGGCATTTTAGTAAGTTTACTCATATTTATATGAGTTAGAATTTTGATTTATCCCTAAAAGGGAATTTTACAAAAAGGAAAGTTTAAACAAATTTTCATATGAGTTGAAATCGAACAAAAGCTTGAGCAAATTGAATTCTACTATAAAAGTAAAGATAAGATGGTGAGATATGGGGATAAATGTTTTAGGTATAGAATGGAGTTGATTGAATCAAAGGGGTCATAAATGGGGTTATATAGAGATGATTGGGTTAATTACGGGAAATGAGATTTCGTTAATAAACTTCTATTTAATCCGAAGATAAGAATGTTGTCGGCTCAAGGTCTGAGAGGTAAATAAAATACCCCAACTTGAACGACTTCATGATTATCCAAGGGTGATATTAGTTTAGAGACGAAGGTAGTTAAGGGAATTAAAATGATATTTCTGCGAAGGATATGATAAACTATAATTTGAAGGGTTGAGTAAATTAATTTGGGAATAAGAAGTGAAGGGGCGTACTTCAAATATCGAAAAAGTTATAAATGAATGTTTGACTAAACGAGGCCAAATGACGCCGTATACTGAACCAATGGATCCACTTTATTTTTATATGGGTGATTGTTGTTTTGATAGTTAAAACACCGACTATTAGAATTTGGCCAAATCGATTGTTGGTTCGGAAAGACCGGGATCGAATTTATCTTCGAAACCCATTCCGACCAATAAATACGTAAACGTTAAAGATGTCAGAAGATGGTCGAGGTGGAGCATTGAAGACCGTTGAACTTCATAAGCGGAAGAACTACTCGGTAAATTTCTCTGGCTAGCTACCAGAGTTATGATGACTTGTGATTCTGTCGTGATTGAAATCTTCGGATTTGCAAGGACTACTCGCTACTGATCCTTGGGGTGATTCCTATATGTGATGCAGTAGGAGAGTACTTCCGGTTCATCCTGATCCTGGATGACATGTATGGACGGATGTCTGACAGAGTATTTCCAAAGGAGTCACATGTGTTGATTTCTCCAAACGTACCATAGTTGATGGCGGAGAAATGGTTATTCTCTAGCCTGACAGCTAGAGTGTGTTTGTGGACGTCAATCAAGTGTGATCTGGCGGATCTGACGATGTGGCATTCAGAGTAAATGGCGACCAGATGTCAAGAGTTAATTCTGGCCTCAAGCCTCATCAACTGGGAAATGACAAAAATCGGGCAGGCAGCATGGCTATGTGGGTCGCTCCCATTAGGATGTATGATCATCTATATAGAGAAATTCCTATTGCTTCTTTAATCTATGTTTCGATGCTGACCCTATTCGGGTGGCGGTTGCTGATCCCAACCGTCGGTGATATACATTCGGCACACTCAAGCGAAATGGGTGGTCGGACATGTGAGGGCCGGGTTGCAAGACGTTCTTGTTGAACCCAGTGTATTCGCCTCTAGAGATACACGTGCGGAAGGTGGTCCCATACCTTGTCAAGTTGGAAATCCAATATCCAATAAGTGCCCGCGGTTTTCGATTGTATACTATATATGGGAAGCGTGAGATGCAAGCGTTCCTCTAGATTGCTAATTACTTGTAATTAGACATTATGATAATATCAGATCAAAGTATGATTTCCAACAAAATGGTTTGGGTTATAGTAAGGTAAAAACCGTCCGTGTTTATGTGTGGGCTGGTCTTACTATTATCCTCTTCTTTCAAAAGGAATTTGAACTTTAAAATCAAGTTGGATGGTTCCCCTTAAACTGTGCAAGTTATTCTCACTCTGGTTCACCAGACTGACCCGGTATTTGAAATGCTCGGGTTAGCCCGGGTTACAGGTTTAGGTTATCAGATGCCCTGAAGTTCAGAAGACGTGCTGGAGGAGCTCAGCCGTATGATTCTATCTAGTATATTCCGCTGTGTAATGTATATGAGGACAGGTTGTTAATACTGTCCAAGTGTATTGATATACTCTGATGTTGTAAGTATTTTTCAAGCTCTCAATAAAGATTATTTCTACATTATATTTTGTTCCGCTGCGATGTGAGACTCTGATTCTGTGTATTGTTCTTCTTCTTATTCTTCTATTCTAAAATTTCTATCTTATCTTTCTCATCCTCTAACTTCTTTCTTCTAGCTTCTGGAGATTCGATACTCGAGTGGGACACAGTTTGTGTAAATGTCGATAATTCGAGTGTCGAATTTTCCGGGTCGCTACAACATCTGCAATATCGCAGGCTCAAGAAATATATATACATCGACCAATAGGGTTAGAAAAATTCAAAAACCAAACTCAAAACCCAAATAAAACCCAAAATTTCATATTTGCGTAGGCGTACCTTTTTGCGTGCATAATTATGTTATAAGCTATAATTTACTTGAGCTTGCTTAATTATTATGCAGCTCTATTCAAACTAGATTCAATTTACTCCAGAATTTCTCTTGGATGGATTTTAAAGCTGAATTTGCTCGTTTGCACCTGTTCTGAACTTCACTAAACTTATTAGTCATCAAAACAATATCAATTAAATTCAAAACATCCACATTGTTCATTTTGACAAATTTATACACATTCCAATTCACATGGGATTTATAATTATTTCTAATCACTTCATTTATTTATTTAATTATCCTTTCAGGTTTATTAAATTTGGATTATTTATTTAACTTATTTATTTTATATTGGTCTTAAACCAAATCTATCCATATTAGATTCATATTCAAGCAACCAACAGTACAGTCCAAAGATATCATTCCACTCAACATTAGCAAATCCAATTGATTTTGCCCATATCATAATAATTTGTGAAAATCCTTACTTCTATTATTTATAAAATAAATTGGGCAGAAATAATTTCAAAAATAATTTTAATATCAAATTACAAATACGCACTCTTACGTATAACAAACTCAATATAGGGTATTACTAATCCCATCTCTATCGAGTTACGCCACAGAGCCAAGGTTATCACTAAACCAATAGCTCTGATACCACTGTAACGACCCAAGGATTTTCGGCTCTGAAAATGGACATAAATACCTTCACCGTACCTCATGCCGACCTTCCAAACACCGAAAACACTGATAGTTATTACAAAGAAATTAGAGGGTGAGATAAGAAAGAAAGAAATATTAGAATAGAAGAAGAAGAACCAACACAACATAGAATCAAAGTCTCACATCGCAGCGGAACAAAATATAACACAGAAATAAATGTTTATTGAGAGCTTTAAATAAAACTTACAATATCAGAGTACAGCACACGTCTGGATAGTTATAATAACTTGTCCCCATATACAACACACAACATAATATTATCTATATAATATCATATGTCTGAACTCTTCCAGCCCGTCCCTTCACAGCATCCGATAACCTGAACCTGTACACCCCGGGCTAACCCGAGCATTTACAAAACACCGGGTCAGTCTGGTGAACCAGAGTGAGAAAACTCGTATAGTATTAAGGTTAAATCATCCAATCATGATTTTGAAGTTCAAAATCTTTTCAAAAGAAAAGGATAATCGTAAGACCAAATCCACACATAAACACGGACGGTTTTTACCTTATAATAACCCAAACTAGTTTTGAAACTAATATCTTTTCTGATATTATAATAATGTCTAAATACAAGTAAATAAAAATCTAGTGGAACGCTTGCATCTCACGCTCCACATATACAGTATACAATCAAAACCGTGGGCGCTTATCGAAGATTGTATTCCAACTATGACAAGGTATGGGACCACCTGCCGATAGTATATCTCTAGAGGCGAATACATTGGGTTCAACAAGAACGACTTGCAACCCGGCCCTCACATGACCGACCACTCATTTCGCTTGAGTGTATCGAATGTATATCACCAACGTTTGGGATCAGCAACCGTTTCCCCGAAAAGGGACAGCATCGAAATATAGATTAAAGAAGAAAATGGAATTTCTCTAGATAGGTGATTATACATCCTAATGGGAGTGACCCACATAGCCATGCTGCCTGCTCGATTTCTGTCATTTCCCGGTTGATGAGGCTTGAGGTATAAATTATCTTTTGGGATATTTGGTCACCATTCACTTTGAATGCCACATCGTTAGATCGTCAAACCACTAATTGACGTCCACAAATATACTCTGGGTTTTAAAGAAGGGCCATTCCTCGCCACCAACTTGGTATATTTGTAAAAATCAACGTACGTAGGTTTAAGGAAATACTCTGTCAGACATTTGTCCATACAAGTCATCCAGGAACACGATGAACCGAAGGTACTCTCCTACTGCATTCAATATAGGAATCACAACATGGATCAATAGCGAGAAGTCCTTGCAACCCGTAGATTCCAACCACGACAGAACCACGGTTTATCTCTGGTTGCAACCCCAGAGATTTTTAGCAGTTCTTCCGTTTAATGAAAATTTATGGTCTTCAAATCTCCATCTCGATCATCTTCTAATATCTTCACGTATTTGTTGGTCGGAATGGTTTTCGAATATAAATTCAATCCCGGTCTTTCCGTACCAACAATCGTATTGGATAGATTTGATAGTCGGTGATTTAACTATCAAAATAAACAGTGTTCAATCATGACAATCAAATGAGTTTACTGGTTCAATATCCAGCATCACTTGGCCTTTAAATTTAAAACAAACTAATTCACTTCTGCTTAATTAAAACTTCTAACTCTTTTAATATTTAAAAATTCGATAATTGAATCTTGTTTAATATACTAATGTTCTCAAAACCATCTCATTCTAATACTTAGAAAAATAAATTATAACCGTATTTCATTTCTACTTAATCCTCCTTTCAAAACATATGTTACATCGTTCTCTATTATTCAAAATTAGGAAAGCCATTTATCTTATTATTCGTAAACAGCATTACATAATATCGGTTATTCCACTAATATTTATTTGTGCAAAATAAAACTAAACTTCACATTTCCTTTACCTCGGATCTCTCGTTATATATATATTCTCCAAATTTCCACCAAACGTTGCATTATTTCACTAATGGAAATAATGAACCATCACTAACCCCTTTTACGATTACCAACTAATATCATCTTCAGATAATCCTGATGTTGTTCAAGTTGGGGTATTTTAATTACCTCTCAGACCCTGACCAACTACGTTCTTATCTTTAGATAAATATAAGTTGTAATCCAAAAACCCATATTCCATTCTAGTCTCAAAACAAAATTCCATTTAACTATTGGATTTGGTTATACAACCCTAAGCCTCACTTCTTTACCCAAATTTACCTTTACCAATCTCCTTTCAAATCTATTTAACCATTCCATGCTTTGAAAATCTCATTTCACTTTTCCCCTTTTTACTTGATTTCATTTTCAAGTAACGTTAATTTAAAATTAACGCTTTTACACTTTAAATCTCATTTATATAATCCTGGTTTATTGTAAATCCTTTATCTTGATTTCCTTTGTCTTTATTCAAATAACTAAGTAACCTTGATTTCAAGCTATTTTATTCGCTTGGAATTCTCTTTATAACTTCGTTATAAAGGTTCGGATTTTAAATATTAGACCCGTTCATAACTCCTTTCACCATTCAACTAGATTTCATTTCAACTTCGATTACTCTTTAAATGAATTTCTATTAAAAAGGCACTTTCCTAAATTATTATTTAAAATAATAATTTACTTTAATCATTAACTACTTCAGTAGTTAATTTCCCTATTAATAAAATAAATGGTAAATCCCTTTCTAAAACTTATTAAGATTAAACAATATTCATTAACAATTTTATTAGATTAATTCAAATCAGACTAATTTAAAGTCAATTACAATTACAATGGTTGACTTAGTCAACTCAAGGCGCGGTTATCTTGTTAACCCATTCCAATTCATTCTCACTTTAAATTAGTTAATAATATAATTAATTTAAATAATTCCATTAAATAAATTCTTAACAAACCAGTTATCCATATTTTTACTATTACGGTTAATTTCTATTCCCATATTCAAAAATCTGATTAATCTCATATTTATTTTAAAAAATCAATTTACAATAAATCAAAGTTTTTAATAAATAAAGTAAAATTTTATTTTCCTTTTCGTAAACTTTTATCCAAAATAATATATTTCAAAAATCTATCTCCAGTTATAAAATAAATTTATAAATTCATTTCTATCGACTCACCTGACGGTGAATCAATATTTATAAAACGGTTGATTTTATAAACCATACGCTGCCAAATACTCAACCAATACCACCCATTTGTTTAAAACACAACACAAGTTGACTTTTCAGTCAATGATCACTACTAAAACCAATTACCCAATCATGACAGTTCGTATATGATAATATGAAAATAAATAATATATTTGACGAATCTGGTTGGATCCCTCCAACCTGTTCTTCCCTGTACTCAAAACGGTTATCACAAACCAGACCATTTAGTTTCATTTAACTGATAATAATAAATAACGGCCATCAACACCAATCAATTCTCTAGCAATTAAAACAATTCAAACAACTTAAACACGTTTATAAATAAACGTGACCAGCCAAGGTGAGTTACCTTTATTGGGGTCCAATCGTTAAAATAACGATTTGGTATTTCACTGAAATTAAACAACGGTTTAATTTCATCATTTAGATCAACAAATAATTATAATACTAGCAAACAGTCAACCATAGCAATTCAAAGCACACAAAATAAAAACCCAATTTATATAAAATATAAATGGGAAAACTGAGTGAGTTTAACTCACCTTGATCTGATTCGTTGTTGAGACAGTTGGCTTTAATTAAATTAAACAAGAGTTTAATTAAATTAAAAATCCTGATTAATTCCAATCTTGTCTGGTTCTATTTCATGACGTAACGCTCGTCAAGTCTGTCCCAATATGCCTCGTTCTGTACAATTCTGAACATATATGATGGGGTTATTAATATTTAAAGTTTAAATAAATTAAATAACTAATTTATCCTTAATAACTATTTAATAAAATTAATTACATTGTTAAGAACAATAATCCACTTCTGTTTTCCAACAGTACCAAATTTGATGTCTACATTATTCAAATCACGGTTTAATTTTAAATAAGCAAACACGTTAATTATTAAAAGTCATTAAGTTTAATTACTTTATATTTCAGTATAAGGCCATACTATTTTTCTTCCAGTACATTCCTCTTCGTCCCTGTCATGTTGAATATAAACCAGGTTATAATTAAATTAAGTTAATCAAAGTTAAATAACTTTAATCACTTATTCAGCTTAACAAATATTGACCGATACCCTTTCCTGCTCTGAAATGAAACAAGGCTGAACTGAATTGCTCACAGGTCCTTCGTTAGCAATAATGAACCCAATCCAATCCTTGAAACCAAATCGCACCACCGTAGGTTGCGCCATCTGCCGATCAACCACGCCCGATACATACGCCTACGTCGGTTCTCCCCTTGACTGCAGTCCTGCCTCTCCAAATCCACTCCATCTCCATCTGTAAAGCCCCAAACATCCCCCCTTTCGAACGCCGTTCCAACCACAAGGATGATTAGAAACTGATCTCAGCCGGTCACCTTAAAGAGCTCGCTAAGCTCTTCAATTTTGGTGCTAAACACCCCTTGATTACACATGTGGATATAGGGATTAAGGAGGATTGAAATCCATTGTTTTTCAGCTGTTGGAATGTATGAGTGGAGGTGCAAATATGGTTCGAGTTGACCACGAAAAGACTGAAAATAGGGTTTTGACATGTGTTTGATATTTATAGTGGAATAAATATATTATTTTAATTTTACGAAACTTCATCCTAAAGTAACACGGTAAAACCCCTACAGACGGCTTCTGTCTTCTGATAAAACAGCTAATCTTAGTGTAAAAAGATATTCCGGGCCCAATGGGACAAGTTTCGTCGAGATCAGAGGTCGTCTGAAAAACAATTCCTTTATAAAACCAGAAATAAACACACGTTTTATTTTTCCATGATGACTAGATAAATCTAATCAACTTGAAACCTTGCAATCATATAATAATTCTTCAATACGAACCCAACGGCACTAGTTTCGTCGCATTCTGAGACTTTTTTCCCGGTAGGCTATTTTTACGCGTACCGCAATGCCGTTTTTAACGCCAAATTACCCGGTCTCCAAAAATAACAAACTATATACCGATCCTGACTCTAATCGATGATACGAACTCAACAGAATTGGTTTCGCGACCTAATTCGATCGTCTGTTCAAGTTATACCCAAATAATCCTTTATTGAATTAATTACGCACTATAGAAATTGTACGGGCGTTTATGGCTACCGTGGTCACTTACGACATCGGTTTTTCATGCAATTCACCACCGTACAATTATTTAACATCACGGTCCCAGTGAAACTGATTTCATCGAAAACTGAGTCCATTTGCAAAACGGCTATTTTAACGCGTATATTTTAATAATGATTTCCATAGCGACTATTTTAAAATTTGATTTGGCCATAACTAATAAATTATAACACGAAATCTGAATTTTCTTTTTTCATAACAAAATTATAATCAATACGGTTCCAACGTTTCTCGTTTCACAGAGATCCAACTTATATCTGATCCTGTATATCAAATTGAAGTTCAAAACTCCATATTACGAACTGTTGTGCGATTTCGAGCTCGTTTTATATTATATAAATTATATAATGTTCAAACTTCGTTTTAAATAATGGATTAAATATTAAAATCCATTAATACTCCAAATATAATATTTAAAATAATAATTTAAATTAAATATTTGATGGCCGAAAATACCGGACGTTACACTCCCCTTCCACCTAAACGACATCGCAACCCCCTTGTTCGCGTGAGCCCTACGTTAAACACCACCGCACAAACCTTAGACCGACCCTTCATCACCTGAACTTCTGCCTGCATATTTTCGAATCTGGAACTCATGATATCCCTCTTTCCAAGCCACCCCTACCCCCCTCACCCCCATCGATGCCATAGCTACCTCACTAACCCTTCCACCACTTGTTCACATGATTGTGTAACCTCACTATAACGAGTGATGTTTAGTTCTGACATATAGGAGCAGCTTGCATGTTAATGTAATTTTTAGATAGGAGTTAGATTTTGAATTGAGCTTTTGTTTTTAAAATCAAAAGGCAGGCTTGAGTAAGGTTCTATCTGCTTGGTTCCATATAGTTTGCGAAGATATTATATATATATATATATATATCGGCCATGGTGAACTCGTATGGTTTCAGGATGAAGAAAAACCAATGAAGCAGTGTGCGTATATATAGTGGAGGAAGAAGGGTGGATGGAGTCGACGTCTCGTCCATACTGTATAAGGTAGGAGTAGCCGGGGTCTATTGAAATGAAGCATCACGGCAGTAGTAGCTTGTGGATGGAAAAATAGTTTAGGTGATCAGTGATTTGGTTGATGTTGATAAAACATGGCAGAGTGTTTTCCTTTCATTAGCCATGTGCAAGATGAAGGGATGGTTGTGCGTGAGGATGTCTATATATGTAAATAGATAGGTAGGTCTGCAGCATTTAGGGTGTACAATTGAAGTTATATATATATGTGATTTCCTTTTCCAGTAATTCGTGTACTTGGATTTCTTAACTACAAAGTTGTGTAGTTACATCGGTTTGTTTTCCTTAGCTGCTGCACGTTTTGGTGATGGGGTAAATACATAGCTGCTGTTTGTTCGTAGATATAGGTAGGCTCCTTTTTCTTTCATATGCCATTCAGTCATTCAAGGAAAAGATAGCGTAGCTGAGGAACGAAAACAACGCAGGGTGTACATATTTTTTTAGTTACTTAGTCCTTAAGTTTCATTTTTTTATTTGTTTGGGTACGTTTGTTTACAACCGGTTGCTAAACCCTACCATTATTTTAATATTTGTACTGTCATACATGAACTTCTAATATAACAAAGATGGAAACACTGCCGGTCTCAATGTTCAGGTGCCAATGAAATTAATTTCGTTGAAAACCGGCTCTGTTTGCACAATGGCATTATTTTAATTTATCAATTCACCTTTAAATTACGTGTACCGATAAAATAACTCTAATTGGCTCCAAACTGAAAATCTAGCACTAATTAATTATACGCATTCCAGTAAAATTCGTTTCATCGAAAACGGAGGTCGTTTGAAAGTAAATCATTTCTAAAGCCTATATAATATCGATAAAATATATTTAAATCTAAAAATATTCATTAAAAATAATAATATATTATTATTATCATATATCTCAAAATAAAATATTACACAGCTTCTGAATAAACCCATATATATTCTTAAACTCAATATATACAGTTTCGTCTAAACGATATTCAAATTATAAAAAAATCCTATGTATTATTAAATACGTTTGTTAACGAATCCCATAGCGACTATACGAAAATTTAAACTAGACATAATTTACAATCTATAATATGAAATCTCCAGTTTTCTCTTATATTAGAAAATATAATCAGATCGATCCAGACGATTCTTATTCCATAGAATTCTGACTTAAAACAGATTTTGCATATTCAGTTGAAGTTCAAAACGAAATTTACGAACTACCTTGACTTTTTGAGTTCATTTTATAATTATATATAAATTATATTTTCAAACATTGTTTTATTAAACGAATTATATATTATAGGTCCGTTTATAATTCCAAATCAATATTTAAATTAAAAATAAAAATGAATATCTAATTACCAAAAATGCGGGACGTTACATTCCTTTCCCCTTAAAAGAATTTTGTCCTCGAAATAGTAAGTAATAGGAATGTTTGAATCCCAATTGTTTTTAGAATAATACTAGTTATAAAATTATCATCGAAGATTTCTAAGTTGTAAAATTTTATGAAAAATTCATTAGTGCCCCCTCTGCATGGTTCGATTGGTACAGCTATAGACGCCACTCTGGCTTCACTTCAATCCAAGAAAACAAAAACCAAATGACTACCCAACTCAGGGGCGCGAAATCAATCAGCCATGCAATAATATTAAGGTTTACCTATTTGTTGGGCAACCAAAATTTAAACAAAGTAGCTAACAGCTTTTCCATTTCCAACCTGCACTTAACTCGATATATAATGTAAATAACTATTACAAGGTTAAATCCTTCTAGTTTCATTTCATATTTGATTTTATTCAAATTTATTTTATTGAATTTTATTTCTTGGTTTTCAATTCATTCAACTCCTATTTATTAAATTACTTGATGAATTATTCACTCCGTCTAACAAATAACCAATCACAATACGCAATCCACTTAACCAAATCAAACAACTTCTATTTTATTTAATTCCCTAACCCCAAATTTTAGTTCCAATATGAACTCTTAACTCCACTTAACCAATTTAAGTTTCGATTTGAAATTTGATTCTAATTTCATTTAATCAAACAAACTAATATCTCAATGATTTGACAAAAATATTTCTTTTCTATATAAAAATATAGTTTGGCCAAATTATTTGATTTGACCCTCTTTACAAAACAATAGTGTGTCAGTTACTAGTTCAAATATTGAACCAATCAAATAACACAATATAAAACAATCTTATATAAAATTTACAAATACGATCTCATATATATATATACACACACACACATACACACACAGAGTCAAACTCAATCTAGGGTATTACTAACCCTATCATTATCGAGTTACGCCACAGAGCCAAGGTTATTACTAAACAAACAGCTCTGATACTAAATATGACGACCTAAATTTCCGGTGCTCATTGAGATGACCAAACAACACCAGTCCAACCCAAAATTTACTGGAAACCTATATGCTAACAGAAAGAATTTAGAGGATGAGATAAGAAAGAAAGAAGTATTAGAATAGAAGAAATGAGAAGAAGAACCAACACAATAAAATTAGAATCTCACATCACTGCGGAAACAAAATATAATATAGAAATAAATCTTTATTGAGAGCTTGAAATAAAACTTATAATTATCAGAGTACATCAATACACGTGGAAAGTTAAAATAAACAATCCTCATATACAACACGCAACGAAATAAATATTAATATGTCTGAACTTCTCCAGCATGTCTTCTGAACTTCATAGTATCCAATAACTCGAACCTGTCAAACCCAGGCTAACCCGAGAATTTCAAATGTCGGATCAGTCTGGTGAACCAGACTGAGAAAAACTCGCAAAGTTTTAAGGGGAATCATCCAACTTGATTTTAAAGTTCAAAAATCTTTTCGAAAGATAAGGTGTAACAACCCAGAATTTCAGAACCAATTTAAAATTTTTGTTTTAGTAATTTTAATGGATTTTGAATATTTAAAATGATTTATTTTAGATAATAACGACTAAAAATTTATTTAAATCGAAGTTAGAATGAATAAATTTATTTTAATTATATAATGAGCCTGAAATGGTGTGGCAGTTTGAAAATTCGATTACAAATTTCAATTGAATGTACAGGATTCAAAATAAATCAGAATTCAGTAAAACCAGAAATATTTGAATTTGTTTAATTATATCTTTCTAACGAATGTGAAAAATCCAGATTTCATAATGGGGATAAAAAGTTATGTCTAGTTTAAAATTTAAAATAAACGCTGTGGAATTTATATACATTTTATATAATATATAGCCCTCAAAAATAACCATTTTGCAAACGACCTTTGTTTTCGACGAGACCACTTTTGTTGGAACCGGAATGTCAAATTATTGCTAGATTCCAATTTTCATAATTTTTGGAATTAATATGTGAGCGTGGTAAATTTAAACGTGTTTGGTCAATTCAGTTTGAATTTAATCGACTGGAAAATGACCATTTTTTAAACGATCTCCAAATTCGACGGAATTAGTTTTGTTAGAACAGTATCATCAAAACATAGCTAGATTTATTTTTCGGAATTTTTTGGAGTCAGTATGTGGCCCTTGTAATTTAAAATGTACTTTGAAATCAATTTTCAATATTATATTAGTTTATATTTTAGTTTTGATGAAAACTGATCGAAACAGTCGAATTGGCTTACGTGACATATCCCATTATGTTCGAAATGGGGGTATTTGGTAGGGGTCGATAGCCTTTGGGTTCGATTTGGAGTTCGAATAAAAAATCAACTTTTTGGAAATTAAAATTTATTAAATATATTTTTTATATAAGTGGTCTGTAGCGTCCCGGAAATTCGACTCTAGAATTCCTGACATTTATACGCTCCACGACCAAATTCAAGTATCGAAATCCCAAAAAGAATATAGAAAGAAATAAGAGGATGAGGATTAGAAAGAAAGAAAGTTGAGAATAGAAGAAAGAAGAAAAACAATAATACCCAATCTCACATCGCAGCGGAATAAAATATAATACAGAAATAAATCTTTATTGAAAAAACTTAAAATAATACTTACTATTTATCAGAGTACAGTAGTCATTCATCACATCTGGACAGTTATAATAATCTGTCCTTATTTACAACACACAGCTGAATAATATATGAATCATACGTCTGAACTTCTCCAGCTCGTCTCCTGGAATTACGTATCTTATCCTGAACCTGTAAAACTTGTTCTGACCCAATTGGGTCTGACCCGAGCATTACAAACGCACAGGTCAGTCTGGTGAACTAGCGTAAGAAAAACTCACTAAATTATTGGTAGCATCCAACTTGATTTTTACGTTAAAAATTATTTCGAAAGAAAAGGATAATCGTAAGACCAATCCACACATAAACACGAACGGTTATTACCTTACGATAACCCAAAACATTTTTGAAATCAATGTCTGGTTGTGATATTATAATAATGTCTAATCACAAATAAATATCAATCTAGCGGAACGCTTGCATCTCATGCTCCACATATATAGTATACAATCAAAACCGTGGGCGCTTATTGGAGATTGGATTTCCAACTATGACAAGGTATGGGACCACCTGCCGATAGTGTATCTCTAGAGAGGAATATACTGGGTTCAACAAGAACGTCTTACAACCCGGCCCACACATGACTGACCACTAATTTCTCTTGAGTGTGTCGAATATATTGTCATCTACTGTTGCTAGCAACATAACCGTTCTCGGGAGATACAGAATCGAAAAGAAGTAACAAATATGAATATTCTCTAGATGGTGACAATATACCTGTGATGACCCCAAATCCCGTACTGACGGAGACAAGGGTTATCATTGGAATATAACACAGAAACAGATAATAGCAGAACAGAATTAAATAAATACACCAGATAATGAACAATAGAATATACTGGATAAACGTAATCATTAGAGTTACACAGTATACAGGATCATACTTAGTACAAATACAGTTCAGCTATACATAAATGTCTACAGCGGAAACAAACAAAATATGTACAATAGGAGATGAACAGCATAAAAAGAGATAAATAATAGAATCCATCTTCAGCTCCAGCTATCCAGAATGAACCAGCTAAACCTAAATACAAGGCTGCCCGTGTAGAAAAAGAGGCACCCGAGTTTGAAAGTGAAACAAACTACGAGTCAGTCATGGGACTGGTATGAGAAATCTACTCAACACATTTAATATATGGCTAATCACAGGACCACGCCACTTTCGTGGAACGGGTTTACTCCATTGGATTTCCAGTGCTTTAAAAACAAATCATTCTTTTAAACATCGCAATGCTTTTTATAAAAATGAAGCCATTATAAGACTCAGTTCCCATCACACAATGCAACGCAAACCGGAGGATAGAGTTTTTACCTTATAATGGCCAAGATATGCTTGATACGAATAAAACAAAAGCATTTGATATTATTGCTAGTGTTTATATATTTCAAAAACAATTTCAGTCATAACTATCAATCATAGGCGGCATGGGTACCATATATCATGTCGCCATATATATATTACAATCAAAACCGCACAGTCACGTATTTGGAAATTGGATTTCCGTCTTGAACCAAGGCAAAAGATAGTCCTTACCGAATTCGTGACTCTCTAGCCCGAGCCACAGGCAAGCGCGCAGGCAAGCCTTGGAGCGACAGGGCCGGTCCACCGATGTTGATTAAAATGCCTGAACACTACATTTCCCCGCCCTATGGGGCGTAAATGAGCCAACGAATGACTCCATCGGACCCGGATCGTCCGATCAAACCGAGGCGCCTCGCAACAGCAACAACCACATAAGTAAAATGTCAGGCCGTGTAAAAACACTGACACAACTCCTAGCTAGAAAGAAACGCATGCCCTCCCTGAGGTCCTTCTCCCGTTTCTGGTCCACACCGGGATGTGAGGCTTGCGAATTCACGTTATACACAAAGCTACGCCACACAGGCAGGGCTTTGATCATCACCATAAGACTTTGCTTTTCAACAGAAGCCCTGATCATCTGCAACTTAGGCATGCCACACTTGCAATTCATGCCATGCGACTGATATCCACCGATATACAACCTCTGATCTCGTGCGTCTCAGAGAAGGGCGTTAAGCAAAAGAATAAATTCTCCGCCGCCAAA
The DNA here is from genome assembly GCA_030737875.1 of Allium sativum. Lineage (NCBI taxonomy): Eukaryota > Viridiplantae > Streptophyta > Magnoliopsida > Asparagales > Amaryllidaceae > Allium > Allium sativum. The sequence continues at coordinate 920,122,362 of CM060926.1, read as the reverse complement.
CAGATGTATATTTAACAGAGATCAATCAACAAAGAATAAAATCCAATGTCAGACACACAGTCCATTTACAAGTCCGTTCTGGGTCTGAACGAAACCAGAGGCACTAAATACCTCGCAAACCCATCGACCACCACGTGCGCCTGGACGATCACCACTCATCATCCATATTTCGGTATGCCTCCCAATCAGGACCTCAGTACCATCCAAACGAGGTGAAGATCTCCGGTCTTCTACCACCGTCTTCATCTTCGACTTTCAATCGTCGGTCAATTATTTGAAATGAGAATAAACTCGACCTTTTCAGAAATTCACGTATATTTAGAATTTCAAATCAATTTATTTCAATGGTTAAATCATTCGACAACACCAATTTTGTTCTTTAATGTAATTTTCACATCAAACACATTCAACCATCAAATACCACATAATTCGAGCAAATTCAGTTTATTTCCATTCCATATCGTTTATGATATTTTATAACGATTTACCGCTATTTTTATTTATTTTAAAATAGCCAATTTATTCAAAACGACGCTTCGGGCCATAACGCGGCCGTGGCGCTGTTTTTCTTCAGATTTGATTTATACATATCTAAAAATCTAACCGTTGGATCTTCACAAAATTTAAATCATTTGAAAGATCTTTTCAAAACGAATCCAGCGGTTCCAATTTCGGGAAAATCCGACGGTCGGATCTCCCGGTATAATCGTTTGAAATTTCGATTTCAAAATATGAACTGCAACGTCGTTATTCGATTAATTATAATTATATTTATATATATATATATATATATATATATAAATATAATCGATTTTGGCGCTGTTTTTCTTCAGATTTGAATTAGACATTCCAGACAATCCAACCGTTGGATTTTTACAAAGTTGGTGCCGTTGGAAAGATATTTCCAAAGCGAACCCAACGGTTGCGGTTTCAGGAAAATCCGATGGTCGGATCTCCCGTACTAATCGTTTGAAATCACGGTTTCAAAATACGAACTGCAGCGTCGTTTTCGATATATTTCAATTCTATTTAAATATATATCGATTCTTCGATTTCAAAACCATATGAATTTGTAATAACCCGGAAAATACGGGCCAATTTAAAATTTTAAAATTGATGATTTCAAAGGAATTTGAACAATTGAAATAGAATATTTCAATAAAATAGTAAAATAGAAATAGTGAGTCAGTTTGAAAATTTGAATTCAAACTTTGACTGACTGTGCAGGGTGGAGAATATAACGGATTTTAGCAAAACCAAAAATATTTAAATCTGTTTATCAATACCTTTCTAATGAATCTGAAAAATCGAAGTTTCATAACGGGAATCAAAAGTTATGGCCTAATGAATTTTCAGAAAGGTCGCTATATAGAATATATAGCCCTGGAAAATTGATATTTTGCAAACGACCTCGGAATTCGACGAAACCACTTTGTTGGGTCCGGGATGTCAAACTATTGCTAGGTTTCAAATTTCAAAATTTTTGAAGCTAGTATGTGAGCGTGACAAAATAAAATGAGTTTGGTCAATTTCTGTTAAATTGGATCAAGCAGAAAATGGCCATTTTTCAAACGATCTCAGAATTCGACGAAACTAGTTTTGTTGGGACCGTAGCGTCAAAACATAGCTGGATTTATTTTTCTGGAATTTTTCGAATCAGTTTGTGGCCCTGGCAAATTGAAATGTGCGTTCAAAGTTAAAATTAAATGTTTTATACTTTAATTTGAAAAATAACTGACTGTAATAGTCGAATTGGCCAACGAAACATATCCCATTGTGTCCGGGATGGGGGTATTTAGCTAGGGACGACAGTCATTGGGTTTGGATTGGGGTTCGTATAAGACAAGGGGTATTTTCGGATTTTTGAAATTAAATATATATATATAAATAAACATGGCCAATCACATTCCCCCAAACCACTTTCTCTCTCCCCGATCATCAGGCGTGCACGGCGGAAATTGCTCCCAAACTTCTCTCTTCGATTTCTCTTCCGATTCTCAACTAAATCGAGCGTTCTTGGATCCATTTCGAAGCTCGTTCCTTCCTCTACAAATCCATATCTGTATTGGATTTTATCGTTGTGTAAATCGTGCGAACCACCTCCACAAAGGCAGCGCCTTTTGACCGCCGCCGAGCTCACCTCAGGTCGTCACAGGGGACCCCACCGCCGGCGCCGAGAAGACTGCACCTCCCTCTTCGACGTCGTGTAGCCCGATCCTCGCATCGCTTCACGGTTTGAGTGCAAATCGAAGACCTAGTTTTGAACCATCGTGAAAGGTGAGTCCTTTTTGATGTTTGAACTTTGAAAAATCATATCTTTTTGGTGTGTTGACGAAATTCGATGAAACAGGAAACATCAGGACCGCAAGGAAGCTCTCTACCATATAGAAGAAGCTGCAGATTTTTCTGAGTCATCTACGATTTTTAGCACCCGGAAACCAATGTGAGAAATCTAAATTAATTGAATTTGAACGGAAAATGTCGTGTATAAATTATATAAGCGAAATATAAATTACACACGTGTTGTACACCTCATGTACATGCGTGGTGTAAGCTATATAAGCGAAGCATGAATTATACATGCATAAAATAATTGATATATGTGTTGAAATGCAAGTAAAAAATAGCAATTATATATATATATACTCCCCTCGTCCACAAACCATGGACGATATTTATTATTGTGAATTGGTGTGAAATATTGGATGAAAAATACGAATGGTTGAATAATTGTTTGTGGTTGATATTGTTTGGTTGTGGTTGAAAAATACCCATTGGTGATTGAAATGACTTAGAAATATTTGTGGAAATAAAAATAAAACATGCCGCTTGCGTGCGAATTAGATGCATGAATCCCCATTGTCAAAAACCCCGAGGTTTTAAGGTAGAGCGAGGAGCCGTACTAGGGACGGTGCCGGTTTTAACTACCCTGCCGTTATGCTGCCGAAATTTTGAATAATCTTTATGTGTTAGAATAATTTTCTTATGTTGAAATTATTTTCATGCGTTGAAATTAAAGTCATATGTTGAAACTCTATCCATGTGTGGAAATGTTCATGTGTTGAAAAGTGATGTGTGAAAATTAAATTCATTTGTGAATGAATGAAGTGTTTAAACAATAAAAATCACCTTTTTAAATATATATGAAGTATGAAAAATATTCACCTTATATATAAATAGTTTCAACAATAAAAATTCCATCTTTCTAATATGAACAACATAAATAAAATATCCATGTGTGGAAATACTCATGTGTTGAGAAGTGTGTGTAGTGGAAAAGTTCATGTGTTGAATAAAAAGATCGAACAATAAAAATTACATTTTTATTGAAACTATGAAGTGTTGAAAACATCCATTTGTCGAATAAATATTTTAAATGATAAAAATATCATTTTTATCATATATGTGATATGCTAAAGATATGCGGACGTTGAAATAAATATTTGTGAAGAAATATTATTTTTAACATGCATAGGAACTAAATAAAATAGTCATGTGTTGAAATTTATTTTAGTTCGCCAAAATTAACATCTTTGAAATGTGAAGTGTTAAAAATAGCCACTTGTTCGAATAAATGTGCATGAGTTGAAATGTACATTAATTAGCTAATGATGTGATTTTAGCCTATGCATGCAACATTAGAATGAATGGTGTTTTTAAACCAAAGTAAATCAAATATGAAGTTGAATGGAAAATGATAAGTGATAAAAATTGTATATATGTACATGAATATTTATTGAACAGGTTATAGCAAAGGGGCTAGAGAAGAGGAATAAAATTTTGTGCCCGACAAATAGGTACACATTTACTGTTTTGTTTGGGTGATGATTTTATGAGCCTGTTGGCTAGCCGCTTGGCTTTTTCTTTTTCTTTTTGACATGAGACGCCCGTGTGGCTATTTGGGAATTTTCCCAGCCCCTCCCATAGAAAGGAGGTTATGGCGAAATTTTCCAAAATTTAAAGGCGTTAGTGAAATAATTGAAGTGAAAATGATATAGGAATTTTTGAATGAACTATATTTATATAAATATATAAATATAAATGAAATTAAAACGAAACGTGGCCGTGCAGTTCGTGTTTTGAAACCGTGATTTCAAAAGACTAGTGCGGGAAATCCGAACATTGGATTTTCCCGAAACCGCAACCGTTGGGTTCGCCTTGGGAATATCTTTCCAACGACACCAACTTTGTGAAGATCCGACGGTTGGATTGTCTGGAATGTTTAATTCAAATCTGAAGAAAAACAGCGCCAGAAACGATTATATTTATATATATAAATATAATTAAATTAAATCGAATAACGACGCTGCAGTTCGTAAATTGATATCGTAACTTCAAATGGCTAGTGTGGAAGATCCGACCGCCGGATTTTCCCAAAACTGAAACCGTTGGATTCGTTTTGAAATGATCTTTCTAATGATATAAAATTTGTGAAGATCCAACGGTTAGATTTTCAGATATGTGTAAAACAAAATTAGTGAAAAACAGCGCTAGTGCATCGGCACGACCTGAGGCGTCATTTAATTAAATATGGTCGTTTTAAATTAAATAAAAATGGAGATATATCGTTATAAAATACTATAGATGATATAGAGTGGAAATAAACCAATTTTGTTGTGTTTGCTTGATATGTGATGGTTGAATGTATTTAACATGGAAATTATAATTAAAGAACGGAAATGTGAATGTTGAATAGTCCAACCATGTGATTAATTGATTTGAAAATCTAAATATACGTGGGTTATTTGAAAAGGCCGAGTTAATCTCATTTCAAATAATCGATCGACGTTGAGAAGTCGAAGAGTCGAAGACGGTTGAAGACCGACGATCTTCACATTGGATGGATGGGCGCTACTGATGCTCGTGATTGGAGTAGCTACCATGAAGGAACTGAAGTAGTAGCCGTCCAAACATACTGTTGATTGTATGGATATGCGAGGAATTGGTGCCTCAGGTTTCGTTCAGACCCAGAACGGACTTGTAAATGGACTGTGTGTCTGACATTGGATTTTGTTCTGTGTTGATTGATCTCTGTTAAATATATATCTGTTTGGCGGTGGAGAATTTATTCTCTTGCTTAATGCCCTTCTCTGAGACGTACGAGCTCAGAGGTTATGTATTGATAGAAATCAGTCGCATGGAGTGGATTGCCTGTGTGGCACGCCTAAGTGGCATATGATCAAGGTTTCTGTTGCAAAGCAAAGTCTTGTGGTTGATGATCAAAGCATGGTCTGTGTGACGTAGCTTTGTGTATAACGTGAATTCGCGAGCCTCACACCCCGGTATGAGTCAAAAACGGGAGAAGGACCCAAGGAGTGCACGACGTTTCTTTCTAGCTATGGTGGTGTCAGTGACCTCCCGACCCTGACGTTTATATCTACTTTTCACCTGTGTGGTTGTTGGAATACGAGGCGCCTCGATTATAGGTCTGTAAGGACCGGGAAACGTGTGTTCAGGAATAATTAATCCTCAAAAGTAAGGGAGGACCGGCCTTGGAGGATCCAGGGATTGCTGTGTGCGGTCCCGAGGCATTTGCTAGAGTGTCTCGAATCGGAGAGGAGCTTGCCCCTTGCCTTGACTCATGAAGGAACCCAATTTCCAATACGAAATATGCGGACGTGATTGTATTACTAGTATGGCGACATAGTGGTATGGGTCATTTATGCCGCCTATGATTGATATTTATGATTGAAATCGCTTTTGAAACATATATGCACTAGTAATAACATCAAACACTTTTGTTTTATTCGTATGAAGCATTTTTGGCCATTATAAGGTAAAAACTCTATCCTCCGGCTTGCGTTGCATTGTGTGATGGGACCTGAGTCTTATAATGGCTTCATTTTTCAAAAAGCATTGCGATGATTTAATCATTTACTTTATTTCATGCACTAGCACTCATTGGAGTAAACCCGTTCCGCGAAAGTGGCGTGGTCCTTTGATTTGCCTTAAAATTGTTGTTAATAAGTTAAGTAGATTTCTCATACCAGTCCCATGACTGACTCGTAGTTTGTTTCACCTTGCAAACTCGGGTGCCCTCATTTTCACACGGGCAGCCTAGTTACAGGTTTCTGACGCACTTTTGGCTCATGGCGAGGCTTGACTACACCGTGCTGACTTGGATTTTCTCCGCCATTATTGTATCTATATTATGATTCCGCCATTGGCGATGTAGACTGATATTTATTTTGTGTGCCCTTTATGTATGATTCCGCCTCAGGCGATGGTGACCGATTATGTATCATTATGCACTAAGTTGTATCCTGTACTGTGCTTCTCTGATGTGATGATATTTATATGATTCCGCTGTCATATGTGTGTAAATTATTCTATTTTCTGTTTATGCTATTATCTGTGATTTGCTAATGATGATTAATGTGTTATATTCCAATGATTATCCTTAACATCGTGTCACGGGGTTTTGGGATCGTCACAGAATTTCACACTTTTGATGGAAATGATATTTTCATCTAACTGCCTTCTATTTCAACACTTCACTATTTTTAACAATTCATTTATATAATAAAAATGTGATTTTTATTGTAAAATAATTCATTTCAAAACACTGTTATTTTATATGGTTTGTATAGATGATAAAAATGTGAATTTTATTATAAAACAATTTATTTCAAAACACTGTTATTTTATATGGTTCGTACAGATGATAAAAATGTGAATTTTATTATAAAACAATTTATTTCAAAATATGAACACCATTCAACACATGAATTTCAACTCAACAACGTTTACACACATGGAGGTTTTCTATTCAACGAATAAATATAGTTTCAACAAATGAAAATAATTCGAACACATGAATATTATTCAAAATTTCGGCAGCATAACGACAGGGTAGTTAAAACCGGGACCGTCCCTAGTACGGCTCCTCACTCTACCTTAAAACCTCGCAGTTTTTGACAATGGGGAATCATGCATCTAGTTCGCACGCAGGCGGCATGTATATATTTATTTCATTTCCACAAACTAATCCTATGTGGTTTCAACCAAATATTTCTCAACCACAATTCACCAATACCAACCACAAACAATCACAATCAACGATTCGCTATTAATCAATTTTCACACCAATCACAACCAACAAATATCGTCCATAGTTTGTGGACGAGGGGCGTATATATATATATATTTACATATAGCAATTCACTTATATTTCAACACATATATAATTTTTACAACGCATGTATAACTTATACATCGAACGCACAACTTATACAACGCTTATACATGAGGTGTACAATGCTTATATAACTCATACATTGACTATATAATTTATACATCGTCATTTTCCATATCGTTTATAAATTAGAAATCTCACATTGGGTTCCACTCCACCAAAAATAGCAGAAGGCTCAGAAAAATATGCGGTCTCTTCTAGAATGTAGAAGACGTCCACACGAGTCCACTATCTCTTGTTTCACTGAATTTCATTAACGAACGAAAAAGATATGATTTTTCAAAGTTTGCAACGGTTTAAAACTGTTGAAATTAGTTCAGAAGTTCAAACCCGTTACCTGCTTGATTTCTTCAAAACTAGGTTCGAAATTTTTTGCAATCCGCGAAGTTGCAGCTCGATCGGAGGATACAGCGTCGAAGAGCTACGAGAGACCTTCGCGCGCGTGGTGGTGGGGTGCTGTTCGGTGGGGCCCAGCTGGCGTGGCAGAGCTCGAAACGGCGGAAGTTGAAGGAGGTGGATCTCGATGGATACGCGATGGTGGGGGTCGAGGGTGGTATGGATTTGAAGGTGGAAGGGAGATCTTCAAAAAGTTCCAAAGGATCGGGGGTCAACGAGGTGTGTGGCGGCCGGAATCGGGTCGGAAAGGGAGGAGCTCTTTTCCGCCTTCAGATCGGGGAGAGAGAAAAAAAAGGATTTTCTTTTTTTTTTTTTAAAAAATGATTGGTCAGGGGAGTTTTAAAGGGCTTTTCTGACACGACCACCAATCTAAACCCAACGACTGTCGTCCCTAGTGTTTTACCTCCATTCCGAACACAATGGGATATGTGTCATAGGCCCATTCGACTGTTTCAGTCAGTTTTCCTCCAAATTAAAATAATAACATTCAATATTTGATTTGAACGTACATTTCAATTTGACAGGGCCACAAACTGATTCGAAAAATTCCAGAAAAATAAATCTGGCTATGTTTCGACGATAGGGTCCCAACAAAACTAGTTTCGTCGAATTCTGAGACCATTTGCAAAAAGGCCTATTTCTGGTCGATCTGATTTAACTGTAATTGACCAAAACATGTTTTACTTTGCCACGCTCACATACTAGCTTCAAAAATTTTGAAATTTGTAACCTAGCAATAACTTCACATTCCGGATCCAACAAAAGTGGTTTCGTCGAATTCCGAGGTCGTATGCAAAATGGACAATTTCACGGGCTATATAAATTCCATAGCGACCTTTCTGAAAATTCATTTGGCCATAACTTTTGCTTTCCGCTATGAAAATTCGATTTTTCAGATTCGTTAGAAAGGTGTTCACTAACAGATTTAAATATTTTTGGTTTCACTCAAATCCATTTTGTTTTGCACCCGGTATAGTCCAACAAAGTTTGAATTCAATTTTTGAAACTACAGCGCCATTTCAGGCCTTGTTTATAATTATAATTAATTATATTCGTTTTCAATTGTCGATTCAACTCACTTTTCATCGCTATAATTTAAAATATTTATTTTAAATATTTAAAATTCATTATTTTAGCAAATTTAAAAAATTTAAATTGGTTCAGATTTTCCGGGCCGTTACAATCTCCCCCACTTAAAACTTTTCATCCTCGAAAAGGAACAAAGTCGAAAGTGGTTTGATTAATCAACTCTACGTTCGATCTGGCTTCCATTCTCCAACTTTTCAGTTTCTGAGAATTTTCAAATTCTTCAAAAATTTGGCTAACACCCGGAATTTTCGAAAAATTTCGCCATAACCTCCTTTGTACGGAGAGAGGTTCGGAAATTGATTGGGCCGTATTAGGTACCCAATTAATCCTAATAAGCATACACATATTTATAGTGATATATTCTGGTGTTCATAGGGGAGCGTGTATTGATAATAACTCCAGAGAATAAATTCTCGTCACCCTGTCAAAGCCTGAGGGAGTGTGTATTTTAAATGCTCCAGAGGATAAATCCTCGTCACCTCGTCCCGTGTGGGAAATAAATAGTCCATGTGTCGTATCTAATAACTAGAGAGACGTGATTATTGTCAACCCTAGACCCGTGTGGGGTTTTTATTAATCTGGCAATTTTATCGTTACAATTTAAATAGTCCATATCAGTCATCAGTTCAACCTGTAAAATATAGTCATCGCCATACAAGCCTCTCGCTCGTAATGTAAATCTTCCACCTCGTCACACAAGGTCCAAATGCTTATGTGGTATATGATGAAGTGTGCCTATCTCCAGAAGTATGCCATGTAATGTAGTTCAAAATTAATTGTTACTATCCTATGGCGATGTTTATTTTTTTCACATAGAAAAACTAGCACTCCGCATCCAATGGCATTCACAGGAGTTAACATAATAATATTTCGCATCCAACACATTAAGGTTTACCTATTTGTCGGGCATGCAAATAAAATCTTTACTCAACAGCTATCCATTTACCTGTTCAAACATATATAATGCACATGTATATATTTCTATCTATTTTCTAATCAGTTCAATGTGTGATTTAATCGAATAAATTCTACCGTTCATTCTATTATTGATTAAATTAACTATCGTTTCAATAATTTTAATTAATCAAATCTACTATCACACCATGCAAACAACAAGCAATTTGTTTTTAACTTTCTAACCTTTCAAATATAGATCTTTTGTATATTCAAAAATTATATTTCTAAAACCAGACTATATATATAATCACAAATACGTTATTTAAAAACATATAACTCTCGACTCGTCCTGGTGCACTTCTGACCCCATCTCTAACTAGTTGTTCTGATTCCGCTGTACTGAGTTACTCGTCCTAGAACACTACTGGTTCTATCTCTGACGAGTTCGTTAATATGTTATATTCCAGAACTAAGCTTAACCAATGCTCTGATACCACGTTTTGACGACCCAAAATCCCGTACTGACGGAGACAAGGGTTATCATTGGAATATAACACAAAAACAGACAATTGCAGAACAGAATTAAATAAATACACCAGATAATGAACAATAGAATATACTAGATAAACGTAATCATCAGAGTTACACAGTATACAGGATCATACGTAGTACAAATACAGTTCAGCTATACATAAATGTCTATAGCGGAAACAAACAAAATATGTACAATAGGGGCTGAACAGCATAAAAAGAGATAAATAATAGAATCCATCTTCAGCTCCAGCTATCCAGAATGAACCAGCTAAACCTGAATACAAGGCTGCCTGTGTAGAAAAAGAGGCACCCGAGTTTGAAAGTGAAACAAACTACGAGTCAGTCATGGGGACTAGTATGAGAAATCTACTCAACACATTTAATATATGGCTAATCACAGGACCACGCCACTTTCGTGGAACGGGTTTACTCCATTGGATTGCTAGTGCTTTAAAAAAAATCATTCTTTTAAACATCGCAATGCTTTTTATAAAAATGAAGCCATTATAAGACTCAGTTCCCATCACACAATGCAACGCAAACCGGAGGATAGAGTTTTTACCTTATAATGGCCAAGATATGCTTGATACGAATAAAACAAAAGCATTTGATATTATTGCTAGTGTTTATATGTTTCAAAAACAATTTCAATCATAACTATCAATTATAGGCGGCATGGGTACCATATATCATGTCGCTATATATATATATATACAATCAAAACCGCATAGTCACGTATTTGGAAATTGGATTTCCGTCCTGAACCAAGGCAAAAGATAGTCCTTACCGAATTCGTGACTCTCTAGCCCGAGCCACAGGCAAGCGCGCAGGCAAGCCTTGGAGCGACAGGGCCGGTCCACCGATGTGGATTAAAATGCCTGAACACTACGTTTCCCTGCCTTATGGGGCGTAAGTGAGCCAACGAATGACTCCATCGGACCCGGATCGTCCAATCAAACCGAGGCGCCTCGCAATAGCAACAACCACATAAGTAAAATGTCAGACCGTGTAAAAACACTGACACAACTCCTAGCTAGAAAAAAACGCATGCCCTCCCTGAGGTCCTTCACCCGTTTCTGGTCCATACCGGGATGTAAGGCTCGCGAATTCACGTTATACACAAAGCTATGCCACACAGGCGGGGCTTTGATCATCACCACAAGACTTTGCTTTTCAACAAAGCCCTGATCATCTGCCACTTAGGCATGCCACACTAGCTATTCATGCCATGCGACTGATATCCACCGATATACAACCTCCGAGCTCGTGCGTCTCAGAGAAAGGCGTTAAGCAAAAGAATAAATTCTCCGCTGCCAAACAGATGTATATTTAACAGAGATCAATCAACACAGAATAAAATCCAATGTCAGAAACACAGTCCATTTACAAGTCCGTTCTGGGTCTGAACGAAACCGGAGGCACTAATTACCTCGCAAACCCATCGACCACCACGTATGCCTGGACGATCACCACTCATCATCCATATTTCGGGATGCCTCCCAATCAGGACCTTGATTACCATCCAAACGAGGTGAAGATCTCCGGTCTTCTACCACCGTCTTCATCTTCGACTTTCAATCGTCGGTCAAATATTTGAAATGAGAATTAACTCGGCCTTTTCAAACAATTCACGTATATTTAGAATTTCAAATCAATTTATTTCAATGGTTAAATCATTCGACAACACCAATTTTGTTCTTTAATGTAATTTTCACACCAAACACATTCAACCATCAAATACCACATAAATCGAGCAAATTCAGTTTATTTCCATTGCATATCGTTTACAATATTTTATAACGATTTACAGCTATTTTTATTTATTTTAAAATAGCCAATTTATTCAAAACGACGCTTCAGGCCATAACGCGGCCGTGGCGCTGTATTTCTTCAGATTTGATTTACACATTCTAAAAATCTAACCGTTGGATCTTCACAAAATTTACATCATTAGAAAGATCTTTTCAAAACGAATCCAGCGGTTCCAATTTCGGGAAAATCCGACGGTCGGATCTCCCGGTATAATCGTTTGAAGTTTCGATTTCAAAATTCGAACTGCAGCGTCATTATTCGATTAATTATAATTATATTAATATATATATAAATATAATCGATTCTGGCGCTATTTTTCTTCAGATTTGAATTAAACATTCCAGACAATCCAGCCGTTGTATTTTTACAAAGTTGGTGCCGTTGGAAAGATATTTCCAAAGCGAACCCAACGGTTGCGGTTTCAGGAAAATCCGATGGTCGGATATCCCGTACTAATCGTTTGAAATCACGGTTTCAAAATACGAACTGCAGCGTCGTTTTCGATATATTTCAATTCTATTTAAATATATATCGATTCTTCGATTTCAAAACCATATAAATTTCACACTTTTGATAAAAATGATATTTTCATCTAACTGCCTTCTATTTCAACACTTCACTATTTTTAACAATTCATTTATATATTAAAAATGTGATTTTTATTGTAAAACAATTCATTTCAAAACACTGTTATTTTATATGGTTCGTATAGATGATAAAAATGTGAATTTTATTATAAAACAATTTATTTCAAAACACTGTTATTTTATATGGTTCGTACAGATGATAAAAATGTGAATTTTATTATAAAACAATTTATTTCAAAATATGAACACCATTCAACACATGAATTTCAACTCAACAACATTTCCACACATGGAGGTTTTCTATTCAACGAATAAATATAGTTTCAACAAATGAAAATAATTCAAATACATGAATATTATTCAAAATTTCGGCAGCATAACGGCAGGGTAGTTAAAACCGGGACCGTCCCTAGTACGGATCCTCGCTCTACCTTAAAACCTCGCGGTTTTTGACAATGGGGAATCATGCATCTAGTTCGCACGCAGGCGGCATGTATATATTTATTTCATTTCCACAAACTAATCCTATGTGGTTTCAACCAAATATTTCTCAACCATAATTCACCAATACCAACCACAAATAATCACAATCAACCATTCGCTATTAATCAATTTTCACACCAATCACAACCAATAAATATCGTTCATGGTTTGTGGACGAGGGGCGTATATATATATATATATATATATATATATATATATATATCAATTCACTTCTATTTCAACACATATATAATTTCTACAATGCATATATAACTTATACATCGAACGCACAACTTATACAACGCTTATACATGAGGTGTACAACGCTTATATAACTCATACATCGACTATATAATTTATACATCGTCGTTTTCCATATCGTTTATAAATTAGAAATCTCACATTGGGTTCCACTCTACCAAAAATAGCAGAAGGCTCAGAAAAATATGTGGTCTCTTCTAGAATGTAGAGGACGTTCACACGAGTCCACTGTCTCTTGGTTCACTGAATTTCGTTAACGAACGAAAAAGATATGATTTTTCAAAGTTTGCAACGGTTTAAAACTGTTGAAATTAGTTCAGAAGTTCAAACCCGTTACCTGCTTGATTTCTTCAAAACTAGGTTTGAAATTTTCTTGCAATCCGCGAAGTTGCAGCTCGATCGGAGGATACAGCGTCGAAGAGCTACGAGAGACCTTTGCGCGCGTGGTGGTGGGGTTCAGTTCGGTGGGGCCCAGCTGGCGTGGCGGAGCTCGAAACGGCGGAAGTTGAAGGAGGTGGATCTCGATGGATACGCGATGGTGGGGGTCGAGGGTGGTATGGATTTGAAGGTGGAAGGGAGATCTTCAAAAAGTTCCAAAGGATCGGGGGTCAATGAGGTGTGTGGCGGCCAGAATCGGGTCGGAAAGGGAGGAGCTCTTTTCCGCCTTCAGAACGGGGAGAGAGAAAAAAAGGATTTTTTTTTTTTAAAATGATTGGTCGGGGGAGTTTTAAAGGGGTTTTCTGACACGACCACCAATCTAAACCCAACGACTGTCATCCCTAGCGTTTAACCCCCATTCCGAACACAATGGGATATGTGTCGTAGGCCCATTTGACTGTTTCAGTCAGTTTTCCTCCAAATTAAAATATATAACATTCAATATTTGATTTGAACGTACATTTCAATTTGCCAGGGCGACAAACTGATTCGAAAAATTCCAGAAAAATAAATCTGGCTATGTTTCGACGATACGGTCCCAACAAAACTAGTTTCGTTGAATTCTGAGACAGTTTGCAAAAAGGCCCATTTCTGGTTGATCCAATTTAACTGTAATTGACCAAAACACGTTTTCCTTTGCCACGCTCACATACTAGCTTCAAAAATTATGAAATTTGAAACCAAGCAATAACTTCACATCCTGGATCCAACAAAAGAGGTTTCGTCGAATTCCGAGGTCGTATGCAAAATGGCCAATTTCACGGGCTATATAAATTCCATAGCGACCTTTCTGAAAATTCATTTGGCCATAACTTTTGCTTTCCGCTATGAAAATTCGATTTTTCAGATTCGTTAGAAAGGTGTTCACTAACAGATTTAAATATTTTTGGTTTCACTCAAATCCGTTTTGTTTTGCACCCGGTACAGTCCGACAAAGTTTGAATTCAATTTTTGAAACTACAGCGTCATTTCAGGCTTTGTTTATAATTATAATTAATTATATTCGTTTTCAATTGTCGATTCAACTCACTTTTCATCGCTACTATTTAAAATATTTATTTTAAATATTTAAAAGTCATTATTTTAGCCAATTTAAAAAAATTTAAATTGGTTCAGATTTTTTGGGTCATTACAATACCCTAATGGGGGCGACCCACATAGTCATGTTGCCTGCCCGATTTTTGTCATTTCCCTATTGATGAGGCTTGAGTTCATAATTTATTTAGTTGATTATTTATTTCTATTCTTATGGAACATCTGGTCAACATTCACTTTGAATGCCACATTGTCAGTTCCGCCAAATCACTAATTGACGTTCACAAAAATATTCTGGTTGTTAAGCTAAGAGAAGTGCCCTTCTCCGCCACTAACAGAAATAAGTTTGTAAAAACCAACGTACATGATTCTTTTGGAAATACTTTGTCAAACATTCGTCCATACAAGTTGTCTTGAGTCTGGACAAACTGAAGGCACCCTCCTACCACATCCTAGGAATCACCCTATAGATTAGTAGCGAGAAGTCCTTGCAAATCCATAAATTCCAACGACGACAGAACCACAGTATATCTCTAGTTGCTAAACAAGAGATTTTAAGTAGTTCTTCCGCTTTATGAAGCTTTACGGTCTTCAATACTCCGTCTCGATCAGCATCAGGTACATATTCAATGTTTTCGTATTTGTTGGTCGGAATGGTTTCCGAATATAAGTTCGATCCCGGTCTTTCCTTACCAACAATCGCATTAGGCCATATTTGATAGTCGGTTATTTAAGTATCAAATAAAAACAACCATTCATCCATAAAAGAAAATTGAATTTATCAATTCAATATTCGTCTCTTTAATTAATCATTTGTTAATTAATCTTCTTAATTTTCCCAACATCTGAAATATTCATTTTTCTTCTTATAATAGTAAAAGAATATTCAAAACCGTTTATTTCCAATACTTTTGGAACACACTCTTCATTTTGGTCATTAGTCCCTAATCGTAAAATTTGTAAGAGAATAATTCTCTAAATGTCAATCCTGAAGGCCGAAACCAACATCAGATCGATATTCAGAAACCATCCATCTCAACTAATCTCCAGTCGGCTTCTACTTTCTAATTTTCGAATTCCAATTCTTAATTCCTAAACGAGGATTTCCAATATAAATTACCATTCTTAAATGAGACGTTTATCTCAAATTTATAACCATTCAAATATTTAACTTAAAAGTAATATTTACAAAATATTGTTCCAACCTTTATACAATATTCCCTTACAGATTTGATTTGCAGAAACATTTGCTAAATATTTATTTTCTAAACTGAAACAAGATTTTTCTTATAACCCTATATTTTCCATTCACTAATTTCATTTCATTTTAACATTTGTAAACCAAGTTCTATATCAAGTCTTTATCCCAAAAGTCTTTATAAATATTTGTGTATGTTTATTTTACTCATTCCAGTTTTATTTTAATGAGCCTCATTTATTTCTATTCTAACTTCTATTCAAAATATTCGTATATAACTTTTGCAATTTCTTGCTAATAATATTTATCATTTGAAAACCGTGTATAAAATCCTTTAATATAATCCTTATTATATTACTCAACTTAGTTCATCTCCAATTTAGTTATTATTTATAATTTAAAAACCTTTTCTAATTTCCTTCAAAAATTCTTATTTGCAAAATATTCGCTTCAACCCCTATTCACCTCAACTGTGAATAATAACCTTTAATACACATCTTTTCTTGACTAAATTTGTTGATTTGTCCAAACTTGTCGGTTTCAAGTTCCAATTCTATTATCACTTTTATTATCAGATTTATTTCATATAATCTAATTTATAATTTCTATTGAACTTGGAGAATTCAAATTCATTAAAAATACCGATTCCAAACCCAATTTCCATTTATCCACATATTATCATTTCTGAATGCTCTAATAATTCACTTCTTTATAAATATGGTTTACAAAATCAACTTTGTCTTCTTATTTGTTAAAACAAGTCAATACCATTCAATTCTATGTATAACATGGTTTCTAAATAAATATCCTATTTGAAAATAAAATTCCCCTTTTAAATACTTTTATATATTTAAATTCCAATTTAAATGTGAATATAAATCTGCTTAATATTTCCTTTAACTATAAACAAGTTCTTATACTTCCTAAATTTCTCTAAATCAATTCAAATTACTGGATTATCGCTTTGATTATTATTAACTAAATAATAATTCATTTCCATATATTATATAAATACTTTGCTTCATCTTTTACTATTAATATAATAGTTAACCTCTCTTTAAAATAATAATCCACTTCCTTTAAAATTCAATAATCGTCTTTACTTTCGTTTCTCTAAATGTGGTTTCTAAATAAAAATCTTAAATTCCCTTTAAACATATTATATTCAAAATTCTATTTTAAAAATCCATCTATTATTTTGATATTCAAGAATATCTAAAATAAAGGTCCAATGTTAATACACATCCAAACAAATCATTAAATGTCACTGGTGATAAATCGTATCATATATCAGCATATATATGAAAACAAATAAAATAAATGTTGAGGAATCCAGTTGGATCCCTCCAACCTGTTTCTCCTACATCCACGGATGTTAGTCAACAATAATAGTACCCATCCTGCTTCGAGGCAGAATATCGCGGTATAGAAGGTCATCCACTATATATATTGTGGGGCGTATAGGGAAATCATTTGCTAATGGTACTGCGGGCATCCGCTAATAATACTGCGGGCATTATCCAATCACCAGTATTATTATTATACGATATTAATATATAATATTATAACTTTATATCTAGCAATTATCATCCAATAAGCAAGCAATAAAATTTGAGCTATTAAAAATAGTTCCCAATAATTTAACTGAGTGAGATTAACTCACCTCGATTTTCCATAGCTGGATATCCTGTTTAATTACCATATCTGCGTCTACGAATCGTCTCGACACGTCTTATATGCTTTTACCAAGCTCCTACAATTATTTATTTTAATTTAATGGTTAACAAATATTTATTTGCCGATTAGCTGTCATATTAATTTTAAACAAATAAATAAATTATCCTATAAATTAAATTTGCAAAAAGTATACCATACGGCTTCGTCCAACAAAACTCCATGATCATTGACTGCCATTTTCTCCAAAGATCTCACCATCCTACTTCGACATTTTTCCAACCACCTTGTAGTAAATTATTATTCCTTTTTACTACTACAAATCCACTGCTGTACATTTCCATTGTCCAAAACATCAGCTTCTTACCCATTATCCACCGAACTCCATAACCCATGTTGCCAAATAAATTAATCTAACCTAGTTCATCTTTCAAACCACTCCAACTCCCTCATCCAGTGGCGCACTCCACTGTGTAAACACAAACAAATAAACCGAACAACCATTCAGTCCTTAACAGCTTCCCCATTTTCCATTTTCAATCCCCAAAACAAAAATTGAACTCAAGAAAAACACTTACTGTCGAAGTCATCAGTTCAGATTTGGCATCCAATATTTCCAGTCCGTCATTAAACTCCACCCAATATCATACTGCTAAAACAACAACAGCCTCCTTAATGTGATGACCGATGACTGGTTCCACCAGACAATGCACTTCCTCAACGTCAATTCTCAAACACAGTTTCAACATCAAGATAATGCACTCCTCAGAACGTTGTGATAACAGCTCCTCCCAATTCATCATCAGAGAATTTAACTCCACTCTCGACGATGCCCCAACCTTCGTGCTAACCCAACATCGCATACTGTAGCACCACCCCCTTCTTCAATCGCGAGTGTTTTTTTTTCATTTGCACTTACCAAAATCCACACTGTCAACTCCGAACAAACCCACGACAGAACTTCTCATCAACGTTGAACTCCCTACCGTGAATCCAATGACAACCTGTTCTCTTTCTGATCTATGAGCGCGTCTCCAGTTTTGGGAGATTGGGTGGCCTTGAAATCGTGATTTGAATCTCCCTCTTTCTTCGATTGTGTAGTTCTGATTCCGATCCCCTTTGGTTTTCTTATTTTATTTCTTATTTTATGGTTCGACTGAATGATTTTACTGGAGAAAAGGAATTGAAAGGGGAAAAGTGAATTAGAGGACTTCGGGTTGATTTTTGAAGATGGTAGAATAGTGAAGGTCACGGTTTCTTATATAAGTGTTGATTTAGAAGATAAGAATAACATCGTTTTCCATTGGTACCAGTAGAGTTTGACATTAGCGAAGTAGGATTCAGAATTTCTTCGGTGAATGACAGAAGAGAAAGAATAAAGCAGCTACTTCGAATAGGTTTGCAGAATTTCTTCAGTATAAAGGAATAGGGTGTACGTGATTTGAAATAACACAGTAGCTAAGGTAGGTTTCAGGCAGAGGTATGGGTAGAAGAAGACTTTGCAGTACCTCCTGAAGTGTAACGTAGAAGGAAAATTATATTCAGTGTATGGAAGAAGGAATTATATGTGTTGACAAACCGATGTAAATCCATTTAATCAAAATATCGTATTGATTTCTAACTCCTATTTAAACGTAACAAACGACACTTCTAGGGTTATGCCACTGTTCTGAACTCCCTGTAACAGGTTTTGAAGTCCATTTTGATCGTATGGTGAAGATATAAATTTAAACTGATGAATAAAATTAAATTCGATTTAATTATTCTTTGACGTTTATTGATCGTATGTTAAATCGATAAATTTAAATATTATGAAATACGAAATCCAGCAACAATACTCTATTACTGATCCATTGGAATTTATTTAATTGAATTCTGAAATCACTATATACACATATTGATAATGTCGTTTAAATAATAAATTGATTTCAAACACTTTATATATATAAAATAAAAATATTCTTATTTAATAAATTAAATAAATAAACTCTATATAAATCTCCAAATTTAAATTCAAATCAAATATTTAATCATTTTAACCGTTCAACGTTATCCGTCGAAAAATACGGGACGTTACATTCCTTCCCCCTTAAAAGGGTTTCGTCCCAGAAATTACTAAGTAGAAAAGGTGCTACATCTTATTCACTTCCCATAGTCCACTCATGCAACTCGACACTTTCCTCCATATCCTTTCTACTCAACTAACTTACTAGTTCCAATTTCACTCATCAATCCTTAAATTCAATTTCCAATTGAACATTAACTTTTTGTTAACAAAAATTTTCAAAATTATTGAAAAATTTTCTAACTCCCAAAATTTTCAAAAAAATTCGCCAGCACCTCCTTTGTACGGGCTGATTGGTACAACTACAAAATGCCTCTCTGGGCCATCTCCACGCAAAAAGAAAATCAAAAAGCCAAGCGGCTTGCAAAATAGGCTCATAAAATCCCATATTGAATTAAAAGCGTACCTTTTTGTCGAGCAACTCGTAATGTTCTCACATATATGTTTCCACCTTATAACCTGCTGTAATAACCCGGAAATCCGAGCCAATTTAAAATTTTTATTTTGGCAATTTTAGCGAATTCTGAATATTTAAAATGAGTTATTTTAAATAATAACGGCAAGAAATTTATTTGAATAGAATTAGAACGTATATATTTATATACGTCATCGTTAGAATATAAATATTTATTTATATATATAAAAGGAATTGAAAATGGCGCGGTAGTTCGATAATTCGATTTTAAAGTTCAAATGAATGTACTGGATTCAAAATAAATCAGATTTTACGAAACAAAAAAAAATTGGATCTAATTGAGAATATCTTTCCAACGAATCCAGGAAATAAAAATTTCATAGCTGGAATCAAAAGATACGTCCAACTGAAAATTCAGAATAGTCGCTATGGAATTCTAGCCCTTAAAAATGGAAATTTTGCAAACGACCTCGGTTTTCGACGAAACCACTTTTGTTGGATCCGCGATGTCAAATTATTGCTAGTTTTCAATTTTCATAATTTTTGAATTCAATATGTGAGCGTGGCAAAGGAAAACGCGTTTGACCAGTTTTAGTTGATTTTAATCGCCTGGAAAATGGCCATTTTTCAAATGGTCTCGGAATTCGACGAAATTAGTTTTGTTAGGACCGTATCGTCCATACTAAGCAAGAAAATATTTTTTTGGGATTTTTCGAGACTGTATGTGGCCCCGGTAAATTGAAATGTACGTTTAAAGTTGAATATACAGATTTATACTTTAATTTGAACGGAAACTGAGCGTAACAGCTGAACTGGCTCACGATACATATCCCATTGTGTTCGAAATGTGGGTAATATGCTAGGAACAGCAGGCGGTGGGTTCGATTCTGAGTTCAAAATAAAAAGTTATCTTTTTGGGATTAAAAATAATATATATATATATATATTTTCCTTAAGCCCCTCCCTTTATTATCTCTCTCCCCCAAATATAAAGTCAAATCTGACAGTTAAGTAAAGAAAAAAAAAACCAAATCGATCGACGTTCCTCCTCCAGCCTGCCACCGCGACTTCACCACCGGGGTTCCCTTACTTCGCCGCTTCACCAACCGGATCTGCCACCTCTCCGTTCAACTCCACCCTCCCCTTCGAGAGACGACAGCTCCAATCGCCCTAACCCCCCCAAACCGACATGACCCATCGCCGTAGCCCTAGCGCCACCCCCAGAGATCTCCCCCAACCCGCCGCGACGCTCCGACATCCCCCTGTTCAGTTCAAATACAATGAGTTTTATACATTTATTTTAGTTTAATTTAATTTAAATATTAACAGCGAATTAGAATGAGACATTCTTTCTTAGTATGAAGTAAAGCATTATATAAAATTAGTTTTATTTGGATTTCGTTTTATTTTAAATCGGTTTTAAATAGGATATTAGCAAATATAAAAATCATATTTTTATATAGAAACTAGCGAGATCTTCATTTATAAAAAATGCGAGATCTTTATTTATAAAAAGGCGAGATCTTTATTCTATGAATGAAATATTTTTTTATTTGATAAAAATATGATTTTTATCTAGTAGAGATTATAAAAATATATAATTTTTATAAGGTAGAGAATATAAAAATACGGTTTCTATATATGTAGTAGCGAAATAAAAATCTGATTTTTAATAGTGAAATAAAAATGTTATTTTTATACATGTAGCGAATACGAGGGATGAAAGTGATAAAGGTGAGCACAGCGAAGATTTCCTACATATGAAGAGTCGTGGCATTTGGCTTAGCTTATCGGTGAGAACTCTTCACTTTTATTTTAAATTTCTAGTTAAAATATATACTAGGATGCAGACGGTGTTTAGTAGCACCCGACACCCGTCGTCCACACACCATGGACGGCTTGTATGCTTGTTTGTTTGATTTTGATGTGTAGTTGATTGTGTGATGTGATGTGAAATGAAATAAAATATTTATATAGTTAAAAATATTTTATAGTTGAAAATAGAATTTTTAACGTTTATTTAAAATGATATAAATATAAACAGATCGGACGATTTGTTTATATACACTGATTTGACTGATATTTATTGGGACGATAAATTTTACACATCGCTCAACTGCACAAATAAAATCTGTGTTTGATTGTTTGAAACCCAACACGGGTATTGGGATGATATTTGACGTACACTAATCCTGATTGTTTAGTTGTATATCAATCGATGGATTGACAGACTGTGTAAGCGTTAAATATTTATATTTGATGCTTATGTAGTGTAGAACAGACTTTGGATGATGGTTGATGATTTATCGTTGCTGTTATGTACGTGTGTTGTAGAAAATCATATAATTAACATTATATGGTAATTGATTGGGCCTCGTTCCGATTTAGGAAATAATTTCATGTGTTGAAGTAAAATAAATTCAAGCGTTGAATAGAAAATAAATTCATGTGTTGAATTGAAAACATTCATGTGTTGAATAAAAGCCGTGTTGATTAGATTGACGCCATTTTGACGTGAACGATATTTATATCGATTTTATTTGTTTTTAATGAATATTGAAAAGTGATTTCAATAATCGAATATTTTAGAACATAAGTTCGAATTGAATTGAATAGAAAATAAATTCGAATTGAATTGAATAGAAAATGAATTCGAATTAAATTGAATAGAAAACAAATTCAAATCGAATTGAAATTGAATTGAATAGAATTCAAATCGAATTGAAATTGAATTGAATTGAATTGAAATCAAACAGAAATGAAAGTAAAAAAGGAATTTATAAAGGAAAATTCAATTTTTATTTGAAATCGAATAAGAAGTTGAAATCGTTACGAAAACGAATTTAAAATGATTTATAAAATACGTTTTAAAAGCAAAGCGACGAAGTATATATATATATATTATATATATATAATATAATGGCCTGAATAGAATGCGCCGCGCTGCGGCAGTTTGCGAATTTCGACCATTGACTTCGAATGGATATTGCGGGAGATTCGACCGTCGGATTCTCCTAAAACCGGAACCGTTGGGTTCGTATCGAAAAGGGCTTTCTAACGAATATTAGAGATTTGAAATCTAACAATTTGATTTGGAATTATGTCCAAATCAAATTTGGAAAAGGTCGTTGTAAGTGCAGTTCGATGGCCGTTGATGGAAATCGATTGTACGGGCCTTGATAAAATTATTAAAAATAGTAATAATTTGTGTAAAATCATAAGAAATGATTTGCAAAGAATTGGGATGAAAAACTCTATATTTGAAAAGGTAAAAGTAGATTTTTATCAAAATGAACTAGTTTTGAACTAGAATTATAATTCTATTTATTTTTAAATAAATAAATTGGATTTGAATTGGTTTTAAAAGTAACTAGAATTTCCAATAATTGAATTGGAATGGATTTGAATCGAAATTGTCTTTGGATTATTTCGATGCTGGATTTCGTGATGATACAGATATTGTTATGGGAATTTAAAAGATATATTTATATCGTTATTTCCAATACGATATTTGTTGGTCGTAGAATTTGATATTGAATATAAGCCAATATATTTTCTATTCAGAGCCTTGTATTTAATATCAAACGTGATTTGGGTTTGTCGTGAATGGTGTCTTCATTAACACTGTTCTTAAGCCAATTGAGAAAAAGATTAAATCTTTTTATTTAGATTTAATGAAGTGTACCAATTAAATAATATTTAATTGGAATTGAATTGAATTGATTTTTGGGTTTATCGTGAACGTTGTTTTAAATAGCACTTGTTCTTTAACCCGATAATTAATGGAATGTGATTTTGGGTTGTCGTGAACAGTATCTTCAATAATACTGTTCTTAGACCCGACTGATTTAAGAAAATCAGAAACTAACTGGAGATTAGTTAAGTTGAATGGTTTCTGGGGTATTGATCTGATGTTGGTTTCGGCCTTCGGGGTTAATACTTAGGGAATTGCTCACTTGCTATTTTAGGGTTAAAAGCTGATATAATGGAATGTGGTTTTGGGTTTATCGTTAACTGTGTTTTAAATGACATTGATTCTTTAACCCAGATAAAGATTAAAACTAAGTGTAGTTTTAATGAATCTTTAATTAGATTGAAATGATCGAGAATGAAGTATCACCAGTTTTGCTCCAAGCGATAGTTAAATCTTTAATTAGATTTGAACGTGAAATGGTAATCGAATTTACCGATAACACCGTGGTGTTAGATATGATGTATGACAAGTTTTACTTCATGGGATGAATGGGTTGGGATTGGGAAATAAAATAAATGATCACTTCGGTGTGGTTCGCTAATCCCGACTAGTTTGAATTGATATTCAAAAGAAGATTAAAGAATAAATTTAAAAGAATTTATCTTTGATAAAATTAATGGGAACCTTTCCCTAAGAAATTGAAATTTAGAAACTAACTGTAGGTTAGCTAAGAAGAATGGTTTCCTGGGTATTGATCTGATGTTGGTTTCGGCCTTCGGGGTTAATGTTTGGGGAATTATTCTCTTGCTAATTTACGGTTAGTGACTGATGTATTGGAATGAGGCGTATGTTGTGTTTGTGTAACACTTGTTTATTATATACGCGAGTTATTTAGGAAGACCGGGTTTATCCCATTTTTAATAACTTATTCGACGATGAGTCGAAGATGAAGACGGTGGTTGAAGACCGGAGGTCTTCACGTCATTTGGGTGATTACTGATGATCTTGATTACGATGTACACCCAAGAGGAGGGAATCGGTTGGTAATCGTCCAGACGTACTTGGAGATCGATGGATATGCAAGGAATAAGGTTCCTCCGGTTTCGTTCAGGCCCAGAACGGACTTGTAAATGAATGTGTGTCTGACATCCGATTTCATTCTGTGTGATTGATATCGGTTGCATAGCGTGAATTGCCTATGTAGCATGCTAAGATGCAAACGATCAAGGCTTCTATTGAAAAGCAGAGTCTTGTGGTTGATGATCAAAGCACGGCCTGTGTGGCATAGCTTTGAGTAACGTTGATTCGCAAGCCTCACACCACGGTTGTGAACCAGAAACGGGAGAGGACTTCAGGGAGGGCATGCGTTTCCTTCTAGCTAGAAGCGGCGTCAGTGGTTTTACACGCCCTGACGAGTTTGACTTATGTGGTTGTTGCTGTTGCAAGGCGCCTCAGCTATATCGGTGACTATATGGAGTCGATGGAGTCATTCGTTGGCTTATTGACACCCCATAGGGTAGGGAAACGCAGTGTTTAGGCATTTTAATCCACATAGGTGGACCGGCCCTGACGATCCAAGGGACGATGCGTTCTGTTCCTTAAGGGCGGGCTAGAGCGTCTCAATTCAGTAAGGACGATCCCTTGCCTTGGTTCACAGATGGAAATCCAACTTCCAATACGTGATATTTGCGGTTTTGATTGTAAGGCCTAGTATGGCGACATAGTGGGATGGGGCACCTATGCCGTCTATGATTAATACTTATGATTTGAAATTGTTTTGACACTATACACTTACAGTAATAATAAAACATGAAATTTAGCGTATCGAGCATTCTTTGGCTATTATATGGTAAAACCCTATCCTTTTGCTGGTGTTGCATTGTGTAATGGAACCTGGGTCTTATAATAGCTTCATTGTTCTTTATTTAGCATTGCGCTGTTGTATTATGCACTGGTATTCTTGGGAGGAAACTCGTTCCGTGTTATACGGCGTGGTCCCTTGATTTACCGAACTTTAAAATAAAGATTAATAACTGTTTTAGTTCTCACACAAGTCCCATGACTGACCTAGAGTTTATTGTTTTAACCTAAACTCTGGGTGCCCTTATTTTGACACGGGCAGCTAGTAGTTTTGGTTTTGCAGATTTATATTCACAGGATCCTGGTTTACAGCTGGAATGATATCTGGAAATCTTTGTATCCGTATATCTCCTTCTAGTTGTGTATTGTATTATTTTCCCCTGCTATGTAATGTATTGTAATCTCTGATATTTTATAATGTGTAATATTGATTTATACTTTGTATATTCTTGTATTCTGATGAAATTGTTGTAATATACAATGAAATGTTCTTTTCTGCGTTCCAATGTGTGTTGTTCTCAAAGTATCCGCTCTTTCCTTACCGGGGAAGTTACGGGTTATCATAGTGGTATCAGAGCTTTGGTTTACAGAGCTCAGAGAACAAGACATGTTAGAACCAAACGAAAGAATTCATCAGAAATTGGATTAGTAATATCCAATAAGAATGACTCGTTAGAGATGGTATCAGTAGTATCCTAGAACGAGTGTGAAGAGTATATTTTTAAAATGAAAACAAGTTTTGATTTGAAATTTAAATCAATTATTCGTATTTGATTATTTATTTTATATTTAATTTGGACAATCCAATATATAAAGATTTTGCATATATGTGTTGCAAACGTGTATACGAAGTTTTAATGTATTGGATAGTTATAGAATCATACTCTAGTTGCCCGGGGATAATTTTGGTGACGGGGCACCATCGCCAGTATTTATTTTCGAGTTTCGAAAGTGAGATTTCTATATATTTCCAATTGACTGGTGTGAGAACCAAAACTAGATAGGTCTTATTTTTGTGATTTGGCATCAAAAATCTGATTTTTGACTATATATCAAAGTTATGAATTTGAAATGATAATTAACAAATTGATTGCTGGTTGTGTTGTTTGATTATTGTCTAATTAATTAAAATTTGAACCATTTAGCCAAATTGATCAAATAGTGAGTTGTATTGTAAATTTGTCGCATTTGCATGCATGTACATGTACTTACATTGAACAGGTCATAGCAAGGAGGATAGAGCAGAAGAATAAAATTGTTTGCCCGACAAATAGGTACATGTTTACCATAATTTACTGTTTTGTTTGGGTGATGATGTTTTTATGGGCCAATTGGCTAGCCGCTTGGCTTTTTCTTTTGGATTGATGAAGGCCATGGGAGGCTATATGAAATATCCTGAAGTCCCCGATGCAGGGGAGGTTATGGCGAAATTTTTCGAAAATTTAGGGTGTTAGCCAAATTTTTTGAAAAATTTGAAAAGTTCTTAGAAACTGAAAAGTTGAAGAACTTAAGCCGTAAGGAAAATAAAGAAAGTTGAGTTGGTTTGTGAAACAATTTTCGGCTTTGTTCCTTTTCGGGGACGAAAAGTTTTAAGTGGGGGAGATTGTAATAACCCGGAAATCCGAGCCAATTTAAAATTTTTATTTTGGCAATTTTATAGAATTCTGAATATTTAAAATGAATTATTTTAAATAATAACGGCTGAAAAATTTATTTTAAATAGAATTAGAACGTATATATTTATATACGTCGTCGTTAGAATATAAATATTTATTTATATATATAAAAGGAATTGAAAATGGCGCGGTAGTTCGATAATTCAATTTCAAAGTTCAAATGAATGTACAGGATTCAAAATAAACCGGATTCTAGCGAAACCAAAAATATTTGAATCTAATTGAGAATATCTTTCCAACGAATCCGGGAAAACAAAATTTCATAGCGGGAATCAAAAGATACGTCCAGTTGAAAATTCAGAATAGTCGCTATGGAATTCTGGCCCTTAAATATGGAAATTTTGCAAACGATCTCGGTTTTCGACGAAACCACTTTTGTTGGATCCACGATGTCAAATTATTGCTAGGTTTCAATTTTCATAATTTTTGAATTCAATATGTGAGCGTGGCAAAGGAAAACGCGTTTGACCAGTTTTAGTTGATTTTAATCGATTGGAAAATGGCCATTTTTCAAACGGTCTCGGAATTCGACGAAATTAGTTTTTTTAGGACCGTATCGTCCATACGTAGCTATAAAATATTTTTCTGGGATTTTTCGAGACTGTATGTGGCCACGGTAAATTAAAATGTACGTTTAAAGTTGAATATACAAATTTATATTTTAATTTGAACGGAAACTGAGTGTAACAGCCAAACTGGCTCACGATACATATCCCATTGTGTTCGAAATGGGGGTAATACGCTAGGGACAGCAGGCGATGGGTTCGATTCTGAGTTCAAAATAAAAAGTTATCTTTTTGGGATTAAAAATAATAAAATATATATATATATATTTGCCTTAAGCCCCTCCCTTTATTATCTCTCTCCCCCAAATATAAAGTCAAAGCCGACAGTTAAGAAAAGGAAAAAAACCAAATCGATCGACGTTCCTCCTCCAGCCTGCCACCGCGACTTCACCACCGGGGTTCTCTAACTCCGCCGCGCCACTAACCGGATCCGCCACCTCTCCGTTCAACTCCAGCCTCCCCTCCGAGCGACGACAGCTCCAATCCCCCCCCCCCCCCCCCCCGCCCCAAAGCGACGAGACCCATCGCCGTAGCCCTAGCGCCACCCCCGGAGATCTCCCGCAACCCGCCACAACGCTCCGACATCCCCCCTATTCAGTTCAAATACAGTGAGTTTTATCCATTTAGTTTAGTTTAATTTAATTTAAATATTAATAGCGAATTAGAATGAGACTTTCTTTCTTAGTATGAAGTAAAGCATTATATAAAATCAGTTTTATTTGGATTTAGTTTTATTTTAAATCGGTTTTAAATAGGATATTAGGAAATATAAAAATCAGATTTTTATATAGAAACTAGCGAGATCTTTATTTATAAAAAATGCGAGATCTTTATTTATAAAAAGGCGAGATCTTTATTCTATGAATAAAATATATTTTTATTTGATAAAAATATGATTTTTATCTAGTAGAGATTATAAAAATATATAATTTTTATAAGGTAGAGAATATAAAAATACGGTTTCTATATATGTAGTAGCGAAATAAAAATCTGATTTTTTATAGTGAAATAAAAATGTGATTTTTATATATGTAGCGAATACGGGGGATGAAAGTGATAAAGGGCGAGCACAGCGAAGATTTCCAACATATGAAGAGTCGTGGCATTTGGCTTAGCTTATCGGTGAGAACTCCTCACTTTTATTTTAAATTTCTAGTTAAAAATATATACTAGGATGCATACGGTGTTTAGTAGCACCCGACACCCGTCGTCCACACACCATGGACGGCTTGTATGCTTGTTTGTTTGATTTTGATGTGTAGTTGATTGTGTGATGTGATGTGAAATGAAATAAAATATTTATATAGTTAAAAATATTTTATAGTTGAAAATAGAATTTTTAACGTTTATTTAAAATGAAATAAATATAAACAAATCGAATGGTTTGTTTATATACACTGATTCGACTGATATTGATTGGGACGATAAATTTTACACATCGTCCAACTGCACAAATAAAATCTGTGTTTGATTGTTTGAAACCCCACATGGGTATTGGGATGATATTTGTTGTACACTAATCTCGATTGTTTAATTGTATGTCAATCGATGGATTGACAGACTGTGTAAGCGTTAAATATTTATATTTGATGCTTATACAGTGTAGAACGCACTTTGGATGATGGTTGATGATTTATCGTTGCTGTTATATACGTGTGTTGTAGAAAATCCATATAATTAACATTAGATGGTAATTGATTGGGCCTCGTTCCGATTTAGGAAATAATTTCATGTGTTGAAATAAAATAAATTCATGCGTTGAATAGAAAATAAATTCATGTGTTGAATTGAAAACATTCATGTGTTGAATAAAAGCCGTGTTGATTAGATTGACGCCATTTTGACGTGAACAATATTTATATCGATTTTATTTGTTTTTAATGAATATTGAAAAGTGATTCCAATAATCGAATATTTTAGAAAATAATTTCGAATTGAATTGAATAGAAAATAAATTCGAATTGAATTGAATAGAAAATGAATTCGAATTAAATTGAATATAAAACGAATTCAAATTGAATTGAAATTGAATTAAATAGAATTCAAATCGAATTGAAATTGAATTGAATCGAATTGAAATCGAATTGAAATTGAATTGAAATCAAATAGAAATGAATGTGAAAAAGGAATTTATAAAGGAAAAATCAATTTTGATTTGAAATCGAATAAGAAGTTGAAATCATTTCGAAAACGAATTTAAAACGATTTATAAAATACGTTTTAAAAGGAAATCGACGAAGTATATATTATATATATATAATATAATGGCCTGAATAGAACGCGCCACGCTGCGGCAGATCGCGAATTTCGACCATTGCCTTCGAATGGATATTGCGCGAGATCCGATCGTCGGATTCTCCTAAAATCGGAACCGTTGGGTTTGTATCGAAAAGAGCTTTCTAATGAATATTAGAGATTTGAAATCTAATGGTTGGATTCGGAATTATGTCCAAATCAAATTTGGAAAAGGTCGCTGTAAGTGTAGTTCGATGGCCGTTGATGGAAATCGACTGTACGGGCCTTGATAAAATTATTAAAAATAGTAATAATTTGTGTAAAATCATAAGAAATGATTTGGGAAGTACTGGGATGAAAAACTCCATATTTGAAAAGATAAAAGTAGATTCTTATCGAAATGAACTAGTTTTGAACTAGAATTATAATTCTATTTATTTTTAAATAAACAAATTGGATTTGAAATGGTTTTAAAAGTAACCGGAATTTCCAATATTTGAATTGGAATGGATTTGAATCGAAATTGCCTTTGGAATATTTCGATGCTGGATTTCGTGATGATACAGATATTGTTATGGGAATTTGAAAGATATATTTATATCATTATTTCCAATACGATATTTGTTGGTCGTAGAATTTGATATTGAATATAAGCCGATATATTTTCTATTCAGAGCCTTGTATTTAATATCAAACGTGATTTGGGTTTGTCGTGAATGGTGTCTTCATTAACACTGTTCTTAAGCCAATTGAGAAAAAGATTAAATCTTTTTATTTAGATTTAATGAAGTGTACCAATTAAATAATATTTAATTGGAATTGAATTGAATTGATTTTTGGGTTTATCGTGAACGTTGTTTTAAATAGCACTTGTTCTTTAACCCGATAATTAATGGAATGTGATTTTGGGTTGTCGTGAACAGTATCTTCAATAATACTGTTCTTAGACCCAACTGATTTAAGAAAATCAGAAACTAACTGGAGATTAGTTAAGTTGAATGGTTTCTGGGGTATTGATCTGATGTTGGTTTCGGCCTTCGGGGTTAATACTTAGGGAATTGCTCACTTGCTATTTTACAGTTAAAAGATGGTAGAATGGAATGTGGTTTTGGGTTTATCGTGAACCGTGCTTTAAATGACATTGATTCTTTAACCCAGTTAAAGATTAAAACTAAGTGGAGTTTTTATGAATCTTTAATTAGATTGAAATGATCGAGAATGAAGTATCACCAGTTTTTCTCCAGGCGATAGTTAAATCTTTAATTAGATTTGAACATGAAATGGTAATTGAATTTACCGATAACACCGTGGTGTTAGATATGAAGTACGACCAGTTTTACTTCATGGGATGAATAGGTTGGGATTGGGAAATAAAATAAATGATCACTTCGGTGTGGTTCGCTAATCCCGACTAGTTTGAATTGATATTCAAAAAAAGATTAAAGAATAAATTTAAAAGAATTTATCTTTGATAAAATTAATGGGAACCTTTCCCTAAGAAAGTGAAATTTAGAAACTAACTGTAGGTTAGCTAAGAAGAATGGTTTCCTGGGTATTGATCTGATGTTGGTTTCGGCCTTCGGGGTTAATGTTTGGGGAATTATGCTCTTGCTAATTTACGGTTAGTGACTGATGAATTGGAATAAGGCGTATGTTGTGTTTTTGTAACATTTGTTTATTATATACGCGAGTTATTTAGAAAGACCGGGTTTATGCCATTCTGAATAACTAATTTGACGATGAGTCGAAGATGAAGACGGAGGTTGAAGACCGGAGGTCTTCACGTCGTTTGGGTGATTACCGATGATCTTGATTGGGATGTACACCCAAGAGGAGGGAATCAGTTGGTGATCGTCCAGATGTACTTGGAGATCGATGGATATGCGAGGAATAAGGTTCCTCCGGTTTCGTTCAGACCCAGAACGGACTTGTAAATGGATGTGTGTCTGACATCGGCTTTCATTCTGTGTGATTGATATCGGTTGCATAGCGTGAATTTCCTGTGTGGCATGCTAAGATGCAAACGATCAAGGCTTCTGTTAAAAGCAGAGTCTTGTGGTTGATGATCAAAGCACGATCTGTGTGGCATAGCTTTGAGTAACGTTGATTCGCGAGGCTCACACCCCGGTTGTGAACCAAAAACGGGAGAGAACTTCAGGGAGGGCATGCGTTTCCTTCTAGCTAGAAGTGGCGTCAGTGGTTTTACACGCCCTGACGAGTTTGACTTATGTGGTTGTTGCTGTTGCGAGGCGCCTCGGATATATCGGTGACTATGTGGAGCCGATGGAGTCATTCGTTGGCTCATTGACACCCAATAGGGTGGGGAAACGCAGTGTTCAGGCATTTTAATCCACATCGGTGGACCGGCCCTGACGATCCAAGGGACAATGCGTTCTGTTCCTGAGGGGCAGACTAAAGCATCTCGAATTCGGTAAGGACGATCCCTTGCCTTGGTTCACATATGGAAATCCAACTTCCAATACGTGATATTTGCGGTTTTGATTGTAGAGCCTAGTATGGCGAAATAGTGGGATGGGGCACTTATGCCGTCTATGATTGATACTTATGATTTGAAATTGTTTTGACACTATACACTTATAGTAATAATAAAACATGAAATTTAGCGTATAAGGCATTCTTTGGCTATTATAAGGTAAAACCCTATCCTCCGGCTTGTGTTGCATTGTGTGATGGGACCTGGGTCTTATAATAGCTTCATTGTTCTTTATTTAGCATTGCGCCGTTGTTTTATGCACTGGTATTCTTGGGAGGAAACCCATTCCGTGTTATACGGCGTGGTCCCTTGATTTACCGAACTTTAAAATAAAGATTAATAACTGTTTTAGTTCTCACACCAGTCCCATGACTGACCTGGAGTTTATTGTTTTAACCTAAACTCTGGGTGCCCTTATTTTGACACGGGCAGCTAGTAGTTTTGGTTTTGCAGATTTATATTCACGGGATCCTGGTTTACAGCTGGAATGATATCCGGAAAGCTTTGTATCTGTATATCTCCTTCTAGTTGTGTATTGTATTATTTTCCGCTGCTATGAAATGTATTGTAATCTCTGATATTTTATAATGTGTAATATTGATTTATACTCTGTGTATTCTTGTATTCTGATGAAATTGTTGTAATATACAATTAAATGTTCTTCTGTCTGCGTTCCGATGTGTGTTGTTCTCAAAGTATCCGCTCTTTCCTTACCGGGGAAGTTACGGGTTATCACACCTGCTCAATCATATACACCTGTATTTCTGATTGGTTATAAACAATTTTACCTTTCTACTTCCAGTTTTCTAGTTCATTCACTAACTTGTTATCTTACCCAACTCATGATAAGTTAAACCTTCATGTTCAAATGTGTGTATGTATATATATATATATATATATTTGCTTATCAACAACTTGGGTTTATTTATAATCCAAGTTAGGTCCTAAATTTACAAGTCCATTTGCATTAGAGTTCAAAATTCAATTTTAATCAAATTGAATTTGATTTATTCCTCCAAGTTATACTCAATTATATTCACTTGAATTGGATTCATCTCAATTCACTTTTTATCCACATATTGAACGATATGTGTCGAGCTCTATTTAGATTATCAATATCCCACTAATTCGCATTTCAACTTGAATTCAACAATTTTCATCCCATATTAAATTTCAAGCTTTAATTCACTGACCCAATTTAACCATGTTATATTTATCCATAGCTAATTGATTTCTTACATTAGTTATCCTCATTTCATAATTCAAAATTTGATTTTTAATACAAAAATCCATTTACTCAATTCATCTGAATTCATATATATAATTTATTTACTAGCTTAATTCAGAATTTTATTAATGGAATCTAATTTAAAATTCTCTTAAAAAAATTCCATTTAAATTAATATATCATTTTAATTTAATATAATTTCAATTCCAATTCAAATCCATTAAACTTGCATTTCAATCAAGTTCTGATTCATTTAACTTATTTATTTTGGAATTTTCTTCCTTAGCTTCCAATTTTTTCATCCAACTTCATAAATTGTTGGCGGATTCCCATCAAACCAGTCTAGCAATCAGTCAGCAAACAACATACAGCAAATTGAATTCATATTCAATTTTAATATTCCCTTGTTTGTTTTACTTTGGCCCAACATATCATTTTATCAATCGGTTAATATCAGATTGATTTCTAATCCAATATTAGTTCTTATTTCATTAGCTTTCAATTATATTTTCATTTCCAAAAATCATTTATTATATCCTGTTTTGTTTATATTAAACCAATCCAATTCCATAATCCTATTTGAATTTCATTCAAACAAATCAAACGATCAAATACCAATATAATGTAAGAAAACTATATTTTTTTTATAATAAAATTATAATTTGGGCAAAATTATTCCATTTACCCTCTTTACAAAACAAATACTGTGTCACTCACCAGTTCAAAATTGAACTGAACAAATAACACAATACAAAACATTTTTATAAAATTTACAAATACGCTATCTCATATAAACGTATATATATACACTCGAACTCAATCTAGGGTATTACTAACCCGATCTATATCGGGTTATACCACAGGGCCAAGGTTATGCCTAAACCTCGCTCTGATACCAACTATAGCATCCCGGAAATTCGGCTCTAGAATTCCAGACATTTAAACGCTCTACGTCCAAATTCAAGTATCGAAATCCGAGAAAGCTAATAGAAAGAAATAAGAGGATGAGGATTAGAAAGAAAGAAAGTTGAGAATAGAAGGAAGAAGAAAAACAATAATACACAGTATCACATCGTAGCGGAATAAAATATAATACAGAAATAAATCTTTATTGAAAAAACTTGAAATAATACTTATAATTTATCAGAGTACAGTAGTCATTCATCACATCTGGACAGTTATAAGAATTTGTCCTTGTTTACAACAAACAGCAGAATAATATATGAATCATATGTCTAAACTTCTCCATCTCGTCTCCTGGATTTCTTATCTTATCCTAAACCTGTAAAACTCGATCTGACCCAATTGGGTCTGACCCGAGCATTACAAACGCACAGGTCAGTCTAATGAACCAGCGTGAGAAAAACTCACTAAATTATTGGTAGCATCCAATTTGATTTTTATGTTAAAAATTATTTCGAAAGAAAAGGATAATCGTAAGACCAATCCACACATAAACACGAACGATTTTTACCTTACGATAACACAAAACATTTTTGAAATCAATATCTGGTTGTGATATTATAATAATGTCTAATCACAAATAAATATCAATCTAGCGGAACGCTTGCATCTTACGCTCCACATACATAGTATACAATCAAAACCGCAGGCGCTTATTGGAGATTGGATTTCCAACTATGACAAGGTATGGGACCACATGCCGATAGTGTATCTCTAGAGAGGAATACACTGGGTTCAACAAGAACGTCTTGCAACCCGGCTCACACATGACCGACCACTCATTTCTCTTGAGTGTATCGAATATATTGTCACCTACGGTTACTAGCAACATAACCATTCCCAGGAGATACAGAAGCGAAAAGAAGTAACAAATATAAATATTTTCTAGATGGTGACAATATACCCTAATGGGGGCGACCCACATAGTCATGCTGCCTGCCCAATTTTTATCATTTCCCGGATGATGAGGCTTGAGGTCATAATTTATTTAGTTGATTATTTATTTATATTCTTATGGAACATCTGGCCAACATTCACTTTGAATGCCACCCGCTAAATCACTAATTGATGTTCACAAAAATATTCTGGTCGTTAAGCTAAGAGAAGTGCCCTTCTCCGCCACTAACAGAAATATGTTTGTAAAAACCAACGTACGTGATTCTTATGGAAATAATTTCTCAGACATTCGTCCATACAAGTTGTCCTGGGTCTGGAAAACCGAAGGCACCCTCCTAACACATCCTATGAATACCCTATAGATAAGTAGCGAGAATTCCTTGCAAATCCATAAATTCCAACGACGACATAACCACAGTATATCTCTAGCCGCTAGACCAGAGATTTTAAGTAGTTCTTCCTCTTTATGAAGCTATACGGTCTTCAATACTCCGTCTCGATCAGCATCGGGTACATATTCAACGTTTTCGTATTTGCTAGTCGGAATGGTTTTCGAATATAAATTCGGTCCCAGTCTTTCCGTACCAACAATCGCTTTAGGCTAGATTTGATAGTCGGTTATTTAACTATCAAATAAAAACAACCATTCATCCATAAAAGAAAATTGAATTTATCGATTCAATATTCGTCTCTTTAATTAATCTTCTTAATTTTCCAAACATCTGAAATATTCATTTCTCTTCTTATAAGAGTATAAGAATATTCAAAACCATTTATCTCCAATACTTTTGGAACACACCTTTCATTTTGGTCATTAGTCCCTGATCGTAAAATTTGTAAGGAATTAATTCTCTAAATTCCAATCCTGATGGCCGAAACCAACATCAGATCGATATTCAGAAACCATCCATCTCAACTAATCTCTAGTCGGTTTCTAATTTCCGAATTCCATTTCTTAATTCCTAAACGAGGATTTCCAATATAAATTACCATTCTTAAATGAGATGTTTATCTCAAATTTATAACCATTCAAATATTTAACTTAAAAGTAATATTTACAAAATATTGTTCCAACCTTTGTAGAATATTCTCTTATGGATTTGATTTGCAGAAACATTTGCTAAATATTTATTTTCTAAACTGAAACAAGATTTCTCTTATAACCATATATTTTCCATTAACTAATTTCATTTCATTTTTACATTTGTAAACCAAGTTCTATATCAAGTCTTTATCCCAAAAGTCTTTATAAACATTTGTGTAAGTTTATTTTACTCATTCTAGTTTTATTTTAATGAGCCTCAGTTATTTCTATTCTAACATCTATTCAAAATATTCGTATATAACTTTTGCAAATTCTTGCTAATAATATTTATCATTTAAAAACCGTATATAAAATACTTTAATATAATCCATATTATATTACTCAACTTAGTTCATCTCCAATTTAATTATTATTTATAATTTAAAAACCCTTTCTATTTCCTTCAGAAAATTCTTATTTGCAAAATATTCGCTTCAACCCCTGTTCACCTCACCTGTGAATAATAACCTTTAATACACATCTATTCTTGACTAAATTTGTTGATTTGTCCAAACTTGTCGATTTCAAGTTCCAATTCTATTATCACTTCTATTATTAGATTTATTTCATATAATCTACTTTATAATTTCTATTGAACTTGGAGAATTCAAATTCATTAAAAATACCGATTTTAAATCCGATTTCCATTATCCTCATATTATCATTTCTGAATGCTCTAATAATTCACTTCTTTATAAATATGGTTTATAAAATCAACTTGTCGTCCTATTTGTTAAAACAAGTTGCTACCGTTCAATTCTATGTACAACTTGGTTTCTAAATAAATATCCTATTTGAAAATAAAATTCCCCTTTTAAATATTTTATATATTTAAATTGCAATTTAAATGTGAATGTAAATCTGCTTAAGATTTCGTTTAACTATAAACAAGTTCTTATACTTCCTAATTTCTCTAAATGAATTCAAATTACTGGATTATCGCTTTGATTATTATTAACTAAATAATAATTCATTTCCATATTTTATAGAAATACTTTGCTTCATCATTTACTATTAATATAATAGTTAACCTCTCTTTAAAATAATAATTTACTTCCTTAAAAATTCAATACTCGTCTTTACTTTCATTTCTATAATTGTGGTTTCTAAATAAAAATCTTAAATTCCCTTTAAAAATATTATATTTAAAATTCTATTTTAAAAATCCATCTATTATTTTGACATTCAAGAATATTTAAAATAAGGTCCAATGTTAATACACATCCAAACAAATCATCAAATGTCACAGGTGATAAATCATAGCATATATCAGCATATATATGAAAACAAATAAAATAAATGTTGAGGAATCTTGTTGGATCCCTCCAACCTGTTTTTCCTGCATCTACGGATATTTGTCAACAATAATAATACCCATCCTACTTCGAGGCAGGATATCGCGGTATAGAAGGTCATCCACTATATATATTGTGGGGCGTATAGGGAAATCATCCGCTAATGGTACTGCGGGCATCCGCAAATGATACTGTCGGCATTATCCAATCACCTGTATTATTATTATATAATATTATTATATAATATTATCACTTTATATCAAGCAATTATCATCCAATAAGCAAGTAATAAAATTTTAGCTATTAAAAATGAGACGACCCGAACTTCCCCGTGAAGGAAAGCACGGAGAGAATTGAGTACAAGACAAAATAGAACGCAAACAGAAGAACATTTCATTGCTATTACAACAATTCCATCAGATACAAGAATATACAGAGTATAAATGAATAAATTACATTCGACAAATATCAGAGATTACAATAAGTTACATAGCAGCGGAAAAATATACAAAACACAACTGAAAGTGATACACGGATACAGAGCTTTCCGAGCATCGTTCCAGCTGTTAATCAGGACCCTGTGAATATAAATCTGCAAAACCAAAACTACTAGCTGCCCGTGTGGAAAATAGGGGCACCCAGAGTTTAGGTTAAAACAATAAACTCCAGGTCAGTCATGTGACTGGTGTGAGAACTAAAACAGTTATTTAAAACTTTACTTTAAAGATATTAATTCAAGGGACCACGCCGTATAACACGGAACGGGTTTCCTCCCAAGAATACTAGTGCATAGAATAAATAGCGCAATGCTTTTTAGAAAAATGAAGCTATTATAAGTCCCAGGTCCCATCACACAATGCAATGCAAGCCGGAGGATAGGGTTTTCCCTTATAATAGCCAAATAATGCTTGATACGTTTAAAACAAATCATTTGATACTGTTATAGGTGTATAGTGTCAAAAAAATTTCAATCATAAATATCAATCATAGACGGCATGGGTACCATATATCATGTCGCCATACTAGTTCTACAATTAAAACCGCCATACACGTATTGGAAATTGGATTCCGTCATGAGCCGAGGCAAGGGGCAAGCTCCTCTCCGCGTTCGAGACACTCTAGCAAATGTCCCAGGACCCCACTTTGATCCTTGGAATCGGCTGGGCCGGTCCTCTCTTACTTTTGAGGATTATTTATTCCTGAACACACGTTTCCCGGTCCTTACAGACCTATATCCGAGGCGCCTCGTATCCAACAACCACACAGGTGAAAAGTATATAAATGTCAGGGCTGGTAGGTCACTGACACCACCCTAGCTAGAAAGAAACGTCGTGCTCTCCCAGCGGTCCGTCTCCCGTTTTTTACTCATACCGGGGTGTGAGGCTCGCGAATTCACGTTACACACAAAGCTACGCCACACAGGCCGTGCTTTGATCATCAACCACAAGACTTTGCTTTTCAACAGAAGCCTTGATCCATTGCCACTTACGCGTGCCACACAGGCAATTCACTCCATGCGACTGATGTCCATCGATATACAACCTCTGAGCTCGTACGTCTCAGAGAAGGGCGTTAAGCAAGAGAATAAATTCTCCGCCGCCAAACAGATGTATATTTAATAGAGATCAATCAACATAGAATGAAATCCAATGTCAGACACACAATCCATTTACAAGTTCGTTCTGGGTCTGAACGAAACCGGAGGCACTTTCCTCGCATATCCATCCATCTCCAAGTACGTCTGGACGATCACCAACTGATTCCCTCATCCTGGGTGTACAGCCCAATCAAAATCATCAGTAATCACCCAAATGATGTGAAGACTTCCGGTCTTCAACCACCGTCTTCATCTTCGACATCTCGTCGAATCGATTATTCAGAATGGGTATAAACCCGACCTTTCTGAATAACCCACGTATATAATAAACAAATGTTACACAAACACAACAAACGCCTCATTCCAATTCAGAATATTCTTTTATTCACAAAAACACATTCTTAGGGAAATGTTCCCATTAATTTTATCCAAGATAAATTCTTCTAAATTTATTCTTTAATCCTCCTATGGATATCATTTCAAACTAGTCGGGATTAACGAACCACACCGAAGTAATTATTTATTTTATTTCCCAATCCCAACCTATATATCCCATGGAGCAAAACAGGTAATACTCCATATCTAACACCACGGTGTTATCGGTAAAATTAATTACCATTTCACGTTCAAATCTAATTAAAGATTTAACTATCGCTTTGGAGAAAAACTGGTGATACCCCACTCTCGATCACTTTTCAGATTTGATAATTTAAATTATCAATTCACATTTTTAATCTAATTAAAGATTCATTAAAACTCCACTTAGTTTTAATCTTTTCAAAAATCAACATCCTGCAATTAACTGGGTTAAAGAACCAATGTCGTCTAAAACACGGTTCACGATAAACCCAAATCACATTTGATATTAAATACAAGGCTCTGAATAGAAAATATACCGGCTTATATTCAATATCAAATTCTGAAACCAACAAATATCGTATTGGAAATAACGATATAAAATATATCTTTCAAATCCCCATAACAATATTTGTATAGTCACGAAACCCAACATCGAAATATTCCGAAGATAATTTCGATTCAACTCCAGTCCAATCCACGTATTGGGTATATTGATTATTTTTAAAATCACTTCAAATTCAATTTATTTATTTAAAAATAAATTGATTTTAATTCTAGTTCAAAACTAGTTCATTTCGATAAAAATCTATTTTTATCATTTCAAATGTGGAATTCTTCATCCCAGTTCTTTCCAATTCACATATTATGATTTTACACAAATTATCAATATTTTTAATAATTTTATCAAGGCCCGTACAGTCGATTTCCATCAACGCCTATCGAACTGCACTTACCGCGACCTTTTTCAAATTTGATTTGGACATAATTCCAAATCCAACCGTTTGATTTCAAATTTCTAATATTCATTGGAAAGCTCTTTTCGATACGAACCCAACGGTTCCAGTTTTAGGAGAATCCGACGGTCGGATCTCCCGCAACGTTAATTCGAAGTCAATGGTCGAAATTCACGAACTGCCGCGGAGCGGCGCGTTCTATTCAGGCCATTATATATATAATATATATATATATATATATTATATATATTTCGTCAATTTCCTTTTAAAACGTATTTTATAAATCGTTTTAACTTCGTTTCAAAACCATTTCAACACTATTTCAATTTATAATCAAAACTGAATATTTTATATCATTACTATATAAATGATAATATTTTCAAAACGTTATATTTTGAAATCACTTCTTTTCTATATTCATTATAAAAATGAATATAATCGATATAAATATCGTTCACGTCAAAAATAGCGCAACTCTAATCAACACGGCTTTATATATTTCAATAAATCTGTTTTTCTATTCAACAAATGAATATTTATTCCATTCAACACATGAATCTATATTTCTTCCAACACCTGACTAATCTCAACACATGAGTACTGTCAACACATCACTATTTTTGTTATGTAAAATATTTTATAAAACTATGGTATCTATCGTTTGATTTTTTTTAATTAGACTTCTATTGGAAAGTAGTTCTAATTTTAAATATGATAAAGATGTAAATTTCATTGTATAAAATATTTCACTCAACACATGAACATCGTCAACACATGACTATTTTTATA
The DNA here is from genome assembly GCA_030737875.1 of Allium sativum. Lineage (NCBI taxonomy): Eukaryota > Viridiplantae > Streptophyta > Magnoliopsida > Asparagales > Amaryllidaceae > Allium > Allium sativum. The sequence continues at coordinate 920,080,592 of CM060926.1, read as the reverse complement.
TTCAACACATGAATTTTCTTTTATAATATTCCTTATTTTCCCGATTGGAATGAGGCCCAATCAATCACCACATAATGTTAATTATATGGATTCCATACAACACATGTATATAATAGCAATAATAAACAATCAACCATCATCCAAGGTGCACCACACTGTATAAGCATCAAATATAGATATCTAACGCTTATAACAGCCTGTCAATCAATCGATCGACATATTTAAGCAATCAGGATGAGTGAACTTCCAAATTTCATCCCAACACCCGTGTGGGGTTTCAAACAATCAAACACATATTTTATTTGTGCTGCTGGGCGATGTGTAAAATTTATCGTCCCAATCAATGTCCTTCAAATAGGTGTACATAAACAAACCGTTCGGTAAATGAATATTTTATTTTATTCACTTCCACGTCAAAAATTATATTTTTAACGATAAAACATTCTTTTTCAACATATGAATTTCTATTCAGTTTATTTACACAATAAAAATGATATTTTTATTTTTCTAACATATTTTGGGAAATTTCGGCGGCATAACGGCACGATACTAGAAACGGAATGAGGCCTAGCCTTATCCCCGGTCTACTGAAGGCCCACGCCATTCACACATCAATCAAATCCATTCAATTCACCAATTAATTCAATTCAAACCAATAATCTAACCAACTACACAACCAAACAATTTAACAAACAAGCCATCCATGGTCTGTGGATGACGGGTGTCGGGTGCTACTAAGCACCGTCTGCATCCTAGTATATATATATAACTAGAGAAAGAGATTTTGAGTGAGAAGTTCTCACCAATAGCTATCCAACTTCACGACACTTCATTTATAGAAATCTTCTTCATTCTCTCCTTTTTATCATCTTCGTTGCCCGTAGTCACTACATATATAAAAATCACACATTTTTATATTTTGATGTCTTTAAAATAAAAGTCACATTTTTATTTCGCTATTCAATATATAAAAATCGAATTTTTACTACGATGTTCAATATATAAAAATCGAATTTTTACTTCGATGTTAAATTTATAAAAATCACATTTTTACTTCGATGTTCAATTTATAAAAATCACATTTTTACTCTTCGATAATATAAAAGATTATATTTTTATTATCTACATAATATGAAAATTATATTTTCAACCTTTACATACGATAAAAATTATATTTTTAACTTCCTTATCATATAAAAATCATATCTTTAATTGTCCTATCGAATAAAACTTGAATTTAAAACTTACATTGTTTTCAAATGGAGAGGAGGGGTCCTTGCGTTCGGTAGAGGGCTGTCGGGGTTGTCGGCGTGGCCAGCGGGGTGGAGGAGGTCGGGGTTGTCGGCTAGGGTTTCAGGCGGGAGGGGGTGCGGTGGGTTTCAGAAGGAAAAGGAGAAGAGGAGGGGGCAGCTACAGGGGAGGAGGCGGAGAGAGAAGAAAGGAAGAGGAGGAAGAAGAGGAGAGAGAAGGAGGAGGAGAGGAAGAGGGGGTGCGGCGGTTGCTGGGGGGGGGGGGGGCAGAACGGTTAAAGGGGGAGAAAAGAATTTTAATTTTTAATTAATTTAATTGCAAAAAGATGACTTTTACATACGACCTCTAAACGAGGCCCACCGCCTGACGTCTATAGCGTTTTACCCCCATTCCGAACACAATGGGATATGTATCGTAGGCTGATTCGGCTGTTACAATCAGTTTCCGTTAAATTTACATTTAAATCACTTTATTGAATATTAAACGTACATTTCAAATTACCGGGGTCACATACTAACTCTATAAATCTCATAAAAATATTTTCTAGCTTCGTATTGACGATACGGTCCTAACAAAACTAGTTTCGCCGAATTCTGAGACCGTTGGAAAAATGACCATTTTCCAGTCGATTAAAATCAACTGAAATGGTCAAAACACGTTTTCCTTCGCCACGCTCACATATTGATTCGAAAAATTATGAAAATTGGAACCTAGCAATAACCTTACATCATGGACCCAACAAAAGTAGTTTCGTCGAAATCTGAGGTCGTTTGCAAAATGTCCATTTTTAAGGGCCTGAATTCCATAGCGACTATTCAGAATTTTCAACTGGACATATCTTTCGATTCCCGCTATGAAATTTCGATTTTTCAGATTCGTTGGAAAGGTATCATCAATTAGATCCTAATGTTTTTGGTTTCACTAAAATCCGGATTGTTTTGCACCCGGTACATTCAATTGAAGTTTGAAATCGAATTATCGAACTACCGCGCCATTTTCAATTCTATTTATAATTATATATAATTATTTATATTCAAACGACGACGCGTATAATATATACGCTCTATTAATATTCAAAATAAATTTCTCGTCGATATTATTTAAAATAATCTATTTTAAATGTTCAAAATTCGCTAAAATTGCCAAAATAAAATTTTAAACTGGCTCAGAATTTCCGGGTTATTACAATCTCCCCCACTTAAAACTTTTCGTCCCCAAAAAGGAACAAAGTTGAAAGTGGTTTGATTAATCAACTCTACGTTCGATCTGGCTTCCATTCTCCAACTTTTCAGTTTCTGAGAATTTCCAAATTCTTCAAAAATTTGGCTAACACCCTAAATTTTCGAAAAATTTCGCCATAACCTCCCCTGCACCGGGAGCCACGGGAAAATCCCGAAATTGCCATATAGGCCTTCAGATCTCAAAAGAAAAAGAAAAAGCCAAGCGGCTAGCCAATAGGCTCATAAAATCATCATCACCCAAACAAAACAGTAAATTATGTAGTAAACATGTACCTATTTGTCGGGCAAACAAATTTTATTCTTCGGCTCTAGCCTCCTTGCTATGACCTGTTCAATGTAAGTACTTGTATATGCAAGCAAATGCGACCAATTTTCAATACAATTCAAAATTTGATTCTATTAGGCATAATGGTTCAAAATTATCAAACAAATGAACAAACAACACAAACATCAATCAATTAGTGAATTAGAGTTTCAAATTCATAATTTTGATACATATACAAAAAGTCATGTTTTTGATGCCAATTCACAACAATGAATTCTAGCTATATTAGTTTTGGTTCTCACACCAGTCTAATGGAAATATATAGAAATCACACCTTCGAAACACGAACATAAATACTGATGATGTGGCCACATCATCAGAATTATCCCCGGGTGTCTAGAATGTGACTCTATATCTATCCAGTACATTAATACTTCGAATATACGTTCATGACGCATATATGCAAAACCTTTATATACTAGATTGTCCATATTCAAAATAAATAAATAATCAAATACGTATAAAGCGATTTAAATTTCAAAACAAAATCTATTTTCATTTGAAAAATATACTCTTTACACTCGTTCTAGGATACTACTGATCTTATCTCTAACGAGTCATTCTAATTGGATATTACTAATCCAATATCTGATGAATTCTTTCGTATGGTTCTAATGTGTCTTGTTCTCGAGCTCTGTAAACCAAAGCTCTGATACCAAACTGAGACGACCCGAACTTCCCCATGAAGGAAAGCACGGATAGAATAGAGTACAAGACAAAATAGAACGCAAACAGAAGAACATTTCATTGCTATTACAACAATTCCATCAGATACAAGAATATACAGAGTATAAATGAATAAATTACATTCGACAAATATCAGAGATTACAATAAGTTACATAGCAGCGGAAAAATATACAAAACACAACTGAAAGTGATACACGGATACAAAGCTTTCCGAGCATCGTTCCAGCTGTTAATCAGGACCCTGTGAATATAAATCTGCAAAACCAAAACTACTAGCTGCCCGTGTGGAAAATAGGGGCATCCAGAGTTTAGGTTAAAACAATAAACTCCAGTCAGTCATGTGACTGGTGTGAGAACTAAAACAGTTATTTAAAACTTTACTTTAAAGATAGTAATTCAAGGGACCACGCCATATAACACGGAACGGGTTTCCTCCCAAGAATACTAGTGCATAGAATAAACAGCGCAATGCTTTTTAGAAAAATGAAGCTATTATAAGACCCAGGTCCCATCACACAATGCAACGCAAGCCGGAGGATAGGGTTTTCCCTTATAATAGCCAAATAATGCTTGATACGTTTAAAACAAATCATTTGATACTGTTATAGGTGTATAGTGTCAAAACAATTTCAATCATAAATATCAATCATAGACGGCATGGGTACCATATATCATGTCGCCATACTAGTTCTACAATTAAAACCGCAATACACGTATTGGAAATTGGATTCCGTCATGAGCCGAGGCAAGGGGCAAGCTCCTCTCCGCGTTCGAGACACTCTAGCAAATGTCCCAGGACCCCACTTTGATCCTTGGAATCGGCTGGGCCGGTCCTCTCTTACTTTTGAGGATTAGTTATTCCTGAACACACGTTTCCCGGTCCTTACAGACCTATATCCGAGGCGCCTCGTATCCAACAACCACACAGGTGAAAAGTATATAAATGTCAGGGCTGGTAGGTCACTGACACCACCCTTGCTAGAAAGAAACGTCGTGCTCTCCCAGCGGTCCGTCTCCCGTTTTTGACTCATACCGGGGTGTGAGGCTCGCGAATTCACGTTACACACAAAGCTACGCCACACAGGCCGTGCTTTGATCATCAACCACAAGACTTTGCTTTTCAACAGAAGCCTTGATCCATTGCCACTTACGCGTGCCACACAGGCAATTCACTCCATGCGACTGATGTCCATCGATATACAACCTCTGAGCTCGTACGTCTTAGAGAAGGGCGTTAAGCAAGAGAATAAATTCTCAGCCGCCAAACAGATGTATATTTAATAGAGATCAATCAACACAGAATAAAATCCAATGTCAGACACACAATCCATTTACAAGTTCGTTCTGGGTCTGAACGAAACCGGAGGCACTTTCCTCGCATATCCATCCATCTCCAAGTACGTCTGGACGATCACCAACTGATTCCCTCATCCTGGGTGTACAGCCCAATCAAGATCATCGGTAATCACCCAAACGATGTGAAGACTTCCGGTCTTCAACCACCGTCTTCATCTTCGACATCTCGTCGAATCGATTATTCAGAATGGGTATAAATCCGGCCTTTCTGAATAACCCACGTATATAATAAACGAATGTTACACAAACACAACAAACGCCTCATTCCAATTCAAAATATTCTTTTATTCACAAAAACACATTCTTAGGGAAATGTTCCCATTAACTTTATCCAAGATAAATTCTTCTAAATTTATTCTTTAATCCTCCTATGGATATCATTTCAAACTAGTCGGGATTAACGAACCACACCGAAGTAATTATTTATTTTATTTCCCAATCCCAACCTATATATCCCATGGAGCAAAACTGGTAAGACTCCATATCTAACACCACGGTGTTATCGGTAAAATTAATTACCATTTCACGTTCAAATCTAATTAAAGATTTAACTATCGCTTTGGAGAAAAACTGGTGATACCCCACTCTCGATCACTTTTCAGATTTGATAATTTAAATTATCAATTCACATTTTTAATCTAATTAAAGATTCATTAAAACTCCACTTAGTTTTAATCTTTTCAAAAATCAACATCCTGCAATTAACTGGGTTAAAGAACCAATGTCTTCTAAAACACGGTTCACGATAAACCCAAATCACATTTGATATTAAATACAAGGCTCTGAATAGAAAATATACCGGCTTATATTCAATATCAAATTCTGAAACCAACAAATATCGTATTGGAAATAACGATATAAAATATATCTTTCAAATCCCCATAACAATATTTGTATAGTCACGAAACCCAACATTGAAATATTCCGAAGATAATTTCGATTCAACTCAAGTCCAATCCACGTATTGGGAATATTGATTATTTTTATAATCACTTCAAATTCAATTTATTTATTTAAAAATAAATTGATTTTAATTCTAGTTCAAAACTAGTTCATTTCGATAAAAATCTATTTTTATCATTTCAAATGTGGAATTCTTCATCCCAGTTCTTTCCAATTCACATATTATGATTTTACACAAATTATCAATATTTTTAATAATTTTATCAAGGCCCGTACAGTCGATTTCCATCAACGGCTATCAACTGCACTTACCGCGACCTTTTTCAAATTTGATTTGGACATAATTCCAAATCCAACCGTTAGATTTCAAATTTCTAATATTCATTGGAAAGCTCTTTTCGATACGAACCCAACGGTTCCGGTTTTAGGAGAATCCGACGGTCGGATCTCCCGCAACGTCAATTCGAAGTCAATGGTCGAAATTCACGAACTGCCGCGGAGCGGCGCGTTCTATTCAAGCCACTATAAATAATATATATATATATATATATTATATATATTTCGTCAATTTCCTTTTAAAACGTATTTTATAAATCGTTTTAACTTCGTTTCAAAACCATTTCAACACTATTTCAATTTATAATCAAAACTGAATATTTTATATCATTACTATATAAATGATAATATTTTCAAAACGTTATATTTTGAAATCACTTCTTTTCTATATTCATTATAAAAATGAATATAATCGATATAAATATCGTTCACGTCAAAATAGCGCAACTCTAATCAACACGACTTTATATATTTCAATAAATCCGTTATTCTATTCAACAAATGAATATTTATTCCATTCAACACATGAATCTATATTTCTTCCAACATCTGACTAATCTCAACACATGAGTACTGTCAACACATTACTATTTTTGTTATGTAAAATATTTTATAAAATTATGGTATCTATCGTTTGATTTTTTTTTAATTAGACTTCTACTGGGAAGTAGTTCTAATTTTAAATATGATAAAGATGTAAATTTCATTGTATAAAATATTTCACTCAACACATGAACATCGTCAACACATGACTATTTTTATATTCAACACATGAATTTTCTTTTATAATATTCCTTATTTTCCCGATTGGAATGAGGCCCAATCAATCACCATATAATGTTAATTATATGGATTCCATACAACACATGTATATAATAGCAATAATAAACAATCAACCATCATCCACGGTGCACCACACTGTATAAGCATCAAATATAGATATCTAACGCTTATAACAGCCTGTCAATCAATCGATCGACATATTTAAGCAATCAGGATGAGTGAACTTCCAAATTTCATCCCAACACCCGTGTGGGGTTTCAAACAATCAAACACAGATTTTATTTGTGCAGCTGGGCGATGTGTAAAATTTATCGTCCCAATCAATGTCCTTCAAATAGGTGTACATAAACAAACCGTTCGGTTTGTAAATGAATATTTTATTTTATTCACTTCCACGTTAAAAATTATATTTTTAACGATAAAACATTCTTTTTCAACATATGAATTTCTATTCAGTTTATTTACACAATAAAAATGATATTTTTATTTTTCTAACATATTTTGGGAAATTTCGGCGGCATAACGGCACGATACTAGAAACGGGACGAGGCCTAGCCTTATCCCCGGTCTAGTGAAGGCCCACGCCATTCACACATCAATCAAATCCATTCAATTCACCAATTAATTCAATTCAAACCAATAATCTAACCAACTACACAACCAAACAATTTAACAAACAAGTCATCCATGGTCTGTGGATGACGGGTGTCGGGTGCTACTAAGCACCGTCTGCATCCTAGTATATATATATAACTAGAGAAAGAGATTTTGAGTGAGAAGTTCTCACCAATAGCTATCCAACTTCACGACACTTCATTTATTGAAATCTTCTTCATTCTCGCCTTTTTATCATCTTCGTTGCCCGTAGTCACTACATATATAAAAATCACACATTTTTATATTTTGATGTCTTTAAAATAAAAGTCACATTTTTATTTCGCTATTCAATATATAAAAATCGAATTTTTACTACGATGTTCAATATATAAAAATCGAATTTTTACTTCGATGTTAAATTTATAAAAATCACATTTTTACTTCGATGTTCAATTTATAAAAATCACATTTTTACTCTTCGATAATATAAAAGATTATATTTTTATTATCTATATAATATGAAAATTATATTTTCAACCTTTACATACGATAAAAATTATATTTTTAACTTCCTTATCATATAAAAATCATATCTTTAATTTTCCTATCGAATAAAACTTGAATTTAAAACTTACATTGTTTTCAAATGGAGAGGAGGGGTCCTTGCGTTCGGTAGAGGGCTGTCGGGGTTGTCGGCGGGGCCAGCGGTGTGGAGGAGGTCGGGGTTGTCGGCTAGGGTTTCAGGCGGGAGGGGGTGCGGTGGGTTTCAGAAGGAAAAGGAGAAGAGGAGGGGGCGGCTACAGGGAGGAGGCGGAGAGAGAAGAAAAGAAGAGGAGGAAGAAGAGGAGAGAGAAGGAGGAGGAGAGGAAGAGGGGGTGCGGCGGTTGCTGGGGGGGCCAGAACGGTTAAAGGGGGAGAAAAGAATTTTAATTTTTAATTAATTTAATTAATTTAATTGCAAAAAGTAGACTTTTACATACGACCTCTAAACGAGGCCCACCGCCTGACGTCTATAGCGTTTTACCCCCATTCCGAACACAATGGGATATGTATCGTAGGCTGATACGGCTGTTACAATCAGTTTCCGTTAAATTTACATTTAAATCACTTTATTGAATTTTAAACGTACATTTCAAATTATCGGGGTCGCATACTAACTCTATAAATCTCATAAAAATATTTTCTAGCTTCGTATTGACGATACGGTCCTAACAAAACTAGTTTCGCCGAATTCTGAGACCGTTGGAAAAATGACCATTTTCCAGTCGATTAAAATCAACTGAAATGGTCAAAACACGTTTTCCTTCGCCACGCTCACATATTGATTCGAAAAATTATGAAAATTGGAACCTAGCAATAACCTTACATCACGGACCCAACAAAAGTGGTTTCGTCGAAATCCGAGGTCGTTTGCAAAATGTCCATTTTTAAGGGCCTGAATTCCATAGCGACTATTCAGAATTTTCAACTGGACATATCTTTCGATTCCCGCTATGAAATTTCGATTTTTCGGATTCGTTGGAAAGGTATCATCAATTAGATCCTAATGTTTTTGGTTTCACTAAAATCCGGATTGTTTTGCACCCGGTACATTCAATTGAAGTTTGAAATCGAATTATCGAACTACCGCGCCATTTTCAATTCTATTTATAATTATATATAATTATTTATATTCAAACGACGACGCGTATAATATATACGCTCTATTAATATTCAAAATAATTTTCTCGTCGATATTATTTAAAATAATCTATGTTAAATGTTCAAAATTCGCTAAAATTGCCAAAATAAAATTTTAAACTGACTCAGAATTTCCGGGTTATTACAAAAAATAGTTCCCAATAATTTAACCGAGTGAGATTAACTCACCTCGATTTTCCATAGCTGGATATCCTGTTTAATTTCCATATCTGCGTCTACGAATCGTCTCGACACGTCTCATATGCTTTTACCAAGCTCCTACGATTATTTATTTTAATTTAATGTTTAATGAATATTTATTTGCCGATTAGCTGTCATATTAATTTTAAACAAATAAATTAATTATCCTATATATTTAATTTGCATAAAGTATACCATATGGCTTCGTCCGACAAACTCCATAATCATTGACTGCCATTTGCACCAAAGATCTCACCATCCTACTCCGACATTTTGCCAACCACCTTGTAGTAAATTATTATTCCTTTTTACTACTACAAATCCACTGGTGTATATTTCCATTGTTCAAAACATCAGCTTCTTACCCATTATCCATCGAACTCCATACCTACGTTGCCAAATAAATTAATCTAACCCAATTCATCTCTCAAACCACTCCAACTCCTTCATCCATTAGCGCACTCCACTATGTAAACACAAACAAATAAACCAAACAATCATTCAGTCCTTAACAGCTGTAACAACCCGGAAAATCTGAGCTAATTTAAAATGTTTATTTTGGCAATTTTAATGAATTTTGAATATTTAAAATGATTTATTTTAAATAATGACGATGAGAAATTTATTTTTAAGAATTAGAACGTATATATATATAAATCGTCATTAAAATATAAATATTTATTTTATAATTTAAAAGGAATTGAAAATGGCACGGTTGTTCGAAAATTCGATTTCGAATTTCAACTGAATGTACAGGATTCAAAATAAATCGAATTTTAGCAAAACCAAAAATATTTGAATCTATTTGAAAATATCTTTCCAACGAATTCGAAAAATCAAAATTCATATCGGGAATCAAAAGTTACGTCCAGTTTGTGACGACCCCAAACCCCGTACTGACGGTGGCAAGGGTAATCTTTGGAATATAACACATAAACAGATAATAGCAGAACAGAAACAAATAAATACAACAGATAATGCATAATAGAATACACTGGATAAACGTAGTCATCAGAGTTACACAGTATACAGGATCATACTTAGTACTAATACAGTTCAGCTATACATAAATGTCCACGGGGAAACAAACATAATATGTACAACAGGAGCTGAACAGCATAAAAAGAGATAAATGATAGAATCCATCTTCAGCTCCAGCTATCCAGAAAGAGCCTGCTAAAACCTGAACACAAGGATGCCCATGTATAAAAGGGGCACTCGAGTTTGCAAGTGAAACAAACTACAAGTCACTCATGGGACTGGTATGAAAAATCTACTTAACACATTTTATAATATGGCTTATCACAGGACCACACCACTTTCGCGGAACGGGTTTACTCCATTGGATTGCCAGTGCTTTACAACAAGTAAATCTTTTAAACATCGCAATGCATTTTATAAAAATTAAGCCATTATAAGACTCAGTTCCCATCACACAATGCAACGCAAACCGGAGGATAGAATTTTACCTTATAATTGCCAAAATATGGTTGATACGAATAAAACAAAAGAATTTGATATTATAACTAGTGTTTATATGTTTCGAAAACAATTTCAATCATAACTATCAATCATAGACGGCATGGGTACCATATATCATGTCGCCATATATATATACAATCAAAACTGCACGGTGCCGTATTTGGAAATTGGATTTCCGTCATGAACCAAGGCAAAAGATAGTCCTTACCGAATTCGAGACACTCTAGCCCATGTCTCAGGATCAGAACGCATCGACCCTTGGAGCGACAAGGCCGGTCCACCGATGTGGATTAAAATGCCTGAACATTGCGTTTCCCCGCCCTATGGGGCGTCAATGAGCCAACGAATGACTCTATCGGCTTCACATAGTCACCGATATATCCGAGATGCCTCGTAACAGAAACAACCACACAGGTGAAAATAATATAAATGTCAGCCAGTTTAAGCACTGACACCACCTCTAGCTAGAAGGAAACGCATGTCCTCCCTGAGGTCCTCTCCCATTTCTGGTTCATACCGAGGTGTGAGGCTCGCGAATCAACGTTATACACAAAGCTATGCCATACAGGCCGTGCTTTGACCATCAACCACAAGTCTTTGCTTTTCAACAGAAGCCTTGATCATTTGCTACTTAGGAGTGCCACACAGGCAGCTCACTCCATGCGACTGATTTCTATCGATATATAACCTCTAAGCTCGTACGTCTTAGAGAAGGGTGTTAAGCAAGTGAATAAATTCTCCACCGCCAAACAGATATATATTTAATAGAGATCAATCAGCACAGAACAAAATCCAATGTCAGACACACAGTCCGTTTACAAGTTCGTTCTGGGTCTGAACGAAACCGGAGGCACTATATACCTCCCATACCCATCGATCTCCACGTACGTATGGAAGATCACCACTTATTATTTATATATCGGGATGCCTCCCAATCAACACATCAGTTACCATCCAAACGAGGTGAAGATCTCCGGTCTTCAACCACCGTCTTCATCTTCGACTTCTTATCGTTGATTCAGTTATTCAGAATGGGATAAACCCAGTCTTTCTGAGCAACTCGCGTATATAATTAACAAGTGCTACACAAACACAACATACGCCTTATTCCAATTCATTAGTCACTAACTGTAAATTAGTAAGAGGACGATTTCCCAAGTATTAACCCCGAAGGCCGAAACCAACATCAGATCAAAACCCAGGAAACCATCCAACTTAGCTAACCTTCAGTTAGTTTATAAATTTCACATTCAACCATCAAATATCCAATAAACTGAGTAAATTCAGTTTATTTCCATTCCATATCATTTATAATATTTTATAACGATTTATCGCTATTTTTATTTATTTAAAAATAGCCAATTTATTCAAAGGACGCTTCAGGCCATAACGCGGCCGTGGCGCTGTTTTTCTTCAGATTTGATTTACACATATCTGAAAATCTAATCGTTGGATCTTCACAAATTTTATACCAGTAGAAAGATCTTTTCAAAACGAATCCAACGGTTTCAGTTTTCGGAAAATCCGACGGTCGGATCTCCCGGTATACTCGTTTGAAGTTTCGATTTCAAAATACGAACTACAGCGTCCCAACCGTTGGATCTTTACAAAGCTGGTGTCTTTGAAAAGATATTTCCAAAGCGAACCCAACGGTTTCGGTTTCGGGAAAATCCGATGGTCGGATCTCCCGCACTACTCGTTTGAAATCACGGTTTCAAAACACGAACTACAGCTTCGTTATTCGATTTATTTTAATTATATATATATAAATGTAATCTATTCTTTGATTTCAAAAGCATATTCTTTTCATAAATTTGATAAAAATGATATTTTTATCCAACAGACATTTATTTCAACACTTCACTATTTTTAACAATTCATGTATATAATAAAAATGTGATTTTTAATGTAAAACAATTTATTTCAAAACACGACTATTTTATATAGTTTATATAGATGATAAAAATATGATTTTTATTATAAAACAATTTATTTCAAACACGAATACCATTCAACACATGAATTTCTATTCAGCGAATGAATTTCTATTCAACACATGAATGTTTTCTATAGTTCATATATATGAAATAAAAATGTGATTTTTATTGTTAAAACAGTTTATTTAAAACACGAATACCATTCAACACATGAATTTTTATTCAACGAATGAATTTCTATTCAACACATGAATGTTTTCTATAGTTTGTATATATAAAATAAAAATGTGATTTTTATTGTTATAACAATTTATTTAAAACACGATTACCATTCAACACATGAATATCTATTCAACGAATGTATTCAACACATGAATGTTTTCTATAGTTCGTATATATAAAATAAAATTGTGATTTTTATTGTTAAAAACAATTTATTTATAACATGAATGTCGTTCAACATATGAATTCCTATTCAACACATGAATTTCTATTCAACACATGAATTTCTATTCAACACACGAATATTGTTTCAACACATGAAAATAATTCTAACACATGAATATTATTGAAAAATTCGGTAGCATAACGGCAGGGTAGTTAAAACCGGGACCGTCCCTAGTATGGCTCCTTGCTCTACCTTAAAGCCTCGCAGCTTTTGACAACGGGGATTTCATGCATCTAGTTCGCACGCAGGCGGCATGTTTATTTTCTTTTCCACAAACTAATCCTATGTGGTTTCAACCAAATAATTCTCAACCACAAACGGGTATTTTTCAACCACAATCAATCAATTTTAACCACAAACAATTCAAATCAACCATTCGCTATCAACCTATTTTCACACCAATCACAACCAATAAATATCGTCCATGGTTTGTGGACGAGGGGCGTATATATATATATATATATATATATATATATATATATATATATATATATATAAAAGTAAATTTCACTTCTATTTCAACACATATATAATTTTTACAACGCATATATAACTTATACATCGAACGTACAACTTATACAACACTTATACATGAGGTGTACAACGCTTATATAACTCATACATCGACTATATAATTTATACATCGTCGTTTTCCATATCGTTTATAATTCGGAAATCTCACATTGGGTTCTACTCCACCAAAAATAGCAAAAGGCACAGAAAAAATCCGGTCTCTTCTAGAATGTAGAAGACGTCCACGCGAGTCCACTCTCTCTTGTTTCACTGAATTTCATCAACAAACGAAAAAGATATGATTTTTGCAGTGAAATCAAAAATCGTAGCGCTTTAAAGTGCTATAGAATAGTTTAATTTAAAATAGGTCATACCTCAGCTGAAAGGTTCGAATCTAGGTTTCGATTTTACTCGAAATCCGTGAAGCTTGAAGAGGATCGGGCTATGCACTATCGAAGTGGGAGGAGTGGCGCTCAAGCACCGGGGGGAGTTGGTCAGCTCAACGGTGGGTAGGGGTCTCGGCGGCGGTTGAAACGTCGCGCCTTTCCGAGCTCGATTCTCCTTCCACGCTCCACGATAAAGCCTCCAACCGGTATGGATTTGAAGCTCTCGCCGAGCTCTTCAAAATCCTCAACTGTGTCGAGGTCTAAATCGAAGTGGTTTAGCCAGAAAGCGAATGGGTAGGATTGAAAGGTTTTCCGTCGTTTATCGCGAGTGTCGGGGAGAGAAATGATATGGCCCAATGATATTTTTTTTATATTTATAAATTTTAAAAATCCAAAAATAACCTCTTTCACACACGAACCCCAATCCGAACCCAACGACTGTCGTCCCTAGCCAAATACCCTCATTCCGAACACAATGGGATATGTTTCGTAGGCCCATTCGACTGTTTCAGTCAGTTTTCCTTCAAATTAAAATATAAAACATTCAATAATTATTTTGAACGTACATTTCAATTTGCCGGGGCCACATACTGATTCTAAAAATTCCCGAAAAATAAATCTAGCTATGTTTTGACGATACGGTCCCAACAAAACTAGTTTCGTCAAATTCAGAGACCATTTGAAAAATGGCCATTTTCACGGGCTATATAAACTCTATAGCGGCCTTTTTGAAAATTCATTTAGCCATAACTTTTGCTTCCCGCTATGAAACTTCGATTTTTCAGATTCGTTAGAAAGATATTCATTAACAGATTTAAATATTTTTGGTTTCACTAAAATCCTTTTTAATTTGCACCCAGTACAATCAGTCAAAGTTTGAATTCAATATTTGAAACTACGGCACCATTTCAGGACTTATTTATAATTAGAATTAATTATATTTATTTTCAAATGTCGATTCAAACATACTTTTTGTCGTTATTATTTTAAATATTTAAAATCCACAAAAATAGCCAATTTAAAAATTTTAAATTGGTTCAAATTTTATGGGTTGTTACACAGTTGAAAATTCAGAATAGTCGCTACAGAATTCTGGCCCTTAAAAATGGAAATTTTGCAAACGACCTCTGTTTTCGACGAAACCACTTTCGTTGGATCCGGGATGTCAGGTTATTGCTAGATTCCAAATTTCATTATTTTCTAAATCAATATGTGTGCATGGCAAAGGAAAACGCGTTTGACTGGTTTAAGTTGATTTTGATCAACCAGAAAATGGCCATTTTTCAAACGGCCTCATAATTTGATGAAATTAGTTTTGTTAGGACCGTATGTCAATATGAAGCTAGAAATAAATTTTCTGGAATTTTTAGAGTCAGTATGTGACCCCAGTAAACTGAAATGTACGTTTAAAATTCAATATAAAAATTTAAATGTTGATTTAAACGAAAACTGATTGTAACAGCCGAATCGGGTTACGAAACATATCCCATTGTGTTCGTAATGGGGGTATTTAGCTAGTGGCGACAGTCGTTGGGTTCAGATTCGTGTTTGTATTAATAAACTAGAATTTTGGGAGTTAAATGAATTAAATAATATTAAAATTTTCTATAAAAGGCCAGAAAATTCAAAACCCTAGGTTCCTTTTTTGAAGCCGTCGTCACCCCCTATTCAACGACAGATTTGTTCAGAATTTCTCCTTCAATTTTCCTCTGATACATGCCATGAATCGAAGTCCTTCAAAGGGGAAAATTAAACCACTTCCATCGCTCTTTCCATCCATACTACTGGCATCATCAATCGTTCAGTGTATTGGGTAAATTTCAAACCCGTTAGCCGCCTCCAACCCATTTCAACGGCGGAATTTCTTCAAGCCTTCTCCCTCAAAATTCTTCCAGTCCTCTCTATAATAAATCGAATTCATAAAACGAAGATTGTAGAACTCTCATAGATCTTTAAATCCACACTTGGGTGATCGATCTTCATAAAGTATTTTGGGAGGAATCGGGCCTTAGAGGGCCACTATTCGTCATCGTTCTCCCGTCGATGGGTCCCTCCGAGTTGTGCGAGATGGTAGGCGGTGGAAGAGGAGGGTGGCGCGCTTCGTGATGTGGCGTTGGATCAACCTCCGATGCCTCATTGAGCATGCAATGACCAACCCTAGGCAGCGTGTGCTGTTCGATTTCTTCCAGGGGTCAACGAAGGAGAACAACAACGTTTTGATGAGGCGTGATTAACAGTAAGGTTTTAAATCCTTTTTATTTTATTTTATTATTATTTATTTATGTAATTAGTTTAATTAAGCAGCAATAAAATTTTACATGGTTAATGTGTTAATAATTGTATTGTTTTTAAAAATAAATATACATTGTTTTTAACAAAATATAGATTAGATTTTTAAATAGAAAAAGGTTGTGTGTATATATATATATATATTAGTTTAAATATTTGATTTTTACAAAAATAAAAGATTGGTTTTTCAAATGAAAAAGAAAATAAAAATACGATCTTGGTTTAAAGAAAAATACTATCATTGGTTATGGAAAGTTATGATTTTTATCGTTCAAGTAGTAAGATAAAAATATAATTTTTATTTATGTAGAGTAATAATAATATAATTTTTATTTAAGTAGTGAAGTAAAAATATGATTTTTACTTCGATAAAAATATGTTTTTTATATGTGAAGTGAATTAAAATTGTGAATTTTATTTTGAAAGAAATATAAAAATAAACTTTTTATTATGTAAAAATATAATTTTTATCGTAGGAATAACAACAAATGATTAGATTTTTATAAATATAAAGTTAAGATTTTTAAAAATATATAAAGATGAGATCTTTATATAGGAAGCGATAACATAAAAATGTGATTTTTATCTCTATAGCGTTGAAATAAAAATGTGATTTTTAATGTGAACAGCATGAAAAAGATTGTGTTGGAAGTACGGGCATATCTAGACTGTTCTGAATTTCAGAAATAGAATGAAGGAGTGGAACCCCCAAGGTGAGAACTTCTCACTTTAATTCTTGTTTTCTAGTTAAAAATATATACTAGGATGCAGACGGTGCTTAGCTGCACCCGACACCGGTTGTCCACAGACCATGGACGACTTGTTTGATTTTGTTATGTGGTGAAAATTGATTGTGATGTGGAATGATTGAATATAAATATTCATGTGTTGAAATAAATATTTTATAGTTAAAATTATAATTTTTAACGTGTATATAAAATAAATATTCATTTACAAATCGAACGATTTGTTTACGTACACCCATTTGAAGGATATTGATTGGGACGATATATTTTACACATCGCCCAACTGCACAAATAAAAATCCAGTGTTTGTGGATTGAAACCCCACATGGGTGTTGGGATGATATTTGGCATACACTAATCCCAATTATTTAGTTGTATGTCGATCGATGGGTTGACAGACTGTGTAAGCGTTAATTATTAATATTTAATGCTTATGCAGTTGTGTGGTGCACTTTGGATGATGGTTGATTATTTATCGTTGCTATTATATACATGTTTTGTATGGAATCCATATAATTAACATTATATGGTAATTGATTGGGCCTCATTCCAATTTGGAAAATAAAGAATATTCATGTGTTGAATAAAACTAAATATTCATGTGTTGAATAAACAAAATAGTCATGTGTTGACAATACTCATGTGTTGAGAATATTCATGTGTTGAAACGTATCATGTGTTGAACGAAATATTTGTACAATAAAATTCAAATTTTTATTGTAAGTAAAAATTAATAAATATTCATGTATTGAAGAAAATATTCTTTTGTTGAATAGAATAACGAAGTATTGAAATATATAAAGCCGTGTTGATTAGATTTACGCCATTTTGACGTGAATGATATTTATATCGATTTCATTCATTTTTATAATGAATAGCGCAAAGGAATTGATTTCAAAATATAATGTTTTGAAAATATTATCATTTATATATCAATGATATGGAATATTCAATTTTGAATAGAAATTGAATAGGAAGTTGAAATCGTTTTGAAAACGAATTTAAAACGATTTATAAAATACATTTTGAAAGGATATCGACGAAATATATATAATATATATATAATGGCCTGAATAGAACGCGCTGCGCTGCGGCAATTTGCGAATTTCGACCATTGACTTCGAACGGACATTACGGGAGATCCGACTGTCGAATTCTCCTAAAATCGAAAACGTTGGGTTCGTATCGAAAAGAGATTTCTAAAGAATATTAGAGATTTGAAATCTAACGGTTGGATTTGGAATTATGTCCAAATCAAATTTGGAAAAGATCGCTGTAAGTGCAGTTCGATGGCCGTTGATGGAAATCAACTGTACGGGCCTTGATAAAATTATTAAAAATAGCAATAATTTGTGTAAAATCATAAGAAATGATTTGGAAAGAATTGGGATGAAAAATTCCATATTTGAAAAGATAAAAATAGATTTTTATCGAAATGAACTAGTTTTGAACTAGAATTATAATCCATTTATTTTCGAAATAAATAAACTGGATTTGAAAGGGTTTTAAAAGTAACCAGAATTTCCTATAATTGAATTGGAATGGATTTGAATCGAAATTGTCTTTGGAATATTTCGATGTTGGATTTCGTGATTATACAGATATTGTTATGGAAATTTGAAAGATATATTGATATCGTTATTTCCAATACGATATTTGTTGGTCGTAGAATTTGATACTGAATATAAGCCAATATATTTTCTATTCAGAGCCTTGTATTTAATATCAAATGGCTTTTTGGTCGTCGAGAATGGTATCTTTAATAATACTGTTCTTAGACCCAACGGAGTTAAGAAAATCAGAAACTAACTGAAGATTAGTTAAGTTGAATGGTTTCTTGGGTATTGATCTAATGTTGGTTTCAGCCTTCGGGGTTAATACTTAGGGAATTGTTCACTTGCTAATTTACTATTAAAGGCTGATGGAATGGAATGTGATTTCGGGTTTATCGTGAACCGTGTTTTAAATGACATTGGTTCTTTAACCCGGTTAAAGACAGGATATGATTTCCTAAGTTAAATAATTATTAATATTGATTTTTGGGAAGATTAAAACCAAGTAGAGTCTTAATGAATCTTTAATTAGATTGAAATGATCGAGAATGGAGTATCACCAGTTTTGCTCTAGGCGATAGTTAAATCTTTAATTAGATTTGAACATGAAATGGTAATTGAATTTAACGATAACACCGTGGTGTTAGATATGAATTATTACCAGTTTTACTTCACGGGATGAATAGGTTGGGATTGGGAAATTAAAACAAATGATTACTTCGGTAAGGTTCGTTAATCCCGACTAGTTTGGATAAACCATAATTTGGTTTGAATTGATATTCAAAGGAAGATTAAAGAATAAATTTAAAGAATTTATCTTTGATAAAATTAATGGGAACCTTTCCCAAAGTAAAAGAATATTTGAATAAAAGAATATTCTGAATTGGAATGAGGCGTATGTTGTGTTTGTGTAACACTTGTTTATTATATACGCGAGTTAATAAGAAAGACCGGGTTTATCCCATTCTGAATAACTGATTCGACGATGTGTCGAGGATGAAGACGGTGGTCGAAGAACAGAGGTCTTCACATCATTTGGGTAATTACTGATGATCTTGATTGGGTTGTACACCCAAGAGGAGGGAATCAGTTGGTGATCATCCAGACGTACTTGGAGATCGATGGATATGCGAGGTACAAGGTGTCTGATTAACATGGAAATGTGTTTATTTTATGCTCGTATATTTTATCTTTTGTAAATAAATAAATGATACTTTGGTTACTTTTGTGTGTTTTTACAGGATGTCAAAAAAATGCCTCCTTCGTTTCAAATTAAAGGCCAACTACAGATAAAAAGCTACTTCCCCGTATTAAAGCCATCTCAATTACAAAAGACGTTGTACCTCACTGGTAATTGCATGGAAATTTGTACTGAGAGACCTGAGTTCGATCCCCGTCGAGCTCACTTTTTGCCAAAGAACGGAACGCGTTCACACTGCCCCTTTGCTATGAAGGATATATTAATTAGTGTTATATTATATATATACATAGTCATGTTTATGTATGATATTCACTAATGGACCTTTCAGGAGTAATTATGGAAATCAATTCAGAACATTCATTTTTCAAATTCCAATTAGAATAATTTCTGATAAAAATATTGCCAAGAAAAGATCAATTTTGAAGATTTTATCCCTTGTTGCCTTTGGAGTCTAATGAGTATCCTTGTTTGAAAGAATTAATCACATACAATCTGCTCATCAATCAATCAATCAATTTGCCACATGGAAGATAGGGAAGATTTGGAAGATATTCACCGTGATTTTCTTTCCAATCAAGCTTGGTCAAGGAAGGCAAGAGATTTGATATTACTTCTTGGGAAAAGAGGGCCATTTAGTCATTGATTTGATTAGGATTTGGTCTACATCTCTATAAATATACATGATGTCCCATTGTAAATGCCATTCATTCAATTTTCTATTCTGTATTCTCCTTTGCTCTAATAAAAGTCTTTTCTTTTCTAGTTTTATTGTTATTTTAATTTCATAACAATTTGTGTTATCTACCTAATTAGGTTTGGGTAGAACGCATATTGTTATCGTCTTTTATTACTGCTTGTTAGCGATTCACTGTTTGATTAGTTTCAACAGGAATCCTACTTTTAATTTCTGTTACTGTTCTAGTTGTTATTCTCTTTTTCAAGTAATTGTTCCTTTTCTTTTCAATTGTTGAATTTGATACTGATTAGATATAGAGTAATTTCAACAACATAAAAAACAACAACTCCAAACTCCATCTAACTCGCCCAAGAATAAATAGATAATAATTTTTAATAACACCTCCCTGTGTTCGACCTGTATGCTACACACCTGTATGCTTGCAGAATTTAATTTAAATGTTGCGCTTTTCTAATACATAGATTAGCGACGATCAAGTTTTTGGCGCCGTTGCCGGGGAGGTAACGATTAAATTTTATTATTTATTTAATATCTGATTTGTGTTAGTTTTTATTTTTGTTTTTGTTTTGCTAAAAAAAATCTCTTTATTAGTTGATTTTGTATCAAACATTGGTGCTAGAATCATCTAAACAAGAGAAGAGAAAAAAAATTCTTGCCACTTTTGTCTCTTAGTTTCTTTTCTTTAATCTCATCTATTCCTTCCTTCCCAATTTTTACATTTGTTTGTTCCCTCTTGCGAATTTATTCCTACTTTAGGCAAATAAAAAAAAAGAACTTGCCAAATTTTCTTGACCTTATTTCCTTTTTTTCTTTCATTTATTTATTTCCTTTTTATTTCTCAATCTCCTTCTTTTCTTTTATAAATTCTTCCTTCTTTTCAATTCTAAAGGAAAAAAAAACTTTCAATTTTTGCTTTATTTCTTTCCATCTTTCCATTTCTTTTCCCAATCTTCTACGTTCTCCTTCTTCTTTTACAAATCAGAAAAAAAAAATTGTCATTAAATTCTTCCCATTGTACAAATTCTTGCCATTTTCTTATAATTTCTTCTCACAAATCTCCTTCTATTGCAAATCTCTTACCCTTTAAAAAAACAAATTTCTTTCTAAATTTTCTCGTTGTTGCTGAATAATTCCATTACCCAAATTTCTTTCCATTTTGCAATCACCTTTTTAGTTTTCACATCTTTAATTTGCTTGCTATTTTCTCTCATTGCTTTCCTTTTATAAAATAAAAAAAAACAATTGCCACTTGTTCTTTTAATTTCTTACCAATTTTTCTGTTTCTTTCCTTCATTTCCTTTCCTATTTTTTATACACCCCTTTTCTTCATTTTACAAATTTTAAAAGGAAAAAAAAGTTACCAATTTTCACCTATTTCTTTCCTTTTTATTTCTCAATCCCATTCTCTTCTTTTACAAATTCTTTCTTCTTTTCAACATATTAAAAAAAAACAACTCTTTCCTTTTGCTTTTTCGTTCCCTGTTTTCAATAGAATCTCCTTCCCTCTTTCTCTTTTCATTTATTTGTTTCCTTTTACTTTAGATTTATTTTCTTCTAATATTATTCCTTTCCATTTTTTCTGAAAAAAACTGTTGATTGGCAGATTTGATGTTATTTATTGACATTGCAATCTCCAAAAACAAGAAAAAAATATCTTGCTAGTTTTGTCTTTTATTCCTTTTTTTTCCTTAATCTCTTTCCTTGTTTTAACAATTTCTTTAAAAAAAAAAAGAAATCAAAATCAAGATCAAGCGAAGGAAGGAAAACAAGCAAGACCGAAGTGGAGAAATTCAAAAGTCAAACAATTGCAAATAGTTGAAGTCGAATTGTTGGAGCGGTTGCACACCAAGTGGGGTGTGAACGCGCTAGCGCTACCCAATTTCATTGGAGGACTGCCGATCAAGGTGATAAATTTTTAAAAAAACTCTACAGGTGCTCTGCCGTAAAGAAAAGAATATATATATAGACAATTGTTGTAAAAAAATTCTACAGGGGCAGTGGCTTGAATATAATTTTTTTGAATTCTGCAATTATTTTGTGTGATTATTGTTATTTCTGCACTTTTTACTCATTTTGTTAAGGGCAATACCCCAATTCACATAAGGAGAGGGATTTCATCAC
The DNA here is from genome assembly GCA_030737875.1 of Allium sativum. NCBI lineage: Eukaryota > Viridiplantae > Streptophyta > Magnoliopsida > Asparagales > Amaryllidaceae > Allium > Allium sativum. The sequence goes on along the minus strand of CM060926.1, from coordinate 920,057,858 downwards.
CCTTTCCTTAGCCCACAAATTGCATTTCATCGTAGAATCTGACTAATAATAACGGTTAGACGTTGGACTTAAGGGAGTCACGGGCTCATCTAGGACTTAATTGTATTGTGATAGTTGATTCATTTGGAACGAATTATTTCTTGGTGTCTAGACTACGGCAGAGAAATAACCGTTTATAAATATTACGGTGATTCGTAAATATTATATCGGTTGTTACTTTGAAGGTACTTAAACCTTCGGCTGCATTGCTAGGGTGATTCATGGTGCACCAATAACTCCTGTCCATTAACTGGCTGAGAAATCTTTTGATCTAAGTAATCAAACGTATCACTTTATAATTTTGGGTTAGGAGCCAATAAGGACAGAAAATTTCATTGTAGCTAATTTCTGTGCTTGCATTTAACAACAATGAGTGAAAAAAGTGTCAGCCAACAAAATTCTCCTAGGGGTTCTCGTATCAACCAAAATTTTCCAACCGAATTGGATCGAAATCGAGTGAATCAAAACTTTCCAAACTTTGGAGATCAAAATCAAATAAATCAAAATTTTCAAAATCTCAATATCCAAATGGATAGACCCTTTTCTCTTCGTGATCGATGTTATCCTACTAGGACCGTTCAACCATCTGTCATTGTGTTCCCACCAGCTGAAGGAGACAATTTTGAGCTAAAACATTCTTTTATCCAAGGGGTACCAAAGTTTACTGGGTCTGAAAATGCTTATGAATTTCTAAGTGAATTTGAATTGTATGCTTCCACAACAAAAATGCAACAACTATCTAACGAATCGATCAAGCTAAGGCTAATCCCATTTGCACTACTTGAAAGCGCTAAAAGATGGCTAAATTCTCTTCCACGACATTCCATAAGAAGTTGGGATGAATTTGCCACTACATTTTTGAAAAAGTTTTTCCTTTTCCACAAAACTCTAAAAATCCGAACCGAGATAAATCAATTTTGTAAAAACGAGGGGGAAACTTTTTCAAAATACTTTGAGAGATTCAACCAGCTATTATACAGTTGCCCTCATCATGGAATTCTAAAAGATCACTTATGTCAAATTGCATATGAAGGGCTAAACTATCAGACTAGAACTCAACTAGAATCAATGTGTGGAGGAGATTTTATGTCTAAGACAGCCGATGAAGCTAGGCAATTCTTAGAAGATTATTCTGAAAAGAACATGCAATGGAAATCAATTCGTGTTCCCATTCGTACTTCTACTAGAGGAGTGCATGTCGTGGACCCAAGTCAAATTCCCTTAGAAAATCAAACTCCTCAAGCTGGAGAAAGGTTACCCCACTATTACTCTCAGGACCAAGCTAATGCCATAGCTCAAAATAATCCTTACTCATCCACATACAATCCTGGTTGGAGGAACCACCCAAAATTTTCATGGTCAAACCCCAATAATTCGGCCAACCCAGCTCACATGCAACCCTTTATTCCCAATCCAAATTACCAAGCTCCTTCTTCTAATTCTCAAACATCTCAAGCTTCACCTCAATCCAACCGTCACAAGAAATTGTACGTCTAGAAAAACAGTTGAGCTCTTACGAAGCCAAAATAAACTCGCAAGACGCTAAAATGGAGCAAATGATGAATATGATAAAGGAAATGGCGAAAAATAATGAGAGGGGAAAATTGCCGAGTCAACCTGAGGTGAATCCAAAATATAACTCTCGTGCTGTGAATTCTTGTGAGGACGAAAACCATAATCCAGTCAACGCTATTACAACCCTTCGATCCGGAAAGAGGATTGATAATAACGTGGGCGACCCTGACGAACCTTCTAACTCGACCCCAATGCCAAATCTTGATAATCACCCATCGGCTTCGAATACCAATTCCTCTAAACCTCAAGTTTCCTTAAATGTTGGCAATCCCAACAATTCTTCTTCCAGTGTCGGCAAACCCGACCCACCTTCGAAAATTAATGTTGGCAATACCAACATTCCATCTTCTACGACCTTACCACCTTCTATTTCCTTGGATAAACCTTCTTCCTCGAATGATGAAACTCATCACAGAGTTGAAAAACCAATAGCTCCATTTCCCCATAGGCTCAACAATAAGAAGAAAGCGGCAAATTTCGATAAAATCTTGGAAATTTTCAAACAAGTCCGTGTGAACATTCCCCTTTTAGACACAATCGAACAAATTCCTCAATATGCCAAATGTCTTAAGGAATTGTGCACACAAAAACGTGCAACTAATGTTCCAAAAACCGCCTTTCTAACTGCGAATACAAGCTCTGCTCTTTCGAATCTTACCCCAGTCAAGTACAAAGACCCTGGCTGCCCTACGATTGATTGCAAAATAGGAAACACCCATATCTCTCGTGCTCTACTCGACCTTGGTGCCAGTGTCAATCTTCTTCCTTATACTGTTTATCGTCAACTTGGACTAGGGGAGATTAAACCAACAAACACCACTCTTCAGCTAGCTGATCGATCTATCAAAAAGCCATTGGGAATTATTGAAGACGTCTTGATACAGATCGAATAGTTTTACTTCCCTGTCGATTTCATAGTTTTAGAAAAAGAGCCTGTCTCAAATCCCAAAGTTCAAATACCGTTGATTTTAGGACGGCCCTTCTTAGCAACCTCAAATGCTGTCATTAATTGTAGGAACGATCAACTTCGACTTTCCTTCGGGCACCTAACCATTGAGCTAAACATCTTCAATCTCAACAAACAACCTAGGGATTTTGAGACCGATGAAATCGACATGATTCAAACCATAGTTGACGAAACCTCTAATGACACTTCTAAAGCCTTGAAAATGTGTCTGGAACATTTTGATTCCGATTTCGACGAACTGGAATACATTTCTGAACTGAATGAATTTCTTGACTTAAATCCTTCGTCTTCTGAATCTAACCAAGGAATGTTAACCAACGTTAACACTCAAGAACATCCTAAGTTAGATCTCAAACCTTTGCCACAAGAGCTTAAGTACGCATACTTAGACTCCTCAGAAACTCTTCCCGTAATCTTGGCCTCTGATCTTGCCGAGGACCAAGAAGAAAAACTCTTAGAAGTTTTGCGGGAAAATAAAGACGCCTTGGGATGGGAGCTGAGCGATATAAAAGGAATTAGCCCATCAATTGTGGAACATCACATACACTTAGTTGATGAGGCTAAACCCATCCGTGAGGCTCAAAGGAGATTAAACCCAAACATGAGAGAAGTGGTCAAGGAGAAGATAATCAAAGGTCTAACAATAACATCATCTATCCCATCTCTGATAGTACCTGGGTGAGTCCGGTATAGGTCGTACCAAAGAAATCAGGAGTCACAGTGATAAAAAATGAAAGTAATGAGCTTGTCCCAACAAAAATCAAAACAAAATGGCGTGTATGTATCGACTATCGGAAGCTCAACGCAACCACATGAAAAGACCATTTCCCCTTACCTTTTATTGACCAAATGCTCGAACACTTAGCGAGTCATGAGTACTATTGTTTTCTCGATGGATACTCTAGCTATAACCAAATCCCTGTTGCTTTAGAGGATCAACACAAGACCACTTTTACTTGTCCCTTTGGAACCTTTGCGTATCGTCGCATGCCTTTTGGTCTTTGTAATGCCCCCGCGACTTTCCAAAGGTGTATGATGAGTATCTTCTCTGATATGGTGGACGAATTCTTGGAAATATTCATGGATGATTTTTCAATCTATGGATCATCTTTTTCCCAATGCCTCACTCATTTAGAACTCGTCCTAAAACGTTGTAAGGAAAAATCACTCGTGCTTAATTGGGAAAAACGTTACTTCATGGTAAAACGAGGGATAGTTCTAGGTCATGTCGTCTCCAAAGATGGCCTTGAGGTCGATAAATCTAAAATCGATTTGATTGCTAATCTGCCTCCTCCTAAGTCTGTTAAAGATGTTCGTTCATTTCTTGGCCACGCGGGATTCTATAGAAGATTCATTAAGGATTTCTCGAAAATTTCAAAACCTCTCTCAAATTTACTTGCCAAAGACGTTAAGTTCGAATTCTCCAATGATTGCAAAACATCTTTTGAAACTCTTAAGTCAATCTTGACCACAGCTCCCATCATTCAACTTCCTGATTGGACTCAGCCCTTCGAACTTATGTGCGACGCTTCTGACTTTGCAGTTGGAGCCATCTTAGGTCAGCGTATCGATAAACTCCCTCGAGTCATTTATTACGCTAGCAAAACCTTAAACGAGGCCCAATTGAATTAATCAACTACTGAAAAGGAATTTTTGGCAGTTGTCTTCGCTCTTGAGAAATTCAGACCATATCTCATAGGATCCAAAGTCATAGTTTACACTGATCATGCTGCCCTACGATATTTGCTTTCTAAGAAGGATGTTAAGGCCCACTTGATTCGTTGGATCCTTCTTCTTCAAGAATTCGATATAGAAATACGAGATAAAAAGGGTTCTGAAAATGTCGTAGCTGATCATCTCTCTCGAATTGTGCACGAAAATGTTAACGACACCCAAATCGATGACTATTTTCCTAACGAACAAATTCTTTCCATCTCTAACACCCCTTGGTACGCTGACGTTGTGAATTATCTTGTCACACAACAAATGCCCGCTGAATGGTCGAAACAAGATAAACAAAAATTTCTCTCGAAAGTTCGAAACTTCTATTGGGACGACCCATATCTTTTCAAATACTGTCCAGACCAAATCATTCAAAGGTGTGTGCCTGATCATGAACACCAAAGTATTCTCTCTTTCTCACATGACCATGCTTGTGGCGGTCACTTTGGAGCAAGAAAAACTGCTGCAAAAGTTTTGCAAAGCGGTTTTTATTGGCCCACACTCTTCCGTGACGCTTTCGAATTTTGCTCTAAATGTGAGCGATGTCAAAGAACGGGTCGAATCACTAAGCGAAACATGATGCCTCTCAACCCCATTTTAGTGATTGAGTTATTCGATGTTTGGGGCATCGATTTCATGGGACCATTCCCTAATTCATTTGGGAATCTTTACATCTTGCTTGCGGTAGATTATGTCTCCAAATGGGTTGAAGCCATTCCGACCAAAACCAACGACAACAAGGTTGTTGTCAAATTCCTCAAAGAAAACATCTTTTCACGCTTTGGCACACCTCGAGCTATCATTAGCGATAATGGCACTCATTTCTGTAATCGTGCTTTTGAGTCCTTGCTCAAGAAATACTCAATCACACACAAGCCGTCAACAGCTTACCATCCACAAACTAGTGGACAAGTAGAAGTTTCCAATAGACAAATCAAACAAATTCTTGAGAAAACCGTGAATTCCAATAGAAAAGATTGGTCCGTAAAACTGATTGATGCACTTTGGGCTTTTCGCACTGCTTATAAAACCAATCTAGGGATGTCACCATATCGATTAGTCTTTGGAAAGGCCTGTCACTTACCTCTTGAATTGGAGCATCGTGCCCTTTGGGCCATAAAATTTTTGAATTTTGACTTAGAGAAAGCCAGCTCACACAGGAAGTTACAAATTTCTAAATTTGAGGAATTAAGAAATGAGGCGTATGAAAATGCGAAAATCTACAAAGAAAGAACCAAAGCCCAACACGAAAAAAACATACTCCGTAAGGAATTCAACGTAGGTCAAAAAGTTCTTTTATACGACTCTAGACTTCACTTGTTTCCAGGAAAACTCAGTTCTCGATGGACTGGACCTTATGTCGTGAAAACAGTATATCCTCATGGAGCGGTTGAAATTGAAAATCCTAGGGATGGAAAAGTCTTCAAAGTAAACGGTTAACAACTGAAACCATTTTTGGAATTCGAGCGATATGACGAAGACGACCCTATCGATCTGCATGAGCCTGATCATCCACCATGAAATCAGGTGGTACACGTTCTTTTTCTGTTATTTTTCTTTTTCATTTTTTCATTTTATTTTTGTTTTTCTGCCTTAGACAGTTGGGACACTGTCTCAATCAAGTGTGGGGGGAGTCTGCATTGCATTCTTTTGATTTTTCTTTAATTTTTCTTTCTTTTCATGTAGGACCATCATACATTTTATATCGTAGTAACATACCATAAATTTTTTTTTTTAATATGACTCATTTTCAATTGATACAACAAAATAAGTTTACAATTTTTAGCCAGTTGATAGTATTTTTTTCTCTCAACTTGGATCGAATAAGAATATAATGAAAAGTTTAATTTTGAGGGATAATAGTGTAACCGGTACGTAGGGAGATTCTTAGGTGATGGCCATGAAATCTATTCTATATTGTAGACTTTGTTTAAATAAGTGGAGGACTTAAAATACTTATAATGGCTTGTCAAATATTTTAAACTAAGTTGTGCTAAGTTGAATTCGCTTAACTCTCTTTTTTTGTGCTTATAAATTCAATAATAATAATAATAATCCAAGGGTATCCAACATTGCTTGTATATCGAGCGTTGGTGTGCAAACCCGCCAAGCTCTATCCGACATGTTGTTGACAAAGTCAGCGTTGGAATATCTTGGTCTCATTTTATGAGATTGGACACCTAAGGATTACCGACACGTTGTTGACAAAGTCAAAGTCGGCCTGCACAATCCGCCAAGCTCTTTACCCACTCTCCGTTAGTCCGCGAGGCAGTGCATGGGTGGTAAACGTTGGTCTTCTAAGTTAGGTGTATGTACTTAATCATAAATTTTAAAATTTTATAGAATAAAGAATAAGCGATGATGCCCAAACACTTCTTGACCTTATTGTTTTGACCAGCCATACATGAGAAAATTAGAATACCACTTTGCAAATTGTGCCAAGCAAACTAAGAATTTATTTCATGGCTGCACTATGTTATCGACCGAACTAACTGGCCAAACTGGAATTTAACATTTGAAAACTTGATTTATATTGAAAAATTTGTGACAAGTTGAGGTATCTAAAATAAAATCAACTGATCAGAAATTGTACCACTTTCCTGAAATAAGTCGTGTTTTCATTTTTCGTTTTTATTTGCATATGTCCATTGCATTCATGTTGTTTCATTAGAATCATAGCATACTGCATTTGGATTTTGTGGGTAGTATCCGCTGAAAACCCTCACGAGACACCACTCATCCTACTAGGGACACCTAGAGGTTTAACGGCTTGTTGCATACGCTCAAAGCAATCGTGTTTCCTACGAAAGTGCGACCTATCTAGTTAGTTTTTCATTTTCTTTTTACTCGAGGACGAGTAAAAGATAAGTGTGGGGGTATTTGATTAACATAGAAATGTGTTTATTTTATGCTTGTATATTTTATCTTTTGTAAATAAATAAATGATACTTTGGTTACTTTTGTGTGTTTTTACAAGATGTTAAGAAATGCCTCCTTCATTTCAAATTAAAGGCCAACTACAGATAAAAAGCTACTTTCCCGTATTAAAGCCATCTCAATTACAAAAGACGTTGTAGTTCACTGGTTATTGCATGGAAATTTGTACTGAGAGACCTGAGTTCGATCCCCGTCGAGCTCACTTTTTGCCAAAGAACGGAACGCGTTCACACTGCCCCTTTGCTATGAAGGATATATTAATTAGTGTTATATTATATATATACATAGTCATGTGTATGTATGATATTCACTAATGGACCTTTCAGGAGTAATCATGGAAATCAATTCAGAACATTCATTTTTCAAATTCCAATTAGAAGAATTTCTGATAAAAATATTGCCAAGAAAAGATCAATTTTGAAGATTTTATCCCTTGTTGCCTTTGGAGTCTAATGAGTATCCTTGTTTGAAAGAATTAATCACATACAATCTGCTCATCAATCAACCAATCAATTTGCCACTTGGAAGATAGGGAAGATTTGGAAGATATTCACCGAGATTTGCTTTCCAATCAAGCTTGGTCAAGGAAGGCAAGAGATTTGATATTACTTCTTGGGAAAAGAGGGCCATTTAGTCATTGATTTGATTAGGATTTGGTTTACATCTCTATAAATATACATGATGTCCCATTGTAAATGCCATTCATTCAATTTTCTATTCTGTATTCTCCTTTGCTCTAATAAAAGTCTTTTCTTTTCTAGTTTTATTGTTATTTTAAATTCATAACAATTTGTGTTATCTACCTAATTAGGTTTGGGTAGAACGCATATTGTTATTGTCTTTTGTTACTGCTTGTTAGCGATTCACTGTTTGATTAGTTTCAACAGGAATCCTACTTTTAATTTCTGTTACTGTTCCAGTTGTTATTCTCTTTTTCTAGTAATTGTTCCTTTTCTTTTTAATTGTTGAATTTGATACTGATTAGATTCAGAGTAATTTCAACAACATAAAAAACAACAACTCCAAACTCCGTCTAACTCGCCCAAGAATAAATAGATAATAATTTTTAATAACACCTCCCTGTGTTCGACCTGTATGCTACACAACAGTATGCTTGCAGAATTTAATTTAAATGTCGCGCTTTTCTAATTCATAGATTAGCGACGATCAAGTTTTTGGCGCCGTTGCCGGGGAGGTAACGATTTAATTTTATTATTTATTTAGTATCTGATTCGTGTTAGTTTTTATTTTTGTTTTTGTTTTGCTAAAAAAAAATTCTCTTTATTAGTTGATTTTGTATCAAACATTGGTGCTAGAATCATCTAAACAAGAGAAGAGAAAAAAAATTCTTGCCACTTTTGTCTCTTAGTTTTTTTTGTCTCTTGTTTAATTTCTTGCCACTTTTGTATCAAACGTTGATTTTGTCTCTTTAATCTCATTCATGTTAGTTTATTTATTTAATGTCTCTTAGTTTTTTTTAATAGTGATTAGTGATCGGATTTTAGTTTTTAAGCAGTCTAAAATATTATTGACAGACCAAAGATTGATTTTCTGTTTTTAATAATTAAATAAATAGATTCAATAATAATGTTTGTCTAGACTCAATTAAGACATGCATGTTGTGGACTATTTTCTAATCTAAAATTCTCAATTAAGTCATGCATGCTGTACTATTTTCTAATCTTAATTAAGAAATGCATGCTGGACTCAATTAAGACATGCATGCTGGACTGTTTTCTAATTTTAAATTCTCAATTAAGACATGCATGATGGACTGTATTCTTTTCTTAATTAAGACATGCATCCCTGTTCTTCCCTTATTCCATTCTTTAATATTTCTTTGATCTTTTTCATTTTGCAAAGAAATTGTAAGTTGGCTGTCTATAGGGCTATATTCCAAGTGTTAACAACTACCTCATTATATCCATTGCATTTATCCCATCCATTGTTACACTGAATGGCCGCTAAGTATTTTATAACTATTAAGATGAGCTTTTGCTGATGGTTGCATGTTTATGTTTTGGTGTGTACAATTCATTATAGGTGTAAATTTTGACAGAAATCATCAATTCTATTTTTAAGTATCATCCACTTAATTTCCTTCCAGTTATGTTCTATGTAATAGTAAAATATGTCATTCCTGACTTTGTATTGTTTTAGACTTATGAAGGCTGTTTATGTCTTCTTTAGATCTAATAAAATATTCGACATCAGTTCTTGATTTTGGTGTTCAAGGTTGTTGCTACTTATTGGTAAATGGGGTATAATTATTGAGTCAGGTTTTATAAAATTGACATGTTTATCCATTACGCTAATTTGAGTGAGCATTATGTACCCACTTCAATTACAAAGCAATTAGCAGTCAAGTTGAAGGTCCTTTGTGACTATCATTTACTCATCTTCAAGGAATTTGCAATCGTTAATTATTAAATTCCATTATGGAAATTGCATAAAACAATGGATGGGAAATATTTGGCAAGTTATACACATTATTATCTACTGAGTTAGTGTTATCATTTGTGCATTTTACTAACCTATGGTTGTAGGAATTTTAATATTGCAACGTGATATCAGTGGATGGACAATAGGTACGAGAAGACGCATGAGTGCGCAAAGCTTGACAAAAGCTATAATTTATTAAAAAAATGAATTCTTATGTATAAATTTATTTTTTTCCACTGTATTAATATTGTGAACTCTGATATTTTTATGAAATAAATTCCGCTGTGAGATATTGTCGTTTTTTCTTTCGGTGATTCTATGTTTAATTCTGTTTAAATCATGTAAGCTAATAACAATCCGTCGTTTTGAACGTTTCGAGTCGGTTTAATCACCGTTTTGCGGCGGTCAAAATGACGGGCTGTTACAGTTTGTATCAGAGCCAGGTTTTTCTAAAAGTTGGCTTATTGGGTTTAAAAACTCATTAGAGATAGGGTGGAAATACCCTAGAATGAGCAGGATTGATATAGAATCACTCTTAAGAGAGCACGATTGGGGTTTAAAAAAAATACTTCGAAATTGACAAAATGGGATTCAGCGATGTCCGATTAAAAAAATGGTTGTTAAACAAGAACTGAATCTGTTTTGAAATTGGCTCGGATTGGTCTTTGAAGTAAAGTAAGAATACTAGTAATAATAAGTCAATAATACAAACAACTAAAAGTAAATTAGTTATTTTTCTTTGATGCATATATGGTTTGAATCAAGTGCAGTTTCCATTGAGATATTCTGTATGATGAGGATTTTGAGTAAATGGATTAGTAATACCGAGCGGTATTGTAACAACCCGAAAATCTGGGCCAGTTTAAAATTTTTATTTTGGCAATTTTAGCGAATTTTGAATATTTAAAATGAATTATTTTAAATAATATCGACGAGAAATTTATTTTGAAGAGAATTCAAACGTATATACTATATACGTCGTAGTTAGAATATAAATATTTATATATAATTATAAATAGATTTGAAAATGTAGCGGTAGTTCGATAATTCGATTTCTAACTTCAATTGAATGTACCGGGTGCAAAACAATCCGGATTTTAGTGAAACCAAAAATAATGGAATCTAATTGTGAATATCTTTCCAATGAATCCGAAAAATCAAAATTTCATAGCGGGAATCAAAAGATATGTCCAGTTGAAAATTCTGAATAGTCGTTGTGGAATTCAGGCCCTTAAAAATGGAGATTTTGCAAACGACCTCGGATTTCGACGAAACCACTTTTGTTGGGTTCGTGATGTCAAGTTATTGCTAGGTTTCAAATTTCATAATTTTTCAAATCAATATGTGAGCGTGGCAAAGGAAAACGCGTTTGACCAGTTTCGGTTGATTTTAATCGACTGGAAAATGGCCATTTTTCAAACGGTCTCAGAATTCGACGGAACTAGTTTTGTTAGGACCGTATCATCAATACGAAGCTAGAAAATATTTTTCGGGAATTTTTCTAGTTAGTGCGTGACCCCGGTAATGTAACAACCCGTAAAATCGGAGCCAGTTTGAAATTTTTATTTTGGCAATATTAGCTGAATTTGAATATTTAAAATAGATTATTTTAAAAAATATCGACGAGAAATTTATTTGGAATATAATTCGAACGTATATATTATATACGTCGTCGTTAGAATATAAATAATTATATATAAATATAAAAGGAATTGAAAATGGCGCGGTAGTTCGATAATTCGATTTCAAACTTCAATTGAATGTACCGGGTGCAAAACAATCCGGATTTTGGTGAAACCAAAATCATTAGGATCTAATTGATAATATCTTTACAACGAATCCGAAAAACCAAAATTTCATAGCGGGAATCATAAGATGTCCAGTTGAAAATTCTGAATAGTCGCTATGGAATTCAGGCCCTTAAAAATGGAGATTTTGCAAACGACCTCGGATTTCGACGAAACCACTTTTGTTGGGTCCGTGATGTCAAATTATTGCTAGGTTTCAAATTTCATAATTTTTCGAATCAATATGTGAGCATGGCGAAGGAAAACGCGTTTGACCAGTTATAGTTGATTTTGATCGACTGGAAATTGGCCATTTTTCAGACGGTCTCAGAATTCGACGAAACTAGTTTTGTTAGGACCGTATCGTCAATACGAAGCTAGAAAATATTTTTCTGGAATTTTTCTAGTTAGTATGTGACCCCGGTAATTTGAAATGTACGTTTAAAATTCAATATAGCGATTTAAATGTAAATTCAACGGAAACTGATCGTAACGTCCGAATCAACCTACGATACATATCCCATTGTGTTCAGAATGGGGGTTATTAGCTAGGGGCTACAGTCATTGGGCCTTGTTTGGAGTTCGTTTGAAAACGTAACTTTTTGGATTTAATAAAATAATTAAATTAAAAATGGGCCAAGACTTTTCTCCCTCTACCCGGTCAAAACCCAACCCGCTCGTCGTTCTTCAATTCAGATCTGAAGTGGAAAAAAAATGAGGGAAAGAATCGATCGCGCCCCTCCCTGAGTCCATCGTCGTGTCCTCCGGCTGGTGCTCCACCGCCGAGCCACCACGCGCCTCCATCCCCAGCTCCCCGTCGCTTCTCTCTCTCCCTCCTCTCGCAACCTAGATCGACGCTTCCCCAAAACCGCACGAACCCAAACCCAATCGAGCCGCCACTCATGGCGTTGAAAGGCGACGTGGAGGAGCACCTCATGGTGCTGGCCGATGGGATTCCGACCTCCTTGGTGAAGTGCGACGTCGGCGATCTCAAGTCGAGCACAGTTGGGGTTCCAGACTTATTTCAACAGTGAAAGGTTTAGTTCTTTTTTATTATTTTATTTTATTTTGTTTTACTTATACACAGTTAATAAAATAAAATCAGTTTATAAAACAAAACAAAATCAGTTTTTTTAAATAAAATTAGTATTGTGTTATAAAAGAATGATGATGTATAAAAATATGAAAAGGCGAAAACTTTATTTTGAAAAGGCGAAAACTTTATTTTTGAAAAGGCGAAAACTTTATTTTTGAAAAGGCGGAATCTTTATATGAAGAATAGCGTGATAAAAATATAATCTTTACTATATGAACATCGATGTGAAATTATATTTTTTATCTATATAGTAGCGGTATAAAAATTCGATTTTTATATATTGAATAGCATAGTAAAAATTCGATTTTTATATATTGAATAGCATAGTAAAAATTCGATTTTTATATATTGAATAGCATAGTAAAAATTCAATTTTTATATATTGAATAGCGAAGAAAAAAATTCGATTTTTATATATTGAATAGCATAGTAAAAATTCGATTTTTATATACTGAATAGCATAGTAAAAATTCGATTTTTATATATTGAATAGCATAGTAAAAATTCGATTTTTATATATTGAATAGCGATGAAAAAAATTCGATTTTTATATATTGAATAGCGAAGTAAAAATTCGATTTTTTACATATGTAGTGGCTACGGGCGAAAAAAGTGATAAGAGGCGAGAACTGTGAAGATTTCCTGAATTAGAAGTGCCGTGAGTTAGGACTAGCTATTCGGTGAGAACTTCTCACTCTTCAATTTCTTTCTCTAGCTATATATATATACTAGGATGCAGACGGTGTTTAGTAGCACCCGACACCCGTCATCCACAGAACATGGATGGCTTGTTTGTTAAATTTTTTGGTTGAGTAGTTAGTTAGAATATTTGATTGAATGGAATTGTTTGGTGAAATGAAATTGATTTGATTGATGTGTGAATGGCGTGGGCCTTCACTAGACCGGGGATAAGGCTAGGCATCGTCCCGTTTCTAGTATCGTGTCGTTATGCCGCCGAAATTTTCTAAAATAAGTTAGAAAATAAAAATATCATTTTATTTAAAGAATGAACTGAATAGAAATTCATATGTTAAAATAAAATGTTTTATCGTTAAAAATATATAATTTTTAACGTGAATGTGAATAAATAAATATTCATTTATAAACCGGACGGTTTGTTTATGTACACCTATTTGAAGGACATTGATTGGGACGATAAATTTTACACATCGCCCAACTGCACAAATAAAATATGTGTTTGATTGTTTGAAACCCCACACGGGTGTTGGGATGAAATTTGAAGTTCACTCATCCTGATTGATTAAATATGTCGATCGATTGATTGACAGGCTATTATAAGCGTTAGATATCTATATTTGATGCTTATACAGTGTAGTGCACTTTGGTTGATGGTTGATTATTTTTCAATGCTATTATATACGTGTGATGTATGAAAATCCATATAATTAATATTATATGGTGATTGATTGGGCCTCATTCCAATTTAGAAAATAAAGAATATTATAAAATAAAGGTTCATGTGTTGACAATACTCATCCGTTGAGATTAGTCATGTGTTGAACGAAATATTTTAGTAATTTAATTTACATCTTTATCAATATAAAATAAAGGTTCATGTGTTGACAGTACTCATCCGTTGAGATTAGTCATGTGTTGAACGAAATATTTTAGTAATTTAATTTACATCTTTATCAATATAAAATAAAGGTTCATGTGTTGACAGTACTCATCCATTGAGATTAGTCATGTGTTGAACGAAATATTTTAGTAATTTAATTTACATCTTTATCAATATAAAATAAAGGTTCATGTGTTGACAGTACTCATCCGTTGAGATTAGTCATGTGTTGAACGAAATATTTTAGCAATTTAATTTACATCTTTATCAATATAAAATAAAGGTTCATGTGTTGACAGTACTCATCCGTTGAGATTAGTCATGTGTTGAACGAAATATTTTGATAATAACAACTATTTTGAAAAAGAAATATTTGAAATAGAATATTTGAAAATAGAAATATATGAAGCCGTGTTGATTAGATTGACGCCATTTTGACGTGAACGGTATTTATATCGATTTTATTCATTTTGAAATGAATCGAATAGAAAACGATTTCGAAATGAATTGAATTGAAAACGATTTCGAAATGAATTGAATTGAAAACGATTTCGAAATGAATTGAATTGAAAACGATTTTGAAATGAATTGAATTGAATCGAATAGAAAACGACTTTGAAATTGAATTGAATTGAAAACGAATTCAAATTGAATGGAAAACGAATTCAAATTGAATTGAAAGCGAATTGAAATGAATTCAAATTGAATTGAAATTTGAATTGAATAGAAATGAATTTTAAAACGAATTTATAAAGAAGAATTCAATTTTGCTTTGGATTGAAATGGAAGTTGAAATTGTTTTTGAAACGAATTTAAAACTATCTATATAATTCGTTTTAAATAGAAATCGACGAAATATATATTATATATATATTATATATATAATATAATGGCCTGAATAGAACGCGCCGCGCCGCGGCAGTTCGTGAATTTCGACCATTTATTTCAAATGGACATTACGGGAGATCCGACCGTCGGATTCTCCTAAAATCGGAACCGTTGGGTTCGTATCGAAAAGAGATTTCTAACGAATATTAGAAATTTGAAATCTAATGGTTGGATTTGGAGATACGTCCAAATCAAATTTGGAAAAGGTCGCTGTAAGTGCAGTTCGATGGCCGTTGATGGAAATCGACTGTACGGGCCTTGATAAAATTATTAAAAATAGTAATAATTTGTGTAAAATCATAAGAAATGATTTAGGAAAAATTGGGATGAAAAACTCCATATTTGAAAAGATAAAAATAGACTTTTATCGAACTGAACTAGTTTTGAACTAAAATTAAAACCCATTTATTTTTAATTAATTAATTGGATTGGAAATGGGTTTTAAATAGAATTGATCTGTGGGTTTATCGTGAACTGTGTTTTAAATAACACTAGTTCTTTAACCCGCTAATAAATAGAATGTGATTTGGGTTTATCGTGAACTGTGTTTTAAATGACATTGGTTCTTTAACCCAGAAAAGGGAGTTTTAATGAATCTGCAATTAGATTGCAATGTAAATTGATAATTTAAATTATCAAATTTAGAAATTGAGCGAGAATGGAGTATCACCAGTTTTTCTCCAAAGCGATAGTTAAATCTTTAATTAGATTTGAACGTGGAAAGGTAATTAATTTTACCGACAACACTATGGTGTTAAATATGGAGTATTACCAGTTTTGCTTCATGGGATGAATAGGTTGGGATTGGGAAATAAAATAAATAATTACTTCGGTGTGGTTCGCTAATCTCGACTAGTTTAGAAAACCATAATCTGGTTTGAAATGACATCCAAAGGAAGATTAAAGGATAAATTTTAAAGAATTTATCTTGGATAAAATTAATGGTGTAACGACCCGCGTTCTACGCATCATAGGATCGTAGGATATTTATTTCTTTCACATACGAAGTCGTATGGTCATGTAACTTTGGGAGACGACTATTGGGGTCATTTCCCATGTTCATGATTTTTCCCGATTTTTAAATGACCATTTTACCCCTAGTTGGCACTGTTTTGGCCATAACTTTTGACCGGAAAGGAATTTTGACCTGAAACCACTTCCATTTGCTCCGGATGATGGTTTCTCTTTCCGTAGAGTGGTTACATTAGCCAAAGGGGCTTACCGATTGGGAGATATGGCTGAAACAAGTTTCAGATGGAGAAAACAGCTTAATTGGGCTTAACCGGGTAATTAGCAGCTAGGCCCAAGGGGAATTTCGGGTTTAGGGGTATATGGAGGCTGATTAGGGTTAGAAAACATTTCTTTAGACAATTTCCAGCCGCCACTTTCATTTCTCTTGACCTAGCCATGGCCTCCACTCTCTAAATCTCTCTAAAACACCCAAAAATCACTTCCTAATCAAGGATTAAGGCTTAGAGGCATCAAATTAAGAAGAAAAAGCACCAAAGCAAGGTTAGAGCTGCTGTTGGACATCAGTATTCGCCCAAATCAGAGGAGTTTCAGTTCTGAGAATTTTGTTTGTGGCCAAGGTGAGTGATTTGCATAGTTTTTGCACTAATTACGGTGATTAAGGGTAATTAGTGAAGATTAGCGAATTTATACGTAAATAAATTCTGGAAAAATTCTTAAAATTCTAAAATAATGTTTTAAGGCTCTGTTAGAAATTTGGGCTAATTTCGATGTGTTTTGCTAATCGTATGCTTAAACATGATTAAGAGGGATTGTAGGAAAATGTGAGGTTTTGGCCACTTTTGATCCATTATGATTCATTTAAATTGTTGTTTGTTGCTTGCGGTTGCTGTTATATGTTGCTATGACTCTTTGGTATGCTTTGTGATTGATTCCAATAGTTAGATTGGTCGAAAACGCCGTCGAGAGGCGTATAAACAGTTGCTGGAAAGTTGCAGAAAGCTGCAGGGTATCTAATCGGATCGGATCGGGTAGGGGATCAGATCGGGTAGGGGATCGGATCGGACATATCCGAACCGGACCGGGGCGTGGTACTTTCTGGAGCATGATGTGAAGAGGCAACAAGGAAGGCCTGGTCGGATCGGAGGGGCGTAGCGTGGGATCGGAAGGAACAAGGAGGACTGAAGTGGAAGAAAGAGGAACATGGATACCATATTCCGAACCAAATCCAGAGCAATACACGAACCGAACTGATGCTGACGAGACGGAGACGGAGACACTCAAGCCATGGGGTATCCGAACCGAACCGCTTCAGAGCTCCGAACCGAACCGCATGAGGGAGAACCCCGAACCGAACCGCATGAGGGAGAGCTCCGAACTGAACCGCATGAGGGAGAAGGACCCGAACCCAGAGGATGGTGGTACTCCGAACCGAACCGGGGAACGTATCCGAACCGAACCGTGCATGGGGAACCAGACGTGTACTTTTACTACTTCGTGATGACTCTTCTGAAGACCAACTCCCATTCGACCAAACCCGAGTTGCAAAGGAAGTCCAAATGAGGAGTTAGACCTCAAGATTCAGATGGGAATCAACGAGTTCGCTTCATGGTTGGGCTTTGCTGCGGGACGCGTGTTTAGGAGTTATCGACGTCTATAGCTTTGGACCACTATGGTAGGAGGTGCGAAGGCGGATTCAGGGCCATTATGGCATCGGTAGAACCAAGGGCTACGACCAATGAAGTGGGTCATTGAAATGTTTGGTCATGACTCCAAGTGTTTGGCTTGGTCACAGCAGGGTTTCTACAAGTCGGGATTCGTCGTTACCTCAGTTTGTCTAGTGTTCCAAAGTGGTAGATGTCGTATGCTTTACGCACTGAGTGAGAGATGTGAGGATGGTTGCTATGGATGATTTGTTTGCTATCATTGTGACATGCACACCCCACCCCCGTATTCTTACACCCTTATTATGGCACCTTGGAGTATTGTACGGTATGTGGTACTAACTCTTTGGTTGCAGGTCCAGGTTCAGGTATGGTTTAGTATACCTGTTATTACTATGTTTAGATGCTTATCGCTCATACCAGGCTTTATGTCTGACCCAGAGTTTTATGTCTCTTCTTATTACTCTGGGTGCTCACGCGAGCAGACTAGAGACAGGTTAGCTGGTGATGCACGGGTAGATGATCCGGAGATGAGCAGGAGGCTTCCACGTAATATATATAGTATTCTCCCTGTGTTGTTGAAGATCACTAATTGGGCATTGGTGGTGCATCTTCTGCTTTGGTTTTCGTTTGTTAGAGATAGTAAATTGGGAAAATTGTAATAAGCTGTATTTGGATTTCCGCTGCTTTGATGTTGACATTGATTATTAGTTATCAGCTTATGCACTGTCTCGCCTGTTTTATGTCAAGTATGTTATTATTATATTTTATTCCATGCGCTGTGAGACATTCTACAGGTTCTTGATTAGTTCATTCTCCTCTTTCTTTTCTTCGGACGACCGTTCTGTGCTAGCTGGGCATGTGTACAGCGCACTTTCGGAGGAAATGCAGGCTAGTGCGGGGCGGGCCGCCACACTTGGTATCAGAGCTCTAGGTTGCGTAGTTAACCTAGGAAGTTATCAGGGAGAGATAATATACGTATACGAGAGAGCGTATTTGTGATTACTTTGGTTTTTAAAAGCTATATATATATATATACTATTAGTAGTATAAGGATGAAGTCGTACTGCACTAGCACCACTATGGAGTCGTTAATCATTTCCTTTTTCAGATTGACGATGAGCCGAGATACTAGAGGTGCTGGTAGGGGAGCCAACAATGGGAATGCTGCTGACATGAGGACGATGTTTACTGACCTCATGAGAGAGATGCTTAGAGATGTGCAGAGGGCAGCTCCCAATGGTGGAAATGGTGGTGGTCCAATAGTGCAGGCGCCAAGAGTCGACTTCGCCAAGCTGAATAAGGATTATACTAGTCTTGGTGGGAAGCCGTTCCACGGAACGGAGTCGGCCACGGATGTTCAAGATTGGTTGGATAGTTGCGAACGTATCTTCGAGGATTTGGGTATCGAGGATGCGATGAAAAGAAAGCTAGCGTCCCGTCAGTTGCAAGGGCGGGCAATGAATTGGTGGAATGCTATAAAGGCAGCTACTCCCGAAGATCAGATTACTTGGGAGCAGTTTAAGGCTCGCTTTAGTGAGAAGTTCATTCCAGCTGCTCAGAAGTCAATGTTGTTTAAGAAATTCTTGGAGCTCAAGCAGAATGGCAGGGCTGTCTCGGAGTATATTGCTGAATTTGACACTTTGTCAAAATATGGGTTATCTCTTATAGATACTGCCGAGAAAAAGAATGAGAAATTCATAACTGGTTTGGATCAATACTTGGGGGAAAAACTTATTAACCACATCGATGAGACGTTTGAATCGATTATGGGGAAAGCGTTAAGGTCAGAAAGTCTCTACCCTAAGCCGAAGACTGAAGTTGCATCCGCAGATGAGCCAAAGCCACAAGCTAGTGGTGGAGGCAAAGGTGGTTCTCAGAATAAGAGAAAGCAGAATCAGGCTAAGGATGGCCAGAAGAAAAAGAATAAGCAAGATGTGGAGTGCTTCAGCTGTGGTAAGAAGGGCCATTATGCTAGTAATTGTCGGGCCAAGCCAGCGGATAGGAAGTGCTTCAATTGTGGCCAATTGGGACATCACAAGGACAAGTGTCCACAACCCCCTAAAGAAAAGCAAATGGTGAAAGCATATGCCCTTAATGCTATTCCTTCTTCGTCGAATGCCCCAACTGCGGCGGAGAAGGGAAAGAATGTCGTCATTCAAGGTATGCTATCCGTTTACGATGTTCCTGTTAGAGTTTTGTTTGATACCGGAGCTTCCAGTTCTTTCATATCTAGTGACCTGGTAGATAGGTTGGGATTGGAGCCCGAGATTGTCGATAGACCTTTAGTAGTGACGAACCCGATTGGTGGTTCGACTAGTCTTAGCATGATTTGTCGTAATGTGGTTCTATCGAGTCATGGATGCATGTTTGTTTGTGATTGCTTTGTTTTGGGCTTTACTGGGTTTGGCATTATTTTGGGAGTAGATTGGCTCCAAAGATACGGGGTGGTGGTAGACTGTGAGGGCTTGTTGGTGACAGCTAGAGCGGATGATGGGCGGAGGATAGTGTTTGGTGGTCTACCCAGTAAGGGGGTATTGGCTAGTTTTCTAAACTCCCTCGACATTCCGCATAGTGAGTTGTCAGGTTTGCCCGTGGTTGGCCAGTATCCGGATGTTTTCGAAGAAGTGACCGGACTTCCACCACACCGAGAGATTGAGTTTCGTATTGATTTGGTAAAAGATGCCAGGCCTATAGTGATGCCACTTCGTCGTATGGCACCAAGAGAGCAGCGAGAGCTCGAGGTGCAAGTCAGCGATCTTTTGAAGAAGGGATTTATCAGAAGGAGTGTTTCTGAATGGGGAGCACCAGTTGTGTTTGCTACCAAGGCGGATGGTTCCCTCCGCTTGTGTGTAGACTACCGCGAGTTGAATAAAGTGACGAGGAAGAACAAGTATCCTCTACCACGGATAGATGATTTGTTTGATCAGTTGAGTAGCGCGAGAGTATTTTCTCAGTTGGATCTCGCGACAGGTTTTCATCAGCTTAGAGTGGAAGCTGAGAGTATAGCTAAAACGGCATTTCGGACGCCGTCTGGGTTTTATGAGTGGTTGGTCATGCCATTCGGGCTGACCAATGCCCCAGCATATTTTGTGGATCTTATGAATAGGGTATTCAGGGATCAGTTGAATAAGTCTGTCCTTGTGTTCATTGATGATATTTTGGTCTATTCGAGGACAGAGGAAGAACACAAGGAACATTTAAGAGTAGCGATGGAGGTGTTGAGAAAACACCAATTGAAAGCCAAGTTTTCTAAGTGTCACTTCTGGAAGAGGGAAGTGAGGTTCTTGGGCCATGTTGTATCAGAGAATGGTATTGCCGTGGACCCAGCAAAGGTGGCTACGGTACAAGATTGGCCTACGCCCAAGAATGCAACAGATGTAAGAAGTTTCTTGGGGTTAGCGGGATATTATCGTAAGTTTATCCAAAGTTTCTCCAAGATAGCAGCACCATTGACCCAGTTGACCAAGAAGAATCAAGCTTTTGTCTGGGATGAAAGGTGCGAGAATGCATTCAGAAGTCTAAAGGACAAGTTGACAAGCGCACCAGTGTTAGTCATTCCTAAGGGGGATGAAGAGATGACGGTATACACGGATGCCTGTGGTACCGGACTGGGTGCTGTATTGATGCAAGGCGGTAGGGTTGTAGCTTATGCAAGTCGGCAATTGAAACCGCACGAGGGAAGATACCCTACCCATGATTTAGAATTGGCAGCGATCGTGTTCGCGTTAAAGATGTGGAGACACTATCTCTTGGGAGAAAGATTTGAGCTATTTACAGATCATAAGTCGTTAAAGTATCTATTCTCCCAAAAGGATTTAAATCTCCGTCAGCAGAGATGGTTGGAGTTCTTAGCTTCCTATGATTTTGACATCGCATACACACCAGGAAAGGGCAATGCGGTGGCTGATGCATTGAGTAGAAGACATGCCAGCTTAGGGGCTATGTTCCTTGAATGGAAGCAACTGGAGTTTATCGCGGGGTTTGATTTCAGACCAAAGTGCGAATTGGATCCAGAAATGTTAGCGAGTTTGACGATTAGACCCACTTTGATTGAGCGGATCGGCTCTAGTCAGAGGGACGATCCTAACCTATTGGAAATCATCTCCAAGTTAGAGATGGGTATCGATGAGGAGATGAACGAGTAAGGGCTTGATCGAGATAGATGGCTTAGAAAGAATGGAAAGCTTGTTGTACCCAATGTCAATGGATTGAGAGATGAAGTGTTTAGAGAATGTCATCACTCAAAACTGACTATACACCCCGGTGGTAATAAGATGTATCGAGATATGAAGCAGACCTACTACTGGGAAGGGATGAAAAGAGACGTTGGGAAGTTTATATCCAAATGCATGAATTGCCAGCTAGTTAAAGCCGAGCAAAAGAAGCCTAGTGGTTTGTTACAGCCCTTAGAAATTCCCGAATGGAAATGGGAGCAAGTCTCGATGGATTTCATCGATGGATTACCAAGGACTAGATCGGGAAATGACAGCATTTGGGTAATCGTAGATCGACTAACTAAAAGTGCAAGGTTTATACCAATCAAATCGACCAGAACGGCAACTAAGTTAGCAGAATTGTATATGAAGTGGATAGTGAGATTTCATGGAGTACCTAAAAGCATTGTGAGCGACCGAGACCCGTTGTTTACTAGTGGGTTTTGGAAGAGCTTACAAGAGGCTCTAGGGTCAGAGTTACATCTCAGTACCGCATATCATCCTCAGACCGACGGTCAGACGGAGAGGGTGAACCGTATTTTGGAAGATCTCTTGAGAGCATGTATATTGGATTTTGGTGGATCATGGGATGACCATTTGCATCTAGTAGAGTTTGCATATAATAATAGTTACCAATCCAGTATCGGTATGGCTCCGTTTGAAGCTTTGTATGGAAGACCGTGCAACTCACCATCATGTTGGATAGAGACTGGCGAGAAGTTTATGCTTGGACCAGATGTGGTGAGGGAAACTTCAGATAAGATCAAGATCATTCAACAACGAATGAAGGCAGCCCAAGATAGGCAGAAAAGTTATGCTGATAGGAGAAGAAGAGATTTAAAATTCTCCGTTGGCGACTTGGTGTTTGTCAAGATTTCTCCGTTGAAGAGCGTAATACGATTTGGCAGGAGAGGCAAGTTGGCACCAAGATTTGTTGGCCCATTCCCTGTTCTTGAACTAGTCGGGAATTTGGCATATAGGATTGACTTACCAGAGAAGATGGCGGGAGTTCATAACGTATTTCATGTTTCCCAACTAAGGAAGTTCGTTCACGACTCAGATATGACTATTTCACCTGATCAGTTAGAGGACTTCGAAGTAGAACCCAAGGCGGTTGGGAACCGCAAGCCGGCCCATATTGTCGAGTACGACATGAAGCAACTTCGAAGGAAGGCGGTGAAGCTAGTCAAGGTACAATGGAGCGAGGACGAGAGTGATTGTACTTGGGAAACAGAGGAGGACATAAGGAAGAAGTATCCAGAACTCTTTGTCTGGTAAGATTTTGAATTCGATTTAGTTTTTCCGCATGCTAGGATAGGCTTGTTTGCTTGTTTTGCATATTTGATTGTTGTATATGGTTGTTAGGCATGCGGGATCTTTTGTATGTTTTGGGTTAAGGAATTTCGGGGGCGAAATTTCTTAAGGGGGGAAGAGTGTAACGACCCGCGTTCTACGCATCATAGGATCGTAGGATATTTATTTCTTTCACATACGAAGTCGTATGGTCATGTAACTTTGGGAGACGACTATTGGGGTCATTTCCCATGTTCATGATTTTTCCCGATTTTTAAATGACCATTTTACCCCTAGTTGGCACTGTTTTGGCCATAACTTTTGACCGGAAAGGAATTTTGACCTGAAACCACTTCCATTTGCTCCGGATGATGGTTTCTCTTTCCGTGGAGTGGTTACATTAGCCAAACGGGCTTACCGATTGGGAGATATGGCTGAAACAAGTTTCAGATGGAGAAAACAGCTTAATTGGGCTTAACCGGGTAATTAGCAGCTAGGCCCAAGGAGAATTTCCGGTTTAGGGGTATATGGAGGCTGATTAGGGTTAGAAAACATTTCTTTAGACAATTTCCAGCCGCCACTTTCATTTCTCTTGACCTAGCCATGGCCTCCACTCTCTAAATCTCTCTAAAACACCCAAAAATCACTTCCTAATCAAGGATTAATGCTTAGAGGCATCAAATTAAGAAGAAAAAGCACCAAAGCAAGGTTAGAGCTGCTGTTGGACATCAGTATTCGCCCAAATCAGAGGAGTTTCAGTTCTGAGAATTTTGTTTGTGGCCAAGGTGAGTGATTTGCATAGTTTTTGCACTAATTACGGTGATTAAGGGTAATTAGTGAAGATTAGCGAATTTATACGTAAATAAATTCTGGAAAAATTCTTAAAATTCTAAAATAATGTTTTAAGGCTCTGTTAGAAATTTGGGCTAATTTCGATGTGTTTTGCTAATCGTATGCTTAAACATGATTAAGAGGGATTGTAGGAAAATGTGAGGTTTCGGCCACTTTTGATCCATTATGATTCATTTAAATTGTTGTTTGTTGCTTGCGGTTGCTGTTATATGTTGCTATGACTCTTTGGTATGCTTTGTGATTGATTCCAATAGTTAGATTGGTCGAAAACGCCGTCGAGAGGCGTATAAACAGTTGCTGGAAAGTTGCAGAAAGCTGCAGGGTATCTAATCGGATCGGATCGGGTAGGGGATCGGATCGGGTAGGGGATCGGATCGGACATATCCGAACCGGACCGGGGCGTGGTACTTTCTGGAGCATGACGTGAAGAGGCAACAAGGAAGGCCTGGTCGGATCGGAGGGGCGTAGCGTGGGATCGGAAGGAACAAGGAGGACTGAAGTGGAAGAAAGAGGAACATGGATACCATATTCCGAACCGAATCCAGAGCAATACACGAACCGAACTGATGCTGACGAGACGGAGACGGAGACACTCAAGCCATGGGGTATCCGAACCGAACCGCTTCAGAGCTCCGAACCGAACCGCATGAGGGAGAACCCCGAACCGAACCGCATGAGGGAGAGCTCCGAACTGAACCGCATGAGGGAGAAGGACCCGAACCCAGAGGATGGTGGTACTCCGAACCGAACCGGGGAACGTATCCGAACCGAACCGTGCATGGGGAACCAGAATGTGAATAAATAAATATCTATAAACAAATCGGCCGATTTGTTTATATACACTGATTTGACTGATATTGATTGGGTCGATAAATTTTACACATCGCCCAACTGCACAAATAAAATATGTGTTTGATTGTTTGAAACCCCACACGGGTGTTGGGATGAAATTTGAAGTTCACTCATCCTGATTGATTAAATATGTCGGTCGATGGATCGACAGGCTGTTATAAGCGTTAGGTATCTATATTTGATGCCTATACAGTGTAGTGCACTTTGGATGATGGTTGATTATTTATCGTTGCTATTATATACATTTGTTGTATGGAATCCATATAATTAACTTTATATGGTAATTGATTGGGCCTCATTCCAATCGGAAAAATAAAGAATATTATAAAATAAAGGTTCATGTGTTGACCGTACTCATCCATTGAGATTAGTCATGTGTTGAACGAAATATTTTAATAATAAAATTTACATCTTTATCAATATAAAATAAAGGTTCATGTGTTGACAGTACTCATCCGTTGAGATTAGTCATGTGTTGAACGAAACATTTTGATAATAGAAATATTTGAAATAGAAATATTTTGAAATAGAAATATTTGAAATAGAATATTTAAAAATAGAAATATATGAAGCCATGTTGATTAGATTGATGCCATTTTGACGTGAACCATATTTATATCGATTTTTTTCATTTTAAAATGAATATTGAAAAGTGATTTCGAAATCGAATATTTAGAATTGAATTTGATTTGAATAGAAAACGAATTTGAATTGAATCGAATAGAAAACCAATTTGAATTGAAACGAATATAAAACAAATTTGAATTGAAACGAATATAAAACGAATTTGAATTGAAACGAATATAAAACCAATTTGAATTGAATTGAATAGAAAACCAATTTGAATTGAATCGAATAGAAAACCAATTTGAATTGAATCGAATAGAAAAACAATTTGAATCGAATTAAATTGAAAACCAATTCGAATTGAATTGAAAACGAATTCGAATAGAATTGAAAACGAATTGAAATGAATTCAAAAATGAATTGAAATTTGAATTGAATAGCAATGAATTTTAAAACGAATTTATAAGAAAAAAAATTCGATTTTGATTTGAATTAAAATGGAAGTTGAAATGGTTTTTGAAACGAATTCAAAACTATTTATAAAATTCATTATAAATAGAAATCGACGAAATATATATTATATATTATATATATATATAATATAATGGCCTGAATAGAACGCGCCGCGCCGCGGCAGTTCGTGAATTTCGACCATTTATTTCAAACGGACATTACGGGAGATCCGACCGTCGGATTCTCCTAAAACCGGAACCGTTGGGTTCGTATCGAAAAGAGCTTTCTGACGAATATTAGAAATTTGAAATCTAACGGTGGGATTTGGAGATACGTCCAAATCAAATTTGGAAAAGGTCGCTGTAAGTGCAGTTCGATGGTCGTTGATGGAAATCGACTGTACAGGCCTTGATAAAATTATTAAAAATAGTAATAATTAGTGTGAAATCATAAGAAATGATTTGGGAAAAATTGGGATGAAAAACTCCATATTTGAAAAGATAAAAATAGATTTTTATCGAAATGAACTAGTTTTGAACTGAAATTAAAACCCATTTATTTTTAAATAAATAAATAAATTGGATTTGAAATGGGTTTAAATAGAATTGATTTATGGGTTTATCGTGAACTGTGTTTTAAATAACACTAGTTCTTTAACCCGATGATAAATAGAATGTGATTTGGGTTTATCGTGAACTGTGTTTTAAATGACACTAGTTCTTTAACCCAGTAAAAAGAGTTTTAATGGATCTTCAATTAAATTGAAATGTGGATTGATAATTTAAATTATCAACTTTAGAAAATGAGCGAGAATGGAGTATCACCAGTTTTGCTCCAAAGCGATAGTTAAATCTTTAATTAGATTTGAACGTGAAATGGTAATTAATTTTACCGATAACACCATGGTATTAGATATGGAGTATTACCAGTTTTGCTTCAGGGGATGAATAGGTTGGGATTGGGAAATAAAATAAATAATTACTTCGGTGTGGTTCGCTAATCTCGACTAGTTTGGAAAACCATAATTTGGTTTGAAATGACATCCAAAGGAAGATTAAAGGATAAATTTTAAAGAATTTATCTTGGATAAAATTAATGGGAACCTTTCTCTAAGAATTGAAATTTAGAAACTAGCTGTAGGTTAGCTAAGAAGAATGGTTTCCTGGGTATTGATCTAATGTTGGTTTCGGCCTTCGGGGTTAATATTTGGGAAATTGTTCTCTTGTTGATTTACGGTTAGTAGCTACTGAATTGGAATGAGGCGTATGTTGTGTTTGTGTAACATTCGTTTTAATATACGCGGGTTGTTCGGAAAGGCCGGGTTTATACCCATTCTGAATAACCGATTCGACGATATGTCGAAGATGAAGACGGTTGTCGAAGACCGGAAGTCTTCACATCGTTTGGGTGATTACTGATGATCTTGATTGGGCTGTACACCCAAGATGAGGGAATCAGTTGGTGGTCGTCCAGACGTACTTGGAGATGGATGGATATGCGAGGAAAGTGCCTCCCGTTTCGTTCAGACCCAGAACGGACTTGTAAATGGATGGTGTGTCTGACATTGTATTCCTTTATATTGTATTCGTTGATCTCTGCTAAATATATATCTGTTTGGTGGCGGAGAATTTATTCTCTTGCTTAACGCCCTTCTCTGAGACATACGAGCTCAGAGGTTATATATTGGCAGAAATCAGTGGTACAATATGGATTGATAGTGTGGCATGCTGAGATGCAGTGACACAGACTTTTGTTGAAAAGCATAGTTTGGTGGATGATGATCAAAGCGCAGCTTTAATATAGCATGGCTTTGTGTATAGCGTTGATTCGCGAGCCTCACACCCCGGTATGGTGGTAAACTGATGGTTTGATCAGTATGCTTTTTCGTGGATGGGCACCTTCGTGGTGTCGTGGATTCGGTCGACCGAGATTGAGCTTAGTGCTCAGAGGGATAGGGTAAGCGGTGTTTTCTCTCGCCGGGACGTAAGCCGCAGTGATACTCGATTTCCCAAAAGTGCGGATGTGCATTACGGTGTTTTCTCTAGCCGAGACGTAAGCCGTTGAGATGGCACTACGCGATCGATCTTTCGAATCGGGAGCCACCATGATGGAAATCCAATTTCCAAATATGACATTTTGCGGTTTTGATTATAGAGCCTAGTATTGGCGACATGATATATGGTACCCATGCCGTCTATGATTGATATATTTATATTTGAAGTTGTTTTCTTCACTTATAGTAATAATATAAGATGAAATTTCGCGTATCAAGCATATTTGGCTATTATAAGGGAAAACCCTATCCTTCGGCTTGCGTTGCATTGTGTGATGGGACCTGGGTCTTATAATAGCTTCATTTTTCTTTATTTAGCATTGCGCTGTTGTTTTATGCACTGGTGTTCTTGGGAGGAAACCCGTTCCGTGTTATACGGCGTGGTCCCTTGATTTACCTTACTTTGAAAATAAAGATTTACAACTGTTTTAGTTCTCACACCAGTCACATGACTGACCTGGAGTTTATTGTTTTAACCTAAACTCTGGGTGCCCTTATTTTCGACACGGGCAGCTACTAGTTTTGGTTTTGCAGATTTATATTCACAGGATCCTGGTTTACAGCTGGAATGATATCCGGAAAGCTTTGTATCCGTATATCTCTTCTAGTTGTGTGTTGTATTATTTTCCACTGCGATGTATTTAAATGTAATTTAAATCTCTGGTATTTCTGTGTAATATTCATTTATACTCTGTATATTCTTGTAATCTGATGCATTGTTGTAATATACTATGAAATGTTCTTCCGTCTGCATTCTATTTTGTGGCTTGTTCTCGAACTATCCGCGCTTTCCTCACCGAGGAAGTTACGGGTTTTCACAGTTGGTATCAGAGCTTTGGTTTACAAAGCTCAGAGAACAAGACACACTAGAACCATACGAAAGAATTCATCAGAAATTGGATTAGTAATATCTAACGAGAATGACTCGTTAGGGATGGGATCAGTAGTATCCTAGAACGAGTGTGAAGAGTATATTTTTGAAAATGAAAACAAATCTTGTTTTGAAATATAATCAATTATTCGTATTAGGTTATTTATTTATATTGATGTGGACAATCCAGTATATATAGATTTTGCGTATACGTCTGATCCGCGTGTATTCGAAGTTTTAATATATTGGGTAGATATAGAATCACCTTCTAGTCGCCCGGAGAGAATTCTGATGATTGATGCATCATCATCAGAATTTATGATTCGAGTGACGATAGTGAGCTTTCTATATATTTCCTATTGACTGGTGTGAGAACCAAAATTAAATAGGGCTTATTGTTGTGATTTGGCATCAAAAATGTTATTTTTGAATATATATCAAAGTTATGAATTTGAAAAGCTAATCAACTAATTGATTGATGGTTGTGTTCTTTGATTACTGTTTTGATTAATTGAAATTTGAACCATATAGCCAATTTGAACCAAAAGGTGAATTATATTGAAAATTGGTCGCATTTGCTTGCATATACATGTGCTTACATTGAACAGGTCATAGCAAAGAGGCTAGAGCAGAAGAATAAAATTTGTTTGCCCGACAAATAGGTACATGTTTATCATAATTTACTGTTTTGTTTGGGTGATGATGATTTTATGAGCCTATTGGCTAGCCGCTTGGCTTTTTCTTTTTCTTTTTGAAGATCAGAAGGCCTTTATGGCAATTTCGGGATTTTCCCGTGGCTCCCGGTGCAGGGGAGGTTATGGCGAAATTTTTCGAAAATTTAGGGTGTTAGCCAAATTTTTGAAATTTTTGAAAAGTTCTTAGAAACTGAAAAGTTGAAGAACTTAAGTCGTAATCAAAACAATGGAAGTTGAGTTGAATTGTTAAACAACTTTCGGCTTTGTTCCTTTTCGGGGACGAAAAGTTTTAAGTGGGGGAGATTGTAACAACCCGAAAATCTGGGCCAGTTTAAATTTTTTATTTTGGCAATTTTATCGAATTTTGAATATTTAAATTGAATTATTTTAAATAATATCGACGAGAAATTTATTTTGAATAGAATTCAAACGTATATATTATATACGTCGTAGTTAGAATATAAATATTTATATATAATTATAAATAGAATTGAAAATGGCGTGGTAGTTCGATAATTCGATTTCTAACTTCAATTGAATGTACCGGGTGCAAAACAATCCGGATTTTAGTGTAACCAAAAATAATGGAATCTAATTGTGAATATCTTTCCAATGAATCCGAAAAATCAAAATTTTATAGCGGGAATCAAAATATATGTCCAGTTGAAAATTCTGAATAGTCGCTATGGAATTCAGGCCCTTAAAAATGGAGATTTTGCAAACGACCTCGGATTTCGACGAAACCACTTTTGTTGGGTCCGTGATGTCAAGTTATTGCTAGGTTTCAAATTTCATAATTTTTCAAATCAATATGTGAGCATGGCAAAGGAAAACGCATTTGACCAGTTTCAGTTGATTTAATCTACTGGAAAATGGCCATTTTTCAAACGGTCTCAGAATTCGACGGAACTAGTTTTGTTAGGACCGTATCGTCAATACGAAGCTAGAAAATATTTTTCGGGAATTTTTCTAGTTAGTGCGTGTCCCCGGTAATTTAAAATGTACGTTCAAATTGAATATATACTGATTTATGTTTTAAATTTGATGAAAACCTATCGTAACAGCCGAATCAGCTCACGATACAGATCCCATTGTGTTCGGAATGGGGGTATTTAGCTAGGGGCGACAGTTGTTGGGGTTCGTTAGGAGTTAGTAGCGTTAAACAAGTAATCATAGAAAAAATATTAAATAAATATATATAATCCATTTTTCAACACAAAACCCTAGTCAACAAAAAAAATCAAAACGCGGTCAACCCTCATTAGCCGCCTCCAGCCGATATGAGCGATCTGTGTGCTCCGGAAATCGCACCCCAAATTCTTCCAATCGGATCAACGATTCCTAAAATCACCACTGCGATTCCCTTTCTCTCCTCAAGATCTACGTCCCCAATGGCCAAGATCTTATATGGTGTGGTATTTCGCTTGGAATTTAGGAAGGAAGTGCCACCGTCGAGCGTCGTTTTCTGGGGAGGAGCCGCCGTCGAGTTGAACTTCATTGGTGGCGCTGGGAAGCCCTCGCGTAGCCCGACCAGGTGGAGCGATCTGATCATCATCTCGGCAGCTCTGGTGATGGGAAAGTGCGACCCTAAAGATCGAGATTGGGTTCGCGGTTTCAGTTCAATGATAGATGAAGGGGCAACAGCGTTTGAGTAAAAAGGTTTGGTTTCTTTTTGTTTTAGTTTATTTAAACTAATTATATTATTTAATTTAAAATCATAGTTAAAATCAGTTTTAAAATATAAAAAGAATTATTTTGAAAATATACACTGTTTGTTTTTGAAAATAAAATATAACTTTGGTTTTAAAATATAACTTCGGTTTATAAAATATATAGAATGGTTTGAAAGTATAAAATCAGTTGTTTAGATATGTGAAGAAGGAGTTTGAATTTATATAAAGAAGAAGATAAAAAAATGAATTTGCTTTGAAAACAAAATTTGAATTTGCTTTGAAAACAAAATTTGCATTCTTTTTGAAAATGAATTTTGCATTGATTTTGAAAATAAAATTAACATTGTTTTTAAAATAGGAATAGCAGATTAAAAAATTCGATTTTTATATATTGAATAGCAAGATAAAAATTCGATTTTTATATATTGAACAACAAAGTAAAAATTCGATTTTTATGTATGTAGTGGCTACGGTCAACGAAGGTGACAAAAAGGCGAGAACGACGAAGACTTCTGCAAAAGAAGAGTAGAGATGGTTGGATAGCCATCGGTGAGAACTTCTCACTTTTCAATTTCTTTTCTAGTTAAAAATATATACTAGGATGCAGACGGTGTTTAGTAGCACACGACACAATCGTCAACAGACCATTGACTTGTTTGTTTGGTTGTGTAGTTGGTTAGATTATTTGGTTTGAATTGAATTGTTTGGTGAATTGAATGGATTTGATTGATGTGTGAATGGCGTGGGCCTTCACTAGACCGGGGATAAGGCTAGGCCTCGTCCCGTTTCTAGTATCGTGCCGTTATGCCGCCGAAATTTTCTAAAAAAAGTTAGAAAAATAAAAATATCATTTTATTGGGTAAATGAACTGAAGATTAATGTGTTGAAAGAAAATAAAATATTTATATAGTTAAAAATATTTTATCGTTAAAAATATAATTTTTTACGTGAATGTGAATAAATAAATATCTATAAACAAATCGGCCGATTTGTTTATATACACTGATTTGACTGATATTGATTGGGTCGATAAATTTTACACATCGTCCAACTGCACAAATAAAATCTGTGTTTGATTGTTTGAAACCCCACACGGGTGTTGGGATGAAATTTGATGTTCACTCATCCTGATTGATTAAATATGTCGGTCGATGGATCGACAGGCTGTTATAAGCGTTAGATATCTATATTTGATGCCTATACAGTGTAGTGCACTTTGGATGATGGTTGATTATTTATGGTTGCTATTATATACATTTGTTGTATGGAATCCATATAATTAACTTTATATGGTAATTGATTGGGCCTCATTCCAATCGGAAAAATAAAGAATATTATAAAATAAAGGTTCATGTGTTGACCGTACTCATCCGTTGAGATTAGTCATGTGTTGAACGAAATATTTTAATAATAAAATTTACATCTTTATCAATATAAAATAAAGGTTCATGTGTTGACAGTACTCATCCGTTGAGATTAGTCATGTGTTGAACGAAACATTTTGATAATAGAAATATTAGAAATAGAAATATTTTGAAATAGAAATATTTGAAATAGAATATTTGAAAATAGAAATATATGAAGCCGTGTTGATTAGATTGACGCCATTTTGACGTGAACGATATTTATATCGATTTTATTCATTTTAAAATGAATATTGAAAAGTGATTTCGAAATCGAATATTTGGAATTGAATTTGATTCGAATAGAAAACGAATTTGAATTGAATCGAATAGAAAACCAATTTGAATTGAAACGAATATAAAACGAATTTGAATTGAAACGAATATAAAACGAATTTGAATTGAAACGAATATAAAACCAATTTGAATTGAATTGAATAGAAAACCAATTTGAATTGAATCGAATAGAAAACCAATTTGAATTGAATCGAATAAAAAAACAATTTGAATCGAATTGAATTGAAAACCAATTCGAATTGAATTGAAAACGAATTCGAATTGGATTGAAAACGAATTCGAATTGAAAACGAATTGAAATGAATTCAAAAATGAATTGAAATTTGAATTGAATAGCAATGAATTTTAAAACGAATTTATAAGAAAGAAAATCGATTTTGATTTGAATTAAAATGGAAGTTGAAATGGTTTTTGAAACGAATTCAAAACTATTTATAAAATTCGTTATAAATAGAAATCGACGAAATATATATTATATATATTATATATATATAATATAATGGCCTGAATAGAACGTGACGCGCCGCGGCAGTTCGTGAATTTCGACCATTTATTTCAAACGGACAATACGGGAGATCCGACCGTCGGATTCTCCTAAAACCGGAACCGTTGGGTTCGTATCGAAAAGAGCTTTCTGACGAATATTAGAAATTTGAAATCTAACGGTTGGATTTGGAGATACGTCCAAATCAAATTTGGAAAAGGTCGTTGTAAGTGCAGTTCGATGGCCGTTGATGGAAATCGACTGTACGGGCCTTGATAAAATTATTAAAAATAGTAATAATTAGTGTAAAATCATAAGAAATGATTTGGGAAAAATTAGGATGAAAAACTCCATATTTGAAAAGATAAAAATAGATTTTTATCGAAATGAACTAGTTTTGAACTGAAATTAAAACCCATTTATTTTTAAATAAATAAATTGGATTTGAAATGGGTTTAAATAGAATTGATTCATGGGTATATCGTGAACTGTGTTTTAAATAACACTAGTTCTTTTACCCGATGATAAATAGAATGTGATTTGGGTTTATCGTGAACTGTGTTTTAAATGACACTAGTTCTTTAACCCAGTAAAAAGAGTTTTAATGGATCTTCAATTAAATTGAAATGTGGATTGATAATTTAAATTATCAACTTTAGAAAATGAGCGAGCATGGAGTATCACCAGTTTTGCTCCAAAGCGATAGTTAAATCTTTAATTAGATTTGAACGTGAAATGGTAATTAATTTTACCGATAGCACCATGGTATTAGATATGGAGTATTACCAGTTTTGCTTCAGGGGATGAATAGGTTGGGATTGGGAAATAAAATAAATAATTACTTCGGTGTGGTTCGCTAATCTCGACTAGTTTGGAAAACCATAATTTGGTTTGAAATGACATCCAAAGGAAGATTAAAGGATAAATTTTAAAGAATTTATCTTGGATAAAATTAATGGGAACCTTTCCCTAAGAATTGAAATTTAGAAACTAGCTGTAGGTTAGCTAAGAAGAATGGTTTCCTGGGTATTGATCTGATGTTGGTTTCGGCCTTCGGGGTTAATATTTGGGAAATTGTTCTCTTGTTGATTTATGGTTAGCAGCTACTGAATTGGAATGAGGCGTATGTTGTGTTTGTGTAACATTCGTTTTAATATACGCGGGTTGTTCGGAAAGGCCGGGTTTATACCCATTCTGAATAACTGATTTGACGATATGTCGAAGATGAAGACGGTGGTCGAAGACCGGAAGTCTTCACATCGTTTGGGTGATTACAGATGATCTTGATTGGGCTGTACACCCAAGATGAGGGAATCAGTTGGTGGTCATCCAGACGTACTTGGAGATGGATGGATATGCGAGGAAAGTGCCTCCGGTTTCGTTCAGACCCAGAACGGACTTGTAAATGGATGGTGTGTCTGACATTCCTTTATATTGTATTCGTTGATCTCTGCTAAATATATAACTATTTGGCGGCGGAGAATTTATTCTCTTGCTTAACGCCCTTCTCTGAGACATACGAGCTCAGAGGTTATATATTGGCAGAAATCAGTGGTACAATATGGATTGATAGTGTGGCATGCTGAGATGCAGTGATCCAGACTTTTGTTGAAAAGCAAAGTTTGGTGGATGATGATCAAAGCGCAACTTTAATATAGCATGGCTTTGTGTATAGCGTTGATTCGCGAGCCTCACACCCCGGTATGATGGTAAACTGATGGTTTGATCAGTATGCTTTTTCGTGGATGGGCACCTTCGTGGTGTCGTGGATTTGGTCGACCGAGATTGAGCTTAGTGCTCAGAGGGATAGGGTAAGCGGTGTTTTCTCTCGCCGGGACGTAAGCCGCAGTGATACTCGATTTCCCAAAAGTGCGGATGTGCATTACGGTGTTTTCTCTAGCCGAGACGTAAGCCGTTGAGATGGCACTACGCGATCAATCTTTCGAATCAGGAGCCACCATGATGGAAATCCAATTTCCAAATATGACATTTTGCGGTTTTGATTGTAGAGCCTAGTATTGGCGACATGATATATGGTACCCATGCCGTCTATGATTGATATATTTATATTTGAAGTTGTTTTCTTCACTTATAGTAATAATATAAGATGAAATTTCGCGTATCAAGCATATTTGGCTATTATAAGGGAAAACCCTATCCTCCGGCTTGCGTTGCATTGTGTGATGGGACCTGGGTCTTATAATAGCTTCATTTTTCTTTATTTAGCATTGCGCTGTTGTTTTATGCACTGGTGTTTTTGGGAGGAAACCCGTTCCGTGTTATAAGGCGTGGTCCCTTGATTTACCTTACTTTGAAAATAAAGATTTACAACTGTTTTAGTTCTCACACCAGTCACATGACTGACCTAGAGTTTATTGTTTTAACCTAAACTCTGGGTGCCCTTATTATCGACACGGGCAGCTAGTAGTTTTGGTTTTGCAGATTTATATTCATAGGATCCCGGTTTACAGCTGGAATGATATCCGGAAAGCTTTGTATCCGTATATCTCTTCTAGTTGTGTATTGTATTATTTTCCGCTGCAATGTATTTAAATGTAATTTAAATCTCTGATATTTCTGTGTAATATTCATTTATACTCTGTATATTCTTGTAATCTGATGCATTGTTGTAATATACTATGAAATGTTCTTCCGTCTGCATTCTATTTTGTGGCTTGTTCTCGAACTATCCGCGCTTTCCTCACCGGGGAAGTTATGGGTTTTCACAGGTATGGGACGTTTGGTAATATTTTTCTAGTTACTCTCTTAACTTTTCATACGGAATATTCGATTGTTTTTTATTTTCGGTTCTGAAATATACCGGTAACATAAAGTGGTATAAGAGCATGTGTTAATGTTTGAAAGTATACTTCAATTACTGAATTGAAGTGTTTTCTAAGTTGACATGCTTTCATGACGATACTTTTTGTTCTCTTTCACAACTATTGTGATTTGGTTTATTGTAACAACCCGTAAAATGCGAGCCAGTTTGAAAATTTTATTTTGGCAATTTTAGCGAATTTTGAATATTTAAAATAGATTATTTTAAATAATATCGACGAGAAATTTATTTTGAATATAATTCGACGTATATATTATATACGTCGTCGTTAGAATATAAATATTTATATATAATTATAAATAGAATTGAAAATGGCGCGGTAGTTCGATAATTCGATTTCAAACTTCAATTGAATGTACCGGGTGCAAAACAATCCGGATTTTAGTGAAACCAAAAACATTATGATCTAGTTGATAATATCTTTCCAACGAATCCGACAAGTTGAAATTTGATGGCGGGAATCAAAAGATATGTCCAGTTGAAAATTCTGAATAGTCGCTATGGAATTCAGGCCCATAAAAATAGAAATTTTGCAAACGACCTCGGATTTCGATGAAACCACTTTTGTTGGATCCGCAGTGTCAAGTTATTGCTAGATTCCAAATTTCATAATTTCTCGAATCAATATGTGAGCGTGGCAAAGGAAAACGCGTTTGACCAGTTTCAGTTGATTTTAATCGACTGGAAAATGGCCATTTTTCCAACGGTCCCAGAATTCGACGAAACTAGTTTTGATAGGACCGTATCGTCAATACGAAGCTAGGAAATATTTTTATAGAATTTTTCTAGTTAGTATGTGACCCCGGTAATTTGAAATGTACGTTTAAAATTCAATAAAGTGATTTAAATGTAAATTTAACGGAAACTGATTGTAACAGCCGAATCAGCTGACGATACATATCCCATTGTGTTCGGAATGGGGGTTAAACGCTATGGACGACAGGTGGTGGGCCTCGTTTTGATGACGTATGTGAAAGTCAACTTTCAAAAATAATAAAATAATAAAATAATAAATAATAATAAAAAACCCCTTATCTCCTTTGGCCCCCCCCCCGGTTTAAATCAATTCAGAAAGAATAAAAAAAAAATGGAGGCGCGATGGCCGCCGCCCCAGGCGGAACACCGCCGCAACTCCCCCTCGAACCCTCTTCCCCCTCCCGAAACGCGCGAGGCCATCCCCTCCTTCCCCTCCGTCCTCTCGCCGAACTCGACGAGAACCCCGTCGGCACCCCCAAGTTCGAAGCCCCCTGTTGCGACCACCACCCCGCCGCAACCCCCTAGTCTTCACCGACGAACTGCAGAAACCCCCCCCCCCTCAGTAAGTAATTCTTTTTATTTTATTATTTTATTTTTATTTTATAAAAACAGAATTTAAAAACTGATTTATTTTTAATTAGGTTTAAAACTGATTTTGTTTAAAAGAATTTAAAATTGATTTTAAATGATAGTAAAAACTGTTTTTTATAGGTTTAGAAAACTGAAAATTATATAAAGTAAAAACTGTTTTTTTATAGGTTTAGAAAACTGAAAATTATATAAAGTAAAAACTGTTTTTTTATAGGTTTAGAAAACTGAAAATTATATAAAGTAAAAACTGTTTTTTTTTTACAGGTTTTAAAAACTATAATTATATAAAGATTTAGATTTTAAAAGTGAAAATATTTAAACTTTAAAAAGGAAAGGATTTGAACTTTTAGAAGAAAAAAATTCGATTTTTATATATTGAATAGCGAACTAAAAATTCGATTTTTATATATATTAAATAGCGAACTAAAAATTCGATTTTTATATATTGAATAGCGAACTAAAAATTCGATTTTTATATATTGAATAGCGAACTAAAAATTCGATTTTTATATATTGAATAGCGAACTAAAAATTCGATTTTTATATATTGAATAACGAAGTCAAAATTCGATTTTTACATATGTAGTGGTTACAGCAACGAAGATGCGATGACGATGAAGATTTCTATCAATGAAGTGCCGTGGAGCTAGGATAGCTATATGTGAGAATTTCTCACCTTTCAATTTCATTTCTATTTATATATATATACTAGGATGCAGACGGTGCTTAGTAGCACCCGACACAATCGTCCACAGACCATGGACTTGTTTGTTTGATTGCAAAAATATGTTAGATTATTTGATTGAAATTGAATTGTTTGGTGAGATGAATGGATTTGATTGATGTGTGAATGGCGTGGGCCTTCACTAGACCGGGGATAAGGCTAGGCCTCGTCCCGTTTCTAGTATCATGCCGTTATGCCGCCGAAATTTTCTAAAATATGTTAGAAAATAAAAATATCATTTTATTGTGTAAATGAATAATAGAAATTCATAGGTTGAAATATAATGTTTTATCGTTAAAAATATAATTTTAACGTGAAGTGAATAAAATATTCATTTATAAACCGGACGGTTTGTTTTATGTACACCTATTTGAATGACATTGATTGGGACGATAAATTTTACACATCGCCCAACAGCACAAATAAAATATGTGTTTGATTGTTTGAAACCCCACACGGGTGTTGGGATGAAATTTGAAGTTCACTCATCCTGATTGATTAAATATGTCGATCGATGGATTGGCAGGCTGTTATAAGCGTTAGATATCTATATTTGATGCTTATACAGTGTAGTGCACTTTGGTTGATGGTTGATTATTTTTCAATGCTATTATACATGTGTTGTATGAAAATCCATATAATTAACTTTATATGGTAATTGATTGGGCCTCATTCCAGTTTTAAAATAGAAATATTTGAAATAGAAATATTAGAAATGGAATATTTGAAAATATCAATATATGAAGCCGTGTTGATTAGATTGATGCCATTTTGACGTGAACGATATTTATATCGATTTCGAAATGAATTGAGTTGAAAACGATTTCGAAATGAATTGAATTGAAAACGATTTCGAAATGAATTGAATTGAAAACGATTTCGAAATGAATTGAATTGAAAACGATTTCGAAATGAATTGAATTGAAAACGATTTCGAAATGAATTGAATTGAAAACGATTTCGAAATGAATTGAATTGAAAACGAATTCGAATTGAATTGAAAGTGAATTGAAATGAATTCAAATTGAATTGAAATTTGAATTGAATAGAAATGAATTTTAAAACGAATTTATAAAAAAGAATTCAATTTTGATTTGAATTGAAAAGGAAGTTGAAATTGCTTTTGAAACGAATTTAAAACTATTTATATAATTCGTTTTAAATGGAAATCGACGAAGTGTATATTATATATATTATATATATAATATAATGGCCTGAATAGAACGTGCCGCGCCGCGGCAGTTCGTGAATTTCGACCATTTATTTCAAACGGACATTACGGGAGATCCGACCGTCGGATTCTCCTAAAACCGGAACCGTTGGGTTCGTATCAAAAAGAGCTTTCTAACGAATGTGATAAATTAGAAATCTAACGGTTGGATTTGGAATTATGTCCAAATCAAATTGGAAAAAGGTCGCTGTAAGTGCAGTTCGATGGCCATTGATGGAAATCGACTGTACGGGCCTTGATAAAATTATTAAAAATAGTAATAATTTGTGTAAAATCATAAGAAATGATTTGTGAAGATTTGGGATGAAAAACTCCATATTTGAAAAGATAAAAATAGATTTTTATCGAAATGAACTAGTTTTGAACTAGGAATATAATTCTATTTATTTTTAAATAAATAAATTGAATTTGAAAAGGGTTTTAAAAATAACCAGAATATCCAATGATTGCATTGGAGTGAATTTGAATCGAAATTGTCTTTGGAATATTTCGATGTTGGAATTCGTGATTATACAGGTGTTGTTATGGAAATTTGAAAGATATATTTATATCGTTATTTCCAATACGACATTTGTTAGTCGTGGAATTTGAAATTGAATATAAGCCGATATATTTTCTATTCAGAGCCTTGTATTGAATATCGAATGTGATTTGGGTTTGTCGTGAATGGTGTCTTCACTAACACTGTTCTTGAACCCAGTTGAGAAAGGATTAAATCTTTCTATTTAGATTTAATGAAAGGTACCAATTAAATGATATTTAATTGGAATTGAATTGATATTGATTTTTGGGTTTATCGTGAACAGTGTTTTAAATAACACTTGTTCTTTAACCCGATAATTAATGGGATGTGATTTTGGGTTTATCGTGAACCGTGTTTTTAAATGACACTGATTCTTTAACCCAATTAACGATTAAAACTAAGTGGAGTTTTAATGAATCTTTAAATAGATTGAAAAGATCGAGAATGGAGTTCACCAGTTTTACTCCAAGCGATAGTTAAATCTTTAATTAGATTTGAACGTGAAATGGTAATTGAATTACCGATAACACTGTGGTGTTAGATATGAAGTACTACCAGTTTTACTTCATGGGATGAATAGGTTGGGATTGGGAAAAATAAAATAAATGATTACTTCGGTGTGGTTCGATAATCCCGACTAGTTTGAATTGATATTCAAAGGAGATTAAAGAAAAAATTTAAAGAATTTATCTTGGATAAAATTAATGGGGACTTTTCCCAAAGTATAGGAATATTTGAATAAAAGAATATTCTGAATTGGAATGAGGCGTATGTTGTGTTTGTGTAACACTTTTACAATATATACGCGAGTTATTCAGAAAGACCGGGTTTATCCCATTCTAAATAACTGATTCGACGTGGTGTCGAAGATGAAGACGGTGGTCGAAGACCAGAAGTCTTCACGTCGTTTGGATAATTACTGATGATCTTGATTGGGCTGTACACCCAAGAAGATGGAAACAGTTGGTGATCGTCCAGACGTACTTGGAGATCGATGGATATGCGGGGTACTAGGTGCCTCCGGTTTCGTTCAGACCCAGAACGGACTTGTAAATGGACTGTGTGTCTGACATTGGATTTTAGTCTGTGCGTTTGATTTCTATTAAATATATATCTGTTTAGCGGCGGAGAATTTATTC
Source organism: Allium sativum (assembly GCA_030737875.1). Lineage (NCBI taxonomy): Eukaryota > Viridiplantae > Streptophyta > Magnoliopsida > Asparagales > Amaryllidaceae > Allium > Allium sativum. Next base: position 920,016,677 of record CM060926.1, on the reverse strand, counting down.
TCTTGCTTAACGCCCTTCTCTGAGACGTACGAGCTCAGGGGTTATATATTGATGGATATCAAACGCATGGAGTGAATTGCCTGTGTGGCATGCCTAAGAGGCAAATGATCGAGGCTTCTGTTGAAAAGCAAAGTCTTGTGGTGATGATCAAAGCACGGCCTTTGTGGTGTAGCTTTGTGTAACGTTTACTTCGCGAGTTTCACACCCGGTATGGACCAAAAACGGGAGACGGACCTCAGGGAGGACGTGCGTTTCTTTCTAGCTAGAAGTGGCGTCAGTGGTTTTACACGCCCTGACGAGTTTGACTTATGTGGTTGTTGCTGTTGCGAGGCGCCTCGGTTATACCGGTTTCGGCCGATGCATTCTGGTCGGCAGACGGACCAGACTTACACCCCATAGGGTGGGGAAACGTAGTGTTCAGGAATTTTAATCCACATCGGTGGACCGGCCCTGACGATCCAAGGGCCCACCTGTGTCTGGGTCCTGAGACACGGGCTAGAGCGTCTCGAATCGGTTGAGGACTATCTTTTGCCTCGGTTCATAGATGGAAATCCAATTTCCAAATACGTGACATTTGCGGTTTTATTTGTAAACCTATATATGGCGACATGATATATGGTACCCATGCCGCCTATGATTGATACTTATGATTTGAAGTTGTTTTATACACTATGCACTTATTATAGTATCAATAATTTGTTTTAAAACGTATCAAGCATTCTTTGGCTGTTATAAGGGAAAACCCTATCCCCCGGCTTGCGTTGCATTGTGTGATAGGACCTGGGTCTTATAACAGCTTCATCTTTCTTTATTTAGCATTGCGCTGTTTGTTTTATGCACTGGTATTCTTGGGAGGAAACCCGTTCCGTGTTATACGGCGTGGTCCCTTGATTTACCTTTGAAAATAAAGATTAATAATTGTTTTAGTTCTCACACCAGTCACATGACTGACCTGGAGTTTATTGTTTTAACCTAAACTCTGGGTGCCCTTATTTTGACACGGGCAGCTAGTAGTTTTGGTTTTGCAGATTTATATTCACAGGATCCTGGTTTACAGCTGGAACGATATCCGGAAATCTTTGTATCAGTATATCTACTTCTAGTTGCGTATTGTATTATTTTCCGCTGCTATGTATTTAAATGTAATTTAAATCTCTGATATTTCTGTGTAATATTTATTCATTTTTACTCTGTATATTCTTGTAATCTGATGCATTGTTGTAATATACAATGAAATGTTCTTCTGTATGCGTTCTATTTTGCCGTGTTCTCAAAACAATTCGTTCTTTCTCTTCTCTTCGGAGGCCGGGGAAGTTCGGGTCGTTTCACGTGGTATCAGAGCTTTGGTTTGCAAAGCGGAGAACAAGGCACATTAGAACCCTCCGAAAGAATTCATCAGATATTGGATTAGTAATATCCAATTAGAATGACTCGTTAGAGATGGGATCAGTAGTATCCTAGAACGAGTGTGAAGAGTATATTTTTCAAATGAAAACAAATTTTGTTTTGAAAATTTAAATCAATTATTCGTATTTGATTATCTATTTATATTGAGTTGGACAGTCCAGTATATATAGATTTTGCGTATACGTCTGATCCGCGTGTATTCAAAGTTTTAATATACTGGATAGATATGGGATCACATTCTAGTCGCCCGAAGATGGTACTGATGATTGTCATGACATCATCAGTATTTATGTTCGTGTTTCGAAGGTGTGATTTTCTATATATTTCCATTAGACTGGTGTGAGAACCAAAACTAATATAGCTAGAATACATTGTTGTGAATTGGCATCAAAAACATGATTTTTGTATATGTATCAAAATTATGAATTTGAAACTCTAATTCACTAATTGATTGATGTTTGGGTTGTTTGTTTATTTGTTTGCTAATTTTTAGCCATTTAGCCTAATTGAACCAAATATTGAACTGTATTGAAAATTGGTCGCATTTGCTTGCATATACATACATATCATTGAACAGGTCATAGCAAGGAGGCTAGGGCAGAGAATAAAATTTGTTTGCCCGACAAATAGGTACATGTTTACTACATAATTTACTGTTTTGTTTGGGTGATGATGATTTTGTGAGCCTATTGGCTAGCCGCTTGGCTTTTTCTTTTTCTTTTTGAGATCTGAAGGACCGGGGAAGCTATTTGAAATTCCCCGATGCTCCCGGTGCAGGGGAGGTTATGGAGAAATTTTTCGAAAATTTAGGGTGTTAGCCAAATTTTTGAATTTTTGGGAATTCTCAGAAACTAAAGAGTTGGAGAATGGAAGCCAGATCGAACGTAGAGTTGATTAACCAAACCACTTTCGACTTTGTTCCTTTTCGGGGACGAAAAGTTTTAAGTGGGGGAGATTGTAACAACCCGTAAAATGCGAGCCAGTTTGAAATTTTTATTTTGGCAATTTTAGCGAATTTTGAATATTTAAAATAGATTATTTTAAATAATATCGACGAGAAATTTATTTTGAATATAATTCGACGTATATATTATATACGTCGTCGTTAGAATATAAATATTTATATATAATTATAAATAGAATTGAAAATGGCGCAGTAGTTCGATAATTCAATTTCAAACTTCAATTAAATGTACCGGGTGCAAAACAATCCGGATTTTAGTGAAACAAAAAACATTATGATCTAGTTGATAATATCTTTCCAACGAATCCGACAAGTTAAAATTTGATGGCGGGAATCAAAAGATATGTCCAGTTGAAAATTCTGAATAGTCGCTATGGAATTCAGGCCCATAAAAATAGAAATTTTGCAAATGACCTCGGATTTCGATGAAACCACTTTTGTTGGATCCGCAGTGTCAAGTTATTGCTAGATTCCAAATTTCATAATTTCTCGAATCAATATGTGAGCGTGGCAAAGGAAAACGCGTTTGACCAGTTTCAGTTGATTTTAATCGACTGGAAAATGGCCATTTTTCCAACGGTCTCAGAATTCGACGAAACTAGTTTTGATAGGACCGTATCGTCAATACGAAGCTAGAAAATATTTTTATAGAATTTTTCTAGTTAGTATGTGACCCCGGTAATTTGAAATGTACGTTTAAAATTCAATAAAGTGATTTAAATGTAAATTTAACGGAAACTGATTGTAACAGCCGAATCAGCTGACGATACATATCCCATTGTTTTCGGAATGGGGGTTAAACGCTATGGACGACAGGTGGTGGGCCTCGTTTTGATGACGTATGTGAAAGTCAACTTTCAAAAATAATAAAATAATAAATAAATAAATAAACCCCCCTTATCTCCTTTGCCCCCCCCCCCCGTTTAAATCAATTCAGAAAGAATAAAAAAAAAAAATGGAGGCGCCATGGCCGCCGCCCCAGGCGGAACACCGCCGCAACTCCCCCTCGAACCCTCTTCCCCCTCCCGAAACGCGCGAGGCCATCCCCTCCTTCCCCTCCGTCCTCTCGCCGAACTCGACGAGAACCCCGTCGGCACCCCCAAGTTCGAAGCCCCCTGTTGCGACCACCACCCCGCCGCAACCCCCTAGTCTTCACCGACGAACTGCAGAAACCCCCCCCCTCAGTAAGTAGTTCTTTTTATTTTATTATTTTATTTTTATTTTATAAAAACAGAATTTAAAAACTGATTTATTTTTAATTAGGTTTAAAACTGATTTTGTTTAAAAGAATTTAAAATTGATTTTAAATGATAGTAAAAACTGTTTTTTATAGGTTTAGAAAACTGAAAATTATATAAAGTAAAAACTGTTTTTTTATAGGTTTAGAAAACTGAAAATTATATAAAGTAAAAACTGTTTTTTTATAGGTTTAGAAAACTGAAAATTATATAAAGTAAAAACTGTTTTTTTTACAGGTTTTAAAAACTATAATTATATAAAGATTTAGATTTTAAAAGTGAAAAGATTTAAACTTTAAAAAGGAAAGGATTTGAACTTTTAGAAGAAAAAAATTCGATTTTTATATATTGAATAGCGAACTAAAAATTCGATTTTTATATATATTAAATAGCGAACTAAAAATTCGATTTTTATATATTGAATAGCGAACTAAAAATTCGATTTTTATATATTGAATAGCGAACTAAAAATTCGATTTTTATATATTGAATAGCGAACTAAAAATTCGATTTTTATATATTGAATAACGAAGTCAAAATTCGATTTTTACATATGTAGTGGTTACAGCAACGAAGATGCGATGACGATGAAGATTTCTATCAATGAAGTGCCGTGGAGCTAGGATAGCTATATGTGAGAATTTCTCACCTTTCAATTTCATTTCTATTTATATATATATATTAGGATGCAGACGGTGCTTAGTAGCACCCGACACAATCGTCCACAGACCATGGACTTGTTTGTTTGATTGCAAAAATATGTTAGATTATTTGATTGAAATTGAATTGTTTGGTGAGATGAATGGATTTGATTGATGTGTGAATGGCGTGGGCCTTCACTAGACCGGGGATAAGGCTAGGCCTCGTCCCGTTTCTAGTATCGTGCCGTTATGCCGCCGAAATTTTCTAAAATATGTTAGAAAATAAAAATATCATTTTATTGTGTAAATGAATAATAGAAATTCATAGGTTGAAATATAATGTTTTATCGTTAAAAATATAATTTTAACGTGAAGTGAATAAAATATTCATTTATAAACCGGACGGTTTGTTTTATGTACACCTATTTGAATGACATTGATTGGGACGATAAATTTTACACATCGCCCAACAGCACAAATAAAATATGTGTTTGATTGTTTGAAACCCCACACGGGTGTTGGGATGAAATTTGAAGTTCACTCATCCTGATTGATTAAATATGTCGATCGATGGATTGACAGGCTGTTATAAGCGTTAGATATCTATATTTGATGCTTATACAGTGTAGTGCACTTTGGTTGATGGTTGATTATTTTTCAATGCTATTATACATGTGTTGTATGAAAATCCATATAATTAACTTTATATGGTAATTGATTGGGCCTCATTCCAGTTTTAAAATAGAAATATTTGAAATAGAAATATTCGAAATGGAATATTTGAAAATATCAATATATGAAGCCGTGTTGATTAGATTGACGCCATTTTGACGTGAACGATATTTATATCGATTTCGAAATGAATTGAATTGAAAACGATTTCGAAATGAATTGAATTGAAAACGATTTCGAAATGAATTGAATTGAAAACGATTTCGAAATGAATTGAATTGAAAACGATTTCGAAATGAATTGAATTGAAAACGAATTCGAATTGAATTGAAAGTGAATTGAAATGAATTCAAATTGAACAGAAATTTGAATTGAATAGAAATGAATTTTAAAACGAATTTATAAAGAAGAATTCAATTTTGATTTGAATTGAAAAGGAAGTTGAAATTGCTTTTGAAACGAATTTAAAACTATTTATATAATTCGTTTTAAATGGAAATCGACGAAGTGTATATTATATATATTATATATATAATATAATGGCCTGAATAGAACGTGCCGCGCCACGGCAGTTCGTGAATTTCGACCATTTATTTCAAACGGACATTACGGGAGATCCGACCGTCGGATTCTCCTAAAACCGGAACCGTTGGGTTCGTATCGAAAAGAGCTTTCTAACGAATGTGATAAATTAGAAATCTAACGGTTGGATTTGGAATTATGTCCAAATCAAATTGGAAAAAGGTCGCTGTAAGTGCAGTTCGATGGCCATTGATGGAAATCGACTGTACGGGCCTTGATAAAATTATTAAAAATAGTAATAATTTGTGTAAAATCATAAGAAATGATTTGTGAAGATTTGGGATGAAAAACTCCATATTTGAAAAGATAAAAATAGATTTTTATCGAAATGAACTAGTTTTGAACTAGGAATATAATTCTATTTATTTTTAAATAAATAAATTGAATTTGAAAAGGGTTTTAAAAATAACCAGAATATCCAATGATTGCATTGGAGTGGATTTGAATCGAAATTGTCTTTGGAATATTTCGATGTTGGAATTCGTGATTATACAGGTGTTGTTATGGAAATTTGAAAGATATATTTATATCGTTATTTCCAATACGACATTTGTTAGTCGTGGAATTTGATATTGAATATAAGCCGATATATTTTCTATTCAGAGCCTTGTATTGAATATCGAATGTGATTTGGGTTTGTCGTGAATGGTGTTTTCACTAACACTGTTCTTGAACCCAGTTGAGAAAGGATTAAATCTTTCTATTTAGATTTAATGAAAGGTACCAATTAAATGATATTTAATTGGAATTGAATTGATATTGATTTTTGGGTTTATCGTGAACAGTGTTTTAAATAACACTTGTTCTTTAACCCGATAATTAATGGGATGTGATTTTGGGTTTATCGTGAACCGTGTTTTTAAATGACACTGATTCTTTAACCCAGTTAACGATTAAAACTAAGTGGAGTTTTAATGAATCTTTAAATAGATTGAAAAGATTGAGAATGGAGTATCACCAGTTTTACTCCAAGCGATAGTTAAATCTTTAATTAGATTTGAACGTGAAATGGTAATTGAATTACCGATAACACTGTGGTGTTAGATATGAAGTACTACCAGTTTTACTTCATGGGATGAATAGGTTGGGATTGGGAAAAATAAAATAAATGATTACTTCGGTGTGGTTCGATAATCCCGACTAGTTTGAATTGATATTCAAAGGAGATTAAAGAATAAATTTAAAGAATTTATCTTGGATAAAATTAATGGGGACTTTTCCCAAAGTATAGGAATATTTGAATAAAAGAATATTCTGAATTGGAATGAGGCGTATGTTGTGTTTGTGTAACACTTTTATAATATATACGCGAGTTATTCAGAAAGACCGGGTTTATCCCATTCTAAATAACTGATTCGACGTGGTGTCGAAGATGAAGACGGTGGTCGAAGACCAGAAGTCTTCACGTCGTTTGGATAATTACTGATGATCTTGATTGGGCTGTACACCCAAGAAGATGGAAACAGTTGGTGATCGTCCAGACGTACTTGGAGATCGATGGATATGCGGGGTACTAGGTGCCTCCGGTTTCGTTCAGACCCAGAACGGACTTGTAAATGGACTGTGTGTCAGACATTGGATTTTAGTCTGTGCGTTTGATTTCTATTAAATATATATCTGTTTGGCGGCGGAGAATTTATTCTCTTGCTTAACGCCCTTCTCTGATACGTATGAGCTCAGGGGTTATATATTGATGGATATCAAATGCATGGAGTGAATTGCCTGTGTGGCATGCCTAAGAGGCAAATGATCGAGGCTTCTGTTGAAAAGCAAAGTCTTGTGGTGATGATCAAAGCACGGCCTTTGTGGCGTAGCTTTGTGTAACGTTTACTTCGCGAGTTTCACACCCGGTATGGACCAAAAACGGGAGACGGACCTCAGGGAGGACTTGCGTTTCTTTCTAGCTAGAAGTGGCGTCAGTGGTTTTACACGCCCTGACGAGTTTGACTTATGTGGTTGTTGCTGTTGCGAGGCGCCTCGGTTATACCGGTTTCGGCCGATGCATTCTGGTCGGCAGACGGACCAGACTTACACCCCATAGGGTGGGGAAACGTAGTGTTCAGGAATTTTAATCCACATCGGTGGACCGGCCCTGACGATCCAAGGGCCCACCTGTGTCTGGGTCCTGAGACACGGGCTAGAGCGTCTCGAATCGGTTGAGGACTATCTTTTGCCTCGGTTCATAGATGGAAATCCAATTTCCAAATACGTGACATTTGCGGTTTTATTTGTAAACCTATATATGGCGACATGATATATGGTACCCATGCCGCCTATGATTGATACTTATGATTTGAAGTTGTTTTATACACTATGCACTTATTATAGTATCAATAATTTGTTTTAAAACGTATCAAGCATTCTTTGGCTGTTATAAGGGAAAACCCTATCCCCCGGCTTGCGTTGCATTGTGTGATAGGACCTGGGTCTTATAACAGCTTCATCTTTCTTTATTTAGCATTGCGCTGTTTGTTTTATGCACTGGTATTCTTGGGAGGAAACCCGTTCCGTGTTATACGGCGTGGTCCCTTGATTTACCTTTGAAAATAAAGATTAATGACTGTTTTAGTTCTCACACCAGTCACATGACTGACCTGGAGTTTATTGTTTTAACCTAAACTCTGGGTGTTCTTATTTTGACACGGGCAGCTAGTAGTTTTGGTTTTGCAGATTTATATTCACAGGATCCTGGTTTACAGCTGGAACGATATCCGGAAAGCTTTGTATCCGTATATCTACTTCTAGTTGCGTATTGTATTATTTTCCGCTGCTATGTATTTAAATGTAATTTAAATCTCTGATATTTCTGTGTAATATTTATTCATTTTTACTCTGTATATTCTTGTAATCTGATGCATTGTTGTAATATACAATGAAATGTTCTTCTGTATGCGTTCTATTTTGCCGTGTTCTCAAAACAATTCGTTCTTTCTCTTCTCTTCGGAGGCCGGGGAAGTTCGGGTCGTTTCATTTATTTTGTCATATTGTTTTATATTTGATATTTCTTATGAGTATCATATTGATTTATATATGATACTCTGGCTTGATTTATTTTATCATATTGTTTTTATATATGATAAAATTGAGTATCAGCTTTGTTTTGTTCAATTCAAGTTGTGATTATTATTTTGTTTTGCATGTGATGGTATATTTTCAAAGCAAGATTAAGTTTATAAAGTGTTTTGACGTTATAAACATTTTGAACTTCAAGGCATGTATATATATATATATTATAAACTAATATTCGAAAAATACTTTTCATTTTGGGATTGGGATAGATTGGACTCTGCTGTACCAATGGGCCAAAACTCCATCTTGGTCGACCTGATTCAGGTTCGCTACCTGAATCTTGGTGATTTTACATTCCGCTCATCTAACACCAAAGGTCAAACGGTCTGCTACATTGGGCAATTTTGTTGGTTTGATCGGAATTCCCGATCGGCAGGTCACGGACTACATCAAATGGACGCGTGGGGGTCCCACGTGTAGTGTCGTGAACGGGTAGCATATGGCCTTCGCTTAAGACCGTGTTGGTTATCCTGGGTTGATCACCAGGTGTTGTTATAGCATTATGAGTAAGTTACGGTATGGATGTCTCGTTGTGCGCTCGAGCTCTAATACTGTGATTTTACAATATTAGCGTCTGTTTATTTGGTATTTATGAGTCAAGTTACATTTATCCCATAATCCCCTAATGTTTTATTACATTACTATAATTGAATTGATCATATTATCATATTGATTTTATATATGATAATTGTTGTGAGTATCGTATTGATTTATATATGATACTCTGATTTGATTATATTATCATATTGATTTTATATATGATAATTGTTATGAGTATCGTTTTGATTTATATATGATAATCTAATTTGATTATATTATCATATTGATTTTATATATGATAATTGTTATGAGTATCGTATTTATTTATATATGATACTCTGATTTGATTATATTATCATATTGATTTTATATATGATAACTGTTATGAGTATCGCATTGATTTATATATGATACTCTGATTTGATTATATTATCATATTGATTTTATATATGATAATTGTTATGTGTATCGTATTGATTTTTATATGGTACTCTGATTTGATTATATTATCATATTGATTTATATATGATAATTGTTATATTAATTGATACTCTGTTTTTGGGCTATTTTATCATATTGTTTCTATATATGATAAATGTCATGTGGATTTCATTAAATTTATGATACTCTGATCTAATTATTATGAGTATCCTATTAATTTATATGTGATTTGTTGAGAGCTCCACATTAATTTATATTTGTTACTCTGTTTTGATTTATTCTTATCATATTGATTCATATATGGTATTGGTTAAGAGCATCACACTGATTTAGGTGCGGTACTCTGGGTAGATTTGTTATAAATATCACATTGGTATATATGTGGTATTTCAGCTCGATTTATTTTATCATATTGCTTTATATATGATAAATGTCATGAAATATTTAATTTAAATAAGATACCTTAGTATATAATTAATTTTTACCATCTAGTTGTATTCGTTATGAGTATTGTTTTTATTTAAGAATGATACTCTGACCTAACTCATTTTATCATATTATTTCGTAAATGTTATGAGTATCATATTGATCCATATAATACTCTGATTTGGTTTATTCCATCATATTACCTTACAAATATTTGATTTATATATGGTGCTATGATTTGATATGATTTTTTTATCATGTTGTTTTAGACATGATAAATGTAATAAGACATGTCGAGTTATAGACAACTATCTGACTTAATCAGTTAACATCTTGAAAAAGATATTTATGGATATTATATTGGTTTATATGTGATATCTTGTTTAATTGTATCACATTTTCTAAAATTATTAATAACGGAATCGTATTGATTTATATACAATACCTTTATATTGAATGCGAGGAGTGAGTATCCTAATATATGTGTATTTTATTTGGGTGAGGAGCTGAAATTTACATGTAGTTGAGTAAGAAAAGTTGAAATTTACTATTGTTACAATTTAAACAAGTTGAGATGCGACATTGGGGTTTTGTAATGATAAATAAGTAAATTGTGAGGACGCAATTTCCTTAAGGGAGGAGTCTGTAACAACCCATATTTTGAAGGGGTGATGGTAACGATTCAGAGATTTTGGTGTTTAAAAATATAAAATAAATTAAGATTCAATGTGGAAACAAATATTTTATGAGAAATTTTATCTATTTTGGACGATATTTGAGTTTAATTCTAAAATGATTCCTTTTGTGAATTTATGGGAGTTTTGTCTTTTAAATGTGATTTACGTTGTTGGTATTCTTTTGCTACTTCAATACGAACGTTACATTCAGTAGTGTTGGGAAGTAATGAGGATTATATATCGGAATTTGTTGTATGCATACAATCTTAATACATGCAAGGTATATGTTTAATTGCTCCATAGAGAAATAATTTGATAATAAATTAATAATATATATTTGTTATGATATTATTCAAGATAAGTCTAGAAACTAATAAAGAATTAAATGGTGAATATAATATCTTCATATATGACAACAAATATCATTACTTCTATTTAAATCATGTGGATAATAATAATATAATAAGGATATTTTCAAACAAAACTCTAGAAAAGGCGGTTTCTGGATGTCCCCCTTTCCTTCTTTAATTGGACCCTCCTCCTTCATTTTGGGAAGGGGGAGTAGATTCTTTTAATGGTTCCCCTAAAAATTAAGCTCCTTCCCCAAATGGAAAAAATTGGTAATTCTCCAATGGTCACCTCGTCGGTATACTCCACCCCATCACCACCGACAAGGGCTACCGGCGGCTCCACGTAACATGTGCCAGTGGTCGAAGCTTAGCCACTCTCCTTTAAATTGGACGTCTCCAGCTTGGAGCATCAAATCTCCATAGCTGATTCCTGTCGCTAACTTGAGCTCCGCCTCCTTGACTCCCTCACGCCAAACCCCGACAATCACATTTACCTGGCAAAAACCACCGTGCGTGTCACCTGTGGGCATGTCGAGCAAAGCAGAGCCTGGAACCGCAGGCTGCCAAGTTCCAGTGTCCGCGTTGAAACCATCTGTTGCTGCCAACGCTGACAGTAGCCCTTCGAGTGCTCTATCATCACGAAAGATAAGTTATTTTACGATTAAATATATTACAAGTTTTCCACTTTGCGAGCACTTGCTACTTGATGCACATCTTTGACTTGTTCTTGCATGAACCAGTAAGTTCCTGTGCTGAGCAACACATATCTACTGCAGCAATTTGATTTAAACTACAATACTCCACTTGATTATTGCTGCAAGTGACTATTTGCTGCAGCAATATACAGTGGTAAATGCGTGAACAAATGTTTATCTACTGCAGCAATATTTTGTCTGTTGCAATGTAAGTTCGTTATATACAAGATTCATTACATGACAGACAAATTTTGTTTACAAGTGCTATCGGAAAACGTTTGCATTTGGATATGTAGAACTTGTTGGGCACTTAATGTAAGAGCTTATTTTTATTTACTGGTTTTGACACTTCTTTTACGTAAAAATTTCAAAGTTAGATTATGGTTTTACTTATTTTATTTCAACGTTTGGATGGTTCTCAAAATTGGTAATGTATAGGAATACATACCCTACCAAGTTGCAGAACCGATGCATGGCACTAGGCATAGAATAATTTTAGTATTGTTGACAACATAAAGGAGGAGTGTACGTGTTTAGAGAAGAGAGAAAATTAAGTGTATTAACTAAGAGAATGATTAAACTCTATCATCATCAAAGGAGAGCTACGTAGTATTTTAAAATGCAAGGTTATTCTGCTATTTGTATCTATTGTCTTCAATTAATTATCTGCGTTTAATATATATATATATATATATATATATATATATATATTAATGTAAAAGTTACAAATCTTTCATAGGTTACATTAATTGCAAGCTGTAAGGGCAGTTCATATTATGATAAGTTTGGAAATTTTGGATAACCGACAAATATATTATCAGCATAAATGTGCATCAATTGGTAATTATATTTTCTTTTTTTGGAAAATGAAGAAATGCATTGATGGAGACCTTTTGGTTTTGAATGCTGAGAGTGATGTTCTTAAATCTGGACCTTAAGAAACTTGGAAATGGAAGAATTCATCAGTGCAATAATGGAAAGCAATTTTGGCCTTTAACATTGGGTGCATTAATATTCCTAGAGGGTCCACTTTGAATCATAAATCTATAAGCCAAATAGTTCTTGCTTGCAAGTGGAAGTAGTAGGATACTACTGTACGTACTGTAAAGGGGCTCAATTTTAGGAAATGGATTGTTTTTAACTTATAGTAAATAACATTTTATTGAGTCTGTGTGATTACAGGGATTATGAGGTGGGTAGCTGCACTTAGTAGTCATGAACGCAAACATTAAATCTGTAAGTATTTGTATAATGTTTTTTTTAACAGTGATTAGCGACCGGATTTTAGTTTTTATGCAGTCTAAAATATTATTGACAGACCAAAGATTGATTTTCTGTTTTTAATAATTAAATAAAAAAATTCAAAAATGATGTTTCTCTAGACTCAATTAAGACATGCATGCTATGGACTATTTTCTAATCTTAAATTCTCAATTAAATCATGCATGCTGTACTATTTTCTAATCTTAATTAATACATGCATGCTGGACTCAATTAAGACATGCATGCTGGACTGTTTTCTAATTTTAAATTCTCAATTAAGACATGCATGATGGACTGTATTCTTTTCTTAATTAAGACATGCATCCCGGTTCTTCCCTTATTCTATTCTTTAGTATTTCTTTGATCCTTTTCATTTGCAAAGAAATTGTAAGTTGGCTGTCTATAGGGCTATATTCCAAGTGTTAACAACTACCTCATTATATCCATTGCATTTATCCCATCCATTGTTATACTGAATGGCCGCTAAGTATTTTATAACTACTAAGATGAGCTTTTGCTGATGGTTGCATGTTTATGTTTTGGTGTGTACAATTCATTATAGGTGTAAATTTTGACAGAAATCATCAATTCTATTTTTAAGTATGATCCACTTAATTTCCTTCCTCTTGTGTTCTATTTAATAGTAAAATATGTCATTCCTGACTTTGTATTGTTTTAGACTTATGAAGGCTGTTTATGTCTTCTTTAGATCTAATAAAATATTCGTCATCAGTTCTTGATTTTGGTGTTCAAGGTTGTTGCTACTTATTGGTAAATGGGGTATAATTATTGAGTCAGGTTTTATAAAATTGACATGTTTATCCATTACGCTAATTTGAGTGAGCATTATGTACCCACTTCAATTACAAAGCAATTAGCAGTCAAGTTGAAGGTCCTTTGTGACTATCATTTACTCATCTTCAAGGAATTTGCAATCGTTAATTATTAAATTCCATTATGGAAATTGCATAAAACAATGGATGGGAAATCTTTGGCAAGTTATACACATTATTATCTGCTGAGTTAGTGTTATCATTTGTGCATTTCACTAACCTATGGTTGTAGGAATTTTAATATTGCAACGTGATATTAGTGGATGGACAATAGGCACGAGAAGACGCATGAGCGCGCAAAGCTTGACAAAAGCTATAATTTATTATAAAAAAAAAATCTTATGTATAAATTTATTTATTTCCACTGTATTAATATTGTGAACTCTGATAGTTTTATGAAATAAATTCCGCTGTGAGATATTGTTGTTTTTTCTTTCGGTGATTCTATGTTTAATTCTGTTTAAATCCTATAAGCTAATAACAATCCATCGTTTTGAACGTTTCGAGTCGGTTTAATCACCGTTTTGCGGCGGTCAAAATGACGGGCTGTTACAGTTGGTATCAGAGCCAGGTTTTTCTAAAACTTGGCTTATTGGATTTAAAAACTCATTAGAGATAGGGTGGAAATACCCTAGAATGAGCAGGATTAATATAGAATCACTCTTAAGAGAGCACGATTGGGGTTTAAAAAAATACTTCGAAATTGATAGTGGGATTCAGCGATGTCCGATTAAAAAAATGGTTGTTAAACAAGAACTGAATCAGTTTTGAAATTGGCTCGGATCGGTCTTTGAAGTAAAGTAAGAATACTAGTAATAATAAGTAAATAATACAAACAACTAAAAGTAAATTAGTTATTTTTCTTTGATGCATATATGGTTTGAATCAAGTGCAGTTTCCATTGAGATATTCTGTATGATGAGGATTTTGAGTAAATGGATTAGTAATACCGAGCGGTATGGGACGTTTGGTAATACTTTTCTAGTTACTCTCTTAACTTTTCATATGGAATATTCGATTGTTTTTTATTTTCGGTTCTGAAATATACCGGTAACATAAAGTGGTATAAGAGCATGTGTTACTGTTTGAAAGTATACTTCAATTTCTGAATTGAAGTGTTTTCTAAGTTGACATGCTTTCATGACGATACTTTTTGTTCTCTTTCACAACTATTGTGATTTGGTTTATTTTGTCATATTGTTTTATATTTGATATTTCTTATGAGTACCATATTGATTTATATATGGTACTCTGGCTTGAATTATTTTATCATATTGTTTGTATATATGATAAAATTGAGTATCAGCTTTGTTTTGTTCAATTCAAGTTGTGATTATTATTTTGTTTTGCATGTGATGGTATATTTTCAAAGCAAGATTAAGTTTATAAAGTGTTTTGACGTTATAAACATTTTGAACTTCAAGGCATGTATATATATATATATATATATATATATATATTATAAACTAATATTCGAAAAATACTTTTCATTTTGGGATTGGGATAGATTGGACTCTGCTGTACCAATAGGCCAAAACTCTATCTTGGTCGACCTGATTCAGGTTCGCTACCTGAATCTTGGTGATTTTACATTCTGCTCATTTACCACCAAAGGTCAAACGGTCTGCTACATTGGGCAATTTTGTTGGTTTGATCGGGATTCCCGATCGGCGGGTCACGGACTACATCAAATGGATGCATGGGGGTCCCACGTGTAGTGCCGTGAACGGGTAGCATATGGCCTTCGCCTTAGACCGTGTTGGTTATCCTGGGTTGATCACCAGGTGTTGTTATGGCATTATGAGTAATTTACGGTGTGGATGTCTCGATGTGCGCTCGAGCTCTACTACTGTGATTTTACAATATTAGTGTATGTTTATTTGGTATTTATGAGTCAAGTTACATTTAACCCATAATCCCCTAATATTTTATTACATTACTATAATTGATTTGATCATATTATCATATTGATTTTATATATGATAATTGTTGTGAGTATCGTATTGATTTATATATTATACTCTGATTTGATTATATTATCATATTGATTTTATATATGATAAGTTATGAGTATCGTTTTGATTTATATATGATAATATGATTTGATTATATTATCATATTGATTTTATATATTATAATTATTATGAGTATCGTATTGATTTATATATGATACTCTGATTTAATTATATTATCATATTGATTTTATATATGATAATTGTTATGAGTATCGTATTGATTTATATATGATACTCTGATTTGATTATATTATCATATTGATCTTATATATTATAATTGTTATGAGTATCGTATTGATTTTTATATGGTACTCTGATTTGATTATATTATCATATTGATTTATATATGATAATTGTTATATTAATTGATACTCTGTTTTTGGGCTATTTTATCATATTGTTTTTATATATGATAAATGTCATGTGGATTTCATTAAATTTATGATACTCTGATCTAATTATTATGAGTATCCTATTAATTTATATGTGATTTGTTGAGAGCTCCACATTAATTTATATGCGTTACTATGTTTTGATTTATTTTTATCATATTGATTCATATATGGTATTGGTTAAGAGCATCACACTGATTTAGGTGCGGTACCCTGGGTAGATTTGTTATAAATATCACATTGGTATATATGTGGTATTTCAGCTCGATTTATTTTATCATGTTGCTTTATATATGATAAATGTCATGAAATATTTAATTTAAATAAGCTACCTTAGTATAATTAATTTTTAACATCTAGTTTTATTCGTTATGAGTATTGTTTTTATTTAAGAATGATACTCTGACCTAACTCATTTTATCATATTATTTTGTAAATGTTATGAGTATCGTATTGATGCATATAATACTCTGATTTGGTTTATTCCATCATATTACCTTACAAATATTTGATTTATATATGGTGCTATGATTTGATATGATTTTATGTATCATGTTGTTTTAGACATGATAAATGTAATAAGACGTATCGGGTTATAGACAACTATCTGACTTAGTCAGTTAACATCTTGAAAAAGATATTTATGGATATTATATTGGTTTATATGTGATATCTTGTTTAATTGTATCTCATTTTCTAAAATTATTAATTATGGAATCGTATTGATTTATATACAATACCTTTACATTGAAAACGAGGAGTGAGTATCCTAATATATATGTATTTTATTTGGGTGAGGAGCTGAAATTTACATGTAGTTGAGTAAGCAAAGTTGAAATTTACTATTGTTACAATTTAAACAAGTTGAGATGCGACATTGGGATTTTGTAATGATGAATAAGTAAATTGCGAGGACGCAATTTCCTTAAGGGAGGAGTCTGTAACAACCCATATTTTGAAGGGGTGATGGTAACGATTCAGAGATTTTGTTGTTTTAAAATATAAAATAAATTAAGATTCAATGTGGAAGCAAATATTTTATGGGAAATTTTATCTATTTTGGATGATATTTAAGTTTATTTCTAAAATGATTACTTTTGTAAATTTATGGGAGTTTTGTCTTTTAAATGTGATTTACGTTGTTGGTATTCTTTTGCTACTTCAATACGAACGTTACACTCAGTAGTATTGGGAAATAATGAGGATTATATATCGGAATTTGTTGTATGCATACAATCTTAATACATGTAAGGTATATGTTTAATTGCTCCATAGAGAAATAATTTGATAATAGATTAATAATATATATTTGTTATGATATTATTCAAGATAAGTCTAGAAACTAATAAATGGTGAACATAATATCTTCATATTTGACAACAAATATCTTTACTTCTATTTAAATCATGTGGATAATAATAATATAGTAAGGATATTTTCAAAGAAAACTCTAGAAAAGGCGGTTTCTGGATGTCCCGCTTTCCTTCTTTAATTGGACCCTCCTCCTTCAATTTGGGAAGGGGGAGTATATTCTTTTAATGGTTCCCCTAAAAATTAAGCTCCTTCCCCAAATGGAAAAAATCGGTGCTTCTCCAATGGTCACCTCGTCATTATACTCCACCCCATCACCACCGACAAGGGCTACCGGCGGCTCCCCGTAACATGTGCCAGCGATCGAAGCTTAGCCACTCTCCTTTAAATCGGACGTCTCCTGCTTGGAGCATCAAATCTCCATAGCTGATTCCTATCGCTAACTTGAGCTCCGCCTCCTTGACTCCATCACGCCAAACCCCGACAATCACATTTACCTGGCAAAAACCACCGTGCGTGTCACCTGTGGGCATGTCGAGCAAAGCAGAGCCTGGAACCGCAGGCTGCCAAGTTCCAGTGTCCGCGTTGAAACCATCTGCTGCTGCCAACGCTGACAGTAGCCCTTCGAGTGCTCTATCATCACCAACGGTAAGTTTATTTTACGATTAAACATATTACAAGTTTTCCACTTTGCGATCACTTGCTACTTGATGCACATCTTTGACTTGTTCTTGCATGAACAAGTAAGTTCCTATGCTGAGCAACACATATCTACTGCAGCAATTTGATTTAAACTACAATACTCCACTTGATTATTGCTGCAAGTGACTATTTGCTGCAACAATATACAGGGGTAAATGCGTGAACAAATGTTTATCTACTGCAGCAATATTTTGTCTGTTGCAATGTAAGTTCGTTATATATAAGATTCATTACATGATAGACAAATTTTGTTTACAAGTGCAGTCAGAAAACATTTGCATTTGGATATGCAGAACTTGTTGGGCACTTAATGTAAGAGCTTATTTTAATTTAGTTTTCTTTGGTTTTGACACTTCTTTTACGTAAAAATTTCAAATTTAGATTATGGTTTTACTTATTTTATTTCAACGTTTGGATGGTTCTCAAAATTGGTAATGTATAGGAATACAGACCCTACCTAGTTGCAGAACCGATGCATGGCACTAGGCATAGAATAATTTCAGTATTGTTGACAACATAAAGAGGAGTGTACGTGTTAAGAGAAGAGAGAAAATTAAGTGTATCAACTAAGAGAATGATTAAACACTATCATCATCAAAGGAGAGCTACGTAGTATTTTAAAATGCAAGGTTATTCTGCTATTTGTATCTATTGTCTTCATTTAATTATCTGCGTTTAATATATATATATATATATATATATATATATATATATATATATTTTAATGTAAAAGTTACAAATCTGTCATAGGTTACATTAATTGCAAGCTGAAGGACAGTTCATATTATGATAAGTTTGGAAATTTGGGATAACCGACAAATATATTATCAGCATAAATGTGCATCCATTGGTAATTATATTTTCTTTTTTTGGAAAATGAAGAAATGCATTGATGGAGAGCTTGTGGTTTTGAATGCTGAGAGTGCTGTTCTTAAATCTGAACCTTAAGAAACTTGAAATGGAAGAATTCATCAGTGCAATAATGGAAAGCAATTTTGGCCTTTAACATTGGGTGCATTAATATTTCTAGAGGGTCCACTTTGAATCATAAATCTATAAGCCAAATAGTTCTTGCTTGCAAGTGGAAGTAGTAGGATATAGGGATTAATTTTAGGAAATGGATAGTTTTTAACTTATAGTAAATAACATTTTATTGAGTCTGTGTGATTAAAGGGATTATGAGGTGGGTAGTTGCACTTAGTAGTCATGAACGCAAACATTAAATCTGTAAGTATTTGTATAATGTTTTTTTAACAGTGATTAGTGCTCGGATTTTAGTTTTTAAGCAGTCTAAAATATTATTGACAGACCAAAGATTGATTTTCTGTTTTTAATAATTAAATAAAAAAAATTCAAAAAATGATGTTTCTCTATACTCAATTAAGACATGCATGCTGTGGACTATTTTCTAATCTTAAATTCTCAATTAAATCATGCATGCTGCACTATTTTCTAATCTTAATTAATACATGCATGCTGGACTCAATTAAGACATGCATGCTGGACTGTTTTCTAATTTTAAATTCTCAATTAAGACATGCATGATGGACTGTATTCTTTTCTTAATTAAGACATGCATCCCGGTTCTTCCCTTATTCTATTTTTTAGTATTTCTTTGATACTTTTCATTTGCAAAGAAATTGTAAGTTGGCTGTCTATAGGGCTATATTCCAAGTGTTAACAACTACCTCATTATATCCATTGCATTTATCCCATCCATTGTTATACTGAATGGCCGCTAAGTATTTTATAACTACTAAGATGAGGTTTTGCTGATGGTTGCATGTTTATGTTCTGGTGTGTACAATTCATTATAGGTGTAAATTTTGACAGAAATCATCAATTCTATTTTTAAGTATGATCCACTTAATTTCCTTCCAGTTATGTTCTATTTAATAGTAAAATATGTCATTCCTGACTTTGTATTGTTTTAGACTTATGAAGGCTATTTATGTCTTCTTTAGATCTAATAAAATATTCGTCATCAGTTCTTTATTTTGGTGTTCAAGGTTGTTGCTACTTATTGGTAAATGGGGTATAATTATTGAGTCAGGTTTTATAAAATTGACATGTTTATCCATTACGCTAATTTGAGTGAGCATTATGTACCCACTTCAATTACAAAGCAATTAGCAGTCAAGTTGAAGGTCCTTTGTGACTATCTTTTACTCATCTTCAAGGAATTTGCAATCGTTAATTATTAAATTCCATTATGGAAATTGCATAAAACAATGGATGGGAATCTTTGGCAAGTTATACACATTATTATCTGCTGAGTTAGTGTTATCATTTGTGCATTTCACTAACCTATGGTTGTAGGAATTTTAATATTGCAACGTGATATTAGTAGATGGACAATAGGCACGAGAAGACGCATGAGCGCGCAAAGCTTGACAAAAGCTATAATTTATTAAAAAAAAATCTTATGTATAAATTTATTTTTTTCCACTGTATTAATATTGTTAACTCTGATATTTTTATGAAATAAATTCCGCTGTGAGATATTGTTGTTTTTTCTTTCGGTTATTCTATGTTTAATTCTGTTTAAATCCTATAAGCTAATAACAATCCGTCGTTTTGAATGTTTCGAGTCGGTTTAATCACCGTTTTGCGGCGGTCAAAATGACAGGCTGTTACAGTTGGTATCAGAGCCAGGTTTTTCTAAAAGTTGGCTTATTGGGTTTAAAAACTCATTAGAGATAGGGTGGAAATACCCTAGAATGAGCAGGATTGATATAGAATCACTCTTAAGAATGCACGATTGGGGTTTAACAAAAATACTTCGAAATTGACAGTGGGATTCAGCGATGTCCGATTAAAAAAATGGTTGTTAAACAAGAACTGAATCAGTTTTGAAATTGGCTCGGATCGGTCTTTGAAGTAAAGTAAGAATACTAGTAATAATAAGTAAATAATACAAACAACTAAAAGTAAATTAGTTATTTTTCTTTGATGCATATATGGTTTGAATCAAGTGCAGTTTCCATTGAGATATTCTGTATGATGAGGATTTTGAGTAAATGGATTAGTAATACCGAGCGGTATGGGACGTTTGGTAATACTTTTCTAGTTACTCTCTTAACTTTTCATATGGAATATTCGATTGTTTTTATTTTCGGTTCTGAAATATACCGGTAACATAAAGTGGTATAAGAGCATGTGTTACTGTTTGAAAGTATACTTCAATTACTGAATTGAAGTGTTTTCTAAGTTGACATGCTTTCATGACGATACTTTTTGTTCTCTTTCACAACTATTGTGATTTGGTTTATTTTGTCATATTGTTTTATATTTGATATTTCTTATGAGTATCATATTGATTTATATATGGTACTCTGGCTTGATTTATTTTATCATATTATTTGTATATATGATAAAATTGAGTATCAGCTTTGTTTTGTTTAATTCAAGTTGTGATTATTATTTTGTTTTGCATGTGATGGTATATTTTCAAAGCATGATTAAGTTTATAAAGTGTTTTGACGTTATAAACATTTTGAACTTCAAGGCATATATATATATATATATTATAAATTAATATTCGAAAAATACTTTTCATTTTGGGATTGGGATAGATTGGACTCTGCTGTACCAATGGGCCAAAACTCTATCTTGGTCGACCTGATTCAGGTTCGCTACCTGAATCTTGGTGATTTTACATTCCGCTCATTTACCACCAAAGGTCAAACGGTCTGCTACATTGGGTAATTTTGTTGGTTTGATCGGGATTCCCGATCGGCGGGTCACGGACTACATCATATGGACGCGTGGGGGTCCCACGTATAGTGCCGTGAACGGGTAGCATATGGCCTTCGCCTTAGACCGTGTTGGTTTTCCTGGGTTGATCACCAGGTGTTGTTATGGCATTATGAGTAATTTACGGTGTGGATGTCTCGATGTGCGCTCGAGCTCTACTACTGTGATTTTACAATATTAGCGTCTGTTTATTTGGTATTTATGAGTCAAGTTACATTTATCCCATAATCCCCTAATGTTTTATTACATTACTATAATTGATTTGATCATATTATCATATTGATTTTATATATGATAATTGTTGTGAGTATCGTATTGATTTATATATTATACTCTGATTTGATTATATTATCATATTGATTTTATATATGATAATTGTTATGAGTATCGTTTTGATTTATATATGATAATATGATTTGATTATATTATCATATTGATTTTATATATGATAATTGTTATGAGTATCGTATTGATTTATATATGATACTCTGATTTGATTATATTATCATATTGATTTTATATATGATAATTGTTATGAGTATCGTATTGATTTATATATGATACTCTGATTTGATTATATTATCATATTGATTTTATATATGATAATTGTTATGAGTATCGTATTGATTTTTATATGGTACTCTGATTTGATTATATTATCATATTGATTTATATATGATAATTGTATATTAATTGATACTCTGTTTTTGGGCTATTTTATCATATTGTTTTTATATATGATAAATGTCATGTGGATTTCATTAAATTTATGATACTCTGATCTAATTATTATGAGTATCCTATTAATTTATATGTGATTTGTTGAGAGCTCCACATTAATTTATATGCGTTACTCTGTTTTGATTTATTTTTATCATATTGATTCATATATGGTATTGGTTAAGAGCATCACACTATTTAGGTGCGGTACTCTGGGTAGATTTGTTATAAATATCACATTGGTATATATGTGGTATTTCAGCTCGATTTATTTTATCATATTGCTTTATATATGATAAATGTCATGAAATATTTAATTTAAATAAGCTACCTTAGTATAATTAATTTTCAACATCTAGTTGTATTCGTTATGAGTATTTTTTTTATTTAAGAATGATACTCTGACCTAGCTCATTTTATCATATTATTTCGTAAATGTTATGAGTATCGTATTGATCCATATAATACTCTGATTTGGTTTATTCCATCATATTACCTTACAAATATTTGATTTATATATGGTGCTATGATTTGATATGATTTTATGTATCATGTTGTTTTAGACATGATAAATGTAATAAGACGTATCGGGTTATAGACAACTATCTGATTTAATCAGTCAACATCTTGAAAAAGATATTTATGGATATTATATTGGTTTATATGTGATATCTTGTTTAATTGTATCACATTTTCTAAAGTTATTAATTATGAAATCGTATTGATTTATATACAATACCTTTACATTGAAAACGAGGAGTGAGTATCCTAATATATGTATATTTTATTTGGGTGAGGAGCTGAAATTTACATGTAGTTCAGTAAGCAAAGTTGAAATTTACTATTGTTACAATTTAAACAAGTTGAGATGCGACATTGGGGTTTTGTAACGATGAATAAGTAAATTGCGAGGACGCAATTTCCTTAAGGGAGGAGTCTGTAACAACCCATATTTTGAAGGGGTGATGGTAATGATTCAGAGATTTTGTTGTTTAAAAATATAAAATAAATTAAGATTCAATGTGGAAGCAAATATTTTATGGGAAATTTTATCTATTTTGGACGATATTTAAGTTTATTTCTAAAATGATTACTTTTGTAAATTTATGGGAGTTTTGTCTTTTAAATGTGATTTACGTTGTTGGTATTCTTTTGCTACTTCAATACGAATGTTACATTCAGTAGTATTGGGAAATAATGAGGATTATATATCGGAATTTGTTGTATGCATACAATCTTAATACATGTAAGGTATATGTTTAATTGCTCCATAGAGAAATAATTTGATAATAAATTAATAATATATATTTGTTATGATATTATTCAAGATAAGTCTAGAAACTAATAAAGAATTAAATGGTGAACATAATATCTTCATATATGACAACAAATATCATTACTTCTATTTAAATCATGTGGATAATAATAATATAATAAGGATATTTTCAAAGAAAACTCTAGAAAAGGCGGTTTCTGGATGTCCCCCTTTCCTTCTTTAATTGGACCCTCCTCCTTCATTTTGGGAAGGGGGAGTAGATTCTTTTAATGGTTCCCCCAAAAGTTAAGCTCCTTCCCCAAATGGAAAAAACGGTGCTTCTCCAATGGACATCTCGTCATTATACTCCACCCCATCACCACCGACAAGGGCTACCGGCGGCTCCCCGTAACATGTGCCAGCGGTCGAAGCTTAGCCACTCTCCGTTAAATCGGACGTCTCCAGCTTGGAGCATCAAATCTCCATAGCTGATTCTTGTCGCTGACTTGAGCTCCGCCTCCTTGACTCCATCACGCCAAACCCCGACAATCACATTTACCTGGCAAAAACCACCATGCGTGTCACCTATGGGCATGTCGAGCAAAGCAGAGCCTGGAACCGCAGGCTGCCAAGTTCCAGTGTCCGCGTTGAAACCATCTGCTGCTGCCAACGCTGACAGTAGCCCTTCGAGTGCTCTATCATCACCAAAGGTAAGTTTATTTTACGATTAAACATATTACAAGTTTTCCACTTTGCGATCACTTGCTACTTGATGCACATCTTTGACTTGTTCTTGCATGAACAAGTAAGTTCCTGTGCTGAGCCACACATATCTACTGCAGCAATTTGATTTAAACTACAATACTCCACTTGATTATTGCTGCAAGTGACTATTTGCTGCAGCAATATACAGGGGTAAATGCGTGAACAAATGTTTATCTACTGCAGCAATATTTTGTCTGTTGCAATGTAAGTTCGTTATATATAAGATTCATTACATGACAGACAAATTTTGTTTACAAGTGCTGTCGGAAAACGTTTGCATTCGGATATGCAGAACTTGTTGGGCACTTAATGTAAGAGCTTATTTTAATTTAGTTTTCTCTGGTTTTGACACTTCTTTTACGTAAAAATTTCAAAGTTAGATTATGGTTTTACTTATTTTATTTCAACGTTTGGATGGTTCTCAAAATTGGTATTGTATAGGAATACAGACCCAACCTAGTTGTAGAACC
This sequence comes from Allium sativum, assembly GCA_030737875.1. NCBI lineage: Eukaryota > Viridiplantae > Streptophyta > Magnoliopsida > Asparagales > Amaryllidaceae > Allium > Allium sativum. The sequence goes on along the minus strand of CM060926.1, from coordinate 919,991,493 downwards.
GATGCATGGCACTAGGCATAGAATAATTTCAGTATTGTTGACAACATAAAGAGGAGTGTACGTGTTAAGAGAAGAGAGAAAATTAAGTGTATTAACTAAGAGAATGATTGTAATAACCCGAAAATCTGGACCAGTTTAAAATTTTAATTTCGGCAATTTTAGCGAATTTTGATTATTTAAAATGAATTATTTTAAATAATATCGACGAAAAATTTATTTTGAATATAGATCGAACGTATATATTTATACGCGTCGTCGTTAGAATATAAATATTTATACATAATTATAAATAGAATTGAAAATGGCGCGGTAGTTTGATAATTCGATTTCAAACTTCAATTGAATGTACCGGGTGCAAAACAATCCGGATTTTAGTGAAACCAAAAACATTAGGATCTATTTGAGGATATCTTTCCAAGGAATCCGAAAAATCGAAATTTCATAACGGGAATCAAAAGATATGTCCAGTTGAAAATTCTGAATAGTCGCTATGGAATTCAGGCCCTTAAAAATTGAAATTTTGCAAACGACCTCGGATTTCGACGAAACCAGTTTTGCTGGGTCCGTGATGTCAAGTTATTGCTAGGTTTCAAATTTCATAATTTTTCGAATCAATATGTGAGCGTGGCAAAGGAAAATGCGTTTGACCAGTTTCAGTTGATTTTAATCGACTGGAAAATGGCCATTTTTCAAACGGTCTCAGAATTCGACGAAATTAGTTTTGTTAGGACCGTATCGTCAATACGAAGCTAGAAAATATTTTTCGAGAATTTTTAGAGTTAATATGTGACCCCGGTAATTTGAAATGTACGTTTAAAATTCAATATAGTGATTTAAATGTAAATTCAATGGAAACTGATTCAAACGATCGAATCAACCTACGATACATATCCCATTGTGTTCGAAATGGGGGTAATTAGCTATGGACGACAGGCGGTGGGCCTCGTTTAGAGGTCGTATGAAAAAGCCAACTTTTTGTAAATTAAAATAATTAAAAATTAAAATCCCCTTCTCTCCCTTTAACCCCTCTGGCCCACCCCTACGCCTTCGTTCATTCTGAAAAAAAAAAACCTAAACCTAAAAAGAAACTGCGACAGCCGCCCACCGTCCCCCTGGCGCCACCGCCGTATCCCCCTCCTCTGGCCAACGATCGCGCCCCCCCCCCCCATCGTTCTTCTTCCCCTCCGCATCGCGCATCGCGCGACTTCATCTGAACCCCCCCAAACCCTTGAAGGCTCCACCGCGAAGCACAACAGACGCCCCCCAGACATCGTCCACCGCGTGACTGCCAGAGCCCCCTCTCGACGACAACAGTGGGTCTCCGCCACTCCTTAGTGAAAAAAATAAATATTTGATTTACTGTAAGTTTACTTTCCCATTTATTTTTATTTAATTAATGTAATTGCTTTAAAACAAGGATAAAAAAAAGCTTTGATTTTTAGCATTCATAAAGGTTTGATTTTTAATATTTAAAAAGGATAGGGTTTTTTTTAGAATGAAAAGGTATAATTTTTGATGTCGGAAAGAAGGGATAAAAATTTGATTTTTATATATATTGAACAACGAAGTAAAAATTCGATTTTTATATATTGAACATCGAAGAAAAAATGTGATTTTTATATATTGAACATCGAAGTAAAAATGTGATTTTTATATATTGAACATCGAAGTAAAAATGTGATTTTTATATAATGAACATCGAAGTAAAAATGTGATTTTTATATATTGAACATCGAAGTAAAAATTCGATTTTTTTATATATGTAGTGGCTACGGGCGTAGAAAGTGATAAGAGACGAGAACAGTGAAGATTTCCTGCATTTGAAGTGTCGTGGAGTTAGGATAGCTATCGGTGAGAACTTCTCACTCTTCAATTTCTTTTTCTAGTTATATATATACTAGGATGCAGACGGTGTTTAGTAGCACCCGACACCCGTCATCCACAGACCATGGATGACTTGTTTGTTAAATTGTTTGGTTGAGTAGTTAGTTAGAATATTTGATTGAATGGTTTGGTGAGATGAAATTGATTTGATTGATGTGTGAATGGCGTGGGCCTTCACTAGACCGGGGATAAGGCTAGGCCTTGTCCCGTTTCTAGTATCGTGCCGTTATGCCGCCGAAATTTTCTAAAATATGTTAGAAAAATAAAAATATCATTTTATTGAATAAATGAAATGAATAGAAATTCATATGTTGAAATAAAATGTTTTTATCGTTAAAAATATAATTTTTAACGTGAAGTGAATAAAATAAAATATTCATTTACAAACCGGACGGTTTGTTTATGTACACCTATTTGAAGGACATTGATTGGGACGATAAATTTTACACATCGCCCAACTGCACAAATAAAATATGTGTTTGATTTTTTGAAACCCCACACGGGTGTTGGGATGAAATTTGAAGTTCACTCATCCTGATTGATTAAATATGTCGATCGATTGATTGACAGGCTGTTATAAGCGTTGAATATCTATATTTGATGCTTATACAGTGTAGTGCACTTTGGTTGATGGTTGATTATTTTTCAATGCTATTATATACGTGTGTTGTATGAAAATCCATATAATTAACTTTATATGGTAATTGATTGGGCCTCATTCCAATTTAGAAAATAAAGAAAAATATAAAATAAAGGTTCATGTGTTGACTGTACTCATCCGTTGAGATCAGTCATGTGTTGAACGAAATATTTTAATAATAAAATTTACATCTTTATCAATATAAAGAAAAGGTTCATGTGTTGACTGTACTCATCCGTTGAGATTAGTCATGTGTTGAACGAAATATGTTGATAATAACAACTATTTTGAAAAAGAATTATTTGAAATAGAATATTTGAAAATAGAAATTTATGAAGCCGTATTGATTAGATTGACGCCATTTTGACGTGAACGATATTTATATCGATTTTATTCATTTTGAAATGAATTGAATTGAAAACGATTTCGAAATGAATTGAATTGATAGCGATTTCGAAATGAATTGAATTGAAAACGATTTCGAAATGATTTGAATTGAAAACGATTTCGAAATGAATTGAATTGAAAACGACTTTGGAATTGAATTGAAAACGAATTCAAATTGAATTGAAAGCAAATTGAAATGAATTCAAATTGAATTGAAATTTGAATTGAATAGAAATGAATTTTAAAACGAATTTATAAAGAAGAATTCAATTTTTGATTTGAATTGAAAAGGAAGTTGAAATTGCTTTTGAAACGAATTTAAAACGATTTGTAAATTTCATTTTAAATAGAAATCGATGAAATATATATTATATATATAATATAATGGCCTGAATAGAACGCGCCGCGCCGCGGCAGTTCGTGAATTTCGACCATTTATTTCAAACGGACATTACGGGAGATCCGACCGTCGGATTCTCCTAAAACCGGAACCGTTGGGTTCGTATCGAAAAGAGCTTTCTAACGGATATTTGAAATTTGAAATCTAACGGTTTGATTTGGAGATACGTCCAAATCAAATTGGAAAAAGGTCGCTGTAAGTGCAGTTCGATGGCCGTTGATGGAAATCGACTGTACGGGCCTTGATAAAATTATTAAAAATAGTAATAATTTGTGAAAAATCATAAGAAATGATTTAGAAAGAATTGGGATGAAAAACTCCATATTTGAAAAGATAAAAATAGATTTTTATCGAAATGAACTAGTTTTGAACTAGGATTATAATTCTATTTATTTTTTTTATAAATAAATTGAATTTGAAAGGGGTTTTAAAAATAACCAAAATTTCCAATGATTGCATTCGAATGGATTTGAATCGAAATTGTCTTCGGAATATTTCGATGTTGGAATTCGTGATTATACAGATGTTGTTATGGAAATTTGAAAGATATATATTTATATCATTATTTCCAATACGACATTTGTTAATCGTAGAATTTGATATTGAATATAAGCCGGTATATTTTCTATTCAGAGCCTTGTATTGAATATCAAATGTGATTTGGATTTGTCGTGAATGGTGTCTTCACTAACACTGTTCTTGAACCCAGTTGAGAAAAGATTAAATCTTTTTATTTAGATTTAATGAAGTGTACCAATTAAATAATATTTAATTGAAATCGAATTGATATTGATTTTTGGGTTTATCGTGAATAGCGTTTTAAATAACACTCGTTCTTTAACCCGATAATTAATGGAATGTGATTTTGGGTTTACCGTGAACCGTGTTTTAAATGACACTGATTCTTTAACCCAGTCAAAGATTAAAACTAAGTGGAGTTTTGATGAATCTTTAATTAGATTGAAATAATCGAAATGGAGTATCACCAGTTTTGCTCCAGGCGATAGTTAAATCTTTAATTAGATTTGAACGTGAAATGGTAATTGAATTTACCGGTAACACCGTGGTGTTAAATATGAAGTAAGACCCGTTTTACTTCATGGGATGAATAGGTTGGGATTGGGAAATTAAAACCAATGATTACTACGGTAAGGTTCGCTAATTCCGACTAGTTGAATCGAAATTCAAAGGAAGATTAGAGAATAAATTCAGGAATTTATCTTGGATAAAATTAATGGGAACCTTTCCCTATGAATGTGAAATCAGAAACTAACTGTCGGTTAGCTAAGCAGAATGGTTTTCTGGATATTGATCTGATGTTGGTTTCGGCCTTCGGGGTTAATATTTGGGGAATTATTCTCTTGATTAATTTACGGTTAGTGACTGATGAATTGGAATGAGGCGTATGTTGTGTTTGTGTAACACTTATTTAAAATATACGCGAGTTATTCGGGAAGACCGGGTTTATCGCATTCTGAATAACTGATACGACGATAAGTTGAAGATGAAGACGATGGTCGAAGACCGGAAGTCTTCACGTCGTTTGGATAATTACTGATGATCTTGATTGGGCTGTACACCCAAGAAGATGGAAACAGTTAGTGATCGTCCAGACGTACTTGGAGATCGATGGATATGCGGGGTACTAGGTGCCTCCGGTCTCGTTCAGACCCAGAACGAACTTGTAAATGGACTGCGTGTCTGACATTGGATTTTAGTCCGTGTGATTGATCTCTATTAAATATATATCTGTTTGGCGGCGGAGAATTTATTCTCTTGCTTAACGCCCTTCTCTGAGACGTACAAGCTCAGGGGTTATATATTGATGGATACCAAACGCATGGAGTGAATTGCCCATGTGGCATGCCTAAGTGGCAAATGATCAAGGCTTCTGTTGAAAAGCAAAGTCTTGTGGTAGATGATCAAAGCACGGCCTTTGTGGCATAGCTTTGTGTAACGTTGATTCGCGAGCTTCACACCCGGTATGAACCAAAAACGGGAGAGGACGTCAGGGAGGGCATGCGTTTCTTTCTAGCTAGAAGTGGCGTCAGTGGTTTTACACGCCCTGACGAGTTTGACTTATGTGGTTGTTGCTGTTGCGAGGCGCCTCGGTTATATCGGTTTCGGCCGATGCATTCTGGTCGGCTGACGGACTAGACTTACACCTCATAGGGTGGGGAGACGTAGTGTTCAGGCATAATAATCCACATCGGTGGACCGGCCCTGAGGATCCAAGGGGCAGTTGCGGCTGTTCCTGAGACACGGGCTAGAGCGTCTCGAATCGGTTGAGGACTATCTTTTGCCTCGGTTCATAGATGGAAATCCAATTTCCAAATACGTGACTTTGCGGTTTTAGTTGTAATCCTATATATGGCGACATAGTGGGATGGGGCGCTCATGCCGCCTATGATTGATACTTATGATTTGAAGTTGTTTTATACACTATGCACTGACTATAGTATCAAACGATTTGTTTTAACCGTATCAAGCATTCTTTGGCTGTTATAAGGGAAAACCCTATCCTCGGCTGCGTTGCATTGTGTGATGGGACCTGGGTCTTATAACAGCTTCATTTTTCTTTATTTAGCATTGCGCTGTTTGTTTTATGCACTGGTATTCTTGGGAGGAAACCCGTTCCGTGTTATACGGCGTGGTCCCTTGATTTACCTAATGATTTAAAATAAAGATTAATAACTGTTTTAGTTCTCACACCAGTCACATGACTGACCTGGAGTTTATTGTTTTAACCTAAACTCTGGGTGCCCTTATTTTCGACACGGGCAGCTAGTAGTTTTGGTTTTGCAGATTTATAATCACAGGATCCTGGTTTACAGCTGGAATGATATCAGGAAAGCTTTGTATCCGTATATCTCTTCTAGTTGTGTATTGTATTTGTAACGACCCGGAAAAATGCGATCTTGGTTATCCGATATACAACACATATCGAGCATCCAAGGATCGAAAATAACCGAATAGTTAATGAAAGAAATTAGAAGGTGAGAATAGATAAGATAGAAACTTAGAATAGAAGAAGAAGAAGAAGAACATAACATCAGAGTAACACGAACCTCACAGCGGAACGAATAACATATAATAGATAACATAACTTTGAAATATAACAGTTATGTATACAATAGCACTTATCAGAGTACAGCACTTACAACACAGCGGAAATAACTATAGCTATATGATCTTGAAGCCTCCCGCTCCACGCTCTTCCAGTATATCTGTAAAACCCGACTACTTGACTGCCCGTACAAATTTAGGCACCCAAGAGTTTAGGGAAAACAACAAATAAACTCTGGGTCAGTCATGGGACTGGTGTGAGTAAAACAGTTTAAAACAGGTATATGAACAAGTAAACGATATCTCATAAGACCACGCCGCATAACGGAACAGGTTTTTCCCTTATGAGAATCCAAAATATCTTTATATCAAAAACCTTTTGATATTAATATAATGTCTATGTACAAATAGATATCAACTAGCAGAAACGCTTTCATCTCACGTTCTACATATATAGTATACAATCAAAATCGCAAGCACGTACTGGATAATGGATTTCCAACTATGACAAGGTATGGAATCACCTTCCGATCAGTGTACTCTAGGAACGATACACTGGAGTTCAACAAGAACATCTTGCAACTCAGCCACACATGATCGACCACTCATTTCGCTTGAGTGTATCGAATGTACATCACCAACGGTTGGGATCAGCAACCGTTCCCGTATATATATATGGGACAGCATTGATAGATTTAAGAAACAAATGAATATTCTCTAGATAGGTGATTATACACCCTACTTCGGTGCGACCGACTTAGCCATGCTGCATGCCCGATTTTTGTCATTTACCGGTTGATGAGGCTAGAGGCTACGTTTTATCATCACATCAGATTCACTTCGAATGCCACATTGTCAGATCCATCGAAAATCACTAATTGACGTCTACAACCATACATTACGTGTCAGCTAAAAGAAGTTTCCTTCTCCGCTTCCACTCTTGGTACGGTTGAAGAAATCAACGTACGTGACCGTTTGGAAATACTATGTCAGACATCCATCTTCATTCACTTAGAAATGTCACATCGTCATACCCGCCAAATCACAAATTGACTTATCCAAAAATAACACTGGTATACAGCTAAGAGAAACGAATTCCTCCGCCACCAAACGTGAATACGTTTGAACAGATCAACTTACGCGATCCATTGGATATACTCCGTCAGACCTTCGTCCATACAAGTTGTCCTGGGACTGGACAAACCGAAGGCACTATTCTTTAACCAGGATAGCCCTTGCATTTTACTCCGTCTTCAATTTTCTTTGGCATATATGATTCGCAACGCTTATGCCAATACAGAGTGGTTCTATGGATAATAATCCAACCGGTCTCTCCATATTAACAACGTTAAAATGGTCAAAACTTCGATAGTCGGTGAGTTAACTATCAAAGAAAAACAAGTGTGCAAACAACGATATTATTTCCAAATGGAAATTATATCGAACAAACATCATTTAACATAATCTCTTTAGTTCATTTATTTACTTATCTCCTGTTTCCCTATATTCTAAATTCTTGTTTTCTTTTATCAGAAAACATTTCTGATTCTCGTTTGGAAAACATTTCCAAAACTCCTTTACGATCAAACCTTACCATTTCTTAGTTAAGAAGGAAGTCACTCAAGTTGGGGTATAATTACCTCTCAGACCTTAACTGAACAACGTTATAACTTCGAAATGGTCAAAGTTTATCTTTTAGTCTTTAACAACTTCTTTACGCCTTTCTCGGATTCAATTTTACTAATCCACTTCTATATTTAAAACATTGGTTATAATGATAACGTTATAATCCCTACTTTCGAATTATCTAACTTTAATTATAACTTCTATTCTTATTAGTGAATAATTAACCTAACACTTATTTATTTAAAAATAAATAAATCTCTATTTAAACACTGGAAAAGTATAAGTACTTTCCCGAATTCGATATAATCGAATTTGCCGATTAACTCTCTTCGAGAAATCTCTATTTGATTAACTCTTCTTCGAATAACCTATATTCGATTAACTTCTTCTCGAATAAACGATATTCGATAATCTCTCTTCGAATAACCAATATTCGATAACTCTTCCTTTTCAAATATCTCATATTTGAAAATCTCACTTCGATTAAACTATAATCGATAACCCCCTTCGATGAAACTAACATCGATAACTCCTTTCGATGAAACTAACATCGATTTATTTAACTCGACGAACTTAACTCGACTAACTTAACTTGACTCGACTAACTCGACTTACTTGGTTCGACCAATTCGATTCGATTAACTAGGCTCGACTAACTTGACTAACTTAACTCGATTTACTTGGTTCGACCAATTCGATTCGATTAACTAGGCTCGACTAACTTGACTAACTTAACTCGACTTGCTTCTTTCGAATAACATATTCGATTAACTAACTTTCACATACCATATTCGATTAACTACTTCGAATGTCTATATTCGATTAACTAACTTCGAATGTCTATATTCGATTAACTAACTTCGAATGTCTATATTCGATTAACTAACTTCGAATGTCTATATTCGATTAACTAACTTCGAATGTCTATATTCGATTAACTAACTTCGAATGTCTATATTCGATTAACTAACTTCGAATGTCTATATTCGATTAACTAACTTCGAATACCATATTCGATTAACTACTTCGAATGTCTATATTCGATTAACTAACTTCGAATGTCTATATTCGATTAACTAACTTCGAATGTCTATATTCGATTAACTAACTTCGAATGTCTATATTCGATTAACTAACTTCGAATGTCTATATTCGATTAACTAACTTCGAATACCATATTCGATTTTCTCCTTTCGAATGTCTATATTCGATTAACTTTATTCACTTTATAAAGACTTCCTTTTTAACAACGTTTTATTTATTTGAAAAGATTTACTTTTAAATAACGGTTCTACACTTTAAAAATGATTTCCTTTTTAAAATGTTCCCTTTCCAATCCTATTTGTAAATGGTTTACCAATATTTCCTTTTCAAATTTATTCTTGAAATATTCTAACTCCTTAAATTCCCGGGAAAATTCGCCATAACCTCCTTTGTATCGGGAGCATCGGGAAAATCCCCAAACTCGCCACACAGGCCTTTCCATTCAAAAAGAAATGTTTTGAATTTATTTTCCTTTTTAAAATATCTCCTATTTATAAATATCCCAATTTATAAATATTCTTTATTTATAAATATTTAAATTTATAAATATCTCTTATTTATAAATATTCCAATTTATAAATATTTTGTTTTCAATATCACTTTGAAAATCTCTTTTATCTACATTCCGGTATGTTATGATATTCTACATATCAAATCACGATGATCACTATCGTCCAAACACATATAATCGACAACAGATTATATCACATCATATAACATAATATATGAAAAACAATAAAATAACTGTTGAGGAATCCGGTCGGATTCCTCCAACCTATCTCCCTGCATCCACAGATGTTACACAATATGATTATCATCACCTTTAGTTCAATATAAATTATTCTGATAAACAGAATCAATATATAACTATCTAACTGTTTATATATATTATATATATAATATTTCATTAACTGACTAGCAGTTCAATCAAACAGTCAACACATAATCAAACAGACAATTTCTAACAGTTCTAAAAATACAACATAAAATTATAAACTGTTCAGAGTTGGTGAGTTTTACTCACATTTGCGCGTTAACTGATAAATATCGGTTTGCGTTCAATGATTCAGTCGAACAATTTATTTCTCCATAAATTGTAACGAGCTCGGATTGACTCGCGGTCAGTCCCATTGTGTTGCTCCCGTCCATACGATCCCAACGCAACTTGTTTCGCTGAATTTCGTTTACGTATGACGAAGTTATAAGATTTACAAGATAGTGTACATTTTCAAATAAATAACCATGGATTAATTAAATAGAATGGGCTTTTACCCTCATGATTTCTTTCCTCCCGGCCCATCAACACCCCCAGGCCCACGATACACAGTACACGCCCAAACCTTTCTTCCCCGATGTTTAACCGCAGCCTGCTCCTAAGTTCCACCGTGCTCCTCCTTCAAACATCCCTCCATTTGTCAACGCACCTTAAAACCGCCCACACCATACTTCATCTCATTCAACTCTCCATCTTCCGATACCCTCACAAGACCGTCCGCACCCCAAGAACCACTTCCGTCATCGAACCCGACGGCTACAGGTACACGAGTTTTTGACCGAACCTTTTGTTCACGGAAATCCCAAAAAAACTGCCAAAACCCAGTTTAAATCCCCTCGGTCTCAATACAAGACTCGATTCATGAACTAAGGCATATATCGCTTACGATCTCGAACCCTATCTTTTCGCTGCAACATTTGTGCGACGGAAAGCTGCATCGAACCCTTCAACAACTACTCCAGATCGAAGAGTAGAGACCCAGGAATGCAAATCTATGTGTAAAAGAATTTATAGAAATTTACTTGAATGCTATTTGATTTTTGAACTTCGAATTATTTTTTTCTGTAAGATGAAAAAAAAGAGAGCGGCCAGAATAGAAGGTCGTTGACCAGAAATGAATTAGGTTTAGAATTGTTTTTGAAGGGGTATTTATAGAAGATGAAAATATCTAGATATTTAAATATTAATATTTAAATATTTTAATTAAATCCTTTTTATTCGTTCTAGTCTTCTAAAAATCACAGCGAACACATACGATGTCTAAAAATCATGAAAACTGACATGTAGCTAGAGTTCGTCATTACGGTCACAACGAAACTGGTTTCGTCGAATTCCGACTCCGTTTGCTCACACAGCGTATTTTTAACCATCAAAATACTGACTGTTTTTCATTCTAAAAATCCGTACGGGCACACAGTGACTCTAATAATCACGAAACTGGAAATCTAACAACTATTTGACATTGCGGATCCAACAAAACTAGTTTCGTCGAATTCCGGCTTCGTTTGCAAAAGTGGCTATTTTTAACGCTCTGAATGACCCATTTAAATATATAAATATATTTAAATATAATTAAATTAAATATAAATAAATTTATATTATTGTATATCTTCACATATGATATTGTATAGCTTTAGAATATCATATCAGAATTTACAGTTTGATATTTTCAGATTTATCGATATTCAGTTTATATCGAAAATCCTTTTATAACGTATATAAAGCGTCGCAAATTATAAAGGAATTTCACAGCGACTTTTCTGAAATTTGATTTGGACATAACTCAAAATCTACACGACGAAATCCCGATTTTTCTCTTTCACTAGAAAGATATACTCCACCAGCTCCACACGTTTCTTGTTTCACAGAAATCCAGCTTAAAACGAATCCTGTACATTCAGTTGAAGTTCAAATCGCCAATTTACGAACTGCAGCGCCATTTCAAGCTCTATTATAATTATATTATAAACTATACGTTCGACTGTCGTCGATTCAATATAATCGTTATTATATTTCGAATCGAAACTCCACAAAATCTCGTATGCTATTCAATTCACATGATATTGTGAATTTCACTATTTCCGACTATTTCGACATTATAATATATTTATATATTATAATTATTAATTAAATATTCAATATTATTTAATTCACGTTCTCGATATCGATAAATCGATATTTAATAATTAAATAAATAAATTATTCAATAGCTAAAAATGCGGGTCACTACAATCTTCCCCCCTTAATAAAATTTCGTCCTCGAAATTGCTAAGCTAGGGGACGACCCTATCTACTGGGTAAAAATTTATCTGTTTACCTCTTATCTCCGGTTTCAACTGAACCAATTAATATCGACTAAAATATTAATTTATTCTGACTAACTAAATTTTCAAAAATTTTGAAAATTTTCTAACGCCTTAACTTTTCAAAAAAATTTCGCCAGCACCTCCTTTGTACTGGTCAATAGCTCAAACTCCAACTCGCCTCTCTGGGCCTTCTTCAACCCAAAAGAAAATCAAAACGCCAAACGGCTTGCCAATTCGGCTTATAAATTCCAAATTCATATAAAATATAAACTTGTACCTTTTTGTTGGGCATATCATTATATCCCTACCACTTCCATATGCTATCAACTCAGCATATACCAGTGCTATCTCGATCAAATTCCAATCAGTTCATATCCTCAAATCCAAACCGAATTTTATTCGAACCCCAATATCAAATTTCAAATTCTTAACCCATCAACCCAATTCTATAACAGATTATTCTCTAATCCAATTCAATTCTATTTAACTCTGTTCAAGTTAATATTTCAATTTATTATTCACTTTCACCATTTAAATCCATTTAACTTCATAAGTTAAATTTAAATTTCAAATTTCAAATTCCTGGGTTCATTTCAAATTAATTTGAAATCACAATACCAATTCAAAACATTTGAATTTCTAAACACCTTGTTTTCTCAAAACAATTCAAATCAAAATCTTTGGTAGTAATCCACCACTTAGAACTCGAAAATCACACCGATGATACTGCGCAGTCATCATCGGAATTATTTTCCAGCGACCCAAGTGATTTTCAATACTATATCATTTTCAAAACCCTTACTAAATACATCCATTTGAAAACATTTCAAAATCTCCCAGGAACTTAAAATTTCCTTATTTTAATTCCAAATCTGATTTAAATTCATATTTAATTCATATTATTTCATATACTTTACTTATATGAATTCTGATTGGTTACATATAACCATTTCACATTTTATAATCTTATCTAATTATAATTACTACCAACACATCCTATATATGATAATATATCACATATCCATACAGTGTCGGTCCATCGTATTCAAGTGTTTATTTACTCCTACCGATACAGTGGATCAAACTGATCGACCAGAACTCATAAACAACTCAGCCAATGAATCTCCACAATATAAAACCATTTTTATATCAAATACAAATACGCACTCGTATATATACACTCAAACTCAATCTAGAGTGTTACTAACCCTATCTCTACCGAGTCACGCCACAGAGCCAAGTAATTCTTAACTTAAGCTCTGATACCAACTGTAACGACCCAGAAAAATGCGATCTTGGTTATCCGATATACAACACATATCGAACATCCAAGGATCGAAAATAACCGAATAGTTAATGAAAGAAATTAGAAGGTGAGAATAGATAAGATAGAAACTTAGAATAGAAGAAGAAGAAGAACATAACATCAGAGTAACACGAACCTCACAGCGGAACGAATAACATATAATAGATAACATAACTTTGAAATATAACAGTTATGTATACAATAGCACTTATCAGAGTACAGCACTTACAACACAGCGGAAATAACTATAGCTATATGATCTTGAAGCCTCCTGCTCCACGCTCTTCCAGTATATCTGTAAAACCCGACTACTTGACTGCCCGTACAAATTTAGGCACCCAAGAGTTTAGGGAAAACAACAAATAAACTCTGGGTCAGTCATGGGACTGGTGTGAGTAAAACAGTTTAAAACAGGTATATGAACAAGTAAACGATATCTCATAAGACCACGCCGCATAACGGAACGGGTTTTTCCCTTATGAGAATCCAAAATATCTTTATATCAAAAACCTTTTGATATTAATATAATGTCTATGTACAAATAGATATCAACTAGCAGAAACGCTTTCATCTCACGTTCTACATATATAGTATACAATCAAAATCGCAAGCACGTACTGGATAATGGATTTCCAACTATGACAAGGTATGGAATCACCTTCCGATCAGTGTACTCTAGGAACGATACACTGGAGTTCAACAAGAACATCTTGCAACTCAGCCACACATGACCGACCACTCATTTCGCTTGAGTGTATCGAATGTACATCACCAACGGTTGGGATCAGCAACCGTTCCCGTATATATATATATGGGACAGCATTGATAGATTTAAGAAACAAATGAATATTCTCTAGATAGGTGATTATACACCCTACTTCGGTGCGACCAACTTAGCCATGCTGCATGCCCGATTTTTGTCATTTACCGGTTGATTAGGCTAGAAGCTACGTTTTATCATCTCATCAGATTCACTTCGAATGCCACATTGTCAGATCCATCGAAAATCACTAATTGACGTCTACAACCATACATTACGTGTCAGCTAAAAGAAGTTTCCTTCTCCGCTTCCACTCTTGGTACGGTTGAAGAAATCAACGTACGTGACCGTTTGGAAATACTATGTCAGACATCCATCTTCATTCACTTAGAAATGTCACATCGTCATACCCGCCAAATCACAAATTGACTTATCCAAAAATAACACTGGTATACAGCTAAGAGAAACGAATTCCTCCGCCACCAAACGTGAATACGTTTGAACAGATCAACTTACGCGATCCATTGGATATACTCCGTCAGACCTTCGTCCATACAAGTTGTCCTGGGACTGGACAAACCGAAGGCACTATTCTTTAACCAGGATAGCCCTTGCATTTTACTCCGTCTTCAATTTTCTTTGGCATATATGATTCGCAACGCTTATGCCAATACAGAGTGGTTCTATGGATAATAATCCAACCGGTCTCTCCATATTAACAACGTTAAAATGGTCAAAACTTCGATAGTCGGTGAGTTAACTATCAAAGAAAAACAAGTGTGCAAACAACGATATTATTTCCAAATGGAAATTATATCGAACAAACATCATTTAACATAATCTCTTTAGTTCATTTATTTACTTATCTCCTGTTTCCCTATATTCTAAATTCTTGTTTTCTTTTATCAGAAAACATTTCTGATTCTCGTTTGGAAAACATTTCCGAAACTCCTTTACGATCAAACCTTACCATTTCTTAGTTAAGAAGGAAGTCACTCAAGTTGGGGTATAATTACCTCTCAGACCTTAACTGAACAACGTTATAACTTCGAAATGGTCAAAGTTTATCTTTTAGTCTTTAACAACTTCTTTACGCCTTTCTCGGATTCAATTTTACTAATCCACTTCTATATTTAAAACATTGGTTATAATGATAACGTTATAATCCCTACTTTCGAATTATCTAACTTTAATTATAACTTCTATTCTTATTAGTGAATAATTAACCTAACACTTATTTATTTAAAAATAAATAAATCTCTATTTAAACACTGGAAAAGTATAAGTACTTTCCCGAATTCGATATAATCGAATTTGCCGATTAACTCTCTTCGAGAAATCTCTATTTGATTAACTCTTCTTCGAATAACCTATATTCGATTAACTTCTTCTCGAATAAACGATATTCGATAATCTCTCTTCGAATAACCAATATTCGATAACTCTTCCTTTTCAAATATCTCATATTTGAAAATCTCACTTCGATTAAACTATAATCGATAACCCCCTTCGATGAAACTAACATCGATAACTCCTTTCGATGAAACTAACATCGATTTATTTAACTCGACGAACTTAACTCGACTAACTTAACTTGACTCGACTAACTCGACTTACTTGGTTCGACCAATTCGATTCGATTAACTAGGCTCGACTAACTTGACTAACTTAACTCGATTTACTTGGTTCGACCAATTCGATTCGATTAACTAGGCTCGACTAACTTGACTAACTTAACTCGACTTGCTTCTTTCGAATAACATATTCGATTAACTAACTTTCACATACCATATTCGATTAACTACTTCGAATGTCTATATTCGATTAACTAACTTCGAATGTCTATATTCGATAAACTAACTTCGAATGTCTATATTCGATTAACTAACTTCGAATGTCTATATTCGATTAACTAACTTCGAATGTCTATATTCGATTAACTAACTTCGAATGTCTATATTCGATTAACTAACTTCGAATGTCTATATTCGATTAACTAACTTCGAATGTCTATATTCGATTAACTAACTTCGAATACCATATTCGATTAACTACTTCGAATGTCTATATTCGATTAACTAACTTCGAATGTCTATATTCGATTAACTAACTTCGAATGTCTATATTCGATTAACTAACTTCGAATGTCTATATTCGATTAACTAACTTCGAATGTCTATATTCGATTAACTAACTTCGAATACCATATTCGATTTTCTCCTTTCGAATGTCTATATTCGATTAACTTTATTCACTTTATAAAGACTTCCTTTTTAACAACGTTTTATTTATTTGAAAAGATTTACTTTTAAATAACGGTTCTACACTTTAAAAATGATTTCCTTTTTAAAATGTTCCCTTTCCAATCCTATTTGTAAATGGTTTACCAATATTTCCTTTTCAAATTTATTCTTGAAATATTCTAACTCCTTAAATTCCCGGGAAAATTCGCCATAACCTCCTTTGTATCGGGAGCATCGGGAAAATCCCCAAACTCGCCACACAGGCCTTTCCATTCAAAAAGAAATGTTTTGAATTTATTTTCCTTTTTAAAATATCTCCTATTTATAAATATCCCAATTTATAAATATTCTTTATTTATAAATATTTAAATTTATAAATATCTCTTATTTATAAATATTCCAATTTATAAATATTTTGTTTTCAATATCACTTTGAAAATCTCTTTTATCTACATTCCGGTATGTTATGATATTCTACATATCAAATCACGATGATCACTATCGTCCAAACACATATAATCGACAACAGATTATATCACATCATATAACATAATATATGAAAAACAATAAAATAACTATTGAGGAATCCGGTCAGATTCCTCCAACCTATCTCCCTGCATCCACAGATGTTACACAATATGATTATCATCACCTTTAGTTCAATATAAATTATTCTGATAAACAAAATCAATATATAACTATCTAACTGTTTATATATATTATATATATATAATATTTCATTAACTGACTAGCAGTTCAATCAAACAGTCAACACATAATCAAACAGACAATTTCTAACAGTTCTAAAAATACAACATAAAATTATAAACTGTTCAGAGTTGGTGAGTTTTACTCACATTTGCGCGTTAACTGATAAATATGGGTTTGCGTTCATTGATTCAGTCGAACAATTTATTTCTCCATAAATTGTAACGAGCTCGGATTGACTCGCGGTCAGTCCCATTGTGTTGCTCCCGTCCATACGATCCCAACGCAACTTGTTTCGCTGAATTTCGTTTACGTATGACGAAGTTATAAGATTTACAAGATAGTGTACATTTTCAAATAAATAACCATGGATTAATTAAATAGAATGGGCTTTTACCCTCATGATTTCTTTCCTCCCGGCCCATCAACACCCCCAGGCCCACGATACACAGTACACGCCCAAACCTTTCTTCCCCGATGTTTAACCGCAGCCTGCTCCTAAGTTCCACCGTGCTCCTCCTTCAAACATCCCTCCATTTGTCAACGCACCTTAAAACCGCCCACACCATACTTCATCTCATTCAACTCTCCATCTTCCGATACCCTCACAAGACCGTCCGCACCCCAAGAACCACTTCCGTCATCGAACCCGACGGCTACAGGTACACGAGTTTTTGACCGAACCTTTTGTTCACGGAAATCCCAAAAAAACTGCCAAAACCCAGTTTAAATCCCCTCGGTCTCAATACAAGACTCGATTCATGAACTAAGGCATATATCGCTTACGATCTCGAACCCTATCTTTTCGCTGCAACATTTGTGCGACGGAAAGCTGCATCGAACCCTTCAACAACTACTCCAAATCGAAGAGTAGAGACCCAGGAATGCAAATCTATGTGTAAAAGAATTTATAGAAATTTACTTGAATTCTATTTGATTTTTGAACTTCGAATTATTTTTTTCTGTAAGATGAAAAAAAAGAGAGCGGCCAGAATAGAAGGTCGTTGACCAGAAATGAATTAGGTTTAGAATTGTTTTTGAAGGGGTATTTATAGAAGATGAAAATATCTAGATATTTAAATATTAATATTTAAATATTTTTATTAAATCCTTTTTATTCGTTCTAGTCTTCTAAAAATCACAGCGAACATATACGATGTCTAAAAATCATGAAAATTGACATGTAGCTAGAGTTCGTCATTACGGTCTCAACGAAACTGGTTTCGTCGAATTCCGACTCCGTTTGCTCACACAGCGTATTTTTAACCATCAAAATACTGACTGTTTTTCATTCTAAAAATCCGTACGGGCACACAGTGACTCTAAAAATCACGAAACTGGAAATCTAACAACTATTTGACATTGCCGATCCAACAAAACTAGTTTCGTCGAATTCCGGCTTCGTTTGCAAAAGTGGCTATTTTTAACGCTCTGAATGACCCATTTAAATATATAAATATATTTAAATATAATTAAATTAAATATAAATAAATTTATATTATTGTATATCTTCACATATGATATTGTATAGCTTTAGAATATCATATCAGAATTTACAGTTTGATATTTTCAGATTTATCGATATTCAGTTTATATCGAAAATCCTTTTATAACGTATATAAAGCGTCGCAAATTATAAAGGAATTTCACAGCGACTTTTCTAAAATTTGATTTGGACATAACTCAAAATCTACACGACGAAATCCCGATTTTTCTCTTTCACTAGAAAGATATACTCCACCAGCTCCACACGTTTCTTGTTTCACAGAAATCCAGCTTAAAACGAATCCTGTACATTCAGTTGAAGTTCAAATCGCCAATTTACGAACTGCAGCGCCATTTCAAGCTCTATTATAATTATATTATAAACTATACGTTCGACTGTCGTCGATTCAATATAATCGTTATTATATTTCGAATCGAAACTCCACAAAATCTCGTATGCTATTCAATTCACATGATATTGTGAATTTCACTATTTCCGACTATTTCGACATTATAATATATTTATATATTATAATTATTAATTAAATATTCAATATTATTTAATTCACGTTCTCGATATCGATAAATCGATATTTAATAATTAAATAAATAAATTATTCAATAGCTAAAAATGCGGGTCACTACAGTATTATTTTCCGTTGCGATGTATTTAAATGTAATTTAAATCTCTGATATTTCTGTGTATATTCATTTATACTCTGTATATTCTTGTAATCTGATGCATTGCTGTAATAAATAGTGAAATGTTCTTTTGTATGCGTTTTGTTGTGGTTTGTTCTCGAACTATCCGCTGCTTTCCTTTACGGGGAAGTTACGGGTTTTTACAGTTGGTATCAGAGCTTTGGTTTACAGAGCTAGAGAACAAGGCACATTAGAACCATGCGAAAGAATTCATCAGATATTGGATTAGTAATATCCAATTAGAATGACTCGTTAGAGATAGGATCAGTAGTATCCTAGAACGAGTGTGAAGAGTATATTTTTTTTTTAAAATAAAACCAATTTTGTTTTGAAAATTTAAATCAATTATTCCTATTTGATTATTTATTTATATTGACTTTGGACAGTCCAGTATATAAAGATTTTGCATATACGCCTTGCAAACGTGTATTTAAAGTTTTAATATACTAGATAGATATAGAATTACACTCTAGTCGCCCGGGGGTGATTCTGATGATTGATATATCATCATTAGAATTTATATTCGAGTGACGAACGTGTAATATCTATATATTTCCTATTGACTGGTGTGAGAACCAAAACTAATATAGCTAGAATTCATTGTTGTGATTTGGCATCAAAACATGATTTTCTTTATATATATCAAAGTTATGAATTTCAAATGATAATTCACTAACTGATTGATGTTTGTGTTGTTTGTTTATTTGTTTGATAATTTTGAACCATTATGCCTAATTGAACCAAATATTGAACTGTATTGAAAATTGGTCGCATCTGCTTGCATATACATGTATATCATTGAACAGGTCATAGCAAGGAGGCTAGAGCCGAAGAATAAAATTTGTTTGCCCGACAAATAGGTACATGTTTACTACATAATTTACTGTTTTGTTTGGGTGATGATGATTTTATGAGCCTATTGGCTAGCCTCTTGGCTTTTTCTTTTTCTTTTTGAGATTTGAAGGACCAGGGAAGCTATTTGAGATTTCTCGATGCTCCCATTGCAGGGGAGGTTATGGCGAAATTTTTCGAAAATTTAGGGTGTTAGCCAAATTTTTGAAATTTTTGAAAATTCTCAGAAACTGAAAAGTTGGAGAATGGAAGCCGGATCGAACATAAGAGTTGATTAATCAAACCACCTTCGACTTTGTTCCTTTTCGGGGACGAAAAGTTTTAAGTGGGGGAGATTGTAATACCCCGAAAATCTGGGCCAGTTTAAAATTTTTATTTCGGCAATTTTAGCGAATTTAGATTAATTAAAATGAATTATTTTAAATAATATCGACGAAAAATTTATTTTGAATATAAATCGAACGTATATATTTATACGCGTCGTCGTTAGAATATAAATATTTATATATAATTATAAATAGAATTGAAAATGGCGCGGTAGTTTGATAATTCGATTTCAAACTTCAATTGAATGTAACGGGTGCAAAACAATCCGGATTTTAGTGAAACCAAAAACATTAGGATCTATTTGAGGATATCTTTCCAACGAATCTGAAAAATCGAAATTTCATAACGGGAATCAAAAGATATGTCCAGTTGAAAATTCTGAATAGTCGCTATGGAATTCAGGCCCTTAAAAATTGAAATTTTGCAAACGACCTCGGATTTCGACGAAACCAGTTTTGTTGGGTCCGTGATGTCAAGTTATTGCTAGGTTTCAAATTTCATAATTTTTCGAATCAATATGTGAGCGTGGCAAAGGAAAACGCGTTTGACCAGTTTCAGTTGATTTTAATCGACTGGAAAATGGCCATTTTTCAAACGGTCTCAGAATTCGACGAAATTAGTTTTGTTAGGACCGTATCGTCAATACGAAGCTAGAAAATATTTTTCGAGAATTTTTAGAGTTAATATGTGACCCCGGTAATTTGAAATGTACGTTTAAAATTCAATATAGTGATTTAAATGTAAATTCAACAGAAACTGATTCAAACGATCGAATCAACCTACGATACATATCCCATTGTGTTCGAAATGGGGGTAATTAGCTATGGACGACAGGCGGTGGGCCTCATTTAGAGGTCGTATGAAAAAGCCAACTTTTTGTAAATTAAAATAATTAAAAATTAAAATCCCCTTCTCTCCCTTTAACCCCTCTGGCCCACCCCTACGCCTTCGTTCATTCTGAAAAAAAAAGAAAAAAAAACCTAAACCTAAAAAGAAACTGTGACAGCCGCCCACCGTCCCCCTGGCGCCACCGCCGTATCCCCCTCCTCTGGCCAACGATCGCGCCCCCCCCCCATCGTTCTTCTTCCCCTCCGCATTGCGCATCGCGCGACTTCATCTGAACCCCCCCAAACCCTCGAAGGCTCCACCGCGAAGCACAGCAGACGCCCCCCAGACATCGTCCACCGCGTGACTGCCAGAGCCCCCTCTCGACGACGACAGTGGGTCTCCGCCACTCCTCAGTGAAAAAAATATATATTTGATTTACTGTAAGTTTACTTTCCCATTTATTTTTATTTAATTAATGTAATGGATTTAAAACAAGGATAAAAAAAAAGCTTTGATTTTTAGCATTCATAAAGGTTTGATTTTTAATATTTAAAAAGGATATGGTTTTTTTTAGAATGAAAAGGTATAATTTTTGATGTCGGAAAGAAGGGATAAAAATTTGATTTTTATATATATTGAACAACGAAGTAAAAATTCGATTTTTATATATTGAACATCGAAGAAAAAATGTGATTTTTATATATTGAACATCGAAGTAAAAATGTGATTTTTATATATTGAACATCGAAGTAAAAATGTGATTTTTATATATTGAACATTGAAGTAAAAATGTGATTTTTATATATTGAACATCGAAGTAAAAATGTGATTTTTATATATTGAACATCGAAGTAAAAATTCGATTTTTTTATATATGTAGTTGCTACGGGCGTAGAAAGTGATAAGAGACGAGAACAGTGAGGATTTCCTGCATTTGAAGTGCCGTGGAGTTAGGATAGCTATCGGTGAGAACTTCTCACTCTTCAATTTCTTTTTCTAGTTATATATATACTAGGATGCAGACGGTGTTTAGTAGCACCCGACACCCGTCATCCACAGACCATGGATGGCTTGTTTGTTAAATTGTTTGGTTGAGTAGTTAGTTAGAATATTTGATTGAATGGTTTGGTGAGATGAAATTGATTTAATTGATGTGTGAATGGCGTGGGCCTTCACTAGACCGGGGATAAGGCTAGGCCTTGTCCCGTTTCTAGTATCGTGCCGTTATGCCGCCGAAATTTTCTAAAATATGTTAGAAAAATAAAAATATCATTTTATTGAATAAATGAAATGAATAGAAATTCATATGTTGAAATAAAATGTTTTTATCGTTAAAAATATAATTTTTAACGTGAAGTGAATAAAATAAAATATTCATTTACAAACCGGACGGTTTGTTTATGTACACCTATTTGAAGGACATTGATTGGGACGATAAATTTTACACATCGCCCAACTGCACAAATAAAATATGTGTTTGATTGTTTGAAACCCCACACGGGTGTTGGGATGAAATTTGAAGTTCACTCATCCTGATTGATTAAATATGTCGATCGATTGATTGACAGGCTGTTATAAGCGTTGAATATCTATATTTGATGCTTATACAGTGTAGTGCACTTTGGTTGATGGTTGATTATTTTTCAATGCTATTATATACGTGTGTTGTATGAAAATCCATATAATTAACTTTATATGGTAATTGATTGGGCCTCATTCCAATTTAGAAAATAAAGAAAAATATAAAATAAAGGTTCATGTGTTGACTGTACTCATCCGTTGAGATCAGTCATGTGTTGAACGAAATATTTTAATAATAAAATTTACATCTTTATCAATATAAAGAAAAGGTTCATGTGTTGACTGTACTCATCCGTTGAGATTAGTCATGTGTTGAACGAAATATGTTGATAATAACAACTATTTTGAAAAAGAATTATTTGAAATAGAATATTTGAAAATAGAAATTTATGAAGCCGTGTTGATTAGATTGACGCCATTTTGACGTGAACGATATTTATATCGATTTTATTCATTTTGAAATGAATTGAATTGAAAACGATTTCGAAATGAATTGAATTGAAAGCGATTTCGAAATGAATTGAATTGAAAACGATTTCGAAATGAGTTGAATTGAAAACGATTTCGAAATGAATTGAATTGAAAATGACTTTGGAATTGAATTGAATTGAAAACGAATTCAAATTGAATTGAAAGCGAATTGAAATGAATTCAAATTGAGTTGAAATTTGAATTGAATAGAAATGAATTTTAAAACGAATTTATAAAGAAGAATTCAATTTTTGATTTGAGTTGAAAAGGAAGTTGAAATTGCTTTTGAAACGAATTTAAAACGATTTGTAAATTTCAATTTAAATAGAAATCGATGAAATATATATTATATATATAATATAATGGCCTGAATAGAACGCGCCGCGCCGCGGTAGTTCGTGAATTTCGACCATTTATTTCAAACGGACATTACGGGAGATCCGACCGTCGGATTCTCCTAAAACCGGAACCATTGGGTTCGTATCGAAAAGAGCTTTCTAACGGATATTTGAAATTTGAAATCTAACGGTTGGATTTGGAGATACGTCCAAATCAAATTGGAAAAAGGTCGCTGTAAGTGTAGTTCGATGGCCGTTGATGGAAATCGACTGTACGGGCCTTGATAAAATTATTAAAAATAGTAATAATTTGTGTAAAATCATAAGAAATGATTTAGAAAGAATTGGGATCAAAAACTCCATATTTGAAAAGATAAAAATAGATTTTTATCGAAATGAACTAGTTTTGAACTAGGATTATAATTCTATTTATTTTTTTTATAAATAAATTGAATTTGAAAGGGGTTTTAAAAATAACCAAAATTTCCAATGATTGCATTGGAATGGATTTGAATCGAAATTGTCTTCGGAATATTTCGATGTTGGAATTCGTGATTATACAGATGTTGTTATGGAAATTTGAAAGATATATATTTATATCGTTATTTCCAATACGACATTTGTTAATCGTAGAATTTGATATTGAATATAAGCCGGTATATTTTCTATTCAGAGCCTTGTATTGAATATCAAATGTGATTTGGGTTTGTCGTGAATGGTGTCTTCACTAACACTGTTCTTGAACCCAGTTGAGAAAAGATTAAATCTTTTTATTTAGATTTAATGAAGTGTACCAATTAAATAATATTTAATTGAAATCGAATTAATATTGATTTTTGGGTTTATCGTGAACAGCGTTTTAAATAACACTCGTTCTTTAACCCGATAATTAATGGAATGTGATTTTGGGTTTACCGTGAACCGTGTTTTAAATGACACTGATTCTTTAACCCAGTCAAAGATTAAAACTAAGTGGAGTTTTGATGAATCTTTAATTAGATTGAAATAATCGAAATGGAGTATCACCAGTTTTGCTCCAGGCGATAGTTAAATCTTTAATTAGATTTGAACATGAAATGGTAATTGAATTTACCGGTAACACCGTGGTGTTAGATATGAAGTAAGACCCGTTTTACTTCATGGGATGAATAGGTTGGGATTGGGAAATTAAAACCAATGATTACTACGGTAAGGTTCGCTAATTCCGACTAGTTGAATCGAAATTCAAAGGAAGATTAGAGAATAAATTCAGGAATTTATCTTGGATAAAATTAATGGGAACCTTTCCCTATGAATGTGAAATCAGAAACTAACTGTCGGTTAGCAAAGCAGAATGGTTTTCTGGATATTGATCTGATGTTGGTTTCGGCCTTCGGGGTTAATATTTGGGGAATTATTCTCTAGATTAATTTACGGTTAGTGACTGATGAATTGGAATGAGGCGTATGTTGTGTTTGTGTAACACTTATTTAAAATATACGCGAGTTATTCGGGAAGACCGGGTTTATCCCATTCTGAATAACTGATACGACGATAAGTCGAAGATGAAGACGATGGTCGAAGACCGGAAGTCTTCACGTCGTTTGGATAATTACTGATGATCTTGATTGGGCTGTACACCCAAGAAGATGGAAACAGTTAGTGATCGTCCATACGTACTTGGAGATCGATGGATATGCGGGGTACTAGGTGCCTCCGGTCTCGTTCAGACCCAGAACGAACTTGTAAATGGACTGTGTGTCTGACATTGGATTTTAGTCCGTGTGATTGATCTCTATTAAATATATATATCTGTTTGGCGGCGGAGAATTTATTCTCTTGCTTAACGCCCTTCTCTGAGATGTACGAGCTCAGGGGTTATATATTGATGGATATCAAACGCATGGAGTGAATTGCCCATGTGGCATGCCTAAGTGGCAAATGATCAAGGCTTCTGTTGAAAAGCAAAGTCTTGTGGTAGATGATCAAAGCACGGCCTTTGTGGCATAGCTTTGTGTAACGTTGATTCGCGAGCTTCACACCCGGTATGAACCAAAAACGGGAGAGGACGTCAGGGAGGGCATGCGTTTCTTTCTAGCTAGAAGTGGCGTCAGTGGTTTTACACGCCCTGACGAGTTTGACTTATGTGGTTGTTGCTGTTGCGAGGCGCCTCGGTTATATCGGTTTCGGTCGATGCATTCTGGTCGGCTGACGGACCAGACTTACACCCCATAGGGTGGGGAGACGTAGTGTTCAGGCATAATAATCCACATGGGTGGACCGGCCCTGAGGATCCAAGGGGCAGTTGCGGCTGTTCATGAGACACGGGCTAGAGCGTCTCGAATCGGTTGAGGACTATCTTTTGCCTCGGTTCATAGATGGAAATCCAATTTCCAAATACGTGACTTTGCGGTTTTAGTTGTAATCCTATATATGGCGACATAGTGGGATGGGGCGCTCATGCCGCCTATGATTGATACTTATGATTTGAAGTTGTTTTATACACTATGCACTGACTATAGTATCAAAGATTTGTTTTAACCGTATCAAGCATTCTTTGGCTGTTATAAGGGAAAACCCTATCCTCGGCTGCGTTGCATTGTGTGATGGGACCTGGGTCTTATAACAGCTTCATTTTTCTTTATTTAGCATTGCGCTGTTTGTTTTATGCACTGGTATTCTTGGGAGGAAACCCGTTCCGTGTTATACGGCGTGGTCCCTTGATTTACCTAATGATTTAAAATAAAGATTAATAACTGTTTTAGTTCTCACACCAGTCACATGACTGACCTAGAGTTTATTGTTTTAACCTAAACTCTGGGTGCCCTTATTTTCGACACGGGCAGCTAGTAGTTTTGGTTTTGCATATTTATAATCACAGGATCCTGGTTTACAGCTGGAATGATATCCGGAAAGCTTTGTATCCGTATATCTCTTCTAGTTGTGTATTGTATTATTTTCTGTTGCGATGTATTTAAATGTAATTTAAATCTCTTATATTTCTGTGTATATTCATTTATACTCTGTATATTCTTGTAATCTGATGCATTGCTGTAATAAATAGTGAAATGTTCTTTTGTATGCGTTTTGTTGTGGTTTGTTCTCGAACTATCCGCCGCTTTCCTTTACGGGGAAGTTACGGGTTATTACAATGATTAAACACTATCATCATCAAAGGAGAGCTACGTAGTATTTTAAAATGCAAGGTTATTCTGCTATTTGTATCTATTGTCTTCATTTAATTATCTACGTTTAATATATATATTTTAATGTAAAAGTTACAAATCTTTCATAGGTTACATTAATTGCAAGCTGAAGGACAGTTCATATTATGATAAGTTTGGAAATTTGGGATAACCGACAAATATATTATCAGCATAAATGTGCATCAATTGGTAATTATATTTTCTTTTTTTGGAAAATGAAGAAATGCATTGATGGAGAGCTTTTGGTTTTGAAAGCTGAGAGTGCTGTTCTTAAATCTGGACCTTAAGAAACTTGGAAATGGAAGAATTCATCAGTGCAATAATGGAAAGCAATTTTGGCCTTTAACATTGGGTGCATTAATATTTCTAGAGGGTCCACTTTGAATCATAAATCTATAAGCTAAATAGTTCTTGCTTGCAAGTGGAAGTAGTAGGATACAGGGATTAATTTTAGGAAATGGATAGTTTTTAACTTATAGTAAATAACATTTTATTGAGTCTGTGTGATTACAGGGATTATGAGGTGGGTAGCTGCACTTAGTAGTCATGAACGCAAACATTAAATCTGTAAGTATTTGTATAATGTTTTTTTAACAGTGATTAGTGACCGGATTTTAGTTTTTAAGCAGTCTAAAATATTATTGACAGGCCAAAGATTGATTTTCTGTTTTTAATAATTAAATAAAAAAATTCAAAAATGATGTTTCTCTAGACTCAATTAAGACATGCATGCTGTGGACTATTTTCTAATCTTAAATTCTCAATTAAATCATGCATGCTGTACTATTTTCTAATCTTAATTAATACATGCATGCTGGACTCAATTAAGACATGCATGCTGGACTGTTTTCTAATTTTAAATTCTCAATTAAGACATGCATGATGGACTGTATCCTTTTCTTAATTAAGACATGCATCCCGGTTCTTCCCTTATTCTATTCTTTAGTATTTCTTTGATCCTTTTCATTTGCAAAGAAATTGTTAGTTGGCTGTCTATAGGGCTATATTCCAAGTGTTAACAACTACCTCATTATATCCATTGCATTTATCCCATCCATTGTTATACTGAATGGCCGCTAAGTATTTTATAACTACTAAGATGAGCTTTTGCTGATGGTTGCATGTTTATGTTTTGGTGTGTACAATTCATTATAGGTGTAAATTTTGACAGAAATCATCAATTCTATTTTTAAGTATGATCCACTTAATTTCCTTCCGGTTATGTTCTATTTAATAGTAAAATATGTCATTCCTGACTTTGTATTGTTTTAGACTTATGAAGGCTATTTATGTCTTCTTTAGATCTAATAAAATATTCGTCATCAGTTCTTGATTTTTGTGTTCAAGGGTGTTGCTACTTATTGGTAAATGGGGTATAATTATTGAGTCAGGTTTTATAAAATTGACATGTTTATCCATTACGCTAATTTGAGTGAGCATTATGTACCCACTTCAATTACAAAGCAATTAGCAGTCAAGTTGAAGGTCCTTTGTGACTATCATTTACTCATCTTCAAGGAATTTGCAATCGTTAATTATTAAATTCCATTATGGAAATTGCATAAAACAATGGATGGGAAATCTTTGGCAAGTTATACACATTATTATCTGCTGAGTTAGTGTTATCATTTGTGCATTTCACTAACCTATGGTTGTAGGAATTTTAATATTGCAACGTGATATCAGTGGATGGAAAATAGGCACGAGAAGACGCATGAGCGCGCAAAGCTTGGCAAAAGTTATAATTTATTAAAAAAAATTGAAATCTTATGTATAAATTTATTTTTTTCCACTGTATTAATATTGTGAACTCTGATATTTTTATGAAATAAATTCCGCTGTGAGATATTGTTGTTTTTTCTTTTGGTGATTCTATGTTTAATTCTGTTTAAATCCTGTAAGCTAATAACAATCCGTCGTTTTGAACGTTTCGAGTCGGTTTAATCACCGTTTTGCGGCGGTCAAAATGACGGGCTGTTGCAGTTGGTATCAGAGCCAGGTTTTTCTAAAACTTGGCTTATTGGGTTTAAAAACTCATTAGAGATAGGGTGGAAATACCCTAGAATGAGCAGGATTGATATAGAATCACTCTTAAGAGAGCACGATTGGGGTTTAACAAAAATACTTCGAAATTGACAGTGGGATTCAGCGATGTCCGATTAAAAAAATGGTTGTTAAACAAGAACTGAATCAGTTTTGAAATTGGCTCGGATCGGTCTTTGAAGTAAAGTAAGAATACTAGTAATAATAAGTAAATAATACAAACAACTAAAAGTAAATTAGTTATTTTTCTTTGATGCATATATGGTTTGAATCAAGTGCAGTTTCCGTTGAGATATTCTGTATGATGAGGATTTTGAGTAAATGGATTAGTAATACCGAGCGGTATGGGACGTTTGGTAATACTTTTCTAGTTACTCTCTTAACTTTTCATATGGAATATTCGATTGTTTTTTATTTTCGGTTCTGAAATATACCGGCAACATAAAGTGGTATAAGAGCATGTGTTACTGTTTGAAAGTATACTTCAATTACTGAATTGAAGTGTTTTCCAAGTTGACATGCTTTCATGACGATACTTTTTGTTCTCTTTCACAACTATTGTGATTTGGTTTATTTTGTCATATTGTTTTATATTTGATATTTCTTATGAGTATCATATTGATTTATATATGGTACTCTGGCTTGATTTATTTTATCATATTGTTTGTATATATGATAAAATTGAGTATCAGCTTTGTTTTGTTTAATTCAAGTTGTGATTATTATTTTGTTTTGCATGTGATGGTATATTTTCAAAGCATGATTAAGTTTATAAAGTGTTTTGACGTTATAAACATTTTGAACTTCAAGGCATATATATATATATATATTATAAATTAATATTCGAAAAATACTTTTCATTTCGGGATTGGGATAGATTGGACTCTGTTGTACCAATGGGCCAAAACTCCGTCTTTGTCGACCTGATTCAGGTTCGCTACCTTAATCTTGGTGATTTTACATTCCGCTCATTTACCACCAAAGGTCAAACGGTCTGCTACATTGGGCAATTTTGTTGGTTTGATCGGGATTCCCGATCGGCAGGTCACGGACTACATCAAATGGACGCGTGGGGGTCCCACGTGTAGTGCCGTGAACGGGTAGCATATGGCCTTCGCCTTAGACCGTGTTTGTAACGACCCGGATTTTTGAATAGTTTATTTTAAATATTTAATATGGTTTTAAATATTTAGTTGATAATATGAATTAACTTTTATAGTGAATTATCGATCAAATAATTGAAATACGAGAACAAAATGTAATTGAAATCGAAGTTAAAAACAGAATCAAAACAATTCAAATGATCAGTGTCAGTTCTGTTTGAACATGAACGATAAAAATAATAATAATATATTATCGGTGAATTTAATGGTTTGAGATTGATTTATATTTTAAATCAAATTTAATTTAAATTGTTAATTTAAAATTGTATCTCTTATATACAAGTCGAATTAAAAGTCAGAATGGGTTCCATTGGGTTCAGAATGACATTATAATCTTGTAACGTCGGTCATTGCGATTAGATAGCAGTTTAGAACATTAAGCTAGGGGACTGCGAGATATTTTAGTTATTTAATTACCTAATCTAATCATGGCCACCCTAAGTTTAAAATCAGCCGACCTAAATGTTTTCATGTCGCAGCTATTCTTCCTTCGAGCTGATCAAATTGTCTCCCATCCTCAACATCGAACAAACAACAATTTAATGGGTTCGTACTTTTGGTTTCCTATCATCCTCTATAAATCAAGCCGTTGCCTTCTTTTGCTGTCATTTACCAAACCAGAAAAAAACATTCTGAAAGTCTTCATTTCTATTCCTTCCTCTCGAGTAATTCGCGGAAAATCAATCCATCATTTAAAACGAATAGCAAAGAGAATCAAATCGGAGACTTCGTTCGATTTCCTGAAGCCACACATCAGTCTAGAACTCGCGATAAAATTTTTAGAGGGTTCGGCTGAGTTTTTGAATCGCGATGGCATCGGAAGCTCGACAACTCAAAGGGGGCGCGATTTTTAGCATCTCGATTTGATCAATGGAGTTTGGGGTTCGCGATGAGGTATGTGAGTGGAGAAAAGGGGCACGGCAATTTCTAGCGAGGTCGACGCGTTCCTGGATGCAACTGAGGTTGCGATGTACCCTGGTTTAAAGTGGGGTGGAGTCTGAATCGAAGCTCAAACTCGAGCGGTGAGATGGGATGGAGGAGCTGGGGGAATTCATCTGTGTAAGTGGAAGTGGGTCGACGAGTTTGAAAGGGAAGGATAAGGCAGCAGGCAATGGTTGTGAATGAAATGGAGATCGACTGCTAGTTGCTCGATGAAATGCCAATGTGGATCAGGGCAGTTTTTGGAGCTGTTTTGGTACACGTTGATCATCGATTGTTGAATTGGTTCGCGGATGGGTCGAGTAGGTTGCTATCGAAATAAGGTATTTGTGTCATTAAATAATTTAATTTTCATTTGTTACGTAAATTTAAAAAGAATAAATGTTAATCGATAAATGAAATCGAATAACCGTAGGTGCGAGATAGGTTGGGTTGAAACATTTCAAGTAGATTCATAGATGCAAAAATGGGAAATTAGCTGGATATTCGCCAAACGAAAATCCTGGTGAGTAAATCTCACTCACCTTTTATTTTAATTATTTTTATTCCATTAAAAATAATTGTTTTGTTGCTTGTGTGAATGCTTTCTGCTTGCTTTATATATATTAGTTATTTAGGCTATTATATATATATATATTGGGTTGATTGGTTGGTTGGATTCCCGCAGTCTCATTAGCGGATGCCCGCGGTACCATAGCGGATGATTACCCTATACGCCCCACGCTATGATTAGTGGATGACCTTCTATACCGCGATATTCTGCCACGAAGCAGAATTGGTATTATTTATGTGCTAACATCTGTGGATGCAGGAAAACAGGTTGGAGGAATCCAACAGGATTCCTCAAAAATATATTATCTGTTTGTTTAATTGTTTGCATATATATTGTTATATATGATGTGTTAGAAAAATAAATAATTGGTTGCTTTGTGTGTTTTATCACTGGGCTTAAGTAATGATATTTAAAAATATCGTGGAAGGATATTTGAGATTTTAAAAGGAAAAATTCTATTTTTAAATAGAATTTGAATTTTTAATGGAATGGAAATATAAAAACTTGTTTTGAAAAATAAAACAAGTAGTTCTTTATAAACGAAGTTTATAAATAGTTCTTTTATAACGAAGTTATAAATGAAGTGAAAAGAATTATCATTTGATAATTCATAAATAGAAATACAAGTGTGAAATTGAAAGGGGAAATCTATCTTCAAAAGGAAAATAGGGATATTGATTTCAAAAAGGAATTGGGTTTTGAAATATAGAATTCAAAAGTAAGATTGGAATTTGAATCAAGAAATTCAAATAGAATTAAATAAAGTTGAATTCATTTTAAGAAGTTTAAAAAGTTTTTATATATATATATATAATTAAAACGAACTCGCCGCAGCGCTGCAGTTCGTAAATTGGCGATTCGAACTTCAATTGAATATATAGAACTCGATTGAAGTCGGAATTCTTCGAAACAAGAAACGTCAGGACCGATTTGATAATAGCTTTCTAATGAAGGAGAAAAATCTGAATTTCGTCGTATAGATTTTGAGTTATGTCAAAATCAAATTTTCAGAAAAACAGCGCCAGAATCGTTTTAAAACCATAATGGTTTATTTAAAATTATAAAAGGATTTTAAGCAAATAAAAATCCGAAGTTCTATTTAGAAAATTTCAGAGTGAGTTGCAAAATATATGCGAATTCAAGTTGTGTAAATGAATATGATTTTTGAAACAGAAACCAGATTTTGATTTATTGAATGGAATTAACTAAATTGAATAGAAATTAGTTAAGGAGCTTTTGAATTGATATTGTGCCTCAAATAAGTAAATTCGATTTGAAATTTATATTCGAAATCAAAAAGAGAACTAGAATTGAAATTGAAATTCAATTTGGTTGTGAGCAAGTTAAACGTTTTATTTGAACATGTTATGTTCAAACAAAGAAGTGAAATAGGCAAAATGACAAATTAAAGAATAAATGGGCGAAACTGAATTCAAACGATTAGATGTTATTGAATTGAATTGAAAACAGGTGAATAGGTGTTAGACAGGTATGGGATGAGGTGTATGAAGTTTATAAACGTAATGCTCGACAAAAGGTACATGTTTAATTCAAATATGGGTTTTATGCGCCGTATCGGCAAGCCGCTTGGCTTTTCCTTTTTTCTTTTTGATTGAGGAAGATACCGGGATGCTATTTGAAATTTCCCGATGCTCCCGATACAGGGGAGGTTATGGCGAATTTTTCCGGAAATTTAAGGAGTTAGAATATTTTTAAGAAATTTGACAATTAGAAATCTATATATCGATAGAATTCGATAAGGAAACGAAATCAAAAATGGCATAAGAGGCCAGAAGATTATTGAAATATTTGGTTAACAAATATTAATGGAGAAAATGGAGAAGAGATTTAATTAATGAAATATTAATTAAAGAGCCCAGTGATTTGTTTGATATGTTGATTGAACACTTGTTTTTATTCGATAGTTAAATCACAGACTATCGAAGTTTTGACCATCGTTGTCAATATGGAGAGACCGGTTGGATTATTATCCAAAGAACCACTCCGTATCGGCATAAGCGTTGCGAACCAAGTATGCTGAATATATTGAAGACGGAGTGAAGTGCAAGGGCTTTTCTATTCATAGAAATAGTGCCTTCGGTTTCGTTCAATCCCAGAACGAACGTAAATGGACGAATGTCTGACAGAGTATTTCCAATGATCAAATGGGTTGGTCTGTATGAATATATATGGTTGCAACGGATTTATCCCTTAGCATAATATCCAGAATATTTGTGCAAATCAATTAGTGATTAACGGATCTGACAATGTGGCATTCAAAGTGATTGTGCTATCAATGAATGGTAAGTATTCGTAGCCTCAGGCCTCAACAACCGGGAAAGGACAAAAATCGGGCAGGCAGCATGGCTATGTGGGTCGCTCCCATTAGGGTGTATAATCACCTATCTAGAGAAATTCCTTTTGTTTCTAAATCTATCGATTCTGCCCATTCGGGAAACGGTGGTTTGAGTCCAACCGTTGGAGATATACATTCGATACACTCAAGCGAAATGAGTGGTCGGTCATGTGTGGGCCGGGTTGCAAGACGTTCTTGTTAAACCCAGGTGTATTCGCCTCTAGAGATACATCATCGGAAGGTGGTTCCATACCTTGTCATGTTGGAAATCCAATCTCCAATAAGCGCCATGCGGGTTTTGATTTTATACTATATATGTGGAGCGTGAGATGCAAGCGTTCTACTATTTGGTTATTTACTTGATGTAGACATTATTATAATATCATTGGATTTGATATCAAAGTGTTTTGGGTTATAGTAAGGTAAAAACCGTCCGTGTTTATGTGTGGGCTGGTCTTACTATTACCTTTTCTTTCGAAAAGAGTTTTGAAAGTTAAACAAGTGGTTGGAGTTTACTCACACCAGTCCCATGACTGACCCAGAGTTTATTTTGTTTTGTTTTTCCTAAACTCTTGGGTGCCCAAATTTGTACGGGCAGTCAAGTGTTTCAGGCTTTTACAGATACACTTGGAGGAGCTTGAAGCAGGAGGCTTCAACATTAGTTATTTAGAGTTACTTCCGCTGAATCAAATGTTATGTGTACTCTGATGATGGTATGTATCTATGTACCAAACAGATTTGTATTTCAAGCTTATGTTATATAATATATTTTATTCGTTCCGCTGTGAGTTTGTGATCTTCGTTTTCTTCTATTCTAATATTTCTTTCTTTCTATTTCTCATCCTCTAACTTCTTTCAAAAAAAATGAGTCGTATTTCTGTGTTATTTGGGTTGGACGTGTGGTGTATTTAGTCAACTCAGATAGCTCGGATTTGCGGGTCGTTTACAGTTGGTATCAGAGCTTAGGTTGAGCGAATACCTAGGCTTGTGTGGCATGTGCTCATTAGAAATTGGGTCAGTAGTACCCTAGAATGAGTTGAGTGTATATATGAGAGAGCGTATTTGTTAGTTTATATAAAAGTTGTTTTATATTGTGTTGGCTAGTCTGTTGAGTGGTTTATGAATTCTGGTCGAATCGTGGGACGCCACGACGTCGATAGGAATTTCTAAACACTTGAACAGAAGATTGAACATGATATTGTTTTAAAGTGGGTAAATGAAATAATTTTACCCAAAAAGATATTTTGATATAAAAGATAAATAATTTTCCAGAATTATTTATATATGGATGAGTTGGTTGCTAATATTATCATCAGATGTGATTATAAAAATTGAAATGGTTATTTATAACCAAATAGAATTTGTATAGGAATTAAATATACAAATGAGATGAATTAGAATTTAATTCAAACCAGAATTAAGAATTCAAAATCCTGGGAAGTTGAAAATATTTTCAAAGTATATTAAAATAATATAGAATTGTTTTAAAGGATTTGAAAGAAAATCATGGATTTTGAAATAATAAGGCACTGAACTCACTTCAGTGGCTGGGAAATAATTCTGATGATGATTGCAACATCCTCAGTGTTCATTTCCGAGTTTCTAAGTGAGGAATTGCTACCTTAGAAAAAGTTTTAGATGGAAATTTGTTTGAAAGAAAACAAGTGGTTTAAAAAAATTCAAATGTTTTGAATTTGAAATAAAATAAATATACATGTATATGTTTAAGTGATTTCAAAAGGATTTGAAATGAAAACCCTAGGATTTGAATTCTGGAATTTAAATTTAACTTAAAAAAAGTTAAATGCGTCGAAGTGAATGAATTGATTAGAATCAATTTGAATAGGTTTAATGGAATATAGATTGGATATAAATGGATTGATCGTAGATCATTCGAATCAAATGTGTGAAGACCAAAAGTTTTGGTTAGAATTAATTTATTGAAATATGAGGAGTTGAGTTTCAATATAAAGAAGTTTTGAAAAGTAATGGATTTGTATCACTTTTCCTACCTTAGCAATTTCGAGGACAAAATTATTTTAAGGGGGGAAGAATGTAACGACCCGGATTTTTGAATAGTTTATTTTAAATATTTAATATGGTTTTAAATATTTAGTTGATAATATGAATTAACTTTTATAGTGAATTATCGATCAAATAATTGAAATACGAGAACAAAATGTAATTGAAATCGAAGTTAAAAACAGAATCAAAACAATTCAAATGATCAGTGTCAGTTCTGTTTGAACATGAACGATAAAAATAATAATAATATATTATCGGTGAATTTAATGGTTTGAGATTGATTTATATTTTAAATCAAATTTAATTTAAATTGTTAATTTAAAATTGTATCTCTTATATACAAGTCGAATTAAAAGTCAGAATGGGTTCCATTGGGTTCAGAATGACATTATAATCTTGTAACGTCGGTCATTGCGATTAGATAGCAGTTTAGAACATTAAGCTAGGGGACTGCGAGATATTTTAGTTATTTAATTACCTAATCTAATCATGGCCACCCTAAGTTTAAAATCAGCCGACCTAAATGTTTTCATGTCGCAGCTATTCTTCCTTCGAGCTGATCAAATTGTCTCCCATCCTCAACATCGAACAAACAACAATTTAATGGGTTCGTACTTTTGGTTTCCTATCATCCTCTATAAATCAAGCCGTTGCCTTCTTTTGCTGTCATTTACCAAACCAGAAAAAAACATTCTGAAAGTCTTCATTTCTATTCCTTCCTCTCGAGTAATTCGCGGAAAATCAATCCATCATTTAAAACGAATAGCAAAGAGAATCAAATCGGAGACTTCGTTCGATTTCCTGAAGCCACACATCAGTCTAGAACTCGCGATAAAATTTTTAGAGGGTTCGGCTGAGTTTTTGAATCGCGATGGCATCGGAAGCTCGACAACTCAAAGGGGGCGCGATTTTTAGCATCTCGATTTGATCAATGGAGTTTGGGGTTCGCGATGAGGTATGTGAGTGGAGAAAAGGGGCACGGCAATTTCTAGCGAGGTCGACGCGTTCCTGGATGCAACTGAGGTTGCGATGTACCCTGGTTTAAAGTGGGGTGGAGTCTGAATCGAAGCTCAAACTCGAGCGGTGAGATGGGATGGAGGAGCTGGGGGAATTCATCTGTGTAAGTGGAAGTGGGTCGACGAGTTTGAAAGGGAAGGATAAGGCAGCAGGCAATGGTTGTGAATGAAATGGAGATCGACTGCTAGTTGCTCGATGAAATGCCAATGTGGATCAGGGCAGTTTTTGGAGCTGTTTTGGTACACGTTGATCATCGATTGTTGAATTGGTTCGCGGATGGGTCGAGTAGGTTGCTATCGAAATAAGGTATTTGTGTCATTAAATAATTTAATTTTCATTTGTTACGTAAATTTAAAAAGAATAAATGTTAATCGATAAATGAAATCGAATAACCGTAGGTGCGAGATAGGTTGGGTTGAAACATTTCAAGTAGATTCATAGATGCAAAAATGGGAAATTAGCTGGATATTCGCCAAACGAAAATCCTGGTGAGTAAATCTCACTCACCTTTTATTTTAATTATTTTTATTCCATTAAAAATAATTGTTTTGTTGCTTGTGTGAATGCTTTCTGCTTGCTTTATATATATTAGTTATTTAGGCTATTATATATATATATTGGGTTGATTGGTTGGTTGGATTCCCGCAGTCTCATTAGCGGATGCCCGCGGTACCATAGCGGATGATTACCCTATACGCCCCACGCTATGATTAGTGGATGACCTTCTATACCGCGATATTCTGCCACGAAGCAGAATTGGTATTATTTATGTGCTAACATCTGTGGATGCAGGAAAACAGGTTGGAGGAATCCAACAGGATTCCTCAAAAATATATTATCTGTTTGTTTAATTGTTTGCATATATATTGTTATATATGATGTGTTAGAAAAATAAATAATTGGTTGCTTTGTGTGTTTTATCACTGGGCTTAAGTAATGATATTTAAAAATATCGTGGAAGGATATTTGAGATTTTAAAAGGAAAAATTCTATTTTTAAATAGAATTTGAATTTTTAATGGAATGGAAATATAAAAACTTGTTTTGAAAAATAAAACAAGTAGTTCTTTATAAACGAAGTTTATAAATAGTTCTTTTATAACGAAGTTATAAATGAAGTGAAAAGAATTATCATTTGATAATTCAGAAATAGAAATACAAGTGTGAAATTGAAAGGGGAAATCTATCTTCAAAAGGAAAATAGGGATATTGATTTCAAAAAGGAATTGGGTTTTGAAATATAGAATTCAAAAGTAAGATTGGAATTTGAATCAAGAAATTCAAATAGAATTAAATAAAGTTGAATTCATTTTAAGAAGTTTAAAAAGTTTTTATATATATATATATAATTAAAACGAACTCGCCGCAGCGCTGCAGTTCGTAAATTGGCGATTCGAACTTCAATTGAATATATAGAACTCGATTGAAGTCGGAATTCTTCGAAACAAGAAACGTCAGGACCGATTTGATAATAGCTTTCTAATGAAGGAGAAAAATCTGAATTTCGTCGTATAGATTTTGAGTTATGTCAAAATCAAATTTTCAGAAAAACAGCGCCAGAATCGTTTTAAAACCATAATGGTTTATTTAATATTATAAAAGGATTTTAAGCAAATAAAAATCCGAAGTTCTATTTAGAAAATTTCAGAGTGAGTTGCAAAATATATGCGAATTCAAGTTGTGTAAATGAATATGATTTTTGAAACAGAAACCAGATTTTGATTTATTGAATGGAATTAACTAAATTGAATAGAAATTAGTTAAGGAGCTTTTGAATTGATATTGTGCCTCAAATAAGTAAATTCGATTTGAAATTTATATTCGAAATCAAAAAGAGAACTAGAATTGAAATTGAAATTCAATTTGGTTGTGAGCAAGTTAAACGTTTTATTTGAACATGTTATGTTCAAACAAAGAAGTGAAATAGGCAAAATGACAAATTAAAGAATAAATGGGCGAAACTGAATTCAAACGATTAGATGTTATTGAATTGAATTGAAAACAGGTGAACAGGTGTTAGACAGGTATGGGATGAGGTGTATGAAGTTTATAAACGTAATGCTCGACAAAAGGTACATGTTTAATTCAAATATGGGTTTTATGCGCCGTATCGGCAAGCCGCTTGGCTTTTCCTTTTTTCTTTTTGATTGAGGAAGATACCGGGATGCTATTTGAAATTTCCCGATGCTCCCGATACAGGGGAGGTTATGGCGAATTTTTCCGGAAATTTAAGGAGTTAGAATATTTTTAAGAAATTTGACAATTAGAAATCTATATATCGATAGAATTCGATAAGGAAACGAAATCAAAAATGGCATAAGAGGCCAGAAGATTATTGAAATATTTGGTTAACAAATATTAATGGAGAAAATGGAGAAGAGATTTAATTAATGAAATATTAATTAAAGAGCCCAGTGATTTGTTTGATATGTTGATTGAACACTTGTTTTTATTCGATAGTTAAATCACAGACTATCGAAGTTTTGACCATCGTTGTCAATATGGAGAGACCGGTTGGATTATTATCCAAAGAACCACTCCGTATCGGCATAAGCGTTGCGAACCAAGTATGCTGAATATATTGAAGACGGAGTGAAGTGCAAGGGCTTTTCTATTCATAGAAATAGTGCCTTCGGTTTCGTTCAATCCCAGAACGAACGTAAATGGACGAATGTCTGACAGAGTATTTCCAATGATCAAATGGGTTGGTCTGTATGAATATATATGGTTGCAACGGATTTATCCCTTAGCATAATATCCAGAATATTTGTGCAAATCAATTAGTGATTAACGGATCTGACAATGTGGCATTCAAAGTGATTGTGCTATCAATGAATGGTAAGTATTCGTAGCCTCAGGCCTCAACAACCGGGAAAGGACAAAAATCGGGCAGGCAGCATGGCTATGTGGGTCGCTCCCATTAGGCTGTATAATCACCTATCTAGAGAAATTCCTTTTGTTTCTAAATCTATCGATTCTGCCCATTCGGGAAACGGTGGTTTGAGTCCAACCGTTGGAGATATACATTCGATACACTCAAGCGAAATGAGTGGTCGGTCATGTGTGGGCCGGGTTGCAAGACGTTCTTGTTAAACCCAGGTGTATTCGCCTCTAGAGATACATCATCGGAAGGTGGTTCCATACCTTGTCATGTTGGAAATCCAATCTCCAATAAGCGCCATGCGGGTTTTGATTTTATACTATATATGTGGAGCGTGAGATGCAAGCGTTCTACTATTTGGTTATTTACTTGATGTAGACATTATTATAATATCATTGGATTTGATATCAAAGTGTTTTGGGTTATAGTAAGGTAAAAACCGTCCGTGTTTATGTGTGGGCTGGTCTTACTATTACCTTTTCTTTCGAAAAGAGTTTTGAAAGTTAAACAAGTGGTTGGAGTTTACTCACACCAGTCCCATGACTGACCCAGAGTTTATTTTGTTTTGTTTTTCCTAAACTCTTGGGTGCCCAAATTTGTACGGGCAGTCAAGTGTTTCAGGCTTTTACAGATACACTTGGAGGAGCTTGAAGCAGGAGGCTTCAACATTAGTTATTTAGAGTTACTTCCGCTGAATCAAATGTTATGTGTACTCTGATGATGGTATGTATCTATGTACCAAACAGATTTGTATTTCAAGCTTATGTTATATAATATATTTTATTCGTTCCGCTGTGAGTTTGTGATCTTCGTTTTCTTCTATTCTAATATTTCTTTCTTTCTATTTCTCATCCTCTAACTTCTTTCAAAAAAAATGAGTCGTATTTCTGTGTTATTTGGGTTGGACGTGTGGTGTATTTAGTCAACTCAGATAGCTCGGATTTGCGGGTCGTTTCAGTGTTGGTTATCCTGGGTTGATCACCAGGTGTTGTTATGGCATTATGAGTAATTTACGGTGTGGATGTCTCGATGTGCGCTCGAGCTCTACTACTATGATTTTACAATATTAGCGTCTGTTTATTTGGTATTTATGAGTCAAGTTACATTTATCCCATAATCCCCTAATATTTTATTACATTACTATAATTGATTTGATCATATTATCATATTGATTTTATATATGATAATTGTTGTGAGTATCGTATTGATTTATATATTATACTCTGTTTTGATTATATTATCATATTAATTTTATATATGATAATTGTTATGAGTATCGTTTTGATTTATATATGATAATATGATTTGATTATATTATCATATTGATTTTATATATGATAATTGTTATGAGTATCGTATTGATTTATATATGATACTCTGATTTGATTATATTATCATATTGATTTTATATATGATAATTGTTATGAGTATCGTATTGATTTATATATGATACTTTGATTTGATTATATTATCATATTGATTTTATATATGATAATTGTTATGAGTATCGTATTGATTTTTATATGGTACTCTGATTTGATTATATTATCATATTGATTTATATATGATTATTGTTATATTAATTGATACTCTGTTTTTGGGCTATTTTATCATATTGTTTTTATATATGATAAATGTCATGTGGATATCATTAAATTTATGATACTCTGATCTAATTATTATGAGTATCCTATTAATTTATATGTGATTTGTTGAGAGCTCCACATTAATTTATATGCGTTACTCTGTTTTGATTTATTTTTATCATATTGATTCATATATGGTATTGGTTAAGAGCATCACACTGATTTAGATGCGGTACTGTAACGACCCGCATTTTTGGCCGTCAAATATTTAATTTAATTTATTTATTTTAATTATGACATTTGGAATATTAATGGAATTAAATATTCAATTCGATAATAAAACAAAGTTGAATGTTAATTCTATTTATAATTATAAATCGAGCTTTAAAATGGCGTGCAGTTCGTAATTTGAGTTTTGAAATTCAACTGAGAATACAGGATTCGATTTATGTCGGATTTCTGTGAAACAAGAAACGTTGGAACCGTATTGACGATAATTTCCATATGAAAGAGAAAAATCCAGACTTCGTGTTATAGTTTGATAGTTATGGCCAAATCAAAATTTGAAATAGTCGCTATGGAAAATCGTTATTAAATTATAGGCCTTTAAAGCAGTCGTTTTGCAAACGGACTCTGTTTTCGACGAAACCAGTTCCGTTGAGTTCATATCGTCGATTAGAGTCAGAATAAGTATATAGTTTGTTATTTTTAGAGACCGGAAAATATGGTGTTAAAGGGGGTATTGCGGTTCGAGGTAAAAACAGCCTACCGTGGCAACAGTCTCAGAATGCGACGAAACTAGTGCCGTTGGGTTCGTATCGAAAAGTTATTATCGATGTTCGCAGTTTCAAGTGGATTTGATTTATCTAGTGACCGTGGAAAAATTAAACGTGTGTTCATTTCTGGTTTCATAAAGGAAATTTTTCCATACGACCTCGGATTGCAACGAAACTTATTCCATTGGATTCGGAATATCGTTTTACATCAAGAATAGCCTTATTACCAGTAAACAGAAATCGGTTGTAGTGATTTTATCGCATTACTTTAGGACGAAGTCTCGTATAAGTATATATATATATATACATATTACACTAAAATAAAGAAAATGACATTACCTGTGTGTGTCTACCTACAGTTCCTATATATATATATGTCACCATGCGCAGCAGATCTAAATATAAAATCGCAGTCTACCTTCTGTGTTGTTCTTGTCTGAGTTTCCCATCAATCCTACAATACTTCTTTTCTTGTCTGTCA
Source organism: Allium sativum (assembly GCA_030737875.1). NCBI lineage: Eukaryota > Viridiplantae > Streptophyta > Magnoliopsida > Asparagales > Amaryllidaceae > Allium > Allium sativum. Next base: position 919,948,760 of record CM060926.1, on the reverse strand, counting down.
ATTTTTAAACACCGTGACGACAAAGTATTTAAAATTGAAATGACACCTCTCCAACCGTGCAGACAAAGGAAGTAGACACGCAGACCTACATATACTGTTTCATACCGTGGTGACCACGTTCTTTGGCACTATAAATACGTTGTTCCTCTTCCTGCCCCAAAACAAAAAAAAAACTCTCCAGTCTTCTCTCTCTCTTCTTTTCGAACCAGCAAACGACTCCTTCCCGAAAAAAAAAAAAGAGATGGAAGCATGCGATGGGGTGCTGGCGGGTTGGCTTCAAAGTGGGGGCGATGTAGTAGAGCAATCAAAGCAGCAGCATTTGTTGAAGGGGCGTTGTGGTTGGCACATGCATGAGGGAGGCGCTGTGTGTATTGGAAGAAAGGGCGGATGTGGGAGTTACGCAGCATGAAGTGGCAAAGAACTGGAGGTGGACGGCCGAAGTAGGAAGGAGTGGGATGGGGATGAAAGCTACGGTGGAAACAGCAAATGCATGGTTTTGTTTTCATGGGAGACAAGCGGGTGTTTTGGGACAACGAATAAAGGGGAAGTATCCATGAGCAGGTATGGCCCTAACATGTTGGTAAAGGGGTGACATGGGCTTAAGGCTGTAGAATTTGTGGCTTTAAAAAAAAAATTAAAATAATAAAAAGGGAAAGAAAAGCGAGAGAGATGGGGTGAATTCATCACGGTGGAGACATGAATGGGTCTGAAGAACAAGAAGTCACGATGGGAACAACAATGCAAACAAGTAGCGATGGTAATCCTAATCGAATAACAACATACTTAAAGGGGTCTAAGTCGAGTTCGACTAAAACAAGGATGTTGAAACTATACCGACGAGCGTAACATGCTGGAGCTGTTTTGGACCAGACTGGAAGCAGTCAAAATTTTTAGTTAAATTAAACATCTGTTTAATTTAGCTAAAACAAACCGCTTCAACGGCGAACGCAATCAAGGTGAGTTAAACTCACTCAGTTACCCTTTTTATATTTTATATAAATTGGGTGTTTTTATTTTGTGTGCTCTGCTTGCCAATGGTTGACTGCTTTGCTAGTTATCTATTTAACTGTTGATTTAACCGATGGAATTAAACTGTGTTTAATTTCAGTGAATTATCAAATCGTTATTTTAACGATTGATTCCAATAAAGGTAACTCACCTTGGTTGGTCATGTTTATTTATAAACATGTTTAAATGGTTGAGTTGTTTGAATTGCTTGTGGTTGATGGTTGCTATTTAGTGTTATCAGTTAAACAAAACTGAATGGACTGATTTGAGATAACCATTTGAATACAGGGACGAACAGGTTGGAGGGATCCAACCGGATTCCTCAAATGTATTATTTATTTTCATATGATCATATATGAACTGATCTGTTTGTGTGATTGATTTGATGGTTGAGTAGTGACTGAATATTCAACATCTGTTTGGTTTAAACCAATGGGCGATATTGGTTAAGTGTTTGGCAGAGTATGGCCTTTAAAGATTAATCGTGTTATAGATATTGATTCACCGACAGGTGAATCGATAGAGTGGAGGTTATAAAATTTATTTTATAACCAGAGTTAGATTTGAATTATATTATTTGAATGAAAGTTATTTAAGAAAAATAAATAAATAAATATTTTATTTGTTTAAGACTTTGATTTGTTATGAATTTATTTTGCAAAGCAAATGCTGATGTTAAACAGATTTACCAGTTGAAGAATAAGAAATGAATTAAATGGTAAAACCTTGGAAAATTTGTTTGTAAAGGAAACAAATAATTAGAATCTATCTAAATTAATTATATTTTTTAATTAATTTAAAGCGAGGATTGTTGAAATCGGTTAATGAGATAATCAAGTTTTGGAGTTAATTAAATCGACCGTTTGGAATTAGAATTGTTTATCAAGTTAATGTGTTTTGACTAAAATAGTTAAATGAATATTGTTTGAATTTAAATAAGGCTTTAAAGGGGTTTAATATTTAATTTAGTTAATAAAGGGATTAACTACTAAAGTAGTTAATGTTTGGAATAAGTTATTATTTTAATTAATGATAAAGTTAGGAATATATTTTTAAATGGGAATTCATTTAAAAAGGTTACCGAATGTGAGATGCAAGCCAATTGAATGGTGAAAGGAAATAAACGTACTCAATTATATGAATTAAGTGAAAGGAGATTACGATAAAAGTGTTCATATAAACCAGGGTCGTGTAAATGAGGTTTAATGTGTTAAGGCGTAAATTTTATTTAACGTTACTTGAAAATGAGATCAAGTAAAAAGGAGAATTTTAAATGAAATTTCAAAATGGGAAATTGAATATATTTATTCGAGATAGAATTAGCCAAACATAATTATTGGGCTAAGTTGCCATTTTGTACGACTGCTAGCGTAATTCGCAGGGCTGCAGATAGCCTATGGCGGTCGGATGTTTCCTGAGGGATTCAGGCATAACCATTGTGATCGCTGTGATCTAGAGTCAAGCGAATGGGGTTAAGACAAATGTTAATTTATCAATTAGAGTTATTCAAATATCGTATTGTTGAATATTGAAAGAATTGGAAGTTTCAATTTAACAAAAAGTAAATCAGTTTTGTTAAAGGACAAGTGATGCTGAATACTGAACCAGTGGACTCATTGGAGTGTCATGATTGAAACACTGTATTTTTTGATAGTTAAAACACCGACTATCAAATCTGACCAATACGATTGTTGGTATGGAAAGACCGGGATCGAATTTATATTCGAAAACCATTCTGACCAACAAATACGTGAAGATATCAGAAGATGATCGAGATGGTGCTGTGAAGACCGTGGGTTTTCACAAACGGAAGAACCACTAATATTCTCTGCCTGGCAAGCAGAGATAAACTGTGATTCTGTCGTGGTTGGAATCCACGGGTTGCAAGGACTACTCGCTATTGATCCATGGGGTGATTCCTATATTAGATGCAGTAGGAGAGTGCCTTCGGTTCATCCTGTTCCTGGATGACTTGTATGGACGGATGTCTGACAAAGTATTTCCAAAGTGTCACGTACGTTGATTTCTTCAAACGTACGATAGTTGTTGGCGGGGAATTGCCATTCTCTAGCTTTCAGCTAGAGTATTTTTGTGGACGTCAATTAGTGATATCTGGCGGATCTGACGATGTGGCATTCAAAGTGAATGACGACCAGCTGTCAAGAGTTAATTCTGGCCTCAAGCTTCATCAACCGGAAGATGACAAAAATCGGGCAGGCAGCATGGCTATGTGGGTCGCTCCCATTAGGGTGTATGATCACCTATCTAGAGGAAGTCCTATTTGTTTCTTAAATCTATGTTTCGATGCTGTCCCTTGCCGGGAGACGGTTGCTGATCCCAACCGTCGGTGATATACATTCGATACTCTCAAGCGAAATGAGGGGTCGGTCATGTGAGGGCCGGGTTGCAAGAAGTTCTTGTTGAACCCAGTGTATTCGTCTCTAGAGATACACGATCGGGAGGTGGACCCATACCTTGTCGAGTTGGAATCCAATCTCCAATAAGCGCCTGCGGTTTTGTTTGTATACTATATATGTGGAGCGTGAGATGCAAGCGTTCTACTAGATTGCTATTTACTTGTATTTAGACATTATCATAATATCAGACAAGATATTGGTTTCAAAAATGTTTTGGGTTATCGTAAGGTAAAAACCGTCCGTATTTATGTGTGGATTTGGTCTTACGATTATCCTTTTCTTTTGAAAAGATTTTGAACTTAAAAATCATGATTGGATGGTTCACCCTTATTACTGTGCGAGTTTATCTCACTCTGGTTCACCAGACTGACCCGGTGTTTTGTAAATGCTCGGGTTAGACCGGGTTGTACAGGTTCAGATTATCAACTGCTATGAAGAGACGAGCTGGAAGAGTCCAGACGTATGATATTACTATTCCGCTGTGTGTTATATGAGGACAGATTAGCATCACTGTCCAGATGTGTACTCTGATAATGTAAGTATTTTAAAAGTTTTCAATAAGGATTATTTCTGAATTACATTTTATTCCGCTGCGAGGTGAGACTCTGTATTGTGGTGTTTTTTCTTCTTCTTCTTCTTCTATTCTATTATTTCTTTCTTTCTTATCTCACCCTCTAACTTCTTTCTATTAATGATCTGGAATGTTCGATGTCTGAATGGTCAACATGGTAGTTTGGTGTTGATTTTCGGAGTCGAAAATTCCGGTTCGTTACAGTGGTATCAGAGCTTAAGGTTAAGTAATTACCTTGGCTCTGTGGCGTGACTCAGTAGAGATGGGGTAGTAATACCCTAGATTGAGTTTGAGTATATATATATGAGCGCATATTTGTAAATTGTTATAAAAACTGTTTATATTGTGTTGATTGGTTTGTTGAGTAGTTTATGAATTCTGGTCGATACAGTAATGCAAACTGTGTCGATAAGTGTTTCTAAACTCTTGAACAGAATAATTCGACACAGTATGTTTTGAAAGAGGGTAAATGAAATAATTTTACCCAAATGGTATTTTAATATAAAAGAATGATTAATATTTGGAGTATTATAGTATATTGGATGTGTTATAATGGAATGGTTATGTAAGTAACCAAATAGAATTCCTATGGATATAACATATGGAATCAGATGAATTAAATTTGAAGTTAAACCAGAATTTAGATTGAAAATGTGAAAAATTAGAAGAGTGTGAAAAGTAATTTTGGATTAAATGTATGGAAATTTTAAGATCCTGGTAGATTTTAAATTTGGTTTACAAGCATCGTGAATGATATTTTGAAATAGATTTCAAATTGAAAGTATTTAAATTTTGAGTTTTGAAAGTGATATAGTATTGAACTCACTTTGATAGCTGGGAAATAACTCTGAGGATGCTGGCCACATCATCAGTGTTCATTTCCGAGTTCTAAGTGACGGATTACTACCAAAAATCTTGTTTTGAACTGCTTGGAGAAAAAAAACGAGTTATTTAAATCCTGAAAGAAATATTTGATTTTTGAAAGAACTGAATTATTTAAAAACTCCCAGGGAGATTGTTTGAACAAAAGGAAAAATTAAATAGAATTAGTGAAAGCAAATATGAATTAAAACAAATTAACTGGAAATTGAATCGAGATATATATATCAAGTAGAATCAGATTTGGAATTTGGAGACAGGAATCTGAAATGGTGTGGACTGGTAAGTCAAGAGTTGAAATTGGTGATGAATGGAAATTGAGTTAAGAATGAGATTTGGCTTGGACGCGTGAAGGATTTGGTTTTGAAGATAAAATTGGAACTTTGTTGGGGATACAATTGTATAAGCTGACAGGGTAGCAGATGGAAGGGATATAATGATATGCCCGACAAAAAGGTACACGTTTATATGGGTTTGGAGATTTATGAGCCTATTTGGCAAGCCGCTTGGCTGTTTTGTTTTCTTTTGGATTGGAGAAGGCCTAGAAAGGCGAGTTGGAGTTGTACCGATTGAGCCGTACAGAGGAGGTGCTGGCGAAATTTTTCGAGAATTTAAGGTGTTAGAAAATTTTCAATATTTTTGAAAATATTGATTTATAGTATTGAATTGATTTAATATAAAATTAGATTTGAAATTAATGAGTTTATAACATTCTTTCTTACCATAGCAATTTCGAGGACGAAATTATTTTAAGGGGGGAAGAATGTAACGACCCGCATTTTTGGCCATCAAATATTTAATTTAATTTATTTATTTTAAATATGACATTTGGAATATTAATGGAATTAAATATTCAATTCGATAATAAAACAAAGTTGAATGTTAATTCTATTTATAATTATAAATCGAGCTTTAAAATGGCGTGCAGTTCGTAATTTGAGTTTTGAAATTCAACTGAGAATACAGGATTCGATTTATGTCGGATTTCTGTGAAACAAGAAACGTTGTAACCGTATTGACGATAATTTCCATATGAAAGAGAAAAATCCAGACTTCGTGTTATAGTTTGATAGTTATGGCCAAATCAAAATTTGAAATAGTCGCTATGGAAAATCGTTATTAAATTATAGGCCTTTAAAGCAGTCGTTTTGCAAACGGACTCTGTTTTCGACGAAACCAGTTCCGTTGAGTTCATATCGTCGATTAGAGTCAGAATAAGTATATAGTTTGTTATTTTTAGAGATCGGAAAATTTGGTGTTAAAGGGGGTATTGCGGTTCGAGGTAAAAACAGCCTACCGTGGCAACAGTCTCAGAATGCGACGAAACTAGTGCCGTTGGGTTCGTATCGAAAAGTTATTGTCGATGTTCGCAGTTTCAAGTGGATTTGATTTATCTAGTGACCGTGGAAAAATTAAACGTGTGTTCATTTCTGGTTTCATAAAGGAAATTTTTCCATACGACCTCGGATTGCAACGAAACTTATTCCATTGGATTCGGAATATCGTTTTACATGAAGAATAGCCTTATTATCAGTAAACAGAAATCGGTTGTAGTGATTTTATCGCATTACTTTAGGACGAAGTCTCGTATAAGTATATATATATACATATTACACTAAAATAAAGAAAATGACATTACCTGTGTGTGTCTACCTACAGTTCCTATATATATATGTCACCATGCGCAGCAGATCTAAATATAAAATCGCAGTCTACCTTCTGTGTTGTTCTTGTCTGAGTTTCCCATCAATCCTACAATACTTCTTTTTTTGTCTGTCAATTTTTAAACACCGTGACGACAAAGTATTTAAAATTGAAATGACACCTCTCCAACCGTGCAGACAAAGGAAGTAGACACGCAGACCTACATATACTGTTTCATACCGTGGTGACCACGTTCTTTGGCACTATAAATACGTTGTTCCTCTTCCTGCCCCAAAACAAAAAAAAAACTCTCCAGTCTTCTCTCTCTCTTCTTTTCGAACCAGCAACCGACTCCTTCCCGAAAAAAAAAAGAAGAGATGGAAGCATGCGATGGGGTGCTGGCGGGTTGGCTTCAAAGTGGGGGCGATGCAGTAGAGCAATCAAAGCAGCAGCATTTGCTGAAGGGGCGTTGTGGTTGGCACATGCATGAGGGAGGCGCTGTGTGTATTGGAAGAAAGGGCGGATGTGGGAGTTACGCAGCATGAAGTGGCAAAGAACTGGAGGTGGACGGCTGAAGTAGGAAGGAGTGGGATGGGGATGAAAGCTACGGTGGAAACAGCAAATGCATGGTTTTGTTTTCATGGGAGACAAGCGGGTGTTTTGGGACAACGAATAAAGGGGAAGTATCCATGAGCAGGTATGGCCCTAACATGTTGGTAAAGGGGTGACATGGGCTTAAGGCTGTAGAATTTGTGGCTTTAAAAAAAAAATTTAAAATAATAAAAAGGGAAAGAAAAGCGAGAGAGATGGGGTGAATTCATCACGGTGGAGACATGAATGGGTCTGAAGAACAAGAAGTCACGATGGGAACAACAATGCAAACAAGTAGCGATGGTAATCCTAATCGAATAACAACATACTTAAAGGGGTCTAAGTCGAGTTCGACTAAAACAAGGATGTTGAAACTATACCGACGAGCGTAACATGCTGGAGCTGTTTTGGACCAGACTGGAAGCAGTCAAAATTTTTAGTTAAATTAAACATCTGTTTAATTTAGCTAAAACAAACCGCTTCAACGGCGAACGCAATCAAGGTGAGTTAAACTCACTCAGTTACACTTTTTATATTTTATATAAATTGGGTGTTTTTATTTTGTGTGCTCTGCTTGCCAATGGTTGACTGCTTTGCTAGTTATCTATTTAACTGTTGATTTAACCGATGGAATTAAACTGTGTTTAATTTCAGTGAATTATCAAATCGTTATTTTAACGATTGATTCCAATAAAGGTAACTCACCTTGGTTGGTCATGTTTATTTATAAACATGTTTAAATGGTTGAGTTGTTTGAATTGCTTGTGGTTGATGGTTGCTATTTAGTGTTATCAGTTAAACAAAATTGAATGGACTGATTTGAGATAACCATTTGAATACAGGGACGAGCAGGTTGGAGGGATCCAACCGGATTCCTCAAATGTATTATTTATTTTCATATGATCATATATGAACTGATCTGTTTGTGTGATTGATTTGATGGTTGAGTAGTGACTGAATATTCAACATCTGTTTGGTTTAAACCAATGGGCGATATTGGTTAAGTGTTTGGCAGAGTATGGCCTTTAAAGATCAATCGTGTTATAGATATTGATTCACCGACAGGTGAATCGATAGAGTGGAGGTTATAAAATTTATTTTATAACCAGAGTTAGATTTGAATTATATTATTTGAATGAAAGTTATTTAAGAAAAATAAATAAATAAATATTTTATTTGTTTAAGACTTTGATTTGTTATGAATTTATTTTGCAAAGCAAATGCTGATGTTAAACAGATTTACCAGTTGAAGAATAAGAAATGAATTAAATGGTAAAACCTTGGAAAATTTGTTTGTAAAGGAAACAAATAATTAGAATCTATCTAAATTAATTATATTTTTTAATTAATTTAAAGCGAGGATTGTTGAAATCGTTTAATGAGATAATCAAGTTTTGGAGTTAATTAAATCGACCGTTTGGAATTAGAATTGTTTATCAAGTTAATGTGTTTTGACTAAAATAGTTAAATGAATATTGTTTGAATTTAAATAAGGCTTTAAAGGGGTTTAATATTTAATTTAGTTAATAAAGGGATTAACTACTAAAGTAGTTAATGTTTGAAATAAGTTATTATTTTAATTAATGATAAAGTTAGGAATATATTTTTAAATGGGAATTCATTTAAAAAGGTTACCGAATGTGAGATGCAAGCCAATTGAATGGTGAAAGGAAATAAACGTACTCAATTATATGAATTAAGTGAAAGGAGATTACGATAAAAGGGTTCATATAAACCAGGGTCGTGTAAATGAGGTTTAATGTGTTAAGGCGTAAATTTTATTTAACGTTACTTGAAAATGAGATCAAGTAAAAAGGAGAATTTTAAATGAAATTTCAAAATGGGAAATTGAATATATTTATTCGAGATAGAATTAGCCAAACATAATTATTGGGCTAAGTTGCCATTTTGTACGACTGCTAGCGTAATTCGCAGGGCTGCAGATAGCCTACGGCGGTCGGATGTTTCCTGAGGGATTCAGGCATAACCATTGTGATCGCTGTGATCTAGAGTCAAGCGAATGGGGTTAAGACAAATGTTAATTTATCAATTAGAGTTATTCAAATATCGTATTGTTGAATATTAAAAGAATTGGAAGTTTCAATTTAACAAAAAGTAAATCAGTTTTGTTAAAGGCCAAGTGATGCTGAATACTGAACCAGTGGACTCATTGGAGTGTCATGATTGAAACACTGTATTTTTTGATAGTTAAAACACCGACTATCAAATCTGACCAATACGATTGTTGGTATGGAAAGACCGGGATCGAATTTATATTCGAAAACCATTCTGACCAACAAATACGTGAAGATATCAGAAGATGATCGAGATGGTGCTGTGAAGACCGTGGGTTTTCACAAACGGAAGAACCACTAATATTCTCTGCCTGGCAAGCAGAGATAAACTGTGATTCTGTCGTGGTTGGAATCCACGGGTTGCAAGGACTACTCGCTATTGATCCATGGGGTGATTCCTATATTAGATGCAGTAGGAGAGTGCCTTCGGTTCATCCTGTTCCTGGATGACTTGTATGGACGGATGTCTGACAAAGTATTTCCAAAGTGTCACGTACGTTGATTTCTTCAAACGTACGATAGTTGTTGGCGGGGAATTGCCATTCTCTAGCTTTCAGCTAGAGTATTTTTGTGGACGTCAATCAGTGATATCTGGCGGATCTGACGATGTGGCATTCAAAGTGAATGACGACCAGCTGTCAAGAGTTAATTCTGGCCTCAAGCTTCATCAACTGGAAGATGACAAAAATCGGGCAGGCAGCATGGCTATGTGGGTCGCTCCCATTAGGGTGTATGATCACCTATCTAGAGGAAGTCCTATTTGTTTCTTAAATCTATGTTTCGATGCTGTCCCTTGCCGGGAGACGGTTGCTGATCCCAACCGTCGGTGATATACATTCGATACTCTCAAGCGAAATGAGGGGTCAGTCATGTGAGGGCCGGGTTGCAAGAAGTTCTTGTTGAACCCAGTGTATTCGTCTCTAGAGATACACGATCGGAAGGTGGACCCATACCTTGTCGAGTTGGAATCCAATCTCCAATAAGCGCCTGCGGTTTTGTTTGTATACTATATATGTGGAGCGTGAGATGCAAGCGTTCTACTAGATTGCTATTTACTTGTATTTAGACATTATCATAATATCAGACAAGATATTGGTTTCAAAAATGTTTTGGGTTATCGTAAGGTAAAAACCGTCCGTATTTATGTGTGGATTTGGTCTTACGATTATCCTTTTCTTTTGAAAAGATTTTGAACTTAAAAATCATGATTGGATGGTTCACCCTTATTACTGTGCGAGTTTATCTCACTCTGGTTCACCAGACTGACCCGGTGTTTTGTAAATGCTCGGGTTAGACCGGGTTGTACAGGTTCAGATTATCAACTGCTATGAAGAGACGAGCTGGAAGAGTCCAGACGTATGATATTACTATTCCGCTGTGTGTTATATGAGGACAGATTAGCATCACTGTCCAGATGTGTACTCTGATAATGTAAGTATTTTAAAAGTTTTCAATAAGGAATATTTCTGAATTACATTTTATTCCGCTGCGAGGTGAGACTCTGTATTGTGGTGTTTTTTTTTCTTCTTCTTCTTCTATTCTATTATTTCTTTCTTTCTTATCTCACCCTCTAACTTCTTTCTATTAATGATCTGGAATGTTCGATGTCTGAATGGTCAACATGGTAGTTTGGTGTTGATTTTCGGAGTCGAAAATTCCGGTTCGTTACAGGTACTCTGGGTAGATTTGTTATAAATATCACATTGGTATATATGTGGTATTTCAGCTCGATTTATTTTATCATATTGCTTTATATATGATAAATGTCATGAAATATTTAATTTAAATAAGCTACCTTAGTATAATTAATTTTTAGCATCTAGTTGTATTCGTTATGAGTATTGTTTTTATTTAAGAATGATACTCTGACCTAACTCATTTTATCATATTATTTCGTAAATGTTATGAGTATCGTATTGATCCATATAATACTCTGATTTGGTTTATTCCATCATTTTACCTTACAAATATTTGATTTATATATGGTGCTATGATTTGATATGATTTTATGTATCATGTTGTTTTAGACATGATAAATGTAATAAGACGTATCGGGTTATAGACAACTATCTGACTTAATCAGTCAACATCTTGAAAAAGATATTTATGGATATTATATTGGTTTATATGTGATATCTTGTTTAATTGTATCACATTTTCTAAAATTATTAATTATGAAATCGTATTGATTTATATACAATACCTTTACATTGAAAACGAGGAGTGAGTATCCTAATATATGTGTATTTTATTTGGGTGAGGAGCTGAAATTTACATGTAGTTGAGTAAGCAAAGTTGAAATTTACTATTGTTCCAATTTAAACAAGTTGAGATGCGACATTGGGGTTTTGTAATGATGAATAAGTAAATTGCGAGGACGCAATTTCCTTAAGGGAGGAGTCTGCAACAACCCATATTTTGAAGGGGTGATGGTAACGATTCAGAGATTTTGTTGTTAAAAAATATAAAATAAATTAAGATTCAATGTGGAAGCAAATATTTTATGGGAAATTTTATCTATTTTGGACGATATTTAAGTTTATTTCTAAAATGATTACTTTTGTAAATTTATGGGAGTTTTGTCTTTTAAATGTGATTTACGTTGTTGGTATTCTTTTGCTACTTCAATACGAACGTTACATTCAGTAGTATTGGGAAATAATGAGGATTATATATCGGAATTTGTTGTATGCATACAATCTTAATACATGTAAGGTATATGTTTAATTGCTCCATAGAGAAATAATTTGATAATAAATTAATAATATATATTTGTTATGATATTATTCAAGATAAGTCTAGAAACTAATAAAGAATTAAATGGTGAACATAATATCTTCATATATGACAACAAATATCATTACTTCTATTTAAACCATGTGGATAATAATAATATAATAAGGATATTTTCAAAGAAAACTCTAGAAAAGGCGGTTTCTGGATGTCCCCCTTTCCTTCTTTAATTGGACCCTCCTCCTTCATTTTGGGAAGGGGGAGTAGATTCTTTTAATGGTTCCCCTAAAAATTAAGCTCCTTCCCCAAATGGAAAAAATCGGTGCTTCTCCAATGGTCACCTCGTCATTATACTCCACCCCATCACCACCGACAAGGGCTACCAACGGCTCCCCGTAACATGTGCCAGCGGTCGAAGCTTGGCCACTCTCCGTTAAATCGGACGTCTCCAGCTTGGAACATCAAATTTCCATAGCTGATTCATGTCGCTAACTTGAGCTCCGCCTCCTTGACTCCATCACGCCAAACCCCGACAATCACATTTACCTGGCAAAAACCACCGTGCGTGTCACCTGTAGGCATGTCGAGTAAAGCAGAGCCTGGAACCGCAGGCTGCCAAGTTCCAGTGTCCGCGTTGAAACCATCTGCTGCTGCCAACGCTGATAGTAGCCCTTCGAGTGCTCTATCATCACCAAAGGTAAGTTTATTTTACGATTAAACATATTACAAGTTTTCCACTTTGCGATCACTTGCTACTTGATGCACATCTTTGACTTGTTCTTGCATGAACAAGTAAGTTCCTGTGCTGAGCAACACATATCTACTGCAGCAATTTGATTTAAACTACAATACTCCACTTGATTATTGCTGCAAGTGACTATTTGATGCAGCAATATACAGGGGTAAATGCGTGAACAAATGTTTATCTACTGCAGCAATATTTTATCTGTTGCAATGTAAGTTCGTTATATATAAGATTCATTACATGACAGACAAATTTTGTTTACAAGTGCTGTCGGAAAACGTTTGCATTTGGATATGCAGAACTTGTTGGGCACTTAATGTAAGAGCTTATTTTAATTTAGTTTTCTCAGGTTTTGACACTTCTTTTACGTAAAAATTTCAAAGTTAGATTATGGTTTTACTTATTTTATTTCAACGTTTGGATGGTTCTCAAAATTGTATTGTATAGGAATACAGACCCTACCTAGTTGCAGAACCGATGCATGGCACTAGGCATAGAATAATTTCAGTATTGTTGACAACATAAAGAGGAGTGTACGTGTTAAGAGAAGAGAGAAAATTACGTGTATTAACTAAGAGAATGATTAAACACTATCGTCATCAAAGGAGAGCTACGTAGTATTTTAAAATGCAAGGTTATTCTGCTATTTGTATCTATTGTCTTCATTTAATTATCTGCGTTTAATATATATATTTTAATGTAAAAGTTACAAATCTTTCATAGGTTACATTAATTGCAAGATGAAGGACAGTTCATATTATGATAAGTTTGGAAATTTGGGATAACCGACAAATATATTATCAGCATAAATGTGCATCAATTGGTAATTATATTTTCTTTTTTTGGAAAATGAAGAAATGCATTGAAGGAGAGATTTTGGTTTTGAATGCTGAGAGTGCTGTTCTTAAATCTGGACCTTAAGAAACCTTGAAATGGAAGAATTCATCAGTGCAATAATGGAAAGAAATTTTGGCCTTTTAACATTGGGTGCATTAACTTTCTAGAGGGTCCACTTTGAATCATAAATCTATAAGCCAAATAGTTCTTGCTTGCAAGTGGAAGCAGTAGGATACAGGGATTAATTTTAGGAAATGGATAGTTTTTAACTTATAGTAAATAACATTTTATTGAGTCTGTGTGATTACAGGGATTATGAGGTGGGTAGCTGCACTTAGTAGTCATGAACGCAAACATTAAATCTGTAAGTATTTGTATAATGTTTTTTTTAACAGTGATTAGTGACCGGATTTTAGTTTTTAAGCAGTCTAAAATATTATTGACAGACCAAAGATTGATTTTCTGTTTTTAATAATTAAATAAAAAATTCAATAATGATGTTTCTCTAGACTCAATTAAGACATGCATGCTGTGGACTATTTTCTAATCTTAAATTCTCAATTAAATCATGCATGCTATACTATTTTCTAATCTTAATTAATACATGCATGCTGGACTGTTTTCTAATTTTAAATTCTCAATTAAGACATGCATGATGGACTGTATTCTTTTCTTAATTAAGACATGCATCCCGGTTCTTCCCTTATTCTATTCTTTAGTATTTCTTTGATCCTTTTCATTTGCAAAGAAATTGTAAGTTGGCTGTCTATAGGGCTATATTCCAAGTGTTAACAACTACCTCATTATATCCATTGCATTTATCCCATCCATTGTTATACTGAATGGTCGCTAAGTATTTTATAACTACTAAGATGAGCTTTTGCTGATGGTTGCATGTTTATGTTTTGGTGTGTACAATTCATTATAGGTGTAAATTTCGACAGAAATCATCAATTCTATTTTTAAGTATGATCCACTTAATTTCCTTCCAGTTATGTTCTATTTAATAGTAAAATATGTCATTCCTGACTTTGTATTGTTTTAGACTTATGAAGGCTGTTTATGTCTTCTTTAGATCTAATAAAATATTTGTCATCAGTTCTTGATTTTGGTGTTCAAGGTTGTTGCTACTTATTGGTAAATGGGGTATGATTGTTGAGTCAGGTTTTATAAAATTGACATGTTTATCCATTACGATAATTTGAGTGAGCGTTATGTACCCACTTCAATTACAAAGCAATTAGCAGTCAAGTTGAAGGTCCTTTGTGACTATCATTTACTCATCTTCAAGGAATTTGCAATCGTTAATTATTAAATTCCATTATGTAAATTGCATAAAACAATGGATGGGAAATCTTTGGCAAGTTATACACATTATTATCTGCTGAGTTAGTGTTATCATTTGTGCATTTCACTAACCTATGGTTGTAGGAAATTTAATATTGCAACGTGATATCAGTGGATGGACAATAGGCACGAGAAGATGCATGAGCGCGCAAAGCTTGACAAAAGCTATAATTTATTAAAAAAAATGAAATCTTATGTATAAATTTATTTTTTTCCACTGTATTAATATTGTGAACTCTGATATTTTTGTGAAATAAATTCCGCTGTGAGATATTGTTGTTTTTTTTCCGGTGATTCTATGTTTAATTCTGTTTAAATCCTGTAAGCTAATAACAATCCGTCGTTTTGAACGTTTCGAGTCGATTTAATCACTGTTTTGCGGCGGTCAAAATGACGGGCTGTTACAGTTGGTATCAGAGCCAGGTTTTTCTAAAACTTGGCTTATTGGGTTTAAAAACTCATTAGAGATAGGGTAGAAATACCCTAGAATGAGAAGGATTGATATAGAATCACTCTTAAGAGAGCACGATTGGGGTTTAAAAATAATACTTTGAAATTGACAAAGTGGGATTCAGCGATGTCCGATTAAAAAAATGGTTGTTAAACAAGAACTGAATCAGTTTTGAAATTGGCTCGGATCGGTCTTTGAAGTAAAGTAAGAATACTAGTAATAATAAGTAAATAATACAAACAACTAGAAGTAAATAAGTTATTTTTCTTTGATGCATATATGGTTTGAATCAAGTGCAGTTTCCATTGAGATATTCTGTATGATGAGGATTTTGAGTAAATGGATTAGTAATACCGAGCGGTATGGGACGTTTGGTAATACTTTTCTAGTTACTCTCTTAACTTTTCATATGGAATATTCGATTGTTTTTTATTTTCGGTTCTGAAATATACCGGTAACATAAAGTGGTATAAGAGCATGTGTTACTGTTTGAAAGTATACTTCAATTACTGAATTGAAGTGTTTTCTATGTTGACATGCTTTCATGACGATACTTTTTGTTCTCTTTCACAACTATTGTGATTTGGTTTATTTTGTCATATTGTTTTATATTTGATATTTCTTATGAGTATCATATTGATTTTTATATGGTACTCTGGCTTGATTTATTTTATCAAATTGTTTTTATATATGATAAAATTGAGTATCAGCTTTGTTTTGTTTAATTCAAGTTGTGATTATTATTTTGTTTTGCATGTGAGGGTATATTTTCAAAGCATGATTAAGTTTATAAAGTGTTTTGACGTTATAAACATTTTGAACTTCATGGCATATATATATATATATATTATAAATTAATATTCGAAAAATACTTTTCATTTTGGGATTGGGATAGATTGGACTCTGCTGTACCAATGGGCCAAAACTCCATCTTGGTCGACCTGATTCTGGTTCGCTACCTGAATCTTGGTGATTTTACGTTCCGCTCATCTACCACCAAAGGTCAAACGGTCTGCTACATTGGGCAATTTTGTTGGTTTGATCGGGATTCCCGATCGGCGGGTCACGGACTACATCAAATGGACGCGTGGGGGTCCCACGTGTAGTGCTGTGAATGGGTAGCATATGCCATATGGCATTCGCCTTAGAACGTCTTGGTTATCCTGGGTTGATCACCAGGTGTTGTTATGGCATTATGAGTAAGTTACGGTGTGGATGTCTCGATGTGCGCTCGAGCTCTACTACTGTGATTTTACAATATTGGTGTCTATTTATTTGGTATTTATGAGTCAAGTTACATTTATCCCATAATCCCCTAATATTTTATTACATTACTATAATTGATTTGATCATATTATCATATTGATTTTATATATGATAATTGTTGTGAGTATCGTAATGATTTATATATGATACTCTGATTTGATTATATTATCATATTGATTTTATATATGATAATTGTTATGAGTATCGTTTTGATTTATATATGATAATATGATTTGATTATATTATCATATTGATTTTATATATGATAATTGCTATGAGTATCGTATTGATTTATATATGATACTATGATTTGATTATATTATCATACTGATTTTATATATGATAATTGTTGTGAGTATCGTATTGATTTATATAAGATACTCTGATTTGATTATATTATCATATTGATTTTATATATGATAATTGTTATGAGTATCGTATTGATTTTTATACGGTACTCTGATTTGATTATATTATCATATTGATTTATATATGATAATTGTTATATTAATTGATACTTTGTTTTTTGTGCTATTTTATCATATTGTTTTTATATATGATAAATGTCCTGTGGATTTCATTAAATTTATGATACTCTGATCTAATTATTATGAGTATCCTATTTATTTATATGTGATTTGTTGAGAGCTCCACATTAATTTATATGCGTTACTCTGTTTTGATTTATTCTTATCATATTGATTCATATGTGGTATTGGTTAAGAGCATCACACTGATTTAGTTGTGGTACTCTGGGTAGATTTGTTATAAATATCACATTGGTATATATGTGATATTTCAGCTCGATTTATTTTATCATATTGCTTTATATATGATAAATGTCATGAAATATTTAATTTAAATAAGCTACCTCAGTATAATTAATTTTTACCATCTAGTTGTATTCGTTATGAGTATTTTTTTTATTTAAGAATGATACTCTGACCTAACTCATTTTATCATATTATTTCGTAAATGTTATGAGTATCGTACTGATCCATATAATACTCTGATTTGGTTTATTCCATCATATTACCTTACAAATATTTGATTTATATATGGTGTTATGATTTGATATGATTTTATGTATCATGTTGTTTTAGACATGATAAATGTAATAAGACTATCGGGTTATAGACAACTATCTGACTTAATCAGTTAACATCTTGAAAAAGATATTTATGGATATTATATTGGTTTATATGCGATATCTTGTTTAATTGTATCACATTTTATAAAATTATTAATAATGGAATCGTATTGATTTATGTACAATACCTTTACATTGAAAACGAGGAGTGAGTATCCTAATATATGTGTATTTTATTTGGGTGAGGAGCTGAAATTTACATGTAGTTGAGTAAGCAAAGTTGAAATTTACTATTGTTACAATTTAAACAAGTTGAGATGCGACATTGGGGTTTTGTAATGATGAATAAGTAAATTGCGAGGACGCAATTTCCTTATGGGAGGAGTCTGTAACAACCCATATTTTGAACGGGTGATGGTAACGATTCAGAGATTTGGTTGTTTAAAAATATAAAATAAATTAAGATTCAATGTGGAAGCAAATATTTTATGGGAAATTTTATCTATTTTGGACGATATTTGAGTTTATTTCTAAAATGATTCCTTTTGTAAATTTATGGGAGTTTTGTCTTTTAAACGTGATTTACGTTGTTGGTATTCTTTTGCTACTTCAATACGAACGTTACATTCAGTAGTATTGGGAAGTAATGAGGATTATATATCGGAATTTGTTGTATGCATACAATCTTAATACATGTAAGGTATATGTTTAATTGCTCCATAGAGAAACAATTTGATAATAAATTAAGAATATATATTTATTATGATATTATTCAAGATAAGTCTAGAAACTAATAAAGAATTAAATGGTGAACATAATATCTTCATATATGACAACAAATATCATTACTTCTATTTAAATCATGTGGATAATAATAATATAATAAGGATATTTTCAAAGAAAACTCTAGAAAACGCGGTTTCTGGATTGTTCACGTATGTGTCCCCTTTCCTTCTTTAATTGGACCCTCCTCCTTCATTTTGGGAAGGGGGAGTAGGTTCTTTTAATGGTTCCCCTAAAAATTAAGCTCCTTCCCCAAATGGAAAAAATCGGTGCTTCTCCAATGGTCACCTCGTCATTATACTCCACCCCATCACCATCGACAAGGGCTACCGGCGGCTCCCCGTAACATGTGCCAGTGGTCGAAGCTTAGCCACTCTCCTTTAAATCGGACGTCTCCAGCTTGGAGCATCAAATCTCCATAGCTGATTCCTGTCTCTAACTTGAGCTCCGCCTCCTTGACTCCCTCACGCCAAACCCCGACAATCACATTTACCTGGCAAAAACCACCGTGTGTGTCACCTGTGGGCATGTCGAGCAAAGCAGAGCCTGGAACCACAGGCTGCCAAGTTCCAGTGTCCGCGTTGAAACCATCTGCTGCTGCCAACGCTGACAGTAGCCCTTCAAGTGCTCTATCATCACCAAAGGTAAGTTTATTTTACGATTAAACATATTACAAGTTTTCCACTTTGCGATCACTTGCTACTTGATGCACATCATTGACTTGTTCTTGCATGAACAAGTAACTTCCTGTGCTGAGCAACACATATCTACTGCAGCAATTTGATTTAAACTACAATACTCCACTTGATTATTGCTGCAAGTGACTATGTGCTGCAGTAATATACAGGGGTAAATGCATGAACAAATGTTTATCTACTGCAGCAATATTTTGTCTGTTACAATGTAAGTTCGTTATATATAAGATTCATTACATGACAGACAAATTTTGTTTACAAGTGCTGTCGGAAAACGTTTGCATTTGGATATGCAGAACTTGTTGGGCACTTAATGTAAGAGCTTATTTTAATTTAGTTTTCTCTGGTTTTGACACTTCTTTTATGTAAAAATTTCAAAGTTAGATTATGGTTTTACTTATTTTATTTCAACGTTTGGATGGTTCTCAAAATTGGTAATGTATAGGAATACAGACCCTACCTAGTTGCGGAATCGATGCATGGCACTAGGCATAGAATAATTTCAGTATTGTTGACAACATAAAGAGGAGTGTACGTGTTAAGAGAAGAGAGAAAATTAAGTGTATTAACTAAGAGAATGATTAAACACTATCATCATCAAAGGAGAGCTACGTAGTATTTTAAAATACAAGGTTATTCTGCTATTTGTATCTATTGTCTTCATTTAATTATCTGCGATTAATATATATATATATATATATATATATATATATATGTTTTAATGTAAAAGTTACAAATCTTTCATAGGTTACATTAATTGCAAGCTGTAAGGACAGTTCATATTATGATAAGTTTGGAAATTTGGGATAACCGACAAATATATTATCAGCATAAATGTGCATCAATTGGTAATTATATTTTCTTTTTTTGGAAAATGAAGAAATGCATTGATGGAGAGCTTTTGGTTTTGAATGCTGAGAGTGCTGTTCTTAAATCTGGACCTTAAGAAACTTGGAAATGGAAGAATTCATCAGTGCAATAATGGAAAGCAATTTTGGCCTTTAACATTGGGTGCATTAATATTTCTAGAGGTCCACTTTGAATCATAAATCTATAAGCCAAATAGTTCTTGCTTGCAAGTGGAAGTAGTAGGATAATACTGTACGTGCTGTAAAGGGGCTCAATTTTAGGAAATGGATAGTTTTTAACTTATAGTAAATAACATTTTATTGACTCAGTGTGATTACAGGGATTATGAGGTGGGTAGCTGCACTTAGTAGTCATGAACGCAAACATTAAAACTGTAAGTATTTGTATAATGTTTTTTTTTACAGTGATTAGTGACCGGATTTTAGTTTTTAAGCAGTCTAAAATACTATTGACAGACCAAAGATTGATTTTATGTTTTTAATAATTAAATAAAAAAATTCAATAATTATGTTTCTCTAGACTCAATTAAGACATGCATGCTGTGGACTATTTTCTAATCTTAAATTTTCAATTAAATCATGCATGCTGTACTATTTTCTAATCTTAATTAATACATGCATGCTGGACTCAATTAAGACATGCATGCTGGACTATTTTCTAATTTTAAATTCTCAATTAAGACATGCATGATGGACTGTATTCTTTTCTTAATTAAGACATGCATCCCGGTTCTTCCCTTATTCTATTCTTTAGTATTTCTTTGATCCTTTTCATTTGCAAAGAAATTGTAAGTTGGCTGTCTATAGGGCTATATTCCAAGTGTTAACAACTACCTCATTATATCCATTGCATTTATCCCATCCATTGTTATACTGAATGGCCGCTAAGTATTTTATAACTACTAAGATGAGCTTTTGCTGATGGTTGCATGTTTATGTTTTGGTGTGTACAATTCATTATAGGTGTAAATTTTGACAGAAATCGTCAATTCTATTTTTAAGTATGATCCACTTAATTTCCTTCCAGTTATGTTCTATTTAATTGTAAAATATGTCATTCCTGACTTTGTATTGTTTAAGACTTATGAAGGCTGTTTATGTCTTCTTTAGATCTAATAAAATATTCGTCATGTTCTTGATTTTGGTGTTGAAGGTTGTTGCTACTTATTGGTAAATGGGGTATAATTATTGAGTCAGGTTTTATAAAATTGACATGTTTATCCATTACGCTAATTTGAGTGAGCATTATGTACCCACTTCAATTACAAAGCAATTAGCAGTCAAGTTGAAGGTCCTTTGTGACTATCATTTACTCATCTTCAAGGAATTTGCAATCGTTAATTATTAAATTCCATTATGGAAACTGCATAAAACAATGGATGGGAAATTTTTGGCAAGTTATACACATTATTATCTGCTGAGTTAGAGTTATCATTTGTGCATTTCACTAACCTATGGTTGTAGGAATTTTAATATTGCAACGTGATATCAGTGGATGGACAATAGGCACGAGAAGACACATGAGCGCGCAAAGCTTGACAAAAGCTATAATTTATTAAAAAAATGAAATCTTATGTATAAATTTATTTTTTTCTACTGTATTAATATTGTGAACTCTGATATTTTTATGAAATAAATTCCGCTGTGAGATATTGTTGTTTTTTCTTTCGGTGATTCTATGTTTAATTCTGTTTAAATCCTGTAAGATAATAACAATCCGTCGTTTTGAACGTTTCGAGTCGGTTTAATCACCATTTTGCGGCGGTCAAAATGACGGGCTGTTACAGTTGGTATCAGAGCCAGGTTTTTCTAAAACTTGGCTTATTGGGTTTAAAAACTCATTAGAGATAGGGTGGAAATACCCTAGAATGAGCAGGATTGATATAGAATCACTCTTAAGAGAGCACGATTGGGGTTTAAAAATAATACTTCGAAATTGACAGTGGGATTCAGCGATGTCCGATTATAAAAATGGTTGTTAAACAAGAACTGAATCAGTTTTGAAATTGGCTCGGATCGTTCTTTGAAGTAAAGTAAGAATACTAGTAATAATAAGTAAATAATACAAACAACTAAAAGTAAATTAGTTATTTTTCTTTGATGCATATATGGTTTGAATCAAGTGCAGTTTCCATTGAGATATTCTGTATGATGAGGATTTTGAGTAAATGGATTAGTAATACCGAGCGGTATGGGACGTTTGGTAATACTTTTCTAGTTATTCTCTTAACTTTTCATATGGAATATTCGATTGTTTTTTATTTTCGGTTCTGAAATATACCGGTAACATAAAGTGGTATAAGAGCATGTGTTACTGTTTGAAAGTATACTTCAATTACTGAATTGAAGTGTTTTCTAAGTTGACATGCTTTCATGACGATACTTTTTGTTCTCTTTCACAACTATTGTGATTTGGTTTATTTTGTCATATTGTTTTATATTTGATATTTCTTATGAGTATCATATTGATTTATATATGGTACTCTGGCTTGATTTATTTTATCATATTGTTTGTATATATGATAAAATTGAGTATCAGCTTTGTTTTGTTTAATTCAAGTTGTGATTATTATTTTGTTTTGCATGTGATGGTATATTTTCAAAGCATGATTAAGTTTATAAAGTGTTTTGAC
This sequence comes from Allium sativum, assembly GCA_030737875.1. Lineage (NCBI taxonomy): Eukaryota > Viridiplantae > Streptophyta > Magnoliopsida > Asparagales > Amaryllidaceae > Allium > Allium sativum. The sequence continues at coordinate 919,926,126 of CM060926.1, read as the reverse complement.
GTTATAAACATTTTGAACTTCAAGGCATATATATATATATATATGTTATATATTAATATTCGAAAAATACTTTTCATTTTGGGATTGGGATAGATTGGACTCTGTTGTACCAATGGGCCAAAACTCCATCTTGGTCGACCTGATTCAGGTTCGCTACCTGAATCTTGGTGATTTTACATTCCGCTCATTTACCACCAAAGGTCAAACGGTCTGCTACATTGGGCAATTTTGTTGGTTTGATCGGGATTCCCGATCGGCGGGTCACGGACTACATCAAATGGAGGCGTGGGGGTCCCACGTGTAGTGCCGTGAACGGGTAGCATATGGCCTTCGCCTTAGACCGTGTTGGTTATCCTGGGTTGATCACCATGTGTTGTTATGGCATTATGAGTAATTTACGGTGTGGATGTCTCGATGTGCGCTCGAGCTCTACTACTTCGATTTTACAATATTAGCGTTTGTTTATTTGGTATTTATGAGTCAAGTTACATTTATCCCATAATCCCCTAATATTTTATTACATTACTATAATTGATTTGATCATATTATTTTTATATATGATAATTGTTGTGAGTATCGTATTGATTTATATATTATACTCTGATTTGATTATATTATCATATTGATTTTATATATGATAATTATTATGAGTATCGTTTTGATTTATATATGATAATATGATTTGATTATATTATCATATTGATTTTATATATGATAATTGTTATGAGTATCGTATTGATTTATATATGATACTCTAATTTGATTATATTATCATATTGATTTTATATATGATAAATGTTATGAGTATCGTATTAATTTATATATGATACTCTGATTTGATTATATTATCATATTGATTTTATATATGATAATTGTTATGAATATCGTATTGATTTTTATAAGGTACTCTGATTTGATTATATTATCATATTGATTTATATATGATATTGATTTATATATGATTTATATATTGATTATATTATCATATTAACATTAACACAACTAATTATATATGATACTCTGATTTGAAATTGACCGCATAGCACTGATCTCCATTAATATATATCGGATTTGTGGCAAATATTTTATCCTCATCTCTAAGTCATATGAACTTAGAGGGTATGCATTGACTGAAATCAGTGATATGTCGTGAATTGTCAATGTGGCATACCCGAGTTATGAACGAGCTAGTGATGATCAAGGCATTGTTTTTCTAGGAATGCTTTGTGTATGACGTGACATCGACAAACCTCACACCCCGGATGATGAGAAACTGGCGGTTAGGCTGTGTATATATATATGTGATGATGATGACTGCTGCAGCAGTGGGAAACCACTTGTGACTTATGGAATATGGTATGTTCGGGGGGCCGTGTCTGGTCGAAAACCGTTGATCTGCCTCGCGATTTGTATTGGTGTCCGCGCCTGGATGAAAAACCCGTGATTACATTTCGTTTGTGTTCCGATTGATCTTTCGTGCCAGGAATCATCAAGTTGGAAACCCAAATCTCCAAATATGAGCCATACGATTTTGATTGTATATATATAAATATATGGCAACATAATATTATGGGGTATTATGCTGTCTAGGATTAATACATTTAGTTGCGAAATGTTTTCCACACTATATATATTGGAATTGAAAGAGGAGTTTACGTATGAAAGCGTATTTGGTTATCATAAGATAAACCTCGCCATCTGGTGTGCGCTTGCATTGTGTGATGTGGGACGTGCTTATGATAACTTCATTTTTCAAAAGTCATTGCGTATTTCTGTGCACGGGCATTCACATGGAGTAAACCCGTTCCGCATTAGCGGCGTGGTCCGGTGAAATTCCCAAGTTTAAAATGAATTCTATAAACAACTGTTTTATGTTCTCACACCAGTCCCATGACTGACCTGGAGTTTATTTTTCCTTCCTAAACTCTGGGTGCCCGCAAATTTTTCCACGGGCAGTTAGAGTTTAGTTTACAGTTATAGATTGTTAGAGCTGGACTTGGAGCGCTTTCGGAGATTTGAGTTCAAGCTAGGATTTGGAGCTTCCGCTACATCGTACTGTTTCTTCTGTCGAGAGTAATTTCTTATCTTCCGCTGTAAGTGTTGTAACTCTGATATTCTGTGTAACTCTGATGTAATAATTAAATTATTCAATGAAAAGTTCTATTATTTTGTTTAATATATGTATGTACCCATAACTATTCGTATTTATGAACGGTTTAAGTTGGTTTAATTACCGGCAAGAACCGGGCAAAAAAGTCGGGTCGTTACAGTTGGTATCAGAGCTTTATTTATACCAAGCTATGGGGTACGTACATATTTGGACAAAAGAATAGGACTCATCAGGGTTATATTATCTCATTAGAGATAGGGTTAGAAATGCCCTAGAATGAGATTCCGGAATATTGTTATGGAGAGAGCGTACTCTGATGAAAATAAATTATTTTTGAAACAAAGTAAAGTGTTTAAAGAACGTAATCATTTTGAAATATAACTTTTAGTAATAAATGTTCGAGTATTTGATCGACGTCGTGATAGGACTATTGGTATATATGAAGATTTCGAATATACGCAAGGCCAACGTATGTACGAAGCCTTATATGTACACAATAGATATAGAGTCACACTCTAGTCGCTCGAGGATGATTTTACTGATGACCATGGCACCATCAGTACTTATTTTCGAGTTTCGAAAGTGGGATGACTATATGATTCCAGTTAAGACGTCGAGGAATACTTTAACTATTTTGATATATTAGAAATATTAAGAAGGAATTTAATGTAAGGACAATATGTTATAAATGTAAAACAAACTATTTTGTTAATAACCAGAAAGGATTTTAGAAGTAAATTTCACTTAAGAATTAGAAAGCGAATTTTGGAAAATAAGATAGTTCATTAAGAAATCATACCCATAATTCCAAATAAACAAGTTATAACAAATGTTAGATATGAATTTTAGATCTAATATGTTATACTCCTGGAGGAAGGTTAAATAAGTTAATATAAGCAATAGATGTGAATCAATACTTAGCTTGAAGTGTAAATGATAATATGCAAGTTAAACTATTTTTGCTTGAAAGTATATTTTTGTAAATCAAAACCCCCTTAAGAAGTTGGAAGGTAATTTTGATTTAAGCTAAGAATTTGTTTGAAAAAAAAATGATTTAAATAGTAACAAACACCTAAGGAGGGGAGAAAATTGCTCTTCCCCTATTGATGCTATATGAATAAATTCAAATAGGAAAATATTTAAAGAGTAATCACTTATGATGCAAAGAAAACAAAATTTGAGGTAAGACTACTCAAAAGGAAGTTAGTGAAAAACCGTGTATTGCAAGAATAAGCAACTTATAATTGTAACCTTAAGTGCGCCGACTTTCCTACCGTGACCGAAGTTAGCTCCATCGTTTAAATCCGAACCGTTTGTTAGTGGGTAGCGTCGTCCATACCTCCTTATCTTATGAATTTGGTCAAGTATGGTAACTCGATCTGGCATAAGTTTGGTATTCATTTTGATACTGAACCCCCTAATCATACATCTCTACTTGATTTGAGTGCGTGCAAATTGATTTATACCCTTTGTATCCATTGAGAACGAAATCAAGATTTAATTTAAACTAAATGCCTTGTTTATATAAGAAATTATGTTAACAAACCTCAATAAATAGGCCTTAGATAGTAAGAAGGCAAGGAAAAATTAGATATAGCAAATTTGAAGAAATGAGTTCTGAAAATGTTAAGATTAATATTTGAAACAACCATAACTTGAATATGTACACGCATAGTCAGAGTGCGTAGAGGAAGCGTGATGGTATTTTGAATTAAATTGTTCAAGAGATTTTCTCGACTAGAGTAAGGAAAACTTTTTAAAACAAGAATGAAAAGGTTATATATACATTTCGGATTTTAAAAGGATTTAAATAAAAAGTGTATTCAATTAGGTGATTATGGCAACTAAAATATGGAATCCAATTATTGAAGATATGGAAACTATTTGGAAATCTTGGAATATTGAAAATAATTTCGAATTCGAGCTAAAGGAAGTTAAAGGACTTATGAATTGTAAATGATTTTTTTTAACTTTAGAATGTAAAAGGCTCATTTGAAAGGATGTTAAAGAAATCATATTGACCAAATTTGATTGAAAGAGAAATTGTATAGTTATTTGAAAATTAACTGATGTAAATAGTTGGATGTTTGAAATAAATTTGAAGCTGAAAAGATTCGACTTAGTAAATGAGGATAAGATCACTTATTTTGTAATATGAAACCTAAGTGTATAATTAAAAGCTGAAATTTAATTTTCAAGCTATCGAATTTGTTTTTCCAAATACTTTGGATACGATGGGTAGTTATAAAAGTGATTTTTTTTTCAAATAAAAGAAATTTCGAAGACCAGAATCCCGATGATTTGAAATGTTTGGAAAAAATATGAGTTGAAAGTATTTGTAAACTATAGATTGCAAAAAATGATACAACTGCGGGATATGAAACGATTTGATTGTTCGAGTAACCATGACTAAAACTGGGTTGTGAAGTGTGATTGGATTGCGTACGATGGGAAATACTCAGCTGCCCTGTCATGTGAATGAACTCCTCGATCTAATAACATATAGATTTTTATATAGAATGTATGAGTTTTTGAGAGCAAACTTAGTTTTCAAAAATCCCGAGGTGCGGTATGGTATTCTATATGAAAGAAATCTAGTATGTCAGTGGTTTGGAATGAAATGAGATTCTAAGTTCGGAGGAGTCGTTTTCAAATACTTTGCAAACTAGGATTTGTAATTTATGGTTAAAAACTCAAATTGCTTTAAATGGACCTCTCCAAAATATATATATCATTTGAATATAACGATTTAAGTTTTGACATTAAAAATTTTTAAAAATTTAATTATATGAAATTTGGTTGATAAGTTTTAAACTTAATAAAATTTGTAAGAAAATCTTGTTTCAACAAATAAGAATTAATTCGCTTGAGGATAATTTTATGACTCTCCTTTTCGAGGACGAAAAGTCCTAAGGGGGGGGGGTGAATGTAACAACCCAGAATTTTACTAGGTTTAAAGTGAATTTCTATAATATAATTTGGGATTTTCTATATACATTTTTGAATTTTAGTAATGTTTAAATGTTGATAATCCTTTTATTAGTTTGACTAAATAATTTTATTTTATAAAAACTTATTTTTAAGGATATTTTAAGATCTTATGAGTACTACTATTATCTAAATTTTGATTAATCCTTGTATTAAAATGTTACTTGTATAAATTTTATGAAAATTGATTTAGTATTTGAATTTTAATTTGTTTTTGTTTTACTGGTAATTAATAATAATAATTTTTAATTTGTTTTAGTTGAAAAATATTCGTTTGTGGAAAACGTTTCGTCGTTAGACAAATGGTCAATTCAGTTGATAGGAACGGTCAGGATTTGAAATAAAATTATAACTGAATCTACCGGTTTGTTTTAAAATTTTGTTGAGATCCGTACACGAAGTAGTTTATGACCAAAATTTTATTACCGTTCGTAATTTCAATAAATAAATAACCATAAATAAACCAAATCGTTTGCTTGTACCTATATCTTTCATGGTCCATTTGAATTAAGCGTAACGTTAGAACCGCACCATGTTATATTTACTTCAGCATTTCACGTTTAACTCCTCTCAGTTCTCACCGCATAAACTTCTCCATTGTAAATATATAATATCAAAGAAACGTGTACACCATAGAAGAAAGGTGTGTGACATCTGTCCATTTCCCTCTACACGTGTGTCCCTCTCCTCTTTTATTTTTGCATTCCAATGCACTTTCGAAACGATTCTGTCTTTCCTCTTAAACCAGATCCGCCCTTCAACCTTGCTTCTTCCTCTCACCAAAACCCAAAGTAGCGTACATCCCTACCTCAAAGCACCATCTCATGTCACCGTGCATGTCTTTACCGCACTAACTTCCTATTCCTTTCCACTTCCCATCCACCGCAAACTCAGTTCCTCTTCCAAATGCAGTCACCATCCTCTTGCAGTCTCGCTCTCTTCCTTTTTAACACTACTATTGTTATACCAGTCAGCGTCAGTCTCTCCCTCTACTTTTCCATCATTGTTCGGCTTATCAGTCCGCCGCCAGTTAGCATGACCGTCACCTCCAACTGTCAAGAACCCTCCTCCACGTCTGTCCACCTTCAGCAGTCCATCTCTCTTCAGTTGCAGCTACCAGTCCACCACCGTGTTGTAGCCAAACACCATTGCGTCACCGCCCCAGCAAACCGATAGAATTCCAGTTCCCGCTGCACTCTAACATCAGTCCACCACTGGCCTATTTCAGCTCCACAGATAGTGCGGTTCCATCTTCTCCGCACCTCACCTGCATGCGCGGGTTCATGAAAAAAACAAGAAACGAACCCATAGTTTTGCGAAAATCAGGTAAGGAAGATTTATAATATTCGGTTGCTCAGAGTTTGGTTGCGAAGAAAAATCCATTCCATTGTTTTTAGTTGCATGCGGTCCTTTTCGTACGCGGTAACCTGTTGGAGGGAACTGAAATAGAGCTGAGTAAGTATTTAATGTTTAAGTGTATATGTAAATGTATTTGCATGTTAATGGAAAAAGTACGGTGTGCGATTGCAGCGTCTGTGAAGAGTACTCGCGACGCATTCAAGGTTGGTTCGCTGTTTATACGGAGTTTGATGGTGAAATCGGAGTGCAATGAAGGTGAGAACATCTAATTTAATCGTTTATTTAAATTAGTAATTGTTGGATAATAATGCTTGGTTGGATATGGATGATGTGTGCATGTTTGAATGGATGCGCATGTAGTTGGAACACACACAGTACACTTACAAGCGTTATTAACCGTAACGCTTGTGCACAAGTTGAATGTTTGTTTATGGCTGTGTTTGTAATGGATGTACTCATGCTAGTATAAATGGTTGAATGATTATGATCGCATGAAATCTCACGCACTTAGTTGTGGAAGCATACAGATGATTAATTTAAATTCTCCTTCCATTAAAATAAAGAGTTGTTATTATCATATGTAGAGAATTTAGTTTGAATTTTATTTTCAAACTGTTTGCAAATCAGAACTAAGTAAACGATTTCGTATGAAATAAAAAGGGTTTGAAATAATTCCAACCACTTGTAAGTCATTTTTGAATTGAGTTTGAATTTGGATTGGAAATAATTTGAATCATGTATTGGTTTTGTATGGTTATTAGAACAAGTTTGATAAAATATTATTTTATATTAAGATCAATTTAATTCTAAAGGAGATTTGGAAATTAAAACCGGGTTTTAAGATTTTATATGTTTAATTTTCAAAGGATTATAACTTTTCTTCCTTGCAGATAATCTGGCATAAAGAACTATAACCATGAATTATTAGTTAAAATTTATAGGAAGTGTTGTTAAATAGTTCAAAGATTTGAAAAGGGCTTAAAATTAGTTCGTTTGAAATATATTTGAATATTACTAATTTTAAGTAAGATTTTTGAAAACGTAAAGGAAGATGAGTTATGTTAATGTTAGTCGAACTTCCAATATGAGAATAAAGGCAAATGATTACGAAAACCCAATAGTTGCTTAGTTGTGAATTGACATTTATAATGAGTCATTTTACTCTATTCGGAATATAAATTGTTTGACTTATCACGAATAGAATATAAACCCAAGTTAAAATTTGGAAATTTTGAAATTTATGAAGAGGTTAACAACGAATAAAGGATCGCAATTTTTTTAAAATGAATATTAGATTTCCAAGGAAGAATTAAGGTTGTAATGGGTTTAAGGAATTTGGAAATAAGTCCAACCTTGATTTGTAAATGAATTGATGACAATTGGAAGGAGGTTTGAATTGAGAATTCCGTGTGGTCCATAACTATTGTTTTAAGTACGCTTATTACTTGGAAAGACCGGGATCGAATATTATTTCGAAAACCATTCCAAGTAATAATACGACGTATGAAGAAATTCAAGACTCGGCAAATGATGAGTGAAGACCGAGGACCTTTGAATGTATTTGGATTGATTGCTGATGTCTCGGTTGGGCTGATCCCCCGATACGAGGTTATAAGTGGCATGAGGTCTGAATATATTTGGAGATTTTCGGATTTGTTTCCGTTCAGACCCAGAATGGACATGTGTGGATGGTGTGTCTGACATTGAAATTGACCGCATAGCACTGATCTCCGTTAATAAAAATAAAGTAGTTTATGACCAAAATTTCTCAAGGTGACCATTGGTCATAAACTACTTCATGGTAATTATCTGCGTTTCCATTTCCAAGTTTCTTAAGGTCCAGATTTAAGAACAGCACTCTCAACATTCAAACCAAAAGCTCTCCATCAATGCATTTCTTCATTTTCCAAAAAAAGAAAATATAATTACCAATTGATGCACATTTATGCTGATAATATATTTGTCGGTTATCCCAAATTTCAAAACTTATCATAATATGAACTGTCCTTACAGCTTGCAATTAATGTAATCTATGAAAGATTTGTAACTTTTACATTAAAATATATATATATATATATTAAACGCAGATAATTAAATGAAGACAATAGATACAAATAGCAGAATAACCTTGCATTTTAAAATACTACGTAGCTTTCCTTTGATGATGATAGAGTTTAATCATTCTCTTAGTTAATACACTTAATTTTCACTCTTCTCTTAACACGTACACTCCTCTTTATGTTGTCAACAATACTGAAATTATTCTATGCCTAGTGCCATGCATCGGTTCCGCAACTAGGTAGGGTCTGTATTCCTATTCATTACCAATTTTGAGAACCATCCAAACGTTGAAATAAAATAAGTAAAACCATAATCTAACTTTGAAATTTTTTACGTAAAAGAAGTGTTAAAACCAGAGAAAACTAAATTAAAATAAGCTCTTACATTAAGTGCCCAACAAGTTCTGCATATCCAAATGCAAACGTTTTCCGACAGCACTTGTAAACAAAATTTGTCTGTCATGTAATGAATCTTATATATAACGAACTTACATTGCAACAGACAAAATATTGCTGCAGTAGATAAACATTTGTTCACGCATTTACCCCTGTATATTGCTGCAGCAAATAGTCACTTGCAGCAATAATCAAGTGGAGTATTGTAGTTTAAATAAAATTGTTGCAGTAGATATGTGTTGCTCAGCACAGGAACTTACTTGTTCATGCAAGAACAAGTCAAAGATGTGCATCAAGTAGCAAGTGATCGCAAAGTGGAAAACTTGTAAGATGTTTAATCGTAAAATAAACTTACCTTTCGTGATGATTGAGCACTCGAAGGGCTATTGTCAGCGTTGGCAGCAGCAGATGGTTTCAACGCGGACACTGGAACTTGGCAGCCTGCGGTTCCAGGCTCTGCTTTGCTCGACATGCCCACAGGTGACACGCACGGTGGTTTTTGCCAGGTAAATGTGATTGTCGAGGTTTGGCGTGAGGGAGTCAAGGAGGCGGAGCTCAAGTTAGCGACAGGAATCAGCTATGGAGATTTGACGCTCCAAGCTGGAGACGTCCGATTTAAAGGAAAGTGGCTAAGCTTCGACCGCTGGCACATGTTACGGGGAGCCGCCGGTAGCCCTTTTCGGTGGTGATGGGGTGGAGTATAATGACGAGGTGACCATTGGTGAAGCACCGATTTTTTCCATTTGGGGAAGGAGCTTAATTTTTAGGGGAACCATTAAAAGAATCTACTCCCCCTTCCCAAAATGAAGGAGGAGGGTCCAATTAAAGAAGGAAAGGGGGACACATACGTAAACAATCCAGAAACCGCCTTTTCTAGAGTTTTCTTTGAAAATATCCTTATTATATTATTATTATCCACATGATTTAAATAGAAGTAATGATATTTGTTGTCATATATGAAGATATTATGTTCACCATTTAATTCTTTATTAGTTTCTAGACTTATCTTGAATAATATCATAACAAATATATATTCTTCATTTATTATAAAATAATTTCTCTATGGAGCAATTAAACATATACCTTACATGTATTAAGATTGTATGCATATAACAAATTCCGATATATAATCCTCATTACTTCCCAATACTACTGAATGTAACGTTCTTATTGAAGTAGCAAAAGAATACCAACAACGTAAATCGCGTTTAAAAGACAAAACTCCCATAAATTTACAAAAGGAATCATTTTAGAAATAAACTCAAATATCGTCCAAAATAGATAAAATTTCCCATAAAATATTTGCTTCCACATTGAATCTTAATTTATTTTATATTTTTAAACAACCAAATCTCTGAATCGTTACCATCACACCTTCAAAATATGGGTTGTTACAGACTCCTCTCTAAAGGAAATTGCGTCCTCGCAATTTACTTATTCATCATTACAAAACCCCAATGTCGCATCTCAACTTGTTTAAATTGTAACAATAGTAAATTTCAACTTTGCTTACTCAACTACATGTAAATTTCAGCTCCTCACCCAAATAAAATACACATATATTAGGATACTCACTCCTCGTTTTCAATGTAAACGTATTGTATATAAATCAATACGATTCCATTATTAATAATTTTATAAAATGTGATACAATTAAACAAGATATCGCATATAAACCAATATAATATCCATAAATATCTTTTTCAAGATGTTAACTGATTAAGTCAGATAGTTGTCTATAACCCGATAGTCTTATTACATTTATCATGTCTAAAACAACATGATACATAAAATCATATCAAATCATAACACCATATATAAATCAAATATTTGTAAGGTAATATGATGGAATAAACCAAATCAGAGTATTATATGGATCAGTACGATACTCATAACATTTACGAAATAATATGATAAAATGAGTTAGGTCAGAGTATCATTCTTAAATAAAAACAATACTCATAACGAATACAACTAGATGGTAAAAATTAATTATACTAAGGTAGCTTATTTAAATTAAATATTTCATGACATTTATCATATATAAAGCAATATGATAAAATAAATCGAGCTGAAATATCACATATATACCAATGTGATATTTATAAAAAATCTACCCAGAGTACCGCAACTAAATCAGTGTGATGCTCTTAACCAATACCATATATGAATCAATATGATAAGAATAAATCAAAACAGAGTAACGCATATAAATTAATGTGGAGCTCTAAACAAATCACATATAAATTATTAGGATACTCATAATAATTAGATCAGAGTATCATAAATTTAATGAAATCCACATGACATTTATCATATATAAAAACAATATGATAAAATAGCCCAAAAACAGAGTATCAATTAATATAACAATTATCATATATAAATCAATGTGATAATATAATCAAATCAGAGTACCGTATAAAAATCAATACGATACTCATAACAATTATCATATATAAAATCAATATGATAATATAATCAAATAAGAGTATCATATATAAATCAATACGGTACTCATAACAATAATCATATATAAAATCAATATGATAATATAATCAAATCAGAGTATCATATATAAATCAATACGATACTCATAACAATTATAATATATAAAATCAATATGATAATATAATCAAATCATATTATCATATATAAATCAAAACGATACTCATAACAATTATCATATATAAAATCAATATGATAATATAATTAAATCAGAGTATCATATATAAATCAATACGATACTCACAACAATTATCATATATAAAATCAATATGATAATATGATCAAATCAATTATGGTAACGTAATAAAATATTAGGGGATTATGGGATAAATGTAACTTGACTCATAAATACCAAATAAATAGACGCCAATATTGTAAAATCACAGTAGTAGAGCTCGAGCGCACATCGAGACATCCACACCGTAACTTACTCATAATGCCATAACAACACCTGGTGATCAACCCAGGATAACCAAGACGTTCTAAGGCGAATGCCATATGCTACCCGTTCACGGCACTACACGTGGGACCCCCACGCGTCCATTTGATGTAGTCCGTGACCCGCCGATCGGGAATCCCGATCAAACCAACAAAATTGCCCAATGTAGAAGACCGTTTGACCTTTGGTGGTAGATGAGCGGAACGTAAAATCACCAAGATTCAGGTAGCGAACCTGAATCAGGTCGACCAAGATGGAGTTTTGGCCCATTGGTACAGCAGAGTCCAATCTATCCCAATCGCAAAATGAAAAGTATTTTTCGAATATTAATTTATAATATATATATATATATATATATATATATATATGCCATGAAGTTCAAAATGTTTATAACGTCAAAACACTTTATAAACTTAATCATGCTTTGAAAATATACCCTCACATGCAAAACAAAATAATAATCACAACTTGAATTAAACAAAACAAAGCTGATACTCAATTTTATCATATATAAAAACAAAATGATAAAATAAATCAAGCCAGAGTACCATATGTAAATCAATATGATACTCATAAGAAATATCAAATATAAAACAATATGACAAAATAAACCAAATCACAATAGTTGTGAAAGAGAACAAAAAGTATCATCATGAAAGCATGTCAACTTAGAAAACACTTCAATTCAGTAATTGAAGTATACTTTCAAACAGTAACACATGCTCTTATACCACTTTATGTTACCGGTATATTTCAGAACCGAAAATAAAAAACAATCGAATATTCCATATGAAAAGTTAAGAGAGTAACTAGAAAAGTATTACCAAACGTCCCATACCGCTTGTAACAACCCAGAAATTTACTAGGTTTAAAGTGAATTTCTATAATATAATTTGGGATTTTCTATATACATTTTTGAATTTTAGTAATGTTTAAATATTGATAATCCTTTTATTAGTTTGACTAAATAATTTTATTTTATAAAAACTTATTTTTAAGGATATTTTAAGATCTTATGAGTACTACTATTATCTAAATTTTGATTAATCCTTGTATTAAAATGTTACTTGTATAAATTTAATGAAAATTGATTTAGTATTTGAATTTTAAATTTGTTTTTGTTTTGCTCGTAATTAATAATAATAGTTTTTAATTTGTTTTAGTTGAAAAATATTCGTTTGTGGAAAACGTTTCGTCGTTAGACAAATGGTCAATTCAGTTGATAGGAACAATCAGGATTTGAAATAAAATTATAACTGAATCAACCGGTTTGTTTTAAAATTGTTTGAGATCCGTACACCTTTGATGATGATAGTGTTTAATCATTCTCTTAGTTAATACACTTAATTTTCTCTCTTCTCTTAACACGTACACTCCTCTTTATGTTGTCAACAATACTGAAATTATTCTATGCCTAGTGCCATGCATCGGTTCTGCAACTAGGTAGGGTCTGTATTCCTATACATTACCAATTTTGAGAACCATCCAAACGTTGAAATAAAATAAGCAAAACCATAATCTAACTTTGAAATTTTTACGTAAAAGAAGTGTCAAAACCAGAGAAAACTAAATTAAAATAAGCTCTTACATTAAGTGACCAACAAGTTCTGCATATCCAAATGCAAACGTTTTCCGACAGCACTTGTAAACAAAATTTGTCAATCGTGTAATGAATCTTATATATATCGAACTTACATTGCAACAGACAAAATATTGCTACAGTAGATAAACATTTGTTCACGCATTTACCCCTGTATATTGCTGCAGCAAATAGTCACTTGCATCAATAATCAAGTGGAGTATTGTAGTTTAAATCAAATTGCTGCAGTAGATATGTGTTGCTCAGCACAGGAACTTACTTGTTCATGCAAGAACAAGTCAAAGATGTGCATCAAGTAGCAAGTGATCGCAAAGTGGAAAACTTGTAATATGTTTAATCGTAAAATAAACTTACCTATGGTGATGATAGAGCACTCGAAGGGCTACTGTCAGCGTTGGCAGCAGCAGATGGTTTCAACGCGCACACTGGAACTTGGCAGCCTGCGGTTCCAGGCTCTGCTTTGCTCGACATGCCCACAGGTGACACGCACAGTGGTTTTTGCCAGGTAAATGTGATTGTCGGGGTTTGGCGTGATGGAGTCAAGGAGGCGGAGCTCAAGTTAGCGACAGGAATCAGCTATGGAGATTTGATGCTCCAAGCTAGAGACGTCCGATTTAAAGGAGAGTGGCTAAGCTTCGACCGTTGGCACATGTTACGGGGAGCCGCCGGTAGCCCTTGTCGGTGGTGATGGGGTGGAGTATAATGACGAGGTGACCATTGGAGAAGCACCGATTTTTTCCATTTGGGGAAGGAGCTTAATTTTTAGGGGAACCATTAAAAGAATCTACTCCCCCTTCCCAAAATGAAGGAGGAGGGTCCAATTAAAGAAGGAAAGGGGGACATCCAGAAACCGCCTTTTCTAGAGTTTTCTTTGAAAATATCCTTATTATATTATTATTATCCACATGATTTAAATAGAAGTAATGATATTTGTTGTCATATATGAAGATATTATGTTCACCATTTAATTCTTTATTAGTTTCCAGACTTATCTTGAATAATATCATAACAAATATATATTATTAATTTATTATCAAATTATTTCTCTATGGAGCAATTAAACATATACCTTACATGTATTAAGATTATATGCATACAACAAATTCCGATATATAATCCTCATTATTTCCCAATACTACTGAATGTAACGTTCGTATTGAAGTAGCAAAAGAATACCAATAACGTAAATCACATTTAAAAGACAAAACTCCCATAAATTTACAAAAGTAATCATTTTAGAAATAAACTTAAATATCATCCAAAATAGATAAAATTTCCCATAAAATATTTGCTTCCACATTGAATCTTAATTTATTTTATATTTTTAAACAACAAAATCTCTTAATCGTTACCATCACCCCTTCAAAATATGGGTTGTTACAGACTCCTCCCTTAAGGAAATTGCGTCCTTGCAATTTACTTATTCATCATTACAAAACCCAATGTCGCATCTCAACTTGTTTAAATTGTAACAATAGTAAATTTCAACTTTTCTTACTCAACTACATGTAAATTTCAGCTCCTCACCCAAATAAAATACACATATATTAGGATACTCACTCCTCGTTTTCAATGTAAAGGTATTGTATATAAATCAATACGATTCCATAATTAATAATTTTAGAAAATGTGATACAATTAAACAAGATATCACATATAAACCAATATAATATCCATAAATATCTTTTTTAAGATGTTGACTGATTAAGTCAGATAGTTGTCTATAACCCGATACGTCTTATTACATTTATCATGTCTAAAACAACATGATACATAAAATCATATCAAATAATAGCACCATATATATATATCAAATATTTGTAAGGTAATATGACGGAATATACCAAATCAGAGTATTATATGGATCAATACGATACTCATAACATTTACGAAATAATATGATAAAATGAGTTAGGTCAGAGTATCATTCTTAAATAAAACCAATACTCATAACGAATGCAACTAGATGTTAAAAATTAATTATACTAAGGTAGCTTATTTAAATTAAATATTTCATGACATTTATCATATATTGTAACAACCCGAAAATCTGGGCCAGTTTAAAATTTTTATTTCGGCAATTTTAGCGAATTTAGATTATTTAAAATGAATTATTTTAAATAATATCGACCGGAAAATTTATTTTGAATATAATTCGATCGTATATATTATATACGTCGTCGTTAGAATATAAATAATTATATATAATTATAAAAGGAATTGAAAATGGCGCGGTAGTTCGATAATTCGATTTTAAACTTCAATTGAATGTACCGGGTGCAAAACAATCCGGAATTTAGTGAAACCAAAAATGATAGGATCTAATTGATAATATCTTTCTATCGAATCCGAAAAATCAAGATTTCATAGCGGGAATCAAAAGATATGTCCAGTTGAAAATTCTGAATAGTCGCTATGGAATTCAGGCCCTTAAAAAGGGACATTTTGCAGACGACCTCGGATTTCGACGAAACCAGTTTTGTTGGGTCCGTGATGTTAAGTTATTGCTAGATTCCAAATTTCATAATTTTTCGAATCAATATGTAAGCGTGGCAAAGGAAAACGCGTTTGACCAGTTTTAGTTGATTTTAATCGACTGGAAATTGGCCATTTTTCAAACAGTCTCAGAATTCGACGAAACTAGTTTTGTTAGGACCGTAGGGTCAATACGAAGCTAGAAAATATTTTTCTGGAATTTTTAGGATTAGTATGTGACCCCGGTAATTTGAAATGTACGTTTAAAATTCAATATAGTGATTTAAATGTAAATTTAACGGAAACTGATTGTAACAGCCGAATCAGCTTACGATACATATCTCATTGTGTACGGAATGGGGGTAAAACGCTATAGACGACAGGCGGTGGGCCTTGTTTCGAGTTCGAATGATAAAGTTACTTTTTAGTGGAAAATAAAATAATTAAATAATAAAATAAAATAAAAAATCCCTTTCCCTTATCTTCAGGCCCCCCCTCTTCTCTTTCAATACAAAATTCAAAAAAAAAAAAAAATATAAAACTACCGATGCTCCAGCCCTCCCCCTCGACCGTCGCTGCGCCGCCATCCACGAGCCCACCACCGCTAGAGGCCAGCGCCGCACTCCCCCTCCGATCTTCCTCTCTCCTCCCACCTGCTCGCTCTCCGTTCGAACCCCACCGAAGCCCCCCCTTCTCCAGATTTCAGACGCCAAGTCCCCAAGCCCACTTCCCCTCGCGAAACCCTTACAGCCACCGCCTATCACCAGGAGGCCACCGCGCAACCCCCCCTAGCCTCCACTATTTTCCTTCGCTCCATCGCACAAACCGTGGACCCCAAATCGAAGAAAACCTAGGCCCCTTTTTAGCAGCCGGCGCCGCCTCCGAGGACCACCCTCCAGCCTCCCCTTCAACGGTGAACCCCCCCTTTTTTTCATTAAGCAACGCTGTGAGTATTTTGTTTTTATTTTATTTATTTTTCTCGATATAAAAGTTAGGTTTTTGATTAGTTAAAATTTAGATCTTTAATTAGTCAAAGTCGAGATTTTCATTTATAAAAATCTTTGTTTTTGAAAGGTAAAAATTTGCATTACTAATAAAATAAAAATCTTTGTTTTTGAAAGGTAAAAATTTGCATTACTAATAAAATAAAAATCTTTCTTTTTGAAAGGTAAAAATTTGCATTACTAATAAAATAAAAATCTTTGTTTTTGAAAGGTAAAAATTTGCATTACTAATAAAATAAAAATCTTTGTTTTTGAAAGGTAAAAATTTGCATTACTAATAAAATAAAAATCTTTGTTTTTGAAAGGTAAAAATTTGCATTACTAATAAAATAAAAATCTTTGTTTTTGAAAGGTAAAAATTTGCATTACTAATAAAATAAAAATCTTTGTTTTTGAAAGGTAAAAATTTGCATTACTAATAAAATAAAAAAATACATATAGCTTGTTTTTAAAATGATTGTAGCTTTGTTTAGAAAATACAAAATACTTTGATTTTGAAAAAGAAATAAAAATATGATTTTTATATATTGAACTTCGAAATAAAAATATGATTTTTTATATATTGAACTTCGTAATAAAAATATGATTTTTATATATGGAATAGCGAAGTAAAAAATTCGATTTTTACATAGGTAGTGAAAGCGGGCAACGAAGGTGACAAAAAGGCGAGAGCGATGAAGATTTCTATAAAAGAAAAGTCAAGATGCTTGGATAGCTATAAGTGAGAATTTCTCACCTTTCAATTTCATTTTCTAGTTATATATATATACTAGGATGCAGACGGTGCTTAGTAGCACCCGACACAATCGTCCACAGACCATGGACTTGTTTGTTTGGTTGCATAGATTAGTTGGATATTTGATTTGAATTTGGTTGTTTGGTGAATTTGATTGATGTGTGAATGGCGTGGGCCTTCACTAGACCGGGGATAAGGCTAGGCCATGTCCCGTTTCTAGTATCGTGCCGTTATGCCGCCGAAATTTTCTAAAATATGTTAGAAAAATAAAAATATCATTTTATTGAATAAATGAACTGAATAGAAATTCATAAGTTAAAATAAAATGTTTTATCGTTAAAAATATAATTTTTAATGTGAATGTGAATAAATCAATATTCATTTACAAACCAGACGGTTTGTTTATGTACACCTATTTGAAGGACGTTAATTGGGTCGATAAATTTTACACATCGCCCAACTGCACAAATAAAATCTGTGTTTGTTTGTTTGAAACCCCACACGGGTGTTGGGATGAAATTTGAAGTTCACTCATCCTGATTGATTAAATATGTCGATCGATGGATTGACAGGCTGTTATAAGCGTTAGATATCTATATTTGATGCTTATACAGTGTAGTGCACTTTGGTTGATGGTTGATTATTTTGCAATGCTATTATATGGGTGTAATGTGTGAAAATCCATATAATTAACATTATATGCAAATCGATTGGGCCTCATTCCAGTTTTAAAATAGAAATATTTGAGGTAGAAATATTCGAAATGGAATATTTGAAAATATCAATATATGAAGCCGTGTTGATTAGATTGACGCCATTTTGACGTGAACGATATTTATATCGATTTTATTCATTTTATAATGAATATCGAAAGTGATTTCAAAATCTGATATTTTGAAAAGAATTGATTGTAAATGAATTCGAATTGGAATTGAAATTGAATAGATTTGAAATTGAATAGATTTGAAATTCGAACGATTTCGAAATGGATTGAATTGAAAACGATTTCGAAATGAATTGAATTGAAAACGATTTCGAAATGAATTGAATTGAAAACGATTTCAAAATGAATTGAATTGAAAACGATTTCGAAATGAATTGAATTGAAAACGATTTCGAAATGAATTGAAATGAATTCAAATTGAATTGAAAACGAATTGAAATGAATTCAAATTGAATTGAAATTTGAATTGAATAGAAATGAATTTTAAACCGAATTTATAAAGAAGAATTCAATTTTGATTTGAATTGAAATGGAAGTTGAAATTGCTTTTGAAACGAATTTTAAAACTATTTATATAATTCGTTTTAAATAGAAATCGACGAAATATATATTATATATATTATATATATAATATGATAGCCTGAATAGAACGCGCCGCGCAGCGGTAGTTCGTGAATTTCGACCATTTATTTCAAACGGACATTACGGGAGATCCGACCGTCGGATTCTCCTAAAACCGGAACCGTTGGGTTCGTATTGAAAAGAGCTTTCTAACGAATATTAGAAATTTTAAATCTAACGGTTGGATTTGGAATTATGTCCAAATCAAATTTGAAAAAGGTCGCTGTAAGTGCAGTTCGATGGCCGTTGTTGGAAATCGACTGTACAGGCCTTGATAAAATTATTAAAAATAGTAATAATTTGTGTAAAATCATAAGAAATGATTTAGAAAGGATTGGGATGAAAAACTCCATATTTGAAAGGATAAAAATAGATTTTTATCGAAATGAACTAGTTTTGAACTAGAATTATAATTCTATTTATTTTTAAATAAATAAATTGAATTTGAAATGGTTTTGAGAATAACCAGAGTTTCCAATGATTGCATTGGAATGGATTTGAATCAAAATTTTCTTCGGAATATTTCGATGTTGGATTTCGTGATGATACAGATATTGTTATGGGAATTTGAAAGATATATATATATCGTTATTTCCAATACGATATTTGTTAATCGTAGGATTTGATATTGAATATAAGCCGATATATTTTCTATTCAGAGCCTTGTATTGAATATCGAATGTGATTTGGGTTTGTCGTGAATGGTGTCTTCACTAACACTGTTCTTGAACCCAGTTGAGAAAAGATTAAATCTTTTTATTTAGATTTAATGAAGTGTACCAATTAAATAGTATTTAATTGGAATTGAATTGATATTGATTTTTGGGTTTATCGTGGACAGTGTTTTAAATGACACTGATTCTTTAACCCAGTTAACGATTAAAACTAAGTGGAGTTTTAATGAATCTTTAATTAGATTGATAAGATAGAGAATGGAGTATCACCAGTTTTACTCCAGGCGATAGTTAAATCTTTAATTAGATTTGAACGTGAAATGGTAATTGAATTTACCGATAACACCGTGGTGTTAGATATGAAGTATAACCAGTTTTACTTCATGGGATGAATAGGTTGGGATTGGGAAATAAAATAAATGATTACTTCGGTGTGGTTCGCTAATCCCGACTAGTTTGAATTGATATTCAAAGGAGATTAAAGAATAAATTTAAAGAATTTATCTTGGATAAAATTAATAGGGAACTTTTCCCAAAGTATAGGAATATTTGAATAAAAGAATATTCTGAATTGGAATGAGGCGTATGTTGTGTTTGTGTAACACTTTTATAATATATACGCGAGTTATTCAGGAAGATCGGGTTTAACCCATTCTGAATAACTGATTCGACGTGGTGTCGAAGATGAAGACGGTGGTCGAAGACCGGAGGTCTTCACGTCGTTTGGGTGATAACTGATGATCTTGATTGGGCTGTACACCCAAGAAGATGGAAACAGTTGGTGATCGTCCAGACGTACTTGGAGATCGATGGATATGCGGGGTACTAGGTGCCTCCGGTTTCGTTCAGACCCAGAACGGACTTGTAAATGGACTGTGTGTCTGACATTGGATTTTAGTCTGTGTGATTGATCTCTATTAAATATATATCTGTTTGGCGGCGGAGAATTTATTCTCTTGCTTAACGCCCTTCTCTGAGACGTATGAGCTTAGGGGTTATATATTGATGGATATCAAACGCATGGAGTGAATTGCCCGTGTGGCATGCCTAAGTGGCAAATGATCGAGGCTTCTGTTGAAAAGCAAAGTCTTGTGGTGATGATCAAAGCAAGGCCTTTGTGGCGTAGCTTTGTGTAACGTTTGCTTCGCGAGTTTCACACCCGGTATGAACCAAAAACGGGAGAAGGACCTCAGGGAGGGCATGCGTTTCTTTCTAGTTAGAAGTGGCGTCAGTGGTTTTACACGCCCTGACGAGTTTGACTTATGTGGTTGTTGCTGTTGCGAGGCGCCTCGGTTTGATCGGACGATCCGGGTCCGATGGAGTCATTCGTTGGCTCATTTACGCCCCATAGGGCGGGGGAACGCATGTTCAGGGTTTAAGTTTAATCCACATCGGTGGACCGGCCCTGACGATCCAAAGGCTTGACTGAGTACTTGCCTGAGACACGGGCTAGAGCGTCTCGAATTCGGTTGACGACTATCTTTTGCCTCGGTTCATAGATGGAAATCCAATTTCCAAATACGTGACATTTGCGGTTTTAGTTGTAAACCTATATATGGCGACATGATATATGGTACCCATGCCGCCTATGATTGATACTTATGATTTGAAGTTGTTTTATACACTATGCACTTATTATAGTATCAAATAATCTGTTTTTAAAACGTATCAAGCATTCTTTGGCTGTTATAAGGGAAAACCCTATCCCCCGGCTTGCGTTGCATTGTGTGATAGGACCTGGGTCTTATAACAGCTTCATTTTTCTCTATTTAGCATTGCGCTGTTTGTTTTATGCACTGGTATTCTGGGGAGGAAACCCGTTCCGTGTTATACGGCGTGGTCCCTTGTTTTACCTAATGATTTAAAATAAAGATTAATAACTGTTTTAGTTCTCACACCAGTCCCATGACTGACCTGGAGTTTATTGTTTTAACCTAAACTCTGGGTGCCCTTATTTTGACACGGGCAGCTAGTAGTTTTGGTTTTGCAGATTTATATTCACAGTATCCTGGTTTCCAGCTGGAACGATATCCGGAAAGCTTTGTATCCGTATATCTCTTCTAGTTGTGTATTGTATTATTTTCCGCTGCTATGTATTTAAATGTAATTTAAATCTCTGATATTTCTGTGTAATATTTATTTGTTTATACTCTGTATATTCCTGTAATCTGATGCATTGTTGTAATATACAATGAAATGTTCTTCTGTATGCGTTCTGTTTTGTCGTGTTCTCGAACAATAGGGCGTTTCGAACGGTCTAGATCGGTTTGACGACTGATTCGGATCGAGCGAAATTCCTTGCCGTCATAGTTGGTATCAGAGCTTTGGTTTACAAAGCTCAGAGAACAAGGCACATTAGAACCATACGAAAGAATTCATCAGATATTGGATTAGTAATATCCAATGAGAATGACTCGTTAGAGATGGGATCAGTAGTATCCTAGAACGAGTGTGAAGAGTATATTTTTCAAATGAAAACAATTTTTTGTTTTGAAAATTTAAATCAATTATTCGTATTTGATTATCTATTTATATTGAGTTGGACAGTCCAGTATATAAAGATTTTGCGTATACGTCTGATCCGCGTGTATTTGAAATTTTAATATACTGGATAGATATAGAGTTATACTCTAGCCGCCCGGGGGTGATTCTGATGATTGATATATCATCATCAGAGTTTATATCCGAGTGACGAACGTGTAATATCTATATATTTCCTATTGATTGGTGTGAGAACAAAAAAAAATTGATAGGGCTTATTGTTGTGATTTGGCATCAAAAATCTGATTTTTGACTATATATCAAAGTTATGAATTTCAAATGATAATTCACTAATTGATTGATGTTTGTGCTGTTTGTTTATTTGTTTGCTAATTTTTAGCCATTATGCCTAATTGCATCAAATATTGAATTGTATTGAAAATTGGTCGCATTTGCTTGCATATACCTATACTTACATTGAACAGGTCATAGCAAGGAGGCTAGAGCCGAAGAATAAAATTTGTTTGCCCGACAAATAGGTACATGTTTACTACATAATTTACTGTTTTGTTTGGGTGATGATGATTTTATGAGCCTATTGGCTAGCCGCTTGGCTTTTTCTTTTTCTTTTTGAGATCTGAAGGACCGGGGAAGCTATTTGAAATTCCCCAATGCTCCCGGTGCAGGGGAGGTTATGGCGAAATTTTTCGAAAATTTAGGGTGTTAGCCAAATTTTTGAAAATTTGAAAATTCTCAGAAACTGAAAAGTTGGAGAATGGAAGCCAGATCGAGCGTAGAGTTGATTAATCAAACCACTTTCGACTTTGTTCCTTTTCGGGGACGAAAAGTTTTAAGTGGGGGAGATTGTAACAACCCGAAAATCTGGGCCAGTTTAAAATTTTTATTTCGGCAATTTTAGCGAATTTAGATTATTTAAAATGAATTATTTTAAATAATATCGACCGGGAAATTTATTTTGAATATAATTCGATCGTATATATTATATACATCGTCGTTAGAATATAAATAATTATATATAATTATAAAAGGAATTGAAAATGGCGCGGTAGTTCGATAATTCGATTTCAAACTTCAATTGAATGTACCAGGTGCAAAACAATCCAGAATTTAGTGAAACCAAAAATGATAGGATCTAATTGATAATATCTTTCTATCGAATCCGAAAAATCAAGATTTCATAGCGGGAATCAAAAGATATGTCCAGTTGAAAATTCTGAATAGTCGTTATGGAATTCAGGCCCTTAAAAAGGGACATTTTGCAGACGACCTCGGATTTCGACGAAACCAGTTTTGTTGGGTCCGTGATGTTAAGTTATTGCTAGATTCCAAATTTCATAATTTTTCGAATCAATATGTAAGCGTGGCAAAGGAAAACGCGTTTGACCAGTTTCAGTTGATTTTAATCGACTGGAAATTGGCCATTTTTCAAACAGTCTCAGAATTCGACGAAACTAGTTTTGTTAGGACCGTACGGTCAATACGAAGCTAGAAAATATTTTTCTGGAATTTTTAGGATTAGTATGTGACCCCGGTAATTTGAAATGTACGTTTAAAATTCAATATAGTGATTTCAATGTAAATTTAACGGAAACTGATTGTAACAGCCGAATCAGCTTACGATACATATCTCATTGTGTTCGGAATGGGGGTAAAACGCTATAGACGACAGGCGGTGGGCCTCGCTTCGAGTTCGAATGATAAAATTACTTTTTAGTGGAAAATAAAATAATAAAATAATAAAATAAAATAAAATAAATCCCTTTCCCTTATCTTCTGCCCCCCCTCTTTTCTTTCAATACAGAAATTCAAAAAAAAAAAATATATATAAAACTACCGATGCTCCAGCCCTCCCCCTCGACCGTCGCTGCGCCGCCATCCACGAGCCCACCACCGCTAGAGGCCAGCGCTGCACTCCCCCTCCGATCTTCCTCTCTCCTCCCACCTGCTCGCTCTCCGTTCGAACCCCACCGAAGCCCCCCCTTCTCCAGATTTCAGACGCCAAGTCCCCAAGCCCACTTCCCCTCGCGAAACCCTAACAGCCACCGCCTATCACCAGGAGGCCACCGCGCAACCCCCCTAGCCTCCACTATTTTCCTTCGCTCCATCGCACAAACCGTGGACCCCAAATCGAAGAAAACCTAGGCCCCTTTTTAGCAGCCGGCGCCGCCTCCGAGGACCACCCTCCAGCCTCCCCTTCAACGGTGAACCCCCCCTTTTTTTCATTAAGCAACGCTGTGAGTATTTTGTTTTTATTTTATTTATTTTTCTCGATATAAAAGTTAGGTTTTTGATTAGTTAAATTTTAGATCTTTAATTAGTCAAAGTCGAGATTTTCATTCATAAAAATCTTTGTTTTTGAAAGGTAAAAATTTGCATTACTAATAAAATAAAAATCTTTGTTTTTGAAAGGTAAAAATTTGCATTACTAATAAAATAAAAATCTTTGTTTTTGAAAGGTAAAAATTTGCATTACTAATAAAATAAAAATCTTTGTTTTTGAAAGGTAAAAATTTGCATTACTAATAAAATAAAAATCTTTGTTTTTGAAAGGTAAAAATTTGCATTACTAATAAAATAAAAATCTTTGTTTTTGAAAGGTAAAAATTTGCATTACTAATAAAATAAAAATCTTTGTTTTTGAAAGGTAAAAATTTGCATTACTAATAAAATAAAAAAATACATATAGCTTGTTTTTAAAATGATTGTAGCTTTGTTTAGAAAATACAAAATACTTTGATTTTGAAAAAGAAATAAAAATATGATTTTTATATATTGAACTTCGAAATAAAAATATGATTTTTTATATATTGAACTTCGTAATAAAAATATGATTTTTATATATGGAATAGCGAAGTAAAAAATTCGATTTTTACATAGGTAGTGAAAGCGGGCAACGAAGGTGACAAAAAGGCGAGAGCGATGAAGATTTCTATAAAAGAAAAGTCAAGATGCTTGGATAGCTATAAGTGAGAATTTCTCACCTTTCAATTTCATTTTCTAGTTATATATATATACTAGGATGCAGACGGTGCTTAGTAGCACCCGACACAATCGTCCACAGACCATGGACTTGTTTGTTTGGTTGCATAGATTAGTTGGATATTTGATTTGAATTTGGTTGTTTGGTGAATTTGATTGATGTGTGAATGGCGTGGGCCTTCACTGGACCGGGGATAAGGCTAGGCCTTGTCCCGTTTCTAGTATCGTGCCGTTATGCCGCCGAAATTTTCTAAAATATGTTAAAAAAATAAAAATATCATTTTATTGAATAAATGAACTGAATAGAAATTCATAAGTTAAAATAAAATGTTTTATCGTTAAAAATATAATTTTTAACGTGAATGTGAATAAATCAATATTCATTTACAAACCAGACGGTTTGTTTATGTACACCTATTTGAAGGACGTTAATTGGGTCGATAAATTTTACACACCGCCCAACTGAACAAATAAAATCTGTGTTTGTTTGTTTGAAACCCCACACGGGTGTTGGGATGAAATTTGAAGTTCACTCATCCTGATTGATTAAATATGTCGATCGATGGATTGACAGACTGTTATAAGCGTTAGATATCTATATTTGATGCTTATACAGTGTAGTGCACTTTGGTTGATGGTTGATTATTTTCCAATGCTATTATATGGGTGTAATGTGTGAAAATCCATATAATTAACATTATATGGAAATTGATTGGGCCTCATTCCAGTTTTAAAATAGAAATATTTGAGGTAGAAATATTCGAAATGGAATATTTGAAAATATCAATATATGAAGCCGTGTTGATTAGATTGACGCCATTTTGACGTGAACGATATTTATATCGATTTTATTCATTTTATAATGAATATCGAAAGTGATTTCAAAATCTGATATTTTGAAAAGAATTGAATGTAAATGAATTCGAATTGGAATTGAAATTGAATAGATTTGAAATTGAATAGATTTGAAATTCGAACGATTTCGAAATGGATTGAATTGAAAACGATTTCGAAATGAATTGAATTGAAAACGATTTCGAAATGAATTGAATTGAAAACGATTTCGAAATGAATTGAAATGAATTCAAATTGAATTGAAAACGAATTGAAATGAATTCAAATTGAATTGAAATTTGAATTGAATAGAAATGAATTTTAAACCGAATTTATAAAGAAGAATTCAATTTTGATTTGAATTGAAATGGAAGTTGAAATTGCTTTTGAAACGAATTTTAAAACTATTTATATAATTCGTTTTAAATAGAAATCGACGAAATATATATTATATATATTATATATATAATATAATAGCCTGAATAGAACGCGCCGCGCAGCGGCAGTTCGTGAATTTCGACCATTTATTTCAAACGGACATTACGGGAGATCCGACAGTCGGATTCTCCTAAAACCGGAACCGTTGGGTTCGTATCGAAAAGAGCTTTCTAAAGAATATTAGAAATTTGAAATCTAACGGTTGGATTTGGAATTATGTCCAAATCAAATTTGAAAAAGGTCGTTGTAAGTGCAGTTCGATGGCCGTTGTTGGAAATCGACTGTACAGGCCTTGATAAAATTATTAAAAACAGTAATAATTTGTGTAAAATCATAAGAAATGATTTAGAAAGAATTGGGATGAAAAACTCCATATTTGAAAGGATAAAAATAGATTTTTATCGAAATGAACTAGTTTTGAACTAGAATTATAATTCTATTTATTTTTAAATAAATAAATTGAATTTGAAATGGTTTTGAGAATAACCAGAGTTTCCAATGATTGCATTGGAATGGATTTGAATCGAAATTGTCTTCGGAATATTTCGATGTTGGATTTCGTGATGATACAGATATTGTTATGGGAATTTGAAAGATATATATATATCGTTATTTCCAATACGATATTTGTTAATCGTAGGATTTGATATTGAATATAAGCCGATATATTTTCTATTCAGAGCCTTGTATTGAATATCGAATGTGATTTGGGTTTGTCGTGAATGGTGTCTTCACTAACACTGTTCTTGAACCCAATTGAGAAAAGATTAAATCTTTTTATTTAGATTTAATGAAGTGTACCAATTAAATAGTATTTAATTGGAATTGAATTGATATTGATTTTTGGGTTTATCGTGGACAGTGTTTTAAATGACACTGATTCTTTAACCCAGTTAACGATTAAAACTAAGTGGAGTTTTAATGAATCTTTAATTAGATTGATAAGATCGAGAATGGAGTATCACCAGTTTTACTCCAGGCGATAGTTAAATCTTTAATTAGATTTGAACGTGAAATGGTAATTGAATTTACCGATAACACCGTGGTGTTAGATATGAAGTATAACCAGTTTTACTTCATGGGATGAATAGGTTGGGATAGGGAAATAAAATAAATGATTACTTCGGTGTGGTTCGCTAATCCCGACTAGTTTGAATTAATATTCAAAGGAGATTAAAGAATAAATTTAAAGAATTTATCTTGGATAAAATTAATAGGGAACTTTTCCCAAAGTATAGGAATATTTGAATAAAAGAATATTCTGAATTGGAATGAGGCGTATGTTGTGTTTGTGTAACACTTTTATAATATATACGCGAGTTATTCAGGAAGACCGGGTTTAACCCATTCTGAATAACTGATTCGACGTGGTGTCGAAGATGAAGACGGTGGTCGAAGACCGGAGGTCTTCACGTTGTTTGGGTGATAACTGATGATCTTGATTGGGCTGTACACCCAAGAAGATGGAAACAGTTGGTGATCGTCCAGACGTACTTGGAGATCGATGGATATGCGGGGTACTAGGTGCCTCCGGTTTCGTTCAGATCCAGAACGGACTTGTAAATGGACTGTGTGTCTGACATTGGATTTTAGTCTGTGTGATTGATCTCTATTAAATATATATCTGTTTGGCGGTAGAGAATTTATTCTCTTGCTTAACGCCCTTCTCTGAGACGTATGAGCTCAGGGGTTATATATTGATGAATATCAAACGCATGGAGTGAATTGCCTGTGTGGCATGCCTAAGTGGCAATTGATCGAGGCTTCTGTTGAAAAGCAAAGTCTTGTGGTGATGATCAAAGCAAGGCCTTTGTGGCGTACCTTTGTGTAACGTTTGCTTCGCGAGTTTCACACCCGGTATGAACCAAAAACGGGAGAAGGACCTCAGGGAGGGCATGCGTTTCTTTCTAGTTAGAAGTGGCGTCAGTGGTTTTACACGCCCTGACGAGTTTGACTTATGTGGTTGTTGCTGTTGCGAGGCGCCTTGGTTTGATCGGACGATCCGGGTTCGATGGAGTCATTCGTTGGCTCATTTACGCCCCATAGGGCGGGGGAACGCATGTTCAGGGTTTAAGTTTAATCCACATCGGTGGACCGGCCCTGACGATCCAAAGGCTTGACTGAGTACTTGCCTGAGACACGGGCTAGAGCGTCTCGAATTCGGTTGAGGACTATCTTTTGCCTCGGTTCATAGATGGAAATCCAATTTCCAAATACGTGACATTTGCGGTTTTAGTTGTAAACCTATATATGGCGACATGATATATGGTGCCCATGCCGCCTATGATTGATACTTATGATTTGAAGTTGTTTTATACACTATGCACTTATTATAGTATCAAATAATCTGTTTTTAAAACGTATCAAGCATTCTTTGGCTGTTATAAGGGAAAACCCTGTCCCCCGGCTTGCGTTGCATTGTGTGATAGGACCTGGGTCTTATAACAGCTTCGTTTTTCTCTATTTAGCATTGCGCTGTTTGTTTTATGCACTGGTATTCTGGGGAGGAAACCCGTTCCGTGTTATACGGCGTGGTCCCTTGTTTTACCTAATGATTTAAAATAAAGATTAATAACTGTTTTAGTTCTAACACCAGTCCCATGACTGACCTGGAGTTTATTGTTTTAACCTAAACTCTGGGTGCCCTTATTTTGACACGGGCAGCTAGTAGTTTTGGTTTTGCAGATTTATATTCACAGGATCCTGGTTTCCAGCTGGAACGATATCCGGAAAGCTTTGTATCCGTATATCTCTTCTAGTTGTGTATTGTATTATTTTCCGCTGCTATGTATTTAAATGTAATTTAAATCTCTGATATTTCTGTGTAATATTTATTTGTTTATACTCTGTATATTCCTGTAATCTGATGCATTGTTGTAATATACAATGAAATGTTCTTCTGTATGCGTTCTGTTTTGTCGTGTTCTCGAACGATAGGGCGTTTCGAACGGTCTAGATCGGTTTGACGACTGATTCGGATCGAGCGAAATTCCTTGCCGTCATATATATAAAGCAATATGATAAAATAAATCGAGCTGAAATACCACATATATACCGTTGTGATATTTATAACAAATCTACCCAGAGTACCGCACCTAAATCAGTGTGATGCTCTTAACCAATACCATATATGAATCAATATGATAAAAATAAATCAAAACAGAGTAACGCATATAAATTAATGTGGAGCTCTCAACAAATCACATATAAATTAATAGGATACTCATAATAATTAGATCAGAGTATCATAAATTTAATGAAATCCACATGACATTTATCATATATAAAAACAATATGATAAAATAGCCCAAAAACATCTGTGCAATATGGAAAGCAATTTTGGCCTTTAACATTGGGTGCATTAATATTTTTAGAGGGTCCCCTTTGAATCATAAATCTATAAGCCAAATAGTTCTTGCTTGCAAGTGGAAGTAGTAGGATACTACTGTACGTGCTGTAAAGGGGCTCAATTTTAGGAAATGGATAGTTTTTAACTTATAGTAAATAACATTTTATTGAGTTTGTGTGATTACAGGGATTATGAGGTGGGTAGCTGCACTTAGTAGTCATGAACGCAAACATTAAATTTTAAGTATTTGTATAATGTTTTTTTAACAGTGATTAGTGACCAGATTTTAGTTTTTAAGCAGTCTAAAATACTATTGACAGACCAACGATTGATTTTCTGTTTTTAATAATTAAATAAAAAAATTCAATAATGATGTTTCTCTAGACTCAATTAAGACATGCATGCTGTGGACTATTTTCTAATCTTAAATTCTTAATTAAATCATGCATGCTGTACTATTTTCTAATCTTAATTAATACATGCATGCTGGACTCAATTAAGACATGCATGCTGGACTGTTTTCTAATTTTAAATTCTCAATTAAGACATGCATGATGGACTGTATTCTTTTCTTAATTAAGACATGCATCCCGGTTCTTCCCTTATTCTATTCTTTAGTATTTCTTTGATCCTTTTCATTTGCAAAGAAATTGTAAGTTGGCTGTCTATAGGGCTATATTCCAAGTGTTAACAACTACCTCATTATACCCATTGCATTTATCCCATCCATTGTTATACTGAATGGCCGCTAAGTATTTTATAACTACTAAGATGAGCTTTTGTTGATGGTTGCATGTTTATGTTTTGGTGTGTACAATTCATTATAGGTGTAAATTTTGACAGAAATCATCAATTCTATTTTTAAGTATGATCCACTTAATTTCCTTCCAGTTATGTTCTATTTAATAGTAAAATATGTCATTCCTGACTTTGTATTGTTTTAGACTTATGAAGGCTGTTTATGTCTTCTTTAGATCTAACAAAATATTCGTCATGTTCTTGATTTTGGTGTTCAAGGTTGTTGCTACTTATTGGTAAATGGGGTATAATTATTGAGTCAGGTTTTATAAAATTGACATGTTTATCCATTACGCTAATTTGAGTGAGCATTATGTACCCACTTCAATTACAAAGCAATTAGCAGTCAAGTTGAAGGTCCTTTGTGACAATCATTTACTCATCTTCAAGGAATTTGCAATTGTTAATTATTAAATTCCATTATGGAAATTGCATAAAACAATGGATGGGGAATCTTTGGCAAGTTATGCACATTATTATCTGCTGAGTTAGTGTTATCATTTGTGCATTTCACTAACCTATGGTTGTAGGAATTTTAATATTGCAACGTGATATCAGTGGATGGACAATAGGCACGAGAAGACGCATGAGCGCGCAAAGCTTGACAAAAGCTATAATTTATTAAAAAAAAATCTTATGTATAAATTTATTTTTTTCTACTGTATTAATATTGTGAATTCTGATATTTTTATGAAATAAATTCCGCTGTGAGATATTGTTGTTTTTTCTTTCGGTGATTCTATGTTTAATTCTGTTTAAATCCTGTAAGCTAACAACAATCCGTAGTTTTGAACGTTTCGAGTCTGTTTAATCACCGTTTTGCGGCGGTCAAAATGACGGGCTGTTACAATTGGTATCAGAGCCAGGTTTTTCTAAAACTTGGCTTATTGGGTTTAAAAACTCATTACAGATCGGGTGGAAATACCCTAGAACGAGCAGGATTGATATAGAATCACTCTTAAGAGAGCACGATTGGGGTTTAAAAATAATACTTTGAAATTGACAAAGTGGGATTCAGCGATGCCCGATTAAAAAAATGGTTGTTAAACAAGAACTGAATCAGTTTTGAAATTGGCTCGGATCGGTCTTTGAAGTAAAGTAAGAATACTAGTAATAATAAGTAAATAATACAAACAACTAAAAGTAAATTAGTTATTTTTCTTTGATGCATATATGGTTTGAATCAAGTGCAGTTTCCATTGAGATATTCTGTATGATGAGGATTTTGAGTAAATGGATTCGTAATACTGAGCGGTATGGGACGTTTGGTAATACTTTTCTAGTTATTCTCTTAACTTTTCATATGGAATATTCGATTGTTTTTTATTTTCGGTTCTAAAATATACCGGTAACATAAAGTGGTATAAGAGCATGTGTTACTGTTTGAAAGTATACTTCAATTATTGAATTGAAGTGTTTTCTAAGTTGACATGCTTTCATGACGATACTTTTTGTTCTCTTCCACAACTATTGTGATTTGGTTATTTTATCATATTGTTTTATATTTGATATTTCTTATGAGTATCATATTGATTTATATATGGTACTCTGGCTTGATTTATTTTATCATATTGTTTTTATATATGATAAAATTGAGTATCAACTTTGTTTTGTTTAATTCAAGTTGTGATTATTATTTTGTTTTGCATGTGATGGTATATTTTCAAAGCATGATTAAGTTTATAAAGTGTTTTGATGTTATAAACATTTTGAACTTCATGGCATATTTATATATATATTATAAATTAATATTCGAAAAATACTTTTCATTTTGGGATTGGGATAGATTGGACTCTGCTGTACCAATGGGCCAAAACTCCATCTTGGTCGACCTGATTCAGGTTCGCTACCTAAATCTTGGTGATTTTACATTCCGCTCATCTACCACCAAAGGTCAAACGGTCTGCTACATTGGGCAATTTTGTTGGTTTGATCGGGATTCCCGATCGGCGGGTCACGGACTACATCAAATGGTCGCGTGGGGGTCCCACGTGTAGTGTCGTGAACGGGTGGCATATGGCATTTGCCTTAGACCGTGTTGGTTATCCTGGGTTGATCACCAGGTGTTGTTATGACATTATGAGTAAGTCACGGTGTGGATGTCTCGATGTGCGCTCGAGCTCTACTACTGTGATTTTACAATATTAGCGTCTGTTTATTTGGTATTTATGAGTCAAGTTACATTTACTATAATTGATTTGATCATATTATCATATTGATTTTATATATGATAATTGTTGTGAGTATCGTATTGATTTATATATGATACTCTGATTTAATTATATTATCATATTGATTTTATATATGATAATTGTTATGAGTATCGTTTTGATTTATATATGATAATATATTGTGATTATATTATCATATTGATTTTATATATGATAATTGTTATGAGTATCGTATTGATTTATATATGATACTCTGATTTGATTATATTATCATATTGATTTTATATATGATAATTGTTATGAGTATCGTATTGATTTATATATGATACTCTGATTTGATTATATTATCATATTGATTTTATATATGATAATTGTTATGAGTATCGTATTGATTTTTATATGGTACTCTGATTTGATTATATTATCATATTGATTTATATATGATAATTGTTATATTAATTGATACTCTGTTTTTGTGCTATTTTATCATATTGTTTTTATATATGATAAATGTCATGTGGATTTCATTAAATTTATGATACTCCGATCTAATTATTATGAGTATCCTATTAATTTATATGTGATTTGTTGAGAGCTCCACATTAATTTATATGCGTTACTCAGTTTTGATTTATTCTTATCATATTGATTCATATATGGTATTGGTTAAGAGCATCACACTGATTTAGTTGCGGTACTCAGGGTAGATTTGTTATAAATATCACATTGGTATATATGTGATATTTCAGCTCGATTTATTTTATCATATTGCTTTATATATGATAAATGTCATGAAATATTTAATTTAAATAAGCTACCTTAGTATAATTAATTTTTACCATCTAGTTGTATTCGTTATGAGTATTGTTTTTATTTAAGAATGATACTCTGACCTAACTCATTTTATCATATTATTTCGTAAATGTTATGAGTATCGTATTGATCCATATAATACTCTGATTTGGTTTATTCCATCATATTACCTTACAAATATTTCATTTATATATGGTGCTATGATTTGATATGATTTTATGTATCATGTTGTTTTAGACATGATAAATGTAATAAGACGTATCGGGTTATAGACAACTATCTGACTTAATCAGTTAACATCTTGAAAAAGATATTTATGGATATTATATTGGTTTATATGCGATATCTTGTTTAATTGTGTCACATTTTATAAAATTATTAATAATGGAATCGTATTGATTTATATACAATACCTTTACATTGAAAACGAGGAGTGAGTATCCTATTATATGTGTATTTTATTTGGGTGAGGAGCTGAAATTTACAAGTAGTTGAGTAAGCAAAGTTGAAATTTACTATTGTTACAATTTAAACAAGTTGAGATGCGACATTGGGGTTTTGTAATGATGAATAAGTAAATTGCGAGGACGCAATTTCCTTAAGGGAGGAGTCGGTAACAACCCATATTTTGAAGGGGTGATGGTAACGGTTCAGGGATTTGGTTGTTTAAAAATATAAAATAAATTAAGATTCAATGTGGAAGCAAATATTTTATGGGAAATTTTATCTATTTTGGACGATATTTGAGTTTATTTCTAAAATGATTCCTTTTGTAAATTTATGGGAGTTTTGTCTTTTAAACGTGATTTACGTTGTTGGTATTCTTTTGCTACTTCAATACGAACGTTACATTCAGTAGTATTGGGAAGTAATGAGGATTATATATCGGAATTTGTTGTATGCATACAATCTTAATACATATAAGGTATATGTTTAATTGCTCCATAGAGAAATAATTTGATAATAAATTAATAATATATATTTGTTATGATATTATTCAAGATAAGTCTAGAAACTAATAAAGAATTAAATGGTGAACATGATATCTTCATATATGACAACAAATATCATTACTTTTATTTAAATCATGTGGATAATAATAATATAATAAGGATATTTTCAAAGAAAACTCTAGAAAAGGCGGTTTCTGGATTGTTTACGTATGTGTCCCCCTTTCCTTCTTTATTTGGAAACTCCTCCATCTTGGGAAGGGGGAGTAGATTCTTTTTCTGGTTCCCCTAAAAATTAATCTCCTTCCCCAAATGGAAAAAATCGGTGCTTCTCCAATGGTCACCTCGTCATTATACTCCACCCCATCACCACCGACAAGGGCTACCGGCGGCTCCCCGTAACATGTGCCAGCGGTCGAAGCTTAGCCACTCTCCTGTAAATTGGACGTCTCCAGCTTGGAGCATCAAATCTCCATAGCTGATTCCTGTCGCTAACTTGAGCTCCGCCTCCTTGACTCCCTCACGCCAAACCCCGACAATCACATTTACCTGGCAAAAACCACCGTGCGTGTCACCTGTGGGCATGTCGAGCAAAGCAGAGCCTGGAACCGCAGGCTGCCAAGTTCCAGTGTCCGCGTTGAAACCATCGGCTGCTGCCAACGCTGACAGTAGCCCTTCGAGTGCTCTATCATCACCAAAGGTAAGTTTATTTTACGATTAAACATATTACAAGTTTTCCACTTTGTGATCACTTGCTACTTGATGCACATCATTGACTTGTTCTTTGCATGAACAAGTAACTTCCTGTGCTGAGCAACACATATCTACTGCAGCAATTTGATTTAAACTACAATACTCCACTTGATTATTGCTGCAAGTGACTATTTGCTGCAGCAATATACAGGGGTAAATGCGTGAACAAATGTTTATCTACTGCAGCAATATTTTGTCTGTTGCAATGTAAGTTCGTTATATATAAGATTCATTACATGACAGACAAATTTTGTTTACAAGTGCTGTCGGAAAACGTTTGCATTTGGATATGCAGAACTTGTTGGGCACTTAACGTAAGAGCTTATTTTAATTTAGTTTTCTCTGGTTTTGACACTTCTTTTACGTAAAAATTTCAAAGTTAGATTATGGTTTTACTTATTTTATTTCAACGTTTGGATGGTTCTCAAAATTGGTAATGTATAGGAATACAGACCCTACCTAGTTGCAGAACCGATGCATGGCACTAGGCATAGAATAATTTCAGTATTGTTGACAACATAAAGAGGAGTGTACGTGTTAAGAGAAGAGTGAAAATTAAGTGTATTAACTAAGAGAATGATTAATCACTATCATCATCAAAGGAGAGCTATGTAGTATTTTGAAATGCAAGGTTATTCTGCTATTTGTATCTATTGTATTCATTTAATTATCTGCGGTTAATATATATATATATTAATGTAAAAGTTACAAATCTTTCATAGATTACATTAATTGCAAGCTGTAAGGACAGTTCATATTATGATAAGTTTGGAAATTTGGGATAACCGACAAATATATTATCAGCATAAATGTGCATCAATTGGTAATTATATTTTCTTTTTTTGGAAAATGAAGAAATGCATTGATGGAGAGCTTTTGGTTTTGAATTCTGAGAGTGCTGTTCTTAAATCTGGACCTTAAGAAACTTGGAAATGGAAGAATTCATCAGTGCAATAATGGAAAGCAGTTTTGGCCTTTAACATTTGGTGCATTAATACTTCTAGAGTGTCCACTTTGAATCATAAATCTATAAGCCAAATAGTTCTTGCTTGCAAGTGGAAGTAGTAGGATATAGGGATTAATTTTAGGAAATGGATAGTTTTTAACTTATAGTAAATAACATTTTATTGAGTCTGTGTGATTACAGGGATTATGAGGCGGGTAGCTGCACATAGTAGTCATGAACGCAAACATTAAATCTGTAAGTATTTGTATAATGTTTTTTTTAACAGTGATTAGTGACCTGATTTTAGTTTTTAAGCATTCTAAAATAATATTGACAGACCAAAGATTGATTTTCTGTTTTTAATAATTAAAAAAAAAAAAATTCAAAAATGATGTTTCTCTAGACTCAATTAAGACATGCATGCTATGGATTATTTTCTAATCTTAAATTCTCAATTAAATCATGCATGCTGTACTATTTTCTAATCTTAATTAATACATGCATGCTGGACTCAATTAAGACATGCATGCTGGACTGTTTTCTAATTTTAAATTCTCAATTAACGCATGCATGATGGACTGTATTCTTTTCTTAATTAAGACATGCATCCCGGTTCTTCCCTTATTCTATTCTTTAGTATTTCTTTGATCATTTTCATTTGCAAAGAAATTGTAAGTTGGCTGTCTATAGGGCTATATTCCAAGTGTTAACAACTACCTCATTATATCCATTGCATTTATCCCATCCATTGTTATACTGAATGGCCGCTAAGTATTTTATAACTACTAAGATGAGCTTTTGCTGATGGTTGCATGTTTATGTTTTGGTGTGTACAATTCATTATAGGTGTAAATTTTGACAGAAATCATCAATTCTATTTTTAAGTATGATCCACTTAATTTCCTTCCAGTTATGTCCTATTTAATAGTAAAATATGTCATTCCTGACTTTGTATTGTTTTAGACTTATGAAGGCTGTTTATGTCTTCTTTAGATCTAATAAAATATTCGTCATGTTCTTGATTTTGGTGTTCAAGGTTGTTGCTACTTATTGGTAAATGGGGTATAATTATTGAGTCAGGTTTTATAAAATTGACATGTTTATCCATTACGCTAATTTGAGTGAGCATTATGTACCCACTTCAATTACAAAGCAATTAGCAGTCAAGTTGAAGGTCCTTTGTGACTATCATTTACTCATCTTCAAGGAATTTGCAATCGTTAATTATTAAATTCCATTATGGAAATTGCATAAAACAATGGATAGGAAATCTTTGGCAAGTTATACACATTATTATCTGCTGAGTTAGTGTTATCATTTGTGCATTTCACTAACCTATGGTTGTAGGAATTTTAATATTGCAACGTGATATCAGTGGATGGACAATAGGCACGAGAAGACGCATAAGCGCGCAAAGCTTGACAAAAGCTATAATTTATTTAAAAAATGAAATCTTATGTATAAATTTATTTATTTTCCACTGTATTGATATTGTGATATTTTTATGAAATAAATTCAGCTGTGAGATATTGTTGTTTTTTCTTTCGGTGATTCTATGTTTAATTTTGTTTAAATCTTGTAAGCTAATAACAATCCGTCGTTTTGAACGTTTCGAGTCGGTTTAATCACCGTTTTGCGGCGGTCAAAATGGCGGGCTGTTACAGTTGGTATCAGAGCCAGGTTTTTCTAAAACTTGGCTTATTGGGATTAAAAACTCATTAGAGATAGGGTGGAAATACCCTAGAATGAGCAGGATTGATATAGAATCACTCTTAAGAGAGCACGATTGGGGTTTAAAAATAATACTTCGAAATTGACAAAGTGGGATTCAGCGATGTCCGATTAAAAAAATGGTTGTTAAACGAGAACTGAATCAGTTTTGAAATTGGCTCGGATCGGTCTTTGAAGTAAAGTAAGAATACTAGTAATAATAAGTAAATAATACAAACAACTAAAAGTAAATTAGTTATTTTTCTTTGATGCGTATATGGTTTGAATCAAGTGCAGTTTCCATTGAGATATTCTGTATGATGAGGATTTTGAGTAAATGGATTAGTAATACCGAGCGGTATGAGACGTTTGGTAATACTTTTCTAGTTACTCTCTTAACTTTTCATATGGAATATTCGATTGTTTTTTATTTTCGGTTCTGAAATATACCGGTAACATAAAGTGGTATAAGAGCATGTGTTACTGTTTGAAAGTATACTTCAATTACTGAATTGAAGTGTTTTCTAAGTTGACATGCTTTCATGACGATACTTTTTGTTCTCTTTCACAACTATTGTGATTTGGTTTATTTTGTCATATTGTTTTATATTTGATATTTCTTATGAGTATCATATTGATTTATATATGATACTCTGGCTTGATTTATTTTATCATATTGTTTTTATATATGATAAAATTGAGTATCAGCTTTGTTTTGTTTAATTCAAATTGTGATTATTATTTTGTTTTGCATGTGATGGTATATTTTCAAAGCATGATTAAGTTTATAAAGTGTTTTGACGTTATAAACATTTTGTACTTCATGGCATATATATATATATATTATAAATTAATATTCGAAAAATAGTTTTCATTTTGGGATTGGGATAGATTGGACTCTGCTGTACCAATGGGCCAAAACTCCATCTTGGTCGACCTGATTCAGGTTCGCTACCTGAATCTTGGTGATTTTACATTCCGCTCATCTACCACCAAAGGTCAAACGGTCTGCTACATTGGGCAATTTTGTTGGTTTGATCGGGATTCTCGATCGGCGGGTCACGGACTACATCAAATGGAGGCGTGGGGGTCCCACGTGTAGTGCCGTGAACGGGTAGCATATGGCCATCGCCTTAGACCGTGTTGGTTATCCTGGGTTGATCACCAGGTGTTGTTATGGCATTATGAGTAAGTTATGGTGTGGATGTCTCGATGTGCGCTCGAGCTCTACTATTGTGATTTTACAATATTGGCGTCTATTTATTTGGTATTTATGAGTCAAGTTACATTTATCCCATAATCCCCTAATATTTTATTACATTACTATAATTGATTTGATCATATTATCATATTGATTTTATATATGATAATTGTTGTGAGTATCGTATTGATTTATATATGATACTCTGATTTAATTATATTATCATATTGATTTTATATATGATAATTGTTATGAGAATCGTTTTGATTTATATATGATAATATGATTTGATTATATTATCATATTGATTTTATATATGATTATTGTTATGAGTATTGTATTGATTTATATATGATACTCTGATTTGATTATATTATCATATTGATTTTATATATGATTATTGTTATGAGTACCGTATTGATTTATATATGATACTCTTATTTGATTATATTATCATATTGATTTTATATATGATAATTGTTATGAGTATCGTATTGATTTTTATACGGTACTCTGATTTGATTATATTATCATATTGATTTATATATGATAATTGTTATATTAATTGATACTCTGTTTTTGGGCTATTTTATCATATTGTTTTTATATATGATAAATGTCATGTGGATTTCATTAAATTTATGATACTCTGATCTAATTATTATGAGTATCCTAATAATTTATATGTGATTTGTTGAGAGCTCCACATTAATTTATATGCGTTACTCTGTTTTGATTTATTCTTATCATATTGATTCATATATGGTATTGGTTAAGAGCATCACACTGATTTAGTTGCGGTACTCTGGGTAGATTTTTTATAAATATAACATTGGTATATATGTGATATTTCAGCTCGATTTATTTTATCATATTGCTTTATATATGATAAATGTCATGAAATATTTAATTTAAATAAGCTACCTTAGTATAATTAATTTTTACCATCTAGTTGTATTCGTTATGAGTATTGTTTTTATTTAAGAATGATACTCTGACCTAACTCATTTTATCATATTATTTCGTAAATGTTATGAGTATCGTATTGATCCATATAATACTCTGATTTGGTTTATTCCATCATATTACCTTACAAATATTTGATTTATATATGGTGCTATGATTTGATATGATTTTATGTATCATGTTGTTTTAGACATGATAAATGTAATAAGACGTATCGGGTTATAGACAACTATCTGACTTAATTAGTTAACATCTTGAAAAAGATATTTATGGATATTATATTG
The DNA here is from genome assembly GCA_030737875.1 of Allium sativum. Classification (NCBI taxonomy): domain Eukaryota; kingdom Viridiplantae; phylum Streptophyta; class Magnoliopsida; order Asparagales; family Amaryllidaceae; genus Allium; species Allium sativum. Next base: position 919,885,738 of record CM060926.1, on the reverse strand, counting down.
GTTTATATGCGATATCTTGTTTAATTGTATCACATTTTATAAAATTATTAATAATGGAATCGTATTGATTTATATACAATACCTTTACATTGAAAACGAGGAGTGGGTATCCTAATATATGTGTATTTTATTTGGGTGAGGAGCTGAAATTTACATGTAGTTGAGTAAGCAAAGTTGAAATTTACTATTGTTACAATTTAAACAAGTTGAGATGCGACATTGGGGTTTTGTAATGATGAATAAGTAAATTGCGAGGATACAATTTCCTTAAGGGAGGAGTCTGTAACAACCCATATTTTGAAGGGGTGATGGTAACGATTCAGAGATTTGGTTGTTTAAAAATATAAAATAAATTAAGATTCAATGTGGAAGCAAATATTTTATGGGAAATTTTATCTATTTTGGACGATATTTGAGTTTATTTCTAAAATGATTCCTTTTGTAAATTTATGGGAGTTTTGTCTTTTAAACGTGATTTACGTTGTTGGTATTCTTTTGCTACTTCAATAAGAACGTTACATTCAGTAGTATTGGGAAGTAATGAGGATTATATATCGGAATTTGTTGTATGCATACAATCTTAGTACATGTAAGGTATATGTTTAATTGCTCCATAGAGAAATTATTTTATAATAAATTAAGAATATATATTTGTTATGATATTATTCAAGATAAGTCTAGAAACTAATAAAGAATTAAATGGTGAACATAATATCTTCATATATGACAACAAATATCATTACTTCTATTTAAATCATGTGGATAATAATAATATAATAAGGATATTTTCAAAGAAAACTCTAGAAAACGCGGTTTCTGGATTGTTCACGTATGTGTCCCCCTTTCCTTCTTTAATTGGACCCTCCTCCTTCATTTTGGGAAGGGGGAGTAGATTCTTTTAATGGTTCCCCTAAAAATTAAGCTCCTTCCCCAAATGGAAAAAATCGGTGCTTCTCCAATGGTCACCTCGTCATTATACTCCACCCCATCACCACCGACAAGGGCTACCGGCGGCTCCCCGTAACATGTGCCTGCGGTCGAAGCTTAGCCACTCTCCTTTAAATCGGACGTCTCCAGCTTGGAGCATCAAATCTCCATAGCTGATTCCTGTCGCTAACTTGAGCTCCGCCTCCTTGACTCCCTCACGCCAAACCCAGACAATCACATTTACCTGGCAAAAACCACCGTGTGTGTCACCTATGGGCATGTCGAGCCAAGCAGAGCCTGGAACCGCAGGCTGCCAAGTTCCAGTGTCCGCGTTGAAACCATCTGCTGCTGCCAACGCTGATAGTAGCCCTTCGAGTGCTCTATCATCACGAAAGGTAAGTTTATTTTACGATTAAACATATTACAAGTTTTCCACTTTGCGATCACTTGCTACTTGATGCACATCTTTGACTTGTTCTTTCATGAACAAGTAAGTTCCTGTGCTGAGCAACACATATCTACTGCAACAATTTGATTTAAACTACAATACTCCACTTGATTATTGCTGCAAGTGACTATTTGCTGCAGCAATATACAGGGGTAAATGCGTGAACAAATGTTTATCTACTGCAGCAATATTTTGTCTGTTGCAATGTAGGTTCGTTATATATAAGATTCATTACATGACAGACAAATTTTGTTTACAAGTGCTGTCGGAAAACGTTTGCATTTGGATATGCAGAACTTGTTGGGCACTTAATGTAAGAGCTTATTTTAATTTAGTTTTCTCTAGTTTTGACACTTCTTTTATGTAAAAATTTCAAAGTTAGATTATGGTTTTACTTATTTTATTTCAACGTTTGGATGGTTCTCAAAATTGGTAATGTATAGGAATACAGACCCTACCTAGTTGCGGAACCGATGCATGGCACTAGGCATAGAATAATTTCAGTATTGTTGACAACATAAAGAGGAGTGTACGTGTTAAGAGAAGAGAGAAAATTAAGTGTATTAACTAAGAGAATGATTAAACACTATCATCATCAAAGGAAAGCTACGTAGTATTTTAAAATGCAAGGTTATTCTGCTATTTGTATCTATTGTCTTCATTTAATTATCTGCGTTTAATATATATATATATATATATATATATATATATATATATATTTTAATGTAAAAGTTACAAATCTTTCATAGATTACATTAATTGCAAGCTGTAAGGACAGTTCATATTATGATAAGTCTGGAAATTTGGGATAACCGACAAATATATTATCAGCATAAATGTGCATCAATGTAATAACCCGGAAAATCTGGGCCAGTTTAAAATTTTTATTTTGGCAATTTTAGCGAATTTTGATTATTTAAAATGAATTATTTTAAATAATATCGACGAGAAATTTATTTTGAATATAATTAGAACGTATATATTATATACGTCGTCGTTAGAATATAAATAATTATATATAATTATGATAGAATTGAAAATGGCGCGGTAGTTCGATAATTCGATTTCAAACTTCAATTGAATGTACCGGGTGCAAAACAATCCGGATTTTAGTGAAACCAAAAACATTAGGATCTAATTGATGATATCTTTCCAACGAATCCGAAAAATTGAAATTTCATTGCGGGAATCAAAAGATATGTCTAGTTGAAAATTCTGAATAGTCGCTATGGAATTCAGGCCCTTAAAAATGGAAATTTTGCAAACGACCTCGGATTTCGACGAAACCACTTTTGTTGGGTCCGTGATGTAAAATTATTGCTAGGTTTTAAAATTCATAATTTTTCGAATCAATATGTGAGCGTGGCGAAGGAAAACGCGTTTAACCAGTTTTAGTTGATTTTAATCGACTGGAAAATGGCCATTTTTCAAACGGTCTCAGAATTTGACGAAATTAGTTTTGTTAGGACCGTATCGTCAATACGAAGCTAGAAAATATTTTTCGGGAATTTTTCTAGTTAGTATGTGACCCTGGTAAATTGAAATGCGCGTTCAAATTCAATATATAGAGTTATATGTTGATTTTAACGGAAACTGATCGAAACGATCAAATCAGCTTGCGATACATATCCCATTGTGTTCGGAATGGGGGTAAAACGCTATGGACGACAGGGGGTGGGCCTCGTTTCGAGGTCGTATGTAAAAGTCAACTTTTTGCAAACTAAATAATTAAAAAAAAAAGATCTTCCCCCTTAAACCCGCTCTGGCCCCCCCCTCTCTCTCATTTTCAATCCAATCGGAACTAAGAATAATAAAAAAAAACTGAATCCCTAATCGAACCCCCCCTCCGCCTCGTCGCTGATGGCGAACCACCAGCCGGCAACCCCCAATCGAAACTCCCACTACCCTCCGCCTGTCCCTCCGCCAACAGAGCTGCCTCCCCAGCCTCCAAGACCGACGCCACCCCCCTGGCCACTGCAGGTTCCAACGCCGAGACCACCTCCGCCGACCTCCACGCGATACCCTTTCCCCCCCCCCCTTTCCAGACCTCGGCGGCGCTGAACCCCCCCCCCCTTCGAAGTTCAACAGTGGAAACCCCCCTGTAAGTTTATTTTATTTTTTATTTCTTTATTTTATTTATATTGTTTTATCCGATTTTAATTAGGAAAAAAACCTGATTTTTTTTTAGTATAAAGATATAATGTTGAAGAAGATAAACAATTGTTTTATAACATAGTAGTAAAAATTCGATTTTTATATCATTGTTTTGAATAACATAAATAAAAATATGATTTTTATATATTGAACTTCGAAATAAAAATATGATTTTTATATATTGAACTTCGAAATAAAAATATGATTTTTATATATTGAACTTCGAAATAAAAATATGATTTTTATATATTGAACTTCGAAATAAAAATATGATTTTTATATATTGAACTTCGAAATAAAAATTCGATTTTTATATATATTGAATAGCGAAGTAAAAATTCGACTTTTACATATGTAGTGGCTACAGCAACGAAGATGATAGAAAGGCGAGAACGTTGAAGATTTCCTGCATTGGAAGTGCCGTGGAGCTAGCATAGCTATAGGTGAGAATTTCTCACCTTTCAATTTCTTTTTCTAGTTATATATATATACTAGGATGCAGACGGTGCTTAGTAGCACCCGACACAATCGTCCACAGACCATGGACTTGTTTATTTGGTTGCATATATTAGTTATATGATTTGATTTGAATTTGGTTGTTTGGTGATTTTGATTGATGTGTGAATGGCGTGGGCCTTCACTAGACCGGGGATAAGGCTAGGCCTTGTCCCGTTTCTAGTATCGTGCCGTTATGCCGCCGAAATTTTCTAAAATAATTTAGAAAAATAAAAATATCATTTTATCTATAGAATGAACTGAATAGAAATTCATAAGTTAAAATAAAATGTTTTATCGTTAAAAATATAATTTTTAACGTGAATGTGAATAAATGAATATTCATTTACAAACCAGACGGTTTGTTTATGTACACCTATTTGAAGGACATTAATTGGGTCGATAAATTTTACACATCGCCCAACTGCACAAATAAAATCAGTGTTTGTTTGTTTGAAACCCCACACGGGTGTTGGGATGAAATTTGAAGTTCACTCATCCTGATTGATTAAATTTGTCGATCGATGGATTGACAGGCTGTTATAAGCGTTAGATATCTATATTTGATGCTTATACAGTGTAGTGCACTTTGGTTGATGGTTGATTATTTTGCAATGCTATTATATGGGTGTAATGTATAAAAATCCATATAATTAACATTATATGGTAATTGATTGGGCCTCATTCCAGTTTTAAAATAGAAATATTTGAAATAGAAATATTCGAAATGGAATATTTGAAAATATCAATATATGAAGCCGTGTTGATTAGATTGACGCCATTTTGACGTGAACGATATTTATATCGATTTTATTCATTTTATAATGAATATCGAAAGTGATTTCAAAATCTGATATTTTGAAAAGAATTGAATGTAAATGAATTCGAATTGGAATTGAAATTGAATAGATTTGAAATTCGAACTATATTGAAACGAATTGAATATAAAACGATTTCGAAATGAATTGAATTGAAAACGATTTCGAAATGAATTGAATTGAAAATGATTTCGAAATGAATTGAAATGAATTCAAATTGAATTGAAAGCGAATTGAAATGAATTCAAATTGAATTGAAATTTGAATTGAATAGAAATGAATTTTAAAACGAATTTATAAAGAAGAATTCAATTTTGACTTGAATTGAAATGGAAGTTGAAATTGCTTTTGAAACGAATTTTAAAACTATTTATATAATTTGTTTTAAATAGAAATCGACAAAAAATATATTATATATATAATATAATGGCCTGAATAGAACGCGCCGCGCCGCGGCAGTTCGTGAATTTCGACCATTTATTTCAAACGGACATTACGGGAGATTCGACCGTCGGATTCTCCTAAAACCGGAACCGTTGGGTTCGTATCGAAAAGAGCTTTCTAATGAATATTAGAAATTTGAAATCTAACAGTTGGATTTGGAATTATGTCCAAATCAAATTTGAAAAAGGTCGATGTAAGTGCAGTTCGATGGCCATTGATGGAAATCGACTGTACTGGCCTTGATAAAATTATTAAAAATAGTAATAATTTATGTAAAATCATAAGAAATGATTTGGGAAAAATTGGGATGAAAAACTCCATATTTGAAAAGATAAGAATAGATTTTTATCGAAATGAACTAGTTTTGAACTAGAAATGTAATTCTATTTATTTTTAAATAAATAAATTGAATTTGAAAAAGGGTTTTAAAAATAACCAGAATTTCCAATGATTGCATTGGAGTGGATTTGAATCGAAATTGTCTTCGGAATATTTCGATGTTGGAATTCGGGATTATACGGATGTTGTTATGGAAATTTGAAAGATATATATTTATATCGTTATTTCCAATACGACATTTGTTAATCGTAGAATTTGATATTGAATATAAGCCGATATATTTTCTATCCAGAGCCTTATATTGAATATCAAATGTGATTTGGGTTTGTCGTGAATGGTGTCTTCACTAACACTGTTCTTGAACCCAGTTGAGAAAAGATTAAATCTTTTTAATTAGATTTAATGAAGTGTACCAATTAAATAATATTTAATTGGAATTGAATTGATATTGATTTTTGGGTTTATCGTGAACAGTGTTTTAAATAACACTTGTTCTTTAACCCGATAATTAATGGAATGTGATTTTGGGTTTATCGTGAACCGTGTTTTAAATGACACTGATTCTTTAACCCAGTCGAAGATTAAAACTAAGTGGAGTTTTAATGAATCTTTAATTAGATTGAAATGATCGAAAATGGAGTATCACCAGTTTTTCTCCAGGCGATAGTTAAATCTTTAACTAGATTTGAACGTGAAATGGTAATTGAATTTACCGATAACACCGTGGTGTTAGATATGAATTACTACCAGTTTTACTTCATGGGATGAATAGGTTGGGATTGGGAAATTAAAACCAATGATTACTTCGGTAAGATTCGTTAATCCCGACTAGTTTGAATTGAGATTCAAAAATAGAATAAAGAATAAATTCAGGGAATTTATCTTAGATAAAATTAATGGGAACCTTTCCCTGTGAATGTGAAATTTAGAAACTTACTGTCGGTTAGCCAAGCAGAATGGTTTTCTGGATATTGATCTGATGTTGGTTTCGGCCTTCGGGGTTAATATTTGGGGAATTATTCTCTTGATTAATTTACGGTTAGTGACTGATGAATTGGAATGAGGCGTATGTTGTGTTTGTGTAACACTTATTTAAAATATACGCGAGTTATTCGGAAAGACCGGGTTTAACACATTCTGAATAACTGATACGACGATAAGTCGAAGATGAAGACGGTGGTCGAAGACCGGAAGTCTTCACGTCGTTTGGGTGATTACTGATGATCTTGATTGGGCTGTACACCCAAGAAGATGGAAACAGTTAGTTATCGTCCAGACGTACTTGGAGATCGATGGATATGCGGGGTACTAGGTGCCTCCGGTTTCGTTCAGCCCCAGAACGGACTTGTAAATGGACTGTGTGTCTGACATTGGATTTTAGTCCGTGTGATTGATCTCTATTAAATATATATCTGTTTGGCGGCGGAGAATTTATTCTCTTGCTTAACGCCCTTCTCTGAGACGTACGAGCTCAGGGGTTATATATTGATGGATATCAAACGCATGGAGTGAATTGCCTGTGTGGCATGCCTAAGTGGCAATTGATCGAGACTTCTGTTGAAAACCAAAGTCTTGTGGTGATGATCAAAGCACGGCCTTTGTGGCGTAGCTTTGTGTAACGTTTACTTCGCGAGTTTCACACCCGGTATGAACCAAAATCGGGAGACGGACCTCAGGGAGGGCATGCGTTTCCTTCTAGCTAAAAAGTGGCGTCAGTGGTTTTACACGCCCTGACGAGTTTGACTTATGTGGTTGTTGCTGTTGCGAGGCGCCTCGGATTGATCGGTCGTTCTCGAACCGATGGAGTCATTTAGTTGGCTCACTTACACCCCATAGGGTGGGGAAACGTAGTGTTCAGGCATAATAATCCACATCGGTGGACCGGCCCTGTCGCTCCATGGGCCAGTTGCGGCTGTTCCTGAGACATGGGCTAGATTGTCTCGAATCGGTTGAGGACTATCTTTTGCCTCGGTTCATAGATGGAAATCCAATTTCCAAATACGTGACATTTGCAGTTTTATTTGTAAACCTATATGTGGCGACATGATATATGGTACCCATGCCGCCTATGATTGATACTTATGATTTGAAGTTGTTTTATACACTATGCACTTATAATAGTATCAAATGATTTGTTTAAACGTATCAAGCATGCTTTGGCTGTTATAAGGGAAAACCCTATCCTCGGCTGCGTTGCATTGTGTGATGGGACCTGGGTCTTATAACAGCTTCATTTTTCTTCATTTAGCATTGCGCTGTTTGTTTTATGCACTGATATTCTTGGGAGGAAACCCGTTCCGTGTTTTACGGCGTGGTCCCTTGATTTACCTAATGATTTAAAATAAAGATTAATAACTGTTTTAGTTCTCACACCAGTCACATGACTGACCTGGAGTTTATTGTTTTAACCTAAACTCTGGGTGCCCCTATTTTGACACGGGCAGCTAGTAGTTTTGGTTTTGCAGATTTATATTCACAGGATCCTGGTTTACAGCTGGAACGATATCCGGAAAGCTTTGTATCCGTATATCTCATTCTAGTTGTGTATTGTATTATTTTCCGCTGCTATGTATTTAAATGTAATTTAAATCTCTGATATTTCTGTGTAATATTTATTCATTTGTACTCTGTATATTCTTGTAATCTGATGCATTGTTGTAAAATAACAATGAAATGTTCTTCTGTTTGCGTTCTGTTTTGTCGTGTTCTCAAACGATAGGGCGTTTCGAACGACCTGGGTCGGTTTAGCGACTGGTTCGGACCGAGCGAAATTCCTTCTCGTCACAGTTGGTATCAGAGCTTTGGTTTACAAAGCTTAGAGAACAAGACACATTAGAACCATACGAAAAAATTCATCAGATATTGGATTAGTAATATCCAACGAGAATGACTCGTTAGAGATGGGATCAGTAGTATCCTAGAACGAGTGTGAAGAGTATATTTTTGAAAGTGAAAACAAATTTTTGTTTTGAAAATTTAAATCAATTATTCGTATTTGATTATCTATTTATATTGAGTTGGACAGTCCAGTATATAAAGATTTTGCGTATACGTCTGATCCACGTGTTTTTGAAATTTTAATATACTGGATAGATATAGAATCACACTCTAGTCGCCCGAAGATGATTCTGATGATAGTTCGAACATCATCAGAATTGGTATTCGTGTTTCGAAGGTGTGATATCTATATATTTCCTATTGATTGGTGTGAGAACCAAAATTAGACAGGGCTTATTGTTGTGATTTGGCATCAAAAATCTGATTTTTGTATATGTATCAAAATTATGAATTTGAAACTCTAATTCACTAATTGATTGATGTTTTGGTTGTTTGTTTATTGGTTTGCTAATTCTTAGCCATTTAGCCTAATTGAATCACATAATGAATTATATTGAAGATTGGTCGCATTTGCTTGCATATACATATACTTACATTGAACAGGTCATAGCAAGGAGGCTAGAGCAGAGAATAAAATTTGTTTGCCCGACAAATAGGTAGATGTTTACTACATAATTTACTGTTTTGTTTGGGTGATGATGATTTTATGAGCCTATTGGCTAGCCGCTTGGCTTTTTCTTTTTCTTTTTGAGATCTGAAGGACCGGGGAAGCTATTTGAAATTCCACGATGCTCCCGGTGCAGGGGAGGTTATGGCGAATTTTTTTGAAAATTTAGGGTGTTAGCCAAATTTTTGAAAAGTTGAAAATTCTCAGAAACTGAAAAGTTGGAGAATGGAAGTCTGATCGAACGTAGAGTTGATTAATCAAACCACTTTCGACTTTGTTCCTTTTCGGGGACGAAAAGTTATAAGTGGGGGAGATTGTAATAACCCGGAAAATCTGGGCCAGTTTAAAATTTTTATTTTGGCAATTTTAGCGAATTTTGATTATTTAAAATGGATTATTTTAAATAATATCGACGAGAAATTTATTTTGAATATAATTAGAACATATATATTATATACGTCATCGTTAGAATATAAATAATTATATATAATTATAATAGAATTGAAAATGGCGCGGTAGTTCGATAATTCGATTTCAAACTTCAATTGAATGTACCGGGTGCAAAACAATCCGGATTTTAGTGAAACCAAAAACATTAGGATCTAATTGATGATATCTTTCCAACGAATCCGAAAAATTGAAATTTCATAGCGGGAATCAAAAGATATGTCTAGTTGAAAATTCTGAATAGTCGCTATGGAATTCAGGCCCTTAAAAATGGAAATTTTGCAAACGACCTCGGATTTCGACGAAACCACTTTTGTTGGGTCCGTGATGTAAAATTATTGCTAGGTTTTAAAATTCATAATTTTTCGAATCAATATGTGAGCGTGGCGAAGGAAAACGCGTTTAACCAGTTTTAGTTGATTTTAATCGACTGGAAAATGGCCATTTTTCAAACGGTCTCAGAATTTGACGAAATTAGTTTTGTTAGGACCGTATCGTCAATACGAAGCTAGAAAATATTTTTAGGGAATTTTTCTAGTTAGTATGTGACCCTGGTAAATTGAAATGCGCGTTCAAATTCAATATATAGAGTTATATGTTGATTTTAACGGAAACTGATCGAAACGATCAAATCAGCTTGCGATACATATCCCATTGTGTTCGGAATGGCTGTAAAACGCTATGGACGACAGGCGGTGGGCCTCGTTTCGAGGTCGTATGTAAAAGTCAACTTTTTGCAAACTAAATAATTAAAAAAAAAAAAGATCTTCCCCCTTAAACCCGCTCTGGCCCCCCCTCTCTCTCATTTTCAATCCAATCGGAACTAAGAATAAAAAAAAAACCGAATCCCTAATCGAACCCCCCCCCTCCGCCTCGTCGCCGATGGCGAACCACCAGCCGCCAACCCCCAATCGAAACTCCCACTACCCTCCGCCTGTCCCTCCGCCAACCGAGCTGCCTCCCCAGCCTCCAAGACCGACGCCACCCCCCTGGCCACTGCAGGCTCCAACGCCGAGACCACCTCCGCCGACCTCCACGCGATACCCTCTCCCCCCCCTTTCCAGACCTCGGCGGCGCTGAACCCCCCCCCCTTCGAAGTTCAACAGTGGAAACCCCCCCCCTGTAAGTTTATTTTATTTTTTATTTCTTTATTTTATTTATATTGTTTTATCCGATTTTAATTAGGAAAAAAACCTGATTTTTTTTTTAGTATAAAGATATAATGTTGAAGAAGATAAAGAATTGTTTTATAACATAGTAGTAAAAATTCGATTTTTATATCATTGTTTTGAATAACATAAATAAAAATATGATTTTTATATATTGAACTTCGAAATAAAAATATGATTTTTATATATTGAACTTCGAAATAAAAATATGATTTTTATATATTGAACTTCGAAATAAAAATATGATTTTTATATATTGAACTTCAAAATAAAAATATGATTTTTATATATTGAACTTCGAAATAAAAATATGATTTTTATATATTGAACTTCGAAATAAAAATTCGATTTTTATATATATTGAATAGCGAAGTAAAAATTCGACTTTTACATATGTAGTGGCTACAGCAACGAAGATGATAGAAAGGCGAGAACGTTGAAGATTTCCTGCATTGGAAGTGCCGTGGAGCTAGGATAGCTATAGGTGAGAATTTCTCACCTTTCAATTTCTTTTTCTAGTTATATATATATATACTAGGATGCAGACGGTGCTTAGTAGTACCCGACACAATCGTCCACAGACCATGGACTTGTTTGTTTGGTTGCATAGATTAGTTATATGATTTGATTTGAATTTGGTTGTTTGGTGATTTTGATTGATGTGTGAATGGCGTGGGCCTTCACTAGACCGGGGATAAGGCTAGGCCTTGTCCCGTTTCTAGTATCGTGCCGTTATGCCGCCGAAATTTTCTAAAATAATTTAGAAAAATAAAAATATCATTTTATCTATAGAATGAACCGAATAGAAATTCATAAGTTAAAATAAAATGTTTTATCGTTAAAAATATAATTTTTAACGTGAATGTGAATAAATGAATATTCATTTACAAACCAGACGGTTTGTTTATGTACACCTATTTGAAGGACATTAATTGGGTCGATAAATTTTACACATCGCCCAACTGCACAAATAAAATCTGTGTTTGTTTGTTTGAAACCCCACACGGGTGTTGGGATGAAATTTGAAGTTCACTCATCCTGATTGATTAAATATGTCGATCGATGGATTGACAGGCTGTTATAAGCGTTAGATATCTATATTTGATGCTTATACAGTGTAGTGCACTTTGGTTGATGGTTGATTATTTTGCAATGCTATTATATGGGTGTAATGTATGAAAATCCATATAATTAACATTATATGGTAATTGATTGGGCCTCATTCCAGTTTTAAAATAGAAATATTTGAAATAGAAATATTCGAAATGGAATATTTGAAAATATCAATATATGAAGCCGTGTTGATTAGATTGACGCCATTTTGACGTGAACGATATTTATATCGATTTTATTCATTTTATAATGAATATCGAAAGTGATTTCAAAATCTGATATTTTGAAAAGAATTGAATGTAAATGAATTCGAATTGGAATTGAAATTGAATAGATTTGAAATTGAATAGATTTGAAATTCGAACTATATTGAAACGAATTGAATATAAAACGATTTCGAAATGAATTGAATTGAAAACGATTTCGAAATGAATTGAATTGAAAACGATTTCGAAATGAATTGAATTGAAAACGATTTCGAAATGAATTGAAATGAATTCAAATTGAATTGAAAGCGAATTGAAATGAATTCAAATTGAATTGAAATTTGAATTGAATAGAAATGAATTTTAAAACGAATTTATAAAGAAGAATTCAATTTTGATTTGAATTGAAATGGAAGTTGAAATTGCTTTTGAAACGAATTTTAAAACTATTTATATAATTTGTTTTAAATAGAAATCGACGAAAAATATATTATATATATTATATATATAATATAATGGCCTGAATAGAACGCGCCGCGCCGCGGCAGTTCTTGAATTTCGACCATTTATTTCAAAAGGACATTACGGGAGATCCGACCGTCGGATTCTCCTAAAACCGGAACCGTTGGGTTCGTATCGAAAAGAGCTTTCTAATGAATATTAGAAATTTGAAATCTAACGGTTGGATTTGGAATTATGTCCAAATCAAATTTGAAAAAGGTCGCTGTAAGTGCAGTTCGATGGCCATTGATGGAAATCGACTGTACGGGCCTTGATAAAATTATTAAAAATAGTAATAATTTGTGTAAAATCATAAGAAATGATTTGGGAAAAATTGGGATAAAAAACTCCATATTTGAAAAGATAAGAATAGATTTTTATCGAAATGAACTAGTTTTGAACTAGAAATATAATTCTATTTATTTTTAAATAAATAAATTGAATTTGAAAAAGGGTTTTAAAAATAACCAGAATTTCCAATGATTGCATTGGAGTGGATTTGAATCGAAATTGTCTTCGGAATATTTCGATGTTGGAATTCGGGATTATACGGATGTTGTTATGGAAATTTGAAAGATATATATTTATATCGTTATTTCCAATACGACATTTGTTAATCGTAGAATTTGATATTGAATATAAGCCGATATATTTTCTATCCAGAGCCTTATATTGAATATCAAATGTGATTTGGGTTTGTCGTGAATGGTGTCTTCACTAACACTGTTCTTGAACCCAGTTGAGAAAAGATTAAATCTTTTTAATTAGATTTAATGAAGTGTACCAATTAAATAATATTTAATTGGAATTGAATTGATATTGATTTTTGGGTTTATCGTGAACAGTGTTTTAAATAACACTTGTTCTTTAACCCGATAATTAATGGAATGTGATTTTGGGTTTATCGTGAACCGTGTTTTAAATGACACTGATTCTTTAACCCAGTCGAAGATTAAAACTAAGTGGAGTTTTAATGAATCTTTAATTAGATTGAAATGATCGAAAATGGAGTATCACCAGTTTTGCTCCAGGCGATAGTTAAATCTTTAACTAGATTTGAACGTGAAATGGTAATTGAATTTACCGATAACACCGTGGTGTTAGATATGAAGTACTACCAGTTTTACTTCATGGGATGAATAGGTTGGGATTGGGAAATTAAAACCAATGATTACTTCGGTAAGATTCGTTAATCCCGACTAGTTTGAATTGAGATTCAAAAATAGAATAAAGAATAAATTCAGGGAATTTATCTTAGATAAAATTAATGGGAACCTTTCCCTGTGAATGTGAAATTTAGAAACTAACTGTCGGTTAGCCAAGCAGAATGGTTTTCTGGATATTGATCTGATGTTGGTTTCGGCCTTCGGGGTTAATATTTGGGGAATTATTCTCTTGATTAATTTACGGTTAGTGACTGATGAATTGGAATGAGGCGTATGTTGTGTTTGTGTAACACTTATTTAAAATATACGCGAGTTATTCGGAAAGACCGGGTTTAACACATTCTGAATAACTGATACGACGATAAGTCGAAGATGAAGACGGTGGTCGAAGACTGGAAGTCTTCACGTCGTTTGGGTGATTACTGATGATCTTGATTGGGCTGTACACCCAAGAAGATGGAAACAGTTAGTGATCGTCCAGACGTACTTGGAGATCGATGGATATGCGGGGTACTAGGTGCCTCCGGTTTCGTTCAGCCCCAGAACGGACTTGTAAATGGACTGTGTGTCTGACATTGGATTTTAGTCCGTGTGATTGATCTCTATTAAATATATATCTATTTGGCGGCGGAGAATTTATTCTCTTGCTTAACGCCCTTCTCTGAGACGTACGAGCTCAGGGGTTATATATTGATGGATATCAAACGCATGGAGTAAATTGCCTGTGTGGCATGCCTAAGTGGAAATTGATCGAGACTTCTGTTGAAAAGCAAAGTCTTGTGGTGATGATCAAAGCACGGCCTTTGTGGCGTAGCTTTGTGTAACGTTTACTTCGCGAGTTTCACACCCGGTATGAGCCAAAAAGGGAGACGGACCTCAGGGAGGGCATGCGTTTCCTTCTAGCTAAAAAGTGGCGTCAGTGGTTTTACACGCCCTGACGAGTTTGAGTTATGTGGTTGTTGCTGTTGCGAGGCGCCTCGGATTGATCGGTCGTTCTCGAACCGATGGAGTCATTTAGTTGGCTCACTTACACCCCATAGGGTGGGGAAACGTAGTGTTCAGGCATAATAATCCACATCGGTGGACCGGCCTAGTCGCTCCATGGGGCAGTTGCGGCTGTTCCTGAGACATGGGCTAGATTGTCTCGAATCGGTTGAGGACTATCTTTTGCCTCGGTTCATAGATGGAAATCCAATTTCCAAATACGTGACATTTGCGGTTTTATTTGTAATCCTATATGTGGCGACATGATATATGGTACCCATGCCGCCTATGATTGATACTTATGATTTGAAGTTGTTTTATACACTATGCACTTATAATAGTATCAAATGATTTGTTTTAAACGTATCAAGCATGCTTTGGCTGTTATAAGGGAAAACCCTATCCTCGGCTGCGTTGCATTGTGTGATGGGACCTGGGTCTTATAACAGCTTCATTTTTCTTCATTTAGCATTGCGTTGTTTGTTTTATGCACTGATATTCTTGGGAGGAAACCCGTTCCGTGTTTTACGGCGTGGTCCCTTGATTTACCTAATGATTTAAAATAAAGATTAATAACTGTTTTAGTTCTCACACCAGTCACATGACTGACCTGGAGTTTATTGTTTTAACCTAAACTCTGGGTGCCCCTATTTTGACACGGGCAGCTAGTAGTTTTGGTTTTGCAGATTTATATTCACAGGATCCTGGTTTACAGCTGGAACGATATCCGGAAAGCTTTGTATCCGTATATCTCATTCTAGTTGTGTATTGTATTATTTTCCGCTGCTATGTATTTAAATGTAATTTAAATCTCTGATATTTCTGTGTAATATTTATTCATTTGTACTCTGTATATTCTTGTAATCTGATGCATTGTTGTAAAATAACAATGAAATGTTCTTCTGTTTGCGTTCTGTTTTGTCGTGTTCTCAAACGATAGGGCGTTTCGAACGACCTGGGTCGGTTTAGCGACTGGTTCGGACCGAGCGAAATTCCTTCTCGTCACAATCAATTGGTAATTATATTTTCTTTTTCTGGAAAATGAAGAAATGCATTGATGGAGAGCTTTTGGTTTTGAATGCTGAGAGTGTTGTTCTTAAATCTGGACCTTAAGAAACTTGGAAATGGAAGAATTCATCAGTGCAATAATGGAAAGCAATTTTGGCCTTTAACATTGGGTGCATTAATATTTTTAGAGGGTCCACTTTGAATCATAAATTTATAAGCCAAATAGTTCTTGCTTGCAAGTGGAAGTAGTAGGATACTACTGTACGTGCTGTAAAGGGGCTCAATTTTAGGAAATGGATAGTTTTTAACTTATAGTAAATAACATTTTATTGAGTCTGTGTGATTACAGGGATTATGAGGTGGGTAGCTGCACTTAGTAGTCATGAACGCAAACATTAAATTTTAAGTATTTGTATAATGTTTTTTTTAACAGTGATTAGTGACCTGATTTTAGTTTTTAAGCAGTCTAAAATACTATTGACAGTCCAACGATTGATTTTCTGTTTTTAATAATTAGATAAAAAAATTCAATAATGATGTTTCTCTAGACTCAATTAAGACATGCATGCTGTGGACTATTTTCTAATCTTAAATTCTCAATTAAATCATACATGCTGTACTATTTTCTAGTCTTAATTAATACATGCATGATGGACTGTTTTCTAATTTTAAATTCTCAATTAAGACATGCATGATGGACTGTATTCTTTTCTTAATTAAGACATGCATCCTGGTTCTTCCCTTATTCTATTCTTTAGTATTTCTTTGATCCTTTTCATTTGCAAAGAAATTGTAAGTTGGCTGTCTATAGGGCTATATTCCAAGTGTTAACAACTACCTCATTATATCCATTGCATTTATCCCATCCATTGTTATACTGAATGGCCGCTAAGTATTTTATAACTACTAAGATGAGCTTTTGCTGATGGTTGCATGTTTATGTTTTGGTGTGTACAATTCATTATAGGTGTAAATTTTGATAGAAATCATCAATTCTATTTTTAAGTATGATCCACTTAATTTCCTTCCAGTTATGTTCTATTTAATAGTAAAATATGTCATTCCTGACTTTGTATTGTTTTAGACTTATGAAGGCTGTTTATGTCTTCTTTAGATCTAATAAAATATTCGTCATGTTCTTGATTTTGGTGTTCAAGGTTATTGCTACTTATTGGTAAATGGGGTATAATTATTGAGTCAGGTTTTATAAAATTGACATGTTTATCCATTACGCTAATTTGAGTGAGCATTATGTACCCACTTCAATTACAAAGCAATTAGCAGTCAAGTTGAAGGTCCTTTGTGACTATCATTTACTCATCTTCAAGGAATTTGCAATCGTTAATTATTAAATTCCATTATGGAATTTGCATAAAACAATGGATGGGAAATCTTTGGCAAGTTATACACATTATTATCTGATGAGTTAGTGTTATCATTTGTGCATTTCACTAACCTATGGTTGTAGGAATTTTAATATTGCAACGTGATATCAGTGGATGGACAATAGGAACGAGAAGACGCATGAGCGCGCAAAGCTTGACAAAAGCTATAATTTATTAAAAAAAATGAAATCTTATGTATAAATTTATTTTTTTCTACTGTATTAATATTGTGAACTCTGATATTTTTATGAAATAAATTCCACTGTGAGATATTGTTGTTTTTTCTTTCGGTGATTCCATGTTTAATTCTGTTTAAATCCTGTAAGCTAATAACAATCCGTTGTTTTGAACGTTTCGAGTCGGTTTAATCACCGTTTTGCGGCGGTCAAAATGACGGGCTGTTACAGTTGGTATCAGAGCCAGGTTTTTCTAAAACTTGGCTTATTGGGTTTAAAAACTCATTAGAGATCGGGTGGAAATACCCTAGAACGAGCAAGATTAATATAGAATCACTCTTAAGAGAGCACGATTGGGGTTTAAAAATAATACTTTGAAATTGACAAAGTGGGATTCAACGATGCCCGATTAAAAAAATGGTTGTTAAACAAGAACTGAATCAGTTTTGAAATTGGCTCGGATCGGTCTTTGAAGTAAAGTAAGAATACTAGTAATAATAAGTAAATAATACAAACAACTAAAAGTAAATTAGTTATTTTTCTTTGATGCATATATGGTTTGAATCAAGTGCAGTTTCCATTGAGATATTCTGTATGATGAGGATTTTGAGTAAATGGATTAGTAATACCGAGCGGTATGGGACGTTTGGTAATACTTTTCTAGTTATTCTCTTAACTTTTCATATGGAATATTCGATTGTTTTTTATTTTTGGTTCTGAAATATACCGGTAACATAAAGTGGTATAAGAGCATGTGTTACTGTTTGAAAGTATACTTCAATTACTGAATTGAAGTGTTTTCTAAGTTGACATGCTTTCATGACGATACTTTTTGTTCTCTTCCACAACTATTGTGATTTGGTTATTTTATCATATTGTTTTATATTTGATATTTCTTATGAGTATCATATTGATTTATATATGGTACTCTGGCTTGATTTATTTTATCATATTGTTTTTATATATAATAAAATTGAGTATCAACTTTGTTTTGTTTAATTCAAGTTGTGATTATTATTTTGTTTTGCATGTGATGGTATATTTTCAAAGCATGATTAAGTTTATAAAGTGTTTTGATGTTATAAACATTTTGAACTTCATGGCATATATATATATATATATATTATAAATTAATATTCGAAAAATACTTTTCATTTTCGGATTCGGATAGATTGGACTCTGTTGTACCAATGGGCCAAAACGCCATCTTGGTCGACCTGATTCAGGTTCGCTACCTGAATCTTGGTGATTTTACATTCCGCTCATCTACCACCAAAGGTCAAACGGTCTGCTACATTGGGCAATTTTGTTGGTTTGATCGGGATTCCCGATCGGCGGGTCACGGACTACATCAAATGGACGCGTGGGGGTCCCATGTGTAGTGCCGTGAACGGGTAGCATATGGCATTTGCCTTAGACCGTGTTGGTTATCCTGGGTTGATCACCAGGTGTTGTTATGGCATTATGAGTAAGTTACGGTGTGCATGTCTCGATGTGCGCTCGAGCTCTACTACTGTGATTTTACAATATTAGCTTCTGTTTATTTAGTATTTATGTAATAACCCGGAAAATACGAGCCAATTTAAAATTTTTAAATTGATTATTTCAAAGCAATTTGAACCATTGAAATAGAATATTTCAATAAAATAGTAAGTTAAGAATAGTAAGTCAGTTTGAAAATTTGAATTCGAACTTGGACCGACTATGCAGGGTGGAAAATATAACGGATTTTAGTGAGACCAAAATTATTTAAATCTGTTAGTCAATACCTTTCTAACGGATCTGAAAAATCGAAGTTTCATAACGGGAATCAAAAGTTATGGCCGAATGAATTTTCAGAAGAGTCGGTATATAGAATAAATAGGCCTGGAAAAATTGATATTTTGCATACGGCCTCGGAATTCGACGAAACCACTTTTGTTGGGTCCGAGATGTCAAACTATTGCTAGGTTTCAAATTTCATAATTTTTCGAATCAATATGTGAGCGTGGCAAAAGAAAACGCGTTTGACCAGTTTCTGTTGAATTTAATCGACTGGAAATTGGCCATTTTTCAAACGGTCTCAGAATTCGACGAAACTAGTTTTGTTAGGACCGTATCGTCAATACGAAACTAGAAAATATTTTTCTGGAATTTTTCTAGTTAGTATGTGACCCCGGTAATTTGAAATGTACGTTTAAAATTCAACATAAGGATTTAAATGTAAATCCAACGGAAACTGATTGTAACGATCAAATCAGCTTACGATACATATCTCATTGTGTTCGGAATGGGGGTAAAACGCTATGGACGACAGGCGGTAGGCCTCGTTTCGAGGGCGTATGTAAAAGTCAACCTTTTTGAAAAATTAAATTAATTAAATAATAAAAAAATAAATAAATAAATATATTATTCCCTCCCTTTTCTTCTTCTTGCCCCCCCCCCCCCCCCGATTCATTAATCAGAAACGAAAAAAAAAAAAAACCTAAACCTATCGAAGCCGCCGTCCTCCGTCCAGCCTCCTCCTCCCAGTGCGCAACCCTCGAAGCCGCCGCCCTCACCCCGAAGACCCCACCCTCACCTCGAACCCCTCGCGACGCAAATCGAGCAGCCCCCCTGAAGCCTCGACGCCGCCACCACCGAACAACACCACCCTGCCGCCGACGCCTTCTTCTTCCCTCCCCTTCGCAGGCTACGGTGAGCATTTAGGTTATTTTATTTTTATTTTTATTTTTGTTTTGCAAAAACTGATTTAAAAATGATTTAAAAACTAATTTCTGAATTTGTAAAAGGATTTAAAAACTGAATTTTTAAAGATTTAAAAACTGAATTTTTTAAGAACTTAAAAACTGAATTTTTTAAGAACTTAAAAACTGATTTTTTTTTAAGAATATAAAAACTGAATTTGTAAAAAGAATTTAAAAACTGATTTTTAAAGATTTATAAACTGATTTTTAAAGATTTATAAACCGATTTTTAAAGATTTAAAAACTGATTTTTTAAAGGAAATAAAAAGTGATTTTATTTTAAGGTTTAAAATAGGAAAAAGGTTTAAACTTTGAAATAGAAAAAGGTTTAATCTTTTAAAAGAAAAAGATTTGAACTTGCAAAAATAAAGATCATATTTTTAAAAAGAGAAAAAGATGGAATTTTTATTAGGTAAAAGGAGTAAGATATGATTTTTGTATTTTTAAAATATAATTTTTACATCATAGGAATAATAAAAATATAATCTTTATATATTTAATAGCGAAGTCAAAATGCAATCTTTATATATTGAATAACATAGTAAAAATTCGATTTTTACCTATGTAGAGAATACGGGCAACGAAAGCAACAAGAAGGCGAAATAGGCGAAGATTTCTATAAAGGAAGAGTCGGGTTATTGGATAGCTATTGGTGAGAATTTCTCACTCTTCAATTTCTCTATATATATATATATGTGTGGAAATAAAAGTGAATTGCTATATATAAATATATATATATATATATATATATATATATATATATATATATATATACGCCCCCTCGTCCACAAACCATGGACGATATTTATTGGTTGAAATTGTTGTGAAAATTGGTTGACGGCAAATTGTTTGGGATTGTTTGTGGTTGATATTGAATTGATTGTGGTTGAAAAATACCCGTTTGTGATTGGAAAATATTTGGTTGAAACCACATAGGATTAGTTTGTGGAAATGAAATAAATATATACATGCCGCCTGCGTGCGAATTAGATGCATGATCCCCATTGTCAAAAACCGCGAGGTTTTAAGGTAGAGCGAGGAGCCGTACTAGGGACGGTGCCGGTTTTAACTACCCTGCCGTTATGCTGCCGAAATTTTGAATAATCTTTGTGTGTTAGAATTATTTTCATATGTTGAAATTATTTTACATGCATTGAAATTAAAGTCATATATTGAAACTATGTCCATGTATGGAAATTGTTCATGTGTTGAAAAGTGTTGTATGAGAATTAAATTCATTTGTGAATGAATGAAGTGTATAAACAATAAAAATCACATTTTTATATATATATGAAGTATGAAAAATATTCGCCTTATATATATAAATAGTTTCAACAATCAAAATTTCATCTTTCTAATAAGAACAACATAAATAAATTGTCCATGTGTGGAAATACTCATTGTTGAGAAATGTGTGTAGTGGAAAAGTTCATGTGTTGAATAAAAAGATTG
This sequence comes from Allium sativum, assembly GCA_030737875.1. NCBI lineage: Eukaryota > Viridiplantae > Streptophyta > Magnoliopsida > Asparagales > Amaryllidaceae > Allium > Allium sativum. Next base: position 919,864,275 of record CM060926.1, on the reverse strand, counting down.
AGCGATAAAAATTACATTTTTATTGAAACTATGAAATGTTGAAACCATACATTGGTTGAATAAATATTTTAAATGATAAAAATATCATTTTTATCATATGTGTGATATGCTAAAGATATGCGGACGTTGAAATAAATATTTGTGATAGAAATATTATTTTTAACATGCATAAGAACTAAATAAAATAGTCATGTGTTGAAATCTATTTTAGTTCGCCAAAATTATCATCCTTGAAATGTGAAGTGTTAAAAATAGCCACTTGTTCAAAATAAACATATATGAGTTGAAATATTCATTAATTAGCTAATGAAATGATTTGCACCTATTTATGTAACATTAGAATGAATGGTGTTTTTAAACCAAACAGAAATCAAATATGAAGTTGAATAGAAAATGATAAATGATAAGAACTGTATATATATGTACATGCATATTCATTGGACAGGTTATAGCAAAGAGGCTAGAGAAGAGGAATAAAATTTTGTGCCCGACAAATAGGTACACATTTACTGTTTTGTTTGGGTGATGATTTTATGAGCCTGTTGGCTAGCCGCTTGGCCTTTTCTTTTTCTTTTTGAGATTAGAAGGACCGGGAACACTAATTGCGATTTCCCGATGCTCCCGGTGCAGGGGAGGTTATGGCGAAATTTTAGGGTGTTAGAAAAATATTTGAAGTGAAAACGATATGGAAATCATTGAATGAACTATATTTATATAAAAATATAAACATAAATAAAATTAAAACGAAACGTGGCCGTGCAATTCGTATTTTGAAACCGTGATTTCAAACGACTAGTGCGGAAGATCCGACCATTGGATTTTCCTGAAACCTCAACCGTTGGGTTCGCCTTGGAAATATCTTTCCAACGGCACCAACTTTGTGAAGATCCGACGGTTGGATTGTCTGGAATGTTTAATTCAAAATTGAAGAAAAACAGCGCTAGGAACGATTATATTTATATATATATATAAATATAATTAAATTAAATCGAATAACGACGCTGCAGTTCGTAAATTGAAATCGTAACTTCAAATGGTTAGTGTGGAAGATCCGACCGTCGGATTTTCCCAAAACTGGAACCGTTGGATTCGTTTTGAAAAGACCTTCTTAATGATGTAAAATTTGTGAAGATCCAACGGTTAGATTTTCCTATATGTGTAAAACAAAATTAGTGGAAAGCAGCGCCAGTGCATCGACACGACCTGAAACGTCGTTTAATTAATTATGGCCGTTTTAAATTAAATAAAAATGGCGATGTATCGTTATAAAGTGTTATAGACGATATAGAGTGAAAATGAACCAATTTTGTTGTGTTTGCTTGATATGTGATGGTTGAATGTATTCGACATGAAAATTATAACTAAATAACTGAAATGTGAATGTTGAATAGTCCAACCATGTGAATAATTGATTTGAAAATCTAAATATACGTGGGTTATTTGAAAAGGCCGAGTTTATCTCATTTCAAATAATCGATCGACGTTGAGAAGTCGAAGAGTCGAAGACGACTGAAGACCGACGATCTCCACATTGGATGGATGGGCACTACTGATGCTCGTGATTGGAGTAGCTACCATGAAGGAATTGAAGTAGTAGCCGTCCAAACATATTGTTGATTGTACGGATATGCGAGAAATTGGTGCCTCCGGTTTCGTTCAGACCCAGAACGGACTTGTAAATGGACTGTGTGTCTGACATTGGATTTTGTTCTGTGTTGATTGATCTCTGTTAAATATATATCTGATTGGCGGCAGAGAATTTATTCTCTTGCTTAACGCCCTTCTCTGAGACGTACGAGCTCAGAGGTTATGTATTGACAGAAATCAGTCGCATGGAGTGAATTGCCTGTGTGGCACGCCTAAGTGGCATGTGATCAAGGCTTCTGTTGCAAAGCAAAGTCTTGTGGTTGATGATCAAAGCATGGTTTGTGTGACGTAGCTTTGTGTATAACGTGAATTCGCGAGCCTCACACCCCGGTATGAGTCAAAAACGGGAGAAGGACCCAAGGAGTGCATGACGTTTCTTTCTAGCTATGGTGGTGTCAGTGACCTCCCAGCCCTGACATTTATATCTACTTTTCACCTGTGTGGTTGTTGGAATGCGAGGCGCCTCGATTATAGGTCTGTAAGGACCGGGAAACGTGTGTTCAGGAATAATTAATCCTCAAAAGTAAGAGAGGACCGGCCTTGGAGGATCCAGGGGATTGCTGTGTGCGGTCCCGAGGCATTTGCTAGAGTGTCTCGAACGGAGAGGAGCTTGCCCCTTGCCTCGACTCATGAAGGAATCCAATTTCCAATACGAAATCTGCGGATGTGATTGTATTACTAGTACGGCGACATAGTAGATGGTAGCTATGTCGCCTAGGATTGATATTTATGATTGAATTTGCTTTTGAAACATATATACACTAGTAATAATATCAAACACCTTTGTTTTATTCGTATGAAGCATCTTTGGCCATTATAAGGTAAAAACTCTATCCTCCGGCTTGCGTTGCATTGTGTGATGGGACCTGAGTCTTATAATGGCTTCATTTTAGAAAAAGCATTGCGTTGATTTAATCATTTACTTTACTTCATGCACTAGCACTCATTGGAGTAAACCCGTTCCGCGAAAGTGGCGTGGTCCTTTGATTTGCCTTATTATTGTTGTTAATAAGTTGAATGGATTTCTCATACTAGTCCCATGACTGACTCGTAGTTTGTTTCACCTTGCAAACTCGGGTGCCCTCATTTTCACACGGGCAGCCTAGTTACAGGTTTCTGACGCACTTTTGGCTCATGGCGAGGCTTGACTACACCGTGCTGACTTGGATTTTCTCCGCCATTATTGTATCTATATTATGATTCCGCCACTGGCGATGTAGACTGATATTCCTTTTGTGTACCCTTTATGTATGATTCCGCCTCAGGCGATGGTGACTGATTATGTATCATTATGCACTAAGTTGTATCCTGTACTGTGCTTCTCTGATGTGATGTTATCTATATGATTCCGCAGTCATATGTGTGTAAATTATTCTAATTTCTGTTTATGCTATTATCTGTGATCTGCTAATGATGATTAATGTGTTATATTCCAATGATTATCCTTAACACCGTGTCACGGGGTTTTGGGATCGTCAAAATTTATGAGTCAAGTTACATTTATCCCATAATCCCCTAATATTTTATTACATTACTATAATTGATTTGATCATATTATCATATTGATTTTATATATGATAATTGTTGTGAGTATCGTATTGATTTATATATGATACTCTGATTTAATTATATTATCATATTGATTTTATATATGATAATTGTTATGAGTATCGTTTTGATTTATATATGATAATATGATGTGATTATATTATCATATTGATTTTATATATGATAATTATTATGAGTATCGTATTGATTTATATATGATACTCTGATTTGATTATATTATCATATTGATTTTATATATGATAATTGTTATGAGTATCGTGTTGATTTATATATGATACTCTGATTTGATTATATTATCATATTGATTTTATATATGATAATTGTTATGAGTATCGTATTGATTTTTATATGGTACTCTGATTTGATTATATTATCATATTGATTTATATATGATAATTGTTATATTAATTGATACTCTGTTTTTGTGCTATTTTATCATATTGTTTTTATATATGATAAATGTCATGTGGATTTCATTAAATTTATGATACTCTGATCTAATTATTATGAGTATCCTATTAATTTATATGTGATTTGTTGAGAGCTCCACATTAATTTATATGCGTTACTCTATTTAGATTTATTCTTATCATATTGTTTCATATATGGTATTGGTTAAGAGCATCACACTGATTTAGTTGCGGTACTCTGGGTAGATTTGTTATAAATATCACATTGGTATATATGTGATATTTCAGCTCGATTTATTTTATCATATTGCTTTATATATGATAAATGTCATGAAATATTTAATTTAAATAAGCTACCTTAGTATAATTAATTTTTACCATCTAGTTGTATTCGTTATGAGTATTGTTTTTATTTAAGAATGATACTCTAACCTAACTCATTTTATCATATTATTTCGTAAATGTTATGAGTATCGTATTGATCCATATAATACTCTGATTTGGCTTATTTCATCATATTACCTTACAAATATTTCATTTATATATGGTGCTATGATTTGATATGATTTTATGTATCATGTTGTTTTAGACATGATAAATGTAATAAGATGTATCGGGTTATAGACAACTATCTGACTTAATCAGTTAACATCTTGAAAAAGATATTTATGGATATTATATTGGTTTATATGCGATATCTTGTTTAATTGTGTCACATTTTATAAAATTATTAATAATGGAATCGTATTGATTTATATACAATACCTTTACATTGAAAACGAGGAGTGAGTATCCTATTATATGTGTATTTTATTTGGGTGAGGAGCTGAAATTTACATGTAGTTGAGTAAGCAAAGTTGAAATTTACTATTGTTACAATTTAAACAAGTTGAGATGCGACATTGGGGTTTTGTAATGATGAATAAGTAAATTGCGAGGACGCAATTTCCTTAAGGGAGGAGTCTGTAACAACCCATATTTTGAAGGGGTGATGGTAACGATTCAGAGATTTGGTTGTTTAAAAATATAAAATAAATTAAGATTCAATGTGGAAGCAAATATTTTATGGGAAATTTTATCTATTTTGGACGATATTTGAGTTTATTTCTAAAATGATTCCTTTTGTAAATTTATGGGAGTTTTGTCTTTTAAACGTGATTTACGTTGTTGGTATTCTTTTGCTACTTCAATACGAACGTTACATTTAGTAGTATTGGGAAGTAATGAGGATTATATATCGGAATTTGTTGTATGCATACAATCTTAATACATGTAAGGTATATGTTTAATTGCTCCATAGAGAAATAATTTGATAATAAATTAATAATATATATTTGTTATGATATTATTCAAGATAAGTCTAGAAACTAATAAAGAATTAAATGGTGAACATGATATCTTCATATATGACAACAAATATCATTACTTTTATTTAAATCATGTGGATAATAATAATATAATAAGGATATTTTCAAAGAAAACTCTAGAAAACGCGGTTTCTGGATTGTTCACGTATGTGTCCCCCTTTCCTTCTTTAATTGGACCCTCCTCCTTCATTTTGGGAAGGGAGTAGATTCTTTTAATGGTTCCCCTAAAAATTAAGCTCTTTCCCCAAATGGAAAAAATCGGTGCTTCCCCAATGGTCACCTCGTCATTATACTCCACCCCATCACCACCGACAAGGGCTACCGGCGGCTCACTGTAACATGTGCCAGCGGTCGAAGCTTAGCCACTCTCCTGTAAATCGGACGTCTCCAGCTTGGAGCATCAAATCTCCATAGCTGATTCCTGTCGCTAACTTGAGCTCCGCCTCCTTGACTCCCTCACGCCAAACCCCGACAATCACATTTACCTGGCAAAAACCACCGTGCGTGTCACCTGTGGGCATGTCGAGCAAAGCAGAGCCTGGAACCGCAGGCTGCCAAGTTCCAGTGTCCGCGTTGAAACCATCGGCTGCTGCCAACGCTGACAGTAGCCTTTCGAGTGCTCTATCATCACCAAAGGTAGTTTATTTTACGATTAAACATATTACAAGTTTTCCACTTTGTGATCACTTGCTACTTGATGCACATCTTTGACTTGTTTTTGCATGAACAAGTAAGTTCATGTGCTGAGCAACACATATCTACTGCAGCAATTTGATTTAAACTACAATACTCCACTTGATTATTGCTGCAAGTGACTATTTGCTGCAGCAATATACAGGGGTAAATGCGTGAACAAATGTTTATCTACTGCAGCAATATTTTGTCTGTTGCAATGTAAGTTCGTTATATATAAGATTCATTACATGATAGACAAATTTTGTTTACAAGTGCTGTCGGAAAACGTTTGCATTTGGATATGCAGAACTTGTTGGGCACTTAATGTAAGAGCTTATTTTAATTTAGTTTTCTCTGGTTTTGACACTTCTTTTACGTAAAAATTTCAAAGTTAGATTATGGTTTTACTTATTTTATTTCAACGTTTGGATGGTTCTCAAAATTGGTAATGTATAGGAATACATACCCTACCTAGTTGCAGAACCGATGCATGGCACTAGGCATAGAATAATTTCAGTATTGTTGACAACATAAAGAGGAGTGTACGTGTTAAGAGAAGAGAGAAAATTAAGTGTATTAACTAAGAGAATGATTAAACACTATCATCATCAAAGGAGAGCTACGTAGTATTTTGCAATGCAAGGTTATTCTGCTATTTGTATCTATTGTCTTCATTTAATTATCTGCGTTTAATATATATATATATATATATATATATATATATATTAATGTAAAAGTTACAAATCTTTCATAGATTACATTAATTGCAAGCTGTAAGGACAGTTCATATTATGATAAGTTTGGAAATTTGGGATAACCGACAAATATATTATCAGCATAAATGTGCATCAATTGGTAATTATATTTTCTTTTTTTGGAAAATGAAGAAATGCATTGATGGAGAGCTTTTGGTTTTGAATGCTGAGAGTGCTGTTCTTAAATCTGGACCTTAAGAAACTTGGAAATGGAAGAATTCATCAGTGCAATAATGGAAAGCAATTTTGGCCTTTAACATTAGGTGCATTAATATTTCTAAAGTGTCCACTTTGAATCATAAATCTATAAGCCAAATAGTTCTTGCTTGCAAGTGGAAGTAGTAGGATACAGGGATTAATTTTAGGAAATGGATAGTTTTTAACTTATAGTAAATAACATTTTATTGAGTCTGTGTGATTACAGGGATTATGAGGTGGGTAGCTGCACTTAGTAGTCATGAACGCAAACATTAAATCTGTAAGTATTTGTATAATGTTTTTTTTTAACATTGATTAGTGACCTGATTTTAGTTTTTAAGCAGTCTAAAATAATATTGACAGACCAAAGATTGATATTCTGTTTTTAATAATTAAATAAAAAAAATTCAAAAATGATGTTTCTCTAGACTCAATTAAGACATGCATGCTATGGACTATTTTCTAATCTTAAATTCTCAATTAAATCATGCATGCTGTACTATTTTCTAATCTTAATTAATACATGCATGCTGGACTCAATTAAGACATGCATGCTGGACTGTTTTCTAATTTTAAATTCTCAATTAAGACATGCATGATGGACTGTATTCTTTTCTTAATTAAGACATGCATCCTGGTTCTTCCCTTATTCTATTCTTTAGTATTTCTTTGATCCTTTTCATTTGCAAAGAAATTGTAAGTTGGCTATCTATAGGGCTATATTCCAAGTGTTAACAACTACCTCATTATATCCATTGCATTTATCCCATCCATTGTTATACTGAATGGCCGCTAAGTATTTTATAACTACTAAGATTAGCTTTTGCTGATGGTTGCATGTTTATGTTTTGGTGTGTACAATTCATTATAGGTGTAAATTTTGACAGAAATCATCAATTCTATTTTTAAGTATGATCCACTTAATTTCCTTCCAGTTATGTTCTATTTAATAGTAAAATATGTCATTCCTGACTTTGTATTGTTTTAGACTTATGAAGGCTATTTATGTCTTCTTTAGATCTAATAAAATATTCGTCATGTTCTTGATTTTGGTGTTCAAGGTTGTTGCTACTTATTGGCAAATGGGGTATAATTATTGAGTCAGGTTTTATAAAATTGACATGTTTATCCATTACGCTAATTTGAGTGAGCATTATGTACCCACTTCAATTACAAAGCAATTAGCAGTCAAGTTGAAGGTCCTTTGTGACTATCATTTACTCATCTTCAAGGAATTTGCAATCGTTAATTATTAAATTCCATTATGGAAATTGTATAAAACAATGGATGGGAAATCTTTGGCAAGTTATACACATTATTATCTGCTGAGTTAGTGTTATCATTTGTGCATTTCACTAACCTATGGTTGTAGGAATTTTAATATTGCAACGTGATATCAGTGGATGGACAATAGGCACGAGAAGACGCATGAGCGCGCAAAGCTTGACAAAAGCTATAATTTATTTAAAAAAAATGAAATCTTATGTATAAATTTATTTTTTTCCACCGTATTAATATTGTGAACTCTGATATTTTTATGAAATAAATTCCGCTGTGAGATATTGTTGTTTTTTCTTTCGGTGATTCTATGTTTAATTTTGTTTAAATCCTGTAAGCTAATAACAATCCGTCGTTTTGAACGTTTCGAGTCGGTTTAATCACCGTTTTGCGGCGGTCAAAATGACGGGCTGTTACAGTTGGTATCAGAGCCAGGTTTTTCTAAAACTTGGCTTATTGGGATTAAAAACTCATTAGAGATAGGGTGGAAATACCCTAGAATGAGCAGGATTGATATAGAATCACTCTTAAGAGAGCACGATTGGGGTTTAAAAATAATACTTCGAAATTGACAAAGTGGGATTCAGCGATGTCCGATTAAAAAAATGGTTGTTAAACAAGAACTGAATCAGTTTTGAAATTGGCTCGGATCGGTCTTTGAAGTAAAGTAAGAATACTAGTAATAATAAGTAAATAATACAAACAACTAAAAGTAAATTAGTTATTTTTCTTTGATGCATATATGGTTTGAATCAAGTGCAGTTTCCATTGAGATATTCTGTATGATGAGGATTTTGAGTAAATGGATTAGTAATACCGAGCGGTATGGGACGTTTGGTAATACTTTTCTAGTTACTCTCTTAACTTTTCATATGGAATATTCGATTGTTTTTTATTTTCGGTTCTGAAATATACCAGTAACATAAAGTGGTATAAGAGCATGTGTTACTGTTTGAAAGTATACTTTAATTACTGAATTGAAGTGTTTTCTAAGTTGACATGCTTTCATGACGATACTTTTTGTTCTCTTTCACTACTATTGTGATTTGGTTTATTTTGTCATATTGTTTTATATTTGATATTTCTTATGAGTATCATATTGATTTATATATGGTACTCTGGCTTGATTTATTTTATCATATTGTTTTTATATATGATAAAATTGAATATCAGCTTTGTTTCATTTAATTCAAGTTGTGATTATTATTTTGTTTTGCATGTGATGGTATATTTTCAAAGCATGATTAAGTTTATAAAGTGTTTTGACGTTATAAACATTTTGAACTTCATGGCATATATATATATATATTACAAATTAATATTCGAAAAATACTTTTCATTTTGGGATTGGGATAGATTGGACTCTGCTGTACCGATGGGCCAAAACTCCATCTTGGTCGATCTGATTCAGGTTCGCTACCTGAATCTTGGTTATTTTACATTCCGCTCATCACTACAAGAAAAATGCCCTATTGCAACTAACTATTTGCAACAGGCGACAAAAGACAGTTGTAGTAAACGATATTTAGCAACAGACCTATTATAGCAGTTGCAATAGATAAGATTTAGCAACAGGCCTTTTCATTCTGTTGCGAAAAACATATTTTTAGCAACTGCGTTTCCCTTCCTGTTGCAAAAACGTACTTTTAGCAACTGTGCTTCCATAACAGTTGCAACAAACATATTATTTGCAACTGCGCTTCAAAGCCAGTTGCGAATAAATATCTTTAGCAACTGTTTTCGCCATTTCCAATAACTGCATTTTTTACAACTGGTAAAGCCAGTTGCGAAAAACATATTAAAATAAGTATAAGCTTTTAATGATTAACTTTTAATAATTAATTTTAAATAGTTACTGTTAAATGATTAACTATTAGTAATTATATAATAATTAAGATTGATATTTAATAATTATTAATTAATAATAAAATTTAAGTATCATAAAGTGATATTTATAATTGATAATTAAATAATATTAATTAATAATTAACAAATAATAAAAAATAGCATTTAAAAAATAATAAAATAAATAAATAATTATTAAATAATAATAAAACACTAATGGATAATAACTAATAATTAATTTAGAATATGAATATGTTTAAATATTAAATAAGTAATAAATAATTAAATAATTAATAAATTCATAATAAATAAATAAACGACAATTGATTAATATTAATATTAAAGAGTAATTAATAGTTAATAATTTCTTGCATGAATTAATTTATAATTTTTGTTTGATAGAGGTATTTTTATGAATTGCAATATTTTCTGGTTATCAAATGATCTTCAACGATTGATTTTTCCTGACACTTGCAATAGATGGTCTTCAACAACTAACTAATAGTCGTAATAAGTCATTTTTAGCAAGTGACATTTCCCGATAGTTGCAATAAATGAGTTTCTAGCAACTGCGCTCTTTTGCCAGTTACAATAAATATATTTTTAATAACTATTTTTTTATCCCAGTTGCTACAAACATATATTTTTAATTAAATAATTATAATTAATGGTTATGTATATAATCATTTTTTGGTATTTAAAAAGGTAATAATTCATAATTACTAGATATAGTCTATAATGTATAATTAGTGATTATTAATAAATAAATCATAATTACTAGATATGATCTATAATCAATTATTATTTTTATATGTAATAATTTTCTATAATTAATTATGGATAATTATAAGTTATTATTTATATATATTTATTATATTTAATAATTAATTAATAAATATCGTTGTGCGATTATACTAGTGCAAAAGTTATCTAAATGGGTAAATGATTCGATCCGTGCGAAAAGAATCAATTATCAAAGAGAAAATGTGAACTAAAGTTTGTAATTGTCTAACACTCCTCAGTCCTCATCTCAAAATATCTGCCCAATCCTGACCACAATAAGCAATTTAAACGATCAAAAATCTCCGCCTTTCTCTCGAAGTTTCTATCCCCGCATCTCTTACCAAATTTTATCCCAACCGGAAACCCTAAAACTTTTGTTTTCGTGATGGCAGCTACCTCCGCCGTCATCTCCAACTCCTCGAAGCTTCTATCTCCCACCTTCCTCTCCTCCTCCTGCCTCTCCCCTTCCTCGTCTCTCCTTTTCCAATTCCGCTTCAACCCCATCAACAAACCCCTTCGTCTCGGTCAATCTCGAATCGTTACCCCAATCCGTTCCTTCTCCGCCTCCCCTGCCACCGCGACCAGAACTACAGACTACAGTAACTGAACCAAGAAAAAGAGTGTCAAAATCAATGGCCATCCATCACGTTCTGTTCATTTTGGCCGCAGTTCTGCTGGAATCACAGGCGTTAGCGCAGCAATCGGGTATGCCAGCACACTTCTCACCTGATTTTATTATCACACTCTACGTCTATTAAAAACTGCGAAGGCTAAGGTTTATTAATTCAGGTTTTACTTAAATGGCGAAAATTAGCGATTTTTTGTCCAAAGACGATGCTAGTGCTATTATTCTGCAGGGTGAAAACATGGATATGTTATATGGTTTGCAATCAGATCTGTATCTGGAAATGTCTGTAATGCACGAGATGGTGTGGAAAATAAAGATGTCCAGACTGTCAATTTTTTACTGCAAATTTAATATAGGAGAGGAGATCTTATTGATTATAGAATCTATGGGCACTTCATTAACATCTAGTTCTACATTCTATTCAGGTATGGTGAATTACGAGGTCTGAATAAGCAGGAGACAACTGATAATTACGAAGAGGAGAAAGTGCATGTATGGCGGAGAAGTTATGACATCCCTCCTCCAAATGATGAGAGTTTAGAGATGTGTTGAAAGAGCTGTACTACCGTACTCAAATAGAATGTAAGAATTACATAATTTTATTTTGTTGTTTGATTAACTGATAAGACCTGTGCTATGCTTTCATTGCACAACGTTAAGTTCCTAGAAATTTCTTTAAAGTACCTTTCATTTAAGTATACTTCTTAGGAATTATGTCTTCTCTTTTTTTGTAGACATATAGTTCTGTGCTTCTACATTTTAATTTGATGCGGCAATTGAGTCTAAATTTGTGCTATCTTTTGTTTCTGAATCATTGGTGTTAAAAATTAGAGTATATTTTCGTCCGTGTCAAAATTTATAATGAATGAGAACCTTGAGATGATATGGAACATTTTAACCTGTTTAACGTTTCACCCATTAAAATACATGAGATTGATCCATATTCCAGAATACTTGAGTTTGATTTGGCAATGTATTCTTATAAGTTGACTCAATCTTTAATTATTAAACTGTGATCCAAATATCATTTGCATGGAGTTCTATAAGAAAGAATATATGTTACTAGAGTCCCGGGATTTTTGTATGATATCATATGTTTTTTTCATAGTTCATCCCTGTCATGTGCTTGGTTGCGCCCCATGTATGATAGCCCTGTTGCCTTGCGATATAATAAGTATGCCTTGCAATGAGTCACATATCCCATTCATATGCCTTACCTTGACATTTTGTTTTTTGTTTTTAATTATCCTATATTGACAAATGGCATGCTCAATGCCCTATGTCATTGTACATATCTTGGTGGAACAGACTATAAATCATCCTTTAGTGAATATTTTGTGACATTCTATTATTTATTTACAACCTTTTCCCTGAAGATAGAATTGGGTACGTTCCCTTTTCTTCTATTGCCTGGCTTCACTTTATTTTGTCATTGTATGTGCTGATACTGATATGCACGCCCTGTAGCCTTGATGCTAGTCATGCCATGTAGCCTTGCATTTTTCATCCTTTCGTGTGTGTTAATTTGTTCATGCTATTTATTATCTTACTGATGTCATTTTGCCTTAGTGTTTTCATACATGCTTTGCTTGTATACGTACAAATAGCATGCATCCTTGCCTATGCATTGCCTGACATGTTAGTTAATAATGTTGTACTTGCACCTTTAATTTAATTCATGCTCATGTTTCATCCCTGGTAGCCTTACTTACCTAAAATGTTGTCTGAGCTCAATTTTCCATATTTAGTCTTATATGCATGATGTTGTTTTTCTTTGCTGACATTTTTCAAGAAGACTTAGGATGCTCACTTTATTTGTACTTGATTTTGAACCCAACATCGCATTAGTTTTGCCTTACTTTGTATGGCCATTTGTTCGAATGTTGGGCCTAAACCAGCCTAATTGAATTTAGTTTTTTTTCCCGTTGTAAGTATGTTGCATATGGCCTTGCAAATACAAAGCATACCTTTGTTTTTTATTTTTGATAGGTAGTTTTTCGTAACCCATCTCATAAAATAATTTGTTCATGCAAATAGTAATTTGATAACTACTAACTTGAGATGCAACAATCTCTATTTAAAGGAGCTATTCGAGTCGAATCATATACAGTCGCCATGAGCAAATGTTTTGAAGTATATGTGTAGAGCTTCTCAATTATTGATAAACTGGTGTACAGTTAAATGGCAGTCGTCTTTTTAATCAAATAATTTTGGACTTCAACATGCACAGATATTTTTCACGAGGTTTGGATGTACTATTTGATGATCAGGTATATATTAATTTTGAAGCATCCTTTTTCTCCATATTCTGAACATCTATTGTGTCTAGTTTTAAGTGATCTCACATTAATTCTACATTTAAATTACATGTGTTCTTTTAGTCAGGTATAATATTAAATTACATGTGTACTTTATATATTTTCTAAAGCAGTGTCTAGTTTTAAGCCATGGAAAAGTATACTTAAGCATGTTGACGAATTAATTTGCATTAAACTAACTTCCTTTCTTTTGGAGAAACAACACAGCTTGTAGAAGTGACGGGAAAAGTTTCAACATACTCGCAGGTATTTCTCTGATGTTATCACTCAATTCTTTTCCCATGTTAGTAGATTTATTAACTGTGTTATTATTATCTAGAGGCAAAGAGCTGTCGTTAAGTCACTTTTGTATTTGCAACATCTACATCCATGCTACTTTCCCTGAGCGAACTAAAAAAATGAGGAAAAAGAGTACTTATAAAATTATTGAGTTAACCACTGTCAGTGGTCTGTTCTTGTTAATTTATTGATATAGTATATAATAATTGCATGTTTTTGTAGCAGACCACAATTCTAGAGATTTCAATGGAGATCACAAAAGGATGGACTAGAAAAAGCTTTTAAATGTGCATGTATATCGGCAACAAATTTGGAGCATGAACTGCAAATTTGTTCTAGTGAACTGAAGATATTTATTCTCTTGTTATAGTATATGTATGATAGAGTAGAAATATGAGTAGAAACTACTCTATTCGGAAAAAATGTATTGTGTGAGTGAAGAAATTGTTATACATGAATAGTGTATGAAATTGTAGAAACTTTTATTGTAATTGTTTGTATGATTAAAACTTTGTAAAAATAAAAATTTTATTTGTTTATTTCATCTTGTGGTATAGGCTAAAACTAAAATAAATACATCTAATATGTAATATCTATAAGCTGTAATTTTTTTTTATATAGATTTATGAATCTATTGCAACGGGCACACACTGTTGCAAATGGTCTGTTGCAACAGCAAAAGCCAGTTGCAAAAAAGTATACCGCAACATCTTATTGCAACAGGCAGTAAACGTTGCAGACATTTAGCAACTTCGGCTATACCAACAGGCGCAGGCCTGTTGCAATAGGTCTACTGCAACAGATATCGCCTATTGCGAAAAGTGTTTTTTGTTGTAGTGCATCTACCACCAAAGGTCAAACGGTCTGCTACATTGGGCAATTTTGTTGGTTTGATCGGGATTCCCGATCGGCAGGTCACGGACTACATCAAATGGACGCGTGGGGGTCCCACGTGTAGTGCCGTGAACGGGTAGCATATGGCCTTCGCCTTAGACCGTGTTGGTTATCCTGGGTTGATCACCAGGTGTTGTTATGGCATTATGAGTAAGTTACGGTGTGGATGTCTCGATGTGCGCTCGAGCTCTACTACTGTGATTTTACAATATTAGCGTCTGTTTATTTGGTATTTATGAGTCAAGTTACATTTATCCCATAATCCCCTAATATTTTAATACATTACTATAATTGATTTGATCATATTATCATATTGATTTTATATATGATAATTGTTGTGAGTATCGTATTGATTTATATATGATACTCTGATTTGATTATATTATCATATTGATTTTATATATGATAATTGTTATGAGTATCGTTTTGATTTATATATGATAATATGATTTGATTATATTATCATATTGATTTTATATATGATAATTGTTATGAGTATCATATTGATTTATATATGATACTCTGATTTGATTATATTATCATATTGATTTTATACATGATAATTGTTATGAGTATCGTATTGATTTATATATGATACTCTGATTTGATTATATTATCATATTGATTTTATATATGATAATTGTTATGAGTATCGTACTGATTTTTATATGTTACTCTGATTTGATTATATTATCATATTGATTTATATATGATAATTGTTATATTAATTGATACTCTGTTTTTGGGCTATTTTATCATATTGTTTTTATATATGATAAATGTCATGTGGATTTCATTAAATTTATGATACTCTGATCTAATTATTATGAGTATCCTATTAATTTATATGTGATTTGTTGAGAGCTCCACATTAATTTATATGCATTACTCTGTTTTGATTTATTCTTATCATATTGATTCATATATGGTATTGGTTAAGAGCATCACACTGATTTAGTTGCGGTACTCTGGGTAGATTTGTTATAAATATCACATTGGTATATATGTGGTATTTCAGCTCAATTTATTTTATCATATTGCTTTATATATGATAAATGTCATGAAATATTTAATTTAAATAAGCTACCTTAGTATAATTAATTTTTACCATCTAGTTGTATTCGTTATGAGTATTGTTTTTATTTAAGAATGATACTCTGACCTAACTCATTTTATCATATTATTTCGTAAATGTTATGAGTATCGTATTGATCCATATAATACTCTGATTTGGTTTATTCCATCATATTACCTTACAAATATTTGATTTATGTATTGTGCTATGATTTGATATGATTTTATGTATCATGTTGTTTTAGACATGATAAATGTAATAAGACGTATCGGGTTATAGACAACTATCTGACTTAATTAGTTAACATCTTGAAAAAGATATTTATGGATATTATATTGGTTTATATGTGATATCTTGTTTAATTGTATCACATTTTCTAAAATTATTAATAATGGAATCGTATTGATTTATATACAATACCTTTACATTGAAAACGAGGAGTGAGTATCCTAATATATGTGTATTTTATTTGGGTGAGGAGCTGAAATTTGCATGTAGTTGAGTAAGCAAAGTTGAAATTTACTATTGTTACAATTTAAACAAGTTGAGATGCGACATTGGGGTTTTGTAATGATGAATAAGTAAATTGCGAGGACGCAATTTCCTTAAGAGAGGAGTCTGTAACAACCCATATTTTGAAGCGGTGATGGTAACGATTCAGAGATTTGGTTGTTTAAAAATATAAAATAAATTAAGATTCAATGTGGAAGCAAATATTTTATGGGAAATTTTATCTATTTTGGACGATATTTGAGTTTATTTCTAAAATGATTCCTTTTGTAAATTTATGGGAGTTTTGTGTTTTAAACGTGATTTACGTTGTTGGTATTCTTTTGCGACTTCAATACGAACGTTACATTCAGTAGTATTGGGAAGTAATGAGGATTATATATCGGAATTTGTTGTATGCATACAATCTTAATACATGTAAGGTATATGTTTAATTGCTCCATAGAGAAATAATTTGATAATAAATTAATAATATATATTTGTTATGATATTATTCAAGATAAGTCTAGAGACTAATAAAGAATTAAATGGTGAACATAATATCTTCATATATGACAAAAAATATCATTACTTCTATTTAAATCATGTGGATAATAATAATATAATAAGGATATTTTCAAAGAAAACTCTAGAAAAGGCGGTTTATGGATTGTTTACGTATGTGTCCCCCTTTCCTTCTTTAATTGGACCCTCCTCCATCTTGGGAAGGGGGAGTAGATTCTTTTTCTGGTTCCCCTAAAAATTAAGCTCCTTCCCCAAATGGAAAAAATCGGTGCTTCTCCAATGGTCACCTCGTCATTATACTCCACCCCATCACCACCGACAAGGGCTACCGGCGGCTCCCCGTAACATGTGCCAGCCGTCGAAGCTTAGCCACTCTCCTTTAAATCGGACGTCTCCAGCTTGGAGCATCAAATCTCCATAGCTGATTACTGTCGCTAACTTGAGCTCCGCCTCCTTGACTCCCACACGCTAAACCCCGACAATCACATTTACCTGGCAAAAACCACCGTGCGTGTCACCTGTGGGCATGTCGAGCAAAGCAGAGCCTGGAACCGCAGGCTGCCAAGTTCCAGTGTCCGCGTTGAAACCATCTGCTGCTGCCAACGCTGACAGTAGCCCTTCGAGTGCTCTATCATCACCAAAGGTAAGTTTATTTTACGATTAAACATATTACAAGTTTTCCACTTTACGATCACTTGCTACTTGATGCACATCTTTGACTTGTTCTTGCATGAACAAGTAAGTTCCTGTGCTGAGCAACACATATCTACTGCAGCAATTTGATTTAAACTACAATACTCCACTTGATTATTGCTGCAAGTGACTATTTGCTGCAGCAATATACAGGGGTAAATGCGTGAACAAATGTTTATCTACTGCAGCAATATTTTGTCGTTTGCAATGTAAGTTCGATATATATAAGATTCATTACATGACAGACAAATTTTGTTTACAAGTCCTGTCGGGAAACGTTTGCATTTGGATATGCAGAACTTGTTGGGCACTTAATGTAAGAGCTTATTTTAATTTAGTTTTCTCTGGTTTTGACACTTCTTTTACGTAAAAATTTCAAAGTTAGATTATGGTTTTACTTATTTTATTTCAACGTTTGGATGGTTCTCAAAATTGGTAATGTATAGGAATACAGACCCTACCTAGTTGCAGAACCGATGCATGGCACTAGGCATAGAATAATTTTAGTATTGTTGATAACATAAAGAGGAGTGTACGTGTTAAGAGAAGAGAGAAAATTAAGTGTATTAACTAAGAGAATGATTAAAAAATATCATCATCAAAGGAGAGCTATGTAGTATTTTAAAATGCAAGGTTATTCTGCTATTTGTATCTATTGTCTTCATTTAATTATCTGCATTTAATATATATATATATATATATATATATATATTTAATGTAAAAGTCACAAATCTTTCATAGGTTACATTAATTGCAAGCTGTAAGGACAGTTCAAATTATGATATGTTTGGAAATTTGGGATAACATACAACTATATTATCAGCATAAATGTGCATCAATTGGTAATTATATTTTCTTTTTTTGGAAACTGAAGAAATGCATTGATGGAGAGCTTTTGGTTTTGAATGCTGAAAGTGCTGTTCTTAAATCTGGACCTTAAGAAACTTGGAAATGGAACAATTCATCAGTGCAATAATGGAAAGCAATTTTGGCCTTTAACGTTGGGTGCATTAATATTTCTAGAGGGTCCACTTTAAATCTATAAGCCAAATAGTTCTTGCTTGCAAGTGGAAGTAGTAGGATACTATTGTACGTGCTGTAAAGGGGCTCAATTTTAGGAAATGGATAGTTTTTAACTTACAATAAATAACATATTATTGAGTCTGTGTGATTACAGGGATTATGAGGTGGGTAGCTGCACTTAGTAGTCATGAACGCAAACATTAAATCTGTAAGTATTTGTATAATGTTTTTTTTAACAATGATTAGTGACCGGATTTTAGTTTTTAAGCAGTCTAAAATATTATTGACAGACCAAAGATTGATTTTCTGTTTTTAATAATTAAATAAATAGATTCAATAATGATGTTTCTCTAGACTCAATTAAGACATGCATGCTGTAACGACCCAGAAAATCTGAACCAATTTAAAATTTTTTAAATTGGCTAAAATAATGGATTTTAAATATTTAAAATAAATATTTTAAATAATGGCGATGAAAACTAAGTTTGAATCGACAATTGAAAACGAATATAATTAATTATAATTATAAACAAGGCCTGAAATGGCGTGGCAGTTTCAAAAATTGAATTCGAACTTTGTCGGACTATACCGGGTGCAAAACAATCCAGATTTTAGTGAAACCAAAATACATTAGGATCTAATTGATGATATCTTTCCAACGAATCTGACCAATCGAAATTTGATAGCGGGAATCAAAAAGATATGTCCAGTTGAAAATTCTGAATAGTCGCTATGGAATTCAGGCCCTTAAAAGTGGACATTTTACAGATGACCTCGGATTTTGACGAAACCACTTTTGTTGGATCCGCAGGGTAAAGTTATTGCTAGATTTCAAATTTCATAATTTTTCGAATCAATATGTGAGCATGGCAAAAGAAAACGCGTTTGACCGGTTTCAGTTGATTTTAATCGACTGGAAATTGGTCATCTTTCAAACGATCTCGAAATTTGGCGAAATTAGTTTTGTTAGGACCGTATCGTCGATACGATGCTAGAAAATATTTTTCGGGAATTTTTAGAGTTCGTTTGTGACCCCGGCAATTAGAAATGCGCATTAAAATTAAATATACACTAATTTATCTTTTAATTTTGATAAAAACCTATCGAAACAGCCGAATGGGCTTGCGTGGCATATCCCATTGTGTCCGGAATGGGGGCAATACGCTAGGGACGACAGTCATTGGGGCTGATTTCGTGTTCGAATGAAAAAGTCAACCATTTGAAAAATAAAATAATTAAATATTAATATATATATTCCTGTAACAACCCGAAAATCTGGGCCAGTTTAAAATTTTTATTTTGGCTATTTTAACGAATTTTGAATATTTAAAATGGATTATTTTAAATAAAAACGACGAGAAATTTATTTTGAATAGAATTCGAACGTATATATTATATACGTCGTCGTTAGAATATAAATATTTATATATAATTATAAATAGAATTGAAAATGGCGCGGTAGTTCGATAGTTCGATTTCAAACTTCAATTGAATGTACCGGGTGCAAAACAATTCGGATTTTAGTGAAACCAAAAATAATAGGATCAAATTGATAATATCTTTCCAACGAATCCGAAAAATCAAAATTTCATGGCGGGAATCAAAAGATATGTCCAGTTGAAATTTCTGAATAGTCGCTATGGAATTCAGGCCCTTAAAAATGGACATTTTGCAAACGACCTCGGATTTCGACGAAACCAGTTTTGTTGGGTCCGGGATGTAAAGTTATTGCTATGTTTCAAATTTCATAATTTTTCGAATCAATATGTGAGCGTGGCAAAGGAAAACGCGTTTGACCAGTTTTAGTTGATTTTAATCGACTGGAAAATGGCCATTTTTCTAACGGCCTCAGAATTCGACGAAACTAGTTTTGTTAGGACCGTATCGTAAATGCGAAGCTAGAAAATATTTTTCCAGAATTTTTCGAGTTAGTATGTGGCCCCGGTAATTTGAAATGTACGTTTAAAATTCAATATAGTGATTTAAATGTAAATTTAACGGAAACTGATTGTAACAGCCGAACCAGCTGACGATACATATCCCATTGTGTACGGAATGGGGGTTAAACGCTATGGACGACAGGCGGTGGGCCTCGTTTCGAGGTCATATGTAAAAGTCAACCTTTTCAAATTAAATGATTAAATAAATAAATAAATAAAAACCTTTCTTATCCTCTCTGCCCCCCCCCCCCCCCCCCGTTCACTTTTTCAAAATCAAAACTTAATAAAAAAAAAAAAAAGAGAGAGAGGAGTAACGGCGGCCTCCGCTGGAGCGTGCCATCGCCACGACGCCCCCTCTTCATCGCCGAACCCCCGACATCCTCGCGCCCCTCCTCCATCGACCTGCACCTTTCTCTCTCCTCCTCCCCTTCGCGTTCTCCACTGCCCAACTCGAAGAAACCCCCTCCAAATTGAATCGCAACCCCCCCTCCGGCCATCCCCCGTGCTAGTGCTGCCGCCAATTGCCCCAACCCCACTGTGCCGCGCTACAGCCCCCCCTCTTGAAGCCTAACTGATGCCCTAGTTCTGGAGCGAGGTTCGAACGCATGTAAGAAGGTGATTTCTTTTTCTTTATTTATTTAAATATAATAGCCTTGTTTAAAAAATCAATTTTAAATATAAACTGCATTTTGTTTGATTTCAGTTTTTTTTAAATAAAATACTTTGATTATGAAAATAAAAATATACTTTGAATTTGAAAGTAAAAGTAAGGTAGAAATATACGTGAAAACAAGAATAGAAAAATAGCATTGGTTATAAAAATATATTGAACATCGAATTAAAAATAGGATTTTTATATATTGAACTTCGAAATAAAAATAGGATTTTTATATGTTGAACTTCGAAATAAAAATGTGATTTTTATATATTGAATAGCAAAGTAATAGCAAAGTAAAAATTCGATTTTTATATATTGAATAGCGAAGTAAAATTCGATTTTTACATATGTAGTGAAAGAGGGCGACGAAGGTAACAAAAAGGCGAGAACGAAGAAGATTTATATCAAAGAAGAGTCAAGATGATTGGATAGCTATCTGTGAGAATTTCTCACCTTTCAATTTCATTTCTATTTATATATATATATACTAGGATGCAGACGGTGCTTAGTAGCACCCGACACAATCGTCCACAGACCATGGACTTGTTTGTTTGGTTGCATAGCTTAGTTATATGATTTGATTTGAATTTGGTTGTTTGGTGAATTTGATTGATGTGTGAATGGCGTGGGCCTTCACTAGACCGGGGATAAGGCTAGGCCTCGTCCCGTTTCTAGTATCGTGCCGTTATGCCGCCGAAATTTTCTAAAATAAGTTAGAAAAATAAAAATATCATTTTATCGAAGAAATGAATTGAATAGAAATTCATATGTTGAAAAAAAAATGTTTTATCGTTAAAAATATAATTTTTAACGTGAATATGAATGTAGTGAATATGAATAAATAAATATTCATTTACAAACCGGACGGTTTGTTTATGTACACCTATTTGAAGAACATTGATTGGGACGATAAATTTTACACATCGCCCAACTGCACAAATAAAATATGTGTGTGATTGTTTGAAACCCCACACGGGTGTTGGGATGAAATTTGAAGTTCACTCATCCTGATTGATTAAATATGTCGATCAATTGATTGACATGCTGTTATAAGCGTTAGATATCTATATTTGATGCTTATACAGTGTAGTGCACTTTGGTTGATGGTTGATTATTTTTCAATGCTATTATATACATGTGTTGTATGAAAATCCATATAATTAATTTTATATGGTAATTGATTGGGCCTCATTCCAGTTTAGAAATAGAAATATTTGAAATAGAAATATTTGAAATAGAAATATTCGAAATGGAATATTTGAAAATATCAATATATGAAGCCGTGTTGATTAGATTGACGCCATTTTGACGTGAACGATATTTAAAACGATTTCGAAATGAATTGAACTGAAAACGATTTAGAAATGAATTGAATTGAAAACGATTTCGAAATGAATTGAATTGAAAACGATTTCGAAATGAATTGAATTGAAAACGATTTCGAAATGAATTGAATTGAAAACGATTTCGAAATGAATTGAATTGAAAACGATTTCGAAATGAATTGAATTGAAAACGATTTCGAAATGAATTGGATTGAAAACGATTTCGAAATGAATTGAATTGAAAAGGATTTCGAAATGAATTGGATTGAAAACGATTTCGAAATGAATTGAATTGAAAACGATTTCGAAATGAATTGAATTGAAAACGATTTCGAAATGAATTGAATTGAAAACGATTTCGAAATGAATTGAATTGAAAACGATTTCGAAATGAATTGAAATTTGAATTGAATAGAAATGAATTTTGAAACGGATTTATAAAGAAGAATTCAATTTCAATTTGAATTGAAATGGAAGTTGAAATTGCTTTTGAAACGAATTTAAAACTATTTATATAATTCGTTTTAAATAGAAATCGACGATATATATATTATATATATTATATATATAATATAATGGCCTGAATAGAACGCGCCGCGCCGCGGCAGTTCGTGAATTTCGACCATTTATTTCAAACGGACATTACGGGAGATCCGACCGTCGGATTCTCCTAAAACCGGAACCGTTGGGTTCGTATCGAAAAGAGCTTTCTAACGAATGTGATAAATTAGAAATCTAACGGTTGGATTTGGAATTATGTCCAAATAAAATTGGAAAAAGGCCGTTATACGTGCAGTTCGATGGCCATTGATTGAAATCGACTATACGGGCCTTGATAAAATTATTAAAAATAGTAATAATTTGTGTAAAATCATAAGAAATGATTTGTGAAGATTTGGGATGAAAAACTCCATATTTGAAAAGGTAAAAATAGGTTTTTATCGAAATGAACTAGTTTTGAACTAGAATTATAGTTCTATTTATTTTTAAATAAATAAATTGAATTTGAAAAGGGTTTTGAAAATAACCAAAATTTCCAATGATTGCATTGGAGTGGATTTGAATCGAAATTGTCTTCGGAATATTTCGATGTTGGAATTCGTGATTATATAGGTGTTGTTATGGAAATTTGAAAGATATATATTTATATCGTTATTTCCAATACGGCATTTGTTAGTCGTAGAATTTGATATTGAATATAAGCCGATATATTTTCTATTCAGAGCCTTGTATTGAATATCAAATGTGATTTGGGTTTGTCGTGAATGGTGTCTTCACTAACACTGTTCTTGAACCCAGTTGAGAAAAGATTAAATCTTTTTATTTAGATTTAATGAAGTGTACCAATTAAATGATATTTAATTGGAATTGAATTGGTATTGATTTTTGGGTTTATCGTGAACAGTGTTTTAAATAACACTTGTTCTTTAACCCGATAATTAATGAATGTGACTTTGGGTTTATCGTGAACCGTGTTTTAAATGACACGGATTCTTTGACCCAGTTAAAGATTAAAACTAAGTGGAGTTTTAATGAATATTTAAATAGATTGAAAAGATCGAGAATGGAGTATCACCAGTTTTACTCCAGGCGATAGTTAAATCTTTAATTAGATTTGAACGTGAAATGGTAATTGAATTACCGATAACCCTGTGGTGTTAGAGATGAAGTACTACCAGTTTTACTTCATGGGATGAATAGGTTGGGATTGGGAAATAAAATAAATGATTACTTCGGTGTGGTTCGCTAATCCCGACTAGTTTGAATTGATATTCAAAGGTGATTAAAGAATAAATTTAAAGAATTTATCTTGGATAAAATTAATGGGAACTTTTCCCAAAGTATAGGAATATTTGAATAAATGAATATTCTGAATTGGAATGAGGCGTATGTCGTGTTTGTGTAACACTTTTATAATATATACGCGAGTTATTCAGAAAGACCGGGTGGATCCCATTCTGAATAACTGATTCGACGTGGTGTCGAAGATGAAGACGGTGGTCGAAGACCGGAAGTCTTCACGTCGTTTGGGTGATTACTGATGATCTTGATTGGGATGTACACCCAAGAAGATGGAAACAGTTGGTGATCGTCCAGACGTACTTGGAGATCGATGGATATGCGGGGTACTAGGTGCCTCCGGTTTCGTTCAGACCCAGAACGGACTTGTAAATAGACTGTGTGTCTGACATTGGATTTTAGTCTGTGTGATTGATTTCTATTAAATATATATCTGTTTGGCGGCGGAGAATTTATTCTCTTGCTTAACGCCCTTCTCTGAGACGTACGAGCTCAGGGGTTATATACTGATGGATATCAAACACATAGAGTGAATTGCCTGTGTGGCATGCCTAAGTGGCAATAGATCGAGGCTTCTGTTGAAAAGCAAAGTCTTGTGGTGATGATCAAAGCACAGCCTGTGTGGCACAGCTTTGTGTAACGTGAATTCGCGAGTTTCACACCCGGTATGAACCAAAAACGGGAGACGGACCTCAGGGAGGACTTGCGTTTCTTTCTAGTTAGAAGTGGCGTCAGTGGTTTTACACGCCCTGACGAGTTTGACTTATGTGGTTGTTGCTGTTGCGAGGCGCCTCGGTTATATCGGTTTCGGCCGATGCATTCTGGTTGGCAGACGGACCAGACTTACACCCCATAGGGTGGGGAAACGTAGTGTTCAGGCATTTTAATCCACATCGGTGGACCGGCCCTGTCGCTCCAAGGGCCCACCTGAGTCTGGGTCCTGTGGCTCGGGCTAGAGAGTCACGAATCGGTTGAGGACTATCTTTTGCCTCGGTTCATAGACGGAAATCCAATTTCCAAATACGTGACATTTGCGGTTTTATTTGTAGAACCTAGTATGGTGACATAGTGGGATGGGGCGCTCATGCCGCCTATGATTGATACTTATGATTTGAAGTTGTTTTATACACTATGCACTTATAATAGTATCAAATGATTGGTTTTAAACGTATCAAGCATTCTTTGGCTGTTATAAGGGAAAACCCTATCCTCGGCTGCGTTGCATTGTGTGATGGGACATGGGTCTTATAACAGCTTCATTTTTCTTTATTTAGCATTGCGCTGTTTGTTTATGCACTGGTATTCTTGGGAGGAAACCCGTTCCGTGTTATACGGCGTGGTCCCTTGATTTACCTAACTTTAAAAATAAAGATTAACTGTTTTAGTTCTCACACCAGTCCCATGACTGACCTGGAGTTTATTGTTTTAACCTAAACTCTGGGTGCCCCTATTTTGACACGGGCAGCTAGTAGTTTTGGGTTTTGCAGATTTATATTCACAGGATCCTGGTTTACAGCTGGAACGATATCCGGAAAGCTTTGTATCCGTATATCTACTCCTAGTTGTGTATTGTATTATTTTCCGCTGCTATGTATTTAAATGTAATTTAAATCTCTGATATTTCTGTGTAATATTCATTGTTACTCTGTATATTCTTGTAATCTGATGCATTGTTGTAATATACAGTGAAATGTTCTTCTGTATGCGTTCTATTTTGTCGTGTTCTCAAAACAATTCGTTCTTTCTCTTCTCTTCGGAGACCGGGGAAGTTCGGGTCGTTTCATTTGGTATCAGAGCCTTGGTTTACCAAGCTCAGAGAACAAGGCACATTAGAACCATACGAAAGAATACATCAGATATTGGATTTGTAATATCCCATGAGAATGACTCGTTAGAGATGGGATCAGTAGTATCCTAGAACGAGTGTGAAGAGTATATTTTTGAAAATGAAAACAAAATTTGTTTTGAAAATTTAAATCAACTATTCGTATTTGATTATTTATTTTAATGAATTTGGACAATCCAGTATATATAGATTTTGCGTATACGTCTGATCCGCGTGTATTCGAAGTTTTAATATACTAGATAGATATAGAATCATACTCTAGTGGCCCGAAGATGATTTTGATGATTGACTAGTCGTCATTAGTATTCATGTTCGAGTAACGAAGGTGTGATATCTATATATTTCCTATCGACTGGTGTGAGAACCAAAATTAGATAGGGCTTATTGTTGTGAATTGGCATCAAAAACATGATTTTTGTATATGTATCAAAATTAAGAATTTGAAACTCTAATTCACTAATTGATTGATGTTTGTGTTGTTTGTTTAGTTGTTTGCTAATTTTTAGCCATTTAGCCTAATTGAACCAAATATTGAACTGTATTGAAAATTGGTCGCATTTGCTTGCATATACATGTACTTATATTGAACAGGTCATAGCAAGGAGGCTAGAGCAGAGAATAAAATTTGTTTGCCCGACAAATAGGTACATGTTTACTACATAATTTCCTGTTTTGTTTGGGTGATGATGATTTTGTGAGCCTATTGGCTAGCCGCTTGGCTTTTTCTTTTTCTTTTTGAGATCTGAAGGACCGGGGAAGCTATTTAAAATTCCCCGATGCTCCCATTGCAGGGGAGGTTATGGCGAAATTTTTCGAAAATTTAGGGTGTTAGCCAAATTTTTGAAATTTTGAAAATTCTCAGAAACTAAAAAGTTGGAGAATGGAAGCCAGATCGAGCGTAGAGTTGATTGATCAAACCACTTTCGACTTTGTTCCTTTTCGGGGACGAAAAGTTTTAAGTGGGGGAGATTGTAACAACCCGAAAATCTGGGCCAGTTTAAAATTTTTATTTTGGCTATTTTAACGAATTTTGAATATTTAAAATGGATTATTTTAAATAAAAACGACGAGAAATTTATTTTGAATAGAATTCGAACGTATATATTATATACGTCGTCGTTAGAATATAAATATTTATATATAATTATAAATAGAATTGAAAATGGCGCGGTAGTTCGATAATTCGATTTCAAACTTCAATTGAATGTACCGGGTGCAAAACAATTCGGATTTTAGTGAAACCAAAAATAATAGGATCAAATTGATAATATCTTTCCAACGAATCCGAAAAATCAAAATTTCATCGCGGGAATCAAAAGATATGTCCAGTTGAAATTTTTAAATAGTCGCTATGGAATTCATGCCCTTAAAAATGGACATTTTGCAAACGACCTCGGATTTCGACGAAACCAGTTTTGTTGGGTCCGGGATGTAAAGTTATTGCTAGGTTTCAAATTTCATAATTTTTCGTATCAATATGTGAGCGTGGCAAAGGAAAACGCGTTTGACCAGTTTCAGTTGATTTTAATCGACTGGAAAATGGCCATTTTTCTAACGGCCTCAGAATTCGACGAAACTAGTTTTGTTAGGACCGTATCGTCAATGCGAAGCTAGAAAATATTTTTCCAGAATTTTTCGAGTTAGTATGTGGCCCCGGTAATTTGAAATGTACGTTTAAAATTCAATATAGTGATTTAAATGTAAATTTAATGGAAACTGATTGTAACAGCCGAACCAGCTGACGATACATATCCCATTGTGTACGGAATGGGGGTTAAACGCTATGGACGACAGGCGGTGGGCCTCGTTTCGAGGTCATATGTAAAAGTCAACCTTTTCAAATTAAATGATTAAATAAATAAATAAATAAAAAACCTTTCTTATCCTCTCTGGCCCCCCCCCCCCCCGTTCACTTTTTCAAAATCAAAACTTAATATAAAAAAAAAAGAGAGAGAGAGAGAGGAGTAACGGCGGCCTCCGCTGGAGCGTGCCATCGCCACGACGCCCCCTCTTCATCGCCGAACCCCCGACTTCCTCGCGCCCCTCCTCCATCGACCTGCACCTTTCTCTCTCCTCCTCCCCTTCGCGTTCTCCACTGCCCAACTCGAAGAAACCCCCTCCAAATTGAATCGCAACCCCCCCCCCTCCGGCCATCCCCCGTGCTAGTGCTGCCGCCAATTGCCCCAACCCCACTGTGCCGCGCTACAGCCCCCCCCCCTCTTGAAGCCTAACTGATGCCCTAGTTCTGGAGTGAGGTTCGAACGCATGTAAGAAGGTGATTTCTTTTTCTTTATTTATTTAAATATAATAGCCTTGTTTAAAAAATCAATTTTAAATATAAACTGCATTTTGTTTGATTTCAGTTTTTTTTAAATAAAATACTTTGATTATGAAAATAAAAATATACTTTGAATTTGAAAGTAAAAGTAAGGTAGAAATATACGTGAAAACAAGAATAGAAAAATAGCATTGGTTATAAAAATATATTGAACATCGAATTAAAAATAGGATTTTTATATATTGAACTTCGAAATAAAAATAGGATTTTTATATGTTGAACTTCGAAATAAAAATGTGATTTTTATATATTGAATAGCAAAGTAATAGCAAAGTAAAAATTCGATTTTTATATATTGAATAGCGAAGTAAAATTCGATTTTTACATATGTAGTGAAAGCGGGCGACGAAGGTAACAAAAAGGCGAGAACGAAGAAGATTTATATCAAAGAAGAGTCAAGATGATTGGATAGCTATCTGTGAGAATTTCTCACCTTTCAATTTCATTTCTATTTATATATATATATATACTAGGATGCAGACGGTGCTTAGTAGCACCCGACACAATCGTCCACAGACCATGGACTTGTTTGTTTGGTTGCATAGCTTAGTTATATGATTTGATTTGAATTTGGTTGTTTGGTGAATTTGATTGATGTGTGAATGGCGTGGGCCTTCACTAGACCGGGGATAAGGCTAGGCCTCGTCCCGTTTCTAGTATCGTGCCGTTATGCCGCCGAAATTTTCTAAAATAAGTTAGAAAAATAAAAATATCATTTTATCGAAGAAATGAATTGAATAGAAATTCATATGTTGAAAAAAAAAATGTTTTATCGTTAAAAATATAATTTTTAACGTGAATATGAATGTAGTGAATATGAATAAATAAATATTCATTTACAAACCGGACGGTTTGTTTATGTACACCTATTTGAAGAACATTGATTGGGACGATAAATTTTACACATCGCCCAACTGCACAAATAAAATATGTGTGTGATTGTTTGAAACCCCACACGGGTGTTGGGATGAAATTTGAAGTTCACTCATCCTGATTGATTAAATATGTCGATCAATTGATTGACATGCTGTTATAAGCGTTAGATATCTATATTTGATGCTTATACAGTGTAGTGCACTTTGGTTGATGGTTGATTATTTTTCAATGCTATTATATACATGTGTTGTATGAAAATCCATATAATTAATTTTATATGGTAATTGATTGGGCCTCATTCCAGTTTAGAAATAGAAATATTTGAAATAGAAATATTTGAAATAGAAATATTCGAAATGGAATATTTGAAAATATCAATATATGAAGCCGTGTTGATTAGATTGACGCCATTTTGACGTGAACGATATTTAAAATGATTTCGAAATGAATTGAATTGAAAACGATTTCGAAATGAATTGAATTGAAAACGATTTCGAAATGAATTGAATTGAAAACGATTTCGAAATGAATTGAATTGAAAACGATTTCGAAATGAATTGAATTGAAAACGATTTCGAAATGAATTGAATTGAAAACGATTTCGAAATGAATTGAATTGAAAACGATTTCGAAATGAATTGAATTGAAAACGATTTCGAAATGAATTGAATTGAAAACGATTTCGAAATGAATTGAATTGAAAACGATTTCGAAATGAATTGAATTGAAAACGATTTCGAAATGAATTGAATTGAAAACGATTTCGAAATGAATTGAATTGAAAACGATTTCGAAATGAATTGGATTGAAAACGATTTCGAAATGAATTGAATTGAAAAGGATTTCGAAATGAATTGGATTGAAAACGATTTCGAAATGAATTGAATTGAAAACGATTTCGAAATGAATTGAATTGAAAACGATTTCGAAATGAATTGAATTGAAAACGATTTCGAAATGAATTGAATTGAAAACGATTTCGAAATGAATTGAAATTTGAATTGAATAGAAATGAATTTTGAAACGGATTTATAAAGAAGAATTCAATTTCAATTTGAATTGAAATGGAAGTTGAAATTGCTTTTGAAACGAATTTAAAACTATTTATATAATTTGTTTTAAATAGAAATCGACGATATATATATTATATATATTATATATATAATATAATGGCCTGAATAGAACGCGCCGCGCCGCGGCAGTTTGTGAATTTCGACCATTTATTTCAAACGGACATTACGGGAGATCCGACCGTCGGATTCTCCTAAAACCGGAACCGTTGGGTTCGTATCGAAAAGAGCTTTCTAACGAATGTGATAAATTAGAAATCTAACGGTTGGATTTGGAATTATGTCCAAATAAAATTGGAAAAAGGCCGCTATACGTGCAGTTCGATGGCCATTGATGGAAATCGACTATACGGGCCTTGATAAAATTATTAAAAATAGTAATAATTTGTGTAAAATCATAAGAAATGATTTGTGAAGATTTGGGATGAAAAACTCCATATTTGAAAAGGTAAAAATAGGTTTTTATCGAAATGAACTAGTTTTGAACTAGAATTATAATTCTATTTATTTTTAAATAAATAAATTGAATTTGAAAAGGGTTTTGAAAATAACCAAAATTTCCAATGATTGCATTGGAGTGGATTTGAATCGAAATTGTCTTCGGAATATTTCGATGTTGGAATTCGTGATTATATAGGTGTTGTTATGGAAATTTGAAAGATATATATTTATATCGTTATTTCCAATACGGCATTTGTTAGTCGTAGAATTTGATATTGAATATAAGCCGATATATTTTCTATTCAGAGCCTTGTATTGAATATCAAATGTGATTTGGGTTTGTCGTGAATGGTGTCTTCACTAACACTGTTCTTGAACCCAGTTGAGAAAAGATTAAATCTTTTTATTTAGATTTAATGAAGTGTACCAATTAAATGATATTTAATTGGAATTGAATTGGTATTGATTTTTGGGTTTATCGTGAACAGTGTTTTAAATAACACTTGTTCTTTAACCCGATAATTAATGAATGTGACTTTGGGTTTATCGTGAACCGTGTTTTAAATGACACGGATTCTTTAACCCAGTTAAAGATTAAAACTAAGTGGAGTTTTAATGAATCTTTAAATAGATTGAAAAGATCGAGAATGGAGTATCACCAGTTTTACTCCAGGCGATAGTTAAATCTTTAATTAGATTTGAACGTGAAATGGTAATTGAATTACCGATAACCCTGTGGTGTTAGAGATGAAGTACTACCAGTTTTACTTCATGGGATGAATAGGTTGGGATTGGGAAATAAAATAAATGATTACTTCGGTGTGGTTCGCTAATCCCGACTAGTTTGAATTGATATTCAAAGATGATTAAAGAATAAATTTAAAGAATTTATCTTGGATAAAATTAATGGGAACTTTTCCCAAAGAATAGGAATATTTGAATAAAAGAATATTCTGAATTGGAATGAGGCGTATGTCGTGTTTGTGTAACACTTTTATAATATATACGCGAGTTATTCAGAAAGACCGGGTGGATCCCATTCTGAATAACTGATTCGACGTGGTGTCGAAGATGAAGACGGTGGTCGAAGACCGGAAGTCTTCACGTCGTTTGGGTGATTACTGGTGATCTTGATTGGGCTGTACACCCAAGAAGATGGAAACAGTTGGTGATCGTCCAGACGTACTTGGAGATCGATGGATATGCGGGGTACTAGGTGCCTCCGGTTTCGTTCAGACCCAGAACGGACTTGTAAATGGACTGTGTGTCTGACATTGGATTTTAGTCTGTGTGATTGATTTCTATTAAATATATATCTGTTTGGCGGCGGAGAATTTATTCTCTTGCTTAACGCCCTTCTCTGAGACGTACGAGCTCAGGGGTTATATACTGATGGATATCAAACACATAGAGTGAATTGCCTGTGTGGCATGCCTAAGTGGCAATAGATCGAGGCTTCTGTTGAAAAGCAAAGTCTTGTGGTGATGATCAAAGCACAGCCTGTGTGGCACAGCTTTGTGTAACGTGAATTCGCGAGTTTCACACCCGGTATGAACCAAAAACGGGAGACGGACCTCAGGGAGGACTTGCGTTTCTTTCTAGTTAGAAGTGGCGTCAGTGGTTTTACACGCCCTGACGAGTTTGACTTATGTGGTTGTTGCTGTTGCGAGGCGCCTCGGTTATATCGGTTTCGGCCGATGCATTCTGGTTGGCAGACGGACCAGACTTACACCCCATAGGGTGGGGAAACGTAGTGTTCAGGCATTTTAATCCACATCGGTGGACCGGCCCTGTCGCTCCAAGGGCCCACCTGAGTCTGGGTCCTGTGGCTCGGGCTAGAGAGTCACGAATCGGTTGAGGACTATCTTTTGCCTCGGTTCATAGACGGAAATCCAATTTCCAAATACGTGACATTTGCGGTTTTATTTGTAGAACCTAGTATGGTGACATAGTGGGATGGGGCGCTCATGCCGCCTATGATTGATACTTATGATTTGAAGTTGTTTTATACACTATGCACTTATAATAGTATCAAATGATTGGTTTTAAACGTATCAAGCATTCTTTGGCTGTTATAAGGGAAAACCCTATCCTCGGCTGCGTTGCATTGTGTGATGGGACATGGGTCTTATAACAGCTTCATTTTTCTTTATTTAGCATTGCGCTGTTTGTTTATGCACTGGTATTCTTGGGAGGAAACCCGTTCCGTGTTATACGGCGTGGTCCCTTAATTTACCTAACTTTAAAAATAAAGATTAACTGTTTTAGTTCTCACACCAGTCCCATGACTGACCTGGAGTTTATTGTTTTAACCTAAACTCTGGGTGCCCCTATTTTGACACGGGCAGCTAGTAGTTTTGGGTTTTGCAGATTTATATTCACAGGATCCTGGTTTACAGCTGGAACGATATCCGGAAAGCTTTGTATCCGTATATCTACTCCTAGTTGTGTATTGTATTATTTTCCGCTGCTATGTATTTAAATGTAATTTAAATCTCTGATATTTCTGTGTAATATTCATTGTTACTCTGTATATTCTTGTAATCTGATGCATTGTTGTAATATACAGTGAAATGTTCTTCTGTATGCGTTCTATTTTGTCGTGTTCTCAAAACAATTCGTTCTTTCTCTTCTCTTCGGAGACCGGGGAAGTTCGGGTCGTTTCATTTGGTATCAGAGCCTTGGTTTACCAAGCTCAGAGAACAAGGCACATTAGAACCATACGAAAGAATACATCAGATATTGGATTTGTAATATCCCATGAGAATGACTCGTTAGAGATGGGATCAGTAGTATCCTAGAACGAGTGTGAAGAGTATATTTTTGAAAATGAAAACAAAATTTGTTTTGAAAATTTAAATCAACTATTCGTATTTGATTATTTATTTTAATGAATTTGGACAATCCAGTATATATAGATTTTGCGTATACGTCTGATCCGCGTGTATTCGAAGTTTTAATATACTAGATAGATATAGAATCATACTCTAGTGGCCCGAAGATGATTTTGATGATTGACTAGTCGTCATTAGTATTCATGTTCGAGTAACGAAGGTGTGATATCTATATATTTCCTATCGACTGGTGTGAGAACCAAAATTAGATAGGGCTTATTGTTGTGAATTGGCATCAAAAACATGATTTTTGTATATGTATCAAAATTAAGAATTTGAAACTCTAATTCACTAATTGATTGATGTTTGTGTTGTTTGTTTAGTTGTTTGCTAATTTTTAGCCATTTAGCCTAATTGAACCAAATATTGAACTGTATTGAAAATTGGTCGCATTTGCTTGCATATACATGTACTTATATTGAACAAGTCATAGCAAGGAGGCTAGAGCAGAGAATAAAATTTGTTTGCCCGACAAATAGGTACATGTTTACTACATAATTTCCTGTTTTGTTTGGGTGATGATGATTTTGTGAGCCTATTGGCTAGCCGCTTGGCTTTTTCTTTTTCTTTTTGAGATCTGAAGGACCGGGGAAGCTATTTAAAATTCCCCGATGCTCCCATTGCAGGGGAGGTTATGGCGAAATTTTTCGAAAATTTAGGGTGTTAGCCAAATTTTTGAAATTTTGAAAATTCTCAGAAACTAAAAAGTTGGAGAATGGAAGCCAGATCGAGCGTAGAGTTGATTGATCAAACCACTTTCGACTTTGTTCCTTTTCGGGGACGAAAAGTTTTAAGTGGGGGAGATTGTAACAACCCGAAAATCTGGGCCAGTTTAAAATTTTTATTTTGGCTATTTTAACGAATTTTGAATATTTAAAATGGATTATTTTAAATAAAAACGACGAGAAATTTATTTTGAATAGAATTCGAACGTATATATTATATACGTCGTCGTTAGAATATAAATATTTATATATAATTATAAATAGAATTGAAAATGGCGCGGTAGTTCGATAATTCGATTTCAAACTTCAATTGAATGTACCGGGTGCAAAACAATTCGGATTTTAGTGAAACTAAAAATAATAGGATCAAATTGATAATATCTTTCCAACGAATCCGAAAAATCAAAATTTCATGGCGGGAATCAAAAGATATGTCCAGTTGAAATTTTTAAATAGTCGCTATGGAATTCATGCCCTTAAAAATGGACATTTTGCAAACGACCTCGGATTTCGACGAAACCAGTTTTGTTGGGTCCGGGATGTAAAGTTATTTCTAGGTTTCAAATTTCATAATTTTTCGAATCAATATGTGAGCGTGGCAAAGGAAAACGCGTTTGACCAGTTTCAGTTGATTTTAATCAACTGGAAAATGGCCATTTTTCTAACGGCCTCAGAATTCGACGAAACTAGTTTTGTTAGGACCGTATCGTCAATGCGAAGCTAGAAAATATTTTTCCAGAATTTTTCGAGTTAGTATGTGGCCCCGGTAATTTGAAATGTACGTTTAAAATTCAATATAGTGATTTAAATGTAAATTTAATGGAAACTGATTGTAACAGCCGAACCAGCTGACGATACATATCCCATTGTGTACGGAATGGGGGTTAAACGCTATGGACGACAGGCGGTGGGCCTCGTTTCGAGGTCATATGTAAAAGTCAACCTTTTCAAATTAAATGATTAAATAAATAAATAAATAAAAAACCTTTCTTATCCTCTCTGCCCCCCCCCCCCCCGTTCACTTTTTCAAAATCAAAACTTAATATAAAAAAAAAAGAGAGAGAGAGAGGAGTAACGGCGGCCTCCGCTGGAGCGTGCCATCGCCACGACGCCCCCTCTTCATCGCCGAACCCCCGACTTCCTCGCGCCCCTCCTCCATCGACCTGCACCTTTCTATCTCCTCCTCCCCTTCGCGTTCTCCACTGCCCAACTCGAAGAAACCCCCTCCAAATTGAATCGCAACCCCCCCCCCCTCCGGCCATCCCCCGTGCTAGTGCTGCCGCCAATTGCCCCAACCCCACTGTGCCGCGCTACAGCCCCCCCCTCTTGAAGCCTAACTGATGCCCTAGTTCTGGAGTGAGGTTCGAACGCATGTAAGAAGGTGATTTCTTTTTCTTTATTTATTTAAATATAATAGCCTTGTTTAAAAAATCAATTTTAAATATAAACTGCATTTTGTTTGATTTCAGTTTTTTTTAAATAAAATACTTTGATTATGAAAATAAAAATATACTTTGAATTTGAAAGTAAAAGTAAGGTAGAAATATACGTGAAAACAAGAATAGAAAAATAGCATTGGTTATAAAAATATATTGAACATCGAATTAAAAATAGGATTTTTATATATTGAACTTCGAAATAAAAATAGGATTTTTATATGTTGAACTTCGAAATAAAAATGTGATTTTTATATATTGAATAGCAAAGTAATAGCAAAGTAAAAATTCGATTTTTATATATTGAATAGCGAAGTAAAATTCGATTTTTACATATGTAGTGAAAGCGGGCGACGAAGGTAACAAAAAGGCGAGAACGAAGAAGATTTATATCAAAGAAGAGTCAAGATGATTGGATAGCTATCTGTGAGAATTTCTCACCTTTCAATTTCATTTCTATTTATATATATATATATACTAGGATGCAGACGGTGCTTAGTAGCACCCGACACAATCGTCCACAGACCATGGACTTGTTTGTTTGGTTGCATAGCTTAGTTATATGATTTGATTTGAATTTGGTTGTTTGGTGAATTTGATTGATGTGTGAATGGCGTGGGCCTTCACTAGACCGGGGATAAGGCTAGGCCTCGTCCCGTTTCTAGTATCGTGTCGTTATGCCGCCGAAATTTTCTAAAATAAGTTAGAAAAATAAAAATATCATTTTATCGAAGAAATGAATTGAATAGAAATTCATATGTTGAAAAAAAAAAATGTTTTATCGTTAAAAATATAATTTTTAACGTGAATATGAATGTAGTGAATATGAATAAATAAATATTCATTTACAAACCGGACGGTTTGTTTATGTACACCTATTTGAAGAACATTGATTGGGACGATAAATTTTACACATCGCCCAACTGCACAAATAAAATATGTGTGTGATTGTTTGAAACCCCACACGGGTGTTGGGATGAAATTTGAAGTTCACTCATCCTGATTGATTAAATATGTCGATCAATTGATTGACATGCTGTTATAAGCGTTAGATATCTATATTTGATGCTTATACAGTGTAGTGCACTTTGGTTGATGGTTGATTATTTTTCAATGCTATTATATACATGTGTTGTATGAAAATCCATATAATTAATTTTATATGGTAATTGATTGGGCCTCATTCCAGTTTAGAAATAGAAATATTTGAAATAGAAATATTTGAAATAGAAATATTCGAAATGGAATATTTGAAAATATCAATATATGAAGCCGTGTTGATTAGATTGACGCCATTTTGACGTGAACGATATTTAAAATGATTTCGAAATGAATTGAATTGAAAACGATTTCGAAATGAATTGAATTGAAAACGATTTCGAAATGAATTGAATTGAAAACGATTTCGAAATGAATTGAATTGAAAACGATTTCGAAATGAATTGAATTGAAAACGATTTCGAAATGAATTGAATTGAAAACGATTTCGAAATGAATTGGATTGAAAACGATTTCGAAATGAATTGAATTGAAAAGGATTTCGAAATGAATTGGATTGAAAACGATTTCGAAATGAATTGAATTGAAAACGATTTCGAAATGAATTGAATTGAAAACGATTTCGAAATGAATTGAATTGAAAACGATTTCGAAATGAATTGAATTGAAAACGATTTCGAAATGAATTGAAATTTGAATTGAATAGAAATGAATTTTGAAACGGATTTATAAAGAAGAATTCAATTTCAATTTGAATTGAAATGGAAGTTGAAATTGCTTTTGAAACGAATTTAAAACTATTTATATAATTTGTTTTAAATAGAAATCGACGATATATATATTATATATATTATATATATAATATAATGGCCTGAATAGAACGCGCCGCGCCGCGGCAGTTCGTGAATTTCGACCATTTATTTCAAACGGACATTACGGGAGATCCGACCGTCGGATTCTCCTAAAACCGGAACCGTTGGGTTCGTATCGAAAAGAGCTTTCTAACGAATGTGATAAATTAGAAATCTAACGGTTGGATTTGGAATTATGTCCAAATAAAATTGGAAAAAGGCCGCTATACGTGCAGTTCGATGGCCATTGATGGAAATCGACTATACGGGCCTTGATAAAATTATTAAAAATAGTAATAATTTGTGTAAAATCATAAGAAATGATTTGTGTAAAATCATAAGAAATGATTTGTGAAGATTTGGGATGAAAAACTCCATATTTGAAAAGGTAAAAATAGGTTTTTATCGAAATGAACTAGTTTTGAACTAGAATTATAATTCTATTTATTTTTAAATAAATAAATTGAATTTGAAAAGGGTTTTGAAAATAACCAAAATTTCCAATGATTGCATTGGAGTGGATTTGAATCGAAATTGTCTTCGGAATATTTCGATGTTGGAATTCGTGATTATATAGGTGTTGTTATGGAAATTTGAAAGATATATATTTATATCGTTATTTCCAATACGGCATTTGTTAGTCGTAGAATTTGATATTGAATATAAGCCGATATATTTTCTATTCAGAGCCTTGTATTGAATATCAAATGTGATTTGGGTTTGTCGTGAATGGTGTCTTCACTAACACTGTTCTTGAACCCAGTTGAGAAAAGATTAAATCTTTTTATTTAGATTTAATGAAGTGTACCAATTAAATGATATTTAATTGGAATTGAATTGGTATTGATTTTTGGGTTTATCGTGAACAGTGTTTTAAATAACACTTGTTCTTTAACCCGATAATTAATGAATGTGACTTTGGGTTTATCGTGAACCGTGTTTTAAATGACACGGATTCTTTAACCCAGTTAAAGATTAAAACTAAGTGGAGTTTTAATGAATCTTTAAATAGATTGAAAAGATCGAGAATGGAGTATCACCAGTTTTACTCCAGGCGATAGTTAAATCTTTAATTAGATTTGAACGTGAAATGGTAATTGAATTACCGATAACCCTGTGGTGTTAGAGATGAAGTACTACCAGTTTTACTTCATGGGATGAATAGGTTGGGATTGGGAAATAAAATAAATGATTACTTCGGTGTGGTTCGCTAATCCCGACTAGTTTGAATTGATATTCAAAGGTGATTAAAGAATAAATTTAAAGAATTTATCTTGGATAAAATTAATGGGAACTTTTCCCAAAGAATAGGAATATTTGAATAAAAGAATATTCTGAATTGGAATGAGGCGTATGTCGTGTTTGTGTAACACTTTTATAATATATACGCGAGTTATTCAGAAAGACCGGGTGGATCCCATTCTGAATAACTGATTCGACGTGGTGTCGAAGATGAAGACGGTGGTCGAAGACCGGAAGTCTTCACGTCGTTTGGGTGATTACTGATGATCTTGATTGGGCTGTACACCCAAGAAGATGGAAACAGTTGGTGATCGTCCAGACGTACTTGGAGATCGATGGATATGCGGGGTACTAGGTGCCTCCGGTTTCGTTCAGACCCAGAACGGACTTGTAAATGGACTGTGTGTCTGACATTGGATTTTAGTCTGTGTGATTGATTTCTATTAAATATATATCTGTTTGGCGGTGGAGAATTTATTCTCTTGCTTAACGCCCTTCTCTGAGGCGTACGAGCTCAGGGGTTATATACTGATGGATATCAAACACATAGAGTGAATTGCCTGTGTGGCATGCCTAAGTGGCAATAGATCGAAGCTTCTGTTGAAAAGCAAAGTCTTGTGGTGATGATCAAAGCACAGCCTGTGTGGCACAGCTTTGTGTAACGTGAATTCGCGAGTTTCACACCCGGTATGAACCAAAAACGGGAGACGGACCTCAGGGAGGACTTGCGTTTCTTTCTAGTTAGAAGTGGCGTCAGTGGTTTTACACGCCCTGACGAGTTTGACTTATGTGGTTGTTGCTGTTGCGAGGCGCCTCGGTTATATCGATTTCGGCCGATGCATTCTGGTTGGCAGACGGACCAGACTTACACCCCATAGGGTGGGGAAACGTAGTGTTCAGGCATTTTAATCCACATCGGTGGACCGGCCCTGTCGCTCCAAGGGCCCACCTGAGTCTGGGTCCTGTGGCTCGGGCTAGAGAGTCACGAATCGGTTGAGGACTATCTTTTGCCTCGGTTCATAGACGGAAATCCAATTTCCAAATACGTGACATTTGCGGTTTTATTTGTAGAACCTAGTATGGTGACATAGTGGGATGGGGCGCTCATGCCGCCTATGATTGATACTTATGATTTGAAGTTGTTTTATACACTATGCACTTATAATAGTATCAAATGATTGGTTTTAAACGTATCAAGCATTCTTTGGCTGTTATAAGGGAAAACCCTATCCTCGGCTGCGTTGCATTGTGTGATGGGACCTGGGTCTTATAACAGCTTCATTTTTCTTTATTTAGCATTGCGCTGTTTGTTTATGCACTGGTATTCTTGGGAGGAAACCCGTTCCGTGTTATACGGCGTGGTCCCTTGATTTACCTAACTTTAAAAATAAAGATTAACTGTTTTAGTTCTCACACCAGTCCCATGACTGACCTCGAGTTTATTGTTTTAACCTAAACTCTGGGTGCCCCTATTTTGACACGGGCAGCTAGTAGTTTTGGGTTTTGCAGATTTATATTCACAGGATCCTGGTTTACAGCTGGAACGATATCCGGAAAGCTTTGTATCCGTATATCTACTCCTAGTTGTGTATTGTATTATTTTCCGCTGCTATGTATTTAAATGTAATTTAAATCTCTGATATTTCTGTGTAATATTCATTGTTACTCTGTATATTCTTGTAATCTGATGCATTGTTGTAATATACAGTGAAATGTTCTTCTGTATGCGTTCTATTTTGTCGTGTTCTCAAAACAATTCGTTCTTTCTCTTCTCTTCGGAGACCGGGGAAGTTCGGGTCGTTTCAATTCCCCACCCCTTATTTTCTCTCTCCCCTCCCTCATTCGTTCAGAAACCAAATCAAAAAAGAAAAGGGGGATCCCCGTCGCGTCCACCACCTGGAGCCGCCACCAACCGCCTCCACCTCCGCTGCTCCGGCCTCCCCAGCGCCGGACCGCCTCTCTCCGCCTCCCCCTCTCTCTTCTCTCTCGCGTGGAACCCCGAAGATCACCAATCCCTGACGCGCCCTAACCCCCTCCGCCTGTACAGCCACCGCCACCACCTTCAGAGCTGCGCATGCCACTCCCTCCTCCTGTCGAACCCCATGCCACCGCCTCCTCAACTCCAGCATCCTCCTCCTCCTCTGTACAGAACCGAACACCCCCAAATTAGCCCGCAACGGCCACCTCCGACCGCCGTAGGGTACCCAGCGCCACCCCGCTCCTCCACCTCCGTTCGCAGCAGCTCCCGACGCCCTCATCTCCCCTTGCGTAGTGAGTTTCTTCCCCTTTTCTTTATTTTATTCAATTTGATTTGAAAGCTGAAAACAACAAAATTCAAAGCTGAAAAAGACATGATTTTTAGTACGCAAAAGATGTGATTTTTAATGGGTAAAAGACGTGATTTTTAATTAATAAAAATACCATCTTTTTTATTTAAATAGCTAGATAAAAATACTACCTTTTTGATATATAAAGTAGCATGTAAAAATATAATCTTTATATAGTTAATAGCGAAGGCAAAACGCAATCTTTATATATTGAATAACATAGTAAAAATTCGATTTTTACATATGTAGAGAATAAAGGCAACGAAGCGACAGAGTCGTAAAGGCGAAGATTTCTAAAAGTGAAATTGGATAGCTATTGGTGAGATTTCTGATTTAAAAATATATATATGTGTTGAAAATGAAAGTGAATTGCTATATATAAATATCTATATATATATACGCCCCTCGTCCACAAACCATGGACGATATTTATTGATTGATAGCGAATGATTGTTTGGGATTGTTTGTGATTGATATTGGTTGATTGTGGTTGAAAAATACCCATTTGTGGTTGTGAAATATTTGGTTGAAACCACATAGGATTAGTTTGTGGAAATGAAATAAATATATACATGCCGCCTGCGTGCGAACTAGATGCATGATCCCCATTGTCAAAAACCGCGAGGTTTTAAGGTAGAGCGAGGAGCCGTACTAGGGACGGTCCCGGTGTAACTACCCTGTCGTTATGCTGCCGAAATTTTGAATAATATTCTTGTGTTTGAATTATTTTCATATGCTTAAACTATATTTATTCATTGTATAGAAAACATTCATGTGTTGAATTGATATTCATTCGTTGATTAGAAATTCATG
Source organism: Allium sativum (assembly GCA_030737875.1). Taxonomy (NCBI): domain Eukaryota; kingdom Viridiplantae; phylum Streptophyta; class Magnoliopsida; order Asparagales; family Amaryllidaceae; genus Allium; species Allium sativum. Next base: position 919,822,243 of record CM060926.1, on the reverse strand, counting down.
TGTTGAATGGTATTTATATTTTGAAATAAATCGTTTGATAATAAAAATCACATTTTTATCTACATATAGAAACTATAGAAAACATTCATGTGTTGAATTGATATTCATTCGTTGATTAGAAATTCATGTGTTGAATGGTATTCATATTTTGAAATAAATCGTTTGATAATAAAAATCACATTTTTATCTATATATAGAAACTATAGAAAACATTCATGTGTTGAATTGATATTCATTCGTTGATTAGAAATTCATGTGTTGAATGGTATTCATATTTTGAAATAAATCGTTTGATAATAAAAATCACATTTTTATCTACATATAGAAAGTATAGAAAACATTCATGTGTTGAATTGATATTCATTCGTTGATTAGAAATTCATGTGTTGAATGGTATTCATATTTTGAAATAAATCGTTTGATAATAAAAAATCACATTTTTATCTACATATAGAAACTATAGAAAACATTCATGTGTTGAATTGATATTCATTCGTTGATTAGAAATTCATGTGTTGAATGGTATTCATATTTTGAAATAAATTGTTTGATAATAAAAATCACCTTTTATCGACTATATGAACTGTGTAAAATAATCTCGTTTTAAAAAGAAATTGCTTTAGGATAAAAATCCTATTTTTATCACCTATATGAACTATATAGAAAAATAGTATTTTGAAATGAATTGTTTTACAATAAAAATCACATTTTTATTGTATGCATAAATCGTTGAAATGTGAAGTGTTAAAAATAGCCACTTGTTCAAAATAAACATATAGGAGTTGAAATATTCATTAATTAGCTAATGAAATGATTTGCACCTGTTTATGTAACATTAGAATGAATGGTGTTTTTAAACCAAGTTGAAATCAAATATGAAGTCGAATAGAAAATGATAAATGATATGAACTGTGTATATGTGTACATACATATTCATTGAACAGGTTATAGCAAAGGGGCTAGAGAAGAGGAATAAAATTTTGTGCCCGACAAATAGGTACACATTTACTACTTTGTTTGGGTGATGAGTTTATGAGCCTGTTGGCTAGCCGCTTGGCTTTTTCTTTTTCTTTTTGAGATTAGAAGGACCGGGAACGCTATTTGCGATTTCCCGATGCTCCCGGTGCAGGGGAGGTTATGGCGAAATTTTTCCAAAATTTAAGGCGTTAGAAAAATATTTGAAGTGAAAACGATATGGAAATCATTGAATGAACTATATTGATATAAATATATAAATATAAATAAAATTAAAACGAAACGAGGCCGTGCAGTTCGTATTTTGAAACCGTGATTTCAAACGACTAGTACGGGAAATCCGACCATTGGATTTTCCCGAAACCTCAACCGTCGGGTTCGCCTTGGAATAATCTTTCCAACGGCACCAACCTTGTAAAAATCCAACGGTTGGATTGTCTGGAATGTTTAATTCAAATTTGAAGAAAAACAGCGCCAGAATCGATTATATTTATATATAAATATAAATAGAATTATATTTAATCGAATAACGACGCTGCAGTTCGTATTTTGAAATCGAAACTTCAAACGATTGTATCGGGAGATCCGACCGTCAGATTTTCCCGAAACTGGAACCGTTGGGTTCGTTTTGAAAAGACCTTTCTAATGATGTAAATATTGTGAAGATCCAACGGTTAGATTTTCAGATATGTGTAAATCAAATCTGAAGAAAAACAGCGCCACGGCCGCGTTATGGCCCGAAGCGTCGTTTTGAATAAATTAGCTATTTTAAAATAAATAAAAATAGCGATAATTAGTTATAAAATATCATAAGCGATATGGAATAGAAATAAACTGAATTTGCTCGATTTATGTGGCTTTTGATGGTTGAATGTGTTTGGTGTGAAAATTACATTAAAGAACAATATTGGTGTTGTCGAATAATTTAACCATTGAAATAAATCGATTTGAAATTCTAAATATACGTGAATTATTTGAAAAGGCCGAGTTAATTCTCATTTCAAATAATTGGCCGACGATTGAAAGTCGAAGATAAAGACGATGGTCGAAGACCGGAGATCTTCACCTCGTTTGGATGGTAACCGAGGTCCTGATTGGGAGGCATTCCGAAATATGGATAATGAGTGGTGATCGTTCAGACGTACGTGTTGATCGAAGGGTTTGCGAGGTATTTAGTGCCTCCGGTTTCGTTCAGACCCAGAACGGACTTGAAAATGGACTGTGTGTCCGACATTGGAATTTGTTCTGTGTGATTGATAGCCATCAGTTGCACGGTGTGAATTGCCTGTGTGGCATGCTAAGGTGCAGTGATCAGGGCTTCTGTTGAAAAGCAAAGTCTTGTGGTGATGATCAAAGCACCGCCTGTGTGGCGTAGCTTTGTGTATAACGTAAATTCGCGAGCCTCACACCCCGGTACGAACCTAAAACGGGAGGAAGGATCTCAGGGAGGACATGCTTTTCTTTCTAGCTAGGGTGGTGTCAGTGACCTACCAGCCCTGACATTTATATACTTTTCACCTATGTGGTTGTTGCTGTTGCGAGGCGCCTCGGTTTGATCGGACGATCCGGGTCCGATGGAGTCATTCGTTGGCTCATTTGCGCCCCAAAGGGCGGGGAGACGTATTGTTCAAGTATAATAATCCACATCGGTGGACCGGCCCTAACGATCCAGGGGGCAGTTGCGGCTGTTCCTGAGACATGGTAGGCTAGATTGTCTCGAATTCGGTAAGGACTATCTTTTGCCTTGGTTCATGACGGAAATCCAATTTCCAAATACGTGATCGTGCGGTTTCAATTGTATATATATATTTGGCGACATAGTGGCATGGGACGCTCATGTCGTCTATGATTGATAGTTATGATTTGAAATGGTTTTCAAAACATATAAACACTAGCAATAATATCAAATGCCTTTGTTTTATTCGTATCAAGCATATTTTGGCCGTTATAAGGTAAAACTCTATCCTCCGGTTTGCGTTGCATTGTGTGATGGGAACTGAGTCTTATAACGGCTTCATTTTTATAAAAAGCATAGCGATGTTTAAAAGAAAGATTTGTTTTAAAGCACTGGCGATCCAATGGAGTAAACCCGTTCCACGAAAGTGGCGTGGTCCTGTGATTAGCCAATTATATATGTGTTGAGTGGATTTCTCATACCAGTCCCATGACTGACTCGTAGTTTGTTTCACTTTCAAACTCGGGTGCCCCTTTTTCTACACGGGCAGCCTTGTATTCAGGTTTAGCTGGTTCTTTTTCTGGATAGCTGGAGCTGAAGATGGATTCTATCATTTATTCTTTTTATGCTGTTCAGCTCCTATTGTACATATTTTGTTTATTTCCGCTGTAGACATTTATGTATAGCTGAACTGTATTTGTACTAAGTAAGATCCTGTATACTGTGTAACTCTGATGATTATTTTTATCCAGTATATTTTGTTGTTCATATCTGGTGTATTTATTTAATTATGTTCTGCTATTATATGTTTCTGTGTTATATTCCAAAGATAACCTTGTTTCCGTGAGAACGGGAAATCGGGTCGTCTCAACGTGGTATCAGAGCTTTGGTTAAGCTTAGTTCTGGAATATAACATTCGAACGAACTCGTCAGAAATAGAACCAGTAGTGTTCTAGGGCGGGCAACTCCATACAGATAGGATCAGCAATATCCTAGTATGAGTAAAGCAGAATGAAATTACACCTTGATAGACACATTTACATTTGAAGTATGTGTTTCTATATTTTAAAATACCTTTTCTGTGACCTGACACTTGATCTGCCATTTGCAGAAGTACTAGAAAAATGAGTGTCAGAAGCAGAAGGAATGCAGAACCGGATATTGAGGCCCTATTAATCAAATATCGAAATATGGGTGGAATACCGTTCTCTGGTGAAGAATCTATTATGAAGACACAAGCTTGGATTCGTTCGGCTGAGAAAATCTTAGAAGCATTAAAGCTTAAGGATGACCAGAAAAGATTGCTGGCCTCCTGGGCTCTCAAAGATGAAGCTTTGTTCTGGTGGGATTCGGTTATAGAGAATAATCCAGAAGGTGATATCACCTGGGATAGATTCAAAGTGATTTTCTTAGAAAGATTTACTCCTCCCGAAGCAACTGAGCGATTATGCGATGAATTTTCTTATCTGATACAAGGAGACATGACAATTCCCGAATATCATAAGAAATTCAATGAACTTTCACACTTTGCCCCTCATCTAATTCAAAATCCGAAGAGGAAGAATATGAGATTTATCAACGGGCTTCAAAGGAAATATCAGAATAAAGTGTTGGGGCATGTGAAGCTCCCTTTTCCAGAAATGATTTATATGGCTTATCAATATGAAGACCTCCATATGAAAGGCATGTTGCGAGACGAAGAAGAAATCAGCTCTAGCAGCAAAAGAAAATTTGAGGCTGATAGCCCAGAGACAAGTGAGCAGCCTGAGGCTAGTACGAAGGCTGAAGTCAAAAAGAGGCCGAAGATCAATCAGAAAAGGGTAAAGGCAGTCGTATGTCTAAAGTGCAATCAGCAAGGGCATTCGATGAGAAATTGTAGATCTTCAAACAGACGAAAGGGTGATGGGTCTAAATCCGGGATGAATTTTCAAGAAAATAGTAAATGCAATCTCTGCCATCAGGCTGGTCACGTAAAGCAAGATTGCTGGCAGTTGAAAAAGACTGAAATAGTTCAAGTGAATGAAGTGGCAGAAACTTCTGAGCCCTCAGCTATTCAGGAAAGGCCAGATGTTTTAGAAGGCACGCTAACTGTCAAAGACATCCCAGTTAAAGTACTGTTTGACACAGGCGCGTCACGAAGCTTCATTGCAAAGCATGCAGCTAAGAAACTGGATTTGAATTTGAAAAAGCTTAAGGAACCAATGACTGTCCAGAATCCGGTTGGGGGTTCCATTGATCTCAGTTGGATTTGTGGAGTGCCGGTTTCTTTCTCTCGTTATCGGTTTCCTACCATCGCAGTCGTCATGAATTTCAAAGAGTTTGATCTTATCTTGGGGTTAGACTGGTTGACCAAATATGAAGCTGAAGTCAAATGCGCCGAGAGAGTCGTAAAGGCAAAGATTAAATCAGGTGATTATATAACCATTCCCTGTGAAGGTCAGAATGCTAATAGAAAAGACTTCTGGGCAGCTTTGAATGTTTCTCCAGCCCAAATAGAAAATATCCCTGAAATCACTGAAAATATTCCTGACCTCATCAAAGATATTCCGGTCGTCGAGGATTATGCGGATGTGTTTGAAGAAGTTGTTCGCTTACCTCCGCAAAGAGAAATAGATTTCAAGATTGCTTTAGTTCCCAATGCAAGGCCGGTAGTTCACGCTATTCGAAGAATGTCCTTGAAAGAGAAGGAGGAATTAGACAATCAAACACGACAGCTCGTATGGAAAGGTCTGATCAGGCCTAGTTTCTCTGATTGGGGTGCAGCAGTGGTGTTTGTCCCAAAATCTGACGGTACTCTACGTCTATGTGTGGATTATCGAGATTTGAACAAACAAACAATAAAGAACAAATATCCATTGCCGCGAATAGATGATTTGTTGGATCGATTAAATGGAGCACAAGTATTCTCACGAATGGACCTAGCTACGGGCTTCCATCAACTTCGTATTGCCGAAGAGTGTGTTCCAATGACAGCGTTCAGAGGCCCCGACTTATTCTACGAGTGGTTAGTAATGCCGTTCGGCTTATGTAACGCTCCAGCTTATTTCGTCGATCTGATGAATAGAGTGTTCAGAGGGGTTTTGAATAAATTTGTTCTGGTTTTTATTGATGATATTCTAATCTTCTCTAAATCAAAGGCCGAACATGAAAAGCATCTGGAACAGGTTCTAGAAATTCTGAGACGGATTGTATTAAAAGCCAAATTTTCCAAATGTATCTTCTGGCAAGATGAAGTAAAATTTCTGGGCCACGTCGTATCGAAAGAAGGAATTGCTGTGGATCCAAGTAAAATCACAGCTATTCAAAATTGGAAACAGCCCAGTACTCCTACTGAAGTCCGCAGTTTTCTTGGATTGGCTAGTTATTACCGGAAGTTCGTTAAAGACTTTTCGAAGATATCTGGCCACTTAACGAAGCTTACAAAGAAGCATTCTAAGTTCAAATGGACTCAAGAGAGTGAGGAAGCTTTCGAAGAGCTAAAGTTGAGATTAACGACTGCTCCAGTGTTAACCATCATTGATGGCAACCAGGATTTAAAAGTATGGACTGATGCTTCTAGAGAAGGCCTTGGCGCAGTGTTAACGCAAAGAGGCCAAGTAATTGCTTATGCTAGCCGTCAACTGAAACCGCACGAGAAAAACTATGTAACTCATGATCTTGAGTTATTGGCTATCATATTCTCTTTGAAAATCTGGAGACACTATCTTCTGGGTGAGAGATTTGAACTGTTTACAGATCACCAGTCGTTAAAGTATCTGTTCACTCAGAAGGACTTAAATTTGAGGCAGCAACGTTGGCTGGAGTTTCTTGCAGCATATGACTTCGAAATTATATATACTCCGGGGAAAGCCAATGTCGTGGCCGATGCGCTGAGTCGAAAGAATGTAATGATCGCCAGCTTTATTATCACGACTTCCTTGATTGACAAAATATCTATTCTTCAAAAGGAGGATAACTTTATTAAAGATATGATCAAAAGGATTCAGAAAGGCGAACCCTCGTGTTTTCAAATAGATAACGACGAGACCTTGAGATTAAAAGGAAGGATTTGTGTTCATGACATCCCAGAGTTAAAAAGGGAAGTGTTAGACGAGTGTCACAAGTCCAAGCTGAGTATCCATCCTGGTGTGGCCAAAATGTACAACGATCTCAAAAGAACATTCTGGTGGAAGGCTATGAAAAGAGATGTTTCAATATATGTTAGCCGATGCCCTACTTGCCAGCTAGTCAAAAGTGATCAATAGAAATTGGCTGGATTATTACAACCGCTAGAAGTTCCTGGCTGGAAGTGGGAACATATTTCTATGGATTTCATTGATGGTTTGCCCAGAACCAGAAAGGGAAATGATAGTATTTGGGTGATCGTAGATCGCTTCACGAAGACCGCCCATTTCATACCTGTCAGATCAAATAGAACCGCTCAGAGTCTGGCGCAGATTTACTTCAGGGAAATAGTTAGACTACATGGAGTGCCGCTCAGTATAGTCAGTGATAGAGATACAATATTCACTAGCAAATTCTGGGAAGCATTTCAAGTCGAGCTGGGAACGAAGTTGAACTTGAGCAACGCATATCATCCTCAGACAGACGGTCAGACTGAGAGGGTGAATCGCATTTTAGAAGATCTATTGCGGGCTTGTGTTATAGATTTCGGTGGATCATGGGAAGACCATCTGCATTTGGCTGAATTCTCTTATAACAACAGCTACCAGGCGAGTCTGACAATGTCGCCATTCGAAGCATTATATGGTAGACCGTGTCGATCTCCTGCTTGTTGGGTCGAGCCTGGAAATAGGCTTGTGTTGGGTCCGGATATGATTCGAGAAGCTGCCGACAAAGTCGATTTTATTAAGAAGCGATTACTCGCCGCTCAAAGCCGACAAAAGAGCTATGCCGATAGAAGAAGAAGAGATATATCCTTTGAAGTTGGCGACTATGTATATTTGAAAGTATCGCCGATGAGAGGAGTTATCCGGTTCGGTAAAACTGGAAAGTTGGCACCCAAATTCATTGGTCCGTTTCCTATTCTGGAACGGATCGGAACTCTCGCTTATAGGGTCAAACTGCCTGACTGGTTGCCTGGAGTGCATGATGTATTTCATATATCTCAACTTCGAAAGCACGTTCATGATCCAGACTTGATCGTGGAAGAAGCAGCTCAGCAGGATATTGAAATTACTCCAGAATTAGCTGTGAGGCGAGAGCCGCTAAAGATTATCGGCAAAGAGACCAAAGAGCTGAGAAACAAGAAGGTTCACTTAGTCAAAGTGCAATGGAGTGGAGATCCGCGAGATTGTACTTGGGAAACTGAGGAGAGCATTCAGAAAGCTTATCCTAGATGCCGAGTAGATATCTCTGATTGACTCTGGTGCAAGGTACATTTACCCTACCTTGCATTACCATTTAATTCTCTATTCTGTTGCTATTTTCTTCCCATGGATGTGCATTGTTTATTCTATACTCTGAATATTAGAAACAAATTGGTTGTTGTATTGTAGGATTGTAGATTTATCAAACCACCTTCGACTTTGTTCCTTTTCGGGGACGAAAAGTTTTAAGTGGGGGAGATTGTAACGACCCAGAAAATCTGAACCAATTTAAAAAATTTTAAATTGGCTAAAATAATGGATTTTAAATATTTAAAATAAATATTTAAAATAATGGCGATGAAAACTAAGTTTGAATCGACAACTGAAAACGAATATAATTAATTATAATTATAAACAACGCCTGAAATGGCGTGGCAGTTTCAAAAATTGAATTCGAACTTTGTCGGACTATACCGGGTGCAAAACAATCCAGATTTTAGTGAAACCAAAAAACATTAGGATCTAATTGATGATATCTTTCCAACGAATCTGACTAATCGAAATTTGATAGCGGGAATCAAAAATATATGTCCAGTTGAAAATTCTGAATAGTCGCTATGGATTTCAGGCCCTTAAAAATGGACATTTTGCAGATTACCTCGGATTTCGACGAAACCACTTTTGTTGGATCCGCAGGGTAAAGTTATTGCTAGATTTCAAATTTCATAATTTTTCGAATCAATATGTGAGCGTGGCAAAAGAAAACGCGTTTGACCGGTTTCAGTTGATTTTAATCGACTGGAAATTGGTCATCTTTCAAACGATCTCGAAATTTGGCGAAATTAGTTTTGTTAGGACCGTATCGTCGATACGATGCTAGAAAATATTTTTCGGGAATTTTTAGAGTTCGTTTGTGACCCCGGCAATTAGAAATGCGCGTTAAAATTAAATATACACTAATTTTTCTTTTAATTTTGATAAAAACCTATCGAAACAGCCGAATTGGCTTGCGTGGCATATCCCATTGTGTCCGGAATGGGGACAATACGCTAGGGACGACAGTCGTTGGGGCTGATTTCGTGTTCGAATGAAAAAGTCAACCATTTGAAAAATAAAATAATTAAATATTAATATATATATTCCCCACCCCTTATTTTCTCTCTCCCCTCCCTCATTCGTTCAGAAACCAAATCAAAAAAGAAAAGGGGGATCCCCGTCGCGTCCACCACCTGGAGCTGCCACCAACCGCCTCCACCTCCGCTGCTCCGGCCTCCCCAGCGCCGGACCGCCTCTCTCCGCCTCCCCCTCTCTCTTCTCTCTCGCGTGGAACCCCGAAGATCACCAATCCCTGACGCGCCCTAACCCCCTCCGCCTGTACAGCCACCGCCACCACCTTCAGAGCTGCGCACGCCACTCCCTCCTCCTGTCGAACCCCATGCCACCGCCTCCTCAACTCCAGCATCCTCCTCCTCCTCTGTACAGAACCGAACACCCCCAAATTAGCCCGCAACGGCCACCTCCGACCGCCGTAGGGTACCCAGCGCCACCCCGCTCCTCCACCTCCGTTCGCAGCAGCTCCCGACGCCCTCATCTCCCCTTGCGTAGTGAGTTTCTTCCCCTTTTCTTTATTTTATTCAATTTGATTTGAAAGCTGAAAATAACAAAATTCAAAGCTGAAAAAGACGTGATTTTTAGTAGGCAAAAGATGTGATTTTTAATGGGTAAAAGACGTGATTTTTAATTAATAAAAATACCATCTTTTTGATTTAAATAGCTAGATAAAAACACTACCTTTTTGATATATAAAGTAGCATGTAAAAATATAATCTTTATATAGTTAATAGCGAAGGCAAAACGCAATCTTTATATATTGAATAACATAGTAAAAATTCGATTTTTACATATGTAGAGAATAAAGGCAACGAAGCGACAGAGTCGTAAAGGCGAAGATTTCTAAAAGTGAAATTGGATAGCTATTGGTGAGATTTCTGATTTAAAAATATATATATGTGTTGAAAATGAAAGTGAATTGCTATATATAAATATCTATATATATATATATACGCCCCTCGTCCACAAACCATGGACGATATTTATTGATTGATAGCGAATGATTGTTTGGGATTGTTTGTGATTGATATTGGTTGATTGTGGTTGAAAAATACCCATTTGTGGTTGTGAAATATTTGGTTGAAACCACATAGGATTAGTTTGTGGAAATGAAATAAATATATACATGCCGCCTGCGTGCGAACTAGATGCATGATCCCCATTGTCAAAAACCGCGAGGTTTTAAGGTAGAGCGAGGAGCCGTACTAGGGACGGTCCCGGTGTAACTACCCTGCCGTTATGCTGCCGAAATTTTGAATAATATTCTTGTGTTTGAATTATTTTCATATGCTTAAACTATATTTATTCATTGTATAGAAAACATTCATGTGTTGAATTGATATTCATTCGTTGATTAGAAATTCATGTGTTGAATGGTATTTATATTTTGAAATAAATCGTTTGATAATAAAAATCACATTTTTATCTACATATAGAAACTATAGAAAACATTCATGTGTTGAATTGATATTCATTCGTTGATTAGAAATTCATGTGTTGAATGGTATTCATATTTTGAAATAAATCGTTTGATAATAAAAATCACATTTTTATCTACATATAGAAACTATAGAAAACATTCAAGTGTTGAATTGATATTCATTCGTTGATTAGAAATTCATGTGTTGAATGGTATTCATATTTTGAAATAAATCGTTTGATAATAAAAATCACATTTTTATCTACATATAGAAACTATAGAAAACATTCATGTGTTGAATTGATATTCATTCGTTGATTAGAAATTCATGTGTTGAATGGTATTCATATTTTGAAATAAATCGTTTGATAATAAAAAATCACATTTTTATCTACATATAGAAACTATAGAAAACATTCATGTGTTGAATTGATATTCATTCGTTGATTAGAAATTCATGTGTTGAATGGTATTCATATTTTGAAATAAATTGTTTGATAATAAAAATCACCTTTTATCGACTATATGAACTGTGTAAAATAATCTCATTTTAAAAAGAAATTGTTTTAGGATAAAAATCCTATTTTTATCACCTATATGAACTATATAGAAAAATAGTGTTTTGAAATGAATTGTTTTACATTAAAAATCACATTTTTATTGTATGCATAAATCGTTGAAATGTGAAGTGTTAAAAATAGCCACTTGTTCAAAATAAACATATAGGAGTTGAAATATTCATTAATTAGCTAATGAAATGATTTGCACCTGTTTATGTAACATTAGAATGAATGGTGTTTCTAAACCAAGTTGAAATCAAATATGAAGTCGAATAGAAAATGATAAATGATATGAACTGTGTATATGTGTACATACATATTCATTGAACAGGTTATAGCAAAGGGGCTAGAGAAGAGGAATAAAATTTTGTGCCCGACAAATAGGTACACATTTACTGCTTTGTTTGGGTGATGATTTTATGAGCCTGTTGGCTAGCCGCTTGGCTTTTTCTTTTTCTTTTTGAGATTAGAAGGACCGGGAACGCTATTTGCGATTTCCCGATGCTCCCGGTGCAGGGGAGGTTATGGCGAAATTTTTCCAAAATTTAAGGCGTTAGAAAAATATTTGAAGTGAAAACGATATGGAAATCATTGAATGAACTATATTTATATAAATATATAAATATAAATAAAATTAAAACGAAACGAGGCCGTGCAGTTCGTATTTTGAAACCGTGATTTCAAACGACTAGTACGGGAAATCCGACCATTGGATTTTCCCGAAACCTCAACCGTCGGGTTCGCCTTGGAATAATCTTTCCAACGGCACCAACCTTGTAAAAATCCAACGGTTGGATTGTCTGGAATGTTTAATTCAAATTTGAAGAAAAACAGCGCCAGAATCGATTATATTTATATATAAATATAAATAGAATTATATTTAATCGAATAACGACGCTGCAATTCGTATTTTGAAATCGAAATTTCAAACGATTGTACCGGGAGATCCGACCGTCGGATTTTCCCGAAACTGGAACCGTTGGGTTCGTTTTGAAAAGACCTTTCTAATGATGTAAATTTTGTGAAGATCCAACGGTTAGATTTTCAGATATGTGTAAATCAAATCTGAAGAAAAACAGCGCCACGGCCGCGTTATGGCCCGAAGCGTCGTTTTGAATAAATTAGCTATTTTAAAATAAATAAAAATAGCGATAATTAGTTATAAAATATCATAAGCGATATGGAATAGAAATAAACTGAATTTGCTCGATTTATGTGGCTTTTGATGGTTGAATGTGTTTGGTGTGAAAATTACATTAAAGAACAATATTGGTGTTGTCGAATAATTTAACCATTGAAATAAATCGATTTGAAATTCTAAATATACGTGAATTATTTGAAAAGGCCGAGTTAATTCTCATTTCAAATAATTGGCCGACGATTGAAAGTCAAAGATAAAGACGATGGTCGAAGACCGGAGATCTTCACCTCGTTTGGATGGTAACCGAGGTCCTGATTGGGAGGCATCCCGAAATATGGATAATGAGTGGTGATCGTTCAGACGTACGTGTTGATCGAAGGGTTTGCGAGGTATTTAGTGCCTCCGGTTTCGTTCAGACCCAGAACGGACTTGAAAATGGACTGTGTGTCCGACATTGGAATTTGTTCTGTGTGATTGATAGCCATCAGTTGCACGGTGTGAATTGCCTGTGTGGCATGCTAAGGTGCAGTGATCAGGGCTTCTGTTGAAAAGCAAAGTCTTGTGGTGATGATCAAAGCACCGCCTGTGTGGCGTAGCTTTGTGTATAACGTAAATTCGCGAGCCTCACACCCCGGTACGAACCTAAAACGGGAGGAAGGACCTCAGGGAGGACATGCGTTTCTTTCTAGCTAGGGTGGTGTCAGTGACCTACCAGCCCTGACATTTATATATTTTTCACCTATGTGGTTGTTGCTGTTGCGAGGCGCCTCGGTTTGATCGGACGATCCGGGTCCGATGGAGTCATTCGTTGGCTCATTTGCGCCCCAAAGGGCGGGGAGACGTATTGTTCAGGTATAATAATCCACATCGGTGGACCGGCCCTGACGATCCGGGGGCAGTTGCGGCTGTTCCTGAGACATGGTAGGCTAGATTGTCTCGAATTCGGTAAGGACTATCTTTTGCCTTGGTTCATGATGGAAATCCAATTTCCAAATACGTGATCGTGCGGTTTCAATTGTATATATATATTTGGCGACATAGTGGCATGGGACACTCATGTCGTCTATGATTGATAGTTATAATCTGAAATGGTTTTCAAAACATATAAACACTAGCAATAATATCAAGTGCCTTTGTTTTATTCGTATCAAGCATATTTTGGCCGTTATAAGGTAAAACTCTATCCTCCGGTTTGCGTTGCATTGTGTGATGGGAACTGAGTCTTATAACGGCTTCATTTTTATAAAAAGCATAGCGATGTTTAAAAGAAAGATTTGTTTTAAAGCACTGGCGATCCAATGGAGTAAACCCGTTCCACGAAAGTGGCGTGGTCTGTGATTAGCCAATTATATATGTGTTGAGTGGATTTCTCATACCAGTCCCATGACTGACTCGTAGTTTGTTTCACTTTCAAACTCGGGTGCCCCTTTTTCTACACGGGCAGCCTTGTATTCAGGTTTAGCTGGTTCTTTTTCTGGATAGCTGGAGCTGAAGATGGATTCTATCATTTATTCTTTTTATGCTGTTCAGCTCCTATTGTACATATTTTGTTTATTTCCGCTGTAGACATTTATGTATAGCTGAACTGTATTTGTACTAAGTAAGATCCTGTATACTGTGTAACTCTGATGATTATTTTTATCCAGTATATTTTGTTGTTCATATCTGGTGTATTTATTTAATTATGTTCTGCTATTATATGTTTCTGTGTTATATTCCAAAGATAACCTTGTTTCCGTGAGAACGGGAAATCGGGTCGTCTCACATGCTGTGGACTATTTCCTAATCTTAAATTCTCAATTAAGTCATGCATGTTGTACTATTTTCTAATCTTAATTAAGACATGCATGCTGGACTGTTTTCTAATTTTAAATTCTCAATTAAGACATGCATGATGGACTGTATTCTTTTCTTAATTAAGACATGCATCCCGGTTCTTCCCTTATTCCATTCTTTAATATTTCTTTGATCTTTTTCATTTTGCAAAGAAATTGTAAGTTGGCTGTCTATAGGGCTATATTCCAAGTGTTAACAACTACCTCATTATATCCATTGCATTTATCCCATCCATTGTTACACTGAATGGCCGCGAAGTATTTTATAACTACTAAGATGAGCTTTTGCTGATGGTTGCATGTTTATGTTTTGGTGTGTACAATTCATTATAGGTGTAAATTTTGACAGAAATCATCAATTCTATTTTTAAGTATGATCCACTTAATTTCCTTCCAGTTATGTTCTATTTAATATTAAAATATGTCATTCCTGACTTTATATTGTTTTAGACTTATGAAGGCTGTTTATTTCTTCTTTAGATCTAATAAAATTTTCGCCATCAGTTCTTGATTTTGGTGTTCAAGGTTGTTGCTGCTTATTGGTAAATGGGGTATAATTATTGAGTCAGGTTTTATAAAATTGACATGTTTATCCATTACGCTAATTTGAGTGAGCATTATGTACCCACTTCAATTACAAAGCAATTAGCAGTCAAGTTGAAGGTCCTTTGTGACTATCATTTACTCATCTTCAAGGAATTTGCAATCGTTAATTATTAAATTCCATTATGGAAATTGCATAAAACAATGGATGGGAAATCTTTGGCAAGTTATACACATTATTATCTGCTGAGTTAGTGTTATCATTTGTGCATTTCACTAACCTATGGTTGTAGGAATTTTAATATTGCAACGTGATATCAGTGGATGGAAAATAGGCACGAGAAGACGCATGAGCGCGCAAAGCTTGACAAAAGTTATAATTTATTAAAAAAATTGAAATCTTATGTATAAATTTATTTTTTTCCACTGTATTAATATTGTGAACTCTGATATTTTTATGAAATAAATTCCGCTGTGAGATATTGTGTTTTTTTTCTTTCGGTGATTCTATGTTTAATTCTGTTTAAATCTTGGAAGCTAATAACAATCTGTCGTTTTGAACGTTTCGAGTCGGTTTAATCACCGTTTTGCGGCGGTCAAAATGACGGGCTGTTACAGTTGGTATCAGAGCTAGGTTTTTCTAAAACTTGGCTTATTGGGTTTAAAAACTAATTAGAGATAGGGTGGAAATACCCTAGAATGAGCAGGATTGATATAGAATCACTCTTAAGAGAGCACGATTGGGGTTTTAAAAAAAATACTTCAAAATTGACAAAGTGGGATTCAGCGATGTCCGATCAAAAAAATGGTTGTTAAACAAGAACTGAATCAATTTTTAAATTGGCTCGGATCGGTCTTTGAAATAAAGTAAGAATACTAGTAATAATAAGTAAATAATACAAACAACTAAAAGTAAATTAGTTATTTTTCTTTGATGCATATATGGTTTGAATCAAGTGCAGTTTCCATTGAGGTATTCTGTATGATGAGGATTTTGAGTAAATGGATTAGTAATACCGAGCGGTATGAGACGTTTGGTAATACTTTTCTAGTTACTCTCTTAACTTTTCATATGGAATATTCGATTGTTTTTTATTTTCGGTTCTGAAATATACCGGTAACATAAAGTGGTATAAGAGCATGTGTTACTGTTTGAAAGTATACTTCAATTACTGAATTGAAGTGTTTTCTAAGTTGACATGCTTTCATGACGATACTTTTTGTTCTCTTTCACAACTATTGTGATTTGGTTTATTTTGTCATATTGTTTTATATTTGATATTTCTTATGAGTATCATATTGATTTATATATAATACTCTGGCTTGATTTATTTTATCATATTGTTTTTATATATGATAAAATTGAGTATCAGCTTTGTTTTGTTTAATTCAAATTGTGATTATTATTTTGTTTTGCATGTGATGGTATATTTTCAAAGCATGATTAAGTATATAAAGTGTTTTGACGTTATAAACATTTTGTACTTCATGGCATATATATATATATATATTATAAATTAATATTCGAAAAATACTTTTCATTTTGGGATTGGGATAGATTGGACTCTGCTGTGCCAATGGGCCAAAACTCCATCTTGGTCGACCTGATTCAGGTTCGCTACCTGAATCTTGGTGATTTTACATTCCGCTCATCTACCACCAAAGGTCAAACGGTCTGCTACATTGGGCAATTTTGTTGGTTTGATCGGGATTCTCGATCGGCGGGTCACGGACTACATCAAATGGAGGCGTGGGGGTCCCACGTGTAGTGCCGTGAACGGGTAGCATATGGCCATCGCCTTAGACCGTGTTGGTTATCCTGGGTTGATCACCAGGTGTTGTTATGGCATTATGAGTATGTTATGGTGTGGATGTCTCGATGTGCGCTCGAGCTCTACTATTGTGATTTTACAATATTAGCGTCTGTTTATTTGGTATTTATGAGTCAAGTTACATTTATCCCATAATCCCCTAATATTTTATTACATTACTATAATTGATTTGTGTAATAACCCGGAAATTCTGGGCCAGTTTAAAAATTTTATTTTGGCAGTTTTAGCGAATTTTGAACATTTAAAATGGATTATTTTAAATAATAACGACGAGAAATTTATTTTGAATAGAATTCAACGTATATATTTTATACGTCGTCGTTAGAATATAAATAATTATATATAATTATAAATAGAATTGAAAATGGCGCGGTAGTTCGATAATTCGATTTCAAACTTCAATTGAATGTACCGGGTGCAAAACAATCCGGATTTTTGTGAAACCAAAAACAATAGGATCTAATTGATGATATCTTTCCAACGAATCCGAAAAATCGAAATTTCATAGCGGGAATCAAAAGTTATGTCCAGTTGAAAATTCTGAATAGTCGCTATGGAATTCAGGCCCTTAAAAATGGACATTTTGCAAACGACCTCGGATTTCGACGAAACCACTTTTGTTGGGTCCGTGATGTTAAATTATTGCTAGATTCCAAATTTCATAATTTTTCGAATCAATATGTGAGCGTGGCAAAGGAAAACGCGTTTGACCAGTTTCAGTTGATTTTAATCGACTGGAAATTGGCCATTTTTCCAACGGTCTCAGAATCCGACGAAACTAGTTTTGTTAGGACCGTATCGTCAATACGAAGCTAGAAAATATTTTTCTGGAATTTCTCTAGTTAGTATGTGACTCCAGTAATTTGAAATGTACGTTTAAAATTCAATATATAGATTTATATTTTGATTTTGACGGAAACTGATTGTAACTATCGAATCAGCTTGCGATACATATCCCATTGTGTTCGGAATGGGGGTGAAACGCTATAGACGACAGGCGGTGGGCCTCGTTTCGAGGTCGTATGTAAAAGTCAACTTTTCGAAATATAAATTAATTAAATAAATTAAAATCTTCTTTTGCATATACCCCCCCCCCCCCCCCCGATTTCATTTCGAGTAGAAAAGAAGAAAGAAAAAAAAAAGACTAAAACCTAATCGATCGACGGGGGGGGAACCGCCGCCGCCTTCATCGCGCATGCCCCCTCCCTGGCGTTCGCCGCCACCTAGGGCCACCGCCCTCGTTTCTCCCTCCCTTCGATCGACGCACCTCCGAACCCCCACCTTCGCCGATGTCGCAGCGCCCCCAGGCGACCCCGCTCCACCTTCTTCTCCTCCTTCTTCCTCCAGCCTCCGTCCAGAGCCCCGCCGCCGCCTCCCCTACAACGTGCCGCGCCGCCTTCCTCTTCTTCTCCTCCTCCTGTCGCCGACATCGACGCCCCCCCTTCTTCGAGATACAGTAAGTTTTTTTTACTTTATTTTATTTTTCTTTTAATCTGAAAATTGCGATTAAAGATTTAAAACTGATTTCGATTTTAAAAGAAACTGATTAGAAAAAGATTTAAAACTGATTTCGATTTTAAAAGAAACTGATTAGAAAAAGATTTAAAACTGATTTCGATTTTAAAAGAAACTGATTAGAAAAAGATTTAAAACTGATTTCGATTTTAAAAGAAACTGATTAGAAAAAGATTTAAAGCTGATTTCGATTTTAAAAGAAACTGATTAGAAAAAGATTTAAAACTGATTTCGATTTTAAAAGAAACTGATTAGAAAAAGATTTAAAACTGATTTCGATTTTAAAAGAAACTGATTAGAAAAAGATTTAATTCTGATTTTAGAAAAAGATTTAATTTGGTAAATGGTATGATCTTTGTATTTTTAAAGTGATAAAAATATGATTTTTATATTTTTAAAGTATTAAAAATATAATCTTTATGGGATAGAGAATATAAAAATATCATCTTTGTATATGTAGCGAAATAAAAATCTGATTTTTATTTTATTTTATATACGTTGAAATAAAGTGGTGATTTTCATAACGATGAAATCTATATTTTTGTAAGGGTGAAGTCTTTATAGTTGAAAAGGCGAGATCTTTATATAGAAAATAGAGAAGTAAAAACATGATTTTTATATATTGAACATCGTAGTGAAAATTCGATTTTTAAATATATGAAGTGATTATAAAAATATGACAATTAAATTGAAAGTGAATAAGTAAAAATGTGATTTTTATTTTAAAGACATCGAAATATAAAAATGTGTGATTTTTATATATATAGTGTAACGACCTGAAATTTCGAACCAATTTGAAAATGTCAATTTGGTTAATTTATAGAAATTTGAATATTTAAAGTAATTTATTTTAATTAATAACGACGGGAAATTTATTTTATTAAAGTTAAAAACGAATAAATTTATTTTAATTATATAACGAGCCTGAAATGGCGCGGCAGTTTGAGAATTCGATTTTAAATTTCAATTGAATGTATAGAATTCGTTTTAAATCAGAATGGGGACGACCCAGAGAAATATAACTCTGTTTGACGATATCTTCCCAACGAATGTGAAAAATAGAAGTTTCGCCGGATAAATTGCGAGTTATGAGTAAATCAAAATCTCGAAAGGTCACTATGGAATTTATATAAAGAAATTATAAGCGTTTGAGATTTAAATTTGAATTCCGGATTTGTTAAATTGTAAATAATTATATATGGGAATATAAAATATGTGAATTTGATTTATAAAATTTTAATTAAGTTATAAATTGATTTAATTGGGATTTTATAAATATTTAAATTGAAGTTAATCAGTTAATTGAATAATTGAATATTTTATTTATTTAATTAACTGTGGAATTTAACGATTTCGGCGACTGTCTCGGAATTCGACGAAACTGGCGCCATCAGAACCGGAACGATGAATTATTATAGGATTTCAAGTTGCGTTACAATCCGGCTTACCGTTTGATCGTACGAGAGGAAATGTGATCGAGAGCATTGTAAATGGATATTAGGGTATTTCTCATGTTTGGGCCATATATATATATATATATAACTTAAGTCCATGACCACCTCATCACCTCATTTTTCACTTATACGTATACTCTCTCCTTCAAAATTTTGTTTTAATGGCTGAAACAATATTTTCAAAACCCTAGAAATAAAGATCCAAACTTTGAAAATTCAAATTTCTCCAAACCCTAGAGTATTATATACCGATTCGAAGATCTCGACGATACGAACCCGCGGGTACCCTCAGATCTGACATGCAACGAATGACGTGGCCGGAAATCGCGGTCAAAGCTCAGAATTTTCGGAACCCTAAGGCAAATTTTGGGGGTTTTTGATTCGGGATGAAATCGCAAATTCCGACTTCTGGGTATTGTAGAGAACTTCGATACAAGTTGAATGAGGGTAGTTGGAGCGTTTATTGTCAAGCATGTTGTTCGAATTTGGTCGGGGAAGCCGAAAACCCATTTCGTTCATGGGATCGGCGGCGGCGATAGGGACCACCGGAGGTGGTGGGACCGGGGCTGGGTGATGCGCCTCGGTGGTGGGGTTCGAACAAGGGTGGCCGGAGCTCCTGGTTTGGCCGGAGTTAGGCGCAGCAGGCGGTCAAAGTTGGCGGGTGTATGGGTTTCTTTGCGCATCTTTTACTGTAGCGGGGAGGAAGATGGAGCGGGAATTGAGCCGCTGACGTGGCGCATCCATATTGGTGGGTTTTATTTTTATTTATTTTTAAATTCAAAATTTTCAAATGGTAAATCGCTGATAACATTCTCGTACGAGGTCGGATTGACGAGCGGTTTGTTGCGTTGGGATCGTGGCGGAGTTGCGGACGTTTTGACACTAATTTCACTGCCATTGGAGACTGTCGAATTTTGGGCCTTTTCTGGACGTTCGATTCGAATTGAAATCCAAAGGTGAGTGTTTCTCCACTCACGAAATACTGAATTAATCCCATATTTATCGAATTAATGTATGAAATGAATTGGATGTATGGTTGTGATTGGTTTGGTGAATGATTGTTTGAAATTGACATGCTAGTGTGTTACATGCAATGATAATCGATAATGTGTTATTTAAATTTAATTTAAATTTCAACTTTTGGAACCCCGACACTGTCAAATCCATATATGATTCAGTTTACTGTTCGAATGAAATGATGTGATGGATGCCTTGGTCGATTTGACTGTTTGATGAATATTATCTGAATTGTTCATTTATTCAGTTCATGTTGATGTATGTTATTGACAATGAATCCCATTTACCCTTGATGTTGCGGGCATCTAATGAACCCGGGATTTATCGATAAAATGAATTAAGAACACAGGTTGAAATGATACATACCTGTGACCCTGATTTGGATTGAAATGATAGATCCATCCCTGAATACCGAGAAATTAAAGTTAAATCACTTAGCCATAGGATAGCAAATTATATACGGACATCGGTCGGTTAAATAATTTTTAAAATTATTTGAAACATACTCGATGTGAAATTTCATTAAAGGAATGTATCGATTTTCGATAAATTATTATTTTCTTTGAAATATGGATTCTCGATGACAATTGAAATGATTAAGAAAAATTTTCCAAATTAATTTGGAATTTGAATTTCGGATTTAAATATACTTTGGGATTTATTCCAACAGTTGAACTCGAATGAAAATAATTCTTTTGAATTAAAATTTTGGAATAAAAGAAAATCGGGGATATTCGAATTGTTTGAAAACTATATACGAGTAGGGTTTGAATTCTCGAAATGAAAAGAAAAATGGTTGAAGGGGTTTGAAACGAGACTTTGAAATTGGTAACTCCATTTGAGTTGGGATTTGATTCGAGTGGTGAAATTAGGAAGGAGAAATAATTTAAAATTTAAATTCTATTTTTAATTTATTTTATTTTATTTTATTTTATTTTAAACTATATATCTACCTTATTTCAAGTAAAGTTTATACATTATTATTTAGAAGTCATTTAGTAAACCTTGTTTATATATATATATATGTAGCAAATTGAATTTCCTTAGTTTACTCTAATAATTTATATCAGTAAGTTTTATATATGGTTATTTTAAGTATTTATCTTTATAAATTTTTATATAAATTTTAATTCTCCTTCCGAATGGAAAGTGGTTGGGTTTAGATCGTTGGTTCAAATGGAGTCGAGAGACTGTTATATTCTTTTTGAATATGAATTGATTTTAAATCAATTTTATACGAAAAGGGTGGAGTTTATTCTACGTGAATATGAATGGGATTCTAAGAATTTGAAATGAATAAATCTTGAAATATATACCTTATTGGATATGAATGAGTTCAAATGTAATTTGATTTGAAATAATTGAAATCGTTTGGGGATAAAGTATATTCTGTATGAATATATAGATATATCGATTTGAAATATTATATATGAATATAATATAATGATACGGAAATAAATCCTGATTGGAATATAATCGGTTTTGGGAATGATCGAAATTATTTTGATATGAAAATTATATTCTTTTGAATATAAAATGACCTCGAATCAAAACCCAATATTTTGATATGAATACGAACTGGTGTGAAATGTAAAAGCACCGACCGATGTGAAAAATGTAAACGTTTGGTTGTCAAGGAGACCGGAGTCGACATAAGGCATACTCTGTGTCAGTGTCGATACCACCTTGACAACTGTGTACGCGGTGGAAGTTCCAGAACCGAAGTCGGATGGTATGGAGGCGATTACTGGATTTGAAGAAAGAGAACGATGATGGATTAGCCTCTACCTTCGGGTCATAATTGAAATGACTAAAACAGGAGCCATCCCCGGGTTAATGAGATCGCATCTCTGATCGAACGCACTCCTTCGAAACCATCTCTATTACTATTATGATCGATTTGGGTGCACCTTTGAATATGGGAATGTCGTTCGAGGTGGGCGGTAGTTGCGGCTATGCGTTACCACCGGCATGGGGTCCGCAAATTCGGTAGAATCCTACCGGGGTATTCCTCAGTGCCTTGTCATATTATCCTGATCGAGCCCCTACGATTTTGATTTAACGTTGTCGTATCACGGCGCATCCCTATCCACCGACGTACTGGTGTGTTATATGCAAACTGTACGACAATGGTATAAACGGCGTATGGGTAACATGTAATCCCGCTTACGCTATTTTCGATATTATACTTTACTGAATAAACACTATTGTAATAGCGTATTATACTATGTATGTATTAGTTTAACGGATCCTTGAGAGATGGAAAAATCCCGTAACATCTCTTGAGTTACTGCACCATGATACCGATATTATTCTGTATTTTAATTTGACTAATATGAGATGATTTAGTGCTGATCCGAGTGTTTGTTGTGTTTTCTTTTATGCAATATGCTCGGGTCAACAGATGTTGCAGATAATGAAGATTATTTGGCCTTGGAGATCGAAGACGGAGTTGGTATATGTATCCACTACATTTTATTTCCGCTGCATTACTGTATGTAAGTGTATAACTCTGATGATTTAAATGCTGTAACTCGAATGTATATGTTTAAATGCTTTTGAATATTTATTTGCTTATTATATGTGATCCTTCCGCTGTGAGATTCTGTGATTGTTTCTTTCTTTCCTTTCTTATTTTTCTGTTTTTTCCCAAATAACTATCTGGGTTGGCGATTGGTTTGGGTCGACATGTGTGGTTTATTGTCGATTTAAACGGTCAAAAATCTGGGTCGTTACAGTTGGTATCAGAGCAATGGTTATCGATAACCTTGGCTCTGTTGGGAATTAACTCATTAGAGATGGGGTTAGAAACGCCCTAGAATGAGTTTGAGTGATATGAGAGAGCGTACTTGTATTTTGATATAAAGTGATTTTATTGTGTTGATTGGTTCTGTTGAATATTTATGGGTTCTGGTCGGTATATGGGACGCCATAGAATCGATAGGGATTCCTAAGTAATCGAATGGAATGAATCGACATAATATGGTTTCGATTATATTTTATATATATTATGTATATTATTTTTGGTCTTAAGTGTATAAGCATCGGTCGTTGGTAGGTAATAATATTAAATTAATACCTATTATGGTCGATTCGATAAATAAATTTAATAAGGAACTTAAATGGTCTAAGAAATATTCAAAAATGAAATGATACCATTAAGGTTAATTAGGTGTGAAAGGTTTGTGATTGAAATGGAAATGAACTTGAAACTTGATCCTGGGTGTTTTCGGAGATAGTTTGCTAAAGTTTAAAATAATATCGTATGAAGAAAAAAAAAATGGTTTGGAAATGTTTTCAAAAAAAGAAATAAGTGGAATCCCTCCTCGGACATCAGTAATGACTTTGATAATGAGTGCACGCATTATCGACGTTCATTATGAAGCGTCTAAGTGGGGGAGACCCCTTCGTACTTCCATAACTTGTTTGAAAAAGAACTTTTATTTAATTTCCAATGATATGTAAGTCGAGTTTAAATTTAGCGTAGAATTGAAATTTTATATGTACTTTATTAATTCATGGTTTTGGATTTAAGTTTATATGGTATGGTTTTTGAAAAATGGTTTACGTACATATATTAATTTAAACCTAGTATATAAACCTGGAATCGAAGTATTTGAGTTCATTTTGACTAATAACATTGTTTTAGAGAACTAAAGTAACTCGATTTATTGGCGTCTTAGATTTTGAAACAAGGAAATAGACCTGAGTATTAAGATAAAGGAAATGGTCGTTAAAATGCTATGCATGAGCGATAATAAGTTAAACTAACTCCAAGTTTGGTATTATATATAAATGGTTTAAATAGAACGCGCCGCGCAACGACAGTTCGTGAATTTCGACCTTTGACTTTGAATGGACGTAGCGGGAGATCCGACCATCGGATTCTCCTAAAACCGGAACCGTTGGGTTCGTACCGAAAAGAGCTTTCTAACGAATATGAGAGATTTGAAATCTAACGGTTAGATTTGGAAATATGTCCAAAACAAATTTGGAAAAGGTCGCTATGGCCGCAGTTCGGTGGCCGTTATTGGAAACCGACTGAAATATCGATAATAAATTTTTTTTTAAAAAATATTAATAATTTGTGTAAAATCATAATAAGTGATGTGGGAAGAATTGGGATGAAAGTGTAAAACTCTAGATGGGTTAAAACTCATTTGGACGGTACATCGAATATGAACCTAAGTATGAACAGTGAAATGGAATGTAAATCGTATTGTCGAATGGTGTATAACCTAAATTTAGTAGAGGAATCGAGTCAAATGGAGTTTAACTCAGGAAATTGAATAAAATGATTTGAGAACTAATTTTGGAAAATTTTTTGAGGGTGAACATTTCCTTAATTCCAATCATGAGAGGGTGAGCCGAGTAAATAAGCATGTTAATGGAATAATATTTCATGTAACTTGAATGGGATGTATATTTTGAATTGATATATGTTTCGGGATTTTCCCGGACCCCTCTGTACAGAGGAGATGCTGCCGAAATTTTTCTGTGATTTCGGGAGTTAGAAAATTTACGAGTTTTACAACCATACTTGTTTTGGAAAATATTATTTTAAATATGGTTTTGAAATTAATATGCACTTAATATCGGTTCGTTCTCTTTTCGAGGACGAAAAGACTTTAAGTGGGGGAGAATGTAACGACCTGAAATTTCGAACCAATTTGAAAATGTCAATTTGGTTAATTTATAGAAATTTGAATATTTAAAGTAATTTATTTTAATTAATAACGACGGGAAATTTATTTTATTAAAGTTAAAAACGAATAAATTTATTTTAATTATATAACGAGCCTGAAATGGCGCGGCAGTTTGAGAATTCGATTTTAAATTTCAATTGAATGTATAGAATTCGTTTTAAATCAGAATGGGGACGACCCAGAGAAATATAACTCTGTTTGACGATATCTTCCCAACGAATGTGAAAAATAGAAGTTTCGCCGGATAAATTGCGAGTTATGAGTAAATCAAAATCTCGAAAGGTCACTATGGAATTTATATAAAGAAATTATAAGCGTTTGAGATTTAAATTTGAATTCCGGATTTGTTAAATTGTAAATAATTATATATGGGAATATAAAATATGTGAATTTGATTTATAAAATTTTAATTAAGTTATAAATTGATTTAATTGGGATTTTATAAATATTTAAATTGAAGTTAATCAGTTAATTGAATAATTGAATATTTTATTTATTTAATTAACTGTGGAATTTAACGATTTCGGCGACTGTCTCGGAATTCGACGAAACTGGCGCCATCAGAACCGGAACGATGAATTATTATAGGATTTCAAGTTGCGTTACAATCCGGCTTACCGTTTGATCGTACGAGAGGAAATGTGATCGAGAGCATTGTAAATGGATATTAGGGTATTTCTCATGTTTGGGCCATATATATATATATATATAACTTAAGTCCATGACCACCTCATCACCTCATTTTTCACTTATACGTATACTCTCTCCTTCAAAATTTTGTTTTAATGGCTGAAACAATATTTTCAAAAACTTTAAAGACCCGCAACTTCCCCGTAAAGGAAAGCGTCGGATAGTTCGAGAACAAGCCACAGCAGAACGCATACAGAAGAACATTTCATTGAATATTACAACAGTGCATCAGATTACAAGGATATACAGAGTATAAATGAATATTACACAGAAATATCAGAGATTTAAATTACATTTAAATACATAGCAGCGGAAAATAATACAATACACAACTAGAATGAGATATACGGATACAAAGCTTTCCGGATATCGTTCCAGCTGTAAACCAGGATCCTGTGAATATAAATCTGCAAAACCAAAACTACTAGCTGCCCGTGTCGAAAATAGGGGCACCCAGAGTTTAGGTTAAAACAATAAACTCCAGGTCAGTCATGTGACTGGTGTGAGAACTAAAACAGTTATTAATCTTTATTTCAAATCATTAGGTAAATCAAGGGACCACGCCGTATAACACGGAACGGGTTTCCTCCCAAGAATACCAGTGCATAAAACCAACAGCGCAATGCTAAATAAAGAAAAATGAAGCTGTTATAAGACCCAGGTCCCATCACACAATGCAACGCAGTCGAGGATAGGGTTTTCCCTTATAACAGCCAAAGAATGCTTGATACGTTTAAAACAAATCATTTGATACTATTATAAGTGCATAGTATATAAAACACTTCAAATCATAAGTATCAATCATAGGCGGCATGAGCGCCCCATCCCACTATGTCGCCATATATAGGATATACAATCAAAACCGCAAAGTCTCGTATTTGGAAATTGGGTTTCCATCTATGAACCGAGGCAAAAGATAGTCCTCAACCGATTCGAGACAATCTAGCCCATGTCTCAGGCAAGCGCGCAGGCAAGCCTTGGATCGTCAGGGCCGGTCCACACGGAGTGGATTATTATGCCTGAACAATACGTCTCCCCACCCTATGGGGTGTAAGTCTGGTCCGTCAGCCGACCAGAATGCATTCGGCCGAAACCGATATAACCGAGGCGCCTCGCAACAGCAACAACCACATAAGTCAAACTCGTCAGGGCGTGTAAAACCACTGACGCCACTTCTAGCTAGAAAGAAACGCATGCCCTCCCTGAGGTCCGTCTCCCGTTTTTGGTTCATACCGGGTGTGAAACACGCGAGGTAAACGTTACACAAAGCTACGCCACAAAGGCCGTGCTTTGATCATCACCACAAGACTTTGCTTTTCAACAGAAGCCTCGATCATTTGCATCTTAGCATGCCACACAGGCAAGCCATCCTATGCAACCGATATCAGTCACACAGAATGAAATCCGATGTCAGACACACAGTCCATTTACAAGTCCGTTCTGGGTCTGAACGAAACCGGAGGCACCTAGTACCCCGCATATCCATCGATCTCCAAGTACGTCTGGACGATCACTAACTGTTTCCATCTTCTTGGGTGTACAGCCCAATCAAGATCATCAGTTATCACCCAAACGACGTGAAGACTTCCGGTCTTCGACCATCGTCTTCATCTTCGACTTATCGTCGTATCAGTTATTCAGAATGGGATAAACCCGGTCTTTCCGAATAACTCGCGTATATATTATAAAAGTGTTACACAAACACAACATACGCCTCATTCCAATTCATTAGTCACTAACCGTAAATTAATCAAGAGAATAATTCCCCAAATATTAACCCCGAAGGCCGAAACCAACATCAGATCAATATCCAGAAAACCATTCTGCTTGGCTAACCGCCAGTTAGTTTCTAAATTTCACATTCAAATCTAATTAAAGATTTAACTATCGCCTGGAGCAAAACTGGTGATACTCCATTCTCGATCTTTTCAATCTAATTAAAGATTCATTAAAACTCCACTTAGTTTTAATCTGTGACTGGGTTAAAGAATCAGTGTCATTTAAAACACGGTTCACGATAAACCCAAAGTCACATCCCATTAATTATCGGGTTAAAGAACAAGTGTTATTTAAAACACTGTTCACGATAAACCCAAAAATCAATATCAATTCAATTCCAATTAAATATCATTTAATTGGTACACTTCATTAAATCTAAATAAAAAGATTTAATCTTTTCTCAACTGGGTTCAAGAACAGTGTTAGTGAAGACACCATTCACGACAAACCCAAATCACATTCGATATTCAATACAAGGCTCTGAATAGAAACTATATCGGCCTATATTCAATATCAAATTCTACGATTAACAAATGTCGTATTGGAAATAACGATATACATATATATCTTTCAAATTTCCATAACAACACCTGTAATATCACGAATTCCAACATCGAAATATTCCGAAGACAATTTCGATTCAAATCCACTCCAATGCAATCATTGGAAATTTTGGTTATTTTCAAAACCATTTCAAATTCAATTTATTTATTTAAAAATAAATAGAATTATAATTCTAGTTCAAAACTAGTTCATTTCGATAAAAATCTATTTTTATCTTTTCAAATATGGAGTTTTTCATCCCAAACTTTCACAAATCATTTCTTATGATTTTACACAAATTATTACTATTTTTAATAATTTTATCAAGGCCCGTACGGTCGATTTCCATTAACGGCCATCGAACTGCACTTACAGCGACCTTTTTCGAATTTGATTTGGACGTATCTCCAAATCCAACCGTTAGATTTCAAATTTCTAACATTCATTAGAAAGCTCTTTTCGATACGAACCCAACGGTTCCGGTTTTAGGAGAATCCGACGGTCGGATCTCCCGTAATGTCCGTTTGAAACAAATGATCGAAATTCGCGAACTGCCGCAGCGCGGCGCGTTCTATTCAGGCCATTATATTATATATATAATATATATAATATATATTTCGTCGATTACTATTTAAAACGAATTATATAAATGGTTTTAAATTCGTTTCAAAAGCAATTTCAACTTCCTTTTCAATTCAAATCAAAATTGAATTCTTCTTTATAAATTCGTTTCAAAATTCATTTCTATTCAATTCAAATTTCAATTCAATTTGAATTCATTTCAATTCGCTTTCAATTCCATTTGAATTCGTTTTCAATTCAATTCATTTCGAAATCGTTTTAAAATTCAATTCATTTCGAAATCGTTTTCAATTCAATTCATTTCGAAATCGTTTTCAATTCAATTCATTTCGAAATCGTTTTCAATTCAATTCATTTCGAAATCGTTTTCAATTCAATTTATTTCGAAATCGCTTTCAATTCAATTTGAATTCGTTTTCAATTCATTTCGAAATCGTTTTCAATTCAATTTATTTCGAAATCGTTTTCAATTCAATTCATTTCGAAATCGTTTTCAATTCAATTTATTTCGAAATCGTTTTCAATTCAATTCATTTCGAAATCGTTTTCAATTCAATTTATTTCGAAATCGTTTTCAATTCAATTCATTTCGAAATCGTTTTCAATTCAATTCATTTCGAAATCGTTTTCAATTCAATTCATTTCGAAATCGTTTTCAATTCAATTCATTTCGAAATCGTTTTCAATTCAATTCATTTCGAAATCGTTTTCAATTCAATTCATTTCGAAATCGTTTTCAATTCAATTCATTTCGAAATCGTTTTCAATTCAATTCATTTCGAAATCGTTTTCAATTCAATTCATTTCGAAATCGTTTTCAATTCAATTCATTTCAAAATATTCGATTTCGAAATCACGTTTCAATATTCATTTTAAAATGAATAAAATCGATATAAATATCGTTCACGTCAAAATGGCGTCAATCTAATCCTCACGGCTTCACATATTTCTATTTTCAAATATTCTATTTCAAATATTTCTATTTCAAATATTTCTATTTCAAATATTTCTATTTCAAATATTTCTATTTCAAATATTTCTATTTCAAATATTTCTATTTCAAATATTTCTATTTTTCTCGAAACTGGAATGAGGCCCAATCAATTACCATATAATGTTAATTATATGGATTTTCTACAACACATGTATATATCAACAACGATGAATAATCAACCATCAACCAAAGTGCACTACACTGTATAAGCATCAAATATAGACATTTAACGCTTATAGCAGCTTGTCAATCAATCGATCGACATATTTAATAAATCAGGATGAGTGAACTTCAAATTTCATCCTAACACCCGTGTGGGGTTTCAAACAATCAAACACATATTTTATTTGTGCAGTTAGGCGATGTGTAAAATTTATCGACCCAATCAACGTCATTCAAATAGGTGTACATAAACAAACCGTCTGGTTTGTAAATGAATATTTATTTATTCACATTCACGTTAAAAATTATATTTTTAACGATAACACATTTTATTTTAACATATGAATTTATATTCAGTTCATTCGTTAAATAAAATGCTAATTTTATTTTTCTAACTTATTTTAGAAAATTTCGGCGGCATAACGGCACGATACTAGAAACGGGACAAGGCCTAGCCTTATCCCCGGTCTAGTGAAGGCCCACGCCATTCACACATCAATCAAATCAATTCGTTATGCAAACCACAAACTTTGGAGTAAGGGTCTAACCTAGCCTTACTCCTTCGCCTTATAACGGCGCACGTCTAATCCTAACCAATTTATCGATTCGATTTTTCACACCACAAACCACATTCAAACCAATATCACAATCAATCACCAAACAGTCAAACAAACAAGTCCATGGTCTGTGGACGGGTGTCGGGTGCTACTAAGCACCGTCTGCATCCTAGTATATATATAACTAGAAAAATAAATTGAAAGGTGAGAAATTCTCACTTATAGCTATCCTAGCTCCACGGCTCTTCATTTGCAGAAGTCTTCGTCGTTTCGCCATTTTTGTCACCTTCGTTGTCCGCTTTCACTACATATGTAAAAATCGAATTTTTACTATGTTATTCAATAAATATAAAAATCGAATTTCCATTTCAAAGTTCAATATATAAAAATCGAATTTTTATTTCAAAGTTCAATATATAAAAATCGAATTTTTATTTCAAAGTTCAATATATAAAAATCGAATTTTTATTTCAAAGTTCAATATATAAAAATCGAATTTTTATTTCAAAGTTCAATATATAAAAATCGAATTTTTATTTCAAAGTTCAATATATAAAAATCGAATTTTTATTTCAAAGTTCAATATATAAAAATCGAATTTTTATTTCAAAGTTCAATATATAAAAATCGAATTTTTATTTCAAAGTTCAATATATAAAAATCGAATTTTTATTTCAAAGTTCAATATATAAAAATCGAATTTTTATTTCAAAGTTCAATATATAAAAATCGAATTTTTATTTCAAAGTTTAATAGATAAAAATCGAATTTTTAGTTCGAAGTTCAATAGATAAAAATCGAATTTTTAGTTCGAAGTTCAATAGATAAAAATCGAATTTTTATTTCAAAGTTCAATAGATAAAAATCGAATTTTTAGTTCGAAGTTTAATAGATAAAAATCGAATTTTTAGTTCGAAGTTTAATAGATAAAAATCGAATTTTTAGTTCGAAGTTTAATAAATAAAAAACCTATTTTTAATTCTAAAAATCCCAACTTTATACATCTTAAAAATCCTTTCTTTATATTTTAAAAACATCGCTAACTTTATTTTCAAAAACAACTCATGTCTTGTATTTCAAAAATAATGATATACATATATAAAAGTTAACCAAAAATCAAATCTTTTCGCTTGTTAACAAAATCAATTTCTAAACTTTTCTAAAAAGATATATATATATAAGAAAACTGATTTTATAAATAATGTCATATTAAAAATGCTCACTGTTTTTTTTCTATTTAACTAAAATCAGTTTTTCAATTTTTAATAAAACAGTTTTTAAACATTAATAAAATTTACAGATAAAAGAAAATAAACAAATAAAACAAAACTAAACTTACAGTCTTTGGTCAACAGAGGATAGGGAGAGGGGAGCGAGCATCGGAGGTCGGCGGTGGGCAGCCGCGAGGCGACAGTGGCTTGGGGGCTAGGGTTTCGATTTGCGGTGGTTTGCTGGGCGTGGCGATTTGGGGTTGGGGTCCAGGGGTCGCGAGGCTCGAGCGGGGTTCATCAGAGGATGGGCGCGAGGGGGAGGTGGACTCGGCGGAGGCGGCGGTCGGCTCTGGCAAAGGGTGGCGCCGACAGGAGGAGGGAGGCGCGATTTTCTTTGGGGGTTTTTTTTTTATTTATTTTTATTCGATCTGCAGAAGGGGGGGGGCCAACGTATAAAAGGGAAAGAAGATATATATTTTTTTTTTTTTATTATTATTATTATTTTAATTATTTTATTCGAAAAAAGGTTGACCTTTAAATACGAACTCGAAACGAGGCCCACCGCCTGTCGTCCATAGCGTTTCACCCCCATTCCGAACACAATGGGACATGTATCGCAAGCTGATTTGACCGTTTCGATCAGTTTCCTTTGAATTTACATTTAAATCACTATATTGAATTTTAAACGTACATTTCAAATTACCGGGGTCACATACTAACTAGAAAAATTGCAGAAAAATATTTTCTAGCTTCGTATTGACGATACGGTCCTAACAAAACTAGTTTCGTCGAATTCTGAGACCGTTAGAAAAATGGCCAATTTCCAGTCGATTAAAATCAACTGAAACAGGTCAAACGCGTTTTCCTTTGCCACGCTCACATATTGATTCGAAAAATTATGAAATTTGGAATTTAGCAATAACTTGGCACTGCGGATCCAACAAAACTGGTTTCGTCGAAATCCGAGGTCGTTTGCAAAATGTCCATTTTTAAGGGCCTGAATTCCATAGCGACTATTCAGAATTTTCAACTGGACATATCTTTTGATTCCCGATATGAAATCTTGATTTTTCGGATTCGCTGGAAAGATATTCACTATTAGATTCCATTATTTTTGGTTTCACTAAAATCCGGATTGTTTTGCACCCGGTACATTCAATTGAAGTTTGAAATCGAATTATCGAACTACCGCGCCATTTTCAATTCTATTTATAATTATATATAATTATTTATATTCTAACGACGACGCGTATAATATATACGTTCGAATTATATTCAAAATAAATTTATTGTCGATATTATTTAAAATAATTCATTTTAAATAATCAAAATTCGCTAAAATTGCCAAAATAAAATTTTCAAACTGGCCCAGATTTTCCGGGTTGTTACAATCTCCCCCACTTAAAACTTTTCGTCCTCGAAAAGGAACAAAGTCGAAAGTGGTTTGATTATTCAGCTCTACGTTCGATTTGGCTTCCATTCTCCAACTTTTCAGTTTCTGAGAACTTCTAAAATTTCAAAAATTTGGCTAACACCCTAAATTTTCGAAAAATTTCGCCATAACCTCCCCTGCAATGGGAGCATCGGGGAATTTCAAATAGCTTCCCCGGTCCTTCAGATCTCAAAAAGAAAAAGAAAAAGCCAAGCGGCTAGCCAATAGGCTCACAAAATCATCATCACCCAAACAAAACAGGAAATTATGTAGTAAACATGTACCTATTTGTCGGGCAAACAAATTTTATTCTCTGGCTCTAGCCTCCTTGCTATGACCTGTTCCAAAAGATATACATGTATGCAAGCAAATGCGACCAATTTTCAATATAAGTCAATATATGATTCAATCAGGCTAATTGGTTAAAAATTATCAAACAATTCAACAAACAACACAAACATCAATCAATTAGTGAATTAGAGTTTCAAATTCATAATTTTGATACATATACAAAAATCATGTTTTTGATGCCAATTCACAACAATGTATTCTAGCTATATATAAGTTTTGGGTTCTCACACCAGCCTAATGGAAATATATAGAAAATCACACCTTCGAGACACGAACATAAATACCGATGATGCACGTGCTATCATCAGTACCTTCTCCGGGCGACTAGAGTGTGATTCTATATCTATCCAATATATTAAAACTTCGAATACACGCGGATCAGACGTATACGCAAAATCTATATATACTGGATTGTCCAACTCAATATAAATAGAAAATCAAATACGAATGATTGATTTAAATTTTCAAAACAAAATTTGTTTTCACTTGAAAAAAATATACTCTTCACACTCGTTCTAGGATACTACTGATCCCATCTCTAACGAGTCATTCTAATTGGATATTACTAATCCAATATCTGATGAATTCTTTCGTATGGTTCTAATGTGCCTTGTTCTCTGAGCTTTGTAAACCAAAGCTCTGATACCAACTTTAAAGACCCGCAACTTCCCCGTAAAGGAAAGCGTCGGATAGTTCGAGAACAAGCCACAGCAGAACGCATACAGAAGAACATTTCATTGAATATTACAACAGTGCATCAGATTACAAGGATATACAGAGTATAAATGAATATTACACAGAAATATCAGAGATTTAAATTACATTTAAATACATAGCAGCGGAAAATAATACAATACACAACTAGAATGAGATATACGGATACAAAGCTTTCCGGATATCGTTCCAGCTGTAAACCAGGATCCTGTGAATATAAATCTGCAAAACCAAAACTACTAGCTGCCCGTGTCGAAAATAGGGGCACCCAGAGTTTAGGTTAAAACAATAAACTCCAGGTCAGTCATGTGACTGGTGTGAGAACTAAAACAGTTATTAATCTTTATTTCAAATCATTAGGTAAATCAAGGGACCACGCCGTATAACACGGAACGGGTTTCCTCCCAAGAATACCAGTGCATAAAACCAACAGCGCAATGCTAAATAAAGAAAAATGAAGCTGTTATAAGACCCAGGTCCCATCACACAATGCAACGCAGTCGAGGATAGGGTTTTCCCTTATAACAGCCAAAGAATGCTTGATACGTTTAAAACAAATCATTTGATACTATTATAAGTGCATAGTATATAAAACACTTCAAATCATAAGTATCAATCATAGGCGGCATGAGCGCCCCATCCCACTATGTCGCCATATATAGGATATACAATCAAAACCGCAAAGTCTCGTATTTGGAAATTGGGTTTCCATCTATGAACCGAGGCAAAAGATAGTCCTCAACCGATTCGAGACAATCTAGCCCATGTCTCAGGCAAGCGCGCAGGCAAGCCTTGGATCGTCAGGGCCGGTCCACACGGAGTGGATTATTATGCCTGAACAATACGTCTCCCCACCCTATGGGGTGTAAGTCTGGTCCGTCAGCCGACCAGAATGCATTCGGCCGAAACCGATATAACCGAGGCGCCTCGCAACAGCAACAACCACATAAGTCAAACTCGTCAGGGCGTGTAAAACCACTGACGCCACTTCTAGCTAGAAAGAAACGCATGCCCTCCCTGAGGTCCGTCTCCCGTTTTTGGTTCATACCGGGTGTGAAACACGCGAGGTAAACGTTACACAAAGCTACGCCACAAAGGCCGTGCTTTGATCATCACCACAAGACTTTGCTTTTCAACAGAAGCCTCGATCATTTGCATCTTAGCATGCCACACAGGCAAGCCATCCTATGCAACCGATATCAGTCACACAGAATGAAATCCGATGTCAGACACACAGTCCATTTACAAGTCCGTTCTGGGTCTGAACGAAACCGGAGGCACCTAGTACCCCGCATATCCATCGATCTCCAAGTACGTCTGGACGATCACTAACTGTTTCCATCTTCTTGGGTG
This sequence comes from Allium sativum, assembly GCA_030737875.1. Lineage (NCBI taxonomy): Eukaryota > Viridiplantae > Streptophyta > Magnoliopsida > Asparagales > Amaryllidaceae > Allium > Allium sativum. Next base: position 919,786,783 of record CM060926.1, on the reverse strand, counting down.
TACAGCCCAATCAAGATCATCAGTTATCACCCAAACGACGTGAAGACTTCCGGTCTTCGACCATCGTCTTCATCTTCGACTTATCGTCGTATCAGTTATTCAGAATGGGATAAACCCGGTCTTTCCGAATAACTCGCGTATATATTATAAAAGTGTTACACAAACACAACATACGCCTCATTCCAATTCATTAGTCACTAACCGTAAATTAATCAAGAGAATAATTCCCCAAATATTAACCCCGAAGGCCGAAACCAACATCAGATCAATATCCAGAAAACCATTCTGCTTGGCTAACCGCCAGTTAGTTTCTAAATTTCACATTCAAATCTAATTAAAGATTTAACTATCGCCTGGAGCAAAACTGGTGATACTCCATTCTCGATCTTTTCAATCTAATTAAAGATTCATTAAAACTCCACTTAGTTTTAATCTGTGACTGGGTTAAAGAATCAGTGTCATTTAAAACACGGTTCACGATAAACCCAAAGTCACATCCCATTAATTATCGGGTTAAAGAACAAGTGTTATTTAAAACACTGTTCACGATAAACCCAAAAATCAATATCAATTCAATTCCAATTAAATATCATTTAATTGGTACACTTCATTAAATCTAAATAAAAAGATTTAATCTTTTCTCAACTGGGTTCAAGAACAGTGTTAGTGAAGACACCATTCACGACAAACCCAAATCACATTCGATATTCAATACAAGGCTCTGAATAGAAACTATATCGGCCTATATTCAATATCAAATTCTACGATTAACAAATGTCGTATTGGAAATAACGATATACATATATATCTTTCAAATTTCCATAACAACACCTGTAATATCACGAATTCCAACATCGAAATATTCCGAAGACAATTTCGATTCAAATCCACTCCAATGCAATCATTGGAAATTTTGGTTATTTTCAAAACCATTTCAAATTCAATTTATTTATTTAAAAATAAATAGAATTATAATTCTAGTTCAAAACTAGTTCATTTCGATAAAAATCTATTTTTATCTTTTCAAATATGGAGTTTTTCATCCCAAACTTTCACAAATCATTTCTTATGATTTTACACAAATTATTACTATTTTTAATAATTTTATCAAGGCCCGTACGGTCGATTTCCATTAACGGCCATCGAACTGCACTTACAGCGACCTTTTTCGAATTTGATTTGGACGTATCTCCAAATCCAACCGTTAGATTTCAAATTTCTAACATTCATTAGAAAGCTCTTTTCGATACGAACCCAACGGTTCCGGTTTTAGGAGAATCCGACGGTCGGATCTCCCGTAATGTCCGTTTGAAACAAATGATCGAAATTCGCGAACTGCCGCAGCGCGGCGCGTTCTATTCAGGCCATTATATTATATATATAATATATATAATATATATTTCGTCGATTACTATTTAAAACGAATTATATAAATGGTTTTAAATTCGTTTCAAAAGCAATTTCAACTTCCTTTTCAATTCAAATCAAAATTGAATTCTTCTTTATAAATTCGTTTCAAAATTCATTTCTATTCAATTCAAATTTCAATTCAATTTGAATTCATTTCAATTCGCTTTCAATTCCATTTGAATTCGTTTTCAATTCAATTCATTTCGAAATCGTTTTAAAATTCAATTCATTTCGAAATCGTTTTCAATTCAATTCATTTCGAAATCGTTTTCAATTCAATTCATTTCGAAATCGTTTTCAATTCAATTCATTTCGAAATCGTTTTCAATTCAATTTATTTCGAAATCGCTTTCAATTCAATTTGAATTCGTTTTCAATTCATTTCGAAATCGTTTTCAATTCAATTTATTTCGAAATCGTTTTCAATTCAATTCATTTCGAAATCGTTTTCAATTCAATTTATTTCGAAATCGTTTTCAATTCAATTCATTTCGAAATCGTTTTCAATTCAATTTATTTCGAAATCGTTTTCAATTCAATTCATTTCGAAATCGTTTTCAATTCAATTCATTTCGAAATCGTTTTCAATTCAATTCATTTCGAAATCGTTTTCAATTCAATTCATTTCGAAATCGTTTTCAATTCAATTCATTTCGAAATCGTTTTCAATTCAATTCATTTCGAAATCGTTTTCAATTCAATTCATTTCGAAATCGTTTTCAATTCAATTCATTTCGAAATCGTTTTCAATTCAATTCATTTCGAAATCGTTTTCAATTCAATTCATTTCAAAATATTCGATTTCGAAATCACGTTTCAATATTCATTTTAAAATGAATAAAATCGATATAAATATCGTTCACGTCAAAATGGCGTCAATCTAATCCTCACGGCTTCACATATTTCTATTTTCAAATATTCTATTTCAAATATTTCTATTTCAAATATTTCTATTTCAAATATTTCTATTTCAAATATTTCTATTTCAAATATTTCTATTTCAAATATTTCTATTTCAAATATTTCTATTTTTCTCGAAACTGGAATGAGGCCCAATCAATTACCATATAATGTTAATTATATGGATTTTCTACAACACATGTATATATCAACAACGATGAATAATCAACCATCAACCAAAGTGCACTACACTGTATAAGCATCAAATATAGACATTTAACGCTTATAGCAGCTTGTCAATCAATCGATCGACATATTTAATAAATCAGGATGAGTGAACTTCAAATTTCATCCTAACACCCGTGTGGGGTTTCAAACAATCAAACACATATTTTATTTGTGCAGTTAGGCGATGTGTAAAATTTATCGACCCAATCAACGTCATTCAAATAGGTGTACATAAACAAACCGTCTGGTTTGTAAATGAATATTTATTTATTCACATTCACGTTAAAAATTATATTTTTAACGATAACACATTTTATTTTAACATATGAATTTATATTCAGTTCATTCGTTAAATAAAATGCTAATTTTATTTTTCTAACTTATTTTAGAAAATTTCGGCGGCATAACGGCACGATACTAGAAACGGGACAAGGCCTAGCCTTATCCCCGGTCTAGTGAAGGCCCACGCCATTCACACATCAATCAAATCAATTCGTTATGCAAACCACAAACTTTGGAGTAAGGGTCTAACCTAGCCTTACTCCTTCGCCTTATAACGGCGCACGTCTAATCCTAACCAATTTATCGATTCGATTTTTCACACCACAAACCACATTCAAACCAATATCACAATCAATCACCAAACAGTCAAACAAACAAGTCCATGGTCTGTGGACGGGTGTCGGGTGCTACTAAGCACCGTCTGCATCCTAGTATATATATAACTAGAAAAATAAATTGAAAGGTGAGAAATTCTCACTTATAGCTATCCTAGCTCCACGGCTCTTCATTTGCAGAAGTCTTCGTCGTTTCGCCATTTTTGTCACCTTCGTTGTCCGCTTTCACTACATATGTAAAAATCGAATTTTTACTATGTTATTCAATAAATATAAAAATCGAATTTCCATTTCAAAGTTCAATATATAAAAATCGAATTTTTATTTCAAAGTTCAATATATAAAAATCGAATTTTTATTTCAAAGTTCAATATATAAAAATCGAATTTTTATTTCAAAGTTCAATATATAAAAATCGAATTTTTATTTCAAAGTTCAATATATAAAAATCGAATTTTTATTTCAAAGTTCAATATATAAAAATCGAATTTTTATTTCAAAGTTCAATATATAAAAATCGAATTTTTATTTCAAAGTTCAATATATAAAAATCGAATTTTTATTTCAAAGTTCAATATATAAAAATCGAATTTTTATTTCAAAGTTCAATATATAAAAATCGAATTTTTATTCAAAGTTCAATATATAAAAATCGAATTTTTATTTCAAAGTTTAATAGATAAAAATCGAATTTTTAGTTCGAAGTTCAATAGATAAAAATCGAATTTTTAGTTCGAAGTTCAATAGATAAAAATCGAATTTTTATTTCAAAGTTCAATAGATAAAAATCGAATTTTTAGTTCGAAGTTTAATAGATAAAAATCGAATTTTTAGTTCGAAGTTTAATAGATAAAAATCGAATTTTTAGTTCGAAGTTTAATAAATAAAAAACCTATTTTTAATTCTAAAAATCCCAACTTTATACATCTTAAAAATCCTTTCTTTATATTTTAAAAACATCGCTAACTTTATTTTCAAAAACAACTCATGTCTTGTATTTCAAAAATAATGATATACATATATAAAAGTTAACCAAAAATCAAATCTTTTCGCTTGTTAACAAAATCAATTTCTAAACTTTTCTAAAAAGATATATATATATAAGAAAACTGATTTTATAAATAATGTCATATTAAAAATGCTCACTGTTTTTTTTCTATTTAACTAAAATCAGTTTTTCAATTTTTAATAAAACAGTTTTTAAACATTAATAAAATTTACAGATAAAAGAAAATAAACAAATAAAACAAAACTAAACTTACAGTCTTTGGTCAACAGAGGATAGGGAGAGGGGAAGCGAGCATCGGAGGTCGGCGGTGGGCAGCCGCGAGGCGACAGTGGCTTGGGGGCTAGGGTTTCGATTTGCGGTGGTTTGCTGGGCGTGGCGATTTGGGGTTGGGGTCCAGGGGTCGCGAGGCTCGAGCGGGGTTCATCAGAGGATGGGCGCGAGGGGGAGGTGGACTCGGCGGAGGCGGCGGTCGGCTCTGGCAAAGGGTGGCGCCGACAGGAGGAGGGAGGCGCGATTTTCTTTGGGGGTTTTTTTTTTATTTATTTTTATTCGATCTGCAGAAGGGGGGGGGCCAACGTATAAAAGGGAAAGAAGATATATATTTTTTTTTTTTTATTATTATTATTATTTTAATTATTTTATTCGAAAAAAGGTTGACCTTTAAATACGAACTCGAAACGAGGCCCACCGCCTGTCGTCCATAGCGTTTCACCCCCATTCCGAACACAATGGGACATGTATCGCAAGCTGATTTGACCGTTTCGATCAGTTTCCTTTGAATTTACATTTAAATCACTATATTGAATTTTAAACGTACATTTCAAATTACCGGGGTCACATACTAACTAGAAAAATTGCAGAAAAATATTTTCTAGCTTCGTATTGACGATACGGTCCTAACAAAACTAGTTTCGTCGAATTCTGAGACCGTTAGAAAAATGGCCAATTTCCAGTCGATTAAAATCAACTGAAACAGGTCAAACGCGTTTTCCTTTGCCACGCTCACATATTGATTCGAAAAATTATGAAATTTGGAATTTAGCAATAACTTGGCACTGCGGATCCAACAAAACTGGTTTCGTCGAAATCCGAGGTCGTTTGCAAAATGTCCATTTTTAAGGGCCTGAATTCCATAGCGACTATTCAGAATTTTCAACTGGACATATCTTTTGATTCCCGATATGAAATCTTGATTTTTCGGATTCGCTGGAAAGATATTCACTATTAGATTCCATTATTTTTGGTTTCACTAAAATCCGGATTGTTTTGCACCCGGTACATTCAATTGAAGTTTGAAATCGAATTATCGAACTACCGCGCCATTTTCAATTCTATTTATAATTATATATAATTATTTATATTCTAACGACGACGCGTATAATATATACGTTCGAATTATATTCAAAATAAATTTATTGTCGATATTATTTAAAATAATTCATTTTAAATAATCAAAATTCGCTAAAATTGCCAAAATAAAATTTTCAAACTGGCCCAGATTTTCCGGGTTGTTACAAAACCCTAGAAATAAAGATCCAAACTTTGAAAATTCAAATTTCTCCAAACCCTAGAGTATTATATACCGATTCGAAGATCTCGACGATACGAACCCGCGGGTACCCTCAGATCTGACATGCAACGAATGACGTGGCCGGAAATCGCGGTCAAAGCTCAGAATTTTCGGAACCCTAAGGCAAATTTTGGGGGTTTTTGATTCGGGATGAAATCGCAAATTCCGACTTCTGGGTATTGTAGAGAACTTCGATACAAGTTGAATGAGGGTAGTTGGAGCGTTTATTGTCAAGCATGTTGTTCGAATTTGGTCGGGGAAGCCGAAAACCCATTTCGTTCATGGGATCGGCGGCGGCGATAGGGACCACCGGAGGTGGTGGGACCGGGGCTGGGTGATGCGCCTCGGTGGTGGGGTTCGAACAAGGGTGGCCGGAGCTCCTGGTTTGGCCGCAGTTAGGCGCAGCAGGCGGTCAAAGTTGGCGGGTGTATGGGTTTCTTTGCGCATCTTTTACTGTAGCGGGGAGGAAGATGGAGCGGGAATTGAGCCGCTGACGTGGCGCATCCATATTGGTGGGTTTTATTTTTATTTATTTTTAAATTCAAAATTTTCAAATGGTAAATCGCTGATAACTTTCTCGTACGAGGTCGGATTGACGAGCGGTTTGTTGCGTTGGGATCGTGGCGGAGTTGCGGACGTTTTGACACTAATTTCACTGCCATTGGAGACTGTCGAATTTTGGGCCTTTTCTGGATGTTCGATTCGAATTGAAATCCAAAGGTGAGTGTTTCTCCACTCACGAAATACTGAATTAATCCCATATTTATCGAATTAATGTATGAAATGAATTGGATGTATGGTTGTGATTGGTTTGGTGAATGATTGCTTGAAATTGACATGCTAGTGTGTTACATGCAATGATAATCGATAATGTGTTATTTAAATTTAATTTAAATTTCAAATTTTGGAACCCCGACACTGTCAAATCCATATATGATTCAGTTTACTGTTCGAATGAAATGATGTGATGGATGCCTTGGTCGATTTGACTGTTTGATGAATATTATCTGAATTGTTCATTTATTCAGTTCATGTTGATGTATGTTATTGACAATGAATCCCATTTACCCTTGATGTTGCGGGCATCTAATGAACCCGGGATTTATCGATAAAATGAATTAAGAACACAGGTTGAAATGATACATAACTGTGACCCTGATTTGGATTGAAATGATAGATCCATCCCTGAATACCGAGAAATTAAAGTTAAATCACTTAGCCATAGGATAGCAAATTATATACGGACATCGGTCGGTTAAATAATTTTTAAAATTATTTGAAACATACTCGATGTGAAATTTCATTAAAGGAATGTATCGATTTTCGATAAATTATTATTTTCTTTGAAATATGGATTCTCGATGACAATTGAAATGATTAAGAAAAATTTTCCAAATTAATTTGGAATTTGAATTTCGGATTTAAATATACTTTGGGATTTATTCCAACAGTTGAACTCGAATGAAAATAATTCTTTTGAATTAAAATTTTGGAATAAAAGAAAATCGGGGATATTCGAATTGTTTGAAAACTATATACGAGTAGGGTTTGAATTCTCGAAATGAAAAGAAAAATGGTTGAAGGGGTTTGAAACGAGACTTTGAAATGGGTAACTCCATTTGAGTTGGGATTTGATTCGAGTGCTGAAATTAGGAAGGAGAAATAATTTAAAATTTAAATTCTATTTTTATTTTATTTTATTTTATTTTATTTTATTTTAAACTATATATCTACCTTATTTCAAGTAAAGTTTATACATTATTATTTAGAAGTCATTTAGTAAACCTTGTTTATATATATATATATATATGTAGCAAATTGAATTTCCTTAGTTTACTCTAATAATTTATATCAGTAAGTTTTATATATGGTTATTTTAAGTATTTATCTTTATAAATTTTTATATAAATTTTAATTCTCCTTCCGAATGGAAAGTGGTTGGGTTTAGATCGTTGGTTCAAATGGAGTCGAGAGACTGTTATATTCTTTTTGAATATGAATTGATTTTAAATCAATTTTATATGAAAAGGGTGGAGTTTATTCTACGTGAATATGAATGGGATTCTAAGAATTTGAAATGAATAAATCTTGAAATATATACCTTATTGGATATGAATGAGTTCAAATGTAATTTGATTTGAAATAATTGAAATCGTTTGGGGATAAAGTATATTCTGTATGAGTATATAGATATATCGATTTGAAATATTATATATGAATATAATATAATGATACGGAAATAAATCCTGATTGGAATATAATCGGTTTTGGGAATGATCGAAATTATTTTGATATGAAAATTATATTCTTTTGAATATAAAATGACCTCGAATCAAAACCCAATATTTTGATATGAATACGAACTGGTGTGAAATGTAAAAGCACCGACCGATGTGAAAAATGTAAACGTTTGGTTGTCAAGGAGACCGGAGTCGACATAAGGCATACTCTCTGTCAGTGTCGATACCACCTTGACAACTGTGTACGCGGTGGAAGTTCCAGAACCGAAGTCGGATGGTATGGAGGCGATTACTGGATTTGAAGATAGAGAACGATGATGGATTAGCCTTGACCTTCGGGTCATAATTGAAATGACTAAAACAGGAGCCATCCCCGGGTTAATGAGATCGCATCTCTGATCGAACGCACTCCTTCGAAACCATCTCTATTACTATTATGATCGATTTGGGTGCACCTTTGAATATGGGAATGTCGTTCGAGGTGGGCGGTAGTTGCGGCTATGCGTTACCACCGGCCTGGGGTCCGCAAATTCGGTAGAATCCTACCGGGGTATTCCTCAGTGCCTTGTCATATTATCCTGATCGAGCCCCTACGATTTTGATTTAACGTTGTCGTATCACGGCGCATCCCTATCCACCGACGTACTGGTGTGTTATATGCAAACTGTACGGCAATGGTATAAACGGCGTAAGGGTAACATGTAATCCCGCTTACGCTATTTTCGATATTATACTTTACTGAATAAACACTATTGTAATAGCGTATTATACTATGTATGTATTAGTTTAACGGATCCTTGAGAGATGGAAAAATCCCGTAACATCTCTTGAGTTACTGCACCATGATACCGATATTATTCTGTATTTTAATTTGACTAATATGAGATGATTTAGTGCTGATCTGAGTGTTTGTTGTGTTTTCTTTTATGCAATATGCTCGGGTCAGCAGATGTTGCAGATAATGAAGATTATTTGGCCTTGGAGATCGAAGACGGAGTTGGTATATGTATCCACTACATTTTATTTCTGCTGCATTACTGTATGTAAGTGTATAACTCTGATGATTTAAATGCTGTAACTCGAATGTATATGTTTAAATGCTTTTGAATATTTATTTGCTTATTATATGTGATCCTTCCGCTGTGAGATTCTGTGATTGTTTCTTTCTTTCCTTTCTTCTTTTTCTGTTTTTTCCAAAATAACTATCTGGGTTGGCGATTGGTTTGGGTCGACATGTGTGGTTTATTGTCGATTTAAACGGTCAAAATTCTGGGTCGTTACATATAGTGACTACGGGCAACGAAGATGACGAAGATGGGATAACGAGGAAGATTTCTGTCAATGAAGTGTCGTGAAGTTGGATAGCTATCGGTGAGAACTTCTCACTCTTCAAATTTCTTTTTCTAGTTATATATATATATACTAGGATGCAGACGGTGCTTAGTAGCACCCGACACCCGTCATCCACAGACCATGGATGGCTTGTTTGTTAAATTGTTTGGTTGAGTAGTTGGTTAGTTTTTTGGGTTTGAATTGAATTGTTTGGTGAAATGGAATGGATTTGATTGATGTGTGAATGGCGTGGGCCTTCACTGGACCGGGGATAAGGCTAGGCCTCGTCCCGTTTCTAGTATCGTGCCGTTATGCCGCCGAAATTTCCCAAAATATGTTAGAAAAATGAAAATATCATTTTATTTGATAAATGAAATGAATAGAAATTCATGTGTTGAAATAGAATATTTTATCGTTAAAAATATAATTTTTAACGTGGAAGTGAATAAAATAAAATATTCATTTACAAACCGGACGGTTTGTTTATGTACACCTATTTGAAGGACATTGATCGGGACGATAAATTTTACACATCGCCCAACTGCACAAATAAAATCTGTGTTTGATTGTTTGAAACCCCACACGGGTGTTGGGATGAAATTTGGAAGTTCACTCATCCTGATTGATTAAATATGTCGATCGATTGATTGACAGGCTGTTATAAGCGTAAGATATCTATATTTGATGCTTATACAGTGTAGTGCACTTTGGTTGATGGTTGACTATTTTTCAATGCTATTATATACATGTGTTGTATGAAATCCATATAATTAACGTTATATGGTGATTGATTGGGCCTCATTCCAATCGGGAAAATAAGGAATATTATAAAAGAAAATTCATGTGTTGAATATAAAAATAGTCATGTGTTGACGATGTTCATGTGTTGAGTGAAATATTTTATACAATGAAATTTACATCTTTATCATATTTAAAATTAGAACTACTTCACGGTGGAGTCTAATTAAAAATCAAACGATAGATACCATAATTTTATAAAATATTTTACATAACAAAAATGGTGATGGGTTGACAGTACTCATGTGTTGAGATTAGTCGTGTGTTGAAAGAAATATAGATTCATGTGTTGAATGGGATAAATATTCATTTGTTGAATAGAATAAGAAGTTGTGAAAAATATAAAGCCGTGTTGATTAGTTTTGCGCCATTTTGACGGGAACGATATTTATATCGATTTTATTCAAATTGAAATGAATATTATAGCGAATTCGAATTGAAAAGAAAACGAATTTGAATTGATTATAAAAAGGACTTCGAATGGAATTGAATATGAAACAAATTCAAGTTGAATTGAAAACGAACTGAAATTTCATTAAATTCGAATCGAAATTAAATTGAAATCAATTTGAATTGAAACGAATTTGAATTTGAATTGAATTGAAACGAATTTGAATTTGAATTAAATAAAATTGAAATGAATATTATAGCGAATTCGAATTGAAAAGAAAACGAATTTGAAATTGAATATAGAAATTGAATTGTTTTAGAAACGAATTTAAAACAATTTATAAAATTCGTTTTAAAAGGAAATCGACGAAATATATATATAATATATATATATATTATATATATAATGGCCTGAATAGAACGCGCCGCGCCGCGGCAGTTCGTGAATTTCGACCATTTATTTCAAACGGACATTGCGGGAGATCCGACCGTCGGATTCTCCTAAAACCGGAACCGTTGGGTTCGTATCGAAAAGAGCTTTCCAATGAATATTAGAAATTTGAAATCTAACGGTTGGATTTGGAGTTATGTCCAAATCAAATTCGAAAAACGTCGCTGTAAGTGCAGTTCGATGGCCGTTGTCGGAAATCGACTGTACGGGCCTTGATAAAATTATTAAAAATATCTATAATTTGTATAAAATCATAATATATGGATTGGAAAGAATTGAGCTGGAGAATTCCACATTTGAAAAGATAAAAATAGATTTTTATCGAAATAAACTAGTTTTGAACTAGAATAAAAATCAATTTATTTTTGAAATAAATAAATTGAATTTGAAAGTGATTTTAAAAATAATCAATACTCCCAATACGTGGATTGGACTGGAGTTGAATCGAAATTATCTTCGGGATATTTCGATGTTGGATTTCGTGACTATACAAATATTGTTATGGGGATTTGAAAGATATATTTTATATCGTTATTTCCAATACGATATATGTTGGTTTCAAAATTTGATATTGAATATAAGCCGATATATTTTCTATTCAGAGCCTTGTATTTAATATCAAATGTGATTTGGGTTTATCGTAAATCGTGTTTTAGAAGACATTGGTTCTTTAACCCAGTTAAAGGCAAGATATCGATTTTTGAGAAGATTAAAACTAAGTGGAGTTTTAATGAATCTTTAATTAGATTGAAAAATGAATTGATAATTTAAATTATCAAATCTGAAAGGTGATCGAGAATGGAGTACCACCAGTTTTGCTCCAAAACGATAGTTAAATCTTTAATTAGATTTGAACGTGAAATGGTAATTAATTTTACCGATAACACCGTGGTGTTAGATGTGGAGTATTACCAGTTTTCTCCATGGGATATATAGGTTGGGATTGGGAAATAAAATAAATAATTACTTCGTTGTGGTTCGTTAATCCCGACTAGTTAGAAATGATATCCAAAGGAAGATTATAGAATAAATTTAGAAGAATTTATCTTGGATAAAATTAATGGGAACATTTCCCTAAGAATGTGATTTTGTGAATAAAAGAATATTCTGAATTGGAATGAGGCGTTTGTTGTGTTTGTGTAACATTTGTTTATCATATACGTGGGTTATTCAGAAAGGCCGGGTTATACCCATTCTAAATAACCGATTCGACGAGATGTCGAAGATGAAGACGGTGGTTGAAGACCGGAAGTCTTCACATCGTTTGGGTGATTACTGATGATCTTGATTGGGCTGTACACCCAGGATGAGGGAATCCGTTGGTGATCGTCCAGACGTACTTGGAGATGGATGGATATGCGAGGAAAGTGCCTCCGGTTTCGTTCAGACCCAGAACGAACTTGTAAATGGATTGTGTGTTTGACATTGGATTTTATTCTGTGTTGATTGATCTCTATTAAATATACATCTGTTTGGCGGCGGAGAATTTATTCTCTTGCTTAACGCCCTTCTCTGAGACGTACGAGCTCAGGGGTTGTATATCGATGGACATCAGTCGCATGGAGTGAATTGCCAATATGGCACGCGTAAGTGGCAATTGATCAGGGCTTCTGTTGAAAAGCAAAGTCTTGTGGTTGATGATCAAAGCACGACCTGTGTGGCGTAGCTTTGTGTATAACGTGAATTCGCGAGCCTCACACCTTGGTATGAGTCAAAAACGGGATAGTGACTGCAGGGAGAGCACGACGTTTCTTTCTAGCTAGGGTGGTGTCAGTGACCTACCAGCCCTGACATTTATATACTTTTCACCTGTGTGGTTGTTGGATATGAGGCGCCTCGGATATAGGTCTGTAAGGACCGGGAAACGTGTGTTCAGGAATAACTAATCCTCAAAAGTAAGAGAGGACCGGCCCTGAAGATCCAAGGATCATAGTGGTGTCCTGGGACAGTTGCTAGAGTGTCTCGAACACGGAGAGGGGCTTGCCCCTTGCCTCGACTCATGACGGAAATCCAATTTCCAATACATGTATTGCGGTTTTAATTGTAGAACTAGTATGGCGACATGATATATGGTACCCATGCCGTCTATGATTGATATTTATGGTTGAAATTGTTTTGACACTATACACTTATAATAGTATCAAATAATGTGTTTTAAACGTATCAAGCATGCTTTGGCTATTATAAGGGAAAACCCTATCCTCCGGCTTGCGTTGCATTGTGTGATGGGACCTGGGTCTTATAACAGCTTCATTTTTCTTTATTTAGCATTGCGCTGTTTGTTCTATGCACTGGTATTCTTGGGAGGAAACCCGTTCCGTGTTATACGGCGTGGTCCCTTGATTTACCTAACCTTAAAACCAATATTAATAACTGTTTTAGTTCTCACACCAGTCACATGACTAACCTGGAGTTTATTGTTTTAACCTAAACTCTGGGTGCCCCTATTTTCCGCACGGGCAGCTAGTAGTTTTGGTTTTTGCAGATTTATATTCACAGGGTCCTGATTTACAGCTGGAACGATGCTCGGAAAGCTCTGTATCCGTGCATTACTTCTAGTTGTGTTTTATATATTTTTCCGCTGCTATGTAATTTATTGTAATCTCTGATATTTTTCGAATGTAATTTATTCATTTAAACTCTGTGTATTCTTGTATCTGATGGAATTGTTGTAATAACAATGAAATGTTCTTCCGTCTGCGTTCATTTGTGTGTTGTTCTCAAAGTATCCGCGCTTTCCTTCACGGGGAAGTTACGGGTTCTTACAATTTGATCATATTATCATATTGATTTTATATATGATAATTGTTGTGAGTATCATATTGATTTATATATGATACTCTGATTTGATTACATTATCATATTGATTTTATATATGATAATTGTTATGAGTATCGTTCTGATTTATATATGATAATCTGATTTGATTATATTATCATATTGATTTTATATATGATAATTGTTATGAATATCGTATTGATTTATATATGATACTCTAATTTGATTATATTATCATATTGATTTTATATATGATAATTGTTATGAGTATCGTATTGATTTATATATGATACTCTGATTTGATTATATTATCATATTGATTTTATATATGATAATTGTTATGAGTATCGTATTGATTTTTATATGGTACTCTGATTTGATTATATTATCATATTGATTTATATATGATAATTGTTATATTAATTGATACTCTGTTTTTGGGCTATTTTATCATATTGTTTTTATATATGATAAATGTCATGTGGGTTTCATTAAATTTATGATACTCTGATCTAATTATTATGAGTATCCTATTAATTTATATGTGATTTGTTGAGAGCTCCACATTAATTTATATGCGTTACTCTTTTTTGATTTATTCTTATCATATTGATTCATATATGGTATTGGTTAAGAGCATCACACTGATTTAGGTGCGGTACTCTGAGTAGATTTGTTATAAATATCACATTGGTATATATGTGGTGTTTCAGCTCGATTTAATTTATCATATTGCTTTATATATGATAAATGTCATGAAATATTTAATTTAAATAAGCTACCTTAGTATAATTAATTTTTACCATCTAGTTGTATTCGTTATGAGTATTGTTTTTATTTAAGAATGATACTCTGACCTAACTCATTTTATCATATTATTTCGTAAATGTTATGAGTATCGTATTGATCCATATAATACTCTGATTTGGTTTATTCCATCATATTACCCTACAAATATTTGATTTATATATGGTGCTATGATGTGATATGATTTTATTTATCATGTTGTTTTAGACATGATAAATGTAATAAGACATATCGGGTTATAGACAACTATCTGACTTAATCAGTTAACATCTTGAAAAAGATATTTATGGATATTATATTGGTTTATATGTGATACCTTGTTTAATTGTATCACATTTTCTAAAATTATTAATAATGGAATCGTATTGATTTATATACAATACCTTTATATTGAAAACGAGGAGTGAGTATCCTAATATATGTGTATTTTATTTGGGTGAGGAGCTGAAATTTACATGTAGTTGAGTAAGCAAAGTTGAAATTTATTATTGTTACAATTTAAACAAGTTGAGATGCGACATTGGGGTTTTGTAATGATGAATAAGTAAATTGCGAGAACGCAATTTCCTTAAAGGAGGAGTCTGTAACAACCCATATTTTGAAGGGGTGATGGTAACGATTCAGAGATTTTGGTGTTTAAAAATATAAAATAAATTAAGATTCAATGTGGAAGCAAATATTTTATGGGAAATTTTATCTATTTTGGACGATATTTGAGTTTATTTCTAAAATGATTCCTTTTGTAAATTTATGGGAGTTTTGTCTTTTAAATGTGATTTACGTTGTTGGTATTCTTTTGCTACTTCATTACGAACATTACATTCAGTAGTATTGGGAAGTAATGAGGATTATATAGTGGAATTTGTTATATGCATACAATCTTAATACATGCAAGGTATATGTTTAATTGCTCCATAGAGAAATAATTTGGTAATAAATTACTAATATATATTTGTTATAATATTATTCAAGATAAGTCTGGAAACTAATAAAGAATTAAGTGGTGAATATAATATCTTCATATATGACAACAAATATCGTTACTTCTATTTAAATCATGTGGATAATAATAATATAATAAGGATATTTTCAAAGAAAACTCTAGAAAAGGCGGTTTCTGGATTGTTCACGTATGTGTCCCCCTTTCCTTCATTAATTGGACCCTCCTCCTTCATTTTGGGAAGGGGGAGTAGATTCTTTTTTTGGTTCCCCTAAAAACTAAGCTCTTTCCCCAAATGGAAAAACTCGGTGCTTCTCCAATGGTCACCTCGTCATTATACTCCACCCCATCACCACTGTCAAGGGCTACTGGCAGCTCCCCATAACATGTGCCAGCGGTCGAAGCTTAGCCACTCTCCTTTAAATCGGACGTCTCCAGCTTGGAGCATCAAATCTCCATAGCTGATTCCTGTCGCTAACTTGAGCTCCGCCTCCTTGACTCCCTCACGCCAAACCCCGACAATCACATTTACGTGGCAAAAACCACTGTGCATGTCACCTGTGGGCATGTCGAGCAAAGCAGAGCCTGGAACCGCAGGCTGCCAAGTTCCAGTGTCCGCGTTGAAACCATCTGCTGCTTCCAACGCTGACAGTAGCCCTTCGAGTGCTCTATCATCACGAAAGGTAAGTTTATTTTACGATTAAACATATTACAAGTTTTCCACTTTGCAATTACTTGCTACTTGATGCACATCTTTGACTTGTTCTTGCATGAACCAGTAAGTTCCTGTGCTGAGCAACACATATCTACTGCAGCAATTTGATTTAAACTACAATACCCCACTTGATTATTGCTGCAAGTGACTATTTGCTGCAGCAATATATAGTGGTAAATGCGTGAACAAATGTTTATCTACTGCAGCAATATTTTGTCTGTTGCAATGTAAGTTCGTTATATACAAGATTCATTACATGACAGACAAATTTTGTTTACAAGTGCTGTCGGAAAACGTTTGCATTTGGATATGCAGAACTTGTTGGGCACTTAATGTAAGAGCTTATTTTAATTTAGTTTTCTCTGGTTTTGACACTTCTTTTACGTAAAAATTTCAAAGTTAGATTATGGTTTTACTAATTTTATTTCAACGTTTGGATGGTTCTCAAAATTGGTAATGTATAGGAATACAGACCCTACCTAGTTGCAGAACCGATGCATGGCTCTAGGCATAGAATAATTTTAGTATTGTTAGCAACATAAAGAGGAGTGTACGTGTTAAGAGAAGAGAGAAAATTAAGTGTATTAACTAAGAGAATGTAACACCCCGCCTCCGCTAGGGTCACTCGCAAGGGAATGCACTAGCTTTTGGAGGGGCATTATTGGTAAACATGCACAGAAATATCACAAGACAGAACATATAAAATAGCGGAAGTAAAATCAAACTTTCATAACATGAATAAATAAGCTCTAAATCCTTTTACATCAGAGTACATCCAAACCTGTCTTGCAATAGTAAAGAAGCATAAAAACTTTTTCATAAATTATTCCCTAAGTAAAAACAGTAAAGTAGCCATAGCCAAGAAAAGTCCAAGCCATCCATGATGACCTTCAAGCAGAAGAAGTCCGAACTAAACAACAGTATTTCCTCCCTGAAACTTGGGGGGGGGGGGGAACGGAAGAAAAGAGGCGAAACAAAACGGGTCAGTCAAAAAGACTGAGTAAGCCCTATCTACTATCAGCATAAAAACTAGTAAAGTTAACTGACATGAGAAACTGAGATGAACATAAGTATGATGACAAGATAGATAAGCTAAATCAAAATAACAGGATGAACTACTGAACTCAGATAAACTAAGGTGTCATGATAAATTACGGTGTCAAGATAAAACAAGGTATCACATCGTCAGGTTTCTATCAAGTATAATATCCCCAAGATATCTATCACGTGTAATGTCCCATGGTATCTATCCTGTACATCTGCTCTGCACCTACCGTACTAGTATCCCAACTATATCATGTGTTATCCATGAATGACCCTTACTCAAAAGTCGTATAATGGTCCATGTCAACCTAATATGCCGCATATATAGGTTACTCAACTCGTATGTTCCTTTCCGTGTATAAGTTTAGTCCCTTGCCGTAGACCATACGGGCTTTCCCATGAGATTCTATATTACTTTAACATAGTTCCATGATCCTTAAGATCGGTTTGGACTGTTACCCTAAACCTAGCTAGGGTCTTCCAACATGAATTATCGTTTGTACAACTAGGACTTATGCTACCTAGGGCTACTAGGGATTATGCTTACCTATTGCACGTTTCCGTATCTCGGTTTTGGTTCAACCACCCAGGGTCACTAGGATTTACGCTAACCGTCAACCGCGCCCTTTTTCCCACGCATTCATCGTGAATCATTTTTCCATGACTGTATGCACATGTATCACATCGTGCCATCCGAGTCCTGTCACAGGGCAGGTCAGGAAATACAGGAATCGGTCGGGAGCTTTCGATTTATCCGCCGATGCAGATGCTAAGGTCTGTTTTTCTATACGTGGCTATGGTCCTACGAGACCACTCCCTCAACTAGCGAAAGACAAGACAGGATAAATCCTGTATGAGAACACACTACTGGCCAACCCACAATCTAGCCTTACCGCAACCATAATTAGATAGCAATTATGGTCTTTTGGGTGTTCTCTGCCTTTCCGTACGTACACGCTTGACCAAAGATGGTAGGTAGCCTGACGAAATGCTATCTAGGGTACGACCGTGTATCGTCGACTATCCCCTATCCATCCCCGTCTTTAGGTCGCTCGCATAGCAACCAAGGCATACTCTTGGTTCTTCTAACGCAGACCTTAACCTCTCATGAGCCTAGTATAATCACCTGGCAGCTCATAGAGGGATACCAAGAATACCCTCACGTTCCCCGAAGCCGCTGCTTCGTTACCCAGTTCGCTGGAGCCTTTATCCAAATCAGATACTTGCTCCTACTCGTATACTTAAACGATGACCTACCGTATTAGGTTACTCATCTATCTATGAACTGGTCTAAATTTCCTTGACTAAGAATCATTACTTAGTTATTCTTCAACTAAGGTTTACCACTTAGCCTTATTCCCGTTCTCCTTGTTAACTACGGTTATCCACCTAATCCTCAGAACTAGGGTTTACATAATGGATTAAGTGTCACTTAAGTTCATGACTTAACCCGTCTACAAATCATGTCAAAATTGGCTAAGTATCCAAGTTCAAGACTTAACCCTACAAACCATGCTCAAGTTGGTTAAGTATATTAAGCAATTCACGACTTATCCTCATCCAATTATCATTCTAGATTGGTTAAGTATATATTAACTTGACCCTATCAATTTCTTAGTCAAATCGGTCAAGTGTATTCAAGCGATTCGTGACTTAGCCTTATCATGCTTTCACATTATATTGGTTAAGTATTGGTTAACTTAACCACAGTAAATTAACGAGTTAGATTGGTTAAGTATAGGTCACTTAACCACATCAATTCATCATGTTTAGATTAGTTAAGTGTTTAACTTAACCCCATTAAACTACCAAGTGGGATTAATTAAGTCTAGGCTAACTTAACCCCATCCGATTTCCATGTTTAGACTAGTTGAGTCTAATCTTAACCCCATCCGTTAACCGTATTTTTTTTGTTAAGCGTCATTAAGAAAACTTACTTAACCTTACCAAGTTATCGCGTTGGATTGATTAAGTGTTGGTTAGCTTAACCCCGTCCACTAGTCATATAAAAATGGTTAAGTGTCATTAGGCAAATCAAGTTACTTAACCTACCTAACCTTGTCATGTTTTGTTAAGTATCATTAGCCTAATCAAATTACTTAACCCTATCATGTGGCATTAATTACTTAATGCACCTTCACCTCTCACATTAGACTTTGTTGTGGTTACTAGTTAAGCCGGTCGTTTCCGGGTAGCTTTACACCCACAACT
The DNA here is from genome assembly GCA_030737875.1 of Allium sativum. NCBI lineage: Eukaryota > Viridiplantae > Streptophyta > Magnoliopsida > Asparagales > Amaryllidaceae > Allium > Allium sativum. The sequence continues at coordinate 919,767,343 of CM060926.1, read as the reverse complement.
CGGTCTAACCTCGGGTTCAAGAACAGCATGACCAACTTCTCACATTGGGTCCTATTGTTTGCAACTACTAGTTAGGCCGGTCAGTTCCGGGTAGTTTTACGTTGCAAACTCAACCCAACCTCGAGTTGGCCACACTTATCTTATCTAAGTGTCATGTCCATTATGTTTCCAACACATATTATAAGTTTTCAAGCAATTGGGTAGACCTAACTTAATAGGTAAATTCCCAATGGGTAGACCTAACTTAATAGGTAAATCCCCAAGCTTATGTTTTCAAGCATACTTACATGTCAACTTCCATGTTATATTTCAAGTCATGTTTTCAAGTATAAACACATGTCATATTTAACGTTACATGTTGTCATGTTTATACCCATTTACCCAAATCATGTTCATGTCATTATGTTTTCCCATAATGTGACCCCAACGCTTTTAAACTCGCATAATGGATTCAAAGAAGGAACTTGTCAAAGGCATGACAAAAGGGGGTATAAAGCCACTAGTTGAACATGGTGGCAATTGAGACATAATGTGTTCATTAACTTGCATGTTACACTCTTAAGCCTCAAAAACATGCATAAACCCAAACTTGGCACATAAGCAAATCATGGTGACAAAAGACATGGGATGATGACTAGCAACTCGCATATATCATCATATAAGAGTTATGACTTCATATGCAAGTTGACATAAAGGTTATGAGGGTTCTCATGTTGCATAATGCAACATTTCAACATAAAGGTTGTAGCTTTTAGTTCACAAGATCAAGATAATGACTTCATAAACTTGCATGACATGATAGCATGTATCATTCTCAATGATCAAACCCAAACTTGCAACATGAACATTTAACTTCATAGTTAATATCTAAGAGTAGGGAAAGGGCTTACATTGCTATGAAGGCACAAATCGATTAAATGAAAGATTGAGACAAAGCTTATGCATGTCATCATCCAAAACCCCAAAGATGAAGGCTCCAAATCAATAAAAAAAACCCCATCTTTATGAACAAAGATCAAAGCTTTAGCCTTGAAACCAACTTGAGAGGCTCTCATACAAACATAAGGACTCTCTAACACTCTCATGATCATGAGACCTCTCATAGAAATGAAGTGGAGGCTAGGATTTTGAGTGGAGGCCATGAGTGGAGCAATTTTGCCATAGTTTAGTTGCATGAATGAATAATGAGGGTTTAGGGGTAGGTTAGAGGCTTATTTATAGAGATTAGGAATGATTAGGACCTTAGGATTAACCCTAGGATCAACCTGAACCGTCAGATTTCAAACCAGGCCCAAAAACCTAGCCAAGACTGAGAATAGGTGCACCAGGCAAAACTGCCCGGCCACCATTAGTCGACCCCCAAGTCGACAGGGCTGTCGACTTGGGTCAAGGCATGTCGACTCCCAAGTCGACAGGCCTGTCGACTTGGGGTGCCTGGCGGGAACTTTTCCCGCCTAGCCTTCCAGCCCTAATTTTCAAAATTAGAACTCGTTTTTGAACTTGAATTTTCTGAAAACTTCGTCGGACCATAACTTGGTCATACGGACTCCGATTCTCGAAAACTCAGACTCTATTTCGCGTATTTTTCCGAGACGAACGCAATGGCATAGCCCGTTTCACTTGATTCAGAATTTAATTTTAAATTCTTCCTTGATTCTCGTCTTAACATGTTATCGAAATACGGGTTGTTACAGAGAATGATTAAACAATATCATCATCAAAGGAGAGCTACGTAGTATTTTAAAATGCTAGGTTATTCTGCTATTTGTATCTATTGTCTTCATTTAATTATCTGCGTTTAATATATATATATATATATATATTAATGCAAAAGTTACAAATCTTTCATACGTTACATTAATTGCAAGCTGTAAGGACAGTTCATATTATGATAAGTTTGGAAATTTGGGATAACCGACAAATATATTATCAGCATAAATGTGCATCAATTGGTAATTATATTTTCTTTTTTTGGAAAACGAAGAAATGCATTGATGGAGAGCTTTTGGTTTTGAATGTTGAGAGTGCTGTTCTTAAATCTGGACCTTAAGAAACTTGGAAATCGAAGAATTCATCAGTGCAATAAAGGAAAGCAATTTTGGCCTTTAACATTGGGTGCATTAATATTTCTAGTGGGTCCACTTTGAATCATAAATCTATAAGCCAAATAGTTCTTGCTTGCAAGTGGAAGTTGTAGGATACTATTGTACGTGCTGTAAAGGGGCTCAATTTTAGGAAATGGATAGTTTTTAACTTATAGTAAATAACATTTTATTGAGTCTGTGTGATTACAGGGATTATGAGGTGTGTAGCTGCACTTAGTAGTCATGAACGCAAACGTTAAATCTGTAAGTATTTGTATAATGTTTTTTTTAACAGTGATTAGTGGCCGGATTTTAGTTTTTAAGCAGTCTAAAATATTATTGACAGACCAAAGATTGATTTTCTGTTTTTAATAATTAAATAAAAAAATCAATAATGATGTTTCTCTAGACTCAATTAAGGCATGCATGCTGTGGACTATTTTCTAATCTTAAATTCTCAATTAAATCATGCATGCTGTACTATTTTCTAATCTTAATTAATACATGCATGATGGACTCAATTAAGACATGCATGCTGGACTGTTTTCTAATTTTAAATTCTCAATTAAGGCATGCATGTTGGACTGTATTCTTTTCTTAATTAAGACATGCATCCCGGTTCTTCCCTTATTCTATTCTTTAGTATTTCTTTGATCTTTTTCATTTGCAAAGAAATTGTAAGTTGGTTGTCTATAGGGCTATATTCCAAGTGTTAACAACTACCTCATTATAACCATTGCATTTATCCCATCCATTGTTATACTGAATGGCCGCTATGTATTTTATAACTACTAAGATGAGCTTTTGTTGATGGTTGCATGTTTATGTTTTGGTGTGTACAGTTCATTATAGGTGTAAATTTTGACAGAAATCAAAAATTCTATTTTTAAGTATGATCCACTTAATTTCCTTCCAGTTATGTTCTATTTAATAGTAAAATATGTCATTCCTGACTTTGTATTGTTTTAGACTTGTGAAGGCTGTTTATGTCTTCTTTAGATCTAATAAAATATTTGCCATCAATTCTTGATTTTGGTGTTCAAGGTTGTTGCTACTTATTGGTAAATGGGGTATAATTATTGAGTCAGGTTTTATAAAATTGACATGTTTATCCATTACGCTAATTTGAGTGAGCATTATGTACCCACTTCAACTACAGAGCAATTAGCAGTCAAGTTGAAGGTCCTTTGTGACTATCATTTACTCATCTTCAAGGAATTTGCAATCGTTAATTATTAAATTCCATTATGGAAATTGCATGGGAAATCTTTGGGAAGTTATACACATTATTATCTGCTGAGTTAGTGTTATCATATGTGCATTTCACTAACCTATGGTTGTAGGCATTTTAATATTGCAACGTGATATCAGTGGATGGACAATAGGCACGAGAAGACGCATGAGCACGCAAAGCTTGACAAAAGCTATAATTTATTTAAAAAAATGAAATCTTATAAATTTATTTTTCCTACTGTATTAATATTGTGAACTCTGATATTTTTATGAAATAAATTCCGCTGTGAGATATTGTTGTTTTTTCTTTCGGTGATTCTGTATTTAATTCTGTTTAAACCCTGTAAGTTAATAACAATCCGTCGTTTTGAAAGCTTCTTACCCATTATCCACCGAACTCCATAACCCATGTTGCCAAACAAATTAATCTAACCCAGTTCATCTCTCAAACCACTCCAACTCCTTCATCCAGTGGTGCACTCCACTGTGTAAACACAAACAAATAAACCAAACAACCATGTCCTTAACAGCTTCCCCATTTTCCATTTTCAAACTCCAAAACAAAATTTGAACTCAAGTAATGTAACACCCCACCTCCTCCAGGGTGGCTCTTGCAAGCACTCTGACTTTGGAGGGGCGTTTGTACCGGGTAAGCATGCATAATGATATATTAAGGCAGAACAAGAACATATGTATATATGTAAACAGAGTAAATAAGATAAATAAACAGCGGAAGATTTCAAACTATTTCAAAACAAGTCTGGTACAACATAATGTCAACTTTCCAAATACACAAGTCTAGATAAAACAACATCACTGAAAAACTGAAATACATAAGTACTATCCCCAAAATAAGTGATAACCATAGCTAGCTTCATGTCAAGACCGTACATGAGCTAAAATCCCACAAGCAAGCGATCAGAAATCCAAGCTAAGCTCCAATATTCCCACCATGAGAACCTGGGGGGGGGAACGGAAGAAAAGAGGCGAAAGAAAACAGGTCAGTCAAAAAGACTGAGTAAGCCCTACTACAATCAATGTAAACTGATAAAGTTAACTGGCATGAGTAGCAGGGATGAACATAAGGATAACTACATACTGGCATGATAGATAAAGGTGTCATCGCATAATCAGGTTTAAGGTTTTGCACCACAGGTGTACTAGCAAACTAACATGACTTGAATAAACACGTATTGATCCCTTGGCCCAAGCTTTGACCCAATAACATGAAATGACCCTAATACGAGGTCCAATAACATGAAGTGACCCTAATACGAGGTCCAACCAAACGGTCTAATCGATCGGCTCCCTAAGCCTAACTCGTCACGTGTTGGTGTCAATACGGCCCAAACATAATTGTAGTCGGACTGTGCCGGGTCTCCCGTCGGGTGTATCAAGCCCTAGGGTGTCAACCCCTGGACACCATAAACATAAGTGCACAGTCTCGATCTACTGGTACCCATGCTTGACTTCTCCAAATACGGACTACGTGCACGACCATAGTCCGTCCGGAACTACATCGGCGTACCACTCTGCCGTCGTTTTTGGTCACTTACCTCAAGTCCAGTAATTGTGCCCCCCTCCCTAGCCTAGTCCCTAGGGTCTTAATGATACAAACTTGGGATTACTGCTGGAGTGGACCCCCATTGCTAGGATTTTCTAGTGGGTTAAGTACGGTTTAACCCTCTTGCTAATCATGGATTAACTTGGTTAAGTGTAACGATGAGTTCACGACTTAACCCTGATTAATCTACCAAGCCCACATTGATTAAGTATTAAGTGGACCATGACTTAAACCCTAATCATGAGGCATTAATTAATTAATGTGCCTTAACCTCTCACATTAGACTTCGTTGCGGTTACTAGTTAAGCCGGTCGGTTCCGGGTAGCTTTATACCACAACTTGGTCTAACCTCGGGTTCAAGGTACAACATGACCAACTTCTCACATTGGGTCCTATTGTTTGTAGCAACTAGTTAAGCCGGTCGGTTCCGGGTAGGTTTACGCTACAAACTCAACCCAACCTCGAGTTGGTCACACTTATATTTTCTAAGTGTCATGTCCATTATGTTTCCAAAACATATTACAAGTTTTCAAGCATTTGGGTAGACCTAACTTAATAGGTAAATTCCCAATGGGTAGACCTAACTTAATAGGTAAATTCCCAATCTTATGTTTTTATGTCTTTTAAGTTTACCCAACCCCAAACGCAATCCCATCGCTTACATATCGCAATAGCGCATAAAGGATATAAAGAGGGAACTTGGCATAATCATGACATAAAGGTGTTGAAGCCACAAGTTTAACATGGTGGCATATGAAATGTACATATGTTCATATTCTTGCATATTACATTTTTAGGCCTCAAAAGCATGCATAAAACCAAACTTAACATATTGGTGATACATGGTGATAAATGACATGTAGGAATGGCCATAAGTTCGCATTTAGCCTCACATGCAAGTTATCATAAGAGATATGATAACTTACATGTTGCCAAAATGCAACCTTTAGCATAAAGCTTGAAGCTTTATGTTCATATACTCAAGGTAAGCTTGCATAACATGATAACATGAACAAAATGATCAACCCAAACTTGCATAACATAACTTGCATATCATATGACAAACTTGCATATCAAACTTGCATAACATAACATGATAAACTTGCATATCATAACATGGCAAACTTGCATAACATAACATGATAAACTTGCATATCATAACATGGCAAACTTGCATAGCATAACATGGTAAACTTGCATATCATAACATGGCAAACTTGCATAGCATAGCATGGTAAACTTGCATATCATAACATGGCAAACTTGCATAACATAGCATGCCAAACTTGCATATCATAACATATCAAACTTGCATAACATGACATGGTAAACTTGCATATCATGGCAAACTTGCATATCATAATGATCAATCAAACTTGCATCATTGATTTAACTTTAGAGTTTAAATATGAAAGTAGAAAAGGGCTTACAATGCTTATGAAGACACAAAAATATATATAGATTGAGACAAAGCCCTTATGCAATCAAATAAACCCAAAATGCAAGCTCCAATAGAAAAACCCTTGAGCCAAAATGATCAAAATCCATGCTTTATGATATAAATATGGAAGCTTGACTTGAATGCAAACTAATGACACTCATACAAGCTTGAAAACACTTGTATGCATGGAAAATCTCTCATAGAAATAACTTAGGAATTTTATGAAGAGAGTGGAGGCCATGAGAGGAATGATTTTGCCATAGTTTAGTTACTTGAATGAATAATGATGATTTAGGGTTAGGTTAGGGTCTTATTTATAGAGATTAGGATTAGTTTTAGCCTTAGGATTAAACCCTAGTTCCAATCTCAGCCCTCAAAACCGAATCTGGCCCCCAAACTCAACACAACTCCAAAATGGTGCACAGGCAAAACTGCCCGGCTGAACCAAGTCGACAGGGCTGTCGACTTGGGTCCAACCAAGTCGACTCCCAAGTCGACAGGGCTGTCGACTTGGGTACTCTGGCGGGAATTTTCCCACCTGGCCCAATCTGACCCTTTTTCGAATTTTGAACCCGAAATTCGAAATCTGTTTTGAACTTGAAATTTTCTGAAAACTTCATTGGGCCTTAATCGGGTCATACGGACTCCGATTTTTGAAAACTCGGACTCTATTTCGCGTATTTTTCCGAGACGAACGCAATGGCATAGCCCGTTTCCCTTGATTCAGATTTATAAATTAAATTCTGCCTCGATTTACGTTATAACAGGTTATTGAAAATACGGGTTGTTACATTCTCCCCTCCTTAAAGGATTTCGTCCCCGAAATCTTCAAGTTAGGAAGAACGTATCCTACCATCCAACATCCATCTACTCAAAACATCATCCACGAGCAATCATTGTCCTTACAAGATTCTAAATGTTGTATGAACATATGCAAAGGTGTGTGTATATGTACTTATCTAATGCAAATATCATCAATGCAAATTATGTTAGTGAAATGAATCCATATGTATGCAATTCCTAACATAATGTATAACATCTATATGTGTGCACATAACATACATCCATATGCAACATCCATGTGATAACACAAAAATTTTCATCCATGAATAAGCATAAACACTCATGCATATGCAATATGAGGAGTGTGTGAGCCGATCTAGTGCCTAATGTGTATAATGCATCCACGAGTAACCACTTGCAAACACTTGCAACCACTTGCAAACATCAAGCATAACATGTTTCAAACACATGTTTCATCCAAAGGGTTTCTACCTAAGGTTCTCGTGATAAGATTAACGGAATAACAAGATAAACAAGACAAACATGGATAGCAAAAGAAAGATATACTACAAAGAGATCGGGAAGATAAGCAAGATATACTCTTTTCGGATTACAAGAAATCCCTTCCTAACCCAACACCAATCCTATAAAAGCCCAAAAGGTTTAGTCAACCTAACGGACCCCTTCAAACCTAGATATTTATTACTAACCGATGAGTCATACCCCCTTATGGAGTTTACAACAGAAATGGGATCGAGAACGGGACCAAGAGGATATACGTAAAAAGATAACAGGCGAGTAAGTTCCACAGGAAAACAAGGATCAAGGATATGCTCTTAAAAAGAGATATGATGCGCGTGTCTAGCCTTCAGTCTTCTAAGTCACGTTTCCTTGAGCTTAACTCCACTGTGCTTTGACCGTCTTTTACCTCATGATTTCTTAGCTTCTTAACTCTTATTTCCAAATATGAGTTGGAACCCATTTCATTGTCGCCTCTCGTCTTCCTCTTTCACTTACCCTTCTATCATTCTTGGCTTAAACATAACTATGACCTCATGGTTTCCTGCAAGCTCTCCAAAATTCACCAGTGAATCCTGGATCTCGTTTACTTACTATAAAATATTCCATGCAGCAGAACTTTTCTTGAAAATACCAACCCTCGTTGCCAATTGCTCTTACTAACGTGATTTTCTATAACTCATGCTTGAACGAAATGAACCATCCGCCTGTGAATGATAGGCCGTACTTAGATTCAGTCGCTTGCCCATGACTTCCCGTAGACTATCCCAAAACTGGCTAGTGAAGATTGAGTCATGGTTACTAATTATACTTTAGGGAACCTCGTGCAACCGCTTTATTTCTTGAAAGTAAACTGTCGCTAGCTATGATGCAGTCCTTTCGCTCTTTACCGGAGTGAAATGAGCACTCTTCGTGAGTCTACCTACTATGACCCACATGCTCGTATTCTCTTTCCTTGACCTTGGTAATCCATCGATAAAATCCATGGGAATACTCTTCCACTTCCATAGTGGAACGTCTAGAGGATGCAATAGCCCACCGGGCTTCTTCGACTCGGCCTTAACTTGCTGGCAAATGATACATCTAGAGACAAACTCCGCCACATCCATCTTTATCCCAGGCCAAAAGAAAATGCGCTTCATATCTTTATACATCTTATCTCTGCCCGGATGTATAGTCAACTTAGAGCGATGCGCTTCCTCAAGAACTTTCTTTCTCTCATCGCGTCTTGGCCATCCCTTGTCATCTATAGCGAGGTGACTTAACATCTCGCCTCGAATCAACTTGTCCATGATCTCGGCTAACTGCGGGTCTTCCTTCTGTGAAGTCCCTACTTGATCCAGAAGGGTAGGTCTAAGCTCAAGGGACGCTAACTAACTAATTAAACTGAGAGAACTTCTTACTTCAATTGTCCTCGTCGGAGCTTTCCGGTTTTGAACCGCGACCACTTTAGCAGGATCCACCACTAAGCCTTGCTTAGAAACTATGTGCCCAAGAAATCTATCTCCTTTTTCTCCAAAATGACATTTGGAGGACTTGGCTTTCAACTGATGCGCTCTAAGCATATCCATCACCTCCTTGAGATGTCTAGCATGTTCTTCCTCGTTCTTTAAGAAAGTCAGGATATCTTCTACAAAGATTTCCACAAACTTGTTCAGGAACTCCCTAGGCACCCTACTCATCAAGTCCACGTAGTAGGCGGGTGTATTAGTCAAACCGAATGGCATGACTAGCCATTCTAAGAATCCATCTGGAGTTCTGAACGCAGTTTTGTCTATACTATCCTCAGCTACTCTGAGCTGATGGAATCCAGTAGCAAGATCAAGAGAAAGCAGATGTTCCTACAAGCTGATCAAACAAATCATCGATCCTTGGCAATGGTTGTCTATTCTCTTTGTTTAACTCACGATAATCAACACAAAGTCGAAGAGAACCATCTGCCTTGGTAGTAAATACTACACGCACTCCCCATTCAGATATACTTCGTCTAATGAAGTTCTTCTCAAGCAACTCCTTGACTTGCTTTCTTAACTCTCATCTTGCGGGGCCATGTGCCTAACCGGCCACGAAACTATCTTGGCATTATTAACCAGATAAATGCGGAAATCTATCTCTCGTTTAGGGGTAACCCCCTTCACTTCACCCAAGATATCAGGATATTCTCGGACCACCCTCACCGATTGCAAACTATCGATAGACGAGTTGAGGGGTTCAAGATAACACAACGTGACGGGACCCATAGGGTTACAAGAATTTTTTTAGGGTATTACCGAGGCGAGTCATGAGCCTCACAACCCTATGCTCAAAAATCAAGAATGGCTCCAAAACTGGACAACCAATCCATGCCCAAAATCAACCCATACCCCATGAAACCGAGAATATAAGCATCACACGAGAACTCTACACTAAAGATAGAGATTTTCAAATCCACGTAGATAATAGACAAATGGGAGGAAATCCCAATTGGATTTGGAACACACACGGGATCATTAACTAGACTAGTACTTAGGTGCAAACTTTCAACTAGATCAGATGAAATAAAGCTATGCGATGCACCAGAATCAAACAAGGTACGAACTGGAAAATCAGAAATATATACAAGGCTCTCAACAGAAATACCACCTCGATCGGGAACTGGAGCGGCATTGAGAGCATGAACTTGCCCTCCTGAAGGTCCAGCACGCTGAGTCTGACCCTGGTCTTGCCCTTGCTTCTTTGGGCAATCTTTGCTGAAATGTCCAGTCTCACTGCAGAAAAAGCATTCACCATTCTTCCTTTTCCTCTTCTTACAATCCTTAATAAGATGAGTCGAACTTCAACAAGTAAAGCACTTCTTTTCCTTCTTACCTTTAGACTTCTCCTCCTTTTTTTTTATTTCCTTTTTGTCACTCCTATTCTCTTCATTGAGTAGGGCCACATTCACCAAACTCTCGAAGGTCGCTCCGATGGGTATATGAGATATGGCCAAACCGCGCAATGGCTCGTTTAGTCCTAGAGCAAAGTGCATGGCCTTCTTTTGAGCTATGTTAACCAAGTCTAAACCGAACCGAGCAAGTTGATTAAACTTATCCACGTATTCCCTATTGGTCATGTCCCCTTGCTTTAGTGATAGGAACCTCTCCATCTGAAGGTTCTCCTCTGCTGACGATAAAAACCTCAGTCCAAACCTTCTTTTAAACTCATCCCAAGTCTCAATTGGTCTGGTAGTGGTGGTGACTACCCACCAATAAGCAGCTTCCCCTTTCAATAACCATATCGCCAACAGAACTTTCCTATGATCTTCTATATCTAAGATAGCAAAGAGGTTTTCAGTTTCCTTTAACCAGTTTCTTGCATCAACAGAAGTCTTGGTTCCCATGAAATTCTTGCAACCCATCGCCTTAAAGTCTTTGCAAATCTCCGCGAAATCCGCTTGTGGAGGTTGAGGGGGAGGAGGAACATCAGCTATGGGAGGAGGAGGAGAAACATTAACCACCGGAGGAGGAGGAGGAGGAACATCGGCGGGGCCGGCTTCGGTCGCCCTAGCCTCCAAAAGTCTCCTATACCAAACAGGTACATGTACTCCCTCTGGAATAGCAAAGTTATCGGCCATACTGAAAACGAAGAAAAAGACAGATTCAGAATGGAGAAAAACGAAGGAATTTTGCTAATGGCTTTTTGGGGAATAGCCTTTAAAATAAACTAGACTTTTCTTTGGAAAATACTTTATACTTGGTTTTTAAAATAGTTTTCCAAAAGTTTTAAAAACCTTTTTGTTCCTTCTCGTAAACCATATGCTCTGATACCAAATGCAACACCCCACCTCCGCCAGGGTGGCTCTTGCAAGCACTCTGACTTTGGAGGGGCGTTTGTACCGGGTAAACATGCATAATGATATATCAAGGCAGAACAAAAACATATGTATATATGTAAGCAGAGTAAATAAGATAAATAAAACAGCGGAAGATTTCAAACTATTTCAAAACAAGTCTGGTACAACATAATGTCAACTTTCCAAATACACAAGTCTAGATAAAACAACATCACTGAAAAACTGAAATACATAAGTACTATCCCCAAAATAAGTGATAACCATAGCTAGCTTCATGTCAAGACCGCACATGAGCTAAAATCCCACAAGCAAGCGATCAGAAATCCAAGCTAAGCTCCAATATTCCCACAATGAGAACCTTGGGGGGGGGAACGGAAGAAAAGAGGCGAAAGAAAACAGGTCAGTCAAAAAGACTGAGTAAGCCCTACTACAATCAATGTAAACTGATAAAGTTAACTGGCATGAGAAGCAGGGATGAACATAAGGATAACTACATACTGGCATGATAGATAAAGGTGTCATCGCATAATCAGTTTTAAGGTTTTGCACCACAGGTGTACTAGCAAACTAACATGACTTGAATAAACACGTATTGATCCCTTGGCCCAAGCTTTGACCCAATAACATGAAATGACCCTAATACGAGGTCCAATAACATGAAGTGACCCTAATACGAGGTCCAACCAAACGGTCTAATCGATCAGCTCCCTAAGCCTAACTCGTCACGTGTTGGTGTCAATACGGCCCAAACATAATTGTAGTCGGACTGTGCCGGGTCTCCCGTTGGGTGTATCAAGCCCTAGGGTGTCAACCCCTGGACACCATAAACATAAGTGCACAGTCTCGATCTACTGGTACCCATGCTTGACTTCTCCAAATACGGACTACGTGCACGACCATAGTCCGTCCTGAACTACATCGACGTACCACTCTGCCGTCGTTTTTGGTCACTTACCTCAAGTCCAGTAATTGTGCCCCCCTCCCTAGCCTAGTCCCTAGGGTCTTAATGATACAAACTTGGGATTACTGCTGGAGTGGACCCCCATTGCTAGGATTTTCTAGTGGGTTAAGTACGGTTTAACCCTCTTGCTAATCATGGATTAACTTGGTTAAGTGTAACGATGAGTTCACGACTTAACCCTGATTAATCTACCAAGCCCACATTGATTAAGTATTAAGTGGACCATGACTTAAACCCTAATCATGAGGCATTAATTAATTAATGTGCCTTAACCTCTCACATTAGACTTCGTTGCGGTTACTAGTTAAGCCGGTCGGTTCCGGGTAGCTTTATACCACAACTTGGTCTAACCTCGGGTTCAAGGTACAACATGACCAACTTCTCACATTGGGTCCCATTGTTTGTAGCAACTAGTTAAGCCGGTCGGTTCCGGGTAGGTTTACGCTACAAACTCAACCCAACCTCGAGTTGGTCACACTTATATTTTCTAAGTGTCATGTCCATTATGTTTCCAAAACATATTACAAGTTTTCAAGCATTTGGGTAGACCTAACTTAATAGGTAAATTCCCAATGGGTAGACCTAACTTAATAGGTAAATTCCCAATCTTATGTTTTTATGTCTTTTAAGTTTACCCAACCCCAAACGCAATCCCATCGCTTACATATCGCAATAGCGCATAAAGGATAGAAAGAGGGAACTTGGCATAATCATGACATAAAGGTGTTGAAGCCACAAGTTTAACATGGTGGCATATGAAATGTACATATGTTCATATTCTTGCATATTACATTTTTAGGCCTCAAAAGCATGCATAAAACCAAACTTAACATATTGGTGATACATGGTGATAAATGACATGTAGGAATGGCCATAAGTTCGCATTTAGCCTCACATGCAAGTTATCATAAGAGATATGATAACTTACATGTTGCCAAAATGCAACCTTTAGCATAAAGCTTGAAGCTTTATGTTCATATACTCAAGGTAAGCTTGCATAACATGATAACATGAACAAAATGATCAACCCAAACTTGCATAACATAACTTGCATATCATATGACAAACTTGCATATCAAACTTGCATAACATAACATGATAAACTTGCATATCATAACATGGCAAACTTGCATAACATAACATGATAAACTTGCATATCATAACATGGCAAACTTGCATAGCATAACATGGTAAACTTGCATATCATAACATGGCAAACTTGCATAGCATAACATGGTAAACTTGCATATCATAACATGGCAAACTTGCATAACATAGCATGGCAAACTTGCATATCATTACATATCAAACTTGCATAACATGACATGGTAAACTTGCATATCATAATGATCAACCAAACTTGCATCATTCATTTAACTTTAGAGTTTAAATATGAAAGTAGAAAAGGGCTTACAATGCTTATGAAGACACAAAAATATATATAGATTGAGACAAAGCCCTTATGCAATCAAATAAACCCAAAATGCAAGCTCCAATAGAAAAACCCTTGAGCCAAAATGATCAAAACCCTTGCTTTATGATGTAAATACAGAAACTTGACTTGAATGCAAGCTAATGACACTCATACAAGCTTGAAAACACTTGTATGCATGGAAAATCTCTCATAGAAATAACTTAGGAATTTTATGAAGAGAGTGGAGGCCATGAGAGGAATGATTTTGCCATAGTTTAGTTACTTGAATGAATAATGATGATTTAGGGTTAGGTTAGGGTCTTATTTATAGAGATTAGGATTAGTTTTAGCCTTAGGATTAAACCCTAGTTCCAATCTCAGCCCTCAAAACCGAATCTGGCCCCCAAACTCAACACAACTCCAAAATGGTGCACAGGCAAAACTGCCTGGCTGAACCAAGTCGACAGCCAAGTCGACAGGGCTGTCGACTTGGGTCCAACCAAGTCGACTCCCAAGTCGACAGGGCTGTCGACTTGGGTACTCTGGCGGGAATTTTCCCGCCCGGCCCAATCTGACCCTTTCTCGAATTTTGAACCCGAAATTCGAAATCTGTTTTGAACTTGAAATTTTCTGAAAACTTCATTGGGCCTTAATCGGGTCATACGGACTCCGATTTGCGAAAACTCAGACTCTATTTCGCGTATTTTTCCGAGACGAACGCAATGGCATAGCCCGTTTCCCTTGATTCAGATTTATAAATTAAATTCTGCCTCGATTTACGTTATAACAGGTTATTGAAAATACGGGTTGTTACAAGTAAAACACTTACTGTCGAAGTCATCAGTTCAGATTTATTGTAACAATCTGAAAAATCTGAACCAATTTAAAAATTTTAAATTGGCTAAAATAGTGGATTTTAAAAATAAATATTTAAAATCCACTATTTTAGCCAATTTAAAAATTTTAAATTAGTTCAGATTTTCCGGCTCGTTACATTTGGCATCCAATATTTCCAGTCCGTCATTAAACTCTACCCAATATCATACTGCTAAAACAACAACAGCCTCCTTAAAGTGATAACCGACGACTGGTTCCACCAGACAAAGCACTTCCTCAACGTCAATCCTCAAACACAGTTTCAACATCAAGATAATGCACTCCTCGGAACGTTGTGATCATAGCTCCTCCCAATTCATCATCAAAGAATTTAACTCCACTCTCGACGATGCCTCAACCTTCGTGCTAACCCAACATCGCATACTGTAGCACAACCGCCTTCTTCAATCGGGAGTGCTTTTCTTCCATTTGTACTTATCGAAACCTCACTGTCAACTTCAAACAAATCCACGACAGAACCTCTCATCAACGTTGAACTCCCAACCGTGAATCCGATGACAACCTGTTCTCTTTCTGATCCACGAGCGCTTCTCCAGATTTGGGAGATTGGGTAGCCTTGAAATCGCGATTTGAATCTCCCTCTTTCTTCGATTCTTTAGTTCTGATTCTGATCCCCTTGGTTTTTCTTATTTTATTTCTTATTTTATGGTTTGATAGAATGGTTTTATTGGAGAAAAGGAATCGAAAGGGGAAAAGTAAATTAGAGGACTTCGGGTTGATTTTTGAGGATGGTAGAATAGCGAAGTTTACGGCATCTTATATAGGTGTTGATTTAGACGATAAGAATAATGTCGTTTTCCATTGGTACCAGTAGAGTTTGACATTAGCGAAGTAGGCTTCAGAATTTCTTCGGTGAATGACAGAAGAGAAAGAATAAAGCAGCTACTTCGATTAGGTTTGCATAATTTCTTCAGTATAAAGGAATAGGGTGTACGTGATTTGAAATAACACAGTAGTTAAGGTAGGTTTCAGGCAGAGGTATGGATAGAAGAAGACTTTGCAGTACCTCCTGAAGTGTAACGTAGAAGGAAAATTATATTCTGCGTATGGAGGAAGGAATTATATGCGTTGACCTTAAAATAATTCAAACCGATGTAAATCCATTTAATCAAAATATCGTATTGATTTCTAACTCCTATTTAAATACTACAAACGACACTTCTAGGGTTATGCCACTGTTCTGAACTCCCTGTAATAGGTTTTGAAGTCCATTTTGATCGTATGGTGAAGATACAAATTTAAACTAGCAATTTAAATTAATTTCGATTTAGTTATTCTTCAACGTTTACTGATCGTATGTTAAATCGATAAATTTAAATATTATGAAATACGAAATCCAGCAATAATACTCTATTACGGATCCGATTGAATTTATTTCATCGAGTTCTGAAATCACTATTTACACATATTGATAATGTCATTTAAATAATAAATTGATTTCAAACACTTTATATTTATAAAATAAAAATATTCTTATTTAATAAATTAAATAAATAATATAAACCCTATATAAATCTCCAATTTTAAATTCAAATCAAATATTTAATCATTTTAATTGTTCAACGTTATCCGTCGAAAAATACGGTACGTTACATGGTCAAACCCTATATTCTTCGTCCTACGGTCAAAATAAAAAACGCTGCCCTCCCCTTCAGAAATCCCATCGCTCAGATTAAAGAAAGATAAAAAACGCGGAGGACCGCCGATCCTCCTCACCACACCTGTCGCGCCCCCCTGGTGGCTGCTCTGCCTGCTCCACCTCCTCCCCCTCCTCCAACGCCTCCTCCCTCCTCTCTGTCCCTCTCTCCTTCTGAAAACAGCTCCAAACCCGAACCCCTTCCACCCAAACACCGCGAAACCCTAGCCACCGATCACCTGAACCACCATTGCACCCTTCTCCTCCTCCTCCAGCGTCTCTCTCTCTCCCCCCTCTGATTTAAACGGCGCCCCTTCCACGAGCCTTCTCCAACCACCAGAGCGATGTACAATGAGTTTTTCATTAATGGTTTATTTAATTTAGTAATTCAGTAAATTTATGATTTTTAGTATAGATAAAACCTTGAATAAAAAAAAGTGATTTTTATATGTATAACATGTAAATAAAAAAGTGATTTTTATATGTATAACATGCAAATAAAAAAGTGATTTTTATATGTAAAACATGCAAATAAAAAAGTGCTTTTTATGTGTATAACATGCAAATAAAAAATTGATTTTTTGTATGTATAACATGCAAATAAAAAAATGATTTTTTTTATGTATAACATGTAAATAAAAAAATGATTTTTTTATGTATAACATGTAAATATAAAAAGTGATTTTTATATGTATAACATGTAAATAAAAATGTGATTTTTACTATATATAACATTGAAATAAAAACGTGATTTTTATTATATGAATGGCATAATAAAAACATTATTTTTATTATACGTAATAGCATTATAAAAATATGATTTTTATATATAACAACATAGTATAAAAATATGATTTTTATATAAAAATATGATTTTTATTTTATAGATAATGATATAAAAATGTGATCTTTATATATATAGCATCGTTATAAAAATATGATTTTTATATATAAATAGCGAATACAAAAATATGATTTTTACTATACATATATAGAGCGTTAATAGAATGTGATTTTTAAAAATAAAATAGCGTTGAAAATATCATTGTTTTTATATATCTTAGCATTGAAATAAAAATATGATTTTTACGCATATGGCATTGAAATAAAAATATGATTTTTATGTAGACAACATTGAAATATAAATACGATTTTTATTATATGATTAGCATAATAAAAATATGATTTTTATTATATGAAGAGCATTATAAAAATATGATTTATACTGTATGGATAGCATTATAAAAATGGGTTTTTTAAATATATACAACGTTGTTAAAAATATGATTTTTAATATAAATCGCGTGAAACAGATCTCGTTGGAAACACAGTGAAGGACACAATGCGCTGTAATAAATCCAAATCCAAACCGTTCAAATAAAGAATGACGGAGTAGAAACCAAAGGTGAGAACTCCTTCTCACTTAATTTATTTTACAGTTAAAAATATTTTAGGTTGCAGATGAGGCTTAGAAGCCCCCGACACTATTTATTGTACAAACCATATTACGTGATTTGAATTATATGGAGTTCAACACTCGAATTCACACAATCACATAAATTGAAAGCGATGTATGGATATTACCGATGCACGAATTCCATACTACGCGACTAGCCACTTATGGCGCCATAAATGGCATTTGGGGTAGTTGAGTATTTGTTTATTCGGATGTTCTACGTGATTTGTTTATGATTATAAAATTGTTTCTAGATCAATTGTGAATTGATACACAAACCAGTATTAGGTGAGGGATAATGCTAGACATTTTTCTGGTTCTAGTCTCGTGCCGTTATGTTGCCAAAATTTTCTAATATATGTTAGAACGATAAAAATATTATTTTTGTTGTATAAATGAACTGTATGAAATATTCATGCATCGAATAAAATATTTTATCATTTAAAATATAATTTTTAATGTATATATGAATGGCATAAAATAATCCTGAAATGAAAATAAATATTCATTTAGAAATCGGACGATTTGCTTATGTACGCTCATTTGGCTGATATTGATTGGGATGATATACTTTACACATTGCCCAACTTCACAAATAAAATCTCTGTGTGTTGACTGAAACCCCACACGGATATTGGGATGATATTTGACATACACTAATCCCAATTGTTTAGTTGTATGTCAATCGATTGGTTGACGGGCTGTTGTAAGCGTTAATTATTTATATTTAATGCTTATGCAGTTGTGTAGTGCACTCTGGATGATGGTTGATCATTTATCATTGTTGTTGTATACATATGATGTATGAAATCCATATAAATAACATTATATGGTAATTGACTGTGTCTGATTCCAATTCGGAAAGAACGAATATTTTAAAATAACGAATATTTTAAAATAAGGAATATTTTAAAATAATATTCAATAAAGGATTAAAATCTGATTTTAATGTCCGATTTTGGATGCACACGAAAATAATAAAATATGTGCAGCCGTATTGATTAGATATGCGCCATTTTGACACGAATGATATTTATATCGATTTTATTCATTTTTATAATGAATATAAAAAAGGAAATGATTTCAAAATCGGATATTTTGAAAAATTATCATTTATATATATATTATAATGATATGGAATATTCAATTTTGATTCAAAATTGAAAATGAAGTTGGAATCGTCTTTAAAACGAATTTAAAATGATTTATAAAATACATTTTAAATGGAAATCAACAAAATATAATATATATATATATTATATTTAATGGCCTTAATAGAACGCGCTGCGCAGCGTCCATTCGCGAATTTCGATCATTGACTTCGAGTTGACATTACGAGAGATTCGACTGTCGGATTCTCCTAAAACCGGAACCATTGGGTTCGTATCGAAAAGAGCTTTCCAATAATATAAATTTGAAATATAACGTATGGATTTGGAATTATATCCAAATCAAATTTGGAAAAGGTCACTGTAAGTGCAGTTCGATGACCGTTTATGGAAATCGACTGAAAGGGCCTTAATAAAATTATAAAAAATATTAATAATTTGTGTAAAATCATAATAAATTATTTGAAAAGAATTTGGATGAAAATTTCCACATTTATGAAGATAAAAATATATTTTTAGCAAAATGAACTATCTATTAATTAGAGTTGAAATCAATTAATTTTCAAATAAAATAAATTGGATTTGTGAATAGTTTCAATATAGCGAGGAATTTCCAACGAACAAAGTGGAATGGATTTGGAATGGAAATAATCTTCGGAATATTTCGATATTGGATTCCGTGATTATACAGATATTGTTATGGAAATTTGGAACATATATATATATATATATCGTTATTTCCAATACGATATTCGTTGGTTTCCAAATTTAATATTGAATATAAGCCGATATAATTTCTATTCAGAGCCTTGTATTTAATATCAAATTGAATTTTGGGTTTGTCGTGAACGGTGTCTTAAATAACACTGTTCTTAAACCCAATTGAGAAAGGAATAAATCTTTTAATTAAGATTTAATGAAGTTTTCCAATTAATTAATATTAAATTGGAATTGAATAAAAGATTTGGATTTTGGGTTTGTTTTGAATGGTGTCTTCAAAAACACTGTTCTTGAACCCCGTGTGGAAAGAATAAATCTTCTAATTAAGATTATTAGAGTTTCCAATTATATTTAATAATTGGAAAAAACGGAATGTGGATTGGGTTTATTGTGAACTGTGTTTTTAATGACATTCGTTCTTTAACCCGATTAACTGTGAAATGTGATTTGGAATTTAGGAATCTTTTAATTAAGATTAATGGAAATTTTCCAAAGTAAAGTTTCCCAATTTAATAAAATAAATTGGAATGGAATGGAATTCGATTTGGTAATAATCGAAGCGAGCTTCTATGGAGGAAGACTGTTAATATATATGGAATTTAAAAGGCTTTGTCGTATTCCATTTATATTATTAGTCGGATACAGAAATGATATCGATTATATATTGATCTGTTTTCTGTGAAGATTCCATAATTAATGGAATGTGATTTTGGGTTATCGTGTACTGTGTTTTAAATGACATTAGTTCTTTAACCCAGTTAAAGATTGGATTACATGTCTAGCATTGTATTTCGAACTGTATTGTTGATCTCTGCTAAATATATATCTTTTTGGTGGCAGAGAATTTATTCTATTGCTTAACACCCTTCTCTAAGGCGTACGAGCTTAGAGGTTATATATCAGCAGAAATCAATGGTACGGTGTAGATTGTCGATGTGACATGTTTGATTTCCCAAAGTTAAATAATCATTAATATAGATTTTTGGGAAGATTAAAACTAAGTAGAGTTTTAATGAATCTGTATTAACCCGGAAATATGAGCCAATTTAAATGTTTTATTTTGATGAATTTTGAATATTTTAAATGAATTATTTTAAATAATATCGACGAGAAATTTATTTTGAATAGAATTAGAACGAATATGTATATTTGAATCATCGTTATAATATGAATATTTATTTTAAATTATAAAAGGATTTGAAAATGGCGCGGTAGTTCTATAATTCGATTTCAAACTTTAAATGAATGTATAGGATTCAAAATAAACCGAATTTTAGTGAAACCAAAAATATTAGAATCTATTTGATAATATCTTTCCAACGAATCCGAAAAATTGAAATTTCATAGCAGGGATAAAAAGTTATGTCCAATGGAAAATTCAGAATAGTCGCTATGAAATTCTGGCCCTTAAAATGGAAATTTTGCAAATGACCTCGGTTTTTGACGAAACCACTTTTGTTGGATCTGCGATGTCAAGTTATTGCTAATTTTCAAAATTCATAATTTTTCGAATCAATATTTGAGCGTGGCAAAGGACAACGCGTTCGACTAGTTTTAGTTGATTTTAATCGACTGGAAAATAGCCTTTTTCAAACGTTCTCGGAATTTGACGAAACTAGTTTTGTTAGGACAGTATCATCAATACGAAGCTAGAAAATATTTTTTGGGGAATTTTCTAATTAGTATGTAGCCCCGATAAATTGAAATGCGCGTTCAAATTCAATATATAGGGTTATATTTTGATTTTGACGAAAGCTGATCGAAATAGTCGAATCAGCCTGCGATACATATCCCATTGTGTTTGGAACGGGGGTAGTTAGCTATGGACGACAGTCGGTGAGTTTGATTTCGAGTTCAAAATAAAGAGGTACTTTTTGAAATTAAAAATAATATATATATAAATATATAGCCTCACATCTCTCTCTCTTCTAAACCATTCATTCAGATCGAATAAAAGAAAAGAAAAAGAAAAGAAGAAAGACGAGGGGGGGGGGGGGGGGGAGAGAAACCCACCGCCGCGCCGTCGCCCAGATTGGCGAGCCCCCTCCCGTCGAGCCACCCCCTCCCCTCTTCTTATCTGCGAGCTCCTCCTCTATGCCTTCTCTTCTTCCCCTTTTCTTTCTTCAGCTCCGACGTCCCAAACCCATTCAAACAGCCGCCGCCGCCCTGTGGGACCCACCTACGCCTGCGCCGACCAACCAGGCTCCGCCCCGACCCCTAGTCACCTATCACCGCTCCCAGCACCCCCTCCTCCTTCCACCACCAAAAACTGCCGAAAAGCACCCCTCCCCCCGAAACCCCCTGCCTTAACCAAACCTGATGGCCGTCGCCTCCTTAGCCGCCACCAACTGCGGCGAACCAGACGCCCCCCCTTCCTTAGCGAACGAAGTGAGCTTCTTCTTCCTTTTTTTCTTTCATTATTTTATTTTATTTTATTTTAATTATTATGTAATTAGTTATTTAAATTAGTAAATAAACTGTAATTAGATTTTTTACAAATTAAAAGAGCATGAATTTTTATATATGTGAAAAGTTGGTAAAGATTGGATTGTTATATATGATATTAGTGAAGAAAGGTTGGATTTTTAATGAAGCAAAGATTTGATTTTTATTTGTGTTAAGTAATAAAAATATAATTTTTACTTAGGTGGAGTAATAAAAATATGATTTTTATATTATATAGATAATAAAAATTCGATCTTTATATTATAGGAAGAATTAAAATATGATTTTTACTTAGGTAGAGTATAAAAATATAATCTTTATAGATATAGCGAAATAAAAATCCGATTTTTTATTATATATATGTTGAAATAAAAATGGGATTTATATAGCGATGATATAAAAATTCGATCTTTATATTAGAAGTAGATATAAAAATATAATTTTTATATAGAGAATAGTATGATAAAAATGTAATCTTTATTATATGAACACCGTTATTTAAATAGAATTTTTATCTATATAGTAGCGGTATAAAAATAGAATTTTTATATACATAGCAACAATATAAAAATGTGATTTTTATATATGTAGTGACTACGGGCAACGAAAGTGACAAAAGGCGAGCATGACGAAGATGTCTACATATGAAGAGTCGTGGCGTTTGGTTTAGCTAGTCGATGAGAACTTCTCACTTTTATTTCTATTTCTAGTTTGAAATATATACTAGGATGCAGACGGTGTTTAGTAGCATCCGACACCCGTCGTCCACACACCATGGATGACTTGTTTGTTTGATTGCTATGTTGTGAAAATTGATTGTGTGATGTGAAATGAAATGAAATATTTTATAGTGGAAAATATTTTATAGTTAAAATATAATTTTTAACGTGTATATAAAATAAATATTTATAAACGAATCGGATGATTTGTTTATATACACTGATTTGACTGATATTGATTGGGACGATAAATTTTACACATCGCCCAACTACATAAATAAAATATGTGTTTGTTGTTTTGGAACCCCGCACGGGTATTGGGATGATATTTGACGTACACTAATCCCGATTGTTTAGTTGTATGTCAATCGATGGATTGACAGACTGTGTAAGCGTTGTGTCATTCTGAATAACTGATTTGACGTGGTGTCAAAGATGAAGACGGTGGTTGAAGACCGGAGGTCTTCACGTCGTTTGGATAATTACTGATGATCTTGATTGGGCCGTACACCCAAGAGGAGGGAATCAGTTGGTGATCGTCCAGACGTACTTGGAGATCGATGGATATGCGGGGTACTAGATGCCTCCGGTTTCGTTCAGACCCAGAACGAACTTATAAATGGACTGTGTGTCTAACATTGGATTTTAGTCTGTGTGATTGATTTCTATTAAATATATATCTGTTTGGCGGCGGAGAATTTATTCTCTTGCTTAACGCCCTTTTCTGAGACGTACGAGCCCAGGGGTTATATATTGATGGATATCAAATGCATGGAGTGAATTGCCTGTGTGGCATGCCTAAGTGGCAAATGATCAAGGCTTCTGTTGAAAAGCAAAGTCTTGTGGTTGATGATCAAAGCACAGCCTATGTGGCATAGCTTTGTGTAGCGTTGATTCGCGAGCCTCACACCCCGGTAGTGGACCAGAAACGGGGGAGGACCTCAGGGAGGGCATGCATTTCCTTCTAGTTAGAAGTGGCGTCAGTGGTTTTACACGCCCTGACGAGTTTGACTTATATGGTTGTTGGTTTGCGAGGCGCCTCGGATATATCGGTGACGATGTGAAGCCGATGGAGTCATTCGTTGGCCCATTTACGCCCTAAAGGGTGGGGAAACGCAGTGTTCAGGAATTTTAATCCATTTCGGTGGACCGGCCCTGATGATCCAAGGGTCACTCGAGATCTGATCCTGAGGGGCGGACTAGAGGCTCTCGAATCAGTAAGGACTATCTTTTGCCTTGGTTCACAGATGGAAATCCAACTTCCAATACGTGACTTTGCGGTTTTGATTGTAGAGCCTAGTATTGACGACTTGATATATGGTACCCATGCTGTCTATGATTTATACTTATTATTGAAATTGTTTTATACACTATGCACTTATAATAGTATCAAATAATTTGTTTTAAAACGTACCAAGCATGTTTGGCTATTATAAGGGAAAACCCTATCCCCGGCTTGCGTTGCATTGTGTGATAGGACCTGGGTCTTATAATAGCTTCATTGTTCTTTATTTAGCATTGCGCTGTTATTTTATGCACTGGTATTCTTGGGAGGAAACCCGTTCCGTGTTATATGGCGTGGTCCCTTGATTTACCTAACTTTAAAATAAAGATTAATAACTGTTTGAATTCTCACACCAGTAACATGACTGACCTGGAGTTTATTGTTTTAACCTAAACTCTGGGTGCCCTTATTTTGACACGGGCAGCTAGTAGTTTTGGTTTTGCAGATATATATTCACAGGATCCTGATTTACAGCTGGAACGATACTCGGAAAGCTCTGTATCCGTGTATTACATCTTGGTGCGTTTGGTTTTATTTTCCGCTGCTATGTAATGTATTTAAATATAATTTAAATCTCTGATATTCTATGTAATATTTATTCATACTCTGTATATTCTTGTACTCTGATGGAATTGTTGTAATAAACAATGAAATGTTCTTCTGTTTATGTTCCGATGTGGCTTGTCCTCAACTCAATCCGTGATTTTACGTAAGGGGGATTTTGGGTGGTGTCATCGTTGTATCAGAGCTTTGGTTTACAAAGCTCAAGAACAAGACACGTTAGAACCAAATGAAAGAATTCATCAGAGATTGGATTAGTAGTATCCGATGAGAATGACTCGTTAGAGATGGGATCAGTAGTACCTAGAACGAGTGCGAAGAGTATATTTTAAAGTGAAAATAATTTTTGTTTTGAAAATTTAATTCAATTATTCGTATTTGAATATTTATTTATATTGAATTTGGACAGTCCAGTATATAAAGATTTTGCGTATACGTCTGATCCACGTGTATTCGAGGTTTTAATATACTGGATAGATATAGAATCACGCTCTAGTCGCTCGGAGATGGTTCTGATGATTGAAGCTTCATCGTCAGAATTTATGTTCGAGTGACGAAAGTGAGATTTCTATATATTTCCAATTGACTGGTGTGAGAACCAAAACTAGATAAGGCTACTGTTGTGATTCGGCATCAAAAATCTGATTTTTGAATATATATCAAAGTTATGAATTTGAAATGATAATCAACTAATTGATTGCTGGTTGTGTTGTTTGATTATTGTTTGATTAATTAAAATGTTGGACCTTTAGCCAAATTGTATCAAATAGTGAGTGTATTGAAAATTTGTTGCATTTTCTTGCATATACATGTACTTACATTGAATAAGTCATAGCAAGGAGGCTAGAGCAGAAGAATAAAATTGTTTGCCCGACAAATAGGTACATGTTTACCATAATTTACTCTTTTGTTCGGGTGATGATGATTTTATGAGCCGATTGGCTAGCCGCTTGGACTTTTCTTTTTCTTTTGGATTGAAGAAGGCCATGAGAGGCTATATGAAATATCCCGAAGTCCCCGGTGCATGGGAGGTTATGGTGAAATTTTTCGAAAATTTAAGGTGAGCCAAATTTTTGAAAATTTTGAAAAGTTCTTAGAAACTGAAAAGTTGAAGAACTTAAGCCGTAAAGAAAATAATGAAAGTGGAGTTGATTTGTGAAACAACTTTCGGCTTCGTTCCTTTTCGGGGATGAAAAGTTTTAAGTGGGGGAGATTGTAATAACCCGGAAATCTGAGCCAATTTAAAATTTTTATTTTGGCAATTTTGTTGAATTTTGAATATTTAAAATGAATTATTTTAAATAATATCGACGAAAAATTTATTTTGAATAGAATTAGTATGAATATGTGTATTTGAATCGTCGTTAGAATATAAATATTTATTTTAAATTATAAAAGGAATTGAAAATGGCGCGGTAGTTCGATTCAAAATAAACCGGATTTTAGTGAAACCAAAAATATTAGAATCTATTTGAGAATATCTTTCTAACGAATCCGAAAAATTGAAATTTCATAGCGGGGATAAAAAGTTATGTCCAATTGAAAATTCAGAATAGTCGCTATGGAATTCTGGCCCTTAAAAATGGAAATTTTGCAAACGACCTCGGTTTTCGACGAAACCACTTTTGTTGTATCCGTGATGTCTAGTTATTGCTAGGTTTCAAAATTCGTAATTTTTTGAATCAATATGTGAGTGTGGCAAAGGAAAACGCGTTTGACCAGTTTTAGTTGATTTTAATCGACTGGAAAATAGCCATTTTTCAAACGGCCTCGGAATTCGACAAAACTAGTTTTGCTAGAACCGTATCATCAATAAGAAGCTAGAAAATATTTTTCGGGGATATTTCAAGTTAGTATGTAGCCCCGGTAAATTGAAATGCGCGTTCAAATTCAATATATAGAGTTATATTTTGATTTTGACGAAAACTGATCGAAACAGTAAAACCAGCCTGTGATACATATCCCATTGTGTTCGGAATGGGGGTAATTAGCTATGGACGACCGTCGGTGAGTTTGATTTCGAGTTCAAAATAAAGAGGTACTTTTTGAAATTAAAAATAATAAAACATATATATATAGCCTTACATCTTTCTCTCTCTTCTAAACCATTCATTCAGATGGAATTAAAAAAAAAGAACGACGGAGGGGGGGAGGGAAACCCACCGCCGTGCCGCCGCCCAAATTGGCGAGCCCTCTCCCGTCGAGCCACCCCTCCCCCTCTTCTTCTCCGCGAGCTCCTCCTCTACGCCTCCTCTTCTTCCCCTTTTCTTTCTTCGGCTCCGACGCGCCATACCCATTCAAACAGCCGCCGCCGCCCTGTGGGACCCATCTATGCCTGCGCCGACCAACCAGGCTCCGCTCCGACCCCCAGTCACCTAGCACAGCTCCTAGCACCCCCTCCTCCTTCCTCCACCAAAAACTGCCGAAGAGCACCCCCTCCCCCCGAAACCCCATGCCTTACCCAAACCTGATGGTCGTCGCCCCCCTTAGTCGCCGCCACCTGCGGCGAACCAGACGCCCCCTTCCTTAGCGAACGAAGTGAGTTTCTTCTTCCTTTTTTTCTTTTATTATGTTATTTTATTTTATTTCAATTATTATGTAATTAGTTATTTGAATTAGTAAATAAACTGTAATTAGATTTTTACAAATTAAAAGAGCATGAATTTTTATATATGTGAAAAGTTAGTAAAGGTCAGATTGTTATATATGATATTAGTGAAGAAAGGTTGGATTTTTAGTGAAGCAAAGATTTGATTTTTATTAGTGTAAAGTAATAAAAATATAATTTTTACTTAGGTAGAGTAATAAAAATATGATTTTTATATTATATATATAATAAAAATTCGATCTTTATATCATATGAAGAACTAAAATATGATTTTTACTTAGGTAGAGTATAAAAAGTATAATCTTTATAGATATAGCAAAATAAAAATATGATTTTTTATTATATATATGTTGAAATAAAAATGGGATTTATATAGCGATGATATAAAAATTCGATCTTTGTATTAGAAGTAGATATAAAAATATAATTTTTATATAGAGAATTGTTTGATAAAAATGTAATCTTTATTTTATGAACACCGTTATAAAAATAGAATTTTTATCTATATAGTAGCGGTATAAAAACAGAATTTTTATATACATAGCAACAATATAAAAATGTGATTTTTATATATGTAGTGACTACGGGCAACGAAAGTGACAAAAGGTGAGCACGACGAAGATTTCTACATATGAAGAGTCATGGCGTTTGGTTTAGCTAGTCGGTGAGAACTTCTCACTTTTATTTCTATTTCTAGTTTGAAATACATACTAGGATGCAGACGGTGTTTAGTAGCACCCGACGCTCGTCGTCCACAGACCATGGATAACTTGTTTGTTTGATTGCTGTATTGTGAAATTGATTGTGTGATGTGAAATGGAATGAAATATTTTATAGTGGAAAATATAATTTTTAACGTGTATATAAAATAAATATTTATAAACGAATCGGACGATTTGTTTATATACACTGATTTGTCTGATACTGATTGGGACGATAAATTTTACACATCGCCCAACTGCACAAATAAAATATATGTTTGTTGTTTTGAAACCCCACACGGGTATTGGGATGATATTTGACGTACAATAATCCCGAATGTTTAGTTGTATGTCAATCGATGGATTGACAGACTGTGTAACGACCCGTGTTTCTCGACCATTTGTATCTGATTATTTAAATTAGTTTTAAATATTTTATTTGGAATATCAATGGAATTTAATATTTAATTCGTTATTTAAACGAAGTTGAACATTATAATTTATATATATAATTATAAATCGAGCTTGAAAATGGCGTGAATTCGAAAATTCGAATTCTGAACTTCAACTGAGAATACAAGGTTTGATATAAGTCGGATTTCTGTGAAACAAGACACGTTGGAACCGTATTGATGATAATTTTCATATGAAAGATTTCGTACTATAAATAGTGAGTTATGGCCAAATCAAATTTTGGAAGAAACGTTATGGAATTCGTTATCGGCCTTTAAAATAGCCATTTTGCAAACGAACTCTGTTTTCGATGAAATTAGTTTCATTGGAACTGTATCGTCAAATCATTGTCAAAAAATCAAATTGCATGGAAAACCGATGTTGTATGTGACCACGGTAGCTATAAACGCCCGTCCATTTTCTATAGCGCGTATTTAAATAAATAAAGGGATATTAGAGTGTAACTTGAGCAGACGATCGAATTAGGCCACGAAACTAGTCCCGTTGAGTTCGTATCGTCGATTAGAGTCAGGATAGGTATATAGTTTGTTATTTTTAGAGACCGGCAAATTTGGTATTCAAAACGATATTGCGGTGCGCGATAAAAATAGCCTACCGGGGAAACAGTCTCAGAATGCGACGAAACTAGTGCCGTTGGGTTCGTATCAATAAATTATTGTAAGATTTGAAAGTTTCAAGTTGATTTGATTTAACTGGTGACCATGGAAAAATTAAACGCGTGTTCATTTCTGGTTTTATAAAGGAAAAAATTTCATACGACCTCGGAATTCGACGAAACTTGTCCCATTGGATCCGGAATATCTTTTTTACTTTAAAAAATACCTTTTTATCAGAAAACAAAGATCATATGTAGTGGTTTTTAACACGATTTCTCCACGATGAAGTTTCATATATTATTATATTAATAAATACATCCCCTTTTTCTACTATAGCTTCTTTCCTCTTCCCTGTACGCCTGCTTAACCGTGCTACCCAAGGAAAAAGAAAAACCGTGCTACCCAAGGAAAAAAGAACCATGCTCCCCAAATAACGTGACCACCACACTTCTCCTCCCTATATAAACTATGTCACTCCTCTTCTTCTTTCGTTTCAAGCAAATGAATCAATGCTTCCACGTGAAAGGAAAAAAAAAGAGAGAAATGAGAGAAAATGCGGAAGTGGGAGGAGAGTACAGGGAGGGAGAATGCGGTCGTGAAGGGGTTAAGTTAAAACAAGGGTATTAATTTTTGTGACTAAATTTGTATAGGACTAGTGAAGAGGAACGAAATAAGGTACCTGATGCTGTCAATGAAAGTGTAACAACGTACTTTAGTTAAGTTATGTGAGTAAATGGGAATGGCGAAAGTGTGTAGTGCATGGTGACTTGGAGTTGAAGGGCACAAATGAAGGGACATGTTGGTCATTTTTACGGTAACAGTGGAAAGGAATGGGCGGTGCAAGATGGGACTTATATACGTGAAGTAACAGGGATAAAAGCATGCAGTCAGATGCGAGATGGTGGCGGGTCAACTCGAGGTCGAGGCAATGGGTGGAGCGACTAGAGGAGCATGAGGGGCTGATGGACTTTGGATGTGGAAGCTCTGAACGAAAGAGAGGTTAAAGCTAATCAATTAAACTGATTTGTTAAACTAAACTGACATTATAATGTAAGATTTATAACTAGAAGTATTAGTAATTAGTAGTTGATCAAGTTATATTGGATTTGCAGGAGGCCTTGCATAGTTCAAATGGAAAGACCGAAAAGAAGACCTGGAAGGAGAAGGAGAAAGATCGGCCCTATTATACTTTTACAACGTAATTCATATATTTATAAAGTGATTAACGAACTTATATGTCACTAATAATTTAATTAAGTCAAACCACACGATTAAGGATTTAATGATTATTTTAATTATTGTTGGGAACGCAGGGACTGTTGGTGCTGGGACAATTCAAACAAAGACAAACGTGAAGAACAGTGGATAGATAGTAGCAATATACGAAGAAAAACCAAAGCCGTCGGCCTATTATCCTATAACAAGGTAATTAATTAAGTAATTAAGAATAAAATCAAGGAATTTATTATTAATTTAAAAACGTAAACTTATATTATTCATAATTCGTACATTGTCAGAATTGGATCAAAACAGAGATATTGGAACCGTATCGAAGGACAGAATATTCTGAAACAGGAACCGGGCAGAATGGGAATCAACCGGAATATTTAATTAAACTAAACGACTGTTTAATTTAATTAAAATAAGGCGTTGGCAACATAAACAAATCAAGGTGAGTTAAACTCACTCAGTTTTCCCATTTATATTTTATATAATTTGGGTTTTTATTTTGTGTGCTCTGCTTGCTGATGGTTGCCTGATTACTAGTTATACATTTGTCTGTTGACTTAACTGATGAAATTAAACCATTGTTTAATTTCGGTGAAATACCAAATCATTATTTTAACGATTGATTCCAATAAAGGTAACTTACCTTGTTGGTTACGTTTATGAAATAAACGTGTTTTAAATTGTTTAAATTGTCTGAATTGCTTGTGAATTAGTTGTTGTTAATGGTCGTTATTTATTTCAGTTAAATGAAATTGAAATGATCTGATTGGAGATAACCATTTGTATACAGGGAAGAACAGGTTGGAGGGATCCAACCGGATTCCTAAAAATATATTATTTACTTTCATATTATCACATATGAACTGTCGTGTTTGGATGTTTGAATTAATTAGTGATATTGGACTGAATATTCAACATCTGTTTGGTTTAAATCAATGGGCGGTGTTGGTTAAGTGTTTGGCAGAGCATGGCCTATAAAATCAATCGGGTTATAAATATTGAATCACCGTTAGGTGGATCGATAGAGTTGAAGTTATAAAATTTATTTTATAACTAGAGTTAGATTTTGAAATATATTATTTTAAATAAAAGTTATTAAAAAGAAATAAATATTTTTATTTAAGACTTCGATTTGCTAGTAATTTATTTTGTAAAGTAAATGCTGATGTAAATCAGATTTACAAGTAGGAGTATGAGAAAGGAATCGAGTGGTTAAACTTTGACAATTTTTGTAAAAGAAACAATCAATGGGATTATTTAATTAATTATTTAATTAAATTAAAGTGTGGATTAATTGGAATCGGTTAATAAAATAATCGGGTTTTGAGTTAATTAAATCGACCAGTTTGAATTGAAATTGATTTTCAAATTGTTGTGGTTCGATTAAAATGGTTTATTGAATACTGTTTAAATGTAAATAAGGGTTTTAAAAAGGGTTTGCTATTTATTTTAATTAATAAAGGAATTAACTACTAATATAGTTAATGGTTGAAATGAATTATTAATAATAATTTAGAAAATTACTTTTCAAAGTAACCGAAGTGAAATAAAACCTAACGGGATGGTGTAGGGAGTCTATAAATGGGTTTTATATTTAAAACCCGAACTTTTTATAACGAAGTTATAAAGGGAGTTTTTAAGTGAAGGTGATAACTTAAATGTAAATGCCACTTAATTCTTTGAATTAACTTACGATAAAAAGGTTCAAAATAAACCAGGATGATATAAATGGATTTTAATGTGTTAAAAGCGTTAATTTTAAATTAACGTTACCTGAATTGGAATTAAGTAAAAGGGGAGAATTGAAATAGGATTTCAAAAGTGGAAAATGGTCGAATAGTTTTGAAATGAGATTGGAAAATAAGTGAATCTAGTGAAAGAAGTGGGTCGGAGGGTTGTATAACCAAGTCTAAGTTATGATGGAATTTGTTTTGAGACTGGAATAAAATATTGGTTGGTTACAACTTGTATTTATCTGAGGATATGAACGTTGTTGATCAAGGTCTGAGAGGTAATTAAAATACCCCAACTTGAACAACATCAGGATTACCTGAAAATGATATTAGTTGGTAGTCGCAAAGGAGATTAGAGATGGTTCATTATTTCCATTAGTAAAATAATGTAACATTGGTGAGAATTGGGAAATATATATAACGAGAGATCGAAGTAAGAAAAATGTAAAGTTAGTTTTATCCTATACTAATCAATGTTAGTTATGGTTTCGAGAATGGAATATAAGATATTACGTAACGCTATTTAAAGAAGAAATGAGTTGAATGGATTTTTCCATGTTTAAATAATAGAGAATGATGTAACAAATGTTTTGAAAGGAGAATTAAGCGGGAATTGAATATGGTTATAAGTTTTAGTGATATAAAGAATTGGTTTTGAGAACATTAGTATATTAAGTAAGAATTCAAATATTGTATTTTCAAAGATTAAAAGAGTTAGAAGTTTATATTAAACAAGAAGTGAACCAGTTTATTTTAAATAAAAGGCCAAGTGATGATGAATACTGAACCAGTGAACTCATTGGAGTGTCATGATTGAAACACTGTATATTTTGATAGTTAAAACAACGACTATCAAATCTGTCTAATACGATTGTTGGTATGGAAAGACCGGGATCGAATTTATTCGAAAACCATTCCAACCAACAAATACGTGAAGATCTCGGAAGATGATCGAGATGGAGCATTGAAGAACGTGGATTTTCATACACGGAAGAACCACTAATATTCTTTGCCTGGCAAGCAGAGATAAGCGGTGATTCTGTCGTGGTTGGATTCTACGGGTTGCAAGGACTTCTCGTTACTGATCCAGGGGTGATTCCTATATTAGATGCAGTAGAAGAGTACATTCGGTTCATCCTGTTCCTAGATGATTTGTATGGACGGATGTCTGACAGAGTATTTCCAAAGGGGTCACGTACGTTGATTTCTTCAAACGTGCTATAGTTGTTGGAAGGGAATTGCCGTTCTCTTAGCTTCCAGCTAGAGTATTTTTTTTGTGGACATCAATTAGTGATATCTAACGGATCTGACGATGTGGCATTCAAAGTGAACGGTGATCAGATGTTTCAAAAACAAACTCTGACCTCATGCCTCATCAACCGGGAAATGACAAAGATCGGGCAAGCAGCATGGCTATGTGGGTCGCTCCCATTAGGGTGTATAATCACCTATCTAGAGAAATTCCTATTTGTTATTAAATCTATATTTCGACGCTGTCCCTTTTCGGGAGATGGTTGCTGATCCCAACCGTCGGTGATATACATTCGATACACTCAAGCGAAATGAGGGGTCAGTCATGTGAGGGTCGGGTTGCAAGACGTTCTTGTTGAACCCAGTGTATTCGTCTCTAGAGATACACTATCGGCAGGTGGTCCCCTACCTTGTTATAGTTGGAATCCAGTCTCCAATAAGCGCCCGGGGTTTTGGTTGTATACTATATATGTGGAGCATGAGATGCAAGCGTTCCACTAGATTATTATTTACTTGTATTTAGATATTATTATAATATCAGACAAGATATTGGTTTCAAAAATGTTTGGGTTATCGTAAGGTAAAAACCGTCCGTGTTTATGTGTGGATCTAGTCTTATAATTATCCTTTTCTTTCGAAAGGATTTTAAACTTTAAAACATGTTGGATGATTTATCCTTATTACTGTGCGAGTTTATCTCACTCTGGTTAACCAGACTGACCCGGTGTTTTGTAAATGCTCAGGTTAGCCCGTAGTGTACAGGTTCAGGTTATCGAATGCTGTGAAGAGACGAGCTGGAGATGTTCAAACGTATGATATTATATAGCTACTATTCCGCTGTGTGTTGTATATGGGAACAGGCTATTATAACTGTCCCATTGTATGATGTACTCTGATACTATAAGTGTTTTTTTAAAAGCTCTCAATAAAGATTTATTTCTGTATTATATTTTGTTCCGCTGCGATGTGAGACTCTGTGTTGCGTTGCTTCTTCTTCTTCTTCTTCTATTCTAATATTTCTTTCTTTCTTATCTCATCCTCAAATTTATTTCTAATAACTATCCAGTGTTTTTGGTGCTTGGAGGATCGACATGAGTTAAGGTAAAGGTATTTATGTTGATTTTCAAGGCTAAAAATCCTTGGGTCATTACAGACTGTGTAAGAATTAATTATTTATATTTAATGCTTATGCAGTTGTGTGGTGCACTCTGGATGATGGTTGATTATTTATCGTTGCTATTGTGTACATGTGTTGTAGAAAATCCATATAATTAACATTATATGATAATTGATTGGGCCTCATTCCAATATAGAAAATAAATTCATGTGTTGAATAGAAAATAAATTCATGTGTTGAATTGAAAAATATTCATGTGTTGAATAGAATAAACATTCATGTATTGAATAAAAGCCGTGTTGATTAGATAGATGCCATTTTGACGTGAACGATATTTATATCGATTTTATTCATTTTTCAATGAATATTGGAAGTGATTTCAAAATTCGATATTTGAAATTCGAATTAAATTGAAATCGATTTGAAATGAAATTAAAATGAATTTATATTGAAAAATTCGATTTTGATTTGAATTTGAAAAGGAAGTTGAAATCGTTTTGAAAACGAATTTTAAATGATTTATAAAATAGGTTTTGAAAGGAAATCGACGAAATATATATAATATATTTATTATATACATATAATGGCCTGAATAGAACATGCCACGCCGCGGCAGTTCGCGAATTTTGACCATTAAATTCGAATGAATACTACAGGAGATCCGACCATCGGATTCTCCTAAAACCGGAACCGTTGGGTTCGTATCGAAAAGAGCTCTCTAACGAATATTAGAAATTAGAAATCTAACGGTTGGGTTTGGAATTATGTCCAAATCAAATTTGGAAAAGGTCGTTGTAAGTGTAGTTCGATGGGTCGTTGATGGAAATTGACTGTACGGGCCTTGAGAAAATTATTAAAAATATCAATAATTCGTGTAAAATAATAAGAAATGATTTGTGAAGAATTGGGATGAAAAACTCCATATTTGAAAAAGATAAAAATAGATTTTTATCGAAATGAACTAGTTTTGAACTAGAATTATAATTCTATTTATTTTTAAAATAAATAAAGTGGATTTGAAATGGTTTTGAAAATAAACAGAATTTTCAATAACTGAATTGGAATAGATTTGAATCAAAATTTTCTTTGGAATATTTCGATGTTGGATTTCGTGATTATACAGATATTGTTCTGGAAATTTGAATGATATATTTATATCGTTATTTCCAATACAATATTTTTGGTCGTAGAATTTGATATTGAATATAAGACGATGTATTTACTATTCAGAGCCTTGTATTTAATATCAAATGTGATTTGGGTTTATCGTGAACGGTATCTTCAGTAATACTGTTCTTAAATTTTGGGTTATCGTGAACGGTATCTTCAATAATACTGTTCTTAGACCCAAAGGAGTTAAGAAAATCAGAAACTAACTGGAGATTAGTTAAGTTGAATGGTTTCTTGGGTATTGATCTGATGTTGGTTTCGGCCTTCGGGGTTAATACTTTGAGAATTGCTCACTTGCTATTTTACGGTTAAAAGCTGATAGAATGGAATGTGATTTTGGGTTTATCGCGAACCGTGTTTTAAATGACATTGGATCTTTAACTCAGCTAAAGATTAAAACTAAGTGGAGTTTTAATGAATCTGTAATTAGATTGAAATGTGAATTGATAATTTAAATTATCAAAATTGGAAAGTGAGCGAGAATGGAGTATCACCAGTTTTGCTTCAAAGCAATAGTTAAATCTTTAATTAGATTTGAACGTGAAATGGTAATTAATTTTACCGATAACAACATGGTGTTAGATATGGAGTATTACCAGTTTTGCTTCATGGGATTAATAGGTTGGGATTGGGAAATAAAATAAATAATTACTTCGGTGTGGTTCGCTAATCCTGACTAGTTTGAATTGATATTCAAAAGAACATTAAAGAATAAATTTAGAAGAAATTATCTTTGATAAATTAATGGGAACCTTTCCCTAAGAATGTGAAATTTAGAAACTAACTGGAGATTAGTTAAGTTGAATGGTTTCTTGGGTATTGATCTGATGTTGGTTTCGGCCTTTGGGGTTAATATTTGGGGAGTTGTTCTCTTACTAATTTATGGTTAGTGGCTGATGAATTGGAATGAGGCGTATGATGTGTTTGTGTAACACTTGTTTATTATATACGCGAGTTATTCAAGAAGACCGGGTTTATCCCATTCTGAATAACTGATTCGACGTGGTGTCAAAGATGAAGACGGTGGTTGAAGACCGGAGGTCTTCACATCGTTTGGGTAATTACTGATGATCTTGATTGGGTCGTACACCCAAGAGGAGGGAATCACTTGGTGATCATCCAGACGTACTTGGAGATCGATGGATATGCAGGGTACTAGGTGCCTCCGGTTTCGTTCAGACCCAGAACGAACTTGTAAATGGACTGTGTGTCTGGCATTCGATTTTAGTCTGTGTGATTGATTTCTATTAAATATATATCTGTTTGGCGGCGGAGAATTTATTCTCTTACTTAACGCCCTTCTCTGAGACGTACGAGCTCAGGGGTTATATATTGATGGATATCAAATGCATTGAGTGAATTGCCTATGTGGCATGCCTAAGTGGCAAATGATCAAGGCTTTTGTTGAAAAGCAAAGTCTTGTGGTTAATGATCAAAGCACAGCCTGTGTGGCATAGCTTTGTGTAGCGTTGATTCGCGAACCTCACACCCCAGCAGTGGACCAAAAACGGAAGAGGACCTAAGGGACCTAGTGGACCAGAATCGGTTGAGGACTATCTTTTGCCTTGGTTCACAGATGGAAATCCAATTTCCAAATACGTGATTCTGCGGTTTTATTTGTAGAACCTAGTATGGCGACATAGTGGGATGGGGTGCTTATGCCGTCTATGATTGATAATTATGATTTGAAGTTGTTTTATACACTATGCACTTATAATAGTATCAAATGATTTGTTTTAAACGTATCAAGCATTCTTGGCTATTATAAGGTAAAAACCCTATCCTTCGGCTTGCGTTGCATTGTGTGATGGGAACTAGGTCTTATAATAGCTTCATTGTTCTTTATTTAGCATTGCGCTGTTGTTTTATACACTGGTGTTCTTGGGAGGAAACCCGTTCCGTGTTATACGGCGTGGTCCCTTGATTTACCTAACTTTAAAATAAAGATTAATAACTGTTTTAGTTCTCACACCAGTCACATGATTGACCTGGAGTTTATTGTTTTAACCTAAACTCTAGGTGCCCTTATTTTGACACGGGCAGCTAGTAGTTTTGGTTTTGCAGATTTATATTCACAGGATCCTGATTTACTGCTGGAATGATACTCGGAAAGCTCTGTATCCGTGTATTACTTCTAGTTGTGTATGGTATTATTTTTCGCTGCTATGTAATGTATTTAAATGTAATTTAAATCTCTAATATTTTCTGTGTAATATTTATTCATACTCTGTATATTCTTGTATTCTGATGGAATTGTTGTAATAAACAATGAAATGTTCTTCTGTTTATGTTCCGATGTGGCTTGTCCTCAACTCAATCCGTGATTTCCCGTAAGGGGATTTCGGGTCGTGTCAGAATCTTTGATTAGATTGTAATGTGAGATGATAATTTAAATTATCAAATTTGGGAAATGATCGAGAATGGAGTATCACCAGTTTTGCTCCAAGCGATAGTTAAATCTTTAATTAGATTTGAACGTGAAATGGTAATTAAATTTACCGATAACACCTTGGTATTAGATATGGAGTATTACCAGTTTTTCTCCATGGGACGAATAAGTTGGGATTGGGAAATATAATAAGATTACTTCGGTAAGGTTCGATAATCCGGACTAGTTGATAAACCTTAATTTGGTTTGAATTGATATTCAATGGAAGATTAAAAAATAAATTTAAAGAATTTATCTTTGATAAAATTAATGGGAACCTTTCCCAAAGGATATGGATATTTAAATAAAAGAATATTCAGAATTGGAATGAGGCGTATGTTGTGTTTTTATAGCACTTGATTATAAGGTACATGAATTATTCGGAAAAACCCGGTTTGTACCCATTCTGAATAATTGATTCGATGATAAGTCGAAGGTGAAGATGGTGGTTGAAGATCGGAGGTCTTCGCATCGTTTGGATGATTACTGATGTCTTGATTGGGCTGTACATCCAAGACAAGTTAATAAGTGGTGATCGTCCAGACGTACTTGGAGATCGGCCAGATATGCGAGGACCTCTCTCCTGTATTGGACATATGGGATAAGGAATAAGGTGCCTCTGGTTTCATTTAGACCCAGAACGAACTTATAAATGGATGTATGTT
This sequence comes from Allium sativum, assembly GCA_030737875.1. Classification (NCBI taxonomy): domain Eukaryota; kingdom Viridiplantae; phylum Streptophyta; class Magnoliopsida; order Asparagales; family Amaryllidaceae; genus Allium; species Allium sativum. The sequence continues at coordinate 919,728,732 of CM060926.1, read as the reverse complement.
TGACATTGGATTTTATTCTGTGTTGATTGATCTCTATAAAATTTATATCTGTTTGGTGGCGGCAAATTTATTCTCTTGCTTAACGCCTTTCTCTGAGACGTACGAGCTCAGAAGTTATATATCGATAGACATCAGTTGCATGGCATGAATTGTTAGTGTGGCATGCTGAGTTGCAAATGATCAAGGCTTCTGTTGAAAAGCAGAGTCTTGTGGTTGATGATCAAAGCATGGCTTTAAATAGCATAGCTTTGTGTATAACGTTAATTTGTGAGCCTCACACCTCGGTATGAGTCAAAAATGGGATAAGGGACTATAGGGATTGCACGACGTTTCCTTCTACCTATGGGTGTTGTCATGGTATGGATTCCAGACATTTATTTATTCCAATATGGATGATGGATTGCGAGGGGTCTCAGATATATCGGTTACTACGGAACCAATGGATAGGTCCGATAGGACCGGAAAACGTGTGTTCAGGAATAACTAATCCTCAAACGTAAGAGTGGACCGGCGCTGAAGCATCCAAGTATTGCCTAGAGTGTGTAATCCTGAAACATTTGCTAGAGTGTCTCAAAGCAGTGAGGAGTACATCCCTTGCCTCGACTCATGACGGAAATCCAATTTCCAATACGTGACATTTCGGTTTTGATTATAGAGCCTAGTATGGCGACATGATATATGGTACCCATGCCGTCTATGATTGATACATTTATATTTTATGTTCTTTTATACACTGTGCACTTGTAATAGTATCAAATGATTTGATTTAAATATACCAAGCATGTTTGGCTATTATAAGGGAAAACTCTATCCACCGGCTTGCGTTGCATAATATGATGGGACCTGAGTCTTATAATAGCTTCATTTTTCCAAAAAAGATCGCATTGATTATAAACTGTTTTATGCACTGGTATTCTTAAGAGAAAATCTGTTCCATGTTATATGGCATGGTCCCTTGATTTACTTTATTTTTAAAGTAAAGTTTTAAATAACTGTTTTAGTTTTCACACCAGTCACATAACTGACCTGGAGTTTTTTGTTTTAACCTAAACTCTAGGTGCCCCTATTTTCCACACGGATAGCTAGTAGTTGGTTTTTGCAGATATTATTTTCACAGGATCCTGGATTTATAGCTGGAGCTATATTAGGAACGCTCTGTATCCGTGTATTTGTTACAATTGTGTTATATATAGATTTTCCGCTGCTTTGTGATCCGAATCTCTGAATTTATCAAATGTATATTATTTATTCATACTCTGTAACTTCTTTTACTCTGATGTAAATTGTTATAATAAGCAATGAAATGTTCTTCTGTTTGTGTTCTGAATTGTCATGTTCTCAACTCAATCCGGGCTTTCCCGTAAGGGCGAGTTTGGGTCGTTTCAAAAGGATGATCGTAAGACCAAATCCACACATAAATACGGACGATTTTCACCTTATGATAACCCAAAACATTTTGAAATTATATATATATATATATATATATATATATTCTGATGTTATAATAGTGTCTAAATACAAATAAATAACAATCTAGCAGAACACTTGCATCTCATGCTCTACATAAATAGTATACAATCAAAACCGTGGGCGCATATTGAAGACTGGATTCCGACTATGACAAGATATGGAACCACCTGCCGATAGTGTATCTTTAGAGGGGAATACACCGGGGTTCAACAAGAACCTCTTGCAACCCGACCCACACATGATTGACCACTCATTTCGCTTGAGTGTATCGAATGTATATTGCCAACGGTCTGGATCAGCAATCGTTTTCTGAAAAAGGGACAGCAACGAAATAGATTAAAGAAGGAAAAGGGTTTTCTCTAGATAGGTGATTATACACCCTAATGGGAGCGACCCACATAGCCATGCTACTTGCCCGATTTTTGTCAATTCCCGGTTGTGAGGCTTGAGGTTTGAATTTACCTTTAGAACAACTGGCCACCATTTACTTTGTATGCCACATCGTCAGATCTACCAATTCACTAACTGACATCCACAAAAATATTCTAGGTGTTAGCGCCACCAACAGAAGTACGTTTGTAAAAATCAATTGACGTGATCTTAATAAATACTCTATCAGACATTCGCTCATACAAATCATCCAGGAATAGGATGAACTGATGGCACCATCCTACCACATTCTAGGAATCACCCTATGGATTGTAGCGAATCGTCCTTGCAAATCTGTAGATTTCAACCACGATAGAGTCAGTATATCTCTGGCCACTAAACCAGAGATTATAAGTAATTCTACCAGTTTATGAAGATCCTTGATCTTCAATCACTCCATCTCGATCAGCCTCTGATATCTTTAAAATCTCGTATTTGCTGGACGTAATGGTTTTCAAATATAAATTCTATCCCGATCTTTCCGTACCAACAATCGTATTGGCTAGATTTGATAGTCAGTTATTTAACTTTCAAATAAACAATCATAAAAATAAAATGAATTCATTGATTCAGTACTCAGCAATAGTTGGACCTTTTAATTATAAATAATTAATGAATGATTAATTTAACTTTTAAATCTTTTAATATTTTAAAATATGGTATTTTCTTCTTATTCTAATATAAGAGTCTCCTGAAAATAACTTTAATACTTAAGATGATATATTACAGCGGTGTCTCATTTTATTATACTGCTAAAACATTTTTCATATGTTTCTATGCTTCAACATTCATTCGTCCCTGACCGTAGATTGGTAAGTGAATAATTCCCTAAGTATCAACTCCGAGGACCGAAATCAACATCAGATCAATACTCATAAAATCACTCAACTCAACCAATCTTCAGTTAGGTTCTAAATTTTATCTTAGCTCGTTATCAACCCATATTATCCTGCTTCTGATCAATTCAACCATTTTCCACTTTGAAAATCTCTTTTCAATTTCCATTGTTAAGTAATGTTAATTTTAACTTAACGTCTTTTCTTTACGCCCCTTTTATAAACATCATTTATATGATTTTAGTTTAATATAAACCCTTATACCCCTCTTCTGTTTCTCTTATCTTAAACTTTAAGTGTAACATTCATTTTAAACTAGCACATTGGCTAAAAATCCGTTTTATAACTTTGTTCCAAAACTTGGTTTTAATTTTAAAACTCCTTCATAAACTCTTCTTAAAATCCCATTATATCTTAATATCAACTTTGATTACTTAATTCAATTAATCTCATTTACAAATTGATCACTTAAATCATTATTCATTAAATTAACAATTTACATCACCCTTAACTATCATAAAATAGTTAACTTATTATTTAACTAAATTAAGAAGTAAATTTCCTTTAAAAATCTTATTAAAGTTAAAACAAATATTCATTAACTATTAGATTAATAAATTAATCAAATAACCAATTGTAACAACCGGAAAATTTTGAACCAATTTAAAAAATTTATTTTAGAAAATTTTAATGAATTTTGGGAATATAAAATGATTTATTTTAAATAATAATGGCTAAAAATTTATTTTAATCAAAGTTAAAACGAATGAATTTAATTTAAATATAAAAGGAGTTAGAACTAGCGCGGTAGTTTGAAATTTTAATTTTAAACTTTAAACAAATGTACAGAGAACTCATAATAAATCAGAATTGAGTGAAACAAGAAATATTTAAATTTGTTTAGCCATATCTTTCTAACGAATCTGGAAAATTGAAATTTCGTTTTAAAAATAAAAAGTTACGTCCAATTTAAAATTTAGAAAAGTCGCTGTAGAATTTTTTTTAATATAATATATTGGTTTTAAAAATAGTCAATTTTCAAATGACCTCCGTTCGACGAAACCACTTTTGTTGGAACCGGAATATCGAATTATTGCTAGGTTTCAATTTTCAGAATTTTTCGAATTAATATGTGAGCGTAGCAAAAGAAAATGTGTTTTGACCAGTTTCGGTCAATTTTAAATCGACTTAAAAAGGCCATTTTTCAAACAGTCGCAAAATTCGACGAAATTAGTCTTGTTAGGACCATATCGTCAAAACAAAGCTAAAAATATTTTTTTTGGAATTTTCTGAGGTCGTATGTGGCCTCGGTGAATTTATTTGTATGATAGAATTAATTTAATAAAGGAATTAAATATTAAATTAAAGAAAAACATATCGTAACAGTCGAACTGAGTTACGAAACGTGTTCCATTGTTTCCGGGACAGGGGTATTTAGCTAGGGCGACAATCGTTGGGTTCTTTTCGGAGTTCGTGGCATGTAACAACCCGTAAAATACGGGCCAGTTTGAAATTTTTATTTTGGCAATTTTAGCTGAATTTGAATATTTAAATTGAAATATTTTAAATAAAATCAACGAGATTTTTATTGAAATGAACTAGTTTTGAACTAGAAATATAATTCTATTTATTTTTAAATAAATAAATTGAATTTGAAAAGGGTTTTTGAAAATAACCGGAATATCCAATGATTGCATTGGAGTGGATTTGAATCGAAATTGTCTTCGGAATATTTCGATGTTGGAATTCGTGATTATATAGGTGTTGTTATGGAAATTTGAAAGATATATATATATATATATCGTTATTTCCAATACGACATTTGTTAATCGTAGGATTTGATATTGAATATAAGCCGATATATTTTCTATTCAGAGCCTTGTATTGAATATCAAATGTGATTTGGGTTTGTCGTGAATGGTGTCTTCACTAACACTGTTCTTGAACCCAGTTGAGAAAAGATTAAATCTTTTTGTTTAGATTTAACGAAGTGTACCAATTAAATAATATTTAATTGGAATTGAATTGATATCGATTTTTGGGTTTATCGTGAACAGTGTTTTAAATAACACTCGTTCTTTAACCCGATAATTAATGGAATGTGACTTTGGGTTTATCGTGAACCGTGTTTTTAAATGACACGGATTCTTTAACCCAGTTAACGATTAAAAATACGTGGAGTTTTAATGAATCTTTAATTAGATTGAAATGATCGAGAATGGAGTATCACCAGTTTTGCTCCAAGCGATAGTTAAATCTTTAATTAGATTTGAACGTGGAATGGTAATTGAATTTACCGATAACACCGTGGTGTTAGATATGAAGTATTACCAGTCTTACTTCATGGGATGAATAGGTTGGGATTGGGAAATTAAAACAAATGATTACTTCGGTAAGGTTCGTTAATCCCGACTAGTTTGAATTGATATTCAAAAATAGATTAAAGAATAAATTCAGGAATTTATCTTGGATAAAAATTAATGGGAACCTTTCCCTATGAATGTGAAATCAGAAACTAACTGTCGGTTAACTAAGCAGAATGGTTTTCTGGATATTGGTCTGATGTTGGTTTCGGCCTTCGGGGTTAATATTTGGGGAATTATTCTCTTGATTAATTTGCGGTTAGTGACTGATGAATTGGAATGAGGCGTATGTTGTGTTTGTGTAACACTTATTTAAATTATACGCGAGTTATTCGGAAAGACCGGGTTTATTCCATTCTGAATAACTGAGACGACGATAAGTCGAAGATGCAGACGATGGTCGAAGACCGGAGGTCTTCACGTCGTTTGGGTGATTACTGATGATCTTGATTGGGCTGTACACCCAAGAAGATGGAAACAGTTGGTGATCGTCCAGACGTACTTGGAGATCGATGGATATGCGGGGTACTAGGTGCCTCCGGTTTCGTTCAGACCCAGAACGGACTTGTAAATGGACTGTGTGTCTGACATTGGATTTTAGTCTGTGTGTTTGATTTCTGTTAAATATATATCTGTTTGGCGGCGGAGAATCTATTCTCTTGCTTAACGCCCTTCTCTGAGACGTACGAGCTTAGGGGTTATATATTGATGGATATCAAACGCATGGAGTGAATTACCTGTGTGGCATGCCTAAGTGGCAATTGATCGAGGCTTCTGTTGAAAAGCAAAGTCTTGTGGTGATGATCAAAGCAAGGCTTTTGTGGCGTAGCTTTGTGTAACGTTTGCTTCGCGAGTTTCACACCCGGTATGAACCAAAAACGGGAGAGGACGTCAGGGAGGGCATGCGTTTCTTTCTAGCTAGAAGTGGCGTCAGTGGTTTTACACGCCCTGACGAGTTTGACTTATGTGGTTGTTGCTGTTGCGAGGCGCCTCGGATTGATCGGTCGTTCTCGAACCGATGGAGTCATTTAGTTGGCTCGTTTACGCCCCATAGGGCGGGGAAATGCATGTTCAGGGTTTAAGTTTAATCCACATCGGTGGACTGGCCCTGAGGATCCAAGGGCCCACCTGAGTCTGGGTCCTGAGGGGCGGGCTAGAGCGTCTCGAATCGGTTGAGGACCATCTTTTGCCTCGGTTCATAGATGGAAACCCAATTTCCAAATACGTGATTCTGCGGTTTTATTTGTAGAGCCTAGTATGGCGACATAGTGGGATGGGGCGCTTATGCCGTCTATGATTGATACTTATGATTTGAAGTTGTTTTATACACTATGCACTTATAATAGTATCAAACGATTTGTTTTAACCGTATCAAGCATTCTTTGGCTGTTATAAGGGAAAACCCTATCCTCGGCTGCGTTGCATTGTGTGATGGGACCTGGGTCTTATAACGGCTTCATTTTTCTTTATTTAGCATTGCGCTGTTTGTTTTATGCACTGGTATCCTTGGGAGGAAACCCGTTCCGTGTTATACGGCGTGGTCCCTTGATTTACCTAACTTTAAAATAAAGATTAACTGTTTTAGTTCTCACACCAGTCCCATGACTGACCTGGAGTTTATTGTTTTAACCTAAACTCTGGGTGCCCCTATTTTGACACGGGCAGCTAGTAGTTTTGGTTTTGCAGATTTATATCCACAGGATCCTGGTTTACAGCTGGAACGATATCCGGAAAGCTTTGTATCCGTATATCTCATTCTAGTTGTGTATTGTATTATTTTCCGCTGCTATGTATTTAAATGTAATTTAAATCTCTGATATTTCTGTGTAATATTCATTTATACTCTGTATATTCTTGTAATCTGATGCATTGTTGTAATATACACTGAAATGTTCTTCTATATGCGTTCTGTTTTGTCCTGTTCTCAAACGATAGGGCGTTTCGAACGGCCTGAATCGGTATAACGACTGGTTCGGACCGAGCGAAATTCCTTGCCGTCACATGGCATTAAATAAGAATTAACAGAAAGGAAATTTAATAAATAAATATACTAGTATACAATATAAATACGGGGGGTATACGCTCAACACTAATCCCCTATTCACGCAGCCGCCGTTTGCAAAAATGGATGGATACCGGAGCTCAAAATTTCCTCTTCAATTTCCCCAATATCCAAGTGATTTTAATCCGAACTCTTAAAGCAGAATCGAAGAGATCCTCCCCAGCTTCAGATCCATACGGGTTGCGCCACCCATCGTCGAGTGATCCCCTCGAAAACCGGTCCCAAACCGCCGCCGCGTCGCTTGGGTTTCCTCCTCCAGGTGGCATGCGAGTTGGACGTGGACCCCACCGATCGGAAGCTCCTTCGAAGCCGGACCTCGCTGTAGTCACCGATCATCACCACGTGCCTCGGTTCGCGCGAAAGGTGGAGACCTAGTTTTGAACTGGGTGATAAACACGTCGGCCTGAAACTGATTTGTAAAAGATGAAGTTAAAAGTTTATTTAATTATATATTTAAATTTATATTTATGTGACTAATGTGAAAACGGTCATAACTTGGTCATTTCAAATCAGAATTAAACGAAACGAGATGCGTTGGATTCGTATTGCCGAGATCAACACACTGACTAGAGTATAAGTAGAGACAATTGAAAATTCAGGAAATTTCAGATCTGAATTGATCAGTGAGATATCTATTTAAATTTAAATTTAATCATTTACTTATTATGTAATCTATATATATATGCATTCCGTATGAAATTCATGTTGTATGTATGTATTTGTTTCAATGCTGATTGTGCTGTGATTGATTTTGTATTTATATCTGTTAGGAATTGTGTGTATACGATAAAATCATATATTATTGTATATATATGAGACGACCCGAAATCCCGTACAGACGGAGACAAGGGTTATCTTTGGAATATAACACAGAAACAGATAATAGCAAAACAAAATTAAATAAATACACCAAATAATGAACAATAGAATATACTGGATAAAAGTAATCATCAGAGTTACACAGTATACAGGATCTTACTTAGTACAAATACAGTTCTGCTATACATAAATGTCTACAGCGGAAATAAACAAAATATGTACAATAGGAGCTGAACAACATAAAAAGAGATAAATGATAGAATCCATCTTCAGCTCCAGCTTTCCAGAGAAAGAACCAGCTAAACCTGAATACAAGGCTGCCCGTGTAGAAAAAGGGGCACCCGAGTTTGAGAGTGAAACAAACTACGAGTCAGTCATGGGACTGGTATGAGAAATCTACTCAACACATATATAATTTGGCAAATCACAGGACCATGCCACTTTCGTGGAACGGGTTTACTCCATTGGATTGCCAGTGCTTTAAAACAAATCTTTCTTTTAAACATCGCTATGCTTTTTATAAAAATGAAGCCATTATAAGACTCAGTTCCCATCACACAATGCAATGCAAACCGAAGGATAGAGTTTTTACCTTATAACGGCCAAAATATGCTTGATACGAATAAAACAAAGGCATTTGATATTATTGCTAGTGTTTATACGTTTTGAAAACAATTTCAAATCATAACTATCAATCATAGACGGCATGGGTACCATATATCATGTCGCCATATATATATATATATATATATATACAATCAAAACCGCACGATGTCGTATTTGGAAATTGGATTTCCATCATGAACCAAGGCAAAGGATAGTCCTTACCGAATTCGAGACGCTCTAGCCCGTGTCTCAGGTACAGCCGCGACCATACCCTGGATCGGCAGGGCCGGTCCACACGAAGTGGATTATAATGCCTGAACAATGCGTTTCTCCACCCTTTGGGGTGTAAATGAGCCAACGAATGACTCCATCGGACCCGGATCGTCCGATCAAACTGAGGCGCCTCGCAACAACAACAACCACATAGGTGAAAAGTATACAAATGTCAGGGCTGGTAGGTCACTGACACCACCCTAGCTAGAAAGAAAACGCACGTCCCCCCTGAGGTTCTGCTCCCGTTTCTGGTTCATACCGGGGTGTGAGGCTCGCGATTTCACGTTATACACAAAGCTACGCCACACAGGCGGTGCTTTGATCATCACCACAAGACATTGCTTTTCAACAGAAGCCCTGATCACTGCATCTTAGCATGCCACACAGAATAAATCCAATGTCAGACACATGGTCCATTTACAAGTCCGTTCTGGGTCTGAACAAAACCGGAGGCACTAAATACCTCGCAAACCCATCGATCACCACGTACGTCTGGACGATCACCACTCATTATCCGTATTTCGGGATGCCTCCCAATCAGGACCTCGGTTACCATCCAAACGAGGTGAAGATCTCCGGTCTTCGACCGTCGTCTTCATCTTCGAATTTCAATCGTCGGTCAATCATTTGAAATGAGAATTAACTCAGCCTTTTCAAATAATTCATGTATATTTAGAATTTCAAATCAATTTATTTTAATGGTTAAATCATTCGACAACATCAATTTTGTTCTTTAATGTAATTTTCACCCCAAACACATTCAACCATCAAATACCACATAAATCGAGCAAATTCAGTTTATTTCCAGTCCATATTGTTGATGGTATTTTATAATGATTTATCGCTATTTTTATTTATTTTAAAATAGCCAATTTATTCAAAACGACGCTTCAGGCCATTGCGCGGCCGTGGCGCTGTTTTTCTTCATATTTGATTTACACATCTCTGAAAATCTAACCGTTGGATCTTCATAAAATTTACATCATTAGAAAGGTCTTTTCAAAATGAATCCAACGGTTCCAGTTTCGGGAAAATCCGACGGTCGGATCTGCCGGTACAATCGTTTGAAGTTTCGATTTCAAATTACGAACTGCAGCGTCGTTATTCGATTAAATATAATTACATTTATATATATAAATAAATATAATCGTTTCTGGCGCTGTTTTTCTTCAGATTTGAATTAAACATTCCAGACAATCCAACCATTGGATTTTTACAAGGTTGGTGCCGTTGGAAAGATATTTCCAAGGCGAACCCGACGGTTGCGATTTCGGGAAAATCCAATGGTCGGATTTCCCGTACTAGTTGTTTGAAATCACGGTTTCAAAATGCGAACTGCACGGCCACGTTTCATTTTAATTTTATTTATATTTATATAATTATATAAATATAGTTCCTTCAAAAATTTCAATATCGTTTTCACTTCAAATATTTCACTAACGCCTTAAAATTTTGGAAAATTTCGCCATAACCTCCCCTGCATCGGGAGCATCGGGAAATCTCAAATAGCTTCCCCGGTCCTTCTAATCTCAAAAAGAAAAAGAAAAAGCCAAGCGGCTAGCCAACAGGCTCATAAAATCATCACCCAAACAAAACAGTAAATGTGTACCTATTTGTCGGGCACAAAATTTTATTCCTCTTCTCTAGCCCCTTTGCTATAACCTGTTCAATGAATATGCATGTACATATATATAGTTCTTATCATTTATCATTTTCTATTCAACTTCATATTTGATTCCTATTTGGTTTAAAAACACCATTCATTCTAATGTTACATACATAGGTACAAACCATATCATTAGCTAATTAATGAATATTTCAACTCATATATATATTGTAACAACCCGTAAAATGCGAGCCAGTTTGAAATTTTTATTTTGGCGATTATAGCGAATTTTGAATATTTAAAATAGATTATTTTAAATAATATTGTCGAGGAATTTATTTTGAATAGAATTCGAACGTATATATTTATACGTGTCGTCGTTAGAATATAAATATTTATATATATTTATAAATAGAATTGAAAATGGCGCGGTAGTTCGATAATTCGATTTCAAACTTCAATTGAATGTACCGGGTGCAAAACAATCCGGATTTTAGTGAAACAAAAAATGATAGGATCTATTTGATAATATCTTTCCAACGAATCCGAAAAATCGAAAGTTCGTAGCGGGAATCAAAAGATATGTCCAGTTGAAAATTCTGAATAGTCGCTATGGAATTCAGGCCCTTAAAAATGGACATTTTGCAAACGACCTCGGATTTCGACGAAACCACTTTTGTTGGGTCCGTGTTGTTAAATTATTGCTAGGTTTCGAATTTCATAATTTTTCGAATCAATATGTGAGCGTGGCAAAGGAAAACGCGTTTGACCAGTTTCAGTTGATTTTAATCGACTGGAAATTGGCCATTTTTCAAACGGTCTCAGAATTCGACGAAACTAGTTTTGTTAGGACCGTATCGTCAATACGAAGCTAGAAAATATTTTTCTGGAATTTTTAAAGTTCGTATGTGACCTCGGTAATTTGAAATGCTCGTTTAAAATTCAATATATAGATTTAAATGTAAATTTAACGGAAACTGATTCAAACGATCGAATCAACTTGCGATACATATCCCATTGTGTTCGGAATGGGGGTAGAATGCTATGGACGACAGGCGGTGGACCTCGTTTCGAGGTCGTATGTAAAAGTCAACTCTTTGCAAATTAAATAATTAATAAATTTATAAATATAATAATAATAAAAAATTTATCTCCCCCCTTAAACCCGCTCTGCCCCCCCCCCCCCCCCGTTCGTTTCATTCTAGGAAAAAAAAAGAGAAGAAGAAGATGACGGAGGCGACGAAGGCGGGGAGCAGCCGCCGCCCTCCCCAAGGGCCACCGCGCCTCATCGGAGACCCCCCCTCTCTTCCACCTCGACCGCAACGCGCAGCATCCCCCCCCCCCCAGTCGGCAATCGAGCACCGCACCCCCAGGAAAACCCTAGCCCTCCCTTCCCGCCGCCCTCCCCTCCTTCTTCACCTCCGCCACCTCGAAGCGCCACCAACCCCGAGCCCCCTCGCAGTATCGACCGCCGGCCTGACAGCCCCCCCCGTAAGTTTTTTTTTAGTTATTTATTTTATTTTTAATTTTATTTTGTTAGAAGAAAAACTGAATTTTATTTTATTTAAAAACTGAATTTTATTTTGTTAGAAGAAAAACTGAATTTTATTTTATTTAAAAACTGAATTTTATTTTGTTAGAAGAAAAACTGAATTTTATTTTATTTAAAAACTGAATTTTATTTTGTTAGAAGAAAAACTGAATTTTATTTTATTTAAAATCTGAATTTTATTTTGTTTAAAAACGGAATTTTATTTACTTTAAAAACTGGTTTTTATTTATGTTGTAAAGTCATAACAATATAATCTTTTATATTGTCGAAAGAAAAATATAATCTTTTATATTGTCGGATTAAAAATAGAATTTTTATATGTTGAACTTCGGATTAAAAATAGAATTTTTATATGTTGAACTTCGGATTAAAAATAGAATTTTTATATGTTGAACTTCGGATTAAAAATAGAATTTTTATATGTTGAACTTCGAACTAAAAATTCGATTTTTATATATTGAACTTTGAACTAAAAATTCGATTTTTATATATTGAACTTTGAACTAAAAATTCGATTTTTATATATTGAACTTTGAACTAAAAATTCGATTTTTATATATTGAACTTCGAAATAAAAATTCGATTTTTATATATTGAATAACGAAGTAAAAATGTGATTTTTACATATGTAGTGGTTACAGCAACGAAGATGCGATGACGATGAAGATTTCTATCAATGAAGTGTCGTGGAGCTAGGATAGCTATATGTGAGAACTTCTCACTCAAAAATTCTTTTTCTAGTTATATATATATACTAGGATGTAGACGGTGTTTAGTAGCACCTGACACCCGTCATCCACAGACCATGGATGGCTTGTTTGTTAAATTGTTTGGTTGAGTAGTTAGTTAGAATATTTGATTGAATGGAAATTGTTTGGTGAAATGAAATTGATTTGATTGATGTGTGAATGGCGTGGGCCTTCACTAGACCGGGGATAAGGCTAGGCCTTGTCCCGTTTCTAGTATCGTGCCGTTATGCCGCCGAAATTTTCTAAAATAAGTTAGAAAAATAAAAATGTCATTTTATTGAATAAATGAATTGAATAGAAATTCATGTGTTGAAATAAAATGTTTTATCGTTAAAAATATAATTTTTAACGTGAGAATGAATATCGTGAATGTGAATAAATCAATATTCATTTACAAACCAGACGGTTTGTTTATGTACACCTATTTGAAGGACGTTAATTGGGTCGATAAATTTTACACATCGCCCAACAGCACAAATAAAATAGGTGTTTGATTGTTTGAAACCCCACACGGGTGTTGGGATGAAATTTGAAGTTCACTCATCCTGATTGATTAAATATGTCGATCGATTGATTGACAGGCTGTTATAAGCGTTGAATATCTATATTTGATGCTTATACAGTGTAGTGCACTTTGGTTGATGGTTGATTATTTTCAATGCTATTATATACATGTGTTGTATGAAAATCCATATAATTAATTTTATATGGTGATTGATTGGGCCTCATTCCAATCGTGAAAATAAAGAATATTTTGATAATAACCAATATTTTGATAATAGGAAATATTCGAAATGGAATATTTGAAAATATCAATATATGAAGCCGTGTTGATTAGATTGACGCCATTTTGACGTGAACGATATTTATATCGATTTTATTCATTTTGAAATGAATATTAAAAAGTAATTTTGAAATCGAATATTTCGAAATGAATTGAATTGAAAACGATTTCGAAATGAATTGAATTGAAAACGATTTCGAAATGAATTGAATTGAAAACGATTTCGAAATGAATTGAATTGAAAACGATTTCGAAATGAATTGAAAACGAATTCAAATTGAATTGAAAGTGAATTGAAATGAATTCAAATTGAATTGAAATTTGAATTGAATAGAAATGAATTTTAAAACGAACTTATAAAGAAGAATTCAATTTTGATTTGAATTGAAAAGAAAGTTGAAATAGCTTTTGAAACGATTTTAAAACTATTTATATAATTCGTTTTAAATAGAAATCGACGAAGTATATATTATATATATTATATATATAATATAATGGCCTGAATAGAACGCGCCGCGCCGCGGCAGTTCGCGAATTTCGACCATTGATTTCAAACGGACATTACGGGAGATTCGACCGTCGGATTCTCCTAAAACCGGAACCGTTGGGTTCGTATCGAAAAGAGCTTTCTAACGAATATTAGAAATTTGAAATCTAACGGTTGGATTTGGAATTATGTCCAAATCAAATTTGAAAAAGGTCGTTGTAAGTGCAGTTCGATGGCCGTTGTTGGAAATCGACTGTACGGGCCTTGATAAAATTATTAAAAATAGTAATAATTTGTGTAAAATCATAAGAAATGATTTAGAAAGGATTGGGATGAAAAACTCCATATTTGAAAGGATAAAAATAGATTTTTATCGAAATGAACTAGTTTTGAACTAGAAATATAATTCTATTTATTTTTAAATAAATAAATTGAATTTGAAAAGGGTTTTGAAAATAACCAGAATTTCCAATGATTGCATTGGAGTGGATTTGAATCGAAATTGTCTTCGGAATATTTCGATGTTGGAATTCGTGATTATACAGATGTTGTTATGGAAATTTGAAAGATATATATTTATATCGTTATTTCCAATACGACATTTGTTAGTCGTAGAATTTGATATTGAATATAAGCCGGTATATTTTCTATTCAGAGCCTTGTATTGAATATCAAATGTGATTTGGGTTTGTCGTGAATGGTGTCTTCACTAACACTGTTCTTGAACCCAGTTGAGAAAAGATTAAATCTTTTTGTTTAGATTTAACGAAGTGTACTAATTAAATGATATTTAATTGGAATTGAATTGGTATTGATTTTTGGGTTTATCGTGAACAGTGTTTTAAATAACACTCGTTCTTTAACCCGATAATTAATGGAAGGTGATTTTGGGTTTATCGTGAACCGTGTTTTAAATGACACTGATTCTTTAACCCAGTTAACGATTAAAACTAAGTGGAGTTTTAATGAATCTTTAATTAGATTGAAATGATCGAAAATGGAGTATCATCAGTTTAGCTCCAGGCGATAGTTAAATCTTTAATTAGATTTGAACGTGAAATGGTAATTGAATTTACCGATAACACCGTGGTGTTAGAGATGAAGTATAACCAGTTGTACTTCATGGGATGAATAGGTTGGGATTGGGAAATAAAATAAATGATTACTTCGGTGTGGTTCGCGAATCCCGACTAGTTTGAATTGATATTCAAAGGAGATTAAAGAATAAATTTAAAGAATTTATCTTGGATAAAGTTAATGGGAACTTTTCCCAAAGTATAGGAATATTTGAATAAAAGAATATTCTGAATTGGAATGAGGCGTATGTTGTGTTTGTGTAACACTTTTATAATATATACGTGAGTTATTCAGAAAGACCGGGTTTATCCCATTCTGAATAACTGATTCGACGTGGTGTCGAAGATGAAGACGGTGGTCGAAGACCAGAAGTTTTCACGTCGTTTGGGTGATTACTGATGATCTTGATTGGGCTGTACACCCAAGAAGATGGAAACAGTTAGTGATCGTCCAGACGTGCTTGGAGATCGATGGATATGCGGGGTACTAGGTGCCTCCGGTTTCGTTCAGCCCCAGAACGGACTTGTAAATGGACTGTGTGTGTGACATTGGATTTTAGTCTGTGTGATTGATTTCTATTAAATATATATCTGTTTGGCGGCGGAGAATTTATTCTCTTGCTTAACGCCCTTCTCTGAGACGTACAAGCTCAGGGGTTATATATTGATGGATATCAAACGCATGGAGTGAATTGCCTGTGTGGCATGCCTAAGTGGCAATTGATCGAGGCTTCTGTTGAAAAGCAAAGTCTTGTGGTGATGATCAAAGCACGGCCTTTGTGGCGTAGCTTTGTGTAACGTTTACCTCGCGTGTTTCACACCCGGTATGAACCAAAAACGGGAGACGGACCTCAGGGAGGACTTGCATTTCTTTCTAGCTAGAAGTGGCGTCAGTGGTTTTACACGCCCTGACGAGTTTGACTTATGTGGTTGTTGCTGTTGCGAGGCGCCTCGGTTACATCGGTTTCGGCCGATGCATTCTGGTCGGCTGACGGACCAGACTTACACCCCATAGGGTGGGGAAACGTAGTGTTCAGGAATTTTAATCCACATCGGTGGACCGGCCCTGACGATCCAAAGGCTTGACTGAGTGCTTGCCTGAGGGGCGGGCTAGAGCGTCTCGAATCGGTTGAGGACTATCTTTTGCCTCGGTTCATAGATGGAAACCCAATTTCCAAATACGTGATTCTGCGGTTTTATTTGTAGAGCCTAGTATGGCGACATAGTGGGATGGGGCACTTATGCCGTCTATGATTGATACTTATGATTTGAAATTGTTTTATACACTATGCACTTATAATAGTATCAAACGATTTGTTTTAAACGTATCAAGCATTCTTGGCTATTATAAGGTAAAAACCCTATCCTCCGGCTTGCGATTGCATTGTGTGATGGGAACTGGGTCTTATAATAGCTTCATTGTTCTTTATTTAGTATTGCGCTGTTGTTTTATGCACTGGTATTCTTGGGAGGAAACCCGTTCCGTGTTATACGGCGTGGTCCCTTGATTTACCTAACTTTAAAAATAAAGATTAATAACTGTTTTAGTTCTCACACCAGTCACATGACTGACCTGGAGTTTATTGTTTTAACCTAAACTCTGGGTGCCCCTATTTTGACACGGGCAGCTAGTAGTTTTGGTTTTGCAGATTTATATTCACAGGATCCTGGTTTACAGCTGGAACGATATCCGGAAAGCTTTGTATCCGCATATCTCTCCTAGTTGTGTATTGTATTATTTTCCGCTGCTATGTATTTAAATGTAATTTAAATCTCTGTATATTCTTGTAATCTGATGCATTGTTGTAATATACAATGAAGTGTTCTTTGATATGTGTTCTGTTGTGGTTTGTTCTCGAACTATCCGACGCTTTCCTTGACGGGGAAGTTGCGGGTCTTTACACGTGGTATCAGAGCTTATGTTTACAAAGCTAGAGAACAAGACACATTAGAACCATACAAAAGAATTCATCAGATATTGGATTAGTAATATCCAATTAGAATGACTCGTTAGAGATGGGATCAGTAGAATCCTAGAACGAGTGTGAAGAGTATATTTTTAAAATGAAAACAATTCTTGTTTTGAAAATTTAAATCAATTATTCGTATTTGATTATTTATTTATATTGACTTTGGACAGTCCAGTATATAAAGATTTTGCATATACGCCTTGCAAACGTGTATTTAAAGTTTTAATATACTGGATAGATATAGAATCATACTCTAGTGGCCCGAAGATGATTCTGATGGTTGAGTACTCATCGTCAGAATTTATATTCGTGTGACGAAGGTGTGATATCTATATATTTCCATTAGACTGGTGTGAGAACCAAAATTTAGATAGGGCCTATTGTTGTGAATTGGCATTAAAAACATGATTTTTGTATATGTATTAAAATTATGAATTTGAAAAGCTAATCAACTAATTGATTGATGTTTGTGTTGTTTGTTTATTTGTTTGCTAATTTTTAGCCATTTAGCCTAACAGAACCAAATATTGGATTGTATTGAAATTTGGTCGCATTTGCTTGCATATACATATATATCATTGAACAGGTCATAGCAAGGAGGCTAGAGCCAGAGAATAAAATTTGTTTGCCCGACAAATAGGTACATGTTTACTACATAATTTACTGTTTTGTTTGGGTGATGATGATTTTATGAGCCTATTGGCTAGCCGCTTGGCTTTTTCTTTTTCTTTTTGAGATCTGAAGGACCGGGGAAGCTATTTGAAATTCCCCGATGCTCCCATTGCAGGGGAGGTTATGGCGAAATTTTTCAAAAATTTATGGTGTTAGCCAAATTTTTGAAAATTTGAAAATTCTCAGAAACTAAAGAGTTGGAGAATGGAAGTCAGATCGAGCGTAGAGTTGATTAATCAAACCACTTTCGACTTTGTTCCTTTTCGGGGACGAAAAGTTTTAAGTGGGGGAGATTGTAACAACCCGTAAAATGCGAGCCAGTTTGAAATTTTTATTTTGGCGATTATAGCGAATTTTGAATATTTAAAATAGATTATTTTAAATAATATTGTCGAGGAATTTATTTTGAATAGAATTCGAACGTATATATTTATACGCGTCGTCGTTAGAATATAAATATTTATATATATTTATAAATAGAATTGAAAATGGCGCGGTAGTTCGATAATTCGATTTCAAACTTCAATTGAATGTACCGGGTGCAAAACAATCCGGATTTTAGTGAAACCAAAAATGATAGGATCTATTTGATAATATCTTTCCAACGAATCCGAAAAATCGAAAGTTCGTAGCGGGAATCAAAAGATATGTCCAGTTGAAAATTCTGAATAGTCGCTATGGAATTCAGGCCCTTAAAAATGGACATTTTGCAAACGACCTCGGATTTCGACGAAACCACTTTTGTTGGGTCCGTGTTGTTAAATTATTGCTAGGTTTCGAATTTCATAATTTTTCGAATCAATATGTGAGCGTGGCAAAGGAAAACGCGTTTGACCAGTTTCAGTTGATTTTAATCGACTGGAAATTGGCCATTTTTCAAACGGTCTCAGAATTCGACGAAACTAGTTTTGTTAGGACCGTATTGTCAATACGAAGCTAGAAAATATTTTTCTGGAATTTTTAAAGTTCGTATGTGACCTCGGTAATTTGAAATGCGCATTTAAAATTCAATATATAGATTTAAATGTAAATTTAACGGAAACAGATTCAAACGATCGAATCAACTTGCGATACATATCCCATTGTGTTCGGAATGGGGGTAGAACGCTATGGACGACAGGCAGTGGACCTCGTTTCGAGGTCGTATGTAAAAGTCAACTCTTTGCAAATTAAATAATTAATAAATAAATATAATAATAAAAAAAAATTTATCTCCCCCCCTTAAACCCGCTCTGGCCCCCCCCCCGTTCGTTTCATTCTAGGAAAAAAAAAAAGAGAAGAAGAAGATGACGGAGGCGACGAAGGCGGGGAGGAGCCGCCGCCCTCCCCAAGGGCCACCGCGCCTCATCGGAGACCCCCCCTCTCTTCCACCTCGACCGCAACGCGCAGCATCCCCCCCCCAGTCGGCAATCGAGCACCGCACCCCCAGGAAAACCCTAGCCCTAGCCCTCCCTTCCCGCCGCCCTCCCCTCCTTCTTCACCTCCGCCACCTCGAAGCGCCACCAACCCCGAGCCCCCTCGCAGTATCGACCGCCGGCCTGACAGCCCCCCCCGTAAGTTTTTTTTAGTTATTTATTTTATTTTTAATTTTATTTTGTTAGAAGAAAAACTGAATTTTATTTTATTTAAAAACTAAATTTTATTTTGTTAGAAGAAAAACTGAATTTTATTTTATTTAAAAACTGAATTTTATTTTGTTAGAAGAAAAACTGAATTTTATTTTGTTAGAAGAAAAACTGAATTTTATTTTATTTAAAATCTGAATTTTATTTTGTTTAAAAACGGAATTTTATTTACTTTAAAAACTGGTTTTTATTTATGTTGTAAAGTCATAACAATATAATCTTTTATATTGTCGAAAGAAAAATATAATCTTTTATATTGTCGGATTAAAAATAGAATTTTTATATGTTGAACTTCGGATTAAAAATAGAATTTTTATATGTTGAACTTCGGATTAAAAATAGAATTTTTATATGTTGAACTTCGGATTAAAAATAAAATTTTTATATGTTGAACTTCGGATTAAAAATAGAATTTTTATATGTTGAACTTCGGATTAAAAATAGAATTTTTATATGTTGAACTTCGAACTAAAAATTCGATTTTTATATATTGAACTTTGAACTAAAAATTCGATTTTTATATATTGAACTTTGAACTAAAAATTCGATTTTTATATATTGAACTTTGAACTAAAAATTCGATTTTTATATATTGAACTTTGAACTAAAAATTCGATTTTTATATATTGAACTTCGAAATAAAAATTCGATTTTTATATATTGAATAACGAAGTAAAAATGTGATTTTTACATATGTAGTGGTTACAGCAACGAAGATGCGATGACGATGAAGATTTCTATCAATGAAGTGCCGTGGAGCTAGGATAGCTATATGTGAGAACTTCTCACTCAAAAATTCTTTTTCTAGTTATATATATATACTAGGATGTAGACGGTGTTTAGTAGCACCTGACACCCGTCATCCACAGACCATGGATGGCTTGTTTGTTAAATTGTTTGGTTGAGTAGTTAGTTAGAATATTTGATTGAATGGAAATTGTTTGGTGAAATGAAATTGATTTGATTGATGTGTGAATGGCGTGGGCCTTCACTAGACCGGGGATAAGGCTAGGCCTTGTCCCGTTTCTAGTATCGTGCCGTTATGCCGCCGAAATTTTCTAAAATAAGTTAGAAAAATAAAAATGCCATTTTATTGAATAAATGAATTGAATAGAAATTCATGTGTTGAAATAAAATGTTTTATCGTTAAAAATATAATTTTTAACGTGAGAATGAATATCGTGAATGTGAATAAATCAATATTCATTTACAAACCAGACGGTTTGTTTATGTACACCTATTTGAAGGACGTTAATTGGGTCGATAAATTTTACACATCGCCCAACAGCACAAATAAAATAGGTGTTTGATTGTTTGAAACCCCACACGGGTGTTGGGATGAAATTTGAAGTTCACTCATCCTGATTGATTAAATATGTCGATCGATTGATTGACAGGCTGTTATAAGCGTTGAATATCTATATTTGATGCTTATACAGTGTAGTGCACTTTGGTTGATGGTTGATTATTTTCAATGCTATTATATACATGTGTTGTATGAAAATCCATATAATTAATTTTATATGGTGATTGATTGGGCCTCATTCCAATCGTGAAAATAAAGAATATTTTGATAATAACCAATATTTTGATAATAGGAAATATTCGAAATGGAATATTTGAAAATATCAATATATGAAGCCGTGTTGATTAGATTGACGCCATTTTGACGTGAACGATATTTATATCGATTTTATTCATTTTGAAATGAATATTAAAAAGTAATTTTTAAATCGAATATTTCGAAATGAATTGAATTGAAAACGATTTCGAAATGAATTGAATTGAAAACGATTTCGAAATGAATTGAATTGAAAACGATTTCGAAATGAATTGAATTGAAAACGATTTCGAAATGAATTGAATTGAAAACGATTTCGAAATGAATTGAAAACGAATTCAAATTGAATTGAAAGTGAATTGAAATGAATTCAAATTGAATTGAAATTTGAATTGAATAGAAATGAATTTTAAAACGAACTTATAAAGAAGAATTCAATTTTGATTTGAATTGAAAAGAAAGTTGAAATAGCTTTTGAAACGATTTTAAAACTATTTATATAATTCGTTTTAAATAGAAATCGACGAAGTATATATTATATATATTATATATATAATATAATGGCCTGAATAGAACGCGCCGCGCCGCGGCAGTTCGCGAATTTCGACCATTGATTTCAAACGGACATTACGGGAGATCCGACCGTCGGATTCTCCTAAAACCGGAACCGTTGGGTTCGTATCGAAAAGAGCTTTCTAACGAATATTAGAAATTTGAAATCTAACGGTTGGATTTGGAATTATGTCCAAATCAAATTTGAAAAAGGTCGCTGTAAGTGCAGTTCGATAGCCGTTGTTGGAAATCGACTGTACGGGCCTTGATAAAATTATTAAAAATAGTAATAATTTGTGTAAAATCATAAGAAATGATTTAGAAAGGATTGGGATGAAAAACTCCATATTTGAAAGGATAAAAATAGATTTTTATCGAAATGAACTAGTTTTGAACTAGAAATATAATTCTATTTATTTTTAAATAAATAAATTGAATTTGAAAAGGGTTTTGAAAATAACCAGAATTTCCAATGATTGCATTGGAGTGGATTTGAATCGAAATTGTCTTCGGAATATTTCGATGTTGGAATTCGTGATTATACAGATGTTGTTATGGAAATTTGAAAGATATATATTTATATCGTTATTTCCAATACGACATTTGTTAGTCGTAGAATTTGATATTGAATATAAGCCGGTATATTTTCTATTCAGAGCCTTGTATTGAATATCAAATGTGATTTGGGTTTGTCGTGAATGGTGTCTTCACTAACACTGTTCTTGAACCCAGTTGAGAAAAGATTAAATCTTTTTGTTTAGATTTAACGAAGTGTACTAATTAAATGATATTTAATTGGAATTGAATTGGTATTGATTTTTGGGTTTATCGTGAACAGTGTTTTAAATAACACTCGTTCTTTAACCCGATAATTAATGGAAGGTGATTTTGGGTTTATCGTGAACCGTGTTTTAAATGACACTGATTCTTTAACCCAGTTAACGATTAAAACTAAGTGGAGTTTTAATGAATCTTTAATTAGATTGAAATGATCGAAAATGGAGTATCACCAGTTTAGCTCCAGGCGATAGTTAAATCTTTAATTAGATTTGAACGTGAAATGGTAATTGAATTTACCGATAACACTGTGGTGTTAGAGATGAAGTATAACCAGTTGTACTTCATGGGATGAATAGGTTGGGATCGGGAAATAAAATAAATGATTACTTCGGTGTGGTTCGCTAATCCCGACTAGTTTGAATTGATATTCAAAGGAGATTAAAGAATAAATTTAAAGAATTTATCTTGGATAAAATTAATGGGAACTTTTCCCAAAGTATAGGAATATTTGAATAAAAGAATATTCTGAATTGGAATGAGGCGTATGTTGTGTTTGTGTAACACTTTTATAATATATACGCGAGTTATTCAGAAAGACCGGGTTTATCCCATTCTGAATAACTGATTCGACGTGGTGTCGAAGATGAAGACGGTGGTCGAAGACCAGAAGTTTTCACGTCGTTTGGGTGATTACTGATGATCTTGATTGGGCTGTACACCCAAGAAGATGGAAACAGTTAGTGATCGTCCAGACGTGCTTGGAGATCGATGGATATGCGGGGTACTAGGTGCCTCCGATTTCGTTCAGCCCCAGAACGGACTTGTAAATGGACTGTGTGTCTGACATTGGATTTTAGTCTGTGTGATTGATTTCTATTAAATATATATCTGTTTGGCAGCGGAGAATTTATTCTCTTGCTTAACGCCCTTCTCTGAGACGTACGAGCTCAGGGGTTATATATTAATGGATATCAAACGCATGGAGTGAATTGCCTGTGTGGCATGCCTAAGTGGCAATTGATCGAGGCTTCTGTTGAAAAGCAAAGTCTTGTGGTGATGATCAAAGCACGGCCTTTGTGGCGTAGCTTTGTGTAACGTTTACCTCGCGTGTTTCACACCCGGTATGAACCAAAAACGGGAGACGGACCTCAGGGAGGACTTGCGTTTCTTTCTATCTAGAAGTGGCGTCAGTGGTTTTACACGCCCTGACGAGTTTGACTTATGTGGTTGTTGCTGTTGCGAGGCGCCTCGGTTACATCGGTTTCGGCCGATGCATTCTGGTCGGCTGACGGACCAGACTTACACCCCATAGGGTGGGGAAACGTAGTGTTCAGGAATTTTAATCCACATCGGTGGACCGGCCCTGACGATCCAAAGGCTTGACTGAGTGCTTGCCTGAGGGGCGGGCTAGAGCGTCTCGAATCGGTTGAGGACTATCTTTTGCCTCGGTTCATAGATGGAAACCCAATTTCCAAATACGTGATTCTGCGGTTTTATTTGTAGAGCCTAGTATGGCGACATAGTGGGATGGGGCACTTATGCCGTCTATGATTGATACTTATGATTTGAAATTGTTTTATACACTATGCACTTATAATAGTATCAAACGATTTGTTTTAAACGTATCAAGCATTCTTGGCTATTAAAAGGTAAAAACACTATCCTCCGGCTTGCGATTGCATTGTGTGATGGGAACTGAGTCTTATAATAGCTTCATTGTTCTTTATTTAGCATTGCGCTGTTGTTTTATGCACT
This sequence comes from Allium sativum, assembly GCA_030737875.1. Classification (NCBI taxonomy): domain Eukaryota; kingdom Viridiplantae; phylum Streptophyta; class Magnoliopsida; order Asparagales; family Amaryllidaceae; genus Allium; species Allium sativum. The sequence continues at coordinate 919,704,705 of CM060926.1, read as the reverse complement.
GGTATTCTTGGGAGGAAACCCGTTCCGTGTTATACGGCGTGGTCCCTTGATTTACCTAACTTTAAAAATAAAGATTAATAACTGTTTTAGTTCTCACACCAGTCACATGACTGACCTGGAGTTTATTGTTTTAACCTAAACTCTGGGTGCCCCTATTTTGACACGGGCAGCTAGTAGTTTTGGTTTTGCAGATTTATATTCACAGGATCCTGGTTTACAGCTGGAACGATATCCGGAAAGCTTTGTATCCGCATATCTCTCCTAGTTGTGTATTGTATTATTTTCCGCTGCTATGTATTTAAATGTAATTTAAATCTCTGTATATTCTTGTAATCTGATGCATTGTTGTAATATACAATGAAGTGTTCTTTGATATGTGTTCTGTTGTGGTTTGTTCTCGAACTATCCGACGCTTTCCTTGACGGGGAAGTTGCGGGTCTTTACATATATTTATTTGAACAAGTGGCTATTTTTAACACTTCACATTTCAACGATTCATGCATATAATAAAAATGTGATTTTTATTGTAAAACAACTCATTTCAAAACACTGTTATTTTATATATTTCATATTGGTGATAAAAATAGGATTTTTTTTCTTATAAAACAATTTCTTTCAAAACGAGATTATTTTACACAGTTCATATAGTCGATAAAAGGTGATTTTTATTATCAAACAATTTATTTCAAAATATGAATACCATTCAACACATAAATTTCAAATCAACGAATGAATATCGATTCAACACATGAAGGTTTTCTATAGTTTCTATATATAGACAAAATGTGATTTTTATATTTATAACGCGAATACCATTCAACACATGAATTTCTAATCAACGAATGATTATCGATTCAACACATGAAGGTTTTCTATTCAATGAATAAATATGGTTTTAGCAAATGAAAATAATTCAAACACACGAATATTATTCAAAATTTCGGCAGCATAACGGCAGGGTAGTTAAAACCGGGACCGTCCCTAGTACGGCTCCTCGCTCTACCTTAAAACCTCGCGGTTTTTGACAATGGGGATCATGCATCTAGTTCGCACGCAGGCGGCATGTATATATTTATTTCATTTCCACAAACTAATCCTATGTGGTTTCAACCAAATATTTATCCACCTCAAATGGGTATTTTTCAACCACAATCAATCAATATCAACCACAAACAATCCCAAACAATCATTCGCTATCAATCAATTTTCACACCAATCACAATCAATAAATATCGTCCATGGTTTGTGGACGAGGGGCGTATATATATATATATATATATATATATATATATATATATATATATATATATATTTATATATAGCAATTCACTTTTATTTCAACACATATATAATTTTTACAACGCATATATAACTTATACATCGAACGTACAACTTATACAACGCTTATACAAGAGATGTTCAACGCTTATATAACTCATACATCGACTATATAATTTATACATCGTCGTTTTCCATATTGTTTATAAATCAGAAATCTCACATTGCTTTCGGCTTTGCCAAAAATTGTAGAAGGCTCAGAAAAATATGCGGCCTCTTCTAAAAGGTAGAAGGCGTCCACACGGTCACGATGTTTCCTGTTTCATCGAATTTCGTTAACATAGCAAAATCACATTTTTAAACTATGGTTTATATTTTATAGACAAAGATAATTTTAATTTCCAATCAAAGGTAATTTTATTTTTAAGCCAAAGTCTATTTATATTTTCTGAAACAAATTCTATTTTATATTTTCTATTTGAAAGTATTTTATTTTTCCAAAACAATCCTAATTTTATTTTAAAACCTTTCTAACTTTATTTTAAAACCTTTCTAGTTTTATTGTCATAATGCTATATATATTTATAAAAAAAATGAAAATAAAAGATGCCTTTATATTTATTAAAAACTGCATTTATATTTATTAAAAAAACTGCATTTATATTTATTTAAAAAAACTGCATTTATATTTATTTAAATTAACTGCATTTACATTTATTTAAATTAACTGCATTTATATTTATTTAAAAAACTGCATTTATATTTATTTAAAAAACTGCATTTATATTTATTTAAAAAAAAACTGCATTTATATTTATTTAAATTAACTGCATTTATATTTATTTAAAAAACTGGTTTTATATTTATTTAAAAAACTGCATTTATATTTATTTAAAAAAAACTGCATTTATATTTATTTAAATTAAAATAAACAATAACTAAATAAAAATCAACTCACTGTGTCTTCGTTCTGTAAAGCTGCTTCCATCGAACCCAACATCTTCCGTCCTAGGGTTCATTTTCGCACGCAACTCGGAGATGTGATGGCGATCAGACTTCACCATGACGAGCGGCTTCGCGAGAGCTTCCCAGCGATGGCCACCACCTTCGGTTCGAGCTCCTGCTGGCGACGCTAGGAGGTGCGACGCGGTCGAACTTTCCAGGCCCAGATCTCGTCGAGGGCGTGATGATAGGAGGTGAAACCGGTGCTGATTTGGAGAGGGAGGAAGGACCTTTCGAGAATGGGTGGTGGCGGAGGCTAGTGATGGCCGTGGCGGCGGCGAAGTGGGGAGAAAGGTTCGAACGACGGTGGACGTCGATCGCAGGAGATAAAAAGGGTTTCCGCCTATTTTTATTTATTTATTTAATGAATGGTGAATTATGATTGGCCCAAAGGTTATAAAAATAGGAAAATACCACTTTGACCATACGTACACGAATTCAAACCCAACGACTGTCGCCCCTAGCATTTTACCCCCATCCCGGACACAATGGGATATGTTTCGTAGGCCCATTCGACTGTTTCAGTCAGTTTCCGTTCAAATCAAAATATAAAACATTCAATATTTAATTTGAACGTACATTTCCAACTACCGGGGCCACATACGAGCTCTAAAAATTCCCGAAAAATAAATCTGGCTATTTTGAGACGATACGGTCCCAACAAAACTGATTTCGTCGAATTCTGAGATCGTTTGAAAAATGGCTATTTTCAGGTCGATCAGTTTTAACTAAAACTGTTCAAACGCGTTTTCCTTTGCCACGCTCACATATTGATTCGAAAAATTATGAAATTTGGAATTAAGCAATAACTTAACATCACAGACCCAACAAAAGTGGTTTCGTCGAAATCCGAGGTCGTTTGCAAAATTTCCGTTTTTAAGGGCCTGAATTCCATAGCGACTATTCAGAATTTTCAACTGGACATATCTTTTGATTCCCGCTATGAAATTTCGATTTTTCAGATTCGTTAGAAAGGTATTCACTAGCAGATTTAAATATTTTTGGTTTCACTAAAATCCGGATTGTTTTGCACCCGGTACAGTCCGACAAAGTTTGAATTCAATTTTTTGAAACTACAGCGCCCTTTCAGGCCTTGTTTATAATTATAATTAATTATATTCGTTTTCAATTATCGATTCAAACTCAGTTTTCATCGCCATTATTTAAAATATTTATTTTAAATATTTAAAATCCATTATTTTAGCCAATTTAAAATTTTTAAATTGGTTCAGTTTTTCTGGGTCGTTACAATATAGAATATTTTATATTCATGTATGTCAAAAATTAAAATGTAAAATAAAAAAAATCATGTTTTGATTTAAATAAAAAGATTAGAATAAATTGTCATTCTGTTTTAACATATCATATTAAAACAGAAACATACATTAAAATAGAAATCACGTTTTTAAATGAAGTGTTCCATTAAAATAGAATTTGTAAACAATAAAATTATCCTTCTTATTTGTTTAGATTAGACGTGTAGAACTTACTTTACAAATAAAATCACTTTTTAATTGTCATTAAAGTTTATCCTTTTATTTGCATTTACAAATGCAAAAATATACATTGAAATTGATTTTTTTCTCTCTTTTATTTGCATTTACAAATGCAAATATAGATTGAAATGAAAATTATACTTTTAATTTGCATCTACTAACGCAAATATATTTTAAATATAATTTATTCTTTTATTTGCATTCACTAATGCAAATAAACTTTAAAAACAAAATCTATCCTTTTACTTGCATTCACCAATGCAAATATATATTAAAAATAAAAATTGTTCTTTATTTGCATTTACCAATGCAAATATATATTGAAACAAATTATTCTTTCATTTGCACTCACCAGTGCAAGTACATATATTTGAAAATAAAGTTTATTCCATTATTTTGCTTTTATCAATGCAAATATGCATTGAAATTAAAGTTTATTCTTTTATTTGCATTTACAAATGCAAATATAAAATGAAACTAAAGTTTATTCTTTTATATATATGCACCAATGCAAATATATCACATTCTTATACCTTGAATAGAATTTGTCAAAATTATACATTTTTATACATTGAATAAAATAATAACATTTTTGTCAAATTATGATTAGTGAATTAAAGGTAACATTTCTGTTAAAACATAAGTAGTGGAACAAAAAAAAATTAACACTTTTGTTAGAACTTGATTTATTGAAAACAACAATTTATTCTTTTATCTGCATTTACTAATGCAAATATACATGGAAATTAGGACATGTTCTTTTATCTGCATTCACTAATGCAAATATACCTTGAAATGAAAATATTTATTTTATTTGCATCCACAAATGCAAATATACATTGGGAATTAAAATTTGTCTTTTTATTTCCATTCACAAATGTAAATATTCATTGAAAATAAAATTAGTTCTTTTATTTGCATCCATTAATGCAAATATTCATTAAAAACAGAATTTGTTCTTTTATTTGCATTCCTTGTTTTCAAATAAACTATAAATAAAAGTTAAATTTATTTATTTATTTATTTGCATTCCTTATTGCAAATAAAACATTAAAAATTAAGGTTTTACTTTTGTTTGCAATTCTAAATGCAAACAAAACATCAAAATGTAAGTTACATTTTGATTACATTTTTGATATAAATAAAATGTCATTTTGAGAGTTGCATTTTTAATTACATACTTTGATGGAAATAAAACATGAATTAAATCTCTCATTTTACTTTCAAAATAAGTATTACCTTTTTATTCACATTTTCAGATGTAAATAAAAGATAGGATTTAAAGGTTATATTTTAGTTACATTCTAGTTGTAGCAAAAATGGTAAGAATTAATGTTTCATTTATTTTCATTTAAAAGAAAATATAAAGCATAGATTTTAGAATTTCATTTCTTATTGAAATTTTATGTGAAATGAAAAGAGTCATTTTGCCGAATATGTTATAGGAAATAAAAAGAGTCACTTTAAAAGAATGAATTGAAATGGTTTATTTTAGCTATGGTAAAAGAATAAATAATTAAACATTCATATTTTTATCATTAAAGTAGAAGTAGACAAAAATACTCATTTTTGTCTAAATCAAAAGAATGTAACAAAATATAACACTTGTATGTTAAATCAGAATTAAAATACAAATTGTTCGCCTTTATCAATTTATAATAGTTAAATCCAATTATTCTCCTTTGTCAAATTAGATTGTTAAAACAAATTGGTCTCTTTGCCAAATTGCAATAGTTAAAAACAAACATGATCATTATTTTGGTACATAAGTTTTGACAAAACAAATGTATCACTTTTATCTGTTTGATAAATTTAAAATTTTCGATTAAACAAACACATCACTTTTATTTGTTTTGTCGGAATAGATTTGTCGACAAAACAAAGTCATTATTTTTATTGTTTGACCAAATAGATTAATTGAACCAATATATTTATTTTGACAAGATATAATAGTTGAAGCAAAATTACATTTGTTAATTAAATTTAGAATAAAAAAAATCACATTTTTGATTAAATAAAGAGTTAAACACAAATAGCATTTTGTAAAATAGGTTTGTGTTACCTCAAAATAGAAGTAACATTTCTTGAACATTTTGTTGGAATAAAACGTATATGTAAATATAATAATTATTTTTATTTGCATAACATGAAATAGGTTTTATAAGTAAATATAAAGATCATTTTTATTTGCGAACCTACATTAGAAATTATATTCAAATATAGAAATCATATTTTTGGTCAAAACATACGTTAGAATGCGTAGGTGAACTAAAGTGACAATTTTTATATATTAATGCATACATCAGAATTTGTGTACAACTTAAAATACACATTTTTATGTGTTAGATTATATATTGGAAATATAAAACAAATAAACATATCTTCTAGTTGTCATCCCCAATAATGCCATACAAATAAATCACAGTTTATGTGACATTAGAATCGTATAGGAAAAATTTTATTAATAAAAATACATTTTTATTCGACATTAGAAATAAATTACATAATGGTTCATTATCATCAACTTGATAGCAGAATTGGATTGGTTAAATCCTTTAACCAATCATTTATTTTATGAACTGTTTGTTGGCTGAAAACCCCACATGGGTGTTGGGATGAAAATTGACTTACACTAATCCCAATATTTATTTGTATGTCGATCGAACGATCGACAGGCTGCGGCGAGCGTTATTATTTCATTTTAATGCTCACACAGTTACAGATTGCACTCTGGATGTGAATGGGTAGTTTGATGATATTTATCATTACGGTTATATACATTCAATGTATGAAATCCATATAACAAAGTTATATGGTAAATGATTAAGTCGCATTCCAATGCAGAATTTCTTTTAAATAAAGAATATCTTTTTAAAATAAGGAATATTTAGAAAAAGAACATTGTAGTATAAATATCTTTTAAAATAAAGAATACCGTACTATAAAGAATAATTTATATGAAGAATCTTTTTATATAAAGAATATTATTATATAATATTTAACAAATAATGAAAGGATGATTTCTATGTCCGTTCGTGAACGGACAAAAACATAAAAATATATTTCTATTGAGGTAAACTAGTTATTAATTAGGATAAATATTTTAAATAAGATTTCTGTAACAACCCGGAATTTTGGGGCCAAATTAAACTTTTATTTTAAGGAAACTTTGTTAGAATTTTTTTTTTTTTTTTTACATTTTTATTATCATAAAAAATATATATATGAAATATGTTTTAAAATAAAAGTTAGTCTTTATTTAAATGTAAGAACATAAAAATGATTTACATTTAAAAGTTATTCTTTTTAATGAAAATGAACATATTTTGGTTAGTGCTAAAAGTCTAACTTTTTAATGTCATGTAGAAACATGAAATGTTTTACATTAAAAATTTATGCTTTTAACGTCAAGTAGGAACTTTAATGACATTGATTAATTCATTGATTGAAAATAATGTGTAGGTTATAAATGAAATAAATTTTGACAATATATATATATATATATATATACGTATGTATATATATATATATATGTACATGTCTTTGGCTGTCCTCTTAAATATTTCCCTTATCAATTCATATTTAACACTTAGAAATTCAAAATATAGACCATATGCTTATAAACAAATAGCATTAATTCTTTCCACTTTATCCTCTCTCTCCCTCTTTCATTGTCATCTACTTTTGAAATTTGAATAATAAAAGAAATAAAATAAATGTGTCATTATTGCGTATAATCAAAAGGGGATTTAAGGAAACATTTATAAAAACTCAATTAAAACATAAAACGTATTTATTCGTAATGCACATGCATGGTTTTTGGAATAAAAACAAAACTTTGCCCCACTATCAAATTTGTAATTACCTTGTTACATGCTGAAAATGATTGATATACATACTCGCCAAATAATAGGCTTGCTGAATTTCTTTGCATCATAATAATAAAAGAAAATGTGTTACCGAAAGATAGATAATTAAAATTTGATATGTTTTCCTATTTTGGTTTCATAACTTAATATATATATACATATATATATATATATATATATGAGTTGTGATATGTTTTCCATGGTCTTAATCTAGTATAGATAAAATTTATTTAAATATGGAATACATTCTTGAGTATATAAGTTGTTACATAATAGCTTTGTATTAAAAGCAAATATACACGTTATTTAATAGGAAAGCAAATGAAAAGCATAAACAAGTAATTTAATAAGATATATTAATAATAAAAAAATCAACCAAATATGGATATGGGGGGAAATGAATATAGGCGGAAATAAATACCATTATTCTTAATTGGTGTTGAAGCTGAATCAAATAAATCTAGTAAGGTTCCAATTTATTTTCTAAAAATTGTCATTCAATATCCTTTTTATTCTGAAATTTGAAAAATTAATAATATAATACTATATATTCCCTCATAAAACAAACACTAATTCATTCTATACCCTAGCCGCCGTCATCTATAGTTTTCATGGCCTAAACTCTTCAAATCTTTCTTCCCCAAATTCTTTCAATCCAATCATGAACAATCAAAACTTAATGAATGAAATAATCAAGAGCAAAGCAAGGCTACGAAGTGGCGGTTTCCGATGGTGTTCTGACGGCTTGGGGTTGCGTGCGCAGGTCCTTGGCAAAGTCGACGATGGGTTCAAATTCAGAGAGGCAAATACGATGAAGATGAAGGCAAAGGCAAAAGCGTAAATTAATTTAAGGTTAATTTAAATTGTTCAAAGTTTAAGATGGTATAACTCATTCAAATCTTAATGAAATTCAACGATTTCAGTTTTGTTAGAATCGTGGTGTCGGGATCTACAACCGGGAACTGTCTAGAGCTGAAATAGAGAACGTTGAAAATCCAGAATTAAAAAGCTTTGTGAGATTTCTATCTTTATTTAATAACTAAAATTTAATTATTCTCTTATTATTCGAAATCGATGCATGTATATAATGAAATCAGATTTGTGATTTGCGATTGAAATTTGTTGATTGTTGATTTTGGTTGTGATGCTTCGTTGAATTTTATCGTTGTTTGTTAGAAGATCGTTGAAATTAAACATATCATGTTTGTTTAGTTAAAAACAAATATATGTTATTAGTTCTATTGGAAACCAATACCTCATGTCTATTAAGGTAAAATTGTTGAAACCAAAATATCATATTTTTTGGTTAATTAGAAATTTGTTAACGAATGAAATTACCATTTTGCTTGTCATTAGTTATCATAGAAAATGGTTTGCAAAATAACATGTCGCCAAAAAAATTACATTTTTATGTTTGTTTAGAAATGAATGAATTCATGTTAGAGAACATATTAGTATACAAATTTCATTTTTATGTTAATTGAAATGAATTAATGTTAGAAACCCTGTTATCATAAAAATCACATTTTTATGTTAGTTAGAAATGAACAAATTTTTGTTAGAAAACATAAAATGTAATTTTAGAATAAAAACACAGTTTGTTAACAAAATGTACAATTAAGATAAAAACATCGCATTTAGTTAAAATGTACAATTAGATAAAAATGCGCATTTAGATTAAAACACCGTTGTTTTAACAAGTGTAAAATTAAAATAAAAACACGTTTTAATGTTACGGCAAAAGCATAGGGAAAGATTCAGGTTTTTATTTAAGGAATTATGTTTTACATTAAAATCACATTTTAATGTGATATTAGAAAACATAGGAAGAGTCATGTTTACCAATAAAAACCATGCCATTCATTTAAGATTTGTTTTTGTAAATAAAAACCATGTCATTCATTTAAGATTTGTTTTTGTAAATAAAAACCATGTCATTCATTTAAGATTTGTTTTGTTAAATAAAAAGAAGTCATATTTGTTTTGTTAAATAAAAAGAAGTCATATTTGTTTTGTTAAAAGAAGTCATATTTGTTTTTGTTAAATAAAAAGAAGTCATATTTGTTTTGTTAAAAGAAGTCATATTTGTTTTTGTTAAATAAAAAGAAGTCATATTTGTTTTGTTAAATAAAAAGAAGTCATATTTGTTTTGTTAAATAAAAAGAAGTCATATTTGTTTTGTTAAATAAAAAGAAGTCATATTTGTTTTGTTAAATAAAAAGAAGTCATATTTGTTTTGTTAAATAAAAAGAAGTCATATTTGTCTTGTTAAATAAAAAGAAGTCATATTTGTCTTGTTAAATAAAAAGAAGTCATATTTGTCTTGTTAAATAAAAAGAAGTCATATTTGTTTTGTCAAATGAAAAGAAGTCATATTTGTTTTGTTAAATAAGAAGAAGAAACAGTAAATATTCATTTGTTTATTATTTATGGAAATTCATAGATACATGTTTGTGATCTTGTCTGAAATGATTTGTGATTAAATCTGTTGTTGTATGTTGTGGGATGATTTATAATATTCACATTGTTTAGATTATATGAAGTTGTATTGCAAGTAACACCCAAAATCATATGTGTTATCATTTGTAGGCTTACTTAATTTGTTAGGAAATTGACAACAAGCATATCAATTTGGCGTGGTATGAAGTATTGGATTTGTTACGTGTGTTAACACCAAACATATAAAAATTGGAGTGTATGGATGTGGGATTATATACGTATGTTGACATCCAATAGATAAAAATTGGGGTGGTTGCAATATTGGGTTTGATATGTATGATTGACATCAAGTTTATTTAAATGGCGTTCTTGTGAAATATGTATTACAAGTATATTATTGATGTAGTTAGTAAAATAGAACTATAATCATAATTTTAGCGTGGTTGGTAAAATAGAATTATAATTATATTTTTACCGTTAGCATTAAAAGTGAACGTTAACTTTTTTTTCACCTTCTGCATTAAAAACGAATTTTACTCTTATTTTCACCGTCTGCATTAAAATGAGTTTTAAGTCTTATTTTCATTGTTGGCATTAAAAATGAATTGTAATCTTATTTTCTTTGTTGTCATTAAAAATGAGTTTTGATCATATTTTTCCTGTTGTCAATAAAAATGGATTTTTATCATATTTTCACCGTTATTAATGAAAATGAAATATAGACATATTTTCACCGTATTTAATTAAAATGAAATGCAGTTATATGAAGTAGAGTTAATGAATAACATGAAATTATAATTAAATTTTGACGTTCAAGGAAAAATACGAATGCAAGTATAATTTTTGACATATCATAGTTGCATACATATGTGTGGCATTCTCGCATATGAAATAAACCATATATTATAGTTGCATACATGTGGATGAAATGATTTCATTTATTAAAGTGGCATTCATGCACATGAAATAAAACATATCCTTAAGTTCGCATTCATTGTTTTATGAAATGATTTCATTAATTATTGTTGCATTCTTGCATATGAAATAAAACATGTATTATAGTGCATTCATGTTTTATGAAATAGATTCATGCTTTGAAGTTCATCCTTGCATATGAAATAAAACATGTATTATAATTGTATTCATGTTTTATGTAATGAATTCATGTATTATAGTGCATTCATGTTTTATGAAATGAATTCATGAATTAGTGTACGTTAGTACATCTAGGATATAAATATATGTTAATGTAGCGATAATACGTTAAAAATATAAACATAGGAATAAGTTCATTCTTTTATTTGTGTTCTTAACACAAAAATAAACATAGAAATAAAGTTCATCCTTTTATTTGTATTTTTCAAATATGACATGCAAATAAAAGTGCATCTTTTTATTTTTGTTCTCTAACACAAATATGACATAGAAATAAAAATGCATCTTTTATTTGTACCCCCTAATATAAACAAACCTTAGAAATAAAAGTTTATCTTTGTATTTGCATTTTTCCAATGCAAATATAGTATAGAAAAATAAGCCCATGTTTTAGTTATGTTCTTTATTACAAATGAAACTTAGAAATAAAGGTTACATATTTTTATTTACATCCCTCGATGTAAATAAACATGTAAGAAAAATATAACTTTTATTTGCGTTCAGCAACGCAAATAAAAATAAAATATGAAATTAAGAGTTGCATTTCTATGATAGCTAAAAACACATAGTTAATGTTTATGATAAAAAAAAAGTAGAAAGATGTACATATTTCACTATGAAATATGTTTTACATTAAAATACATTTTAATGTAATATTGGAAACATAGTAAAGGACTCACTATTTTGTTCATAAAAATAGATTGAACAAAATATTTATTTTTGTTCATTAGAAAGAAATTCACACTTCTGTCTAAATTAAATAGTGAAAACAAAAGAAACACTTTCGTTTAAGAGAAGGGAGTTGTACAATTTAGAATTGGAAAATGAAATAAAAATACATTTTAGTAGACATTATATACAGGAATGTGTGTTAGGTAGATAGTTCACTCTTTTATTGAGCGTGATACCTATATTAATATTATCGCCAAATGATTTACATTTATATATATATATATATATGAATAAAAATAGCGACATATCGTTATTAAATTTTATTAACGATATGAGATGGTTTTAAACCTTATATATATATATATATACGACAATCATTTGAAAAGACCGAGTTCGATCTCATTTCAAATGATTTATACGACGTTCTAAGTCGAAGAGTTTAAGACGGTGATTGAAGACCGACGATCTTCACATCGAATGGATGCGTGACTATTGAGACCCATGAGAGGAGTAGCTACCTTGAAAGGGCCTCAGTGGTGGCCGTTCGGACGTAGTGTTGATTTGTACTGTAATAACCCGGAAAATGCGAACCAGTTTGAAATTTTTATTTTGGCAATTTTAGCGAATTTTGAATATTTAAAATGAATTATTTTAAATAAAATGAACGAGAAATTTATTTTGAATATAATTCGACGTATATATTATATACGTCGTCGTTAGAATATAAATAATTATATATAATTATAAAAGGAATTGAAAATGGCGCGGTAGTTCGAAAATTCGATTTCTAATTTCAAATGAATATACAGAATTCAATATAAGTCAGAATTGAACGAAACAAGAAATATTTGAATCTGTATAACTATATCTTTGTAACGAAGTTAACAAACTGAGATTTCATTTTAGAAATGATGAGATATGTCCAGTTGAAAATTAGAAATAGTCGCTGTGGAATTTATATATATTTTAATATAATATATAGCCCTTAAAAATAGCCATTTTGCAAATGACCTCGGATTTCGACGAAACCAGTTTTGTTGGGTCCGTGATGTAAAGTTATTGCTAGATTCCAAATTTCATAATTTTTCGAATCAATATGTGAGCGTGGCAAAGGAAAACGCGTTTGACCAGTTTCAGTTGATTTTAATCGACTGGAAATTGGCCATTTTTCAAACGGTCTCAGAATTCGACGAAACTAGTTTTGTTAGGACCGTATCGCCAATACGAAGCTAGAAAATATTTTTCAGGAATTTTTCTAGTTAGTATGTGACCCCGGTAATTTGAAATGTACGTTTAAAATTCAATATAGTGATTTAAATGCAAATTAAACGGAAACTGATTCAAACAGTCGAATCAGCCTACGATACATATCCCATTGTGGTCGGAATGGGGGTAAAACGCTATGGGCGACAGGCGGTGGGCCTCGTTTCGAGGTCGTATGTAAAAGTCAACTGTTTGCGATTAAATTAATTAAATTAATAAAAAAATTTAATTAAAAATATATAGGCCCCCCCCTTTTTTCTCGTTTTCATTAAGCAGAAAGAAAAAAAAAAAGAAAAAAAAACCCCACCGTCGTTCAGACCTCGAACCCCGATCCCGTTCTTCCCCCGACCTCACGCCACCACCATCGGCCATCCAACGTTGCCGGACCCCACCCCAAGCCACCGCGCCCCTTCTCGCTCCTCTCCGCCCCTCTACAGCTTCAAGCCTGAGCCCACCGCCGACAGTCGAGCCTCCCCTACCACCAGCAGGTCTCGGCGGACCCCCTCCCTAACCTCCGACCACCTCTCCCTCCCTTCTTCTCTCTCCATCGCCTCACCTCTTCAATTCCCCCCCCCCCCAACCACCACTTTACAGCCCCCGTGGGTCCTACCAGCGACCACCACCGTCACCCCGGGCCTCCTACGTCACCCAATATATTATGTAAGTTTTTATTATCATTTTTATTTTATTTATGTTATTAAAAACATGATTTTTATCATGAAGACAGAGTGTTCTTTGTCTAGAAAAGGAAAAAATATGATCTTTACTATATAGTAGTGGTAAAAATATGATTTTTATATTTTTAAAGTATTAAAAATATGATTTTTATATTTTCAAAGTATTAAAAATATAGTCTTTACTATATAGGAATATTAAAAATATGATTTTTATATTTTTAAAGTATTAAAAATATAATCTTTAAGAGATAGAGAACATAAAAATATCATCTTTGTATATGTAGCGAAATAAAAATCTGATTTTTATTTTATGTGTTGAAGTAAAGTGATGAAATTTAAAAAGGGTGAAATCTTTAAATTTAAAAAGGCAGAATTTTTATATATTGAACTTCGATAGAAAAATTCGATTTTTATATATTGAACTTTAAAGTAAAAATTCGATTTTTATATATTGAACTTTAAAGTAAAAATTCGATTTTTATATATTGAACTTTAAAGTAAAAATTCGATTTTTATATATTGAACTTTAAAGTAAAAATTCGATTTTTATATATTGAACTTTAAAGTAAAAATTCGATTTTTATATATTGAACTTTAAAGTAAAAATTCGATTTTTATATATTGAACTTTAAAGTAAAAATTCGATTTTTATATATTGAACTTTAAAGTAAAAATTCGATTTTTATATATTGAACTTTAAAGAAAAAATTCGATTTTTATATATTGAACTTTAAAGTAAAAATTCGATTTTTATATATTGAACTTTAAAGTAAAAAATTCGATTTTTATATATTGAACTTTGAAGTAAAAATTCGATTTTTATATATTGAACTTTAAAATAAAAATTCGATTTTTATATATTGAACTTTAAGGTAAAAATTCGATTTTTATATATTGAACTCTGAACTAAAAATTTGATTTTTATATATGGACCTTCGAAATAAAAATATGATTTTTAAATATTGAATAGCAAGGTAAAAATTCGATTTTTATATATGTAGTGGCTACGGACGACGAAGCTGACGAAGATGCGAAAACAATGAAGATTTCTATCAAAGAAGAGTCAAGATGTTTGGATAGCTATATGTGAGAGTTTCTCACCTTTCAATTTTATTTCTAGTTATATTTATATATATATATACTAGGATGCAGACGGTGTTTAGTAGCACCCGACACCCGTCCACATACCATGGACTTGTTTGTTTGGATGTTTGGTGATTGATTGAGATATTGGTTTGAATGTGGTTTGTGGTGTGAAAAATCGAATCGATAAATTGGTTAGGATTAGACGTGCGCCGTTATAAGGCGAAGGAGTAAGACTAGGTTAGACTCTTACTCCAAATTTTGTGGTTTACATAACGAAAGTGATTTGATTGATGTGTGAATGGCGTGGGCCTTCACTAGACCGGGGATAAGGCTAGGCCTCGTCCCGTTTCTAGTATCGTGCCGTTATGCCGCCAAAATTTTCTAAAATAAGTTAGAAAAATAAAAATATCATTTTATTGAATAAATGAATCGAATGGAATATGCATAGGTTAAATAAAGTGTTTTATCGTTAAAAATATAATTTTTAACGTGAATATGAATATAGTGAATGCGAATAAAATAAAATATTCATTTACAAGCCAGATGGTTTGTTTATGTACACCTATTTGAATGACATTGATTGGGTCGATAAATTTTACACATCGCCCAGCTGCACGAATAAAATCTGTGTTTGATTGTTTGAAACCCCACACGGGTGTTGGGATGAAATATGAAGTTCACTCATCCTGATTGATTAAATATGTCGATCGATTGATTGACAGGCTGTTATAAGCGTTAGATATCTACATTTGATGCTTATACAGTGTAGTGCACTTTGGTTGATGGTTGATTATTTTTCAATGATATCGTATACATGTGTTGTATGAAAATCCATATAATTAACGTTATATGGTAATTGATTGGGCCTCATTCCAATTTGAAAAATAAAGTATATTATAAAATAAAAGTTCATGTGTTGACTGTACTCATCCGTTGAGATTAGTCATGTGTTGAACGAATTATTTTTATAATAAAATTTACATCTTTATCAATATAAAATAAAGGTTCATGTGTTGACTGTACTCATCCGTTGAGATTAGTCATGTGTTGAACGAAATATTTTAACAAAAATAGTCACACATGGGCGGTACTCATTCGTTGAGATTAGTCGTGTGTTGACAAAAAAAGAAATATTTGAAATAGAATATATAAAGCCGTGTTGAATAGTGATGCGCCATTTTGACGCGAACGATATTTATATCGATTATAACGATTTCGAAATGAATTGAATATATAACGATTTCGAAATGAATTGAATATATAACGATTTCGAAATGAATTGAATATATAACGATTTCGAAATGAATTGAATATATAACGATTTCGAAATGAATTGAATATATAACGATTTCGATTTGAATTGAATATAAAACGATTTCGAATTGAATGGAATAGAAAACCAATTTGATTTCAAATTGAATATATAATGAACTTGATTCAAATAGAAAACGAAACGAATTTAATTTGAATAGAAAATGAATTTGAATCGAATAGAAAACCAATTTGATTTCAAATTGAATATATAATGAACTTGATTCAAATAGAAAACGAAACGAATTTAATTTGAATAGGAAATGAATTTGAATCGAATAGAAAACCAATTGGGATTGAATTGAATTGAATTGAATTGAATTGAAAAAACGAATTCGAATTGAATTTAAAATAAAGTGAAATGAATTCAAATTGAATTGAAATTCGAATTGAATAGAGATGAATTTTAAAACGAATTTATAAAAGAAAATTCAATTTTGATTTGAAACAAATGGGAGTTGAAAATGTTTTTGAAACAAATTCAAAACTATTTATATAATTCGTTTTAAATAGAAATCGACGAAATATATATTATATATATAATATAATGGCCTGAATAGAACGCGCCGCGCCGCGGCAGTTCGTAAATTTCGACCATTTATTTCAAACGGACATTACGGGAGATCCGACCGTCGGATTCTCCTAAAACCGGAACCGTTGGGTTAGTATCGAAAAGAGCTTTCTAACGAATATTAGAAATTCAAAATCTAACGGTTGGATTTGGAGATACGTCCAAATCAAATTCGAAAAAGGTCGCTATAAGTGCAGTTCGATGGCCATTGTTGGAAATCGACTGTACGGGCCTTGATAAAATTATTAAAAATAGTAATAATTAGTGTAAAATCATAAGAAGTGATTTGGGAAAATTTAGGATGAAAAACTCCATATTTGAAAAGATAAAAATGGTTTTTATCGAAATGAACTAGTTTTGAACTAAATTTAAAACCCAATCATTTTTAAACAAATGAATTAGATTTAAAAAGGGGTTTTAAATAATCGAATTTCTAATATATTTGATTGAGTTTGAAATGGGTTTATCGTGAACTGTGTTTTAAATAACACCTGGTTCTTTAACCCAGTAAAAGGAGTTTTAACGAATCTGCAATTAGATTGAAATGTGAATTCGTAATCTAAATTTCCAAATTTAGAAAATGAGCGGGAATGGAGTATTACCAGTTTTGCTCCAAAGCGATAGTTAAATCTTTAATTAGATTTGAACGTGAAATGGTAATTAATTTTACCGATAACACCGTGGTGTTAGATATGGAGTATTACCAGTTTTGCTTCATGGGATGAATAGGTTGGGATTGGGAAATAAAATAAATAATTACTTCGTTACGGTTCGCTAATCTCGACTAGTTGGGAAAAACCATAATTTGGTTTTAAATGACATCCAAAGGAAGATTACAGGATAAATTTTAAAGAATTTATCTTGGATAAAATTAATGGGAACCTTTCCCTAAGAATGTGGAATTTAGAAACTAGCTGTAGGTTGGCTAAGAAGAATGGCTTCCTGGGTATTGATCTGATGTTGGTTTCGGCCTTCGGGGTTAATTTTTGGGAAATTGTTCTCTTGCTAATTTGCAGTTAGTGACTAATGAATTGGAATGAGGCGTATGTTGTGTTTGTGTAACATTTGTTTTCAATATACGCGGGTTGTTCGGAAAGTCCGGGTTTACACCCATTCTGAATAACCGATTCGACGATAAGTCGAAGATGAAGACGGTGGTCGAAGACCGGAAGTTTTCACATCGTTTGGGTAATTACTGACGATCCTGATTGGGCTGTACACCCAAGAGGATGGAAATAGTTGGTGGTCGTCCAGACGTACTTGGGGATGGATGGATATGCGAGGAAAGTGCCTCCGGTTTCGTTCAGACCCAGAACGGACTTGTAAATGGATTGTGTGTCTGACATTGGATTTTATTCTGTGTTGATTGATTTCTATTAAATATATATCTGCTTGGCGGCGGAGAATTTATTCTCTTGCTTAACGCCCTTCTCTGAGACGTACGAGCTCAGAGGTTATATATCGATAGATATCAATCGCATGGCATGAATTGCCTGTGTGGCATGCTGAGTTGCATGGATCAAGGCTTCTGTTGAAAAGCAAAGTCTTGTGGTTGATGATCAAAGCACGGCCCTTGTGGCGTAGCTTTGTGTATAGCGTGTATTCGCGAGCCTCACACCTCGGTATGAGTTAAAAACGGGATACGGGCCGTTGGGAGAGCGCACGTTTCTTTCTAGCTTTGGTGGTGTCAGTGACTTACCAGCCCTGACATTTATATACTTTTCACCTTTGTGGTTGTTGGAATGAGGCGCCTCGATATAGGTCTGTAAGGACCGGGAAACGTGTGTTCAGGAATTGCCAATCCTCTAACGTAAGTGAGGACCGGCCCAACCGATCCAGGGGTTACCCAGTGTGCGTAATCCCGGGGACATTTGCTAGAGTGTCTCGAACGCGGAGAGGAGCTTGCCCCTTGCCTCGACTCATGACGGAAATCCAATTTCCAATACGTGTATTGCGGTTTTAATTGTAGAACTAGTATGGCGACATGATATATGGTACCCATGCCGTCTATGATTTATACTTATGATTGAAATTGTTTTGACACTATACACTTATTATAGTATCAAATGATTTGTTTTAAACGTACCAAGCATGTTTGGCTATTATAAGGGAAAACCCTATCCCCCGGCTTGCGTTGCATTGTATGATAGGACCTGGGTCTTATAATAGCTTCATTTTTCGAAAAAGCATTGCGCTGTTTATCCTATGCACTGGTATTCTTGGGAGAAAACCCGTTCCGTGTTATACGGCGTGGTCCCTTGAATTACTCTCTTTTAAAGTAAAGTTTTAAATAACTGTTTTAGTTCTCACACCAGTCACATGACTGACTTGGAGTTTATTGTTTTAACCTAAACTCTGGGTGCCCCTATTTTCCGCACGGGCAGCTAGTAGTTTTGGTTTTGCAGATTTATATTCACAGGATCCTGGTTTACAGCTGGAATGATATCCGGAAAGCTCTGTATCCGTATATCACCTTCAGTTGTGCTTTATATTATTTTTCCGCTGCTATGTAATTTATTGTAATCTCTGATATTTATCGAATGTATATTTATTCATTTATACTCTGTATATTCTTGTATCTGATGGAATTGTTGTAATAACAATGAAATGTTCTTCTGTTTGTGTTCTGGTTTGTCCTGTTCTCAACAGTCAGGGGTTTCGAACGGTTTAGATCGGTTTAACGACTGATTCAGATCGAGCGAAATTCCAGGCCGTCACATTTGGTATCAGAGCTTTGGTTTACAGAGCTCGAGAACAAGACACATTAGAACCATACGAAAGAATTCATCAGATATTGGATTAGTAATATCCAATTAGAATGACTCGTTAGAGATAGGATCAGTAGTATCCTAGAACGAGTGTGAAGAGTATATTTTTCAAATGAAAACAATTTTGTTTTGAAAATTTAAACCATTTTAAACGTATTTGATTATTTATTTATTTTGAATATGGACAATCCAATATATAAAGGTTTTGTATATACGCGTCATGAACGTATATTCGAAGTTTTAATATACTGGATAGATATAGAATCATACTCTAGTCGCCCGGTCCTGATTCTGATGATTGACGCGTCATCATTAGTAATTAGTTTCGTGTTTCGAAGGTGTGATACCTATATATTTCCATTAGACTGGTGTGAGAACCAAAACTTATATAGCTAGAACACATTGTTGTGAATTGGCATCAAAAACAAGATTTTTTGTATATGTATCAAAATTATGAATTTGAAACTCTAATTCACTAATTGATTGATGTTTGGGTTGTTTGTTTATTTGTTTGCTAATTTTAACCATTTATGCCTAAGTAAACTAATAATTGAATTATATTGAACTTGGTCGCATTTGCTTGCATATACGTATACTTATATTGAACAGGTCATAGCAAGGAGGCTAGAGCCAGAGAATAAAATTTGTTTGCCCGACAAATAGGTACATGTTTATTACATAATTTACTGTTTTGTTTGGGTGATGATGATTTTGTGAGCCTATTGGCTAGCCGCTTGGCTTTTTCTTTTTCTTTTTGAGATCTGAAGGACCGGGGAAGCTATTTGAAATTCCCCGATGCTCCCGGTGCAGGGGAGGTTATGGCGAAATTTTTCGAAAATTTAGGGTGTTAGCCAAATTTTTGAAGTTTTGAAAATTCTCAGAAACTAAAGAGTTAGAGAATGGAAGCCAGATCGAGTGTAGAGTTGAATAATCAAACCACTTTCGACTTTGTTCCTTTTCGGGGACGAAAAGTTTTAAGTGGGGGAGATTGTAATAACCCGGAAAATGCGAACCAGTTTGAAATTTTTATTTTGGCAATTTTAGCGAATTTTGAATATTTAAAATGAATTATTTTAAATAAAATGAACGAGAAATTTATTTTGAATATAATTCGACGTATATATTATATACGTCGTCGTTAGAATATAAATAATTATATATAATTATAAAAGGAATTGAAAATGGCGCGGTAGTTCGAAAATTCGATTTCTAATTTCAAATGAATATACAGAATTCAATATAAGTCAGAATTGAACGAAACAAGAAATATTTGAATCTGTATAACTATATCTTTGTAACGAAGTTAACAAACTGAGATTTCATTTTAGAAATGATGAGATATGTCCAGTTGAAAATTAGAAATAGTCGCTGTGGAATTTATATATATTTTAATATAATATATAGCCCTTAAAAATAGCCATTTTGCAAATGACCTCGGATTTCGACGAAACCAGTTTTGTTGGGTCCGTGATGTAAAGTTATTGCTAGATTCCAAATTTCATAATTTTTCGAATCAATATGTGAGCGTGGCAAAGGAAAACGCGTTTGACCAGTTTCAGTTGATTTTAATCGACTGGAAATTGGCCATTTTTCAAACGGTCTCAGAATTCGACGAAACTAGTTTTGTTAGGACCGTATCGCCAATACGAAGCTAGAAAATATTTTTCAGGAATTT
The DNA here is from genome assembly GCA_030737875.1 of Allium sativum. Classification (NCBI taxonomy): domain Eukaryota; kingdom Viridiplantae; phylum Streptophyta; class Magnoliopsida; order Asparagales; family Amaryllidaceae; genus Allium; species Allium sativum. Next base: position 919,683,443 of record CM060926.1, on the reverse strand, counting down.
TTCTAGTTAGTATGTGACCCCGGTAATTTGAAATGTACGTTTAAAATTCAATATAGTGATTTAAATGCAAATTAAACGGAAACTGATTCAAACAGTCGAATCAGCCTACGATACATATCCCATTGTGGTCGGAATGGGGGTAAAACGCTATGGGCGACAGGCGGTGGGCCTCGTTTCGAGGTCGTATGTAAAAGTCAACTGTTTGCGATTAAATTAATTAAATTAATAAAAAAATTTAATTAAAAATATATAGGCCCCCCCCTTTTTTCTCGTTTTCATTAAGCAGAAAGAAAAAAAAAAAAAAGAAAAAAAACCCCACCGTCGTTCAGACCTCGAACCCCGATCCCGTTCTTCCCCCGACCTCACGCCACCACCATCGGCCATCCAACGTTGCCGGACCCCACCCCAAGCCACCGCGCCCCTTCTCGCTCCTCTCCGCCCCTCTACAGCTTCAAGCCTGAGCCCACCGCCGACAGTCGAGCCTCCCCTACCACCAGCAGGTCTCGGCGGACCCCCTCCCTAACCTCCGACCACCTCTCCCTCCCTTCTTCTCTCTCCATCGCCTCACCTCTTCAATTCCCCCCCCCAACCACCACTTTACAGCCCCCGTGGGTCCTACCAGCGACCACCACCGTCACCCCGGGCCTCCTACGTCACCCAATATACTATGTAAGTTTTTATTATCATTTTTATTTTATTTATGTTATTAAAAACATGATTTTTATCATGAAGACAGAGTGTTCTTTGTCTAGAAAAGGAAAAAATATGATCTTTACTATATAGTAGTGGTAAAAATATGATTTTTATATTTTTAAAGTATTAAAAATATGATTTTTATATTTTCAAAGTATTAAAAATATAGTCTTTACTATATAGGAATATTAAAAATATGATTTTTATATTTTTAAAGTATTAAAAATATAATCTTTAAGAGATAGAGAACATAAAAATATCATCTTTGTATATGTAGCGAAATAAAAATCTGATTTTTATTTTATGTGTTGAAGTAAAGTGATGAAATTTAAAAAGGGTGAAATCTTTAAATTTAAAAAGGCAGAATTTTTATATATTGAACTTCGATAGAAAAATTCGATTTTTATATATTGAACTTTAAAGTAAAAATTCGATTTTTATATATTGAACTTTAAAGTAAAAATTCGATTTTTATATATTGAACTTTAAAGTAAAAATTCGATTTTTATATATTGAACTTTAAAGTAAAAATTCGATTTTTATATATTGAACTTTAAAGTAAAAATTCGATTTTTATATATTGAACTTTAAAGTAAAAATTCGATTTTTATATATTGAACTTTAAAGTAAAAATTCGATTTTTATATATTGAACTTTAAAGTAAAAAATTCGATTTTTATATATTGAACTTTAAAGTAAAAATTCGATTTTTATATATTGAACTTTAAAGTAAAAATTCGATTTTTATATATTGAACTTTAAAGTAAAAAATTCGATTTTTATATATTGAACTTTGAAGTAAAAATTCGATTTTTATATATTGAACTTTAAAATAAAAATTCGATTTTTATATATTGAACTTTAAGGTAAAAATTCGATTTTTATATATTGAACTCTGAACTAAAATTTTGATTTTTATATATGGACCTTCGAAATAAAAATATGATTTTTAAATATTGAATAGCAAGGTAAAAATTCGATTTTTATATATGTAGTGGCTACGGACGACGAAGCTGACGAAGATGCGAAAACAATGAAGATTTCTATCAAAGAAGAGTCAAGATGTTTGGATAGCTATATGTGAGAGTTTCTCACCTTTCAATTTTATTTCTAGTTATATTTATATATATATATACTAGGATGCAGACGGTGTTTAGTAGCACCCGACACCCGTCCACATACCATGGACTTGTTTGTTTGGATGTTTGGTGATTGATTGAGATATTGGTTTGAATGTGGTTTGTGGTGTGAAAAATCGAATCGATAAATTGGTTAGGATTAGACGTGCGCCGTTATAAGGCGAAGGAGTAAGACTAGGTTAGACTCTTACTCCAAATTTTGTGGTTTACATAACGAAAGTGATTTGATTGATGTGTGAATGGCGTGGGCCTTCACTAGACCGGGGATAAGGCTAGGCCTCGTCCCGTTTCTAGTATCGTGCCGTTATGCCGCCAAAATTTTCTAAAATAAGTTAGAAAAATAAAAATATCATTTTATTGAATAAATGAATCGAATGGAATATGCATAGGTTAAATAAAGTGTTTTATCGTTAAAAATATAATTTTTAACGTGAATATGAATATAGTGAATGCGAATAAAATAAAATATTCATTTACAAGCCAGATGGTTTGTTTATGTACACCTATTTGAATGACATTGATTGGGTCGATAAATTTTACACATCGCCCAGCTGCACGAATAAAATCTGTGTTTGATTGTTTGAAACCCCACACGGGTGTTGGGATGAAATATGAAGTTCACTCATCCTGATTGATTAAATATGTCGATCGATTGATTGACAGGCTGTTATAAGCGTTAGATATCTACATTTGATGCTTATACAGTGTAGTGCACTTTGGTTGATGGTTGATTATTTTTCAATGATATCGTATACATGTGTTGTATGAAAATCCATATAATTAACGTTATATGGTAATTGATTGGGCCTCATTCCAATTTGAAAAATAAAGTATATTATAAAATAAAAGTTCATGTGTTGACTGTACTCATCCGTTGAGATTAGTCATGTGTTGAACGAATTATTTTTATAATAAAATTTACATCTTTATCAATATAAAATAAAGGTTCATGTGTTGACTGTACTCATCCGTTGAGATTAGTCATGTGTTGAACGAAATATTTTAACAAAAATAGTCACACATGGGCGGTACTCATTCGTTGAGATTAGTCGTGTGTTGACAAAAAAAGAAATATTTGAAATAGAATATATAAAGCCGTGTTGAATAGTGATGCGCCATTTTGACGCGAACGATATTTATATCGATTATAACGATTTCGAAATGAATTGAATATATAACGATTTCGAAATGAATTGAATATATAACGATTTCGAAATGAATTGAATATATAACGATTTCGAAATGAATTGAATATATAACGATTTCGAAATGAATTGAATATATAACGATTTCGATTTGAATTGAATATAAAACGATTTCGAATTGAATGGAATAGAAAACCAATTTGATTTCAAATTGAATATATAATGAACTTGATTCAAATAGAAAACGAAACGAATTTAATTTGAATAGAAAATGAATTTGAATCGAATAGAAAACCAATTTGATTTCAAATTGAATATATAATGAACTTGATTCAAATAGAAAACGAAACGAATTTAATTTGAATAGGAAATGAATTTGAATCGAATAGAAAACCAATTGGGATTGAATTGAATTGAATTGAATTGAATTGAAAAAACGAATTCGAATTGAATTTAAAATAAAGTGAAATGAATTCAAATTGAATTGAAATTCGAATTGAATAGAGATGAATTTTAAAACGAATTTATAAAAGAAAATTCAATTTTGATTTGAAACAAATGGGAGTTGAAAATGTTTTTGAAACAAATTCAAAACTATTTATATAATTCGTTTTAAATAGAAATCGACGAAATATATATTATATATATAATATAATGGCCTGAATAGAACGCGCCGCGCCGCGGCAGTTCGTAAATTTCGACCATTTATTTCAAACGGACATTACGGGAGATCCGACCGTCGGATTCTCCTAAAACCGGAACCGTTGGGTTAGTATCGAAAAGAGCTTTCTAACGAATATTAGAAATTCAAAATCTAACGGTTGGATTTGGAGATACGTCCAAATCAAATTCGAAAAAGGTCGCTATAAGTGCAGTTCGATGGCCATTGTTGGAAATCGACTGTACGGGCCTTGATAAAATTATTAAAAATAGTAATAATTAGTGTAAAATCATAAGAAGTGATTTGGGAAAATTTAGGATGAAAAACTCCATATTTGAAAAGATAAAAATGGTTTTTATCGAAATGAACTAGTTTTGAACTAAATTTAAAACCCAATCATTTTTAAACAAATGAATTAGATTTAAAAAGGGGTTTTAAATAATCGAATTTCTAATATATTTGATTGAGTTTGAAATGGGTTTATCGTGAACTGTGTTTTAAATAACACCTAGTTCTTTAACCCAGTAAAAGGAGTTTTAACGAATCTGCAATTAGATTGAAATGTGAATTCGTAATCTAAATTTCCAAATTTAGAAAATGAGCGGGAATGGAGTATTACCAGTTTTGCTCCAAAGCGATAGTTAAATCTTTAATTAGATTTGAACGTGAAATGGTAATTAATTTTACCGATAACACCGTGGTGTTAGATATGGAGTATTACCAGTTTTGCTTCATGGGATGAATAGGTTGGGATTGGGAAATAAAATAAATAATTACTTCGTTACGGTTCGCTAATCTCGACTAGTTGGGAAAAACCATAATTTGGTTTTAAATGACATCCAAAGGAAGATTACAGGATAAATTTTAAAGAATTTATCTTGGATAAAATTAATGGGAACCTTTCCCTAAGAATGTGGAATTTAGAAACTAGCTGTAGGTTGGCTAAGAAGAATGGCTTCCTGGGTATTGATCTGATGTTGGTTTCGGCCTTCGGGGTTAATTTTTGGGAAATTGTTCTCTTGCTAATTTGCAGTTAGTGACTAATGAATTGGAATGAGGCGTATGTTGTGTTTGTGTAACATTTGTTTTCAATATACGCGGGTTGTTCGGAAAGTCCGGGTTTACACCCATTCTGAATAACCGATTCGACGATAAGTCGAAGATGAAGACGGTGGTCGAAGACCGGAAGTTTTCACATCGTTTGGGTAATTACTGACGATCCTGATTGGGCTGTACACCCAAGAGGATGGAAATAGTTGGTGGTCGTCCAGACGTACTTGGGGATGGATGGATATGCGAGGAAAGTGCCTCCGGTTTCGTTCAGACCCAGAACGGACTTGTAAATGGATTGTGTGTCTGACATTGGATTTTATTCTGTGTTGATTGATTTCTATTAAATATATATCTGCTTGGCGGCGGAGAATTTATTCTCTTGCTTAACGCCCTTCTCTGAGACGTACGAGCTCAGAGGTTATATATCGATAGATATCAATCGCATGGCATGAATTGCCTGTGTGGCATGCTGAGTTGCATGGATCAAGGCTTCTGTTGAAAAGCAAAGTCTTGTGGTTGATGATCAAAGCACGGCCCTTGTGGCGTAGCTTTGTGTATAGCGTGTATTCGCGAGCCTCACACCTCGGTATGAGTTAAAAACGGGATACGGGCCGTTGGGAGAGCGCACGTTTCTTTCTAGCTTTGGTGGTGTCAGTGACTTACCAGCCCTGACATTTATATACTTTTCACCTTTGTGGTTGTTGGAATGAGGCGCCTCGATATAGGTCTGTAAGGACCGGGAAACGTGTGTTCAGGAATTGCCAATCCTCTAACGTAAGTGAGGACCGGCCCAACCGATCCAGGGGTTACCCAGTGTGCGTAATCCCGGGGACATTTGCTAGAGTGTCTCGAACGCGGAGAGGAGCTTGCCCCTTGCCTCGACTCATGACGGAAATCCAATTTCCAATACGTGTATTGCGGTTTTAATTGTAGAACTAGTATGGCGACATGATATATGGTACCCATGCCGTCTATGATTTATACTTATGATTGAAATTGTTTTGACACTATACACTTATTATAGTATCAAATGATTTGTTTTAAACGTACCAAGCATGTTTGGCTATTATAAGGGAAAACCCTATCCCCCGGCTTGCGTTGCATTGTATGATAGGACCTGGGTCTTATAATAGCTTCATTTTTCGAAAAAGCATTGCGCTGTTTATCCTATGCACTGGTATTCTTGGGAGAAAACCCGTTCCGTGTTATACGGCGTGGTCCCTTGAATTACTCTCTTTTAAAGTAAAGTTTTAAATAACTGTTTTAGTTCTCACACCAGTCACATGACTGACTTGGAGTTTATTGTTTTAACCTAAACTCTGGGTGCCCCTATTTTCCGCACGGGCAGCTAGTAGTTTTGGTTTTGCAGATTTATATTCACAGGATCCTGGTTTACAGCTGGAATGATATCCGGAAAGCTCTGTATCCGTATATCACCTTCAGTTGTGCTTTATATTATTTTTCCGCTGCTATGTAATTTATTGTAATCTCTGATATTTATCGAATGTATATTTATTCATTTATACTCTGTATATTCTTGTATCTGATGGAATTGTTGTAATAACAATGAAATGTTCTTCTGTTTGTGTTCTGGTTTGTCCTGTTCTCAACAGTCAGGGGTTTCGAACGGTTTAGATCGGTTTAACGACTGATTCAGATCGAGCGAAATTCCAGGCCGTCACATGTACGGTTTTGACTTTCGCTCAGACCCAGAGCATAAGTTTATAAATGGATTGCGTGTCGGACCATATGGCATGCTAAGATGCAATGATCAAGGCTTTGTTGAAAAGCAGGCCTTGTGGGTATAACGTAACTTCACGAACCTCACACCCCGGTATGAGTCTTAAACGGGAGAAGGGAACGTAGGGAGTGCACACGTTATCTTTCTAGCTAGGGTAATGTCAGGGACCTACCAGCGCTGACATTTTACTCATTGTGGATGATGGATTTTGAGGTACCTCGTTATTTTTATAGGCCGATAGTGGTCATACTATAGGTCCAAAAGGACCGGGAAACGTGTGTTCAGGCATAACTAATCCACTACCCTTAGGTAGGGACCGGCCCTGCAGCTATCCAAGGGTTCACTGCGGGGGATCCTGAGGTATCCGCTAGAGTGCCTCGAATCGGTAAGGAGCTCCTCCCTAGCCTTGACTCATGATGGAATTCAAATCTCCAATACGCTCTTGCAGTTTTGATTGTAGAACTAGTATTGGCGACATGATATATGGTACCCATGTCGTCTAGGATTGATACATTTACTTTGAATTGCTTTTAAAACATATACACAATAATAATATCGGTTTAACGTATTTATCATCTTTTGATCATTATAAGGTAAAACCCTATCCTCTGGTGTGCGTTGCATTGTGTGATGGGACTTGGGTCTTATAATGGTTTCATTTTTCTAAAAAGCATTGCGTTGTTTAACGATTTACTTTAATTTATGCACCGACAATCCATTGGGATAAAACCCGTTCCGCATTAGCGGCGTGGTCCTTGGATTTGTCTTATTAGTTGAATTAGTTTTAGAATTCTCACACCAGTCCCATGACTGACTCGTAGTTTGTTTCACTTTGCAAACTCGGGTGCCCTCTTTTCCACACGGGCAGTCGAGTAGCTCGTTGCAGATATATTTTACAAGATCCTGGTCTACAGCTGAAGCGATATTCAGAAAGCTCTGTATCCGTGTATTCATTTCGGTTGTACATTTGTACATTTGTATTATTTTTCCGCTGCTATTTAAATGTAATTTAAAACTCTGATATTATTGTATCTCTTCATTTGTAATAAGTATTCATACTCTGGTATATTCTTGTACTCTGATGTAATTGTTGTAACCAGCAATAAAATGTTCTTCAGTTTATGTTCTGATGTGTATTGTTCTCAAAGCAATCCATGCTTTCCTTTACTGGGAAGTTCTGGGTCGTCACAGTTGGTATCAGAGCTTTGGTTTACAGAGCTCGAGAACAAAACACATTAGAACCGAACGAAAGAATTCATCAGAGATTGGATTAGTAATATCCAATAAGAATAACTCGTTAGAGATGGGATCAGTATTATCCCAGAACGAGTGTGAAGAGTATTATTTTCTTAAAATGAAAACCAAATTTAGTTTTGAAAATTTTATCTAAATATACGTATTTGAGTATATTATATTTTATTGTGGACAATCGAGTATATAAAGATTTCGAATATACGAGTAACTAACGGATATTCGAAGTTTTAATATACTGGAAAGATATAGAATCACACTTTAGTCGCCCGGAGATGATTCTGATGATTGCTAGCGTCATCAGAGTTTATGTTCAAGTGTCGAAGGTGGGATATCTATATATTTCCACTGACTGGTATGAGAACCAACACTTAGTTAGGACACATTGCTGTGATTTGCACTAGAATATGATTTTTGACTATATATAAAAGTTATATATATTTGAAAAGTTAATCACCTAATTGATTGATGGTTGTAATGTTTGATAATTAGTTTCACTAATTAAAATATTCGAATAATAAAATATTGAAACCAATATATAAAAAAGTTAGTTGAGCTAGTTAATTAAACAACTCTTAGCTACGTTCCTTTTCGAGGACGAAAAGATTTTAAGTGGGGGAGACTGTAACAACCCGGAATTTTGGGGCCAATTTAAACTTTTATTTTAAGGAAACTTTGTTAGAATTTTTTTTTTTTTTTTTTTTACATTTTTATTATCATAAAAAATATATATATGAAATATGTTTTAAAATAAAAGTTAGTCTTTATTTAAATGTAAGAACATAAAAATGATTTACATTTAAAAGTTATTCTTTTTAATGAAAATGAACATATTTTGGTTAGTGCTAAAAGTCTAACTTTTTAATGTCATGTAGAAACATGAAATGTTTTACATTCAAAATTTATGCTTTTAACGTCAAGTAGGAACTTTAATGACATTGATTAATTCATTGATTGAAAATAATGTGTAGGTTATAAATGAAATAAATTTTGACAATATATATATATATATACGTATGTATATATATATATATGTACATGTCTTTGGCTGTCGTCTTAAATATTTCCCTTATCAATTCATATTTAACATTTAGAAATTCAAAATATAGACCATATGCTTATAAACAAATAGCATTAATTCTTTCCACTTTATCCTCTCTCTCCCTCTTTCATTGTCATCTACTTTTGAAATTTGAATAATAAAAGAAATAAAATAAATGTGTCATTATTGCGTATAATCAAAAGGGGATTTAAGGAAACATTTATAAAAACTCAATTAAAACATAAAACGTATTTATTCGTAATGCACATGCATGGTTTTTGGAATAAAAACAAAACTTTGCCCCACTATCAAATTTGTAATTACCTTGTTACATGCTGAAAATGATTGATATACATACTCGCCAAATAATAGGCTTGCTGAATTTCTTTGCATCATAATAATAAAAGAAAATGTGTTACCGAAAGATAGATAATTAAAATTTGATATGTTTTCCTATTTTGGTTTCATAACTTAATATATATATACATAAATACATATATATATACATATATATATATATATATATATATGAGTTGTGATATGTTTTCCATGGTCTTAATCTAGTATAGATAAAATTTATTTAAATATGGAATACATTCTTGAGTATATAAGTTGTTACATAATAGCTTTGTATTAAAAGCAAATATACACGTTATTTAATAGGAAAGCAAATGAAAAGCATAAACAAGTAATTTAATAAGATATATTAATAATAAAAAAATCAACCAAATATGGATATGGGGGGAAATGAATATAGGCGGAAATAAATACCATTATTCTTAATTGGTGTTGAAGCTGAATCAAATAAATCTAGTAAGGTTCCAATTTATTTTCTAAAAATTGTCATTCAATACCCTTTTTATTCTGAAATTTGAAAAATTAATAATATAATACTATATATTCCCTCATAAAACAAACACTAATTCATTCTATACCCTAGCCGCCGTCATCTATAGTTTTCATGGCCTAAACTCTTCAAATCTTTCTTCCCCAAATTCTTTCAATCCAATCATGAACAATCAAAACTTAATGAATGAAATAATCAAGAGCAAAGCAAGGCTACGAAGTGGCGGTTTCCGATGGTGTTCTGACGGCTTGGGGTTGCGTGCGCAGGTCCTTGGCAAAGTCGACGATGGGTTCAAATTCAGAGAGGCAAATACGATGAAGATGAAGGCAAAGGCAAAAGCGTAAATTAATTTAAGGTTAATTTAAATTGTTCAAAGTTTAAGATGGTATAACTCATTCAAATCTTAATGAAATTCAACGATTTCAGTTTTGTTAGAATCGTGGTGTCGGGATCTACAACCGGGAACTGTCTAGAGCTGAAATAGAGAACGTTGAAAATCCAGAATTAAAAAGCTTTGTGAGATTTCTATCTTTATTTAATAACTAAAATTTAATTATTCTCTTATTATTCGAAATCGATGCATGTATATAATGAAATCAGATTTGTGATTTGCGATTGAAATTTGTTGATTGTTGATTTTGGTTGTGATGCTTCGTTGAATTTTATCGTTGTTTGTTAGAAGATCGTTGAAATTAAACATATCATGTTTGTTTAGTTAAAAACAAATATATGTTATTAGTTCTATTGGAAACCAATACCTCATGTCTATTAAGGTAAAATTGTTGAAACCAAAATATCATATTTTTTGGTTAATTAGAAATTTGTTAACGAATGAAATTACCATTTTGCTTGTCATTAGTTATCATAGAAAATGGTTTGCAAAATAACATGTCGCCAAAAAAATTACATTTTTATGTTTGTTTAGAAATGAATGAATTCATGTTAGAGAACATATTAGTATACAAATTTCATTTTTATGTTAATTGAAATGAATTAATGTTAGAAACCCTGTTATCATAAAAATCACATTTTTATGTTAGTTAGAAATGAACAAATTTTTGTTAGAAAACATAAAATGTAATTTTAGAATAAAAACACAGTTTGTTAACAAAATGTACAATTAAGATAAAAACATCGCATTTAGTTAAAATGTACAATTAGATAAAAATGCGCATTTAGATTAAAACACCGTTGTTTTAACAAGTGTAAAATTAAAATAAAAACACGTTTTAATGTTACGGCAAAAGCATAGGGAAAGATTCAGGTTTTTATTTAAGGAATTATGTTTTACATTAAAATCACATTTTAATGTGATATTAGAAAACATAGGAAGAGTCATGTTTACCAATAAAAACCATGCCATTCATTTAAGATTTGTTTTTGTAAATAAAAACCATGTCATTCATTTAAGATTTGTTTTTGTAAATAAAAACCATGTCATTCATTTAAGATTTGTTTTGTTAAATAAAAAGAAGTCATATTTGTTTTGTTAAATAAAAAGAAGTCATATTTGTTTTGTTAAAAGAAGTCATATTTGTTTTTGTTAAATAAAAAGAAGTCATATTTGTTTTGTTAAAAGAAGTCATATTTGTTTTTGTTAAATAAAAAGAAGTCATATTTGTTTTGTTAAATAAAAAGAAGTCATATTTGTTTTGTTAAATAAAAAGAAGTCATATTTGTTTTGTTAAATAAAAAGAAGTCATATTTGTTTTGTTAAATAAAAAGAAGTCATATTTGTTTTGTTAAATAAAAAGAAGTCATATTTGTCTTGTTAAATAAAAAGAAGTCATATTTGTCTTGTTAAATAAAAAGAAGTCATATTTGTCTTGTTAAATAAAAAGAAGTCATATTTGTTTTGTCAAATGAAAAGAAGTCATATTTGTTTTGTTAAATAAGAAGAAGAAACAGTAAATATTCATTTGTTTATTATTTATGGAAATTCATAGATACATGTTTGTGATCTTGTCTGAAATGATTTGTGATTAAATCTGTTGTTGTATGTTGTGGGATGATTTAGAATATTCATGTTGTTTAGATTATATGAAGTTGTATTGCAAGTAACACCCAAAATCATATGTGTTATCATTTGTAGGCTTACTTAATTTGTTAGGAAATTGACAACAAGCATATCAATTTGGCGTGGTATGAAGTATTGGATTTGTTACGTGTGTTAACACCAAACATATAAAAATTGGAGTGTATGGATGTGGGATTATATACGTATGTTGACATCCAATAGATAAAAATTGGGGTGGTTGCAATATTGGGTTTGATATGTATGATTGACATCAAGTTTATTTAAATGGCGTTCTTGTGAAATATGTATTACAAGTATATTATTGATGTAGTTAGTAAAATAGAACTATAATCATAATTTTAGCGTGGTTGGTAAAATAGAATTATAATTATATTTTTACCGTTAGCATTAAAAGTGAACGTTAACTTTATTTTCACCTTCTGCATTAAAAACGAATTTTACTCTTATTTTCACCGTCTGCATTAAAATGAGTTTTAAGTCTTATTTTCATTGTTGGCATTAAAAATGAATTGTAATCTTATTTTCTTTGTTGTCATTAAAAATGAGTTTTGATCATATTTTTCCTGTTGTCAATAAAAATGGATTTTTATCATATTTTCACCGTTATTAATGAAAATGAAATATAGACATATTTTCACCGTATTTAATTAAAATGAAATGCAGTTATATGAAGTAGAGTTAATGAATAACATGAAATTATAATTAAATTTTGACGTTCAAGGAAAAATACGAATGCAAGTATAATTTTTGACATATCATAGTTGCATACATATGTGTGGCATTCTCGCATATGAAATAAACCATATATTATAGTTGCATACATGTGGATGAAATGATTTCATTTATTAAAGTGGCATTCATGCACATGAAATAAAACATATCCTTAAGTTCGCATTCATTGTTTTATGAAATGATTTCATTAATTATTGTTGCATTCTTGCATATGAAATAAAACATGTATTATAGTGCATTCATGTTTTATGAAATAGATTCATGCTTTGAAGTTCATCCTTGCATATGAAATAAAACATGTATTATAATTGTATTCATGTTTTATGTAATGAATTCATGTATTATAGTGCATTCATGTTTTATGAAATGAATTCATGAATTAGTGTACGTTAGTACATCTAGGATATAAATATATGTTAATGTAGCGATAATACGTTAAAAATATAAACATAGGAATAAGTTCATTCTTTTATTTGTGTTCTTAACACAAAAATAAACATAGAAATAAAGTTCATCCTTTTATTTGTATTTTTCAAATATGACATGCAAATAAAAGTGCATCTTTTTATTTTTGTTCTCTAACACAAATATGACATAGAAATAAAAATGCATCTTTTATTTGTACCCCCTAATATAAACAAACCTTAGAAATAAAAGTTTATCTTTGTATTTGCATTTTTCCAATGCAAATATAGTATAGAAAAATAAGCCCATGTTTTAGTTATGTTCTTTATTACAAATGAAACTTAGAAATAAAGGTTACATATTTTTATTTACATCCCTCGATGTAAATAAACATGTAAGAAAAATATAACTTTTATTTGCGTTCAGCAACGCAAATAAAAATAAAATATGAAATTAAGAGTTGCATTTCTATGATAGCTAAAAACACATAGTTAATGTTTATGATAAAAAAAAAGTAGAAAGATGTACATATTTCACTATGAAATATGTTTTACATTAAAATACATTTTAATGTAATATTGGAAACATAGTAAAGGACTCACTATTTTGTTCATAAAAATAGATTGAACAAAATATTTATTTTTGTTCATTAGAAAGAAATTCACACTTCTGTCTAAATTAAATAGTGAAAACAAAAGAAACACTTTCGTTTAAGAGAAGGGAGTTGTACAATTTAGAATTGGAAAATGAAATAAAAATACATTTTAGTAGACATTATATACAGGAATGTGTGTTAGGTAGATAGTTCACTCTTTTATTGAGCGTGATACCTATATTAATATTATCGCCAAATGATTTACATTTATATATATATATATATGAATAAAAATAGCGACATATCGTTATTAAATTTTATTAACGATATGAGATGGTTTTAAACCTTATATATATATATATATATACGACAATCATTTGAAAAGACCGAGTTCGATCTCATTTCAAATGATTTATACGACGTTCTAAGTCGAAGAGTTTAAGACGGTGATTGAAGACCGACGATCTTCACATCGAATGGATGCGTGACTATTGAGACCCATGAGAGGAGTAGCTACTTTGAAAGGGCCTCAGTGGTGGCCGTTCGGACGTAGTGTTGATTTGTACGGTTTTGACTTTCGCTCAGACCCAGAGCATAAGTTTATAAATGGATTGCGTGTCGGACCATATGGCATGCTAAGATGCAATGATCAAGGCTTTGTTGAAAAGCAGGCCTTGTGGGTATAACGTAACTTCACGAACCTCACACCCCGGTATGAGTCTTAAACGGGAGAAGGGAATGCAGGGAGTGCACACGTTATCTTTCTAGCTAGGGTAATGTCAGGGACCTACCAGCGCTGACATTTTACTCATTGTGGATGATGGATTTTGAGGTACCTCGTTATTTTTATAGGCCGATAGTGGTCATACTATAGGTCCAAAAGGACCGGGAAACGTGTGTTCAGGCATAACTAATCCACTACCCTTAGGTAGGGACCGGCCCTGCAGCTATCCAAGGGTTCACTGCGGGGGATCCTGAGGTATCCGCTAGAGTGCCTCGAATCGGTAAGGAGCTCCTCCCTAGCCTTGACTCATGATGGAATTCAAATCTCCAATACGCTCTTGCAGTTTTGATTGTAGAACTAGTATTGGCGACATGATATATGGTACCCATGCCGTCTAGGATTGATACATTTACTTTGAATTGCTTTTAAAACATATACACAATAATAATATCGATTTAACGTATTTATCATCTTTTGATCATTATAAGGTAAAACCCTATCCTCTGGTGTGCGTTGCATTGTGTGATGGGACTTGGGTCTTATAATGGTTTCATTTTTCTAAAAAGCATTGCGTTGTTTAACGATTTACTTTAATTTATGCACCGACAATCCATTGGGATAAAACCCGTTCCGCATTAGCGGCGTGGTCCTTGGATTTGTCTTATTAGTTGAATTAGTTTTAGAATTCTCACACCAGTCCCATGACTGACTCGTAGTTTGTTTCACTTTGCAAACTCGGGTGCCCTCTTTTCCACACGGGCAGTCGAGTAGCTCTTTGCAGATATATTTTACAAGATCCTGGTCTACAGCTGAAGCGATATTCGGAAAGCTCTGTATCCGTGTATTCATTTCGGTTGTACATTTGTACATTTGTATTATTTTTCCGCTGCTATTTAAATGTAATTTAAAACTCTGATATTATTGTATCTCTTCATTTGTAATAAGTATTCATACTCTGGTATATTCTTGTACTCTGATGTAATTGTTGTAACCAGCAATAAAATGTTCTTCAGTTTATGTTCTGATGTGTATTGTTCTCAAAGCAATCCATGCTTTCCTTTACTGGGAAGTTCTGGGTCGTCACAATTTCGTTGGAATTAGATAAAAGAATTAGATTTTCGGTTGTCGTGAATGGAGTCTTGAATAACACTGTTCTTAAACCCCGTATTTAAAGGATAAATCTTTTAATTAAGATTTTTAGAGTTTTCGATTATATTTAGTAGTTGAAATGAAAAGATATGTGAACTGGGTTTATTGTGAAATGACATTAATTCTTTAACCCAAATTAAAACCAAGGTTAATTCCTTTAAAAATTGGAATAATCATTTAATAATGTTTTTTTGATATTAAAATCCAAATTGGAGTTTTGATGAATCTTTAAAAAAAAGATTAAAGAATGATTTTATAAAGAATTTATCTTTGATAAAATCAGTGGGAACCTTTCCCTAATAATGTATTCTATTTAAAAAAATATACTGAATTGGAATGAAGGCGTTGGATGTGTTTTATAGCACTTGATTTTTAATTATAAAATACGCAAGTTATTCCAAAAGACCGGGTCTAACCATTCCGAATAATTATTACGACGATGAAGAGTCGAAGATTTTGAAGACGGTGTTGAAGACCGGCGATCCTCACATCGAATGGACAAGGACTACTGATGCTCTGGACTGATTTGCACCTAGGACAGGGATAAAGTGGTAGTTGTCCGGACGTATTGTTGATTGTTCGGATATACGAGGTATAATGCCTCCGGTTTCGTTCAGACCCAGAATGGACTTGTAAATGGATTGTGTGTTTGACATTGTATTCTTTCTACCGTATTTGTTGAACGCTACGAATTATATATTTCTGTTTGGTGGTGAAGAGTTTATTCTTTACTTTACACCCTCCTCTAAGACGTATGAGCTTAGAGGTTATATATATATATATATATTGGTAGATAATCAATAATATGGTAGGGTCTGACAATGTGGCATGCTAAGATGCAAATGATCGAGGCTTTGTTGAAAAGCAGGCCTTGTGGTTGATGATCAAAGCATAGTCTATTTAGGCATAGCTTTGTGTATATCGTGAATTCGCGAGCCTCACATATCGTTTGAGTCTAAAACGGGAGAAGGGAACGCAGGAAGTGCACACGGTTCTTTCTAGCTAGACGTGGTGTGAGCGCTTAAACTGGCTGACATTTGCTTATGTGGTTGATGGAATTTTTGCGAGGCCTCGGTTTATTCTTACTGGTCACCCACGGCCGATTTTTAGGTCCAATAGGATCGGGGAGCATGTGTTCAGGCATAACTAATCCACTAAAGTATTTGATGACCGGCCCTGCTGTATCCAAGGTTTCGCCAGCGTCCGAATCCTAAGACATTGCTGGAGTGTCCCGAATCGGTAAGGAGCTCCTTCCTAGCCTTGACTCATGATGGAAAACCCAATTTCCAGCCCCACGCGGTTTTGATTGCATAACTCTTATGGCGACATAGTAGATGGTAGCTATGCCGTCTAGGATTGATATTATATTTGAAATGTTTTAAAAATGTATATACACATTAATAATAATACCGTTTTTACGTATCAAGCATCTTTTGACCATTATAAGGTAAAACCCTATCCTCCGATTTGCATTGCATTGTGTGATGGGACCTGGGTCTTATAATGGTTTCATTTTTCTAAAAAGCATTGCGTTATTTGATGATTCACTTTATTTTATGCACTGGCAATCCAATGGAGTAAACCCGTTCCGCGTTAGCGGCGTGGTCCTGTGATTATCCTACTTATTAGATAAGTTAAGTATAGATTTCTCACACCAGTCCCACGACCGACTTGTAGTTTGTTTTACTTTGCAAACTCAGGTGCCCTCTTTCCACACGGGCAGTCGAGCAGCTTTTTGCAGATATAGTTAAGCAGGATCCTGGATTGAAGCCTGAAGCTGTGTCCAGAATATTGATCGCCTTCCGCTGAGATCAGTTCCGCTGCACCATATTTAATTTATTGTAAATGTATCTTCCGCTGTATTATTTATCGATGTACCCTGATATTCTGTACTCTGATGTAACATTTATTATTGATGTTATAAAAGTCTATGTTGTTGTTCTGATGTGTTGTACGCCCAAAGTTAAAGTATTCGAAGATTTCTAACTCTTTGGATCAGACCTGTGTGGTTTATGGTCAATCCAAAGGGCGGGGATTTCCGGGTCTTTACATGTGGTATCAAAGCTCTGGTTAGCTCAACTCTTTGGGGTACAACTTGTTAGAACTGAACAAAAGACTCATTAGAGATTGGATTAGTAGTATCCAATAAGAACACTCATTTGAGATAGGATCAGCAGTATCCTAGAATGAGAAACTCATTAGAGATGGGGTTAGCAATGCCCTAGAATGAGTTAGAGTAAAAAGTTTATAATTAACGTACTTGTAATTATATATATAATTTTATTTTAGAAAATATGATTTTTGAATATATTAAAGCAATATATTTTTGAAAATTTAATCAACTAATTGATTGATGATTGTGTTGTGTGAATACTAATTGAACTAAAAAAATTTAATTAGAAAACAATAAAAGAATGAAAATTAATTTTGTTAAATAAACAACTATTAGCTTCATTTCCTTTTCGAGGACGAAAAGATTTACGTGGGGGAGATTGTAACAACCCGCAAATTCTAAACCAATTCAAAATTTTAATGAATTTTGGGAATATAAAATGATTTATTTTAAATAATAATGGCTAATAATTCATTTTAATCAAAGTTAAAACGAATGAATTTAATTTAAATATAAAAGGACTTAGAACTAGCGCGGTAGTTTAAATTTTTAATTTTAAACTTTAAACAAATGTACAGAGAACTCATAATAAATTAGAATTGAGTGAAACAAGAAATATTTAAATCTATTTAGCCATATCTTTCTAATGAATCTGGAAAATTGAAATTTCGTTTTAAAAATAAAAAGTTACGTCCAATTTAAAATTTAGAAAAGTCGCTGTAGAATTTATATATATATATATATATATTAATATAATATATTGGTCTTAAAAATAGTCAATTTTCAAATGACCTCCGTTTTCGATGAAACCACTTTTGTTGGAACCGGAATATCGAATTATTGCAAGGTTTCAATTTTTAGAATTTTTCGAATTAATATGTGAGCGTAGCAAAAGAAAATGTGTTTTGACCAGTTTTGGTCAATTTTAAATCGACTTAAAAAGGCCATTTTTCAAACAGTCTCAGAATTCGATGAAATTAGTCTTGTTAGGACCGTATCATTAAAACAAAGCTAAATTTTTTTTTTTGGAATTTTCTGAGGTCGTATGTGGCCTCGGTGAATTTATTTGTACGATAGAATTAATTTAATAAAGGAATTAAATATTAAATTAAAGAAAAACATATCGTAACAGTCGAATTGAGTTACGAAACGTGTTCCATTGTTTTCGGGACGGGGGTATTTAGCTAGGGGCGACACTCGTTGGGTTCTATTCGGAGTTCATGGCATTAAATAAGAATTAACCGAATTTAAAAGAAAATTTTAAAAATAAATATACTAGTATACAGTGTAAATACGGGGGGGTATACGCTCAACCCTAATCCCTTATTCACGCAGCCGTCATTTGCAAAAATGGATGGATACCGGAGCTTGAAATTTCCTCTTCAATTTCCCCAATATCCAAGTGATTTTAATCCGAACTCATAAAGCAAAATCGAAGAGATCCTCCTCAGCTTCAGATCCATACGGGTTGCGCCACCCATCGTCGAGAGTTCCCTTCGAAAACTGGTCCCAAACCGCCGCCGCGTCGCTTGGGTTTCCTCCTCCAGGTGGCGTGCGAGTTGGACATGGACCCCATCGATCAGAAGCTCCTTCGAAGCCGGACCTCGCTGCAGTCAACGATCATCACCACGTGCCTCGGTTCGCGCGAAAGGTGGAGACCTAGTTTTGAACCAGGTGATAAACATGTCGGCCTGAAACTGATTTGTAGAAGATGAAGTTAAGAGTTTATTTAATTATATATTTAAATTTATATTTATGTGACTAATGTGAAAACGACCATAACTTAGTCATTTCAAATCAGAATTAAACGAAACGAGATGCGTTGGATTCGTATTGCCGAGATCTACACTATGGCACTGACTAGAGTATAAGTAGAGACAGTTGAAAATTCAGAAAATTTCAGATCTGAATTGATCGGTGAGATATCTATTTAAATTTAAATTTAATCATTTATTTATTGTGTAATCTATATATATGCATTCCGTATGAAATTCATGTTGTATGTATATATTTGTTTCAATGCTGATTGTGCTGTGATTGATTTTGATTGTGTATTTATATATGTTACGAATTGTGTGTATACGACAAAATCATATATTATTGTATATATAGAATATTTTATATTCATGCATGTCAAAAATTGAAGTGTAAAATAAAAACAATATTTTTATTTTCATGTTTTGATTTAAATAAAAAGATTTGAATAAATTGTCATTCTGTTTTAACATATCATATTAAAACAGAAACATACATTAAAATAGAAATCACCTTTTTAAATGAAATGTTCCATTAAAATAGAATCAGTAAACAATAAAATTATCCTTCTTATTTGTTTAGATTAGAAGTGTAGAACTTACTTTACAAATAAAATCACTTTTTAATTGTCATTAAAGTTTATCCTTTTATTCGCATTTACAAATGCAAAAATATACATTGAAATTGATTGTTTTTTCTTTTATTTGCATCTACAAATGCAAATATAGTTTAAAATGAAAATTATACTTTTAATTTGCATCTACTAATGCAAATATATTTTAAATATAATTTATTCTTTTATTTGCATTCACTAATGCAAATAAACTTTAAAAACAAAATCTATCCTTTTACTTGCATTCACCAATGCAAATATATATTAAAAATAAAAATTGTTCTTTATTTGCATTTACCAATGCAAATATACATTGAAATTAGGACCTATTCTTTTATCTACATTCACTAATGCAAATATAACTTGAAATGAAAATATTTCTTTTATTTGCATTCACAAATGCAAATATACATTTGGAATTAAAATTTGTCCTTTTATTTGCATTCACAAATGTAAATATTCATTGAAAATAAAATTAGTTCTTTTATTTGCATCCATTAATGCAAATATTCATTAAAAATAGAATTTGTTCTTTTATTTGCATTCCTTGTTTTCAAATAAACTATAAATAAAAGTTACATTTATTTATTTATTTGCATTCCTTATTGCAAATAAAACATTAAAAATTAAGGTTTTACTTTTGTTTGCAATTCTAAATGCAAACAAAACATCAAAATGTAAGTTACATTTTGATTACATTTTTTATATAAATAAAATGTCATTTTGAGAGTTGCATTTTTATTTGCATCCTTTAATGCAAATAAAACATGATTTAAATCTCTCATTTTACTTTCAAATTAAGGATTACCTTTTTATTCACATTTTCAGATGTAAATAAAAGATAGGATTTAAAGGTTATATTTTAGTTACATTCTAGTTGTAGCAAAAATGGTAAGAATTAATGTTTCATTTATTTCCATTTAAAAGACAATATGAAGCATAGATTTTAGAATTTCATTTCTTATTGAAATTTTATGTGAAATGAAAAGAGTCATTTTGCCGAATATGTTATAGGAAATAAAAAGAGTCCTTTTGATCACTTTAAAAGAATGAATTGAAATGGTTTATTTTAGCTATGGTAAAAAAATGAATAATTAAACATTCATATTTTTATCATTAAAGTAGAAGTAGACAAAAATACTTATTTTTGTCTAAATCAAAAGAATGTAACAAAATATAGCACTTGTATGTTAAATTAGAATTAAAATACAAATTGTTCGCCTTTATCAATTTATAATAGTTAAATCCAATTATTCTCCTTTGTTAATTTATACTTGTTAAAACAAATTGGTCTCTTTGCCAAATTGTAATAGTTAAAAACAAACATGATCATTATTTTGGTACATAAGTTTTGACAAAACAAATATATCACTTTTATCTGTTTGATAAATTTAAAATTTTCGATTAAACAAACACATCACTTTTATTTGTTTTGTCAGAATAGATTTGTCAACATAACAAAGTCATTATTTTTATTGTTTGACCAAATAGATTAATTGAACCAATATATTTATTTTGACAAGATATAATAGTTGAAGCAAAATTACATTTGTTAATTAAATTTAGAATAAAACAAAAATCACATTTTTGATTAAATAAAGAGTTAAACACAAATAGCATTTTGTAAAATAGGTTTGTGTTACCTCAAAATAGAAGTAACATTTCTTGAACATTTTGTTGGAATAAAACGTTTATGTAAATATAATAATTAATTTTATTTGCATAACATGAAATAGGTTTTATAAGTAAATATAAAGATCATTTTTATTTGCGAACCTACATTAGAAATTAAATTCGAATATAGGAATCATATTTTTGGTCAAAACATACATTAGAATGTGTAGGTGAACTAAAGTGACATTTTTTATATATTAATGCATACATTAGAATTTGTGTGCAACTTAAAATACACATTTTTATGTGTTAGATTATATATTGGAAATATAAAACAAATAAACGTATCTTGTAGTTGTCATCCCCAATAATTCCATACAAATAAATCACAGTTTATGTGACATTAGAATCGTATAGGAAAAATTTTACGAATAAAAATACATTTTTATTCGGCATTAGAAATAAATTACAAGATGGTTCATTATCATCAACTTGATAGCAGAATTGGATTAGTTAAATCCTTTAACCAATCATTTATTTTATGAACTGTTTGTTGGCTGAAAACCCCACACGGGTGTTGGGATGAAAATTGACTTACACTAATCACAATATTTATTTGTATGTCGACCGAACGATCGACAGACTGCGATGAGCGTTATTATTTCATTTTAATGCTCACACAGTTACAGATTGCACTCTGGATGTGAATGGATGGTTTGATGATATTTATCATTACGGTTATATACATTCAATGTATGAAATCCATATAACAAAGATATATGGTAAATGATTAAGTCGCATTCCAATGCAGAATTTCTTTTAAATAAAGAATATCTTTTTAAAATAAGGAATATTTAGAAAAAGAACATTGTAATATAAATATCTTTTAAAATAAAGAATACCGTACTATAAAGAATAATTTATATGAAGAATCTTTTTATATAAAGAATATTATTATATAATATTTAACAAATAATGAAAGGATGATTTCTATGTCCGTTCGTGAATGGACAAAACCATAAAAGTATATTTCTATTGGGTAAACTAGTTATTAATTAGGATAAATATTTTAATTAGGATTTCGTTGGAATTAGATAAATGAATTAGATTTTCGGTTGTCGTGAATGGTGTCTTCAATAACACTGTTCATAAACCCCGTATTTAAAGGATAAGTCTTTTAATTAAGATTTTTAGAGTTTTCGATTATATTTAGTAGTTGAAATGAAAAGATATGTGAACCGGGTTTATTATGAACTATGTTTAAATGACATTGATTCTTCAACCCAAATTAAAAACAAGGTTAATTCCTTCAAAAATTGGAATAATCATTTAATAATGTTTTTTTGATATTAAAATCCAAATTGGAATTTTAATGAATCTTTAAAAAAAAGATTAAAGAATGATTTTATAAAGAATTTATCTTTGATAAAACCAATGGGAAACTTTCCCTAATAATGTATTCTATTTAAAAATATATACTGAATTGGAATGAAGGCGTTGGATGTGTTTTATAGCACTTGATTTTTAATTATAAAATACGCAAGTTATTTCGAAAGACCGGGTCTAACCCATTCCGAATAATTATTACGACGATGAAGAGTCGAAGATTTTGAAGATGGTGTAGAAGACTGGCGATCCTCACATCGAATGGACAAGGACTACTGATGCTCTGGACTGATTTGCACCCAGGACAGAGATAAAGTGGTAGTTTTCCGGACGTATTGTTGATTGTTCGGATATGCGAGGTATAATGCCTTCGGTTTCGTTCAGACCAGAACGGACTTGTAAATGGATTGTGTGTCTGACATTGTATTCCTTTCTACCGTATTTGTTGAACGCTACTAATTATATATTTCTGTTTGGTGGTGAAGAGTTTATTCTTTACTTTACACCCTCCTCTAAGACGTATGAGCTTAGAGGTTATATGTATATATATTGGTAGATAATCAATAATATGGTAGGGTCTGACAATGTGGCATGCAAAGATGCAAATGATCGAGGCTTTGTTGAAAAGCAGGCCTTGTGGTTGATGATCAAAGCACGGTCTATTTAGGCATAGCTTTGTGTATATCGTGACATCGCGAGCCTCACACATCGGTTGAGTCTAAAACGGGAGAAGGGAACGCAGGGAATACACACGGTTCTTTCTAGCTAGAAGTGGTGTCAGTGCTTAAACTGGCTGACATTTGCTTATGTGGTTGATGGAATTTTTGCGAGGCCTCGGTTTATTCTTATTGGTCACCCACGGCCGATTTTCAGGTCCAATAGGATCGGGGAGCATGTCTTCAGGCATAACTAATCCACTAAAGTATTTGATGACCGGCCCTACTGTATCCAAGGGTTCGCCAGCGTCCGAATCCTGAGACATTGCTAGAGTGTCTCAAATCGGTAAGGAGCTCCTCCCTAGCCTTGACTCATGATGGAAAACCCAATTTCCAATACGCCCCACGTGGTTTTGATTGCATAACTAGTATGGCGACATAGTAGATGGTAGCTATGCCATCTAGGATTGATATTATATTTGAAATGTTTTAAATATGTATGTACACACTAATAATAATACCGTTTTTACGTATCAAGCATCTTTTGACCATTATAAGGTAAAACCCTATCCTCTGGTTTGCGTTGCATTGTGTGATGGGACCTGGGTCTTATAATGGTTTCATTTTTCTAAAAAGCATTGCGTTATTTGACGATTTACTTTATTTTATGCACTGCCAATCCAATGGAGTAAACCCGTTCCGCGTTAGCGGCGTGGTCCTGTGATTATCCTACTTATTAGATAAGTTAAGTATAGATTTCTCACACCAGTCCCACGACTGACCTGTAGTTTTTTCACTTTGCAAACTCGGGTGCCCTCTTTCCACATGGGCAGTCGAGAAGCTTTTTGCAGATATAGTTAAGCAGGATCCTAGAATGAAGCCTGAAGCTGTGTCCAGAATATCGATGGCCTTCCGCTGAGATTAGTTCTGCTGCACTATATTTAATTTATTGTAAATGTATCTTCCGCTGTATTATTTATCGATGTACTCTGATATTCTGTACTCTGATGTAACATTTATTATTGATGTAATAAAAGTCTGTGTTGTTGTTCTAATGTGTTGTACGCCCAAAGTTAAAGTATTCGGAGATTTCTAACTCTTTGGATCAGACCTGTGTGGTTTATGGTCAATCCAAAGGGCGGGTGAGACGACCCGATTTCCCGTTCTCACGGAAACAAGGTTATCTTTGGAATATAACACAGAAACATATAATAGCAGAACAGAATTAAATAAATACACCAGAATGAACAACAAAATATACTGGATAAAAGTAATCATCAGAGTTACACAGCATACAGGATCTTACTTAGTACAAATACAGTTCAGCTATACATAAATGTCTACAGCGGAAATAAACAAAATATGTACAATAGGAGCTGAACAGCATAAAAAGAAATAAATGATAGAATCCATCTTCAGCTCCAGCTATCCAGAAAGAACCAGCTAAACCTGAATACAAGGCTGCCCGTGTGGAAAAAGGGGCACCCGAGTTTGAGAGTGAAACAAACTACGAGTCAGTCATGGGACTGGTATGAGAAATCTACTCAACACACATATAATTGGCTAATCACAGGACCACGCCACTTTCGTGGAACGGGTTTTCTCCATTGGATTGCCAGTGCTTTAAAACAAATCTTTCTTTTAAACATCGCTATGCTTTTTTATAAAATGAAGCCGTTATAAGACTCAGTTCCCATCACACAATGCAACGCAAACCGGAGGATAGAGTATTACCTTATAACGGCCAAAATATGCTTGATACGAACAAAACAAAGGCAATTGATATTATTGCTAGTGTTTATATGTTTTGAAAACAATTTCAAATCATAACTATCAATCATAGACGGCATTAATGCCCCATACCACTATGTCGCCATATATAGGTATACAATCAAAACCGCACGATGTCGTATTTGGAAATTGGATTTCCGTCATGAACCAAGGCAAAAGATAGTCCTTACCGAATTCGAGACGCTCTAGCCCGCCCCTCAGGCAAGTACTCAGTCAAGCCTTTGGATCGTCAGGGCCGGTCCACCGATGTGGATTAAAATTCCTGAACAATGCGTTTCCCCGCCCTTTGGGGCGTAAACGAGCCAACGAATGACTCCATCGGACCCGGATCGTCCGATCAAACCGAGGCGCCTCGCAACAGCAACAACCACATAGGTGAAAAGTATATAAATGTCAGGGCTGGTAGGTCACTGACACCACCCTAGCTAGAAAGAAACACATGTCCTCCCTGAGGTCCTTCTCCCGTTTTAGGTTCATACCGGGGTGTGAGGCTCGCGAATTCACGTTATACACAAAGCTACGCCACACAGGCGGTGCTTTGATCATCACCACAAGACTTTGCTTTTCAACAGAAGTCCTGATGACTGCATCTTAGCATGCCACACAGGCAATTCATGCCATACGACTGATGTCCATCGATATACAACCTCTGAGCTCGTGCGTCTCAGAGAAGGGCGTTAAGCAAAAGAATAAATTCTCCGCCGCCAAACAGATATATATTTAACAGAGATCAATCAACACAGAACAAAATCCAATGTCAGACACACAGTCCATTTACAAGTCCGTTCTGGGTCTGAACGAAACCGGAGGCACTAATTCCTCGCATATCCGTACAATCAACACTATGTTTGGACGGCTACTACTTCAATTCCTTCATGGTAGCTACTCCAATCACGAGCATCAGTAGCGCCCATCCATCCAACGTGGAGATCGTCGGTCTTCAGTCGTCTTCGACTCTTCGACTTCTCAACGTCGATCGATTATTTGAAATGAGATAAACTCGGCCTTTTCAAATAATCCACGTATATTTAGATTTTCAAACCAATTAATCACATGGTTGAACTATTCAACATTCACATTTCAGTTGTTTAGTTATAATTTTCACGTCAAATACATTCAACCATCACATATCAAGCAAACACCACAAAATTGGTTTATTTTCACTCTATATCGTCTATAGCACTTAATAACGATATATCGCCATTTTTATTTAATTAAAAACGGCCATATTTAATTAAACGACGTTTCGGGTCGTGTCGATGCACTGGCGCTGCTTTCCACTAATTTTGTTTTACACATATAGGAAAATCTAACCGTTGGATCTTCACAAATTTTACATCATTAGGAAGGTCTTTTCAAAACGAACCCAACGGTTCCAGTTTTGGGAAAATCCGACGGTCGGATCTTCCACACTAACCATTTGAAGTTACGATTTCAATTTACGAACTGCAGCGTCGTTATTCGATTTAATTTAATTATATTTATATATATATATAAATATAATCGTTTCTGGCGCTGTTTTTCCTTAATTTTGAATTAAACATTCCAGACAATCCAACCGTCGGATCTTCACAAAGTTGGTGCCGTTGGAAAGATATTTCCAAGGCGAACCCAACGGTTGAGGTTTCGGGAAAATCCAATGGTCGGATTTCCCGCACTAGTCGTTTGAAATCACGGTTTCAAAATACGAACTGCACGGCTTCGTTTCGTTTTAATTTTATTTATATTTATATATTTATATAAATATAGTTCATTCAATGATTTCCATATCGTTTTCACTTCAAATATTTTTCTAACACCTTAAATTTTGGAAAAATTTCGCCATAACCTCCCCTACACCGGGAGCATCGGGAAATCGCAAATAGCGTTCCCGGTCCTTCTAATCTCAAAAAGAAAAAGAAAAAGCCAAGCGGCTAGCCAACAGGCTCAAAATCATCACCCAAACAAATCAGTAAATGTGTACCTATTTGTTGGGCACAAAATTTTATTCCTCTTCTCTAGCCCCTTTGCTATAACCTGTTCAATGAATATGCATGTACATATATATATATATATATATATATATATATATATATATATATATATATATACAGTTCTTATCATTTATCATTTTCTATTCTACTTCATATTTGATTTCTATTTGGTTTAAAATCTCCATCCATTCTAATGTTACATAAATAGGTGCAAATCATTTCATTAGCTAATTAATGAATATTTCAACTCATATATGTTTATTTTGAACAGGTGGCTATTTTTTACACTTCACATTTCAACGATTTATGCATACAATAAAAATGTGATTTTTATTGTAAAAACAATTCATTTCAAAACACTACTTTTCTATATAGTTCATATAGTCGATAAAAGGTGATTTTTATTATCAAACAATTTATTTCAAAATATGAGTACCATTCAACACATGAATTTCTAATCAACGAATGAATATCAATTCAACACATGAATGTTTTCTATAGTTTCTATATATAGAAAAAAAGGTGATTTTTATTATCGAACAATTTATTTCAAAATATGAATACCATTCAACACATGAATTTCTAATCAACGAATGAATATCAATTCAACACATGAATGTTTTCTATAGTTTCTATATATAGATAAAAATGTGATTTTTATTATCGAACAATTTATTTCAAAATATGAATACCATTCAACACATGAATTTCTAATCAACGAATGAATATTAATTCAACACATGAATGTTTTCTATACAATGAATAAATATAGTTTAAGCATATGAAAATAATTCAAACACAAGAATATTATTCAAAATTTCGGCAGCATAACGGCAGGGTAGTTACACCGGGACCGTCCCTAGTACGGCTCCTCGCTCTACCTTAAAACCTCGCGGTTTTTGACAATGGGGATCATGCATCTAGTTCGCACGCAGGCGGCATGTATATATTTATTTCATTTCCACAAACTAATCCTATGTGGTTTCAACCAAATATTTCTCAACCACCAATGGGTATTTTTCAACCGCAATCAACCAATATCAATCACAAACAATCCCAAACAATCATTCGCTATCAATCAATTTTCACATCAATTTCAACCAATAAATATCGTCCATGGTTTGTGGACGAGGGGCGTATATATATATATATATAGATATATATTTATAGATAGCAATTCACTTTTACTTCAACACATATATAATATTTTTAAATCAGAAATCTCACCAATAGTTATCCAACTTCACGACACTTCACTTAGAGAGATCTTCGCCTTTCTGTCGCTTTCGCCCGTATTCTCTACATATGTAAAAATCGAATTTTTACTACGCTATTCAATATATAAAAATATGATTTTTCTTTCGACTTTCAATATATAAAAATATGATTTTTACTTCGACTTTCAATATATAAAAATATGATTTTTACTTCGACTTTCAATATATAAAAATATGATTTTTACTTCGACTTTCAATATATAAAAATATGATTTTTACTTCGACTTTCAATATATAAAAATATGTTTTTTACTTCGACTTTCAATATATAAAAATATGATTTTTCTTTTTAAAGAAATCAGTCTTCAATACCTTTTAAAAATCAGTTTTTATAACTTTAAAAATCAGTTTTCAAAACCTTTTAAAAATCAGTTTTTATAACTTTAAAAATCCGTTTTCAAAACCTTTTAAAAATCAGTTTTTAATACTTTTTTAAAATCAGTTTTAAATTCTTAAAAAAAAACAGGTTCAAATTCTTATTAAAATCAGTTTTGAATTCTTAAAAAAAAAACAGTTTTTAATCCTTATAAAATCAGTTTTAAATTTAATTAAAAAAAACACAGTTTCTTTAAATCATTAAAATAAAATAACAAAATAAAATACTTACAGGGGGGGAAGAAGGCGTCGGCGCTCGCTTCGAGGGGGCAGCTCGGGGTTCGAACGGGGGAGGCGATGCTTCGAGGCTCGAACGGGGAGGCGATGGCTTCGGGGCTCGAACTGGGAGGCGGGAGGTCGACAGACTGGGCGGAGCGGTGGTGCGGTTGGCGGTGGGAGGTTGGTGGAGGCGGTCGATTAGGTTTAGGGTTTATTTTTTTTCGTTTGTTTCTGTTAAATGAAGTCGGGGGGGGGGGGGGGGGGGCAGGAAGATGAAGGGGAGAGGGAATTAAATTTTTTTTTTTTTATTTAATTATTTCATAAAGTTGACTTTTACCCACGACCTCGAAACGAGGCCCACCGCCTGTCGTCCATAGCGTTTAACCCCCATTCCGAACACAATGGGATATGTATCGCAAGCTGATTTGATCGTTACAATCAGTTTCCTTTTGAATTTTCATTTAAATCACTATATTGAATTTTAAACGCACGTTTCAAATTACCGGGGTCACATACTAACTAGAAAAATTCCAGAAAAATATTTTCTAGCTTCGTATTGACGATACGGTCCTAACAAAACTAGTTTCGTCGAATTCTGAGACCGTTTGAAAAATGGCCAATTTCCAGTCGATTAAAACTAACTGAAACTGGCCAAACGCGTTTTCCTTTGCCACGCTCACATATTGATTCGAAAAATTATGAAATTTGAAACCTAACAATAACTTGACCCTGCGGATCCAATAAAAGTGGTTTCGTCGAAATCCGAGGTCATTTGCAAAATGTCCATTTTTAAGGGCCTGAATTCCATTGCGACTATTCAGAATTTTCAACTGGACATATCTTTTAATTCCCGCTTATCAAATTTCGATTGGTCGGATTCGTTAGAACGATATCATCAATTAGATTCTAATGTTTTTGGTTTCACTAAAATCCGGATTGTTCTGCACCCGGTATATTCAATTGAAGTTTGAAATCGAATTATCGAACTACCGCGCCATTTTCAATTCTATATATAATTATAATTAATTATATTCGTTTTCAAATGTCGATTCAAACTCAGTTTTCATCGCCATTATTTAAAATGTTTATTTTAAATAGTTAAAATCCATTATTTTAGCCAATTTAAAAATTTTAAATTGGTTCAGATTTTCTGGGTCGTTACAATCTCCCCCACTTAAAACTTTTCGTCCCCGAAAAGGAATAAAGTCGAAAGTGGTCTGATAAATCTACAATCACACAATACAACAACCAATTCAATTGTTTTTAATCTTCAGAGTATAGAATAAATAGTGCACATCCATGGGAAGAAAATAGCAACAGAATAGAGAATTAAATGGTAATGCCAAGTATGGTAAATGTACCTTGCACCGGAGTCAATCAGAGATATCCACTCGGCATCTAGGATAAGCTTTCTGAATGCTCTCCTCAGTTTCCCAAGTACAATCTCGCGGATCTCCACTCCATTGCACTTTGACTAAGCGAACCTTCTTGTTCCTCAGCTCTTTGGTTTCTTTGCCGATAATCTTTAGCGGCTCTCGCCTCACAGCTAATTCTGGGGTTATTTCAATATCCTGCTGAGCTGCTTCTTCTACGATCAAGTCTGGATCATGAACGTACTTTCGAAGTTGAGATATATGAAATACATCATGCACACCAGGCAACCAGTCAGGCAGTTTGACCCTATAAGCGAGAGTTCCAATCCGTTCTAGAATAGGAAACGGACCAATAAATTTGGGCGCTAACTTTCCAGTTTTACCGAACCAGATAACTCCTCTCATCGGCGATACTTTCAAATATACATAGTCGCCAACTTCGAAGGATATATCTCTTCTTCTTTTATCGGCATAGCTCTTTTGTCGGCTTTGAGCGGCGAGTAATCGCTTCTTAATAAAATCGACTTTGTCGGCAGCTTCTCGAATCATATCAGGCCCTAACACAAGTCTATTTCCAGGTTCGACCCAACAAGCAGGAGATCGGCAAGGTCTACCATATATTGCTTCGAATGGCGACATTGTCAGACTCGCCTGGTAGCTGTTGTTATAAGAGAATTCAGCCAAATGCAGATGGTCTTCCCATGATCCACCGAAATCTATAACACAAGCCCGCAATAGATCTTCTAAAATGCGATTCACCCTCTCAGTCTGACCGTCTGTCTGAGGATGATAAGCGGTGCTCAAGTTTAACTTCGTTCCTAGCTCGACTTGAAATGCTTCCCAGAATTTGCTAGTGAATATTGTATCTCTATCACTTACTATACTGAGCGGCACTCCATGCAGTCTAACTATTTCCCTGAAGTATATCTGTGCCAGGCTCTGAGCGGTTCTGTTTGATCTGACAGGTATAAAATGGGCGGTCTTCGTGAAGCGATCTACGATCACCCAAATACTGTCATTTCCTTTTCTGGTTCTGGGCAAACCATCAATGAAATCCATAGAAATATGTTCCCACTTCCAGCCAGGAACTTCTAGCGGTTGTAATAATCCAGCCAATTTCTGTTGATCACTTTTGACTAGCTGGCAAGTAGGGCATCGGCTAACATATATTGAAACGTCTCTTTTCATAGCCTTCCACCAGAATGTTCTTTTGAGATCGTTATACATTTTGGCCACACCAGGATGGATACTCAGCTTGGACTTGTGACACTCGTCTAACACTTCCCTTTTGAGTTCGGGAATGTCAGGAACACAAATCCTTCCTTTCAATCTCAGGGTCTCGTCGTTATCTATTTGAAAACACGAGGGTTCACCTTTCCGAATCCTTTTAATCATATCCTTAATAAAGTTATCCTCCTTCTGAAGAATAGATATTTTGTCAATCAAGGAAGTCGTGATAATAAAGCTGGCAATCATTACATTCTTTCGGCTCAGAGCATCGGCCACGACGTTGGCTTTTCCTGGAGTATATATAATTTCAAAGTCATATGCTGCAAGAAACTCCAGCCAACGTTGCTGCCTCAAATTTAAGTCCTTCTGAGTGAACAGATACTTTAATGACTGATGATCTGTAAACAGTTCGAATCTCTCACCGAGAAGATAGTGTCTCCAGATTTTCAAAGAGAATATGATAGCCAATAACTCAAGATCATGAGTTACATAGTTTTTCTCGTGCGGCTTCAGTTGACGGCTAGCATAAGCAATTACTTGGCCTCTTTGCATTAACACTGCGCCAAGGCCTTCTCTAGAAGCATCAGTCCATACTTTTAAATCTTGGTTGCCATCAATGATGGTTAACACTGGGGCTATGGTTAATCTCAACTTTAGCTTTTCGAAAGCCTCCTCACTCTCTTGAGTCCATTTGAATTTAGAATGCTTCTTTGTAAGCTTCGTTAAGTGACCAGATATCTTCGAAAAGTCTTTAACGAACTTTCGGTAATAGCTAGCCAATCCGAGAAAACTGCGGACTTCAGTGGGAGTACTAGGTTGTTTCCAGTTCTGAATAGCTGTGATTTTACTTGGATCAACAGCGATTCCTTCTTTCGATACGACATGGCCCAGAAATTTCACTTCATCTTGCCAGAATATACATTTGGAAAACTTGGCTTTCAATACATTCCTTCTGAGGATTTCTAGAACCTGTTCCAGATGCTTTTCATGTTCGGCCTTTGATTTAGAGAAGATTAGAATATCGTCAATGAAAACCAGAACAAATTTATTCAAAACCCCTCTGAATACCCTGTTCATTAGATCAACGAAATAGGCTGGAGCGTTACATAAGCCGAACGGCATTACTAACCACTCGTAGAATAAGTCGGGGCCTCTGAACGCTGTCATTGGAACACACTCTTCGGCAATACGAAGTTGATGGAAACCTGTAGCTAGGTCCATCCTTGAGAATACTTGTGCGCCATTTAATCGATCTAACAAATCATCAATCCGCGGCAATGGATACTTGTTCTTTATTGTCTGTTTGTTCAGATCACGATAATCCACACATAGTCGTAGAGTACCGTCAGATTTTGGGATAAATACCACTGCTGCACCCCAATCAGAGAAACTAGGTCTGATTAGACCCTTCCATACTAGCTGTCGTGTTTGATTGTCTAATTCCTCCTTCTCTTTCAAGGACATTCTTCGAATAGCGTGAACTACCGGCCTTGCATTGGGAATTAAAGCAATTTTGAAATCTATTTCTCTTTGCGGAGGTAAGCGAACAACTTCTTCGAACACATCCGCATAGTTCTTGACGACAGGAATATCTTTAATGAGGTCAGGAATATTCTCAGTGATCTCAGGGATATTTTCTATTTGGGCTGGAGAAACATTCAAAGCTGCCCAGAAGTCTTTTCTATTAGCATTCTGACCTTCACAGGGAATGGTTATATAATCACCTGATTTAATCTTCGCCTTTACGACTCTGTCGGCGCATTTAACTTCAGCTTCATATTTGGTCAACCAGTCCAACCCCAAGATAAGATCAAACTCTTTAAAATTCATAACGGCTGCGATGGTAGGAAACCGATAACGAGAAAAGGAAACCGGCACTCCGCAAACCCAACTTAGATCAATGGAACCCCCACCCAGATTCTGGACAGTCATTGGTTCCTTGAGCTTTTTCAAATTCAAATCCAGTTTCTTAGCTGCATCTTTGGCGATGAAGCTCCTCGACGCGCCTGTGTCAAACAGTACTTTGACTGGAATGTTTTTGACAGTAAGCGTGCCTTCTAAAACATCAGGCCTTTCTTGACTAGCTGAGGGCTCTGAAGTTTCTGCTATTTCATTTATACTTACGGCTTCAGATTTCTTTGAGAGTTGACACTCCCGTGCAATATGACCTGCCTGGCGGCACTTATGGCATCTCCTTTCCCCATGTGGGTTCTTCTGTTTCTTAGTGGGCTTAGATCCACTTTTTCTTCGTTTGTTCCAAGATTTGCAACTTACCGCCAAATGCCCTTTTCTATTGCAGCTTGAGCACGTGGTTGTCATTATTCGTTCATTTCCAGATTCAGCCCTTTTTCTCTTGGCACTGGGCCTCTTATTGACCTCAGACCTCGTACTGGTTTCAGGAATATCAGTTTCTGACTCTGTTTTGTCACTACAACAGACTTCTTCTTCGTCGCGCAACATTCCTTTCTTATGGAGCTCTTCATACTGATAAGCCATGTAAATCATTTCAGGAAAAGGGAGCTTCACATACCCCAATACTTTATTCTGGTATTTCCTTTGAAGCCCATGAATAAATCTCAGATTCTTTCTCCTCGTATTTTGAATCAGATGGGGAGAAAAGTGAGCAAGTTCATTGAATTTCTTATGATATTCGGGAATGGTCATGTCACCTAGTATTAGATAAGAAAATTCATCACATAATCTCTCGGTTGCTTCGGGAGGAGTAAATCTTTCTAGGAAAATCACTTTGAATCTGTCCCAGGTGATATCACCTTCTGGATTATCTTTGATGATTGTTTCCTACCAGATTAAAGCTTCTTCTTTGAGCGCCCAAGATGCTACTAACCGTTTCTGGTCATCCCTCAGCTGTATACGCTCAAAAATTCTTTCTGCAGAACTCACCCAAGCTTGAGTCTGAATAATAGATTCATTGCCCGAGAATTGCGCTCCGTTCAGATTTCGATATTTCTTTAATAGAGCCTCTAGATCAGGTTCTGTATTCCTTCTGTTTCTGGCACTCATTTTTCTAGTACTTCTGCAATTAGCAGATCAAGTGTCAGGTCACAGAAAAGATAGTTTAAAATATAGAAACACATTCTTCAATGTAAATGTGTCTATCGAGGTGTAATTTCATTCTGCTTTACTCATACTAGGATATTGCTGATCCTATCTGTATAGAGTTACCCGTCCTAGAACACTACTGGTTCTATTTCTGACGAGTTCGTTCGAATGTTATATTCCAGAACTAAGCTTAACCAAAGCTCTGATACCACGATGAGACGACCCGATTTCCCGTTCTCACGGAAACAAGGTTATCTTTGGAATATAACACAAAAACATATAATAGCAGAACAGAATTAAATAAATACACCAGAATGAACAACAAAATATACTGGATAAAAGTAATCATCAGAGTTACACAGCATACAGGATCTTACTTAGTACAAATACAGTTCAGCTATACATAAATGTCTACAGCGGAAATAAACAAAATATGTACAATAGGAGCTGAACAACATAAAAAGAAATAAATGATAGAATCCATCTTCAGCTCCAGCTATCCAGAAAGAACCAGCTAAACCTGAATACAAGGCTGCCCGTGTGGAAAAAGGGGCACCCGAGTTTGAGAGTGAAACAAACTACGAGTCAGTCATGGGACTGGTATGAGAAATCTACTCAACACACATATAATTAGCTAATCACAGGACCACGCCACTTTCGTGGAACGGGTTTTCTCCATTGGATTGCCAGTGCTTTAAAACAAATCTTTCTTTTAAACATCGCTATGCTTTTTTATAAAATGAAGCCGTTATAAGACTCAGTTCCCATCACACAATGCAACGCAAACCGAAGGATAGAGTTTTACCTTATAACGGCCAAAATATGCTTGATACGAACAAAACAAAGGCAATTGATATTATTGCTAGTGTTTATATGTTTTGAAAACAATTTCAAATCATAACTATCAATCATAGACGGCATTAATGCCCCATACCACTATGTCGCCATATATAGGTATACAATCAAAACCGCACGATGTCGTATTTGGAAATTGGATTTCCGTCATGAACCAAGGCAAAAGATAGTCCTTACCGAATTCGAGATGCTCTAGCCCGCCCCTCAGGCAAGTACTCAGTCAAGCCTTTGGATCGTCAGGGCCGGTCCACCGATGTGGATTAAAATTCCTGAACAATGCGTTTCCCCGCCCTTTGGGGCGTAAACGAGCCAACGTGTGACTCCATCGGACCCGGATCGTCCGATCAAACCGAGGCGCCTCGCAACAGCAACAACCACATAGGTGAAAAGTATATAAATGTCAGGGCTGGTAGGTCACTGACACCACCCTAGCTAGAAAGAAACGCATGTCCTCCCTGAGGTCCTTCTCCCGTTTTAGGTTCATACCGGGGTGTGAGGCTCGCGAATTCACGTTATACACAAAGCTACGCCACACAGGCGGTGCTTTGATCATCACCACAAGACTTTGCTTTTCAACAGAAGTCCTGATCACTGCATCTTAGCATGCCACACAGGCAATTCATGCCATACGACTGATGTCCATCGATATACAACCTCTGAGCTCGTGCGTCTCAGAGAAGGGCGTTAAGCAAAAGAATAAATTCTCCGCCGCCAAACAGATATATATTTAACAGAGATCAATCAACACAGAACAAAATCCAATGTCAGACACACAGTCCATTTACAAGTCCGTTCTGGGTCTGAACGAAACCGGAGGCACCAATTCCTCGCATATCCGTACAATCAACACTATGTTTGGACGGCTACTACTTCAATTCCTTCATGGTAGCTACTCCAATCACGAGCATCAGTAGCGCCCATCCATCCAACGTGGAGATCGTCGGTCTTCAGTCGTCTTCGACTCTTCGACTTCTCAACGTCGATCGATTATTTGAAATGAGATAAACTCGGCCTTTTCAAATAATCCACTTATATTTAGATTTTCAAACCAATTAATCACATGGTTGAACTATTCAACATTCACATTTCAGTTGTTTAGTTATAATTTTCACGTCAAATACATTCAACCATCACATATCAAGCAAACACCACAAAATTGGTTTATTTTCACTCTATATCGTCTATAGCACTTAATAACGATATATCGCCATTTTTATTTAATTAAAAACGGCCATATTTAATTAAACGACGTTTCGGGTCGTGTCGATGCACTGGCGCTGCTTTCCACTAATTTTGTTTTACACATATAGGAAAATCTAACCGTTGGATCTTCACAAATTTTACATCATTAGGAAGGTCTTTTCAAAACGAACCCAACGGTTCCAGTTTTGGGAAAATCCGACGGTCGGATCTTCCACACTAACCATTTGAAGTTACGATTTCAATTTACGAACTGCAGCGTCGTTATTCGATTTAATTTAATTATATTT
The DNA here is from genome assembly GCA_030737875.1 of Allium sativum. NCBI lineage: Eukaryota > Viridiplantae > Streptophyta > Magnoliopsida > Asparagales > Amaryllidaceae > Allium > Allium sativum. The sequence goes on along the minus strand of CM060926.1, from coordinate 919,646,448 downwards.
ATATATATATATAAATATAATCGTTTCTGGCGCTGTTTTTCCTTAATTTTGAATTAAACATTCGAGACAATCCAACCGTCGGATCTTCACAAAGTTGGTGCCGTTGGAAAGATATTTCCAAGGCGAACCCAACGGTTGAGGTTTCGGGAAAATCCAATGGTCGGATTTCCCGCACTAGTCGTTTGAAATCACGGTTTCAAAATACGAACTGCACGGCTTCGTTTCGTTTTAATTTTATTTATATTTATATATTTATATAAATATAGTTCATTCAATGATTTCCATATCGTTTTCACTTCAAATATTTTTCTAACACCTTAAATTTTGGAAAAATTTCGCCATAACCTCCCCTACACCGGGAGCATCGGGAAATCGCAAATAGCGTTCCCGGTCCTTCTAATCTCAAAAAGAAAAAGAAAAAGCCAAGCGGCTAGCCAACAGGCTCAAAATCATCACCCAAACAAATCAGTAAATGTGTACCTATTTGTTGGGCACAAAATTTTATTCCTCTTCTCTAGCCCCTTTGCTATAACCTGTTCAATGAATATGCATGTACATATATATATATATATATATATATATATATATATATATATACAGTTCTTATCATTTATCATTTTCTATTCTACTTCATATTTGATTTCTATTTGGTTTAAAATCTCCATCCATTCTAATGTTACATAAATAGGTGCAAATCATTTCATTAGCTAATTAATGAATATTTCAACTCATATATGTTTATTTTGAACAGGTGGCTATTTTTTACACTTCACATTTCAACGATTTATGCATACAATAAAAATGTGATTTTTATTGTAAAAACAATTCATTTCAAAACACTACTTTTCTATATAGTTCATATAGTCGATAAAAGGTGATTTTTATTATCAAACAATTTATTTCAAAATATGAGTACCATTCAACACATGAATTTCTAATCAACGAATGAATATCAATTCAACACATGAATGTTTTCTATGGTTTCTATATATAGAAAAAAATGTGATTTTTATTATCGAACAATTTATTTCAAAATATGAATACCATTCAACACATGAATTTCTAATCAACGAATGAATATCAATTCAACACATGAATGTTTTCTATAGTTTCTATATATAGATAAAAATGTGATTTTTATTATCGAACAATTTATTTCAAAATATGAATACCATTCAACACATGAATTTCTAATCAACGAATGAATATTAATTCAACACATGAATGTTTTCTATACAATGAATAAATATAGTTTAAGCATACGAAAATAATTCAAACACAAGAATATTATTCAAAATTTCGGCAGCATAACGGCAGGGTAGTTACACCGGGACCGTCCCTAGTACGGCTCCTCGCTCTACCTTAAAACCTCGCGGTTTTTGACAATGGGGATCATGCATCTAGTTCGCACGCAGGCGGCATGTATATATTTATTTCATTTCCACAAACTAATCCTATGTGGTTTCAACCAAATATTTCTCAACCACCAATGGGTATTTTTCAACCGCAATCAACCAATATCAATCACAAACAATCCCAAACAATCATTCGCTATCAATCAATTTTCACATCAATTTCAACCAATAAATATCGTCCATGGTTTGTGGACGAGGGGCGTATATATATATATATATATATAGATATATATTTATAGATAGCAATTCACTTTTACTTCAACACATATATAATATTTTTAAATCAGAAATCTCACCAATAGCTATCCAACTTCACGACACTTCACTTAGAGAGATCTTCGCCTTTCTGTCGCTTTCGCCCGTATTCTCTACATATGTAAAAATCGAATTTTTACTACGCTATTCAATATATAAAAATATGATTTTTCTTTCGACTTTCAATATATAAAAATATGATTTTTACTTCGACTTTCAATATATAAAAATATGATTTTTACTTCGACTTTCAGTATATAAAAATATGATTTTTACTTCGACTTTCAATATATAAAAATATGATTTTTACTTCGACTTTCAATATATAAAAATATGATTTTTACTTCGACTTTCAATATATAAAAATATGATTTTTCTTTTTAAAGAAATCGGTCTTCAATACCTTTTAAAAATCAGTTTTTATAACTTTAAAAATCAGTTTTCAAAACCTTTTAAAAATCAGTTTTTATAACTTTAAAAATCCGTTTTCAAAACCTTTTAAAAATCAGTTTTTAATACTTTTTTAAAATCAGTTTTAAATTCTTAAAAAAAACAGGTTCAAATTCTTATTAAAATCAGTTTTGAATTCTTAAAAAAAACCGTTTTTAATCCTTATAAAATCAATTTTAAATTTAATTAAAAAAAAACACAGTTTCTTTAAATCATTAAAATAAAATAACAAAATAAAATACTTACAGAGGGGGGGGGAAAGAAGGCGTCGGCGCTCGCTTCGAGGGGGCAGCTCGGGGTTCGAACGGGGGAGGCGATGCTTCGAGGCTCGAACGGGGAGGCGATGGCTTCGGGGCTCGAACTGGGAGGCGGGAGGTCGACAGACTGGGCGGAGCGGTGGTGCGGTTGGCGTTGGGAGGTTGGTGGAGGCGGTCGATTAGGTTTAGGGTTTCTTTTTTTTTTCGTTTGTTTCTGTTAAATGAAGTCGCGGGGGGGGGGGGGGGCAGGAAGATGAAGGGGAGAGGGAATTAAAAATATTTTTTTTTATTTAATTATTTCATAAAGTTGACTTTTACCCACGACCTCGAAACAAGGCCCACCGCCTATCGTCCATAGCGTTTAACCCCCATTCCGAACACAATGGGATATGTATCGCAAGCTGATTTGATCGTTACAATCAGTTTCCTTTTGAATTTTCATTTAAATCACTATATTGAATTTTAAACGCACGTTTCAAATTACCGGGGTCACATACTAACTAGAAAAATTCCAGAAAAATATTTTCTAGCTTCGTATTGACGATACGGTCCTAACAAAACTAGTTTCGTCGAATTCTGAGACCGTTTGAAAAATGGCCAATTTCCAGTCGATTAAAACTAACTGAAACTGGCCAAACGCGTTTTCCTTTGCCACGCTCACATATTGATTCGAAAAATTATGAAATTTGAAACCTAACAATAACTTGACCCTGCGGATCCAATAAAAGTGGTTTCGTCGAAATCCGAGGTCATTTGCAAAATGTCCATTTTTAAGGGCCTGAATTCCATTGCGACTATTCAGAATTTTCAACTGGACATATCTTTTAATTCCCGCTTATCAAATTTCGATTGGTCGGATTCGTTAGAAAGATATCATCAATTAGATTCTAATGTTTTTGGTTTCACTAAAATCCGGATTGTTCTGCACCCGGTATATTCAATTGAAGTTTGAAATCGAATTATCGAACTACCGCGCCATTTTCAATTCTATATATAATTATAATTAATTATATTCGTTTTCAAATGTCGATTCAAACTCAGTTTTCATCGCCATTATTTAAAATGTTTATTTTAAATAGTTAAAATCCATTATTTTAGCCAATTTAAAAATTTTAAATTGGTTCAGATTTTCTGGGTCGTTACAGCGGGGATTTCCGGGTCTTTACATGTGGTATCAGAGCTCTGGTTAGCTCAACTCTTTAGGGTATAACTTGTTAGAACTGAACAAAAGACTCATCAGAGATTGGATTAGTAATATCCAATAAGAATACTCATTTGAGATAGGATCAGCAGTATCCTAGAATGAGAAACTCATTAGAGATGGGGTTAGCAATGCCCTAGAATGAGTCAGAGTGAAAAGTTTATAATTAACGTACTTGTAATTATATATATAATATGATTTTTGAATATATTAAAGCAATATATTTTTGAAAATTTAATCAACTAATTGATTGATGATTGTGTTGTGTGAATATTAATTCAACTAAAAAAATTTAATTAGAAAACAATAGAAGAATGAAAATTAATTTAGTTAAATAAGCAACTTTTAGCTTCATTTCCTTTTCGAGGACAAAAAGATTTTAAGTGGGGGAGATTGTAACAACCCGCAAATTCTGAACCAATTTAAAATTTTAATGAATTTTAGGAATATAAAATGATTTATTTTAAATAATAATGGCTAAAAATTTATTTTAATCAAAGTTAAAATGAATGAATTTAATTTAAATATAAAAGGGGTTAGAACTAGCGCGATAGTTTGAAATTTTAATTTTAAACTTTAAACAAATGTACAGAGAACTCATAATAAATCAGAATTGAGTGAAATAAGAAATATTTAAATCTGTTTAGCCATATCTTTCTAATGAATCTAAAAAATTGAAATTTTGTTTTAAAAATAAAAAGTTACGTCCAATTTAAAATTTAGAAAAGTCGCTGTAGAATTTATATATATATATATATATTTTAATATAATATATTGGTCTTAAAAATAGTCAATTTTCAAATGACCTCCGTTTTCGATGAAACCACTTTTGTTGGAACCGGAATATCGAATTATTGCAAGTTTTCAATTTTTAGAATTTTTCGAATTAATATGTGAGCGTAGCAAAAGAAAATGTGTTTTGACCAGTTTTGGTCAATTTTAAATCGACTTAAAAAGGCCATTTTTCAAACAGTCTCAGAATTCGATGAAATTAGTCTTGTTAGGACCGTATCGTCAAAACAAAGCTAAAAATATTTTTTTGGAATTTTCTGAGGTCGTATGTGGCCTCGGTGAATTTATTTGTACGATAGAATTAATTTAATAAAGGAATTGAATATTAAATTAAAGAAAAACATATCGTGATAGTCGAATTGATTTACGAAACGTGTTCCATTGTTTCCAGGACGGGGGTATTTAGCTAGGGGCGACACTCGTTGGGTTCTATTCGGAGTTCATGGCATTAAATAAGAATTAACAGAATTTAAAAGAAAGTTTAATAAATTAATATACTAGTATACAGTATAAATACGGGGGGTATACGCTCAACCCTAATCCCCTATTCACGCAGCCGCCGTTTGCAAAAATGGGTGGATACCGGGGCTCGAAATTTCCTCTTTAATTTCCCCAATATCCAAGTGATTTTAATCCGAACTCATAAAGTAGAATCGAAGAGATCCTCCTCAGCTTCAGATCCATACGGGTTGCGCCACCCATCGTCAAGAGTTCCCCTCGAAAACTGGTCCCAAACCGCCGCCGCGTCGCTTGGGTTTCCTCCTCCAGGTGGCGTGCGAGTTGGACGTGGACCCCACCGATCGAAAGCTCCTTCGAAGCCGGACCTCGCTGCAGTCAACGATCATCACCACGTGCCTCGGTTCGCACGAAAGGTAGAGACTTAGTTTTGAACTAGGTGATAAACACGTCGGCCTGAAACTGATTTGTAGAAGATGAAGTTAAGAGTTTATTTAATTATATATTTAAATTTATATTTATGTGACTAATGTGAAAACGGTCATAACTTCGTCATTTCAAATCAGAATTAAACGAAACGAGATGCGTTGGATTCGTATTGCCGAGATCTACACTATGGCACTGACTAGAGTATATGTAGAGACAGTTGAAAATTCAGGAAATTTCAGATCTGAATTGATCGGTGAGATATCTATATAAATATAAATTTAATCATTTATTTATTGTGTAATCTATATATATGCATTCCGTATGAAATTCATGTTGTATGTATATATTTGTTTCAATGCTGATTGTGCTGTGATTGATTTTGATTGTGTATTTATATCTGTTAGGAATTGTGTGTATATGACAAAATCATATATTATTGTATATACAGAATATTTTATATTCATGTATGTCAAAAATTGAAGTGTAAAATAAAAACAATATTTTTATTTTCATGTTTTGATTTAAATAAAAAGATTAGAATAAATTGTCATTTTGTTTTAACATATCATATTAAAACAGAAACATACATTAAAATAGAATTCACCTTTTTAAATGAAATGTTCCATTAAAATAGAATTTGTAAACAATAAAATTACCATTCTTATTTATTTAGATTAGAAGTGTAGAACTTACTTTACAAATAAAATCACTATTTAATTGCCATTAAAGTTTATCCTTTTATTTGCATTTACAAATGCAAAAATATACATTGAAATTGAATTTTTTTTCTTTTATTTGCATTAACAAATGCAAATATAGATTGAAATGAAAATTATACTTTTAATTTGCATCTACTAACGCAAATATATTTTAAATATAATTTATTCTTTTATTTGCATTCACTAATGCAAATAAACTTTATAAACAAAATCTATCCTTTTACTTGCATTCACCAATGCAAATATATATTAAAAATAAAAATTGTTCTTTATTTGCATTTACCAATGCAAATATATATTGAAACAAATTATTCTTTCATTTGCACTCACCAATGCAGGTACATATATTTGAAAATAAAGTTTATTCCTTTATTTTGCATTTATCAATGTAAATATGCATTGAAATAAAAGTTTATTCTTTTATTTGCATTTACAAATGCAAATATAAAATGAAACTAAAGTTTATTCTTTTATCTATATGCACCAATGCAAATATATCACATTCTTATACCTTGAATAGAATTTGTCAAAATTATACATTTTATACATTGAATAAAATAATAACATTTTTGTCAAATTATGATTAGTGAATTAAAGGTAACATTTTTGTTAAAACACAAGTAGTGGAACAAAAAAAACACTTTTGTTAGAACTTGATTTATTGAAAACAACAATTTATTCCTTTATCTGCATTTACTAATGCAAATATACATTGAAATTAGGACCTGTTCTTTTATCTGCATTCACTAATGCAAATATACCTTGAAATGAAAATATTTCTTTTATTTGCATCCACAAATGCAAATATACATTGGGAATTAAAATTTGTCCTTTTATTTGCATTCACAAATGTAAATATTCATTGAAAATAAAATTAGTTCTTTTATTTGCATCCATTAATGCAAATATTCATTAAAAATAGAATTTGTTCTTTTATTTGCATTCCTTGTTTTCAAATAAACTATAAATAAAAGTTACATTTATTTATTTATTTGCATTCCTTATTGCAAATAAAACATTAAAATTAAGGTTTTACTTTTGTTTGCAATTCTAAATGCAAACAAAACATCAAATGTAAGTTACATTTTGATTACATTTTTGATATAAATAAAATGTCATTTTGAGAGTTGCATTTTTATTTGAATCCTTTAATGCAAATAAAACATGAATTAAATCTCTCATTTTACTTTCAAATTAAGGATTACCTTTTTATTCACATTTTCAGATGTAAATAAAAGATAGGATTTAAAGGTTATATTTTAGTTACATTCTAGTTGTAGCAAAAATGGTAAGAATTAATGTTTCATTTATTTTCATTTAAAAGACAATTTGAAGGATAGATTTTAGAATTTCATTTCTTATTGAAATTTTATGTGAAATGTAAAGAGTCATTTTGCCGAATATGTTATAGGAAATAAAAAGAGTCCTTTTGATCACTTTAAAAGAATGAATTGAAATGGTTTATTTTAGCTATGGCAAAAGAATGAATAATTAAACATTCATATTTTTATCATTAAAGTAGAAGTAGACAAAAATACTCATTTTTGTCTAAATCAAAAGAATGTAACAAAATATAGCACTTGTATGTTAAATTAGAATTAAAATACAAATTGTTCGCCTTTATCAATTTATAATAGTCAAATCCAATTATTCTCCTTTGTCAATTTATACTTGTTAAAACAAATTGGTCTCTTTGCCAAATTGCAATAGTTAAAAGGATTAATTGACAGAAATAATCCGAAGTTTGACATGTCTTCCTATATTAATCCGAAATTTGTATTATTTTTAAATAATCCCAAGTTTTGGGGGTCCCTTCCCATATTGATCCCGATCACTTATTAACTTGTTGTACCCGGTTATCAAACTTAATTTCGTCTTCCCCAAATGATTTTTCTGTAGTGGGAAACTAGTTTTGGGAAGACGAATTTAAGTTTGATAACCAGCTACAACAGGCTAATAAGTCATCGGGGTCAATATGGGAAGGGACCCCCCAAACTTGGGATTAATTAAAAATAATCCAAACTTCGAATTAATATGGGAAGACACCTCAAACTTCGGATTATTCCTGTCAATTTATCCTAGTTAAAAACAAACATGATCATTATTTTGGTACATAAGTTTTGACAAAACAAATATATCACTTTTATCTGTTTGATAAATTTAAAATTTTCGATTAAACAAACACATCACTTTTATTTGTTTTGTCAGAATAGATTTGTCGACAAAACAAAGTCATTATTTTTATTGTTTGACTAAATAGATTAATTGAACCAATATATTTATTTTGACAAGATATAATAGTTGAAGCAAAATTACATTTGTTAATTAAATTTAGAATAAAACAAAAATCACATTTTTGATTAAATAAAGAGTTAAACACAAATAGCATTTTGTAAAATAGGTTTGTGTTACCTCAAAATAGAAGTAACATTTCTTGAACATTTTGTTGGAATAAAACGTATATGTAAATATAATAATTAATTTTATTTGCATAACATGAAATAGGTTTTATAAGTAAATATAAAGATCATTTTTATTTGCGAACCTACGTTAGAAATTATATTCAAATATAGGAATCGTATTTTTGGTCAAAACATACATTAGAATGTGTAGGTGAACTAAAGTGACAATTTTTATATATTAATGCATACATTAGAATTTGTGTGCAACTTAAAATACACATTTTTAAGTGTTAGATTATATATTGGAAATATAAAACAAATAAATGTATCTTGTAGTTGTCATCCCCAATAATGCCATATAAATAAATCACAGTTTATGTGACATTAGAATTGTATAGGAAAATTTTTACGAATAAAAATACATTTTTATTCGACATTAGAAATAAATTACATGATGGTTCATTATCATCAACTTGATAGCAGAATTGGATTGGTTAAATCCTTTAACCAATTATTTATTTTATGAACTGTTTGTTGGCTGAAAACCACACACGGGTGTTGGGATGAAAATTGACTTACACTAATCCCAATATTTATTTATATGTCGATCGAACGATCGACAGGCTGCGATGAGCGTTATTACTTCATTTTAATGCTCACACAGTTACAGATTGCACTCTGGATGTGAATGGATGGTTTGATGATATTTATCATTATGGTTATATACATTCAATGTATGAAATCCATATAACAAAGTTATATGGTAAATGATTGAGTCGCATTCCAATGCAGAATTTCTTTTAAATAAAGAATATCTTTTTAAAATAAGGAATATTTAGAAAAAGAACATTGTAATATAAATATCTTCTAAAATAAAGAATACTGTACTATAAAGAATAATTTATATAAAGAATCTTTTTATATAAAGAATATTATTATATAATATTTAACAAATAATGAAAGGATGATTTCTATGTCCGTTCGTGAATGGACAAAAACATAAAAATATATTTCTATTGAGGTAAACTAGTTATTAATTAGGATAAATATTTTAAATAAGATTTCGTTGGAATTAGATAAAAGAATTAGATTTTGGGTTGTCGTGAATGGTGTCTTGAATAACATTGTTCTTAAACCCCGTATTTAAAGGATAAATCTTTTAATTAAGATTTTTAGAGTTTTCGATTATATTTAGTAGTTGAAATGAAAAGATATGTGAACTGGGTTTATTGTGAACTATGTTTAAACGACATTGATTCTTTAACCCAAATTAAAACCAAGGTTAATTCCTTTAAAATTTGGAATAATCATTTAATAATGTTTTTTTGATATTAAAATCCAAATTGGAGTTTTAATGAATCTTAAAAAAAAGATTAAAGAATGATTTTATAACGAATTTATCTTTGATAAAATCAATGGGAACCTTTCCCTAATAATGTATTCTATTTAAGAAAATATACAGAATTGGAATGAAGGCGTTTGATGTGTTTTATAGCACTTGATTTTTAATTATAAAATACGCAAGTTGTTCCGAAAGACCGGGTCTAACCCATTCCGAATAATTATTACGACGATGAAGAGTCGAAGATTTTGAAGACGGTGTTGAAGACCGGCGATCCTCACATCGAATGGACAAGGACTACTGATGCTCTGGACTGATTTGCACCCAGGACAGGGATAAAGTGGTAGTTGTCCGGACGTATTGTTGATTGTTCGGATATGCGAGGTATAATGCCTCCAGTTTCATTCAGACCCAGAACGGACTTGTAAATGGATTGTTTGTCTGACATTGTATTCCTTTCTACCGTATTTGTTGAACGCTACCAATTATATATTTCTGTTTGGTGGTGAAGAGTTTATTCTTTACTTTACACCCTCCTCTAAGACGTATGAGCTTAGAGGTTATATATATATGTATGTATTGGTAGATAATCAATAATATGGTAGGGTCTGACAATGTGGCATGATAAGATGCAAATGATCGAGGCTTTGTTGAAAAGCAGGCCTTGTGGTTGATGATCAAAGCACAGTCTATTTAGGCATAGCTTTGTGTATATCGTGACTTCGCGAGCCTCACACATCGCTTGAGTCTAAAACGGGAGAAGGGAACAGATGGAGTGCACACGGTTCTTTCTAGCTAGAAGTGGTGTCAGTGCTTAAACTGGCTGACATTTGCTTATGTGGTTGATGGAATTTTTGCGAGGCCTCAATTTATTCTTATTGGTCGCCCACGACCGATTTTTAGGTCCAATAGGATCGGGGAGCGTGTGTTCAGGCATAACTAATCCACTAAAGTATTTGTGGACCGGCCTTGCTGTATCCAAGGGTTCGCTAGCGTTCGAATCCTGAGACATTGCTAGAGTGTCTCGAATCGGCAAGGAGCTCCTCCCTAGCCTTTACTCATGATGGAAAACCCAATTTCCAATATGCCCCACGCGGTTTTGATTGCATAACTAGTATGGCGACATAGTAGATGGTAGCTATGTCGTCTAGGATTGATATTATATTTGAAATGTTTTAAATATGTATATACACACTAATAATAATACCGTTTTTACGTATCAAGCATCTTTTGACCATTATAAGGTAAAACCCTATCCTCTGGTTTGCGTTGCATTGTGTGATGGGACCTAGGTCTTATAATGGTTTCATTTTTCTGAAAAGCATTGCGTTATTTGATGATTTACTTTATTTTATGCACTGGTAATCCAATGGAGTAAACCCGTTCCGCGTTAGCGGCGTGGTCCTGTGATTATCCTACTTATTAGATAAGTTAAGTATAGATTTCTCACACCAGTCCCACGACTGACCTGTAGTTTGTTTCACTTTGCAAACTCGGGTGCCCTCTTTCCAAACGGGCAGTCAAGCAGGTTTTTGCAGATATAGTTAAGCAGGATCCTGGATTGAAGCCTGAAGCTGTGTCCAGAATATTGATGGCCTTTCGCTGAGATCAGTACCGCTGTACTATATTTAATTTATTGTAAATGTATCTTAAGCTGTATTATTTATCGATGTACTCTAATATTCTGTACTCTGATGTAACATTTATTATTGATGTTATAAAAGTCTGTGTTGTTGTTCTGATGTGTTGTAGCCCAAAGTTAAAGTATTCGGAGATTTCTAACTCTTTGGATCAGACCTGTGTGGTTTATGGTCAATCCAAAGGGCGGGGATTTCCGGGTCTTTACACCAATTCCAATTAAATTACTTGACTTTGTCAACTCAAACCATGATTGTCATGTTAGTCAACTCCAACTTATCCTTCTTTAAAGTAATAAATAATATAATTAATTTAAATAATTTCATTTAATCGTCTCTTGAAACAATTAGTATAACACTTAACCATTACGTAATTTCTCCTCGTCTTCTTATAAATCTTACTAACGTAAGCATTTGATTTATAAAACCATTTAATGATTACTTAATTTAAATAATAATAAATATTAATTTCCTTTATTTAACTTATATTCAAAATTAAAAGTTCCAAAATCTATCTTTAATTATAAAAATATTTTTTTTTATAACTTCATTGTCATCAACGGTAAATCAATATTTATAAAACGATATATTTTGGGCTAAGTGCTACCCATTACTCAACCGATACTGTCTATTGGTTTAAACAATACAAAAGTTGAATTTAGATTCAACAATCCATAATCAAGTCAATCATCCACTCATATAAGTTAAACAATTCAGATAAATGTAATATGAAAATAAACAATAAATTTGAGGAATCTAGTTGGATCCCCCCCCCCCCCCAAAAATGTTTTTACCTGCATCCAAATACGTTATTCAACAATATCATTTATTTAAATAAACAGATACGATACTCAACAATCAACAACAACAACAATCTAAGCATCCATATTTCAATTTAATATGTTTATTTTATTATAAACGTAACCAACGAGGTAAGTTACCTCATTTGGAGAAAATCATTAAAAATAATGATTAGTTTAAATTAAATTAAACAAATGCTTAATTTAATCGGTTCAATCAACATATATAAATATATATTCAGCATCCATTAACCAATTAACAATCATAGCACGCAAATATTTAAACCTAATTTATATAAAATATAGGTAGGATAAAACTAAGTGAGTTGAACTCACCTTGATTCCTTTGTCACTGAAACAGTTCGTTTTAATTAAATTAAATTATTGTTTGATTTAATTTAAAAACCCATAGCTACCAACTATGACCAAATCAGCTTCATCGTGTTGAACCCGTCGACACCGTTCCACCGTCACTTGTTCGATTTGATTCTATGTACATATGACATAGTTATAACTTAATATGGTACTTACCTATTAAAATTAATATTATTAAAACTCTAATAGCAATTATTAACTAAAACTCTGCTTAATCTTTTAGAAATCTCATTAGGCACATGTGAAAGGAGTTAGGCATATTTGATTTCCTTTCCTAGACCATACGTCCCGCATACAACTGATAGGCATATCATACCATTTACAATCCACTTATATTATTCACCTTACTTACGTTTACAATAATTTATAATCTGGCACACTTAAATACTATATTATACAATATATTTAAATAAACTAATTAGCATATATTAATACTGATGGTAGGCAAAATCAACCTTTTGCTAGTCTCGTATATATTACAAAGGAACTGGGCATAATTTCCACGGTTCTAGGCACGTTAATACTTAATAACTAAATATAAATATGGGTAAGGCAATATTAAAACTCACCAGGCAATATAGGTTAGGCAATACTGTTCACGTTGCATCATGTAAAACTTGGCACATTATGTATTATATATAGATATTATCCTAACCAACTGAAACTTAGCTTACTTACTTAATTATTCATTAGGCATTTAGAAAAGAGAATTTGGCACAAATAGGTGCATACTATTCATCGTCCACCATCTACCTGGTAATCCAACCCGCAAGCTATCCGAACCCGTTCACCAGCTACTTCTCGCGTCTCGCGAGGCTCCACCCCATTCACATGAACTCTGTCGCCACGTCTACACCAATCCCCATGCAATCCTGCTCTGACCAATGCTCCTCCATCCTCTCCCCATCGTTATCGTTGTACACACCACTGTTTTTCTTCACCTTATAATACTCGAGACCAATACTCCATCAAACAGCTGCTATTTCCACCCTCATTCATCCCAGCAAAAATATACCTATCTCCAGCCTTTGCCTAGCAACGGTGATCTCCCCTTCAACCTAAATGACATCGCAACCCCCATGTCCGCGCGAGCCCCACGTTAAACACCGTTGCACCAACCTGAGACTTACCCTCCATCACCTGAACTTCCGCCTGCATATTTTCGAATCTGGAGCTCACGCTATCCCTCTTTCCAAGCCACCCCTACCCACCATCGATGTCATAGCTACCTCACTAAACCATCCGCCACTTGTTTACGTCACTGTGTAACCTCACTATAACGGGTGATGTGTATTTCTGATATATAGGAGCAGTTTGCATGTTTATGTAATTTTCAGAGAGGAGATCTGTTTTGAATCGAGCTTTTGATTTTAAATCAGAAGGCAGGCTTGAGGAAGGTTCCGTCTGCTTTGGTTTCATATAGTTTGCGAAGAGATTTTTATATATATCGGCCATGATGAACTCGTATGGTTTCAGGATGAAGAAAAACCAATGAAGCATTGTGCATATATATAGTGGAGGAAGAAGGGTGGATAGAATTGAAGTCTCTTCCATACTGTATAAGGTAGGCGTAGTTAGGGTCTGCTAAAATGAAGCATCGCGACAGTAACAGCTTGTGGAGGGAAAAATAGGGTAGGTGATCAGTGATTTGGTTGATGTTGATAAAACACGGCGGAGTGTTTTCCTTTCATTAGCCATGTGCAAGATGAAGGGATAGCTGTGCGTGAGGATGTCTATATATGTATATAGATAGGTAGGTCTGCAGCATTTAGGGTGTACAATTGAAGTTATATATATATATATATATATGTGTGTGTGTGTGTGACTTCCTTTTCCAGTAATTCGTGTACTTGGATTTCTTAAGTACAAAGTTGTGCATTTACATCGGTTTGTTTTCATTAGGTGTTGCGCATTTTTGTGATGGGGAAAATACAAAGCTGCAGTTTGTTCGTAGATACAGGGTAGGCTCCTTTTTCTTTCATGTGTCATTTACTCATTCAAGGAAAATATATAGTAGCTAAGGAACGAAAACAACGCATGGTGTACGTATTTTATTAGTTACTTAGTCCTTAAGTTTAATTTTTTTATTTGTTTGGGTATGTTGGTTTACAATCGGTTGCTATACCCACCATTATTTTAATATTCGCACTATCATATATGAACTTCAAATATAACGAAGATGGAAACACTGCCATGTCTCAACGTTCCGGTCCCAATGAAATTAATTCCGTTGAAAACTAGTTCCATTTGTACAATGGCGTTATTTTAAATTATCATTTCACCTATAAATTACACATACCGATAAAATAACTGTAATTGGCTCCAAACTGGAAATCTAGCAATAACTAATTATACGCATTCCAGTAAAATTTGTTTCTTCGAAAACGGATGTCGTCTGAAAAATAAATCATTTCTGAAGCCTATATAATATCGATAAATATATTTAAATCGAAAAAATTCATTTAAAATAATAATATATTATTATTATCCTATATCTCAAAATAAAATAATACACAGCTTCATAATAAACCCATATATATATTCTTAAACTCAATATATACAATTTCGGCTAAATGATATTCAAATTATATAAAAATCCTCTATATATTATTAAATAAATATTATCGTTTATTAATGAATCCCATAGCGACTATTCAAAAATTTAAACTGGACCTAATTAGCAATCTATAATATGATATTTCCATTTTTCTCTTATATTAGAAAAATATAATCAGATTGATCCAGATGAATCTTGTTCCATAGTATTTCGACTTAAATCAGATTCTGTATATTCAATTGAAGTTCAAAACAAAATGTATGAACTACCGTGACATTTCAAGTTCATTTTATAATTATATATAAATTATATTTTCAAAGATTGTTTTAATAAACAAATTATATATTATAAATAAAAATATATTGAATATCTAATTACCAAAAATGCGGGACGTTACAACATTATTGTGTTATCATTTTTTTATTCATTATCTATATGTTATTGTTGTATTATCATTATATGTCTTCGTGCTGATTCTGACGTTCATTATGTTATTGTTCATTTCTAATTGTATCCTTAGTTTTTGCCATGTGTTTGATGAGATGTTATTTTTTAGGTGATATCTGTATACCACTACTTGTGTGCTCGAACTATTTGTATTTTGTCACCATCAATAAAACGATCTTTCATAGTAAACAATGCATCATGGCTACTATGATATTTTTGTTGTCTACTTTAATCACAATAACATGGCTGTAGCATTTGAAAATTGTGTGTTGTAAATATCAACAAGTCCATCAACTGTGGGTTTGTCTACAGCGATATTTTGGCAGTTTTCTTTACTTTTAATAACATGGTATCATGTTTGAACAAAATATCATTAACATCAATGAATTCATCGACCGTGGCGACAATCCACTATGGCTACGGTGGTACTTTGATCATTTTCTTTACTCACAATAATGTGGCTATAGTGTTCGAACACAATGTGTTGCCAAAATCAACGAATCCATTAACCGTGGTAGAAAATCTATTATGACTACAGTGGTACATTGGACATTTTGTTTACTCAAAATAATATGGTTATATTATTTGAACATAATGTGTTGCCAACATCAACAAACCCATCAACAAGTGTAGACAATCCATCATGGTTACAGTGTGTTTCAGTAAGTGTATAGTGTAGTGAAACATGATTATAAATACAGGTAAAGACTTGGAATCAAATCACATATGTTATTAATTTTACTAAAATCGTCATCCTCAACCATCAACCACTAAAAAATGAGTAACTTAAAAGATTACGGACCTATGGTGCTTCTCATTTCCATCTTCATCTTCATTGTCTTCGAACGAGTTCGCTAAAACCCATATGACTCAACGGATAGTGATAACTAGTCAAATAATGGATGTAATGGCTCGTGAAAACTATGAAAGTAATTGTTCTACCCAATTAGGAAGTGTGTTCGGAAGGATGGACTTGTGATATGATAGAAATTATGTTACAGGTCAAACCAACTTATAATGGATTAATTTGCGGAAAATCCTATGTATGGGGAAGCAGATTTTAAATGGAGTTTTTATGTGCCAAAGAACGTCTTTAATAGATTTCTCGATAAATTGACTAAAACTAATGTCTTTTTCATACACTGATTTAATGCTATCAACGAACTTAGGATTTCTCCACTTCCACAAGCAACGATTGCATTTTGCATGTTATTGTATAGAGCATCTAGAGATTGGTAGATGACTAAATGCGGATTGGGGACTCCATGACAATCTTAAGTAGAAAGAATTTTGCAAAACATTAATTTATAATATGGTGATAAATATCTTTGGTCCCCAACCCTTCTCGATATTGATCGATTATTAGTAATTGATGTTCAACGTGGATTTCCAGGTAGTAAGGAAGCTTGGACTGCCATTGGAGGTGGAAAAAACTGTCTGGCAGCATTGTAGGAGCAATGCTCAAGGCACAAAAAAAAGAAATTCTTGTAATGGAGCTATAATAACCCGGAAATCCGAGCCAATTTAAAAATTTTATTTTGGCAATTTTATTGAATTTTGTATATTTAAAATGAATTATTTTAAATAATAACGACGAGAAATTTATTCTGAATAGAATTAGAACGTATATATTTATATAGATTGTCGTTAGGATATAAATAATTATTTATATTTATAAAAGGAATTGAAAATGGCGCGGTAGTTCGATAATTCGATTTCAAAGTTCAAATGAATGTACCGGGTGCAAAATAAACCGGATTTTAGTGAAACCAAAAATATTAGAATCTGTTTGTGAATATCTTTCCAATGAATCCGAAAGATTGGAATCGATTTCAAAGTTCAAATGACTGATACGACGGTAAGTCGAAGTTGAAGACGGTGGTAGAAGACCGGAGGTCTTCACGTCGTTTAGGTGATTTCTGATGATCTTGATTGGGTCGTACACCCAAGAGGAGGGAATCAGTTAGTGATCGTCCAGACGTACTTGGAGATCGATGGATATGCGAGGTACAAGGTGCCTCCGGCATCGTTCAGACCCAGAACGGACTTGTAAATGGACTGTGTGTCTGACATTGGATTTCATTCTATGTGATTGATATCGGTTGCATGGAGTGGTTTGCCTATGTGGCATGCTAAGATGCAAATGATCAAGGCTTCTGTTGAAAAGAAAAGTCTTGTGGTTGATGATCAAAGCACGGCCTTTGTGGCGTAGCTTTGTGTAGCGTGAATTCGCGAGCCTCACACCCCGGTAGTGGACCAGAAACGTGAGAGGACCTCAGGGAGAGCATGCGTTTCCTTCTAGTTAGAAGTGGCGTCAGTGGTTTTACACGCCATGACGAGTTTGACTTATGTGGTTATTGCTGTTGCGAGGCGCCTCGGATATATCGGTGACTATGTGAAGCCGATGGAGTCATTTGTTGGCTCGTTTACGCCCCCAAAGGGCGGAGAATCGCAGTGTTCAGGAATTTTAATCCACATCGGTGGACCGGCCCTGTCGCTCCAAGGTCACTCGAGCTCTGACCTGAGACATGTGCTAGATTGTCTCGAATCGGTAAGGACTATCTTTTGCCTTGGTTTACAGATGGAAATCCAACTTCCAATACGTGACGTTTCGATTTTAGTTGTAATCCTATATATGGCGACATAGTGGGATAGGGCACTTATGCCGTCTATGATTGATATTTATGATTGTATATAAAATCAGAAACTAACTGGAAACGAGCTAAGATGGGTGGTTTCCTAGGTATTAGTCTGATGTTGGTATTGGCCTTCTGGGTTAATACTTAGGGAATCGTTCTCTTACTAATTTACTGTTGGAGTCTGATTAAGAATTAAAGCATGAAATTTAGCGGATCAAGCATTCTTTGGCTATTATAAGGTAAAACCCTATCCCTCGGCTTGCGTTGCATTATGTGATAAGACCTGGGTCTTATAATAGCTTCATTTTTCTTTAATTAGCATTTCGCTGTTTGTTTTATGCACTGTTATTCTTGGGAGGAAACCCGTTCCGTGTTATACGGTATGGTCCCTTGATTACCTAACTTTAAAATAAAGATTAATAACTGTTTTAGTTCTCACACCAGTCCCATGACTGACCTGGAGTTTATTGTTTTTAACCTAAACTCTGGGTGCTCTTATTTTGACACCAGACCCATGAACCGAATGTTGAATTGTATTGAAAATTAGTCGTATTTGCATGCATATACATGTACTTACATTGAACAGGTCATAGCAAAGAGGCTAGAGCAGAAGAATAAAATTGTTTGCCCGACAAATAGGTACATGTTTACCATAATTTACTGTTTTGTTTGGGTGATGATGATTTAATGAGCCGATTGGCTTTTTCTTTTTCTTTTGGATTGAAGAAGGCCATGGGAGGCTACATGAAATATCCTGAAGTACCCGGTGTAGGGGAGGTTATGGCGAAATTTTTCGAAACTGAAAAGTTGAAGAACTTAAGCCATGATGAAAACACTGGAAGTTTAGTTGATTAGTTAAACAACTTTCGGCTTCGTTCCTTTTCGGGGATGAAAAGTTTTAAGTGGAGGAGATTGTAATAACCCAGAATCCGAGCCAATTTAAAATTTTTATTTTGGCAATTTTATTGAATTTTGAATATTTAAAATGAACTATTTTAAATAATATTGACAAGAAATTTATTTTGAATAGAATTAGAACATATATATTTATATAGATCGTCATTAGAATATAAATAATTATTTATATTTATAAAAGGAATTGAAAATGGCGCAGTAGTTCGATAATTCGATTTCAAAGTTCAAATGAATGTACCGGGTGCAAAATAAACCGGATTTTAGTGAAACCAAAAATATTAGAATCTATTTGTGAATATCTTTCCAATGAATCCGAAAGATTGGAATTTCGTAGCGGGAATCAAGAGATATGTCCAGTTGAATTTTCAGAATAGACGCTATGGAATTTTGGCCCTTAAAAATGGCCATTTTGCGAACGACCTTGGATTTCGAAGAAATAACTTCTGTTGGATCCGCGATGTCAAATTATTGCTAGGTTTCAAATTTCATAATTTTTCGAATCAATATGTGAGCGTGGCGAAGGAAAACGCGTTTGACCAGTTTCAGTTGATTTTAATCGACTGGAAAATGGCCATTTTTCAAACAGTCTCGGAATTTGACGAAATTAGTTTTGTTAGGACCGTATCATCAATACGAAGCTAGAAAATATTTTTTGGAAAATTTTCTGGTTAGTATGTGGCCCCGGTAAATTGAAATGCGCGTTCAAATTCAATATATAGAGTTATATGTGGATTTTGACGAAAACTAATTGAAATGATCGAATCAGCTTACGATACATATCCCACTGTGTTCGGAATGGGGGTAATTAGCTATGGACGACAGTCGGTGGGCTCGATTTGAAGTTCAAAATAAAAAGTTACTTTTTGAAATTTAAAAATAATAAAGATATAATTATTTATAAAGGGCCCCCCTTTTCCTCCTTCATCAGGTCAATGCCCCCCTTTCTTTCTTCAGTTCGGATCGAGATTTTAAATAAATAAATAAAAGAGAAATGGACGAACGGAGCCGTCGCTCCCCTCGCCATGATCGTCGGAGGTCGGCGCTCCGCCCTCCCCAAGACCTCCTCGCCGCGACATACCCCCTTCTCCCCTCTCTGCGATGAACGCGACCCAAATCCACCCCCAAAACCACGACGTAGTTAACCCTAGCCCCCCTTAGACCCTGCGCTGCCGATTGCTGCCCTTCCCCCTGCCAACGCCGCTCCGACGAGCCACCACCCGCGCTGGATCCCACCCCCGCTCAGCAGGAGCCCTCCCCTCCTCGTTGATAGCCACCCTAAGCCCCCTTCTTCCAATATGAACCGTAAGTTTTATTTTACTTCATTATTTTTTTTAATCTTTATCTTCACTTGTTCATGTAGTTTTTTTCTATGAAATGTATAAAAGAAAAAGAGAGATAGGAAAATAAAGATACGATTTTGATATTTAAAAAGTTCTGTTTTTTTTAAAATAAGAAAGGAATGATTTTTAGATATAGAAAGCTATGGATTTTGTAGTCAAGGAGATTATATTTTGTTTATCAAGAAGATTATATTTTTGTTTAGAAAAAAGATGACATTTTTGTTTATAAAAAGATAGATTTTTAAAATGTAAAAGATAGATTTTTAAAATGTAAAAGATAGATTTTTAAAATGTAAATGATTGATTTTTAAGATGTGAATGGTATGTTTGTTTTTAGTTTATAGTGACGATGATTTTCAGTTTAAGATGATAGAAAAAGTTAGGATTTTTATATCGAAAAGATTATATTTTGAAATACGAAAATATCAGATCTTTAGAACATGAAAGATAAGATTTTTAGAACATGAGAGGTTGTGATTTCTAACGATGAAAAGGTTCGATTTTCAATTAGGAAAGATACAATTTTTGAATTAGAAAGATGGAATTTTTAAAATAAGAAAGAATAGATCTTTAAATGAAAAAAGTTAGAATTTTTACAAGTAGAAAGTTAATATTTTTATATGAAGAAAATTCAGATTTTTATATACAAAAAGTTAAAGTTTTTATTTGAATCAAAATATGATTTTTATTATACGTTTGAAATATTTTTATAAGAATAAAAAAATATAATTTTTATACCAGTGGCATATTAAAAATATGATTTTTATTCATGTAGAGTAATCAAAAAAATTATAATCTTTATTAGGGGAAGAGCGATATAGAAATATAATTTTTATAACGAAGTGAAAATAAAAATTCGATTTTTATATATGTAGTGAACACGGACGACGAAAGTGACAAAAGGCTAGTGGCGAAGATTTCCTACCTATGAAGAGTCGTGGCGTTTGGATTAGCTTGTCGGTGAGAACTTCTCACTTTTAACTTAATTTTCTAGTTAAAATATATACTAGGATGCAGACGGTGTTTAGTAGCACCCGACACCCGTCGTCCACAGACCATGGACACCTTGTATGCTTGTTTGTTTGATTTTGATATGTAGTTGATTGTGTGATGTGATGTAATGTGAAATGAAAAAAAAATTATATAGTTAGAAATATTTTATAGTTGAAAATAGAATTTTTAACGTGTATTTAAAATAAACAAATCGTAGGATTTGTTTATATACACACATTTGACTGATATTGATTGGGACGATAAATTTTACCCATCGCCCAACTGCACAAATAAAATCTGTGTTTGATTGTTTGAAAACCCCACACGTGTATTGGGATGATATATGACATACTCTATTCCCAATAATTAGCTGTATGTCGATTGATTGATTGACAAGATGTTATAAGCGTTAAATATTTATATTTGATGCTTATACAGTGTAGAACGCACTCTGGATGATGGTTGATTATTTATCGTTGTTATTTTATACATGTGTTGTATAAAATCCATATAAATAACATTATATGGTAATTGATTGGGCCTCATTCCAGTTTTGAAATAGAATATTTGAAAAAGAATTATTTGAAATAGAAATATTTGAAAATAGAAATATATGAAGCCATGTTGATTAGATTTACGCCATTTTGACGTGAACGATATTTGTATCGATTTTATTCATTTTATAATGAACATTGAAAGTGATTTCAAAATCTGATATTTTGAAATGAATTGAAATTCGAATTAAATTGAAACCGATTTAAATTGAAATGAATTGAAATTCGAATTAAATTGAAATGAATTGAAATTTGAATTAAATTGAAATAAATTGAAAAGAATTGAAATTCGAATTAGATTGAAATAGAATTGAAATCGTTTTGAATTGGATTTAAAACGTATTGAAATTAAACTGAAATCGATTTAAATTGAAACCGATTTGAATTGAAATTGATTTGAATTGAAATCGAGTTGAAATGAATTTAAAACGAATTTATATTGGGAAGATTCAATTTTGATTTGAATTTGAGATGGAAGTTGAAATCGTTTTGAAAACGAATTTAAAACGATTTATAAAATTCGTTTCGAAAGGAAATCGACGAAGTATATATTATATATATAATATAATGGCCTGAATAGAACGTGTCGCGCCGTGGCAGTTCGCGAATTTCGACCATTGACTTCGAATGGATATCGCGGGAGATCCGACCGTCGGATTCTCCTAAAACCAGAATCGTTGAGTTCGTATCGAATAGATCTTTCTAACGAATATTAGAAATTTGAAATCTAACGGTTGGATTTGGAATTATGTCCAAATCAAATTTGGAGAAGGTAGTTGTAAGTGCAGTTCGATGGCCGTTGGTGGAAATCGACTGTACGGGCCTTGATAAAATTATTAAAAATATCAATAATGTGTGTAAAATCATAAGAAATGATTTAGGAAGAATCGAGATGAAAAACTCCATATTTGAAAAGATAAAAATAGATTTTTATCGAAATGAACTAGTTTTGAACTAGAATTATAATTCTATTTATTTTTAAATAAATAAATTGAATTTGAAAAGGGTTTTAAAAGTAACCAGAATTTCCAATAATTGAATTGGAATGGATTTGAATCGAAATTGTCTTTGGAATATTTCGATGTTGGATTTCGTGATTATACAGATGTTGTTATGGAAATTTGAAAGATATATATATATCGTTATTTCCAACACGATATTTGTTGGTCGTAGAATTTGATATTGAAATAAGCTGATATATTTTCTATTCAGAGCCTTGTATTTAATATCAAATGTGATTTGGGTTTGTCGTGAATGGTGTCTTCATTAACACTGTTCTTAAACCCAGTTGAGAAAAAGATTAAATCTTTTTATTTAGATTTAATGAAGTGTACCAATTAAATAATATTTAATTGGAATTGAATTGGTATTGATTTTTGGGTTTATCGTGAACAGTGTTTTAAATAACACTTGTTCTTTATCACGATAATTAATAAAATGTGATTTTGGGTTGTCGTGAAAGGTATCTTCAATAATACTGTTCTTAGACCCCAAAGGAGTTAAGAAAATCAGAAACTAACTAGAGATTAGTTAAGTTGAATGGTTTCTGGGGTATTGATCTGATTTGGTTTCGGCCTTCGGGGTTAATACTTAGGGAATTGCTCACATGCTAATTTACGGTTAGGGATTGATTGAAATGGGATGTGATTTTGGGGTTTATCGTGAACCGTGTTTTAAATGACATTGATTCTTTAACCCAGTTAAAGGTTAAAACTAAGTGGAGTTTTAATGAATCTTTAATTAGATTGAAGAGATCGAGAATGGAGTATCACCAGTTTTGCTCCAGGCGATAGTTACATCTTTAATTAGATTTTAACGTGAAATGGTAATTGAATTTAACGATAACACCGTGGTGTTAGATATGAAGTATTACCAGTTTTACTTCATGGGATGAATAGGTTGGGATTGGGAAATTAAAACAAATAATTACTTCAGTAAGATTCGTTAATCCCGGCTAGTTTGGATAAACCATAATTTAGTTTGAATTGATATTCAAAGGAAGATTGAATAATAAATTTAAAAGAATTCATCTTTGATAAAATTAATGGGAACCTTTCCCTAAGAATGTGAAATTTAGAAACTAACTGTGGGTTAGCTAAGCAGAATGGTTTCCTGGATATTGATCTGATGTTGGTTTCAGCCTTCGAGGTTATTATTTGAGGAATTATTCTCTTGATTAATTTACGGTTAGTGACTGATGAGTTGGAATGAGGTGTATGTTGTGTTTTTATAACACTTGTTTATTATATACACGAGTTATTCGGAAGGACCGGGTTTATCCCATTTTGAATAACTGATACGACGATAAGTCGAAGTTGAAAACGGTGGTAGAAGACCGGAGGTCTTCACGTCGTTTGGGCGATTACTGATGATCTTGATTGGGCCGTACACCCAAGAGGAGGGAATGAGTTAGTGATCGTCCAGACGTACTAGGAGATCGATGGATATGCGAGGTAAAAGGTGCCTCTGGTTTCGTTCAGACCCAGAACGGACTTGTAAATGGACTGTGTGTCTGACATTGGATTTCATTCTATGTGAAATTGATATCGGTTGCATAGAGTGGTTTGCCTGTGTGGCATGCTATGATGCAAATGATCAAGGCTTCTGTTGAAATGCAAAGTCTTGTGGATAATGATCAAAGCACGACCTTTGTGGCATAGCTTTGTGTAGCGTGAATTCGCGAGCCTCACACCATGGTAGTGGACCAGAAGCGGGAGAGGACCTCTGGGAGAGCATGTGTTTCCTTCTAGTTAGAAGTGGCGTTAGTGGTTTTACACGCTCTGACGAGTTTGACTTATGTGGTTGTTGTTGTTGCGAGGCACCTCGGATATGTCGGTGACTATGTGAAGCCGATGGAGTCATTTGCTAGCTCATTTACGCCCCAAAGGGTGGGGAAACGTAGTGTTCAGGAATTTTAATCCACATCGGTGGACCGGCCCTATTGCTCCAAGGTCACTCAAGCTCTGACCTGAGACATGGGCTAGATTGTCTCGAATCGGTAAGGACTATCTTTTGCCTTGGTTTACAGATGGAAATCCAACTTCCAATACGTGACGTTTCGATTTTAGTTGTAATCCTATATATGGCGACATAGTGGAATGGGGCGCTTATGCTGTCTATGATTGATATTGATGATTGTATATAAATTTAGAAACTAACTGGAAATGAGCTAAGAAGGGTGGTTCCCTGGGTATTAGTCTGATGTTGTTTTCGACCTTCGGGGTTAATACTTAGGGAATCGTTCTATTACTAATTTACGGTTGGAGTCTGATTAAGAATTAAAGCATGAAATTTAGCGTATCAAGCATTCTTTGGCTATTATAAGGTAAAACCCTATCCCCCGGCTTGCGTTGCATTGTGTGATAGGACCTGGGTCTTATAATATCTTCATTTTTCTTTAATTAGCATTGCGCTGTTGGTTTTATGCACTGGTATTCTTGGGACGAAACCTGTTCCGTGTTATACGGCGTGGTCCCTTGATTTATCTAACTTTAAAATAAAGATTGATAACTGTTTTAGTTCTCACACCAGTCCCATGACTGACCCGGAGTTTATTGTTTTTAACCTAAACTCTGGGTGCCCATATTTTGACACGGGCAGCAGATTTATCTTTACAGGAACCTGGTTTACAAATGGAACGATATCCGGAAAGCTTTGTATCCGTATATCTCCTTCCGTTGTATTTTGTATTATTTTCCGCTGCTATGTAATATATTGTAATCTCTGATATTTATCAAATGTATTTTATTTGTTTATACTCTGTTTATACTTGTATTCTGATGGAATAATTGTAATTAACAATGAAATGTTCTTCTGTCTGCGCTCTTTTGTGTGTTGTTCTCATAGTATCCGCTCTTTCCTTCACGGGGAAGTTACGGGTCCTTACAGTGGTATCAGAGCTTTG
The DNA here is from genome assembly GCA_030737875.1 of Allium sativum. Classification (NCBI taxonomy): domain Eukaryota; kingdom Viridiplantae; phylum Streptophyta; class Magnoliopsida; order Asparagales; family Amaryllidaceae; genus Allium; species Allium sativum. Next base: position 919,620,569 of record CM060926.1, on the reverse strand, counting down.
GTTTACAAAGCTCAGAGAACAAGACACGTTAGAACCGAATGAAAGAATTTATCAGAAATTGGATTAGTAATATCCGATGCGAATGACTCATTAGAGATGGGATCAGTAGTATCTTAGAACGAGTGTGAAGAGTAGTGTTTTGAAAAATAAAATTGAAAACAAGTTTTGTTTTGAAAATTTAATTCAATAATTCGTATTTGAAAATTTATTTATATTGATTTGGACTATCAGGTATATAGAGATTTTAATATACGTCTGATCCACGTGTATTAGAAGCCTCCAATATACTGGATGGATATAGAATCACACTCTAGTCGCCCGGAGATGATTCTGATGATTGTAGCTACATTATCAGAATTAGTATTCGAGTTTCGAAAGTGGGATTTCTATATATTTCCTATTGACTGGTGTGAGAACCAAAATTAGATAGGATATATTGTTGTGAATTGGCATCAAAAACGTGATTTTTGACTATATATCAAAGTTATGAATTTGAAAAGCTAATCAACTAATTGATTGATGGTTGTATTGTTTGATTACTGGTTGATTAATTAAAATGTTGAACCTTTAGCCAAATTGAACCGAATGTTGAATTGTATTGAAAATTAGTCGTATTTGCATGCATATACATGTACTTACATTGAACAGGTCATAGCAAAGAGGCTAGAGCAGAAGAATAAAATTGTTTGCCCGACAAATAGGTACATGTTTACCATAATTTACTGTTTTGTTTGGGTGATGATGATTTTATGAGCCGATTAGCTTTTTCTTTTTCTTTTGGATTGAAGAAGGCCATGGGAGGCTATATGAAATATCTCGAAGTCCCCGGTGCAGGGGAGGTTATGGCGAAAGTTTTCAAAAATTTAAGGTGTTAGCCAAATTTTTTCGAAAAATTGGAATAGTTCTTAGAAACTGAAAGTTGAAGAACTTAAGCCAACTTAAGCCGTGATGAAAACACTGGAAGTTGAGTTGATAAGTTAAACAACTTTCGGCTTCGTTCCTTTTCGGGGACGAAAAGTTTTAAGTGGGGGAGATTGTAATACCCAGAATCCGAGCCAATTTAAAATTTTTATTTTGGCAATTTTATTGAATTTTGAATATCTAAAATGTATTATTTTAAATAATAACGATGAGAAATTTATTTTGAATAGAATTAGAACGTATATATTTATATAGATCGTCGTTAGAATATAAATAATTATTTATATTTATAAAAGGAATTGAAAATGGCGCGGTAGTTCGATAATTCGATTTCAAAGTTCCAATGAATGTACCGGGTGCAAAATAAACCGGATTTTAGTGAAACCAAAAATATTAGAATCTATTTGTGAATATCTTTCCAACGAATCCGAAAGATTGGAATTTCATAGCGGGAATCAAGAGATATGTCCAGTTGAAATTTCAGAATAGTCGCTATGGAATTTCAGCCCTTAAAATTGGCCATTTGGCAAACGACCTCGGATTTCGACGAAACCACTTTTGTTGGATCCGCGATGTCAAATTATTGCTAGGTTTCAAATTTCAAAATTTTTCGAATTAATATGTGAGTGTGGTGAAGGAAAACGCGTTTGACCAGATTCAGTTGATTTTAATCGACTGGAAAATGGCCATTTTTCAAACGGTCTCGGAATTTGACGAAATTACTTTTGTTAGGACCATATCATCAATACGAAGCTAGAAAATATTTTTCTGAAATTTTTCTGGTTAGTATGTGGCCCCGGTAAATTGAAATGCGCGTTCAAATTCGATATATAGAGTTATATGTGGATTTTGACGAAAACTAATCGAAACGATTGAATCAGCTTACGATACATATCCCATTGTGTTCGAAATGGGGGTAATAAGCTATGGACGACAATCGGTGGGTTCGATTTGAAGTTCGAAATAAAAAGTTACTTTTTGAAATTTAAAAATAATAAAAATATAATTATTTATAAAGGGACCCCTTATTTCCTCCATCATCAAGTCAACGCCCCCCTTTCTTTCTTCAGTTCGGATCGAGATTTTAAATAAATAAAAAAAGAGAAAGGGACGAACGGAGTCGTCGCTCCCCTCGCCATGATCGTCGGAGGTCGGCCCTCCGCCCTCCCCAAGACCTCCTCACGGCGACATACCCCCTCCTCCCCTCTCTGCGATGAACGCGACCCAAATCCACCCCCAAAACCGCGATGTAGTTAACCCTAGCCCCCTTTAGACCCTGCGCCGCTGATTGCTGCCCTTCCCCCAGCCAACACCGCTCCGACGAGCCACCACCCGCCCTAGATCCGACCCCCGCTCAGCAGGAGCCCTCCCCTCCTCGTTGATAGCCACCCTAAGCACCCCTTCTTCCAATATGAACCGTAAGTTTTATTTTACTTCATTAATTTTTTTATCTTCACTTGTTCATGTAGTTTTTTCTATGAAATGTATAAAAGAAAAAGAGAGATAGGAAAATAACGATACGATTTTGATATTTAAAAAGTTCTGTTTTTTTTAAAATAAGAAAGGAATGATTTTTAGATATAGAAAGCTATGGTTTTTGTAGTCAAGGAGATTATATTTTGTTTATCAAGAAGATTATATTTTTGTTTAGCAAAAAGATGACATTTTTGTTTATAAAAAGATAGACTTTTAAAATGTAAAAGATAGATTTTTAAAATGTAAAAGATAGATTTTTAAAATGTAAAAGATTGATTTTTATGATGTGAGTGGTATGTTTGTTTTTAGTTTATAGTGACGATGATTTTCAGTTTAAGGTGATAGAAAAAGTTAGGATTTTTATATCAAAAAGATTATATTTTAAAATACGAAAATATTAGATCTTTAGAACATGAAAGATAAGATTTTTAGAACATGAGAGGTTGTGATTTCTAACGATGAAAAGGTTCGATTTTCAATTAGGAAAGATACGATTTTTTAATTAGAAAGATGGAATTTTTAAAATAAGAAAGAATAGATCTTTAAATGAAAAAATGTTAGAAATTTTACAAGTAGAAAGTTAATATTTTTATATGAAGAAAATTCAGATTTTTATATACAAAAAGTTAAAGTTTTTATTTGAATCAAAATATGATTTTTATTATACATTTGAAATATTTTTATAAGAATATAAGAATATAATTTTTATACTAGTGGCATATTAAAAATATGATTTTCATTCATGTAGAGTAATAAAAAATATAATCTTTATTAGGGGAAGAGCGATATAGAAATATAATTTTTATAACGAAGTGAAAATAAAAATTCGATTTTTATATATGTAGTGAACACGGACGGCGAAAGTGACAAAAGGCTAGTGGCGAAGTTTTCCTACCTATGAAGAGTCGTGGCGTTTGGATTAGCTAGTTGGTGAGAACTTCTCACTTTTAACTTAATTTTCTAGTTAAAATATATACTAGGATGTAGACGGTGTTTAGTAGCACCCGACACCCGTCGTCCACAGACCATGGACGGCTTGTATGCTTGTTTGTTTGATTTTGATATGTAGTTGATTGTGTGATGTGATGTGAAATGAAATAAAATATTTATATAGTTAGAAATATTTTATAGTTGAAAATAGAATTTTTAATGTGTATTTAAAATGAACTAAATATAAACAAATCAAAGGATTTGTTTATATACACACATTTGACTGATATTGATTGGGACGATAAATTTTACACATCGCCCAATTGCACAAATAAAATCTGGGTTTGATTGTTTGAAAACCCCACACGGGTATTGGGATGATATATGACATACGCTACTCCCGATAATTAGTTGTATGTCGATTGATTGATTGACAAGCTGTTATAAGCGTTAAATATTTATATTTGACGCTTATACTGTGTAGAACGCACTCTGGATGATGGTTGATTGTTTATCGTTGTTATTTTATATGTGTGTTGTAGAAAATCCATATAAATAACATTATATGGTAATTGATTGGGCCTCATTCCAGTTTTGAAATAGAATATTTGAAAAAGAAATATTTGAAATAGAAATATTTGAAAATAGACATATATGAAACCGTGTTGATTAGATTTACGCCATATTGACGTGAACGATATTTGTATCGATTTTATTCATTTTATAATGAACATCGAAAGTGATTTCAAAATTTGATATTTTGAAATGAATTGAAATTCGAAATAAACTGAAATAAATTGAAGCCGATTTAAATTGAAATGAATTGAAATTCGAATTAAATTGAAATGAATTGAAATTTGAATTAAATTGAAATAAATTGAAATAAATTGAAATAAATTGAAAAGAATTAAAATTCGAATTAGATTGAAATAGAATTGAAATCGTTTTGAATTGAATTTAAAACATATTGAAATTGAACTGAAATCGATTTAAATTGAAACCGATTTGAATTGAAATGGATTTGAATTGAAATCGAGTTGAAATGAATTTAAAATGAATTTATATTGGGAAGAATCAATTTTGATTTGAATTTGAGATGGAAGTTGAAATCGTTTTGAAAACGAATTTAAGACGATTTATAAAATTCATTTCGAAAGGAAATCGACGAAGTATATATTACATATATAATATAATGGCCTGAATAGAACGGACCACGCCGCGACAGTTCGCGAATTTCGACCATTGACTCGAATGGATATTGCGGGAGATCCGACCGTCGGATTCTCCTAAAACCGGAACCGTTGAGTTTGTATCGAAAAGAGATTTCTAACGATTATTAGAAATTTGAAATCTAACAGTTGGATTTGGAATTATTTTCAAATCAAATTTGGAAAAGGTCGCCGTAAGTGCAGTTTGATGGCCGTTGGTGGAAATCGACTGTACGGGCCTTGATAAAATTATTAAAAATATCAATAATTTGTGTAGGATCATAAGAAATGATTTGGGAAGAATCGGGATGAAAAATTCCATATTTGAAAAGATAAAAATAGATTTTTATCGAAACGAACTAGTTTTGAACTAGAATTATAATTCTATTTATTTTTAAATAAATAAATTGAATTTGAAAAGGGTTTTAAAAGTAACCAGAATTTCCAATAATAGAATTGGAATGGATTTGAATCGAAATTGTCTTTGGAATATTTCGTTGTTGGATTTCCTGATTATACAGATGTTATGGAAATTTGAAAGATATATATATATATATATATCATTATTTCCAATACGATATTTGTTGGTCGTAGAATTTGATATTGAATATAAGTCGATATATTTTCTATTCAGAGCCTTGTATTTAATATAAAATGTGATTTGGGTTTGTCATGAATGGTGTCTTCATTAACACTGTTCTTAAACCCAGTAGAGAAAAAGATTAAATCATTTTATTTTGATTTAATGAAGTGTGCCAATTAAATAATATTTAATTGGAATTGAATTTTTATTGATTTTTGGGTTTATCGTGAATAGTGTTTTAAATAACACTTGTTCTTTAACCCGATAATTAATGAAATGCGACTTTGGGTTGTCTTGAATGGTATCTTCAATAATACTGTTCTTAGACCCAAAGGAGTTAAGAAAATCAGAAACTAACTAGAGATTAGTTAAGTTAAATGGTTTCTGGGGTATTGATCTAATGTTGGTTTCGGCCTTCGGGGTTAATACTTAGGGAATTGCTCACTTGCTAATTTACAGTTAGGGATTGATTGAAATGGGATGAGATTTTGGGGTTTATCGTGAACCGTGTTTTAAATAACATTGATTCTTTAACCCAGTTAAAGGTTAAAACTAAATGGAGTTTTAATGAATCTTTAATTAGACTGAAGAGATCGAGAATGGAGTATCACCAGTTTTGCTCCAGGCGATACTTAAATCTTTAATTAGATTTGAACGTGAAATGGTAATTGAATTTACCGATAACACCGTGGTGATAGATATGAAATATTACCAGTTTTACTTCATGGGATGAATAGGTTGGAATTGGGAAATTAAAACCAATAATTACTTCGGTAAGGTTTGTTAATCCCGGCTTGTTTGGATAAACCACAATTTAGTTTGAATTGATATTCAAAGGAAGATTAAAGAATAAATTTAAAAGAATTCATCTTGGATAAAATTAATGGGAACCTTTCCCTAAGAATGTGAAATTTAGAAACTAACTTTGGGTTAGCTAAGCAGAATGGTTTCCTGGGTATTGATCTGTTGTTGGTTTCGGCCTTCGGGGTTGATATTTGGGGAATTATTCTCCTTATTAATTTACGGTTAGTGACTGATGAATTGGAATGAGGCGTATGTTGTGTTTTTGTAACACTTGTTTATTATATACGCGAGTTATTCAAAAAGACCGGGTTTATCCCATTCTGAATAACTGATACGACGATAAGTCGAAGTTGAAGACGGTGGTAGAAGACCGGAGGTCTTCACGTCGTTTGGATGATTACTGATGATCTTTATTGGGCCGTACACCCAAGAGGAGGGAATCAGTTACTGATCGTCCAGACGTACTTGGAGATCGATGGATATGCGAGGTACAAGGTGCCTCCGGTTTCGTTCAGACCCAGAACGGACTTGTAAATGGACTGTGTGTCTGACATTGGATTTCATTCTATGTGATTGATATCGGTTGCATGGAGTGGTTTGCCTGTGTGGCATGCTAAGATGCAAATGATCAAGGCTTATGTTGAAAAGCAAAGTCTTGTGGTTGATGATCAAAGCACGGCCTTTGTGGCGTAGCTTTGTGTAGCGTGAATTCGTGAGCCTCACACCCCGGTAGTGGACCAAAAACTGGAGAAGACCTCAGGGAGAGCATGCGTTTCCTTCTAGTTAGAAGTGGCGTCAGTGGTTTTACACGCCTTGACGAGTTTGACTTATGTGGTTGTTACTGTTGCGAGGCGCCTCGAATATATCGGTGACTATGTGAAGCCGATGGAGTCATTTGTTGGCTGATTTACGCCCCAAAGGGCGGAGAAACGCAGTGTTCAGGAATTTTAATCCACATCGGTGGACCGGCCCTGTCGCTCCAAGGTCACTCGAGCTCTGACCTGAGACATGGGCTAGATTGTCTCGAATCGATAAGGACTATCTTTTGCCTTGGTTTACAGATGGAAATCTAACTTCCAATATGTGACGTTTCGATTTTAGTTGTAATCCTATATATGGCGACATAGTGGGATGGGGCGCTTATGCCGTCTATGATTGATATTTATGATTGTATATAAAATCAGAAACTAACTGGAAACGAGCTAAGATGGTGGTTTCCTAGGTATTAGTCTGATGTTGGTTTCGACCTTCGGGGTTAATACTTAGGGAATCGTTCTCTTACTAATTTACGGTTGGAGTCTGATTAAGAATTAAAGCATGAAATTTAGCGTATCAAGCATTCTTTGGCTATTATAAGGTAAAACCCTATCCCCCGGCTTGCGTTGCATTGTGTTATAGGACCTGGGTCTTATAATAGCTTCATTTTTCTTTAATTAGCATTGCGCTGTTTGTTTTATGCACTGGTATTCTTGGGAGGAAACCCGTTCTGTGTTATATGGCGTGGTCCCTTGATTTACCTAACTTTAAAATAAAGATTAATAACTGTTTTAGTTCTCACACCAGTCCCATGACTGACCTGGAGTTTATTGTTTTTAACCTAAACTTTGGGTGTGTAATGACCCGCATTTTTAGAGATATATAATTAATTTATTTAATTATATAATTGGTGATTTAGAGAAGTTAATGATCGTTTAATTAAATAATATTGAATATTTAATAAATAATTATAATATAATAATATATTATAATGTCGAAATAGTCGAAAATAGTGAAATTCACAATATCGTGTGAATTGAATAGCATACGAGATTTGGTGGAGTTTCGATTCGAAATATAATAACGATTATATTGAATCGACGATAGTTGAACGTATAGTTTATAATATATTTATAAACGAGCTCGAAATGGCGCTGCAGTTCGCTATTTGGCGATTTGAACTTCAACTGAGTATACAGGGTTCGTTTTAAATCGGATTTCTGTGAAACAAGAAACGTGTGGAGCTGGTGGAGTATATCTTTCTAGTTGAAGAGAAAAAACGGGATTTCGTCGGGTAGATTTTGATGTACGTCCAAATCAAATTTCAGAAAAGTCGCTGCGGAATTCCTTTATAATTCGTAACGCTTTATATACGTTATAAAAGGATTTTTCGAAATAAATTGAATATCGATAAATCTAAAGTCTGAAATATCAAACTGTATATTCTGATATGATATTCTGGAGCTGTACGATATCATATGTGAAGATATACGATAATATAAATTTATTTATATTTAATTTAATTATATTTAAATATATTTATATATTTAAATGGGCTATTTAGAGCTTTAAAAATAGTCACTTTTTGCAAACGACCTCAGAATTCGATGAAACCAGTTTCATTGGGACCGTAATGTCAAACTCTAGCAGTATGTCCAGTTTGGTGATTTTTAGGTATCGTGTGTGATCACACGGATTTTTAGAAGTCAGAAATGAATATAAAATGATAAAATATAAATATCTAAAATTACCCAAAAAAATATCTAGATATTTGTTTACATTATAAATACCCCCACAACATTTCCTAAACCTAATTTATTTCATTTCAAAGTCAACAGCAAAACCGCCGTATGTTTTTCTTACCAGAACAATATCTCGAGCAAACAAAAAAAATCAAAATCAAATAAAAGAAAATCCTATAAATCATCATATATTTATATTTGGCTTCATGATGGTGTTCCCTTCAACCTGACACCTGTCTGAGCATGTTCGACGCTAATCTGTCGATGGAGTCTTGCGAGCAGTGAACCTAGGGTTTGGGTTATTGAGCGATTTATGAAGTTTGATGCGAAATGAGTATCGTATTGGCAATGGTGGCGAGAAGAGGCTTCGTTTGTGATAAATTTGAAGCATTCGGTGGAAGTTTTGTTCGGTGGTGGACCTGCTGTCTCGACGGATGGATTTTGAGGGGGACGTCGAACTCGACGTGAAGGGTGTAGGGAGGAAGTGGAGATCATGAGAAGTGATTTGGTGGTTTGTATTTTGGGTTTCGTCGAAAGGTGGAGGAGCGGTTAGGGGTGAATGGACGTCGGGTTTTGGCCATGAAATTTCCTGGAGCAACATCAGTTTAGAGAAGAACGGGTTTAAGGGAAGCGGGTAATCGGGCTGAGAATAAAGGAAAGGGTAGTGGGCCAAGTATATGAAGGGTGAGGCCCATAGAAAAAGAAGTTTGAAAATAAAAAGAAAAGAGGAGGGAAGCCTGCGTTGTCTTCTTCTGGTTGAACAAGAAACGAACTGGTATGGACCAAGTTGTATTTTGAAAAAGAAGGGTGGTATTTGACGTGCAAGGGGATCGTAGGGTGGGCCGATGTACGAAAGGGGTGAGGCCCGATATTTATTTTATTAAAGTTTTAATTTCAAAAATAATAATGTATTAACTTGTCGATACGATAACTCTCTCGTACGATATCAGATTTACGAACCGTAAGTTGCTTTGGGACCGTATGGATGACGACTACAACATGAGCTGACTGGAAGTCCATCGGAGCTCGTTTGAATTTATGGCGAAATAAATGGTTTGATTCAGATCAAATAACGGTTTATCGTTCTTTAACGATGAACTGCAAATGTGAGTAAAACTCACCAACTATGAACAGTTTATATCTTCATGTTGTATTTTTAGAACTGTTAGATATTGAATGATTGACTGTGTGTTGACTGTTTGATTGAACTGCTAGTCAGTTAGTGGAATTTCTATATTGATTTTGTTTAACAGAATATATCAGATGGAACTAAAAGTGATGTTATCTTTATTGTCTAACATCTGTGATGCAGGGAAACAGGATGGAGGAATCCAACTGGATTCCTCAACAGTTATTTTACTGTGATTTATATATTGTGATATATAATCTGTTGGCAATTATATGTGTTTGGACGATATTGAACATCGTGATTTGATATGATTGAGTACCATAACATACGAAATGTTGATAAGGGGATTTTCAAAGTGATATTGAAAATAGCATATTTATAAAATGAGATATTTATAAATTTAAATATTTATAAATAAGGAATATTTATAAATTGGGATATTTATCAAATAGGAGATATTTGAAAAGGAAAATAAATTCAAAACATTTCTTTTTGAATGGAAAGGCCTGTGTGGCGAGTTTGGGGATTTTCCCGATGCTCCCGATACAAAGGAGGTTATGGCGAATTTTCCCGGGAATTTAAGGAGTTAGAATATTTCAAGAATAAATTTGAAAAGGAAATATTTGTAAACCATTTACAAATAGAATTGGAAAGGGAACATTATAAAAAGGAAATCATTTTTAAAGTGTAGAACCGTTATTTAAAAGTAAATCTTTTCAAATGAATAAAACGTTGTTAAAAAGGAAATCTTTATAAAGTGATTAAAGTAAATCGAATATGGTATTCGAAAGGAGAAATCGAATATGGTATTCGAAGTTAGTTAATTGAATATAGACATTCGAAGTTAGTTAATCGAATATAGACATTCGAAGTTAGTTAATCGAATATAGACATTCGAAAGGAGAAATCGAATAGGGTATTCGAAGTTAGTTAATCGAATATGGTATTCGAAAGGAGAAATCGAATATCGTATTCGAAGTTAGTTAATCGAATTTGTTATTCGAAAGGGGTTAGTCAAGTCGAGTTAGTCAAATAGAGTTAATTAGTTAGAGTTAATCAAATAGAGTTAACCAGTTGGAGTTAATTAGTTAGAGTTAATCGATTAGAGTTAAAACAAACTAGAGTTAATCAAATATAGTTATTTGAGACAGAGTTAGTCAAACATAGTATTCGGGGTAAGTTGCCATCTTGTACGACTGCTAGCGTAATTCGCAGGGCTGTAAATAGCCTACGGCGGTCGGATGTTTCCTGAGGGAATCAGGCGTAACCATTGTGATCGCTGCGATCTAGAGTCAAGCGAATGGAGTTAAATAGAGTTATCGAATATTAGTTATTCGAATGGAGTTAAATCGAATATTAGTTATTCGATAGGAGTTAATCAAGTTGAGTTAAATAAACCAAGTTAGTCGAGCCTAGTTAATCGAATCGAATTGGTCGAACCAAGTAAGTCGATTTAGTCGAGTCAAGTTAAGTTAGTCGAGTTAAGTTCGTCGAGTTAAATTAATCGATGTTAGTTTCATCGAAAGGAGTTAATCGATGTTAGTTTCATCGAAAGGAGTTATCAATGTTAGTTTCATCGGAAGGAGTTATCGATGTTAGTTTCATCGAAAGGAGTTATCGATGTTAGTTTCATCGAAGGGAGTTATCGATTATAGTTTAATCGAAGTGAGATTTTCAAATATGAGATATTTGAAAAGGAAGAGTTATCGAATATTAGTTATTCGAAGAGAGATTACCGAATATCGTTTATTCGAGGAGTTAATCGAATATAGGTTATTCGAAGAAGAGTTAATCAAATAGAGATTTCTCGAAGAGAGTTAATCGGCAAATTCAATTATATCGAATTCGGGAAAGTACTTATACTTTTCCAGTGTTTAAATAGAGATTTATTTATTTATAAATAAATAAGTGTTAGGTTAATTATTCACTAATAAGAATAGAAGTTATAATTAAAGTTAGATAATTCGAAAGGAGGGATTATAACGTTATCGTTATAACCAATGTTTTAAATATAGAAGTAGATTAGTAAAATTGGATCCGAGAAAGGTGTAAAGAAGTTGTTAAAGATTAAAAGATAAACTTTGACCATTTCGAAGTTATAACGTTGTTCAGTTAAGGTCTGAGAGGTAATTATACCCCAACTTGAGTGACTTCCTTCTTAACTGAGAAATGGTAAGGTTTGATCGTAAAGGAGTTTTGGTAATGTTTTCCAAACGAGAATCAGAAATGTTTTCTGATAAAAGAAAAATAAGAATTTAGAATATAGGGAAACAGGAGATAAGTAAATAAATGAACTAAAGAGATTAATGTTAAATGATGTTTGTTTGATATAATTTCCATTTGGAAATAATATCGTTGTTTGCACACTTGTTTTTCTTCGATAGTTTACTCATAGACTATCGAAGTTTTTGACCATTTTAACGTTGTTAATATGGAGAGACCAGTTGGATTATAATCCAAAGAACCACTCTGTATTGGCATAAGCGTCGCGAATCATATATGCCAAATATAATTGAAGACGGAGTAAAATGCAAGGACTATCCTATCTACAGAATAGTGCCTTCGGTTTGTCCAGTCCCAGGACAACTTGTATGGACGAAGGTCTGACAGAGTATATCCAATGGATCGCGTAAGTTGATCTGTTCAAACGTATTCACGTTTGGTGGCGGAGGAATTCGTTTCTCTTAGCTGTTTACCCGTGTTATTTTTGGATAAGTCAATTTGTGATTTGGTGGGTATGACGATGTGACATTCTAAATGAATGAGGATGACTTGTATGAATGAATGTCTGACAGAGTATTTTCCAGAAAGGTCACGTACCTTGATTTCTTCAACCGTACCAAGAGTGGAAGCGGAGAAGGAGACTTCTTTTAGCTAACACGTAATGTATTGTTGTAGACGTCAAATAGTGATTTTCGATGGATTTGACAATGTAGCATTCGAAGTGAATCTGATGTAATGATAAAGCGTAGCTTCTAGCCTCATCAACCGGTAAATGACCGAAATCGGGCAGGCAGCATGGCTAAGTCGGTCGCACCGAAGTAGGGTGTATAATCACCTATCTAGAGAATATTCATTTGTTTCTTAAATCTATCAATGTTGTCCCATATATATACGGGAACGGTGTCTGATCCTAACCGTTGGTGATATACATTCGATACACTCAAGCGAAATGAGTGGTCGGTCATGTGCGGCTGAGTTACAAGATGTTCTTGTTGAACTCCAGTGTATCGTTCCTAGAGTACACTGATCGGAAGGTGGTTCCATACCTTGTCATAGTTGGAAATCCATTATCCAATACGTGCTTGCGATTTTGATTGTATACTATATATGTAGAACGTGAGATGAAAGCGTTTCTGCTAGTTGATATCTATTTGTGCATAGACATTATTATAATATCAAAAGGTTTTTGATATAAAGATATTTTGGATTCTCATAAGGGAAAAACCCGTTCCGTTCTGCGGTGTGGTCTTATGAGATATCGTTTACTTGTTCATATACCTTTTAAACTGTTTTACTCATACCAGTCCCATGACTGTCCCGAAGTTTATTTGTTTTTTTCCCTAAACTCTTGGGTGCCTAATTTTGTACGGGCAGTCAAGTAGTCAGGAATTTACAGATATACTGGAAGAGCGTGGAGCAGGAGTGTAACGACCCAGAAAATCTGAACCAATTTAAAATTTTTAAATTAGCTAAAATAATGGATTTTAAATATTTAAAATCAATATTTTAAATAATGGCGATGAAAACTGAGTTTGAATCGACAATTGAAAACGAATATAATTAATTATAATTATAAACAAGGCCTGAAATGGCGTGGCAGTTTCAAAAATTGAATTCAAACTTTGTCGGACTGTACCGAGTGCAAAACAATCCGGATTTTAGTGAAACCAAAAACATTAGGATCTAATTGATGATATCTTTCCAACGAATCTGACCAATCGAAATTTGATAGCGGGAATCAAAAGATATGTCCAGTTGAAAATTCTGAATAGTCGCTATGTAATTCAGGCCCTTAAAAATAGACATTTTGCAAACGACCTCGGATTTCGACGAAACCACTTTTGTTAGATCCGCAGTGTGAAGTTATTGATAGGTTTCAAATTTCATAATTTTTCGAATCAATATGTGAGTGTGGCAAAGGAAAACGCGTTTGACCGGTTTTAGTTGATTTTAATCGACTGGAAATTGGCCATTTTTCAAACGGCCTCAGAATTCGACGAAACTAGTTTTGTTAGGACCGTATCGTCAATATGAAGCTAGAAAATATTTTTCTGGAATTTTTCTAGCTAGTATGTGACCCCGGTAATTTGAAATGTACGTTTAAAATTCAATATAGTGATTTAAAATGTAAATTCAATGGGAACTGATTGTAACGATCAAATCAGCTTACGATACATATCCCATTGTGTTCGGAATGGGGGTAAAACGCTATGGATGATAGGCGGTGGGCCTCGTTTCGAGGTCGTATGTAAAAGTCAACCTTTTTGCAAAATTAAATAATTAAATAATAAAAATAATTTTAATTTCCCTCCTTTATCTCCCTTTCTGCCCCCCCCCCCCCGATTCATTAAACAGAAATAAAAAAAGGGGGGAAAACCCTAAAACTATCGATCGACGCCCCCTTGAAGCATCGACGCCACCGCCCTGACGACCGCCTCCGCCGAAGCCTCACCCTCGAACCGCCAGTGACCTCGCCCTCCCCCTCGAAGCCATCGCGACGCGACTCGAGAGCCCCCCCCTCCCCCGTCTGACGACCTCCCACCGTCGACGAACTGAAGGCCGCCCACCACGAAGCCAGCGCCGACCCTGACGACCGCTCCCCCCTTCTTCGCATACAGTAAGTATTTTTTTATATATATATATATATACTGATTTTATTTTAATTAGAAAATACTGATTTATTTTAATTGATTTAAAAACTGATTTTTAAAAACATTTAAAACTGATTTTTTTTAAAGCGTTTAAAATCTGATTTTTAAAAGGAAAACTGATTTTTAAAAAAAGATTATAAATCTGATTTTTAAAAAAGGGAAAAACTGATTTTTTATTAAAAGGAGAATTCTGATTTTAATTAGAAAAAAACTGATTTTATTTTAAAATATAAAAAGAAAAAGGTTTGAGCTTTAAAATAGAAAAGATTTGAGCTTTAAAATAGAAAAGATTTGAACTTTAAAAAGAAAAGATTTGAGCTTTAAAATAGAAAAGATTTGAACTTGGAAAAAAAGAAAAGATCATGTTTTTAAAATAGAAAAGAAGAAATTTTCATTAAGTAAAAGAAGTAAGATATGAAAATTATATTTTTAAAGTAATAAAAATATAATTTTTACATCGTAGGAATATTAAAGATATAATCTTTATTTTTGAAAAGGCGGAATCTATATCTTTGAAATTCGATTTTTATATATTGAAAAACATAGTAAAAATTCGATTTTTACATATGTAGAGAATACGGGCAACGAAAGCGACAAGAAGGCGAGAAAGGCGAAGATTTCTATAAAGGAGGAGTCGTGTTATTGGATAGCTATTGGTGAGATTTCTGATTTAAAAATTATAAATGTGTGAGAATTTCTCACTCTTCAATTTCTTTTTCTATATATATATATATGTGTTGAAATAAAAGTGAATTGCTATATATATATATATATATATATATATATATATATATATATATATATATATACGCTCCTCGTCCACAAACCATGGACGATATTTATTGGTTGAAATTGTTGTGAAAATTGATTGATAGCGAATGATTGTTTGTGATTGATATTGGTTGATTGTGGTTGAAAAATACCCCTTTGTGGTTGAGAAATATTTGGTTGAAACCACATAGGATTAGTTTGTGGAAATGAAATAAATATATACATGCCGCCTGCGTGCGAACTAGATGCATGATCCCCATTGTCAAAAACCGCGAGGTTTTAAGGTAGAGCGAGGAGCCGTACTAGGGACGGTCCCGGTTTTAACTACCCTGCCGTTATGCTGCCGAAATTTTGAATAATATTCGCGTGTTTGAATTATTTTCATATGCTTAAACTATATTTATTCATTGAATAGAAAACCTTCATGTGTTGAATTGATATTCATTCGTTGATTAGAAATTCATGTGTTGAATGGTATTCGCGTTTTAAAATGTAAAAATCACCTTTTATCTATACATAAAAACTATAGAAAACATTCATGTTTTGAATTGATATTCATTCGTTGATTAGAAATTCATGTGTTGAATGGTATTCATATTTTGAAATAAATTGTTTGATAATAAAAATCACCTTTTATCGACTATATAAACTGTGTAAAATAATCTCGTTTTAAAAGAAATTGTTTTATGATAAAAAAAAACCTATTTTTATCACCTATATGAACTATATAGAAAAATAGTGTTTTGAAATGAATTGTTTTACAATAAAAATCACATTTTTATTGTATGCATAAATCGTTGAAATGTGAAGTGTTAAAAATAGCCACTTGTTCAAAATAAACATATATGAGTTGAAATATTCATTAATTAGCTAATGAAATGATTTGCACCTATGTATGTAACATTAGAATAAATGGTGTCTTTAAACCAATTAGAAATCAAATACGAAGTTGAATAGAAAATGATAAATGATAAGAACTGTATATATATGTACATGCATATTCATTGAACAGGTTATAGCAAAGGGGCTAGAGAAGAGGAATAAAATTTTGTGCCCGACAAATAGGTAAACATTTACTGTTTTGTTTGGGTGATGATTTTATGAGCCTGTTGGCTAGCCGCTTGGCTTTTTCTTTTTCTTTTTGAGATTAGAAGGACCGGGAAAGCTATTTGCGATTTCCCGATGCTCCCGGTGCAGGGGAGGTTATGGCGAAATTTTCCAAAATTTTAAGGTGTTAGAAAAATATTTGAAGTGAAAACGATATGGAAATCATTGAATGAACTATATTTATATAAATATATAAATATAAATAAAATTAAAACGAAATGAGGCCGTGCAGTTCGTATTTTGAAATCGTGATTTCAAACAACTAGTACGGGGAATCCGACCATTGGATTTTCCCGAAACCTCAACCGTCGGGTTCGCCTTGGAATAATCTTTCCAACGGCACCAACCTTGTAAAAATCCAACGGTTGGATTGTCTGGAATGTTTAATTCAAATCTGAAGAAAAACAGCGCCAGAAGCGATTATATTTATATATATATATATATATTTAATTATATATTTAATCGAATAACGACGCTGCAGTTCGTATTTTGAAATCGAAATTTCAAACGATTGTACCGGGAGATCCGACCGTCGGATTTTCCCGAAACTGGAACCGTTGGATTCGTTTTGAAAAGACCTTTCTAATGATGTAAATTTTGTGAAGATCCAACGGTTAGATTTTCAGATATGTGTAAATCAAATCTGAAGAAAAACAGCGCCACGGCCGCTTTATGGCCCGAAGCGTCGTTTTGAATAAATTAGCTATTTTAAAATAAATAAAAATAGCGATAAATAGTTATAAAATATCATAAGCGATATGGAATGGAAATAAACTGAATTTGCTCGATTTATGTTGTATTTGATGGTTGAATGTGTTTGGTGTGAAAACTACATTAAAGAACAATATTGGTGTTGTCGAATAACTTAACCATTGAAATAAATCGATTTGAAATTCTAAATATACGTGAATTATTTGAAAAGGCCGAGTTAATTCTCATTTCGAATAATTGACCGACGATTGAAATTCGAAGATGAAGACGGTGGTCGAAGACCGGAGATCTTCACCTCGTTTGGATGGTAACCGAGGTCCTGATTGGGAGGCATCCCGAAATATGGATAATGAGTGGTGATCATGCAGACGTACGTGGTGATCGATGGGTTTGCGAGGTATTTAGTGCCTCCGGTTTCGTTCAGACCCAGAACGGACTTGTAAATGGACTGTGTGTCCGACATTGGAATTTGTTCTGTGTGATTGATAGCCATCAGTTGCATGGTGTGAATTGCCTGTGTGGCATGCTAAGATGCAGTGATCAGGGCTTCTGTTGAAAAGCAAAGTCTTGTGGTGATGATCAAAGCACCGCCTGTGTGGCGTAGCTTTGTGTATAACGTAAATTCGCGAGCCTCACACCCCGGTATGAACCAGAAACGGGAGAAGGACCTCAGGGGGGACGTGCGTTTTCTTTCTAGCTAGGGTGGTGTCAGTGACCTACCAGCCCTGACATCTATATACTTTTCACCTATGTGGTTGTTGCTGTTGCGAGGCGCCTCGGTTTGATCGGACGATCCGGGTCCGATGGAGTCATTCGTTGGCTCATTTACACCCCAAAGGGTGGAGAAACGCATTGTTCAGGCATTATAATCCACTTCGTGTGGACCGGCCCTGACGATCCAGGGTATGGTTGCGTTTGTACCTGAGATATGGGCTAGATTGTCTCGAATTCGGTAAGGACTATCTTTTGCCTTGGTTCATGACGGAAATCCAATTTCCAAATACGTGACTGTGCGGTTTTAATTGTATATATATATTTGGCGACATAGTGGCATGGGACGCTCATGTCGTCTATGATTGATAGTTATGATTTGAAATTGTTTTCAAAGCATATAAACACTAGTAATAATATCAAATGCCTTTGTTTTATTCGTATCAAGCATATCTCGGCCGTTATAAGGTAAAAACTCTATCCTCCGGTTTGCGTTGCATTGTGTGATGGGAACTGAGTCTTATAACGGCTTCATTTTTATAAAAAGCATAGCGATGTTTAAAAGAAAGATTTTTTTAAAAGCACTGGCAATCCAATGGAGTAAACCCGTTCCACGAAAGTGGCGTGGTCCTGTGATTAGCCAATTGTATATGTGTTGAATGGATTTCTCATACCAGTCCCATGACTGACTCGTAGTTTGTTTCACTTTCAAACTCGGGTGCCCCCTTTTTCTACACGGGCAGCCTTGTATTCAGGTTTAGCTGGTTCTTTCTGGATAGCTGGAGCTGAAGATGGATTCTATCATTTATTTCTTTTTATGTTGTTCAGCTCCTATTGTACATATTTTGTTTATTTCCGCTGTAGACATTTATGTATAGCTGAACTGTATTTGTACTAAGTAAGATCCTGTATACTGTGTAACTCTGATGATTACTTTTATCCAGTATATTTTGTTGTTCATTATCTGGTGTATTTACTTAATTTTGTTCTGCTATTATCTGTTTCTGTGTTATATTTCAAAGATAACCCTGTTTCCGTGAGAGCGGGAATTCGGGTCGTCACAAGGAGGCTTCAAGATCATATAGCTATAGTTATTTCCGCTGTGTTGTAAGTGCTGTACTCTAATAAGTGCTATTGTATACATAACTGTTACATTTCAAAGTTCTGTTATCTATTATATGTTATTCATTCCGCTGTGAGGTTCGTGTTACTCTGATGTTGTGTTCTTCTTCTTCTTCTATTCTAAGTTTCTTTCTTATCTATTCTCACCCTCTGTCTTCTTTCATTAATTACCAGGATTTTTCGATGTTTTGGTTATCGACATCGAGCTTATGTCGATAACCAAAGTCGCTCAAAATCCGGGTCGTTACAGTTGGTATCAGAGCTTAAGTTAAGAATTACTTGGCTCTGTGGCGTGACTCGGTAGAGATAGGGTTAGTAATACCCTAGATTGTGTTTGAGTGTATATATACGAGTGCGTATTTGTATTTGATATAAAAATTGTTTTATATTGTGGAGATTCATTGGCTGAGTTGTTTCTGAGTTCTGGTCG
This sequence comes from Allium sativum, assembly GCA_030737875.1. Lineage (NCBI taxonomy): Eukaryota > Viridiplantae > Streptophyta > Magnoliopsida > Asparagales > Amaryllidaceae > Allium > Allium sativum. The sequence goes on along the minus strand of CM060926.1, from coordinate 919,601,294 downwards.
ATCAGTTTGATCCACTGTATCGGTAGGAGTAAATAAACACTTGAATACGATGGACCGACACAGTATGGATATGTGATATATTATCATATATAGGATGTGTTGGTAGTGATTATAATCAGATAAGATTATAAAATGTAAAATGGTTATATATAACCAATCAGAATTCATATAAGTAAAGTATATGAAATAAGATGAATTAAATATGAATTTAAATCAGATTTGGAATTAAAATAAGGAAATTTTAAGTTCCTGGGAGATTTTGAAATGTTTTCAAAATGGAAGTATTTGGTAATGATTTTGAAAATGATATAGTATTGAACTCACTTTGGTAGCTGGAAAATAGATTCCGATGTTGATCATGACATCATCGGTGTTCATTTTCGAGTATGTAAGTGACGGATTACTACCAAAGATTTTGATTTGAATTGTTTTAAGAAAACAAGTTGTTTAGAAATTCAAAGATTTTGAATTGGTATTATGATTTCAAATTTGATTTGAAAGAAACCCAGGAATTTGAGTTCTGAAATTAAAATTTAACTAATGAAGTTAAATAGATTGAGATGGTATAAATGACTAAATAAATTGAAATTTAACTTGAACTGAGTTAAATAAAATTGAATTGGATTAGAGACAATCTAGAATGGAACCAAATTGATAAGTCAATAATTTGGAATTTGATATTGGACTTCGAATGAAATTCGATTTGGATATGAGGATATGAACTGATTGGAATTTGATTGAGATAACACTGGTATATGCTGAGTTGATAGCATATGGAAGTGATAGAGTTGATATGCCCGATAAAAAGGTACCAGTTTATATTATATATGAATATGAGATTTATGAGCCGAATTGGCAAGACGTTTGGCGTTTTGATTTTCTTTTAGGTTGAAGAAGGCCCAGAGAGGCGAGTTGGAGTTTGAGCTATTGACCAGTACAAAGGAGGTGCTGACGAAATTTTCCGAAAATTTAAAGTGTTAGAAAATTTTCAGAATTTATGAAAATTTTAGTTAGTCGGAATGAATAAATATTTTAGTCGATATTAATTGGTTCAGTTAAAATCAGAAATAAGGGGTAAACAAATCTTAGGAATTCCAATATATAGGGTCGTCCTCTAACTTAGCAATTTCGAGGACGAAATTATTTTAAGTGGGGAAGAATGTAATGACCCGCATTTTTAGAGATATATAATTAATTTATTTATTTATATAATTGGTGATTTAGAGAAGTTAATGATCGTTTAATTAAATAATACTGAATATTTAATAAATAATTATAATATAATAATATATTATAATGTCGAAATAGTCGGAAATAGTGAAATTCACAATATCGTGTGAATTGAATAGCATACGAGATTTGGTGGAGTTTCGATTCGAAATATAATAACGATTATATTGAATCGACGATAGTTGAACGTATAGTTTATAATATATTTATAAACGAGCTCGAAATGGCGCTGCAGTTCGCTATTTGGCGATTTGAACTTCAACTGAGTATACAGGGTTCGTTTTAAATCGGATTTCTGTGAAACAAGAAACGTGTTGAGCTGGTGGAGTATATCTTTCTAGTGGAAGAGAAAAAACGGGATTTCGTCGGGTAGATTTTGATGTACGTCCAAATCAAATTTCAGAAAAGTCGCTATGGAATTCCTTTATAATTCGTAACGCTTTATATACGTTATAAAAGGATTTTTCGATATAAATTGAATATCGATAAATCTAAAGTCTGAAATATCAAACTGTATATTCTGATATGATATTCTGGAGCTGTACGATATCATATTTGAAGATATACGATAATATAAATTTATTTATATTTAATTTAATTATATTTAAATATATTTATATATTTAAATGGGCTATTTAGAGCTTTAAAAATAGTCACTTTTTGCAAACGACCTCAGAATTCGACGAAACTAGTTTCATTGGGACCGTAATGTCAAACTCTAGCAGTATGTCCAGTTTGGTGATTTTTAGGTATCGTGTGTGATCACACGGATTTTTAGAAGTCAGAAATGAATATAAAATGATAAAATTTAAATATCTAAAATTACCCAAACAAATATCTAGATATTTGTTTACATTATAAATACCCCCACAACATTTCCTAAACCTAATTTATTTCATTTCAAAGTCAACAGCAAAACCGCCGTATGTTTTTCTTACCAGAACAATATCTCAAACAAACAAAAAAAAATCAAAATCAAATAAAAGAAAATCCTATAAATCATCATACATTTATATTTGGCTTCACGATGGTGTTCCCTTCAACCTGACACCTGTCTGAGCATGTTCGACGCTAGTCTGTCGATGGAGTCTTGCGAGCAGTGAACCTAGGGTTTGGGTTATTGAGCGATTTATGAAGTTCGATGCGAAATGAGTATCGTATTGGCAATGGTGGCGAGAAGAGGCTTCGTTTGTGATAGATTTGAAGAATTCGGTGGAAGTTTTGTTCGGTGGTGGACCTGCTGTCTCGACGGACGGATTTTGAGGGGGACGTCGAACTCGACGTGAAGGATGTAGGGAGGAAGTGGAGATCATGAGAAGTGATTTGGTGGTTTGTATTTTGGGTTTCATCGAAAGGTGGAGGAGCGGTTAGGGGTGAATGGACGTCGGGTTTTGGCCATGAAATTTCCTGGAGCGACATCAGTTTGGAGAAGAACGGGTTTAAGGGAAGCGGGTAATCGGGCTGAGAATAAAGGAAAGGGTAGTGGGCCAAGTATATGAAGGGTGAGGCCCATAGAAAAAGAAGTTTGAAAAGAAAAAGAAAAGAGGAGGGAAGCCTGCGTTGTCTTCTTCTGGTTGAACAAGAAACGAACTGGTATGGACCAAGTTGTATTTTGAAAAAGAAGGGTGGTATTTGACGTGCAAGGGGATCGTAGGGTGGACCGATGTACGAAAGGGGTGAGGCCCGATATTTATTTTATTAAAGTTTTAATTTCAAAAATAATAATGTATTAACTTGTCGATACGATAACTCTCTCGTATCAGATTTACGAACCGTAAGTTGCGTTGGGACCGTATGGACGACGATTACAACATGGAGCTGACTGGAAGTCCATCGGAGCTCGTTTGAATTTATGGCAAAATAAATGGTTTGATTCAGATTAAATAACGGTTTATCGTTCTTTAACGATGAACTGCAAATGTGAGTAAAACTCACCAACTCTGAACAGTTTATATCTTCATGATGTATTTTTAGAACTATTAGATATTGACTGATTGACTGTGTGTTGACTGTTTGATTGAACTGCTAGTCAGTTAGTGGAATTTCTATATTGATTCTGTTTAACAGAATATATCAAATGGAACTGAAAGTGATGTTATCTTTATTGTCTAACATCTGTGATGCAGGGAAACAGGTTGGAGGAATCTAACTGGATTCCTCAACAGTTATTTTACTGTGATTTATATATTGTGATATATAATCTGTTGGCAATTATATGTGTTTGGACGATATTGAACATCGTGAGTTGATATGATTGAATACCATAACATACGAAATGTTGATAAGGGGATTTTCAAAGTGATATTGAAAATAGCATATTTATAAAATGAGATATTTATAAATAAGAGATATTTATAAATTTAAATATTTATAAATAAGGAATATTTATAAATTGGGATATTTATCAAATAGGAGATATTTGAAAAGGAAAATAAATTCAAAACATTTCGTTTTGAATGGAAAGGCCTGTGTGGCGAGTTTGGGGATTTTCCCAATGCTCCCGATACAAAGGAGGTTATGGCGAATTTTCCCGGGAATTTAAGGAGTTAGAATATTTCAAGAATAAATTTGAAAAGGAAATATTTGTAAACCATTTACAAATAGGATTGGAAAGGGAACATTATAAAAAGGAAATCATTTTTAAAGTGTAGAACCGTTATTTAAAAGTAAATCTTTTCAAATGAATAAAACGTTGTTAAAAAGGAAATCTTTATAAAGTGAATAAAGTAAATCGAATATGGTATTCGAAAGGAGAAATCGAATATGGTATTCGAAGTTAGTTAATCGAATATAGACATTTGAAGTTAGTTAATCGAATATAGACATTCGAAGTTAGTTAATCGAATATAGACATTCGAAAGGAGAAATCGAATAGGGTATTCGAAGTTAGTTAATCGAATATGGTATTCGAAAGGAGAAATCGAATATGGTATTCGAAGTTAGTTAATCGAATATGTTATTCGAAAGGGGTTAGTCAAGTCGAGTTAGTCAAATAGAGTTAATTAGTTAGAGTTAATCAAATAGAGTTAACCAGTTGGAGTTAATTAGTTAGAGTTAATTGATTAGAGTTAAAACAAACTAGAGTTAATCAAATATAGTTATTTGAGACAGAGTTAGTCAAACATAGTATTCGGGGTAAGTTGCCATCTTGTACGACTGCTAGCGTAATTCGCAGGGCTGTAAATAGCCTACGGCGGTCGGATGTTTCCTGAGGGAATCAGGCGTAACCATTGTGATCGCTGCGATCTAGAGTCAAGCGAATGGAGTTAAATAGAGTTATCGAATATTAGTTATTCGAATGGAGTTAAATCGAATATTAGTTATTCGATAGGAGTTAATCAAGTTGAGTTAAATAAACCAAGTTAGTCGAGCCTAGTTAATCGAATCGAATTGGTTGAACCAAGTAAGTCGAGTTAGTCGAGTCAAGTTAAGTTAGTCGAGTTAAGTTCGTCGAGTTAAATTAATCGATGTTAGTTTCATCGAAAGGAGTTAATCGATGTTAGTTTCATCGAAAGGAGTTATCAATGTTAGTTTCATCGGAAGGAGTTATCGATGTTAGTTTCATCGAAAGGAGTTATCGATGTTAGTTTCATCGAAGGGAGTTATCGATTATAGTTTAATCGAAGTGAGATTTTCAAATATGAGATATTTGAAAAGGAAGAGTTATCGAATATTAGTTATTCGAAGAGAGATTACCGAATATCGTTTATTCGAGAAGGAGTTAATCGAATATAGGTTATTCGAAGAAGAGTTAATCAAATAGAGATTTCTCGAAGAGAGTTAATCGGCAAATTCAATTATATCGAATTCGGGAAAGTACTTATACTTTTCCAGTGTTTAAATAGAGATTTATTTATTTATAAATAAATAAGTGTTAACAACCCTAAATTTTTGGGTAAATTTAAAATTTTATTTTAATTTATTTTAATGAGTTTTGGTTATTTAAAATAATTTATTTTAAATAATCACGATTAAAAATTTATTTTTATTTGCAGTAAGACTTTAAAATTTACATTAATTCCATTTCGAGCCCGAAATGGCGTGGTAATTTCAATATTTGATTTTGAACCTTGAGAAAATTATAATTGGGAGTTAATAATAAATAAACATAATTTATTTATAAATATGAATATAACAAAGATTTGACTGTAGCCTATGTTTGCATTAATAAAGTAGACTGAGAACGATAATAAACCTGAATAGTTTATTTATAAATATGAGCATGACTTTGACATGTAACAATTAGACTCAACATTGAAAAGGATATATATATATATAATAATATGCCATGACAAACAAATGTAAAAAAAACGTTTCATTATCTAATTCCGACTGCACCGTTCTAACTTCCCTTTTCTTTATCTTCTTAATGTTCAGCATGCTACTTAATGTGCTGCTTGTTTCATTATTTAATGTAGTCATTCCCTCTCTCCTAGCCGTTACGTTTCTTTTCCCTTTATTTTTCCATTCATTCATTTCTTGTTCTAATTCTTTATTTTATTCATTTCATTACATGACTTGAAGCATTTATGGAAGAGAGAAAAAAGAAAAAGAAAGTCACCTTCCTTGTACATAAAAAAGATTTGAAACCTATTTAATGGAAATTAAAGACCTTTCATTCAAAATATATATATATATATATATATATATATATATATATATATATATATATATATATATATATTCAAAACGTTAAGAATGGAATGAGTAAATGTGTACACGTATTTTGGTGCATGGTTTGTGGGATATACTGATTTATTACTAGGAATGAATATTTGCTTTCCTTTCCTTATTTTTGATGCGTGCATTCATGTTACGTTATATATACATATATAAATAAAATAAAAAACGCAAGCGACAATGATAAAAAGAAATGTTCCTTACCATATACACTTGCGCTATCCATTTTCTTTCAAGTTTTATGTTTTGGAATTTAAATGTATTTTCTCCTGTGTTCATTTATTCCAAAGGCCATTCATTTCTGGCGTTGCTCCTTTTGACTATTTATATTTAATGTTTTTATCTCTTTCCCTTCGCCTTCTTTTTTCCCCATTAATTACGAAATTATTTGTTTCCTTTAATCTATTAACTTCTTTTGCTTAATCCTATTAATTTATTTTCCTTCAATCTATTTTATGCATCCTATTTCATACTCTTATTCCTTAAATTTATATCCTTTGATTTCTCCTTTCCACTTACTCCCTTCATTGGTTCTCTCCAAAACTAATGAACCCACACATTTATTTCTATTCTATTTATCCTCGCCTGCTCATTGAATAGATTCATTAAATTACGAGATTTTAATATATCATGTTTTGAAATTTTAGAATTCAAAAAAAAAAAACTTTCTAACAATTAGCATGAATCAATTTATGACGCATTTATTTCTATCCGTTTGTTCTCTTTCTTTTTGTGATTTTGTTTTGAAACATAAATAGGAAAATAACTTATGTATTTATTCTTTCCTGTCTCTACTCTTCTATTTATCATTCAAATCAATAACTCTCTCATACGAGGTCCGATTTACGAACCGTAAGTTGCGCTGGAATCAGAAAAATGAGATCTTCGCGATGGCGCAGACTAGAGCTGAAACCGAGCACTTTGAAAATTCAGCTATTTTGAACGCGAACGACTTCAGAAAACCAATCAATGTGAGAATTCTGATTTACTTAAAATAATTATAAATTAATGATAATGGTGAAATCATGATTGTGTATTATCGTTGCTGATCTACGATGTTGTGATATTGTATGATTGTTGAGATATGTTATGATGTCATAATGTAACCTGCTTGTTAAGATCTATATATATCTTGATGTAATCCCCATATAAGTTCTCATCTTTATTTATTTTATTTTTATTTTTTTTATTTTTATTTTTCTAAATAAAAAGGAAGAAAGGTTTGAATCTTTATTTTTCACAAAATAAAAGAAAGTTTGATTCTTTTTATTTTGATTTGCAAAATAAAAAATATAAGTTTGATTTTAATCTTTCATTTACAACATAAAAGAAAGTTGAATCCTTTATCTACAACATAAAAGACAAGTTTGTTTACATAATAAAAAGACAAGTTTTAGGTAACAAAATAAAAAGACAATTTTTATCCTTATTTTTGTCTACATAATAAAATGCCTATATTTTTTATCTTTGTTTTTGTGAACAAAATAAAATGGCAATTTTATCTTTAACTTTGTTAATATAAAAAAAAGGCAAGTGTTAATCCTTAATTCTGTTAACAAGTTTTACCTTTAATTTTGTTAACGTAATAAGATGTAAGTTTTTAAAGCTTCATTTTGTTTACAAAATGAATAACAAGTTTTCACCTTTATTTTTGTTTACAAAATAAAAGTCAAATTTTCACATTTATTTTGTGAACATAATAAAATGCAAGTTTAATCTTTATTTTTATTCACAAAATGAAATGTAAGTTTTAATCTTTATTTTTACTTACAAATTAAAATAAAGATGAGGTCTTTTATTGGGATTCTCCAAAATTATACACCCCATGTTATGTTAACCTTATTGTGATGACACCAATTTGCATGTCGTGTTAACCTTATTGCGATGACACCAACTTACATCGTTGTGTTAAAATAGTGATGATGACACAATATACACTGTTGTGTTAATTTAAGAATTATGACACAAATTCATCATTGTGATCAATTTAGCTGAACTGACATAAAATTCACCGTCATGTTATATAATTGAAATGAATCCAATATTTACATTAGAGGATATAATTATGTTGACATTATAAAGGATGTTTACGTTAGAAATAAAGTTCACCTTTACATTTGCATTCTACAATGCAAGTATTACAGAAAAGTATAACATTGATTTTAGCAGAAAAAGAAATAGAAATAGGAACTTACATTTTTAATGTAAAAGAAATAAGATAGAAATAAGAAGTTTGCATTTTCTAATGTAAAGATAAAAAGTGAATTTACATTTTTCCAACGTAAATAGAATAAAAAGAGAAATTACATTTTCCGACGTAAATAAAAAGGAATAATGGGCATTTACATTTTTGCAATGTCAAATAAAAGGAAGTACATTTCTATGTAACAAAAATGAATACATAAAAGGTACATTTTATGTATATAAAAAAAATTGAATTAAGGAAAAAGGTACATTTTTATGTATTAAGAATGAAAAGGATAAAAGATAAAATAGACATTTTGTTAAAGTAGAAAAAGAATAAAAGACAAAATATGTTTTGTTGAATAAGAAATAATATGTGTAACCCGAGGTTGGATTGAGTTGTGATGTAAACCTGCCCGGACCCGCCCGGCTGTCCAGTAATCACAACAATACCTATCCAATGTGAGAGGTTAAAGCATATGTAAATTACTTCAAAATATTTAGGGTAAATAAAACATATATATTTACATTAGATAAATAAGAGATTATTTAAATTACATTTTTATATGTAATTAAAAGAATATATTTTACACTGTAAAGAAAATTTACATTTATATGTAATTAAGATTATAAGAAATAAAATTACATTTTTATGTAATTAAGATTATAAGGAAGAAAATTACATTTATGTAATTAAGAATAAATAGAAAATAAAGAACAAATATGTGAATAAGAATTTATTTACATTTTCTTATGTAAATAAAAAGAATAAAAATAATAATTATGTGAATAGTATTTATTTACATTTTTCTTATGTAAATAAAAAGAATCAATTTATAAATAGTTATAATTAACGTTTTCTTATGTAAATAATAAAAAGAAAGGTTAGAAAAGAACAAACATAAGATATTCTTTTTATGTTAAAAGGGAATATCAGAAAAGAATAAAAGAAATACAATTATTTTCATTTGCTATGTAAATAGGATTTGCAAAGGAAATTGAAACCATTTGTTTACAAATAGTGTAAATAAATATGAATAAGAAATTAGATACATTTATTTACAATTAATGTAAATAAATATAACAAAAGTAAAAGTAAAACATTTATTTACATTTAGGTAAATAAGTAAGAAAAAGATAATAATATATTTATTTACATTTAGGTAAATAAATAGGGTAAGAAAAAGAATGTAATTTATTTACAATTAGGGCAAATAAATTAAAACATAGAAAGAATATAATTTATTACATTTAGGTAAATAAAACAAAATATAGAAAAAGTATAATTTATCTATATTTAGTGTAAACAAAACAAAGTTACTAAAAGTGATATTTTTATCATCATTTTAGATGCAATAAAAAGAATAGACTTTTGAAATTGGAATAGTCAAACGATTTATATTTATATATATAAATATAAATTATAAATTAAACGGAACGCGCGCGGCAGTTCGCTTATCGGCAATCGTAACTTTAAACGGTTATACAGAGAGATCTGACCGTCGGATTTTCCCAAAACTGGAGCCGTTTGGACCGCTTTGGGAAGATCTTTCCAATGATATAAATTTCGCCAAAATCCAACGGTTAGATTTCAAAATATGTGTAAATCAAATTTGGTTGAAAACAACGCCAGGGTCGCCCATTTACCCGAAGCATCGTTAAATTAATTTAGGCTATTTTTATATAAATAAAAACAGCGATATGAAATGTTTTCAAATTATATATATATATATATATATATGCGAGAATCATTTGAGAAGACCGAGTTCAATCTCATTTCAAATGATTATACGACGTTTTAATCCTAAGAGTTGAAGACGGCGATTGAAGACCGACAATCTTCACATCGAATGGGTAACTAGCATTGAGGTCCTTGATTGATTTGCTCCCAAGACGGGGCTAAGATGGTAGTTATCCGGACGTAGTATTGATTTGTACGAATTTGACTTTCGCTCAGACCCAGAGCATAAGTTTATAAATGGAATGTATGTCTGACGTTGTAGTCCTTTATACTACATTCGTTGATCTCTGTTAATATATATCTGCTTGGTGGTTAACACCCTTCTCTGAGACATATGAGCTTAGAGGTTATATATTGGCAGAAATCAATGGTATAGTATGGACTGACAATGTGGCATGCTAAGATGCGAATGATCAAGTTTTTGTTGAAAAGCAGGCCTTGTGAAAAATGATCAAAGCACGGCCTGTTTAGGCGTAGCTTTGTGTATAGCGTAACCTCACGAGCCTCACACCCCGGTATGAATCAAAACGGGATACGGACTGCAGGGAGTGCACACGTTTCTTTCTAGCTAGAGTGATGTCAGGGACCTACCAGCGCTGACATTTTACTTATGTGGATGATGGAATTTGAGGTACCTCGTTGTTTATAGGCCGTTGGTGGTCACATTATAGGTTCAAAGGAACCGGGAAGCGTGTGTTCAGGCATAACTAATCCATACACATATGTGTGGACCGGCCCTGAAGATCCAAGGGTTCACTGCGGGGAATCCTGAGGCATTTGCTAGAGTGTCTCGAATCGGAGAGGATCTTGCCCCTAGCCTCGACTCATGATGGAATCCAAATTTCCAATATGCCCTTGCGGTTTTGACTGTAGAACTAGTATTAGCGACATGCTATATGGTAACCATGCCGTCTAGGATTGATACTTATGATTCAAATCTTTTTATTAAAACATATATACACTAATAATAATATCAAATCCGTTTTATACGTATCAAGCATCTTTTGACCATTATAAGGTAAAACCCTATCCTCTGGTGTGCGTTGCATTGTGTGATGGGACCTTGGTCTTATAATGGTTTCATTTTTCCAAAAAGACATTGCGTTATTTCTCGATTTACTTTGGTTTATGCACTGGCAATCCATAGGAGTAAACCCGTTCCGCGAAAGTGGCGTGGTCCTTGGATTTGTCTTATTAGTTATTGTGATGGCAAGGAATTTCGCTCGGTCCGAACCAGTCGTTAAACCGACCCAGATCGTTCGAAACGCCCTATCGTTGAGAACAGGACAAAACAGAACGCATACAGAAGAACATTTCATTGTATATTACAAAAATGCATCAGATTACAAGAATATACAGAGTATAAATGAATATATATTACACAGAAATATCAGAGATTTAAATTACATTTAAATACATAGCAGCGGAAAATAATACAATACACAACTAGAAGAGATATACGGATACAAAGCTTTCCGGATATCATTCCAGCTGTAAACCAGGATCCTGTGAATATAAATCTGCAAAACCAAAACTACTAGCTGCCCGTGTCAAAAATAAGGGCACCCAGAGTTTAGGTTAAAACAATAAACTCCAGGTCAGTCATGTGACTGGTGTGAGAACTAAAACAGTTATTAATCTTTATTTTTAAAGTTAGGTAAATCAAGGGACCACGCCGTATAACACGGAACGGGTTTCCTCCCAAGAATACCAGTGCATAAAACAAACAGCGCAATGCTAAATAAAGAAAAATGAAGCTGTTATAAGACCCAGGTCCCATCACACAATGCAACGCAGCCGAGGATAGGGTTTTCCCTTATAACAGCCGAAGAATGCTTGATACGGTTAAAACAAATCATTTGATACTAATATAAGTGCATAGTGCATAAAACAACTTCAAATCATAAGTATCAATCATAGGCGACATGAATGCCCCATCCCACTATGTCGCCATACTAGGCTCTGCAAATAAAACCGCAAATGTCATGTATTTGGAAGTTGGATGTCCATCTATGAACCGAGGCAAAAGATAGTCCTCAACCGATTCGAGACGCTCTAGCCCGTGTCTCAAGAACAGAACGCATCGTCCCTTGGAGCGACAGGGCCGGTCCACCGATGTGGATTAAAATGCCTGAACACTGCGTTTCCCCGCCCTTTGGGGCGTAGGTGAGCCAACTAAATGACTCCATCGGACCCGGATCGTCCGATCAAACCGAGGCGCCTCGCAACAGCAACAACCACATAAGTCAAACTCGTCAGGGCGTGTAAAACCACTGACGCCACTTCTAACTAGAAAGAAACGCATGCCCTCCCTGAGGTCCGTCTCCCGTTTTTGGTTCATACCGGGTGTGCAACTCGCGACGTAAACGTTACACAAAGCTACGCCACAAAGGCCGTGCTTTGATCATCACCACTAGGCTTTGCTTTTCAACAGGAGCCTCGATCAATTGCCACTTAGGCATGCCACACAGGCAATTCACTCCATGCGTTTGATATCCATCAATATATAACCCCTGAGCTCGTACGTCTCAGAGAAGGGCGTTAAGCAAGAGAATAAATTCTCCGCCGCCAAACATATATATATTTAATAGAAATCAATCACACAGATTAAAATCCAATGTCAGACACACAGTCCATTTACAAGTTCGTTCTGGGTCTGAACGAAACCGGAGGCACCTAGTACCCCGCATATCCATCGATCTCCAAGTACGTCTGGACGATCACTAACTGTTTCCATCTTCTTGGGTGTACAACCCAATCAAGATCATCAGTAATCACCCATACGACGTGAAGACTTCTGGTCTTCGACCACCGTCTTCATCTTCGACACCACGTCGAATCAGTTATTCAGAATGGGATAAACCCGGTCTTTCTGAATAACTCGCGTATATATTATAAAAGTGTTACACAAACACGACATACGCCTCATTCCAATTCAGAATATTCTTTTATTCAAATATTCCTATACTTTGGGAAAAGTTCCCATTAATTTTATCCAAGATAAATTCTTTAAATTTATTCTTTAATCTCCTTTGAATACCAATTCAAACTAGTCGGGATTAGCGAACCACACCGAAGTAATCATTTATTTTATTTCCCAATCCCAACCTATTCATCCCATGAAGTAAAACTGGTAGTACTTCATATCTAACACCACAGTGTTATTGGTAATTCAATTACCATTTCACGTTCAAATCTAATTAAAGATTTAACTATCGCTTGGAGTAAAACTGGTGATACTCCATTCTCGATCTTTTCAATCTATTTAAAGATTAATTAAAACTCCACTTAGTTTTAATCGTTATCTGGGTTAAAGAGTCAGTGTCATTTAAAACACGATTCACGATAAACCCAAAATGACATTCCATTAATTATCGGGTTAAAGAACAAGTGTTATTTAAAACACTGTTCACGATAAACCCAAAAATCAATACCAATTCAATTCCAATTAAATATCATTTAATTGGTACACTTCATTAAATCTAAATAAAAAGATTTAATCTTTTCTCAACTGGGTTCAAGAACAGTGTTAGTGAAGACACCATTCACGACAAACCCAAATCACATTCGATATTCAATACAAGGCTCTGAATAGAAAATATATCGGCTTATATTCAATATCGAATTCTACGACCAACAAATATCGTATTGGAAATAACGATATATCTATCTATATCTTTCAAATTTCCATAACAACATCTGTATGATCACGAAATCCAACATCGAAATATTCCGAAGACAATTTCGGTTCAACTCCAATGCAAACATTGGAAATTCTGGTTATTTTCAAAACCATTTTCAAATTCAATTTATTTATTTAAAAAATAAATAGAATTATAATTCTAGTTCAAAACTAGTTCATTTCGATAAAAATCTATTTTTATCCTTTCAAATCTGGAGTTTTTCATCCCAATCCTTTCTAAATCATTTCTTATGATTTTACACAAATTATTACTATTTTTAATAATTTTATCAAGGCCCGTATAGTCGATTTCCATCAATGGCCATCGAACTGCACTTACAGCGACCTTTTTCAACTTTGATTTGGACGTAACTCCAAATCCAACCGTTAGATTTCCAATTTCTAATATTCGTTAGAAAGCTCTTTTCGATACGAACCCAACGGTTCCGGTTTTAGGAGAATCCGACGGTCGGATCTCCCGTAATGTCCGTTTGAAATGAGTGGTCGAAATTCACGAACTGCCGCGGCGCGGCGCGTTCTATTCAGGCCATTATATTATATATATATTATATATTTCGTCGATTTCTATTTAAAACGAATTATATAAATAGTTTTAAAATTCGTTTCAAAAGCAATTTCGACTTCCATTTCAATTCAAATCAAAATTGAATTCTTCTTTATAAATTCGTTTAAAATTCATTTCTATTCAATTCAAATTTCAATTCAATTTGAATTCATTTCCATTTGCTTTCAATTCAATTTGAATTCGTTTTCAATTCATTTCGAAATCGTTTTCAATTCAATTCATTTCGAAATCGTTTTCAATTCAATTCATTTCGAAATCGTTTTCAATTCAATTCATTTCGAAATCGTTTTCAATTCAATTCATTTCGAAATCGTTTGCAATTCAATTCATTTCGAAATAGTTTTCAATTCAATTGATTTCGAAATCGTTTTCAATTCAATTCATTTCGAAATCGTTTTCAATTCAATTCATTTCGAAATCGTTTTCAATTCAATTCATTTCGAAATCGTTTTCAATTCACTTCTTTTCGAAATCGTTTTCAATTCAATTCATTTCGAAATCGTTTTCAATTCAATTCATTTCGAAATCGTTTTCAATTCACTTCATTTCGAAATCGTTTTCAATTCAATTCATTTCGAAATCGTTTTCAATTCACTTCATTTCGAAATCGTTTTCAATTCACTTCATTTCGAAATCGTTTTAAAATCGATATAAATATCGTTCACGTCAAAATAGCGTCAATCTAATCATCACGGCTTCACATATTTCTATTTTCAAATATTCTATTTCAAATATTTCCTATTATCAAAATATTTGTTATTATCAAAATATTCTTTATTTTCACGATTGGAATGAGGCCCAATCAATCACCATATAAAGTTAATTATATGGATCCCATACAACACATGTATATAATATCATTGAAAAATAATCAACCATCAACCAAAGTGCACTACACTGTATAAGCATCAAATATAGATATCTAACGCTTATAACAGCCTGTCAATCGATCGATCGACATATTTAATCAATCAGGATGAGTGAACTTCAAATTTCAACCCAACACCCGTGTGGGGTTTCAAACAATCAAACACATATTTTATTTGTGCTGTTGGGCGATGTGTAAAATTTATCGTCCCAATCAATATCATTCAAATAGGTGTACATAAACAAACCGTCCGGTTTATAAATGAATATTTTATTTTATTCACTTCACGTTAAAATTATATTTTTAACGATAAAACATTTTATTTCAACCTATGAATTTCTATTCAACTCATTTACACAATAAAATGATATTTTTATTTTCTAACATATTTTAGAAAATTTCGGCGGCATAACGGCACGATACTAGAAACGGGACGAGGCCTAGCCTTATCCCCGGTCTAGTGAAGGCCCACGCCATTCACACATCAATCAAATCAATTCATTTCACCACACAACCAAATTCAAATCAAATCATCAAACTAATCTATGCAACCAAACAAACAAGTCCATGGTCTGTGGACGATTGTGTCGGGTGCTACTAAGCACCGTCTGCATCCTAGTATATATATATAACTAGAAAAAAAATAAATTGAAAGGTGAGAAATTCTCACTTATAGCTATCCTAGCTCCACGGCACTTCTTTTAGAGAAGTCTTCGTCGTCATCGCATCCTTTTTCATCTTCGTTGCCCGCTTTCACTACCTATGTAAAAATCGAATTTTTACTTCGCTATTCAATATATAAAAATCATATTTTTATTTCGAAGTTCAATATATAAAAATCATATTTTTCTTTCGACAATATAAAAGATTATATTTTCCTTTCGACAATATAAAAGATTATATTTTTCTTTCGACAATATAAAAGATTATATTTTTCTTTCGACAATATAAAAGATTATATTTTTCTTTCGACAATATAAAAGATTATATTTTTCTAACTTTACAACATAAATAAAAACCAGTTTTTAAAGTAAATAAAATTCCGTTTTTAAACAAAACAAAATTCAGATTTTAAATAAAACAAAATTCAGATTTTAAACAAAACAAAATAAAATTCAGATTTTTCTTCTAAACAAAATAAAATTCAGTTTTTAAATAAAAAAAAATCAGTTTTTAAATAAAATAAAATTCAGTTTTTAAACAAAACAAAATTCAGATTTTAAACAAAACAAAATTCAGTTTTTAAACAAAACAAAATTCAGTTTTTAAACAAAACAAAATTCAGATTTTAAACAAAACAAAATAAAATTCAGATTTTTTCCTATTTATATAAAATAAAAATAAAATAAATAAATTAAAAAAAAACTTACAGAGGGGGGGGCGGTCAGACCGGCGGCCGCTACTGCGAGGGGGGGGCTCGGGGTTGGTGGCGCTCGACGTGGAGGAGAAGGAGGGTGGCCGATATCGGAGGGGGCCAGCGATCATCCGGGCGGCGGAGGCGACAGGGAAGCTCGTCGGCGGTGGCTCGAGGGCCCTAGGGCGGCGGCTCGTTTTGCTTTCTCGATTCTTTTTTTTTTCTTTGAAAAGTGAACTGAAATTATCGGGGGGGGGGCCTGGTAGTTAAGGGGAGAAAGGTTTTTTTTTTATTTAATTATTTAATTTGGCCAAAAAGTTGACTTTCACATAAGACCTCGAAACGAGGCCCACTGACTGTCGTCCCTAGCGTATTACCCCCATTCCGAACCCAATGGGATATGTATCGTAGGCTGATTCGACTGTTTGAATCAGTTTCCGTTGAATTTACATTTAAATCACTATATTGAATTTTAAACGTACATTTCAAATTACCGGGGTCGCATACGAACTCTAAAAATTCTCGAAAAATATTTTCTAGCTTCGTATTGACGATACGGTCCTAACAAAACTAATTTCGTCGAAATATGAGACCGTTGGAAAAATGGCTATTTTCCAGTCGATTAAAATCAACTGAAACCAGTCAAACACGTTTTCCTTTGCCACGCTCACATATTGATTCGAAAAATTATGAAATTTGAAACCTAGCAATAATTTAACATCACGGACCCAACAAAACTGGTTTCGTCGAAATCCGAGGTCGTTTGCAAAATGTCCATTTTTAAGGGCCTGAATTCCATAGCGACTATTCAGAATTTTCAACTGGACATATCTTTTGATTCCCGATATGAAATCTTGATTTTTCGGATTCGTTGGAAAGATATTCACAATTAGATCCCATTATTTTTGGTTTCACTAAAATCCGGATTATTTTGCACCCGGTACATTCAATTGAAGTTTGAAATTGAATTATCGAACTACCGCGCCATTTTCAATTCTATTTATAATTATATATAAATATTTATATTCTAACGACGACGCGTATAATATATACGTTCGAATTCTATTCAAAATAGATTTTTCGTCGATATTATTTAAAATAATTCATTTTAAATAATCAAAATTCGCTAAAATTGCCAAAATAAAATTTTCAAACTGGCCCAGATTTTCGGGTTGTTACAATCTCCCCCACTTAAAAATTTTCGTCCCCGAAAAGGAACAAAGTCGAAAGTGCTTTGATTAATCAACTCTACGTTCGATCTGGCTTCCATTCTCCAACTCTTCAGTTTCTGAGAATTTTCAAAAATTCCAAAAATTTGGCTAACACCCTAAATTTTTGAAAAATTTCGCCATAACCTCCCCTGCACCGGGAGCATCGGGGAATTTCAAATAGCTTCCCCGGTCCTTCAGATCTCAAAAAGAAAAAGAAAAAGCCAAGCGGCTAGCCAATAGGCTCACAAAATCATCATCACCCAAACAAAACAGGAAATTATGTAGTAAACATGTACCTATTTGTCGGGCAAACAAATTTTATTCTTCGGCTCTAGCCTCCTTGCTATGACCTGTTCAATGATATACATGTATATGCAAGCAGATGCGACCAATTTTCGATACAGTTCAATATTTGATCAAATTAGGCATAATGGTTCAAAATTATCAAACAACTAAACAAACAACACAAACATCAATCAATTAGTGAATTAGGGTTTCAAATTCATAATTTTGATACATATACAAAAATCATGTTTTTGATGCCAATTCACAACAATGTATTCTAGCTATATATAAGTTTTGGTTCTCACACCAGCCTAATGGAAATATATAGAAAATCACACCTTCGAAACACAAACATAAATACTGATGATGTCATGACAATCATCAGTACCATCTCCGGGCGACTAGAATGTGATTCCATATCTATCCAGTATATTAAAACTTTGAATATACGTTTGCAAGGCGTATATGCAAATTCTTTATATACTGAATTGTCCAAAATCAATATAAACAAATAATCAAATACGAATAGTTGATTTAAATCTTCAAAACAAAAATGTTTTCATTTGAAAAATATACTCTTCACACCCGTTCTAGGATACTACTGATCCTATCTCTAACGAGTCATTCTAATTGGATATTACTAATCCAATATCTGATGAATTCTTTCGTAAGGTTCTAATGTGTCTTATTCTCTTCTTTGTAAACCAAAGCTCTGATACCAACTGTGACGGCAAGGAATTTCGCTCGGTCCGAACCAGTCGTTAAACCGACCCAGATCGTTCGAAACGCCCTATCGTTGAGAACAGGACAAAACAGAACGCATACAGAAGAACATTTCATTGTATATTACAACAATGCATCAGATTACAAGAATATACAGAGTATAAATGAATATATATTACACAGAAATATCAGAGATTTAAATTACATTTAAATACATAGCAGCGGAAAATAATACAATACACAACTAGAAGAGATATACGGATACAAAGCTTTCCGGATATCATTCCAGCTGTAAACCAGGATCCTGTGAATATAAATCTGCAAAACCAAAACTACTAGCTGCCCGTGTCAAAAATAAGGGCACCCAGAGTTTAGGTTAAAACAATAAACTCCAGGTCAGTCATGTGACTGGTGTGAGAACTAAAACAGTTATTAATCTTTATTTTTAAAGTTAGGTAAATCAAGGGACCACGCCGTATAACACGGAACGGGTTTCCTCCCAAGAATACCAGTGCATAAAACAAACAGCGCAATGCTAAATAAAGAAAAATGAAGCTGTTATAAGACCCAGGTCCCATCACACAATGCAACGCAGCCGAGGATAGGGTTTTCCCTTATAACAGCCAAAGAATGCTTGATACGGTTAAAACAAATCGTTTGATACTAATATAAGTGCATAGTGCATAAAACAACTTCAAATCATAAGTATCAATCATAGGCGACATGAATGCCCCATCCCACTATGTCGCCATACTAGGCTCTGCAAATAAAACCGCAAATGTCACGTATTTGGAAGTTGGATGTCCATCTATGAACCGAGGCAAAAGATAGTCCTCAACCGATTCGAGACGCTCTAGCCCGTGTCTCAGGAACAGAACGCATCGTCCCTTGGAGCGACAGGGTCGGTCCACCGATGTGGATTAAAATGCCTGAACACTGCGTTTCCCCGCCCTTTGGGGCGTAGGTGAGCCAACTAAATGACTCCATCGGACCCGGATCGTCCGATCAAACTGAGGCGCCTCGCAACAGCAACAACCACATAAGTCAAACTCGTCAGGGCGTGTAAAACCACTGACGCCACTTCTAACTAGAAAGAAACGCATGCCCTCCCTGAGGTCCGTCTCCCGTTTTTGGTTCATACCGGGTGTGCAACACGCGAAGTAAACGTTACACAAAGCTACGCCACAAAGGCCGTGCTTTGATCATCACCACAAGGCTTTGCTTTTCAACAGGAGCCTCGATCAATTGCCACTTAGGCATGCCACACAGGCAATTCACTCCATGCGTTTGATATCCATCAATATATAACCCCTGAGCTCGTACGTCTCAGAGAAGGGCGTTAAGCAAGAGAATAAATTCTCCGCCGCCAAACAGATATATATTTAATAGAAATCAATCACACAGATTAAAATCCAATGTCAGACACACAGTCCATTTACAAGTTCGTTCTGGGTCTGAACGAAACCGGAGGCACCTAGTACCCCGCATATCAATCGATCTCCAAGTACGTCTGGACGATCACTAACTGTTTCCATCTTCTTGGGTGTACAGCCCAATTAAGATCATCAGTAATCACCCAAACGACGTGAAGACTTCTGGTCTTCGACCACCGTCTTCATCTTCGACACCACGTCGAATCAGTTATTCAGAATGGGATAAACCCGGTCTTTCTGAATAACTCGCGTATATATTATAAAAGTGTTACACAAACACGACATACGCCTCATTCCAATTCAGAATATTCTTTTATTCAAATATTCCTATACTTTGGGAAAAGTTCCCATTAATTTTATCCAAGATAAATTCTTTAAATTTATTCTTTAATCTCCTTTGAATACCAATTCAAACTAGTCGGGATTAGCGAACCACACCGAAGTAATCATTTATTTTATTTCCCAATCCCAACCTATTCATCCCATGAAGTAAAACTGGTAGTACTTCATATCTAACACCACAGTGTTATTGGTAATTCAATTACCATTTCACGTTCAAATCTAATTAAAGATTTAACTATCGCTTGGAGTAAAACTGGTGATACTCCATTCTCGATCTTTTCAATCTATTTAAAGATTCATTAAAACTCCACTTAGTTTTAATCGTTATCTGGGTTAAAGAATCAGTGTCATTTAAAACATGATTCACGATAAACCCAAAATCACATTCCATTAATTATCGGGTTAAAGAACAAGTGTTATTTAAAACACTGTTCACGATAAACCCAAAAATCAATACCAATTCAATTCCAATTAAATATCATTTAATTGGTACACTTCATTAAATCTAAATAAAAAGATTTAATCTTTTCTCAACTGGGTTCAAGAACAGTGTTAGTGAAGACACCATTCACGACAAACCCAAATCACATTCGATATTCAATACAAGGCTCTGAATAGAAAATATATCGGCTTATATTCAATATCGAATTCTACGACCAACAAATATCGTATTGGAAATAACGATATATCTATCTATATCTTTCAAATTTCCATAACAACATCTGTATGATCACGAAATCCAACATCGAAATATTCCGAAGACAATTTCGATTCAAATCCACTCCAATGCAAACATTGGAAATTCTGGTTATTTTCAAAACCATTTTCAAATTCAATTTATTTATTTAAAAACTAAATAGAATTATAATTCTAGTTCAAAACTAGTTCATTTCGATAAAAATCTATTTTTATCCTTTCAAATCTGGAGTTTTTCATCCCAATCCTTTCTAAATCATTTCTTATGATTTTACACAAATTATTACTATTTTTAATAATTTTATCAAGGCCCGTATAGTCGATTTCCATCAATGGCCATCGAACTACACTTACAGCGACCTTTTTCAACTTTGATTTGGACGTAACTCCAAATCCAACCGTTAGATTTCAAATTTCTAATATTCTTTAGAAATCTCTTTTCGATACGAACCCAACGGTTCCGGTTTTAGGAGAATCTGACGGTCGGATCTCCCGTAATGTCCGTTTGAAATGAGTGGTCGAAATTCACGAACTGCCGCGGCGCGGCGCGTTCTATTCAGGCCATTATATTATATATATAATATATATAATATATATTTCGTCGATTTCAATTTAAAACGAATTATATAAATAGTTTTAAAATCCGTTTCAAAAGCAATTTCAACTTCCATTTCAATTCAAATCAAAATTGAATTCTTCTTTATAAATTCGTTTAAAATTCATTTCTATTCAATTCAAATTTCAATTCAATTTGAATTCATTTCCATTTGCTTTCAATTCAATTTGAATTCGTTTTCAATTCATTTCGAAATCGTTTTCAATTCAATTCATTTCGAAATCGTTTTCAATTCAATTCATTTCGAAATCGTTTTCAATTCAATTCATTTCGAAATCGTTTTCAATTCAATTCATTTCGAAATCGTTTTCAATTCAATTCATTTCGAAATCGTTTTCAATTCAATTCATTTCGAAATCGTTTTCAATTCAATTCATTTCGAAATCGTTTTCAATTCAATTCATTTCGAAATCGTTTTCAATTCAATTCATTTCGAAATCGTTTTCAATTCACTTCTTTTCGAAATCGTTTTCAATTCAATTCATTTCGAAATCGTTTTCAATTCAATTCATTTCGAAATCGTTTTCAATTCACTTCATTTCGAAATCGTTTTCAATTCACTTCATTTCGAAATCGTTTTCAATTCACTTCATTTCGAAATCGTTTTAAATTCACTTCATTTCGAAATCGTTTTAAAATCGATATAAATATCGTTCACGTCAAAATAGCGTCAATCTAATCATCACGGCTTCACATATTTCTATTTTCAAATATTCTATTTCAAATATTTCCTATTATCAAAATATTTGTTATTATCAAAATATTCTTTATTTTCACGATTGGAATGAGGCCCAATCAATCACCATATAAAGTTAATTATATGGATCCCATACAACACATGTATATAATATCATTGAAAAATAATCAACCATCAACCAAAGTGCACTACACTGTATAAGCATCAAATATAGATATCTAACGCTTATAACAGCCTGTCAATCGATCGATCGACATATTTAATCAATCAGGATGAGTGAACTTCAAATTTCAACCCAACACCCGTGTGGGGTTTCAAACAATCAAACACATATTTTATTTGTGCTGTTGGGCGATGTGTAAAATTTATCGTCCCAATCAATATCATTCAAATAGGTGTACATAAACAAACCGTCCGGTTTATAAATGAATATTTTATTTTATTCACTTCACGTTAAAATTATATTTTTAACGATAAAACATTTTATTTCAACCTATGAATTTCTATTCAATTCATTTACACAATAAAATGATATTTTTATTTTCTAACATATTTTAGAAAATTTCGGCGGCATAACGGCACGATACTAGAAACGGGACGAGGCCTAGCCTTATCCCCGGTCTAGTGAAGGCCCACGCCATTCACACATCAATCAAATCAATTCATTTCACCACACAACCAAATTCAAATCAAATCATCAAACTAATCTATGCAACCAAACAAGCAAGTCCATGGTCTGTGGACGATTGTGTCGGGTGCTACTAAGCTCTGTCTGCATCCTAGTATATATATATAACTAGAAAAAAAATAAATTGAAAGGTGAGAAATTCTCACTTATAGCTATCCTAGCTCCACGGCACTTCTTTTAGAGAAGTCTTCGTCGTCATCGCATCCTTTTTCATCTTCGTTGCCCGCTTTCACTACCTATGTAAAAATCGAATTTTTACTTCGCTATTCAATATATAAAAATCATATTTTTATTTCGAAGTTCAATATATAAAAATCATATTTTTCTTTCGACAATATAAAAGATTATATTTTCCTTTCGACAATATAAAAGATTATATTTTTCTTTCGACAATATAAAAGATTATATTTTTCTTTCGACAATATAAAAGATTATATTTTTCTTTCGACAATATAAAAGATTATATTTTTCTAACTTTACAACATAAATAAAAACCAGTTTTTAAAGTAAATAAAATTCCGTTTTTAAACAAAACAAAATTCAGATTTTAAATAAAACAAAATTCAGATTTTAAACAAAACAAAATAAAATTCAGATTTTTCTTCTAAACAAAATAAAATTCAGTTTTTAAATAAAAAAAAATTCAGTTTTTAAATAAAAAAAATTCAGTTTTTAAACAAAACAAAATTCAGATTTTAAACAAAACAAAATTCAGTTTTTAAACAAAACAAAATTCAATTTTTAAACAAAACAAAATTCAGATTTTAAACAAAACAAAATAAAATTCAGATTTTTTCCTATTTATATAAAATAAAAATAAAATAAATAAATTAAAAAAAAACTTACAGAGGGGGGGGGGGGCGGTCAGACCGGCGGCCGCTACTGCGAGGGGGGGCTCGGGGTTGGTGGCGCTCGACGTGGAGGAGAAGGAGGGTGGCCGACATCGGAGGGGGCCAGCGATCATCCGGGCGGCGGAGGCGACAGGGAAGCTCGTCGGCGGTGGCTCGAGGGCCCTAGGGCGGCGGCGCGTTTGCTTTCTCGATTCTTTTTTTTTTCTTTGAAAAGTGAACTTTAATTATCGGGGGGGGGGGGGCTGGTAGTTAAGGGGAGAAAGGGTTTTTTTTATTTAATTATTTAATTTGGCCAAAAAGTTGACTTTCACATACGACCTCGAAACGAGGCCCACTGACTGTCGTCCCTAGCGTATTACCCCCATTCCGAACCCAATGGGATATGTATCGTAGGCTGATTCGACCGTTTGAATCAGTTTCCGTTGAATTTACATTTAAATCACTATATTGAATTTTAAACGTACATTTCAAATTACCGGGGTCGCATACGAACTCTAAAAATTCTCGAAAAATATTTTCTAGCTTCGTATTGACGATACGGTCCTAACAAAACTAGTTTCGTCGAAATCTGAGACCGTTGGAAAAATGGCTATTTTCCAGTCGATTAAAATCAACTGAAACTGGTCAAACACGTTTCCCTTTGCCACGCTCACATATTGATTCGAAAAATTATGAAATTTGAAACCTAGCAATAATTTAACATCACGGACCCAACAAAACTGGTTTCGTCGAAATCCGAGGTCGTTTGCAAAATGTCCATTTTTAAGGGCCAGAATTCCATAGCGACTATTCAGAATTTTCAACTGGACATATCTTTTGATTCCCGATATGAAATCTTGATTTTTCGGATTCGTTGGAAAGATATTCACAATTAGATCCCATTATTTTTGGTTTCACTAAAATCCGGATTATTTTGCACCCGGTACATTCAATTGAAGTTTGAAATTGAATTATCGAACTACCGCGCCATTTTCAATTCTATTTATAATTATATATAAATATTTATATTCTAACGACGACGCGTATAATATATACGTTCGAATTCTATTCAAAATAGATTTTTCGTCGATATTATTTAAAATAATTCATTTTAAATAATCAAAATTCGCTAAAATTGCCAAAATAAAATTTTCAAACTGGCCCAGATTTTCGGGTTGTTACAGTTATATTAGTTTAGAATTCTCACACCAGTCCCATGACTGACTCGTAGTTTGTTTCACTTTGCAAACTCGGGTGCCCTGTTTTCTACACGGGCAGTCGAGTAGCTTTTTGCAGATAAGTATCTCTTTAGCAGGATCCTGGATCGAAGCCTAAAGCTGTGTCCAGAGCTTGGTAGTCTTCCGTTGTTTGTTTGTATTATCTTTTATGTATCTTCCGCTGTAATTTAATTTCTTTGTACTCTGATATATTCTGTACTCTGATGTAACATTATTGTAATGTAATAAAAGTCTGCTGT
This sequence comes from Allium sativum, assembly GCA_030737875.1. Taxonomy (NCBI): domain Eukaryota; kingdom Viridiplantae; phylum Streptophyta; class Magnoliopsida; order Asparagales; family Amaryllidaceae; genus Allium; species Allium sativum. Next base: position 919,575,971 of record CM060926.1, on the reverse strand, counting down.
TATTGTTCTGATGTTTTGTATTCCCAAAGTTAAAGTATTCGAAGATTTCCAACCTTTGGGTCAGACCTGTGTGGTTTATGGTCGATTCAAAGAGCGGGAATTTCCGGGTCTTTACAGTGGTATCAGAGCTCTGGTTAGCTCAAATCTTTGGGGTACAACTCGTTAGAACTGAACAAAGACTCATCAGAGATTGGATTAGTAATATCCAATAAGAATACTCATTAGAGATAGGACCAGCAGTGTCCTAGAATGAGAAAACTCATTAGAGATGGGGTTAGTAATGCCCTAGGATGAGTTCAGAGTGATAAGCTTATAATTAACGTATTTGTGATTATATATAATCTATTTTAGAAAATATGATTTTTGAATATATAAAAGTTATATATATTTTAAAAGCTAATCAACTAATTAATTTATGATTGTGTAGTATAATTATTAGTTCAACTAATAAAATTATTTAAAGCAATGAAAAAATAAATATAAATTAGTTAGTTAATTAAACAACTTTTAGCTTCGTTCCTTTTCGGGGACGAAAAGATTTTAAGTGGGGGAGACTGTAACAACCCTAAATTTTGGGGTAAATTTAATATTTTATTTTAATGAGTTTTGGTTATTTAAAATAATTTATTTTAAATAATCACGATTAAAAATTTATTTTTATTTGCAGTAAGACTTTAAAATTTACATTAATTCCATTTCGAGCCCGAAATGGCGTGGTAATTTCATTATTTGATTTTGAACCTTGAGAAAATTATAATTGGGAGTTAATAATAAATAAACATAATTTATTTATAAATATGAATATAACAAAGATTTGACTGTAGCCTATGTTTGCATTAATAAAGTAGACTGAGAACGATAATAAACCTGAATAGTTTATTTATAAATATGAGCATGTCTTTGACATGTAACAATTAGACTCAACATTGAAAAGGATATATATATAATAATACGCCATGACAAACAAATGTAAAAAAAACGTTTCATTATCTAATTCCGACTGCACCGTTCTAACTTCCCTTTTCTTTATCTTCTTAATGTTCAGCATGCTACTTAATGTGCTGCTTGTTTCATTATTTAATGTAGTCATTCCCTCTCTCCTAACCGTTACGTTTCTTTTCCCTTTATTTTTCCATTCATTCATTTCTTGTTCTAATTCTTTATTTTATTCATTTCATTACATGACTTGAAGCATTTATGGAAGAGAGAAAAAAGAAAAAGAAAGTCACCTTCCTTGTACATAAATAAGATTTGAAACCTATTTAATGGAAATTAAAGACCTTTCGTTCAATATATATATATATATATATATATATATATATATATATATTTCAAAACGTTAAGAATGGAATGAGTAAATGTGTACACGTATTTTGGTGCATGGTTTGTGGGATATACTGATTTATTACTAGGAATGAATATTTGCTTTCCTTTCCTTATTTTTGATGCGTGCATTCATGTTACGTTATATATACATATATAAATAAAATAAAAAACGCAAGCGACAATGATAAAAAGAAATGTTCCTTACCATATACACTTGCGCTATCCATTTTCTCTCAAGTTTTATGTTTTGGAATTTAAATGTATTTTCTCCTGTGTTCATTTATTCCAAAGGCCATTCATTTATGGCGTTGCTCCTTTTGACTATTTATATTTAATGCTTTTATCTCTTTCCCTTCACCTTCTTTTTTCCCCATTAATTACGAAATTATTTCTTTCCTTTAATCTATTAACTTCTTTTGCTTAATCCTATTAATTTATTTTCCTTCAATCTATTTTATGCATCCTATTTCATACTCTTATTCCTTAAATTTATATCCTTTGATTTCTCCTTTCCACTTACTCCCTTCATTGGTTCTCTCCAAAACTAATGAACCCACACATTTATTTCTATTCTATTTATCCTCGCCTGCTCATTGAATAGATTCATTAAATTACGAGATTTTAATATATCATGTTTTGAAATTTTAGAATTCAAAAAAAAAAAAACTTTCTAACAATTAGCATGAATCAATTTATGACGCATTTATTTCTATCCGTTTGTTCTCTTTCTTTTTGTGATTTTGTTTTGAAACATAAATAGGAAAATAACTTATGTATTTATTCTTTCCTGTCTCTACTCTTCTATTTATCATTCAAATCATTTAGAAATAAAACTAATTCCCTTTCAAACGTATAGCCGCCGCCATGTCCATTTCAATGGCCAGAAATTTTGAAACTCCTTCCTCTTTTTTTTTTCTTTCTTTATCCACTCAATCAATTTCAGTAATTCCCAAACCAAATCGAAGAGCTTCCTGAGTTCTATAAGTTGTAAGGTGATGGATTCACGGTGAACTTTGGGTTACGGCTAAATCCTGGAGAATGTGGAAGAAGGTTTCAATATTTGAATTATTTATTTACTTAATAATATTTAATTTTTCCAATCTTTAAAAATCAATAACTCTCTCATACGAGGTCCGATTTACGAACCGTAAGTTGCGCTGGAATCAGAAAAATGAGATCTTCGCGATGGCGCAGACTAGAGCTGAAACCGAGCACTTTGAAAATTCAGCTATTTTGAACGCGAACGACTTCTGAAAACCAATCAATGTGAGAATTCTGATTTACTTAAAATAATTATAAATTAATGATAATGGTGAAATCATGATTGTGTATTATCGTTGCTGATCTACGATGTTGTGATATTGTATGATTGTTGAGATAGGTTATGATGTCATAATGTAACCTGCTTGTTTAGATCTATATATATCTTGATGTAATCCCCATATAAGTTCTCATCTTTATTTATTTATTTTTTATTTATTTTTTATTTTTATTTTTCTAAATAAAAAGGAAGAAAGGTTTGAATCTTTATTTTTCACAAAATAAAAGAAAGTTTGATTCTTTTTATTTTGATTTGCAAAATAAAAAATATAAGTTTGATTTTAATCTTTCATTTACAACATAAAAGAAAGTTGAATCCTTTATCTACAACATAAAAGACAAGTTTGTTTACATAATAAAAGGACAAGTTTTAGGTAACAAAATAAAAAGACAATTTTTATCCTTATTTTTGTCTACATAATAAAATGCCTATATTTTTTATCTTTATTTTTGTGAACAAAATAAAATGGCAATTTTATCTTTAACTTTGTTAATATAAAAAAAAAGGCAAGTGTTAATCCTTATTTCTGTTAACAAGTTTTACCTTTAATTTTGTTAACGTAATAAGATGTAAGTTTTTAAAGCTTCATTTTGTTTACAAAATGAATAACAAGTTTTCACCTTTATTTTTGTTTACAAAATAAAAGTCAAATTTTCACATTTATTTTGTGAACATAATAAAATGCAAGTTTAATCTTTATTTTTATTCACAAAATGAAATGTAAGTTTTAATCTTTATTTTTACTTACAAATTAAAATAAAGATGAGGTCTTTTATTGGGATTCTCCAAAATTATACACCCATGTTATGTTAACCTTATTGTGATGACACCAATTTGCATGTCGTGTTAACCTTATTGCGATGACACCAACTTACATCGTTGTGTTAAAATAGTGATGATGACACAATATACACTGTTGTGTTAATTTAAGAATTATGACACAAATTCATCATTGTGATCAATTTAGCTGAACTGACATAAAATTCACCGTCATGTTATATAATTGAAATGAATCCAATATTTACATTAGAGGATATAATTATGTTGACATTATAAAGGATGTTTACGTTAGAAATAAAGTTCACCTTTACATTTGCATTCTACAATGCAAGTATTACAGAAAAGTATAACATTGATTTTAGCAGAAAAAGAAATAGAAATAGGAACTTACATTTTTAATGTAAAAGAAATAGAGATAGAAATAAGAAGTTTGCATTTTCTAATGTAAAGATAAAAAGTGAATTTACATTTTTCCAATGTAAATAGAATAAAAAGAGAAATTACATTTTCCGACGTAAATAAAAAGGAATAATGGGCATTTACATTTTTGCAATGTCAAATAAAAGGAAGTACATTTCTATGTAACAAAAATGAATACATAAAAGGTACATTTTATGTATATAAAAAAAAAATTGAATTAAGGAAAAAGGTACATTTTTATGTATTAAGAATGAAAAGGATAAAAGATAAAATAGACATTTTGTTAAAGTAGAAAAAGAATAAAAGACAAAATATGTTTTGTTGAATAAGAAATAATATGTGTAACCCGAGGTTGGATTGAGTTGTGATGTAAACCTGCCCGGACCCGCCCGGCTGTCCAGTAATCACAACAATACCTATCCAATGTGAGAGGTTAAAGCATATGTAAATTACTTCAAAATATTTAGGGTAAATAAAACATATATATTTACATTAGATAAATAAGAGATTATTTAAATTACATTTTTATATGTAATTAAAAGAATATGTTTTACACTGTAAAGAAAATTTATATTTATATGTAATTAAGATTATAAGAAATAAAATTACATTTTTATGTAATTAAGATTATAAGGAAGAAAATTACATTTATGTAATTAAGAATAAATAGAAAATAAAGAACAAATATGTGAATAAGAATTTATTTACATTTTCTTATGTAAATAAAAAGAATAAAAATAATAATTATGTGAATAGTATTTATTTACATTTTTCTTATGTAAATAAAAAGAATCAATTTGTAAATAGTTATTATTAACATTTTCTTATGTAAATAATAAAAAGAAAGGTTAGAAAAGAACAAACATAAGATATTCTTTTTATGTTAAAAGGGAATATCAGAAAAGAATTAAAGAAATACAATTATTTTCATTTGCTATGTAAATAGGATTTGCAAAGGAAATTGAAACCATTTGTTTACAAATAGTGTAAATAAATATGAATAAGAAATTAGATACATTTATTTACAATTAATGTAAATAAATATAACAAAAGTAAAAGTAAAACATTTATTTACATTTTGGTAAATAAGTAAGAAAAAGATAAGAATATATTTATTTACATTTCGGTAAATAAATAGGGTAAGAAAAAGAATGTAATTTATTTACAATTAGGGCAAATAAATTAAAACATAGAAAGAATATAATTTATTACATTTAGGTAAATAAAACAAAATATAAAAAAAGTATAATTTATCTATATTTAGTGTAAACAAAACAGAGTTACTAAAAGTGATATTTTTATCGTCATTTTAGATGCAATAAAAAGAATAGACTTTTGAAATTGGAATAGTCATACGATTTATATTTATATATATAAATATAAATTATAAATTAAACGGAACGCGCGCGGCAGTTCGCGTATCGGCAATCGTAACTTTAAACGGTTATCAGAGAGATCCGACCGTCGGATTTTCCCAAAACTGGAGCCGTTTGGACCGCTTTGGGAAGATCTTTCCAATGACATAAATTTCGCCAAAATCCAACGGTTAGATTTCAAAATATGTGTAAATCAAATTTGGTTGAAAACAACGCCAGGGTCGCCCATTTACCCGAAGCGTCGTTAAATTAATTTAGGCTATTTTTATATAAATAAAAACAGCGATATGAAATGTTTTCAAATTATATATATATATGCGAGAATCATTTGAGAAGACCGAGTTCAATCTCATTTCAAATGATTATACGACGTTTTAATCCTAAGAGTTGAAGACGGCGATTGAAGACCGACAATCTTCACATCGAATGGGTAACTAGCATTGAGGTCCTTGATTGATTTGCTCCCAAGACGGGGCAAAGATGGTAGTTATCCGGACATAGTATTGATTTGTACGAATTTGACTTTCGCTCAGACCCAGAGCATAAGTTTATAAATGGAATGTATGTCTGACGTTGTAGTCCTTTATACTACATTCGTTGATCTCTGTTAATATATATCTGCTTGGTGGTTAACACCCTTCTCTGAGACATATGAGCTTAGAGGTTATATATTGGCAGAAATCAATGGTATAGTATGGACTGACAATGTGGCATGCTAAGATGCGAATGATCAAGGTTTTGTTGAAAAGCAAGCCTTGTGAAAAATGATCAAAGCACGGCCTGTTTAGGCGTAGCTTTGTGTATAGCGTAACCTCACGAGCCTCACACCCCGGTATGAGTCAAAACGGGATACGGACTGCAGGGAGTGCACACGTTTCTTTCTAGCTAGAGTGATGTCAGGGACCTACCAGCGCTGACATTTTACTTATGTGGATGATGGAATTTGAGGTACCTCGTTGTTTATAGGCCGTTGGTGGTCACATTATAGGTTCAAAGGAACCGGGAAGCGTGTGTTCAGGCATAACTAATCTATACACATATGTGTGGACCGGCCCTGAAGATCCAAGGGTTCACTGCGGGGAATCCTGAGGCATTTGCTAGAGTGTCTCGAATCGGAGAGGATCTTGCCCCTAGCCTCGACTCATGATGGAATCCAAATTTCCAATACGCCCTTGCGGTTTTGATTGTAGAACTAGTATTGGCGACATGCTATATGGTAACCATGCCGTCTAGGATTGATACTTATGATTCAAATCTTTTTATTAAAACATATATACACTAATAATAATATCAAATCCGTTTTATACGTATCAAGCATCTTTTGACCATTATAAGGTAAAACCCTATCCTCTGGTGTGCTTGCATTGTGTGATGGGACCTTGGTCTTATAATGGTTTCATTTTTCCAAAAAGACATTGCGTTATTTCTCGATTTACTTTGGTTTATGCACTGGCAATCCATAGGAGTAAACCCGTTCCGCGAAAGTGGCGTGGTCCTTGGATTTGTCTTATTAGTTATATTAGTTTAGAATTCTCACACCAGTCCCATGACTGACTCGTAGTTTGTTTCACTTTGCAAACTCGGGTGCCCTCTTTTCTACACGGGCAGTCGAGTAGCTTTTTGCAGATAAGTATCTCTTTAGCAGGATCCTGGATCGAAGCCTAAAGCTGTGTCCAGAGCTTGGTAGTCTTCCGTTGTTTGTTTGTATTATCTTTTATGTATCTTCCGCTGTAATTTAATTTCTTTGTACTCTGATATATTCTGTACTCTGATGTAACATTATTGTAATGTAATAAAAGTCTGCTGTTATTGTTCTGATGTTTTGTATTCCCAAAGTTAAAGTATTCGAAGATTTCCAACCTTTGGGTCAGACCTGTGTGGTTTATGGTCGATTCAAAGAGCGGGAATTTCCGGGTCTTTACAGTGGTATCAGAGCTCTGGTTAGCTCAAATCTTTGGGGTACAACTTGTTAGAACTGAACAAAGACTCATCAGAGATTGGATTAGTAATATCCAATAAGAATACTCATTAGAGATAGGACCAGCAGTGTCCTAGAATGAGAAAATTCATTAGAGATGGGGTTAGTAATGCCCTAGGATGAGTTCAGAGTGATAAGCTTATAATTAACGTATTTGTGATTATATATAATCTATTTTAGAAAATATGATTTTTGAATATATAAAAGTTATATATATTTTAAAAGCTAATCAACTAATTAATTTATGATTGTGTAGTATAATTATTAGTTCAACTAATAAAATTATTTAAAGCAATGAAAAAAAATATAAACTAGTTAGTTAATTAAACAACTTTTAGCTTCGTTCCTTTTCGGGGACGAAAAGATTTTAAGTGGGGGAGACTGTAACAACCCTAAATTTTGGGGTAAATTTAAAATTTTATTTTAATTTATTTTAATGAGTTTTGGTTATTTTAAATAATTTATTTTAAATAATCACGATTAAAAATTTATTTTTATTTGCAGTAAGACTTTAAAATTTACATTAATTCCATTTCGAGCCCGAAATGGCGTGGTAATTTCAATATTTTATTTTGAACCTTGAGAAAATTATAATTGGGAGTTAATAATAAATAAACATAATTTATTTATAAATATGAATATAACAAAGATTTGACTGTAGCCTATGTTTGCATTAATAAAGTAGACTGAGAACGATAATAAACCTGAATAGTTTATTTATAAATATGAGCATGACTTTGACATGTAACAATTAGACTCAACATTGAAAAGGATATATATATAATAATATGCCATGACAAATAAATGTAAAAAAAAACGTTTCATTATCTAATTCCGACTGCACCGTTCTAACTTCCCTTTTCTTTATCTTCTTAATGTTCAGCATGCTACTTAATGTGCTGCTTGTTTCATTATTTAATGTAGTCATTCCCTCTCTCCTAACCGTTACGTTTCTTTTCCCTTTATTTTTCCATTCATTCATTTCTTGTTCTAATTCTTTATTTTATTCATTTCATTACATGACTTGAAGCATTTATGGAAGAGAGAAAAAAGAAAAAGAAAGTCACCTTCCTTGTACATAAATAAGATTTGAAACCTATTTAATGGAAATTAAAGACCTTTCATTCAAAATATATATATATATTTATATATATATATATATATATATATTCAAAACGTTAAGAATGGAATGAGTAAATGTGTACACGTATTTTGGTGCATGGTTTGTGGGATATACTGATTTATTACTAGGAATGAATATTTGCTTTCCTTTCCTTATTTTTGATGCGTGCATTCATGTTACGTTATATATACATATATAAATAAAATAAAAAACGCAAGCGACAATGATAAAAAGAAATGTTCCTTACCATATACACTTGCGCTATCCATTTTCTCTCAGGTTTTATGTTTTGGAATTTAAATGTATTTTCTCCTGTGTTCATTTATTCCAAAGGCCATTCATTTCTGGCGTTGCTCCTTTTGACTATTTATATTTAATGCTTTTATCTCTTTCCCTTCACCTTCTTTTTTCCCCATTAATTACGAAATTATTTCTTTCCTTTAATCTATTAACTTCTTTTGCTTAATCCTATTAATTTATTTTCCTTCAATCTATTTTATGCATCCTATTTCATACTCTTATTCCTTAAATTTATATCCTTTGATTTCTCCTTTCCACTTACTCCCTTCATTGGTTCTCTCCAAAACTAATGAACCCACACATTTATTTCTATTCTATTTATCCTCGCCTGCTCATTGAATAGATTCATTAAATTACGAGATTTTAATATATCATGTTTTGAAATTTTAGAATTCAAAAAAAAAAAACTTTCTAACAATTAGCATGAATCAATTTATGACGCATTTATTTCTATCCGTTTGTTCTCTTTCTTTTTGTGATTTTGTTTTGAAACATAAATAGGAAAATAACTTATGTATTTATTCTTTCCTGTCTCTACTCTTCTATTTATCATTCAAATCATTTAGAAATAAAACTAATTCCCTTTCAAACGTATAGCCGCCTCCATGTCCATTTCAATGGCCAGAAATTTCGAAACTCCTTCCTCTTTTTTTTTTCTTTATCCACTCAATCAATTTCAGTAATTCCAAAACCAAATCGAAGAGCTTCCTGAGTTCTATAAGTTGTAAGGTGATGGATTCACGGTGAACTTTGGGTTACGGCTAAATCCTGGAGAACGTGGAAGAAGGTTTCAATATTTGAATTATTTATTTACTTAATAATATTTAATTTTTCCAATCTTTAAAAATCAATAACTCTCTCATACGAGGTCCGATTTACGAACCGTAAGTAGCGCTGGAATCAGAAAAATGAGATCTTCGCGATGGCGCAGATTAGAGCTGAAACCGAGCACTTTGAAAATTCAGCTATTTTGAACGCGAACGACTTCTGAAAACCAATCAATGTGAGAATTCTGATTTACTTAAAATAATTATAAATTAATGATAATGGTGAAATCATGATTGTGTATTATCGTTGCTGATCTACGATGTTGTGATATTGTATGATTGTTGAGATATGTTATGATGTCATAATGTAACCTGCTTGTTTAGATCTATATATATCTTGATCTATATATAACCTGCTTGTTATGTTATGATGTCATTCACTTAGAATGTCACATCGTCATACCCGCCAAATCACAAATTGACTTATCCAAAAATAACACGGGTATACAGCTAAGAGAAACGAATTCCTCCGCCACCAAACGTGAATACGTTTGAACAGATCAACTTACGCGATCCATTGGATATACTCTGTCAGACCTTCGTCCATACAAGTTGTCCTGGGACTGGACAAACCGAAGGCACTATTATGTAGACAGGATAGTCCTTGCATTTTACTCCGTCTTCAATTATCTTTGGCATATATGATTCGCGACGCTTATGCCAATACAGAGTGGTTCTTTGGATTATAATCCAACCGGTCTCTCCATATTAACAACGTTAAAATGGTCAAAAACTTCGATAGTCTGTGAGTTAACTATCGAAGAAAAACAAGTGTGCAAACAATGATATTATTTCCAGATGGAAATTATATCGAACAAACATCATTTAACATTAATCTCTTTAGTTCATTTATTTACTTATCTCCTGTTTCCCAATATTCTAAATTCTTATTTTTCTTTTATCAGAAAACATTTCTGATTCTCGTTTGGAAAACATTTCCAAAACTCCTTTACGATCAAACCTTACCATTTCTCAGTTAAGAAGGAAGTCACTCAAGTTGGGGTATAATTACCTCTCAGACCTTAACTGAACAACGTTATAACTTCGAAATGGTCAAAGTTTATCTTTTAATCTTTAACAACTTCTTTACACCTTTCTCGGATCCAATTTTACTAATCCACTTCTATATTTAAAACATTGGTTATAACGATAACGTTATAATCCCTCCTTTCGAATTATCTAACTTTGATTATAACTTCTATTCTTATTAGTGAATAATTAACCTGTAAAGACCCGGAAATTCCCGCTCTTTGAATCGACCATAAACCACACAGTTCTGACCCAAAGGTTGGAAATCTTCGAATACTTTAACTTTGGGAATACAAAACATTAGAACAATAACAGCAGACTTTTATTACATTACAATAATGTTACATCAGAGTACAGAATATATCAGAGTACAAAGAAATTAAATTACAGCGGAAGATACATAAAAGATAATACAAACAAACAACGGAAGACTACCAAGCTCTGGACACAGCTTTAGGCTTCGATCCAGGATCCTGCTAAAGAGATACTTATCTGCAAAAAGCTACTCGACTGCCCGTGTAGAAAAGAGGGCACCCGAGTTTGCAAAGTGAAACAAACTACGAGTCAGTCATGGGACTGGTGTGAGAATTCTAAACTAATATAACTAATAAGACAAATCCAAGGACCACGCCACTTTCGCGGAACGGGTTTACTCCTATGGATTGCCAGTGCATAAACCAAAGTAAATCGAGAAATAACGCAATGTCTTTTTGGAAAAATGAAACCATTATAAGACCCAGGTCCCATCACACAATGCAACGCACACCAGAGGATAGGGTTTTACCTTATAATGGTCAAAAGATGCTTGATACGTATAAAACAGATTTGATATTATTATTAGTGTATATATGTTTTAATAAAAAGATTTGAATCATAAGTATCAATCCTAGACGGCATGGTTACCATATAGCATGTCGCCAATACTAGTTCTACAATCAAAACCGCAAGGGCGTATTGGAGATTTGGATTCCATCATGAGTCGAGGCTAGGGGAAAGATCCTCTCCGATTCGAGACACTCTAGCAAATGCCTCAGGATTCCCCGCAGTGAACCCTTGGATCTTCAGGGCCGTTCCACACATATGTGTATGGATTAGTTATGCCTGAACACACGCTTCCCGGTTCCTTTGAACCTATAATGTGACCACCAACGGCCTATAAACAACGAGGTACCTCAAATTCCATCATCCACATAAGTTAAATGTCAGCGCTGGTAGGTCCCTGACATCACTCTAGCTAGAAAGAAACGTGTGCACTCCCTGCAGTCTGTATCCCGTTTTGACTCATACCTGGGTGTGAGGCTCGTGAGGTTACGCTATACACAAAGCTACGCCTAAACAGGCCGTGCTTTGATCATTTTTCACAAGGCTTGCTTTTCAACAAAACCTTGATCATTCGCATCTTAGCATGCCACATTGTCAGTCCATACTATACCATTAATTTCTGCCAATATATAACCTCTAAGCTCATATGTCTCAGAGAAGGGTGTTAACCACCAAGCAGATATATATTAACAGAGATCAACGAATGTAGTATAAAGGACTACAACGTCAGACATACATTCCATTTATAAACTTATGCTCTGGGTCTGAGCGAAAGTCAAATTCGTACAAATCAATACTACATCCGGATAACTACCATCTTAGCCCCGTCTTGGGAGCAAATCAATCAAGGACCTCAATGCTATTTACCCATTCGATGTGAAGATTGTCGGTCTTCAATCGCCGTCTTCAACTCTTAGGATTAAAACGTCGTATAATCATTTGAAATGAGATTGAATCCAGTCTTCTCAAATGATTCTCGCATATATATATATATATATATAATTTGAAAACATTTCATATCGCTGTTTTTATTTATATAAAAATAGCCTAAATTAATTTAACGACGCTTCGGGTAAATGGGCGACCTTGGCGTTGTTTTCAACCAAATTTGATTTACACATATTTTGAAATCTAACCATTGGATTTTGGCGAAATTTATGTCATTGGAAAGATCTTCCCAAAGCGGTCCAAACGGCTCCAGTTTTGGGAAAATCCGACGGTCGGATCTCTCTGTATAACCGTTTAAAGTTACGATTGCCGATACGCGAACTGCCGCGCGCGTTCCGTTTAATTTATAATTTATATTTATATATATAAATATAAATCGTTTGACTATTCCAATTTCAAAAGTCTATTCTTTTTATTTCATCTAAAATGACGATAAAAATATCACTTTTAGTAACTCTGTTTTGTTTACACTAAATGTAGATAAATTATACTTTTTCTATATTTTGTTTTATTTACCTAAATGTAATAAATTATATTCTTTCTATGTTTTAATTTATTTACCCTAATTGTAAATAAATTACATTCTTTTTCTTACCCTATTTATTTACCTAAATGTAAATAAATATATTCTTATCTTTTTCTTACTTATTTACCTAAATGTAAATAAATGTTTTACTTTTACTTTTGTTATATTTATTTACATTAATTGTAAATAAATGTATCTAATTTCTTATTCATATTTATTTACACTATTTGTAAACAAATGGTTTCAATTTCCTTTGCAAATCCTATTTACATAGCAAATGAAAATAATTGTATTTCTTTAATTCTTTTCTGGTATTCCCTTTTAACATAAAAAGAATATCTTATGTTAGTTCTTTTCTAACCTTTCTTTTTATTATTTACATAAGAAAATGTTAATAATAACTATTTACAAATTGATTCTTTTTATTTACATAAGAAAAATGTAAATAAATACTATTCACATAATTATTATTTTTATTCTTTTTATTTACATAAGAAAATGTAAATAAATTCTTATTCACATATTTTTTCTTTATTTTCTATTTATTCTTAATTACATAAATGTAATTTTCTTCCTTATAATCTTAATTACATAAAAATGTAATTTTATTTCTTATAATCTTAATTACATATAAATGTAAATTTTCTTTACAGTGTAAAACATATTCTTTTAATTACATATAAAAATGTAACTTAAATAATCTCTTATTTATCTAATGTAAATATATATGTTTTATTTACCCTAAATATTTTGAAGTAATTTACATATGCTTTAACCTCTCACATTGGATAGGTATTGTTGTGATTACTGGACAGCCCGGCGGGTCCGGGCAGGTTTACATCACAACTCAATCCAAACTCGGGTTACACATATTATTTCTTATTCAACAAAATATATTTTGTCTTTTATTCTTTTTCTACTTTAACAAAATGTCTATTTTATCTTTTATCCTTTTCATTCTTAATACATAAAAATGTACCTTTTTCCTTAATTCATTTTTTTTTATACATAAAATGTACCTTTTATGTATTCATTTTTGTTACATAGAAATGTACTTCCTTTTATTTGACATTGCAAAAATGTAAATGCCCATTATTCCTTTTTATTTACGTCGGAAAATGTAATTTCTCTTTTTATTCTATTTACATTGGAAAAATGTAAATTCACTTTTTATCTTTACATTAGAAAATGCAAACTTCTTATTTCTATCTCTATTTCTTTTACATTAAAAATGTAAGTTCCTATTTCTATTTCTTTTTCTGCTAAAATCAATGTTATACTTTTCTGTAATACTTGCATTGTAGAATGCAAATGTAAAGGTGAACTTTATTTCTAACGTAAACATCCTTTATAATGTCAGCATAATTATATCCTCTAATGTAAATATTGGATTCATTTCAATTATATAACATGACGGTGAATTTTATGTCAGTTCAGCTAAATTGATCACAATGATGAATTTGTGTCATAATTCTTAAATTAACACAACAGTGTATATTGTGTCATCATCACTATTTTAACACAACGATGTAAGTTGGTGTCATCACAATAAGGTTAACACGACATGCAAATTGGTGTCATCACAATAAGGTTAACATAACATGGGGTGTATAATTTTGGAGAATCCCAATAAAAGACCTCATCTTTATTTTAATTTGTAAGTAAAAATAAAGATTAAAATTTACATTTCATTTTGTGAATAAAAATAAAGATTAAACTTGCATTTTATTATGTTCACAAAATAAATGTGAAAATTTGACTTTTATTTTGTAAACAAAAATAAAGGTGAAAACTTGTTATTCATTTTGTAAACAAAATGAAGCTTTAAAAACTTACATCTTATTACCTTAACAAAATTAAAGGTAAAACTTGTTAACAGAATTAAGGATTAACACTTGCCTTTTTTTTTATACTAACAAAGTTAAAGATAAAATTGCCATTTTATTTTGTTCACAAAAATAAAGATAAAAAATATGGGCATTTTATTATGTAGACAAAAATAAGGATAAAAATTGTCTTTTTATTTTGTTACCTAAAACTTGTCTTTTTATTATGTAAACAAACTTGTCTTTTATGTTGTAGATAAAGGATTCAACTTTCTTTATGTTGTAAATGAAAGATTAAAATCAAACTTATATTTTTTATTTTGCAAATTTCCAGAAAGGTCACGTACCTTGATTTCTTCAACCGTACCAAGAGTGGAAGCGGTGAAGGAGACTTCTTTTAGCTAACACGTAATGTATTGTTGTAGACGTCAAATAGTGATTTTCGATGGATTTGACAATGTAGCATTCGAAGTGAATCTGATGTAATGATAAAGCGTAGCTTCTAGCCTCATCAACCGGTAAATGACAGAAATCGGGCAGGCATCATGGCTAAGTCGGTCGCACCGAAGTAGGGTGTATAATCACCTATCTAGAGAATATTCATTTGTTTCTTAAATCTATCAATGCTGTCCCATATATATACGGGAACGGTTGCTGATCCCAACCGTTGGTGATATACATTCGATACACTCAAGCGAAATGAGTGGTCGGTCATGTGCGGCTGAGTTACAAGATGTTCTTGTTGAACTCCAGTGTATCGTTCCTAGAGTACACTGATCGGAAGGTGGTTCCATACCTTGTCATAGTTGGAAATCCATTATCCAATACGTGCTTGCGATTTTGATTGTATACTATATATGTAGAACGTGAGATGAAAGCGTTTCTGCTAGTTGATATCTATTTGTGCATAGACATTATTATAATATCAAAAGGTTTTTGATATAAAGATATTTTGGATTCTCATAAGGGAAAAACCCGTTCCGTTCTGCGGCGTGGTCTTATGAGATATCGTTTACTTGTTCATATACCTGTTTAAACTGTTTTACTCATACCAGTCCCATGACTGACCCGGAGTTTATTTGTTTTGTTTTCCCTAAACTCTTGGGTGCCTAATTTTGTACGGGCAGTCAAGTAGTCAGGAATTTACAGATATACTGGAAAAGCGTGGAGCAGGAGGCTTCAAGATCATATAGCTATAGTTATTTCCGCTGTGTTGTAAGTGCTGTACTCTAATAAGTGCTATTGTATACATAACTGTTACATTTCAAAGTTATGTTATCTATTATATGTTATTCGTTCCGCTGTGAGGTTCGTGTTACTCTGATATTGTGTTCTTCTTCTTCTTCTATTCTAAGTTTCTTTCTTATCTATTCTCACCCTCTGTCTTCTTTCATTAATTACCAGGATTTTTCGATGTTTTGGTTATCGACATCGAGCTTATGTCGATAACCAAAGTCGCTCAAAATCCGGGTCGTTACAGGGTGCCCTTATTTTGACATGGGCAGCTAGTAGTTTTGATTTTTGCAGATTTATATTTACAGGAACCTGGTTTACAGCTGGAACGATATCCGGAAAGCTTTGTATTCGTATATCTCCTTTAGTTGTATTTTGTATTATTTTCCGCTGCTATGTAATATGTTGTAATCTCTGATATTAATTGAATGTATTTTATTTGTTTACACTCTGTTTATTCTTTTATTCTGATGGAATTGTTGTAATTAACAATGAAATGTTCTTCTGTCTACGCTCTTTTGTGTGTTGTTCTCAAAGTATCCGCTCTTTCCTTCATGGGGAAGTTACGGGTCCTTATAGTGGTATCAAAGCTTTGGTTTACAAAGCTCAGAGAACAAGACACGTTAGAACCGAACGAAAGAATTCATCAGAACTTGGATTAGTAATATCCAATGAGAATGACTCGTTAGAGATGGGATCAGTAGTATCCTAGAACGAGTGTGAAGATTAGTTGTAACACCCCACCTCCGCCAGGGTGGCTCTTGCAAGCACTGTGACTTTGGAGGGGCGTTTTTACCGGGTAAACATGCATAATGATATATCAAGGCAGAACAAGAACATATGTATATATGTAAACAGAGTAAATAACATAGATAAAATAGCAGAAGATTTCAAACCATTTCAAAACAAGTCTGGTACAACATAATGTCAACTTTCCAAATAAACAAGTCTAGATAAAAACAACATCAACTAAAAAACTGAAATACATAAGTACTATCCCCAAAATAAGTGATAACCATAGCTAGCTTCATGTCAAACCGTACATGAGCTAAATCCCACAAGCAAGCGATCAGAAATCCAAGCTAAGCTCTAATATTCCCACCCTGAGAACCTGGGGGGGGGAACGGAAGGAAAGAGGCGAAAGAAAGCAGGTCAGTCAAAAAGACTGAGTAAGCCCTACTACAATCAATGTAAACTGATAAAGTTAACTGACATGAGAAGCAGGGATGAACATAAGGATAACAACATACTAGCATGATGATTAACTAACAAGGTAGATAAAGGTGTCATCGCATAATCAGGTTTAAGGTTTTTGCACCACAGGTGTACTAGCAAACTAACATGACTTGAATAAACAAGTATTGATCCCTTGGCCCAAGCTTTGGCCCAATAACATGAAGTGACCCTAATACGAGGTCCAATAACATGAAGTGACCCTAATACGAGGTCCAACCAAACGGTCTAGTCGATCGGCTCCCTATAAGCCTAACTCGTCACGTGTTGGTGTCAATACGGCCCAAACATAATTGTAGTCAGACTGTGCCGGGTCCACCCTTCGGGTGTATCAAGCCCTAGGGTGTAAACTCCTGGACACCATAAACATAAGTGCACAGTCTCGATCTACTGGTACCCGTGCATGTTTTCTCCGGCTACGGACTATGTGCACGACCATAGTCCGTCCGGAACTACACCAGCGTACCACTCTGCCGTCGTTTTTGGTCACTTACCTCAAGTCCAGTAATCGTGCCCCCTCCCTAGCCTAGTCCCTAGGGTCTTAATGATACAAACTTGGGATTACTGCTGGAGTGGACCCCCATTGCTAGGATTTTCTAGTGGGTTAAGTGCGGTTTAACCCTCTTGCTAATCCTGGATTAACTTGGTTAAGTGTAACGATGAGTTCACGACTTAACCCTGATTAATCTACCAAGCCCGCATTGATTAAGTATTAAGTGGACCATGACTTAAACCCTAATCATGAGGCATTAATTAATTAATGTGCCTTAACCTCTCACATTAGACTTCGTTGCGGTTACTAGTTAAGCCGGTCGGTTCCGGGTAGCTTTACACCACAACTTGGTCTAACCTCGGGTTCAAGGTACAACATGACTAACTTCTCACATTGGGTCCTATTGTTTGTAGCAACTAGTTAAGCCGGTCGGTTCCGGGTAGGTTTAAGCTACAAACTCAACCCAACCTCGAGTTGGTCACACTTATATTTTCTAAGTGTCATGTCCATCATGTTTCCAAAACATGTTACAAGTTTTCAAGAATTTGGGTAGACCTAACTTAATAGGTAAATTCCCAATGGGTAGACCTAACTTAATAGGTAAATTCTCAATCTTATGTTTTTATGTCTTTTAAGTTTACCCAACCCCAAACGCAATCCCATCGCTTACATATCGCAATAGCGCATAAAGGATAGAAAGAGGGAACTTGGCATAATCATGACATAAAGGTGTTGAAGCCACAAGTTTAACATGGTGGCATATGAAATGTACGCATGTTCATATACTTGCATATTACATTTTAGGCCTCAAAAGCATGCATAAAACCAAACTTAGCATATTGGTGATACATGGTGATAAATGACATGTAGAAATGGCCATAAGTTCGCATTTAGCCTCACATGCAAGTTATCATAAGAGATATGATAACTTACATGTTGCCAAAATGCAACCTTTAGCATAAAGCTTGAAGCTTTAGGCCCATAAACCAAAGATAAGCTTGCATAACATGATAACATGAGTAAGATGATCAACCCAAACTTGCATACATAACATGGCAACTTGCATATCATAACATAACAAACTTGCATAACATAACATGGCAACTTTCATATCATAACATAGCAAACTTGCATACATAACATGATAGACTTGCATAACACATCATAGTAAACTTGCATATCATAATGATCAAACACAACTTGCATCATTCATTAACTTTAGAGTTTAAATATGAAAGTAGAAAAGGGCTTACAATGCTTATGAAGACTCAAATGAGTATAAGCAAATATAAGATTGAGACAAAGCCCTTATGCAATCAAATAAACCCAAAATGCAAGCTCCAATAGAAAAACCCTTGAGCAAAAATGATCAAAACTCTTGCTTTATGATGTAAATATGGAAACTTGACTTGAATGCAAGCTAATGACACTCATACAAGCTTGAAAACACTTGTATGCATGGAAAATCTCTCATAGAAATAACTTAGAATTTTATGAAGAGAGTGGAGGCCATAAGAGGAATGATTTTGCCATAGTTTAGTTGTATGAATGAATAATGATGATTTAGGGTTAGGTTAGGGGCTTATTTATAGAGATTAGGATTAGTTTTAGCCTTAGGATTAAACCCTAGTTCCAATCTCAGCCCTCAAAACCGAATCTGGCCCCAAACTCAACACAACTCCAAAATGGTGCACCAGGCAAAACTGCCCGGCTGAACCAAGTCGACAGCCAAGTCGACAGGGCTGTCGACTTGGGTCCAACCAAGTCGACTCCCAAGTCGACAGGGCTGTCGACTTGGGTGCTTTGGCGGGAATTTTCCCGCCTAGCCCAATCTGACCTAATTTCCAAATTCAAACTTGAATTTGAAATCTGTTTTTACTTTGAAATTTTCTGAAAACTTCGTTGGGCCTTAATCGGGTCATACAGACTCCGATTTTCGAAAATTCGGACTCTATTTCGCGTATTTTTCCGAGACGAACGTAATGGCACAGCCCGTTTCCCTTGATTCAGATTTTTAAATTAAATTCTGCCTCGATTTATGTTATAACAGGTTATTGAAAATACGGGTTGTTACATTCTCCCCTCCTTAAAGGATTTCGTCCCCGAAATCTTCAAGTTAGGAAGAACGTATCCTACCATCCAACATCCATCTACTCAAAACATCATCCACGAGCAATCATTGTCCTTACAAGATTCTAAACGTTGTATGAACATATGCAAAGGTGTGTGTATATGTGTAACACCCCGAAAATTCTATAACTGTGAAATTAACAAATTAAAGTATAATTAATCTGAAATCAAAGAACTAAGGGAAACGGGATACGCCATTGCGTTCGTCTCGGAAAAATACGCGAAATAGAGTCCGAGTTTTCGAAAAACGGAGTCCGTATGAAGAAGATATGGCCTTCGGAAGTTTTGAATTAAATTTAAATTTCAAACAGAATAAAATAATTAAAAATCGGGCCCAGTGGGCCAGGGCGGATAAACACCCGCCTAGGCCACCCAGGTCGACTGGGCTGTCGACCTGGGCTACCCATGTCGACAGGGCTGTTGACAGCCCTGTCGACAGGGGTGTCGACCTGGTCGAGCCCAGTCAACCTGGCTGGCCAGGTCTGTGTTTGGTCGAATTTCTGTGGTCTGCTTTGTCACTAGGGCTAGGTGGCAAGTTTTGATTGGTCTCTCTTCCTAATGAATGGCTATGATCTAACCTAGCAACATCAATGGTCCTAATCAATTCCTAACCTCTATATAAACAACCCTAGACTAAACCCTAATCTATTCATTCAAATTAAGAACATAGCCGCCATGTTGCTGAGGAACGACAAAGAGTAGCCGCCAACTAGAGAGAGGATTAGGAGGAAAATTAAAAGCTTAAAGAGACCTAAAGCCAATCAATTCAACATAGGAATCACATCTCTTAATTAGAGAATTCGCCGCAACCATTGTAAGTAGAGTATTACTTTGGTATGAACAAATGATTGTGTAGATATGTATGCTTGAATTGTGGCAATGAAATTCATATTTGTGCGTTCTTATCAATTTATATACGATTGGATATTATGAATTATGTCATTCAATTATAAAGAACTACATGCGGTAGTTCTATGCAAGTATACGTTTGGAATATTGCGCAAATTATGTAATCTATGTTGAAGCTACATGTATGTAGTTGATTGAAATTCATGCAAGTTTGGGGCTTTGTTATTATGCCATCATGATGTATATTTTTATGCATAAATCATTTTGCAAGTAATTGAAACAAGTTTGGTTGTTATAGTTCATATGAAACTATGTTGGAATTTTGACACCATAATCCGTGTATTAAGTCATGCTTTTGCAAACTTATGAATATGGCTAGGCTAGGAATGATATTTGGCATAATTGAAATCCATGATTAAGTCTATCTTGTTTAAAAGAATTATATGATGTCATATGTGAGACATGGCTAGGTTAGACTCGAAAATCCCTTTTTGCAAGTTTAAAGCAAACACCATAATTAGGAATATTTATGCATAAGTATATTTATGCCATGGTTATGTGAACAAATTTAACTATACTTATGCCATGCTTATGCTAGAAATATTTATGCCATGCTTATGTTTGACATTATGCCATGCTTATGCTAGAAATATTTATGCCATGCTTATGTTTGACATTATGCATAAATAAGAATATAGGTTCATGTTGCAGTTAAACCTATGCAAGTTCACATGCCTTGACTTATGTCACCTATGTTACCACTATGCAAGTACACCAGTTTCTATTATGTATTTCCAACGTCATATGCAAGTTCATGCGCTCACTTTCCCCTCTTTGTGTATGTAATCACGCTTTAAGCCTCCCCTTTTCGCATGGCTAAATTGGGCTTTAAAAGGCTAAGCCCAATATATATGAACGGACGTGTAAAACGGGGGAAAATAACGTTGGGTTAAAATTAATTAATGAATGAAAATATAAAATAGAAGGGCCCAAATTCAAGTATGGGTTGGGCCCGTGATTGGTGTAACCTTTACACCATTAACTTAATAATGGGCCGCAAATATTTACATATAAGAAATAAAGAAGAATGACAAAATATGTAAATGTAGAACATACGATGTGTTTAACCCGAGGTTGGATTGAGTTGTGATGTAAACCTGCCCGGAACCGCCCGGCTGTCCAGTAGTCACAACAATACCTATCCAATGTGGGAGGTTAAACATGGAGCCCAGCAAGGACCCGAGGTTAGACTGAGTTGTGGCGTAAGATTGCCCGGAACCAACCGGCAACAGGCAGCCACAACAATACCTGTCTAATGTGAGAGGTCAGGGCCTTAATAAGACAATTAAGGCTGAGTCAGGATTGTTAGGATTAAGTAAACTAAAGACTTAATCAAAATGGAGCATGCTAAACTAAACGGACTGGTGGGGTTAGGTTAGGAAACACTTAACCAACTTAGCATGTTGGCTAGAGATAGAAAACCTAGTAACGGGGGACCCTTTTCAGCAGTAACCCTAAAAGGTGTATCAGGATACCCTGAAACTAGGCAGGGTGGGGCACGATTACTGGGCTGATTGTAAGAGGTCAAAATCGACGGCGGTGGTGTAGCAGTGTAGGTTCTAACGGAGTGCGGGCGTGCACACACTCCGGCGCAGAAAAATAAGGCACTGGACACCAGTAGCATACCTGTGCACTCTAAGGTTGTGTCGGGTTGCCACTATGGGACTTGATACACCCCATGGTGGGACCAGCATAGGTAACTACAGACATCGGGGGCCGTAAGACACATGTAACTATGCGAGTAGGAGCCGATCATCATTGAATGGATCACATCACCCCGATTATGGGGTGCCAATTGGAAACTAGTTTATATGGGTTCAGAGATTAACATGGGGTACGATAGTATATTCGACCGTAGACAACTTAACCAAGTTTATAATGCATGCCCACTTCTTGTTTATACTTATCATACCCAGTTCTTTATTCATAGACAAAATAGTACTAGACTTACTCAGGCTTTATGTCTGACTCTACTTTTCTTTCGTCTTCTTTCTTCCGTTTCCCCCCCAGGTCCTCAGGGAGGGAACACAGCAGCTTGATCAGCCTTAACATCCAGCTTGAAGAAGAGAAATGTATTGCTTGGAACTTTTCGCTTTGAACTATGGCTTTGGACAACCACTATGGGGCTTTGCAGTTTATCTATGTTTTATTTATGCTTCTTTAAATAATGTACTCAAGACAGATTATGAAAGTGTTATGTTATGTTTTTGGAAAGGATGTTGTTGTAACACGTATTTGACTTTATGAAATAAAGTTTGCTGTTCTTCCGCTGTTTACAAATATGTGTTCTTGTATCTGTCTTGTATATCTGTGACTTATACTTATAAACCTCCACCAAAATTAGGGCATTCCCTTTGAGAGTGACCCTAACGGAGGTGGGGTGTTTCACTTGGTATCAGAGCATAGGTTTACCAGATAAGATAAAAAGTTTTGAAAAATTGTTTTCAAAAAGGAAATTTAAAGAAGCATTTTAAAAAGAAAAGTGTTATTTTATTTTAAAAAGGCAAAGTCCACTCCCCAAAGCCATAGGTATTATCTCTTATCCTTCGTTTTGAATCTATCCTTTTTGTTTCAGCATGTCCCAAGAACTTAACTTGCCCGAAGGGGTGCCAATACCTGGTTGGTTTAGACGGTTCTTAGAAGCTAGGGCCACTCAGCCAGGTCCGACCGTTCCTCCTCCCCCAGCGGAAGGAAATCATCCAGCTGCAGCAGCACCTTTTCCTCCACCCCCTCCTCGGGGAAACACATTTGCTAAGATATGTAAAGATTTTAAAGCTATGGGAGGAAGGGATTTCCGTGGAACTGAGTCCTTCGTAGCAGCTAGAAATTGGCTGAAAGAAACGGAGGACCTATTCATCATCTTTGAGGTAGAGGATAGACAAAAAGTACAATTGGCAGTGTGGCTATTGAAGGGCGAGGCTTCCTACTGGTGGGAAGTCACTAATGCTGAAAGACCAGTGGAGACATGGGAGGACTTTAGGGCAAGGTTTGAGACTAAATTTCTCTCAGATGCGGAAAGAAGTTTGCAGTTGGAAAAATTCTTATTTCTTAAGCAAGGAGACAAGACTGTCAGAGAGTATGTTAATCAGTTCGATGAGCTGGCTAGGTTTGGACTTGACCTAGTCAATACCCCGCACAAGAAGGCTCTCCGTTTCGTCAAAGGGTTAAATGAGCCATTACATAGTTTGGCCATGACCCATATACCCATGGGAGCCACGTATGAAAGATTGGTGCAAATGGCATTGCTGAATGAGGAGGATAAGGGCAAGAAGGAGACAAAGGCAGAAAGCTCTCAAGGGAAGAAAGAGGGTTTGCAGCCTAAGAAGGCGGACTTTAAGAAAGGCGGGAAAGGCAACAAAGAGAAGAGGAAGTGTAATTTCTGTGGCAAAGTGGGACACTTAGTAAAGGACTGTCGGAAAAAGAAGGCTAAGGAGAATGGTGGGTGCTTTTCGTGCGGTCAGACAGGCCACAGGGCTAAGGACTGCCCAAGGAAACGTGGACAGGGGCAGGGCACTGGAGCCACCCCAGGGGCACAGGTTCATGTGCTGGAAGCACCACCATTGCAACAGCGAGGTATAAATACTTCTGTAGAAAGCATAATTTATCTTTATGGTCACCCCGTTCGCACTTTATTTGATTCCGGCGCATCACACTCCTTTATCTCGTCTGCTTTAGTAGAATCTCTGCACCTAAAAACTAGTATGGTAGAGGACCCCTTAATTGTTTCAAACCCAATTGGGGGCCCAGCTCATTTGTCTATGATCTGTGTGGGATTAAAAATTTCTATCCTAAGTATTGAATTTCAATGTAGTGCCTTTGTTTTGGGCTTTTCGGGGTATGGTTTGATTTTGGGTATGGATTGGCTATCCAGTAATGGGGCCATCCTTGATTGTGAGAAAAGGGTTGTTAGGCTCCTAACCCAGCTTGGTAATACTTTGGAAATTTCTTGTAATCCCTCGTATGCGGTTATGCTTAGTTATCTTGAATCGCTAGATGCCTCTGTTGAAAATTTGCATTCAGTTAGAGTGGTCCGGGAATATCCGGATGTCTTCGAAGAGGTGAAGGGCTTGCCTCCGAAGCGGGAAATAGACTTCCGCATATATCTTGTAGATAATGCAAAGCCCGTTGCGTTGCCCGTTAGACATATGGCTCCACGAGAAAGGAAAGAGCTCAGTAAACAGATTAAAGAGCTTCTAGAAAAGGGGTTCATTAGGAGGAGCATTTCAGAATGGGGCGCTCCAGTGGTGTTCGCTACAAAGGCGGATGGTTCACTCCGTCTATGTGTTGACTATAGGGAGCTCAACAAGCTAACAAAAAAGAATAGGCACCCTCTCCCTAGAATTGACGATTTATTTGACCAGCTTGTAGGAGCGTCTGTTTTCTCCCAACTCGATTTAGCAACCGGTTTTCATCAGCTAAGGGTGGCTGAAGATAGCATTGATAAAACGGCGTTCAGAACCCCAGACGGCTTCTTTGAATGGCTTGTCATGCCTTTCGGCTTGACAAATGCACCTGCTTACTTCGTGGACCTGATGAGTAGGGTATTTAGAGATTTCCTCAACAAATTCGTAGTGGTCTTCGTAGATGATATCCTTATCTTCTCAAAGAGTGAAGAGGAACATGCTCAGCACTTAAGGGCAATCATGGAAACTTTGCGAGTCCATCAACTAAAAGCCAAATTCTCCAAATGCCACTTTTGGAGAGAAGAGGTGAGGTTCCTTGGGCACATAGTATCCAAACAAGGGTTAGCAGTGGACCCCGCTAAGGTAGTGGCGGTACAAGATTGGAAGACACCAAGGAATGCAACTGAGGTCCGAAGCTTTCTAGGACTAGCAGGTTTCTATCGAAAGTTCATAAGGGATTTTGCGAAAATCTCAGCTCCGCTCACGAAATTGACTAAGAAGAATCTAGTGTTCAATTGGGATTTGGATTGCGAGTTTGCTTTCCAACGACTGAAAAGGGCTCTCACAACAGCCCCAGTTTTGACGCTGCCAGATGGGAGCAAGATGTTCACTGTTTATACGGATGCATGTGGGATAGGGCTAGGCGCCGTTTTAATGCAAGAAGGAAGGGTAGTAGCTTATGGCGGGAGGCAGTTGAAAGTGCACGAAAAGAACTACCCAACCCACGATCTTGAGTTAGCCGCCATCGTCTTTGCACTCAAGTCTTGGCGACACTATCTCCTAGGTGAGAAGTTCGAACTTTACACTGACCATAAATCGTTGAAATATCTTTTCTCGCAGAAAGATCTTAACTTGAGGCAACAAAGATGGATGGAGTTTCTTGCCTCGTACGATTTCGAAATCTCCTACACTCCGGGCAAAGGCAACGTAGTGGCAGACGCGTTGAGCCGAAAGAAATTGACCCTAAGCCCGTTGTTTGTTGAAAGACAAAGCCTAGAGTTTATAGCCAGCTTCGACTTTAGGCCTTCCTCCGATTTCGTACCAGGCTTGCTAGCATCTCTCGAAGTGCGCCCAACTTTAGTGGATTCAGTAGGGACAGCACAACGCGAAGACCCTCAACTTGTGGAAATAATTGATAGGCTAATTAGGGGTGGGACTTCAAGTCACCTCAACAGATACTCCATCGACGATAAGGGTATACTAAGGCGAGACGGAAGACTATGCGTCCCACAGACAAACGATTTAATAAAGAAGGTTCTCGAGGAAGCACATCACTCCAAGATGATGATACACCCAGGCGGGGATAAAATGTACAAAGACATAAAAAGGACTTTCTTTTGGAATGGCATGAAAAAGGACGTGGCAGAATTCGTTTCTAAATGTATGGTGTGCCAACAGGTTAAGGCGGAACAGAAAAAGCCTGGCGGACTACTACATCCTCTGGAGGTCCCGCAGTGGAAGTGGGATAGCATCTCAATGGACTTCATCGATGGGCTGCCTAGGTCTAGGAGAGGCAACACTAGCATTTGGGTAATAGTGGATAGGCTTACTAAAAGCGCCCACTTTTTACCTGTCAAAAGTAAAAGAACTGCCTCATCCCTAGCATCACTTTACCTCAAGGAAATCGTTCGACTCCATGGAATACCATCTAGCATTGTTAGTGACCGAGACCCCATCTTCACCAGCGAGTTTTGGCGGAGTCTGCAAGAAGCAGTAGGAACGCATTTATGCTTGAGCACAGCCTATCATCCCCAAACCGACGGCCAAACAGAGAGAGTGAACAGAATTTTAGAAGACTTATTAAGACTATGCGTCCTTGACTTCGGAGGGACATGGGAAGACCACCTTCCTTTGGTGGAATTTGCCTACAACAACAGCTATCAAGCAACCATAGGAATGGCGCCCTTCGAAGCTTTATATGGAAGACCGTGCCGATCGCCCACTTGTTGGTGGGAGTCTACTGATAAGCTTATACTTGGACCAGATATGATCCGAGAGACTTCAGAGAAAGTAGACTTAATACGAAGAAGGATGAAGACGGCCCAAGACAGACAAAAGTCCTATGCCGACAAGAGGAGGACCGACCTTGAATTTGAGGTTGGAGACAGAGTTTTTCTCAAGGTATCACCGCTAAGGAACGTTGTTCGTTTTGGAACCACAGGAAAGCTAGCACCAAGATTCGTAGGGCCATTCCCTATTATCGAGAAGATTGGGAAAATGGCCTATAGATTAGAGCTACCCGAGAAGTTGGCTGGAGTCCACAACGTCTTTCACGTTTCACATCTCCGAAAATGTCTACATGAGTCTGCTGAAGTGGTAAAGCCAAATATCCTCGAAGAGGCCGAAGTGGAGCGCGAAGCAACCATAAGGAGAGTTCCAACCCGCATCTTAGGAACGGAAGTGAAGAGGCTACGCAACCGCGAAGTCAAGCTCGTCAAAGTCCAGTGGAGCGACGCCGAGGGAGACGCGACTTGGGAAACTGAAGCTAGAATCCGCACTGCCTACCCTTTTCTGTTCGAGGGTACATCCTTGATCTTTCTTTTTCCTTAAGTTGCGCTTTTATCTATCTTTTTAGGCATATTTCCTCGACCGTATCTTTTAGGTAGAAACTCTTTGGATGGAAACATGTAATTGAAACATGTTATGTATGAATGGTTGCAAGTGGTTGCAAGTGATTGCTAGTGGTTACTCGTGGTTGCATATACACACACAATCTAGGTTTTAGATCGGCTCAGTCACTTCATATTGCATATGCATATATGTTTATATTCATATATGGTTGAACTTTAATGTGTTGTCATATGGATGTTGCATTTGTATTGAATGATTGTGCACTCATGTAGAATCAAGAATAGGAAAATTTGCATACATAATGGATTCATGGCACCTACATAATTCGCATTAAGGAGGTCAACTGAATCAGTAGACCGCCTGATTTTGCATTAGATAAGTACATGTATACACACACACTTTGCATATGATCATGAAGCATTAGAAGTCTTTTAAGGACAATGGATGCTCGTGTTTGATGGATGAGTAGATGGATGATTGAATGTTAGGATTTACATTCCTCCTAACTTGAAGATTTCGGGGACGAAATCCTTTTAAGTGGGGGAGAATGTAACACCCCGAAAATTCTATAACTGTGAAATTAACAAATTAAAGTATAATTAATCTGAAATCAAAGAACTAAGGGAAACGGGATACGCCATTGCGTTCGTCTCGGAAAAATACGCGAAATAGAGTCCGAGTTTTCGAAAAACGGAGTCCGTATGAAGAAGATATGGCCTTCGGAAGTTTTGAATTAAATTTAAATTTCAAACAGAATAAAATAATTAAAAATCGGGCCCAGTGGGCCAGGGCGGATAAACACCCGCCTAGGCCACCCAGGTCGACTGGGCTGTCGACCTGGGCTACCCATGTCGACAGGGCTGTCGACAGCCCTGTCGACAGGGGTGTCGACCTGGTCGAGCCCAGTCAACCTGGCTGGCCAGGTCTGTGTTTGGTCGAATTTCTGTGGTCTGCTTTGTCACTAGGGCTAGGTGGCAAGTTTTGATTGGTCTCTCTTCCTAATGAATGGCTATGATCTAACCTAGCAACATCAATGGTCCTAATCAATTCCTAACCTCTATATAAACAACCCTAGACTAAACCCTAATCTATTCATTCAAATTAAGAACATAGCCGCCATGTTGCTGAGGAACGACAAAGAGTAGCCGCCAACTAGAGAGAGGATTAGGAGGAAAATTAAAAGCTTAAAGAGACCTAAAGCCAATCAATTCAACATAGGAATCACATCTCTTAATTAGAGAATTCGCCGCAACCATTGTAAGTAGAGTATTACTTTGGTATGAACAAATGATTGTGTAGATATGTATGCTTGAATTGTGGCAATGAAATTCATATTTGTGCGTTCTTATCAATTTATATACGATTGGATATTCTGAATTATGTCATTCAATTATAAAGAACTACATGCGGTAGTTCTATGCAAGTATACGTTTGGAATATTGCGCAAATTATGTAATCTATGTTGAAGCTACATGTATGTAGTTGATTGAAATTCATGCAAGTTTGGGGCTTTGTTATTATGCCATCATGATGTATATTTTTATGCATAAATCATTTTGCGAGTAATTGAAACAAGTTTGGTTGTTATAGTTCATATGAAACTATGTTGGAATTTTGACACCATAATCCGTGTATTAAGTCATGCTTTTGCAAACTTATGAATATGGCTAGGCTAGGAATGATATTTGGCATAATTGAAATCCATGATTAAGTCTTTCTTGTTTAAAAGAATTATATGATGTCATATGTGAGACATGGCTAGGTTAGACTCGAAAATCCCTTTTTGCAAGTTTAAAGCAAACACCATAATTAGGAATATTTATGCATAAGTATATTTATGCCATGGTTATGTGAACAAATTTAACTATACTTATGCCATGCTTATGCTAGAAATATTTATGCCATGCTTATGTTTGACATTATGCCATGCTTATGCTAGAAATATTTATGCCATGCTTATGTTTGACATTATGCATAAATAAGAATATATGTTCATGTTGCAGTTAAACCTATGCAAGTTCACATGCCTTGACTTATGTCACCTATGTTACCACTATGCAAGTACACCAGTTTCTATTATGTATTTCCAACGTCATATGCAAGTTCATGCGCTAACTTTCCCCTCTTTGTGTATGTAATCACGCTTTAAGCCTCCCCTTTTCGCATGGCTAAATTGGGCTTTAAAAGGCTAAGCCCAATATATATGAACGGACGTGTAAAACGGGGGAAAATAACGTTGGGTTAAAATTAATTAATGAATGAAAATATAAAATAGAAGGGCCCAAATTCAAGTATGGGTTGGGCCCGTGATTGGTGTAACCTTTACACCATTAACTTAATAATGGGCCGCAAATATTTACATATAAGAAATAAAGAAGAATGACAAAATATGTAAATGTAGAACATACGATGTGTTTAACCCGAGGTTGGATTGAGTTGTGATGTAAACCTGCCCGGAACCGCCCGGCTGTCCAGTAGTCACAACAATACCTATCCAATGTGGGAGGTTAAACATGGAGCCCAGCAAGGACCCGAGGTTAGACTGAGTTGTGGCGTAAGACTGCCCGGAACCAACCGGCAACAGGCAGCCACAACAATACCTGTCTAATGTGAGAGGTCAGGGCCTTAATAAGACAATTAAGGCTGAGTCAGGATTGTTAGGATTAAGTAAACTAAAGACTTAATCAAAATGGAGCATGCTAAACTAAACGGACTGGTGGGGTTAGGTTAGGAAACACTTAACCAACTTAGCATGTTGGCTAGAGATAGAAAACCTAGTAACGGGGGACCCTTTTCAGCAGTAACCCTAAAAGGTGTATCAGGATACCCTGAAACTAGGCAGGGTGGGGCACGATTACTGGGCTGATTGTAAGAGGTCAAAATCGACGGCGGTGGTGTAGCAGTGTAGGTTCTAAAGGAGTGCGGGCGTGCACACACTCCGGCGCAGAAAAATAAGGCACTGGACACCAGTAGCATACCTGTGCACTCTAAGGTTGTGTCGGGTTGCCACTATGGGACTTGATACACCCCATGGTGGGACCAGCATAGGTAACTACAGACATCGGGGGCCGTAAGACACATGTAACTATGCGAGTAGGAGCCGATCATCATTGAATGGATCACATCACCCCGATTATGAGGTGCCAATTGGAAACTAGTTTATATGGGTTCAGAGATTAACATGGGGTACGATAGCATATTCGACCCTAGACAACTTAACCAAGTTTATAATGCATGCCCACTTCTTGTTTATACTTATCATACCCAGTTCTTTATTCATAGACAAAATAGTACTAGACTTACTCAGGCTTTATGTCTGACTCTACTTTTCTTTCGTCTTCTTTCTTCCGTTTCCCCCCCAGGTCCTCAGGGAGGGAACACAACAGCTTGATCAGCCTTAACATCCAGCTTGAAGAAGAGAAATGTATTGCTTGGAACTTTTCGCTTTGAACTATAGCTTTGGACAACCACTATGGGGCTTTGCAGTTTATCTATGTTTTATTTATGCTTCTTTAAATAATGTACTCAAGACAGATTATGAAAGTGTTATGTTATGTTTTTGGAAAGGATGTTGTTGTAACACGTATTTGACTTTATGAAATAAAGTTTGCTGTTCTTCCGCTGTTTACAAATATGTGTTCTTATATCTGTCTTGTATATCTGTGACTTATACTTATAAACCTCCACCAAAATTAGGGCATTCCCTTTGAGAGTGACCCTAACGGAGGTGGGGTGTTTCAATATGTACTTATCTAATGCAAATATCATCAATGCAAATTATGTTAGTGAAATGAATCCATATGTATGCAATTCCTAACATAATGTATAACATCTATATGTGTGCACATAACATACATCCATATGCAACATCCATGTGATAACACAAAAATTTTCATCCATGAATAAGCATAAACACTCATGCATATGCAATATGAGGAGTGTGTGAGCCGATCTAGTGCCTAATGTGTATAATGCTTCCACTTGCAACCACTTGCAAACACTTGCAACCACTTGCAAACATCAAGCATAATATGTTTCAAACACATGTTTCATCCAAAGGGTTTCTACCTAAGGTTCTCATGACAAGATTAACACGATAAACTAGATAAACATGGGTAGCAAAGAGAAAGATATGCTAACAAAGAAAAGAGATTGAGAGTGTACCCTCAAAAAGAAATGGATAAAGCCCACGCATCTTCTCCTCGGTTTCCCAAGTTGCGTCTTCTTCGGCTTCACCCCATTGAACCTTCACCAACTTGACCTCTCGATTCCTTAGCTTCTTGGTCTCCGTCCCCAAGATACGAATCGGAGCTCTCCTCAAGGTAGCCTCTTTCTCCACTTCCACATCTTTCAGAACACTTGGCTCAACAACCTCTGCTGATTCATGTAAACACTTCCGGAGATGCGAGACATGAAAAACATCGTGTACTCCGGCAAGCTTCTCGGGCAACTCCACTCTATAAGCCATCTGCCCGATCCTCTCTATAATAGGGAATGGTCCAACAAACCTCGGTGCTAACTTCCCAACGGCTCCAAATCGGACCACGTTCCGCAAAGGAGAAACCTTCACGAAAAACATATCCCCAACATCAAACTCCAAATCAGTTCTTCGCTTATCAGCATAGGATTTCTGTCGGTCTTGGGCCGCTTTCATCCGTCTCCGAATCAACTCGACCTTCTCGGATGTATCTCTGATCATATCAGGCCCAAGTATAAGCTCATCTGTAGTCTCCCACCAACATGTAGGCGACTTGCACGGCCTCCCATATAAAGCTTCAAATGGTGCCATCCCTATGCTTGCCTGATAGCTGTTATTATATGCAAACTCAACAAGAGGAAGATGGTCTTCCCAAGTACCACCAAAATCCAGAATACAAAGCCTCAACAGATCCTCGAGTACCCTATTCACCCTTTCGGTTTGACCGTCCGTCTGTGGGTGATAAGCCGTACTTAGATTCAACCTCGTGCCCATAGCTTCTTGCAAGCTATTCCAGAATTGACTTGTAAAGATTGGGTCACGGTCACTGACTATACTAGAACGGACTCCATGTAGTCTCACAATCTCACGAAGATATACAGACGCTAGCCAAGATGCGGTCCTCTTGCTCTTCACCGGAATGAAATGAGCACTCTTCGTAAGTCTATCCACAATAACCCAAATGCTCGTATTCCCTTTCCTTGACCTTGGTAGCCTGTCGATAAAATCCATGGAAATACTCTCCCACTTCCATAGTGGAACGTCTAGAGGATGCAATAGCCCACCGGGCTTCTTCGACTCGGCCTTAACTTGCTGGCAAATGATACATCTAAAGACAAACTCTGCCACATCCTTCTTCATCCCAGGCCAAAATAAAATGCGCTTCATATCTTTATACATCTTATCTCCGCCCGGATGTATAGTCAACTTAGAGCGATGCGCTTCCTCAAGAACTTTTCTTACTAAATCTTCTACCATTGGAACACATAACCTTCCGTCTCTCCTCAGCCAACCCTTGTCATCAATAGAATATCGAGCGAGATGACTAGACGCCTCTCCTCGAATCAGCTTATCCATAATCTCAACTATCTGAGGGTCTTCTCTCTACGAAGCCCCAACTTGATCAAGAAGGGTAGGTCTGAGTTCCAGAGATGCTAAAGAACCGGTCGTCGACTCAATCGCCAAAGAGAAATCAAAGGTTGCCACATACTCTAAATTCTTCATCTCAACGAATAGAGGACTCAGAGTCAACCTTTTTCTACTCAATGCATCTGCTACCACATTCCCCTTGCCAGGGGTATAAGCTATCTCAAAATCGTAGGACGCCAAGAATTCCATCCATCTTTGTTGCCTCAGATTCAGATCCTTCTGAGAAAAGAGATACTTCAATGACTTGTGATCGGTATAAAGCTCAAATCTTTCTCCCAGAAGATAATGGCGCCAAGCCTTGAGAGCATATACTATTGCTGCCAACTCCAAGTCATGAGTGGGATAATTCTTCTCATGCACTTTGAGTTGTCTACCGCCAAAGCATATCACTCTTCCTTCTTGCATCAGAACAGCTCCTAACCCCGTGCCACATGCATCGGTGTATACTGTAAATAACTTCCCTCCATCGGGCAAAGCTAGAACAGGTGCTGATGTGAGAGCTCTCTTGAGCTTCTGAAAAGCAAGCTCGCATTCTATGCTCCAAGCAAAAACTAAATTTTTCTTCGTCAATTTAGTGAGAGGAGCGGAAATCTTCGCGAAGTCCTTGATGAACTTCCTGTAAAAGCCTGCAAGACCTAGAAAACTTCTCACTTCGGTTGCATTACTTGGAGTCTTCCAATCCTGAACTGCAACTACCTTAGCGGGATCCACCGCTAAGCCTTGCTTAGATACTATATGCCCAAGGAATCTAACTTCCGTTCTCCAAAAGTGACACTTGGAGAACTTGGCCTTCAACTGATGCGCTCTAAGCGTATCCATCACCTCCACGAGATGCCTTGCGTGCTCTTCCTTATCCTTAGAGAAGATCAGAATATCATCTACAAAGACCACGACAAACTTGTTCAAGAACTCCCTGAACACCCTACTCATCAAGTCCACGAAATATGCGGGTGCATTAGTCAAGCCGAACGGCATGACAAGCCATTCGAAGAATCCATCTGGAGTTCTGAACGCAGTCTTTTCTATACTATCTTCAGCTACCCTGAGCTGTTGGAATCCAGTAGCAAGATCAAGCTGAGAGAAAACAGAAGCACCGATAAGCTGGTCAAGGAGATCATCAATCCTCGGTAACGGGTGTCTGTTCTTCTTAGTCAGCTTATTCAACTCTCGATAGTCAACACAAAGTCGGAGAGAACCATCTGCCTTGGTAGCAAATACCACAGGCGCTCCCCATTCAGATATACTTCGTCTAATGAAGTTCTTCTCAAGCATCTCCTTCACTTGCTTACTTAGCTCCCGCCTTTCACGCGGAGCCATGTGCCGAACGGGCGAAGAAACCGGCTTTGCATTATCCACCAGATAAATGCGGAAATCAATCTCTCGCTTAGGGGGCAACCCCCTAACTTCATCGAAAACATCTGGATACTCTCGAACCACTCTCACAGACTGAAGAGTTTCCATTGACGAGTCGAGTGATTTAAGATAGCACAACATGACGGGACCTCTCGGATTACAAGAAATTTCTAGGGTGTTTCCGAGGCGAGTCACGAGCCTCACAACCCTATGCTCACAATCAAGGATGGCTCCATATCTGGACAACCAATCCATGCCCAATATCAATCCGTATCCCCTAAAACCAAGAACATAAGCACTACACAAGAACTCTACACACAGTATAGAGATCCTCAAATCCCCACATATCATAGACAGATGGGCGGAACCCCCAATAGGATTTGAGACACAGACGGGATCATCTACCAAGCTAGTACTAAAGTGCAAACTATCAACAAGATCAGATGAGATAAAGCTATGCGATGCACCAGAATCAAACAAGGTACGAACTGGAAAATCAGAAATATATACAAGGCTCTCAACAGAAATACTACCTCGATCGGGTACTGGAGCGGCATTGAGAGCATGAACTTGCCCTCTTGAAGGTCCAGCACGCTGAGTCTGACCCTGGCCTTGCCCTTGCTTCTTCGGGCAATCCTTACTGAAATGTCCAGTCTCACCGCAGAAAAAGCATTCACCATTCTTCCTTTTCCTCTTCTTGCAATCCTTAATAAGATGCCCAACTGAACCGCAATAATGGCACTTCCCCTTGTTGTTATTGCCCTTGTTGTTGTTCCCCTTGTTGCCTTGACTCTTGTTCTTGTTCATGTTCTTGTTCTGATTGCCTTGACTGCTCTGACCACTTGGATTACCCTGATTTCCTTTCCACTGGGAATCAGTCTTCTTGGCTTGAGTATCATTCATCTTGATCTCTTTCTTGACATCTCCCTGAAGTAACGCCATATCAACCAAGCTCTCAAACGTGGCCCCATGGGGAATATGTGACATAGCCAATCCCTGCAACGGCTCATTCAATCCTCTAGCAAAACGAAGAGCCTTCTTCTGAGGAGTATTCACCATATCCAAGCCAAAACGAGCTAACTGATTGAACTTGTTCACATATTCTTTGACAGACATATCTCCTTGTTTCAAAGTTATGAACCTCTCCATTTGCAGATTCTCCTCAGCAGAAGATAGAAACTTAAGCACGAACCTTGCCCTGAAATCGGCCCAAGTCTCAACAGGCCTAGTACCATTGGTGACTTCCCACCAATAAGCGGCTTCATCCTTCATAAGCCAAACCGCCAACAAGATCTTCCTCTGATCGTCTAACCCAAAGATAGCAAATAAATCCTCGGTCTCTTTCAACCAATTTCTGGCCTCTACAAAAGTCTCAGTGCCTTGAAAGTTCTTGCCACCCATTGCTTTGAAATCTTTGCAAGTCTTTGCGAAGTCAACTTGAGGATGCTGAGGGGGAGGAGGAACATTAACTACCGGAGGAGGAGGAACATTAACTACCGGAGGAGGAGGAGGAGGAACATCTGTGGGGCCGGCTTCGGTCGCCCTAGCCTCCAAAAGTCTCCAATACCAAACAGGTACGTGTACTCCCTCCGGAATAGCAAAGTTATTGGCCATACTGAAAACGAAGAAAAAAGACAGATTCAGAATGGAGAAAAACGAAGGAATTTTGCTAATGGCTTTTTGGGGAATAGCCTTTAAAATAAACTAGACTTTTCTTTGGAAAATACTTTATACTTGGTTTTGAAAATAGTTTTCCAAAAATTTTAAAAACCTTTTTGTTCCTTCTCGTAAACCATATGCTCTGATACCAAATGTAACACCCCACCTCCGCCAGGGTGGCTCTTGCAAGCACTCTGACTTTGGAGGGGCGTTTTTACCGGGTAAACATGCATAATGATATATCAAGGCAGAACAAGAACATATGTATATATGTAAACAGAGTAAATAACATAGATAAAACAGCGGAAGATTTCAAACCATTTCAAAACAAGTCTGGTACAACATAATGTCAACTTTCCAAATAAACAAGTCTAGATAAAAACAACATCAACTGAAAAACTGAAATACATAAGTACTATCCCCAAAATAAGTGATAACCATAGCTAGCTTCATGTTAAACCGTACATGAGCTAAATCCCACAAGCAAGCGATCAGAAATCCAAGCTAAGCTCCAATATTCACACCCTGAGAACCTTGGGGGGGGAACGGAAGAAAAGAGGCGAAAGAAAACAGGTCAGTCAAAAAGACTGAGTAAGCCCTACTACAATCAATGTAAACTGATAAAGTTAACTGACATGAGAAGCAGGGATGAACATAAGGATAACAACATACTAGCATGATGATTAACTAACAAGGTAGATAAAGGTGTCATCGCATAATCAGGTTTAAGGTTTTTGCACCACAAGTGTACTAGCAAACTAACATGACTTGAATAAACAAGTATTGATCCCTTGGCCCAAGCTTTGGCCCAATAACATGAAGTGACCCTAATACGAGGTCCAATAACATGAAGTGACCCTAATACGAGGTCCAACCAAACGGTCTAGTCGATCGGCTCCCTATAAGCCTAACTCGTCACGTGTTGGTGTCAATACGGCCCAAACATAATTGTAGTCAGACTGTGCCAGGTCCACCCTTCTGGTGTATCAAGCCCTAGGGTGTAAACCCCTGGACACCATAAATATAAGTGCATAGTCTCGATCTACTGGTACCCGTGCAAGTTTTCTCCGGCTACGGACTATGTGCACGACCATAGTCCGTCCGGAACTACACCGGCGTACCACTCTGCCGTCGTTTTTGGTCACTTACCTCAAGTCCAGTAATCGTGCCCCCTCCCTAGCCTAGTCCCTAGGGTCTTAATGATACAAACTTGGGATTACTGCTGGAGTGGACCCCCATTGCTAGGATTTTCTAGTGGGTTAAGTACGGTTTAACCCTCTTGCTAATCATGGATTAACTTGGTTAAGTGTAACGATGAGTTCACGACTTAACCCTGATTAATCTACCAAGCCCGCATTGATTAAGTATTAAGTGGACCATGACTTAAACCCTAATCATGAGGCATTAATTAATTAATGTGCCTTAACTTTTCACATTAGACTTCGTTGCGGTTACTTGTTAAGCCGGTCGGTTCCGGGTAGCTTTACACCACAACTTGGTCTAACCTCGGGTTCAAGGTACAACATGACCAACTCCTCACATTGGGTCCTATTGTTTGTAGCAACTAGTTAAGCCGGTCGGTTCCGGGTAGGTTTACGCTACAAACTCAACCCAACCTCGAGTTGGTCACACTTATATTTTCTAAGTGTCATGTCCATCATGTTTCCAAAACATGTTACAAGTTTTCAAGAATTTGGGTAGACCTAACTTAATAGGTAAATTCCCAATGGATAGACCTAACTTAATAGGTAAATTCCCAATCTTATGTTTTTATGTCTTTTAAGTTTACCCAACCCCAAACGCAATCCCATCGCTTACATATCGCAATAGCGCATAAAGGATAGAAAGAGGGAACTTGGCATAATAATGACATAAAGGTGTTGAAGCCACAAGTTTAACATGGTGGCATATGAAATGTACGCATGTTCATATACTTGCATATTACATTTTAGGCCTCAAAAGCATGCATAAAACCAAACTTAGCATATTGGTGATACATGGTGATAAATGACATGTAGAAATGGCCATAAGTTCGCATTTAGCCTCACATGCAAGTTATCATAAGAGATATGATAACTTACATGTTGCCAAAATGCAACCTTTAGCATAAAGCTTGAAGCTTTAGGCTCATAAACCCAAGATAAGCTTGCATAACATGATAACATGAGTAAGATGATCAACCCAAACTTGCATACATAACATGGCAACTTGCATATCATAACATAGCAAACTTGCATAACATAACATGGCAACTTGCATATCATAACCTAGCAAACTTGCATACATAACATGATAGACTTGCATAATACATCATAGTAAACTTGCATATCATAATGATCAAACACAACTTGCATCATTCATTAACTTTAGAGTTTAAATATGAAAGTAGAAAAGGGCTTACAATGCTTATGAAGACTCAAATGAGTATAAGCAAATATAAGATTGAGACAAAGCCCTTATGCAATCAAATAAACCCAAAATGCAAGCTCCAATAGAAAAACCCTTGAGCAAAAATGATCAAAACTCTTGCTTTATGATGTAAATATGGAAACTTGACTTGAATGCAAGCTAATGACACTCATACAAGCTTGAAAACACTTGTATGCATGGAAAATCTCTCATAGAAATAACTTAGAATTTTATGAAGAGAGTGGAGGCCATGAGAGGAATGATTTTGCCATAGTTTAGTTGTATGAATGAATAATGATGATTTAGGGTTAGGTTATGGGCTTATTTATAGAGATTAGGATTAGTTTTAGCCTTAGGATTAAACCCTAGTTCCAATCTCAGCCCTCAAAACCGAATCTGGCCCCCAAACTCAACACAACTCCAAAATGGTGCACCAGGCAAAACTGCCCGGCTGAACCAAGTCAACAGCCAAGTCGACAGGGCTGTCGACTTGGGTCCAACCAAGTCGACTCCCAAGTCGACAGGGCTATTGACTTGGGTGCTTTGGCGGGAATTTTCCCGCCTAGCCCAATCTGACCTAATTTCCAAATTCAAACTTGAATTTGAAATCTGTTTTTACTTTGAAATTTTCTGAAAACTTCGTTGGGCCTTAATCGGGTCATACGGACTCCGATTTTCGAAAACTCGGACTCTATTTCGCGTATTTTTCCGAGACGAACGCAATGGCATAGCCCGTTTCCCTTGATTCAGATTTTTAAATTAAATTCTAACTCGATTTATGTTATAACAGGTTATTGAAAATACGGGTTGTTACATTAGTGTTTTGAAAAATAAAATTGAAAACAAGTTTTGTTTTGAAAATTTAATTCTATAATTCTTATTTGAATATTTATTTATATTGATTTGGACTATCAGGTATATAGAGATTTTAATATACGTCTGATCCACGTGTATTAGAAGCCTCCAATATACTGGATGGATATAGAGTCACACTCTAGTCGCCCGGAGATGATTCTGATGATTGTAGCTACATTATCAGAATTAGTATTCGAGTTTCGAAAGTGGGATTTCTATATATTTCCTATTGACTGGTGTGAGAACCAAAATTAGATAGGATATATTGTTGTGAATTGGCATCAAAAACGTGATTTTTGACTATATATCAAAGTTATGAATTTGAAAAGCTAATCAACTAATTGATTGACGGTTGTGTTGTTTGATTATTGGTTGATTAATTAAAATGTTGAACCTTTAGCCAAATTGAACCGAATGTTGAATTGTATTGAAAATTAGTCGTATTTGCATGCATATACATGTACGTACATTGAACAGGTCATAGCAAAGAGGCTAGAGCAGAAGAATAAAATTATTTGTTCGACAAATAGGTACATGTTTACCATAATTTACTATTTTTTTGGGTGATGATGATTTTATGAGCCGATTGGATAGCCGCTTGGCTTTTTCTTTTTCTTTTGGATTGAAGAAGGCCATGGGAGGCTATAAGAAATATCCCGAAGTCCCCGGTGCAAGGGAGGTTATGGCGAAATTTTTCGAAAATTTAAGGTGATAGTCAAATTTTTTTAAAAAATTTGAAAAGTTCTTAGAAACTGAAAAGTTGAAGAACTTAAGCCATGATGAAAACACTAGAAGTTGAGTTGATTAGTTAAACAACTTTCGGCTTCGTTTCTTTTCGGGGATGAAAAGTTTTAAGTGGGGTAGCTTGTAATAACCGGGAAATCCAAGCCAATTTAAAATTTTTATTTTGGCAATTTTATTGAAATTTGAATATTTAAAATGAATTATTTTAAATAATAATGAAGAGAAATTTATTTTGAATAGAATTAGAACGTATATATTTATATAGATCGTCGTTAGAATATATCCCGAAGTCCCCGGTGCAAGGGAGGTTATGGCGAAATTTTTCGAAAATTTAAGGTGATAGTCAAATTTTTTTAAAAAATTTGAAAAGTTCTTAGAAACTGAAAAGTTGAAGAACTTAAGCCATGATGAAAACACTAGAAGTTGAGTTGATTAGTTAAACAACTTTCGGCTTCGTTCCTTTTCGGGGATGAAAAGTTTTAAGTGGGGTAGCTTGTAATAACCGGGAAATCCAAGCCAATTTAAAATTTTTATTTTGGCAATTTTATTGAAATTTGAATATTTAAAATGAATTATTTTAAATAATAATGAAGAGAAATTTATTTTGAATAGAATTAGAACATATATATTTATATAGATCGTCGTTAGAATATAAATAATTATTTATATTTATAAAAGGAATTGAAAATGGTGCGGTAGTTCGATAATTCGATTTCAAAGTTCAAATGAATGTATCGAGTGCAAAATAAACCGGATTTTAGTAAAATCAAAAATATTAGAATCTATCTATGAATATATTTCCAACGAATCCGAAAGATTGGAATTTCATAGCGGAAATCAAGAGATATGTCCAGTTGAAATTTTAGAGTAGTCACTACGGAATTTCGGCCCTTAAAAATGGCCATTTTGCAAACGACCTCGGATTTCGACAAAACAACTTTTGTTGGATCTGCGATGTGAAATTATTGCTAGGTTTCAAATTTCATAATTTTTTGAATCAATATGTGAGCGTGGCGAAGGAAAACGCATTTGACCAGTTTCAGTTGATTTTAATCGACTGGAAATTGGCCATTTTTCAAACGGTCTCGGAATTTGACGAAATTATTTTTGTTAGGACCGTATCATCAATACGAAGCTAGAAAATATTTTTCTGAAATTTTTCTGGTTAGTGTGTGGCCCCGGTAAATTGAAATGCGCGTTCAAATTCAATATATAGAGTTATATGTGGATTTTGACGAAAACTAATCGAAACGATCGAATCAGCTTACGATACATATCCCATTATGTTCGGAAT
Organism: Allium sativum; assembly: GCA_030737875.1. Taxonomy (NCBI): domain Eukaryota; kingdom Viridiplantae; phylum Streptophyta; class Magnoliopsida; order Asparagales; family Amaryllidaceae; genus Allium; species Allium sativum. Next base: position 919,534,457 of record CM060926.1, on the reverse strand, counting down.
GGGGGTAATTAGCTATGGAAGATAGTCAGTGGGTTCGATTTGAAGTTTGAAATAAAAAGTTACTTTTTGAAATTTAAAATAATAAAAATATAATTATTTATAAAGGGGCCCCCTTTTTCCTCCTTCATCAGGTCAACGCCCCCCTTTCTTTCTTCAGTTCGGATTGAGATTTTAAATAAATAAAAAAAATAGAAAGGGACGAACGGAGCCGTCACTCCCCTCGCCATGATCGTCGGAGGTCGGCGCTCTGCCCTCCCCAAGACCTCCTCGCCGCGACATACCCCCTCCTCCCCTCTCTGCGATGAACGCGACGCAAATCCACCCCCTAAACCGCGACGTAGTTAACCATAGTCCCCCTTAGACCCTGCCCCGTCGATTGCTGCCCTTCCCCCGCCAACGCCGCTCCGACGAGCCGCCACCCGCCCTAGATCCGACCCCCGCTCAGCAGGAGCCCTCCCCTTCTCGTTGATAGCCACCCTAAGCCCCCCTTCTTCCAATATGAACCACAAGTTTTATTTTACTTCATTATTTTTTTAATCTTTATCTTCACTTGTTCATGTAGTTTTTTCTATGTAATGTATAAACGAAAAAGAGAGATAGGAAAATAAAGATACGATTTTGATATTAAAAAGTTCTGTTTTTTTTTAAATAAGAAAGGAATGATTTTTAGATATAGAAAGCTATGGTTTTTGTAGTTAAGGAGATTATATTTTGTTTATCAAGAAGATTATATATTTGTTTAGCAAAAAGATGACATTTTTGTTTATAAAAAATAGATTTTTAAAATGTAAAAGATAGATTTTTAAAATGTAAAAGATAGATTTTTAAGATGTGAATGGTATGTTTGTTTTATTTTATAGTGACGATGATTTTCAGTTTAAGATGATAGAAAAGTTAGGATTTTTATATCGAAAAGATTATATTTTGAAATACGAAAATATTAGATCTTTAGAACATAAAAGATAAGATTTTAGAACATGGGAGATTGTGATTTCTAACGATGAAAAGGTTCGATTTTCAATTAGGAAAGATATGATTTTTGAAATAGAAAGATGGAATTTTTAAAATAAGAAAGAATAGATCTTTAAATGAAAAAATGTTAGAATTTTTACAAGTATAAAGTTAATATTTTTATATGAAGAAAATTCAGATTTTTATATACAAAAAGTTAAAGTTTTTATTTGAATCAAAATATGATTTTTATTATACGTTTGAAATATTTTTATAAGAATAAAAAATATAATTTTTATACTAGTGGCATATTAAAAATATGATTTTTATTCATGTAGAGTAATAAAAAATATAATCTTTATTAGGGGAAGAGCGATATAGAAATATAATTTTTATAACGAAGTGAAAATAAAAATTCGATTTTTATATATGTAGTGAACACAGACGGCGAAAGTGACAAAAGACTAGTGGCGAAGATTTGCAACCTATGAAGAGTCGTGGCGTTTGGATTAGCTAGTCGGTGAGAACTTCTCACTTTTAACTTAATTTTCAAGTTAAAATATATACTAGGATGCAGACGGTGTTTAGTAGCACCCGACACCCGTCGTCCACAGACCATGGACGGCTTGTATGCTTGTTTGTTTGATTTTGATATGTAGTTGATTGTGTGATGTGATGTGAAATGAAATAAAATGTTTATATAGTTAGAAATATTTTATAGTTGAAAATAGAATTTTTAACGTGTATTTAAAATGAACTAAATATAGACAAGTCGAAGGATTTGTTTATATACACACATTTGACTGATATTGATTGGGATGATTAATTTTACACATCGCCCAACTGCACAAATAAAATCTGTGTTTGATTGTTTGAAAACCCCACACGGGTATTGGGATGATATATGACATACGCTAGTCCCAATAATTAGCTGTATGTCGATCAATTGATTGACAAGCTGTTATAAGCGTTAAATATTTATATTTGATGCTTATACAGTGTAGAACGCACTCTGGATGATGGTTGATTATTTATCGTTGTTATTTTATACATGTGTTGTAGAAAATCCATATAATTAACATTATATGGTAATTGATTGGTCCTCATTCCAGTTTTGAAATAGAATATCTGATAAAGAAATATTTGAAATAGAAATATTTGAAAATAGAAATATATGAAGCTGTGTTGATTAGATTCACACCATTTTGACGTGCACGATATTTGTATCGATTTTATTCATTTTATAATGAACATCGAAAGTGATTTCAAATTCTGATATTTTGAAATGAATTGAAATTCGAATTAAATTGAAATAAATTGAAACCGATTTAAATTGAAGTGAACTGAAATTCGAATTAAATTGAAATGAATTGAAATTCGAATTAAATTGAAATAAATTAAAATTTGAATTAAATTGAAAAGAATTGAAATTTGATTTAGATTGAAATAGAATTGAAATCGTTTTGAATTGAGTTTAAAACGTATTGAAATTGAACTGAAATCGATTTAAATTGAAAACGATTTGAATTGAAATGGATTTGAATTGAAATCGAGTTGAAATGAATTTAAAACGAATTTATATTGGGAAGATTCAATTTTGATTTGAATTAGAGATGGAAGTTGAAATCATTTTGATAACGAATTTAAAACGATTTATAAAATACGTTTTAAAAGGAAATCGATGAAATATATATAATATATATATTATATATATAATGGCCTGAATAGAACGCGTCGCGCCGTGGTAGTTCGTGAATTTCGACCATTGTCTTCGAATGGACATTACGGGAGATCCGACCGTCGGATTCTCCTGAAACCAGAGCCGTTGGGTTCGTATCAAAAAGAGATTTCTAATGAATATTAGAAATATGAAATCTAACGGTAGGATTTGGAATTATGTCCAAATCAAATTTGGAAAGGGTCGCTGTAAGTGCAGTTCGATGGCCGTTGATGGAAATCGATTGTATGGGCCTTGATAATATATATATATATATATATATATATATATATATATATATATATCGTTATTTCCAATACGATATTTGTTGGTCTTAGAATTTGATATTGAATATAAGCCGATATATTTTCTATTCAGAGCCTTGTATTTAATATCAAATGTGATTTGGGTTTGTCATGAATGGTGTCTTCATTAACACTGTTCTTAAACCCAGTTGAGAAAAAGATTAAATCTTTTTATTTAGATTTAATGAAGTGTAACAATTAAATAATATTTAATTGGAATTGAATTGGTATTGATTTTTGGGTTTATTGTGAACAGTGTTTTAAATAACATTTGTTCTTTAACCCGATAATTGATGAAATGTGATATTGGGTTGTTGTGAATGGTATCTTCAATAATAATGTTCTTAGACCCAAAGGAGTTAAGAAAATCGAAAACTAACTGGAGATTAGTTAAGTTGAATGGTTTCTGGGGTATTGATCTGATGTTGGTTTCGGCCTTCGGGGTTAATACTTAGGGAATTGCTCACTTGCTAATTTACGGTTAGGGATTGACTGAAATGGGATGTGGTTTTGGGGTTTATCGTGAACCGTGTTTTAAATGACATTGATTCTTTAACCCAGTTAAAGGTTAAAACTAAGTGGAGTTTTAATGAATCTTTAATTAGATTGAAGAGATCGAGAATGGAGTGTAATAACCCGGAAATCTGGGCCAATTTAAAATTTTTATTTTGGCAATTTTGATGAATTTTGAATATTTAAAATGAATTATTTTAAATAATAACGACGAGAAATTTATTTTGAATATAATTCGAACCTATATATTCATTTGAATCGACAATAGAATATAAATATTATTTATATATATATAAAAGGAATTGAAAATGGCGTGGTAGTTCGATAATTTGATTTCAAAATTCAATTGAACATACCGGGTGCAAAATAAACCGGATATTAACGAAACCAAAAATATTAGAATCTATTTGTGAATATCTTTCCAACGAACCCGAAAATTTGAAATTTCATAGCGGGAATCAAAAGATATGTCCAGTTGAAAATTCTGAATAGTCGCTATGGAATTCAGGCCCTTAAAAATGGCCATTTTGCAAACGACCTCGGATTTCGACGAAACCACTTTTGTTGGATCCGTGATGTCAAATTATTTCTTGATTCCAATTTTCATAATTTTTCGAATCAATACGCGAGCGTGGCAAAGGAAAACGCATTTGACCTTTTTCACTTGATTTTAATCGACTGGAAAATGACCATTTTTCAAACTGTCTCAGAATTTGACGAAACTAGTTTTGTTAAGACCGTATCGTCAATACGAAGCTAGAAATAAATTTTTTGGAATTTATAAAGTTAGTATGTGACTCCGATAAATTAAAATGTACGTTTAAATTCAATATATATTGATTTATATTTTAAACAGAACGATAACTGATCGTAACAGCCGAATGGGGTTACGAAACATATCCCATTGTGTTTGGAATGGAGGTAATTAGCAAAGGATGACAGGCTGTGGGCCTCGTTTCGAGTTCGAAAATAAAAGTCAACTTTGGGGGAGAATAAAATAATAATTAAAATAAATATAAATATAACTTCCTCCCCCCCCCCTAATTCATTTTCTCTTTCTGAAAAAAAAACCCGCCCCTTTATCACCATCGCGCCCTCAGCCCACCTCCTCGTCGTCGATCGCGCCTCCGCCGGAGGGACCTCCAACCGCCGCTCGCCCCACCCTCCGCCTCCTCTCGCCTCCTTCCTCTTCTCCCTCTAAACCGAAAAAGCCCCAAAACCCTAATCCCAAACCCACGATTTCAGAACCGACGCACCCCTGGACCCGCTCCCCCACCACTCCCCTTCGTCGCCGCCACCAGAACAGCGAGCGCTCCCCCCTACAACAGCTCGATGCCAAGAAACCCCCCCCCCCTCCGCTGATAAACTGTAAGTTTTTTTTTCTTTTCTCTTTCATTTTTTTATTTATTCCCATTTATTTGATAAAAATCAGGTTTTTTAATCACGTAAAATTTAGATTTCTATTTAAAGAAAGTTAGGAAGCTTATTTGAATAAAAATAGTATTTTTATTGATTTAAAAAAATGGATTTTTATTGATTTAAAGAACTGATTTTTATAGGATTAAAGAACTAATTTTTATAGGATTAAAGAACTGATTTTTATGATTAATAAAGGTTCGATTTTCAATGTTATAAAAATTCGATTTTTAATACGAATTTAAGATAAGAAAATTAGTCTTCCAAGTTATGAAAAATATGGTTTTTAGTATGTAAAAATATAAATTTTATCATATGAATGACAATGAAGATATGATTTTTCATAACGTGAAGAGGTTTTAATTGCCTAAAAATATAATTTTTATAATATAGAAATTTGAAAATATAATTTTTATATAGGTATGATGACAAAAATTTGATTTTTATATATGTGGCGAAATGAAAATATGATTTTTATTATATATACGTTGAAATAGAAAGGTGATTTTTATAGCGATGATATAAAAATCCGATTTTTATATTAGAAGTAGATATATAATATTATATAGAGAATAGTGTGGTAAAAATATATTTTTTATCTATGTAGTAGCAGTACAAAAATGTGATTTTTATATACGTAGCAATAATATAAAAATGTGATTTTTATATATGTAGCGAGCACTGGCAACGAAAGTGACAAAAAGCGAGCACGGTGAGACTATCCTACATATGAAGAGTCGTGGCGTTTGGTTTAACTTCTGTGAGAACTTCTCACTTTTAATTTAATTTTCTAGTTAAAATATATACTAGGATGCAGACAGTGTTTAGTAGCACTCGACACCCATCGTCCACAGACCATGGACGGCTTGTATGCTAGTTTCTTTGATTTTGATGTGTAGTTGATTGTGTGATGTGATGTGAAAGGAAACAAATTATTTATATAGTTAAAAATATTTTATAGTTAAAAATAGAAATTTTTAACGTGTAGATAAAATAAATATTTATAAACAAATCGGAGATTTGTTTATATACACTGATTTGATTGATATTGATTGGGACGATAAATTTTACACATCGCCCAACTGCACAAATAAAATCTGTGTTTGATTGTTTGAAACCCCCCACGGGTATTGGGATGATATTTGGCGTACACTAATCCCAATTATTTAGCTGTATGTCGATCGATTGGTCGACATACTGTGTAAGCGTTTATTATTTATATTTAATGCATATGCAGTTGTGTGGTGCACTCTGGATGGTGGTTGATTATTTACCGTTGTTATTTTATACATGTGTTGTAGAAAATCCATATAATTAACATTATATGGTAACTGATTGGGCCTCATTCCAGTTTTGAAATAGAATATTTGAAATAGAATATTTGAAATAGAATATTTGAATAGAAATATTTGAAAATAGAAATATTTGAAAAAGAAATATTTGAAATAGAATATTTGAAAATAGAAATATTTGAAAAAGAAATATTCGAAATAGGATATTTGAAAATAGAAATATATGAAGCCGTGTCGATAGATTGACGCCATTTTGACGTGAACGATATTTATATCGATTTTATTCAAATTGAAGTGAATATTAAAGTGAATTGAAATTCGAATTTAATTGAATTGATTTGAAATTCGAAATAAACTGAAATGATTTGAAATTCGAATAGAATTGAAATAGACTTGAAATCGTTTTGAAATGAATTCAAATTAAATTGAAATAGAATTTAAATCGTTTTGAAATGAATTCGAATTAAATTGAAATAGAATTGAAATCATTTTGAAATGAATTCGAATTGAAAGTGAATAGAATTGAATTCGAATTGAATAGAAATGAATTCGAATTGAAATTGAATAGAAATGAATTTGAATTGAATTAATTTGAAATTCAAATTGAATTGGAAACGAATTGAAATCGAATTAAAAATCGTTTTGAAAAGGAAATCGATGAAGTACATATTATATATATTATATATATAATATAATGGCCTGAATAGAACGCGCCGCGCCGCGGCAGTTCGCGAATTTCGACCATTGACTTCGAACGAATATTACGGGAGATCCGGCCGTCGGATTCTCCTGAAACTGGAACCGTTGGGTTCGTATTGAAAAGAGCTTTCTAACGAATAATAGAAATTTGAAATCTAACGGTTGGATTTGGAATTATGTCCAAATCAAATTTGGAAAAGGCCGCTGTAAGTGCAGTTCGATGGCCATTGATGGAAATCGACTGTACGGGCCTTGATAAAATTATTAAAAATAGTAATGATTTGTGTAAAATCATAAGAAATGATTTGGGAAGAATTGGGATGAAAAACTCCATATTTGATAAGATAAAAATAGATTTTTATCAAAATGAACTAGTTTTGAACTAGAATAATAATTTATTTATTTTTAAAATAAATAAATTGGATTTGAAATGGTTTTGAAAGTAACCAGTATTTCCAATAATTGAATTGGAATGGATTTGAATCGAAATTGTCTTTGGATTATTTCGATGTTGGATTTCGTGATTTTACAGACATTGTTATGGAAATTTGAAAGATATATTTATATCGTTATTTCCATACGATATTTGTTGGTCGTAGAATTTGATATTGAACATAAGCCGATATATTTTCTATTCAGAGCCTTGTATTTAATATCAAATGTGATTTGGGTTTGTCATGGATGGTGTCTTCATTAACACTGTTCTTAAACCTAGTTGAGAAAAAGATTAAATCTTTTTATTTAGATTTAATGATTGTGCCAATTAAATGATATTTGATTGGAATTGAATTGGGATTGATTTTAGGGTTTATCGTGAACGGTGTTTTAAATAACGCTGGTTCTTTAACCCGATAATTATTGGAATGTGATTTTGGGTTTATCGTGAACCGTGTTTTAAATGACATTGGTTCTTTAACCCAGTTAAAGACAGGATATTGATTTCTGTAAAGATTAAAACTAAGTGGGGTTTTAATGAATCTTTAATTAGATTGAAAAGATCGAGAATGGAGTATCACCAGTTTTGCTCCAAACGATAGTTAAATCTTTAATTAGATTTGAACGTGAAATGGTAATTGAATTTACCGATAACACTATGGTGTTAGATATGAAGTATAACCAGATTTACTTCATGGGATGAATAGGTGAGGATTGGGAAATTAAAAATAAATGATTACTTCGGTGTGGTTTGCTAATCCCGACTAGTTTGAATTGATATTCAAAAGAAGATTAAAGAGTAAATTTAAAAGAATTTATCTTTGATAAAATTAATGGGAACCTTTGCCAAAGTATAAGAATATTTGAAGAAAAGAATATTCTGAATTGGAATGTGGCGTATGTTGTGTTTGTGTAACACTTGTTTATTATATACGCGAGTTATTCTGAAAAACCGGGTTTATCCCATTCTGAATAACTAATACGACGATAAGTCGAAGGTGAAGATGGTGGTTGAAGACCTGAGGTCTTCACGTCGTTTGGGTGATTACTGATGATCTTGATTGGGCCGTACACCTAAGAGGAGAGAATCAGTTAGTGGTCGTCCAGACGTACTTGGAGATCGATGGATAAGCGAGGTACAAGGTGCCTCCGGTTTCGTTCAGACCCAGAACGGACTTGTAAATGGACTGTGTGTTTGACATTGGATTTTATTCTGTGTGATTGATTTCTATTAAATATATATCTGTTTGGCGGCGGAGAATTTATTCTCTTGCTTAACGCCCTTCTCTGAGACGTACAAGCTCAGGGGTTATATATTGATGGATATCAAACGCATGGAGTGAATTGCTATGTGGCATGCCTAAGTGGCAATTGATCAAGGCTTCCATTGAAAAGCAAAGTCTTGTGGTGATGATCAAAGCACGGCCTGTGTGGCATATCTTTGTCTAGCGTGGATTCGCGAGCCTCACACCCTGGTTGCGAACTAGAAACGGGAGAAGGATCCAGGGAGGGCATGCGTCTCTTTCTAACTAGAAGTGGCGTCGGTGGTTTTACATGCCCTGACGAGTTTGACTTATGTGGTTGTTGCTGTTGCGAGGCGCCTCGGATATATCGGTCATTCTCGAACCGATGGAGTCATTCGTTGGCTCATTTACGCCCTATAGGGCGGGGAGACATAGTGTTCAGGCATTTTAATCCACATCGGTGGACCGGCCCCGTGGCTCCTAGGTGCAGTTGCGGCTGTAGCCTTAGGCTCGGGCTAGAGAGTCTCGAATCGGTTGAGGACTATCTTTTGCCTTGGTTCATAGATGGAAATACAATTTCCAAATACGTGATTCTGCGGTTTTATTTGTAGAGCCTAGTATGGCGACATAGTGGGATGGGGCGCTTATGCCGTCTATGATTGATACTTATGATTTGAAGTTGTTTTATACACTATGCACTTATAATAGTATCAAATGATTTGTTTTAAACGTATCAAGCATTCTTGGCTATTTTAAGGTAAAAACCCTATCCTCCGGCTTGTGTTGCATTGTGTGATGGGAACTGGGTCTTATAATAGCTTCATTGTTCTTTATTTAGCATTGCGCTGTTGTTTTATGCACTGGTGTTCTTGGGAAGAAACCCGTTCCGTGTTATACGGCGTGGTCCCTTGATTTACCTAACTTTAAAATAAAGATTAATAACTGTTTTAGTCCTCACACCAGTCCCATGACTGACCTGGAGTTTATTGTTTTAACTTAAACTCTGGGTGCCCTTATTTTGACACGGGCAGCTAGTAGTTTTGGTTTTACAGATTTATAGTAACAAGATCCTGGTTTAAAGCTGGAATGATATCCGAAAAGCTTTGTATCCGTATATCTCTTGTAGTCGTGTATTGTATTATTTTCCGCTGCGATGTATTTAAATGTAATCTAAATCTCTGATATTTCTGTGTAATATTCATATATACTCTGTATATTCTTGTATTCTGATGGAATTGTTGTAATGTACAATGAAATGTTCTTCCGTCTGCGTTCTTCTGTGGCTTGTTCTCGAACTATCCGCACTTTCTATCATGGGGAAGTTATGGGTCTTCACAGTTGGTATCAGAGCTTTGGTTTACAAAGCTCAGAGAACAGGACACCTTAGAACCATATGAAAGAATTCATCAGATATTGGATTAGTAACATCCAATGAGAAAGACTCGTTAGAGATGGGATCAGTAGTATCCTAGAACGAGTGTGCAAAGTATATTTTTAAAGTGAAAACAACCTTTGTTTCGAAAATTTAAATCAATTATTCGTATTTGGTTATTTATTTATATTGATGTGGACAATCTAGTATATATAGATTTTGCGTATACGTCTGATCCGCGTGTATTCGAAGTTTTGATATATTGGGTAGATATAGAATCACATTCTAGTCGCCCGGAGAGAATTCTGATGATTGATGCATCATCATCAGAATTTATGTTCGAGTGACGAAAGTGAGATTTCTATATATTTCCTATTGACTGGTGTGAGAACCAAAATTAGATAGGGCTTATTGTTGTGATTTTGCATCAAAAATCTGATTTTTAGACTATATATCAAAGTTATAAATTTGAAATGATAATCAACTAATTGATTGCTGATTATGTTGTTTGATTATTGGTTGATTAATTAAAATGTTGAACCTTTAACCAAATTAAACCAAATATTGAACTGGATTGAAAATTTATCGCATTTGCTTGCATATACATGTACTTACATTGAACAAGTCATAGCAAGGAGACTAGAGCAAAAGAATAAAATTGTTTGCCCGACAAATAGGTACATGTTTACCATAATTTACTGTTTTGTTTGGGTGATGATGATTTTATGAGCCGATTGGCTAGCCGCTTGGCTTTTTCTTTTTCTTTTTGAGATCAGAGGGCCTATATGGCAATTTCGGGATTTTCCCGGTGCTCCCAGTGCAGGGGAGGTTATGGCCAAATTTTTCGAAAATTTAGGGTGTTAGCCAAATTTTTGAAAAATTTGAAAAGTTCTTAGAAACTGAAAAGTTGAAGAACTTAGGCCGTAATGAAAATAACGGAAGTTGAGTTGGTTTGTGAAACAACTTTCGGCTTCGTTCCTTTTCGGGGACGAAAAGTTTTAAGTGGGGGAGATTGTAATAACCCGGAAATCTGGGCCAATTTAAAAATTTTATTTTCGCAATTTTGATGAATTTTGAATATTTTAAATAATAACGACGAGAAATTTATTTTGAATATAATTCGAACGTATATATTCGTATGAATCGACGATAGAAGATAAATATTATTTATATATATAAAAGGAATTGAAAATGGCGCGGTAGTTCGATAATTTGATTTCAAAATTCAAATGAACATATCGGGTGCAAAATAAACCGAATTTTAACGAAACCAAAAATATTAGAATCTATTTGTGAATATCTTTCCAACGAACCCGAAAAATTGAAATTTCATAGCGGGAATCAAAAGATATGTCCAGTTGAAAATTCTGAATAGTCTATATGGAATTCAGGCCCTTAAAAATGGCCATTTTGCAAACGACCTCGGATTTCGACGAAACCACTTTTGTTGGACCCGTGATGTCAAATTATTGCTAGATTTTAATTTTCATAATTTTTCGAATCAATACGTGAGCGTGGCAAAGGAAAACGCGTTTGACCTGTTTTAGTTGATTTTAGTCGACTGGAAAATGACCATTTTTCAAACGGTCTCAGAATTTGACGAAACTAGTTTTGTTAGGAACGTATCGTCAATACGAAGCTAGAAATAAATTTTCTGGAATTTATAAAGTTAGTATGTGACTCCGATAAATTAAAATGTACGTTTAAATTCAATATATATTGATTTATATTTTAAATTGAACGATAACTGATCGTAACAGCCGAATGGTGTTACGAAACATATCCCATTGTGTTCGGAATGGGGGTAATTAGCTATGGACGACAGGCGGTGGGCCTCGTTTCGAGTTCGAAAATAAAAGTCAACTTTGGGGGAGAATAAAATAATAATTAAAATAAATATAAATATAACTTCCTCCCCCCCAGTTCAATTTCTCTTTCTGAAAAAAAAACACCGCCCCTTTATCACCATCGCGCCCTCAGCCCACCTCCTCGCCGTCGATCGCGCCTCCGCCGGAGGGACCTCCAGCCGCCGCTCGCCCCACCCTTCGCCTCCTCTCGCCTCCTTCCTCTTCTCCCTCTAAACCGAAAAAGCCCCAAAACCCTAATCCCAAACCCACGATTTCAGAACCGACGCACCCCTGGACCCACTCCCCAACCACTCCCCTTCGCCGTCGCCACCAGAACAACGAGCGCTCCCCCCTACAGCAGCTCGACGCCAAGAACTCCCCCCCCCCCTCCGCTGATAAACTGTAAGTTTTTTTCTTTTCTCTTTCGTTTTTTTATTTATTCCCATTTATTTGATAAAAATTAGGTTTTTTAATCACATAAAAATTAGATTTCTATTTAAAGAAAGTTAGGAAGCTTATTTGAATAAAAATAGGATTTTTATTAATTTAAAAAAAATGGATTTTTGTTGATTTAAAGAACTGATTTTTATAGGATTAAAGAACTGATTTTTATGTTTAATAAAGGTTCGATTTTCAGTGTTATAAAAATTCAATTTTTAATTTATAAAGTTTCGATTTTTAGACGAGGAAAGAATACGAATTTAAGATATGAAAATTAGTCTTCTAAGTTATGAAAAATATGGTTTTTAGTATGTAAAAATATAAATTTTATCATATGAATGACAATGAAGATATGATTTTTCATAACGTGAAGAGGTTTTAATTGCCTAAAAATATAATTTTTATAATATAGAAAAGTTGAAAATATAATTTTTATATAGGTATGATGACAAAAATTTGATTTTTATATATGTGGCGAAATGAAAATATGATTTTTATTATATATACGTTGAAATAGAAAGGTGATTTTTATAGCGATGATATAAAAATCCGATTTTTATATTAGAAGTAGATATATAATATTATATAGAGAATAGTGTGGTAAAAATATAATTTTTATCTATGTAGTAGCAGTACAAAAATGTGATTTTTATATACATAGCAATAATATAAAAATGTGATTTTATATATGTAGCGAGCACGGACAACGAAAGTGACAAAAAGCGAGCACGGCGAGACTTTCCTACATATGAAGAGTCGTGGCGTTTGCTTTAGCTTCTGTGAGAACTTCTCACTTTTAATTTAATTTTCTAGTTAAAATATATACTAGGATGCAAACGGTGTTTAGTAGCACTCGACACCCATCGTCCACAGACCATGGACGGCTTGTATGCTTGTTTGTTTGATTTTGATGTGTAGTTGATTGTGTGATGTGATGTGAAAGGAAATAAAATATTTATAGAGTTAAAAATATTTTATAGTTAAAAATAGAAATTTTTAACGTGTAGATAAAATAAATATTTATAAACAAATCGGAGATTTGTTTATATACACTGATTTGATTGATATTGATTGGGACGATAAATTTTACACATCGCCCAACTACACAAATAAAATATGTGTTTGATTGTTTGAAACCCCCCACGGGTATTGGGATGATATTTGGCATACACTAATCCCAATTATTTAGCAATATGTCGATCGATTGGTCGACAGACTGTGTAAGCGTTAATTATTTATATTTAATGCTTATGCAGTTGTGCGGTGCACTCTGGATGGTGGTTGATTATTTACCGTTGTTATTTTATACATGTGTTGTAGAAAAATCCATATAATTAACATTATATGGTAATTGATTGGGCCTCATTTGTAACAACCCAAAAATCTGGGCCAGTTTAAAAATTTTATTTTGGTAATTTTAGCGAATTTTGAAGATTTAAAATGAAATATTTTAAATAATATCGACGAGAAATTTATTTTGAATATATTTAGAACGTATATATTTATATGCGTCGTTAGAATATAAATAATTATATATAATTATAAATAGAATTGAAAATGGCGTGGTAGTTCGATAATTCGACTTCAAACCTCAATTGAATGTACCGGGTGCAAAACAATCCGGATTTTAGTGAAACCAAAAGTAATAGGATGTATTTGAGAATATCTTTCCAACGAATCCGAAAAATCAAAATTTCATAGCGGGAATCAAAAGATATGTCCAGTTGAAAATTCTGAATAGTCGCTATGGAATTCAGGCCCTTAAAAATGGGAATTTTGCAAACGACCTCGGATTTCGACGAAACCACTTTTGTTGGGTCCGCGATGTAAAGTTATTGCTAGATTCCAAATTTCATAATTTTTCGAATCAATATGTGAGCGTGGCAAAGGAAAACGCGTTTGACCAGTTTCAGTTGATTTTAATCGACTGGAAAATGGCCATTTTTCCATCGGTCTCAGAATTTGACGAAATTAGTTTTGTTAGGACCGTATCGTCAATACGAAGCTAGAAAATATTTTTCAGGAATTTTTCGAGTTAGTATGTGACCCCGGTAAATTGAAATGCGCGTTCAAATTCAATATATAGAGTTATATGTCGATTTTGACGGAAACTGATCGAAACAGTCGAATCAGCTTAGGATACATATCCCATTGTGTTCGGGATGAGGGTAATTAGCTATGGACAACAGGCGGTGGGCCTCGTTTTGAGGTCGAAAATAAAAATTGCTTTTTAGTGATAAATAAAATAATTAAATAAAAAAACCCTTCTCCTTCTATAACCTTTGCCCCCCTCCCCCCGATTTCATTTAACAGAAAGAAAAAAAACAAAAAAAAAGAAGGCGACGAAGCAGGGAGAAGATCCCCCCCCCCCCCGATGACCACCGCGCCGCCGTAGGTGGCGGAGCTGCACCCCCTCCCTCTTCCTCCCCTCGCGACCCTTCTCCTCCATGCCCAAAACCCCACGGCCCCAAATCGAACCGCGCCACCTCGAAGAACCCCCCCCCCCCCCCCCCCCCCGCCTGCGTGCAACCGCCAAACCCCCCAATCGATCGACGCCCCACCTCCAAAGTCCCCCCCACCATCCTCCGGCGCAGCAGCGAAGACCCCCCCTTGCTACCTCTCCGCGCCACGATACCCCCCCCCCCCCCACCTCGGCGACGCTGCAAAATCCCCCTTCCCCCCCATCTCGCTGCAAATCACTACAAGTTTTTAATTATATTTTTATTTATAAAATCAGTTTTTTTATATATGAATTAGCATTTATAAAAGCTGAAAATAAAGTATATATAAAGATTTGATTTTTAAAATTGAAAAGATTATATTTTTATTTATAAAAATATGATTTTTATATAAGGAAGAGGTAGAAAAGATTTTATTCAATTAAAAATATGATTTTTATATTTTTAAAGTATTAAAAATATGATTTTTATATTTTTAAAGTATTAAAAATATAATCTTTACTATATAGAAGATGTAAAAATGTGATTTTTGTTTATGTAGAGAAGTAAAAATATAATTTTTACATGATAGAAATATTAAAAATATCATCTTTATATGTGTAGCAAAATAAAAATGTGATTTTTATGATGATATATTTGAAAAGGCGAAATCTTTATATCTGAAAAGGCGTAATCTTTATATTTGAAAAGGCGAAATCTTTATATGAAGAATAGCGTGATAAAAATATAGTCTTTACTATATGAACATCGATGTGAAAATATAATTTTTATCTATATAGTAGCGGTATAAAAATTCGATTTTTATATATTGAATAGCATAATAAAAATTCGATTTTTATATATTGAATAGCAAAGTAAAAATTCGATTTTTTATATATTGAATAGCGAAGTGAAAATTCGATTTTTACATATGTAGTGAATACGGGCAACGAAAGCGACAAAGGGCGAGAATGGCGAAGATTTCTATAAATGAAGAGTCGTGGTACTGGATAGCTATTGTTGAGAATTTCTCACTCTTCAATTTCTTTTCTAGTTATATATATATACTAGGATGCAGACGGTGCTTAGTAGCACCCGACACAATCGTCCATAGACCATGGACTTGTTTGTTTGATTGCAAAAAATTAGTTAGATTATTTGATTGAAATTTGGATTATTTGGTGAAATGAATGGATTTAATTGATGTGTGAATGGCGTGGGCCTTCACTAGACCGGGGATAAGGCTAGGCCTTGTCCCGTTTCTAGTATAGTGCCGTAATGCCGCCGATATTTTCTAAAATAAGTTAGAAAAATAAAAATATCATTTTATTTAAAGAATGAACCGAATAGAAATTCATATGTTGAATTAAAATGTTTTATCGTTGAAAATATAATTTTTAACGTGAATATGAATATAGTGAATGTGAATAAATAAATATTCATTTATAAACCGGACGGTTTGTTTATGTACACCTAATTGAAAGACATTGATTGGGACGATAAATTTTACACATCGCCCAACTGCACAAATAAAATCTGTGTTTGATTGGTTGAAACCCCACACGGATGTTGGGATGAAATTTGAAGTTCACTCATCCTGATTGATTAAATATGTCGATCGATTGATTGACAGGCAGTTATAAGTGTTAGATATCTATATTTGATGCTTATACAGTGTAGTGCACTTTGGATGATGGTTGATTATTTATCGTTGTTATTAAATACATGTGTTGTATGGAATCCGTATAATTAACTTTATATGGTGATTGATTGGGCCTCATTCCGATTTAGAAAATAAAGAATATTAGAAAATAAAGGTTCATGTGTTGACAGTACTCATCCGTTGAGATTAGTCATGTGTTGAACGAAATATTTTAACAATAAAATTTATATCTTTATCACTATAAAATAAAGGTTCATGTGTTGACTGTACTCCTCCGTTGAGATTAGTCATGTGTTGAACGAAATATTTTAACAATAAAATTTACATCTTTATCATATATAGAATTAGAAATCAACTGGAAAATAGACGAGATGAGTGGTCTCCTAGATATTGATCTGATGTTGGTTTCGGCCTTCGGGGTTAATATTCAGGGAATTGTTCTCTTACTAGTTTACGGTTGGAGTCTAATTTTAAATCAAACGATAGATACCTTAATTTTCATAAAATATATTAAATAACAAAAATAGTCACACGTGGACAGTACTCATTCGCTGAGATTAGTCGTGTGTTGACAAAGATATAGAGTCGTGTATTGAAAGAAATATAGATCCATTTGTTGAATATAAAGTTGTGTTGATTAGTGATGCGCTATTTTGACATGAACGATATTTATATCGATTATATTCGGTTTTTGAATTTAAAACAAATTTGAATTGAATATAAAACGAATTCAAATTGAATTGAAAACGGATTGAAATGAATTCAATTGAATTGAAATTTGAATTGAATAGAAATGAATCTTAAAACGAATTTATAAGGAAAAATTCAATTTTGATTTGAATTGAAATAGAAGTTGAAATTGTTTTTGAAACGAATTCAAAACTATTTATAAAATTCGTTTTAAATAGTAATCGACGAAATATATATAATATATATATATATTATATATATAATGGCCTGAATAGAATGCGCCGCGGTAGTTCGTGAATTTCGACCATTTATTTCAAACGGACATTACGGGAGATCCGACCGTCGGATTCTCCTGAAACCGGAACCGTTGGGTTCGTATCGAAAATAGCTTTCTAATGAATATTATAAATTCAAAATCTAACGGTTGGATTTGGAGATACGTCCAAATCAAATTCGAAAAAGGTCGCTGTAAGTGCAGTTCGATGGCCGTTGATGGAAATCGACTGTACGGGCCTTGATAAAATTATTAAAAATGGTAATAAATAGTGTAAAATCATAAGAAATGATTTGGGAAAAATTGGGATGAAAAACTCCATATTTGAAAAGATAAAAATAGATTTTTATCGAAATGAACTAGTTTTGAACTGAAATTAAAACCCATTTATTTTTAAATAAATAAACTGGATTTGAAATGGTTTAAATAGAATTGATTCATGGGTTTATCGTGAACTGTGTTTTAAATAACACTAGTTCTTTAACCCGATAATAAATAGAATGTGATTTGGGTTTATCGTGAATTGTGTTTTAAATGACATTAGTTCTTTAACCCAGTAAAAGGAGTTTTATTGAATCTGCAATTAGATTGAAAAGTGAATTGATAATTCAAATTATCAAATTTGGCAAATGAGCGAGAATGGAGTATCACCAGTTTTGCTCCAAGGCGATAGTTAAATCTTTAATCAGATTTGAACGTGAAATGGTAATTAATTTTACCGATATCACTGTGGTGTTAGATGTGGAGTATTACCAGTTTTGCTTCAAGGCATGAATAGGTTGGGATTGGGAAATAAAATAAATAATTACTTCGGTGTGGTTCGCTAATCTCGACTAGTTTGGAAAACCATAATTTGATTTGAAACGACATCCAAAGGAAGATTAAAGGATAAATTTTAAAGAATTTATCTTGGATAAAATTAATGGGAACTTTTTCCTGAGAATATGAATTGGAATGAGGCGTATGTTGTGTTTGTGTAACATTCGTTTTAATATACGCGGGTTGTTCGGAAAGGCCGGGTTTACACCCATTCTGAATAACCGATTCGACGATATGTCGAAGATGAAGACGGTGGTCGAAGACCGGAAGTCTTCACATCGTTTGGATAATTACTGACGATCCTGATTGGGCAGTACACCCAAGAGGATGGAAATAGTTGGTGGTCGTCCAAACGTACTTGGAGATGGATGGATATGCGAGGAAAGTGCCTCCGGTTTCGTTCAGACCCAGAACGGACTTGTAAATGGATTGTGTGTCTGACATTGGATTTTATTCTGTGTTGATTGATTTCTATTAAATATACATCTGTTTGGCGGCAGAGAATTTATTCTTTTGCTTAACGCCCTTCTCTGAGACGTACGAGCTCAAAGGTTGTATATCGATGGACATCAGTCGCATGGCATGAATTGCCTGTGTGGCACGCTAAGATGCAATGATCAAGGCTTCTGTTGAAAAGCAAAGTCTTGTGGATGATGATCAAAGCACGGCCCCTGTGGCATAGCTTTGTGTATAACGTGAATTCGCGAGCCTCACACCTCGGTATGAGTTAAAAATGGGATACAGACTGCAGGGAGAGCACGACGTTTCTTTCTAGCTTTGGTGGTGTCAGTGACTTACCAGCCCTGACATTTATATACTTTTCACCTATGTGGTTGTTGGATGAGGCGCCTCGATTTTAGGTTTGCAAGGACCGGGAAACGTGTGTTCAGGAATACTAATCCTCTAACGTAAGTGAGGACCGGCCCTGAAGATCCAGGATTGCCTAGAGTGTGTAGTCCTGAGACATTTGCTAGAGTGTGTCGAAAGCGGAGAGGAGCTTGCCCCTTGCCTCGACTCATGACGGAAATCCAATTTCCAATACGTGTATTGCGGTTTTAATTGTAGAACTAGTATGGCGACATGATATATGGTACCCATGCCGTCTATGATTTATATTTATGACTGAAACTGTTTTGACACTATACACTTATTATAGTATCAAATGATTTGTTTAAAACGTACCAAGCATGTTTGGGTATTATAAGGGAAAACCCTATCCTTCGGCTTGCGTTGCATTGTGTGATGGGACCTGAGTCTTATAATAGCTTCATTTTTAGAAAAAGCATTGCGTTGTTTATTTATATGCACTGGTATTCTTGGGAGGAAACCCGTTCCGTGTTATACGGCGTGGTCCCTTGAATTACTCTCTTTTAAAGTCAAGTTTTAAATAACTGTTTTAGTTCTCACACCAGTCACATGACTTACCTGGAGTTTATTGTTTTAACCTAAACTCTGGGTGCCCTCATTTTCCGCACGGGCAGCTAGTAGTTTTGGTTTTGCAGATTTATATTCACAGGATCCTGGTTTACAGCTGGAATGATATCCGGAAAGCTCTGTATCCGTGTATCACCTTCGGTTGTGCTTTGTATTATTTTTCCGTTGCGATGTAATTTATTGTAATCTCTGATATTTATCGAATGTAATTTATTCATTTATACTCTATATATTCTTGTATCTGATGGAATTGTTGTAATAGCAATGAAATGTTCTTCCGTCTGCGTTCTGATTTGTCTTGTCCTCACAGTAATTCGTTCTTTCTCTTCTCTTCGGAGATCGGGGAAGTTCGGGTCGCTTCATCATTCCAGTTTTGAAATAGAATATTTGAAATAGAATATTTGAATAGAAATATTTGAAAATAGAAATATTTGAAAAAGAAATATTCGAAATAGAATATTTGAAAATAGAAATATTTGAAAAAGAAATATTCGAAATAGGATATTTGGAAATAGAAATATATGAAGCCGTGTCGATAGATTGACGCCATTTTGACGTGAACGATATTTATATCGATTTTATTCAAATTGAAGTGAATATTATAGTGAATTGAAATTCGAATTTAATTGAATTGATTTGAAATTCGAAATAAACTGAAATGATTTGAAATTCGAATAGAATTGAAATAGACTTGAAATCGTTTTGAAATGAATTCGAATTAAATTGAAATAGAATTGTAATCGTTTTGAAATGAATTCGAATTAAATTGAAATAGAATTGAAATTGTTTTGAAATGAATTCGAATTAAATTGAAATGGAATTGAAATCGTTTTGAAATGAATTCGAATTGAAAGTGAATAGAATTGAATTCGAATTGAATAGAAATGAATTCGAATTGAAATTGAATAGAAATGAATTTGAATTGAATTAATTTGAAATTCAAATTGAATTGGA
This sequence comes from Allium sativum, assembly GCA_030737875.1. Classification (NCBI taxonomy): domain Eukaryota; kingdom Viridiplantae; phylum Streptophyta; class Magnoliopsida; order Asparagales; family Amaryllidaceae; genus Allium; species Allium sativum. The sequence goes on along the minus strand of CM060926.1, from coordinate 919,513,953 downwards.
AACGAATTGAAATTGAATTAAAAATCGTTTTGAAATGGAAATCGACGAAGTATATATTATATATATAATATAATGGCCTGAATAGAACGCGCCGCGCCGCGGCAGTTCGCGAATTTCGATCATTGACTTCAAACGAATATTACGGGAGATCCGACCTTCGGATTCTCCTGAAACCGGAACCTTTGGGTTCGTATCGAAAAGAGCTTTCTAATGAATAATAGAAATTCGAAATCTAACGGTTGGATTTGGAATTATGCCCAAATCAAATTTGGAAAAGGTCGCTGTAAGTGCAGTTCGATGGCCATTGATGGAAATCGACTGTACTGGCCTTGATAAAATTATTAAAAATAGTAATAATTTGTGTAAAATCATAAGAAATGATTTGGGAAGAATTGGGATGAAAAACTCCATATTTGAAAAGATAAAAATAGATTTTTATCGAAATGAACTAGTTTTGAACTAGAATAATAATTTATTTATTTTTAAAATAAATAAATTGGATTTGAAATGGTTTTGTAAGTAAACAGTATTTCCAATAATTGAATTGGAATGGATTTGAATCGAAATTGTCTTTTGGATTATTTCGATGTTGGATTTCGTGATTTTACAGATATTGTTATGGAAATTTGAAAGATATATTTATATCGTAATTTCCAATACGATATTTATTGGTCGTAGAATTTGATATTGAATATAAGCCGATATATTTTCTATTCAGAGCCTTGTATTTAATATCAAATGTGATTTGGGCTTGTCGTGGATGGTGTCTTCATTAACACTGTTCCTAAACCCAGTTGAGAAAAAGATTAATTTTTTTTATTTAGATTTAATGAATTGTGCCAATTAAATGATATTTGATTGGAATTGAATTAGGATTGATTTTTGGGTTTATCGTGAACGGTGTTTTAAATAACGTTGGTTCTTTAACCCGGTAATTAATGGAATGTGATTTTGGGTTTATCGTGAACCGTGTTTTAAATGACATTGGTTCTTTAACCCAGCTAAAGACAGGATATTGATTTCTGTAAAGATTAAAACTAAGTGGGGTTTTAATGAACCTGTAATTAGATTGTAATGACCCGCATTGTCAGGGGTATTATAATTAATTTATTTAATTATATATATCGTGATGTAGTGAATTAAACAGAGGTTTAACTAAATAATATGGAATAATTAATTTAATTAAATAATTAAATAATATATTTAATTCAGAAATAATCAAAAATATTGGGAATCACAATATTCTGTGAACGGGGTCATCCCTAAGATTTAATTCAGCTTAGAGTTGAATTATATTGACGAATATATACAATCGACGTCAGTTTGGAACGTAGAATTATATTTTAATTAAAATATAGCTTGAATTGGCGCTGCAGTTCGCTATTTGGCGATTTGAACTTCAACTGGATATACAGGGTTCGTTTTAAATCGGATTTCTGTGAAACAAGAAACGTGTGGAGCTGGTGGAGTATATCTTTCTAGTGGAAGAGAAAAATCAGGATTTCGTCATGTAGATTTTGAGATATGTCCAAATCAAATTTTAAAATAGTCGCTATAGAATCGTTTATCGACCATAACGGTTTATTCGATATAACTAGAGATTGGGTTTGAATTTAGACAAGGTTCTTTTGGGATGTAGTGATAATTTAATTTTTAGAATTTTACTGTAATTTTTAATTAATTAAATATGCAACTTTTATTTGGAGTGTTTTGCACCCCGTATCAGCGATTTTTGGGTTTCACAATATGAGTTAATCTACCGATATTATTATATTTCTGGGATCGTGGCACATTGATCATCACGATGGTATAGTTGATCCGGTCGATAGCAGTTCGTAATTAATGAAGTTTTGAAAAATGAGATGACCAAATTCTTTTAAACTCAAAACAAATATCCTAACTAATGAGTGAACCTGAACAAAAACACCCGCCCTCTTTCTCAGCCACCAATGATACCTAACCTTGCTTATCTATAAATAACCCTTTATAACGTTCTAAAACCTAATCAACTCATCCTTTGGTCAAAGGATAAACAAGCCGTCGCTTTCCCTTTTCCATTCTTCAGGAAAAACCAAGATTTAAAAATCCAAAACAATTTGGATATTAGCTTATAAATCGTGAGATCCTAAAATCAAAAACAAATCGGAGATAAATTCTTAGATCTTAAAACTAATTTGTGTGAGCTTGGCTTAGGGTAAACTTCACTTGGTGCGATTATCAGATAGTGCGCACGCACTTTACAATACCCAGTTTGGCACCAGCAAGCTTAGGGTTCCGAAATTTCTGAAGTAGGAGCTTCGATGTGAAATTTTGAGTTAGGAAAGGTGTTAATGACTTCTAATGGCATGCGTGTGCAACTTTTGGGAGAGAGCGGTGAGGTGGAGTTCGGTGTTGGCGGATGAGTGCTGGTTGATGCGACGGAGAATGGTGAATTCGAGTTCCATCCTTTTGGGATGGAGATGAAGAGGAAATCATGGCAAGAATTGTGGTATTTTTGGTTGGATTTGTAGTGGTAGAAGGAAGGGGGATTGTCGATGAAGAGGATGGAAAATGGAAGCGGTTTAACGTGAGTATCCTCCTGGAGCGAAGCAAAGTGGAAGAAGGAGTAAGTGGGTTGAGTAGGAGTGGGCCAGGTTAGAAATGGTAAGGCCCAAAATGTTTGAAATCAATATAAGTGTATTTTTAAATTAGAGATCCACTTGTTAAAATCGTAACTCGATCATACTTTATCAGAATTTGACAAAACAGGACACGTTGGAATCGTATCGAAAAGTACTACACCATAGCACTGACTGGGAGTGAATCCGAGCTCGTTACATTTTATGGCGAAATAAATTGTCCGACTGAATCAAATAACGCAAACCGTTATTTAACGGCTAACGCGCAAAAGTGAGTAAATCTCACTAACTCTGAACAGTTTATAATTTCATGTTGTATTTTTAGAACTGTTAGATATTGGTTGATTGACTGTATGTTGACTGTTTGATTGAACTACTAGTCAGTTAGTTGAATTTTCTATATCGATTCTGTTTAACAGAATATATCATATAGAACTGAAAGTGATGATAATCATATTGTGTAACATCTGTGGATGCAGGGAGACAGGTTGGAGGAATCCGACTGGATTCCTCAACAGTTATTTTATTGTTTTCATATATTGTTATATGATGTGATATAAAATCTGTGGGTGATTATATGTGCTTGGACGATATTGAACATCGTGATTTGATATGATTGAATACCATAACATACCGGAATGTAGATAAGGGAATTTTCAAAGTGATATTGAAAATAGCATATTTATAAAATGGGATATTTATAAATAAGAGATATTTATAAAGTGGAATATTTATAAATAAGAAATGTTTATAAATTGGAATATTTATAAATAAGAGATATTTGAAAAGGAAATAAATTCAAAACATTTCTTTTTGAATGGAAAGGCCTGTGTGGCGAGTTTGGGGATTTTCCCGATGCTCCCGTACAAAGGAGGTTATGGCGAATTTTCCCGGGAATTTAAGGAGTTAGAATATTTCAAGAATAAATTTGAAAAGGAAATATTTGTAAACCATTTACAAGTAGAATTGGAAAGGGAACATTATAAAAAGGAAATCATTTTTTAAGTGTAGAACCGTTATTTAAAAGTAAATCCTTTCAAATGAATAAAACATTGTTAAAAAGGAAATCTTTACAAAGTGAATAAAGTAAATCGAATATGGTATTCGTAAGGAGAAATCGAATATGGTATTCGAAAGGAGAAATCGAATATGGTATTCGAAGTTAGTTAATCGAATATAGACATTCGAAAGGAGTTAATCGAATATGGTATATGAAGTTAGTTAATCGAATATAGACATTCGAAAGGAGTTAATCGAATATGGTATTCGAAGTTAGTTAATTGAATATGGTATTCGAAGTTAGTTAATCGAATATAGACATTCGAAAGGAGTTAATTGAATATGGTATTCAAAGATAGTCAATCGAATATAGACATTCGTAAGGAGTTAATCGAATATGGTATTCGAAGTTAGTTAATCGAATATGGTATTCGAAAGTTAGTTAATCGAATATGTTATTCGAAAGGTGTTAGTCAAGTCGAGTTAGTCAAATAGAGTTAACCAGTTAGAGTTAATCAGTTAGAGTTAACCAGTTGGAGTTAATTAGTTAGAGTTAATCGATTAGAGTTAAAACGAACTAGCGTTAATCAAATATAGTTATTTGAGACAGCGATAGTCAAACATAGTATTCAGGGTAAGTTGCCATCTCGTACGACTGCTAGCGTAATTCGCAGGGCTGTAAATAGCCTACGGCGGTTGGATGTTTCCTGAGGGAGTCAGGCGTAACCATTGTGATCGCTGCGATCTAAAGTCAAACGAATGGAGTTAAATCGAATATTAGTTATTCGATAGGAGTTAATCAAGTTGAGTTAATTAAACCAAGTTAGTCGAGCCTAGTTAATCGAATCGGATCTGTCGAACCAAGTAAGTTAAGATAGTCGAGTTAGTCGAGTTAAGTTCATCGAGTTAAATTAATCGATGTTAGTTTCATCGAAAGGAGTTTTCGATGTTAGTTTCATCGAAAGGAGTTATCGATGTTAGTTTCATCGAAAGGAGTTATCGATGTTAGTTTCATCGAAAGGAGTTATCGATGTTAGTTTCATCGAAGTGAGATTTTCAAATATGAGATATTTGAAACGAAAGATTTATCGAATATTAGTTATTCGAAGAGAGATTATCGAATATCGTTTATTCAAGAAGAAGTTAATCGAATATAGGTTATTCGAAGAAGAGTTAATCAAATAGAGATTTCTCGAAGAGAGTTAATCGACAAATTCGATTTATATCGAATTCGGGAAAGTACTTATACTTTTCCAGTGTTTAAATAGAGATTTATTTATTTATAAATAAATAAGTGTTAGGTTAATTATTCACTAATAAGAATAGAAGTTATAATTAAAGTTAGATAATTCGGAAGTAGGGATTATAACGTTATCGTTATAACTAATGTTTTAAATATAGAAGTGGATTAGTAAAATTGAATTCGAGAAAGGAGTAAAGAAGTTGTTAAAGATTAAAAGATAAACTTTGACCATTTTGAAGTTATAACGTTGTTCAGTTAAGGTCTGAGAGGTAATTATACCCCAACTTGAGTGACTTCCTTCTTAACTAAGAAATCGTAAGGTTTGATCGTAAAGGAGTTTTGGAAAAGTTTTCCAAACAAGAATCAGAAATGTTTTCTAAATACAGAAAACAAGGAATGGAAATGTTTCCAGTGTTGATAACATATATTTTCTAAATATAGAAAATAGCAAATGTTGAATATAGGGAAACAGGAGATGTAAAATGAACTAAAGAGATAAATGTTAAATGATGTTAGTTTGATATAATTTCCATCTGGAAATAATATCGTTGTTTGCACACTTGTTTTCTTTGATAGTTAAATCACAGACTATCGAAGTTTTGACCATTTTAACGTTGTTAATATGGAGAGACCGGTTGGATTATTATCCAAAGAACCACTCTGTATTGGCATAAGCATTGCGAATCATATATGCCAAAGTTAATTGAAGACGGAGAAAAATGCAAGGGCTGTTGTATAAGTCTTAGATAACAGTGACTAAGATGGATATACTGAATAGTGCCTTCGGTTTGTCCAGTCCCAGGACAACTTGTATGGACGAAGGTCTGACAGAGTATATCCAATGGATCGCGTAAGTTGATCTGTTCAAACGTATTCACGTTTGGTGGCGGAGGAATTCGTTTCTCTTAGCTGTATACCCGTGTTATTTTTGGATAAGTCAATTTGTGATTTGGCGGGTATAACGATGTGACATTTTAAGTGAATGAAGATGGATGTCTGACAGAGTATTTCCAGAAAGGTCACGTACATTGATTTCTTCAACCGTACCAAGACTGGAAGCGGAGAAGGAAACTTCTTTTAGCTAACACAAAATGTACTATTATAGACGTCAATTAGTGATTTTCGATGGATTTGACAATGTAGCATTCGAAGTGAATCTGATGTAATGATAAAGCGTAGCTTCTAGCCTCATCAACCGGTAAATGACAGAAATCGGGCAGGCAGCATGGTTAAGTCGGTCGCACCAAAGTAGGGTGTATAATCACCTATCTAGATAATATTCATTTGTTTCTTAAATCTATCAATGCTGTCCCATATATATACGGGAACGGTTGCTGATCCCACCCGTTGGTAATGTACATTCGATACACTCAAGCGAAATGAGTGGTCGGTCATGTGTGGCTGAGTTACAAGATGTTCTTGTTGAACTCCTGTGTATCGTTCCTAGAGTACACTGATCAGAAGGTGGTTCCATACCTTGTCATAGTTGGAAATCCATTATCCAATACGTGCTTGCGATTTTGATTGTATACTATATATGTAGAACGTGAGATGAAAGCGTTTCTGCTAGTTGATATCTATTTGTACATAGACATTATTATAATATCAAAAGGTTTTTGAAATAAAGATATTTTGGATTCTCATAAGGGAAAAACCCGTTCCGTTCTACGGCGTGGTCTTATGAGATATCGTTTACTTGTTCATATGCCTGTTTAAACTGTTTTACTCATACCAGTCCCATGACTGACCCGGAGTTTACTTTGTTGTTTTCCCTAAACTCTTGGGTGCCTAATTTGTATGGGCAGTTAAGTAGTCAGGAATTTGCAGATATACTTGGAGAGCTTGGAGCAGGAGGCTTCAAGATCATATAGCTATAGTTATTTCCACTGTGTTGTAAGTGTTGTACTCTGATAAGTGCTATTGTATACATAACTGTTACATTTCAAAGTTATGTTATATATTATATGTTATTCGTTCCGCTGTGAGGTTCGTGTTACTCTGATGTTGTGTTCTTCTCCTTCTTCTATTCTAAGTTTCCATCTTATCTTTCCTCACCCTCTAATTTCTTTCATTAATTACCGGGATTTTTCGACGTTTTGGTTATCGACATCGAGCCTATGTCGATAACCAAAGTCGCTCAAAATCCGGGTCGTTACAGTTGGTATCAGGGCTTAAGTTAAGTTATTACCTTGGCTCTGTGGCATGACTCGATAGAGATAGGGTTAGTAACACCCTAGATTGAGTTTGAGTGTATATATACGAGTGCGTATTTGTATTTGATATAAAAATGGTTTTATATTGTGGAGATTCGTTGGCTGAGTTGTTTATGAGTTCTGGTCGATCAGTTTGATCCACTGTATCGGTAGGAGTAAATAAACACTTGAATACGATGGACCAACATAGTATGGATATGTGATATATTATCATATATAGGTTATTATTATAATCGAATGAGATTATAAAGCGAAATGGTTATATATAACCAATCAGAATCATATAAGTAAAGTATATGAAATAAGATGAATTAAATATGAATTTAAATCAGATTTGGAATTAAAATAAGGAAATTTTAAGTTCCTGGGAGATTTCGAGATGCTTTCAAAATGGATGTATTTAGTAAGGGTTTTGAAATGATATAGTATTGAAATCACTTGGGTCGCTGGAAAATAATTCCGATGATGACTGCGCAGTATCATCGGTGTGATTTTCGAGTTCTAAGTGGTAGATTACTACCAGAGATTTTGATTTGAATTGTTTTGAGAAAACAAGTTGTTTAGAAATTCAAAGGTTTTGAATTGGCAGTATGATTTCAAATTGATTTGAATTTCACCCAGGAATTTAAGTTCTAGAAATTAAAATTTAACTTGTGAAGTTAATTCAAATGGGATGGTAAAAGTAAATAATAAACCAGAATTTAACTTTAGATGATAGGTTAAGAAAAACTGAAGTGATTAGAGAATAATCTAGATTTGAAATGATAAGTTGAGAGTTGGAATTTGAGACTCGAATTTGAAATTGAATTCGGCTTGAATGAGCGAATGGTTGTGTTAAGAATAACTTGGTTGGAGTTGATTGGGATGGCATTTGTATATGCCGAGTTGATAACAGATGGTAGGGATATAATGATATGCCCAACAAAAAGGTACAAGTTTATATTTTATATGAGTTTGGAATTTATGAGTCGAATTGGCAAGCCGTTTGGCGTTTGATTTTCTTTTGGGTTGAAGAAGGCCCAGAGAGGCGAGTTGGAGTTTGAGCTATTGACCAGTACAAAGGAGGTGCTGGCGAAATTTTTCGAAAGTTTAAAGTGTTAGAAAATTTTCAGAATTTTTGAAAATTTTAGTTAGTCCGAAGAAATTAATATTTTAGTCGATATAAATTAGTTCAGTTGAAATCAGAAATAAGGGGTAAACAAATCTTAGGAGTTCCAATAGATAGGGTCGTCCTCTAACTTAGCAATTTCGAGGACGAAATTATTTTAAGTGGGGAAGAATGTAATGACCCGTATTGTCAGGGGTATTATAATTAATTTATTTAATTATATATATCGTGATGTAGTGAATTAAATAGAGGTTTAATTGAATAATATGGAATAATTAATTTAATTAAATAATTAAATAATATATTTAATTCAGAAATAATCAAAAATATTGGGAATCACAATATTCTGTGAACGGGGTCATCCCTAAGATTTAATTCAGCTTAGAGTTGAATTATATTGATGAATATATTCAATCGACGTCAGTTTGAAACGTAGAATTATATTTTAATTAAAATAGAGCTTGAATTGGCGTTGCAGTTCGCTATTTGGCGATTTGAACTTCAACAGGATATACAGGGTTCGTTTTAAATCGGATTTCTATGAAACAAGAAACGTGTGGAGCTGGTGGAGTATATCTTTCTAGTGGAAGAGAAAAATCAGGATTTCGCTGTGTAGATTTTGAGATATGTCCAAATCAAATTTTAAAATAGTCGCTATAGAATCGTTTATCGACCATAACGGTTTATTCGATATAACTAGAGATTGGGTTTGAATTTAGACAAGGTTCTTTTGGGACGTAGTGATAATTTAATTTTTAGAATTTTACTGTAATTTTTAATTAATTAAATATGCAACTTTTAATTGGAGTGTTTTGCACCCCGTATCAGCGATTTTTGGGTTTCACAATATGAGTTAATCTACCGATATTATTATATTTCTGGGATCGTGGCACATTGATCATCACGATGGTATAGTTGATCCGGCCGATAGCAGTTCGTAATTAATGAAGTTTTGAAAAATGAGATGACCAAATTCTTTTAAACTCAAAACAAATATCCTAACTAATGAGTGAACCTAAACAAAAACACCCGCCCTCTTTCTCAGCCACCAATGATACCTAACCTTGCTTATCTATAAATAACCCTTTATAACGTTCTTAAACCTAATCTACTCATCCTTTGGTCAAAGGATAAACAAGCCGTCGCTTTCCCTTTTCCATTCTTCAGGAAAAACCAAGATTTAAAAATCCAAAACAATTTGGATATTAGCTTATAAATCGTGAGATCCTAAAATCAAAAACAAATCGGAGATAAATTCTTAGATCTTAAAACTAATTTGTGTGAGCTTGGCTTAGGGTAAACTTCACTTGGTGCGATTATCAGATAGTGCGCACGCACTTTACAATACCCAGTTTGGGACCAGCAAGCTTAGGGTTCCGAAATTTCTGAAGTATGAGCTTCGATGTGAAATTTTGAGTTAGGAAAGGTGTTAATGACTTCTAATGGCATGCGTGTGCAACTTTTGGGAGAGAGCGGTGAGGTGGAGTTCGGTGTTGGCGGATGAGTGCTGGTTGATGCGACGGAGAATGGTGAATTCGAGTTCCATCCTTTTGGGATGGAGATGAAGAGGAAATCATGGCAAGAATTGTGGTATTTTTGGTTGGATTTGTAGTGGAAGAAGGAAGGGGGATTGTCGATGAAGAGGATGGAAAATGGAAGCGGTTTAACGTGAGTATCCTCCTGGAGCGAAGCAAAGTGGAAGAAGGAGTAAGTGGGTTGAGTAGGAGTGGGCCAGGTTAGAAATGGTAAGGCCCAAAATGTTTGAAATCAATATAAGTGTATTTTTAAATTAGAGATCCACTTGTTAAAATCGTAACTCGATCATACTTTATCAGAATTTGACAAAACAGGACACGTTGGAATCGTATCGAAAAGTACTACACCATAGCACTGACTGGGAGTGAATCCGAGCTCGTTACATTTTATGGCGAAATAAATTGTCCGACTGAATCAAATAACGCAAACCGTTATTTAACGGCTAACGCGCAAAAGTGAGTAAATCTCACTAACTCTGAACAGTTTATAATTTCATGTTGTATTTTTAGAACTGTTAGATATTGGTTGATTGACTGTATGTTGACTGTTTGATTGAACTACTAGTCAGTTAGTTGAATTTTCTATGTCGATTCTGTTTAACAGAATATATCATATAGAACTGAAAGTGATGATAATCATATTGTGTAACATCTGTGGATGCAGGGAGACAGGTTGGAGGAATCCGACTGGATTCCTCAACAGTTATTTTATTGTTTTTCATATATTGTTATATGATGTGATATAAAATCTGTGGGTGATTATATGTGTTGGACGATATTGAACATCGTGATTTGATATGATTGAATACCATAACATACCGGAATGTAGATAAGGGAATTTTCAAAGTGATATTGAAAATAGCATATTTATAAAATGGGATATTTATAAATAAGAGATATTTATAAAGTGGAATATTTATAAATAAGAAATGTTTATAAATTGGAATATTTATAAATAAGAGATATTTGAAAAGGAAATAAATTCAAAACATTTCTTTTTGAATGGAAAGGCCTGTGTGGCGAGTTTGGGGATTTTCCCGATGCTCCCGATACAAAGGAGGTTATGGCGAATTTTCCCGGGAATTTAAGGAGTTAGAATATTTCAAGAATAAATTTGAAAAGGAAATATTTGTAAACCATTTACAAATAGAATTGGAAAGGGAACATTATAAAAAGGAAATCATTTTTTAAGTGTAGAACCGTTATTTAAAAGTAAATCCTTTCAAATGAATAAAACGTTGTTAAAAAGGAAATCTTTACAAAGTGAATAAAGTAAATCGAATATGGTATTCGTAAGGAGAAATTGAATATGGTATTCGAAAGGAGAAATCGAATATGGTATTCGAAGTTAGTTAATCGAATATAGACATTCGAAAGGAGTTAATCGAATATGGTATACGAAGTTAGTTAATCGAATATAGACATTCGAAAGGAGTTAATCGAATATGGTATTCGAAATTAGTTAATTGAATATGGTATTCGAAGTTAGTTAATCGAATATAGACATTCGAAAGGAGTTAATCGAATATGGTATTCAAAGTTAGTCAATCAAATATAGACATTCGAAAGGAGTTAATCGAATATGGTATTCGAAGTTAGTTAATCGAATATGGTATTCAAAAGTTAGTTAATCGAATATGTTATTCGAAAGGTGTTAGTCAAGTCGAGTTAGTCAAATAGAGTTAACCAGTTAGAGTTAATCAGTTAGAGTTAACCAGTTGGAGTTAATTAGTTTGAGTTAATCGATTAGAGTTAAAACGAACTAGCGTTAATCAAATATAGTTATTTGAGACAGCGATAGTCAAACATAGTATTCAGGGTAAGTTGCCATCTCGTACGACTGCTAGTGTAATTCGCAGGGCTGTAAATAGCCTACGGCGGTTGGATGTTTCCTGAGGGAGTCAGGCGTAACCATTGTGATCGCTGCGATCTAAAGTCAAACGAATGGAGTTAAATCGAATATTAGTTATTCGATAGGAGTTAATCAAGTTGAGTTAATTAAACCAAGTTAGTCGAGCCTAGTTAATCGAATCGAATCTGTCGAACCAAGTAAGTTAAGATAGTCGAGTTAGTCGAGTTAAGTTCATCGAGTTAAATTAATCGATGTTAGTTTCATCGAAAGGAGTTTTCGATGTTAGTTTCATCGAAAGGAGTTATCGATGTTAGTTTCATCGAAAGGAGTTATCGATGTTAGTTTCATCGAAAGGAGTTATCGATGTTAGTTTCATCGAAGTGAGATTTTCAAATATGAGATATTTGAAACGAAAGAGTTATCGAATATTAGTTATTCGAAGAGAGATTATCGAATATCGTTTATTCGAGAAGAAGTTAATCGAATATAGGTTATTCGAAGAAGAGTTAATCAAATAGAGATTTCTCGAAGAGAGTTAATCGACAAATTCGATTTATATCGAATTCGGGAAAGTACTTATACTTTTCCAGTGTTTAAATAGAGATTTATTTATTTATAAATAAATAAGTGTTAGGTTAATTATTCACTAATAAGAATAGAAGTTATAATTAAAGTTAGATAATTCGGAAGTAGGGATTATAACGTTATCGTTATAACTAATGTTTTAAATATAGAAGTGGATTAGTAAAATTGAATTCGAGAAAGGCGTAAAGAAGTTGTTAAAGATTAAAAGATAAACTTTGACCATTTTGAAGTTATAACGTTGTTCAGTTAAGGTCTGAGAGGTAATTATACCCCAACTTGAGTGACTTCCTTCTTAACTAAGAAATCGTAAGGTTTGATCGTAAAGGAGTTTTGGAAAAGTTTTCCAAACAAGAATCAGAAATGTTTTCTAAATACAGAAAACAAGGAATGGAAATGTTTCCAGTGTTGATAACATATATTTTCTAAATATAGAAAATAGCAAATGTTGAATATAGGGAAACAGGAGATGTAAAATGAACTAAAGAGATAAATGTTAAATGATGTTAGTTTGATATAATTTCCATCTGGAAATAATATCGTTGTTTGCACACTTGTTTTCTTTGATAGTTAAATCACAGACTATCGAAGTTTTGACCATTTTAACGTTGTTAATATGGAGAGACCGGTTGGATTATTATCCAAAGAACCACTCTGTATTGGCATAAGCATTGCGAATCATATATGCCAAAGTTAATTGAAGACGGAGAAAAATGCAAGGGCTGTTGTATAAGTCTTAGATAATAGTGACTAAGATGGATATACTGAATAGTGCCTTCGGTTTGTCCAGTCCCAGGACAACTTGTATGGACGAAGATCTGACAGAGTATATCCAATGGATCGCGTAAGTTGATCTGTTCAAACGTATTCACGTTTAGTGGCGGAGGAATTCGTTTCTCTTAGCTGTATACCCGTGTTATTTTTGGATAAGTCAATTTGTGATTTGGCGGGTATAACGATGTGACATTTTAAGTGAATGAAGATGGATGTCTGACAGAGTATTTCCAGAAAGGTCACGTACATTGATTTCTTCAACCGTACCAAGAGTGGAAGCGGAGAAGGAAACTTCTTTTAGCTAACACATAATGTACTATTATAGACGTCAATTAGTGATTTTCGATGGATTTGACAATGTAGCATTCGAAGTGAATCTGATGTAATGATAAAGCGTAGCTTCTAGCCTCATCAACCGGTAAATGACAGAAATCGGGCAGGCAGCATGGTTAAGTCGGTCGCACCAAAGTAGGGTGTATAATCACCTATCTAGATAATATTCATTTGTTTCTTAAATCTATCAATGTTGTCCCATATATATACGGGAACGGTTGCTGATCCCAACCGTTGGTAATGTACATTCGATACACTCAAGCGAAATGAGTGGTCGGTCATGTGTGGCTGAGTTACAAGATGTTCTTGTTGAACTCCTGTGTATCGTTCCTAGAGTACACTGATCAGAAGGTGGTTCCATACCTTGTCATAGTTGGAAATCCATTATCCAATACGTGCTTGCGATTTTGATTGTATACTATATATGTAGAACGTGAGATGAAAGCGTTTCTGCTAGTTGATATCTATTTGTACATAGACATTATTATAATATCAAAAGGTTTTTGATATAAAGATATTTTGGATTCTCATAAGGGAAAAACCCGTTCCGTTCTACGGCGTGGTCTTATGAGATATCGTTTACTTGTTCATATGCCTGTTTAAACTGTTTTACTCATACCAGTCCCATGACTGACCCGGAGTTTACTTTGTTGTTTTCCCTAAACTCTTGGGTGCCTAATTTGTATGGGCAGTTAAGTAGTCAGGAATTTGCAGATATACTTGGAGAGCTTGGTGCAGGAGGCTTCAAGATCATATAGCTATAGTTATTTCCACTGTGTTGTAAGTGTTGTACTCTGATAAGTGCTATTGTATACATAACTGTTACATTTCAAAGTTATGTTATATATTATATGTTATTCGTTCCGCTGTGAGGTTCGTGTTACTCTGATGTTGTGTTCTTCTCCTTCTTCTATTCTAAGTTTCCATCTTATCTTTCCTCACCCTCTAATTTCTTTCATTAATTACCGGGATTTTTCGATGTTTTGGTTATCGACATCGAGCTTATGTCGATAACCAAAGTCGCTCAAAATCCGGGTCGTTACAGTTGGTATCAGGGCTTAAGTTAAGTTATTACCTTGGCTCTGTGGCATGACTCGATAGAGATAGGGTTAGTAACACCCTAGATTGAGTTTGAGTGTATATATACGAGTGCGTATTTGTATTTGATATAAAAATGGTTTTATATTGTGGAGATTCGTTGGCTGAGTTGTTTATGACTTCTGGTCGATCACTGTATCGGTAGGAGTAAATAAACACTTGAATACGATGGACCGACATAGTATGGATATGTGATATATTATCATATATAGGTTATTATTATAATCGAATGAGATTATAAAGCGAAATGGTTATATATAACCAATCAGAATCATGTAAGTAAAGTATATGAAATAAGATGAATTAAATATGAATTTAAATCAGATTTGGAATTAAAATAAGGAAATTTTAAGTTCCTGGGAGATTTTGAGATGCTTTCAAAATGGATGTATTTAGTAAGGGTTTTGAAATGATATAGTATTGAAATCACTTGGGTCGTTGGAAAATAATTCCGACGATGACTGCGCAGTATCATCGGTGTGATTTTCGAGTTCTAAGTGGTAGATTACTACCAGAGATTTTGATTTGAATTGTTTTGAGAAAACAAGTTGTTTAGAAATTCAAAGGTTTTGAATTGGCAGTATGATTTCAAATTGATTTGAATTTCACCCAGGAATTTAAGTTCTAGAAATTAAAATTTAACTTGTGAAGTTAATTCAAATGGGATGGTAAAAGTAAATAATAAACCAGAATTTAACTTTAGATGATAGGTTAAGAAAAACTGAAGTGATTAGAGAATAATCTAGATTTGAAATGATAAGTTGAGAGTTGGAATTTGAGACTCGAATTTGAAATTGAATTCGGCTTGAATGAGCGAATGGTTGTGTTAAGAATAACTTGGTTGGAGTTGATTGGGATGGCATTTGTATATGCCGAGTTGATAACAGATGGTAGGGATATAATGATATGCCCAACAAAAAGGTACAAGTTTATATTTTATATGAGTTTGGAATTTATGAGTCGAATTGGCAAGCCGTTTGGCGTTTGATTTTCTTTTGGGTTGAAGAAGGCCCAGAGAGGCGAGTTGGAGTTTGAGCTATTGACCAGTACAAAGGAGGTGCTGGCGAAATTTTTCGAAAGTTTAAAGTGTTAGAAAATTTTCAGAATTTTTGAAAATTTTAGTTAGTCCGAAGAAATTAATATTTTAGTCGATATAAATTAGTTCAGTTGAAATCAGAAATAAGGGGTAAACAAATCTTAGGAGTTCCAATAGATAGGGTCGTCCTCTAACTTAGCAATTTCGAGGACGAAATTATTTTAAGTGGGGAAGAATGTAATGACCCGTATTGTCAGGGGTATTATAATTAATTTATTTAATTATATATATCGTGATGTAGTGAATTAAATAGAGGTTTAATTAAATAATATGGAATAATTAATTTAATTAAATAATTAAATAATATATTTAATTCAGAAATAATCAAAAATATTGGGAATCACAATATTCTGTGAACGGGGTCATCCCTAAGATTTAATTCAGCTTAGAGTTGAATTATATTGATGAATATATTCAATCGACGTCAGTTTGAAATGTAGAATTATATTTTAATTAAAATAGAGCTTGAATTGGCGCTGCAGTTCGCTATTTGGCGATTTGAACTTCAACAGGATATACAGGGTTCGTTTGAAATCGGATTTCTATAAAACAAGAAACGTGTGGAGCTGGTGGAGTATATCTTTCTAGTGGAAGAGAAAAATCAGGATTTCGTTGTGTAGATTTTGAAATATGTCCAAATCAAATTTTAAAATAGTCGCTATAGAATCGTTTATCGACCATAACGGTTTATTCGATATAACTAGAGATTGGGTTTGAATTTAGACAAGGTTCTTTTGGGACCTAGTGATAATTTAATTTTTAGAATTTTACTGTAATTTTTAATTAATTAAATATGCAACTTTTAATTGGAGTGTTTTGCACCCCGTATCGGCGATTTTTGGGTTTCACAATATGAGTTAATCTACCGATATTATTATATTTCTGGGATCGTGGCACATTGATCATCACGATGGTATAGTTGATCCGGCCGATAGCAGTTCGTAATTAATGAAGTTTTGAAAAATGAGATGACCAAATTCTTTTAAACTCAAAACAAATATCCTAACTAATGAGTGAACCTAAACAAAAACACCCGCCCTCTTTCTCAGCCACCAATGATACCTAACCTTGCTTATCTATAAATAACCCTTTATAACGTTCTTAAACCTAATCTACTCATCCTTTGGTCAAAGGATAAACAAGCCGTCGCTTTCCCTTTTCCATTCTTCAGGAAAAACCAAGATTTAAAAACCCAAAACAATTTGGATAATAGCTTATAAATCGTGAGATCCTAAAATCAAAAACAAATCGGAGATAAATTCTTAAATCTTAAAACTAATTTGTATGAGCTTGGCTTAGGGTAAACTTCACTTGGGTGCGATTATCAGATAGTGCGCACGCACTTTACAATACCCAGTTTGGGACCAGCAAGCTTAGGGTTCCGAAATTTCTGAAGTAGGGGCTTCGATGTGAAATTTTGAGTTAGGAAAGGTGTTAATGACTTCTAATGGCATGCATGTGCAACTTTTGGGAGAGAGCGGTGAGGTGGAGTTCGGTGTTGGCGGATGAGTGCTGGTTGATGCGACGGAGAATGGTGAATTCGAGTTCCATCCTTTTGGGATGGAGATGAAGAGGAAATCATGGCAAGAATTGTGGTATTTTTGGTTGGATTTGTAGTGGAAGAAGGAAGGGGGATTGTCGATGAAGAGGATGGGAAATGGAAGCGGTTTAACGTGAGTATCCTCCTGGAGCGAAGCAAAGTGGAAGAAGGTGTAAGTGGGTTGAGTAGGAGTGGGCCAGGTTAGAAATGGTAAGGCCCAAAATGTTTGAAATCAATATAAGTGTATTTTTAAATTAGAGATCCACTTGTAAAAATCGTAACTCGATCATACTTCAACAGAATTTGACAAAACAGGACACGTTGGAATCGTATCGAAAAGTACTACACCATAGTACTGACTGGGAGTGAATCCGAGCTCGTTACAATTTATGGCGAAATAAATTGTCAGACTGAATCAAATAATGCAAACCGTTATTTAACGGCTAACGCGCAAAAGTGAGTAAATCTCACTAACTCTGAACAGTTTATAATTTCATGTTGTATTTTTAGAACTGTTAGATATTGGTTGATTGACTGTATGTTGACTGTTTGATTGAACTACTAGTCAGTTAGTTAAATTTTCTATATCGATTCTGTTTAACAGAATATATCATATAGAACTGAAAGTGATGATAATCATATTGTGTAACATCTGTGGATGCAGGGAGACATGTTGGAGGAATCCGACTGGATTCCTCAACAGTTATTTTATTGTTTTTCATATATTGTTATATGATGTGATATAAAATCTGTTGGCGATTATATGTGCTTGGACGATATTGAACATCGTGATTTGATATGATTGAATACCATAACATACCGGAATGTAGATAAGGGAATTTTCAAAGTGATATTGAAAATAGCATATTTATAAAATGGGATATTTATAAATAAGAGATATTTATAAAGTGGAATATTTATAAATAAGAAATGTTTATAAATTGGAATATTTATAAATAAGAGATATTTGAAAAGGAAATAAATTCAAAACATTTCTTTTTGAATGGAAAGGCCTGTGTGGCGAGTTTGGGGATTTTCCCGATGCTCCCGATACAAAGGAGGTTATGGCGAATTTTCCCGGGAATTTAAGGAGTTAGAATATTTCAAGAATAAATTTGAAAAGGAAATATTTGTAAACCATTTACAAATAGAATTGGAAAGGGAACATTATAAAAAGGAAATCATTTTTTAAGTGTAGAACCGTTATTTAAAAGTAAATCCTTTCAAATGAATAAAACGTTGTTAAAAAGGAAATCTTTATAAAGTGAATAAAGTAAATCGAATATGGTATTCGAAAGGAGAAATCGAATATGGTATTCGAAGTTAGTTAATCGAATATAGACATTCGAAAGGAGTTAATCGAATATGGTATTCGAAGTTAGTTAATCGAATACAGACATTAGAAAGGAGTTAATCGAATATGGTATTCGAAGTTAGTTATTCGAAGTTAGTTAATCGAATATAGACATTCGAAAGGAGTTAATCGAATATGGTATTCGAAGATAGTCAATCGAATATAGACATTCGAAAGGAGTTAACCGAATATGGTATTCGAAGTTAGTTAATCGAATATGGTATTCGAAAGTTAGTTAATCGAATATGTTATTCGAAAGGGGTTAGTCAAGTCGAGTTAGTCAAATAGAGTTAACCAGTTAGAGTTAATCAGTTAGAGTTAACCAGTTGGAGTTAATTAGTTAGAGTTAATCGATTAGAGTTAAAACGAACTAGAGTTAATCAAATATAGTTATTTGAGACAGAGATAGTCAAACATAGTATTCAGGGTAAGTTGCCATCTCGTACGACTGCTAGCGTAATTCGCAGGGCTGTAAATAGCCTACGGCGGTTGGATGTTTCCTGAAGGAGTCAGGCGTAACCATTGTGATCGCTGCGATCTAGAGTCAAACGAATGGAGTTAAATCGAATATTAGTTATTCGATAGGAGTTAATCAAGTTGAGTTAATTAAACCAAGTTAGTCGAGCCTAGTTAATCGAATCGAATCGGTCGAACCAAGTAAGTTAAGATAGTCGAGTTAGTCGAGTTAAGTTCGTCGAGTTAAATTAATCGATGTTAGTTTCATCGAAAGGAGTTATCGATGTTAGTTTCATCGAAAGGAGTTATCGATGTTAGTTTCATCGAAGGGAGTTATCGATGTTAGTTTCATCGAAGTGAGATTTTAAAATATGAGATATTTGAAAAGAAAGAGTTATCGAATATTAGTTATTCGAAGAGAGATTATCGAATATCGTTTATTCGAGAAGAAGTTAATCCAATATAGGTTATTCGAAGAAGAGTTAATCAAATAGAGATTTCTCGAAGAGAGTTAATCGGCAAATTCTATTTATATCGAATTCGGGAAAGTACTTATACTTTTCTAGTGTTTAAATAGAGATTTATTTATTTATAAATAAATAAGTGTTAGATTAATTATTCACTAATAAGAATAGAAGTTATAATTAAAGTTAGATAATTCGGAAGTAGGGATTATAATGTTATCGTTATAACCAATGTTTTAAATATAGAAGTGGATTAGTAAAATTGAATCCGAGAAAGGCGTAAAGAAGTTGTTAAAGATTAAAAGATAAACTTTGACCATTTTGAAGTTATAACGTTGTTCAATTAAGGTCTGAGAGGTAATTATACCCCAACTTGAGTGACTTCCTTCTTAACTAAGAAATGGTAAGGTTTGATCGTAAAGGAGTTTTGGAAATGTTTTCCAAACAAGAATCAGAAATGTTTTCTAAATACAGAAAACAAGGAATGGAAATGTTTCCAGTGTTGATAACATATATTTTCTAAATATAGAAAATAGCAAATGTTGAATATAGGGAAACAGGAGATGTAAAATGAACTAAAGAGATAAATGTTAAATGATGGTTGTTTGATATAATTTCCATCTGGAAATAATATCGTTGTTTGCATACTTGTTTTCTTTGATAGTTAAATCACAGACTATCGAAGTTTTGACCATTTTAACGTTGTTAATATGGAGAGACCGGTTGGATTATTATCAAAAGAACCACTCTGTATTGGCATAAGCGTTGCGAATCATATATGCCAAAGTTAATTGAAGACGGAGAAAAATGCAAGGGCTGTTGTATAAGTCTTAGATAACAGTGACTAAAATGGATATACTGAATAGTGCCTTCGGTTTGTCCAGTCCCAGGACAACTTGTATGGACGAAGGTCTGATAGAGTATATCCAATGGATTGCGTAAGTTGATCTGTTCAAACATATTCACGTTTGGTGGTGGAGGAATTCGTTTCACTTAGCTGTATACCCGTGTTATTTTTGGATAAGTCAATTTGTGATTTGGCGGGTATGACGATGTGACATTTTAAGTGAATGAAGATGGATGTCTGACAAAGTATTTCCAGAAAGGTCACGTACATTGATTTCTTCAACCGTACCAAGAGTGGAAGCGGAGAAGGAAACTTCTTTTAGCTAACACGTAATGTACTATTGTAGACGTCAATTAGTGATTTTCGATGGATTTGACAATGTAGCATTCGAAGTGAATCTGATGTAATGATAAAGCGTAGCTTCTAGCCTCATCAACCGGTAAATGACAGAAATCGGGCAGACAGCATGGTTAAGTCGGTCGCACCGAAGTAGGGTGTATAATCACCTATCTAGAGAATATTCATTTGTTTCTTAAATCTATCAATGCTGTCCCATATATATACGGGAACGGTTGCTGATCCCAACCGTTGGTGATGTACATTCGATACACTCAAGCGAAATGAGTGGTCAGTCATGTGTGGCTGAGTTACAAGATGTTCTTGTTGAACTCCAGTGTATCGTTCCTAGAGTACACTGATCAGAAGGTGGTTCCATACCTTGTCATAGTTGGAAATCCATTATCCAATACGTGCTTGCGATTTTGATTGTATACTATATATGTAGAACGTGAGATGAAAGCGTTTCTGCTAGTTGATATCTATTTGTACATAGACATTATTATAATATCAAAACGTTTTTGATATAAAGATATTTTGGATTCCCATAAGGGAAAAACCCGTTCCGTTCTGCGGCGTGGTCTTATGAGATATCGTTTACTTGTTCATATGCCTGTTTAAACCGTTTTACTCATACCAGTCCCATGACTGACCCGGAGTTTACTTTGTTGTTTTCCCTAAATTCTTGGGTGCTTAATTTGTACGGTTAGTGACTGATGAATTGGAATGAGGCGTATGTTGTGTTTGTGTAACACTTGTTTATTATATACGCGAGTTATTCGGAAAAAACGGGTTTATCCCATTCTGAATAACTGATACAACGATAAGGCGTAGGTGAAGACGGTGGTTGAAGACCGGAGGTCTTCACGTCGTTTGGGTGATTACTGATGATCTTGATTGGGCCGTACACCCAAGAGGAGAGAATCAGTTAGTGGTCGTCCAGACGTACTTGGAGATCGATGGATAAGCGAGGTACAAGGTGCCTCCGGTTTCGTTCAGACCTAGAACGGACTTGTAAATGGACTGTGTGTCTGACGTTGGATTTTATTCTGTGTGATTGATTTTTATTAAATATATATCTGTTGGGCGGCGGAGAATTTATTCTCTTGCTTAATGCCCTTCTCTGAGACGTACGAGCTCAGGAGTTATATATTGATGGATATCAAACGCATGGAGTGAATTGCTTGTGTGGCATGCCTAAGTGGCAATTGATCAAGGCTTCTGTTGAAAAGCAAAGTCTTGTGGTGATGATCAAAGCACAGCCTGTGTGGCATAGCTTTGTGTAGCTTGGATTCGTGAGCCTCACACCCCGGTTGTGAACCAGAAACGGGAGAAGGATCCAGGGAGGGCATGCGTGTCTTTCAAGCTAGAAGTGGCGTTAGTGGTTTTACACGCCCTGACGAGTTTGACTTATGTGGTTGTTGCTGTTGCGAGGCGTCTCGAATATATCGGTCGTTCTCGGACCGATGGAGTCATTCGTTGGCTCATTTATGCCCCATAGGGCTGGCAGACGTAGTGTTCAGGCATTTTAATCCACATCGGTGGACCGGCCCTGTGGCTCCTAGGTGCAGTTGAGGCTGTAGCCTGAGGCTCGGGCTAGAGAGTCTCGAATCGGTTGTGGACTATCTTTTGCCTCGGTTCATAGATGGAAATCCATTTTCAAAATACGTGATTCTGCGGTTTTATTTGTAGAGCCTAGTATGGCGACATAGTGGGATGGGGCGCTTATGCCGTCTATGATTGATACTTATGATTTGAAGTTGTTTTATACAGTATGCACTTATAATAGTATCAAATGATTTGTTTTAAACGTATCAAGCATTCTTGGCTATTATAAGGTAAAAAACCTATCCTCCGGCTTGCGTTGCATTGTGTGATGGGAACTGGGTCTTATAATAGCTTCATTGTTCTTTATTTAGCATTGCGCTGTTGTTTTATGCACTGGTGTTCTTGGGAGGAAACCCGTTCCGTGTTATACGGCGTGGTCCCTTGATTTAACTAACTTTAAAATAAAGATTAATAACTGTTTTAGTCCTCACACCAGTCCCTTGATTGACCTGGAGTTTATTGTTTTAACCTAAATTCTGGGTGCCCTTATTTTGACATGGGCAGCTAGTAGTTTTGGTTTTGCAGATTTATATTCACAGGATCCTGGTTTACAGCTGGAATGATATCCGGAAAGCTTTGTATCCGTATATCTCTTCTAGTTGTGTATTGTATTATTTTCCGCTGTGATGTATTTAAATGTAATTTAAATCTCTGATATTTCTGTGTAATATTCATTTATACTTTGTATATTCTTGTATTCTGATGGAATTGTTGTAATATACAATGAAATGTTCTTTCGTCTGCATTCTTCTGTGGCTTGTTCTCGAACTATCCGCGCTTTCCTTCACGGGGAAGTTACGGGTCTTCACATGGAGTATCACCAGTTTTGCTCTAGGCGATAGTTAAATCTTTAATTAGATTTGAACGTGAAATGGTAATTGAATTTACCGATAACACCGTGTTGTTAGATATGAAGTATTACCAGCTTTACTTCAAGGGATGAATAGGTTAGGATTGGGAAATTAAAACAAATAATTACTTCGGTAAGGTTCGTTAATCCCAGCTAGTTTGGATAAACCATAATTTAGTTCGAATTGATATTCAAAGGAAGATTGAAGAATAAATTTAAAAGAATTTGTCTTTGATAAAATTAATGGGGACCTTTCCCTAAGAATGTGAAATTTAGAAACTAACTATGGGTTAGCTAAGCAGAATGGTTTCCTGGGTATTGATCTGATGTTGGTTTCGGCCTTCGGGGTTAATATTTGGGGAATTATTCTCTTGATTAATTTACGGTTAGTGACTGATGAATTGGAATGAGGCGTATGTTGTGTTTTTGTAACACTTGTTTATTATATACGCGAGTTATTCGGAAAGACCGGGTTTATCTCATTCTGAATAACTGATACGACGATAAGTCGAAGTTGAAGATGGTGGTAAAAGACCGGAGGTCTTCACGTCATTTGGGTAATTACTGATGATCTTGATTGGGCCGTACACCCAAGAGGAGGGAATCAGTTAGTGATCGTCCAGACGTAGTTGGAGATCGATGGATATGCGAGGTGCAAGGTGCCTCCGGCTTCGTTTAGTCTGATGGTTGTTTCGGCCTTCGGGGTTAATACTTAGGGAATCATTCTCTTACTAATTTACAGTTGGAGTCTGATTAAGAATTAAAGCATGAAATTTAGCGTATCAAGCATTATTTGGCTATTATAAGGTAAAACCCTATCCCCTAGCTTGCATTGCATTGTGTGATAGGACCTGGTTCTTATAATAGCTTCATTTTTCTTTAATTAGCATTGCGTTGTTTGTTTTATGCACTGGTATTCTTGGGAGGAAACCCGTTCCGTGTTATACGGCGTGGTCCCTTGATTTACCTAACTTTAAAATAAAGATTAATAACTGTTTTAGTTCTCACACCGGTCCCATAACTGACTTGTAGTTTATTGTTTTTAACCTAAACTCTGGGTGCCCTTATTTTGACACGGGCAGCTAGTAGTTTTGGTTTTTGCAGATTTATATTTACAGGAACCTGGTTTACAGCTGGAATGATATCCGGAAAGCTTTGTATTCGTATATCTCCTTCAGTTGTATTTTGTATTATTTTCCGTTGCTATGTAATATATTGTAGTCTCTGATATTTATCGTATGTATTTTATTTGTTTATACTCTGTTTATTCTTGTATTCTGATGGAATCGTTGCAATTAACAATGAAATGTTCTTCTGTCTGCGCTCTTTTGTTGTTGTTCTCCCAGTATCTGTTCTTTCCTTCACGAGGAAGTTACGGGTCCTTACATGAGCTATTGCATCATTTGATTTGTATACATGACATGTTTTTTTGGAGCACCCTTTCTCTAAATGATATTAAATTTTTGCAACAGCCATATTTATTTAATGACTTAAGCACCTCCATGCAGCTACAAAATAGACAACGAAGCGTATACTATAGGTTATTACCTGGTAGATGGAATTTATCCAAAGTCGAAATCTCTTGAGCAAGCATATAAAAACCCAATAATGCTAAGTAATGTTCACGAAACAAAAGGAGAGTTCGAGAAAGATGTAGAACTAGCATTTGGAGTTCTTTAAGGTATGTTTCATATAATAAGAAACGATATGCAGTACCATAACCCTGCATTATTATCAAATATCATACATTGTTGTATAATTTTACATAATATTGTTAGTGAAGAAGAACGTGGTGAATACGAGCTATAACTTTGAAACTAGCCAGACATTGTTGTTGCATTTAAAAATAAAAAACTTACAAAGTCCCCTACCATTTCCCAATACATGCAATGAACTAAAGGTATTTGGGATCCACGAGCTCATTCGGGCTTTAGAGAAAATGTGGTAGAGCTTTATTGGGAAAATATAGGAAGTCATCCATTGTTGACGAGGGGAATTATCGCATTATTCAGCATATACCAACCCTCGATGTAGGTATGGTGTGAACACAATAATCCAAAGATAAAGTAAAGTAATGCAGGAGAACATAACTTTTTATAGTGGTTCGGCACTAACGCCTGCGTCCACTTTATAGTAATCATTCATCATGTAATTGCTTATTGAAAAGTTGTACAAGTTTGGACAATATTTAAGTACAAAGCGCTACAATAGCAGAACAAAATGTTTGTTAATTCTAAACTTTGACCAAAATGTCATTCTTCTTCTTTGTTGAGTGAAAAATATGTTGACTTGGTCAACAATGTACAGAAAGTAGCTTCAATGTCCAAGAAATCCAAAAAATATCAAAACATATCCAAAATAGTCCAGAAGTAGTGAAAAAGTCCTTGTGAATGTCCAAAAGTTGATGTTAGGGATCCATGCTATTTAAAATGTTTATGCAATGTTTTAGGGATCCATGCTATTTCCAATAGTCATGGGGAAGAAGATGGAAGCCATTAATAGTGCTTGAGAGCTTCAAGAAGTCCAAATAGCCAAGGAAATCCAACCCTTTTGAATGTCAAGCTTGGCGGTATTTATAGGTGAGTGAGTTGGGAAGGTGTAGGTAGGATTTGAGGTCCATTGTCAGAAAATTGCACCCTACATAGCCTATATAAAAAAAATCATATCCAGTATTGTGCTCGGATATGAAAAATCATATCGCATCTTCGTTGCATTCAAAAAATTGCCTCCTGGAACATGTAAATCTCGCATCATAAAAATTGCTCTAGAACGCGTGCGAATCCTTGGTTTTTAGGTGATCCACATGATATTTTCATTGTGCCAAGTGATCTGGCAAGTTGCCAGATTTCCAACTCATCCACCAGATCGCATAAAAACCTCCTTGTGCAACTCGTGAAAAATTACATCCTGCCTAATGCGATCACCCAATTCTTGCATTCAGCAGATCCAAAGCCGCCTTTTCCTAATTGCATCCAGGGATGCGATGCGCACCCATGATTTCACGAGCCGTGGCTTGATGCGATGCGGAGAAAAATCACATCCTAGCTGATGCGATGCAAAGTGGCCACCTTGCAAGGCCGTTATGCCAAGTCGTATGCCAAACTGATTTTCCATGGTGCACACTCGTGAAAACTGCTTGGTCCAACGTGATGTTCAAGGAATTTTGAACGTGCCAATTGTAGTGATCAGCCAAATTTCCTGTGTAATCATCCAATGTTTTGCATCGATTTTGGGCTGATCCGACGTGTTGATCACGCGATTTTGATCTTGCCAAACATCAAGTTTACCACTTTTTCCAGATTGATCGACCAAGGTTTTCGCCAGGGTTTTTTATTATTTTCACGTGCCAATCTGGCCGTTTTGACGTGCTAGATCAACTTTTACCAGTTTACCAAATTTTGATGCCATGAGTCGCGCAAGCCATGTTTCGTGATCCACGCGTGTGGGTCAGATGTTTTTGAGTGCACGACACTGTTTTCGCCAAATCCATATACTTTAGCCCGACGAGTTTTTCCACGTAATCGGACTGGTGCACTCAACCATTTTTAGATGATCGGACCGTGTCAATCATGTATTCTTAATGCGCTAGCTTTTTTGAGCCCATCAACGACAATATTATGAATCGATGCTATTTTCAATCCTTTTCATAATATGTTGCAACTTCAATTGAATTATTTTGCGTTTTCTAACGACGTTCTTGACGTATGTCAGCTTCGATAAAAAAGCATGTCAACCGTCAGATTATACGATTTAGTTAATTTCTTATTTCTAGTTTAGAGTTTCTCTCATTTATTAATTGCACTAAGTATATGGTGGAGCTATTGGGTGTCTACTTTGTTTGTTTTTTGAATATCAATTTAAATAAGTAGTTGTTGACATGTTTGTACATAGTAAGGACAGCAAAGAGAATAATAATCTCTAAAGCAACCATTTTACTAATAATCGATTGAATTTAAAAGAACAAATACAAGTAATGATGATAAGATACATAGTAAGGACATAGTTCCGTATAAATTTCTAATATATATATTAAACTTCTCATTCTCTGTGTGTGTCTTTGCACTAGATTGAGGTAATGTAAGTTGCATGTAACCATCCAGAACTTCTGTACCAATTTAAAATTTTATTTTAGCTATTTTAATTGATTTTGAATATTTAAAATGATTTATTTTGAGAATTAATGATTTAAAATTTATTTAAATCGAAGACAGAACGTATAAATTTATTTTAATTACAAATAAAGTTTGAAATGCCATGGTAGTTTGAAAATTCGATTTTAAATTTCAATTGGATGTACAAAATTCAAAACAAATCGGATTTCAGTAAAATCAAAAATATTTGAATATGTTTAATTATGCAACAAAAAGGGATTTTCGGTCCCGAACATCGACATAAATACCTTACCGTAGCTCATGTCGACCTTCCAAACAATGAAAACACTTGAACGTTTACAGAAAGAATTTAGAGGGTAAGATAAGAAAGAAAGAAATATAAGAATAGAAGAAGAAGAAGAACCAACACAACACAGAATCAGAGTCTCACATCGCAGTTGAACAAAATATAATACAAAAATAAAACTTTATTGAGAGCTTTTTAAAATACTTACAATATCAGAGTACATCAACATCTCTGGACAGTTACAAAAATATGTCCCATATACAGCACACAGTGGAATAATAGCTATATAATATCATACGTCTGGACTCTTCCAGCTCATCTCTTCACAGCATTCGATAACCTGAACCTGTATACCCCGAGCTAACCTGAGCATTTACAAAACACCAGGTTAGTCTGGTGAACCAGAGTGAGAAAAACTTGTAAAAGGGTTTAAGGGGAATCCTCCAACTTAATTTTGAAGTTAAAATCTTTTTGAAAGAAAAGGGTAATCGTAAGACCAAATCCACACATAAATACGGACGGTTTTTATCTTACGATAACCCAAAATATTTGTGAAATCAATATCTTTTCTAATATTATAATAATGTCTAAATACAAGTAGATATCAATCTAGCGGAATGCTTGCATCTCACGCTCCACATATATAGTATACAATCAAAACTGCGGGCGCTTATTGGAAATTGCATTCCAACTATGACAAGGTATGGGACCACCTGCCGATGGTGTACCTCTATAGGCGAATACACTGGGTTCAACAAGAACGTCTTGCAACCCGGCCCTCACATGACTGACCACTCATTTCTCTTGAGTGTATCGAATGTATACCACCAACGGTAGGGCTCAAACCACTGTTTCCCAAAAAGGGACAGCATCGAAATAGATTAAAGAAGGAAAAAGATTTTCTCCTGATAGATGATTATACACCCTGATGGGAGCGACCCACATAGCCATGCTGCTTGCCAGGTTTTTGTCATTTCCCAGATGATGAGGCTTGAGGTTAGAATCTATCTTTTAGAACATCTGGCCACCATTCACTTTGAATGCCACATCGTCAGATCCGCTAGATATCACTAATTAACATCCACAAAAATACTCTAGTTGGGAGCTAACCAACTATGGTACATTTGAAGAAATCAACGTACGCGATCTTTTGGAAATACTTTATCGGACACTCTTCCATACAAGTCATCCTGGAATAGGTTGAACCGAAGGTACTCTCCTACTGCATTCCAATATAGGAATCACCCCATGGATTGGTAGCGATAAGTCCTTGCAATCCGTACATTCCAACCACAATAGAACCCCAGTGTATCTCGGGCCGCTAAGCCATAAATTATAAGTAATCCTTCCGCTTATGAAGATCTACGGTCTTCAATGCTCCATCTCGATCGTCTTATGATATCTTCACGTATTCGTTGGTCGGAATGGTTTTCGAACTAAGTTCGATCCCGGTCTTTCCTTACCAACAATCGTATGGGTCAGATTTGATAGTCGGTCATTTAACTATCAAAATAAACAGTGTTTCAGTCATGATAGTCCAATGAGTTCACTAGTTCAGTATTCAACATCACTTGGTCTTTTGATTAAAACAAATGTACATTTAAAACTCTTAAATACCTCAATATTATAAATATAGCTTTTCGCTTCTTATTATACATAAGATTATTCTTTAAATAAATTCATTTTAATACTTAGGAAAATCTATATCATATTTAGCTTTCTAATTTCACTTCCAACATTAACCACGTTATTATCTAATATCGGGAAATTATTTCAATTTACTTCTCGTAAACAACATTACGAAATATCTATATTTCATTACTTGAAACAATAAGAAATATTTATTTGTATAAAATAAAATTCAACCCTATATTCCCTTTCTAACTCGAGTGTATAGCTATATTTTCCCACAACCCTTTTTATCCCCCGCTTTTTTTGGAATCCTCATCCTGCATATATTCCAAATTTTTACCCAAAATGTGGCGTTATTATTTCTCTAGTGAAGTAATAAATCATACTAACCTCTTCCACCATTAGAACTAGTATCATCCTCAGATAATCCTGAAGTCGTTCAAGTAGGGGTATTTTAGTTACCTCTCAGACCTTGATCAACAACGTTCATATCTCAAGATGGATACAAGTTTTAAATTAAAAACCAATATTCCATTCTAATATCAATACAAATACCATTAAACTATTTTATTCAAAATACGATTTCCTAAAATCTTCTTACCTTCTTGAAATCTCTTTCTCTAGTATAACCATTATTACTTACTTTAATAATTACGTAATCTAGTATAGAACACCACTTTTAACCTTTACCCCTTTTTAAACAATTTCATTTATAATTCAGATTTTTTTTTTTACAAAATCCGATAATCCATTTCTTTTACCAATTTCAATTCCACTAATTCTCCCTCAAACCCATTCATCCATTCCTGCTTTGGAAATTTTATTATAATTTCCCCTTCTTACTTAATCTCGTTATTAAGCAACTTAAATGTCAAATTAACACTTTAACATCTTAATCCTCACTTATAAAAATCCTAGTTTATAATAAACTCTTTCTCTTAATTACCATTTATTTAATTTAAATAAGTAATTAACGTTTATTTTAAGCTACGGTGTTCGCTTAAAATGCTCTTTATCACTTCGTTAAAAACTCAGGTTTTAAAAATAAAACCTGTTCATAAACTTCTTTCACTAATCCATTGGATTTCTTTTCAACTTCGATTACCTTTTAAGTGGACTTCAATTAAAAAGTAATTCTCTAATTTATTATTAATTAAAATAATAATTTACTTCCATTATTTACTACTTCCATAGTAAATTTCTTTATTAACTAAAATGAATATTAATCCCCTTTTTTTAAAACATTATTAATATTAACAATTGTTCTTTAAATAATTTTATTAGATTAATCCAAACAACTAAAATAATAATAATTCCAGTTATAAATGGTCAATTTAGTCAACTCTAAACATGGTTATCTCGTTAAACGATTTCAATTTGTTTTCCCTTTAAATTAATTAATAATATAATTAATTTAAAATAATTCCATTTATTTGTTTTTAACAAAAAAATTATCCAATTTAGTCGTTAGGTTAATTTTCTTATTCTCACATTGACAAATCTGATTAACATCAGAATTGTCGTTATAAAACCAATTTATAATTAATTATAAAAACAAATATTTATTTCCATTTTATAAACCTTTATTCAAATAATATATTTCAAAATCTATCTTTAGTCAGAAAATAAATTTAATAACTTCAGTTCTTCACCTGACGATAAATCAATATAAACAAAACAATTTTCTTTTAGGCCATTTACTGTCGGTTACTCAACCAACATAGCCCATTGGTTAAACACAACACAGGAAGACTTTTCAGTCAATGATCAATACTCAAATCAGTCATCCAAACATGATAGTTCACATGACAATATGAAAATAAATAATATATTTGAGGAATCCGGTTGGATTCCTCCAATCTGTTCTTCCCTGTATACCAATGGTTATCTCCAAACAAATCGTTCAATTTCATTTAACTGATAATAATAAACAACAACCATTTAACCTCATCCGCACGCAATTCAAACAATTCAACCAATTAAACACATTTATTTTCTAAACGAGACCAACAAAGTAAGTTACCTTTATTGGAACCAATCGTTAGAATAACGATTTGGTATTTCACTGAAATTAAACGACAGTTTAATTTCATCAGTTAAATCAACAAATAAATATATAATTAGCAAACAGTCAACCATTAGCAAGCAGAGCACATAAAATAAAAACCCAATTTATATAAATATAAATGGGAAGAACTAAGTGAGTTTAACTCGCCTTGATATCATTTCGTTGTAGTGTTCTATTACAGTTAAATTAAGCAGACGCTTAATTAAACTGAAATTTCCAGCTGTCCTCATTACTGTTCAGATCAGTTCCACAATACAGCACACGTCACCGTGATCCTGATGTAACTTGTTTTACTCAATTCTGTTAATGAAATAAAAAGATTTTACATTAAAACATATTTAACGCGATTCTAACTACCAAATAAATTCTTAATTAAATGTTAATTAAAATTTAATCACTTCGGTTAAGGCAAGCATATTACTCCCATTATTTTTCCGTTCATTTAAACTCTTAAAGCCCCTCACTGCCACTGTTCAAGCTAACCTTGAACCATGTTGTTATTATTAATTATCACCTCCTTAACCATTTATTTAATAAAATTAATTATGTTCGAACACCTTTTTGGAGACCGACCATGTTGTTCTGTTTGTTCCCAGGTTCTTGTTCTCGCGTCCAGTTTCCTGCTACTTTGATATCATGTACACAAGTCACATTAAGCATTATGGGATCTATTTAATCAGTTAACTTAATAATTTAAATAAATTATAATCTAATTAAATAA
Organism: Allium sativum; assembly: GCA_030737875.1. Taxonomy (NCBI): domain Eukaryota; kingdom Viridiplantae; phylum Streptophyta; class Magnoliopsida; order Asparagales; family Amaryllidaceae; genus Allium; species Allium sativum. Next base: position 919,482,228 of record CM060926.1, on the reverse strand, counting down.
TTAGTCATGTTTGACATTACTGTTTATGTTTGAAAAGAATTGGCCATCTTCATTTCGATGCTTCATTTCCCATTACTGTCTAAACTTTTGGGTTCGATACCCACTTCTGTCTTGATTTCCAATTCCCTTCTGCACAGATCAACATTATTCGGTTAAAAACTATATTATTTACCTTAATTCGGTTTTGTTACCCTTAGTTATAATTACAACATGATTACCCTTTTTGTTAAAACAAGGCCAGGTTGCACTTAAATGTTTCCTCCCAGGTCCATTCGCTTTTCTAAAATTCAACTGGAATGTTTCCGGTATCCCTCTTTCTTCATATTCCTGGTCCTCTTTTTTTGTTCAGGGCATCAGTTCATTCCCTTCACCAAGCTCATGACAGAAAGTCAAAATCCGCGCCTAGTTCTGACAACCGAACTCCCATCAAACCACCCCAGGCATTGTGCCTCACCTCGCCCATCTACCTCTACGAGCCACATCACCCTAGTTCTCCCAAATCACCAGTGAACTCGCTTAAACCTTCCACTGTTTTGGGTTATAAACCAGCCACCACCGCTAGTTATAAACGATCCCCACCGTTGGATCCATAGATCTCACGCAGCTCATTAGTTTTTGTGTTGTAAAGTTCTTGAGATAATGAGTAGATGTATAGAATCTTGAGGAAGATGATGGGAGGTTCTCTGCCATTGAATATGTTCGAGGCGGCAGTAATACGTTTGTTAACCATTGGAGAGGGTTTTTGACCGATGAATGCTTTATTTATAAGATAGAATAAATATTATTTTATTATTATCGAAACTTTGTCGCGAAGTAACAAGTGAAACTAACCACAATTTCCTTCTGTTTACTGGTAAAAATGCTAATCCTAGCATAAAAAAATATTCCGAACCTAATGGGACAGGCTTCGTCGAATTCTGACATCCTTTGAAAAAATTCCTTTATAAAACCAGAAATAAACAAGCGTTTCAATTTTCCATGATCACTAAATAAACCAATCAACTTGAAACTTTAAAATCCTACAATAATTAATTGATATGAACCCAACGGCACCAGTTTCGTCGCATTCTGAGACTGTTTCTCGGTAGGCTATTTTTTTACATGCACCGCAATGCCATTTTGGACACCAAATTACTCGGTCCCCAAAAATAACAAACTATATACCTATCCTGACTCTAAACGTCGATTCGAACTCAATGGAACTAGTTTCGTGGCCTACTTCGATCTTCTGCTCAAGTTACACTCATATATCTCTCTATTACATTAATTACACGCTATAGAAATTGAACAGGCGTTTACGGCTACCGTGGTCATATACGACATCAGTTTGCCACGCCATTTTATACCGTACAATAATTTAACGTTACCGTCCCAATGAAACTAATTTCATCGAAAACAGAGACCATTTGCAAAATGGCTATTTTAAAGGCCTATATTTAAATAACTATTTTCACAGAGACTATTTTAAAATTTGATTTAGCCGTAACTAAGAAACAGTAACACGAAATATGGATTTTTCTCTTTCATTAGAAAATTATAATCAACACGGTTCCAATGTTTCTCGTTTCACAGAAATCCGACTTATATCGGATCCTGTATATCAAATTAAAGTTCAAAACTCCATTTTACGAACTGCCGCGCGATTTCTAGCTCGATTTATATTATATATAAAATATAACGTTCAAACTTCATTTTAAATAACGCATTCAATATTAAATTCCATTAGTATTCCATATATAATATTTAAAATAATAAATTAAATTAAATATTAAACTGCTAAAAATACGGGACGTTACATTCTTCCCCCCCTTAAAATAATTTTGTCCTCAAAATTGCTAAGGTAGGAAAGAACGTTACAAACCCAATAATTTCCATATCTACTTTACTTTAAATCGAAAACCAATTCAATATCGTAAATAAATATTTTCAAAAATATCGAAAATTTTCTAACACCTTAAATACCCGGAATAATTCGGCAGAGTCTCCCCTGCATGGAGTGGCATCTACGATATCGCAGGAACAAATAATATATATACATTGACCAACACGGTCGGAAAACAAAAATTAAAACTCAAAATTTTATATTTTCGTGTAGGCGTACCTTTTACGAGCGCTATTGAGCATATCTTCTCAGCTTATATATGATTTACTCAACCAATATCAGTCTGCCTATCCCTCTGGCACCTGTACTTAACTCAATTCACATATCAGTAATAAATATGTGAAATTCTAAAATAATATTTCACTAATCAACTGATATAACTACACCAATTGCAAAGTCAAACAAACAACATTAATTTATTTTTAAATATAGGGTTAAATTGTGAATCCAAATTCATATGCAGTTTCATTCCAGCTTAATTATACTGGAATTTATTCTTTAGTTTATAATTCATTCAACCCCATTAAATTTGTTGATTATTCCCATCGAACCACTATCATCTAATAACAAACAATCAACAACCAATACACCACCAAATCAATTGAATTTACATTCAATATTAATATTTTATTTTGGTTTCACATATTTGAACATTAATCGATTAATATCTGATTGATTTCTATTTGATTATTATTTATTCATCAAATTTCCAATTTATTTAATTCAATTTCAATATCATTATTAATCTAATTTCACTTAATCAGATTAAATTTCAATTCAAATTTTCAGTTCGATTTGAGATCCATTCAAATCAATCAAACACACTAATATCTCAATAATTTGATAAAATTATTTCTTTTCTATACGAAAATATAATTTGGGTAAAATTATTTCATTTACTCTCTTTTCAATACAATACTGTATCCATTGATAGTTCAACGCTTCTCAACACTTGAACCGATCAACAAACACAATACAAAACATTTGTATATAAAATTTACAATTACGCTCTCATATATATATACACTCAATCTCGATCTAAGGTGTTACTAACCCTATCTCTATCGAGTTAAACCACAGAGCGAAGGTTATTACTAAACCAATAGCTCTGATACCACTGTAACGACCAGTGATTTTCGGTCCTGAAAATCGACATAAATACCTTACCGTAACACATGTCGACCTTCCAAACACCGAAAACACTAGAACGTTTATAGAAAGAATTTAGAGGGTGAGATAAGAAAGAAAGAAATATAAGAATAGAAGAAGAAGAACCAACACAACACAAAATCATAGTCTCACATCGCAGCGGAACAAAATATATTACAGAAATAAAACTTTACTGAGAGCTTTTAAAAAAACTTACAATATCAGAGTACATCAACATCTCTGGACAGTTATAAAAATTTGTCCCATATACAGCACACAGCGGAATAGTAGATATATAATATCATACGTCTGGACTCTTCCAACTCGTCTCTTTACAGCATTCGATAACCTGAACCTGTATACCCTAGGCTAACCCGAGCATTTACAAAACAACGGGTCAGTCTGGTGAACCAGAGTGAGAAAAACTCGTAAAAGGGTTTAAGGGGAATCCTCCAACTTGATTTTAAAGTTAAAATCTTATTGAAAGAAAAGTGTAATCGTAAGACCAAATCCACACATAAATACGGACAATTTTTACCTTACGATAAACCAAAATATTTGCGAAATCAATATCTGTTATGATATTATAATAGTGTCTAAATACTAGTAGATATCAACCTAGCGGAACACTTCATCTCACGCTCCACATATATAGTATACAATCAAAACCGCGGGCACTTATTGGAAATTGGGTTCTGACTAAAACAAGGTATGGGACCACCTGCCGATAGTGTATCTATAGAGGCGAATACATTTGGTTCAACAAGAATGTCTCGCAACCCGGCCCTCACATGACCGACCACTCATTTCGCTTGAGTGTATCTATATCACCAACGGTTGGGCTCAAACCACCATTTCCCAGAAAGGGATAACATCAAAATAATTAAAGAAGGAAAATGATTTTCTCTAGAAAGTTGATTATACACCCTAATGGGAGCGACCCACATAGCCATGCTGCCTGCCCGATTTTTTCCATTTCTCGGATAATGAGGCTTGAGGTAAAATTTTATCTTTTAGAACATCTGGCCACCATTCACTTTGAATGCCACATCGTCGGATCTGCTAGATATCACTAATTGACGTCCACAAAAATACTCTAGTTGGGAGCTAACCAACTATGGTACATTTGAAAAAAATCAACGTACGCGATCTTTTGGAAATACTTTGTTGGACACTCGTCCATACAAGTCATCCAGGAACATGATGAACCGAAGGTACTCTCCCACTGCATCCAATATAGGAATCACCCCATGGATCGGTAGCGAGAAGTCCTTGCAATCCGTAGATTCCAACTACGGCAGAACCCTAGTGTATCTCGGGCCGCTAAGCCATAGATTATAAGTAATCCTTCCTCTTATGAAGATCTACGGTCTTCAATGCTCCATCTCGATCGTCTTATGATATCTTCACGTATTTGTTGGTCGGAATGGTTTTCGAACCTAAGTTCGATCCCGGTCTTTCCTTACCAACAATCGTATGGGTCAGATTTGATAGTCGGTGTTTTAACTATCAAAATAAACATTGTTTCAATCATGACAATCCAATGAGTTCACTGGTTCAGTATTTAGCACCACTTGGTCTTTTGATTAAAACAAATGTACATTTAAAACTCTTAAATACATCAATATTATAAATATAGCTTTTCGCTTCTTATTATACATAAGATTATTCTTTAAATAAATTCATTTTAATACTTAGGAAAATCTATATCATATTTAGCTTTCTAATTTCACTTCCAACATTAACCAGATTATTATCTAATATCGGGAAATTAATTCAATTTACTTCTCGTAAACAACATTACGAAATATCTTTATTTCATTGAAACAATAAGAAATATTTATTTGTATAAAATAAAACTCGACCCTATATTCCCGTTCTAACTCCAGAGTATTGCTATATTTTCCCGCAGCCCTTTTTATCCCCTTTTTCTTTGGAATCCTCATCCTCTATATAATCCAAATTTTTACCCAAAATGTGGCGTTATTATTTCTCTAGTGAAATAAAAAATTATACTAACCTCTTCCACCATTACAACTAATATTGTAACACCCCACATCTGTTAAGGTCACTCACAAAGGGAATGCCTTAACTTCAATGGAGCATTATGGGTACTGGAACAGAAATATTACAAGACAGACATATATAAAACAGCGGAAAGTAAAGTAAAAGTACTTCAAATCATTTATTAAATATAATTGTTTACAATAAAAGCCCATCAACTTCCAATACCCAACTACATAGACAAAATATCTGTCTTACTCAAAAACAAAGAAGCATAAAAATAAACTGTTGTATTCCCCAATAAAGAAAAGCAAGCCATAGCCAAGAGAAATCCAAGTCGTACATGAAAGAGCCTTGAAGCTTGGTAAGATCCGAAATAAGCTATATTCCCACCCTGCGAACCTTGGCGGGGGGGAGCGGAAGAAAAAGAGGCGAAACAAACCAGGTCAGTCATAAAGACTGAGTAAGTCCTGGTGACTTTCAGCATTAAAACAGGTAAAGCTAATATGGCATGAATAAAATGAAAGTAAACATAAGCATGATGACAAGGTAAGCTACAGGCACAATGAATCAAGTATAACATCCCATGCTTCCTATCAAGAGTAGCATCACAATGTTCCTACCAAGTATCACATCGCAAGGTTTCTATCAAGTATAACATCGCAAGACTTCTAAGCTTCACCCTTACACTATTTTCCTTGATTTCCTATATTCTCTGCACCACCTAACTAGCATTCCAATTAGTTTGCTTAGTTGTAATTACAAGATAAGTGATCTCCCATAACCCACATGATAGTTTTATAGGTACATATCCCACGATGAGGGTCCCACCTCATATTGACAGTTTCATGTCCCCACCATACCTATCTTAATTGATCGGCTCTTACTTACAATGTTTCACATGTGTTATATACTAAGGTTATCCCAACCCCATATTTGTGGTAGCCTTCAGGACTACATCTAATATGAGGATTTCACCTCAACGAGCCCAATTGCCATGAATATGTTAGATATATCCTTACTACCCTAATCGATCGGCTCCTACTCAACTTAGTTCTTGTTAGTGTCATGCGGACCCCTATTCGTAGATACCTGTGCTGGTCCCACCCTAGGGTGTATCAATCCCTAGGATGGCAACCCCGACACGATTCTTGATGCACAACTTTATATCTACTGATGCCTAGTGGCTAAATTTTCCACTCCAGAATACGTGCACGCCCGTAATCCGTCGGAAACTGCACTGCTACATCACCCGTCGCCGTTTTGATCGCTTATATTAAGCCCAGTAATCGTGCCCCACCCTGCCTAGCTCAGGGTACTGTTGATACCTAATGTGGGTTATTGTTGAAACGGGTCTCGCTACTAGGGTTTTCCTAGGGTCTATTCATATACCCCACAGGTTGGTTAAGTGTTATCCACTCAAGTTAACTTAACCCCACCCCCCATCATGTTACCTTGGTTAAGTGTTCTCTCTTGTGTTACTTAACCCTACCGCATGTCTTGTTATATCGGTTAAGCGTTCTCCCCTGTGTTAACTTAAACCTTACCACATCTCACGTTAGATTGGTTAAGTGTATGTTAACTCAACCCCATTCGCTAGACATGTTATAATGGTTAAGTGTTACCCTCGTGTATTTACTTAACCCTACCACACATCAGGTTATATCGGTTGGGTGTTATCAACCCATTCAAGTTAAACCAACCCAACCGCTAGTCATGTTATAACGGTTAAGTGTTATCAACCTATTCAAGTTAACCTAACCCACTTGCTTGTCATGTTATGTTGGTTAAGTTTTATTACTTAACCGCAACCACTTGTCTAACTAACCCATTGTATTAGTTAGGTGTTCTCACTTTACTTAGCCTTATCCACTTGTCTAATAATCATGTTATAATGGTTAAGTGTTTTCTAGTGATTCATGACTTAACCCTACCAAGTATCGTTTATCGGTTCACGTTGACTTAACCCACCCATATGTCATGTCAAATTGGTTAAGTCCACATTTTAAGTTTTATGTGTTCTTAACTCATACCGGTTAGGTCCATATTTACATGTCAAATTTCCATGTCATCCCACCTAACCCTTTAACCATACCCATGTCTTATTATGGTTAGTATTCCTTAATTCATTCATTATGACGAATGAAACATGACCTCTCACATTAGACCGTGCACTTTGTGGCCATGGGATTTGTCAGGCGGTTCCGGGCAGATTTACACCACAAACTGAGTCTAACCTCGTGTCATAAACCGTTACGGCTACAATTCGACCTTCGACCTCTCACATTAGACTGACACTTTGTGGCTACTGATTTGTCGCGCAGTTCCGGGCAGATTTACACCACAAACTGAGTCTAACCTCGTGTCAAAGGTTCACTAATGGTCATATTCCGCCCAAAACCCCAATATCAGTTCATGTGTTCAACATATAAAAATGTTCATGTTCGTGTTTCAACCACGTTCATATTTCCAGTTACATGCCAATTATCGAGTTCATAATTCAAGTTTTTGCCCCAAAACATATTCCCAAAATATTATCATAATTCACTATAAGGTTATGCCAAGTTATAGCCTTTTATTTACAATACATGCCAACTACCCAAAACCCAACTTAGGCGTGTTCATATTAGACCTCTACCAAGTCATAAATTATCATATATGTTTCAACTTCAAATTTTACATAATTAACATATGCCTAAGTTCTAGATTACATGTCAGTTTTACGTATGCCCAAATCATACCAAATTTACATATGTTCAATTCATGCCGTTTTACATGTACGCCAATTTTATGCCAGTTTACACATATGCCAAGTTTCATGCCGTTTTACATATGTCAAGATTCATGATTTACATGTTTACAAAGCTATGCTTAATTTACATAGATCAAGTTTTATACCCAAAATTACACGTATACCATATTTACACCAATTTACCCATAACAAGTTCTAGCCAAATTACATATATCAAGATCTATGTCAAATTACATATATCAATCCTAATCACGCAATAACCATTAAAATGACAATACACAAAATTACCCCATTTCATGTTAATGGTAAATTATCCTCAAACATACGATTTTCATATTATGCCATCAATTCCACCAAACACATATTTTCCACTAGGAAATATTCCAATATTTCCCCCGTATACCATCGTACGTATATCGTAGTTTAGGCCTAGGTCCGAAATTGACCTAGGTTCATCTAAAGAAAATAAATAGGGGAAGGTAGAAGTTGCAATAAAACAAAATCAGAGAGAAAACGGCATAAAAACATCATCTCTGGCATAAAGAATAGATCTTGACAATAATACCAACATGAACCAAGAAAATTGATTCACAGCAAGATGAATAGACCATAAACTTGTCATGAAAATAAAGATAGAAAAGTTCCCAAAATCAAGATCCAAGAAGAAACAAGAATAGACTTGAATCAAAAGTCCAATTTCACTTCATCACATGTCCATATTAAATTTAATTATTTTAATCTAAAAATAACTAGAACTTACAGATCGTGGACAAGGAATTAAGAACTAAATTTTGTTGAAAAAATGTTGCGGCATTGATGATTTATTGTCTTGAATCATTGTTGAAGCTTTGTTCTTTGAATTGATTTGAGTTTGAATGCTTGTACTTTGATTTGGAGACGGCGACCATGGTTCAAGAGGTATTTTTGCAGCATGATTGTGTAAGAATGATTTGTTATGAATTAGGTTTGGTCTTAGGGTATATTTATAGGTGTAGGAACTATTTAGGGCCTTTAGATCAACCCTAGAATCAATCCGGACCATCAAAACACGTCTCAGGCTTCAAAAATGGGTTCTGGTTCGAAACAGGCCGACCAGGTCGACCGTAAGGGGGGAGGTCGACCATATGGTCGACCTGTAGGGGGTAGGTCGACCCCTAGGTCGACCATGTGGTCGACCTGACCCCTAGATCGACCTGCCTGGTTTTGTGCTACCTGAAATTTGTTGAATCTTCTACAGGCCATAACTTCTTCATCCGGACTCCGATTTTCGAAAACTCGGACTCTATTTCATGTAAAATTCCGAGACGAACGCAATGGCACAACCCGTTTCCCATAATTCTAATTTTAAAAATTAATTATACCTTGATTTCTTGTTTTAATATGTTATTAAAATTCGAGTTGTTACATTCTCCCCTCCTTAAAGGATTTCATCCCTGAAATCTTCACGTTAAGAAGAATGTGTCCTACCTTCCAATCATCCATCTACTCAAAACATCATCCATAAGCAATCATTGTCCTTAAAAGATTTTCTAATGCTGTATGAACATATGCAAGAAGTGTATGTATATGTTCCTTGTCTAATGCAAGTGATCAGGCCTGATTGATCTCTTTAATGCAAAATATGTTTAGTTCCATGAGTCCAACATGTATGCAAATAGCCCTAATCATATAAACACTATATGTGTGCACAAACATCCATCCATATGCAACATCCACATGATAACACATTTAATTTCATTCATGAAAACACTCATGCATATGCAATATGAAAGGTGACGGAGCTGATCTAGTGTCTAAGGTGCGTGTATATGCATCCACGAGCAACCACTAACAATCGCTTGCAACCACTTGCAACCATCAATCATAACATGTCTCAAACACATGTTTACACCCAGTTGTTCCTAACTAAAGATATAATCGAATGATAGAAGCAAGTAAAAACTTTGTGCCCATTAGGCAATGTCAAAACTAGAAATCTATGTCACATATATACTGATTAGGAGAAGAACTCCTTTAGCACCAGCCCGAAGACCGAAATCAACATCAGGCTGACACCCAAAGAATTACTCAACCCAACGGATACCCTCAAGCCCCAACATGTATTATTAACAGATGAGTCATACTCCCTATGGGGTTTGCAACAGAAATAGGATTGAGAATAGGACCGAGAGGATATACTTAAAAGATAGCATGCAAGTAAGCTTTACAGGAAAAGAGGGATCAAGAATATACTCTTAAAAAGAGATATGATGTGCGTATCTAGTCTTCAATCTTCTAAGCCGCATTTCCTTGAGTTTAACTCCATTGTGCCCTGACCTTCTTTAACTTCGTGATTTCGTAGCTTCTTAATTCCTATTTCCAAAATATGAGCTGGAACTCATTTCACTGTCGCCTCTCGTTCCACTTTCACTTATTTTTTTCTAGTATACTCGGCTTAAACATAACTGCGTACTCATGGTTTCATGCAAGCTCTCCACAATTCACTAGTGAATCTTGGATCTCATTCACTTACTAGAAGGTATTCCATGTAAATGAATTATCTCTTGAAAATAAACAAATGCCAACCATGTTGCCAAGTGTACTTACTAAGGTGATTTTCTATAACTCATGCATAAGCGAAATGAACCATCCGCCTTAGTGGCGAACACTATTCGAGCGGATCAATAAATGTATCAAGAGATTCTAGGCAACTAAGCATGGCAGAACCCTAAGGGTTAAACTAGACTTCGAGGGCATTACCGAGGCAAGTCAAGAGCCTAACTACCCTCTTTTCATACTCGAGAATGGTTCCATTTCTGGATAACCACTCCATCCCTAGAATCAACACATAGCCTAAAAACATAAGCTTTACTTCTAAACTCCACACTTAGCATAGACTTTCTCAAATCCAAACGAGTAATGTATAAATTAGCAGATTCCCCAACAGGATCTGAGACAAAAATGGGATCCTCTACTATGCTAGTACTAAGGTGCAGAGACTCAACTATCGAAGCAGAATAAAAAGGACGCGACGTTCAAAAACAGAGTTCCCGCAGTATGATAGAAAAGAAAAGCTAAACTTTTAACAGAAACATTACCACCTCACTTAGGTATGCTAGTAGTGAGAGCATACAATTGCCCTCTCGACGATCTTGTCCTTTGCCCTTATCCTTGTCCTATAATACTTAACTACATGTCCCTTTTTACCATACCAAAGATACTCTCTCTTGTCATGGGTTTTATTATTCTTTCACTTTGGCCTCTTTCCTCTCACCTTATCTTCCTTCGTGGATTAAGCCATATCAACAAGTTTTTCATCCTTAGGCTTGTGTTCTTTATCCTCGTTCTTGCTATCCTTGTAAAGTTTGCCGACAAGTCTCTCGAAAGCTACCTTCATCGCACGACAACTCTACAAAGCTTGAAATAAGATTAGACGCAGATGGAACTGCTGCAGCTACAGATGGAAGTTGGTCACTTCTTTTCCCTACTACATGTGTCATACACCTACAAAACTATGGTGAAAAAGAAAGAGAGAAGAAACTCAAGGAGAGAATCAAAAAATATTGCATATGGCTTTGGGGAATATGCCTTTCATAAAACAAAACTTTTGTTAGAAAGAGCTTCTTTGTAAACTTTTTGAAAATAATTTCAGAAGGTTTTTAAAAGCTTTCGCCCAGTCTGGTCACCTTCTGCTCTGATATCAAATGTAACACCCCACATTCGTTAAGGTCACTCACAAAGAGAATGCCTTAACTTTAATGGAGCATTATGGGTACTGGAACAGAAATATTACAAGACAGACATATATAAAACTGCGGAAAGTAAATTAAAAGTACTTCAAATCATTTATTAAATATAATTGTTTACAATAAAAGCCCATCAACTTCCAATACCCAACTACATAGCTAAAATATCTGTCTTACTCAAGAACAAAGAAGCATAAATATAAACCGTAGTATTCCCCAATAAAGCAAAGCAAGCCATAGCCAAGAGAAATCCAAGCCGTACATGAAAGAGCCTTGAAGCTTGGTAAGATCCGAACTAAGCTGTATTCCCACCCTGCAAACCTGGGTGGGGGGGGGGGGACAGAAGAAAAAGAGGCGAAACAAACCGGGTCAGTAATAAAGACTGAGTAAGTCCTAGTGACTTTCAGCATAAAAACAAGTAAAGCCAATTTGGCATGAATAAACTGAAAGTGAACATAAGCATGATGACGAGGTAAGCTACAGGCACGATGAATCAAGTATAACATCCCATGCTTCCTATCAAGAGTAGCATCACAAGGTTCCTACCAAGTATCACATCGCAAGGTTTCTATCAAATATAACATCGCAAGACTTCTAAGCTTCACCATTACACTATTTTCCTTGATTTCCTATATTCTCTAAACCACCTAACTAGTGTTCCAATTATTTTCTTAGTTGTAATTACCAGATAAGTGATCCCCCATAACCCACAAGATAGTTTTATAGGTACATATCCCGTGATGAGGGTCCCACCTCATATTGACAGTTTCATGTCCCCACCGTACCTTTCCTAATTGATCGGCTCTTACTTACAATGTTTCACATATGTTATATACTAAGGTTATCCCAGCCTCGTAGTTGTGTTAGCCTTTAGGACTACATATAATATGAGGATTTCACCTTAACCAGCCCAATTGCCATGAATATGTTAGATGTATCCTTACTACCCTAATCGATCGGCTCCTACTCGACCTAATTCTTGTTTGTGTCATGCGGCACCCTATTCGTAGATACCTGTGTTGGTCCCACCGTAGGGTGTATCAATCCCTAGGACGACAACCCCAACACGATTCTTGATGCACAGCTTTATATCTACTGATGCCCAGTGGCTAAATTTTCCACTCCGGAATACGTGCACGCCTGTAATCCGTCGGAACCTGCACTGCTGCATCACCCACCGCCGTTTTGACCGCTTATAATCAGCCCAGTAATCATGACCCACCGTGCCTAGCTCAGGGTACCGTTGATACCTAATGTGGGTTAATGCTGAAACGGGTCCCACTACTAGGGTTTTCTTAGGGTCTATTCGTATACCCCACAGGTTGGTTAAGTGTTATCCATTCAAGTTAACTTAACCCCACCCCCATCATGTTACCTTGGTTAAGTGTTCTCTCTTGTGTTACTTAACCCTACCGCATGTCTTGTTATATCGGTTAAGCTTTCTCCCCTGTGTTAACTTAACCCTTACCACACCTCACGTTAGATTGGTTAAGTGTATGTTAACTCAACCCCATCCGCTAGCCATATTATAATGGTTAAGTGTTACCCTCGTGTATTTACTTAACCCTACCACACATCAGGTTATATCGGTTGGGTGTTATCAACCCATTTAAGTTAAACCAACCCACCCGCTAGTCATGTTATAACGATTAAGTGTTATCAACCTATTCAAGTTAACCTAACCCACTTGCTTGTCATGTTATGTTGGTTAAGTTTCATTACTTAACCGCAACCACTTGTCTAACTAACCCGTTGTATTAGTTAGGTGTTCTCACTTTGCTTAGCCTTATCCACTTGTCTAATAATCATGTTATAATGGTTAAGTGTTTTCTAGTGATTCATGACTTAACCCTACCAAGTGTCGTTTATCGGTTCACGTTGACTTAACCCACCCATATGTCATGTCAAATTGGTTAAGTCCACACTTATAAGTTTTACGTGTTCTTAACTCATACCAGTTAGGTCCATATTTAAATGTCAAATTTCCATGTCATCCCACCTAACCCTCTAACCATACCCATGTCTTATTATGGTTAGTATTCCTTAATTCATTCATTAGGACGAACGAAACATGACCTCTCACATTAGACCGTGCACTTTGTGGCAACTAGATTTGTCGGGCGGTTCTGGGCAGATTTACACCACAAACTGAGTCTAACCTCGTGTCATAAACCATTTTGTCTACAATTCGATCTTCGACCTCTCACATTAGACTGACACTTTGTGGCTACTGGATTTGTCGGGCGGTTCCGGGCAGATTTACACGACAAACTGAGTCTAACCTCGTGTCAAAGGTTCATTAATGGTCGTATTCCTCCCAAAACCCCAATATCAGTTCATGTGTTTAACATATAAAAATGTTTGTGTTTCAACCACATGCCGATTATCGAGTTCATAATTCACGTTTTTGCCTCAAAACGTATTCCCAAATTATTATCATAATTCACTATAAGGTTATGCCAAGTTATAGCGTTTTATTTACAATACATGCCAACTACCTAAAACCCAACTTAGGCGCGTTCATATTAGACCTCTACCAAGTCATAAATTATCGTATATGTTTCAACTTCAAATTTTACATAATTAACATATGCCCAAGAATAGATTACATGTTAGTTTTACATATGCCCAATTCAGACCAAATTTACATATGTTCAATTCATGCTGTTTTACATGTATGCCAATTTTATGCCAATTTACGCATATGCCATGTTTCATGTCGTTTTACATATGTCAAGATTCATGATTTACATGTTTACAAAGCTATGCTTAATTTACATAGATCAAGTTTTATACCCAAAATTAACGTATGCCATGTTTACACCAATTTACCCATAACAAGTTCTAGCCAAATTACATATATCAAGATCCATGTCAAATTACATATATCAATCCCAATCGCGCAATAGCCATTAAAATGACAATACACAAAATTACCCGTTTCATTTAATGGTAAATTATCCCCAAACATCCAATTTTCATATTATGCCATCAATTCCACCAAACACATATTTTCCACTAGGCAATATTCCAATATTTTCCCCGTATACCATCGTACGTATATCGTAGTTTAGGCCTAGGTCTGAAATTGACCTAGGTTCATCAAAAGAAAATAAATAGGGGAAGGTAGAAGTTGCAATAAAACAAGATCAGAGAGAAAACAACATAAAAACATCATCTCAAGCATAAAGAATAGATCTTGATAATAATGTCAGCATGAACCAAGAAAATTGATTCACAGCAAGCTGAATAGACCATAAACTTGTCATGAGAATAATGATAGAAAAGCTCCCAAAATCAAGATCCAAGAAGAAACAAGAATAGACTTGAATCAAAAGTCCAATTTCACTTCATCACATGTCTATATTAAATTTAATTATTTTAATCTGAAAATAACTAGAACTTATGGATCGTGGACAAGGAATTAAGAACTGAATTTTGTTGTAAAAATGTTGCAGCGTTGTTGATTTATTGTCTTGAATCATTGTTGAAGCTTTGTTCTTTGAATTGATTTGAGTTTGAATGCTCGTACTTTGATTTGGAGACGGTGGCCATGGTTCAAGAGATATTTTTGCAGCATGATGGTGTAAGAATGATTTGTTATGAATTACGTTTGGTCTTAGGGTATATTTATAGGTGTAGGAACTATTTAGGGCCTTTAGATCAACCCTAGAATCAATCCGGACCATCAAAACACGTTTCGGGCTTCAAAAATGGGTTCTGGGTCGAAACAAGCCGACCAGGTCGACCTGTAAGGGGGGGAGGTCGACCATATGGTCGACCTGTAGGGGGTAGGTCGACCACGTGGTCGACCTGACCCCCTGGTCGACCTGCCTGGTTCTGTGCTGCCTGAAATTTGCTGAATCTTCTACAGGCCATAACTTCTTTATCTGGACTCTGATTTTCGAAAACTCGGACTCTATTTCATGCAGAATTCCGAGACGAACGCAATGGCACAACCCGTTTCACATAATTCTAATTTTAAAAATTAATTATACCTTTATTTCTTGTTTCAATATGTTATTAAAATTCTGGTTGTTACAAATATCATCCTCAGATAATCCTGAAGTCGTTCAAGTTGGGGTATATTAGTTACCTCCCAGACCTTGATCAACAACGTTCATATCTCAGGATGGATACGAGTTGTAACTTAAAAACCAATATTCCATTATAATATCAATACAAATACGATTAAAGTATTTTATTCAAAATACGATTTCCTAAAATCTTCTTACCTTCTTGAAATCTCTTTCTCTAGTATAACCATTATTACTTACTTTAATAATTACGTAATCTAGTATAGAACACCACTTTTAACCTTTATCCCTTTTTAAACAATTTCGTTTCATAATTCATATTTTTGTTTACAATATCCGATAATCCATTTCTTTTACCAATTTCCCTTCCACTAATTCTCCCTCAAACCCATTCATCCATTCCTGCTTTGGAAATTATGTTATAATTTCCCCTTCTTACTTAATCTCGTTATTAAGCAACTTAAATGTCAAATTAACGCTTTAACATCTTAATCCTCACTTATAAAAATCCTGGTTTATAATAAACTTTTTCTCTTAATTACCATTTACTTAATTTAAATAATTAAGTAACATTTATTTTAAGCTGCCATGTTCGCTTAAAATGTTGTTTATCACTTCGTTAAAAACTCAGGTTTTAAAAATAAAACCTATTCATAAACTTCTTTCACTAATCCATTGGATTTCTTTTCAATTTCGATTACCTTTTAAATGGACTTCAATTAAAAAGTAATTCTCTAATTTATTATTAATTAAAATAATAATTTACTTCCATTATTTACTACTTCCGTAGTAAATTCTTTGTTAACTAAAATTAATATTAATCCCCTCTTTTTAAAACCCTATTAAAATTAACAATTACTCTTTAAACAATTTTATTAGATTAATCCAAACAACTAAAATAATAATAATTCCAGTTAAAAATGGTCAATTTAGTCAACTCTAAACACGGTTATCTCGTTAACCGATTTCAATTTGTTTTCCCTTTAAATTAATTAATAATATAATTAATTTAAAATAATTCCATTTAATTGTTCTTAACAAAACAATTATCCAATTTGGTCGTTAGGTTAATTTTCTTATTCTCACATTTACAAATCTGATTAACATCAGAATTGTCTTTGTAAAATCAATTTATAATTAATTATAAAAACAAGTATTTATTTCCTTTTTATAAACCTTTATTCAAATAATATATTTCAAAATCTATCTTTAGTCAGAAAATAAATTTCATTACTTTAGTTCTATCAATTCACCTGAAGGTAAATCAATATAAACAAAACAATTTACTTTAAGGCCATTTACTGCCAGTTACTCGACTAATATAACCCATCGGTTAAAACACAACACAGGTTGACTTTTTAGTCAATGATCAATACTCAAATCAATCATCCAAACATGACAGTTCATATGATAATATGAAAATAAATAATATATTTGAGGAATCCGGTTGGATCCCACCAACCTGTTCTTCCCTGTATACCAATGGTTATCTCCAAACAGATCGTTCAATTTCATTTAACTGATAATAATAAACAATGACCATTTAACCTCAATCGCAACAATTCAAACAATTCAACCAACTAAACACATTTATTTTATAAACGTGACCAACAAGGTAAGTTACCTTTATTGGAACCAATCGTTAGAATAACGATTTGCACTGAAATTAAACGATGGTTTAATTTCATCAGTTAAATCAGCAAATAAATATATAATTAGCAAACAGTCAACTTTTGGCAAGCAGAGCACACAAAATAAATACCCAATTCATATAAAATATAAATGGGAAGAATTGAGTGAGTTTAACTCACCTTGATATCATTTCGTTGTAGTGTTCTATTACAATTAAATTAAACAGGCATTTAATTTAACTGAAATTTCCAGCTGTCCTCATTACTGTCCAGATCAGTTCCACAATACAACACACGTCACCGCGATCCTGATGTAACTTATTTTACTCAATTCTGTTAATGAAATAAAAAGATTTTTACGTTAAAACATATTTAACGCGATTCTAACTACCAAATAAATTCTTAATTAAATGTTAATTAAAATTTAGTCACTTCGGTTAAGGCAAGCATATTACTCCTATTATTTTTTCGTTCATTTAAACTCTTAAAGCCCCTCACTGCCAGTGTTCAAGCTAACCTTGAACCATGTTGTTATTATTAATTATCACCTCCTTAACCATTTATTTAATAAAATTAATTATGTTCGAACACCTTTTTGGAGACCGACCGTGTTGTTCTATTTGTTCCTAGGTTCTTGTTCTCGCATCCAGTTTCCTGCTACTTTGATATCCTGTACACAAGTCACATTCATCATTATGGGATCTATTCAATCAGTTAACTTAATACTTCAAATAAATTATAATCTAATTAAATACTTAGTCATGTTTGACATTACTGTTTACGTTTCAAAAGAATTGGCCACCTTCATTTCGATGCTTCGTTTCCCATTACTGTCTAAACTTTTGGGTCCAATACCCGCTTCTGTCTTTATTTTCAATTCCCTTCTACACTGATCAACATTATTCGGTTAAAAACTATATTATTTACCTTAATTCGGTTTTGTTACACTTAGCTATAATTACAACATGATTACCCTTTTCGTTAAAACAAGGTCAGGCTGCACTTGAATGTTTCCTCCCAGGTCCATTCGCTTTTCTCGAATTCAACTGGAATGTTTCCAGTATCCCTCTTTCTTCATATTCCTGGTCCTCTTTCGTTCTTCAGGGCATCAGTTCATTCCCTTCACCACGCTTACGATAGAAAATCCATATTCGCGCCTAGTTCTGACAATCGAACACCCATCAAACCACCGCAGGCATCACGCCTCACCTCACCCCTCTACCTCTATGAGCCATGATATCCCAGTCCTCCCCAATCATCGGTGAACTCGCTCGAACCTTCCAATGTTTCAGGTTATAAACCGGCCACCATCGCTAGTTATAAACGATCCGCACCGTTGGGTCAATAGATCTCACGTAGCTCGTTAGTTTTTATGTTGGAAAGTTCTTGAGATAATGAGTGAATGTATAGAATCTTGTGGAAGACAATGGGAGGTTCTCTTCCATTGAATATGTTGGAGGCGACAGTAATACGTTTGTTGACCGTTGGAGAGGGTTTTTGACCGATGAATGCTTTATTTATAGGATAGAATAAATATTATTTTATTATTATCGAAACTTCGTCATGAAGTAATAAGTGAAACTAACCACAATTGCCTTCTGTTTACTGATAAAAATGTTAATCCTAGCATAGAAAAATATTCTGGACCTAATGGGACAGGTTTCGTCGAATTCTAACATCGTTTGAAAAAAAAATTATTTATAAAACCAGATAAACACGCGTTTCAATTTTCCATGATCACTAAATAAATCCAATCAATTTTAAACT
The DNA here is from genome assembly GCA_030737875.1 of Allium sativum. NCBI lineage: Eukaryota > Viridiplantae > Streptophyta > Magnoliopsida > Asparagales > Amaryllidaceae > Allium > Allium sativum. Next base: position 919,463,281 of record CM060926.1, on the reverse strand, counting down.
TTAAATACCTACAATAATTAATTGATACGAATCCAACAGCACCAGTTTCATCGCATTCTGATATTGTTTCCCGGTAGGCTATTTTTTACATGCTCCACAATGCCATTTTGGACACCAAATTACCCAGTCCCCAAAAATAACAAACTATATGCCTATCCTGACTCTAAACATTGATACGAACTCAATGGAATAGGTTTCGTGGCCTAATTCGATCGTCTGCTCAAGTTACACTCATATATCTCTCTATTACATTAATTAGGCGCTATAGAAATTGAATGGGCGTTTACGGCTACCGTGGTCACTTACGACATCAGTTTGCCACGCCATTTTATATTGTACAGTAATTTAACGCTACGGTCCCAATGAAACTGATTTCGTCAAAAACAGAGACCATTTGCAAAATGGCTATTTTAAAGGCCTATATTTAAATAATGATTTTCACAGCGACTATTTTAAAATTTGATTTAGGCGTAACTAAGAAACAGTAACACAAAATATGGATTTTTCTCTTTCATTAGAAAATTATAATCAATACGGTTCCAATGTTTCTCGTTTCATAGAAATCCGACTTATATCAGATCCTGTATATCAAATTGAAGTTCAAAACTCCATTTACAAACTACCGCGTGATTTCAAGCTTGATTTATATTATATATAAATTATAACATTCAAACTTCGTTTTAAATAACGCATTAAATATTAAATTCCATTAATATTCCAAATATAATATTTAAAATAATAAATTGAATTAAATATTTAATTGCCAAAAATACGGGATGTTACAAATTATATCTTTCTAATGAATGTGAAAAAAATCAGATTTCATAAAATAAATTGAAATCTATACCCATTTAAAAATTCAAAATAGCCGCTATGGAATTTATAAATATTTTAATATAATATATAGCTCTTAAAAATAGCCATTTTGCAAACGACCTCCATTTTCGACAAAACTACTTTTGTTGGATCCGGAATGTCAAATTATTGTTAGGTTTCAAAATTCATAATTTTTGGAATTAATATGTGAGCATTGTAAATTTAAATGTGTTTGTAATTTTAGTTTGAATTTAATCAACTGGAAAAAGGCCATTTTTCAAACGGTCTCCAAATTCGACGAAATTAGTTTTGGTTGGACCGTATCATCAAAACAAAGCTAGAATTATTTTTCTGTAATTGTTGGAGTTAGAATGTGGCCCCGGTAAATTAAAATGTACGTTTAAATTCAATATACATTGATTTATATTTTAATTTTGATCAAAACAGACTGAAACAGTCGAATTGGCTTACGAAACATATCTAATTATGTCTGGAATGAGGGTATTTGGTTAGGGGCAACAGTCATTAGGTCTTGTCTGGAGTTCGGAGCTTGAAACGTTATAAGGAAATAATAAACGAATTAAATAATAATAATAAATATATAAAAATAGCTTTAGACACCCCCAACCCTACTTTCTCTCTTCTACTGCCGGTCCTAGGGAAAAACTACGGCTACCACGCTCCGAATTTGATTCCATCTCTTCTCTCAAAATACCTCGAATTAAATCACGAACTTAAAAGCAAAATTCAAGAGCTCAGTTCGATCTTTGAAATGGTACGGGTTCGATGAGCTTTGGTTTCATGTAGTGCTCGAATCGCTGGTTCAAAGGAGTCGACTTTGAAGCCATTTTCAGGCACGTAAGGGCGTTTGAATCAACTGCCGTGGCCGACGTTGGAGGATCTTGGCATGGCGCTTCTCACGGTGGTCGCCGATCGATCTCAGGCGGTCGGATTTTGGTGCAGTGAACGGTGATAAGGAGGCGACGATGGGTTTTAAACTGTCAAGGGTTTTGAACGGGGTGAGGAAGGGTTTGAGATAATTAATTAATTATATTAATTTATGTAATTAATGTTTATAACACCGTAGGAAAAGAAATTCTGAGATTTCAGTTACAATGTGATCGTGTCGAAGAGTGCTACGCAATGGAATTGACCAGAACGGAAACGGAGCAAACTGGATTTTAGCTGAAATTGAACGCCTGTTTAATTTTAGTTTGAAAATAGAATCTTCGGATAAAGAATGGGGGGCTCGAAACCATTGTGAGAACTCCTTCTCACTAAATATTATTTTTATCATGTTATTGTATTCATGTATAAGAATATATATAGAATTGCCAGTGTAGATTTATATCAGTTTTAATCATTATAAATTGTATATGTTGCCTATTAGCTCACCTCCTTCGTCCACAGACCATGGACGATTTAATTGACTGTATTGTGTTTTGATTGAGATGCTGAAATGTTTAAAATATTAAAAATAATTTAATATTATTTTGTGGTAGTTGAAATTACATTATAAATATCTATTTATAGTTAAAACAGTGAAAATTGGTTAATTAGAAAAATAATTCAAATCAAATTAGAACTGCTTAAATTTATTAGCCAGTGATTATTTTTAATCGACTGTTGTTGTTTGGAAACCCCACACGGGTCTGGGGACGAAAATTTATTCACATCTCCCCTGAATTTAATTATATGTCAATCGATTGGCTATCAGACTATGATACACGTTATTTAATTATTTAATGCTTATACATTAGTAAATTGCACTCTGGATGATGTTTGAATGTTGAATGTTTTTTATCATTATTGTGGAATACATGCAATGTATGAAATCCATATAACTGAAATTATATGCTAACTGATTGAGCCACATTCTGATTCAGAAATAATGAATATTTTAAAATAACGAATATTTTAAAATAAAATCCAGTAAAGAATCAAAATATGATTTTGATGTCTGATTTTGGATGGACACGGAAATATTTAAAGATATAAAGCCGTGTTAAGTATAGAAATGCTATATTAACTCAAACGAATTTTTATATCAATTTTATTCATTTTTATAATGAATATAAAAAAGAGTTGATTTTAAATCTCATATTTTGAAAATATTATCTTTTTGATTTTATAATGATATGAAACATTCAATTTTGATTTAAAATTGAAAATGAAGCTAAAATCGTTTTAAAATGAATTTATAAATGAACTTATAAAATACGTTTTGAATAGAAATTAACGATATATACAATATTTATATATAATGGTTTGAAATGAACGCGTCGCGCAGCGATTGTTTGCAAATTTCAACATTAACTTCAAATTGATGTAACGAGAGATCCGACCGTCGGATTCTCCTAACACCAGAACCATTGGGTTTGTATCGAAAAGAGCTTTCCAATGAATATAGGAGATTTGAAATCTAACGGATGGATTTGGAATTATTTCCAAATCAATGTTAGAAAAGGTCGCTATTGATGCAGTTCGGTGGCCGTTATTGGAAACCGACTGTACGGGACATAATAAAATTATTAAAAATATGGAAAGTTATGTAAAATCATAATTACTGATTTGGAAAGAGTTTGGATAAAAATATTCCAGTTTTGAAAAGATAAAAATATATTTTTTATCGAAATTAACTAGTTATTAAATAGTTATTAACTAGAATAATAATCCAATGTTTTTAAATAAATAAATGGTTTTAACATAACTTGAATTTCCCAACATATGAATCTAAAAAGATTGGAATGGAAATAATCTTCATAATATTTTGATATTGGATTCCGTGGTTATATGGATATTGTTGGGGAATTTGGAAGATATAAATATCGTCATTCCCAATACGGTGTTTGTTGATTTCAGAATTTGATATTCAATATAAGCCGATAAAATTTCTATTCAGAGCCTTGTACTTAATATCAAATTGGATTTTGGGTTTGTCGCGTATGGTGTCTTAAATAACACTGTTCTTAAACTCAGTTGAGAAAAGGATAAATCTTTTAATTAAGGTTAATGAAATTTACCAATTAATTAATTTAATTGGAATTGAGATGGAAATGGATTTTTTGATTTATCATGAATTGTGTTTTAAATAACATTTTTTCTTTAACCCAATTAACAGTAAAGATATGATTTGGAATTTATAAATCTTTATTCTAAGGTTTAATGGAAATTTTCCAATGTAAAGTTTTCCAATTTAATATATATGATTGGAATTGAATGGAATTCGATTGTTAATAATCGAGATGAGCTTCTGTGAAGGGAGACCAATGCTATTTATGGAATTTAAAAGGCCTTACCATTATTCCATTTATAGTATTAGTATAATACGAATTTATATCAAATTACAAACTGTTATGATTTTCGTGAAGATTCTATTTTGATGGAAGATGATTTTAGGGTTTATCGCGAACTGTGCTTTAAATGAAATTGGTTCTTTAACCCAATTAATGACAGTATTAATTTTCCTAAAAGTTGAATAATCATCAAGTAATAATTTTTGAAATTAAAGCGAATTTGGAGTTTTAATGAATCTATAATTAGATTAAAATGTGAATGAGGGGATTAAATTTATCGAATTTATGAAATGATCGAGAATGGAGTACCACCAGTTTTACTCCAAGCGATAGTTAAATCTTTAATTAGGTTTGAAAATGAAATGGTTATTAAATTTACCGATAGCACATTGGGTGTTTGATATGGAGTACTACCAGTTTCGCTCCATGGGATGAATAGGTTGGGATTGGAAAGATAAAATAAATGATTACTTCGGTAAGGCTCGATAATCTCGGCCAGTTAATAAAATCTTCTGGAATTGATATCTAAAGGAAGATCAAAGAATAAATTTTAAAGAATTTATCTTTGATAAAATTAATGGGAATCTAACCCTAAAAATGTGAATATTTGAATAAAAGAATATTCTGAGTTGGAATGAGGCGCATGATGTGTTTTTATAGCACTTCATTATAAAATGCGCGAGTTATTCGGAAAGACCGGGTTTATCTCGTTCTGAATAACTGATATGATGATTAAAAGTCGACGATGAAGATGGTGGTTGAAGACCGGAGTTCTTCACATCGTTTGGATGATTACTGATGTCTTGATTGGGATGTACACTCAAGATAAGGTAATAAGTGGTGATCATCTAGACATACTTGGAGATCGACTAGATATGCAAGGACCTCTCTCTTGTATTGGACACATGGGACGAGGAATAAGGTGCCTCCGGTTTTGTTCAGACCTAGAACGGACTTGTGAATGGATATGTGTCTGGCATGGGATTTCATTCTGTGTTGATTGATTTCTATTATATATATATGTTTGTGGCAGAAAATTTAATCTCTTGATTAACACCCTTCTCTAAGACGTACGAGCTTAGAGGTTATATATTGATAGACATCAGTTATATGGCGTGAATTGTCAGTGTGGCATGCTGAGATGCAAATGATCAAGGCTTTTGTTGAAAAGAAAAGTCTTGTCGATGATGATCAAAGAACAACTTTAATTAGCATAGCTTTGTGTATAGCATTAATTCGCGAGCCTCACACCTCGGTATGAGTCAAAAATGGGACAAGGGACGCAGAGAGTGCAAACGTTTCTTTCTGGCTAGAGGTAGTGTCATGGTATGGAGCATAGACATTTTTACTTATGTGAATGATAGATTGCTAGGTTCCTCGGATATAGAGCTACATGCTCACAGGGTCGACTTACTGACCTGTTTAGAGGTCCGATAGGTCCGCGAAACGTATTGTTTAGGAATAACCAATCTACTAAAGTATGTGTGGACCGACACTAAAGGATCCAAGGGTTTCCTGTAGGTGTGATTCTGGGACATCTTGCTAGAGGTGATCCTAATCGGTAAGGAGTACATCCCTTGCCTTGACTCATGATGGAAATCCAATTTCCAATACGCCACTTTTCGGTTTTAATTGTAGAACTAGTATGGCGGCATAATATATGGTACTTATGTCATCTATGATTAATACATTTATATTTGAAGTTGATTTTGACACTATACACTTATAGTAATATCAAAATGATTTGTTCTAAAACTTCCAAGCATGTTCGACAATTACAAGGTTAAACTCTATTGTGACGGCCCGCCCCGCACCAGCCGGCATTTCCCCCGAAAGTACGCTGTACACATGCCCAACTAGAACGGAACGGTCGCCAAAGAAAGGAAAGAAGAGAATGAACTAATCGAAAACCTGTAGAATATCTCACAGCGCATGGAACAAAATATAATAATAATATACTTGACATAAAACAGGTCAGACAGTGCATAAGCTGATAACTAAAACAAACATCAACATCATCATCAGAGTAGCGGAAATCTAAATACAGCTTATTAAAACTTTCCAAATTACTGTCTCTAAACAAAAGAAAGAAAGGTACACCACTGATGCCCAAAGTACTGACCGCAACAGCACAGGGACAATATCTATATATGTGTATCATACGTGGAAGCCTCCTGCTCGTCTCCAGTACAGCTACTCATGCATACCACCTAACATGTCTCTAGTCTGCTCGTGAGAGCACCCAGAGTAAAAAGAAGAGACATAAAACTCTGGGTCAGACAAAAAGTCTGGTATAAGCGATAAGCAGCTAAACAGAACAATAACAGGTATACTAAACCATACTTGAACCTGGACCTGCAACCAAAGAGTTAGCACTACATACCGTACAACACTAAGCTGCCACTGAATAGATGGTGTAAGGATAACGGGGGTGGGGGTGTGCATGTCATAATGATGGCAAATAAATCAAGCATAGCAACCCTCCTCACATCTCTCACTCAATGCGTAAAGCATACGATATCTACCGCTTTGATCACTAGACCCATCGAAGTAGTGACGGAGTTCAACTTGTACAACCACTACTACTACCAAGCTCACCCCATGGAGTCATGACCAAACCTTTACAAATGACCCCACTTCATTGGTCTATAGCTCTTTAATCGTACCTAGGCCACTGTGGCCCTGAATCCGTTCACGTACCCCCTACACATAGTGATCTAAAGTTATAGACATCGACAACTCCTTAGCACACGTCCCGCAGCAAAGCCCAACTCATGAAGTCGACTCGTTGGTTCCCAACTGGATCCTGAGTACAAACTTCCTATTTGGACTACCTTTGCGTCTCAGGTTTTGGTCTCCTCCTACTTCCCTGGATCTGTCTTCATTCCTTCACTTCACTTTGCTTTAGGTCGTGGTCATCAGCTCCTCGGTTCGGATCGGAATACCCCATACGGGTCGGGTCGTGCTCCTCCAGCTCGTGACTCATCGTCGGATCCTAATCGTGATGCAACGCCATCGGTTCGGAGTCCACTAAATGGCTCGGATCGCGCCCCCTAGAGTAGTTCGGGTCGGGGTAGCTCCATGCTCACGAGGGCAGATCGGGGTCGGGTGGTGTGAGCAGCTCACGTGGAAGGCGGTTCGGATCGGAGGACTTCAGGTCGTGGCCCAACATCGGTTCATGATCCTCCTTGGCCATTGGTTCCGTAGCTCCTGAAACAGTTCATGAGTGGCATCAATTCGGATCGGAGCTCCTTCTCACCAGCGGTTCGGATCGTGGTGCTTCCAGGCGAGCGGGTCGGATCGTGCTCCCCACCTTCGATTCGTTCCGGTTCGGGCAATTTCCTGCACTTCTTTCCAGCGACTGTTTTACGCCATTCGACGCCGTTTTCGACCGATCTAACACCTGTAGACAATCACAATTCATACCATACAATCATAGCAACATGTACAATCAATCATAAACACCAAAACAACAACTATAGCATGTAAAATGGATCAAACATAGCCAAAACCCCATATTTTCCCTTAAGCATGTTTAAGCAAAACTAATCATAGGATTAACAAAACTTAACCAAATCAACCCAAATTCCTAACAGAGCTATAAAACAATATTTCAGAATTTATAAATATTTTTCCAGAGTTTAGTGATGTATAAATTCGCTAATTATCACTAATTACCCTTAATTAGCCATAATTAGTGAGGAACTATGCAAATCACTCATCTTGGCCACAAATAAAATACCAAATCTGAAATGATTCCCTGTTTGGCGCTATTCCCGATGTAACACAGCAGCTCTGACCTTGCTTTGGTGCTTTCTCTCCTTAATTTGATGTAGTTTAAGACAAAACTTGATTAAGAGGTGATTAGAGGTGTATTTAGATGTTGGAGGCCATTGTTAGGTTGAAAAGAGGGTTTGTGGCGGCTGAAAAACTGAAATGAAATGAAAATCTAATTCATTTTAGCCTCCCCATAACCCTAATCCCGAAATTGGTTATGGGCTCATTCACTAATCACCTCATTTGGCCCGGTTAAGCAGTTTTTCACCTTCCGAAAATTGTTTCAGCCATATCTCCCAAACGGTGAGTCCGTTTGGCTAATATGACCAATCTACGGAAAGGTAAACCATCATGCGGAGCAAACGGAAGTGGTTTCAGGTCAAAATTCTTTTCCAATCAAAAGTTATGGCCAAAACAGTATTAGCTTAGGGCAAAACGGTCATTTAAAAATCGACAAAAATCATGAACATGGGAAATAACCCCAATAGTCGTCTCCCAAAGTTACATGACCATACGACTTCTTATGTGAAATAAACAAATATTTTACGTTGCTTCGATGCGTAGAATGCAGGTCGTTACACCCCCCCCCCCCTTAAGAAATTTCGTCCTCGAAATTCCTTAACCCAAAACATACAAAGGATTCCGCATGCCTACCAACCATATACAACAATCAATCATGCAAAACAAACGAAACAAGCCTATCCTAGCATGCGGAAAGACTAAATCGAAGTTAAAATCTTACCAGGCTAAGAGTTCTGGATACGTCTTCCTAATGCTCTCCTCTGTCTCCCAAGTATAGTCATTCTCATTCTCGCCCCACTGAACTTTGACTAACTTCACCGCTTTCCTTTGAAGTTGCTTCGTATCGTTCCCAACAATACGCATAGGCTTGCGGTTCCCAATCGCCTCGGGTTCAACTTCGATATCATCCAACCGATCAGGTGAAATAGTCACATCTGGGTCATGTACGAACTTTCTTAACCGGGAAACATGAAATACGTTGTAAACTCCTGCCATCTTTTCTGGTAATTCAACTTTGTATGCCAAATTCCCAATTTGCTCAAGAACTGGGAATGGACCAACAAATCTTGGTGCTAACTTGCCTCTCCTGCCAAATCGTATCACGCTCTTCAACGGAGAAATCTTGACAAATACCAAGTCGCCAATGGAGAACTTTAATTCTCTTCTCCTCTTATCAGCATGACTTTTCTGCCTATCTTGGGCAGCCTTCGTTCGCTGTTGGATAACCTTGATCTTGTCTGATGTTTCTCTTATTACTCTGGTCCAAGCACATATTTCTCACCGGTCTCTAACCAACATGATGGTGAGTTGCACGGTCTTCCATACAAAGCTTCAAATGGAGCCATACCGATACTGGATTGATAACTATTATTATATGCAAACTCTACTAGATGCAGATGGTCATCCCATGATCCACCAAAATCCAATATGCAAGCTCTCAAGAGATTTCTAACACTCGATTCACCCTCTCTGTCTGTCCATCGGTTTGAGGATGATACGCGGTACTGAAATGTAGTTCTGATCCTAACGCCTCTTGTAAGCTCTTCCAAAATCCACTAGTGAACAACGGATCTTGGTCACTCACAATGCCTTTGGGTATTCCATGAAATTTCACTACCCATTTTATATACAGTTCCAATAACTTAGCTGCTGTCCTGTTTGACTTGACGGGTATAAACCTTGCACTCTTAGTCAATCGGTCCACAATCACCCAAATGATATCATGGCCCAATCTAGTCCTTGGTAACCCATCAATGAAATCCATTGACACTTGTTCCCATTTCCATTCTGGAATTTCTAATGGTTGCAACAAACCACTAGGCTTCTTTTGCTCAGCTTTAACTAGCTGGAAGTTCATGCATTTTGATATAAACTTCCCAATGTCTCTTTTCATCCCTTCCCAGTAGTAGGTCTGCTTCATGTCTCGGTACATCTTGTTACCACCGGGGTGTATAGTCAGTTTTGAGTGATGACATTCTCTAAGCACTTCATCTCTCAATCCATTGACATTGGGTACAACTAATCTTCCATTCTTTCTAAGCCATCCATCTCGATCAAGCCCATACTTGTTCATCTCCTCGTCGATACCCATCTCTAACTTGGAGGTGATTTCCAGTAGTTTAGGATCGTTCCTCTGACTGGAACCAATCCGTGCAATCAAAGTGGGTCTGATCGTCAAACTTGTTAACATTTCTGGATCCAATTCGCACTTTGGTCTGAAATCATACCCAGCAATGTACTCCAGTTGCTTCCATTCTAGAAACATAGCCCCTAAACTGGCATGTCTTCTACTCAATGCATTAGTCACCGCATTGCCCTTTCCTGGTGTATATTCGATGTCGAAATCATAGGAAGCCAAGAATTCTAACCATCTTTGCTGCCGGAGATTTAGATCATTCTGAGAGAAGAGATACTTTAACAATTTATGATCGGTAAACAACTCAAATCTTTCTCCCAAGAGAAAATGTCTCCACATCTTCAGTGAAAACACAATCGCTGCCAATTCCAAATTAAGGGTAGGGTATCTTTTCTCATGCGGTTTCAGTTGCCGACTTGCATAAGCTACAACCCTACCTCCTTGCATCAATACAGCACCTAGTCCGGTAGCACATGCATCCGTATATACCGTCATCTCTTCATTCTCCTTAGGAATGACTAACACTGGTGCACACGTCAACTTTTCCTTTAGACTCTTGAGTGCATTCTCGCACTTTTCGTCCTAGACGAAAGCTTGATTATACTTGGTTAACTAAGTCAACGGTGCTGCTATCTTGGAGAAGTCTTGGATAAACTTACGATAATATCCAGCTAACCCCAAGAAACTTCTTATGTCCATTGCATTCTTGGGCGTAGACCAATCTTGTACCGTAGCCACCTTCGTAGGGTCCACGGCGATACCATTTTCTGAAACAACATGGCCCAAGAATCTCACTTCTCTTCTCCAGAAGTGACACTTAGAAAACTTTGCTTTCAATTGGTGTTTTCTCAACACCTCCATCACTATCTATAAATGTTCCTTGTGTTCTTCCTCTGTCCTCAAATAAACCAAAATATCATCCACGAACACAAGGACAAACTTATTCAATTGATCTCTGAATACCCTATTCATAAGATCCACAAAATATGCTGGGGCATTGGTCAGCCCGAATGGCATGACCAACCACTCAAAAAATCCAGACGGCGTACAAAATGTCGTTTTAGCTATACTCTCAGCTTTCACTCTAACCTGATGAAAACCTGCCGCGAGATCCAACTGAGAAAATACTCTAGCGCCACTCAACTGATCAAACAAATCATCTATCCGCGGTAGAGGATACTTGTTCTTCCTCGTCACTTTATTCAACTCACGGTAGTCTACACACAAACGAAGGGAACCATCCGCCTTGATAGCAAACACAACTGGTGCTCCCCATTCAGAAACACTCCTTCTGATAAATCCCTTCTTCAAAAGATCGCTGACTTGCACCCTAAGTTCTCGCTGCTCCCTTGGTGTCATACGACAAAGTGGCATCACTATAGGTCTGGCATCTTTCACCAAATCAATATATAGCTCAATCCCTCGGTATGGTGGAAGCCCGGTCACTTCCTCAAAGACGTCCGAATATTGGCCAACCACGGGCAAACCTGACAACTCACTATGCGGGATGTCGAGGGAATTTAGAAAACTAGTCATTACCCCATCACCGGGTAGACCACCAAACACTACCCTCCGCCCATCATCCGCTCTAGATGTCACCAAAAAGCACTCACAGTGTACCACCACCCCGTATCTTTGGAGCCAATCGACTCCCAAAATAATGCCAAACCCATTAAAGCCCAAAACAAAGCAATCTCAACCAAACATGCATCCATGACTCGATAAAACCACATTACGACAAATCATGCTAAGGTTAGTTGAACCACAAATCAGGTTCGTCACTACTAAAGGTCTATAGACAATCTCGGGCTCCAATCCCAACCTATCTACTAGGTCACTAGATATGAAAGAACTGGAAGCCCCGGTATCAAACAAAACTCTAACAGGAACATCAAAAACAAAAAGCATACCTTGAATAATGACATTCATTCCCTTCTCCGCCGCAGTTGGGGCATTCGACGAAGAAGGAATAGCATTAAGGGCATATGATTTCACCATCTTCTTTTCTTTAGGGGGTTACGGACACTTGTCCTTGTGATGTCCCACTTGGCCATAGTTGAAGCACTTCCTATACGCTGGCTTGGCCCGACACTCTTTAGCATAGTGGTCCTTCTTACCACAGCAGAAGCACTCAACATCTTGCTTATTCGTTTTCTTTCGGCCATCCTTGGTCTGATTCTGCTTTCTCTTATTCTGAGAACCATTCTTGCCTCCACCGCTTGCTTGCGGCTTTGGCTCCTCTGCAGATGCGACCTCAGTCTTCGACTTAGGGTAAAGACTCTCTGACCTCAATGCTTTCCCCACAATCGATTCAAACATCTCATCGATATGGTTAATAAGCCTTCCTCGCAAGTATCCATCCAAACTAGTTATGAACTTCTCGTTCTTCTTCTCGGCAGTATCAATAAGAGATAACCCATATTTCGACAAAGTGTCGAATTCGGCAATATACTCCGAGACAGCTCTACCATTCGGCTTGATTTCCAAGAATTTTTTAAACAGCACTGACTTTTGAGCAGCTGGAATGAACTCATCACTAAAGCGAGCCTTAAACTGATCCCAAGTAATCTGATCCTCGGGAGTAGCTACCTTTATAGCATTCCACCAATTCATTGCCCGTCCTTGCAGCTGACGGGATGCTAGCCTTCTCTTCATCGCGTCCTCGATACTCAGTCTTCGAAGATATGCTCGCAGCTATCCAACCAGTCCTGAACATCCGTAGCCAACTCCGTTCCGTGGAACGGCTTCCCAACAAGACTTGTATAATCCTTATTCAGCATGGTGAAATCGGCCCTAGGCGCCTGCACTATTGGACCACAACCATTAACAGCATTGGGAGCTGCCCTCTGAACATTTCTAAGCATCTCTCTCATAAGGTCAGTAAACATCGTCCTCATATTAGCAGCATTCCCATTATTGACCCCTCTACCGGTACCCCTTGCATATCGGCTCATCGTTCAATCTGTAAAGAGAAAACGATTAACCATCCTCTTTGTGGTGTCAGAACAGTGCGACTTCATCCTTAGCTATACTAATAGTATATCTATAGCTTTTGAAAACCAAAATAATCACAAATACATGCTCTCATATACGTATTATCTCTCCCTGGTGTCTTTCCCTAGGTTAACTACGCAACCTAAAGCTCTGATACCAAGTGTGATGGCCCACCCCGCACCAGCCGGCATTTCCTTCGAAAGTGCGCTGTACACAAGCCCAACTTGCACGGAACGGTCGCCAAAGTAAGGAAAGAAGATAATGAACTAATCGAAAACCTGTAGAATGTCTCACAGCGCATGGAACAAAATATAATAATAATATACTTGACATAAAACAGGTCAGACAATGCATGAGACAAACTTGAACCCCATACTGACGGCGGCAAGGGTAATCTTTGGAATATAACACATAAACAGATAACAGCAAAATAGAATTAAATAAATACACCAGATAATGCACAATAGAATATACTGGATAAACGTAATCATCAGAGTTACACAGTATACAGGATCATACTTAGTACAAATACAGTTCAACTATACATAAATGTCTACAGCGGAAACAAACATAATATGTACAATAGGAGCTGAACAACATAAAAAGAGATAAATGATAGAATCCATCTTCAGCTCTAGCTATCCAGAGAAAGCCAGCTAAAACCTGAATACAAGGCTGCCCGTGTAGATAAAGGGGCACCCGAGTTTGAAAATGAAACAAACTACGAGTCAGTCATGGGACTGGTATGAGAAATCTACTCAACACATTTAAAATATGGCTAATTACAGGACCACGCAACTTTCATGGAACGGGTTGACTCCATTGGATTTCCAGTGCTTTAAAACAAATAATTCTTTTAAACATCGCAATGCTTTTTATAAAAATGAAGCCATTATAAGACTCAGTTCCCATCACACAATGCAACGCAAACCGGAGGATAGAGTTTTTACCTTATAACGGCCAAATATGCTTGATACGAATAAAACAAAAGCATTTGATATTATTACTAGTGTTTATATGTTTTAAAAAAACAATTTCAAATCATAACTATCTATCATAGACGACATTAATGCCCCATACCACTATGTCGCCATATATAGGTATACAATCAAAGCCGCACAGTCACATATTTGGAAATTGGATTTCCATCATGAACCAAGGCAAAAGATTGTCCTTACCGACTTCGAGACAATCTAGCCCATGTCTCAGGATCAGAGCTCGAGTGACCCTTTGGAGTGACATGGTCGGTCCAGCGATGTGGAATAAAATTCCTGAACACTACGTTTCCCCGACCTATGGGGCGTAAATGAGCCAACGAATGACTCCATAGGTCCCGGATCGACCGATATATCCGCGTTGCCTCGCTATCCATCATCCACATAAGTAAAATGTCAGGCCGTGTAAAAACACCGACACAACTCCTAGCTAGAAAGAAACGCATGCCCTCCCTGAGGTCCTTCTGTCGTTTCTGGTTCATACCGGGGTGTGAGGCTCGCGAATTCACATTATACACAAAGCTACGCCACACAGGCGGTGCTTTGATCATCAATCACAAGACTTTGCTTTTCAACAGAAGCCCTGATCACTGCATCTTAGTATGCCACACAGGCAATTCACACCATGCAACTGATGGCTATCAATCACATAGAATAAATTCCAATGTCGGACACACAATCCATTTACAAGTCCGTTCTGGGTCGGAACGAAACCGGAGGCACTATATACCTTACAAACCCATCGATCTCCACGTACGTATGGACGATAACCACTCATTATCCATATTTCGGGATGCCTCCCAATCAGGACATCAGTTACCATCCAAACGAGGTGAAGATTTCTGATCTTCAACCACCGTCTTCATCTTCGATTTCTTATCGTCGATTTAGTTATTCAGAATGGGATAAACCCGGTCTTTCTGAGCAACTCGCGTATATAATAAACAAGTGCAATACAAACACACATACGCATCATTTCAATTCATTAGTCGCTAACCGTAAATCAGTAAGAGAACGATTTCCCAAATATTAATCCCGAAGGCCGAAACCAACATCAGATCAACACCCACATTCAACTTAGCCAACCTTCAGTTAGTTTCTAAATTTCACAACCATATCATTTATAATATTTTATAACGATTTATCGCCATTTTTATTTATTTTAAAATAGCCAATTTATTCAAACGACGCTTCGGGCCATAACGCGGCCGTGGCGTTGTTTTTCTTCAGATTTGATTTACACATATCTGAAAATCTTACCGTTGGATTATCACTAAATTTATATCATTAGAAAGATCTTTTCAAAACGAATCCAACGGTTCCAGTTTTGGGAAAATCCGACGGTCGGATCTCCCGGTACAATCATTTGAAGTTTCGATTCCAATACACGAACTGTAGCGTCGTTATTCGGTTTAATATAATTATATTTACATATATAAAAATATAAACGATTCTGGCGCTGTTTTTCTTCAGATTTGAATTAAACATTCCAGACAATCCAACCGTTGGATCTTTACAAAGTTGGTGTCGTTGGAAAGGTATTTCCAAAGCGAACCCAACGGTTTCGGTTTCGGGAAAATCCGATGGTCGGATCTCGCGCACTAATCGTTTGAAATCACGGTTTCAAAATACGAACTACAGCTTCGTTATTCGATATATTTTAATTCTGTATATATATATCGTTTCTTCGATTTCAAAGCTATATTCTTTTCATACATTTGATAAAAATTATATTTTTATCCAACAAACATTCACTTCGACACTTCACTATTTTTAACAACTCATGTGTATAGTAAAAATGTGATTTTTATTGTAAAACAATTTATTTCAAAACACGATTATTTTATATAGTTCATATACGTAATAAAAATATGATTTTTATTATAGAACAATTTATTTCAAAACGAGATTATTTTATATAGTTCATATAGGTAATAAAAATATGATTTTTATTTTAAAACAATTTATTTCAAAATACGAATACCATTCAACACATGAATTTCAATTCAACGAATTAATTTCGATTCAACACATGAAGGTTTCTTATAGTTGATATATATAGATAAAAAGGTGATTTTTATATTTAAAACATGAATACCATTCAACACATGAATTTCTATTCAACGAATGAATATCGATTCAACACATGAAGGTTTTCTATAGTTTGTATATATAGAGTTAAAATGTGATTTTTATTGTTAAAACAATTTATTCAAAACAAAAATACCATTCAACACATGAATTTCTATTCAACGAATGAATATCGATTCAACACATGAAGGTTTTCTATAGTTTGTATATATAGAGTAAAAATGTGATTTTTATTCTTAAAACAATTTTTTTAAAACACGAATGCCATTCAACACATGAGTATGATTCAACGAATGAATTTCTATTCAACACATGAAGGTTTTCTATTCAACAGACGAATATAGTTTCAACACAGGAAAATAATTCTAACACATGAATATTATTCAAAATTTCAGCAGCATAACAATAGGGTAGTTAAAACCGGTTCCGTCCCTAGTACGGCTCCTCGCTCTACCTTAAAGCCTCGCAGCTTTTGACAATGGGGAATCATGCATCTAGTTCGCACGCAGGCGGCATGTATATTTTTTTCATTTCCACAAACTAATCCTATGTGGTTTCAAGCAAATATTTCTCAACCACAAACGGGTATTTTTCAACCACAATCAATCAATTTCAACCACAAACAATTTCAATCAACCATTCGCTATCAATAAATTTTCACACCAATCACAACCAATAAATATCGTCCATGGTTTGTGGACGAGGGGCGTATATATATATATATATATATATATATATATATATTTATATATAGCATTTCACTTCTATTTCAACATATATATAATTTTTACAATGCATATATAACTTATATATCGAACGTACAACTTATACAACGCTTATACAAGAGGTGTACAACGCTTATATAACTCATACATCGACTATATAATTTATACATCGTCATTTTCCATATTGTTTATAATATAGAAATCTCACATTGGGTTCCACTCCACCAAAAATAGCAGAAGGCTCAGAAAAATATGCGGTCTCTTATAGAATGTAGAAGGTGTCCACACGAGTCCACTGTCTCTTGTTTCACTGAATTTCGACCACAAACGAAAAAGATATGATTTTTATCGTGAAATCAAAAACCATAGCGCTTTAAAGTGCTATTAAACAGTTGAAATAATATAGAGCCGTACCTCTCAAAAAAACTTCAAAACTAGGTTTTGGGTTTTCGTCAAATCTGTGCGGCTTGAGACCGAACCACCTACGCCACGTCGAAGAGCTTGGAGTGGCGCGTCATCACCTGGGAGGGGGTTGAACTCGGTGGTCGGAGCTTCCCACGGCGGCGGTTGAAAGTCGGGTTCTTTGGCGCGGCGAATCTCCCAATTCAGGCCACGAAAAAATACCACTTTTGTATGGATTTGTAGATCGTAAAAATCTCTACAAAATCCCCTTTTGAATCACTAAATTTCACTGAGAGAATCGAAAGTTATAAGGGAGGAAAGATTTGAAGCCTTTCCGCCGTGCACTAGTGGGGGGTATTGGGGAAGAAAAACGATTTGTCGAGTTCTGATTGGCTGAGGGATTTTTTTTTATATTTATATATTTTTAAAAATTCAAAAAAACTCGTCTTCACATACTAACTCCAATCCAAACCCAACGACTGTCGTCCCTAGCATTTTAACCCTATTCCGAACACAATGGGATATGTTTCGTAGGCCCATTTGGCTGTTTGAGTCAGTTTTCCTTCAAATTAAAATATAAAACATTCAATATTCGATTTGAACGTACATTTCAAGTTGCCAGGGCCACAAATTGATTCGAAAAATTCCAAAAAAATAAATCTAGCTATGTTTTGATGAAACAGTCCCAAGAAAATTAGTTTCGTCGAATTCTTAGACCGTTTGAAAAATGGCCCTTTTTCTGGTCGATCCAATTTAATAGAAATCGACCAAACACATTTTCTTTTTCCACGCTCACATACTAGCTTGAAAAATTATGAAATTTGAAACCTAGCAATAACTTCACATCCCGGATCCGACAATAGTGGTTTCATCGAATTCCGAGGTCATTTGCAAAATGGCCAATTTCACGGGCTATATAAATTCCTTAGCGACCTTTCTGAAAATTCATTTGGCCATAACTTTTGCTTTCCTCTATGAAACTTCGATTTTTCAGATTCGTTAGAAAGGTATTCACTAACAGATTTAAATATTTTTGGTTTCACTCAAATCCATTTTGTTTTGCACCCGGTACAGTCAATCAAAGTTTGAATTCAAAATTTGAAACTGCCGCGCCATTTCATGCCTTGTTTATAATTAGAATTAATTATATTCGTTTTCAAGTGTCGATTCAAACTTACTTTTCGTCGTTATTATTTAAAATATTTATTTTAAATATAAAATCCACTAAAATAGCCAATTTAAAAAAAAATTAAATTGGTTCAGATTTTCCGGGTCGTCACAATCTCCCCCACTTAAAACTTTTCATCCCCGAAAAGGAACAAGGTCGAAAGTGGTTTTATTAATCAACTCTACGTTCAATATGGCTTCCATTCTCCAACTTTTCAGTTTCCGAGAATTTTCAGATTCTTCAAAAATTTGGCTAACACCCGGAATTTTCGAAAAATTTCGCCATAACCTCCTTTGTACGGGGAGGGGTTTGGAAATTTATTGGGCCGTATTAGGTACCCAATAAATCCTATAAAGCATACACATATTTATAGTGATATATTCTGTGTTTATAGGGGAGCGTGTATAGGTAATAACTCCAGAGAATAAATTCTCGTCACCCTGTCAAAGCCTGAGGGAGTGTGTATTTTAATTGTTCCAGAGGATAAATCCTCGTCACCTCGTCCCGTGTGGGAAATAAATAATCCATGTGCCGTATCTAATGACTAGAGAGACGTGATTATTGTCAACTCTAGACCCGTGTGGGTTTTTATTAATCTGGCAATTTTATCGTTACAATTTTATAAAGTCATATGAGTCATTAGTTCAACCTGTAAAATATAGTCATCGCCATACAAGCCTCTCGCTCGTATGGTAAATCTTCCACCTCGTCACACAAGCTCTAAATGCTTATGTGGTATATGATGTAGTATGCCTATCTTCAAGAAGTATGCCATGTAGTGTTGTTCAAAATTTATTGTTACTATCCTATGGCGATGTTTATTATTACACACAGAACAACCAGCACTCCGCATCCAATGGCATTCACAGGAGTTGATACAATAGTATTTCGCATCCAACTCATTAAGGTTTACCTATTTGTCGGGCACGCAAATAAAATCTTTACTCAACAGCTAACCATTTACCTGTTCAAACATATATGATGCACATGTATATATTCCTATCTATTTTTAAATCAGTTCAATATGTGATTTTAATCGAATAAATTCTACCATTCATTCTATTATTGATTAAATTAACTATTGTTTCAATAATTTTAATTAATCAAATCTACTATCACACAACACAAACAGCAATCAATTTACGTTTAACTTTTCAAAAACGTACTAATCAATCCATATACTCTTTTATATATTCAGAAAAATTATATTTCTAAAACCAGAGTATATATATAATCACAAATACGTTATTTATAAACATATAACTCTTGACTCGTTCTGAGGCACTTCTGACCCCATCTCTAACGAGTTGTTCTGATTCTGCTATACTCATACTAGGATATTACCGATCCTATCTGTATTGAGTTACCCATCCTAGAACACTACTGGTTCTATCTCTAACGAGTTCGTTAATATGTTATATTCCAGAGCTAAGCTTAACCAAAGCTCTGACACCAAATTGAGACGACCCCGAACCCCGTACTAACGGCGACAAGGGTAATCTTTGGAATATAACACATAAACAGATAACAACAGAACAAATTAAATAAACACACCAGATAATGCACAATAGAATATACTAGATAAACGTAATCATCAGAGTTGCACAGTATACAGGATCATACTTAGTACAAATACAGTTCAACTATACATAAATGTTTACAGCGAAAACAAATATAATATGTACAACAGGAGCTGAACAGCATAAAAAGAGATAAATGATAAAATCCATATTTAGCTCCAGCTATCCAGAGAAAACCAGCTAAAACCTGAATACAAGGCTGCCCATGTAGAAAAAGGGGCACCCGAGTTTGAAAATGAAACAAACTACGAGTCAGTCATGGGACTGGTATGAGAAATCTACTCAACACATTTAAAATATGGCTAATCACAGGACCACGCCACTTTCGTGGAACGGGTTGACTCCATTGGATTGCCAGTACTTTAAAACAAATAATTCTTTTAAACATCGCAATGCTTTTTATAAAAATGAAGCCATTATAAGACTCAGTTCCCATCACACAATGCAACGCAAATCGGAGGATATAGTTTTTACCTTATAACGGCCAAATATGCTTGATACAAATAAAACAAAAGCATTTGATATTATTACTAGTGTTTATATGTTTTAAAAAACAATTTCAAATCATAACTATCAATCATAGATGACATTAATGCCCCATACCACTATGTCGCCATATATAGGTATACAATCAAAACCGCACAGTCACGTATTTGGAAATTGGATTTCCGTCATGAACCAAGGCAAAAGATAGTCCTTACCGACTTCGAGACAATCTAGCCCATGTCTCAGGATCAGAGCTCGAGTGACCCTTTGGAGCGACAGGGCCGGTCCACCGATGTGGATTAAAATTCCTGAACACTCCATTTCCCCGCCCTATGGGGCGTAAACGAGCCAACGAATGACTCCATCGGTCCTGGATCGACCGATATATCTGAGGCTCCTCGCTATCCATCATCCACATAAGTAAAATTTCAGGCCGTGTAAAAACACCGACACAACTCCTAGCTAGAAAGAAACTCGTGCCCTCCCTGAGGTCCTTCTCCTGTTTCTGGTTCATACCGGGGTGTGAGGCTCGCGAATTCACGTTATACACAAAGCTACGCCACACAGGCGGTACTTTGATCATCAATCACAAGACTTTGCTTTTCAACAGAAGCCTTGATCACTGCATCTTAGTATGCCACACAGGCAATTCACACCATGCAACTAATGGCTATCAATCACATAGAATAAATTCCAATGTCGGACACACAATCCATTTACAAGTCCGTTTTGGGTCGGAACGAAACCGGAGGCACTATATACCTTGCACACCCATCGATCTCCACGTACGTATGGACGATCACCACTCATTATCCATATTTCGGGATGCCTCCCAATCAGGACATCAGTTACCATCCAAACGAGGTGAAGATTTCCGGTCTTCAACCACCGTCTTCATCTTCGATTTTTTATCGTCGATTTAGTTATTCAGAATGGGATAAACCAAGTCTTTCTGAGCAACTCGCGTATATAATAAACAAGTGCAACACAAACACACATACGCATTATTTCAATTCATTAGTCGCTATCCGTAAATCAGTAAGAGAACGATTTCCCAAATATTAACCCCGAAGGCCGAAACCAACATCAGATCAACACCCAGGAAACCTTTCGACTTAGCCAACCTTCAGTTAGTTTCTAAATTTCACATCCATATCGTTTATAATATTATATAATGATTTATCGCCATTTTTATTTATTTTAAAATAGCCAATTTATTCAAACGACGCTTCGGGTCATAACGCGGCCGTGGCACTATTTTTCTTCAGATTTGATTTACACATATCTGAAAATCTAGCCGTTGGAACATCACTAAATTTATATAATTAGAAAGATCTTTTCAAAACGAATCCAACGGTTCCAGTTTTGGGAAAATCTGACGGTCGGATCTCCCGGTACAATCGTTTGAAGTTTCGATTTCAAAATACGAACTGCAGCGTCGTTATTCGGTTTAATATAATTATATATATATATATATAATCGATTCTGACGCTGTTTTTCTTTAGATTTGAATTAAACATTCCAGATAATTCAACCGTTGGATCTTTACAAAGTTGGTGTCATTTGAAAGGTATTTCCAAAGCGAACCCAACAGTTTTGGTTTCGGGAAAATCTGATGGTCGGATCTCCCGCACTAATCGTTTGAAATCACGGTTTTAAAATACGAACTGCAGCTTCGTTTTTCGATATATTTTAATTCAATTTATATATATATATCGATTCTTCGATTTCAAAGCTATATTCTTTTCATACATTTGATAAAAATTATATTTTTATCCAACAAACATTCACTTCGACACTTCATTATTTTTAACAACTCATGTGTACAGTAAAAATGTGATTTTTATTGTAAAACAATTTATTTCAAAACACGACTTTTTTTATATAGTTCATATAGGTAATAAAAATATGATTTTTATTATAAAACAATTTATTTCAAAACGAGATTATTTTATATAGTTCATATAGGTAATAAAAATATGATTTTTATTATAAAATAATTTATTCCAAAATACGAATACCATTCAACACATGAATTTCAATTCAACGAATGAATTTCGATTCAACACATGAAGGTTTCCTATAGTTGATATATATAGATAAAAAGGTGATTTTTATATTTAAAACACGAATACCATTCAACACATGAATTTCTATTCAACGAATGAATATCGATTCAACACATGAAGGTTTTCTATAGTTTGTATATATAGAGTAAAAATGTGATTTTTATTGTTAAAACAATTTAAAACACAAATACCATTCAACACATGAATTTCTATTCAACGAATGAATATCGATTCAACACATGAAGGTTTTCTATAGTTTGTATATACAGAGTAAAAATGTTATTTTTATTGTTAAAACAATTTATTCAAAACACGAATGCCATTCAACACATGAATATGATTCAACGAATGAATTTCTATTCAACACGTGAAGGTTTTCTATTCAACAAACGAATATAGTTTCAATACAGGAAAATAATTCTAACACATGAATATTATTCAAAATTTCGGCAGCATAACGGCAGGGTAGTTAAAACCGGGATCGTCCCTAGTACGGCTCCTCGCTCTACCTTAAAGCCTCGCAGCTTTTGACAATGGGGAATCATGCATCTAGTTCGCACGCAGGTGGCATGTATATTTTTTTCATTTCCACAAATTAATCCTATGTGGTTTCAACCAAATATTTCTCAACCACAAACGGGTATTTTTCAACCACAATCAATCAATTTCAACCACAAACAATTTCAATCAACCATTCGCTATTAATCAATTTTCACACCAATCACAACCAATAAATATCGTCCGTGGTTTGTGGACGAGGGGCGTATATATATATATATATATATATATATATATATATATATATATATATATATATATATATATATATACAGCATTTCACTTCTATTTCAACACATATATAATTTTTACAACGCATATATAACTTATATATCGAACGTACAACTTATACAACGCTTATACAAGAGGTGTACAACGCTTATATAACTCATACATCGACTATATAATTTATACATCATCGTTTTCCATATCGTTTATAATTTAGAAATCTCACATTGGGTTCCACTCCACCAAAAATAGCAGAAGGCTCAGAAAAATATGCGGTCTCTTCTAGAATGTAGAAGGCGTCCACACGAGTCCACTGTCTCTTGTTTCACTGAATTTCGACCACAAATGAAAAGGATATGATTTTTATCATGAAATCAAAAACCGTAGCACTTTAAAGTGCTATTAAACTGTTGAAATTATATACAGCCGTACCTCTCAAAAAAACTTCAAAACTAGGTTTTGGGTTTTCGTCAAATTCGTGTGGCTTGAGACCGAACCACCTACGCCATAACAAAGAGCTTGGAGTGGCGCGTCATCGCCTGGGAGGGGGTTGAACTTAGCGGTCGGAGCTGCCCACGGCGGCGGTTGAAAGTCGGGTTCTTTGGC
Source organism: Allium sativum (assembly GCA_030737875.1). Lineage (NCBI taxonomy): Eukaryota > Viridiplantae > Streptophyta > Magnoliopsida > Asparagales > Amaryllidaceae > Allium > Allium sativum. The sequence continues at coordinate 919,439,332 of CM060926.1, read as the reverse complement.
GCGGCGAATCTCCCAACTCAGGCCACGAAAAAATACCACTTTTGTATGGATTTGTAGATCGTAAAAATCTCTTCAAAATCCCCTTTTGAATCACTAAATTTCACTGAGAGAATCGAAAGTTATGAGGGAGGAAAGATTTGAAGCCTTTCCGCCGTGCACTGGGGGGGTATCGGGGAAGAAAAACGATTTGCCGAGTTCTAATTGGCTGAGGGATTTTTTTTATATTTATATATTTTTAAAAATTCAAAAATACCCCTCTTCATATACTAACTCCAATCCAAACCCAACGACTTTCGTCCCTAGCGTTTTACCCCCATTCCGAACACAATTAGATATGTTTCGTAGGCCCATTTGACTGTTTGAGTCAGTTTTCCTTCAAATTAAAATATAAAACATTCAATATTCGATTTGAACGTACATTTCAATTTGTCAGGGCCACAAATTGATTCGAAAAATTCCAAAAAAATAAATCTGGCTATGTTTTGATGATACGGTCCCAACGAAACTAGTTTCGTCGAATTCTGAGACCGTTCGAAAAATGGCCCTTTTTCTGGTCGATCCAATTTAATAGAAATCGACCAAACACATTTTCCTTTTCCACGCTCACATACTAGCTTCAAAAATTATGAAATTTGAAATCTAGCAGTAACTTCACATCTCGGATCCAACAAAAGTGGTTTCGTCGAATTCCGAGGTCGTTTGCAAAATGGCCAATTTCACGGGCTATATAAATTCCATAGCGACCTTTCTGAAAATTCATTTGGCCATAACTTTTGCTTTCCGCTATGAAACTTCGATTTTTCAGATTCGTTAGAAAGGTATTCACTAACAGATTTAAATATTTTTAGATTCACTCAAATCCGTTTTGTTTTGCACCCGGTACAGTCAGTCAAAGTTTGAATTCAAATTTTGAAACTGCCGCGTCATTTCAGGCCTTGTTTATAATTAGAATTAATTATATTCGTTTTCAAATGTCGATTCAAAAGTACTTTTCATCGTTATTATTTAAAATATTTATTTTAAATATTTAAAATCCACTAAAATAGCCAATTTAGAAAATTTTAAATTGGTTTAGATTTTCCGGGTCGTTACAATTCATAAGCTGATAACTAAAACCAACGTCAACATCATCATCAGAGTAGCGGAAATCTAAATACAGCTTATTACAACTTTCCAAATTACTGTCTCTAAACAAAAGAAAGAAAGGTACAACACTAATTCGCAAAGTAGTGACCGCAGCAACACAGGGAGAATATCTATATATGTGTATCATACGTGGAAGCCTCCTGCTCGTCTCCGGTACAGCTACTCGTCATACCACCTAACTTGTCTCTAGTCTGCTCGTGAGAGCACCCAGAGTAAAAAGAAGAGACATAAAACTCTGGGTCAGACAAAAAGTCTAGTATGAGCGATAAGCAGCTAAACAGGACAATAACAGGTATACTAAACCATTCCTGAACCTAGACCTGCAACCAAAGAGTCAGCACTACATACCGTACTACACTCTATGGTGCCACTGAACAGATGGTGTAAAGATAATGGGGGTAGGGGTGTGCATGTCATAATGATGGCAAACAAATCAAGCATAGCAACCATCCACACATCTCTCACTCAGTGTGTAAAGCATACGATATCTACCGCTTCGATCACTAGACCCATTGAAGTAGTGACGGAGTTCAACTTGTACAACCACTGCTACTACAAAGCTCACCCCATGGAGTCATGACCAAACCTTTACAAATGACCCCACTTCATTGGTCTATAGCTATTTAGTCGTACCTAGGCCACTGTGGCCATGAATCCATTCACGTACCCCCAACACATGGCGATCCAAAGTTATAGACATCGACAACTCCTTAGCACACGTCCCGCAGCAAAGCCCAACTCACGAAGTCGATTCGTTGGTTACCAACTGGATCCTGAGTACAAACTTCCTATTTGGACTACCTTTGCATCTCAGGTTTTGGTCTCCTCCTTCTTCCCCGGATCGGTCTTCATTCCTTCACTTCACTTTGCTTTAGGTCATGGTCATCAGCTCCTCGGTTCGGATCGAAATACCCCATACGGGTCGGGTCGTGCTCCTCCAGCTCGTGACTCATCGTCGGGTCCTACTCGTGATGCAACGCCATCGGTTTGGAGTCCACTAAACAGCTCGGATCGTGCCCCCTAGAGTGGTTCGGGTCGGGGTAGCTCCATGCTCACGATGGCGGATCGGGTCGGGTAGTGTGAGCAGCTCACGTGGAAGCCGGTTCAAATCGAAGGACTTCAGGTCATGGCCCAGCATCGGTTCGTGGTCCTCCTTGGCCATTGGTTCCTTAGCTCCTGAAGCAGTTCGTGAGTGGCATCAGTTCGGATCGGAGCTCCTTCTCACCAGCGGGTCGAATCATGGAGCTTCCAGGCGAACGGGTTGGATCGTGCTCCCCCCTCGATCCGATCCGGTTCGGGCAATTTCCTGCACTTCTTTCCAGCAACTGTTTTATGCCATTCGATGGCGTTTTCGACCGATCTAACACTTCTAGACAATCACAAATCATACTATACAGTCATAGCAACATGTACAATCAATCATAAACACCAAAACAACTACTATAGCATGTAAAATGGATCAAACATAGCCAAAACCACAAATTTTCCCTTAAGCATGTTTAAGCAAAACTAATCATAGGATTAACAAAACTTAAACAAATCAACCCAGATTCCTAACAGAGGCATAAAATAATATTTCAGAATTTATAAATATTTTTCCAGAATTTATTAATGTATAAATTCGCTAATTATCACTAATTACCCTTAATTAGCCATAATTAGTGAGGAACTATGCAAATCACTCACCTTGGCCACAAATAAAATACCAAATCTGAAATGATTCCCTGTTTGGCGTTGTTCCCAATGTAACACAATAGCTCTAACCTTTCTTTGGTGCTTTCTCTCCTTAATTTGATATAGTTTAAGCCAAAACTTGATTAAGAAGTGATTAGAGGTGTATTTAGATGTTGGAGGCCATTGTTAGGTTGAAGAGAGGGTTTGTGGCGGCTGGAAAACTGAAATGAAATGAAATCCTAACTCATTTCAGCCTCCTCATAACCCTGATCCCGAAATGGGTTATGGGCCCATTCGCTAATCACCTCATTTGGCCTGGTTAAGCAGTTTTTCACCTTCTGAAACTTGTTTCAACCATATCTCCCAAACAGTGAGTCCTTTTGGCTAATGTGACCACTCTACGGAAAGGTAAACCATCATCCGGAGCCAATGGAATTGGTTTCAGGTCAAAATTCCTTTCCAATCAAAAGTTAAGGCCAAAACAGTATCAACTAGTGGCAAAACGGTCATTTAAAAATCGACAAAAATCATGAACAAGTGAAATGACCCCAATAGTCGTCTCCCGAAGTTACATGACCGTACGACTTCTTATGTGAAAGAAATAAATATTCTACGATCCAGCGATGCGTAGAATGTGGGTCGTTACATCTATCCTCCGGCTTGCGTTGCATTATGTGATGGGACCTGAGTCTTATAATAGCTTCATTTTTTCAAAAAGCATTGCGTTGTTTTTTTAAACTGAGATTCATGTGGAGTAAATATGTTCCATGTTATACGGCGTGGTCCCATGATTTCCAACTTTTAAAGTAAAGATTTAATAACTGTTGTAGTTTTCACACCAGTCCCATGACTGACTCGGAGTTTATTGTTTCTACCTAAACTCTAGGTCCCCATATTTTCCAAACAGACAATCAATAGTTTCGGTTTTCTGTTATTTCTTTACACAGTATCCTGGATTATAGCTGGAGCTACATTTGAAAAGCTTTGTATCCGTGTATTTCTTTCAGTTGTGGTTGTAGATGTTCCCGCTGTACATTATATTTATGTATATATTTTTCCGTGGTTATGCAATTAAATCTCTGATATTTTTCTGCTGTAAATTATATGAACTCTGAAATATTCTTGTACTTTGATGTAAAATGTGGTAATAGCAATTAAATATTCAATTGTTTGTATTCTGATGCGTCGTGTTCTGAAAGCAATCCGGGCTTTCCCGCAAGGGGAATTTCGGGTCGTTTCATTACAAGTCAAGAGAAGCAAATCATCGACATTTTGTTATCGAGCTAGTTCTTATTTCTTAACTCTAACTGTTCTGCTCAAATCTATTGTAATTCATCAAGATGTCAACTTCTTTTGTTTTCCCTCTTTAAGGCTCTTTGCTTCCCTTGATTTAATGTATAATTATGTTACATGTTCATCGTTAGCAAGACTCTCACTGATTAGTTCATATTGTTTACCATAATCAATGGATTTTTTCTCCTTGTACTTCTTGGATGGTCAGCCACCAATAGTAGTTGTGAATAAAGTATCTTCATATGCATTTGAACTACAAGGACTTGGTTCCTTAGCCATATTCCTAGGTGGAACTGCAATACTGAGTGCTCTTGTTGAATTCGACTGTAGTTACCCTACTTAGACAATATATTATAGCAATGTTGCATGTGGAAAGATTGATTACGATGCTTATCCAGGTATAATGCATGTGCTTGATTAAGATACATTTGATGTGATACATTGTAAGTATATCATGAAAAAATGACATTAAAATAAATTGATATACGTTCTTTACCATACCCATGTCATCACTTCCACTTTGCAGTCTGGCATGTAAACTCTTTCCAACGTTCGCAGGCGGAATATATCCTTTTCCAAAACTGTTTAAAGGATCAACCGTTCTAGGTAGACAATTTGTATGTTATTCGTTGAACAAATTGCAAATAGAGCTATTTGAAAGGAGGTTTCATTTTGACCCATTACTTTTCTCTTATTGTTTGAACATTCAACCCAATAGTAGGAAAGCTCGGCTTGTTCGTGTGGCGGCCATTTATAGGCATTTGAAGAATGAGGAGTCCTGTTTCCAAGTTCTTCTACAGCAAATTCATTGATGATCATTGTAGAAGTTTGTTTCCTCCTTAATGACGCTAAAAATATATTAGCATTCATGTTGTCTACTTCTATGGCTTCAGCATTATCAAACTGTGTTTCATCGATCCCCTATTCGTTATATCCAAACTGATTATTCAGATATCTATTCTAATTCTGAGAAGGGTAAAGAGTTGGTCTTCGCTGTTGGCTATTAAGAGAGACATACTTTTATTCGTAACTGCAATTTTGTTGAAAAGAGGCATGTTGGGAGTAAATTGTGTTTGTAATGGTTTGGGTTTTATTGGGATTGAAGAAGATTTGATTCTATGTAGACTGATATTAACTAATACATTAATGAAAATGATACTGGTTTTGATTTTGTTGAGGCTGAAACTGTTTTGGATTGCATATATTCGAAATTGTTAGTGCAAGTATGTTTTGATGATAGGAACAATGGGTATGACAGGTATTGTTATAAAATATATTTATAGTTATTTACGACTATATTAACAGTTATTACTAATAGATATATATATATATACATAGTGTATAGTACAAGCTTTATATTATGTGTTGATATTCAAAACTATACAAAACAAGATTGTCCGAAATGATGATCAAGACCGATGATACAAATTAGGACTCATGAGCTACCATGTTCAAGAATATCGAAGACAAATATTAAAGTTTTAGTTATATATGTCCAAACTCAACTACACTCATCTGATCTCTTTTCAAATGATATTCAAATAAGTTTTTAAATGATTTTCAAATACATTTCAAATCAGATTTCATATTTTATCCAAAATAAAGTTTTCAAATTATTTTCAAAGTATATATTCTATAATTATTTTTAAAATTTGTAACGACCCACAAGAATTCGACCCCCGAATTCTGACAATAATAAATACATCCAGTATTACTTGCCAAAACTCAAGTATCAAAAGCACAGATAGTTAGTAGAAAGAATATAGAGGGTGAGATAAGAAAGAAATCTTAGAATAGAAGAAGAAGAAGAAGAACACAACGCAGAGTCTCACATCGCAGTGGAAAAAAATATAATATATAATTAAATCTTTATAGAGCTTTTAAAAATACTTACAATCATCATAGTACATCACACATCTGGACAGTTATAATATCTTTCCTCTTATACAATCACACAGCAGAAATTCAACTAGATATCACACTCTGGACTCTTCCGGCTCGTCTCTTCACTTCATCCGATAACCTGAACCTGTACACCCCGGTCTAACCCGAGCATTACAAACACATGAATCATTCTGGTGAACCAGAGTGAGAAAAACACACTAAGTTTATAGGTAAATCCCAACTTGATTTTAAAGTTAAAATCTTTTCGAAACAAAGGATAATAGTAAGACGAAATCCACACATAAATACGGATGGTTTTTACCTTACTATAACCCAGAACGTATTTGAAATCAATATCTTCTCTGATATTATAATAGTGTCTAAATACAAATAAATATCAATCTAGCAGAATGCTTGCATCTCACGCTCATCATACATAGTATACAATCAAAACCGCAGGCCCTTATTGAAGAATGGATTTCCATCTATGGCAAGGTATGGGACCAACTTTCGACAATGTACCTCTGGAGTTGAATACATTGGAGATTCAACAAGAACGTCTTGCAACCCCTGCCAAACATGACCAGCATCATTACCACGGTTCGGGGCCAGCCAACCAAACCGATAGCATACATGTAAAAATAAAAGGGACAACCGAAGGCATTTGATTTCACCAGATCGGCTAATTAATATACCCTTTTGATGAGTGCGACCCACATAACCATGCGACCTACCTGATTTTATACCATTTCCCGTTTGATGAGGCTTGAGGTCATAATTAATTAATTAATTACTTTACCTTATTTATTGAGACGACCCCAAACCACGTACTGACGGCGGCAAGGGTAATCCATGGAATATAACACAGAAACAAATAATAGCAGAACAGAATTAAATAAATACACCAAATAATGAACAATAGAATATATTGGATAAACGCAATCATCAGAGTTACACAGTATACAGGATCATACTTAGTACAAATACAGTTCAACTATACATATATGTCTACAGCGGAAAACAAACATAATGTACAATTGGAGCTGAACAGCATAAAAAGAGATAAATGATAGAATCCATCCTCAGCTCCAGCTATCCAGAAAGAACCAGCTAAACCTGATTACAAGGCTGCCCGTGCAGAAAAAGGGGCACCCGAGTTTGAAAGTGAAACAAACAACGAGTCAGTCATGGGACTGGTATGAGAAATCTACTCAACACATTTATAATATGGCTAATCACAGGACCACGCCACTTCCGTGGAACGGGTTTACTCCACTGGATTGCCAGTGCATTAAAACAAATCTTTCTTTTAAACAACGCAATGCTGTTATAAAAATGAAGCCATTATAAGACTCATTTCTCATCACACAATGCAACGCAAACCGGAGGATAGAGTTTTTACCTTATAACGACCAAAATATGCATGATACGAATAAAATAAAGGCATTTGATACTATTGCTAGTGTTTATATGTTTCAAAAACAATTTCAAATCATAACTATCAATCATAGACGGCATTAATGCCCCATACCACTATGTCGCCACATATATAGGTATACAATCAAAACCGCACAGTCACGTATTTGGAAATTGGATTTCCGTCATGAACCAAGGCAAAAGATAGTCCTTACCGAATTCGAGACGCTCTAGCCCGTGTCTTAGGATCAGAACGCATCGACCCTTGGAGCGACAAAGCCGGTCCACCGATGTGGATTAAAATGCCTGAACACTACGTTTAGCCGCCCTATGGGGCGTAAATGAGCCAACGAATGACTCCATCGGACCCGGATCGTCCGATCAAACCGAGGCGCCTCGCAACAGCAACAACCACACAGGTGAAAAGTATATAAATATCAGGGCTGGCAGGTCACTGACACCACCCTAACTAGAAAGAAACGCATGCCCTCCCTGAGGTCCTTCTCCCGTTTCTGGTTCATATCGGGGTGTGAGGCTCGCGAATTCACATTATACACAAAGCTACGCCACACAGGCGGTGCTTTGATCATCACCACAAGACTTTGCTTTTCAACAGAAGCCCTGATCATTTGCCACTTAGGCATGCCACACTAGCAATTCATGCCATGCGACTGATGTCCATCGATATACAACCTCTGAGCTCGTGCGTTTCAGAGAAGGGCGTTAAGCAAAAGAATAAATTCTCCGCCGCCAAACAGATGTATATTTAATAGAGATCAATCAACACAGAATAAAATCCAATGTCAGACATACAGTCCATTTACAAGTCCGTTCTGGGTCTAAACGAAACCGGAGGCACTATACCTCACAAACCCATCGATCACCACGTACGTCGGGACGATCACCACTCATTATCCATATTTCGGGATGCCTCCCAATCAGGACCTCTCGGTTACCATCCAAACGAGGTGAAGATCTCCGGTCTTCGACCATCGTCTTCGTCTTCGATTTCTTATCGTCGATTCAGTTATTCAGAATCGGATAAACCCGGTCTTTCTGAGCAACTCGCGTATATAATAAACAAGTGCAACACTAACATAAACACGCATCATTTCAATTCATTAGTCACTAACCGTCAATCAGTAAGAGAACGATTTCCCAAATATTAACCCCGAAGGCCGAAACCAACATCGGATCAACACCCAGGAAACCATTCGACTTAGCCAACCTTCAGTTAATTTCTGAATCACATCCATATCGTTTATAATATTATATAATCATTTATCGCTATTTTTATTTATTTTAAAATAGCTAATTTATTCAAAACGACGCTTCGGGCCATAACGCGACCGTGGCACTGTTTTTCTTCAGATTTGATTTACATATATCTGAAAATCTGACCGTTGGATCTTCACAAAATTTACATCATTAGAAAGATCTTTTCAAAACGAATCCAAAGGTTCCAGTTTCGGCAAAATCCGACGGTCGGATCTCCCGGTACAATCGTTTGAAGTTTCGATTTCGAAATACGAACTGCAGCGTCGTTATTCGATTAAGTATAATTATATTTATATATATATATGTATAAATATAATCGATTCTGGCGTTGTTTTTCTTCAGATTTGAATAAAACATTCTAGACAATCCAACCGTTGGATTTTAACAAAATTTGTGCCGTCGGAAAGATTTTTCCAAAGCGAACCCAACGGTTGTGATTTCAGGAAAATCCGATTGTCGAATCTCCCGGTATAATCGTTTGAAATCACGGTTTCAAAATACGAACTGCAGCGTCGTTATTCGATATATTTTAATTATATATATATATACTTCGATTTCAAAGCTACATTCTTTTCATACATTTGATAAAAATGATATTTTTATCTAACTGTCTTCTATTTCAACACTTCACTATATTTAACAATTCATGTATATAATAAAAATGTGATTTTTATTATAAAACAATTCATTTCAAAACACTATTATTTTATATAGTTCATATAGGTAATAAAATAGGATTTTTATTATAAAACAATTTCTTTTAAAATAAGGTCATTTTATATAGTTCATATAGATGATAAAAAGGTGATTTTTATTATAAAACAATTTATTTCAAAATATGAATACCATTCAACACATGAATTTCTATTCAACGAATGAATATCGATTCAACACATGAAGGTTATCTATAGTTTATATATATAGATAAAAATGTGATTTTTATATTTGAAACACGAATACCATTCAACACATGAATTTCAATTCAACGAATGAATATCGATTCAACACATGAAGGTTTTCTATAATTTATATATATAGATAAAAATGTGATTTTTATATTTGAAACACGAATACCATTCAACACATGAATTTCTAATCAACGAATGAATATCGATTCAACACATAAAGGTTTTCTATAATTTATATATATAGATAAAAATGTTATTTTTATATTTGAAACACGAATACCATTCAACATATGAATTTCTAATCAACGAATGAATATCGATTCAACACATGAAGGTTTTCTATTCAACGAATAAATATAGTTTCAGCAAATGAAAATAATTCAAACACATGAATATTATTCAAAATTTCGGCAGCATAACGGCAGGGTAGTTAAAACCGGGACTGTCCCCAGTACGGCTCCTCGCTCTACCTTAAAACCTCGCGGTTTTTGAGAATGGGGATCATGCATCTAGTTCGCACGCAGGCGGCATGTATATATTTATTTCATTTCCACAAACTAATCCTATATGGTTTCAACCAAATATTTCTCAACCACAAATGGGTATTTTTCAACCACAATCAATCAATATCAACCACAAACAATTTCAATCAACCATTCACTTTCAACCAATTTTCACACCAATCACAACCAATAAATATCGTCCATGGTTTGTGGACGAGGGGCGTATATATATATATATATATATATATATATATAGCAATTCACTTCTATTTCAACACATATATAATTTTTACAACGCATATATATCTTATACATCGAACGTACAACTTATACAACGCTTATACATGAGGTGTACAACGCTTATATAACTCATACATCAACTATATAATTTATACAGCGTCGTTTTCCATATCGTTTATAAATTAGAAATCTCACATTGGGTTCCACTCCACCAAAAATAGCAGAAGGCGCAGAAAAATATGCGGTCTCTTCTAGAATGTAGAAGACGTCCACACGGTCACGATGTTTCTTGTTTCAACGAATTTCGTCAAGAATCAAAAAAGATATGATTTTTCAAAGTTCAGATGTAATAAAAGATGCACCTTTCACGATGGTTCAAAACTAGGTTTTGATATTTTGATCAAACCGTTGCGCCATAGGAGAATCAGCTCACACAGCATCGAAGAGCTTCAAATGACCTTCGCTCGCGTGGTGGTGAGGTGCAGTTCGGTGGTCCCTACCGGTGGTGGAGGCGGTCGAAAGGGCGCAACTTCCCGGGCTCGGTTCTCTCGAACGACGCAACGATGGAGAGGGTAATGGGTATGGATTTAAAGAGGAGGAAGAGGGCTTTTAAATGGATCCAAGAACACTTGATTTCATTAAGAAACGAGAGAGAAATCGAAGAGAGAAGATTCGAGTGCTTTTCCGTCGTGCGCCAGCTATAGATCGGGGAGAGAGAAAATACTTTGACCAATGAAATATTTTTATTAATTTATATATTTTCAAATTCCCAAAATACCCCCTTTCACATACGAACACCAATCCAAGCCCAACGACTGTCGTCCCTAGTGTTTTACCCCCATTTCGAACATAATGGGATATGTTTCGTAGGCCCATTCAACTGTTTCAGTCAATTTTCCTTCAAATTAAAATATATAACATTCAATATTCAATTTGAACATACATTTCAATTTGCCAAGGCCACAACCTGATTCGAAAAATTCCAGAAAAATAAATCCAGCTATGTTTTGATGATACGGTCCCGACAAAACTAGTTTCGTCGAATTCTGAGACCGTTTGCAAAAAGGCCCATTTCTGGTCGATCCAATTTAACTTTAATTGACCAAAACACGTTTTCCTTTGCCACGCTCACATACTAGCTTCAAAAATTATGAATTTGAAACCTAGCAATAACTTCACATCCCGGATCCAACAAAAGGGGTTTCGTCGAATTCCGAGGTCGTATGCAAAATGTCCAATTTCACGGGCTATATAAATTCCATAGCGACCTTTCTGAAAATTCATTTGGCCATAACTTTTGCTTTCCGCTATGAAAATTCGATTTTTCAAATTCGTTAGAAAGGTACTCACTAACAGATTTAAATATTTTTGGTTTCACTCAAATCCGTTTTGTTTTGCACCCAGTACAGCCTGACAAATTTTGAATTCAATTTTTGAAACTGCAGCGCCATTTCAGGCCTTGTTTATAATTAAAAGTAATTATATTCGTTTTCAATTGTCGATTCAAATTCAGTTTTCATTGCTGCTATTTAAAATATTTATTTTAAATATTTAAAATCCATTATTTTAGCCAATTTAAAATTTTTAAATTGGTTCAGATTTTCTGGGTCGTTACATTTATTATTTTAGAACATCTGGTCACCATTCACTTTGAATGTCACCTCGCCAGATCTGCCAAATAATCATTAATTGACGTCCATAATAATAATCTGGGTGTTTACGCAAAAAGAACAAATTCTTCCGCCACCAACAAAGTACGTTTGAAGAAATCAATATATGTAATCCTTTGGAAATACTCTGTCAGACATTCGTCCATATAAGTTGTCTAGAGATTGGACAAACCAAAGGCACTCTCCTACCACATCCTTGAATTAACCTATGGATTACTAGCGAGTAGTCTTTGCAATCCGAATATTCCACTCACGATCGAATCACGTCAGAATACCTCTATGTTGCAAAACAAAGAATATTCGACGAGTAATCCTTCCGCTTATGAAGATCCACGGTCTTCAATTGCTCCATCTTGATTAGCATCTTCGCATATTTGCTAGTTCGGAATGGTTTTTGAATATAAATTCGATCCTGGTCTTTCCGTACCAACAATCGTATAGTTTAGGTTTGACAGTCGGTGATTTAACTATCAAATAACAATCGTGTAAATAAAACGAGTTCAGTGATTCAATACTTGGCATTACTTGGCCTTTACTTAAAAACAATGACGAAAGTTAATTTAAAACTCTTTAAAATATTTCGATATTAATAATATCGCTTTTCAATTCTTATTTAACATAAAATTAATTCCAAAACTAATTATTATAGTACTTAGAAAAGATCCTATAATCATATCCAAAATTATTGTTTTCAAAACATTTTCTATATCACTTCTCCTTATCTATAGTTGGGAAAATTAATCCATCTTATCATTCGTAAAATAACGCTACAAAATCTCTTTTGTTTCACATTTGAAACAAAAACTAATCCTTATTTTTCTATAATAAACCCATTTTAACACTTCACTGTTCGTTTCCTTTTTACTTTAAAATATCGTTATAATTTTACTCACCATCTTCTTTGTTTCCTTTATTTTGGTAAATTCCTTATATATACATATATTCTCAAATATTTCTGTTTCCGTTACTCTGGAAAACTCCTTTTATATTCTCAATTCTGTTTATTTCTGTTACTTTGGAAATCTCGTTATATTCTCAAATCTTGCAATTTACGTTGCGTTATCATTTCTTATCTAGAAATGTTCTTAACCTCTTTTCCATTACAAATTGATATCGTGCTCAGATAATATTGAAGTCGTTCAATTTGGAGTATTTATTTTCCACTCAGACCTTGATTAACAACGTTCTTATCTTAAGACAGATATGAGTTGTAATTCAAAAACTGATATTTATTATAATATCGATTCAGATCTCATCTAGCCATTTTACATAAATTATGGTTTATAAAACTACCTTTTTAAAATATCACTTTTTAAATACAACTTTTTTTACTTAATATGTTGATTAAGTAATTATTAAATAAAATCACTTTTTAATCTTAACTTCTTACAAAGCATTCATTCTATAACTAGAATTTATTCTTACTAAACCCCTTTTTAAATCCGTTACCAAATTCAATTACAAATTCCTTTTAATCGTTTCCTTTCGAAAATCTCATTTCAATTCTAACCATTTTACTTAATACCATTATTAAGTATCACCAATTCAAATCACGCTTTGACTTCTCATTTACTTTCATAAACTTTGTTTCAAAATCTCTGGTTTAAATAAAACCCTTCTTATCTTAATTTCCCTTTTCCTTCGTATTTCAAATGTTGAGTAAATAATTTCTTTAAACCATCGTATGCACTTATGATTCCTTTTATAACTTTGTTATAAAAATGTTTGTAACTCCCTTTCAAAATTCAACCATATTCCATTTCAGAAACGGTTACTTACTTAAATGTATTTCATTTAAGAAGTAATTTGTAACAACCCGGAAATTCTGAGCCAATTTAAAATGTTTATTTTGGCAATTTTAATGAATTTTGAATATTTAAAATGAATTATTTTAAATAATAACGACGAGAAATTTATTTTGAATAGAATTAGAACGTGTATATTTATGTAGATCATCGTTAGAATATAAATAATTATATATAATTATAAAAGGAATTGAAAATGGCACAGTAGTTCGATAATTCGATTTCAAATTTAAATTGAACATACCGGGTGCAAAATAAACCGGATTTTAGCGAAACCCAAAATATGAGAATCTATTTGAAAATATCTTTCCAACGAATCTGAAAAATCGAAATTTCATAGCGGGAATCAAAAGTTATGCCCAGTTGAAAATTCAGAAAAGTCGCTATGTAAATTTTACATGGCCCAAAAAGTCAAATTTTGCATACGAATGAATTTGGACTCGAAACCACTTCCATTGAGTTCAAAATGCCGTTTAGAACTCCAAATAGTATAAGCTTCGATATATTCTGATATCCGGAATAGTGGCAATTGGCAGGAGCTTTTCGGTTAACAAAACATAGCCCTTAAAAGTGAAATTTTGCATACGAGCTCAGAATTCGATGAAATAAATTTTTATGGATTCATAATGACAAATTATTGTTGAGTTCCAAAGGGAGCGTCGAACGGAGTTAGTATGTGGCCGTGCGAGCTAAAATAGTACAGGGTAAAACGAGCAGTCATTTTACAAAGGAACATTATTGACACGACCTCGGAATTCGATTCTACTTTTTTTCTGGATTCGTATCGTCTAATAATGGTTAAATCCAAGAGGGCTTGATTTTTTGAGTTAGCATGTGAGCGTGCGAGAAGAAAAGGTGCGCCAGAATCGCATTTTTAGAGCTTATCTGAGCATTTTCGTGATTTTTTTTCGAACGGTCTAGATCGGTTTAACGACTGATTCGGATCGAGCGAAATTCCTTGCCGTCACATAATTACTCAAATTTATATTTATTTAAAATAATAATTTAATTCTTTATTAACTTGAATTAGCATTAAATTTATTTTTAAACCTTATTTATGTTAAATAACTATATTCTGAAGTATTTCATTTCTAACTGGCACAAACTAATTAAATTAAATAATCGGTCAACTAAAACAGTTGATTTGGTCAACTCCAAAACATGGTTAACTCGTTGATCACTTTAACTCGTCTCTTCATTTAAATTAATTAGAGAATTAATTTAAATAACCTCATTTAAATTAATATTTTAATTTAAATAAACATCATTTACTTCGATTAATATTAAATACATGATAATATAATTCCATTTTAATTGTTTCTTAAAATAATTAATCTCACTTGTAAATCCTTACACTAATTAAGATGACGCACGGCTTCGCACACAGCTGATTTCCCATTTTGTAAACTTCATTTTTAAATAATATATTTAAAAATCTATATTCAGGTATAAAATAAATTTCATAACCTCATTTTTATATCGATTTACCTGATGGTAAATTAATATTTCAAACGATTGATTTATCGGCCAACTGCTGCCAATTACTCAACCAATACTGCTCATTGGTTAAAACAAAACAATTCGTTGAATTTCAGATCAATGGTCACAATCAAATCAATCATCCAAGCAGATGGGTTTAAACAGTTCATATAATGAAAATATGAAAATAAATAACATCTACTATATTTGTGGAATCCGGTCCTTCAACCTGTTCTTCTCTGCATCCAAATGGGTTTCTTCAAATAACATCATTTACTTAAGTTTTACCGGTTATTTCTGTAATATTAAAATAACAACAATTGAATATCAATCAATTTATTTAACGCTAATAACCAATTCAAACAATTCAAGCCATTGGTTTAATTAAACAGGTTTATTTATAAACGTGCTCAATAAGGTCAGTCATATTGTTTGAAACAATCGTTAAAAACGATTGGTTTTCATTTAAATTCGAATAACATGCTATTCAATCAATTCAAACAATATATATGTAAATGGTCAACACACAACAAATAATCAGCAATTATAACACACAAATAATAAAAACCCAACTTACATAAAATATAAGTGGGAATAAAGTGAGTTTAACTCACTTTGATTTGTTTCGTTGAACGGTATGGTTTCAATAAAATTTAACACTCGTTTAATTTTACTGAAAAATGTTACTTCTTCAAATCCTGTCCAGGTTAGTTCCAAAATGTCCGGCTCGAAAATAAAATCCTAACGGTATATGGTTTGTTGAAGTCTGATAACAGGATAACAAGTTATTAACATTTTTAATCTAAGCGATTTAGTTAAGCTAATTAATTACTAATTAATTTGATTGATTAAACTTTGAAATTCTAATTACATTTGATATTTTTGGCCAAGATAAAATGTTTCTGCTTGCCGGGTTGTTTGCGCGGTATCCAAATCCTGGAGCAAATTCACACTCCAGTTAATGTAATAATAAATTATTGTAATTTATTACCTAATTAAACCCAAAGTAATTACTTAATTAACAAATAAATTAATATTTAAAACTCCTAATTACATGGTTTTATAATATCGGTTGACCCTTCGTCACAAATTTGTCTGATCCCCTTCTTATCCTTCTCTATGTTTCTCTGCACAACTCCTGCAAACAAATTAATGTATAAGCAATAGGAGTTTAATTTAACTAAACTATATTTGATAACGTTTTAACAAATTAATCACATTCAGTTTAATTACACAGGCCGCCTTGCATTCCTTCCAGTACATCCTTTCTCGTCTTCACTTCATGTTTTAGGCCTTGAGAACGCTGCACCAATTTTAATTAGTCAACTTCTAACTATAGAGTTTAAATTTATTATGTCAGTTAAGATATAAAAACTAACCCTTCTTTTGTTTAGCCTGCTCCTTCGTTCCGCATCCTGGACCCAAAACATTTCTGTCGCTCATCAACTCCGGTCGTCGGAGTGCCATCAGGCTTCGCCACAGTGCACGCCTGACCATACTCCACCTACGTCCTAAAACTCAAACAGTCCAGCGCCTTCCTCCACTAGCAGTGACCCAAAAACACCGTCCTATTTCAGATCCGATTCCAACCAGCATGGCCCAAGTCAGCCCATCTCCACCGTTGTTCCGATGGAGCTCATTGAGATGAAGAATACCGGTGTTGTAGATTATCGACATTAGTGAATGGATTAAGAGAATCGGAGAGGGAAGAGTTTGAAGGTTATGGCCGTCCATTGAGTTACAGGCGGTGGAAACCATTTTTGACCACGCAAAAGTCAAATTTAGGGTTATGTGAAATGTATTGAGTATTTATAAGGGTTTGTGTTGATTACATTAATATATATTATAACTAACTTATTCTACCAGCTTTTCGAGAAAAGTCATATTATACGACCTCTGTTTTTGACAAACAAAGTTAATCCAAGCAAAAAATATTCCGGACCCAATGGGATAGGTTTCGTCGAATTCTGTGGTCGTTTGTAAAAAGTCCTTTATAAATATCGATGAAAAATCAAGCATTTAAAATTCATATAATTACAGAAAAAATGAAAAAAAGTATGAGACCTTGACATTTTACTAGACCTCTTCCCAATGGATCCAATGAATCTTGTTTCGTTAAATTTGGAGTTTGTTTGGCCAGTCATTTATTCGTTAAAAGTTACTCCTATCTAAATTATATAAACAATTAAATAGAAACATAGACACTTTTGGCCATCGAAGTCACATCCGATATCCGTTTGCCACGAAATTTAATTTTCTGATAATGATTTAATGATACGGTTCCAATGAAACTAATTTCATCGAAAACTGAGACTATTTGCGAAAATGGCTATTTTAACGCTTATATAATATTGATTAAAATATTATATAAATTCCAAATAAATTTAATTAAATAATAATAAATTATTTTCAACATATATATCCAACCAGAATATATATAACTTTAAATATAATTTATACAGCTCAATATTTTCTATTTCGGGTTAAACGATTTAAATTTCCTATTTAAATATATTAAATAAACGTTATTTTTAATAACGATTTCCATAGCGACTATTTCAAAAATTGAACTGGACATAACTAACAAATTATAACATGAAATCTAGATTTTTCTCCTTCATTAGGAAATTACTACCAATTGGATTCATACATTTCTTATTTCACAGAAATCCGACTTATATTGGATCCATTATATTCAGTTGAAGTTCAAAACTCCATTTTATGAACTACAACGCTATTTCGAGCTCGATTTATAATTATATATAAATTAATGTTCAAACTTCGTTTTATAATCAAATTATATATTTTAAATTCATTAATATTCCAAATCAAAATTTAAAATAATAAAATAGATTAAATATATGATTACCAAAAATACGGGACATTACATTCTTCCCCCCTTAAAAGAATTTCATCCCAAAAATTACTAAGGTTGGAAAAATGTTATGAACCCGTTCACTTTCAAAATCCAATTTATTTTAAATCCAAAACTAAATCATTATTGTAAAATAAAATTTCCAGAAATATCGAAAATTTTCTAACACTTTAAATTCCTAGAAAAATTCGGTAGAGTCTCCCATGTACGGAGTGACTTCTGCGATATCGCAGTAACAAGTAATATATATACATCGACCACTTGATCAGAAAACAAAATTTAAAACCCAAAAATTTATATTTTCATGTAGGCATAACTTATGCAAGCGCTAATGAGCATATTCACTCAATTTATTGTAATCTATTCAACCAAAGTCAATTCTCTAGCCATCTGGCACCTGTACTTAACTCAGTTAACATGTAAGTAACATATATGTAAACTTTCAATAATGCATCATTAATCCACGTTCTAACTAAACCAACTTACAAAATCAATGATATAACATCCTTCATATGCAAAAACAAGGTTAACACATTCATTTCTAATTCGTATACGGTTTCATTTCAGTTTATTACTTTGGAGTTAATTTCTCTTGGTTTCCAATTCATTCATTCCATTAAACTGGTGATTAATTTTATCCAACAGTATATCAACCAATCAACAACAATCCATAATCAACAATCAATACACAACAAAATCAATCAATTGAATTCGCATTCCATATAAATATTTGCTTATATTCACCTGGGTTTAATATCAATCGATTTATATCAAGTTGATTTCCATTTCGTTTTTATTAATACGATTTCCCAATTCTAAATTAATTCAACCCCATAAATTATGTATATAGGAATTTTGACCTTTAATTCACAGATGTTCTTACATAACTCAAGTTAAATCTCTATTTCAAATGATTCATTTTAATTTCAAATTAAACGTCTCATTTACTATTTCATATGGAAATATCCTTGGTTACATTAAACCATTTCAAATTTTAGTTCAATTTTATTTCCATTCAAATCAATCAACCAAACCAGTATCTCAATAATTTGGTAAAATTATTTCCGTTCTATATAAAAATATATTTTGGGTAAAATTATTTGATTTACCCTCTTTACAAAACAATATTGTATCAATTACCGGTTCAATGCTTCTCAACACTTGAACTAATCAAATAACATAATACAAAACATTTGTATATAAAATTTACAAATACGCGCTCTCATATATATATATATATATATATATATACACTCAACCCAATCTAGGATATTACTAATCCCATCTCTATCGAGTTTACGCCACAGAGCCAAGGTTATTACTAAACCATTGCTCTAATACCACTATAACGGCCAGCAAGAATTCGACCCCTGAATTCTGACAATAATACATACATCCAGTATTACTTGCCAAAAATCAAGTATCGAAAACACAGATAGTTAGTAGAAAAAATATGGAGGGTGAGTGAAACGACCCGAACTTCCCCGGTAAGGAAAGCCCGGATTGAATTGGCGACGAGCCACATCGGAACGAAAACAGAAGAACATTTCATTGCTTATTATAACAATTCCATCAGAGTACAAGAATATACAGAGTATGAATCTATATTACACATCATAAAATATCAGAGATTACAATACATTACATAGCAGCGGAAAATAATACAATACACAACTGAAGGAGATATATGGATATAAAGCTTTCCGAGTATCGTTCCAGCTGTAAATCAGGATCCTGTGAATATAAATCTGCAAAACCAAAACTACTAGCTGCCCGTGTCAAAATAAGGGCACCCAGAGTTTAGGTTAAAGCAATAACTCCAGGTCAGTCATGTGACTGGTGTGAGAACTAAAACAGTTATTAATCTTTATTTTAAATCAAATATATCAAGGGACCACGCCGTATAACACGGAACGGGTTTCCTCCCAAGAACACCAGTACATATAACATCAGCGCAATGCTAAATAAAGAAAAATGAAGTTATTATAAGACCCAGGTCCCATCACACAATGCAACACAAGCCGAAGGATAGGGTTTTACCTTATAATAGCCAAAGCATGCTTGATACGCTAATTTCATCTTTTATTACTATAAGTGTATAGTGTCAAAACAATTTCAATCATAAGTATCAATCATAGACGGCATAAGTGCTCCATACCACTATGTCGCCATATTTAGGTTCTACAATCAAAACCGCAAAGTCACGTATTGGAAGTTGGATTTCCTTGTGTGAACCTAGGCAAAAGATAGTCCTCTACCGATTCGAGATGCTCTAGCACGTGTCTCACGATCAGAGCTCGAGTGACCCTTGGAGTGACAGGGTCGGTCCACCGATGTGGATTAAAATGCCTGAACACTGCGTTTCCCCACCCTTTGGGGCGTCAATGAGCCAAATGACTCCATCGGCTCTGCACAGTCACCGATATATCCGAGGCGCCTCGCAACAGCAACAACCACATAGGTGAAAATAATATAAATGTTAGGGATGGTAGGTCACTGACACCACCCTAGCTAGAAGGAAACGCATGCCCTCCCTGAGGTCCTCTCCCCTTTTTGGTTCACAACCGGGGTGTGAGGCTCGCGAATCAATGCTACATAAAGCTATGCCACATAGGTCGTGCTTTGATCATCAGCCACAAGACTTTGCTTTTCAATAGAAGCCTTGATAAATTGCCACTTAGGCATGCCATACAGGCAATTCACTCCATGCGATTGATATCCATCAATATATAAGCTCTGAGCTCGTACGTCTCAGAGAAGGGCGTTAAGCAAGAGAATAAATTTCCGCCGCCAAACAGATATATATTTAATAGAAATCAATCACACAGAATAAAATCCAATGTCAGACACACAGTCCATTTACTAGTTCATTCTGGGTCTGAACAAAACCGGAGGCACCTTGTACCTTGCATATCCATCGATCTTCAAGTACGTCTGGGCGATCACCAACTGATTCCCTCCTCCTGGGTGCACCGCCCAATCAAGATCATCAGTAATCACCCAAACGATGTGAAAACCTCCGGTCTTCGACCACCGTCTTCATCCTCGACACCACGTCGAATCAGTTATTCAAAATGGGATAAACCCGGTCTTTCTGAATTACTCGCGTATATAATAAACAATTGTTACACAAACACGACATATGCCTCATTCCAATTCAGAATATTCTTTTATTCAAATATTCTTACACTTTGGGAAAGGTTCCCATATATTTTTATCAAAGATAAATTCTTTAAATTTATTCTTTAATCTTCTTTTGAATATCAATTCAAACTAGTCGGGATTAGCGAACCACACCTAAGAAATCATTTATTTTATTTCCCAATCCCAACTTATCCATCCCATGAAGTAAAACTGGTCATACTTCATATATAACACCACGGTGTTATCGGTAAATTCCATTACCATTTCACGTTCGAATCTAATTAAAGATTTAACTATCGCCTGGAGAAAAACTGGTGATACCCCATTCTCGATCACTTCAATCTAATTAAAGATTCATTAAAACTCCACTTAGTTTTAATCTTCCCAAAAATCAATATCCTGTCTTTAACTGGGTTAAAGAACCCATGTCATTTAAAACACGGTTCACTATAAACCCAAAATCACATTCCATTCTAATTCAATTATTGAAACTTTTGTTTACTTTTAAAACCGTTTCAAATCCAATTTATTTATTTAAAAATAAAATAAATTATTATTCTAGTTCAAAACTAGTTCATTTCGATAAAAATCTATTTTTATCTTTTAAAATATGGAAATTTTCATCCCAATTCTTTCCTAATCATTTCTTATGATTTTACACAAATTATTACTGTTTTTAGCAATTTTATTAAGGCCCGTACAGTCGATTTCCTTCAACGGCCATCGAATTGCACTTACAACGACCTTTTCCAAATTTTATATGGACATAATTCCAAATCCAACCGTTAGATTTGTAATTTCTAATATTCGTTAGAAAGCTCTTTTCGATACAAACCCAACGGTTCTGGTTTTAGGAGAATCCGACGGTCGGATCTCCCGCAACGTCAATTCTAAGTCAATGGTCGAAATTCGCGAGCTGCTGCGGCACGGCGCGTTCTATTCAGGCCATTATATATAATATATATATATATATATATTATTTCGTCGATTTCCTTTCAAAACGTATTTTATAAATCATTTTAAATTCGTTTTCGTAATGATTTCAACTTCATATTCAATTTCGAATCAAAATTGAATGTTCCACATCATCGATATACAAATGATAATATTTTAAAAACGTTATATTTTGAAATCACTTTATTTCTTATATTCATTATAGAAATGAATAAAATCGATACAAATATCGTTCACGTCAAAATGGCGTCAATCTAATCAACACGACTTTTATTCAACACATGAATATTTATTCTATTCAACACATGAATATTTATTCTATTCAAGACATGAATATTTATTCTATTCAACACATGAATTTATTTTCTATTCGACACATGAATTTATATTCTATTCAACACATGGATTTATTTTGTATTCAACACATGAATTTATTTTCTATTCAACACATGAATTTATTCTATTCAACACATGAATTTATTTTCTATTCAACACATGAATTTATTCTATTCAACACATGAATTTATTTTCTATTCAACACATGAATTTATTCTATAATATTCCTTATTTTCCAAATTGGAATAAGGCCCAATCAATTACCATATAAGGTTAATTATATGGATTTTGTACAACACATGTATATAATAGCAACGATAAATCATCAACCATCATCCAGAGTGCACCACACAACTGCATAAGCATTAAATATAAATAATTAACACTTACACAGTCTGTCAACCCATCGATTGACATACAACTAAACAATCGGGATTAATGTATGTCAAATATCATCCCAATACCCGTGTGGGGTTTCACATCAACAAACACAAATTTTTATTTGTACAGTTGAGCGATGTGTAAAATTTATCGTCCCAATCAATATCAATCAAATCAGTGTACATAAACAAATCGTTTGATTTGTAAATGAATATTTATTTTACTTCAACACATGAATATATATATATATTTTACTTCAACACATGAATTTATATTTTCTTTCAAAACATGGATATATATTTTATTTCAACACCTGACTATATATTTTATTTCAACACATGAATATATGTTCTATTTCAACACATGAATATATATTTCACATATCACAATCAATAGTCAAATTTCACAACACAGCAATCAAACAAACAAGTCATCCATGGTCTGTGGACGACGGGTGTCGGGTGCTGCTAAGCACCGTCTGCATCCTAGTATATATTTCAACAAAAAATTAAAATAAAAGTGAGGAGTTCTCACTGATTGCTAAACCAAACGCCACGACTCTTCATATGTAGAAAATCTCCGCCGTGTTTCCAACGAGATCCGTTTCACGTGGTATATGTTAAAAATCACATTTCTAACATCGTTATCTCATTATAAAGATCAAACCTTTATATTCGCTATTTCATATATAAAAATTATATTTTTATTTCAAATCTATTTATATAAAAATCGTATTTTTATTCTGCTACATATATAAAAATTATATGTTTACAACTCTACTTTCTATATGAAAATTATATTTTTATATCCTTAACTTCATATATAAAAGATCATATTTTTGTCTTGCTAACTTCTATATAAAAACCAAATCTTTTTCGTTATGAAAAATCATATCCTTTTTTATTATAAAAATCTAATCTTTATCTTCAAAAATATAATCTTTTCTATTGTTAACATATAAATAAAAGACCATATTCCTATTCAATGAAAATATGCTCTTTTCCGCTACTTCTCATAGGTAAAAATCATATTTTTAATTATGCTAAGTATATAAAAAATCCTATTTTTATTTCATTAAGTATATATACAAATCTCACCTTTCTTCATGATAAAAATCTAAACTTCCTTTAATTTAAATAAAAATATACTTTTTTTCACAAGTTAAAAATCCAATTTTTATGATGTGAATTGCATTGTAAAAATCCAATTTTTATGATGTGAAGTGCATAGTAAAAATCCATTTTTTATGATGTGAATCGCATAGTAAAAATCCAATTTTTATGATGTGAATCGCATAGTAAAAATCCAATTTTTATGATGTAAAAATCATAAAACTCACTGTTTTTTGTCGGAGGAGGCTCCATGACCAGAGGAGGAGCGGTGCCGGCGTGTCGAGGTGGCGGCAGGCCGTTCAGGCGGCAGTGGCAGCGGTCTCTGTTGACCTACGGCTTTAAATAAGGAAGTGCAGCTTTTATAGTGAAGGAGGAGCGAGGGGAAGGTGCTGGAGGCTGAGGAGGTGCGCCGGGTCTGTGGTGGTCGGGGGGTGACACGATGGGTGGACGATGGAGGGTTGTGGGCCTGACGACGCGGGTCAGTGGGGTTTTGGGCTTCACGTCTGGCTTTGGGGAGGGAGAGAGATCGGAGAGAGCTGGAGAGGGAGCGACCGGAGGGGGGAGAACACGACGGTGGTCTGGCGATCGCTAGGATGCGATGGCGATTGGAAAAAGGGGGCGCCGCGGGTCAACGGTGGTTTCTTTTATTTTATATTTTTTTCTAACCACAGGACGGGGGAAGGGGAAGAAATTAGGGGGGGTTTATAATAAAATATTTATTTAATTACTTTATTTTTCAAAAAGCAACCTTTTATTTCAACCTCAAAATCAAGCCCACCGATTGTCGTCCATAGCTAATTACCCTCATTCCGAACACAATGGGATATTTTTCGCAAGCCAATTCGATCGTTTCGATCAGTTTTCATCAAAATCATAATATAAATCTATATAATGAATTTGAACGTACATTTTAATTTATCGGGGCCACATATTGGCTCTAAAAATTCCTAAAAAAAATTTTTTAGATTTATATTGATGATACAGTCCTAACAAAACTAATTTCGTCAAATTCTGAGACGGTTTGAAAAATGGTCATTTTCCAGTCGATTAAAATCAACTAAAACTGGTCAAACACGTTTTCCTTTGCCACACTCACATATTGATTCGAAAAATTACGAATTTTGGAATCTATCAATAACTAGACATCTCGGATCCAACAAAAGTGGTTTCGTCGAAAACCGAGGTCATTTGCAAAATTCCCAATTTTAAGGGCCAGAATTCCATAGCGACTATTCTGAATTTTCAACTGGGCATAACTTTTGATTCCCGCTATGAAATTCAATTTTTCATATTCATTGGAAAGATATTCTCAATTAGATTCTAATATTTTTGGTTTCGCTAAAATCCGGTTTATTTTGCACCTGGTACATTCATTTGAATTTTGAAATCGGTTTTTCGAACTACCGCGCCATTTTCAATTCCTTTTATAAATTAAAATAAATAATTATATTCTAATGACGATTCAAATAAATATATATGTTCTAATTCTATTCAAAATAAATTTCTCGTTGTTATTATTTAAAATAATTCATTTTAAATATTCAAAATTCATCAAGATTGCCAAAATAAAAAAATTTAAATTGGCTCAGATTTCCGGGTAATTACATTCTCCCCCACTTAAAACTTTTCGTCCCCGAAAAGGAACGAAGCCAAAAGTTGTTTAACTAATCAACTCAACTTCCATTATTTCCATTACGGCTTAAGTTCTTTAACTTTTCAGTTTCTAAGTACTTTTTAAATTTTTCAAAAATTTGGCTAACACCCAAAATTTTCGAAAAATTTTTCCATAACCTCCCCTGCACCGGGGACTTCGGGATATTTCAAATAGCCTCCTATGGCCCTCATCAATCCAAAAAGAAAAAGAAACAGCCAAGCGGCTAGCCAATCAGCTCATAAAATCATCCAAACCCAAGAAATACAATAAACATGTACCTATTTGTCGGGCAAACAATTTTATTCTTTTGCTCTAGCCTCCTTGCTATGACCTATTCAATGTAAGTACATGTATATGCATGCAAATGTGACAATTTTTCAATTCAGTCCAACATTTGATATAATTTGACTAAATGGTTTAAATTCTGATTATTTACAACAATAATCAAACAACACAACCAACAATCAATTAGTTGAGTATCTTTTCCATCACATAACTTTAATACATATCCAAAAATCAGATTTTTGATGCCAAATCACAACAATAAGCCCTATCTAGTTTTGGTTCTCACACCAGTCTAATGGAAATATATAAATATCACACCTTCGAAACTCGAATACCAATTCTGATGATGTTCGAACTATCATCAGAATCATCCCCGGGCGACTAGAGTGTGATTCTATATCTATCCAGTATATTAAAACTTCGAATACACGTTTGCAAGGCGTATATACAAAATCTTTATATATTGGATTGTCCAAATTAATTTAAAATAAATATTCAAATACGTATAAAACGATTAAAATTCCAAAACAAAACTTGTCTTCATTTTAAAAATATAATCTTCACACTCGCTCTAGGATACTACTGATCCCATCTCTAACGAGTCATTCCCAATGGATATTAATAATTCAATTTCTGATGAATTCTTTTGTTTGGTTCTAACGTGTCTTGTTCTCTGAGCTCTGTAAACCAAAGTTCTGATACCAGGTGTAGTAATACAGCGAAATCTGGTAGGCTTTGCAACCAACCCTTCATCCTCCAATATAGCCGGTAAAACCCATAGTGGCCTACAAGTGGTCCCCCAGTACGCTTGTTTTACGGTGACCCCCTCGAACCTCCCGGAATCGTTGAGTTCGCGAATTTCGACCATTGACTTCAAATGGATATTGCGGGAGATCCGACCGTTGGATTCTCCTAAAACCGGAATCGTTAAGTTCGTATCGAAAAGAGCTTTCTAACAAATATTTGAAATTTTAAATCTAACGGTTGGATTTTGAATTATGTCCAAATCAAATTGGGAAAAGGTCGTTATAAGTGCAGTTCGATGGCCGTTGGTGGAAATCGACTGTACGGGCCTTGACAAAATTATTAAAAATATCAATAATTTGTGTAAAATCATAAGAAATGATTTGGGAAGAATCGGGATGAAAAAATCAATATTTGAAAAGATAAAAATAGATTTTTATCGAAATGAACTAGTTTTGAACTAGAATTATAATTCTATTTATAATAAATAAATTGAATTTGAAAAGGGTTTTAAAAGTAACCAGAATTTCCAATAATTGAATTGGAATGGATTTGAATCGAAATTGTCTTTGGAATATTTCGATGTTGGATTTCGTGATTATACAGATGTTGTTATGGAAATTTGAAAGATATATATATATATATATATATATATATATATCGTTATTTCCAACTCGATATTTGTTGGTCGTAGAATTTGATATTGAATATAAGCCGATATATTTTCTATTCAGAGCCTTGTATTTAATATCAAATGTGATTTGGGTTTGTCGTGAATGGTGTCTTCATTAACACTGTTCTTAAACCCAGTTGAGAAAAAGATTAAATCTTTTTATTTAGATTTAATGAAGTGCACCAATTAAATAATATTTAATTGGAATTGAATTGGTATTGATTTTTAGGTTTATCGTGAACAGTGTTTTAAATAACACTTGTTCTTTATCCCGATAATTAATGAAATGTGATTTTGGGTTGTCGTGAACGGTATCTTCTATAATACTATTCTTAGACCCAAAGGAGTTAAGAAATTCAGAAACTAACTAGAGATTTGTTAAGTAGAATGGTTTCTGGGGTATTGATTTGATTTGATTTCGGCCTTCGGGGTTAATACTTAGGGAATTGCTCACTTGCTAATTTTCGGTTAGTGATTGATTGAAATGGGATGTGATTTTGGGGTTTATCGTGTTTTAAATGACATTGATTCTTTAATCTAGTTAAAGGTTAAAACTAAGTGGAGTTTTAATGAATTTTTAATTAGATTGAAGAGATCGAGAATGGAGTATCACCAGTTTTGCTCTAGGCGATAGTTAAATCTTTAATTAGATTTGAACGTGAAATGGTAATTGAATTTACCGATAACACCGTGGTGTTAGATATGAAGTATTACCAGTTTTACTTCATGGGATGAATAGGTTAGGATTGGGAAACTAAAACAAATAATTACTTCAGTAATGTTCGTTAATCCCAGCTAGTTTGGATAAACCATAATTTAGTTTGAATTGATATTCAAAGGAAGATTAAAGAATAAATTTAAAAGAGTTTATCTTTGATAAAATTAATGGGAACCTTCCCTAAGAATGTGAAATTTAGAAACTAACCTAGCTAAGCAGAATGGTTTCCTGGGTATTGATCTGATGTTGGTTTCGGCCTTCGAGGTTATTATTTGGGGAATTATTCTCTTGATTAATTTACGGTTAGTGACTGATGAATTGGAATGAGGCATATGTTGTGTTTTTGTAACACTTGCTTATTATATACACGAGTTATTCGGAAAGACCGGGTTTATCCCATTTCGACTAACTAATACGACGATAAGTCGAAGTTGAAAACGGTGGTAGAAGACCGGAGTTCTTCACGTCGTTTGGGTGATTACTGATGATCTTGATTCGGCCGTACACCCAAGAGGAGGGAATCAGTTAGTGATCATCCAGACGCACTTGGAGATCGATGGATATGCGAGGTACAAGGTGCCTCCGGTTTCGTTCAGACCTAGAACGGACTAGTAAATTGACCGTGTGTCTGACGTTGGATTTCACTTTATGTGATTGATATCGGTTGCATGGAGTGGTTTGCCTGTGTGGCATGCTAAGATGCAAATGATCAAGGCTTCTGTTGAAAAGCAAAGTCTTGTGGTTAATGATCAAAGTACGGCCTTTGTGGCGTAGCTTTGTGTAGCGTGAATTCGCGAGCCTCACACCCCGGTAGTGGACCAGAAACGGGAGAGGACCTCAGGGAGAGCATGTGTTTCCTTCTAGTTAGAAGTGGCGTCAGTGGTTTTACACGCCCTGATGAGTTTGACTTATGTGGTTGTTGCTGTTTTCGAGGCGCCTCGGATATATAGGTGACTATGTGAAGCCGATGGAGTCATTTGTTGGCTCATTTACGCCCCAAAGGGCGGGGAAACGCAGTGTTCAGGAATTTTAATCCACATCGGTGGACCGGCCCTATCGCTCCAAGGTCACTTGAGCTCTGACCTGAGACATGGGCTAGATCGTCTCGAATCGGTAAGGACTATCTTTTGCCTTGGTTTAAAGATGGAAATCCAACTTCCAATACGTGACGTTTCGATTTTAGTTGTAATCCTATATATGGCGACTTAGTGGGATGGGGCGCTTATGCCGTCTATGATTGATATTTATGATTGTATATAAAATCAAAAATTAATTGGAAACGAGCTAAGATGGGTGGTTTCCTGGGTAATAGTCTGATGTTGGTTTCGACCTTCGGGGTTAATACTTAGGGAATCGTTCTCTTACTAATTTACGGTTGGAGTCTGATTAAGAATTAAAGCATGAAATTTAGCGTACCAAGCATTCCTTGGCTATTATAAGGTAAAACCCTATCCCCCGGCTTGCGTTGCAATGTGTGATAGGACCTGGTCTTATAATTGCTTCATTTTTCTTTAATAAGCATTGCGCTGTTGGTTTTATGCACTGGTATTCTTGGGAGGAAACCCGTTCCGTGTTATACGGCATGGTCCCTTGATTTACCTAACTTTAAAATAAAGATTAATAACTGTTTTAGTTCTCACACCAGTCCCATGACTGACCCGGAGTTTATTGTTTTTAACCTAAACTCTGTGTGCCCTTATTTTGACATGGGCAGCAGATTTATATTTACAGGAACCTGGTTTACAGCTGGAATGATATTCGGAAAGCTTTGTATCTGTATATCTCCTTCAGTTGTATTTTGTATTATTTTCCGCTGCTATGTAATATATTATAATCTCTGATATTTATAGAATGTATTTTATTTGTTTACACTCTGTTTATTCTTGTATTCTGATGGAATTGTTGTAATTAACAATGAAATGTTCATCTGTCAACGCTCTTTTGTGTGTTGTTCTCAAAGTATTCGCTTTTTCCTTCACGGGGAAGATACGGGTCCTTACAGTGGTATCATAGCTTTGGTTTATGTAACACCCCACGTCCGTTAGTGTCACTCACAAAGGGAATGCACTAAGTTCTGTGGAGCATTTTGGGTAAAAGATGCAGATAAATTACAAGACAGACAGAAATTGAACAGCGGAAAATAAAACTTTGCTTTATTGATAAAATAACTTGTACAACGATTCTTTTACAATATCAGAGTATCATCTGTCTTACAAAATAAAGAAGCATAAAACAACATTTATATTCCCCAATTATTTAGCAAGAGCCAGCCATAGCATCTGAAAAGAAAATCCAAGCAAACTTCGACAAATCTTCAAGCTGTGAAGAGTGGCAGTCCAACTTAATCTGAGCTATACTATTCCCTCCTTTACTACCTCGGGGGGGGGGGGGGGGAACGGAAGAAAAGAAGACGAAAGGAAAACGGAGTCAGACATAAAGCCTGAGTAAGTTCAGTAACTTCTAGCATGTGAACATGGAAAACAAAATGACATGAATTAACTGAATACAAGATAACACCATTATGTTAAGGTTGGCAAGATTAGACAAGACTAACACAAGATATGATAAGCTGAGATAAACTGGATATGCTCTAATACTTTCGCCGCTTCGCTATTTCCTTCTTATACTGGTTTCTATATCTCTGCACCACCTAACTAGTGTCCCAACTAGTAACGATAACATGATCCCAATCCCTGTATTTTCCCTTACCTTCGAGCATCCATTTATTATTTATTACGTAGATCTAATCTAGGGTTTTCTATCCAGTGCTTTCTAGATTCAACTAGAGTTCTACGTTGTCTGCTGAACGCTTCTCGGATTCAGGATTTATGCCACCTAGTTCAACTAGGGATTATGCTACCTGTCGAACGATGCCCCCAAGTCTAGGACACACTACCTAGAGTGGTATATGATCCTATACTTCCCCACGCATGTATCGCGAATCGTTATCGCTTGTCTAGATGCACATGTCCCATAATGTGCGGTCCGAGTCCTGTGTCAGGGCAAATCAAGGAATACAGAACTCGGTCGGGAGCTTTCAGATATCTGCCGATGCAGATGCTAAGGTCTGTTTTTGTTCCAGTGGCTATGGTCCCACTTGACCCCTCCCTCAACTAATGAAATGCACACCTTGTAAAATGAGAACTATACGTCGGCCAGCAGTGCCCCACTATCCTATGGCCATCCTCACCCATAACTGGATAGCAAGTATATGGTCTTTTGGAGTTCTCCGCCTTTCTGCTTCACGTATCTCGATTGACTGAAGATGGATGGTAGACGACAAGTTGCTATCACAGGGCTGCCATTTTCTCGCCGAATCACGCCGGTCCATCCTAGTCTTTAGGTTGCCATGTATTGCAACCAAGGCATACCCATGGTTCTTCTATGCAGACCTTAACCTCTGTGAGCCCAGGAGGATCATCTGCAGCCTCACAGAGGGATACCAAGAGTACCCTCACGTCCCCTCGAAGCCTCGGGCTTCATAACCCAATTCGTTGGAGCCTCCTTTTTACTCAGATGGACATTCGCTCCTTCCCGTGTTATACTAAGAATTACTACTTAGTTTTATTAACTAAGATTTACCACTTAGTTTCCAGAATCATTGTTTTCTTAACTAAGGTTTACTTAGTTCTATTTCCCGTGAATTTGGATTGGTTAAGTGTCATTAGTCAATTCAAGCCAACTTAACCCTCTTCATTCATCCTGTTAAACTGGTTAAGTGTTATCAGTAATTCATGATGACTTAACCCTACCACAAACCAAGTTATATTGGTTAAGTACTTCTTATTACTTAATCCTACCCATTCATCATGTATTGGTTAAATGTTCCTTGCCCGTCTGTTTTAACTGACATGTTATTATTAATGGTTAAGTATTATCCCTTCATGTTTTAAACTTAACCCTATTCCTTTATCACAATCCAATGGTTAAGTGTTCAAGCTTACTTAACCCTACGGTCTAGCCCAGCTAACATATCAGATTGGCTAAGTGTATTTACTTAACCCCAACCTCTAGTCTAGTTAACATGTTAATTTAGCTAAGTGTATTAACTTTACTTAACCCCACCTTCTAGTCTAGTTAACATGTTAATTTGGCTAAGTGTTTCCTTAGTTACTTAACCCATACAAATCTTGTCATGTTACCATGTGAAGTTGGTTAAGCGTCCCTATGGACTTAGCCCTCCCATCCTAGCATAACTGTGTTAAATTGGTTAAGTGTTCCTATGGACTTAACCCTCCCATTCTAGCTTAACTGTGTTAAGTGTCAGTCTGAACCTAACCCCACCTATCAGTTTAGTTATAATGTTGAACTGGTTAAGTGTCTTAGTTAACTTAACCCTACCATTCTTATTCTAGCTTTATCTAAATAAATTAAAGCCGCGACCACTCACATTAGACAGATATTGTTGCAAATACTGGATGTGCCGGTTGGTTCCGGGCAGGTTTATATCGCAACTCAGTCTAACCTCGGGCTAGGCATATTCGTGTTTTCTAAGTTCAAAGGGTTTTGATTAGTTTTTAAATCAGGTTTTGAAAGTAACCATCCCGTCCGTCGGATCAGTTAGGGATAGCCAGGGAGAGCAGGAAACTTGTATTTTCCAAACCCAAGCCTAGACACTATCCTCTCTGTCACCCTAGAACTTTCTGGTTTATTATTAAAAGAGTTGTTGTTAACAAACCTTTAATTTGTCTAAATTAACATTTCCTCATTTAGGACAAATTCTATAAGTAAATTAATCCTAATTTACTTATTTCCTAATTACTCTTTTAATGTAAATTGTCTACATTTATTTCTATGGCCCATTTTCCCCTCTATATCATATTTATGCCTTTTGGTATGTAAACTATACCAATTAAGTGTCACTAACCATGATTTTGCTAAATCTGACGGTTATTCCCAATTATGGCCAATCTCAAATTTATACCAATATACTTATTACGCCAAATTAGCTAATCCAATCCTGATTTAACATTCTAATTACAGTTCACGTCAAACTAGACTTATTATTCTAGCTCATAACTCATGTAAATGCTAGATTTACAAGTCAATACTAGATTCAAATTACACATCCTATAATTCATGTTAAATTTATCCAATTTGTATTTCTATGAACACGCCATAATTCATGTTCCCAATTTATGCCAAATTCCAAGTTTATAACTATGTTTTTAGTACATTTCACATTATGCCCAAATCGTATTCCCACCATTCGTATAGTTGCGATTCAATCTAGATTATTGATAAATCTAGACTCGTAGAAGATAGGGAATGAACCAAAGATGCTATGAAAAAGGATGGACATAATAACTGGCATAAAAGGTTTGAATAACGACGTAGGTTCAAGAACATGGGTAGACCTAACTTAATAGGTAAATTCCCAAGGTCTAAAACCAAGGATAGACAGAATAGAGATACAGGTTCAAGAACATGGGTAGACCTAACTTAATAGGTAAATTCCCATGGTCTAAAACCAAAGAAAACCAACGACAGGCAGAATAAATAATCGGGTTTAATCTCATAATCACAGAACTTAAGCAACACTTTCCTAGTCATAAATCATAGGTGTTTAATCATAGATGTCCTTGTTATGTCATAGGCAATAGATTATATTTTCTAATCAAAGGCATAGGTTTAGTCAAGGAAATAATCCTCATAGCCACAGTCACAGTCATAGGCAATGTTCGTAGTCATAGGCAATTTCCATAGTCATAGGCAATGGTTTTAAGGTCCATCGTTTCATAATCACGGTCTTATTTGTCCTCGAATCATAACAGTTCTTAATTAGATTCAGGAGTATAGGCACTGATTCGAATAGAGAGAGAGAGAGATTTGGCATATTCTTTTATTCCTTTAATTTCATGTCACGAACAGAGAAAAGCGTTCAAATCTAAAAATAACTGACTTATAGAGATTAGATTAGAACAGAAAGATGGCGTTGCTATGATTCGTAGAAAAACAGTCGTTTGAACCTCCTCTTGAAACCTAGCTTGACTTGAACCTCTTCTTGAAAGACTTTTAGCAGCATCTCCTCATCTTGATTTACTTTATATATATTATTTATTTAGTTAAGAAGAGAGGAAGAGGCCATGTTTCACCAAGAATCTTTGCAGCATAAGGGTAGAGGAGAATTGTGAATAGAGAAGAAGACTAGGGCTGTTTATATAGTGTTAGGAGGACGAACCTGGTCAGATAACGCGACCAAATACATCAGAACGAACCAGCTGCAGAAAGCTGGAAAAACAGGGGGGTCGACCCCTAGGTCGACTATGTAGTCGACCTGGGTGCCCCAGGTCGACTACCCAGTCGACCTGGGTAGCCCAGGTCGACTACCCAGTCGACTTGGGTGTCTTGGGCGGGAAAATTCCCGCCCTGGCCAATCCGGCCCAATTTTTGAAATTTGAATTTTTTCTGTCTGTTCGAATTTTAAACTGAATTCTGAAACTTCCGGAGGCCATATCTCCCTCATACGGACTCCAATTTACACAAACTCGGACTCGTTTTCATGCAGAATTCCGAGACGAACACAATGCCGCAGCTCGTTTCCCTTGATTTTGATATTTAAATTATAATTCTGCCTTGATTTGTGAATCTTAGTGTTACAGAACTACGGGGTGTTACATTCTCCCCCACTTAAAAGGATTTCGTGCCCGAAATCTTCAAGTTAGGAAGAATGTGTCCTACCATCCAATCACCCATCTACTCAACCATTCAACCACAGGCATTCATTGTCCTTAAAAGATTTCTAATGCTTTCATGTTCATATGCATAGTGTGTGTACATGTCTTTATCTAATGCAAAATCAGGCGGTCTACTGATTCAGTTGACCTCCTTAATGTGAGTCATGTCAGTGCCATGCGTCCAACCATGTATGCAAGCATCCCTAGTTATGTAAATACTATATGCGTGCACGACCATTCATCCATATGCAACACCCATATGATAACATATCAAGTTCAATTTACAAACAAATACATATATGTAAATGCAATATGAAGGCGTCCGAACTGATCTAGCGCCTAATACGTATGCATATGCATTCACGAGCAACCATTTGCAACCACTTGCAATCATCAACCATAACATGTTTCAAATACATGTTTACATCCAAAGGAGTTTCTACCTAAGGATCGAAAATACGACCTAGAGGATATACTTTGGAAAGAGGGAAACAATTATGCGTAAAGCTCCTAAAACAAAGAAATCAAGGATGCACCCTTAAGAAAAAGGGTATGACGCTAGTATCTAGCCTTCTTGAGCTTTACTCCACAGTATCTTAACTAATTTAACTTCACGATTGTGAAGTTTCTGACCTCCAATTCCAAAATAAACAGATG
The DNA here is from genome assembly GCA_030737875.1 of Allium sativum. Lineage (NCBI taxonomy): Eukaryota > Viridiplantae > Streptophyta > Magnoliopsida > Asparagales > Amaryllidaceae > Allium > Allium sativum. Next base: position 919,403,826 of record CM060926.1, on the reverse strand, counting down.
TCAATCACGGTACCAAGCATATGTACTAAGATGATTAGAGGTCTCCCTCTTATCCGCCATGCCATAACTATAGGGGTCGAAAGGTTACTACGTGCTTTTTAGAGTGCCTGCCACAACTATTCATCTCTCACGCAAACCATCCTAGTTGAGCTCGATATTCCTCAAGTACACGCCAAAATGGCCTAAACCAATATCAGACAAGCACCCAAGGAATATCTCCTCTGAATTCAGACGATCTACGTGAGATGATATAAGCAAACTCGATAGCTATTCTCAAATCCCTACTAACCAAAAATAAACTGGTCGGACCACCAATTGGATTTGAGACTCTAGTGGGATCTTTCTACTATACAAGTACTATGGTGCAGAGACTCAACTATGGAAGTGGATATGAACAAATGAGAAGCACTTAAACCAAAGGAAATAGTACGAACAGCAAAACTAGACTCTTCCAACCGGACTACCTTTCTCCTAGGTATGCTTGGTGGCGAAAGCATGTACCTGTCCTTCTGAAAATCTCATCCTCGTTCTTGCCCTTGTCCTTAAGTGTATGCCCTATCATACCCTAGTAAAGATACTTCCTCGTGTCTTAGGTTTAATAATTTCTTCCTCCTTCGTGTGCTATGTCTACATCCACGATTTCCTCATCCTAGGGTTATGCTCCTTAGCCAAACTCCTCATCCCCTTCCGTGTATAGTCATGTTGACAAATCTCTCGAAAACTGCCTCCATCGTCCGGAAAACCCTATAAGCTTCGAAGGAAAACTGCCCGTAGATGCAACAACTACGACTATGGATGGAAGCCGGGCACTACTTTGCCCTTCGATGAGGTTACCTCCCAGAAGGCCAGGAGCCCCAGAGACTCAAGAAAGAAGGAGACAAGAATTTAAACAGAGGAAGAGAAGATAGTGCGTATGGCTTTGGGGAACATGTTTTTAAAACAAATCTTTTCTCTTGAAAATGCTTCTTTAAAAACCGTTTTGAAAATAATTTTTCAAATCCTTTATCTGGTCTGGTAACCTTCAGCTCTGGTACTACGTGTAACACCCCACGTCCGTTAGTGTCACTCATAAAGGGAATGCACTAAGTTCTGTGGAGCATTTTGGGTAAAAGATGCAGATAAATTACAAGACAGACAGAAATTGAACAACGGAAAATAAAACTTTGCTTTATTGATAAAATAACTTGTACAACGATTCTTTTACAATATCAGAGTATCATCTATCTTACAAAATAAAGAAGCATAAAACAACATTTATATTCCCCAATTATTTAGCAAGAGCCAGCCATAGCATCTGAAAAGAGAATCCAAGCAAACTTCGACAAATCTTCAAGCTGGGAAGAGTGGCAGTCCAACTTAACCTGAGCTATACTATTCCCTCCTTTACTACCTTGGGGGGGGGGACGGAAGAAAAGAAGACGAAAGGAAAATAGAGTCAGACATAAAGCCTGAGTAAGTTCAGTAACTTCTAGCATGTGAACATGGAAAACAAAATGACATGAATTAACTGAATACAAGATAACACCATGATGTTAAGGTTGGCAAGATCAGACAAGACTAACACAAGATATGCTAAGCTGAGATAAACTGGATATGCTCTAATACTTTCGCCGCTTCGCTATTTCCTTGTTATACCAGTTTCTATATCTCTGCACCACCTAACTAGTGTCCCAAATAGTAACGATAACGTAATCCCAATCCCTATATTTTCCCTTACCTTCGAGCATCCATTTATTATTTATTACCTAGATCTAATCTAGGGTTTTATATCCAGTGCTTTCTAGATTCAACTAGAGTTCTACGCTGTCTGCTGAACGCTTCTCGGATTCAGGATTTATGCCACCTAGTTCAACTAGGGATTATGCTACCTGTCGAACGATGCCCCCAAGTCTAGGACACACTACCTAGAGTGGTATATGTTCCTATACTTCCCCACGCATGTATCGCGAATCGTTATCGCTTGTCTAGATGCATATGTCCCATAATGAGCGGTCCGAGTCCTGTGTCAGGGCAAATCAAGGAATACAGAACTCGGTCGGGAGCTTTCAGATATCTGCCGATGCAGATGCTAAGGTCTATTTTTGTTCCAGTGGCTATGGTCCCACTTGACCCCTCCCTCAACTAATGAAAGGCATACCTTGTAAAATGAGAACTATACGCCGGCCCCCGGTGCCCCACTATCCTATGGCCATCCTCACCCATAACTAGATAGCAAGTATATGGTCTTTTGGAGTTCTCCGCCTTTCCGCTTCACGTATCTCGATTGACAGAAGATGGATGGTAGACGACGAGTTACTATCACAGGGCTGCCGTTTTCTCGTCGAATCACGCCGGTCCATCATAGTCCTTAGGTTGCCATGTATTGCAACCAAGGCATACCCCTGGTTCTTCTACGCAGACCTTAACTTCTGTGAGCCCAGGAGGATCATATGCAGCCTCATAGAGGGATACCAAGAGTACCCTCACGTCCCCTCGAAGCCTCGGGCTTCGTAACCCAATTCGTTGGAGCCTCCTTTTTACTCAGACGAACATTCGCTCCTTCCCATGTTATACTAAGAATTACTACTTAGTTTTATTAACTAAGATTTACCACTTAGTTTCCAGAATCGTTGTTTTCTTAACTAAGGTTTACTTAGTTCTCTTTCCCGTGAATTTGGATTGGTTAAGTGTCATTAGTCAATTCAAGCCAACTTAACCCTCTTCATTCATCCTGTTAAACTGGTTAAGTGTTATCAGTAATTCATGATTACTTAACCCTACCACAAACCAAGTTATATTGGTTAAGTACTTCTTATTACTTAACCCTACCCATTCATCCTGTATTGGTTAAATGTTCCTTGCCCATCTGTTTTAACTGACATGTTATTATTAATGGTTAAGTATTATCCCTTCATGTTTTAAACTTAACCCTATTCCTTTATCACAATCCAATGGTTAAGTGTTCAAGCTTACTTAACCCTACGGTCTAGCCCAGCTAACATATCAGATTGGCTAAGTGTATTTACTTAACCCCAACCTCTAGTCTAGTTAACATGTTAATTTAGCTAAGTGTATTAACTTTACTTAACCCCACCTTCTAGTCTAGTTAACATGTTAACTTGGCTAAGTGTTTCCTTAGTTACTTAACACCTACAAATCTTGTCCTGTTACCATGTGAAGTTGGTTAAGTGTCCCTATGGACTTAGCCCTCCCATCCTAGCTTAATTGTGTTAAATTGATAAAGTGTTCCTATGGACTTAACCCTACCATTCTAGCTTAACTGTGTTAAGTGTCAGTCTGAACCTAACCCCACCCATCAGTTTAGTTATCATGTTAAACTGGTTAAGTGTCTTAGTTAAATTAACCCTACCATTCTTGTTCTAGCTTTAACTAAATAAATTAAAGCCGCGACCACTCACATTAGACAGATATTGTTGCGAATACTGGATGTGCCGGTTGGTTCCGGGCAGGTTTATATCGCAACTCAATCTAACCTCGGGCTAGGCATATTCGTGTTTTCTAAGTTCAAAGGGTTTTGATTAGTTTTCAAATCAGGTTTTGACAGTAACCATCCCGTCCGTCGGATCAGTTAGGGATGGCCAGGGAGAGCAGGAAACCTGTATTTTCCAAATCCAAGCCTAGACACTATCCTCTCTGTCACCCTAGAACTTTCTGGTTTATTATTAAAAGAGATGTCGTTAACAAACCTTTAATTTGTCTAAATTAACATTTCCTCATTTAGGACAAATTCTATAAGTAAATTAATCCTAATTTACTTATTTCCTAATTACTCTTTTAATGTAAATTGTCTACATTTATTTCTATGGCCCATTTTCCCCTCTATATCATATTTATGCCTTTTGGTATGTAAACTATACCAATTAAGTGTCACTAACCATGATTTTGCTAAATCTGACGGTTATTCCCAATTATGGCCAATCTCGAATTTATACCAATATACTTATTACGCCAAATTAGCTAATCCAATCCTGATTTAACATTCTAATTACAGTTCACGTCAAACTAGACTTATTATTCTAGTTCATAACTCATGTAAATGCTAGATTTACAAGTCAATACTAGATTCAAATTACACATCCTATAATTCATATTAAATTTATCCAATTTGTATTTCTATGAACACACCATAATTCATGTTCCCAATTTATGCCAAATTCCAAGTTTATAACTATCTTTTTAGTACATTTCACATTATGCCCAAATCATATTCCCACCGTTCGTATAGTTGCGATTCAATCTAGTTATGGATAAATCTAGACTCGTAGAAGATAGGGAATGAACCAAAGATGCTATGAAAAAGGATGGGCACAATAACTGGCATAAAAGGTTTGAATAACGACGTAGGTTCAAGAACATGGATAGACCTAACTTAATAGGTAAATTCCCAAGGTCTAAAACCAAGGATAGACAGAATAGAGATACAGGTTCAAGAACATGGGTAGACCTAACTTAATAGGTAAATTCCCATGGTCTAATACCAAAGAAAACCAAGGACAGGCAGAATAAATAATCGGGTTTAATCTCATAATCACAGAACTTAAGCAACACTTTCCTAGTCATAAATCATAGGTGTTTAATCACAGATGTCCTTGTTATGTCATAGGCAATAGTTTATATTTTCTAATCAAAGGCATAGGTTTAGTCAAGGAAATAATCCTCATAGCCACAGTCACAGTCATAGGCAATGTTCGTAGTCATAGGCAATGTCCATAGTAATAGGCAATGGTTTTAAGGTCCATTGTTTCATAGTCACGATCTTATTTGTCCTCGAATCATAATAGTTCTTAATTAGATTCAAGAGTATAGGCACTGATACGAATAGTGAGAGAGAGATTTGGCATATTCTTTTATTCCTTTAATTTCATGTCACGAACAGAGAAAAGCGTTCAAATCTAAAAATAACTGACTTACAGAGATTAGATTAGAACAGAAAGATGGCGTTGCTATGATTCGTAGAAAAACAGTCGTTGAAGTCGTTTGAACCTCCTCTTGAATCCTAGCTTGACTTGAACCTCATCTTGAAAGTCTTTTAGCAGCATCTTCTCGTCTTGATTTATTTAGTTAAGAAGAGAGGAAGAGGCCATGTTTCACCAAGAATCTTTGCAACATAAGGGTAGAGGAGAATTGTGAATAGAGAAGAAGACCAGGGCTGTTTATATAGTGTTAGGAGGACGAACCTGGTTAGATAACGCGACCAAATACATCAGAACGAACCAGCTGCAGAAAGCTAGAAAACAGGGGGGTCGACCCCCAGGTCGACTATGTAGTCGACCTGGGTAGCCCAGGTCGACTACCCAGTCGACCTGGGTGTCTTGGGTGGGAAAATTCCCGCCCTGGCCAATCCAGCCCGATTTTTGAAATTTGAATTTGTTTTCTGTCTGTTCGAATTTTAAACTGAATTCTGAAACTTCCGGAGGCCATATCTCCCTCATACGGACTCCAATTTACGCAAACTCGGACTCGTTTTCATGTAGAATTCCGAGACGAACACAATGGCGCAACCCGTTTTCCTTGATTTTGATTTTTAAATTATAATTCTGCCTTTATTTGTGAATCTTAGTGTTACAGAACTACGGGGTGTTACAGTTTACAAAGCTCAGAGAACAAGACATGTTAGAGCCGAACGAAAGAATTCATCAGAAATTGGATTAGTAATATCTAATGAGAATGACTCATTAGATATGGGATTAGTAGTATCCTAGAACGAGTGTGAAGAGTAGTGTTTTGAAAAATAAAATTGAAAACAAGTTTTGTTTTGAAAACTTAATTCAATAATTCGTATTTGAATATTTATTTATATTGATCCGGACTATCAGGTATATAGAGATTTTAATATACGTCTGATCCACGTGTATTAGAAGCCTCCAATATACTAGATGGATATAGAGTCACACTCTAGTCGCCCGAATATGATTTTGATGATTGTAGCTACATTATCAGAATTAGTATTCGAGTTTCGAAAGTGGGATTTCTATATATTTCCTATTGACTGTGTGAGAACCAAAATTAGATAGGATATATTGTTGTGTATTGGCATCAAAAACGTGATTTTTGACTATATATCAAAGTTATGAATTTGAAAAGCTAATCAACTAATTGATTGATGGTTGTGTTGTTTGATTATTGGTTGATTAATTAAAATGTTGAACCTTTAGCCAAATTGAACCGAATGTTGAATTGTATTGAAAATTAGTCGTATTTGCATGCATATACATATACTTACATTGAACAGGTCATAGCAAAGAGGCTAGAGCAGAAGAATAAAATTGTTTGCCTGACAAATAGGTACATGTTTACCATAATTTACTATTTTGTTTGGGTGATGATGATTTTATGAGCCGATTGGCTAGCTGCTTGGCTTTTTCTTTTTCTTTTGGATTGAAGAAGGCCATGGGAGGCTGTATGAAATATCTCGAAGTCCCCGGTGCAGGGGAGGTTATGGCGAAATTTTTCGAAAATTTAAAGTGTTAGCCAATTTTTTTTGAAAAATTGGAAAAGTTCTTAGAAACTGAAAAGTTGAAGTACTTAAGCCGTGATGAAAACACTGGAAGTTGAGTTGATTAATTAAAAAAACTTTCGGCTTCGTTCCTTTTCGGGGACGAAAAGTTTTAAGTGGGAGAGATTGTAATACCCAGAATCCGAGCCAATTTAAAATTTTTATTTTGGCAATTTTATTGAATTTTGAATATCTAAAATGAATTATTTTAAATAATAACGACGAGAAATTTATTTTGAACAGAATTAGAACATATATATTTATATAGACCGTCGTTAGTATATAAATAATTATTTATATTTATAAATGGAATTGAAAATGGCGCGGTAGTTCGATAATTCGATTTCAAAGTTCAAATGAATGTACCGGGTGCAAAATAAACCGGATTTTAGTGAAACGAAAAATATTAGAATATATTTGTGAATATCTTTCCAACGAATCTGAAAGATTGGAATTTCATAGCGGGAATCAAGAAATATGTCCAGTTGAAATTTCAGAATAGCCGCTATGGAATTTCGGCCTTTAAAATTGGCCATTTTGCAAATGACCTCGGATTTCGACGAAACCACTTTTGTTGGATCCGCGATGTTAAATTATTGCTAGGTTTCAAATTTCATAATTTTTCGAATCAATATGTGAGCGTGGCGAAGGAAAACGAGTTTGACCAGTTTTAGTTGATTTTAATCGACTGGAAAATGGCCATTTTTCAAACGGTCTTGGAATTTGACGAAATTAGTTTTGTTAGGACCATATCATCAATACAAAGCAAGAAAATATTTTTTTGAAATTTTTCTGATTAGTATGTGGCCCCGGTAAATTGAAATGCGTGTTCAAATTCAATATATAGAGTTATATGTGGATTTTGACGAAAACTAATCGAAACGATCGAATCAGCTTACGATACATATCCCATTGTGTTCGAAATGGGGGTAATTAGGTATGGACGATAGTCGGTGGGTTCGATTTGAAGTTCGAAATAAAAAGTTACTTTTTGAAATTTAAAAATAATAAAAATATAATTATTTATAACAGGGCCCCCTTTTTCCTCCTTCATCAAGTCAACGCCCCCCTTTCTTTCTTCAGTTCGTATCGAGATTTTAAAAAAATAAAAAAAGAGAAAGGGACGAACGGAGCCGTCGCTCCCCTCGCCATGATCATCGGAGGCCGGCGCTCCGCCCTCCCCAAGACCTCCTCACCGCGACATACCCCCTCCTCCTCTCTCTGCGGTGAACGCGACCCAAATCCACCCCCAAAACCGCGACGTAGTTAACCCTAGCCCCCCTTAGACCCTACGCCGCCGATTGCTGCCCTTCCCCCTGCCAACGTCGCTCCGACGAGCCACTACCCGCCCTAGATCCGACCCCCGCTCAACAGGAGCCCTCCCCTCCTCGTTGATAGCCACCCTAAGCACCCCTTCTTCCAATATGAACCGTAAGTTTTATTTTACTTCATTATTTTTTTATCTTCACTTATTCATGTAGTTTTTTTCTATGAAATGTATAAAATAAAAAGAGAGATAGGAAAATAAAGATACGATTTTGATATTTAAAAAATTCTGTTTTTTTTAAATAAGAAAGGAATGATTTTTAGATATAGAAAGCTATGGTTTTTGTAGTCAAGGAGATTATATTTTGTTTATCAAGAAGATTATATTCTTGTTTAGCAAAAAGATGACATTTTTGTTTATAAAAAGATAGATTTTTAAAATGTAAAAGATAGATTTTTAAGATGTGAATGGTATGTTTGTTTTTAGTTTATAGTGACGATGATTTTCAGTTTAAGGTGATTGAAAAAGTTAGGATTTTTATATCGAAAAGATTATATTTTGAAATACGAAAATATTAGATCTTTAGAACGTGAAAGATAAGATTTTTAGAACATGAGAGGTTGTGATTTCTAACGATGAAAAGGTTCGATTTTCAATTAGGTAAGATACGATTTTTGAATTAGAAAGATGGAATTTTTAAAGTAAGAAAAATAGATCTTTAAATGAAAAAAAGTTAGAAATTTTACAAGTAGAAAATTAATATTTTTATATGAAGAAAATTCAGATTTTTATATACAAAAAGTTAAAGTTTTTATTTGAATCAAAATATGATTTTTATTTTACGTTTGAAATATTTTTATAAGAATAAAAAAATATAATTTGTATACTAGTGGCATATTAAAAATATGATTTTCATTCATGTAGAGTAATAAAAAATATAATCTTTATTAGGGAAAGAGCGATATAGAAATATAATTTTTATAACGAAGTGAAAATAAAAATTTGATTTTTATATATGTAGTGAACACGGACGGCGAAAGTGACAAAAGGTTAGTGGCGAAGTTTTCCTACCTATGAAGAGTCGTGGCGTTTGGATTAGCTAGTTGGTGAGAACTTCTCACTTTTAACTTAATTTTCTAGTTAAAATATATACTAGGATGCAGACGGTGTTTAGTAGCACCCGACACCCATCGTCCACAGACCATGGACGGCTTGTATGCTTGCTTGTTTGATTTTGATATGTAATTGATTGTGTGATGTGATGTTAAATGAAATAAGATATTTATATAGTTAGAAATATTTTATAGTTGAAAATAGAATTTTTAACATGTATTTAAAATGAACTAAATATAAACAAATCGAAGGATTTGTTTATATACACACATTTGACTGATATTGATTGGGACGATAAATTTTACACATCGCCCAACTGCACAAATAAAATCTGTGTTTGACTGTTTGAAAACCCCACACGGGTATTGGGATGATATATGACATACGCTAGTCCCAATAATTAGCTGTATGTCGATCGATTGATTGACAAGCTGTTATAAGCGTTAAATATTTATATTTGATGCTTATACAGTGTATAACGCACTCTGGATGATGGTTGATTATTTATCGTTGTTATTTTATACGTGCGTTGTAGAAAATCCATATAATTAACATTATATGGTAATTGATTGGGCCTCGTTCCAGTTTTGAAATAGAATATTTGAAAAAGAAATATTTGAAATAGAAATATTTGAAAATAGACATATATGAAGCCGTGTTGATTAGATTTACGCCATATTGACGTGAACGATATTTGTATCGATTTTATTCATTTTATAATGAACATCGAAAGTGATTTCAAAATTTGATATTTTGAAATGAATTGAAATTCGAATTAAAATGAAATAAATTGAAACCGATTTGAATTGAAATGAATTGGAATTCGAATTAAATTGAAATGAATTGAAATTTGAATTAAATTGAAATAAATTGAAAAGAATTGAAATTCGAATTAGATTGAAATAGAATTGAAATCGTTTTGAATTGAATTTAAAACGTATTGAAATTGAACTAAAATCGATTTAAATTGAAACAGATTTGAATTGAAATGGATTTGAATTGAAATTGAGTTGAAATGAATTTAAAACGAATTTATATTGGGAAGATTCAATTTTGATTTGAATTTGAGATGGAAGTTGAAATCGTTTTGAAAACGAATTTAAAACGATTTATAAAATTTGTTTCGATAGGAAATCGACGAAGTATATATTATATATATATATATATATATATATATATAATATAATGGCCTGAATAGAACGCGCCGCGCCGCGGCAGTTCGCGAATTTCGACCATTGACTCGAACGGATATTGCGGAAGATCCGACCGTCGGATTCTCCTAAAACCAGAACCGTTGAGTTCGTATCGAAAAGAGCTTTCTAACGAATATTAGAAATTTGAAATCTAACGGTTGTATTTGGAATTATTTCCAAATCAAATTTGGAAAAGGTCGCTATAAGTGCAGTTTGATGGACGTTGGTGGAAATCGACTGTACGGGCCTTGATAAATTTATTAAAAATATCAATAATTTGTGTAAGATCATAAGAAATGATTTGGGAAGAATCAGGATGAAAAACTCCATATTTGAAAAGATAAAAATAGATTTTTATCGAAACGAACTAGTTTTGAACTAGAATTATAATTCTATTTATTTTTTAATAAATAAATTGAATTTGAAAAGGGTTTTAAAAGTAACCAGAATTTCCAATAATAGAATTGGAATGGATTTGAATCGAAATTGTCTTTGGAATATTTCGATGTTGGATTTCGTGATTATACAGATGTTGTTATGGAAATTTGAAAGATATATTTATATATATCGTTATTTCCAATACGGTATTTGTGGGTCGTAGAATTTGATATTGAATATAAGCCGATATATTTTCTATTCAGAGCCTTGTATTTAATATCGAATGTGATTTGGGTTTGTCATGAATGGTGTCTTCATTAACACTGTTCTTAAACCCAGTTGAGAAAAAGATTAAATCTTTTTATTTAGATTTAATGAAGTGTGCCAATTAAATAATATTTAATTGGAATTGAATTTTTATTGATTTTTGGGTTTATCGTGAATAGTGTTTTAAATAACACTTGTTCTTTAACCCGATAATTAATGAAATGTGACTTTGGGTTGTCTTGAACGGTATCTTCAATAATACTGTTCTTAGACCCAAAGGAGTTAAGAAAATGATAAACTAACTGGAGATTAGTTAAGTTGAATGGTTTCTGGGGTATTGATCTGATGTAGGTTTCGGCCTTCGGGGTTAATACTTAGGGAATTGCTCACTTGCTAATTTACGGTTAGGGATTGATTGAAATGGGATGAGATTTTGGGGTTTATCGTGAACCGTGTTTTTAATGACATTGATTCTTTAACCCAGTTAAAGGTTAAAACTAAGTGGAGTTTTAATGAATCTTTAATTAGATTGAAGAGATCGAGAATGGAGTATCACCAGTTTTGCTCCAGGCGATAGTTAAATCTTTAATTAGATTTGAATGTGAAATGGTAATTGAATTTACCGATAACACTGTGGTGTTAGATATGAAATATTACCAGTTTTACTTCATGCGATGAATAGGTTGGAATTGGGAAATTAAAACAAATAATTACTTCGGTAAGGTTCGTTAATCCCGGCTAGTTTGGATAAACAAAAATTAATTTGAATTGATATTCAAAGGAAGATTAAAGAATAAATTTAAAAGAATTTATTTTTGATAAAATTAATGGGACCCTTTCCATAAGAATGTGAAATTTAGAAACTAACTGTGGGTTAGCTAAGCAGAATGGTTTCCTGGGTATTGATCTGTTGTTGGTTTCGGCCTTCGGGGTTGATATTTGGGGAATTATTCTCCTTATTAATTTAGGGTTAGTGACTGATGAATTGGAATGAGGCGTAAGTTGTGTTTTTGTAACACTTGTTTATTATATACGCGAGTTATTCGGAAAGACCGGGTTTATCCCATTCTGAATAACTGATACGACGATAAGTCGAAGTTGAAGACGGTGGTAGAAGACCGGAGGTCTTCACGTCGTTTGGGTGATTACTAATGATCTTGATTGGGCCGTACACCCAAGAGGAGGGAATCAGTTAGTGATCATCCAGACGTACTTGGAGAACGATGGATATGCGAGGTACAAGGTGCCTTCGGTTTCGTTCAGACCCAGAACGGACTTGTAAATGGACTGTGTGTCTGACATTGGATTTCATTCTATGTGATTGATATCAGTTGCATGGAGTGGTTTGCTTGTTTGGCATGCTAAGTTGCAAATGATCAAGGCTTCTGTTGAAAAGCAAAGTCTTGTGGTTGATGATCAAAGCACGGCCTTTGTGGCGTAGCTTTGTGTAGCGTGAATTCGCGAGCCTTACACCCCGGTAGTGGACCAGAAACAGGAGAGGACCTCAGGAGAGCATGCGTTTCCTTCTAGTTAGAAGTGGCGTCAGTGGTTTTACACGCCCGGACGAGCTTGACTTATGTGGTTGTTGCTGTTGCGAGGCGCGTCAGATATATCGGTGACTATGTGAAGCCGATTGAGTCATTTGTTGGCTCATTTACGCCCCAAAGGGCGGAGAAATGCAGTGTTCGGGAATTTTAATCCACATTGGTGGACCGGCCCTGTCGCTCCAAGGTTACTCGAGCTCTGACCTTAGACATGGGCTAGATTGTCTCGAATCGATAAGGACCATCTTTTGCCTTGGTTTACAGATGGAAATCCAACTTCCAATACGTGACGTTTCGATTTTAGTTGTAATCCTATATATGGCGACATAGTGGGATGGGGCGCTTATGCCATCTATGATTGATATTTATGATTGTATATAAAATCAGAAACTACCTGGAAACGAGCTAAGATGGGTGGTTTCTTGGGTATTAGTCTGATGTTGGTTTCGGCCTTCGGGGTTAATACTTAGGGAATCGTTCTCTTACTAATTTACGGTTGGAGTCTGATTAAGAATTAAAGCATGAAATTTAGCGTATCAAGCATTCTTTGGCTATTATAAGGTAAAACCCTATCCTCCGGCTTGCGTTGCATTGTGTGATAAGACCTGGGTCTTATAATAGCTTCATTTTTCTTTAATTAGCATTGCGCTGTTTGTTTTATGCAATGGTATTCTTGGGAGGAAACCCGTTCTGTGTTATACGGCTTGGTCCCTTGATTTACCTAACTTTAAAATAAAGATTAATAAATGTTTTAGTTCTCACACCAGTCCCATGACTGACATGGAGTTTATTATTTTTAACCTAAACTCTGGGTGCCCTTATTTTGACATGGGCACCTAGTAGTTTTGGTTTTTGCAGATTCATATTTACAGGAACCTGGTTTACAGCTGGAACAATATCCGGAAAGCTTTGTATCCGTATATCTCCTTCAGTTGTATTTTGTATTATTTTCCGCTGCTATGTAATATTTTGTAATCTCTGATATTTATCGAATGTATTTTATTTGTTTACACTCTGTTTGTTCTTGTATTCTGATGGAATTGTTGTAATTATCAATGAAATGTTCTTCTGTCTACGTTCTTTTGTGTGTTGTTCTCAAAGTATCCGCTCTTTCCTTCACGGGGAAGTTACGGGTCCTTATAGTGGTATCAGAGCTTTGGTTTACAAAGCTCAGAGAACAAGACACGTTAGAACCGAACGAAAGAATTCATCAGATATTGGATTAGTAATATCCAATGAGAATGACTCGTTAGAGATGGGATCAGTAGTATCCTAGAACGAGTGTGAAGAGTAGTGTTTTGAAAAATAAAATTGAAAACAAGTTTTGTTTTGAAAATTTAATTCAATAATTCGTATTTGAATATTTATTTATATTGATTTGGACTATCAGGTATATAGAGATTTTAATATACGTCTGATCCACGTGTATTAGAAGCCTCCAATATACTGGATGGATATAGAGTCACACTCTAGTCGCTCGGAGATGATTCTGATGATTGTAGCTACATTATCGGATTTAGTATTCGAGTTTCGAAAGTGGGATTTCTATATATTTCCTATTGACTGGTGTGAGAACCAAAATTAGATAGGATATATTGTTGTGAATTGGCATCAAAAACGTGATTTTTGACTATATATCAAAGTTATGAATTTGAAAAGCTAATCAACTAATTGATTGATGGTTGTGTTGTTTGATTACTGGTTGATTAATTAAAATGTTGAACCTTTAGCCAAATTGAACCGAATGTTGAATTGTATTGAAAATTAGTTGTATTTGCATGAATATACATGTACTTACATTGAACAAGTCATAGCAAAGAGGCTAGAGAAGAAGAATAAAATTATTTGCCCGACAAATAGGTACATGTTTACCATAATTTACTGTTTTTTTTGGGTGATGATGATTTTATGAGCCGATTGGCTTTTTCTTTTTCTTTTTGATAGAAGAAGCCCATGGGAGGCTATATGAAATATCCTGAAGTCCCCGGTGCAAGGGAGGTTATGGCGAAATTTTTCGAAAATTTAAGGTGTTAGTCAAATTTTTTTGAAAAATTTGAAAAGTTCTTAGAAACTGAAAAGTTGAAGAACTTAAGCCGTGACGAAAACACTGGAAGTTGAGTTGATTAGTTAAACAACTTTCAGCTTCGTTCCTTTTCGGGGACGAAAAGTTTTAAGTGGGGGAGATTTTAATAACAGGGAAATCCGAGCCAATTTAAAATTTTTATTTTGGCAATTTTATTGAATTTTGAATATTTAAAATGAATTATTTTAAATAATAACGATGAGGAATTTATTTTGAATAGAATTAGAATGTATATATTTATATAGATCGTCGTTAGAATTTAAATAATTATTTATATTTATAAAAGGAATTGAAAATGGCGCGGTAGTTCGATAATTCGATTTCAAAGTTCAAATGAATGTATCGGGTGCAAAATAAACCAGATTTTAGTGAAACCAAAAATATTAGAATCTATCTGTGAATATCTTTCCAACGAATCCGAAAGATTGGAATTTCATAGCGGGAATCAAGAGATATGTCCAGTTGAAATTTTAGAATAGTCGCTACGGAGTTTTGGCCCTTAAAAATGGCCATTTTGCAAACGACCTCGGATTTCGATGAAACCACCTTTGTTGGATCTGCGATGTCAAATTATTGTTAGGTTTCAAATTTCATAATTTTTTGAATCAATATGTGAGCGTGGAGAAGGAAAACGCGTTTGACCAGTTTTAGTTGATTTTAATCGACTGGAAATTGGCCATTTTTCAAACGGTCTCGGAATTTGACGAAATTAGTTTTGTTAGGACCGTATCATCAATACGAAGCGAGAAATTATTTTTCTGAAATTTTTCTGGTTAGTATGTGGCCCCGGTAAATGGAAATGCGCGTTCAAATTCAATATATATAGAGCTATATGTGGATTTTGACGAAAACTAATCGAAATGATCGAATCAGCTTACGATACATATCCCATTATGTTCGGAATGGGGGTAATTAGCTATGGACGACAGTCAGTGGGTTCGATTTGAAGTTTGAAATAAAAAGTTACTTTTTGAAATTTAAAATAATAAAAATATAATTATTTATAAAGGGACCCCCTTTTTCCTCCTTCATCAGGTCAACGCCCCCCATTCTTTCTTCAGTTCGGATCGAGATTTTAAATAAATAAAAAAAGGGAAAGGGACGAACGGAGCCATCGCTCCCCTTGCCATGATCGTCGGAGGTCGGCGCTCCGCCCTCCCCAAGACCTCCTCGCCGCGACATACCCCCTCCTCCCCTCTCTGCGATGAACGCGACGCAAATCCACCCCCTAAACCGCGACGTAGTTAAGCCTAGCCCCCCTTAGACCCTGCCCCGCCGATTGCTACCCTTCCCCTTGCCAACGCCGCTCCGACAAGCCACCACCCGCCCTAGATCCGACCCCCGCTCAGCGGGAGCCCTCCCCTCCTCGTTGATAGCCACCCTAAGCCCCCTTCTTCCAATATGAACCATAAGTTTTATTTTACTTCATTATTTTTTTTCTTTATCTTCACTTGTTCATGTAGTTTTTTTCTATGAAATGTATAAAAGAAAAAGAGAGATAGGAAAATAAAGATACGATTTTGATATTTAAAAAGTTCTGTTTTTTTTTTAAATAAGAAAGGAATGATTTTTTGATATAGAAAGCTATGGCTTTTGTAGTCAAGGAGATTATATTTTGTTTATCAAGAAGATTATATATTTGTTTAGCAAAAAGATGACATTTTAGTTTATAAAATATAGATTTTTAAAATGTAAAAAATAGATTTTTAAAATGTAAAAGAAAGATTTTTAAGATGTGAATGGTTTGTTTGTTTTATTTTATAGTGACGATGATTTTCAGTTTAAGATGATAGAAAAAGTTAGGATTTTTATATCGAAAAGATTATATTATGAAATACGAAAATATTAGATCTTTAGAACATGAAAGATAAGATTTTTAGAACATGAGAGATTGTGATTTCTAACGATGAAAAGGTTCGATTTTCAATTAGGAAAGATATGATTTTTGAATTAGAAAGATGGAATTTTTAAAATAAGAAAGAATAGATCTTTAAATGAAAAAATGTTAGAATTTTTACAAGTAGAAAGTTAATATTTTTATATGAAGAAAATTCAGATTTTTATATACAAAAAGTTAAAGTTTTTATTTGAATCAAAATATGATTTTTATTATACGTTTGAAATATTTTTATAAGAATAAAAAAAAAAAAAAAATTTATACTAGTGGCATATTAAAAATATGATTTTCATTCATGTAGAGTAATAAAAAATATAATCCTTATTAGGGGAAGAGCGATATAGAAATATAATTTTTATAATGAAGTGAAAATAAAAATTCGATTTTTATATATGTAGTGAACAGGGACGGCGAAAGTGACAAAAGGCTAGTGGCGAAGATTTCCTACCTATGAAGAGTAGTGGCATTTGGATTAGCTAGTCGGTGAGAACTTCTCACTTTTAACTTAATTTTCTAGTTAAAATATATACTAGGATGCAGACGGTGTTTAGTAGCACCCGACACCCGTCGTCAACAGACCGTGGACGACTTGTATGCTTGTTTGTTTGATTTTGATATGTAGTTGATTGTGTGATGTGATGTGAAATGAAATAAAATATTTATATAGTTAGAAATATTTTATAGTTGAAAATAGAATTTTTAACGTGTATTTAAAATGATCTAAATATAAACAAATCGAAGGATTTGTTTATATACACACATTTGACTGATATTGATTGGGACGATAAATTTTACACATCGCCCAACTGCACAAATAAAATCTGTGTTTGATTGTTTGAAAACCCCACACAGGTATTGGGATGATATATGACATACGCTAGTCCCAATAATTAGTTGTATGTCGATCAATTGATTGACAAGCTTTTGTAAGCGTTAAATATTTATATTTGATGCTTATACAGTGTATAACACACTCTGGACGATGGTTGATTATTTATCGTTGTTATTTTATACATGTGTTGTAGAAAATCCATATAATTAACATTATATGGTAATTGGTTGGGCCTTATTCCAGTTTTGAAATCGAATATTTGAAAAAGAAATATTTGAAATTGAAATATTTGAAAATAGAAATATATGAAGCCGTGTTGATTAGATTCACACCATTTTCACGTGAACGATATTTGTATCGATTTTATTCATTTTATAATGAACATCGAAAGTGATTTCAAAATCTGATATTTTGAAATGAATTGAAATTTGAATTAAATTGAAATAAATTGAAACCGATTTAAATTGAAGTGAACTGAAATTCGAATTAAATTGAAATGAATTGAAATTCGAATTAAATTGAAATAAACTGAAATTTGAATTAAATTGAAAAGAAATGAAATTCGAATTAGATTGAAACAGAATTGAAATCATTTTGAATTGAGTTTAAAACGTATTGAAATTGAACTGAAATCGATTTAAATTGAAACCGATTTGAATTGAAATGGATTTGAATTGAAATCGAGTTAAAATGAATTTAAAACGAATTTATATTGGGAAGATTCAATTTTGATTTGAATTTGAGATGGAAGTTGAAATCGTTTTGATAACGAATTTAAAATGATTTATAAAATTCATTTCGAAAGGAAATCGATGAAGTATATATTATATATATAATATATTGGCCTGAATAGAACGTGCCGCGCCGCGGCAGTTCGCGAATTTCGACCATTGACTTTGAATGGATATTGCGGGAGATCCGACCGTTGAATTCTACTAAAACCGGAACCATTGAGTTCGTATCGAAAAGAGCTTTCTAACGAATATTAGAAATTTGAAATCTAACGGTTGGATTTGGAATTATGTCCAAATCAAATTTGGAAAAGGTCGGTGTAAGTGCAGTTCGATGGCCGTTGGTGGAAATCGGCTGTACGGGCCGTGATAAAATTATTAAAAATACCAATAATTTGTGTGAAATCATAAGAAATGATTTGGGAAGAATCGGGATGAAAAACGCCATATTTGAAAAGATAAAAATAGATTTTTATCAAAATGAACTAGTTTTGAACTAGAATTATAATTCTATTTATTTTTAAGTAATTAAATTGAATTTGAAAATGGTTTTAAAAGTTACCAGAATTTCCAATAATTTAACTGGAATGGATTTGAATCGAAATTGTCTTTGGAATATTTCGATGTTGGATTTCGTGATTATACAGATGTTGTTATGGAAATTATAAAGATATATATATATATAAAAATATATATATATCGTTATTTCCAATACGATATTTGTTGGTCGTAGAATTTGATATTGAATATAAGCCGATATATTTTCTATTCAGAGCCTTGTATTAAATATCAAATGTGATTTGGGTTTGTCGTGAATGGTGTCTTCATTAACACTGTTTTTAAACCCAGTTGAGGAAAAGATTAATTTTTTTATTTAGATTTAATGAAGTGTACCGATTAAATAATATTTAATTGGAATTGAATTGGTATTGATTTTTGGGTTTATTGTGAACAGTGTTTGTAACAACAGGAAAATCTGGGCTAGTTTAAAAATTTTAAATTGGCAATTTTAATGAATTTTGATTATTTAAAATAGATTATTTTAAATAATAACGACGAGAAATTTATTTTCAATAGAATTCGAATGAATATATTTATGTAGTTCATCGTTAGAATATAAATGTTTATTATAAATTATAAAAGGAATTGAAAATGGCGCGGTAGTTCGATAATTCGATTTCAAACTTCAATTGAATGTACCGGGTGCAAAATAAACCGGAATTTAGAAAAACCAAAAATAATAGAATCTATTTGAGAATATCTTTCCGACGAATCCGAAAAATCAAAATTTCATAGCGGGAATCAAAAGTTATGGCCAAATGAAAATTCAGAATAGTCGCTATGGAATTCTGGCCCTTAAAAATAGCCATTTTGCAAACAACCGCGGTTTTCGACAAAACCACTTTTGTTGGATCTGTGATGTCAAATTATTGCTAGATTCCAATTTTCATGATTTTTCGATTCAATATGTGAGCGTGGCGAAGGAAAACGTGTTTTGTCAATTTCGATCGACCGGAAAATGGCCATTTTTCAAATGGTCTCAGAATTTGACGAAACTAGTTTTGTTAGGACCGTATCGTCATTACAAAGCTAGAAAATATTTTTCTGGAATTTTTCGAGTCCGTATGTGACCCCGGTAATTTGAAATGTATGTTTAAAATTCAGTATAATGATTTAAATGTAAATTCAACGGAAACTAATCATAACGATCGAATTGGCCTTCGTAACATATCGAATTGTGTTCGGAATGGGGGTAATTAGCTAGGGGCGACAGTCGTTGGGCCTCGTTTAGAGTTCACATGAAAAGTCAACTTTTTGGTGGAAAAATAAAATAATAAAATAATTAATTATATATATTCCCTTAACTCTCTCTCTCCCTCCCCCTTATCTCTTTCATCGCTTAGAATAAAAAAAAACGCACGCTCCTCTCTCTCATGAGAAACCCGTTGCCTCCCCTCGACCACATCACTACCGCCTCCATTCGTGCCATCGCTCCCTCCCCTTCTTCTCCGCCTCCTCCTTCTCCAGTTCGAGCCTCTCGAACCCCCCCCCCCCTTCACCAAAACCCTAACCCTAAAGCGCCGATCCCATGCTTCAGCACCTCCGCCTGCCCCACCTCAACGCGCCTCCCTACCTCCCCATCGCGCCACCGTGAGCGCAGCAGGCCCCCCTTCCAACTCGAGGAAAAAAGTGAGTTTTTAATGTTTTATTTTAAGAAAAAAACTGATTTTTCCTTTATAAAAAAAAACTGATTTTTCTGTATTTTAAAGATTCGATTTTTAATGTGATAAAGATTAGATTTTTACTTAGGAAAAGGTACGATTTTTAATGTGAATTAAAAGAAATACATGAAGTCTTGATTTTTAATATGATAAAGATTGTTTTTATTTGGAAATTTTTTTTTTTGGTTTTCATAGTGAATAAGAAGTAGATCTTTGTGGGATAGAAAGATAGGATTTTTGTTAGAAGAAAATTTAGAAAGGCGAAAGCTTTGTTTTTGAAAAGGTGAGAACTTTAAATTTAGAAAGGCGAAAGCTTGGATTTTGAAAGGGCGAAGACTTTATATTTGAAAAGGTGAAATTTTTATATAATGGAGAAAACAAAAATATGATTTTTATTTATATAGTGTTATAAAAATTTGATTTTTACTTATATTAAAACTTGATCTTGATATATATGAATAGCGATAAAAAGGAGATTTTTATATATGAAGTGTAAGTAAAGATTCGATCTTTTTATATACATAACAAGAATATAAAAATGTGATTTTTATATGAGTGACGAGATAAAAATATAATCTTTATAATGAAAACATCGTGTTAAAGATGTTATTTTTATCATCAGGAAAGTGAAACAAAAATATGTGATTTTTATATATGTAGTGAATACGGGCAACGAAAGTGAAAAAAGACGAAGAGGTGAAGATTTCCTACATATGAAGTGTCGTGGAGTTGGGATAGCTTTGGTGAGAACTTCTCACCTTTAATTTCATTTCTAGTTGAAATATATACTATGATGCAGACGGTGTTTAGTAGCACCCGACACCCGTCGTCCACAGACCATGAACGGCTTGTATGCTTGGTTGTTTGATTTTGATGTGTAGGTTATTGTGTGATGTGAAATGAAATAAAATATTTATATAGTTGAAAATATTTTATAGTTAAAAATAGAATTTTTAACGTGTAAATGAAATGAAATAAAAATAAACAAATCGGACGATTTATTTATATACACACATTTGACTGATATTGATTGGGACGATAAATTTTACACATCGCCCAACTGCACAAATAAAATCTGTGTTTGATTGTTTGAAAACCCCACACGGGTATTGGGATGATATATGACATACACTAGTCCCAATGATTAGCTGTATGTCGATCGATTGATGGACAGACTGTTATGAGCGTTAAATATTTATATTTGATGCTTGTACAGTGTAGAATGCACTTTGGATGATGGTTGATTATTCATCGTTGTTATTGTATACATGCGTTGTAGAAAATCCATATAATTAACATTATATGGTAATTGATTGGGCCTCATTCCAGTTTTGAAAAGAAATATTTGAATAGAAATATTTGAAAAAGAAATATTTGAAATAGAATATTTGAAAATAGAAATATATGAAGCCGTGTTGATTAGATTGACGCCATTTTGACGTGAACGATATTTATATCGATTTTATTCATCTTACAATGAATATCGAAAGTGATTTCAAAATCTGATATTTTGAAAGGAATTGAAATTCGAATTAAATTGAATTGAAAGGAAATTCGAATTAAACTGAATAGAATTGAAATTCGAATTAGATTGAAATAGAATTGAAGTCGTTTCGAATTGAATTTAAAACGTATTGAAATGGAACTGAAATTGATTTGAATTGAAATAGAATTGAAATGAATTTAAAACGAATTTATATTGGAAAATTCAATTTTGATTTGAATTTGAAATTGTTTTGAAAACGAATTTAAAACGATTTATAAAATACGTTTTAAAATGATATCTACGAAGTATATATTATATATATTATATATATAATATAATGGCCTGAATAGAACGCGCCGCGCTGCGGTAGTTCGTGAATTTCGACCATTGACTTCAAATGGATATTGCGGGAGATCCGACCGTCGGATTCTCCTAAAACTGGAACCGTTGGGTTCGTAATGAAAAGAGCTTTCTAAAGAATATTAGAAATTAGAAATCTAACAATTGGATTTGGAATTATGTCCAAATCAAATTTGGAAAAGGTCGTTGTAAGTGCAGTTCGATGGCCATTGATGGAAATCGACTGTACGGGCCTTGATAAAATTATTAAAAATATCAATAATTTGTGTAAAATCATAAGAAATGATTTGGGGAAAAATGGGATGAAAAACTCCTTATTTGAAAAGATAAAAATAGATTTTTATCGAAATGAACTAGTTTTGAACTAGAATTAAAATTCTATTTTTTTTTAAATAAATAAATTGAATTTGAAAAGGGTTTTGAAAATAACCAGAATTTCCAATAATTGAATTGGAATAGATTTGAATCGAAATTGTCTGCGGAATATTTCGATGTTGGATTTCGTGATGATACAGATATTGTTATGGGAATTTGAAAGATATATTTATATCGTTATTTCCAATACGATATTTGTTAGTCGTAGAGTTTGATATTGAATATAAGCCGATATAATTTCTATTCAGAGCCTTGTATTTAATATCAAATGTGATTTGGGTTTGTCGTGAATGGTGTCTTCATTAACACTGTTTTTAAGCCCAGTTGAGAAAAAGATTGAATCTTTTTATTTAGATTTAATGAAGTGTACCAATTAAATGATATTTAATTGGAATTGAATTGATATTGATTTTTGGGTTTATCGTGAACAGTGTTTTAAATAACACTTGTTCTTTAACCCGACAATTAATGAAATGTGATTTTGGGTTGTCGTGAACGGTATCTTCAATAATACTGTTCTTAGACCCAAAGGAATTAAGAAAATTCAGAAACTAACTGGAGGTTAGTTGAGTTGAATGGTTTCTGGGGTATTGATCTGATGTTGGTTTCGGCCTTCAGGGTTAATACTTAGGGAACTGCTCACTTGCTAATTTACGGTTAGGGACTGATTGAAATGTGATGTGATTTTGGGTTTATCGTGAACCGTGTTTTAAATGACACTGATTCTTTAACCCAGTCACAAATTAAAACTAAGCGGAGTTTTAATGAATCTTTAATTAGATTGAAATGATCGAGAATGGAGTATCACCAGTTTTGCTCCAGGCGATAGTTGAATCTTTAATTAGGTTTGAACGTGAAATGGTAATTGAATTTACCAATACCACCATGGTGTTAGATATGAAGTATTACCAGTTTTACTTCATGGGATGAATAGGTTGGGATTGGGAATTAAAACAAATGATTACTTCAGTAAGGTTCATTAATCCCGACTAGTTGAATCGAAATTCAAAAGAAGATTAAAGAATAAATTCATGGAATTTATCTTTGATAAAATTAATGGGAACCTTTCCCTATGAATGTGAAATTTAGAAACTAATTGTCGGTTAGCTAAGCAGAATGGTTTTCTGGATATTGATCTGATGTTGGTTTCGGCCTTCGGGGTTAATATTTGGGGAATTATTCTCTTGTTAATTTACGGTTAGTGACTGAGGAATTGGAATGAGGCGTATGTCGTGTTTGTGTAACACTTGTTTATAATGTACGCGAGTTATTCGGAAAGACCGGGTTTATCCCATTCTGAATAACTGGTACGACGATAAGTCGAAGATGAAGACGGTGGTCGAAGACCGGAGGTCTTCACGTCGTTTGGGTGATTACTGACGATCTTGATTGGGATGTACACCCAAGAAGATGGAAATAGTTGGTGATCGTCCAGATGTACTTGGAGATCGATGGATATGCGGGGTACTAGGTGCTTCCGGTTTCGTTCAGACCCAGAACGGACTTGTAAAAGGACTGTGTGTCTGACATCAGATATCATTCTGCGTGACAGATATCGGTTACATAAGAGTGGTTTGCCTGTGTGGCATGCTAAGATGCAAATGATCAAGGCTTCTGTTGAAAAGCAGAGTCTTGTGGTTGATGATCAAAGCACAGTCTTTGTGGCGTAGCTTTGTGTAACGTTTACTTCGCGAGTTTCACACCCGGTATGAACCAAAAACGGGAGACGGACCTCAGGGAGGACCTGCGTTTCTTTCTAGCTAGAAGTGGCGTCAGTAGTTTTACACGCCCTAACGAGTTTGACTTATGTGGTTGTTGCTGTTGCGAGGCGCCTCGGTTTGATCGGACGATCCGGGTCCGATGGAGTCATTCGTTGGCTCATTTGCGCCCCATAGGGCGGGGAAACGTAGTGTTCAGGCATAATAATCCACATCGGTGGACCGGCCCTGACGATCCAGGGGGCAGTTGCGGCTGTTCCAGAGACATGGTAGGCCAGTTTGTCTCGAATTCGGTAAGGACTATCTTTTGCCTTGGTTCATGACGGAAATCCAACTTCCAATAAGTGACGTTTCGATTTTAGTTGTAATCCTATATATGGCGACATAGTGGGATGGGGTGCTTATGCCGTCTATGATTGATACTTATGATTTGAAATTGTTTTGTCACTATACACTTATAATAGTATCAAATGAATTGTTTTAAACGTACTAAGCATTCTTGGCTATTATAAGGGAAAACCCTATCCCCCGGTTTGCGTTGCATTGTGTGATAGGACCTGGGTCTTATAATAGTTTCATTTTTCTTTATTTAGCATTGATCTGTTGTTTTATGCACTGGTATTCTTGGGAGGAAACCCGTTCCATGTTATATGACGTGGTCCCTTGATTTACCTAACTTTAAAATAAAGATTTACAACTGTTTTTTGTTCTCACACCAGTCCCATGACTGACCTGGAGTTTATTGTTTTAACCTAAACTCTAGGTGCCCTTATTTTGACATGGGCAGCTAGTAGTTCTGGTTTTTGCAGATTTATATTCACAGGATCCTGGTTTACAGCTGGAATGATATCCGGAAAGCTTTGTATCCGTATATATTTTCTAGTTGTGTATTGTATTATTTTCCGCTGTGAGGTATTTAAATGTAATTTAAATCTCTGATATTTCTGTGTAATATTTATTTATGCTCTGTATATTCTTGTATTCTGATGGAATTGTTGTAATATACAATGAAATGTTCTTTCGTCTGCGTTCTGTTGTGGCTTGTTCTCGAATTATCCGCGCTTTCCTCACTGGGGAAGTTACGGGTTTTTACATTTGGTATCGGAGCTTTGGTTTACAAAGCTCAAAGAACAAGGCACATTAGAATCATACAAAAGAATTCATCAGATATTGGATTAGTAATATCCAATGAGAATGACTCGTCAGAGATGGGATCAGTAGCATCCTAGAACGAGTGTTAAGGGTATATTTTTGAAAATGAAAACAAATTTTGTTTTGAAATTTAAATCAATTATTCGTATTTGATTATTTATTTTAAATTGATTTGGACAATCCAATATATATAGATTTTGCATATACGTCTGATCCGCGTGTATTCGAAGTTTTAATATATTAGGTAGATATAGAATCAAACTCTAGTCGCCTGGACATTGTCCTGATGATGAAGTATACCATCACCAGTATTTATTTTCGAGTTTCGAAAGTGAGATTTCTATATATTTCCATTAGACTGGTGAGAGAACCAAAATTAGATAGGGCTTGTTGTTGTGATTTTGCATCAAAAATATGATTTTTAGACTATATATCAAAGTTATAAATTTGAAATGATAATCAACTAATGGATTGCTGATTGTGTTATTTGATTATTGGTTGATTAATTAAAATTTTAACCATATAGCCAATTTGAATCAAATAGTGAATTGTATTGAAAATTTGGTCGCATTTGCTTGTATATACATGTACTTACATTGAACAGGTCATAGCAAAGAGGCTAGAGCAGAAGAATAAAACTGTTTGCCCGACAAATAGGTACTATTTACCATAATTTACTGTTATGTTTGGGTGATGATGACTTTATGAGCCGATTGGCTAGCCGCTTGGCTTTTTCTTTTTCTTTTTGAGATCAGAGGGCCTGTATGGCAATTTCGGTATTTTCCCGGTGCTCCCGGTGCAGGGGAGGTTATGGCAAAAAATTCAAAAATTTAGGGTGTTAGCCAAATTTTTGAAAAATTTGAAAAGTTCTTAGAAACCGAAAAGTTGAAGAACTTAGGTAGTAGTCAAAATAATGAAAGTAGAGTTGGTTAATCAAACCACTTTCGGCTTTGTTCCTTTTCGGGGACGAAAAGTTTTAAGTGGGGGAGTTGTAACAACCCGAAAATCTGGGCCAGTTTAAAATTTTTAAATTGGCAATTTTAATGAATTTTGATTATTTAAAATAGATTATTTTAAAAAATAACGATGAGAAATTTATTTTCAATAGAATTCGAACGAATATATTTATATAGTTCGTCGTTAGAATGTAAATATTTATTTTAAATTATAAAAGGAATTGAAAATGGCGCGGTAGTTTGATAATTCGATTTCAAACTTCATTTGAATGTATCGGGTGCAAAATAAACCGGAATTTAGCGAAACCAAAAATAATAGAATCTATTTGAGAATATCTTTCCAACGAATCCGAAAAATCAAAATTTCATAGCGGGAGTCAAAAGTTATGGCCAAATGAAAATTCAGAATAGTCGCTATGGAATTCTGGCCCTTAAAAATAGCCATTTTGCAAATGACCTCGGTTTTCGATGAAACCACTTTTGTTGGGTCCGTGATGTCAAGTTATTGCTAGATTCCAATTTTCATGATTTTTCGATTCAATATGTGAGCGTGGCGAAGGAAAACGGGTTTTGTCAATTTCGATCGACCGGAAAATGGCCATTTTTCAAACGTTCTCAGAATTTGACGAAACTAGTTTTGTTAGGACCATATCGTCAATACGAAGCTAGAAAATATTTTTCTGGAATTTTTCGAGTCCGTATGTGACCCCGGTAATTTGAAATGTATGTTTAAAATTCAGTATAATGATTTAAATGTAAATTCAACGGAAACTAATCGTAACGATCGAATTAACCTTCGTAACATATCGAATTGTGTTCGGAATGGGGGTAATTAGCTAGGGGCGACAGTCGTTGGGCCTCGTTTAGAGTTCACACGAAAAGTCAACTTTTTGGTGGAAAAATAAAATATTTAATTATATATATTCCCTTAACTCTCTTTCTCCCTCCCCCTTATCTCTCTCATCGCTCAAAATAAAAAAAATAGCACGCTCCTCTCTCTCGTGAGAAACCCTTCGCCTCCCCTCTACCACATCACCGCCGCCTCCATTCGTGCCATCGCTCCCTCCCCTTCTTCTCCGCCTCCTCCTTCTCCAGTTCGAGCCTCTCGAACCCCCCTCCCTTCACCAAAACCCTAACCCTAAAGCGCCAATCCCACGCTTCAGCACCTCCGCCTGCTCCACCTCAGCGCGCCTCCCTACCTCGCCATCCAGCCACCGTGAGCGCAGCAGGCCCCCCTTCCAACTTGAGGAAAAATGTGAGTTTTTAATGTTTTATTTTAAGAAAAAAACCGTTTTTTCCTTTATAAAAAAACTAATTTTTCTGTATGTTAAAGATACAATTTTTTATGTGATAAAGATTAGACTTTTACTTAGGAAAAGGTACGATTTTTAATGTGAAATAAAAGAAATACATGAAGTCTTGATTTTTAATATGATAGAGATTGTTTTTATTTGGAAAAAAAAATCTGATTTTCATAGTGAATAAAAAGTAGATCTTTGTGGGATAGAAAGATATGATTTTTGTTAGAAGAAAATTTAGAAAGGCGAAAGCTTTGATTTTGAAAAGGCGAGAACTTTCAATTTAGAAAGGCGAAAGCTTTGATTTTGAAAGGGCGAAGACTTTATATTTGAAAAGGTGAAATTTTTATATAATGGAGAAAACAAAAATATGATTTTTATTTATATAGTGTTATAAAAATTTGATTTTTACTTATATAAAAACTTGATCTTGACATATATGAATAGCGATAAAAAGGAGATTTTTATATATGAAGGGTAAGTAAAGATTCGATCTTTTTATATAAATAACAAGAATATAAAAATGCGATTTTTATATGAGTGACGAGATAAAAATATAATCTTTATAATGAAAACATCGTGTTAAAGATGTTATTTTTATCATCAGGAAAGTGAAATAAAAATATCTGATTTGTAATGACCCGCATTTTTAGAGATATATAATTAATTTATTTAATTATATAATTGGTGATGTACATTCGATACACTCAAGCGAAAT
This sequence comes from Allium sativum, assembly GCA_030737875.1. Taxonomy (NCBI): domain Eukaryota; kingdom Viridiplantae; phylum Streptophyta; class Magnoliopsida; order Asparagales; family Amaryllidaceae; genus Allium; species Allium sativum. Next base: position 919,375,740 of record CM060926.1, on the reverse strand, counting down.
GAGTGGTCGGTCATGTGTGGCTGAGTTACTAGATGTTCTTGTTGAACTCCAGTGTATCGTTCCTAGAGTACACTGATCGGAAGGTGGTTCCATACCTTGTCATTGTTGGAAATCCATTGTCCAATAAGTGCTTGCGATTATGATTGTATACTATATATGTAGAACGTGAGATGAAAGCGTTTCTGCTAGTTGATATCTATTTGTACATAGACATTATTATAATATCAAAAGGTTTTTGATATAAAGATATTTTGGATTCTCATAAGGGAAAAACCCGTTCCGTTCTGCGGCGTGGTCTTATGAGATATCGTTTACTTGTTCATATACCTGTTTAAACTGTTTTACTCATACCAGTCCCATGACTGACCCGGAGTTTATTTGTTTTGTTTTCCCTAAACTCTTGGGTGCCTAATTTTGTACGGGCAGTCAAGTAGTCAGGAATTTACAGATATACTGGAAGAGCGTGGAGCAGGAGGCTTCAAGATCATATAGCTATAGTTATTTCCGCTGTGTTGTAAGTGTTGTACTCTGATAAATGCTATTGTATACATAACTGTTATATTTCAAAGTTATGTTATCTATTATATGTTATTCGTTCCGCTGTGAGGTTCGTGTTACTCTGATGTTGTGTTCTTCTTCTTCTTCTATTCTACGTTTCTATCTTATCTATTCTCACCTTCTAATTTCTTTCATTAATTACTGGGATTTTTCAATGTTTTGGTTATCGACGTCGAGCTTACGTCGATAACCAAAGCCGCAGAAAATCCGGGTCGTTACAGTTGGTATCAGAGCTTAAGTTAAGAATTACTTGGCTCTGTGGCGTGACTCGGTAGAGATAGGGTTAGTAATACCCTAGATTGAGTTTGAGTGTATATATACGAGTGCGTATTTGTATTTGATATAAAAATGGTTTTATATTGTGGAGATTCCTTGGCTGAGTTGTTTATGAGTTCTGATCGATCAGTTTGATCCACTGTATCGGTAGGAGTAAATAAACACTTGAATACGATGGACCGACACAGCATGGATATGTGATATATTATCATATATAGGTTGTGACTATAATCGAGTAAGATTATAAAATGTGAAAAGGTTATATCTGACCAATCAGAATTTATATAAGTAAAATATATGAAATAAGATGAATTAAATTTGAATTTAAATCAGATTTGGAATTAAAATAAGGAAATTTTAAGTTCCTGGGAGATTTTGAAATGTTTTCAAAATGGAAGTATTTGGTAATGATTTTGAAAATGATAAAGTATTGAAATCACTTGTGTCGCTAGAAAATAATTCCGATGATGACTACGCAGTATCATCGGTGTGATTTTCGAGTTTCTAAGTGGTGGATTACTACCAAAGATTTTGATTTGAATTGTTTTCAGAAAACAAGTTGTTTAGAAATTCAAAGGTTTTGAATAGGTATTATGATTTCAAAGTGATTTGAAATTTACCCAGGAATATAAGTTTTGGAATTTAAATTTAACTTATGAAGTTAAATAAAGTGAGATGGTAAAAATAAATTGAAATTTAACTAGAACTAAGTTAAATAGAATTTGAAATTTAGCTGGACTTAGGATTTGAAAATCAAGGATGAAACTTGAAATTGAAAATGGGATTCGACTTGAGTATAAGCAAATGATTTGGTTTGACGATATAAAAGTGATTGAGTTTGATTGGGATGGCATTTGTATATGCCGAGTTGATAACAGATGGTAGGGATATAATGATATTTTATATTTTATATTTTATATTCAAAGTTTAGTACAAGTTTATATTTTATATGAGTTTGGAATTTATGAGCCGAATTGGCAAGCCGTTTGGCGTTTTGATTTTCTTTTGGGTTGAAGAAGGCCCAGAGAGGCGAGTTGGAGTTTGAGCTATTGACCAGTACAAAGGAGGTGCTAGCGAAATTTTTCGAAAGTTTAAAGTGTTAGAAAATTTTCAGAATTTTTGAAATTTTTAGTTAGTCGGAATGAATAAATATTTTAGTTAATATTAATTGGTTCAGTTGAAATCAGAAATAAGGGGTAAACAAATCTTAGGAATTCCAATAGATAGGGTCGTCCTCTAACTTAGCAATTTCGAGGACGAAATTATTTTAAGTGGGGAAGAACGTAATGACCCGCATTTTTAGAGATATATAATTAATTTATTTAATTATATAATTGGTGATGTACATTTGATACACTCAAGCGAAATGAGTGGTCGGTCATGTGTGGCTGAGTTACAAGGTGTTCTTGTTGAACTCCAGTGTATCGTTCCTAGAGTACACTGATCGGAAGGTGGTTCCATACCTTGTCATAGTTGGAAATCCATTGTCCAATACGTGCTTGCGATTTTGATTGTATACTATATATGTAGAACGTGAGATGAAAGCGTTTCTGCTAGTTGATATCTATTTGTACATAGACATTATTATAATATCAAAAGGTTTTTGATATAAAGATATTTTGGATTCTCATAAGGGAAAAACCCGTTCCGTTCTGCGGCGTGGTCTTATGAGATATCGTTTACTTGTTCATATACCTGTTTAAACTGTTTTACTCATACCAGTCCCATGACTGACCCGAAGTTTATTTGTTTTGTTTTCCCTAAACTCTTGGGTGCCTAATTTTGTACGGGTAGTCAAGTAGTCAGGAATTTACAGATATACTGGAAGAGCGTGGAGCAGGAGGCTTCAAGATCATATAGCTATTGTTATTTCCGCTGTGTTTTAAGTGTTGTACTCTGATAAATGCTATTGTATACATAACTGTTATATTTCAAAGTTATGTTATCTATTATATGTTATTCGTTCCGCTGTGAGGTTCGTGTTACTCTGATGTTGTGTTCTTCTTCTTCTTCTATTCTACGTTTCTATCTTATCTATTCTCACCTTCTAATTTCTTTCATTAATTACCGGGATTTTTCGATGTTTTGGTTATCGACGTCGAGCTTACGTCGATAACCAAAGCCGCCGAAAATCCGGGTCGTTACATGATTTTTATATATGTAGTGAATACGGGCAACGAAAGTGAAAAAAGACGAAAAGGTGAAGATTTCCTACATATGAAGTGTCGTGGAGTTGGGATAGCTTTGGTGAGAACTTCTCACCTTTAATTTCATTTCTAGTTGAAATATATACTAGGATGCAGATGGTGTTTAGTAGCACCCGACACCCGTCGTCCACAGACCATGGACGGCTTGGATGCTTGGTTGTTTGATTTTGATGTGTAGTTGATTGTGTGATGTGGTGTGAAATGAAATAAAATATTTATATAGTTGAAAATATTTTATAGTTAAAAATAGAATTTTTAACGTTTATATGAAATGAAATAAAAATAAACAAATCGGACAATTTGTTTATATACACACATTTGACTGATATTGATTAGGACGATAAATTTTACACATCGCCCAACTGCACAAATAAAATCTGTGTTTGATTGTTTGAAAACCCCACACGGGTATTGGGATGATATATGACATACACTAGTCCCAATGATTAGCTGTATGTCGATCGGTTGATGGACAGACTGTTATGAGCGTTAAATATTTATATTTGATGCTTGTACAGTGTAGAATGCACTTTAGATGATGGTTGATTATTCATCGTTGTTATTGTATACATGCGTTGTAGAAAATCCTTATAATTAACATTATATGGTAATTGATTGGGCTTCATTCCAGTTTTGAAAAGAAATATTTGAATAAAAATATTTGAAAAAGAAATATTTGAAATAGAATATTTGAAAATAGAAATATATGAAGCCGTGTTGATTAGATTGACGCCATTTTGACGTGAACGATATTTATATCGATTTTATTCATCTTACAATGAATATCGAAAGTGATTTCAAAATCTGATATTTTGAAAGGAATTGAAATTTGAATTAAATTGAATTGAAAGGAAATTCGAATTAAACTGAATAGAATTGAAATTCGAATTAGATTGAAATAGAATTGAAGTCGTTTCGAATTGAATTTAAAACGTATTGAAATGGAACTGAAATTGATTTGAACTGAAACAGAATTGAAATGAATTTAAAACGAATTTATGTTGGAAAATTTAATTTTGATTTGAAATTGAAATCATTTTGAAAACGAATTTAAAACGATTTATAAAATACGTTTTAAAAGGAAATCGATGAAGTATATATTATATATATTATATATATAATATAATGGCCTGAATAGAACGCGCCGCGCTGCGGTAGTTCGTGAATTTCAACCATTGACTACAAATGGATATTGCGGGAGATCCGACCGTCAGATTCTCCTAAAACCGGAACCGTTGGGTTCGTATCGAAAAGAGCTTTCTAACGAATATTAGAAATTAGAAATCTAACGGTTGGATTTGGAATTATGTCCAAATCAATTTTGGAAAAGGTCGCTGTAAGTGCAGTTCGATGGCCATTAATGGAAATCAACTGTACGGGCCTTGATAAAATTATTAAAAATATCAATAATTTGTGTAAAATCATAAGAAATGATTTGGGGAAAAATTGGGATGAAAAACTCCATATTAGAAAAGATAAGAATAGATTTTTATCGAAATGAACTAGTTTTGAACTAGAATTAAAATTCTATTTATTTTTAAATAAATAAATTGAATTTGAAAAGGGTTTTGAAAATAACCAGAATTTCCAATAATTGAATTGGAATAGATTTGAATCGAAATTATCTGCGGAATATTTCGATGTTGGATTTCGTGATGATACAGATATTGTTATGGGAATTTGAATGATATATTTATATCGTTATTTCCAATATGATATTTGTTAGTCGTAGAGTTTGATATTGAATATAAGCCGATATAATTTCTATTCAGAGCCTTGTATTTAATATCAAATGTGATTTGGGTTTGTCGTGAATGGTGTCTTCATTAACACTGTTCTTAAGCCCAGTTGAGAAAAAGATTGAATCTTTTTATTTAGATTTAATGAAGTGTACCAATTAAATGATATTTAATTGGAATTGAATTGGTATTGATTTTTGGGTTTATCGTGAACAGTGTTTTAAATAACACTTGTTCTTTAAACCGACAATTAATGAAATGTGGTTTTGAGTTGTCGTGAACGGTATCTTCAATAATACTGTTCTTAGACCCAAAGGAGTTAAGAAAATTCAGAAACTAACTGGAGGTTAGTTGAGTTGAATGGTTTCTGGGGTATTGATCTGATGCTGGTTTCGGCCTTCGGGATTAATACTTAGGGAACTGCTCACTTGCTAATTTACGGTTAGGGACTGACTGAAATGTGATGTGATTTTGGGTTTATCATGAACCATGTTTTAAATGACACTGATTCTTTAACCCAGTCACAGATTAAAACTAAGTGGAGTTTTAATGAATCTTTAATTAGATTGAAATGATCGAGAATGGAGTATCACCAGTTTTGCTCCAGGCGATAGTTAAATCTTTATTTAGGTTTGAATGTGAAATGGTAATTGAATTTATCGATAACACCATGGTGTTAGATATGAAGTATTACCAGTTTTACTTCATGGGATGAATAGGTTGGGATTGGGAAATTAAAACAAATGATTACTTCGGTAAGGTTCGTTAATCCCGACTAGTTGAATCGAAATTCAAAAGAAGATTAAAGAATAAATTCAAGGAATTACTCTCTTGTTAATTTACGGTTGGTGACTGATGAATTGGAATGAGGCGTATGTCGTGTTTGTGTAACACTTGTTTATAATATACGCGAGTTATTCGGAAAGACCGGGTTTATCCCATTCTGAATAACTGATACGACGATAAGTCGAAGATGAAGACGGTGGTCGAAGACCGGAGGTCTTCACGTCGTTTGGGTGATTACTGAAGATCTTGATTTGGATGTACACCCAAGAAGATGGAAACAGTTGGTGATTGTCCAGACGTACTTGGAGATCAATGGATATGCGAGGTACTAGGTGCCTCCGGTTTCGTTCAGACCCAGAACAGTCTTGTAAATGGACTGTGGGTTTGACATCGGATATCATTCTGTGTGACAGATATCGGTTGCATAAGAGTCGTTTGCCTATGTGGCATGCTAAGATGCAAATGATCAAGGCTTATGTTGAAAAGCAGAGTCTTGTGGTTGATGATCAAAGCATGGCCTTTGTGGCGTAGCTTTGTGAAACGTTTACTTCGCGAGTTTCACACCCGGTATGAACCAAAAACGGGAGACGGACCTCAGGGAGGACCTGCGTTTCTTTCTAGCTAGAAGTGGCGTCAGTGGTTTTACATGCCCTGACGAGTTTGACTTATGTGGTTGTTGCTGTTGCGAGGCGCCTCGGTTTGATCGGACGATCCGGGTCCGATGGAGTCATTCTTGGCTCATTTGCGCCCCATAGGGCGGGGAAATGTAGTGTTCAGGCATAATAATCCACATCGGTGGACCGGCCCTGACGATCCAGGGGGCAGTTGCGGCTGTTCCTGAGACATGGTAGGCTAGATTGTCTCGAATTCGGTAAGGACTATCTTTTGCCTTGGTTCATGACGGAAATCCAACTTCCAATACGTGACGTTTTGATTTTAGTTGTAATCCTATATATGGCGACATAGTGGGATGGGGCGCTTATGTCGTCTATGTTTGATACTTATGATTTGAAATTGTTTTGTCACTATACACTTATAATAGTATCAAATGATTTGTTTTAAACGTACTATGCATTCTTGGCTATTATAAGGGAAAATCCTATCCCCGGCTTGCGTTGCATTGTGTGATAGGACCTGGGTCTTATAATAGCTTCATTTTTCTTTATTTAGCATTGCGCTGTTGTTTTATGCACTGGTATTCTTGGGAGGAAACCCGTTCCGTGTTATATGGCGTGGTCCCCTTATTTACCTAACTTTAAAATAAAGATTTACAACTGTTTGTAGTTCTTACACCAGTCCCATGACTGACCTGGAGTTTATTGTTTTAACCTAAACTCTGGGTGCCCTTATTTTGACATGGGCAGCTAGTAGTTCTGGTTTTTGCAGATTTATATTCACAGGATCCTGGTTTACAGCTGGAATGATATCCGGAAAGCTTTGTATCCGTATATCTCTTCTAGTTGTGTATTGTATTATTTTCCGCTGCGAGGTATTTAAATGTAATTTAAATCTCTGATATTTCTGTGTAATATTTATTTATGCTCTGTATATTCTTGTATTCTGATGGAATTGTTGTAATATACAATGAAATGTTCTTCCGTCTGCGTTCTGTTGTGGCTTATTCTCGAATTATCTGCGCTTTCCTCACCGGGGAAGTTACGGGTTTTTACAATGTTTTAAATAACACTTGTTCTTTAACCCGATAATTAATGAAATGTGATTTTTGGTTGTCGTGAACGGTATCTTCAATAATACTGTTCTTAGACCCAAAGGAGTTAAGAAAATCATAAACTAACTGGAGATTAGTTAAGTTGAATGGTTTCTGGGGTATTGATCTGATGTTGGTTTCGGCCTTCGGGGTTAATACTTAGGGAATTGCTCACTTGCTCATTTACGGTTAGGGATTGATTGAAATGGGATGTGATTTTGGGGTTTATCGTGAACTGTGTTTTAAATGACATTGATTCTTTAACCCAGTTAAAGGTTAAAACTAAGTGGAGTTTTAATGAATCTTTAATTAGATTGAAGAGATCGAGAATGGAGTATCACCAGTTTTGCTCCAGGCGATAGTTAAATCTTTAATTAGATTTGAACGTGAAATGGTAATTGAATTTACCGATAACACCGTGGTGTTAGATATGAAGTATTACCAGTTTTACTTCATGGGATGAATAGGTTAGGATTGGGAAATTAAAACAAATAATTACTTCGGTAAGGTTCGTTAATCCCAGCTAGTTTGGATAAACCATAATTTAGTTTGAATTGATATTCAAAGGAAGATTAAAGAATAAATTTAAAAGAATTTATCTTTGATAAAATTAATGGGAACCTTTCCCTAAGAATGTGAAATTTAGAAATTAACTGTGGGTTAGCTAAGCAGAATGGTTTCCTGGGTATTGATCTGATGTTGGTTTCGGCCTTCGAGGTTAATATTTAGGGAATTATTCTCTTGATTAATTTACGGTTAGTGACTGATGAATTGGAATGAGGCGTATGTTGTGTTTTTGTAACACTTGTTTATTATATACGCGAGTAATTCGGAAAGACCGAGTTTATCCTATTCTGAATAACTGATACGACGATAAGTCGAAGTTGAAGACGGTGGTAAAAGACCGGAGGTCTTCACGTCGTTTCGGTGATTACCGATGATCTTGATTAGGCCGTACACCCAAGAGGAGGGAATCAGTTAGTGATCATCCAGACGTACTTGGAGATCGATGGATATGCGAGGTACAAGGTGCCTCCGGTTTCGTTTAGTCTGATGTTGGTTTCGGCCTTCGGGGTTAATACTTAGGGAATCATTCTCTTACTAATTTACGGTTGGAGTCTGATTAAGAATTAAAGCATGAAATTTAGCGTATCAAGCATTCTTTGGCTATTATAAGGTAAAACCCTATCCCCCGGCTTGCATTGCATTGTGTTATAGGACCTGGGTCTTATAATAGCTTCCTTTTTCTTTTAATTAGCATTGTGTTTTTTGTTTTATGCACTTGTATTCTTGGGAGGAAACCCGTTCCGTGTTATACGGCGTGGTCCCTTGATTTACCTAAATTTAAAATAAAGATTAATAACTGTTTTAGTTCTCACACCAGTCCCATAACTGACCTGGAGTTTATTGTTTTTAACTAAACTCTGGGTGCCCTTATTTTGACACGGGCAGCTAGTAGTTTTGGTTTTTGCAGATTTATATTTACAGGAACCTGGTTTACAACTGGAACAATATCCGGAAAGCTTTGTATTCGTATATCTCCTTTAGTTGCATTTTGTATTATTTTCCGCTGCTATGTAATATATTGTAATCTCTGATATTTATCGAATGTATTTTATTTGTTTATACTCTGTTTATTCTTGTATTCTGATGGAATTGTTGTAATTAACAATGAAATGTTCTTCTGTCTGCGCTCTTTTGTGTGTTGTTCTCCAAGTATCCGCTCTTTCCTTCACGAGGAAGTTACGGGTCCTTACAGGAGCTATTGCATCATTTGATTTGTATACATGACATGTTTTTTTGGAGCACCGTTTCTCTAAATGATATTAAATTTTTGCAACAGCCATATTTATTTAATGACTTAAGCACCTCCGTGCAACTACAAAATAGACAACGAAGCGTATACTATAGGTTATTACCTGGTAGACGGAATTTATCCAAAGTCGAAATCTCTTGTGCAAGCATATAAAAACCAATAATGCTAAGTAATGTTCACGAAACAAAAGGAGAGTTCGAGAAAAGGTGTTGAACTAGCATTTGGAGTTCTTTAAGTTATGTTTCATATAATAAGAAACGATATGCAGTACCATAACCCTGCATTATTATCAAATATCATACATTGTTGTATAATTTTACATAATATTGTTAGTGAAGAAGAATGTGGTGAATACGAGCTATAAATTTGAAACTAGCCAGACATTGTTGTTGCATTTAAAAATAAAAACCTTACAAAGTCCCCTACCATTTCCCAATACATGCAATGAACTAAAGGTATTTGGGATCCACGAGCTCATTCGGGCTTTAGAGAAAATGTGGTAGAGCTTTATTGGGAAAATATAGGAAGTCAGCCATTGTTGATGAGGGGAATTATCGCATTATTCAGCACATACCAACCCTTGTTGTAGGTATGGTGTGAACACAATAATCCAAAGATAAAGTAAAGTAATGCGGAAGAACATAACTTTTTATAGTGGTTCGGCACTAACTCCTACGTCCACTTTATAGTAATCATTCATCATGTAATTGCTTATTGAAAAGTTGTACAAGTTTGGACAATATTTAAGTACAAAGCGCTACAATAGCAGAACAAAATGTTTGTTAATTCTAAACTTTGACCAAAATGTCGTTCTTCTTCTTTGTTGAGTGAAAAATATGTTGACTTGGTCAACAATGTACAGAAAGTAGCTTCAATGTCCAAGAAATCCAAAAAATATCAGAACATATCCAAAATAGTCCAAAAGGAGTGAAAAAGTCCTTGTGAATGTCCAAAAGTTGATGTTAGGGATCCATGCTATTTAAAATGTTTACGCAATGTTTTAGGGATCCATGCTATTTCCAATAGTCATGGGGAAGAAGATGGAAGCCATTAATAGTGCTTGAGAGCTTCAAGAAGTCAAAATAGCCAACGAAATCCAACCCTTTTGAATGTCAAGCTTGGCGGTATTTATAGGTGAGTGAGTTGGGAAGGAGTAGGTAGGATTTGAGGTCCATTGTTAGAAAATCGCACCCTACATAGCCTATATAAAAAAATCATATCCAGTATTGTGCTCGGATATGAAAAATCATATCGTATCTTCGTTGCATTCAAAAAATTGCCTCCTGGAACATGTAAATCTCGCATCATAAAAACTGCTCCAGAACAGGTGCGAATCCTTGGTTTTTAGGTGATCCACATGATATTTTCATTGTGCTAAGTGATCTGGCACGTTGCCAGATTTCCACCTCATCCACCAGATCGCATAAAAACCTCCTTGTGCAACTCATGAAAAATTACATCCTGCCTAATGCGATCACCCAATTCTTGCATTCAGCAGATCCGAAGCCGCTTTTGCCTAATTGCATCCAGGGATGCGATGCACACCCATGATTTCACGTGCCGTGGCTTGATGCGATGCGGAGAAAAATCACATCCTAGTTGATGCGATGCAAAGTGGCCACTTTGCAAGGCCGTTATGCCAAGTCGTATGCCAAACATAATTTCCCATGGTGCGCATTCGTGAATACTGCTTGGTCCAACGTGATGTTCAAGGAATTTTGAACGTGCCAATTGTAGTGATCAGCCAAATTTCCTGTGTGATCATCCAATGTTTTGCATCGATTTTGGGCTGATCCGACGTGTTGATCACGCGATTTTGATCTTACCAAACATCAAGTTTACCACTTTTTCCAGATTGATCGACCAAGGTTTTCGCCATGGTTTTTTTTATTATTTTCACGTGCCAATCTGGCCGTTTTGACGTGCTGGATCAACTTTTACCAGTTTACCAGATTTTGATGCCACGAGTCGAGCAAGCCATTTTTTGAGTGCACGACATTGTTTTCGCCAAATCCATATATTTTAGCCCGACGAGTTTTTCCACGTAATCGGACTGATGCACTCAACATTTTTAGCTGATCGGACCGTGTCAATCATGTATTCTTAATGCGCCAGCTTTTTTGAGCCCATCAACGACAATATTATGAATCAATGCTATTTTTAATCCTTTTCAGAATATGTCACAACTTCAATTGAATTATTTTGCGTTTTCTAACAACTTTCTTGACGTATGTCAGCTTCGATAAAAAAGCATGTCAACCGTCGGATTATACGATTTAGTTAATTTCTTATTTCTAGTTTAGAGTTTCTCTCATTTATTTATTGCACTAGGTATATGGTGAAGCTATTGGGTGTCTATTTTGTTTGTTTTTCGAATATCAATTTAAATAAGTAGTTGTTGACATGTTTGTACATAGTAAGGACAACAAAGAGAATAATGATCTCTAAAGCAACCATTTTACCGATAATCGATTGAATTTAAAAGAACAAATACAAGTAATGATGATAAGATACATAGTAAGGACATAGTTCCATATAATTTTCTAATATATATTAAACTTCTCATTCTCTGTGTGTGTCTTTGCACTAGATTGAGGTATTGTAAGTTGCATGTAACCATCCGGAACTTCTGTACCAATTTAAAAATTTTATTTTAGTTATTTTAATTGATTTTGAATATTTAAAATGATTTATTTTGAGAATTAACGATTTAAAATTTATTTAAATCGAAGACATAACGTATAAATTTATTTTAATTACAAATAAAGTTTGAAATGCCACGGTAGTTTGAAAATTAGATTTTAAATTTCAAATGGATGTACAAAATTCAAAATAAATCGGATTTCAGTAAAATCAAAAATATTTGAATATGTGTAATTATGCAACAAAAAGGGATTTTCGGTCCCGAACATCGACATAAATACCTTACCGTAGCTCATGTCGACCTTCCAAACACCGAAAACACTTGAACGTTTACAGAAAGAATTTAGAGGGTGAGATAAGAAAGAAAGAAATATAAGAATAGAAGAAGAAGAAGAAGAAGAAGAAGAACCAACACAACACAGAATCAGAGTCTCACATCGCAGTGGAACAAAATATAATACAAAAATAAAACTTTATTGAGAGCTTTTTAAAATACTTACAATATCAGAGTACATCAACATCTCTGGACAGTTACAAAAATCTGTCCCATATACAACACACAGTGGAATAGTAGCTATATAATATCATACGTATTGACTCTTCCAGCTCGTCTCTTCACAGCATTCGATAACCTGAACCTGTATACCCCGAGCTAACCTGAGCATTTACAAAACACCAAGTTAGTCTGGTGAACCAGAGTGAGAAAAACTCGTAAAAGGGTTTAAGGGGAATCCTCCAACTTAATTTTAAAGTTAAAATCTTTTTGAAAGAAAAGGGTAATCGTAAGACCAAATCCACACATAAATACGGACGGTTTTTTATCTTACGATAACCCAAATATTTGCGAAATCAATATCTTTTCTAATATTATAATAGTGTCTAAATACAAGTAGATATCAATCTAGCAGAATGCTTGCATCTCACGCTCCACATATATAGTATACAATCAAAACCGCGGGCGCTTATTGGAAATTGCGTTCCGACTATGACAAGGTATGGGACCACCTGCCGATGGTGTATCTCTAGAGGCGAATACACTGGGTTCAACAAGAACGTCTTGCAACCCGGCCCTCACATGACTGACCACTCATTTCTCTTGAGTGTATCGAATGTATACCACCAACGGTTGGGCTCAAACCACTGTTTCCCGAAAAGGGACAGCATCGAAATAGATTAAAGAAGGAAAAATAATTTCTCTAGATAGATGATTATACACCCTAATGGGAGTGACCCACATAGCCATGTTGCCTGCCCAGTTTTTGTCATTTCCCAGATGATGAGGCTTGAGGTTAGAATCTACCTTTTAGAACATCTGGCCACCATTCACTTTGAATGCCACATCGTCAGATCCACTAGATATCACTAATTAACTTCCACAAAAATACTCTAGTTGAGAGCTAATCAACTATGGTACGTTTGAAGAAATCAACATACGCGATCTTTTGGAAATACTTTATCGGACACTCTTCCATACAAGTCATCCTGGAACAGGTTGAACCGAAGGTACTCTCCTACTGCATTCCAATATAGGAATCACCCCATGGATTGGTAGCGAGAAGTCCTTGCAATCTGTAGATTCCAACCACGACAGAGCCCCAGTGTATCTCGGGCCGCTAAGGCATAGATTATAAGTAATCCTTCCGCTTATGAAGATCTACGGTCTTCAATGCTCCATCTCGACCGTCTTATGATATCTTCACGTATTTGTTGGTCGAAATGGTTTTCGAACCTAAGTTCGATCCCGGTCTTTCCTTACCAACAATCGTATGGGTCAGATTTGATAGTCGGTCATTTAACTATCAAAATAAACAATGTTTCAATCATGATAGTCCAATGAGTTCACTGGTTCAGTATCCAGCATCACTTGGTCTTTTGATTAAAACAAATGTACATTTAAAACTCTTAAATACCTCAATATTATAAATATAGCTTTTCGCTTCTTATTATACATAAGATTATTCTTTAAATAAATTCATTTTAATACTCAGGAAAATCTATATCATATTTAGCTTTCTAATTTCACTTCCAACATTAACCACGTTATTATCTAATATTGGGAAATTATTTCAATTTACTTCTCATAAACAACATTACGAAATATCTTTATTTCACTACTTGAAACAATAAGAAATATTTATTTGTATAAAATAAAACTCGACCCTATATTCCCTTTCTAACTCGAGAGTATAGCTATATTTTCCCACAGCCCTTTTTATCCCCCCTTTTTTGGAATCCTCATCCTCCATATATTCCAAATTTTTACCCAAAATGTGGCGTTATTATTTCTCTAGTGAAATAATAAATCATACTAACCTCTTCCACCATTACAACTAGTATCATCCTCAGATAATCCTGAAGTCGTTCAAGTAGGGGTATTTTAGTTACCGCTCAGACCTTGATCAACAACGTTCATATCTCAAGATGGATACAAGTTTTAAATTAAAAACCAATATTCCATTCTAACATCAATACAAATACCATTAAACTATTTTATTCAAAATACGATTTCCTAAAATCTTCTTACCTTCTTGAATCTCTTTCTCTAGTATAACCATTATTACTTACTTTAATAATTACGTAATCTAGTACAGAACACCACTTTTAACCTTTATCCCATTTTAAACAATTTCATTTCATAATTCAGATTTTTTAAAAAAAAAAATCCGATAATCCATTTCTTTTACCAATTTCAATTCCACTAATTCTCCCTCAAACCCATTCATCCATTCCTGCTTTGGAAATTTTATTATAATTTCCCCTTCTTACTTAATCTCGTTATTAAGCAACTTAAATGTCAAATTAACGCTTTAACATCTTAATCCTCACTTATAAAAATCCTAGTTTGTAATTATCTCTTTCTCTTAATTACCATTTACTTAATTTAAATAAGTAATTAACATTTATTTTAAGCTACGGTTTTCGTTTAAAATGCTCTTTATCACTTCGTTAAAAACTCAGGTTTTAAAAATAAAACCTGTTCATAAACTTCTTTCACTAATCCATTGGATTTCTTTTCAACTTCGATTACCTTTTAATTGGACTTCAATTAAAAAGTAATTCTCTAATTTATTATTAATTAAAATAATAATTTACTTCCATTATTTACTACTTCCATAGTAAATTTCTTTATTAACTAAAATGAATATTAATCCCCTTTTTTTAAAACATTATTAAAATTAACAATTGTTCTTTAAATAATTTTATTAGATTAATCCAAACAACTAAAATTATAATTCCAGTTAAAAATGGTCAATTTAGTCAACTCTAAACACGGATATCTCATTAAACGATTTCAATTTGTTTTCCCTTTAAATTAATTAATAATATAATTAATTTAAAATAATTCCATTTAATTGTTCTTAACAAAAAAATTATCCAATTTAGTCGTTAGGTTAATTTTCTTATTCTCACATTTACAAATTGGATTAACATCAGAATTGTCTTTATAAAATCAATTTATAATTAATTATAAAAACAAGTATTTATTTATAAACCTTTATTCAAATAATATATTTCAAAATCTATCTTTAGTCAGAAAATAAATTTAATAACTTCAGTTCTATCAATTCACCTGACGATAAATCAATATAAACAAAACAATTTACTTTTAGGCCATTTATTGTCGGTTACTCAACCAACATAGCCTATTGGTTAAAACACAACATAGGCTGACTTTTCAGTCAATGATCAATACTCAAATCAGTCATCCAAACATGATAGTTCACATGATAATATGAAAATAAATAATATATTTGAGGAATCCGGTTGGATCCCTCAAATCTGTTCTTCCCTGTATACCAATGGTTATCTCCAAACAAATCGTTCAATTTCATTTAACTGATAATAATAAACAACAACCATTTAACCTCAACCGCAAGCAATTCAACCAATTAAACACATTTATTTTCTAAACGAGACCAACAAAGTAAGTTGCCTTTATTGGAACCAATCGTTAGAATAACCATTTGATATTTCACTGAAATTAAACGATAGTTTAATTTCATCAGTTAAATCAGCAAATAAATATATAATTAGCAAACAGTCAACCATTAGCAAGCAGAGCACACAAAATAAAAACCCAATTTATATAAATATAAATGGGAAGAACTAAGTGAGTATAACTCGCCTTGATATCATTTCGTTGTAGTGTTCTATTACAGTTAAATTAAGCAGCGCTTAATTAAACTGAAATTTCCAGCTGTCCTCATTACTGTTCAGATCAGTTCCACAATACAGCACACGTCACCTTGATCCTGATGCAACTTGTTTTACTCAATTCTGTTAATGAAATAAAAAGATTTTACGTTAAAACATATTTAACGCGATTCTAACTACCAAATAAATTCTTAATTAAATGTTAATGAAAATTTAATCACTTTGGTTAAGGCAAGCATATTACTCCTATTATTTTTCGGTTCATTTAAACTCTTAAAGCCCCTCACTGCCACTGTTCAAGCTAACCTTGAACCATGTTGTTATTATTAATTATCACATCCTTAACCATTTATTTAATAAAATTAATTATGTTCGAACACCTTTTTGGAGGCCGACCGTGTTGTTCTGTTTGTTCCCAGGTTCTTGTTCTCGCGTCCAGTTTCCTGCTACTTTGATATCATGTACACAAGTCACATTAAGCATTATGGGATCTATTTAATCAGTTAACTTAATACTTTAAATAAATTATAATCTAATTAAATACTTAGTCATGTTTGACATTACTGTTTATGTTTCAAAAGAAGTGCCCACCTTCATTTCGATGCTTCATTTCCCATTACTGTCTAAACTTTTGGGTTCGATACCCACTTCTGTCTTGATTTCCAATTCCCTTCTCCACAGATCAACATTATTCAGTTAAAAGCTATATTATTTACCTTAATTCAGTTATGTTACCCTTAGTTATAATTACAACATGATTACCCTTTTTGTTTAAACAATGTCAGGCTGCACTTAAATGTTTCCTCCCAGGTCCATTTGCTTTTCTCAAATTCAACTGGAATGTTTCCAGTATCCCTCTTTCTTCATATTCCTGGTCCTCTTTTGTTCTTCAGGGCATCAATTCATTCCCTTCACTAAGCTCAAGACAGAAAGTCCAAATCCGCGCCTAGTTCTGACAACCGAACTCCCATCAAACCCCCCCAAGCATCGCGCCTCACCTCGCCCATCTACCTCTACGAGCCACGACACCCTAGTTCTCCCCAATCACCAGTGAACTCGCTTGAACCTTCCACTGTTTCGGGTTATAAACCAGCCACCACCGCTAGTTATAAACGATCCCCACCGTTGGATCCATAGATCTCACGCAGCTCGTTGGTTTTTGTGTTGGAAAGTTCTTGAGATAATGAGTGGATGTAAAGAATCTTGAGGAAGACGATGGGAGGTTCTCTGCCATTGAATATGTTCGAGGCGGCAGTAATACGTTTGTTGACCATTGGAGAGGGTTTTTGACCGATGAATGCTTTATTTATAGGATAGAATATATATTATTTTATTATTATAAAACTTTGTCGCGAAGTAACAAGTGAAACTAACCACAATTTCCTTCTGTTTACTAGTAAAAATGCTAATCCTAGCATAGAAAAATATTCCGAACCTAATGGGACAGGCTTCGTCGAATTCTGACATCCTTTGAAAAAATTCCTTTATAAAACCAGAAATAAACACGCGTTTCAATTTTCCATGATCACTAAATAAACCAATCAACTTGAAACTTTAAAATCCTACAATAATTAATTGATATGAACCCAACGGCCCCAGTTTCGTCGCATTCTAAGACTGTTTCCTGGTAGGCTATTTTTTTACATGCACCGCAATGCCATTTTGGACACCAAATTACCCGGTCCCCAAAAATAACAAACTATATACCTATCCTGACTCTAAACGTCGATTCGAACTAAATGGAACTGGTTTCATGGCCTAATTCGATCGTCTTCTCAAGTTACACTCATATATCTCTCTTTTACATTAATTACACGCTATAGAAATTGAATGGGCGTTTACAGCTACCGTGGTCATATACGACATCAGTTTGCCACACCATTTTATACATTACAATAATTTAACGTTAGGGTCCTATTGAAACTGATTTCGTCGAAAACAGAGACCATTTGCAAAATGGCTATTTTAAAGGCCTATATTTAAATAACGATTTTCACAGCGACTATTTTAAAATTTGATTTAGCCGTAACTAAGAAACAGTAACACGAAATATGGATTTTTCTCTTTCATTAGAAAATTATAATCAATACGGTTCCAATGTTTCTCATTTCATAGAAATCAGACTTATATCGGATCCTGTATATCAAATTAAAGTTCAAAACTCCATTTTACGAACTGCCGCGCGATTTCTAGCTCGATTTATATTATATATAAAATATAACGTTCAAACTTCATTTTAAATAATACATTCAATATTAAATTCCATTAGTATTCCATATATAATATTTAAAATAATAAATTAAATTAAATATTAAACTGCTAAAAATACCGGCCGTTACATTCTTCCCCCCTTAAAATAATTTCGTTCTCGAAATCGCTAAGGTAGGAAAGAACGTTACAAACCCAATAATTTCCATATCTACTTTACTTTAAATCGAAAACCAATTCAATATCGTAAATAAATATTTTCAAAAATATCGAAAATTTTCTAACACCTTAAATTCCCGGAAAAATTCGGCAGACTCTCCCCTGCACGGAGTGACATCTACGATATCGCAGGAACAAATAATATATATTCATTGTAATGACCCGCATTGGCAGGGGTATTATGATTAATTTATTTAATTATATCAATGGTGGTATAGTGAATTAAATGGTCGTGGAATAATATAATGGTGATTATTTAATTAAAATAATAAATAAGATAATATATTTAATTCTGAAATAATCAGAATTGGCTGAAATGACGATATGGTGTGAACCGGATCATCTGTGATATTGAATTCAGCTTGGAATTTGATTAGAATAACGAATATATTATTTGAACGACAGTTTGAACGTATAATTATATTATAATTAAAAACGAGCTTGAAATGGCGTTGTAGTTCGTAAATTGGCGATTTGAACTTCAACTGAATGTACAGGGTTCGTTTTGAATCGGATTTCTGTGAAACAAGAAACGTACGGAGCTGATGAAGTATATTTTTCTAGTGGAAGAGAAAAATCGGGATTTCATCGTGTAGATTTTGATTTATGTCCAAATCAAATTTTAAAATAGTCGCTATAGAATCGTTTATCGACCGCAACAGTTTATTCGATATAACTAATTACCGGTTTCGAATTTAGACAAGGTTCTTTTGAGACATAGCGATAATTTAATTTTTAGAATTTTATGGAAATTTTTAATTAATTAAATAAGCAACTTTTTGTTTGGAGTATTTTGCACCCTGTAATCAACATTTCGGGGTTTCACAGAATAAGCTAACCTACCGGTATTATTATATTTTTGGCATCATAGCACATTGTTCATCATAACGGTATTTTGATTTCTGTCGATAGCGGTTAGTAAATACACGAAATTTTATAAAACGAGATGCGCATATTCTCCTAACTCAAAAACCAAGGGTAAAAAGAAGGCCACGCCTCCTTTTCCCTCAACGGCCAGTTTTTCTTTGGCCTAAAATACTCCACGTCCAAGAAACCTTGAATGGTTTAAATCAAAACAATCCATGGAAAGAAAAATCCTTCTACAAAAGGGAGCCCTTAACCTAATTTATCGGCAAGTTCTGAGGTCAACCAATTCACTTTTCGGCCTCCAGTCTTATCCCAAACGAGAAAACCCAAAAAAAAATCTATAAATCACAAGATGTGTGTGTATGGATTCATGAGAATATTCGCTACCCTTTAGTATCGATTTTATAAAGCTCGCACCATTTCTAGATTCGAAGAAATACAGTGGCGCATTCTAGGTTTTACATTTGTGGCATTTGCGGTGACCAGTTCGTGAAATGAGTTTTCGATTTGTGATCAGTGTGGATTTTAGCTTCTTGTGTAAAGTTTTAGGGAAGTTCGAACTCAAAAGGGTTCGCACCCTGTAGTTGTCATTGTCGGATTTTGGGAAAGGGGCATCGGGAAGATGCTATGGTGGTGGCCAGGTCGAGGCGCTCAGGTTGAGCGGCCTTGGTGATCTTCGGTGAGGAATTCCATCGCATTATATACTGGAGTTTGGGAGTTGGTTTCTACGAGTTGAGGATAACTGGGGTTTGAGGAAGGATGTGCGAACTGGAGGGTTGAGGTTGGAGTTTACGGTGTGAATGTGTGAGAAAATGAAGGTGAAGTGGATCGTATTTTAACAAAAGGGTTAGGGAAGTATTTTCATTAGTGTAAATACACGATTAAGGCTTTGGTTTTTTCCAGAAATTTGAAGCAGAGAGTGATCCGTGATATGTAAGTTTATGGTGAAGTTGTGTAACTGTTTTCAATGCTGGAAGGAGGTTTTTTTTAAGTAGAATTAAAAGGAGATGATGGGGCAATAGTTGGTGATGTGTGTGCAAAGTAGGAGAGGCGGTAGGGGTTCTCATATGACCGTGCAGAAGTACGAAGTGGAGCATTTATAAATAAGAAATAAAAGGGGTGATTTACTGAAAGAACGGAGGAGGATGGAGTACAGTTGGGCCTTGGATTTAAAAGTTAAGCCCATCTTTTATAAAAGGGAATTTAATTTATTTTATATATAAATAGTATTAACTTGTATAACGTATAACTTTGTCACACGATATCGGTTTTCAGCGAAACAAGATCCGTTGGGATCGTATGGACGACGACTACCAACTGGGACTGACTGGGAGTGAATCCGAGCTCGTTACAATTTATGCCAAAATAAATTGTCCGTCTAAATCAAGCGATGATTATCGTTATCAACGATGATCGTCCAATGTGAGTAAATCTCACTAACTCTTAACAGTTTATAATTTCATGTTGTATTTTTAGAACTGTTAGATATTGGCTGATTTACTGTATGTTGGCTGTTTGATTGAACTACTAGTCAGTTAGTTAAAATTTCTATATTGATTCTGTTTAACAGAATATATCATATAGGACTGAAAAGTGATGTTATCTATATTGTTTAACATCTGTGATGCAGGGAAACAGGTTGGAGGAATCCGACTGGATTCCTCAACATTTATTTTACTGTTTTTCATATATTGTGATATATGATGTGTTATATAATCAGTTATGGATCATGTGTGTTGGAATGATGTTGATCATTGTTATTCGATATTGTAAATATCATAAAAGACCCTGGGATGTAAAAAGAAGTATTTCAATGTATATTGAAATAAAGGAATTTTATAAAATCACAGGATTTTATAAAAGGAATTATTTATAAAACGAACACGGTTTTATAAAAGGGATATTTATTTAGAAAATAAATAGAAATAGAAAAGGAATATTTATTTAGAAAGTAACTAGACGTTATAAAAAGGAAATATTTGTAACGGTAAATAGACGTTATAAAAAGGAAATATTTGTAACGGTAAGTAAACGTTATAAAAAGGAAATAGTTGTAACGGAAAACGTAGTTTATAAAAAGGAACTAATCGATGTTAGTTAATCGATTAGTGTTAAAGTTAAAAAGGAACTAATCGATGTTAGTTAATCGATTAGTGTTAAAGTTAAAAAGGAACTAATCGATGTTAGTTAATCAATTAGTGTTAAAGTTAAAAAGGAACTAATCGATGTTAGTAAATCGATTAGAGTTAAAGTTAAAAAGGAACTAATCGATGTTAGTTAATCGATTAGTGTTAAAGTAAAAGAAGTTAATCGATGTTAGTTAATCGATTAGAGAATAAAGTTGAAAGGAGATAATCGATGTTAGCTTAATCGATTAGAATAGAAGCAAATGAGTAAATCGGATATAGTTATTCGAATAGAAAGTAAAAGGAATTATCGAATATAGTTTATTCGAAAAGAGTAAGTGAAATGAGTAAATAAATAGCGTTGGTTAAATAGTGTTAGTCCAATAGAGTTAATTGATAAGAGTCAATCGAATATAGCTATTCGAAGGAGGGTTAAGTAAGGAAGTTAGTAAAAAGGAATATATAGTGAACCTTGCCAATTTCAAAGTTAGAAATGTCGTTCAGTTAAGGTCTGAGAGGTAGTTCTACCCCAACTTGATTGGCTTCGTTTTTAACTAAGGAATGGTTAAGGTTCGGCAGTAAAGGAAATGGTTTGAGTTGGCATCGCGATGGTTTGTTTAAACATCTGTCTAAGTCCAATGAAGAAGCTTTGGAAATGTTTTCCAAATAAGAAACCAGAAATGTTTTCTAATAAAGAAACAAAGAAATGGAAATGTTTTTCCATTGTTAATAACGTATATTTTCCCAATTTAGAAAATAAGGAATATTGAACGTAGGGAAACATGAGATAAGTAAATTAATGAACTAAAGAGATGAATGTTGAATGATGTTTGATCGATATAATTTCCATTTAGAAATAATATCGTTGTTTGCACACCTGTTTTTATTCGATAGTTAAATCACAGACTATCGAAGTTTTGACCATTTTAACGTTGTTAATATGGAGAGACCGGTTGGATTATATCCAAAGAACCACTCTGTATTGGCATAAGCGTTGCGAATCATATATGCCAAAGATAATTGAAGACGGAGTTATGCAAGGGCTATCCTGTTTACAGAATAGTGCCTTCGGCTCATCCTGTTCCTGGATGACTTGTATGGAGGGATGTCTGACAAAGTATTTCCAGACGATCACGTATATTGATTTCTCCAACTGTACCAAGAGTGGAAGCGAAGAAGGAAACTTCTTTTAGCTAACACATAATGTATGGTTGAGGACGTCAATCGGTGATTTGATGGATTTGATGATGTGACATTCAAAGTGAATCTGGTATGATGATAAAGCGTAGCTTCTAGCCTCATCATCCGGTAAATGACAGAAATCGGGCAGGCAGCATGGCTAAGTCGGTCGCACCGAAGTAGGGTGTATAATCACCTGATCTAGAGTTTCATTTACTTCTAAAAATCTATTGTTGATGCTGTCCCATTCGGGAAACGGTTGCTGATCCCAACTGTTGGTGATATACATTCGATACACTCAAGCGAAATGAGTGGTCGGTCATGTGTGGCCGGGTTGCAAGATGTTCTTGTTGAACCCAGTGTATTCCTCTCTAGAGGTACACAAGCGGAAGGTGATTCCATACCTTGTCATAGTTGGAAATCCATTACCCAATACGTGCTTGCGGTTTTGATTGTATACTATATATGTAGAACGTGAGATGAAAGCGTTTCTGCTAGATTGTAACAACCCGGAAAATCTGGGCCAGTTTAAAATTTTTATTTTGGCAATTTTAGCGAATTTTGAATATTTAAAATAGATTATTTTAAATAATATCGACGAGAAATTTATTTAGAATTGAAATTCGACGTATATATTATATACGTCGTCGTTAGAATATATAATAATTATATATAATTATAAAAGGAATAGAAAATGGCGCGGTAGTTCGAAAATTCGATTTCTAATTTCAAATGAATATACAGAATTCAATATAAGTCAGAATTGAACGAAACAAGAAATATTTGAATCTGTATAACTATATCTTTGTAACGAAGTTAACAAACTGAGATTTCATCTTAGAAATGATAAGATATGTCCAGTTGAAAATTAGAAATAGTCGCTGTGGAATTTATATATATTTTTATATATATAAGGCCCTTAAAAATAGCAATTTTGCAAACGACCTCGGATTTCGACGAAACCAGTTTTGTTGGGTCCGGGATGTCAAATTATTGCTAGATTTCAAATTTCATAATTTTTCGAATCAATATGTGAGCGTGGCAAAGGAAAACGCGTTTGACCAGTTTCAGTTGATTTTAATCGACTGGAAAATGGCCATTTTTCCAACGGTCTCAGAATTTGACGAAACTAGTTTTGTTAGGACCGTATCGTCAATACGAAGCTAGAAAATATTTTTCTGGAATTTTTAAAGTTCGTATGCGACCCCGGTAATTTGAAATGTACGTTTAAAATTCAATATAATGATTTAAATGTAAATTCAACGAAAACTGATTCAAACGATCATATAAGCTTGCGACACATATCCCATTGTGTTCGGAATGGGGGTGAAACACTATGGGCGACAGTCGGTGGGCCTCGTTTCGAGGTCGTATGCAAAAGTCAACTTTTAATAATAATTAAATAATTAAATTAATAATTTTTTTTATCTCTCCCTATAACCAGGCCCCCCCCCCCGATTAAAATCATTTCAAAAAAAAAAAAAAAAAAGAGGATCGATCCTCGCGATCGCCAGAGGCGTTCGCCGACCTCGCAGGCCGCCCCGCGAGGCGCGCTTCCCCCCCTTCTTCGCTGGCGATCGACGCCTCCTCCTCTTCCCTCCCTCCGGCGAACTCCCCCACAACTGCGGACCGCCCCCTCAGCAAATCGAGACCCTGAAGCCGACGCCACCCCCTTGCTCCACCAGAACGGACCCGCGACAAGCACCCTCCGACAGTTCTCCCCCCCCCCCCCCCTTTTTCACCGTTAGCTGTAAGTCCCCTTTTCTTTTTTATTTTTTTTATTTTTGTTTATATATAACTGTTTTATATATATATATTAAAATCGATTTTTTTTTTTGGATTATAAAAACTAATTGAATATAATAATTAAAACCGATGCTGAAATAAAGATTTAATTTTGAAATAAGTGAAATATATGATTTTTATATTTTTTAAAGTAATAAAGATATGATTTTTATATTTTTAAAGTATTAAAAATATAGTCTTTACTATATAGAAGGCATAAAAATAGGATTTTGTTCATGTGGAGAATTAAAATATAATTTTCACATGATGATGACATTAAAAATATCATCTTTGTTTATATGGCTAACTAAAAATTCGATTTTTATATATTGAACTTTGAAATAAAGATTCGATTTTTATATATTGAACTTTGAAATAAAGATTCGATTTTTATATATTGAACTTTGAAATAAAGATTCGATTTTTATATATTGAACTTTGAAATAAAGATTCGATTTTTATATATTGAACTTTGAAATAAAGATTCGATTTTTATATATTGAACTTTGAAATAAAGATTCGATTTTTATATATTGAACTTTGAAATAAAGATTCGATTTTTATATATTGAACTTTGAAATAAAGATTCGATTTTTATATATTGAACTTTGAAATAAAAATTCGATTTTTATATATTGAACTTTGAAATAAAGATTCGATTTTTATATATTGAACTTTGAAATAAAGATTCGATTTTTATATATTGAACTTTGAAATAAAGATTCGATTTTTATATATTGAACTTTGAAATAAAGATTCGATTTTTATATATTGAACTTTGAAATAAAAATTCGATTTTTATATATTGAACTTTGAAATAAAGATTCGATTTTTATATATTGAACTTTGAAATAAAGATTCGATTTTTATATATTGAACTTTGAAATAAAGATTCGATTTTTATATATTGAACTTTGAAATAAAAATTCAATTTTTATATATATAGTGGCCTTGGGCAACGAAGGTGACAAAAAGGCGAAACGACGAAGACTTCTGCAAAAGAAGAGTCGAGATGGTTGGATAGCTAAAAGTGAGAATTTCTCACCTTTCAATTTATTTTTCTAGTTATATATATATACTAGGATGCAGACGGTGCTTAGTAGCACCCGACACAATCGTCCACAGACCATGGACTTGTTTGTTTGGTTGCATAGATTAGTTGGATTATTTGATTGAAATTGAATTGTGTGGTGAAATGAATTGATTTGATTGATGTGTGAATGGCGTGGGCCTTCACTAGACCGGGGATAAGGCTAGGCCTCGTCCCGTTTCTAGTATCGTGCCGTTATGCCGCCGAAATTTTCTAAAATATGTTAGAAAAATAAAAATATCATTTTATTGAATAAATGAATTGAATAGAAATTCATAGGTGGAAATAAAATGTTTTATCGTTAAAAATATAATTTTTAACGTGAATGTGAATAAATAAATATTCATTTACAAACCAGACGGTTTGTTTATGTACACCTATTTGAACGACATTGATTGGGACGATAAATTTTACACATCGCCCAACAGCACAAATAAAATAGGTGTTTGATTGTTTGAAACCCCACACGGGTGTTGGGATGAAATTTGAAGTTCACTCATCCTGATTGATTAAATATGTCGATCGATTGATTGACAGGCTGTTATAAGCGTTGAATATCTATATTTGATGCTTATACAGTGTAGTGCACTTTGGTTGATGGTTGATTATTTTTCGATGCTATTATGTACATGTGTTATATGGAAATCCATATAATTAATTTTATATGGTGATTGATTGGGCCTCATTCCAATTTGAAAAATAAAGAATATTATAAAATAAAAGTTCATGTGTTGACAGTACTCATTCATTGAGATTGGTCATGTGTTGAACGAAATATTTTGATAATAACAGCTATTTTGAAAATAGAAATTTATGAAGCCGTGTTGATTAGATTAACGCCATTTTGACGTGAACGATATTTATATCGATTTTATTCATTTCGAGATGAATTGAATATAAAACGATTTCGAAATGAATTGAATTGAAAACGATTTCGAAATGAATTGAATTGAAAACGATTTCGAAATGAATTGAATTGAAAACGATTTCGAAATGAATTGAATTGAAAACGATTTCGAAATGAATTGAATTGAAAACGATTTCGAAATGAATTGAATTGAAAACGATTTCGAAATGAATTGAATTGAAAACGATTTCGAAATGAATTGAATTGAAAACGATTTCGAAATGAATTGAATCGAAAACGATTTCGAAATGAATTGAATTGAAAACGATTTCGAAATGAATTGAATTGAAAACGATTTCGAAATGAATTGAATTGAAAACGATTTCGAAATGAATTGAATTGAAAACGATTTCGAAATGAATTGAATTGAAAACGATTTCGAAATGAATTGAATTGAAAACGATTTCGAAATGAATGGAATTGAAAACGAATTCGAAATGAATTGAAAGCGAATTGAAATGAATTCAAATTGAATTGAAATTTGAATTGAATAGAAATGAATTTTAAAACGAATTTAAAATGAAGAATTCAATTTTGATTTGAATTGAAAAGAAAGTTGAAAATGTTTTTGAAACGAATTCAAAACTATTTATATAATTTGTTTTAAATAGGAATCGACGAAGTATATATTATATATATTATATATATAATATAATGGCCTGAATAGAACGCGCCGCGCCGCGGCAGTTCGTGAATTTCGACCATTTATTTCAAACGGACATTGCGGGAGATCCGACCGTCGGATTCTCCTAAAACCGGAACCGTTGGGTTCGTATCGAAAAGAGCTTTCTAATGAATGTTAGAAATTTGAAATCTAACGGTTGGATTTGGAGATACGTCCAAATCAAATTCGAAAAAGGTCGCTGTAAGTGCAGTTCGATGGCCGTTAATGGAAATCGACTGTACGGGCCTTGATAAAATTATTAAAAATAGTAATAATTTGTGTAAAATCATAAGAAATGATTTGTGAAGATTTGGGATGAAAAACTCCATATTTGAAAAGATAAAAATAGATTTTTATCGAAATGAACTAGTTTTGAACTAGAATTATAATTCTATTTATTTTTAAATAAATAAATTGAATTCGAAAAGGGTTTTAAAAGTAACCAAAATTCCAATGATTGCATTGGAGTGGATTTGAATCGAAATTGGCTTCGGAATATTTCGATGTTGGAATTCGTGATTATACAGGTGTTGTTATGGAAATTTGAAAGATATATATGTATATCGTTATTTCCAATACGACATTTGTTAGTCGTAGAATTCGATATTGAATATAAGCCGATATATTTTCTATTCAGAGCCTTGTATTGAATATCGAATGTGATTTGGGTTTGTCGTGAATGGTGTCTTCACTAACACTGTTCTTGAACCCAGTTGAGAAAAGATTAAATCTTTTTATTTAGATTTAATGAAGTGTACCAATTAAATGATATTTAATTGGAATTGAATTGATATTGATTTTTGGGTTTATCGTGAACAGTGTTTTAAATAACACTCGTTCTTTAACCCGATAATTAATGGAATGATTTTTGGGTTTATCGTGAACAGTGTTTTTAAATAACACTCGTTCTTTAACCCGATAATTAATGGAATGATTTTTGGGTTTATCGTGAACAGTGTTTTTAAATAACACTCGTTCTTTAACCCGATAATTAATGGAATGTGACTTTGGGTTTATCGCGAACCGTGTTTTTAGATGACACTGATTCTTTAACCCAGTCACAGATTAAAACTAAGTGGAGTTTTAATGAATCTTTAATTAGATTGAAAAGATCGAGAATGGAGTATCACCAGTTTTGCTCCAGGCGATAGTTAAATCTTTAATTAGATTTGAACGTGAAATTTAGAAACTAACTGTCGGTTAGCCAAGCAGAATGGTTTTCTGGATATTGATCTGATGTTGGTTTCGGCCTTCGGGGTTAATATTTGGGGAATTATTCTCTTGATTAATTTACGGTTAGTGACTAATGAATTGGAATGAGGCGTATGTTGTGTTTGTGTAACACTTATTTAAAATATACGCGAGTTATTCGGAAAGACCGGGTTTATCCCATTCTGAATAACTGATACGACGATAAGTCGAAGATGAAGACGATGGGAAGACCGGAAGTCTTCACGTCGTTTGGGTGATAACTGATGATCTTGATTGGGCTGTACACCCAAGAAGATGGAAACAGTTAGTGATCGTCCAGACGTACTTGGAGATCGATGGATATGCGGGGTACTAGGTGCCTCCGGTTTCGTTCAGACCCAGAACGGACTTGTAAATGGACTGTGTGTCTGACATCGGATTTCATTCTGTGTGACTGATATCGGTTGCATAGGATGGCTTGCCTGTGTGGCATGCTAAGATGCAAATGATCAAGGCTTCTGTTGAAAAGCAAAGTCTTGTGGTTGATGATCAAAGCACGGCCTTTGTGGCGTAGCTTTGTGTAACGTTTACCTCGCGTGTTTCACACCAGGTATGAACCAAAAACGGGAGAAAGGACCTCAGGGAGGGCCTGCGTTTCCTCCTAGCTAGAAGTGGCGTCAGTGGTTTTACACGCCCTGACGAGTTTGACTTATGTGGTTGTTGCTGTTGCGAGGCGCCTCGGATTGATCGGTCGTTCTCGAACCGATGGAGTCATTTAGTGGCTCATTTACGCCCCAAAGGGCGGGGAAACGTAGTGTTCAGGCATTTTAATCCACATCGGTGGACCGGCCCTGTCGCTCCTAGGGTCACTCGAGCTCTGATCCTGAGACTCGGGCTAGGCAGTCTCGAATCGGTTGAGGACTATCTTTTGCCTCGGTTCATAGATGGAAATCCAATTTCCAAATACGTGACATTTGCGGTTTTATTTGTAAACCTATATATGGCGACATGATATATGGTACCCATGCCGCCTATGATTGATACTTATGATTTGAAGTTGTTTTATACACTATACACTTATAATAGTATCAAATGATTTGTTTTAATCGTATCAAGCATTCTTTGGCTGTTATAAGGGAAAACCCTATCCCCCGGCTTGCGTTGCATTGTGTGATAGGACCTGGGTCTTATAACAGCTTCATTTTTCTTTATTTAGCATTGCGCTGTTTGTTTTATGCACTGGTATTCTTGGGAGGAAACCCGTTCCGTGTCATACGGCGTGGTCCCTTGATTTACCTAATGATTTAAAATAAAGATTAATAACTGTTTTAGTTCTCACACCAGTCACATGACTGACCTGGAGTTTATTGTTTTAACCTAAACTCTGGGTGCCCTTATTTTGACACGGGCAGCTAGTAGTTTTGGTTTTGCAGATTTATATTCACAGGATCTTGGATTACAGCTGGAACGATATCCGGAAAGCTTTGTATCCGTATATCTCATTCTAGTTGTGTATTGTATTATTTTCCGCTGCTATGTATTTAAATGTAATTTAAATCTCTGATATTTCTGTGTAATATTCATTCATACTCTGTATATTCTTGTAATCTGATGCATTGTTGTAATATACAATGAAATGTTCTTTTATATGCGTTCTGTTGTGTCGTGTTCTCGAACTATCCGACGCTTTCCTTTACGGGGAAGTTACGGGTCTTCACAGTTGGTATCAGAGCTTTGGTTTACAAAGCTAGAGAACAAGACACATTAGAAACATACGAAAGAATTCATCAGATATTGGATTAGTAATATCCAATGGGAATGACTCGTTAGAGATAGGATCAGTAGTATCCTAGAACGAGTGTGAAGAGTATATTTTTAAAATGAAAACAATTTTTGTTTTGAAAATTTAAATCAATTATTCGTATCTGATTATCTATTTATATTGAGTTGGACAGTCCAGTATATAAAGATTTTGCGTATACGTCTGATCCGCGTGTATTCGAAGTTTTAATATATTGGATAGATATAGAATCATACTCTAGTGGCCCGAAGATGATTCTGATGGTTGAGTACTCATCGTCAGAATTTATATTCGTGTGACGAAGGTGTGATATCTATATATTTCCATTAGACTGGTGTGAGAACCAAAACTTATATATAGTTAGAACCTATTGTTGTGATTTGGCATCAAAAACATGATTTTTGTATATGTATTAAAATTATGAATTTGAAAAGCTAATCAACTAATTGATTGATGTTTGTGTTGTTTGTTTAATTGTTTGATAATTTTGAACCATTATGCCTAATTGAACCAAATATTGAATTATATCGAAATTTGGTTGCGTTTGCTTGCATATACATATATATCATTGAACAGGTCATAGCAAGGAGGCTAGAGCCAGAGAATAAAATTTGTTTGCCCGACAAATAGGTACATGTTTACTACATAATTTCCTGTTTTGTTTGGGTGATGATGATTTTGTGAGCCTATTGGCTAGCCGCTTGGCTTTTTCTTTTTCTTTTTGAGATCTGAAGGACCGGGGAAGCTATTTGAAATTCCCCGATGCTCCCGGTGCAGGGGAGGTTATGGCGAAATTTTTCAAAAATTTAGGGTGTTAGCCAAATTTTTGAAGTTTTAAAAATTCTCAGAAACTAAAGAGTTGGAGAATGGAAGCCAGATCGAGCGTAGAGCTGAATAATCAAACCACTTTCGACTTTGTTCCTTTTCAGGGACGAAAAGTTTTAAGTGGGGGAGATTGTAACAACCCGGAAAATCTGGGCCAGTTTAAAATTTTTATTTTGGCAATTTTAGCGAATTTTGAATATTTAAAATAGATTATTTTAAATAATATCGACGAGAAATTTATTTAGAATTGAAATTCGACGTATATATTATATACGTCGTCGTTAGAATATATAATAATTATATATAATTATAAAAGGAATAGAAAATGGCGCGGTAGTTCGAAAATTCGATTTCTAATTTCAAATGAATATACAGAATTCAATATAAGTCAGAATTGAACGAAACAAGAAATATTTGAATCTGTATAACTATATCTTTGTAACGAAGTTAACAAACTGAGATTTCATCTTAGAAATGATAAGATATGTCCAGTTGAAAATTAGAAATAGTCGCTGTGGAATTTATATATATTTTTATATATATAAGGCCCTTAAAAATAGCAATTTTGCAAACGACCTCGGATTTCGACGAAACCAGTTTTGTTGGGTCCGGGATGTCAAATTATTGCTAGATTTCAAATTTCATAATTTTTCGAATCAATATGTGAGCGTGGCAAAGGAAAACGCGTTTGACCAGTTTCAGTTGATTTTAATCGACTGGAAAATGGCCATTTTTCCAACGGTCTCAGAATTTGACGAAACTAGTTTTGTTAGGACCGTATCGTCAATACGAAGCTAGAAAATATTTTTCTGGAATTTTTAAAGTTCGTATGCGACCCCGGTAATTTGAAATGTACGTTTAAAATTCAATATAATGATTTAAATGTAAATTCAACGAAAACTGATTCAAACGATCATATAAGCTTGCGACACATATCCCATTGTGTTCGGAATGGGGGTGAAACGCTATGGGCGACAGTCGGTGGGCCTCGTTTCGAGGTCGTATGCAAAAGTCAACTTTTAATAATAATTAAATAATTAAATTAATAATTTTTTTTTATCTCTCCCTATAACCAGGCCCCCCCCCCCCGATTAAAATCATTTCAAAAAAAAAAAAAAAAAAAGAGGATCGATCCTCGCGATCGCCAGAGGCGTTCGCCGACCTCGCAGGCCGCCGCGCGAGGCGCGCTTCCCCCCCCCCCTTCTTCGCTGGCGATCGACGCCTCCTCCTCTTCCCTCCCTCCGGCGAACTCCCCCACAACTGCGGACCGCCCCCTCAGCAAATCGAGACCCTGAAGCCGACGCCACCCCCTTGCTCCACCAGAACGGACCCGCGACAAGCACCCTCCGACAGTTCTCCCCCCCCCCCTTTTTCACCGTTAGCTGTAAGTCCCCTTTTCTTTTTTATTTTTTTTATTTTTGTTTATATATAACTGTTTTATATATATATATTAAAGGGTGCGTTTTTTACAGGTCCCTATTAAGATTCAAAATATAAAAAAAACCCGGTGGGTAAAAAAATAGAGAATACATCCCTATTTTTGAAAATCCGCACAAAAGCTTCCAGATTTACCCTTACGCAGTGAAAAAAATATCCAACAACGATTATTCCTCAATCACTCAGTCAATCGATCCTAAAATCTCGCTCGAAGCCCTAATCCAACAATTCAACAAGACCTTCGATCGCTCAAACAGCAATTCCTCATCATTTACTCAGTCAGACCGATTCTTTCATCTAACTTGACACCCCAATCCCACAATTCTGCTAAACTGTCGATCAATAAATCGCGATTTATAATCTAAAGCCGGTGTTTATAATTTTAATCAACATCTTCCTGCTTTGCTTCGCTGTCGTCATCATCAAAGTATAAGAAATAACGAAAAAAAAGGTATAAATCTGATTGCTTACAACGTGAAATAAAACTGGAATTTAAGAATTATACAATTCATCAAAAAAAAATGCATATTTATATGTAAATATTCTAGATATATTCATAAAATTATACATCTATTTTATATTGTGTTTTTCTGCATGTTTGATAAAAAGTTGCGTATAGATATGCATATATTAAGAATATATGCAGAACTAGTTAATATCGAATGCCAACAACGTGAAATAAAACTGGAAATTTTGATGTTTAGAGTTTTTTGTGAATATTTGAACTGGTATTTTGTTTTCAGACTACGGACTGTTGATTATTAGTATCAATAATTAATTACTGGGGAATATTATGTAGGGCTTCAAGTTATTTTGATTGTTTATGATAACCTGGAATTTTTACTTTTTAGTGTGCAGTAATTCAAAATATTAGCGTAATTGTATGCAAATCTAAAGAAAACTTGCAAATATGAATTGCAGAAGTTAAATACTAGCATACTTATATGAAATTATGATTAGTAGT
This sequence comes from Allium sativum, assembly GCA_030737875.1. NCBI lineage: Eukaryota > Viridiplantae > Streptophyta > Magnoliopsida > Asparagales > Amaryllidaceae > Allium > Allium sativum. The sequence continues at coordinate 919,342,589 of CM060926.1, read as the reverse complement.
TGCATACGATTATGCAAACAATACAAATACTAATTGCGTGCATATAATTTCTACAGTTGCATACATTTATGCATTTATATAGAAAAATTGCATACATTACTACATAAATTAGCACAAGTGGTCAAGAAGAAACTGTTGCCAACATTATTATTATTACTAAGTACATAATATAAATTTCCAAAGTAAAACAATTCAAAAACTACATACTCAGTTTCACGTGATTCGAAAATAAAACATCATTCAACACTTTAATCAAAAATATAAACACTAGTTTTCATCATTTTAATCACTATGTTTGTTATATTCTGATCTTCAATGATTTCTTGGATCTCACGGCTCTGTTTCATCAAGCTCAACACGTTGTTCATTAACAGCCACAACACCACATACTTCCTCATCTTCAATGATTTCTTGGTTATGAATTCTCTGTTTCGTAAAGTTAATGACAAACATGCCAAAATCAACGCTGCAGAAATTTATAAAACATTATCATGTTTGTTTGAATAATATACATAACAAATGAATACATGTGTACAAGTACTCATATTTACATGCATTCAAATATGCAAAAAATACTGTATATCTGTATACAAGCATGCAAGTATTGTTTATATTTGACTTCAAGCATGCAAACATACTTCAAATTTGCATAAAAGCATGAAGATATTGACAATATATTCATGCTAGCATGCATAATTTTAAAATATCTGCATAAAAAACATGGATATATTGTCAATAACTGCATACAAGCAAGCACATATTGTCATAAATTGCATATAATCAAGGAAATATAAATGATAACTGGGTACAAGCATGCACAAACATACATACATGCAGTTGGATAGTTGCCAATGAGCTGATTTTAAAAAATATACAGTATAAATTACCTTAACGAGGACGAATCCAGTAAAAAAAAACTCAATTAAAACATTATCATGTTTGTTTGAATAATTGACATAAGAAATGAATACATGTGTATAAGTACGAATATTACATGCATTCAAATATGCAAAAGATACTGTATTTCTGCATAAAAGCATGCAAAAATTGTTAATATTTGACTTCAATAATGCAAAACATACTTCATATTTGCATAAAAGCATGCAGATATAATCAATATATTCATACAAGCATGCATATGTTTAAAATATCTGCATAAAAAACGTGGAAAAATTGTAAATAACTGCATACAAGCATGGACATATTGTCATAAATTGCATACAAGTATGGAAATATAAATGATTACTGGGTACAAGCATGCAAACACATACATACATGCAGATGGATAATTTAGAACGAACTGATTTTAAAAGCATGCAGATATTGACAAATATTTCAAACATACATACACATACATACATACATGCTAATATTTCAAGCAGCATGCAAACATACTTCAAATTTGCATAAAATCATGCAGATATTGACAATATATTCATAAGCATGCAAGTATTGTTTATATTTGACTTCAAGCATGCAAACATACTTCAAATTTGCATAAAAGCATGAAGATATTGACAATATATTCATGCTAGCATGCATAATTTTAAAATATCTGCATAAAAAACATGGATATATTGTCAATAACTGCATACAAGCAAGCACATATTGTCATAAATTGCATATAATCAAGGAAATATAAATGATAACTGGGTACAAGCATGCACAAACATACATACATGCAGATGGATAATTGCCAATGAGCTGATTTTAAAAAATATACAATATAAATTACCTTAACGAGGACGGATCCAGTAAAAAAAACTCAATTAAAACATTATCATGTTTGTTTGAATAATTTACATAAGAAATGAATACATGTGTATAAGTACGAATATTACATGCATTCAAATATGCAAAAGATACTGTATTTCTGCATAAAAACATGCAAAAATTGTTAATATTTGACTTCAATAATGCAAAACATACTTCATATTTGCATAAAAGCATGCAGATATAATCAATATATTCATACAAGCATGCATATGTTTAAAATTTCTGCATAAAAAACGTGGAAAAATTGTAAATAACTGCATACAAGCATGGACATATTGTCATAAATTGCATACAAGTATGGAAATATAAATGATTACTGGGTACAAGCATGCAGACACATACATACATGCAGATGGATAATTTAGAACGAACTGATTTTAAAAGCATGCAGATATTGACAAATATTTCAAACATACATACACATACATACATACATGCTAATATTTCAAGCAGCATGCAAACATACTTCAAATTTGCATAAAATCATGCAGATATTGACAATATATTCATACTAGCATGCATAATTTAAAAGCATGCAGACACATACATACATACATGCTAATATTTCAAACAGCGTGCAAACATACTTCAAATTTGCATAAAAGCATGCAGATATTGAAAATATATTCATACTAGCATGCATAATTTTAAAATATCTGCATAAAAAACATGGAAATATTGTCAATAACTGCATACAAGCAAGCACATATTGTCATAAATTGCATATAATCAAGGAAATATAAATGATAACTGGGTACAAGCATGCACAAACATACATACATACAGATGGATAATTGCAAATGAATTGATTTTAAAAAATATACATTATAAATATACATACATACAAGCTTGCATACAAGCAGATGGATAATTGCATAAAAGCATTTGTCTTCATATTTGCATAAAAGCATGCAGATATTGTAAATATATTCATACAAGCATGCATATATGTAAAATATCTGCATAAAAAACATGGAAATATTGTCAATAAGTGCATATAAACATGCTGATATTGTAATAAATTGCATACAAGCTTGGAAATATAAATGATAACTGGGTACAGGCATGCAGAAACATACATACAAGCAGATGGATAATTGCATAAAAGCATTAGTCTTCATATTTGCATAAAAGTGTGCAGATATTGTCAATATATTCATACAAGCATGCATATATGTAAAATATCTACATAAAAAACATGGAAATATTGTCAATAACTGCATATAAACATGCAGATATTGTCATAAAATGCATACAAACATGGAAATATAAATGATAACTGGGTACAGGCATGCAGAAACATACATACATAAATTGAATTTCATCTCGCATGAGTTCAACGTCCAGAACATCAGGAAGAAGATATTGTCAATTTCATCGTCGAACACATGCAGATATTATTAATTTTTGACTTCAAGCATGCAAAACAGTGAAAATATTTGCATAAAAGCATGCAGATATTGTCAATATATTCATACAAGCATGCATATATGTAAAATATCTGCATAAAAAACATGGAAATATTGTCAATAAGTGCATATAAACATGCAGATATTGTCATAAATTACATACAAGCATGGAAATATAAACGATAACCGGGTACAGGCATGCAGAAACATACATACAAGCAAATGGATAATTGCAAATGAACTGATTTTAAAAAATATGCAGTATAATTTACCTTAACGAGGACGGATCCATTTTAAAAAAAAAAAACTCGATCAAAATATATCTGTGGAAAAACCGTCGATGAAATTGAATTTCATCTCGCTTGAGTTCGACGTCCAGAACATCAAGAAGAAGATGCCGCCGCTATGACAAAGAATGAGTTCGAAGTCCATTATTTTTATCGCCTCAATCTGATCGCTACTTCTATCTGCCAAAATCGTCCTGATTTGCTCTTAATCGCTCCTGTTTTGCTTCAATAGATGACGGCGCCGCCATGGAGAACAAAATATAGGTTTCTGGAAAGGAAAAAAAGATTTATTACGTAATTAGTAAATCCGACCTAGGTGAATACGACGTGAATTAAAAAAAGGGCAGTTTTGTAAAAATATTAGCCGCTGTTTGAAATTAGGGATGTAATTTATATGTTTTGAAATAGGAGGATGTGAGCTTAATTAAGTTTTATTTTAAGGATGTGACCCTAATTTTCACTATATTAAAATCGATTTTTTTTTTGGGATTATAAAAACTAATTGAATATAATAATTAAAACCGATGCTGAAATAAAGATTTGATTTTGAAATAAGTGAAATATATGATTTTTATATTTTTTAAAGTAATAAAGATATGATTTTTATATTTTTAAAGTATTAAAAATATAGTCTTTACTATATAGAAGGCATAAAAATAGGATTTTGTTCATGTGGAGAATTAAAATATAATTTTCACATGATGATGATATTAAAAATATCATCTTTGTTTATATGGCTAACTAAAAATTCGATTTTTATATATTGAACTTTGAAATAAAGATTCGATTTTTATATATTGAACTTTGAAATAAAGATTCGATTTTTATATATTGAACTTTGAAATAAAGATTCGATTTTTATATATTGAACTTTGAAATAAAGATTCGATTTTTATATATTGAACTTTGAAATAAAGATTCGATTTTTATATATTGAACTTTGAAATAAAGATTCGATTTTTATATATTGAACTTTGAAATAAAGATTCGATTTTTATATATTGAACTTTGAAATAAAGATTCGATTTTTATATATTGAACTTTGAAATAAAGATTCGATTTTTATATATTGAACTTTGAAATAAAGATTCGATTTTTATATATTGAACTTTGAAATAAAGATTCGATTTTTATATATTGAACTTTGAAATAAAAATTCGATTTTTATATATTGAACTTTGAAATAAAAATTCGATTTTTATATATTGAACTTTGAAATAAAGATTCGATTTTTATATATTGAACTTTGAAATAAAGATTCGATTTTTATATATTGAACTTTGAAATAAAAATTCAATTTTTATATATATAGTGGCCTTGGGCAACGAAGGTGACAAAAAGGCGAAACGACGAAGACTTCTGCAAAAGAAGAGTCGAGATGGTTGGATAGCTAAAAGTGAGAATTTCTCACCTTTCAATTTATTTTTCTAGTTATATATATATACTAGGATGCAGACGGTGCTTAGTAGCACCCGACACAATCGTCCACAGACCATGGACTTGTTTGTTTGGTTGCATAGATTAGTTGGATTATTTGATTGAAATTGAATTGTGTGGTGAAATGAATTGATTTGATTGATGTGTGAATGGCGTGGGCCTTCACTAGACCGGGGATAAGGCTAGGCCTCGTCCCGTTTCTAGTACCGTGCCGTTATGCCGCCGAAATTTTCTAAAATATGTTAGAAAAATGAAAATATCATTTTATTGAATAAATGAATTGAATAGAAATTCATAGGTGGAAATAAAATGTTTTATCGTTAAAAATATAATTTTTAACGTGAATGTGAATAAATAAATATTCATTTACAAACCAGACGGTTTGTTTATGTACACCTATTTGAACGACATTGATTGGGACGATAAATTTTACACATCGCCCAACAGCACAAATAAAATAGGTGTTTGATTGTTTGAAACCCCACACGGGTGTTGGGATGAAATTTGAAGTTCACTCATCCTGATTGATTAAATATGTCGATCGATTGATTGACAGGCTGTTATAAGCGTTGAATATCTATATTTGATGCTTATACAGTGTAGTGCACTTTGGTTGATGGTTGATTATTTTTCGATGCTATTATGTACATGTGTTATATGGAAATCCATATAATTAATTTTATATGGTGATTGATTGGGCCTCATTCCAATTTGAAAAATAAAGAATATTATAAAATAAAAGTTCATGTGTTGACAGTACTCATTCATTGAGATTGGTCATGTGTTGAACGAAATATTTTGATAATAACAGCTATTTTGAAAATAGAAATTTATGAAGCCGTGTTGATTAGATTAACGCCATTTTGACGTGAACGATATTTATATCGATTTTATTCATTTCGAGATGAATTGAATATAAAACGATTTCGAAATGAATTGAATTGAAAACGATTTCGAAATGAATTGAATTGAAAACGATTTCGAAATGAATTGAATTGAAAACGATTTCGAAATGAATTGAATTGAAAACGATTTCGAAATGAATTGAATTGAAAACGATTTCGAAATGAATTGAATTGAAAACGATTTCGAAATGAATTGAATTGAAAACGATTTCGAAATGAATTGAATTGAAAACGATTTCGAAATGAATTGAATTGAAAACGATTTCGAAATGAATTGAATTGAAAACGATTTCGAAATGAATTGAATTGAAAACGATTTCGAAATGAATTGAATTGAAAACGATTTCGAAATGAATTGAATTGAAAACGATTTCGAAATGAATGGAATTGAAAACGAATTCGAAATGAATTGAAAGCGAATTGAAATGAATTCAAATTGAATTGAAATTTGAATTGAATAGAAATGAATTTTAAAACGAATTTAAAATGAAGAATTCAATTTTGATTTGAATTGAAAAGAAAGTTGAAAATGTTTTTGAAACAAATTCAAAACTATTTATATAATTCGTTTTAAATAGGAATCGACGAAGTATATATTATATATATTATATATATAATATAATGGCCTGAATAGAACGCGCCGCGCCGCGGCAGTTCGTGAATTTCGACCATTTATTTCAAACGGACATTGCGGGAGATCCGACCGTCGGATTCTCCTAAAACCGGAACCGTTGGGTTCGTATCGAAAAGAGCTTTCTAATGAATGTTAGAAATTTGAAATCTAACGGTTGGATTTGGAGATACGTCCAAATCAAATTCGAAAAAGGTCGCTGTAAGTGCAGTTCGATGGCCGTTAATGGAAATCGACTGTACGGGCCTTGATAAAATTATTAAAAATAGTAATAATTTGTGTAAAATCATAAGAAATGATTTGTGAAGATTTGGGATGAAAAACTCCATATTTGAAAAGATAAAAATAGATTTTTATCGAAATGAACTAGTTTTGAACTAGAATTATAATTCTATTTATTTTTAAATAAATAAATTGAATTCGAAAAGGGTTTTAAAAGTAACCAAAATTCCAATGATTGCATTGGAGTGGATTTGAATCGAAATTGGCTTCGGAATATTTCGATGTTGGAATTCGTGATTATACAGGTGTTGTTATGGAAATTTGAAAGATATATATGTATATCGTTATTTCCAATACGACATTTGTTAGTCGTAGAATTCGATATTGAATATAAGCCGATATATTTTCTATTCAGAGCCTTGTATTGAATATCGAATGTGATTTGGGTTTGTCGTGAATGGTGTCTTCACTAACACTGTTCTTGAACCCAGTTGAGAAAAGATTAAATCTTTTTATTTAGATTTAATGAAGTGTACCAATTAAATGATATTTAATTGGAATTGAATTGATATTGATTTTTGGGTTTATCGTGAACAGTGTTTTAAATAACACTCGTTCTTTAACCCGATAATTAATGGAATGATTTTTGGGTTTATCGTGAACATTGTTTTTAAATAACACTCGTTCTTTAACCCGATAATTAATGGAATGATTTTTGGGTTTATCGTGAACAGTGTTTTTAAATAACACTCGTTCTTTAACCCGATAATTAATGGAATGTGACTTTGGGTTTATCGCGAACCGTGTTTTTAGATGACACTGATTCTTTAACCCAGTCACAGATTAAAACTAAGTGGAGTTTTAATGAATCTTTAATTAGATTGAAAAGATCGAGAATGGAGTATCACCAGTTTTGCTCCAGGCGATAGTTAAATCTTTAATTAGATTTGAACGTGAAATTTAGAAACTAACTGTCGGTTAGCCAAGCAGAATGGTTTTCTGGATATTGATCTGATGTTGGTTTCGGCCTTCGGGGTTAATATTTGGGGAATTATTCTCTTGATTAATTTACGGTTAGTGACTAATGAATTGGAATGAGGCGTATGTTGTGTTTGTGTAACACTTATTTAAAATATACGCGAGTTATTCGGAAAGACCGGGTTTATCCCATTCTGAATAACTGATACGACGATAAGTCGAAGATGAAGACGATGGGAAGACCGGAAGTCTTCACGTCGTTTGGGTGATAACTGATGATCTTGATTGGGCTGTACACCCAAGAAGATGGAAACAGTTAGTGATCGTCCAGACGTACTTGGAGATCGATGGATATGCGGGGTACTAGGTGCCTCCGGTTTCGTTCAGACCCAGAACGGACTTGTAAATGGACTGTGTGTCTGACATCGGATTTCATTCTGTGTGACTGATATCGGTTGCATAGGATGGCTTGCCTGTGTGGCATGCTAAGATGCAAATGATCAAGGCTTCTGTTGAAAAGCAAAGTCTTGTGGTTGATGATCAAAGCACGGCCTTTGTGGCGTAGCTTTGTGTAACGTTTACCTCGCGTGTTTCACACCAGGTATGAACCAAAAACGGGAGAAAGGACCTCAGGGAGGGCCTGCGTTTCCTCCTAGCTAGAAGTGGCGTCAGTGGTTTTACACGCCCTGACGAGTTTGACTTATGTGGTTGTTGCTGTTGCGAGGCGCCTCGGATTGATCGGTCGTTCTCGAACCGATGGAGTCATTTAGTGGCTCATTTACGCCCCAAAGGGCGGGGAAACGTAGTGTTCAGGCATTTTAATCCACATCGGTGGACCGGCCCTGTCGCTCCTAGGGTCACTCGAGCTCTGATCCTGAGACTCGGGCTAGGCAGTCTCGAATCGGTTGAGGACTATCTTTTGCCTCGGTTCATAGATGGAAATCCAATTTCCAAATACGTGACATTTGCGGTTTTATTTGTAAACCTATATATGGCGACATGATATATGGTACCCATGCCGCCTATGATTGATACTTATGATTTGAAGTTGTTTTATACACTATACACTTATAATAGTATCAAATGATTTGTTTTAATCGTATCAAGCATTCTTTGGCTGTTATAAGGGAAAACCCTATCCCCCGGCTTGCGTTGCATTGTGTGATAGGACCTGGGTCTTATAACAGCTTCATTTTTCTTTATTTAGCATTGCGCTGTTTGTTTTATGCACTGGTATTCTTGGGAGGAAACCCGTTCCGTGTCATACGGCGTGGTCCCTTGATTTACCTAATGATTTAAAATAAAGATTAATAACTGTTTTAGTTCTCACACCAGTCACATGACTGACCTGGAGTTTATTGTTTTAACCTAAACTCTGGGTGCCCTTATTTTGACACGGGCAGCTAGTAGTTTTGGTTTTGCAGATTTATATTCACAGGATCTTGGATTACAGCTGGAACGATATCCGGAAAGCTTTGTATCCGTATATCTCATTCTAGTTGTGTATTGTATTATTTTCCGCTGCTATGTATTTAAATGTAATTTAAATCTCTGATATTTCTGTGTAATATTCATTCATACTCTGTATATTCTTGTAATCTGATGCATTGTTGTAATATACAATGAAATGTTCTTTTATATGCGTTCTGTTGTGTCGTGTTCTCGAACTATCCGACGCTTTCCTTTACGGGGAAGTTACGGGTCTTCACATAGATGATTATATATATACTGTGGTTGATAGACATTATTATAATATCAAAAGGTTTTTGATATAAAGATATTTTGGATTCTCATAAGGGAAAAAACCCGTTCCGTTATGCGGCGTGGTCTTATGAGATATCGATTACCTGCTTGAACTGTTTTAAACTGTTTTACTCACACCAGTCCCATGACTGACCCGGAGTTTATTTTGTTGTTTTCCCTAAACTCTTGGGTGCCTAAATTTGTACGGGCAGTCAAGTAGTCGGGATTTTACAGATATAGTTGAAGAGCTGGAGCAGGAGGCTTCAGGATCATATAACTATAGTTATTTCCGCTGTGTTGTAAGTGCTGTACTTTGATAATGATATGTATATTCAAATACAGATTTGTATTTCAAAGTTATGTTATGAAATATATTTATTCGTTCCGCTGTGAGATTCATGTTACTCTGATGTTGTGTTCTTCTTCTTCTTCTATTCTAATTTTCTATCTTATCTTTCCTCACCCTCTAATTTCTTTCACTAATTACCAGGATTTTTCGATGTTTTGGTTATCGACATCGTGCTTATGTCGATAACCAAAGTCGCCGAAAATCCGGGTCATTACATTCATTGACCAACACAGTTGGAAAAAAATTTTAAAACTCAAAATTTTATATTTTCGTGTAGGCGTACCTTTTACGAGCGCCATTGAGCATATCTTCTCAGTGTATATATGATTTACTCAACCAATATCTGTCTGCCTATCCCTCTAGCACATGTACTTAACTCAATTCACATATCAGTAATAAATATGTGAAATTTTAAAATAATATTTCACTAATCAACTGATATAACTACACCAATTGCAAAGTCAAACAAACAACATTAATTAATTTTTAAATATAGGGTTAAATTGTGAATCCCAATTCATATGCAGTTTCATTCCAGTTTAATTATACTGGAATTTATTCTTTAGTTTATAATTCATTCAACCCTATTAAATTTGTTGATTATTCCCATCGAACCACTATCATCTAATAACAAACAATCAACAACCAATACACCACCAAATCAATTGAATTTACATTCAATATTAATATTTTATTTTGGTTTCACATATTTGAACATTAATCGATTAATATCTGATTGATTTCTATTTGATTATTATTTATTCATCAAATTTCCAATTTATTTAATTCAATTTCAATATCATTTTTAATCTAATTTCACTTAATCAGATTAAATTTCAATTCAAATTTTCAGTTCGATTTGAGTTCCATTCAAATCAATCAAACACACTAATATCTCAATAATTTGATAAAATTATTTCTTTTCTATAAGAAAATATAATTTGGGTAAAATTATTTCATTTACCCTCTTTTCAATACAATACTGTATCCATTGATAGTTCAACGCTTCTCAACACTTGAACCGATCAACAAACACAATACAAAACATTTGTATATAAAATTTACAATTATGCTCTCATATATATACACTCAATCTCGATCTAAGGTGTTACTAACCCTATCTCTATCGAGTTAAACCACAGAGCGAAGGTTATTACTAAACCAATAGCTCTGATACCACTGTAATGACCAGAGATTTTCGGTCCTAAAAATCGACATAAATACCTTACCGTAACTCATGTCGACCTTCCAAACACCGAAAACACTAGAACGTTTATAGAAAGAATTTAGAGGGTGAGATAAGAAATATAAGAATAGAAGAAGAAGAACCAACGCAACACAGAATCATAGTCTCACATCGTAGCGGAACAAAATATAATACAGAAATAAAACTTTATTGAGAGCTTTTAAAAATACTTACAATATCAGAGTACATCAACATCTCTGGACAGTTATAAAAATTTGTCCCCTATACAGCACACAGCGGAATAGTAGCTATATAATATCATACGTCTGGACTCTTCCAGCTCGTCTCTTCACAGCATTCGATAACCTGAACCTGTATACCCGGGCTAACCCGTGCATTTACAAAACAACGGGTCAGTCCGGTGAAACAGAGTGAGAAAAACTCGTAAAAGGGTTTAAGGGGAATCCTCCAACTTGATTTTAAAGTTAAAATCTTTTTGAAAGAAAAGGGTAATCGTAAGACCAAATCCACACATAAATACGGACAGTTTTTACTTTACGATAAACCAAAATATTTGTGAAATCAATATCTTTTATGATATTATAATAGTGTCTAAATACAAGTAGATATCAACCTAGCGGAACACTTCATCTCACGCTCCACATATATAGTATACAATCAAAACCGCGGGCGCTTATTGGAAATTGGGTTCCGACTATGACAAGGTATGGGACCACCTGCCGATAGTGTATCTCTAGAGGCGAATACATTTGGTTCAACAAGAATGTCTCGCAACCTGACCCTCACATGACCGACCACTCATTTCGCTTGAGTGTATTGTAACAACCCGGAAAATCTGGGCCAGTTTGAAATTTTTATTTTGGCAATTTTAGCGAATTTTGATTATTTAAAATGAATTATTTTAAATAATATCGACGAGAAATTTATTTCGAATAGAATTCGAACGTATATATTATACGCGTCGTCGTTAGAATATAAATATTTATATATAATTATAAATAGAATTAAAAATGGCGCGGTAGTTCGATAATTCGATTTCAAACTTCAATTGAATGTACCGGGTGCAAAACAATCCGGATTTTTGTGAAACCAAAAACATTAGGATCTAATTGATGATATCTTTCCAACGAAGTTGAGAAACTGAGATTTCACTTTATAAATGATGAGATATGTCCAGTTGAAAATTAGAAATAGTCGCTGTGGAATTTATATATATTTTAATATAATATATAGCCCTTAAAAATAGCCATTTTGCAAACGACCTCGGATTTCGACGAAACCAGTTTTGTTGGGTCCGTGATGTTAAGTTATTGCTAGATTCCAAATTTCGTAATTTTTCGAATCAATATGAGAGCGTGGCAAAAGAAAACGCATTTGACCAGTTTCAGTTGATTTTAATCGACTGGAAATTGGCCATTTTTCAAACGGTCTCAGAATTCGACGAAACTAGTTTTGTTAGGACCGTATCGTCAATACGAAGCTAGAAAATATTTTTATGGAATTTATAGAGTTAGTATGTGACCCCGGTAATTTGAAATGTACGTTTAAAATTCAATATAGTGATTTAAATGAAAATTCAAAAGGAAACTGATTGTAACAATCGAATCAGCTTGCGAAACATATTCCATTGTGTTCGGAATGGGGGTAAAACGCTATGGACGACCGGCGGTGGGCCTCGTTTCGAGATCGTACGTAAAAGTCAACTCTTAGCTAAATTATATAATTAAATAATAAATAAATAAAAAAAAAATTAATCATCTCTCTCCTTATATCCGCTCAGGCCCCCCCCCGTTCATTCTGAATTTTGAAATAAAAAAAAATAAAAAAAAAAAAAGAAAAACAAAAGGGGGAAATCGCGCCAGGCGATTGGCGACGCCGTGCCTCCTCCAGGCGCCGCCGTGCCCCAACGCAGGCGAGACCCACCACCCCGCCTCCCCGCTCCAGCTTCTCCTCCCCTTCGTTCGACTCCACCGCAGCCTTACAGCCCCCCCTCGCCCCAAATCGCCAGCGCCGCCGTGGAACCCTAAGCCACCCGACTCCACCTCCTCCGATCTCCTGCTCATCGCGCGCCACCCCTGCTACCAGCCCCCTCCTTCTTGCGATTCATACTGTAAGTTGATTTTAATTTATTTTTAGGTATAAACTGATTTCTTTTGATTAAGGGTTTAATTCTGTTTTTTTTTTTAAGCATTTAAAAACTGATTTGTTTTAGGATTTAAAAACTGTTTTTTTTAGAATAATAAAAACAGAAAGTTTAAAAAAAAAAAAAGAAAAAAAAAACAAAACAGAATTTTTAAAAGAAGTTTAAAAACTGATTTTATTTCAAACTATTAAAATAGAAAAAGATTCGAACTTTAGATTAGAAAATGATTCGAAATAAAAATTCAATTTTTATATATTGAACTTTGAAATAAAAATTCAATTTTTATATATTGAACTTTGAAATAAAAATTCGATTTTTATATATTGAACTTTGAAATAAAAATTCGATTTTTATATATTGAACTTTGAAATAAAAATTCAATTTTTATATATTGAACTTTGAAATAAAAATTCAATTTTTATATATTGAACTTTGAAATAAAAATTCGATTTTTATATATTGAACTTTGAAATAAAAATTCGATTTTTATATATTGAACTTTGAAATAAAAATTCAATTTTTATATATTGAACTTTGAAATAAAAATTCAATTTTTATATATTGAACTTTGAAATAAAAATTCGATTTTTATATATTGAATAGCGAAGTCAAAATTCGATTTTTATATATTGAACTTTGAAATAAAAATTCAATTTTTATATATTGAACTTTGAAATAAAAATTCGATTTTTATATATTGAATAGCGAAGTCAAAATTCGATTTTTATATATTGAACTTTGAAATAAAAATTCGATTTTTATATATTGAACTTTGAAATAAAAATTCGATTTTTATATATTGAATAGCGAAGTCAAAATTCGATTTTTATATATTGAATAACATAGTAAAAATTCGATTTTTACATATGTAGAGAATTCGGGCAACGAAGATGACGAAGATGCGATTGCAAGGAAGATTTCTATCAATGAAGTGCCGTGGAGCTAGGATAGCTATATGTGAGAATTTCTCACCTTTCAATTTATTTTTCTAGTTATATATATACTAGGATGCAGACGGTGCTTATTAGAAGCACCCGACACCCGTCCACATACCATGGACTTGTTTGTTTGGTTGTGTAGTTGGTTAGATTATTTGATTGAAATTGAATTGTGGGGTGAAATGAATTGGTTTGATTGATGTGTGAATGGCGTGGGCCTTCACTAGACCGGGGATAAGGCTAGGCCTTGTCCCGTTTCTAGTATCGTGCCGTTATGCCGCCGAAATTTTCTAAAATAAGTTAGAAAAATAAAAATAGCATTTTATTTAAAGAATGAAATGAATAGAAATTCATATGTTAAAATAAAATGTGTTATCGTTAAAAATATAATTTTTAACGTGAATGTGAATAAATAAATATTCATTTACAAACCAGACGGTTTGTTTATGTACACCTATTTGAATGACGTTGATTGGGTCGATAAATTTTACACATCGCCTAACTGCACAAATAAAATATGTGTTTGATTGTTCGAAACCCCACACGGGTGTTAGGATGAAATTTGAAGTTCACTCATCCTGATTGATTAAATATGTCGATCGATTGATTGACAGGCTGTTATAAGCGTTGAATATCTATATTTGATGCTCATACAGTGTAGTGCACTTTGGTTGATGGTTGATTATTTTCAATGCTGTTATATACATGTGTTGTATGAAAATCCATATAATTAATTTTATATGGTAATTGATTGGGCCTCATTCCAGTTTTGAAAAAGAAATATTTGAAAAAGAAATATTCGAAATAGAATATTTGAAAATAAAGGAATATATGAAGCCGTGTTGATTAGATTGACGCCATTTTGACGTGAACGATATTTATATCGATTTTAGAAAACGATTTCGAAATGAATTGAATTGAAAACGAATTCAAAATGAATTGAAAACGATTTCGAAATGAATTGAATTGAAAACGAATTCAAAATGAATTGAAAACGATTTCGAAATGAATTGAATTGAAAACGAATTCAAAATGAATTGAAAACGATTTCGAAATGAATTGAATTGAAAACGAATTCAAAATGAATTGAAAACGATTTCGAAATGAATTGAATTGAAAACGAATTCAAAATGAATTGAAAACGATTTCGAAATGAATTGAATTGAAAACGATTTCGAAATGAATTGAATTGAAAACGAATTCGAATTGAATTGAAAGTGAATTGAAATGAATTCAAATTGAATTGAAATTTGAATTGAATAGAAGTGAGTTTTGAAACGAATCTATAAAGAAGAATTCAATTTTGCTTTGAATTGAAATGGAAGTTGAAATGGATTTTTGAAACGAATTCAAAACTATTTATATAATTCGTTTTAAATAGAAATCGACGAAGTATATATTATATATATTATATATATAATATAATGGCCTGAATAGAACGCGCCGCGCCGCGGCAGTTCGTGAATTTCGACCATTTATTTCAAACGGACATTGCGGGAGATCCGACCGTCGGATCCTCCTAAAACCGGAACCGTTGGGTTCGTATCGAAAAGAGCTTTCTAACGAATATTAGAAATTTGAAATCTAACGGTTGGATTTGGAATTATGTCCAAGTCAAATTTGAAAAAGGTCGCTGTAAGTGCAGTTCGATGGCCATTGATGGAAATCGACTGTACGGGCCTTGATAAAATTATTAAAAATAGTAATAATTTGTGTAAAATCATAAGAAATGATTTAGAAAGAATTGGGATGAAAAACTCCCTATTTGAAAAGATAAAAATAGATTTTTATCGAAATGAACTAGTTTTGAACTAGAATTATAATTCTATTTATTTTTAAATAAATAAATTGAATTTGAAAAGGGTTTTGAAAATAACCAAAATTTCCAATGATTGCATTGGAGTGGATTTGAATCGAAATTGTCTTCGGAATATTTCGATGTTGGAATTTGTGATTATACGGATGTTGTTACGAAAATTTGAAAGATATATATTTATATCGTTATTTCCAATACGACATTTGTTAATCGTAGAATTTGATATTGAATATAAGCCGATATATTTTCTATTCAGAGCCTTATATTGAATATCAAATGGGATTTGGGTTTGTCGTGAATGGTGTCTTCACTAACACTGTTCTTGAACCCAGTTGAGAAAAGATTAAATCTTTTTATTTAGATTTAATGAAGTGTACCAATTAAATGATATTTAATTGGAATTGAATTGATATTGATTTTTGGGTTTATCGTGAACAGTGTTTTAAATAACACTTGTTCTTTAACCCGATAATTAATGAATGTGATTTGGGTTTGTCGTGAATGGTGTCTTCACTAACACTGTTCTTGAACCCAACTGAGAAAAGATTAAATCTTTTGATTTAGATTTAATGAAGTGTACCAATTAAATAATATTTAATTGGAATTGAATGGATATTGATTTTTGGGTTTATCGTGAACAGTGTTTTAAATAACACTTGTTCTTTAACCCGATAATTAATGGGGTGTGACTTTGGGTTTATCGTGAACCGTGTTTTAAATGACACTGATTCTTTAACCCAGTCACAGATTAAAACTAAGTGGAGTTTTAATGAATCTTTAATTAGATTGAAAAGATCGAGAATGGAGTATCACCAGTTTTGCTCCAGGCGATAGTTAAATCTTTAATTAGATTTGAATGTGAAATTTAGAAACTAACTGTCGGTTGGCCAAGCAGAATGGTTTTCTGGATATTGATCTGATGTTGGTTTCGGCCTTCGGGGTTAATATTTGGGGAATTATTCTCTTGATTAATTTACGGTTAGTGACTAATGAATTGGAATGAGGCGTATGTTGTGTTTGTGTAACACTTTTATAATATATACGCGAGTTATTCAGAAAGACCGGGTTTAACCCATTCTGAGTAACTGATACGACGATAAGTCGAAGATGAAGACGATGGTCGAAGACCGGAGGTCTTCACGTCGTTTGGGTAATTACTGATGATCTTGATTGGGCTGTACACCCAAGAAGATGGAAACAGTTAGTGATCGTCCAGACGTACTTGGAGATCGATGGATATGCGGGGTACTAGGTGCCTCCGGTTTCGTTCAGACCCAGAACGGACTTGTAAATGGACTGTGTGTCTGACATCGGATTTCATTCTGTGTGACTGATATCGGTTGCATAGGATGGTTTGCCTGTGTGGCATGCTAAGATGCAAATGATCAAGGCTTCTGTTGAAAAGCAAAGTCTTGTGGTGATGATCAAAGCACGGCCTTTGTGGCGTAGCTTTGTGTAACGTTTACCTCGCGTGTTTCACACCAGGTATGAACCAAAAACGGGAGACGGACCTCAGGGAGGGCCTGCGTTTCCTCCTAGCTAGAAGTGGCGTCAGTGGTTTTACACGCCCTGACGAGTTTGACTTATGTGGTTGTTGCTGTTGCGAGGCGCCTCGGATTGATCGGTCGTTCTCGAACCGATGGAGTCATTTAGTTGGCTCGCTTACGCCCCAAAGGGCGGCGAAACGTAGTGCTCAGGCATTTTTAATCCACTCCGTGTGGACCGGCCCTGTCGCTCCAAGGGTCGATGCGTTCTGATCCTGAGACTCGGGCTAGGCAGTCTCGAATCGGTTGAGGATCTTGCCCCTAGCCTCGGTTCATAGACGGAAATCCAATTTCCAAATACGACATTTGCGGTTTTGATTGTAAACTTATATATGGCGACATAGTGTTATGGGCCGTTCATGCCGCCTATGATTGATACTTATGATTTGAAGTGTTTTATACACTATGCACTTATAATAGTATCAAATGATTTGTTTTAAAACGTATCAAGCATTCTTTGGCTGTTATAAGGGAAAACCCTATCCTCGACTGCGTTGCATTGTGTGATGGGACCTGGGTCTTATAACAGCTTCATTTTTCTTTATTTAGCATTGCGCTGTTTGTTTTATGCACTGGTATTCTTGGGAGGAAACCCGTTCCGTGTTATACGGCGTGGTCCCTTGATTTACCTAATGATTTAAAACAAAGATTAATAACTGTTTTAGTTCTCACACCAGTCACATGACTGACCTGGAGTTTATTGTTTTAACCTAAACTCTGGGTGCCCTTATTTTCGACACGGGTAGCTAGTAGTTTTGGTTTTGCAGATTTATATTCACAGGATCCTGGTTTACAGCTGGAACGATATCCGGAAAGCTTTGTATCCGTATATCTCTTCTAGTTGTGTATTGTATTATTTTCCACTGCGATGTATTTAAATGTAATTTAAATCTCTGATATTTCTGTGTAATATTCATTCATACTCTGTATATTCTTGTAATCTGATGCACTGTTGTAATATATAGTGAAATGTTCTTCTGTATGCGTTCTGTTGTGGCTTGTTCTCGAACTATCCGACGCTTTCCTTTACGGGGAAGTTACGGGTCTTCACATTTGGTATCAGAGCTTTGGTTTACAAAGCAGAGAACAAGACACATTAGAACCGTACGAAAGAATTCATCAGAAATTGGATTAGTAATATCCAACGAGAATGACTCGTTAGAGATGGGATCAGTAGTATCCTAGAACGAGTGTGAAGAGTATATTTTTGAAAATGAAAACAAATTTTTGTTTTGAAAATTTAATCAATTATTCGTATTTGATTATCTATTTAAATTGATGTGGACAATCCAGTATATATAGATTTTGCGTATACGTCTGATCCGCGTGTATTCGAAGTTTTAATATATTGGATAGATATAGAGTCGCACTCTAGTCGCCCGGACATGGTCCTGATGATGAAGTATACCATCACCAGCATTTATTTTCGAGTAACGAAAGTGTGATATCTATATATTTCCATTAGGCTGGTGTGAGAACCAAATCTTATATAGCTAGAACACTTTGTTGTGAATTGGCATCAAAAACAAGATTTTCAGTATATATATCAAAATTATGAATTTGAAACGTTAAATTCACTAATTGATTGATGTTTGTGTTGTTTGTTCATTTGTTTGCTAATTTTAAACCATTTAGCCTAATTGAATCAAATATTGGATTATATTGAAAATTGGTCGCATTTGCTTGCATATACATATACTTATATTGAGCAGGTCATAGCAAGGAGGCTAGAGCCAGAGAATAAAATTTGTTTGCCCGACAAATAGGTACATGTTTACTACATAATTTCCTGTTTTGTTTGGGTGATGATGATTTTGTGAGCCTATTGGCTAGCCGCTTGGCTTTTTCTTTTTCTTTTTGAGATCTGAAGGACCGGGGAAGCTATTTGAAATTCCCCGATGCTCCCATTGCAGGGGAGGTTATGGCGAAATTTTTCGAAAATTTAGGGTGTTAGCCAAATTTTTGAAATTTTGAAAATTCTCAGAAACTAAAGAGTTGGAGAATGGAAGTCAGATCGAACGTAGAGTGGAATAATCAAACCACTTTCGACTTTGTTCCTTTTCGGGGACGAAAAGTTTTAAGTGGGGGAGATTGTAACAACCCGGAAAATCTGGGCCAGTTTGAAATTTTTATTTTGGCAATTTTAGCGAATTTTGATTATTTAAAATGAATTATTTTAAATAATATCGACGAGAAATTTATTTCGAATAGAATTCGAACGTATATATTATACGCGTCGTCGTTAGAATATAAATATTTATATATAATTATAAATAGAATTAAAAATGGCGCGGTAGTTCGATAATTCGATTTCAAACTTCAATTGAATGTACCGGGTGCAAAACAATCCGGATTTTTGTGAAACCAAAAACATTAGGATCTAATTGATGATATCTTTCCAACGAAGTTGAGAAACTGAGATTTCACTTTATAAATGATGAGATATGTCCAGTTGAAAATTAGAAATAGTCGCTGTGGAATTTATATATATTTTAATATAATATATAGCCCTTAAAAATAGCCATTTTGCAAACGACCTCGGATTTCGACGAAACCAGTTTTGTTGGGTCCGTGATGTTAAGTTATTGCTAGATTCCAAATTTCGTAATTTTTCGAATCAATATGAGAGCGTGGCAAAAGAAAACGCATTTGACCAGTTTCAGTTGATTTTAATCGACTGGAAATTGGCCATTTTTCAAACGGTCTCAGAATTCGACGAAACTAGTTTTGTTAGGACCGTATCGTCAATACGAAGCTAGAAAATATTTTTATGGAATTTATAGAGTTAGTATGTGACCCCGGTAATTTGAAATGTACGTTTAAAATTCAATATAGTGATTTAAATGAAAATTCAAAAGGAAACTGATTGTAACAATCGAATCAGCTTGCGAAACATATTCCATTGTGTTCGGAATGGGGGTAAAACGCTATGGACGACCGGCGGTGGGCCTCGTTTCGAGATCGTACGTAAAAGTCAACTCTTAGCTAAATTATATAATTAAATAATAAATAAATAAAAAAAAAAAAAATCATCTCTCTCCTTATATCCGCTCAGGCCCCCCCCCGTTCATTCTGAATTTTGAAATAAAAAAAAATAAAAAATAAAAAAAGAAAAACAAAAGGGGGAAATCGCGCCAGGCGATTGGCGACGCCGTGCCTCCTCCAGGCGCCGCCGTGCCCCAACGCAGGCGAGACCCGCCTCCCCGCTCCAGCTTCTCCTCCCCTTCGTTCGACTCCACCGCAGCCTTACAGCCCCCCCTCGCCCCAAATCGCCAGCGCCGCCGTGGAACCCTAAGCCACCCGACTCCACCTCCTCCGATCTCCTGCTCATCGCGCGCCACCCCTGCTACCAGCCCCCTCCTTCTTGCGATTCATACTGTAAGTTGATTTTAATTTATTTTTAGGTATAAACTGATTTCTTTTGATTAAGGGTTTAATTCTGTTTTTTTTTTTAAGCATTTAAAAACTGATTTGTTTTAGGATTTAAAAACTGTTTTTTTTAGAATAATAAAAACAGAAAGTTTAAAAAAAAAAAAGAAAAAAAAAACAAAACAGAATTTTTAAAAGAAGTTAAAAAACTTATTTTATTTCAAACTATTAAAATAGAAAAAGATTCGAACTTTAGATTAGAAAATGATTCGAAATAAAAATTCAATTTTTATATATTGAACTTTGAAATAAAAATTCAATTTTTATATATTGAACTTTGAAATAAAAATTCGATTTTTATATATTGAACTTTGAAATAAAAATTCGATTTTTATATATTGAACTTTGAAATAAAAATTCAATTTTTATATATTGAACTTTGAAATAAAAATTCAATTTTTATATATTGAACTTTGAAATAAAAATTCGATTTTTATATATTGAACTTTGAAATAAAAATTCGATTTTTATATATTGAACTTTGAAATAAAAATTCAATTTTTATATATTGAACTTTGAAATAAAAATTCAATTTTTATATATTGAACTTTGAAATAAAAATTCAATTTTTATATATTGAACTTTGAAATAAAAATTCGATTTTTATATATTGAATAGCGAAGTCAAAATTCGATTTTTATATATTGAACTTTGAAATAAAAATTCAATTTTTATATATTGAACTTTGAAATAAAAATTCGATTTTTATATATTGAATAGCGAAGTCAAAATTCGATTTTTATATATTGAACTTTGAAATAAAAATTCGATTTTTATATATTGAACTTTGAAATAAAAATTCGATTTTTATATATTGAATAGCGAAGTCAAAATTCGATTTTTATATATTGAATAACATAGTAAAAATTCGATTTTTACATATGTAGAGAATTCGGGCAACGAAGATGACGAAGATGCGATTGCAAGGAAGATTTCTATCAATGAAGTGCCGTGGAGCTAGGATAGCTATATGTGAGAATTTCTCACCTTTCAATTTATTTTTCTAGTTATATATATACTAGGATGCAGACGGTGCTTATTAGAAGCACCCGACACCCGTCCACATACCATGGACTTGTTTGTTTGGTTGTGTAGTTGGTTAGATTATTTGATTGAAATTGAATTGTGGGGTGAAATGAATTGGTTTGATTGATGTGTGAATGGCGTGGGCCTTCACTAGACCGGGGATAAGGCTAGGCCTTGTCCCGTTTCTAGTATCGTGCCGTTATGCCGCCGAAATTTTCTAAAATAAGTTAGAAAAATAAAAATAGCATTTTATTTAAAGAATGAAATGAATAGAAATTCATATGTTAAAATAAAATGTGTTATCGTTAAAAATATAATTTTTAACGTGAATGTGAATAAATAAATATTCATTTACAAACCAGACGGTTTGTTTATGTACACCTATTTGAATGACGTTGATTGGGTCGATAAATTTTACACATCGCCTAACTGCACAAATAAAATATGTGTTTGATTGTTCGAAACCCCACACGGGTGTTAGGATGAAATTTGAAGTTCACTCATCCTGATTGATTAAATATGTCGATCGATTGATTGACAGGCTGTTATAAGCGTTGAATATCTATATTTGATGCTCATACAGTGTAGTGCACTTTGGTTGATGGTTGATTATTTTCAATGCTGTTATATACATGTGTTGTATGAAAATCCATATAATTAATTTTATATGGTAATTGATTGGGCCTCATTCCAGTTTTGAAAAAGAAATATTTGAAAAAGAAATATTCGAAATAGAATATTTGAAAATAAAGGAATATATGAAGCCGTGTTGATTAGATTGACGCCATTTTGACGTGAACGATATTTATATCGATTTTAGAAAACGATTTCGAAATGAATTGAATTGAAAACGAATTCAAAATGAATTGAAAACGATTTCGAAATGAATTGAATTGAAAACGAATTCAAAATGAATTGAAAACGATTTCGAAATGAATTGAATTGAAAACGAATTCAAAATGAATTGAAAACGATTTCGAAATGAATTGAATTGAAAACGAATTCAAAATGAATTGAAAACGATTTCGAAATGAATTGAATTGAAAACGAATTCAAAATGAATTGAAAACGATTTCGAAATGAATTGAATTGAAAACGATTTCGAAATGAATTGAATTGAAAACGAATTCGAATTGAATTGAAAGTGAATTGAAATGAATTCAAATTGAATTGAAATTTGAATTGAATAGAAGTGAGTTTTGAAACGAATCTATAAAGAAGAATTCAATTTTGCTTTGAATTGAAATGGAAGTTGAAATGGATTTTTGAAACGAATTCAAAACTATTTATATAATTCGTTTTAAATAGAAATCGACGAAGTATATATTATATATATTATATATATAATATAATGGCCTGAATAGAACGCGCCGCGCCGCGGCAGTTCGTGAATTTCGACCATTTATTTCAAACGGACATTGCGGGAGATCCGACCGTCGGATCCTCCTAAAACCGGAACCGTTGGGTTCGTATCGAAAAGAGCTTTCTAACGAATATTAGAAATTTGAAATCTAACGGTTGGATTTGGAATTATGTCCAAGTCAAATTTGAAAAAGGTCGCTGTAAGTGCAGTTCGATGGCCATTGATGGAAATCGACTGTACGGGCCTTGATAAAATTATTAAAAATAGTAATAATTTGTGTAAAATCATAAGAAATGATTTAGAAAGAATTGGGATGAAAAACTCCCTATTTGAAAAGATAAAAATAGATTTTTATCGAAATGAACTAGTTTTGAACTAGAATTATAATTCTATTTATTTTTAAATAAATAAATTGAATTTGAAAAGGGTTTTGAAAATAACCAAAATTTCCAATGATTGCATTGGAGTGGATTTGAATCGAAATTGTCTTCGGAATATTTCGATGTTGGAATTTGTGATTATACGGATGTTGTTACGAAAATTTGAAAGATATATATTTATATCGTTATTTCCAATACGACATTTGTTAATCGTAGAATTTGATATTGAATATAAGCCGATATATTTTCTATTCAGAGCCTTATATTGAATATCAAATGGGATTTGGGTTTGTCGTGAATGGTGTCTTCACTAACACTGTTCTTGAACCCAGTTGAGAAAAGATTAAATCTTTTTATTTAGATTTAATGAAGTGTACCAATTAAATGATATTTAATTGGAATTGAATTGATATTGATTTTTGGGTTTATCGTGAACAGTGTTTTAAATAACACTTGTTCTTTAACCCGATAATTAATGAATGTGATTTGGGTTTGTCGTGAATGGTGTCTTCACTAACACTGTTCTTGAACCCAACTGAGAAAAGATTAAATCTTTTGATTTAGATTTAATGAAGTGTACCAATTAAATAATATTTAATTGGAATTGAATGGATATTGATTTTTGGGTTTATCGTGAACAGTGTTTTAAATAACACTTGTTCTTTAACCCGATAATTAATGGGGTGTGACTTTGGGTTTATCGTGAACCGTGTTTTAAATGACACTGATTCTTTAACCCAGTCACAGATTAAAACTAAGTGGAGTTTTAATGAATCTTTAATTAGATTGAAAAGATCGAGAATGGAGTATCACCAGTTTTGCTCCAGGCGATAGTTAAATCTTTAATTAGATTTGAATGTGAAATTTAGAAACTAACTGTCGGTTGGCCAAGCAGAATGGTTTTCTGGATATTGATCTGATGTTGGTTTCGGCCTTCGGGGTTAATATTTGGGGAATTATTCTCTTGATTAATTTACGGTTAGTGACTAATGAATTGGAATGAGGCGTATGTTGTGTTTGTGTAACACTTTTATAATATATACGCGAGTTATTCAGAAAGACCGGGTTTAACCCATTCTGAGTAACTGATACGACGATAAGTCGAAGATGAAGACGATGGTCGAAGACCGGAGGTCTTCACGTCGTTTGGGTAATTACTGATGATCTTGATTGGGCTGTACACCCAAGAAGATGGAAACAGTTAGTGATCGTCCAGACGTACTTGGAGATCGATGGATATGCGGGGTACTAGGTGCCTCCGGTTTCGTTCAGACCCAGAACGGACTTGTAAATGGACTGTGTGTCTGACATCGGATTTCATTCTGTGTGACTGATATCGGTTGCATAGGATGGTTTGCCTGTGTGGCATGCTAAGATGCAAATGATCAAGGCTTCTGTTGAAAAGCAAAGTCTTGTGGTGATGATCAAAGCACGGCCTTTGTGGCGTAGCTTTGTGTAACGTTTACCTCGCGTGTTTCACACCAGGTATGAACCAAAAACGGGAGACGGACCTCAGGGAGGGCCTGCGTTTCCTCCTAGCTAGAAGTGGCGTCAGTGGTTTTACACGCCCTGACGAGTTTGACTTATGTGGTTGTTGCTGTTGCGAGGCGCCTCGGATTGATCGGTCGTTCTCGAACCGATGGAGTCATTTAGTTGGCTCGCTTACGCCCCAAAGGGCGGCGAAACGTAGTGCTCAGGCATTTTTAATCCACTCCGTGTGGACCGGCCCTGTCGCTCCAAGGGTCGATGCGTTCTGATCCTGAGACTCGGGCTAGGCAGTCTCGAATCGGTTGAGGATCTTGCCCCTAGCCTCGGTTCATAGACGGAAATCCAATTTCCAAATACGACATTTGCGGTTTTGATTGTAAACTTATATATGGCGACATAGTGTTATGGGCCGTTCATGCCGCCTATGATTGATACTTATGATTTGAAGTGTTTTATACACTATGCACTTATAATAGTATCAAATGATTTGTTTTAAAACGTATCAAGCATTCTTTGGCTGTTATAAGGGAAAACCCTATCCTCGACTGCGTTGCATTGTGTGATGGGACCTGGGTCTTATAACAGCTTCATTTTTCTTTATTTAGCATTGCGCTGTTTGTTTTATGCACTGGTATTCTTGGGAGGAAACCCGTTCCGTGTTATACGGCGTGGTCCCTTGATTTACCTAATGATTTAAAACAAAGATTAATAACTGTTTTAGTTCTCACACCAGTCACATGACTGACCTGGAGTTTATTGTTTTAACCTAAACTCTGGGTGCCCTTATTTTCGACACGGGTAGCTAGTAGTTTTGGTTTTGCAGATTTATATTCACAGGATCCTGGTTTACAGCTGGAACGATATCCGGAAAGCTTTGTATCCGTATATCTCTTCTAGTTGTGTATTGTATTATTTTCCGCTGCGATGTATTTAAATGTAATTTAAATCTCTGATATTTCTGTGTAATATTCATTCATACTCTGTATATTCTTGTAATCTGATGCACTGTTGTAATATATAGTGAAATGTTCTTCTGTATGCGTTCTGTTGTGGCTTGTTCTCGAACTATCCGACGCTTTCCTTTACGGGGAAGTTACGGGTCTTCACATGTATATATATCACCAACGGTTGGGCTCAAACCACCATTTCCCGAAAAGGGATAGCATCAAAATAATTAAAGAAGGAAAATGATTTTCTCTAGATAGGTGATTATACACCGTAATGGGAGCGACCCACATAGCCATGCTGCATGCCCGATTTTGTCCATTTCTCGGATAATGAGGCTTGAGGTAAAAATTTATCTTTTAGAGCATCTGGCCACCATTCACTTTGAATGCTACATCGTCGGATCTGCTAGATATCACTAATTGACATCCACAAAAATACTCTAGTTGGGAGCTAACCAACTATGGTACATTTGAAAAAAATCAACTTACGCGATCTTTTGGAAATACTTTGTCGGACACTTGTCCATACAAGTCATCCAGGAACATGATGAACCGAAGGTACTCTCCTACTTCATCCAATATAAGAATCACCCCATGGATCGGTAGCGAGAAGTCCTTGCAATCCGTAGATTCCAACCACGACAGAACCCTAGTGTATCTTGGGCCGCTAAGCCATAGATTATAAGTAATCGTTCCGCTTATGAAGATCTACGGTCTTCAATGCTCCATCTCGACCGTCTTCTGATATCTTCACGTATTTGTTGGTCGGAATGGTTTTCGAACCTAACTTCGATCCCGGTCTTTCCTTACCAACAATCGTATGGGTCAGATTTGATAGTCGGTAATTTAACTATCAAAATAAACAGTGTTTCAATCATGACAATCCAATGAGTTCACTGGTTCAGTATCCAGCACCACTTGGTCTTTTGATTAAAACAAATGTACATTTAAAACTCTTAAATACATCAATATTATAAATATAGCTTTTCGCTTCTTATTATACATAAGATTATTCTTTAAATAAATTCATTTTAATACTTAGGAAAATCTATATCATATTTAGCTTTCTAATTTCACTTCCAACATTAACCATGTTATTATCTAATATCGGGAAATTAATTCAATTTACTTCTCGTAAACAACATTACGAAATATCTTTATTTCATTGAAACAATAAGAAGTATTTATTTGTATAAAATAAAACTCGACCCTATATTCCTGTTCTAACTCCAGTGTATCGCTATATTTTCCCGCAGCCCTTTTTATCCCCCTTTTCTTTGGAATCCTCATCCTCTATATATTCCAAATTTTTACCCAAAATGTGGCGTTATTATTTCTCTAGTGAAATAAAAAATTATACTAACCTCTTCCACCATTACAACTAATATTGTAACACCCCACATCTGTTAAGGTCACTCACAAAGGGAATGCCTTAACTTCAATGGAGCATTATGGGTACTGGAACAGAAATATTACAAGACAGACATATATAAAACAGCAGAAAGTAAAGTAAAAGTACTTCAAATCATTTATTAAATATATTTGTTTACAATAAAAGCCCATCAACTACCAATACCCAACTACATAGCTAAAATATCTGTCTTACTCAAAAACAAAGAAGCATAAAAATAAACTGTAGTATTCCCCAATAAAGCAAAGCAAGCCATAGCCAAGAGAAATCCAAGCCATACATGAAAGAGCCTTGAAGCTTGGTAAGATCCGAAATAAGCTGTATTCCTACCCTGCGAACCTTTGGGGGCGGGGACGGAAGAAAAAGAGGCGAAACAAACCGGGTCAGTCATAAAAACTGAGTAAGTCCTAGTGACTTTCAGCATAAAAACAGGTAAAGCTAATATGGCATGAATAAACTGAAAGTAAACATAAGCCTGATGACAAGGTAAGCTACAGGCACAATGAATCGAGTATAACATCCCATGCTTCCTATCAAGAGTAGCATCACAAGGCTCTTACCAAGTATCACATCACAAGGTTTCTATCAAGTATAACATCGCAAGACTTCTAAGCTTCACCATTACACTATTTTCCTTGATTTCCTATATTCTCTGCACCACCTAACTAGCATTCCAATTAGTTTGCTTAGTTGTAATTACAAGATAAGTGATCCCCCATAACCCACATGATAGTTTTATAGGTACATATCCCACGATGAGGGTCCCACCTCATATTGACAATTTCATGTCCCCACCATACCTATCTTTATTGATCGGCTCTTACTTACAATGTTTCACATGTGTTATATACTAAGGTTATCCCAACCCCATATTTGTGGTAGCCTTCAAGACTACATCTAATATGAGGATTTCACCTCAACCAACCCAATTGCCATGAATATGTTAGATGTATCCTTACTACCCTAATCGATCGGCTCTTACTCAACCTAGTTCTTGTTTGTGTCATGCGGCCCCCTATTCGTAGATAACTGTGCTGGTCCCACCCTAGGGTGTACCAATCCCTAGGATGGCAACCCCGACACGATTCTTGATGCACAACTTTATATCTACTGATGCCTAGTGGCTAAATTTTCCAATCCAGAATACGTGCACGCCCGTGATCCGTCGAAAACTGCACTGCTGCATCACCCGTCGCCGTTTTGACTGCTTATAATCATCCCAGTAATCGTGCCCCACCCTGCCTAGCTCAGGGTACTGTTGATACCTAATGTGGGTTACTGTTGAAACGGGTCCCGCTACTAGGGTTTTCCTAGGGTCTATTCGTATACCACACAAGTTGGTTAAGTGTTATCTATTCAAGTTAACTTAACCCCACCCCCCATCATGTTACCTTGGTTAAGTGTTCTCTCTTGTGTTTCTTAACCCTACCGCATGTCTTGTTATATCGGTTAAGCGTTCTCCCCTGTGTTAACTTAACCCTTACCACACCTCACATTAGATTGGTTAAGTGTATGTTAACTCAACCCCATCCGCTAGACATGTTATAATGGTTAAGTGTTACCCTCGTGTATTTACTTAACCCTACCACACATCAGGTTATATCGGTTGGGTGTTATCAACCCATTCAAGTTAAACCAACCCACCCGCTAGTCATGTTATAACGGTTTAAGTGTTATCAACCTATTCAAGTTAACCTAACCCACTTGCTTGTCATGTTATGTTGGTTATGTTTTATTGCTTGACCGCAACCACTTGTCTAACTAACCCGTTGTATTAGTTAGGTGTTCTCACTTTACTTAGCCTTACCCACTTGTCTAATAATCATGTTATAATGGTTAAGTGTTTTCTAGTGATTCATGACTTAACCCTACCAAGTATCGTTTATCGGTTCACGTTGACTTAACCCACCCATTTGTCATGTAAAATTGGTTAAGTCCACACTTACAAGTTTTATGTGTTCTTAACACATACCGGTATGGTCCATATTTACATGTCAAATTTCCATGTCATCCAACCTAACCCTTTAACCATACCCATGTCTTATTATGGTTAGTATTCCTTAATTCATTCATTATGACGAATGAAACATGACCTCTCACATTAGACCGTGCACTTTGTGGCCATTGGATTTGTCAGGCGGTTCCGGGCAGGTTTACACCACAAACTGAGTCTAACCTCGGGTCATAAACCGTTACGCCTACAATTCGACCTTCGACCTCTCACATTAGACTGACACTTTGTGGCTACTGATTTATCGGGCAGTTCCGGGCAGATTTACACCACAAACTGAGTCTAACCTCGTGTCAAAGGTTCATTAATGGTCGTATTCCACCCAAAACCCCAATATCAGTTCATGTGTTCAACATATAAAAATGTTCGTGTTCGTGTTTCAACCACGTTCATATTTCCAGTTACAGGCCAATTATCGAGTTCATAATTCAAGTTTTTGCCCCAAAACGTATTCCCAAATTATTATCATAATTCACTTTAAGGTTATGCCAAGTTATAACCTTTTATTTACAATACATGCCAACTACCCAAAACCCAACTTAGGCGTGTTCATATTAGACCTCTACCAAGTCATAAATTATCATATATGTTTCAACTTCAAATTTTACATAATTAACATATGCCAAAGTTCTAGATTACATGTCAGTTTTACATATGCCCAATTCATACCAAATTTACATATGTTCAATTCATGTCGTTTTACATGTATGCCAATTTTATGCCAATTTACACATATGCCAAGTTTCATGCCATTTTACATATGTCAAGATTCGTGATTTACATGTTTACAAAGCTATGCTTAATTTACATAGATCAAGTTTTATACCCAAAATTACACGTATACCATATTTACACCAATTTACCCATAACAAGTTCTAGCCAAATTACATATATCAAGATCCATGTCAAATTACATATATCAATCCCAATCGCGCAATAACCATTAAAATGACAATACACAAAATTACCTCGTTTCATGTTAATGGTAAATTATCCTCAAACATCCAATTTTCATATTATGCCATCAATTCCACCAAACACATATTTTCCACTAGGAAATATTCCAATATTTCCCCCGTATACCATCGTACGTATATCGTAGTTTAGGCCTAGGTCCGAAATTGACCTAGGTTCATCTAAAGAAAATAAATAGGGGAAGGTAGAAGTTGCAATAAAACAAGATCAGAGAGAAAATGGCATAAAAACATCATCTCTGGCATAAAGAATAGATCTTGATAATAATACCAACATGAATCAAGAAAATTGATTCACAACAAGATGAATAGACCATAAACTTGTCATGAAAATAAAGATAGAAAAGTTCCCAAAATCAAGATCCAAGAAGAAACAAGAATATACTTGAATCAAAAGTCCAATTTCACTTCATCATATGTCCATATTAAATTTAATTATTTTAATCTGAAAATAACTAGAACTTACAGATCGTGGACAAGGAATTAAGAACTAAATTTTTTTGTAAAAAAGTTGCGGCGTTGTTGATTTATTGTCTTGAATCATTGTTGAAGCTTTGTTCTTTGAATTGATTTGAGTTTGAATGCTTGTACTTTGATTTGGAGACGGCGGCAATGGTTCAAGAGATATTTTTGCAGCATGATGGTGTAATAATGATTTGTTATGAATTAGGTTTGGTCTTAGGGTATACTTATAGGTGTAGGAACTATTTAGGGCCTTTAGATCAACCCTAGAATCAATCCAGACCATCAAAACACGTCTCAGGCTTCAAAAATGGGTTCTGGGTCAAAACAGGCCGACCAGGTCGACCTGTAAGGGGGGAGGTCAACCATATGGTCGACCTGTAGAGGGTAGGTCGACCCCTAGGTCGACCACGTGGTCGACCTGAGCCCCAAATCGACCCCCAGATCGACCTGCCTGGTTTTGTGCTGCCTGAAATTTGTTGAATCTTCTACAGGCCATAACTTCTTCATCCGAACTCCGATTTTCGAAAACTCGGACTCTATTTCATGCAGAATTCCGAGACGAACGCAATGGCACAACCCGTTTCCCATAATTCTAATTTTAAAATTAATTATACCTTGATTTCTTGTTTCAATATGTTATTAAAATTCAAGTTGTTACATTTTCCCCTCCTTAAAGGATTTCGTCCCCGAAATTTTCATGTTAAGAAGAATGTGTCCTACCTTCCAATCATCCATCTACTCAAAACATCATCCACAAGCAATCATTGTCCTTAAAAGATTTTCTAACACTGTATGAACATATGCAAGAAGTGTGTGTATATGTTCCTTGTCTAATGCAAATGATCAGGCCTGATTGATCTCTTTAATGCAAAATATGTTTAGTGCCATGAGTCCAACATGTATGCAAATAGCCCTAATCACATAAACACTATATGTGTGCACAAACATCCATCCATATGCAACATCCACATGATAACACATTTAATTTCATTCATGAAAACACTCATGCATATGCAATATGAAAGGTGATGGAGCTGATCTAGTGTCTAAGGTGCGTGTATATGCATCCACGAGCAACCACAAGCAATCGCTTGCAACCACTTGCAACCATCAATCATAACATGTATCAAACACATGTTTACACCCAGTTGTTCCTACCTAAAGATATAGTTGAATGATAGAAGCAAGTAAAAACTTTGTGTCCATTAGGCAATGTCAAAACTGGAAATCTATGTCACATATATACTGATTAGGAGAAGAACTCCTTTAGCACCAGCCCGAAGACCGAAATCAACATCAGGCTGACACCCAAAGAATTACTCAACCCAATGGACACCCTCAAGCCCCAACATGTATTACTAACAGATGAGTCATACTCCCTATGGGGTTTGCAATAGAAATAGGATTGAGAATAGGACCGAGAGGATATACTTAAAAGATAGCATGCAAGTAAGCTCTACAGGAAAAGAGGGATCAAGAATATACTCTTAAAAAGAGGTATGATGTGCGTATCTCGTCTTCAATCTTCTAAGCCGCATTTCCTTGAGCTTAACTCCATTGTGCCCTGACCTTCTTTAACTTCGTGATTTCGTAGCTTCTTAATTCCTATTTCCAAAATATGAGTTGGAACTCATTTCACTGTCGCCTCTCGTTCCACTTTCACTTATTTTTTTCTAGTATACTCGGCTTAAACATAACTGCGTACTCATGGTTTCATGCAAGCTCTCCACAATTCACTAGTGAATCTTGGATCTCATTCACTTACTAGAAGGTATTCACATAAATGAATTATCTCTTGAAAATAAACAAATGCCAACCATGTTGCCAAGTGTACTTATTAAGGTGATTTTCTATAACTCACGCATAAGCGAAATGAACCATCCGCCTTAGTGGCGAACACTATTCGAGCGGATCAATAAATGTATCAAGAGATTCTAGGTAACTAAGCATGGCAGAACCCTAAGGGTTAAACTAGACTTCGAGGGCATTACCGAGGCAAGTCAAGAGCCTAACTACCCTCTTTTCATAATCGAGAATGGTTCCATTTCTGGATAACCATTCCATCCCTAGAATCAACACATAGCCCAAAAACATAAGCTTTACTTCTAAACTCCACACTTAGCATAGACTTTCTCAAATCCAAACAAGTAATGTATAAATGAGCCGATTCCCCAACAGGATTTGAGACAAAAATGGGATCCTCTACTATGCTAGTACTAAGGTGCAGAGACTCAACTATCGAAGCAGAATAAAAATGACGCGATGTTCAAAAACAGAGTTCCCGCGGTATGATAGAAAAGAAAAGCTAAACTTTTAATAGAAACGTTACCACCTCACTTAGGTATGCTAATAGTGAGAGCATACAATTGCCCTCTCGACGATCTTGTCCTTTTCCCTTGTCCTTGTACCTGTCCCTTTTTACCATACTAAAGATACTCTCTCTTGTCATGGGTTTTATTGTTCTTTCACTTTGGCCTCTTTCCTCTCATCTTATCTTCCTTCGTGGACTAAGCCATATCAACAAGTTTTTCATCCTTAGGCTTGTGTTCTTTATCCTCATTCTTGCAATCCTTGTATAGTTTGCTGACAAGTCTCTCGAAAGCTACCTCCATGGCACGACAACTCTACAAAGCTTGAAATAAGATTAGACGCAGATGGAACTACTGCAGCTACAGATGCAAGTTGGTCACTTCTTTGCCCTCCTACATGTGTCATACACCTACAAAACTATGGTGAAAAAGAAAGAGAGAAGAAACTCAAGGAGAGAATCAAAAGATATTGCATATGGCTTTGGGGAATATGCCTTCCGTAAAACAAAACTTTTCTTAGAAAGAGCATCTTTGTAAACTTTTTGAAAATAATTTCAGAAGGTTTTTAAAAGCTTTCGCCCAGTCTGGTAACCTTCTTCTCTGATATCAAATGTAACACCCCACATCCATTAAGGTCACTCACAAAGGGAATGCCTTAACTTCAATGGTGCATTATGGGTACTGGAACAGAAATATTACAAGACAGACATATATATAACAGCGGAAAGTAAATTAAAAGTACTTCAAATCATTTATTAAATATAATTGTTTACAATAAAAGCCCATCAACTTCCAACACCCAACTACATAGCTAAAATATCTGTCTTACTCAAAAACAAAGAAGCATAAATATAAACCGTAGTATTCCCCAATAAAGCAAAGCAAGCCATAGCCAAGAGAAATCCAAGCCATACATGAAAGAGCCTTGAAGCTTGGTAAGATCCGAACTAAGCTGTATTCCCACCCTGCGAACCTGGGTGGGGGGGATAGAAGAAAAAGAGGCGAAACAAACCGGGTCAGTCATAAAGACTGAGTAAGTCCTAGTGACTTTCAGCATAAAAACAGGTAAAGCCAATATGGCATGAATAAACTGAAAGTAAACATAAGCATGATGACGAGGTAAGCTACAGGCACGATGAATCAAGTATAACATCCCATGCTTCCTATCAAGAGTAGCATCACAAGGTTCCTACCAAGTATCACATCGCAAGGTTTCTATCAAATATAACATCGCAAGACTTCTAAGCTTCACCATTACACTATTTTCCTTGATTTCCTATATTCTCTAAACCACCTAACTAGCGTTACAATTAGTTTTCTTAGTTGTAATTACAAGGTAAGTGATCCCCCATAACCCACAAGATAGTTTTATAGGTACATATCCCATGATGAGGGTCCCACCTCATATTGACAGTTTCATGTCCCCACCGTACCTTTCCTAATTGATCGGCTCTTACATACAATGTTTCACATGTGTTATATACTAAGGTTATCCCAACCCCGTAGTTGTGGTAGCCTTTAGGACTACATCTAATATGAGGATTTCACCTTAACCAGCCCAATTGCCATGAATATGTTAGATGTATCCTTACTACCCTAATCGATCGGCTCCAACTCGACCTAGTTCTTGTTTGTGTCATGCGGCCTCCTATTCGTAGATACCTGTGTTGGTCCCACCGTAGGGTGTATCAATCCCTAGCACGGCAACCCCGACACGATTCTTGATGCACAACTTTATATCTACAGATGCCCAGTGGCTAAATTTTCTACTCCGGAATACGGTCATGCCCGTAATCCGTCGGAACCTGCACTGCTGCATCACCTACCGCCGTTTTGACCGCTTATAATCAGCCCAGTAATCATGCCCCACCGTGCCTAGCTCAGGGTACCGTTGATACCTAATGTGGGTTAATGCTGAAACGGGTCCCACTCCTAGGGTTTTCTTGGGGTCTATTCGTATACCCCACAGGTTGATTAAGTGTTATCCATTCAAGTTAACTTAACCCCACCCCCATCATGTTACCTTGGTTAAGTGTTCTCTCTTGTGTTACTTAACCCTACCGCATGTCTTGTTATATCGGTTAAGCGTTCTCCCCTGTGTTAACATAACCCTTACCACACCTCATGTTAGATTGGTTAAGTGTATGTTAACTCAACCGCATCCGCTAGCCATATTATAATGGTTAAGTGTTACCCTCGTGTATTTACTTAACCCTACCACACATCAGGTTATATCGGTTGGGTGTTATCAACCCATTCAAGTTAAACCGACCCACCCGCTAGTCATGTTATAACGGTTAAGTGTTATCAACCTATTCAAGTAAACCTAACACACTTGCTTGTCATGTTATGTTGGTTAAGTTTTATTAATTAACAGCAACCACTTGTCTAACTAACCCGTTGTATTAGTTAGGTGTTCTCACTTTACTAAGCCTTATCCACTTGTCTAATAATCATGTTATAATGGTTAAGTGTTTTCTAGTGATTCATGACTTAACCCTACCAAGTGTCGTTTATCGGTTCACGTTGACTTAACCCACCAATATGTCATGTCAAATTGGTTAAGTCCACACTTATAAGTTTTACCTGTTCTTAAATCATACCAGTTAGGTCCATGTTTACATGTCAAATTTCCATGTCATCCTACCTAACCCTCTAACCATACCCATGTCTTATTATGGTTAGTATTCCTTAATTCATTCATTATGACGAATGAAACATGACCTCTCACATTAGACCGTGCACTTTGTGGCCACTAGATTTGTCGGGCAGTTCTGGGCAGATTTACACCACAAACTGAGTCTAACCTCGTGTCATAAACCATTATGCCTACAATTCGACCTTCGACCTCTCACATTAGACTGACACTTTGTGGCTACTGGATTTGCCGGGCGGTTCCGGGCAGATTTACACCACAAACTGAGTCTAACCTCGTGTCAAAGGTTCATTAATGGTCGTATTCCACCCAAAACTCCAATATCGGTTCATGTGTTTAACATATAAAAATGTTTGTGTTTCAACCACATTCATATTTCCAGTTACATGCCAATTATCGAGTTCATAATTCACGTTTTTGCCTCAAAACGTATTCCCAAATTATTATCATAATTCACTATAAGGTTATGCTAAGTTATAGCCTTTTATTTACAATACATGCCAACTACCCAAAACCTAACTTAGGCACGTTCATATTAGACCTCTAACAAATCATAAATTATCGTATATGTTTCAACTTCAAATTTTACATAATTAACATATGCCCAAGTTCCAGATTACATGTCAGTTTTACATATGCCCAATTCATACCAAATTTACATATGTTCAATTCATGCCGTTTTACATGTATGCCAATTTTATGCCAATTAACGCATATGCCAAGTTTCATGCCGTTTTACATATGTCA
This sequence comes from Allium sativum, assembly GCA_030737875.1. Classification (NCBI taxonomy): domain Eukaryota; kingdom Viridiplantae; phylum Streptophyta; class Magnoliopsida; order Asparagales; family Amaryllidaceae; genus Allium; species Allium sativum. The sequence continues at coordinate 919,305,998 of CM060926.1, read as the reverse complement.
AGATTCATGATTTACATGTTTACAAAGCTATGCTTAATTTACATAGATCAAGTTTTATACCCAAAATTAACGTATGCCATGTTTACACCAATTTACCCATAACAAGTTCTAGCCAAATTACATATATCAAGATCCATGTCAAATTACATATATCAATCCCAATCGCACAATAACCATTAAAATGACAATACACAAAATTACCCCGTTTCATTTAATGATAAATTATCCCCAAACATCCAATTTTCATATTATGCCATCAATTCCACCTAACACATATTTTCCACTAGGCAATATTCCAATATTCCCCCGTATACCATCGTACGTATATCGTAGTTTAGTCCTATGTCTGAAATTGACCTAGGTCCATCAAAAGAAAATAAATAGGGGAAGGTAGAAGTTGCAATAAAACAAGATCAGAGAGAAAACGGCATAAAAACATCATCTCTGGCATAAAGAATAGATCATGATAATAATATCAGCATGAACCAAAAAAATTGATTCACAGCAAGCTGAATAGACCATAAACTTGTCATGAGAATAAAGATAGAAAAGTTCCCAAAATCAAGATCCAAGAAGAAACAAGAATAGACTTGAATCAAAAGTCCAATTTCACTTCATCACATGTCTATATTAAATTTAATTATTTTAATCTGAAAATAACTAGAACTTATAGATCATGGACAAGGAATTAAGAACTGAATTTTGTTGTAAAAGTGTTGCGGCGTTGTTGATTTATTGTCTTGAATCATTGTTGAAGCTTTGTTCTTTGAATTGATTTGAGTTTGAATGCTCGTACTTTGATTTGGAGACGGTGGCCATGGTTCAAGAGATATTTTTGCAGCATGATGGTGTAAGAATGATTTGTTATGAATTAGGTTTGGTATTAGGGTATATTTGTAGGTGTAGGAACTATTTAGGGCCTTTAGATCAACCCTAGAATCAATCCGGACCATCAAAACACGTTTCAAGCTTCAAAAATGGGTTCTGGGTCGAAACAAGCCGACCAGGTCGACCTGTAAGGGGGAAGGTCGACCATATGGTCGACCTGTAGGGGGTAGGTCGACCCCCAGGTCGACCACGTGGTCAACCTGACCCCCAGGTCGACCTGCCTGGTTCTGTGCTGCCTGAAATTTGCTGAATCTTCTACAGGCCATAACTTCTTCATCCGGACTCCGATTTTCGAAAACTCAGACTCTATTTCATGCAGAATTCCGAGACAAACGCAATGGCACTACCCGTTTCGCATAATTCTAATTTTAAAAATTAATTATACCTTGATTTCTTGTCTCAATATGTTATTAAAATTCGGGTTGTCACAAATATCATCCTCAGATAATCCTGAAGTCGTTCAAGTTGGGGTATATTAGTTACCTCCCAGACCTTGATCAACAACGTTCATATCTTAAGATGGATACGAGTTGTAAATTAAAAACCAATATTCCATTCTAATATCAATACAAATACCATTAAACTATTTTATTCAAAATACGATTTCCTAAAATCTTCTTACCTTCTTGAAATCTCTTTCTCTAGTATAACCATTATTACTTACTTTAATAATTACGTAATCTAGTATAGAACACCACTTTTAACCTTTATCCCTTTTTAAACAATTTCATTTCATAATTCATATTTTTTTTACAAAATCCGATAATCCATTTCTTTTACCAATTTCACTTCCACTAATTCTCCATCAAACCCATTCATCCATTCCTGCTTTGGAAATTTTGTTATAATTTCCCCTTCTTACTTAATCTCGTTATTAAGCAACTTAAATGTCAAATTAACGCTTTAACATCTTATTCCTCACTTATAAAAATCCTGGTTTATAATAAACTCTTTCTCTTAATTACCATTTACTTAATTTAAATAATTAAGTAACATTTATTTTAAGCTACCATGTTCGCTTAAAATGTTGTTTATCACTTCGTTAAAAACTCAGGTTTAAAAAATAAAACCTATTCATAAAATTCTTTCACTAATCCATTGGATTTCTTTTCAATTTCGATTACCTTTTAAATGGACTTCAATTAAAAAGTAATTCTCTAATTTATTATTAATTAAAATAATAATTTACTTCCATTATTTACTACTTCCATAGTAAATTCTTTATTAACTAAAATGAATATTTTAAAACCCTATTAAAATTAACAATTACTCTTTAAACAATTTTATTTGATTAATCCAAACAACAAAAATAATAATAAGTCCAGTTAAAAATGGTCAATTTAGTCAACTCTAAACACGGTTATCTCGTTAACCGATTTCAATTTGTTTTCCCTTTAAATTAATTAATAATATAATTAATTTAAAATAATTCCATTTAAATGTTCTTAACAAAACAATTATCCAATTTGGTCGTTAGGTTAATTTTCTTATTCTCACATTTACAAATCTGATTAACATCAGAATTGTCTTTATAAAATCAATTTATAATTAATTATAAAAACAAGTATTTATTTCCTTTTTATAAACCTTTATTCAAATAATATATTTCAAAATCTATCTTTAGTCAGAAAATAAATTTCATTACTTTAGTTCTATCAATTCACCTGACGGTAAATCAATATAAACAAAACAATTTACTTTAAGGCCATTTACTGCCAGTTACTCAACTAATATAACCCATTGGTTAAAACACAACACAGGTTGACTTTTTAGTCAATGATCAATACTCAAATCAGTCATCCAAACATGACAGTTCATATGATAATATGAAAATAAATAATATATTTGAGGAATCCGGTTGGATCCCGCCAACCTGTTCTTCCCTGTATACCAATGGTTATCTCCAAACAGATCGTTCAATTTCATTTAACTGATAATAATAAACAACGACCATTTAACCTCAATCGCAACAATTCAAACAATTCAACCAACTAAACAGATTTATTTTATAAACGTGACCAACAAGGTAAGTTACCTTTATTGGAACCAATCTGTAACAGCCCGCATTTTACGTATCGGAAGATCGTAAAATATTTTTATTTTATTCCCTGAGGGTTGGATCATTCTCATCTTTTGATATGTTGCTTATGGGGATGTGAGACATGTCCACAAATTTTACCGATTTTGTTTGTGACCATTTTGCCCTTGTCAGTCTTGTACAGGGCATAACTTTTGACTCAGGTCGAATCAGAGGGTGAGACCTTTTTTCCATTGGAAAGGAATTGATGATTCTCTTTCCGTAGAGTTGTTACATGAAAGATTTGGTTTAGTGGTTTGGGAGAAATCGCTATTTTAAGGTTTTTCAGTTGGCTGTTCAGGTTTTGGAAGGCTAATGGGCTGATTTGGAGAAGGCCCATTAAGGGGTTGGTGGAGGCTATAAATAGAGGGTAAGGGATATGGGGAAAGGTTGGATTTTCCATTATCTTATGTGGAGGCTTTGATCTCCTTCTTCCTCTAACACCTTTCCACCATTAAAATTCCAAATCCAAGGAGGGAAATCGAAGATCTATACCATTCAAGGCTAGATCAACATCGTTTCAAGGGCGAATTCATCGGATTGAAGGGTTTGATTCGAAGTGTTCGCTGTTTGGATTGCTTTTTCATCGCTTTTGCTTTGTTTTGGATAATCGGTGAGTGATTTACATCTCTCATTCGGATTCATGAAAGTATGTGAGTTATAGGATGTTAATTTCATCATTCCCATGTTATTTTCTTTAGATCTACACCATGCTAAGTCCATTTTACATACGAATCACCTTAGGATCTGATCTAGATAATTTAAATGGTTAATTTCATGATTTCTCTTAAGTTTATGCAAATTAGATCCGTTTTTATGTTCATATGTTCACTTATCATGTTTTGGGAAATTTATGTGTTTTGATGGAAATTGATAGATTGATGATATTGTTGGTTGCATAACATGTTTGTGGTTGCATTAGAATGAATCGGATAAGCCGGTTTCGACGGATTCGTCGTTTGGCGAAGTTTTGGTCGAAATCAAAGTCGAAATGGAGCTGTGCAGGAACCGGGTCGGTCTAGAGGGGTCGGTCCTAGACTGGTCGGTTAAGACGTGGCTTGGTGAGCAAGACAGGTTTTGGGTTGGTTTTCTTCCTGGTCGGTTGGTCTCAGGTGAGAAAGGCTGGTCGGTCTTGGAGCTGGTCGGTCTGATCGGTCGATCCATACTGCTCAGGTCGAGCAAATCTGGAGTTCTGATTTGGAGCAGGTGGGTCGGTCATGTCCCAGGAAGGGGTGATCAGGTCGGGTCGGTTTTAGAGGGTTGGTTCGGTCAGATGATGGCAAACCTGGTCGGTCGGGTCAGCCGATTGGTGGTAGGGTCGAATCCTGAAGCCAGAAGGGAACCGGGTCGGTGGGTCGGTTTTAGCTGGATCGGTTGGGCTAAGCTTTTGGGTCTTCCCGGGAAGGGTCGGTTTTGGGTCTTCCCAGGAAGGGTCGGTTTTGGGTCTTCCCAGGAAGAGCAGGTTTTGGGTCTTCCCAGGAAGAGCAGGTTTGGGTCTTCCCAGGAGGGGTCGGTTTTGGGGTCCTCCCAGAGGGCTCGGTGATGGCGTAGCTTCAAGGTGGTTCAACTAGGAAGGCTCGAAGTGATGAATGTGTTCGGTGACAACTCAAAGGTCGTGAGTTGATGGATAATGGCTACTCGAGAAGGTTGCTTGAGCTATGAAACATCGTCAAGGTTGGACGACTAGAGATGCGAAGGCCGAGAGGTCATCGTTGTCGTAAGTTCTAGCAGGCTCAAAGCAGGGGTATGATGGGGGCACCCAAAAGATCAGAAGGTTGCTGGTCGAGTACCCTGGGTCTTGGGGAAAGGCCTAGTGTCAAGGTTGGACATATAGAGTTCATGCTAGAACTGGGGTTACCTTTAGCCCTTGACATATGGCAAGGTTGGCCGTCATACGATTAACGATGGTTTCAAAGCAGGATTGGCGATGATAGCCAGAGTCTGTCATGTATGCTGGATGTTTTGCATGAGATAAATAATCTTGATCCCATGATTGCTATTGTTGATTGTTTCTATTTGCTATGAACAAATGGTTGTTCTGGTTTCTATGGATTAATGGTTGAAATGCTTGGTGTAAAGGCTATCACTGTCCGATGTGGGGAAGATAAGGTTGAGTTTTTCTCTGGTGTTGTGGGTAGACAAGTTGTTCATTTACCCATTCTCATATACTTTCTTGTTGAAGTTTGTTAGCTGTTTTATCGCTCACTAAGACTATTGTCTGACTCAAGGTTTTATGTTCCCTCTTATTACCTTGGGTTGTTCATCCGGTTGTGGATGGGCAGACTAAGTAGCAGGTTACAGGTAATGGAGCTTAGTGAGACGAGGAAGCTGAGCGATGACGAGCAGGAGGCTGGCGTACCAGTTTTATCACTATCTAGTATTTCTGTTTCCGCTGTTTGAGTTGCTTGAGAGTTATAGTGAGGCCTTATGTACAAACTTGGATATCAGTTGGATAATCTTTCTGGATGTTTCAAAAGTTTCAAAAGTTTGTTATATGATACCTCATTGCTATTACCTGTTGTATATGTTCTATTATATTTAATCCTTGCACTGTGAGCTCTACGACAGGTTTCGATGTGTTTACCTACTCCGATGATCGTCCATAGCAGCCTGGCAGACCTTTCAGCGCATTTTCCACTTGTTTAGTGCGGGGGTTATGGGCGGTCGTCACATTTGGTATCAGAGCTCTGGTCAACGATTTTGGCCAAAGTTCAAAGACGTAATTACGTAGGACAGACGTATTTGTAGATTTCTATTGGATGTTTACTATATGTATATTAACATATATAGTAGTAGCAGTAGTATCTCTTTAGCAGTTTTCTTGGAAGTGGCTAATTATTCTAGATTGCTGATTTAGAATGAGTAGACGACCATCAAGACACACTGCTAGGAGAGCTAATACTGGAGGCGGAAATGGTGACGAACTAGATTACTCGGCCATGTTTGAAGCCATGGCAGAAGCAATTATGCGAAGGGTACCCACTCCAGTGGCGGCTACGGTAGATGTAGGTGTGCGAGTTCCTAGAGTAGATTTTGCAAAGATGTGCAAGGACTTTACATCTCTAGGAGGGAAACCATTCAAGGGAACTGAACCAGCTGAAGAGGTTCAGAGGTGGATGGATTCATGTGTTCGAATCTTTGGAGACTTGGTTATTGAAGATGCAATGAAGAGAAAGCTTGCATCAAGGCAGCTTCAGAGCAGAGCCATGGAATGGTGGAATTCTGTTATACTCGAGACTCCGGAAGAGGAAATTTCATGGGAGAAATTCCAAGCTAAGTCTGAAGCAAAGTTTATCTCCACTGCTCAGACGTCCGTTCTCTTCAAGAAGTTTATAGAGTTGAAGCAGAATGGCAGATCAGTTCTTGACTACATTTCTGATTTTGAGGCTTTGTCTAGATATGCTCATTTATACATTGATATGCCCTATCAGAAGAACGAGAAGTTTGTCTTGGGTTTGGATGCTCATATTGGAAAACTGCTTGTGGGAAATCTTGATGATTCATTTGAAAAGATTGTGGAAAAAACTATTCGCCATGAGAGCTTGTTTCCCAAGGAAGCAAATGTTGTCTCTGCAACCAAGGAAGCTCAGAAACCACAGCAAGGTGGTAATAAAAAGAGGAAGCAGCAACAACAGAAAGGAAAGGATGGCCAAAAGAAACCCAAGAGTGAGGTGGTTTGCTTTAACTGCCAACAGAATGGTCATTATTCAAATGAGTGCAAGAATCCCAAAGCTGAGAAGAAGTGCTTCAAGTGTGGAAAGCCTGGGCATGAGAAGAAAGATTGTCCAGAATCAGCTAAGGGCAAACAGATTGTGAAGGCATATGCTTTGGAAGCCGTGCCATCTTCATCAAGAGCTCCTACTGCAGAGGAGAAGGGAAAGGGTGTCGTAGTGCAAGGTACTTTTTCCGTTAACGGTGTTTCAGTTCGAGTTTTGTTTGATTCTGGAGCATCACATTCATTCATCTGCAATGAGCTTGTATGTCGCTTGGGTTTGGAACCCGAGATTTGTGATAGACCTTTGATCGTGATTAATCCAGTTGGGGGTTCGTCCAGTTTGTGCATGATTTTTCATGGTCTAGTGTTATCGGGTCATAATTGCTCTTTTATGTGTGATTGCTTTGTTCTTAACTTCGCTGGGTATGGGATCATCTTGGGCATGGATTGGCTCAAGAGATATGCGGCAAGGGTGAATTGCGAGAAGCTAGAGGTGAGGGTCGGGGATGTGGAAGGGGAAAAGGTGTTGATTAGATGTAAGCGCGAAGACGGGGTCTTCGTGAGTTATCTATATTCGCTTGGTATTCCACAGGAAGACCTATCATCAGTGTTGATCGCTAATGAGTATGTAGATGTATTTGACGAGGTCAAAGGGTTGCCGCCACATCGTGAGATCTAGTTTAGGATCAATTTGGTCGAAGGTGCTAGACCAATTGTTATGCCCCTTAGGCAGATGGCGCCTAGGGAACAGCGAGAGTTAGAGGTGCAAGTTCGTGACCTTTTGGGAAAAGGATTCATTTGGAGTAGTGTTTCCGAGTGGGGTGCACCAGTCGTGTTTGCTACTAAGGCAGATGGCTCGTTAAGATTGTGTGTGGACTATCGTGAGCTGAACAAGGTGACTAAGAAGAACAAGTATCCGTTGCCAAGGATTGATGACTTGTTCGATCAGCTTCACGAAGCCAAAGTGTTTTCTCAGATGGATTTGGCAACGGGATTTCACCAATTGAGAGTGGCTAAGGATAGTGTGCAAAAGACTGCTTTTAGGACACCGTCCGGGTTTTTCGATTGGTTGGTGATGCCGTTCGGGTTGACTAATGCGCCAGCGTATTTTGTGGATCTTATGAATAGAGTGTTCAGAGATCAGTTGAGTAAGTTCGTGCTGGTATTCGTGGATGATATACTGGTTTACTCCAGAAATGTGGAAGAACATAAGACGCACTTGAGAGTTGTGTTAGAGATCTTGCGAAAGCATCAGCTTAAGGCTAAGTTCTCAAAGTGTCACTTCTGGAAGGATGAAGTGAGGTTCTTAGGTCATGTTGTTTCTGGAAAAGGTATAGCGGTTGACCCCGCTAAAGTTGCAGCAATCCAGGATTGGGATAGACCTAAGAATGCGACGGATGTTCAAAGTTTCCTTGGGTTGGCTGGTTATTAGCGAAGGTTTATCAAGGATTTCTCCAAGATAGCTGCACCATTAACAGGATTGACGAAGAAGAATCAAGTATTCGCATGGGATGCGAAGTGTGAACAAGCGTTCGGAATTTTGATAGAGAGATTGACGAGTGCACCTGTGTTGACCATTCCAAGTGGGAATGAAGAGATGGTGGTATATACTGATGCGTGTGAAACTGGACTTGGAGCAGTGCTAAAGCAGAAGGATAAAGTAGTGGCTTACGCAAGTCGACAGCTAAAGCCACATGAGAGAAAATATCCAACTCATGATTCGGAGTTGGCAGCGATTGTGTTTGCTCTGAAGATGTGGAGACATTACCTGTTGGGAGTACGATTCGAGTTGTTTACGGATCACAAGTCGTTGAAGTATCTTTTCTCCCAAAAGGATTTGAATCTTCGGCAGCAACGATGGTTAGAGTTTCTGGCATCATATGATTTTGGGATAGCCTATACTCCTGGCAAAGGCAATGCAGTTGCAGATGCATTGAGTCGAAGACACGCAAGTTTGGGAGCGATGTTTTCGGAATGGAAGGGCCTCGAGTACTTGGCAAGGTTCGATTTCAGGCCAAGGTGTGAGTTGGAACCTAAAATATTGGCAAGCTTGTCGATAAGGCCTACTCTTATCGAAAGGATTGGCGAGGGCCAAAAGAAAGACGCGAAGCTTGTCGAGTTCATTCAGAAAATGGAACCAGAGGGTAAAGAGTTCGAGGTCGACCGAGAAGGTTGGCTTCGAAAATAAGGACGGTTAGTTGTTCCTTATATCGACGGATTGAGGGATGAGGTTCTGAGAGAATGTCATCACTCGAAGCTAACGATTCATCCCGGTGGTAATAAAATGTATCAAGACATGAAGTGAGCCTACTATTGGGAAGGGATGAAAAGAGATATTGGAAAATTCATTTCCAAGTGTATGAACTGTCAGTTGGTGAAAGCTGAACAGAAGAAGCCGAGTGGTTTACTTCAGCCATTAGAGGTTCCTACATGGAAGTGGGAGCAGATATCGATGGATTTTATCGATGGACTACCTAGATCTAGGACAGGGAATGAAGGGATTTGGGTCATTGTGGATCATTTGACCAAAAGTGCAAGGTTTATTCCTATCAAGACGACTAGGACAACATCAAAATTGGCTGAGCTTTATGTGAAATGGATAGTTCGATTCCATGGTGTTCCAAAGAGTATAGTAAGTGACCGGGATCCATTGTTCACGAGTGGATTTTGGAAAAGTTTGCAAGAAGCTTTGGGAACCAAATTGTGTTTAAGTACGGCATATCATCCCCAAACTGATGGTCAGTCTGAGAGAGTCAACCGAGTTTTAGAAGATCTCCTGAGGGCTTGTGTGTTAGACTTCGGAGGATCATGGGAGGACCATCTACATCTAGTTGAGTTTGCATATAATAATAGCTACCAGTCGAGTATTGGGATGGCACCATACGAGGCGTTGTATGGAAGGCCGTGCAATTCTCCAGCTTGTTGGTTAGAAACTGGAGATAAGTTGGTACTTGGGCCTGAAATGATTAGAGAAACCTCGGATTGTATCAAGATTGTTCGACAACGAATGAAGGCGGCCCAAGATCGTCAGAGGAGTTACGCCGATAAGCGTCGTAAGGATTTGGAATTCGGCGTAGGAGATATGGTTTTCATGAAGATTTCACCGTTAAAGCATGTGGTTCGATTCGGAAGTAAAGGGAAGTTGGCTCCTAGGTTTGTTGGACCGTTTCCGATAGTCGAGCGAATAGGAAAGCTCGCATATAGGTTGGAGTTACCCGAGAAGATGTCGAGTGTGCATAATGTTTTCCATGTGTCGTTTCTACGGAAGTTTGTGCACGACTCGAATGTGGTGGTATCTCCAGAACAGTATGAAGATTTAGAAGTCGAGACCGCAGTTGCGAAACCTCATAGGCCACTTCGTGTTGTGGGGAATGACACGAAACAGCTTAGGAGGAAGACGGTTAAGCTAGTCAAGGTACAATGGAGTGAAGATGGCGACGATTGTACATGGGAGACGGAAGAGAGCATGAGGGCGACTCATACAGAACTTTTCATCGGTAGAACCCTTTGATTGTATCGTCGTTATATCGTTGTATCTTGTTGTTGTTTAATAGAATTCCGCGTGCTAGGATAAGGCTATGGATGCATGGCTTGATGGTTGCTAGTTTGGATGATAGGATTGGCTTCTCATGGATGATAGGCATGCGGAATTGTTGTGGTTTCTTATGGTTGCTTGGAATTTCGGGGGCGAAATTCTTAAGGGGGGAGAATGTAACAACCCACATTTTACATATCGGAAGATCGTAAAATATTTTTATTTTATTCCCTGAGGGTTGGATCATTCTCATCTTTTGGTATGTTGCTTATGGGGATGTGAGACATGTCGATTAATTTTACCGATTTTGTTTGTGACCATTTTTCCCTTGTCAGTCTTGTACAGGGCATAACTTTTGACTCAAGTCGAATCAGAGGGTGAGATCTGTGCCATTGGAAAGGAATTGATGATTCTCTTTCCGTAGAGTGGTTACATGAAAGATTTGGTTCAGCGGTTTGGGAGAAATCGTTGTTTTAAGGTTTTTCAGTTGGCTGTTCAGGTTTTGGAAGGCTAATGGGCTGATTTGGAGAAGGCCCATTAAGGGGTAGGTGGAGGCTATAAATAGAGGGTAAGGGATATGGGGAAAGGTTGGATTTTCCATTATCTTATGGGGGGGCTTTGATCTCCTTCTTCCTCTAACGCCTTTCCACCATTAAAATTCCAAATCCAAGTAGGGAAATCGAAGATATATACCATTCAAGGCTAGATCAACATCGTTTCAAGGGCGATTTCATCAAATTGAAGGGTTTGATTCGAAGTGTTCGCTGTCCGGATTGCTTTTTCATCGCTTTTGCTTTGTTTTGGATAATCGGTGAGTGATTTACATCTCTCATTCGGATTCATGAAAGTATGTGAGTTATAGGATGTTAATTTCATCATTTCCATGTTATTTTCTTTAGATCTACACCATGCTAAGTCCATTTTACATATGAATCACCTTAGGATCTGATCTAGATAATTTAAATGGTTAATTTCATGATTTCTCTCAAGTTTATGCAAATTAGGTCCGTTTTTATGTTTATATGTTCACTTATCATGTTTTGGGAAATTTATGTGTTTTGATGGAAATTGTTAGATTGATGATATTGTTGGTTGCATAACATGTTTGTGGTTGCATTTGAATCAATCGGATAAGCCGATTTCGACGGATTCGTCGTTTGGCAAAGTTTTGGTCGAAATCAAAGTCGAAATGGAGCTGTGCAGGAATCGGTTCGGTCTAGAGGGGTCGGTCCTGGACTGGTCGGTCAAGACGTGGCTTGGGGAGCAAGACAGGTTTTGGGTCGGCTTTCTTCCTGGTCGGTCGGTCTCAGGTAAGAAAGGCTGGTCGGTCTTGGAGCTGGTCGGTCTGATCGGTCGGTCCATACTGGTCAGGTCGAGCAAATCTGGAGTTCTGATTTGGAGCAGGCGGGTCGGTCATGTTCCAGGAAGGGGTAATCAGGTCGGGTCGTGAAACGACCCGAACTTCCCCGGTCTCCGAAGAGAAGAGAAAGAACGAATTGTTTTGAGAACACGACAAAATAGAACGCAGACGAGAGAACATTTCATTGTATATTACAACAATGCATCAGAATACAAGAATATACAGAGTATAAATGAATATTACACAGAAATATCAGAGATTTAAATTACATTTAAATACATAGCAGCGGAAAATAATACAATACACAACTAGAAGTTGATATACGGATACAAAGCTTTCCGGATATCGTTCCAGCTGTAATCCAGGATCCTGTGAATATAAATCTGCAAAACCAAAACTACTAGCTGCCCGTGTCAAAATAAGGGCACCCAGAGTTTAGGTTAAAACAATAAACTCCAGGTCAGTCATGTGACTGGTGTGAGAACTAAAACAGTTATTGATCTTTATTTTAAAAGTTAGGTAAATCAAGGGACCACGCCGTATAACACGGAACGGGTTTCCTCCCAAGAATACCAGTGCATAAAACAACAGCGCAATGCTAAATAAAGAAAAATGAAGCTGTTATAAGACCCAGGTCCTATCACACAATGCAACGCAGCCGAGGATAGGGTTTTCCCTTATACCAGCCAAAGAATGCTTGATACGGTTAAAACAAATCGCTTGATACTATTATAAGTGCATAGAGTATAAAACAACTTCAGATCATAAGTATCAATCATAGACGACATGAGCGTCCCATGCCACTATGTCGCCATGTATAGGTTTACAAATAAAACCGCAAATGTCACGTATTTGGAAATTGGATTTCCATCTATGAACCGAGGCAAAAGATAGTCCTCTACCGATTCGAGACTGTCTAGCCCGAGCCTCAGGAGCAGCCGCAACTGCCCCTTGGATCCTCAGGGCCGGTCCACCGATGTGGATTATTATGCATGAACACTACGTCTCCCCACCCTATGGGGTGTAAGTCTGGTCCGTCAGCCGACCAGAATGCATCGGCCGAAACCGATATAACCGAGGCGCCTCGCAACAGCAACAACCACATAAGTCAAACTCGTCAGGGCGTGTAAAACCACTGACGCCACTTCTAGCTAGAAAGAAATGTATGCCCTCCCTGACGTCCGTCTCCCGTTTTTGGTTCATACCGGGTGTGAAACTCGCGAAGCAAACGTTACACAAAGCTACGCCACAAAGGTCGTGCTTTGATCATCACCACAAGACTTTGCTTTTCAACAGAAGCCTCGATCTATTGCCACTTAGGCATGCCACACAGGCCATTCACTCCATGCGTTTGATATCCATCAATATATAACCCCTGAGCTCGTACGTCTCAGAGAAGGGCGTTAAGCAAGAGAATAAATTCTCCGCCGCCAAACAGATATATATTTAATAAAGATCAATCACACGGACTAAAATCCAATGTCAGACACACAGTCCATTTACAAGTCCGTTCTGGGTCTGAACGAAACCGGAGGCACGTAGTACCCCGCATATCCATCGATCTCCAAGTACGTCTGGACGATCACTAACTGTTTCCATCTTCTTGGGTGTACAGCCCAATCAAGATCATCAGTAATTACCCAAACGACGTGAAGACCTCCGGTCTTCGACCATCGTCTTCATCTTCGACTTATCGTCGTATCAGTTATTCAGAATGGGATAAACCCGGTCTTTCCGAATAACTCGCGTATATTTTAAATAAGTGTTACACAAACACAACATACGCCTCATTCCAATTCATTAGTCACTAACCGTAAATTAATCAAGAGAATAATTCCCCAAATATTAACCCCGAAGGCCGAAACCAACATCAGATCAATATTCAGAAAACCATTCTGCTTGGCTAACCGTCAGTTAGTTTCTAAATTTCACATTCATAGGGAAAGGTTCCCATTAATTTTATCCAAGATAAATTCCTTGAATTTATTCTTTATTCTATTCTTTTGAATTTCGATTCAACTAGCCGGGATTAACGAAACTTATCGAAGTAATCCTTTGTTTTAATTTCCCAATCCCAACCTATTTATCCCATGAAGTAAAACTGGTAATACCTCATATCTAACACCACAGTGTTATCGGTAAATTCAATTACCATTTCACGTTCAAATCTAATTAAAGATTTAACTATCGCCTGGAGCAAAACTGGTGATACTCCATTCTCGATTATTTCAATCTAATTAAAGATTCATTAAAACTCCACTTAGTTTTAATCGTTAACTGGGTTAAAGAATCAGTGTCATTTAAAACACGATTCACGATAAACCCAAAATCACATTCATTAATTATCGGGTTAAAGAACAAGTGTTATTTAAAACACTGTTCACGATAAACCCAAAAATTAATATCAATTCAATTCCAATTAAATATTATTTAATTGGTACACTTCATTAAATCTAAATAAAAAGATTTAATCTTTTCTCAATTGGGTTCAAGAACAGTGTTAGTGAAGACACCATTCACGACAAACCCAAATCACATTCGATATTCAATACAAGGCTCTGAATAGAAAATATATCGGCCTATATTCAATATCAAATTCTACGATTAACAAATGTCGTATTGGAAATAACGATATCAATATATATCTTTCAAATTTCCATAACAACACCTATATAATCACGAATTCCAACATCGAAATATTCCGAAGACAATTTCGATTCAAATCCACTCCAATGCAATCATTGGATATTTTGGTTATTTTCAAAACCCTTTTTAAATTCAATTTATTTATTTAAAAATAAATAGAATTATATTTCTAGTTCAAAACTAGTTCATTTCGATAAAAATCTATTTTTATCTTTTCAAATATGGAGTTTTTCATCCCAATTCTTTCTAAATCATTTCTTATGATTTTACACAAATTATTACTATTTTTAATAATTTTATCAAGGCACGTACAGTCGATTTCCATCAACGGCCATCGAACTGCACTTATAGCGACCTTTTTCAAATTTGATTTGGACATAATTCCAAATCCAACCGTTAGATTTCTAATTTCTAATATTCGTTAGAAAGCTCTTTTCGATACGAACCCAACGGTTCCGGTTTTAGGAGAATCCGACGGTCGGATCTCCCGCAATGTCCGTTTGAAATAAATGGTCCAAAATTCACGAACTGCCGCGGCGCGGCGCGTTCTATTCAGGCCATTATATTATATATAAAATATATATAATATATATTTCGTCGATTTCTTTTTAAAACGAATTATATAAATAGTTTTAAATTCGTTTCAAAAACAATTTCAACTTCCATTTCAATTCAAATCAAAATTGAATTCTCCTTTATAAATTCGTTTTAAAATTCATTTCTATTCAATTCAAATTTCAATTCAATTTGAATTCATTTCAATTCGCTTTCAATTCAATTTGAATTCGTTTTCAATTCAATTCATTTCGAAATCGTTTTATATTCAATTCATTTCGAAATCGTTTTCAATTCAATTCATTTCGAAATCGTTTTCAATTCAATTCATTTCGAAATCGTTTTCAATTCAATTCATTTCGAAATCGTTTTATATTCAATTCATTTCGAAATTGTTTTCAATTCAATTCATTTCGAAATCGGTTTCAATTCAATTCATTTCGAAATCGTTTTCAATTCAATTCATTTCGAAATCGTTTTATATTCAATTCATTTCGAAATCGTTTTATATTCAATTCATTTCGAAATCGTTTTATATTCAATTCATTTCGAAATCGTTTTCAATTCAATTCATTTCGAAATCGTTTTCAATTCAACTCATTTCGAAATCGTTTTCAATTCAATTCATTTCGAAATCGTTTTCAATTCAATTCATTTCTTTTTCAAAATAGTTGTTATTATCAAAATATTTCGTTCAACACATGACCAATCTCAATGGATGAGTACTGTCAACACATGAACCTTTATTTTATATTGATAAAGATGTAAATTTTATTACTAAAATATTTCGTTCAACACATGACCAATCTCAATGGATGAGTACTGTCAATAGATAACCTTTATTTTATGTTGTTCTTTATTTTCTAAATTGGAATGAGGCCCAATCAATTACCATATAAAGTTAATTATATGGATTTTCATACAACACTTGTATATAATAGCATTGAAAAATAATCAACCATCAACCAAAGTGCACTACCCTGTATAAGCATCAAATATAGATATCTAACGCTTATAACAGCCTGTCAATCAATCGATCGACATATTTAATCAATCAGGATGAGTGAACTGCATATTCCATCCTAACACCCGTGTAGGGTTTCAAACAATCAAACAAATATTTTATTTGTGCAGTTGGGCGATGTGTAAAATTTATCGACCCAATCAATGTCAGTCAAATCAGTGTACATAAACAAACCGCCTGGTTTGTAAATGAATATTTTATTTATTCACATCACATTAAAAATTATATTTTTAACGATAAAACATTTTATTCCAACATATGAATTTCTATTCAGTTCATTCTTTAAATAAAATGATATTTTTATTTTTCTAACTTATTTTAGAAAATTTCGGCGGCATAACGGCACGATACTAGAAACGGGACGAGGCCTAGCCTTATCCCCGGTCTAGTGAAGGCCCACGCCATTCACACATCAATCAAACTATTCAATTCACCAAACAATTCAATTTCAAATCAAATCATATAACTAACCTATGCAACCAAACAAACAAGTCCATGGTCTGTGGACGATTGTGTCGGGCGCTACTAAGCACCGTCTGCATCCAAGTATATATATAAAACTAGAAAAGAAATTGAAAGGTGAGAAATTCTCACATATAGCTATCCAATCATCTTGACTCTTCTTTGATAGAAGCCTTCGTCTCTTTCGAATCTTCGTCAGCTTCGTCGCCCGTAGCCACTACATATGTAAAAATCTAATTTTTACTTCGATGTTCAATATATAAAAATCACATTTTTATTTCGAATTTCAATATATAAAAATCATATTTTTATTTTCCGCTACTATATCTATAAAAATTCTATTTTTATACCACTACATATATAGAAAAGGTTATATTTTTATAATGCCATATATATATAGAAAAGACTATATTTTTACATCGCTAACCCACATGTAAAAATTATATTTTTATCGCTACTTCAAAATGGAAATCTAATTTTTACTTCACCTTCTTATATGGAAAAATCTAATATTTACTTCATATAAAAATTATATTTTTATTATGTTATATATAAAATAAAAACTCATTTTTAATCTAATGGCATTCAAATAAAAATCGTATCTTTACCTTTCTAACTTCTATATGAAAATCGTATATTTCCACTTCAACTTCATATTAAATTTTTTATTTTTAATCGCTATTCAAACAAATAAAAATCATATTTTTATTTCGATGTTTATATTATAAAGATCATATTTTTTCGACTCTACTTTGAATATAAAGATTATATTTTTATTCTCGACAATATAAGAGATTATATTTTTATAACTTTACAACTTAAATAAAAGCCAGTTTTTAAACATTAATAAAATTCACAGATAAAAGAAAATGAATAACTAAAACAAAACAAAACTTACAGTCAGTGATCTACAGAGGATAGGGAGAGGGAAGCGAGCATCGGAGGTCGGCGGTTCCAGGTGGTCGCGGCTTCAGGGGAGGCGCTGCTCGCGGTCTACGGTGGTCAGAGCGGAGGAGCTCACGGTGGCTACCCTAGGGTTTGCTCGCGGCGCTAGGGTTCAGATTGGGGTCTTACGATTTGGGAGTGGCTGCGTCTGGGCTCACGCGATTCGAGGAGAGGGAGTTCGCGAGCGGGGTGGGCGTCGAGGCCGATGGCGAGGGGCAGTGGGCTCGGAGGACGAGGCGGAGCGTCGATAGGGGTGGGGAGGCGCGCGCCATCATCTATCTACTGGAGTTTTCTCCTTTCTCGTTTTTTTTTATTCTGTTTTGATTCTGAAGAAAAGCGAATGGGGGGGGGCCAGAGTAAAAGGGGGAAGAGATTTTTTATTTTTTATTTTTTTTATTATTTAATTATTTTATTCTGCAAAAAGTTGACTTTTACCTACGACCTCTAAACGAGGCCCACCGCCTGTCGTCCATAACGTTTTACCCCTGTTCTGAATACAATGGGATATGTATCGCAAGCTGATTTGACCGTTTGAATCAGTTTCCGTTAAATTTACATTAAAATCTCTATATTGAATTTTAAACGCGTATTTCAATTTACCGGGGTCACATACTAACCCTAAAAATTCTCGAAAAATATTTTCTAGCTTCGTATTGACGATACGGTCCTAACAAAACTAGTTTCGTCGAATTCTGAGACCGTTTGAAAAATGGCCAATTTCCAGTCGATTAAAATCAACTAAAACTGGTCAAACGCGTTTTCCTTTGCCACGCTCACATATTGATTCGAAAAATTATGAAATTTGGAATCTAGCAATAACTTCACATCCCGGACCCAACAAAACTGGTTTCGTCGAAATCCGAGGTCATTTGCAAAATGTCCATTGTTAAGGGCCTGAATTCCATAGCGACTATTCAGAATTTTCAACTGGACATAACTTTTGATTCCCGCTATGAAATTTCGATTATTCGAATTCGTTGGAAAGATATTATCAATTAGATTCCATTATTTTTGGTTTCACTAAAATCCGGATTGTTTTGCACCCGGTACATTCAATTGAAGTTTGAAATCGAATTATCGAACTACCGCGCCATTTTCAATTCTATTTATAATTATATATAATTATTTATTTTCTAACGACGGCGTATATAATATATACGTTCTAATTCTATTCAAAATAAATTTTCTCGTCGATATTATTTGAAATAATCTATTTTAAATATTCAAAATTCGCTAAAATTGCCAAAATAAAAATTTTAAACTGGCCCAGATTTTCCGGGTTATTACAATCTCCCCCACTTAAAACTTTTCGTCCCCGAAAAGGAACAAAGTCGAAAGTAGTTTGATTAATTAACTCTACGTTCGATCCGGCTTGCATTCTCTAACTTTTCAGTTTCTGAGAATTTTCAAATTTTCAAAAATTTGGCTAACACCCTAAATTTTCGAAAAATTTCGCCATAACCTCCCCTGCACCGGGAGCATCGGGGAATTTCAAATAGCTTCCCCGGTCCTTCAGATCTCAAAAAGAAAAAGAAAAAGCCAAGCGGCTAGCCAATAGGCTCATAAAATCATCATCACCCAAACAAAACAGTAAATTATGTAGTAAACATGTACCTATTTGTCGGGCAAACAAATTTTATTCTTCGGCTCTAGCCTCCTTGCTATGACCTGTTCAATATAAGTATATGTATATGCAAGCAAATGCGACAAATTTTCAATATTTGGTTCGATTAGGCATAACGGTTCAAAATTAGCAAACAAATGAACAAACAACACAAACATCAATCAATTAGTGAATTAACGTTTCAAATTCATAATTGATATATATAAAGAAAATCATGTTTTGATGCCAAATCCCAACAATGTATTCTAGCTATATTAGTTTTGGTTCTCACACCAGTCAATAGGAAATATATAGATATCACACCTTCGAAACACGAATACCAATTCTGATGATGTTCGAACTATCATCAGAATCATCTTCGGGCGACTAGAGTGTGATTCTATATCTATCCAGTATATTAAAACTTCAAATACACGTTTGCAAGGCGTATATGCAAAATCTTTATATACCGGACTGTCCTAATCAATATAAACTAAATAATCAAATACGAATAATTGATTTTAAATTTCAAAACAAAAATTGTTTTTACTTTCCAAATATACTCTTCACACTCGTTCTAGGATACTACTGATCCCATTTCTAACGAGACACTCTCATTGGATATCGCTAACCCAATATCTGATGAATTCTTTCGTACGGTTCTAATGTGCCTTGTTCTCTGCTTTGTAAACCAAAGCTCCGATACCAACTGAAACGACCCGAACTTCCCCGGTCTCCGAAGAGAAGAGAAAGAACGAATTGTTTTGAGAACACGACAAAATAGAACGCAGAGGAGAGAACATTTCATTGTATATTACAACAATGCATCAGAATACAAGAATATACCGAGTATAAATGAATATTACACAGAAATATCAGAGATTTAAATTACATTTAAATACATAGCAGCGGAAAATAATACAATACACAACTAGAAGTAGATATACGGATACAAAGCTTTCCGGATATCGTTCCAGCTGTAAACCAGGATCCTGTGAATATAAATCTGCAAAACCAAAACTGCTAGCTGCCCGTGTCAAAATAAGGGCACCCAGAGTTTAGGTTAAAACAATAAACTCCAGGTCAGTCATGTGACTGGTGTGAGAACTAAAACAGTTATTGATCTTTATTTTAAAAGTTAGGTAAATCAAGGGACCACGCCGTATAACACGGAACGGGTTTCCTCCCAAGAATACCAGTGCATAAAACAATAGCGCAATGCTAAATAAAGAAAAATGAAGCTGTTATAAGACCCAGGTCCTATCACACAATGCAACGCAGCCGAGGATAGGGTTTTCCCTTATAACAGCCAAAGAATGCTTGATACGGTTAAAACAAATCGCTTGATACTATTATAAGTGCATAGAGTATAAAACAACTTCAGATCATAAGTATCAATCATAGACGACATGAGCGTCCCATGCCACTATGTCGCCATGTATAGGTTTACAAATAAAACCGCAAATGTCACGTATTTGGAAATTGGATTTCCATCTATGAACCGAGGCAAAAGATAGTCCTCTACCGATTCGAGACTGTCTAGCCCGAGCCTCAGGAACAGCCGCAACTGCCCCTTGGATCCTCAGGGCCGGTCCACCGATGTGGATTATTATGCCAGAACACTACGTCTCCCCACCCTATGGGGTGTAAGTCTGGTCCGTCAGCCGACCAGAATGCATCGGCCGAAACCGATATAACCGAGGCGCCTCGCAACAGCAACAACCACATAAGTCAAACTCGTCAGGGCGTGTAAAACCACTGACGCCACTTCTAGCTAGAAAGAAACGTATGCCCTCCCTGACGTCCGTCTCCCGTTTTTGGTTCATACCGGGTGTGAAACTCGCGAAGCAAACGTTACACAAAGCTACGCCACAAAGGCCGTGCTCTGATCATCACCACAAGACTTTGCTTTTCAACAGAAGCCTCGATCTATTGCCACTTAGGCATGCCACACAGGCCATTCACTCCATGCGTTTGATATCCATCAATATATAACCCCTGAGCTCGTACGTCTCAGAGAAGGGCGTTAAGCAAGAGAATAAATTCTCCGCCGCCAAACAGATATATATTTAATAGAGATCAATCACACGGACTAAAATCCAATGTCAGACACACAGTCCATTTACAAGTCCGTTCTGGGTCTGAACGAAACCGGAGGCACCTAGTACCCCGCATATCCATCGATCTCCAAGTACGTCTGGACGATCACTTACTGTTTCCATCTTCTTGGGTGTACAGCCCAATCAAGATCATCAGTAATTACCCAAACGACGTGAAGACCTCCGGTCTTCGACCATCGTCTTCATCTTCGACTTATCGTCGTATCAGTTATTCAGAATGGGATAAACCCGGTCTTTCCGAATAACTCGCGTATATTTTAAATAAGTGTTACACAAACACAACATACGCCTCATTCCAATTCATTAGTCACTAACCGTAAATTAATCAAGAGAATAATTCCCCAAATATTAACCCCGAAGGCCGAAACCAACATCAGATCAATATTCAGAAAACCATTCTGCTTGGCTAACCGACAGTTAGTTTCTAAATTTCACATTCATAGGGAAAGGTTCCCATTAATTTTATCCAAGATAAATTCCTTGAATTTATTCTTTATTCTATTCTTTTGAATTTCGATTCAACTAGCCGGGATTAACGAAACTTATCGAAGTAATCCTTTGTTTTAATTTCCCAATCCCAACCTATTTATCCCATGAAGTAAAACTGGTAATACCTCATATCTAACACCACAGTGTTATCGGTAAATTCAATTACCATTTCACGTTCAAATCTAATTAAAGATTTAACTATCGCCTGGAGCAAAACTGGTGATACTCCATTCTCGATTATTTCAATCTAATTAAAGATTCATTAAAACTCCACTTAGTTTTAATCTTTAACTGGGTTAAAGAATCAGTGTCATTTAAAACACGGTTCACGATAAACCCAAAATCACATTCATTAATTATCAGGTTAAAGAACAAGTGTTATTTAAAACACTGTTCACGATAAACCCAAAAATCAATATCAATTCAATTCCAATTAAATATTATTTAATTGGTACACTTCATTAAATCTAAATAAAAAGATTTAATCTTTTCTCAATTGGGTTCAAGAACAGTGTTAGTGAAGACACCATTCACGACAAACCCAAATCACATTCTTATTCAATACAAGGCTCTGAATAGAAAATATATCGGCCTATATTCAATATCAAATTCTACGATTAACAAATGTCGTATTGGAAATAACGATATCAATATATATCTTTCAAATTTCCATAACAACACCTATATAATCACGAATTCCAACATCGAAATATTCCGAAGACAATTTCGATTCAAATCCACTCCAATGCAATCATTGGATATTTTGGTTATTTTCAAAACCCTTTTTAAATTCAATTTATTTATTTAAAAATAAATAGAATTATATTTCTAGTTCAAAACTAGTTCATTTCGATAAAAATCTATTTTTATCTTTTCAAATATGGAGTTTTTCATCCCAATTCTTTCTAAATCATTTCTTATGATTTTACACAAATTATTACTATTTTTAATAATTTTATCAAGGCACGTACAGTCGATTTCCATCAACGGCCATCGAACTACACTTATAGCGACCTTTTTCAAATTTGATTTGGACATAATTCCAAATCCAACCGTTAGATTTCTAATTTCTAATATTCGTTAGAAAGCTCTTTTCGATACGAACCCAACGGTTCCGATTTTAGGAGAATCCGACGGTCGGATCTCCCGCAATGTCCGTTTGAAATAAATGGTCGAAATTCACGAACTGCCGCGGCGCGGCGCGTTCTATTCAGGCCATTATATTATATATGAAATATATATAATATATATTTCGTCGATTTCTTTTTAAAACGAATTATATAAATAGTTTTAAATTCGTTTCAAAAACAATTTCAACTTCCATTTCAATTCAAATCAAAATTGAATTCTCCTTTATAAATTCGTTTTAAAATTCATTTCTATTCAATTCAAATTTCAATTCAATTTGAATTCATTTCAATTCGCTTTCAATTCAATTTGAATTCGTTTTCAATTCAATTCATTTCGAAATCGTTTTATATTCAATTCATTTCGAAATCGTTTTCAATTCAATTCATTTCGAAATCGTTTTCAATTCAATTCATTTCGAAATCGTTTTCAATTCAATTCATTTCGAAATCGTTTTATATTCAATTCATTTCGAAATCGTTTTCAATTCAATTCATTTCGAAATCGGTTTCAATTCAATTCATTTCGAAATCGTTTTCAATTCAATTCATTTCGAAATCGTTTTATATTCAATTCATTTCGAAATCGTTTTATATTCAATTCATTTCGAAATCGTTTTATATTCAATTCATTTCGAAATCGTTTTCAATTCAATTCATTTCGAAATCGTTTTCAATTCAATTCATTTCGAAATCGTTTTCAATTCAATTCATTTCGAAATCGTTTTCAATTCAATTCATTTCTTTTTCAAAATAGTTGTTATTATCAAAATATTTCGTTCAACACATGACCAATCTCAATGGATGAGTACTGTCAACACATGAACCTTTATTTTATATTGATAAAGATGTAAATTTTATTACTAAAATATTTCGTTCAACACATGACCAATCTTAATGGATGAGTACTGTCAACACATGAACCTTTATTTTATGTTGTTCTTTATTTTCTAAATTGGAATGAGGCCCAATCAATTACCATATAAAGTTAATTATATGGATTTTCATACAACACATGTATATAATAGCATTGAAAAATAATCAACCATCAACCAAAGTGCACTACCCTGTATAAGCATCAAATATAGATATATAACGCTTATAACAGCCTGTCAATCAATCGATCGACATATTTAATCAATCAGGATGAGTGAACTGCATATTCCATCCTAACACCCGTGTAGGGTTTCAAACAATCAAACAAATATTTTATTTGTGCAGTTGGGCGATGTGTAAAATTTATCGACCCAATCAATGTCAGTCAAATCAGTGTACATAAACAAACCGCCTGGTTTGTAAATGAATATTTTATTTATTCACATCACATTAAAAATTATATTTTTAACGATAAAACATTTTATTCCAACATATGAATTTCTATTCAGTTCATTCTTTAAATAAAATGATATTTTTATTTTTCTAACTTATTTTAGAAAATTTCGGCGGCATAACGGCACGATACTAGAAACGGGACGAGGCCTAGCCTTATCCCCGGTCTAGTGAAGGCCCACGCCATTCACACATCAATCAAACTATTCAATTCACCAAACAATTCAATTTCAAATCAAATCATATAACTAACCTATGCAACCAAACAAACAAGTCCATGGTCTGTGGACGATTGTGTCGGGTGCTACTAAGCACCGTCTGCATCCTAGTATATATATAAAACTAGAAAAGAAACTGAAAGGTGAGAAATTCTCACATATAGCTATCCAATCATCTTGACTCTTCTTTGATAGAAGCCTTCGTCTCTTTCGAATCTTCGTCAGCTTCGTCGCCCATAGCCACTACATATGTAAAAATCTAATTTTTACTTCGATGTTCAATATATAAAAATCACATTTTTATTTCGAAGTTCAATATATAAAAATCATATTTTTATTTTCCGCTACTATATCTATAAAAATTCTACTTTTATACCACTACATATATAGAAAAGGTTATATTTTTATAATGCCATATATATATAGAAAAGACTATATTTTTACATCGCTAACCCACATGTAAAAATTATATTTTTATCGCTACTTCAAAATGGAAATCTAATTTTTACTTCACCTTCTTATATGGAAAAATCTAATATTTACTTCATATAAAAATTATATTTTTATTATGTTATATATAAAATAAAAACTCATTTTTAATCTAATGACATTCAAATAAAAATCGTATCTTTACCTTTCTAACTTCTATATGAAAATCGTATATTTCCACTTCAACTTCATATTAAAATTTTTATTTTTAATCGCTATTCAAACAAATAAAAATCATATTTTTATTTCGATGTTTATATTATAAAGATCATATTTTTTCGACTCTACTTTGAATATAAAGATTATATTTTTATTCTCGACAATATAAAAGATTATATTTTTATAACTTTACAACTGAAATAAAAGCCAGTTTTTAAACATTAATAAAATTCACAGATAAAAGAAAATGAATAACTAAAACAAAACAAAACTTACAGTCAGTGGTCTACAGAGGATAGGGAGAGGGAAGCGAGCATCGGAGGTCGGCGGTTCCAGGTGGTCGCGGCTTCAGGGGAGGCGCTGCTCGCGGTCTACGGTGGTCAGAGCGGAGTAGCTCACGGTGGCTACCCTAGGGTTTGCTCGCGGCGCTAGGGTTCGGATTGGGGTCTTACGATTTGGGAGGTGGCTGCGTCTGGGCTCACGCGATTCGAGGAGAGGGAGTTCGCGAGCGGGGTGGGCGTCGAGGCCGATGACGAGGGGCAGTGAGCTCGGAGGACGAGGCGGAGCGTCGATAGGGGTGGGGAGGCGCGCGCCATCATCGATCTACTGGAGTTTTCTCCTTTTTCGTTTTTTTTTATTCTGTTTTAATTCTGAAGAAAAGTGAACGGGGGGGGGGGGGGGGGCAGAGTAAAAGGGGGAAGAGATTTTTTATTTTTTATTTTTTTATTATTAATTTATTTTATTCTGCAAAAAGTTGACTTTTACATACGACCTCTAAACGAGGCCCACCGCCTGTCGTCCATAACGTTTTACCCCCGTTCTGAATACAATGGGATATGTATCGCAAGCTGATTTGACCGTTTGAATCAGTTTCCGTTAAATTTACATTAAAATCTCTATATTGAATTTTAAACGCGTATTTCAATTTACCAGGGTCACATACTAACCCTAAAAATTCTCGAAAAATATTTTCTAGCTTCGTATTGACGATACGGTCCTAACAAAACTAGTTTCGTCGAATTCTGAGACCGTTTGAAAAATGGCCAATTTCCAGTCGATTAAAATCAACTAAAACTGGTCAAACGCGTTTTCCTTTGCCACGCTCACATATTGATTCGAAAAATTATGAAATTTGGAATCTAGCAATAACTTCACATCCCGGACCCAACAAAACTGGTTTCGTCGAAATCCGAGGTCGTTTGCAAAATGTCCATTGTTAAGGGCCTGAATTCCATAGCGACTATTCAGAATTTTCAACTGGACATAACTTTTGATTCCCGCTATGAAATTTCGATTATTCGAATTCGTTGGAAAGATATTATCAATTAGATTCCATTATTTTTGGTTTCACTAAAATCCGGATTGTTTTGCACCCGGTACATTCAATTGAAGTTTGAAATCGAATTATCGAACTACCGCGCCATTTTCAATTCTATTTATAATTATATATAATTATTTATTTTCTAATGACGGCGTATATAATATATATGTTCTAATTCTATTCAAAATAAATTTTCTCGTCGATATTATTTAAAATAATCTATTTTAAATATTCAAAATTCGCTAAAATTGCCAAAATAAAAATTTTAAACTGGCCCAGATTTTCCGGGTTATTACAGGTCGGTTATAGAGGGTTGGTTCGATCAGATGGTGGCAAACTTGGTCGGTCGGGTCAGCCGATTGGTGGTAGGGTCGAATCCTGAAGCCAGAAGGGAACCGGGTCGGTAGGTCGGTTTTAGCTGGGTCGGTTGGGCTAAGATTTTGGGTCTTCCCAGGAAGGGTCGGTTTTGGGTCTTCCCAAGAAGAGCAGATTTTGGGTCTTCCCAGGAGGGGTCGGTTTTGGGGTCCTCCCAGAGGGCTCGGTGATGGTGTAGCTTCGAGGTGGTTCAAGTAGGAAGGCTCGAAGTGATGAATGTGTTCGGTGACAACTCAAAGGTCGTGAGTTGATTACTAGAAGGTTGCTCGAGAAGGTTGCTTGAGCTATGAAACATCGTCAAGGTTGGACGGCTAGAGATGCGAAGGCCGAGAGGTCATCGTTGTCGTAAGTTCTAGCAGGCTCAAAGCAGGGGTACGATGGGGGCACCCAAAAGATCAGAAGGTTACTGGTCGAGTACCCTGGGTCTTGGGGATAGGCCTAGTGTCAAGGTTGGACATTGTCAAGGTTGGACATATAGAGTTCATGCTAGAACTGGGGTTACCGTTAGCCCTTGACATATGGCAAGGTTGGTTGTCATATGATTAACGATGGTTTCAAAGCAGGATTGGCGGTGATAGCCAGAGTCTGTCATGTATGTTGGATGTTTTGCATGAGATATATAATCTTGATCCCATGATTACAATTGTTGATTGTTTCTATTTGCTATGTACAAATGGTTGTTCTAGTTTCTGTGGATTAATGGTTGAAATGCTTGATGTAAAGGCTATCACCGTACGATGTGGGGAAGATAAGGTTGAGTCCTTCTCTGGTGTTGTGGGTAGACAAGTTGTTCATTTACCCATTCTCATATACTTTCTTATTGAAGTTTGTTAGTTGTTTTATCGCTCACTAAGACTATTGTCTGACTCAAGGTTTTATGTTCCCTCTTATTACCTTGGGCTGTTCATACGCTTGTGGATGGGCAGGCTAAGTAGCAGGTTACAGGTAATGGAGCTTAGTGAGACGAGGAAGCTGAGCGATGACGAGCAGGAGGCTGGCGTACCAGTTTCATTACTATCTAGTATTTCTGTTTCCGCTGTTTGAGTTGCTTGAGAGTTATAGTGAGGCCTTATGTACAAACTTGGATAATCTTTCTAGATGTTGAGAAAGTTTGAAAAGTTTGTTATATGATACCTCATTGCTATTACCTATTGTATATGTTCTATTATATTTTATCCTTACGTTGTGAGCTCTACGACAGGTTTCGATGTGTTTACCTACTCTGATGATCGTCCATAGCAGCCTGGCACACCTTTCAGCGCATTTTCCACTTGTTTAGTGCGGTGGTTGTGGGCGGTTGTCACACAATCGTTAGAATAACGATTTGGTATTTCACTGAAATTAAACGATGGTTTAATTTCATCAGTTAAATCAGCAAATAAATATATAATTAGCAAACAGTCAACTTTTGGCAAGCAGAGCACACAAAATAAAAACCCAATTCATATAAAATATAAATGGGAAGAACTGAGTGAGTTTTACTCACCTTGATATCATTTTGTTGTAGTGTTCTATTACAATTAAATTAAATAGGCGTTTAATTTAACTGAAATTTCCAGCTGTCCTCATTACTGTCCAGATCAGTTCCACAATACAGCACACATCACCGTGATCCTGATGTAACTTATTTTACTCAATTCTGTTAATGAAATAAAAAGATTTTACGTTAAAACTTATTTAACGCGATTCTAACTACCAAATAAATTCTTAATTAAATGTTAATTAAAATTTAGTCACTTCGGTTAAGGCAAGCATATTACTCCTATTATTTTTCCGTTCATTTAAACTCTTAAAGCCCCTCACTGCCAGTGTTCAAGCTAACATTGAACCATGTTGTTATTATCAATTATCACCTCCTTAACCATTTATTTAATAAAATTAATTATATTCGAACACCTTTTTGGAGACCGACCGTGTTGTTCAATTTGTTCCTAGGTTCTTGTTCTCACGTCCAGTTTCCTTCTACTTTGATATCCTGTACACAAGTCACATTCAGCATTCTGGGATCTATTCAATCAGTTAACTTAATACTTCAAATAAATTATAATCTAATTAAATACTTAGTCATGTTTGACATTATTGTTTACGTTTCAAAAGAATTGACCACCTTCATTTCGATGCTTCGTTTCCCATTACTGTCTAAACTTTTGGGTCCAATACCCACTTCTGTCTTTATTTCCAATTCCCTTCTGCACTGATCAACATTATTCGGTTAAAAACTATATTATTTACCTTAATTCGGTTTTGTTACCCTTAGTTATAATTACAACATGATTACCCTTTTCGTTAAAACAAGGTCAGGCTGCACTTAAATGTTTCCTCCCAGGTCCATTCGCTTTTCTCTAATTCAACTGGAATGTTTCCAGTATCCCTCTTTCTTCATATTCCTAGTCCTCTTTCGTTCTTCAGGGCATCAGTTCATTCCCTTCACCACGCTTACGATAGAAAGTCCATATTCGCGCCTAGTTCTGACAACCGAACTCCCATCAAACCACCGCAGGCATCACGCCTCACCTTGCCCCTCTACCTCTATGAGCCATGATATCCCGGTCCTCCCCAATCACCGGTGAACTTGCTCGAACCTTCCAATGTTTTAGGTTATAAACCGGCCACCATCGCTAGTTATAAATGATTTGCATCGTTGGGTCAATAGATCTCACGTAGCTCGTTAGTTTTTACGTTGGAAAGTTCTTGAGATAATGAGTGAATGTATAGAATCTTGAGGAAGACAATGGGAGGTTCTCTGCCATTGAATATGTTAGAGGCGACAGTAATACGTTTGTTGAGCGTTGGAGAGGGTTTTTGACCGATGAATGCTTTATTTATAAGATAGAATAAATATTGTTTTATTATTATCAAAACTTCGTCATGAAGTAATAAGTGAAACTAACCACAATTTCCTTCTGTTTATTGATAAAAATGCTAATCCTAGCATAGAAAAATATTCTGGACCTAATGGGACAGGTTTCGTCGAATTCTGACATCGTTTGAAAAAAAATTCATTTATAAAACCAGAAACAAACACGCGTTTCAATTTTCCATGATCACTAAATAAATCCTATCAATTTAAAACTTTAAATACCTATAATAATTAATTGATACGAATCCAACGGCACCAGTTTCGTCACATTCTGATATTGTTTCCCGGTAGGCTATTTTTTACACGCTCCACAATGCCATTTTGGACACCAAATTACCCGGTCCCCAAAAATAACAAACTATATACCTATCCTGACTCTAAACGTCGATACGAACTCAATGGAATAGATTTCGTGGCCTAATTCGATCGTCTGCTCAAGTTACACTCATATATCTCTCTATTACATTAATTACGCGCTATAGAAATTGAATGGGCGTTTACGGCTACCGTGGTCACATACGACATCAGTTTGCCACGCCATTTTATACCGTACAATAATTTAACGCTACGGTCCCAATGAAACTGATTTCGTCGAAAACAGAGACTGTTTCAAAACGGCTATTTTAAAGGCCTATATTTAAATAGCGATTTTCACGACTATTTTAAAATTTGATTTAGACGTAACTAACAAACAATAACATGAAATCTAGATTTTTCTCTTTCATTACAAAATTATAATCAATACGGTTCCAATGTTTCTTGTTTCATAAAAATCCGACTTATATCGGATCCTGTATATCAAACTGAAGTTCAAAACTCCATTTTACGAACTACCGTGTGATTTCGAGCTCGATTTATATTATATATAAATTATAACATTCAAACTTCGTTTCAAATAATGCATTCAATATTAAATTCCATTAATATTCCAAATATAATATTTAAAATAATAAATTAAATTAAATATTCAATTGCCAAAAATACGGGATGTTACAAATTATATCTTTCTAATGAATGTGAAAAAAAATCAGATTTCATAAAATAAATTGAAATCTATACCCATTTAAAAATTCAAAATAGCCGCTATGGAATTTATAAATATTTTAATATAATATGTAGCTCTTAAAAATATCCATTTTGCAAACGACCTCCATTTTCGACAAAACTACTTTTGTTGAATCCGGAATGTCAAATTATTGTTAGGTTTCAAAATTCATAATTTTTGGAATTAATATGTGAGCATTGTAAATTTAAATGTGTTTGGTAATTTTAGTTTGAATTTAATCAACTGGAAAAAGGCCAGTTTTCAAACGGTCTCCAAATTCGACGAAATTAGTTTTGGTAGGACCGTATCATCAAAACAAAGCTAGATTTATTTTTATGTAATTGTTGGAGTTAGAATGTGGCCCCGGTAAATTAAAATGTATGTTTAAATTCAATATACATTGACTTATATTTTAATTTTGATAAAAACAGACTGAAACAGTCGAATTGGCTTACGAAACATATCTCATTATGTCTGGAATGAGGGTATTTGGTTAGGGGCAACAGTCATTGGGTCTTGTTTGGAGTTCGGAGCGTGAAACGTTATAAGGAAATAATAAACGAATTAAATAATAATAATAATAAATATATATAAATAGCTTTAGAAACCCCAACCCTACTTTCTCTCTTCTACCGCCGGTCCTAGGGAAAAACGACGGCTACCATGCTCCGAATTAGATTCCATCTCTTCTCTCAAAATACCTCAAATTAAATCACGAACTTAAAAGAAAAATTCAAGAGCTCAGTTCGATCTTTGAAATGGTATGGGTTCGATGAGCTTTGGTTTCATGTAGTGCTCGAATCGCTAGTTCAAAGGAGTCGGCTTTGAAGCCATTTTCAGGCACGTAGGGGCGTTTGAATCAACTGCCGTGGCCGACGTTGGAGGATCTTGGCATGGCGCTTCTCATGGTGTCCGTCGATCGATCCCAGGCGGTCGGATTTTGGTGCAGTGAACGGTGATAAGGAGGCGACGATGGGTTTTAAACTGTCGAGGGTTTTGAACGGGGTGAGGAAGGGTTTGAGATAATTAATTAATTAATTATATTAATTTATGTAATTAATGTTTATAACACCGTAGGAAAAGAAATTCTGAGATTTCAGTTAAAATGTGATCGTGTCGAAGAGTACTACGCAATGGAATTGACTAGAACGGAAACGGAGCAAACTGGATTTTAGCTGAAATTAAACGCCTGTTTAATTTCAGTTTAAAAATAGAATCTTCGGATAAAGAATGGCGGGCTCGAAACCATTGTGATAACTCCTTCTCACTAAATATTATTTTATCATGTTATTGTATTCATGTATAAGTATATATATAGAATTGCCGGTGTAGATTTATATCAGTTTCAATCATTATAAATTGTATATGTTGCCTATTAGCTCACCTCCTTCGTCCACAGACCATGGACGATTTAATTGACTGTATTGTGTTTCGATTGAGATGCTGAAATGTTTAAAATATTAAAAATAATTTAATATTATTTTGTGGTAGTTGAAATTACATTATAAATATCTATTTATAGTTAAAACAGTGAAAATTGGTTAATTAGAAAAATAATTCAAATTGAATTAGAACTGCGTAAATTTATTAGCCAGTGATTATTTTTAATCGACTGTTGTTGTTTGGAAACCCTACACAGGTCTGGGGACAAAAATTTATTCACATCTCCCCTGAATTTAATTATATGTCAACAGATTGGCTATCAGACTATGATACACGTTATTTAATTATTTAATGCTTATACATTAGTAAATTGCACTCTGGATGATGTTTGAATGTTGAATGATTTTTTATCATTATTGTGGAATACATGCAATGTATGAAATCCACATAACTGAAATTATATGCTAACTGATTGAGCCACATTTTGATTCAGAAATAATGAATATTTTAAAATAACGAATATTTTAAAATAAAATCCAGTAAAGAATTAAAATATGATTTTGATGTCTGATTTTGGATGGACACGGAAATATATAAAAATATAAAGTCGTGTTAAGTATAGAAATGTTATATTAACTTTAAAGAATTTTTATATCGATTTTATTCATTTTTATAATGAATATAAAAAAGAATTGATTTTAAATCTCATATTTTGAAAATATTATCTTTTTGATTTTATAATGATATGAAACATTCAATTTTGATTTAAAATTGAAAATGAAGTTAAAATCATTTTAAAATGAATTTGTAAATGAACTTATAAAATACGTTTTGAATAGAAATTAACGATATATACATTATTTATATATAATTGTTTGAATAGAACACGCCGCGCAACGTTTGTTCGCAAATTTCAACATTAACTTCAAATTGATGTAACGGGAGATCCGACCGTCGGATTCTCCTAACACCAGAACCATTGGGTTTGTATCGAAAAGAGCTTTCCAATGAATATAGGAGATTTGAAATCTAATGGATGGATTTGGAGTTATTTCCAAATCAATGTTTGAAAAGGTCGCTATTGATGCAGTTCGGTGGCTGTTATTGGAAACCGACTATACGGGACATAATAAAATTATTAAAATATGGAAAGTTATGTAAAATCATAATTACTGATTTGGAAAGAGTTTGGATAAAAATATTCCAGATTTGAAAAGATAAAAATATATTTTTTATCGAAATTAACTAGTTATTGAATAGTTATTAACTAGAATAATAATCCAATGTTTTTAAATAAATAAATGGTTTTAACATAACTTGAATTTCCCAACATATGAATCTGGAAAGATTGGAATGGAAATAATCTTCATAATATTTTGATATTGGATTCCGTGGTTATATGGATTTTGTTGGGGAATTTGGAAGATATAAATATCGTCATTTGCAATACGGTGTTTGTTGATTTCAGAATTTGATATTCAATATAAGTCGATAAAATTTCTATTCAGAGCCTTGTACTTAATATCAAATTGGATTTTGGGTTTGTCGCGTATGGTGTCTTAAATAACACCATTCTTAAACCCAGTTGAGAAAAGGATAAATCTTTTAATTAAGGTTAATGAAATTTACCAATTAATTAACTTAATTGGAATTGAGATGGAAATGGATTTTTTGATTTATCATGAATTGTGTTTTAAATAACATTTTTTCTTTAACCCAATTAACAGTGAAGATATGATTTGGAATTTATAAATCTTTATTCTAAGATTTAATGGAAAATTTCCAATGTAAAGTTTTCCAATTTAATATATATGATTGCCATTATTCCATTTATAGGATTAGTACAATACGAATTTATATCAAATTACATACTGTTATGATTTTCGTGAAGATTCTATTTTGATGGAAGATGATTTTAGGGTTTATCGCGAACTGTGCTTTAAATGAAATTGGTTCTTTAACCCAATTATTGACAGTATTAATTTTCCTAAAAGTCGAATAATCATCAAGTGATAATTTTTGAAATTAAAGCGAATTTGGAGTTTTAATGAATCTATAATTAGATTAAAATGTGAATGAAGGGATTAAATTTATCGAATTTATGAAATGATCGAGAATGGAGTACCACCAGTTTTACTCCAAGCGATAGTTAAATCTTTAATTAGGTTTGAAAATGAAATGGTTATTAAATTTACCGATAGCACAGTGGGTGTTAGATATGGAGTACTACCAGTTTTTCTCCATGGGATGAATAGGTTGGGATTGGAAAGATAAAATAAATGATTACTTCGGTATGGCTCGATAATCTCGACCAGTTAATAAAATCTTTTGGAATTGATATCTAAAGGAAGATTAAAGAATAAATTTTAAAGAATTTATCTTTAATAAAATTAATGGGAATCTGACGCTAAAAATGTGAATATTTGAATAAAAGAATATTATGAGTTGGAATGAGGCATATAATGTGTTTTTATAGCACTTGATTATAAAATGCACGAGTTATTCGGAAAGACCGGGTTTATCTCGTTCTGAATAACTGATATGATGATTAAAAGTCGACGATAAAGATGGTGGTTGAAGACCGGAGTTCTTCACATCGTTTGGATGATTACTGATGTCTTGATTGGGCTGTACACTCAAGATAAGGTAACAAGTGGTGATCATCCAGACATACTTGGAGATCGACCAGATATGCAAGGACCTCTCTCCTGTATTGGACACATGGGACGAGGAATAAGGTGCCTCCGGTTTCGTTCAGACCTAGAACGGACTTGTGAATGGATGAGTGTCTGGCATTGGATTTCATTCTGTGTTGATTGACTTCTATTAAATATATATATATATATATATATATGTTTGGTGGCAGAAAATTTAATCTCTTGATTAACACCCTTCTCTGAGACGTACGAGCTTAGAGTTTATATATTGATAAACATCAGTTATATGGTGTGAATTGTCAGTGTGGCATGCTGAGATGCAAATGATAAAGGCTTTTGTTGAAAAGAAAAGTCTTGTCGATGATGATCAAAGCACAACTTTAATTAGCATAGCTTTTTGTATAGCATTAATTCGTGAGCCTCACACCTCGATATGAGTCAAAAATGGGACAAGGGACGCAGCGAGTGCAAACGTTTCTTTCTAGCTAGAGGTAGTGTCATGGTATGGAGCACATACATTTTTACTTATGTGAATGATAGATTGCCAGGTGCCTCGGATATAGAGCTACATGCTCACAGGGTCGACTTACTGACCTGTTTAGAGGTCCGATAGGTCCGCGAAACGTATTGTTTAGGAATAACCAATCTACTAAAGTATGTGTGGACCGACGCTACAGGATCCAAGGGTTTCCTGTAGGTGTGATTCTGGGTCATCTTGCTAGAGTTGATCCTAATCGGTAAGGAGTACATCCCTTGCCTTGACTCATGATGGAAATCCAATTTCCAATACGCCACTTTTCGGTTTTAATTGTAGAACTAGTATGGCGGCATAATATATGGTACATATGTCGTCTATGATTAATACATTTATATTTGAAGTTGATTTTGACACTATACACTTATAGTAATATCAAAATGATTTGTTCTAAAACTGCCAAGCATGTTCGGCAATTACAAGGTTAAACTCTATTGTGACGGTCCGCCCCGCACCAGCCGGCATTTCCTCCGAAAGTACGCTGTACACATGCCTAACTAGCACGGAACGGTCGCCAAAGAAAGGAAAGAAGAGAATGAACTAATCGAAAACCTATAGAATGTCTCACAGCGCATGGAATAAAATATAATAATATACTTGACATAAAACAGGTCAGACAGTGCATAAGCTGATAACTAAAACCAACATCAACATCATCATCAGAGTAGCGGAAATCTAAATACAGCTTATTAAAACTTTCCAAATTACTGTCTCTAAACAAAAGAAAGAAAGGTACACCACTAATGCCCAAAGTAGTGACCGCAACAACACAGGGAGAATATCTATATATGTGTATCATACGTGGAAGCCTCGTGCTCGTCTCCGGTACAGCTACTCATGCATACCACCTAACCTGTCTCTAGTCTGCTCGTGAGAGCACCCAGAGTAAAAAAGAAGACACATAAAACTCTGGGTCAGACAAAAAGTCTGGTATGAGCGATAAGCAGCTAAACAGAACAATAACAGGTATACTAAACCATACTTGAACCTGGACCTGCAACCAAAGAGTTAGCACTACATACCGTACAACACTCTAAGGTGCCACTGAACAGATGGTGTAAGGATAACGGGGGTGGGCGTGTACATGTCATAATGATGGCAAACAAATCAAGCATAGCAACCCTCCTCACATCTCTCACTCAGTGCATAAAGCATACGATATCTACCGCTTTGATCATTAGACCCATCGAAGTAGTGACGGAGTTCAACTTGTACAACCACTGCTACTACCAAGCTCACCCCATGGAGTCATGACCAAACCTTTACAAATGACCCCACTTCATTGGTCTATATCTCTTTAGTCGTACCTAGGCCATTGTGGCCCTGAATCCGTTCACGTACCCCCTACACATAGTGATCTAAAGTTATAGACATCGACAACTCCTTAGCATATGTCCCGCAGCAAAGCCCAACTCATGAAGTCGACTCGTTGGTTCCCAACTGGATCCTGAGTACAAACTTCCTATTTGGACTACCTTTGCATCTCAGGTTTTGGTCTCCTCCTTATTCCCTGGATCTGTCTTCATTCCTTCACTTCACTTTGCTTTAGGTCGTGGTCATCAGCTCCTCGGTTCGGATCGGAATACCCCATACCAGTCGGGTCGTGCTCCTCTAGCTCGTGACTCATCGCCGGGTCCTACTCGTGATGCAACGCCATCGGTTCGAAGTCCACTAAATGGCTCGGATCGTGCCCCCTAGAGTGGTTCGGGTCGGGGTAGCTCCATGCTCACGAGGGCGGATCGGGTCGGGTGGTGTGAGCAGCTCACGTGGAAGGAGGTTCGGATCGGAGGACTTTAGGTCGTGGCCCAGCATCGGTTCGTGATCCTCCTTGGCCATTGGTTCCTTAGCTCCTGAAGCAGTTCATGAGTGGCATTAGTTCG
Organism: Allium sativum; assembly: GCA_030737875.1. Classification (NCBI taxonomy): domain Eukaryota; kingdom Viridiplantae; phylum Streptophyta; class Magnoliopsida; order Asparagales; family Amaryllidaceae; genus Allium; species Allium sativum. The sequence goes on along the minus strand of CM060926.1, from coordinate 919,269,201 downwards.
GATCGGAGCTCCTTCTCACCAGCGGGTCGGATCGTGGAGCTTCCAGGCGAGCGGGTCGGATTGTGCACCGCACCTTCGATTCGATACGGTTCAGGCAATTTCCTGCACTTCTTTCCAGCGACTGTTTTACGCCATTCGACGGCGTTTTCGACCGATCTAACAGTTGTAGACAATCACAAATCATACCATACAATCATAGCAACATGTACAATCAATCATAAACACCAAAACAACAACTATAACATGTAAAATGGATCAAACATAGCCAAAACCCCATATTTTCCCTTAAGCATGTTTAAGCAAAACTAATCATAGGATTAACAAAACTTAACCAAATCAACCCAAATTCCTAACAGAGGTATAAAACAATATTTCATAATTTATAAATATTTTTCCAGAATTTGTTGATGTATAAATTCGCTAATTATCACTAATTACCCTTAATTAGCCATAATTAGTGAGGAACTATGCAAATCACTCACCTTGGCCACAAATAAAATACCAAATCTGAAATGATTCCCTGTTTGGCGTTGATCCCAATGTAACACAGCAGCGCTGACCTTGCCTTGGTGCTTTCTCTCCTTAATTTGATGTAGTTTAAGACAAAACTTGATTAAGAGGTGATTAGAGGTGTATTTAGATGTTAGAGGCCATTGTTAGGTTGAAGAGAGGGTTTGTGGCGGCTGAAAAAACTGAAATGAAAATCTAATTCATTTTAGCCTCCCCATCACCCTAATCCCGAAATGGGTTATGGGCCCATTCACCAATCACCTCATTTGGCCCGGTTAAGCAGTTTTTCACCTTTTGAAAATTGTTTCAGCCACATCTCCCAAACGGTGAGTCCGTTTGGCTAATGTGACCACTCTACGGAAAGGTAAACCATCATGCAGAGCAAACGAAAGTGGTTTCAGGTTCAAATACCTTTCCAATCAAAAGTTATGGCCAAAACTGTATTAGCTTAGGGTAAAACGGTCATTTAAAAATCGACAAAAATCTTGAACATGGGAAATGACCCCAATAGTCGTCTCCCAAAGTTACATGACAATACGACTTCTTATGTGAAAGAAATAAATATTTTATGATCCTTCGATGCGTAGAATGCGGGTCGTTACGCTTCCTCCCCCCCCCCCCCCTCCTTAAGAAATTTCGTCCTCGAAATTCCTTAACCCAAAACATACAAAGGATCCTGCATGCCTACCAACCATATACAACAATCAATCATGCGAAACAAACAAAACAAGCCTATCCTAGCATGCGGAAAGACTAAATTGAAGTTAAAATCTTACCAGGCGAAGAGTTCTGGATACGTCTTCCTAATTCCTTCCTCTGTCTCCCAAGTATAGTCATTCTCATTCTCGCCCCACTAAACTTTGACTCACTTCACCGCTTTCCTTTGAAGTTGCTTCGTATCGTTCCCAACAATACGCATAGGCTTGCGATTCCTAATCGCCTCGGGTTCAACTTCGATATCATCCAACTGATCAGGTGAAATAGTCACATCTGGGTCATGTACAAACTTTCTTAACTAGGAAACATGAAATACGTTGTGAACTTCTGCCATCTTCTCTGGTAATTCAACTTTGTATGCCAAATTCCCAATTTGCTCAAGAACTGGGTATGGACCAACAAATCTTGGTGCTAACTTGCCTCTCCTGCCAAATCGTATCACGCTCTTTAACGGAGAAATCTTGACAAACACCAACTCACCAATGGAGAACTTTAATTCTCTTCTCCTCTTATCAGCATGACTTTTCTGCCTATCTTGGGCAGCCTTCATTCGCTGTTAGATAACCTTGATCTTGTCTGATGTTTCTCTTATTACTTCTGGTCCAAGCACATATTTCTCACCGGTCTCTAACCAACATAATGGTGAGTTGCACGGTCTTCCGAACAAAGCTTCAAATGGAGCCATACCGATACTGGATTGATAACTATTATTATATGCAAACTCTACCAGATGCAGATGGTCATCCCATGATCCACCAAAATCCAATATCCAAGCTCTCAAGAGATCTTCTAACACTCGATTCACCCTCTCTGTCTGTCCATCAGTTTGAGGATGATACGCGGTACTGAGATGTAGTTCTGATCCTAACGCCTCTTGTAAGCTCTTCCAAAATCCACTAGTGAACAACGGATCTGGGTCACTCACAATGCCTTTGCGTATTCCATGAAATCTCACTACCCATTTTATATACAGTTCCACTAACTTAGCTGCCGTCTTGTTTGACTTGACGGGTATAAACCTTGCACTCTTAGTCAATCGGTCCACAATCACCCAAATGCTATCATGGCCCGATCTAGTCCTTGGTAACCCATCAATGAAATCCATTGACACTTGTTCCTATTTCCATTCTGGAATTTCTAATGGTTGCAACAAACCATTAGGCTTCTTTTGCTCAGCTTTAACTAGCTGGAAGTTTATGCATTTTGATATAAACTTCCCAATGTCTCTTTTCATCCCTTCCCAGTAGTAGGTCTGCTTCATGTCTCGGTACATCTTGTTACCACCAGGGTGTATAGTCAGTTTTGAGTGATGACATTCTCTAAGCACTTCATCTCTCAATCCATTGACATTGGGTATAACTAGTCTTCCATTTTTTCTAAGCCATCCATCTCGATTAAGCCCATACTTGTTCATCTCCTCGTCGATACCCATCTATAACTTGGAGATGATTTCCAGTAGGTTAGGATCGTTCCTCTGACTGGAACTAATCCGTGCAATCAAAGTGGGTCTGATCGTCAAACTTGTTAGCATTTCTGGATCCAATTCGCACTTTGGTCTGAAATCAAACCCAGCAATGTACTCCAGTTGCTTCCGTTCTAGAAACATAGCCCCTAAACTGGCATGTCTTCTACTCAATGCATCAGCAACCGCATTGCCCTTTCCTGGTGTATATGCGATGTCGAAATCATTGGAAGCCAAGAATTCTAACCATCTTTGCTGCCGGAGATTTAGATCATTCTGAGAGAAGAGATACTTTAACAATTTATGATCGGTAAACAACTCAAATCTTTATCCCAAGAGATAATGTCTCCACATCTTCAGTGAAAACACAATCGCTGCCAATTCCAAATCATGGGTAGGGTATCTTTTCTCATGCGGTTTCAGTTGCCGACTTGCATAAGCTACAACCCTACCTCCTTGCATCAATACAGCACCTAGTCCAGTACCACATGCATCCGTATATACCGTCATCTTTTCATTCTCCTTAGGAATGACTAACACTAGTGCACACGTCAACTTTTCCTTTAGACTCTTGAGTGCATTCTCGCACTTTTCGTCCCAGACGAAAGCTTGATTATTCTTGGTTAACTGAGTCAACGGTGCTGCTATCTTGGAGAAGTCTTGGATAAACTTACGATAATATCCAGCTAACCCCAAGAAACTTCTTATTTCCTTTGCATTCTTGGGCGTATACCAATCTTGTACCGTAGCCACCTTCGCAGGGTTCACGGCGATACCATTTTCTGAAACAACATGGCCCAAGAATCTCACTTCTCTTCTCCAGAAGTGACACATAGAAAACTTTGCTTTCAATTGGTGTTTTCTCAACACCTCCATCACTATCTATAAATGTTCCTTGTGTTCTTCCTCTGTCCTCGAATAGACCAAAATATCATCCACAAACACAAGGACAAACTTATTCAACTAATCTCTGAATACCTTATTCATAAGATTCACAAAATATGCTGGGGCAGTGGTCAGCCTGAATGGCATGACCAACCACTCATAAAATCCAGACAGTGTACGAAATGCCGTTTTAGCTATACTCTCAGCTTCCACTCTAAGCTGATGAAAACCTATCGCGATATCAAACTGAGAAAATACTCTCGCGCCACTCAAATGATCAAACAAATCATCTATCTATGGTAGAGGATACTTGTTCTTCCTCGTTACTTTATTCAACTCGCAGTAGTCTACACACAAACAAAGGGAACTATCTATCCGCCTTGGTAGCAAACACAACTAGTGCTCCCCATTCAGAAACACTCCTTCTGATAAATCCCCTCTTCAAATGATCGCTGACTTGCACCCCAAGTTCTCGCTGCTCCCTTGGTGTCATACGACAAAGTGGCATCACTATAGGTCTGACATCTTTCACCAAATCAATACAGAACTCAATCCCTTGGTGTGGTGGAAGCCCGGTCACTTCCTCAAAGACGTCCGGATACTGGCCAACCACTGGCAAACCTAACAACTCACTATGCGGGATGTCGAGGGAATTTAGAAAACTAGCCATTACCCCATCACCGGGTAGACCACCAAACACTACCCTCCGCCCATCATCCGCTCTAGATGTCACCAAAAAGCCCTCACAGTGTACCACCACCCCGTATCTTTGGAGCCAATCGACTCCCAAAATAATGCCAAACCCAGTAAAGCCCAAAACAAAGCAATCACAACCAAACATGCATCCATGACTCGATAAAACCACATTATGACAAATCATGCTAAGGTTAGTTGAACCACCAATCGGGTTCGTCACTACTAAAGGTCTATCGACAATCTCGGGCTCCAATCCCAACCTATCTACTAGGTCACTAGATATGAAAGAACTGGAAGCCCCGGTATCAAATAAAACTCTAACAGGAACATCATAAACAGAAAGCATACCTTGAATAATGACATTCATTCCCTTCTCCTCCGCAGTGGGGGCATTCGACGAAGAAGGAATAGCATTAAGGGCATATGCTTTCACCGTCTTCTTTTCTTTAGGGGGTTGCAGACACTTGTCCTTGTGATGTCCCACTTAGCCACAGTTGAAGCACTTCCTATCCACTGGCTTGGCCCGACACTCTTTGGCATAGTGGCCCTTCTTACCACAACAGAAGCACTCAACATCTTGCTTATTCGTTTTCTTCTGGCCATCCTTGGTTTGATTTTGCTTTCTCTTATTCTGAGAACCATTCTTGCCTCCACCGCTTGCTTGCGGCTTTGGCTCCTCTTCAAATGCGACCTCAGTCTTCGACTTAGGGTAAAGACTCTCTGACCTCAATGCTTTCCCCACAATCGATTCAAACGACTCATCGATATGGTTAGTAAGCCTTCCTCCCAAGTATCCATCCAAACCAGTTATGAACTTCTCGTTCTTCTTCTCGGCAGTATCAATAAGTGATAACCCATATTTCGACAAAGTGTCGAATTCAGCAATATACTCCAGGACAGCTCTACCATTCTGCTTGAGTTCCAAGAATTTCTTAAACAGCACTGACTTTTGAGAAGCTGGAATGAACTCATCACTAAAGCAAGCCTTAAACTGATCCTAAGTAATCTGATCCTCGGGAGTAGCTGCCTTTATAGCAATCCACCAATTCATTGCCCGTCCTTGCAGCTGACGGGATGCTAGCCTTCTCTTCGTCGCGTCCTCGATACTCAAGTCTTCGAAGATATGCTCGCAGCTATCCAACCAGTCCTCAACATACGTAGCCAAATCCGTTCCGTGGAACGGCTTCCTACTAAGACTTGTATAATCCTTATTCAGCATGGTGAAATCGGCCCTAGGCGCCTGCACTATTGGACCACAACCATTACCAGCATTGGGAGCTGCCCTATGAACATTTCTAAGCATCTCTCTCATGAGGTCAGTAAACATCGTCCTCATATCAGCAACATTACCATTATTGACCCCTCTACCGGTACCCCTTGCATGTCAGCTCATCGTTCAATCTATAAAGAGAAAACGATTAACCATCCTCTTTGTGGTGTTAGAGCAGTGCGACTTCATCCTTAGCTATACTAATAGTATATATATAGCTTTTGAAAACCAAAATAATCACAAATACATGCTCCCATATACATATTATCTCTCCCTGGTGTCTTTCCCTAGGTTAACTACGCAACCTAGAGCTCTGATACCAAGTGTGACGGCTCGCCCCGCACCAGCCGGCATTTCCTCCGAAAGTGCGCTGTACACATGCCCAACTAGCACGGAACGATCGCCAAAGAAAGGAAAGAAGAGAATGAACTAATCGAAAACCTGTAGAATGTCTCACAGCGCATGGAACAAAATATAATAATAATATACTTGACATAAAACAGGTCAGACAATGCATGAGACGACCCCGAACCCCGTACCGACTGCGGCAAGGGTAATCTTTGGAATATAACACATAAACAGATAACAGCAGAACGGAATTAAATAAATACACAAGATAATGCACAATAGAATATACTGGATAAACGTAATCATCAGAGTTACACAGTATACAGGATCATACATAGTACAAATACAGTTCAACTATACATAAATGTCTACAGCGGAAACAAACATAATATGTACAACAGGAGCTGAACAGCATAAAAAGAGATAAATGATAGAATCCATCTTCAGCTCTAGCTATCCAGAGAAAGCCAGCTAAAACCTGAATACAAGGCTGCCCGGGTAGAAAAAGGGGCACCCGAGTTTGAACATGAAACAAACTACGAGTCAGTCACGGGACTGGTATGAGAAATCTACTCAACACATTTAAAATATGGCTAATTACAGGACCACGCCACTTTCATGGAACGGGTTGACTCCATTGGATTGCCAGTGCTTTAAAATAAATAATTCTTTTAAACATCGCAATGCTTTTTATAAAAATGAAGCCATTATAAGACTCAGTTCCCATCACACAATGCAACGCAAACCGAAGGATAGAGTTTTTACCTTATAACGGCCAAATATGCTTGATACGAATAAAACAAAAGCATTTCATATTATTACTAGTGTTTATATGTTTTAAAAAAACAATTTCAAATCATAACTATCAATCATAGATGACATTAATGCCCCATACCACTATGTCGCCATATATAGGTATACAATCAAAACCGCACAGTCACGTATTTGGAAATTGGAGTTCCGTCATGAACCAAGGCAAAAGATAGTCCTTACCGACTTCGAGACAATCTAGCCCATGTCTCAGGATCAGAGCTCGAGTGACCCTTTGGGGCGACAGGGCCGGTCCACCGATGTGGATTATAATTCCTGAACACTACGTTTCCCCGCCCTATGGGGCGTAAATGAGCCAACGAATGACTCCATCGGTCCTGGATCGACCGATATATCCGAGGTGCCTCGCTATCCATCATCCACATAAGTAAAATGTCAGGCCATGTAAAAACATCGACACAACTCCTAGCTAGAAAGAAACGCATGCCCTCCTTGAGGTCCTTCTCCAGTTTCTGGTTCATACTGGGGTGTAAGGCTCGCGAATTCACATAATACACAAAGCTACGCCACACAGGCGGTGCTTTAATCATCAATCACAAGACTTTACTTTTCAACAGAAGCCCTGATCACTGCATCTTAGTATGCCACACAGACAATTCACACCATGCAATTGATGGCTATCAATCACATAGAATAAATTCCAATGTCGGACACACAATCCATTTACAAGTCCAATCTGGATCGGAACGAAACCGGAGGCACTATATACCTCGCAAACCCATCGATCTCCACGTACATATGGACGATCACCACTCATTATCCATATTTCGGGATGCCTCCCAATCAGTACATCAGTTACCATCCAAACGAGGTGAAGATTTCCGGTCTTCAACCACCGTCTTCATCTTCGATTTCTTATCGTCGATTTAGTTATTCAGAATGGGATAAACCCGGTCTTTCTGAGCAACTCGCGTATATAATAAACAAGTGCAACACAAACACACATACGCATCATTTCAATTCATTAGTCGCTAACCGTAAATTAGTAAAAGAACGATTTCCCAAATATTAACCCCGAAGGCCGAAACCAACATCAGATCAACACCCAAGAAACCATTCGACTTAGCCAACCTTCAGTTAGTTTCTAAATTTCACATCCATATCATTTATAATATTTTATAATGATTTATCGCCAGTTTTATTTATTTTAAAATAGCCAATTTATTCAAACGACGCTTCGGGCCATAACGCGGCCGTGGCGCTATTTTTCTTCAGATTTGATTTACACATATATGAAAATCTAACCGTTAGATCATCACTAAATTTATATCATTAGAAATATCTTTTCAAAACGAATCCAACGGTTCCAGTTTTGGAAAAATCCGACGGTCGGATCTCCCGATACAATCGTTTGAAGTTTCGATTTCAAAATATGAACTGCAGCGTCGTTATTCGGTTTAATATATATATATATAAATATATATATATATATATAATTGATTATGGCGCTGTTTTTCTTCAAATTTGAATTAAACATTCCAGACAATCCAACCGTTGGATGTTTACAAAGTTGGTGTCGTTGGAAAGGTATTTCCAAAGCGAACCCAACGGTTTCGGTTTCGGGAAAATCCGATGGTCGGATCTCCCGCACTAATCGTTTGAAATCACGGTTTCAAAATACGAACTGCAGCTTCATTATTCGATATATTTTAATTCTCTATATATATATATATATATATCGATTCTTCGATTTCAAAGTTATACTCTTTTCATACATTTGATAAAAATTATATTTTTATCCAACATACATTCACTCCGACACTTCACTATTTATAACAACTCATGTGTACAGTAAAAATGTGATTTTTATTGTAAAACAATTTATTTCAAAACACGATTATTTTATATAGTTCACATAGGTAATAAAAATATGATTTTTATTATAGAACAATTTATTTCAAAACGAGATTATTTTATATTGTTCATATAGGTAATAAAAATATGATTTTTATTATAAAACAATTTATTTCAAAATACGAATACCATTCAACACATGAATTTCAATTCAACGAATGAATTTCGATTCAACACATGAAGGTTTCCTATAGTTGATATATATAGATAAAATGGTGATTTTTATATTTAAAACATGAATAGCATTCAACAAATGAATTTCTACTCAACGAATGAATATCGATTCAACACATGAAGGTTTTCTATAGTTTGTATATATAGAGTAAAAATGTGATTTTTATTGTTAAAACAATTTATTCAAAACACGAATACCATTCAACACATGAATTTATATTCAATGAATGAATATCGATTCAACACACGAAGGTTTTCTATAGTTTGTATATATAGAGTAAAAATGTGATTTTTATTGTTAAAACAATTTATTCAAAACACGAGTGCCATTCAACACATGAATATGATTCAATGATTGAATTTCTATTCAACACATGAAGGTTTTCTATTCAACCGACGAATATAGTTTCAACACAGGAAAATAATTCTAACACATGACTATTATTCAAAATTTCAGCAGCATAACAGTAGGGTAGTTAAAATCGGGACGATCCCTAGTACGGCTCCTCGCTCTACCTTAAAGCCTCGCAGCTTTTGACAATGGGGAATCATGCATCTAGTTCGCATGCAAGCGGCATGTATATTTTTTTCATTTCCATAAACTAATCCTAGGTCGTTTCAACTAAATATTTCTCAACCACAAACGGGTATTTTTCAACAACAATCAATCAATTACAACCACAAACAATTTCAATCAACCATTCGCTATCAATCAATTTTCACACCAATCACAACCAATAAATATCGTCCATGGTTTGTGGACGAGGGGCGTATATATATATATATATATATATATAGCATTTCACTTCTATTTCAACACGTATATAATTTTTACAACGCATATATAACTTATATATCGAACGTACAACTTATACAATGCTTATACAAGAGGTGTACAATGCTTATGTAACTCATACATCGACTATATAATTTATACGTCGTCGTTTTCCATATCGTTTATAATTTAGAATCTCACATTGGGTTCCACTCCACCAAAAATAGCAGAAGGCTCAGAAAAATATACGGTCTCTTCTAGAATGTAGAAGGTGTCCACACGAGTCCACTGTCTCTTGTTTCACTGAATTTCGACCACAAATGAAAAGATATGATTTTTATCGTGAAATCAAAAACCATAGTGCTTTAAAGTGCTATTAAACAGTTGAAATTATATACAGCTGTACCTCTCAAAAAAACATCAAAATTAGGTTTTGGGTTTTCGTCAAATCCGTGCGGCTTGAGACAGAACCACCTACGCCGCGTCGAAGAGCTTGGAGTGGTGCGTCATCGCCTGGGAGGGGGTTGAACTCGGCGGTAGGAGCTTCCCACGGCGGCGGTTGAAAGTCGGGTTCTTTGGCGCGGCGAATTTCCCAATTCAGGCCACGAAAAAAATACCACTTTCGTATGGATTTGTAGATCGTAAAAATCTCTTCAAAATCCCCTTTTAAATCACTAAATTTCACTGAGAGAATCGAAAGTTATGAGGGAGGAAAGATTTGAAGCCTTTCCGCCGTGCACTGGGGGGGTATCGGGGAAGAAAAACGATATTTATATATTTTTAAAAATTCAAAAATACCCCTCTTGACATATTAACTCCAACCCAAACCCAACGACTGTCGTCCCTAGCGTTTTCCCCCCATTCCGAACACAATGGGATATGTTTCGTAGGCCCATTTGACTGTTCGAGTCAGTTTTCCTTCAAATTAAAATATAAAACATTCAATATTCGATTTGAACGTGCATTTCAATTTGCCAGGGCCACAAATTGATTCGAAAAATTCCAGAAAAATAAATCTAGCTATGTTTGGACGATACGGTCCCAACAAAACTAGTTTCGTCGAATTCTGAGACCGTCTGAAAAATGGCCCTTTTTCTGGTCAATCCCATTTAATAGAAATCGACCAAACACATTTTCCTTTGCCACGCTCACATACTAGCTTCAAAAATTATGCAATTTGAAACCTAGAAATAACTTCACATTCCGGATCCAACAAAAGTGGTTTCGTCGAATTTCGAGGTCGTATGCAAAATGGCCAATTTCACAGGCTATATAAAATTCCATAGCGACCTTTCTAAAAACTCATTTGGCCATAACTTTTGCTTTCCGCTATGAAACTTCGATTTTTCAGATTCGTTAGAAAGGTATTCACTAACAGATTTAAATATTTTGGGTTTCACTCAAATCCGTTTTGTTTTGCACCCGGTACAGTCAATAAAAGTTTGAATTCAAATTTTGAAACTGCTGCGCCATTTCAGGCCTTGTTTATAATTAGAATTAATTATATTCGTTTTCAAATGTCGATTCAAACTTACTTTTCATCGTTATTATTTAAAATATTTATTTTAAATATTTAAAATCCACTAAAATAGCCAATTTAAATTTTTTTAAATTGGTTCAGATTTTCCGGGTCGTTACAATCTCCCCCACTTAAAACTTTTCATCCCCGAAAAGGAACAAAGTCGAAAGTGGTTTGATTAATCAACTCTACGTTCAATTTGGCTTCCATTCTCCAACTTTTCAGTTTCTGAGAATTTTCAAATTCTTTAAAAATTTGGCTAACACCCGGAATTTTCGAAAAATTTCGCCATAACTTCCTTTGTACGGGGAGGGGTTTGGAAATTTATTGGGCCGTATTAGGTACCCAATAAATCCTATAAAGCATACACATATTTATAGTGATATATTCTGGTGTTTACAGGGGAGCGTGTATAGATAATAACTCTAGAGAATAAATTCTCGTCACCCTGTCAAAGCCTAAGGGAGTGTGTATTTTAATTGTTCCAGAGGATAAATCCTCGTCACCTCATCCCGTGTGGGAAATAAATAATCCATGTGCTGTATCTAATGACTAGAGAGACGTGATTATTGTCAACTCCAGGCCCGTGTGGGGTTTTTATTAATCTGGCAATTTTATTGTTACAATTTTATATGCTCATATCAGTCATCAGTTCAACCTATAAAATATAGTCATCGCCGTACAAGCCTCTCGCTGGTATGGTAAATCTTCCACCTCGTCACACAAGCTCCAAATGCTTATGTGGTATATAATGAAGTATGCCTATCTTCAAGAAGTATGCCATGTAGTGTAGTTCAAAAAAATTTGTTACTATCCTATGGCGACGTTTATTATTTCACACTGAACAACCAGCACTCCACATCCAATGGCATTCACAGGAGTTGATATAATAGTATTTTGCATCCAACTCATTAAGGTTTACCTATATGTCGGGCACGCAAATAAAATCTTTACTCAACAGCTAACCCTTTACCTGTTCAAACATATATGATGCACATGTATATATTCCTATCTATTTTTAAATCAGTTCAATGTGTGATTTTAATCGAATAAATTCTACCATTCATTCTATTATTGATTAAATTAACTATTGTTTCAATAATTTTAATTAATCAAATCTACTATCACACAACACAAACAGCAATCAATTTACGTTTAACTTTTCAAAAATGTACTAATCAATTCATATACTCTTTTATATATTCAAAAAAAATTATATTTCTAAAACCAGACTATATATATAATCACAAATACGTTATTTATAAACATATAACTCTCGACTCATTCTGAGGCACTTCTGACCCCATCTCTAATGAGTTGTTCTGATTCTGCTATACTCATACTAGGATATTACTGATCCTATCTGTATTGAGTTACCCATCCTAGAACATTACCGGTTCTATCTCTGACGAGTTCGTTAATATGTTATATTCCAGAGCTAAGCTTAACCAAAGCTCTGATACCAAAATGAGACGACCCCGAACCTCGTACTAACGGCGGCAAGGGTAATCTTTGGAATATAACACATAAACAGATAACAGCAGAACAGAATTAAATAAATACACCAGATAATGCACAATAGAATATACTGGATAAACGTAATCATCAGAGGTACATAGTATACAGGATCATACTTAGTACAAATACAGTTCAACTATACATAAATGTCTACAGCGGAAACAAACATAATATGTACAATAGGAGCTGAACAGCATAAAAAGAGATAAATGATAGAATCCATCTTTAGCTCCAACTATCCAGAGAAAGCCAGCTAAAACATGAATACAAGGCTGCCCGTGTAGAAAAAGGGGCACCCGAGTTTGAAAATGAAACAAACTACGAGTCAGTCATGGGACTGGTATGAGAAATCTACTCAACACATTTAAAATATGGCTAATCACAGGACCACTCCACTTTCGTGGAACGGGTTGACTGCATTGGTGTAATGACCCGAAAATCTGAACCAGTTTGAAAATTTTATTTTAAGAAATTTTGTTGGGTTTTTGAGTCAAAATTTAAAATTTCAAATTTTAAATAACTTTGAAGCAGTTGAAAATGACCATTTTGCAAACGATCTCGGAATCCGACGAAACCACTTTCATTGGATCCGGAATGTCATAATATGGCTAAGTTTCAATTTTTAGAATTTTTCGATTTAATATGTGAGCGTGGCGTAGGAAACTGTGTTTGGTCAAAAAACAGTTGAAATTGAACGACGTGAAAATAGCCATTTTTCAAAAGTACTCAGAATTGAACGAAACGAATTTTGTTGTGATCGTATCGTCATAAGAAAGCCAAAAATAATTTTTCCGGATTTTTCTGAGTCCGTATGTGGCCTCAGGAAATTATGTACGTTCGAATTTAAATTAAACAATTCAATTTGAAAATAAAATAAAACCAGTCTGTAACTTCAGAATTGGACCATGGGGATAGCACCATCGCGTTCAGAAGGCATGAAAATGTTAAGATCGACAGTCGTTGAGCGCGAATCAGAGTCCATATGAGAGAATGGTAATTTCTCGGATAAATTAATTAATTAATTTATTAATTAATAATTAGAAAACCCTAAAATACATGTATAAATACGGACCGTATTTTGCTACAGTCTTCTTCCTCTTCGTTCTTCTTACCGCCGCCGAACCCATTCACCCTCAAAACTTTGACCATCGATTTCTCCTTCCACACTCCACGAAATCAAGCATACCATATACCGTTTCGAAGAGGAGAGCGAGGCCTTCAATCTCCGACCAACCTCACCCCTCCTCGTCGCCCGAGCCGCCGCCAGCATCCCCGCGAACACGCGCCGAACGCACGGCCGTGGGGCCCACACGCCACCACCGAACACCACCATCTTCTCGGCGCACCTCGGCCTCTCCAAGCCGGTCATCGTCCAACAAACGGTTCGCAAAACCATCAACCACAGACTGCGAAAAGTGGATTTGAATTTCTGGACCAAAACTGAGTTTCTACGGTATGTTTGATTTCAGATTTTGTAACACTTATAAGCGTCGCAGAACAGTTGTTAAAAGTCAGATTAATTTAAACCTTGATAACTTATGCATACGAACTCGGATTCTGAAAATTCCAGATCCGACGGATTCGTAATTCAGAGGGCTGCGTTTCAGGACTGATTTGGGGAATTTCTGAAGTGGTTTAGATTTTTGGGATTATTATTTCATCTTATCCAGTCAAGGTGAGAGATTCATACCGAAAATTTATTTTTGAATGAATAAATGTTTAAGGGTATATGTGGTTTGAAATTGACAACCCAATCGTATTCTATGCTAGGATGATAAAATTGACACCATTATAAATTGTTTGATGTTATGATAAAAATTTTCCACCATTATATTTGCGATGCTATAACGATGAAATTCACACCAATATGTTTGCGATGTATGTCATGATAAAAATTGACACCTTTATATTTGTGATGTTATGACATGATTAAAATTTACACCATAAATTGTTCATGTATGTTGTGTTGACTTTTGATATGTTAAAATATAAAATATTAAAATTGTCCATGAATGTTGTATTGACCTTTTGTTATGTTAAAATTTAATATAAAGAAATTTGTTCATTGTATGTTATATTAACATTTTAATATTTTAAAAATAAGAAATTGAACATGTATGTAAATTGACATTTTTGTCAATAAAAAATAAAAATGAATGTTATGTTAAAAATCATTTTTGTTAAGAAAATGAATGTTATGTTAAAAATCATTTTTTGTCAAGAAAATGAATGGTATGTTAAAAAGCATTTTTATCATATTAAAACATTAAAAATGAACTGTATGTTAAAAACCTTTTTGTCATGAAAAAAAAAAAAAAAAAAAAAAATTAACATTTCTTTTATGTTAATATATGTGCACTGAAAAGATAAGAAAAATTAACATTTCTTTTAATGATTAATATTTATGAAGTGATAGAGATAAGAAAGTTAACATTTCTTGCATTGCATAAAACGACATTTTGTCAAAATAGAAAAGTAAGAACTTGCATTGCATAAAACGACATTTTGTCAAAATAGAAAAGTAAGAACTTGCATTGCATAAAACGACATTTTGTCAAAATAGAAAAGTAAGAACTTGCATTGCATAAAACGACATTTTGTCAAAATAGAAAAGTAAGAACTTGCATTGCATAAAACGACATTTTGTCAAAATAGAAAAGTAAGAACTTGCATTGCATAAAACGACATTTTGTCAAAATAGAAAAGTAAGAACTTGCATTGCATAAAACGACATTTTGTCAAAATAGAAAAGTAAGAACTTGCATTGCATAAAACGACATTTTGTCAAAATAGAAAAGTAAGAACTTGCATTGCATAAAACGACATTTTGTCAAAATAGAAAAGTAAGAACTTGCATTGCATAAAACGACATTTTGTCAAAATAGAAAAGTAAGAACTTGCATTGCATAAAACGACATTTTGTCAAAATAGAAAAGTAAGAACTTGCATTGCATAAAACGACATTTTGTCAAAATAGAAAAGTAAGAACTTGCATTGCATAAAACGACATTTTGTCAAAATAGAAAAGTAAGAACTTGCATTGCATAAAACGACATTTTGTCAAAATAGAAAAGTAAGAACTTGCATTGCATAAAACGACATTTTGTCAAAATAGAAAAGTAAGAACTTGCATTGCATAAAACGACATTTTGTCAAAATAGAAAAGTAAGAACTTGCATTGCATAAAACGACATTTTGTCAAAATAGAAAAGTAAGAACTTGCATTGCATAAAACGACATTTTGTCAAAATAGAAAAGTAAGAACTTGCATTGCATAAAACGACATTTTGTCAAAATAGAAAAGTAAGAACTTGCATTGCATAAAACGACATTTTGTCAAAATAGAAAAGTAAGAACTTGCATTGCATAAAACGACATTTTGTCAAAATAGAAAAGTAAGAACTTGCATTGCATAAAACGACATTTTGTCAAAATAGAAAAGTAAGAACTTGCATTGCATAAAACGACATTTTGTCAAAATAGAAAAGTAAGAACTTGCATTGCATAAAACGACATTTTGTCAAAATAGAAAAGTAAGAACTTGCATTGCATAAAACGACATTTTGTCAAAATAGAAAAGTAAGAACTTGCATTGCATAAAACGACATTTTGTCAAAATAGAAAAGTAAGAACTTGCATTGCATAAAACGACATTTTGTCAAAATAGAAAAGTAAGAACTTGCATTGCATAAAACGACATTTTGTCAAAATAGAAAAGTAAGAACTTGCATTGCATAAAACGACATTTTGTCAAAATAGAAAAGTAAGAACTTGCATTGCATAAAACGACATTTTGTCAAAATAGAAAAGTAAGAACTTGCTTTGCATAAAACGACATTTTGTCAAAATAGAAAAGTAGAAACTTGCTTTGCATAAAACGACATTTTGTCAAAATAGAGAAATAGGAGGTTGCATTGCATAGCATGACATTTTGTCAAAATAGAAAGAAAGGGGAAATGAAACATAGGAGAAGATTTACATTATTTATGACGTATAAGGGTTGCACCATAGAGAATGTCCATTGTGCAAAAGGTAAAGGGGAAAAGTAAAAATCAAATGGATGGAACGGCGACAAAGTCGCCTCTGACCTGAAGCGTCGTTAATTAAAGAAATTAATTATATTTAATAATTAAGGCAAGGACTTATTGTTATAAAACATCATAACGATATGAAATGTGTTTTTCTCTTAATTATGAACGCGAGATTGTTTGGGAAGTCCGGGTTCATCCCATTCCAAACGGTTTTACGATTTCAAGAATCAAAAGATGAAGACGGCGTATGAAGACCGTAAATCTTCCCTCGAATGGACAACGACCAAGACTCTGAATTGGGTAGCTCCCAATTTACGAGTCGGGGTAATTGGCCAAACGTACGCGTTGATTTCACGGGTTTGACCCTAGTTCAGACCTAGAGCATGGGTGTAAATGGAGGGTATGTCTGACATCGTATCCCATTAAATATCATGTCGTCGATTTTCGGCTAATGTAAAAATGTTGGTGGTAGAGAATTCATTCTCTACTTAACACCCGTTTATATGTTGGCAGACGGTCGATGGTTCGGTATGGTATGGCGGTGTGGCGTGCTAAGATGAAATGATCAGGGTTTCTTGATGAAAAGCAAAATTCTGTGTTATGGTATACACGACCTCACGAGCCTCACAAACCGGTAGAGTCTAAAAAGGGGGAAGGGAACGCAGGGAAAGTAGCACGTTTCTTTCTAGTTAGTAGTCATTTTACTTTTTGGAGGATGATGAAATGAGGCGCCTCGGATAGGTCCTATAGGACCGGGGAACGTGTGCTTAGGAATTGCCAATCCTCTAAGTTGTATGTGAGGACCGGCCCTGCAGGATCCAAGGGTTAACTGCGGGTAATCCTGAGACGTTGACTAGAGCGTCTCGAATCGGTAAGGAGTCCTCCCTAACCTGGACTCATGATGGAAACCCAAATTTCCAATACGACCCCAACGGATTTGATTTGTATTACTAGTATCGGAGGCATAATATATGGTACCTATGCTTCCTAGGATTAATACATTGCTTTGAATTGTTTTTTTTTTTAAAAACATATACACCCTAATAATAATATTAGTTTCGTATTTGGCGTATTTAGCATGTTTAACCACCATAAGGTAAAACTCTATCCTCTTGGTGTGCGTTGCATTGTGTGATGGGACCTGAGTCTTATGGTGGTTTCATTTTTCTAAAGACATTGCGCTGTGTTACGTTTTATCTATTTGTACTGACATTGTAGTTATGCACGGCAATCCATTGGTACAACCCGTTCCGCATTAGCGGCATGGTTCTTGGATTTGCCTGAGTAGTATGAGTAATTTTAGTTAAGAACTCTCACACCAGTCCCACGACTGACCCATTGTTTGTTTCACCTTTTTGCAAACTTGGGTGCCCTCTCTTCTACACGGGCAGCCAAGTAGACAGGTTCTTTTTCTGCTTGGAGTTTCTTTGGAGCTACTTTTACCTTTTCGCTTGGAGTTGCTTTTGGTGAAGATAAGGTGATGGAGCTTTGAAGACCTATCTTTTCGTTTATCGCATTTTTCTTTCCTTTTATTTTCAGACTTATTTCCATTCCACGTTGTTTTATTTGGAGTTGGAACTTATGCAATTCTCTAAAAACCTGCTGTAATAATTTAGATATTGTGACTGTGGATTTTCTATTGCTGATGACATTATATATCCGCTGCTATAATGTTGTTGTTATATGGGTTTCCTGTGCTATGTCGTTTTCTATGACTTGTTGTACTATATTTATGTTGTGTTCCATATGATTTCTCCTTGCTTTCACCCGTGGAAGTTTGGGGGTTGTCACAGTTGGTATCAGAGCTTTGGTTTACAAAGCGGAATATAACATATTTATAGTAACTCGTTTACGTAGAATCACGTTATTCTACGGCGAACATTTCATAAGAATACATAATAGTCGGTCACTTTATCATCATCTTTCTCCTATCCCTTTTCCTTATCACTTCTTAAAAATCATCGTCATTAAGGTTGTTCTGACTCTTCCCTTGATTGTACAGAACTAACTTAAAATGAGTACCGCTGCTGCAAGAGCTGCTAGAGCTGCTAGAAGAAGGCAAAATACCACTGAAACTGAGGAGCCCACAGTCCAACAACAACCACCACCACCACCACCACCTTTTGACTTGGACAAGGTGGCAAAGAAGTTCAAGAATTTGGGTGGAGTTCCATTCACCGGTTCTGAGACCGTGGTACAAGCTCAGGCGTGGCTGAAAAATTGTGAAAAGATATTTGGAGGACTGGGACTTGATGATCAAAGAAAGAGGTTCACTGCAGCATGGCATCTTCAAGGTGAAGCGCAAAACTGGTGGGAGGTAGTCAACATTGGAGGCGACGAAGATAATATGTCTTGGGACAGGTTTAAAGAGCTCTTCAACGACAAATACATTCCGAGGCAGGAAGTAGAAAGGCTACACGACGAATTCTCCAATCTGAGGCAAGGCGACAAGTCCATTTCAGAGTATGTTCGTAGGTTTGAGGACCTTTCCCGTTACGCACCCGAACTGATTCGTGATGACTTTCAGAAGAATAAGAGATTCATAAATGGCCTTGCAAGAAAATATACTGACAGAGTCACTGCCCACATCGACCTTTCCTTCAATAAGATGGTGGAGTTCGCTTGCCGTTATGAAGAGAATGACAAGAAGGTTTCTCAGCAGGACAGAGAGAGGAGCTTAGCCAACAGCAACAAAAGGAAACAACCAGAAAAGAAAGCTAAAGGCAGTAATTCTGGAGCTGCTAAGACATTTGACAAATCCAAGGTCCAGTGTTACAACTGTCAGAAGTTCGGGCATTATAGCAAAGACTGCAGGGGTCCGAAGAGAGCCAGGGGTGATGATAGCAAAGATTGCTACAACTGCCATAAAAAGGGCCATATTAAGGCCAATTGCCCACTGTTGAAAGGAGCCCAGATTGCACATGTCTATGAGGGGGCAGGTACACCATCTTCCTCTGCACCTACTGAGGGAGGTAAGTCTGATGTTCTGGATGGTACTGTTTCTATCAAAAATATTCCTGTTACTGCTTTATTTGACACGGGTGCGTCAAGGAGTTTTATTTCTAGCAACGCGATTAAGAAGTTGAAATTAAAGCAAAGAAATCTTAAGAAGCCAATTAATGTTCATAATCCGGTAGGAGGTTCTATCGTCCTCGATTTGTACTGTAGGGTGCCTATTTCCTACTCTTATTTTCAATTTCCTTTTGACTTGATCGTCATGGATTTCTCTGAGTTCGATATCATCCTCGGACTAGATTGGCTCTCAAAATTTAAGGCCGAGGTTAGATGTGCAGACAGGATGGTTGAAATCAAAACGAAGTTCGGTG
This sequence comes from Allium sativum, assembly GCA_030737875.1. NCBI lineage: Eukaryota > Viridiplantae > Streptophyta > Magnoliopsida > Asparagales > Amaryllidaceae > Allium > Allium sativum. Next base: position 919,249,285 of record CM060926.1, on the reverse strand, counting down.
ATGTCATTTGTATACCTTGCCATGGCTCAAAGCCAGACAGGAAAGCTTTTTGGTCTTCCTTAGAAGTCACGCCCATATCTTCAGAGAATATTCCCATTGTCAAGGATTATGCGGACGTATTTGAAGAAGTAGATAGTTTACCACCGCGAAGGGAAATCGATTTCAGAATCGATCTGGTCCCTAATGCAAGGCCGGTAGTTCATGCTGTTCGAAGAATGACTCCTAAAGAAAAAGAAGAGTTGAGTGCCCAAACCAAACAGCTCCTAAAGAAGGGATTAATACGGCCTAGCTTCTCCAATTGGGGTGCAGCTGTGGTGTTTGTCCCCAAATCAGACGGCACTTTGAGGCTCTGTGTGGATTACCGCGATCTCAATAAGCAAACCTTAAAGAACAAATACCCCTTGCCTCGTATAGATGATTTGATGGACAATTTAAATGGAGCCAAGGTGTTTTCGAAGATGGACCTAGCCACAGGTTTCCACCAACTTCGCATAGCGGAAGAATGCATCCCTTTGACCGCTTTCAGAGGACCTGACTTATTCTACGAATGGTTGGTAATGCCGTTCGGTCTGTGCAATGCTCCAGCCTATTTTGTTGACTTGATGAATAGGGTCTTCAGAGAGGTCTTGAATAAATTCGTACTAGTCTTCATTGATGATATCTTGATCTTTTCTAAAACCAAGGAGGAGCATGAAGGGCATCTAAAAGAAGTGCTAGAGATTCTGCAAAGAAATGTTCTAAAAGCAAAATTTTCAAAATGCACATTTTGGCAAGAGGAGGTAAAATTCTTGGGCCATGTTGTGTCAAAAGAAGGAATTGCTGTGGACCCAAGCAAAATTTCCGCCATTCAAGATTGGAAGCAGCCCACTACGCCCACTGAAGTAAGAAGTTTCCTAGGGCTGGCTGGTTATTACAGAAAGTTCGTCCAAAACTTTGCCAAGCTATCTGGCCCTTTAACGCAACTCACTAAGAAAAACACCAAGTTCATTTGGACAGCAGAGTGTGAGGAGTCCTTCCAAAAGCTAAAGGAAAGTTTGACCACTGCCCCCGTGTTAACCATCATCGATGGCAACCAAGATTTAGCTGTCTATACCGATGCTTCTCAAAGTGGGGGTCTTGGCGCTGTATTGATGCAAAGGGGCAAAGTGGTTGCATATGCAAGCCGTCAATTAAAGCCGCATGAGAAAAATTATCGTGTCCATGACCTAGAACTTTTAGCCATAGTTTTTGCTTTAAAAATTTGGAGGCATTACCTCTTGGGCGAAAAATTCGAGTTATTCACAGACCATCAATCTTTGAAATATCTCTTCGATCAAAAGGACTTGAATTTAAGACAGCTAAGGTGGCTGGAATTTCTTGCGGCGTATGATCTCGACATCTTGTATACGCCAGGGAAAGCCAATGTTGTGGCAGACGCACTCAGTAGAAAAGCTGCCATGGTCGCAAACTTTATAGTTACCCCTTCTTTGATTGATAAAATTTCTACCCTTCAAAAGGAAGATAAGTTTATTCAAAGAATGATTAAGAGTATTCAAGAAGGAGAGAGCACGAGCTTTCAAATAGACCAAAAGGGAACTCTTAGGTTGCAAGGGAGGATCTGTGTTCCAAAAATCCCGGAGCTCATCAGGGAAGTTTTAAAGGAAGGGCACAAATCAAAGCTTTCCATCCACCCAGGCGTTAGCAAGATGTATCACGATCTAAAGCGCACGTTCTGGTGGAAAGATATGAAGAGGGATATATCCATTTACGTGAGTAGATGTCCTACATGTCAACGAGTGAAAAGCGATCAACAAAAGCCTGCAGGATTGTTGCAGCCATTGCCAGTACCCGAAGGGAAGTGGGACCAAGTCTCCATGGATTTTATAGATGGTTTGCCCCGTTCTAAGAAAGGGAATGACAGCATTTGGGTGATCGTGGACCGCTTCACCAAGGTCGCTCATTTCGTACCTGTCAAGTCCACCAGAACTGCTCAAAGTCTGGCACAAATTTATCTCAAAGAAATAGTCAGGCTATATGGTGTTCCTAGCAGCATTGTTAGTGACCGTGACCCTATCTTCACTAGCAAGTTTTGGGAGGCATTCCAAAATGAATTGGGAACAAAATTAAATCTCAGCACCGCATACCACCCTCAGACAGACGGCCAAACTGAGAGGGTGAATCGCATTCTTGAAGATTTGTTGCGAGCTTGCATACTCGATTATGGAGGTTCTTGGGAGGATCACTTGCATTTAGTTGAATTCTCATATAACAATAGCTATCAGGCAAGTTTGAAGATGGCTCCGTTCGAAGCCTTATATGATAAGCCATGTAGATCGCCAGCCTGTTGGATTGAAAAAGGAGATCGCCTTGTTTTAGGTCCAGACATGGTCCGAGAAGCTTCAGACAAAGTTGATAAAATCAAGAAGCGGTTGCTAGCTGCCCAAAGCCGACAGAAAAGCTATGCAGACAAGCGTAGAAGAGATTTGCAATTCTCTGTTGGTGACCATGTGTACTTGAAAGTTTCTCCCCTAAGGGGTGTGATTCGATTTGGGAAGTTTGGGAAATTGGCGCCAAGATTCATTGGTCCATTCCTTATCCTCGAAAGGATTGGTACTCTGGCTTATCGAGTGCAACTGCCCGACTGGCTGCCAGGAGTGCATGATGTGTTTCATGTGTCTCAACTCCGCCAGCATGTGCATGACCCAGATTTGATTGAGGATGAGCTAAATCAGCAAGTCATGGATATTACTCCAAGCCTAACAGTGAGGAAAGAGCCGATAAAGATTATTGGCAAAGAAACCCGAGCTCTGAGGAATAAAAGAATCAACCTAGTCAAAGTGCAGTGGAGTGGCGATCCTAGGGACTGCACTTGGGAGACTGAGGAGAGTTTCAAAAAGGCTTATCCCAAATGCAGAGTGGATATCTCAGATTAGATTTTATTTTGAGGTACGCTTAATCATTTCAGTATTTTCGGTGCTGAATCCTACTCTTCTGTTTTCCTTTTTCCTTTTCGAGGACGAAAAGTTCTTAAGGAGGGGAGATTGTAATGACCCGAAAATCTGAACCAGTTTGAAAATTTTATTTTAAGAAATTTTGTTGGGTTTTTGAGTCAAAATTTAAAATTTCAAATTTTAAATAACTTTGAAGCAGTTGAAAATGACCATTTTGCAAACGATCTCGGAATCCGACGAAACCACTTTCATTGGATCCGGAATGTCATAATATGGCTAAGTTTCAATTTTTAGAATTTTTCGATTTAATATGTGAGCGTGGCGTAGGAAACTGTGTTTGGTCAAAAACAGTTGAAATTGAACGACGTGAAAATAGCCATTTTTCAAAAGTACTCAGAATTGAACGAAACGAATTTTGTTGTGATCGTATCGTCATAAGAAAGCCAAAAATAATTTTTCCGGATTTTTCTGAGTCCGTATGTGGCCTCAGGAAATTATGTACGTTCGAATTTAAATTAAACAATTCAATTTGAAAATAAAATAAAACCAGTCTGTAACTTCAGAATTGGACCATGGGGATAGCACCATCGCGTTCAGAAGGCATGAAAATGTTAAGATCGACAGTCGTTGAGCGCGAATCAGAGTCCATATGAGAGAATGGTAATTTCTCGGATAAATTAATTAATTAATTTATTAATTAATAATTAGAAAACCCTAAAATACATGTATAAATACGGACCGTATTTTGCTACAGTCTTCTTCCTCTTCGTTCTTCTTACCGCCGCCGAACCCATTCACCCTCAAAACTTTGACCATCGATTTCTCCTTCCACACTCCACGAAATCAAGCATACCATATACCGTTTCGAAGAGGAGAGCGAGGCCTTCAATCTCCGACCAACCTCACCCCTCCTCGTCGCCCGAGCCGCCGCCAGCATCCCCGCGAACACGCGCCGAACGCACGGCCGTGGGGCCCACACGCCACCACCGAACACCACCATCTTCTCGGCGCACCTCGGCCTCTCCAAGCCGGTCATCGTCCAACAAACGGTTCGCAAAACCATCAACCACAGACTGCGAAAAGTGGATTTGAATTTCTGGACCAAAACTGAGTTTCTACGGTATGTTTGATTTCAGATTTTGTAACACTTATAAGCGTCGCAGAACAGTTGTTAAAAGTCAGATTAATTTAAACCTTGATAACTTATGCATACGAACTCGGATTCTGAAAATTCCAGATCCGACGGATTCGTAATTCAGAGGGCTGCGTTTCAGGACTGATTTGGGGAATTTCTGAAGTGGTTTAGATTTTTGGGATTATTATTTCATCTTATCCAGTCAAGGTGAGAGATTCATACCGAAAATTTATTTTTGAATGAATAAATGTTTAAGGGTATATGTGGTTTGAAATTGACAACCCAATCGTATTCTATGCTAGGATGATAAAATTGACACCATTATAAATTGTTTGATGTTATGATAAAAATTTTCCACCATTATATTTGCGATGCTATAACGATGAAATTCACACCAATATGTTTGCGATGTATGTCATGATAAAAATTGACACCTTTATATTTGTGATGTTATGACATGATTAAAATTTACACCATAAATTGTTCATGTATGTTGTGTTGACTTTTGATATGTTAAAATATAAAATATTAAAATTGTCCATGAATGTTGTATTGACCTTTTGTTATGTTAAAATTTAATATAAAGAAATTTGTTCATTGTATGTTATATTAACATTTTAATATTTTAAAAATAAGAAATTGAACATGTATGTAAATTGACATTTTTGTCAATAAAAAATAAAAATGAATGTTATGTTAAAAATCATTTTTGTTAAGAAAATGAATGTTATGTTAAAAATCATTTTTTGTCAAGAAAATGAATGGTATGTTAAAAAGCATTTTTATCATATTAAAACATTAAAAATGAACTGAATGTTAAAAACCTTTTTGTCATGAAAAAAAAAAAAAAAAAAAAATTAACATTTCTTTTATGTTAATATATGTGCACTGAAAAGATAAGAAAAATTAACATTTCTTTTAATGATTAATATTTATGAAGTGATAGAGATAAGAAAGTTAACATTTCTTTTATGTTAAAATATATGAATTGAAAGGTATATGAAGTATTAACATTATTTTTAATGTTAAATAAAAGAAATTAAACTGCATGAAGTGTCAACATTATTCTTATGTTGCATAAAACGACATTTTGTCAAAATAGAAAAGTAAGAACTTGCATTGCATAAAACGACATTTTGTCAAAATAGAAAAGTAAGAACTTGCATTGCATAAAACGACATTTTGTCAAAATAGAAAAGTAAGAACTTGCATTGCATAAAACGACATTTTGTCAAAATAGAAAAGTAAGAACTTGCATTGCATAAAACGACATTTTGTCAAAATAGAAAAGTAAGAACTTGCATTGCATAAAACGACATTTTGTCAAAATAGAAAAGTAAGAACTTGCATTGCATAAAACGACATTTTGTCAAAATAGAAAAGTAAGAACTTGCATTGCATAAAACGACATTTTGTCAAAATAGAAAAGTAAGAACTTGCATTGCATAAAACGACATTTTGTCAAAATAGAAAAGTAAGAACTTGCATTGCATAAAACGACATTTTGTCAAAATAGAAAAGTAAGAACTTGCATTGCATAAAACGACATTTTGTCAAAATAGAAAAGTAAGAACTTGCATTGCATAAAACGACATTTTGTCAAAATAGAAAAGTAAGAACTTGCATTGCATAAAACGACATTTTGTCAAAATAGAAAAGTAAGAACTTGCTTTGCATAAAACGACATTTTGTCAAAATAGAAAAGTAGAAACTTGCTTTGCATAAAACGACATTTTGTCAAAATAGAGAAATAGGAGGTTGCATTGCATAGCATGACATTTTGTCAAAATAGAAAGAAAGGGGAAATGAAACATAGGAGAAGATTTACATTATTTATGACGTATAAGGGTTGCACCATAGAGAATGTCCATTGTGCAAAAGGTAAAGGGGAAAAGTAAAAATCAAATGGATGGAACGGCGACAAAGTCGCCTCTGACCTGAAGCGTCGTTAATTAAAGAAATTAATTATATTTAATAATTAAGGCAAGGACTTATTGTTATAAAACATCATAACGATATGAAATGTGTTTTTCTCTTAATTATGAACGCGAGATTGTTTGGGAAGTCCGGGTTCATCCCATTCCAAACGGTTTTACGATTTCAAGAATCAAAAGATGAAGACGGCGTATGAAGACCGTAAATCTTCCCTCGAATGGACAACGACCAAGACTCTGAATTGGGTAGCTCCCAATTTACGAGTCGGGGTAATTGGCCAAACGTACGCGTTGATTTCACGGGTTTGACCCTAGTTCAGACCTAGAGCATGGGTGTAAATGGAGGGTATGTCTGACATCGTATCCCATTAAATATCATGTCGTCGATTTTCGGCTAATGTAAAAATGTTGGTGGTAGAGAATTCATTCACTACTTAACACCCGTTTATATGTTGGCAGATGGTCGATGGTTCGGTATGGTATGGCGGTGTGGCGTGCTAAGATGAAATGATCAGGGTTTCTTGATGAAAAGCAAAATTCTGTGTTATGGTATACACGACCTCACGAGCCTCACAAACCGGTAGAGTCTAAAAAGGGGGAAGGGAACGCAGGGAAAGTAGCACGTTTCTTTCTAGTTAGTAGTCATTTTACTTTTTGGAGGATGATGAAATGAGGCGCCTCGGATAGGTCCTATAGGACCGGGGAACGTGTGCTTAGGAATTGCCAATCCTCTAAGTTGTATGTGAGGACCGGCCCTGCAGGATCCAAGGGTTAACTGCGGGTAATCCTGAGACGTTGACTAGAGCGTCTCGAATCGGTAAGGAGTCCTCCCTAACCTGGACTCATGATGGAAACCCAAATTTCCAATACGACCCCAACGGATTTGATTTGTATTACTAGTATCGGAGGCATAATATATGGTACCTATGCTTCCTAGGATTAATACATTGCTTTGAATTGTTTTTTTTTTAAAAAACATATACACCCTAATAATAATATTAGTTTCGTATTTGGCGTATTTAGCATGTTTAACCACCATAAGGTAAAACTCTATCCTCTTGGTGTGCGTTGCATTGTGTGATGGGACCTGAGTCTTATGGTGGTTTCATTTTTCTAAAGACATTGCGCTGTGTTACGTTTTATCTATTTGTACTGACATTGTAGTTATGCACGGCAATCCATTGGTACAACCCGTTCCGCATTAGCGGCATGGTTCTTGGATTTGCCTTAGTAGTATGAGTAATTTTAGTTAAGAACTCTCACACCAGTCCCACGACTGACCCATTGTTTGTTTCACCTTTTTGCAAACTTGGGTGCCCTCTCTTCTACACGGGCAGCCAAGTAGACAGGTTCTTTTTCTGCTTGGAGTTTCTTTGGAGCTACTTTTACCTTTTCGCTTGGAGTTGCTTTTGGTGAAGATAAGGTGATGGAGCTTTGAAGACCTATCTTTTCGTTTATCGCATTTTTCTTTCCTTTTATTTTCAGACTTATTTCCATTCCACGTTGTTTTATTTGGAGTTGGAACTTATGCAATTCTCTAAAAACCTGCTGTAATAATTTAGATATTGTGACTGTGGATTTTCTATTGCTGATGACATTATATATCCGCTGCTATAATGTTGTTGTTATATGGGTTTCCTGTGCTATGTCGTTTTCTGTGACTTGTTGTACTATATTTATGTTGTGTTCCATATGATTTCTCCTTGCTTTCACCCGTGGAAGTTTGGGGTTGTCACAATTGGATTGCCAGTGCCTTAAAACAAATAATTCTTTTAAACATCGCAATGCTTTTTATAAAAATGAAGCCATTATAAGACTCAGTTCCCATCACATAATGCAACGCAAATCGGAGGATAGAGTTTTTACCTTATAACGGCCAAATATGCTTGATACGAATAAAATAAAAGCATTTGATATTATTACTAGTGTTTATATGTTTTAAAAAAACAATTTCAAATCATAACTATCAATCATAGACGGTATTAATGCCCTATACCACTATGTCGCCATATATAGGTATACAATCAAAACCGCATAGTCACGTATTTGGAAATTGGATTTCCGTCATGAACCAAGGCAAAAGATAGTCCTTACATACTTCGAGACAATCTAGCCCATGTCTCAGGATCAGAGCTCGAGGGAACCTTTGGAGCGACAGGGCCGGTCCTTCGATGTGGATTAAAATTCCTGAACACTACGTTTCCCCGCCCAATGGGGCGTAAACGAGCCAACGAATAACTCCATCGGTCCCGGATCGACCAATATATCTGAGGCGCCTCGCTATCCATCATCCACATAAGTAAAATGTCAGGCCGTGTAGAAACACCGACACAACTCCTAGCTAGAAAGAAACGCATGCCCTCCCTGAGGTCCTTCTCTCGTTTCTGATTCATACCCGGGTGTGAGGCTCGCGAATTCACGTTATACACAAAGCTACGCCACACAGGCGGTTCTTTGATCATCAATCACAAGACTTTGCTTTTCAACAGAATCCCAGATCACTGCATCTTAGTATGCCACACAGACAATTCACACCATGCAACTGATGGCTATCAATCACATAGAATAAATTCCAATGTCGGACACACAATCCATTTACAAGTCCATTTTGGGTCGGAACGAAACCGGAGGCACTATATACCTCGCAAACCCATCGATCTCCACGTACGTATGGGCGATCACCACTCATTATCCATATTTCGGGATGCCTCCCAATCAGGACATCAGTTACCATCCAAACGAGGTGAAGATTTCCGGTCTTCAACCACCGTCTTCATCTTCGATTTCTTATCGTCGATTTAGTTATTCAGAATGGGATAAACCCGGTCTTTCTGAGCAACTCGCGTATATAATAAACAAATGCAACACAAACACACATACGCATCATTTTAATTCATTAGTCGCTAACCGTAAATTAGTAAAAGAACAATTTCCCAAATATTAACCCCGAAGGCCGAAACCAACATCAGATCAACACCCAGGAAACCATTTGACTTAGCCAACCTTCAGTTAGTTTCTAAATTTCACATCCATATCGTTTATAATATTTTATAACGATTTATCGCCATTTTTATTTATTTTAAAATAGCTAATTTATTCAAACGAGGCTCCGGGCCATAACGCGGCCGTGGCACTGGTTTTCTTCAGATTTGATTTACACATATATAAAAATCTAACTGTTGGATCATCACTAAATTTATATCATTACAAAGATCTTTTCAAAACAAATCCAACGGTTCCAGTTTTGGGAAAATCCGACGGTCGGATCTCCCAGTACAATCGTTTGAAGTTTCGATTTCAAAATACGAACTATAGCATCTTTATTCGGTTTAATATAATTATATATATATATATATATATATATATATATATATATATATATAATCGATTCCGGCGCTGTTTTTCTTCAGATTTGAATTAAACATTCTAGACAATCCAACCGTTGGATCTTTACAAAGTTGGTGTCGTTGGAAAGGTATTTCCAAAGCGAACCCAACGGTTTCGGTTTCAGGAAAATCCGATGGTCGGATCTCCCGCACTAATCGTTTGATATCACGGTTTCAAAATACGAACAACAGCTTCATTATTCGATATATTTTAATTCTATTTATATATATATCGATTCTTTGATTTCAAAGCTATATTCTTTTCATACATTTGATAAAAATTATATTTTTATCCAACAAACATCCACTTCGATACTTCACTATTTTTAACAACTCATGTGTACAGTAAAAATGTGATTTTTATTGTAAAACAATTTATTTCAAAACACGATTATTTTATATAGTTCGTATAGGTAATAAAAATATGATTTTTATTATAAAACAATTTATTTCAAAACGGGATTATTTTATAGAGTTCATATAGGTAACAAAAATATGAATTTTATTATAAAACAATTTATTTCAAAATACGAATACCATTCAACACATGAATTTCAATTCAACGAATGAATTTCGATTCAACACATGAAGGTTTCCTATAGTTGATATATATAGATAAAAAGGTGATTTTTATATTTAAAATACGAATACTATTCAACACATGAATTTCTATTCAACGAATGAATATCAATTCAACAGATGAAGGTTTTCTATAGTTTGTATATATAGAGTAAAAATGTGATTTTTATTGTTAAAACAATTTATTCAAAACACGAATACCATTCAACACATGAATTTCTATTCAATGAATGAATATCGATTCAACACATGAAGGTTTCCTATAGTTTGTATACATAGAGTAAAAATGTGATTTTTATTGTTAAAACAATTAATTCAAAACACGAATGCCATTCAACACATGAATATGATTCAACGAATGAATTTCTATTCAACACATGAAGGTTTTCTATTAAACAGATGAATATAGTTTCAACATAGGAAAATAATTCTAACACATGAATATTATTCAAAATTTCGGCAGCATAACGGCAGGGTAGTTAAAACCGGGATCGTCCCTAGTACGGCTCCTCGCTCTACCTTAAAGCCTCGCAGCTTTTGACAATGGGGAATCATGCATCTAGTTCGCACGCAGGCGACATGTATATTTTTTTCATTTCCACAAATTAATCCTATGTGGTTTCAATGAAATATTTCTCAACCACAAACGGGTATTTTTCAACCACAATCAATCAATTTCAACCACAAACAATTTCAATCAACCATTCGCTATCAATCAATTTTCACACCAATCACAACCAATAAATATCGTCCATGGTTTGTGGACGAGGGGCGTATATATATATATATATATATATATATATATATAGCATTTCACTACTATTTCAACACATATATAATTTTTACAATGCATATATAACTAATACATCGAACGTACAACTTATACAACGCTTATACAAGAGGTGTACATCACTTATATAACTCATACATCGACTATATAATTTATACATCGTCGTTTTCCATATCGTTTATAATTTAGAAATCTCACATTGGGTTCCACACCACCAAAAATAGCAGAAGGCTCAGAAAAATATGCGGTCTCTTCTAGAATGTAGAAGGCGTCCACACGAGTCCACTATCTCTTGTTTCACTGAATTTCGACCACAAACGAAAAAGATATGATTTTTATCGTGAAATCAAAAACCGTAGTGCTTTAAAGTGCTATTAAACAGTTGAAATTATAGACAGCCGTACCTCTCAAAAAAACTTCAAATCTAGGTTTTGGGTTTTTGTCAAATCTGTGCGGCTTGAGACCGAACCACCTACGCCACGTCGAAGAGCTTGGAGTGGCGCGTCATCGCCTGGGAGGGGGTTGAACTCGGCGGTCAGAGCTGCCCACGGCGGCGGTTGAAAGTTGGGTTCTTTGGCGCGGCGAATCTCCCATTTCCGGCCATGAAAAAATACCATTTTTGTATGGATTTGTAGATCATAAAAATCTCTTCAAAATCCCCTTTTGAATCACTAAATTTCACTGAGAGAATTGGAAGTTATGAGGGAGGAAAGATTTAAAGCCTTTCCGCCGTGCACTGGGGGGGTATCGGGGAAGAAAAACGATTTGTCGAGTTCTGATTGGCTGAGGGATTTTTTTTATATTCATATATTTTTAAAAATTCAAAAATACCCCTCTTCACATACTAACTCCAATCCAAACCCAACGACTATCGTCCCTAGCGTTTTACCCCCATTCCGAACACAATGGGATATGTTTCGTAGGCCCATTTGACTATTTGAGTCAGTTTTCCTTCAAATTAAAATATAAAACATTCAATATTCGATTTGAACGTACATTTCAATTTGTCAGGGCCACAAATTGATTCGAAAAATTCCAAAAAAATAAATCTAGCTATGTTTTGATGATACGGTCCCAACAAAACTAGTTTCGTCGAATTCTGAGACCGTTTGAAAAATGGCCCTTTTTCTGATGGATCCATTTAATAGAAATCGACCAAATACATTTTCCTTTGCCACGCTCACATACTAGCTTCAAAAATTATGAAATTTGAAACCTAGCAATAACTTCATATCCCGGATCCAACAAAAGTTTTTTCGTCGAATTCCGAGGTCGTTTGCAAAATGGCCAATTTCACGGGCTATATAAATTCCATAGCGACCTTTCTGAAAATTCATTTGGCCATAACTTTTGCTTTCCGCTATGAAACTTCGATTTTTCAGATTCGTTAGAAAGGTATTCACTAACAGATTTAAATATTTTTTGTTTCACTCAAATCCGTTTTGTTTTGCACCCGGTACAGTCAATCAAAGTTTGAATTCAAAATTTGAAACTACCGCGTCATTTCAGGCCTTGTTTATAATTAGAATTAATTATATTCGTTTTCAAATGTCGATTCAAACTTACTTTGCGTCGTTATTATTTAAAATATTAATTTTAAATATTTAAAATCCACTAAAATAGCCAATTAAAAAAAATTAATTGGTTCAGATTTTCCGGGTCGTTACAATGCATAAGCTGATAACTAAAACCAACATCAACATCATCATCAGAGTAGCGGAATTCTTAATACAGCTTATTACAACTTTCCAAATTACTGTCTCTAAACAAAAGAAAGAAAGGTACACCACTAATTCCCAAAGTAGTGACCGCAGCAACACAAGGAGAATATCTATATATGTGTATCATACGTGGAAGCCTCCTGCTCGTCTCCAGTACAGCTACTCGTGCATACCACCTAACTTGTCTCTAGTCTGCTCGTGAGAGTACCCAGAGTAAAAAGAAGAGACATAAAACTCTGGGTCAGGAAAAAAGTCTGGTATGAGCGATAAGCAGCTAAACAGGACAATAACAGGTATACTAAACCATACCTGGACCTGCAACCAAAGAGTTAGCACTACATATCGTACTACACTCTAAGGTGCCATAGAACAGATGGTGTAAAAATAATGGGGGTGGGGGTGTGCATGTCATAATGATGGCAAACAAATCAAGCATAGCAACCATCCACACATCTCTCACTCAGTGCGTAAAGCATACGATATCTACCGCTTCGATCACTAGACCCATTGAAGTAGTGATGGAGTTCAACTTGTACAACCACTGCTACTACCAAGCTCACCCCATGGAGTCATGACCAGACCTTTACAAATGACCCCACTTTGGTCTATAGCTCTTTAGTCGTACCTAGGCCACTGTGGCCCTTAATCCATTCACGTACCCCCAACACATAGCGATCCAAAGTTATAGACATCGACAACTCCTTAGCACACGTCCTGCAGCAAAGCCCAACTCATGAAGTCGATTCGTTGGTTCCCAACTGGATCCTAAGTACAAACTTCCTATTTGGACTACCTTTGCATCTCAGGTTTTGGTCTCCTCCTTCTTCCCCGGATCGGTCTTCATTCCTTCACTTCACTTTGCTTCAGGTCATGGTCAGCAGCTCCTCGGTTCGGATCGAAATACCCCATATGGGTCGGGTCGTGCTCCTCTAGCTCGTGACTCATCGTCGGGTCCTACTCATGATGCAACGCCATCAGTTCAGAGTCCACTAAACAGCTCGGATCGCGCCCCTTAGAGTGGTTCGGGTCGGGGTAGCTCCATGCTCACGAGGGCGGATCGGGTCGGGTAGTGTGAGCAGCTCACGTGGAAGGCGGTTCAGATCGAAGGACTTCATGTCGTGGCCCAGCATCGGTTCGTTATCCTCCTTGCCATTGGTTCCTTAGCTCCTGAAGCAGTTCGTGAGTGGCATCAGTTCGGATCGGAGGTCCTTCTCACCAGCGGGTCGAATCATGGAGCTTCCAGGCGAACGGGTTGGATCATGCTCCCCCCTCGATCCGATCCGGTTCGAGCAATATCCTGCACTTCTTTCCAGCGACTGTTTTATGCCATTCGATGGCGTTTTCGACCGATCTAACACTTCTAGACAATCACAAATCATACCATACAGTCATAGCAACATGTACAATCAATCATAAACACCAAAACAACAACTATAGCATGTAAAATGGATCAAACATAGCCAAAACCCTATATTTTCCCTTAAGCATGTTTAAGCAAAACTAATCATAGGATTAACAAAAATTAACCAAATCAACCCAAATTTCTAACAGTGGCATAAAACAATATTTCAGAATTTATAAATATTTTTCCAGAATTTATTAATGTATAAAATCGCTAATTATAACTAATTGCCCTTAATTAGCCATAATTAGTGAGGAACTATGCAAATCACTCACCTTGGCCACAAATAAAATACCGAATCTGAAATGATTCCCTGTTTGGCATTGTTCCCAATGTAACACAACAACTCTAACCTTTCTTTGGTGCTTTCTCTCCTTAATTTGATATAGTTTAAGCCAAAACTTGATTAAGAAGTGATTAGAGGTGTATTTAGATGTTGGAGGCCATTGTTAGGTTGAAGAGCGGGTTTGTGGCAGCTAGAAAACTGAAATGAAATGAAAACCTAACTCATTTCAGCCTCCCCATAACCCTAATCCAGAAATGGTTTATGGGCCCATTCGCTAATCACCACATTTGGCCCGGTTAAGCAGTTTTTCACCTTCTGAAACTTGTTTCAGCCATATCTCCCAAACGGTGAGTTCTTTTGGCTAATGTGACCACTCTACGGAAAGGTAAACCATCATCCGGAGCCAATGGAATTGGTTTCAGATCAAAATTCCTTTCCAATCAATAGTTATGGCCAAAACAGTATCAACTAGCGGCAAAACGGTCATTTAAAAATCGACAAAAATCATGAACATGGGAAATGACCCCAATAGTCGTCTCCCGAAGTTACATGACCGTACGACTTCTTATGTGAAATAAATAAATATTCTACGATCCGGCGATGCGTAGAATGTGGGTCGTTACATCTATCCTCCGGTTTACGTTGCATTATGTGATGGGACCTGAGTCTTATAATAGCTTTATTTTTCCAAAAAGCATTGCGTTGTTTTTTTTTTTAAACTGAGATTCATGTGGTGTAAACATGTTCCATGTTATACGGTGTGGTCCCATGATTTCCAACTTTTAAAGTAAAGATTTAATAACTGTTGTAGTTTTCACACCAGTCCCATGACTGACTCGGAGTTTATTGTTTCTACCTAAACTCTAGGTCCCCATATTTTCCAAACAGACAGTCAATAGTTTCGGTTTGCTAATATTTCTTTACACAGGATCCTGGATTATAGCTGGAGCTACATTTGAAAAGCTTTGTATCCGTATATTTCTTTCAGTTGTGGTTGTAGATGTTCCCGCTGTACATTATATTTATGTATATATTTTTCCGCTGTTATGCAATTAAATCTCTGATATTTTTCTGCTGTAAATTATATGAACTCTGAAATATTCTTGTACTTTGATGTAAAATGTTGTAATAGCAATGAAATATTCAATTGTTTGTATTCTGATGCGTCGTGTTCTGAAAGCAATCCGGGCTTTCCAGCAAGGGGAATTTCAGGTCGTTTCATTACAAGTCAAGAGAAGCAAATCATTGACATTTTGTTATCGAGCTAGTTCTTATTTCTTAACTCTAACTGTTCTGCTCAAATCTATTGTAATTCATCAAGATGTCAACTTCTTTTGTTATCCCTCTTTAAGGCTCTTTGCTTCCCTTGATTAAATGTATAATTATGTTACATGATCATCGTTAGCTAGACTCTCACTGATTAATTCATATTGTTTACCATAATCAATGGATTTTTTTCTCCTTGTACTTCTTGGATGCTCAGCCACCAATAGTAGTTGTGAATAAAGTATCTTCATATGCATTTGAACTACAAGGACTTGGTTCCTTAGCCATATTCCTTGGTGGAACTACAATACTGAGTGCTCTTGTTGAATTCGACTGTATTTACCTTACTTAGACAATATATTATAGCAATGTTGCATGTGGAAAGGTTGATTACGATGCTTATCCAGGTATAATGCATGTGCTTGATTAAGATACATTTGATGTGATACATTGTATGTATATCATGAAAAAATGACATTAAAATAAATTGATATACGTTCTTTACCATACCCATGTCATCACTTCCACTTTGCAGTCTGGCATGTAAACTCTTTCCAACGTTCGCAGGCGGAATATATTCTTTTCCAAAACTGTTTAAAGGATCAACCGTTCTAGGTAGACAATTTGTATGTTATTCTTTGAACAAATTGCAAATAGAGCTATTTGAAAGGAGGTTTCATTTTGACCCATTACTTTTCTCTTATTTTTTGAACATTCAACCCAATAGTAGGAAAGCTCGGCTTGCTCGTGTGGCGACAATTTATAGGCATTTGAAGAATGAGGAGTCTGGTTTCCAAGTTCTTCTACAGCGAATTCATTGATGATCATTGTAGAAGTTTGTTTCCTCCTTAATGACGCTAAAAATATATTAGAATTCATGTTGTCTACTTCTATGGCTTCAGCATTATCAAACTGTGTTTCATCGATCCCCTATTCGTTATATCCGAACCGATTATTCAGATATCTATTCTAATTATGAGTAGGGTAAAGAGTTGGTCTTCGTTGTTGGCTATTAAGAGAGACATACTTTTATTCGTAACTGCGATTTTGTTGAAAAGAGGCATGTTGGGAGTAAATTGTGTTTGTAATGGTTTGGGTTTTATTGGGATTGAAGAAGATTTGATTTTATGTAGGCTGATATTAACTAATACATTAATGAAAATGATACTGGTTTGGATTTTGTTGAGGCTGAAACTGTTTTGGATTGCATATATTCGGAATTGTTAGTGCAAGTATGTTTTGATGATAGGAACAATGGGTATGACAGGTATTGTTATAAAATATATTTATAGTTATTTACGACTATATTAACAGTTATTACTAATATATATATATATATATATATATATACATACATATATACAGTGTATAGTACAAGCTTTATATTATGTGTTGATATTCAAAACTATACAATAACAAGATTGTCTGTAATGATGATCAAGACCGATGATACAAATTAGGACTCATGAGCTACCAAGAGTTCAAGAATATCGAAGACATATATTAAAGTTTTAGTTATATATGTCGAAACTCAATTGCACTCATCTGATCTCTTTTCAAATGATATTCAAATAAGTTTCTAAATGATTTTCAAATACATTTCAAATCAGATTTCATATTTTATCCAAAATAAAGTTTTCAAATTATTTTCAAAGTATATATTCTATAATTATTTTTAAAATTTGTAATGACCCACAAGAATTCGACCCCCGAATTTTGACAATAATAAATACATCCAATATTACTTGCCAAAACTCAAGTATCAAAAGCACAGATAGTTAGTAGAAAGAATATAGAGGGTGAGATAAGAAAGAAATCTTAGAATAGAAGAAGAAGAAGACAACACAGAGTCTCACATCGCAGTGGAAAAAATATAATATAGAATTAAATCTTTGTAGAGCTTCTAAAAATACTTACAATCATCATAGTACATCACACATCTAGACAGTTATAATATCTTTCCTCTTATACAATCACACAGCAGAAATACAACTAGATATCACACTCTGGACTCTTCTAGCTCGTCTCTTCACTTCATCCGATAACCTGAACCTATACACTCCGGTCTAACCCGAGCATTACAAACACATGAATCAGTCTGGTGAACCAGAGTGGGAAAAACACACTAAGTTTATAGGTAAATCCCAACTTGATTTTAAAGTTAAAATCTTTTCGAAACAAATGATAATAGTAAGACGAAATCCACACATAAATACGGATGGTTTTTACCTTACTATAACCCAGAACGTTTTTGAAATCAATATCTTCTCTGATATTATAATAGTGTCTAAATACAAATAAATACCAATCTAGCAGAATGCTTGCATCTCATGCTCTACATACATAGTATACAATCAAAACCGCAGGCCCTTATTGAAGAATGGATTTCCATCTATGGCAAGGTATGGGACCAACTTCCGACAATGTACCTCTGGAGTTGAATACATTGGAGATTCAACAAGAACGTCTTGCAACCCCGGCCAAACATGACTGGCCCCTCACTTCGCTTGAGAATACCAAATATATCATTACCACGGTTAGGGGCCAGCCAACCAAACCGATAGCATACATGTAAAAATAAAAGGGACAACCGAAGGCATTTGATTTCACCAGATCGGCTAATGAATATACCCTTTTGATGGGTGCGACCCACATAACCATGCGACCTACCTGATTTTATACCATTTCCTGGTTGATGAGGCTTGAAGTCATAATTAATTAAATAATTACTTTACCTTATTTATTATTTTAGAACATCTGGTAACCATTCACTTTGAATGTCACCTCGCCAGATCTGCCAAATAATCATTAATTGACGTCCATAATAATACTCTGGGTGTTTATGCAAAAAGAAAAAATTCTTCCGCCACCAACAAAGTACGTTTGAAGAAATCAATATATGTAATCCTTTGGAAATACTCTGTCAGACATTCGTCCATATAAGTTGTCTAGAGATTGGACAAACCGAAGGCACTCTCCTACCACATCCTTGAATTAACCTATGGATTACTAGCGAGTAGTCTTTGCAATCTGAATATTCCACTTATGACCGAATCACGTCAGAATACCTCTATGTTGCAAAACAAAGAATATTCGACGACTTATGAAGATCCACGGTCTTCAATTGCTCCATCTTGATCAACATCTTTGCATATTTGCTGGTTCGGAATGGTTTTTGAATATAAATTCGATCCTGGTCTTTCCGTACCAACAATCGTATAGTTTAGGTTTGACAGTCAGTGATTTAACTATCAAATAACAATCGTGTAAATATAACGAGTTCAGTGATTTAGTACTTGGCATTACTTGACCTTTACTTAAAAACAATGACGAAAGTTAATTTAAAACTCTTTAAAATATTTCGATATTAATAATATCGCTTTTCAATTCTTATTTAACATAAAATTAATTTCAAAACTAATTATTATAGTACTTATAAAAGATCCTATAATCATATCCAAAATTATTGTTTTCAAAACATTTTCTATATCACTTCTCCTTATCTATAGTTGGGAAAATTAATCCATCTTATCATTCGTAAAATAACGCTACAAAATCTCTTTTGTTTCATCATTTGAAACAAAAACTAATCCTTATTTTTCTATAATAAACCCATTTTAACACTTCACTGTTCATTTCCTTTTTACTTTAAAATATCATTATAATTTTACTCACCATCTTCTTTATTTCCTTTATTTTGGTAAATTCCTTATATATACATATATTCTCAAATATTTCTGTTTCCGTTACTCTGGAAAACTCCTTTTATATTCTCAATTCTGTTTATTTCTGTTAATTTGGAAATCTCATTATATTCTCAAATCTTGCAATTTACGTTGCGTTATCATTTCTTATCTGGAAATGTTCTTAACCTCTTTTCCATTACAAACTGATATCGTGCTCAGATAATATTGAAGTCGTTCAAGTTGGAGTATTTATTTACCTCTCAGTCCTTGATTAACAACGTTCTTATCTTAAGACAGATATGAGTTGTAATTCAAAAACTGGTATTTATTCTAATATCGATTCAAATCTCATCTAGCCATTTTACATAAATTATGGTTTATAAAACTACCTTTTTAAAATATCTCTTTTTAAATACAACTTTTTTTTACTTAATATGTTGATTAAGTAATTATTAAATAAAATCACTTCTTAATCTTAACTTTTTTCAAAGCATTCATTCTATAACTAGAATTTATTCTTACTAAACCCCTTTTTAAATCCTTTACCAAATTCAATTACAAATTCCTTTTAATCGTTTCCTTTCAAAAATCTCATTTCAATTCTAACCATTTTACTTAATACCATTATTAAGTATCACCAATTCAAATCACGCTTTGACTTCTCATTTACTTTCATAAACTTTGTTTCGAAATCTCTGGTTTATATAAAACCCTTCTTATCTTAATTTCCCTTTTCCTTCGTATTTCAAATGTTGAGTAAATAATTTCTTTAAACCATCGTATGCGCTTATGATTCCTTTTATAACTTTGTTATAAAAATGTTTGTAACTCCCTTTCAAAATTCAACCATATTCCATTTCAGAAACGGTTACTTACTTAAATGTATTTCATTTAAGAAGTAATTACTCAAATTTATATTTATTTAAAATAATAATTTAATTCGTTATTAACTTGAATTAGTATTAAATTTATTTTTTAAATCTTATTTAAGTTAAATAACAATATTCTGAAGTATTTCATTTCTAACTGGCACAAACTAATTAAATTAAATAATCGGTTTCAACTAAAATAGTTGATTTGGTTAACTCTAAAACATGGTTAACTCGTTGATCACTTTAACTCGTCTCTTCAATTAAATTAATTAATTAATTAATTTAAATAACCTCATTTAAATTAATATTTTAATTTAAATAAACATCATTTACTTCGATTTATATTAAATACATGATAATATAATTCCATTTTAATTGTTTCTTAAAATAATTAATCTCACTTGTAAATCCTTACACTAATTAAGATGACGCACGGCTTCGCATACGGCTGATTTCCGTTTTTGTAAACTTCATTTTTAAATAATATATTTAAAAATCTATATTCAGGTATAAAATAAATTTCATAACCTCACTTTTATATCGATTTACCTGATGGTAAATTAATATTTCAAACGATTGATTTATCGGCCAATTGCTGCCAATTACTCAACCAATACTGCTCATTGGTTAAAACAAAAAAATTCGTTCAATTTTAGATCAATGGTCACAATCTAATCAATCATCCAAGCAGATGGGTTAAAACAGTTCATATAATGAAAATATGAAAATATGAAAATAAATAACATCTATTATATTTGTGGAATCCGGTCCTCCAACCTGTTCTTCTCTGCATCCTAATGGGTTTCTTCAAATAACATCATTTACTTAAGTTTTACCGGTTATTTCTATAACAGTAAAATAACAACAATTGAATATCAATCAATTTATTTAACGCTAATAACCAATTCAAACAATTCAAGCCATTGGTTGAATTAAACAGGTATATTTATAAACGTGCTCAATAAGGTCAGTCATATTGTTTGAAACAATCGTTAAAAACGATTGGTTTTCATTTAAATTCGAATAACATGCTATTCAATCAATTTAAACAATATATATATGTAAACGGTCAACACACAACAAATAATCAGCAATTATAACACACAAATAATAAGAACCCAACTTATATAAAATATAAGTGGGAATAAAGTGAGTTTAAATCACTTTGATTTGTTTCGTTGAACGGTATGGTTTCAATAAAATTTAACACTCGTTTAATTTTACTGAAAAATGTTACTTCTTCAAATCCTGTCCAGGTTAGTTCCAAAATCTCCGGCTCGAAAATAAAATCCCAACGGTATATGGTTTGTTGAAGTCTGATAACAGGATAACAAGTTATTAACATTTTTAATCTAAGCGATTTAGTTAAGCTAATTAATTAATAATTAATTTGATTGATTAAACTTTGAAATTCTAATTACATTTGATATTTTTGGCCAAGATAAAATGTTTCTACTTGCCGGGTTGTCTGCGCGGTATCCAAATCCTGGATCAAATTCACACTCCAGTTAATGTAATAATAAATTATTGTAATTTATTACCTAATTAAACCCTAAGTAATTACTTAATTAACAAATAAATTAATATTTAAAACTCCTAATTACATGGTTTTATAACATCGGCTGACCCTTCGTCACGAATTTGTCCGATCCCCTTCTTATCCTTCTCTATGTTTCTCTGCACAACTCCTGCAAACAAATTAATGTATAAGCAATAGGAGTTTAATTTAATTAACTAATTTAACTAAACTATATTTGATTACGTTTTAACAAACTAATCACATTCAGTTTAATTACACAGGCCGCCTTGCATTCTTTCCAGTACATCCTTTCTCGTCTTCACTTCATGTTTTATGCCTTGAGAACGCTGCTCCAATTTTAATTAGTCAACTTCTAACTATAGAGTTTAAATTTATTATGTCAGTCAAGATATAAAAACTAACCCTTCTTTTGTTTAGCCTGCTCCTTCGTTCCGCATCCTGGACCAAAAACATTTCTGTCGCTCATCAACTCCGGTCGTCGGAGTGCCATCAGGCTTCACCACAGTGCACGCCTAACCATACTCCACCTACGTCCTAAAACTCGAACAGTCCAGCACCATCCTCCACTAGCAGTGACCCAAAAACACCGTCCTATTTCGGATTCGATTCCAACCAGCATGGCCCAAGTCAGCCCATCTCTACCGTTGTTCAGATGGAGCTCATTGAGATGAAGAATACCGGTGTTGTAGATTATCGACATTAGTGAATGGATTAAGAGAATTAGAGAGGGAAGAGTTTGAAGATTACAGCCATCCATTGAGTTACAGCCGGTTGAAACCATTTTTGACCATGCAGAAGTCAAATTTAGGGTTATGTGAAATGTATTGAGTATTTATAAGGGTTTGGGTTGATTACATTAATATATATTATAACTAACTTATTCTACCAGCTTTTTGAGAAAAGTCATATTATACGACCTCTGTTTTTGACAAACAAAGTTAATCCAGGCAAAAAAATATTCCGGACCCAATGGGATATGTTTCATCGAATTCTGTGGTCGTTTGTTAAAAGTCCTTTATAAATATCGATGAAAAATCAAGCATTTAAAATTCATATAATTACAGAAAAAATGAAAAAAAATATGAGACCTTGACATTTTACTAGACCTCTTCCTAACGGATCCAATGAATCTTGTTTGGTTAAACTTGGAGTTTGTTTGGCCAGTAGTTTATTCGTTAAAAGTTACTCCTGTCTAAATTATATAAACAATTAAATAGAAACAGAGACACTTTTGGCTATCGAAGTCACATACGGTATCCGTTTGCCATGAAATTTAATTTTTTGATAATGATTTAATGATACGGTTCCAATGAAACTAATTTCATCGAAAACTGAGACTATTTGCAAAAATGGCTATTTTTAACTCTTATATAATATCGATTAAAATATTATATAAATTCCAAATAAATTTAATTAAATAATAATAAATTATTTTCAACATATATATCCAACCAGAAAATATATATAACTTTAAATATAATTTATACAGCTCAATATTGTCTATTTCGGGTTAAACGATTTAAATTTCCTATTTAAATATATTAAAATAAACGTTATTTTTAATAACGATTTCCATAGCGACCATTTCAAAAATTGAACTGGACATAACTAACAAATTATAACATGAAATCTAGATTTTTCTCCTTCATTAGGAAATTACTACCAATTGGATTCATACGTTTCTTGTTTCACAAAAATCCGACTTATATTGGATCTGTTATATTCAGTTGAAGTTCAAAACTCCATTTTATGAACTGCAACGCTATTTCGAGCTCGATTTATAATTTTATATAAATTAATGTTCAAACTCCGTTTTATAATCAAATTGTATATTTTAAATTAATTAATATTCCAAATCAATATTTAAAATAATAAAATAGATTAAATATATGATTACCAAAAATACGGGACATTAAATTCTTCCCCCTTAGAAGATTTCGTCCCCAAAATTACTAAGGTTGGAAAAATGTTATGAACCCGTTCACTTTCAAAATCCAATTTATTTTAAATCCAAAACTAAATCATTATTGTAAAATAAAATTTCCAGAAATATTGAAAATTTTCTAACACTTTAAATTCCTGGAAAAATTCGGCAGAGTCTCCCATGTACGGAGTGACTTCTGCGATATCGCAGTAACAAGTAATAAATATACATCGACCACATGATCAGAAAACAAAATTTAAAACCCAAAAATTTATATTTCCACGTAGGCATACCTTATGCAAGCGCTAATGAGCATAGTCACTCAATTTATTGTAATCTATTCAACCAAAGTCAATTCTCTAGCCATCTGGCACCTGTACTTAACTCAGTTAACATGTAAGTAACATATATGTGAAATTTCAATAATACATCATTAATCCACGTTCTAACAAAACCAACTTCCAAAATCAACGATATAACATCCTTCATATGCAAATACAAGGTTAACACATTCATTTCTAATTCGTATACGGTTTCATTTCAGTTTATTACTTTGGAGTTAATTTCTCTTGGTTTCCAATTCATTCATCTCCATAAAACAGGTGATTAATTTTATCCAACAGTATATCAACCAATCAACAACAATCCATAATCAACAATCAATACACAACAAAATCAATCAATTGAATTCGCATTCCATATAAATATTTACTTATATTCACCTGGGTTTAATATCAATCGATTTATATCAAGTTGATTTCCATTTCGTTTTTATTAATACGATTTCCCAATTCTAAATTAATTCAATCCCATAAATTATGTATATAGGAATTTTGACCTTTAATTCACAGATGTTCTTACTTAATTCAAGTTAAATCTCTATTTCAAATGATTCGTTTTAATTTCAAATTAAACGTCTCATTTACTATTTCATATGGAAATATCCTTGGTTACATTAAACCATTTCAAATTTTAGTTCAATTTGATTTCCATTCAAATCAATCAACCAAACCAGTATCTCAATAATTTGGTAAAATTATTTCCTTTCTATATAAAAATATATTTTGGGTAAAATTATTTGATTTACCCTCTTTACAAAACAATATTGTATCAATTACCGGTTCAATGCTTCTCAACACTCGAACTGATCAAATAACATAATACAAAACATTTGTACATAAAATTTACAAATACGCGCTCTCATATATATATATATACACACATATATATATATATATACACATATATATATATATATACACATATACACTCAACCCAATCTAGGATATTACTAATCCCATCTCTATCGAGTTTACGCCACAGAGCCAAGGTTATTACTAAACCATTGCTCTAATACCACTATAATGGCCAGCAAGAATTCGACCCCGAATTCTGACAATAATACATGCATCTAGTATTACTTGCCAAAACTCAAGTATTGAAAACACAGATAGTTAGTAGAAAAAATATGGAGGGTGAGTGAAACGACCCGAACTTCCCCGGTAAGGAAAGCCCAGATTGAATTGAGGACAAGCCACATCGGAACGCAAATAGAAGAACATTTCATTGCTTATTACAACAATTCCATCAGAATACAAGAATATACATAGTACGAATCTATATTACACATCATAAAATATCAGAGATTACAATACATTACATAGCAGCGGAAAATAATACAATACACAACTGAAGGGGATATACGGATACAAAGCTTTTCGAGTATCGTTCCAGCTGTAAATCAGGATCCTGTGAATATAAATCTACAAAACCAAAACTACTAGCTGCCCGTGTCAAAATAAGGGCACCCAGAGTTTAGGTTAAAACAATAAACTCCAGGTCAGTCATGTGACTGGTGTGAGAACTAAAACAGTTATTAATCTTTATTTTAAATCAGATATATCAAGGGACCACGCCGTATAACACGGAACGGGTTTCCTCCCAAGAACACCAGTGCATATAACAACAGCGCAATGCTAAATAAAGAAAAATGAAGCTATTATAAGACCCAGGTCCCATCACACAATGCAACACAAGCCGAAGGATAGGGTTTTACCTTATAATAGCCAAAGCATGCTTGATACGCTAATTTCATCTTTTATTACTATAAGTGTATAGTGTCAAAACAATGTCAATCATAAGTATCAATCACAGACGGCATAAGTGCTCCATACCACTATGTCGCCATATTTAGGTTCTACAATCAAAACCGCAAAGTCACATATTGGAAGTTGGATTTCCATCTGTGAACCTAGGCAAAAGATAGTCCTCTACCGATTCGAGACGCTCTAGCCCGTGTCTCACGATCAGAGCTCGAGTGACCCTTGGAGTGACAGGGTCGGTCCACCGATGTGGATTAAAATGCCTGAACACTGCGTTTCCCCGCCCTTTGGGGCGTCAATGAGCCAACTGACTCCATCGGCTCCGCACAGTCACCGATATATCCGAGGCGCCTCGCAACAGCAATAACCACACAGGTAAAAATAATATAAATGTTAGGGCTGGTAGGTCACTGACACCACCCTAGCTAGAAGGAAACGCATGCCCTCCCTGAGGTCCTCTCCCCTTTTTGGTTCACAACCGGGGTGTGAGGCTCGCGAATCAACGCTACATAAAGCTATGCCACATAGGCCGTGCTTTGATCATCAGCCACAAGACTTTGCTTTTCAACAGAAGCCTTGATAAATTGCCACCTAGGCATGCCACACAGGCAATTCACTCCATGCGATTGATATCCATCAATATAAAACCTCTGAGCTCGTACGTCTCAGAGAAGGGCGTTAAGCAAGAGAATAAATTCTCCACCGCTAAACAGATATATATTTAATAGAAATCAATCACACAGAATAAAATCCAATGTCAGACACATAGTCCATTTACTAGTTCGTTCTGGGTCTGAACGAAACCAGAGGCACCTTGTACCTCGCATATCCATCGATCTCCAAGTACGTCTGGACGATCACCAACTGATTCCCTCCTCCTGGGTGCACCGCCCAATCAAGATCATCAGTAATCACCCAAACGATGTGAAGACCTCCGGTCTTCGACCACCATCTTCATCCTCGACACCACGTCGAATCAGTTATTCAGAATGGGATAAGCCCGGTCTTTCTGAATAACTCGCGTATATAATAAACAATTGTTACACAAACACAACATACGCCTCATTCCAATTCAGAATATTCTTTTATTCAAATATTCTTACACTTTGGGAAAGGTTCCCATTAATTTTTATCAAAGATAAATTCTTTAAATTTATTCTTTAATCTTCTTTTGAATATCAATTCAAACTAGTCGGGATTAGCGAACCACACCGAAGAAATCATTTATTTTATTTCCCAATCCCAACTTATCCATCCCATGAAGTAAAACTGGTCATACTTCATATCTAACACCACAGTGTTATCGGTAAATTCAATTACCATTTCATGTTCAAATCTAATTAAAGATTTAACTATCGCCTGGAGCAAAACTGGTGATACCCCATTCTCGATCACTTCAATCTAATCAAAGATTCATTAAAACTCCACTTAGTTTTAATCTTCCCAAAAATCAATATCCTGTCTTTAACTGGGTTAAAGAACCCATGTCATTTAAAACACGGTTCACTATAAACCCAAAATCACATTCCATTCCAATTCAATTATTGAAACTTTTGGTTACTTTTAAAACCCTTTCAAATCCAATTTATTTATTTAAAAATAAAATAAATTATTATTCTAGTTCAAAACTAGTTCATTTCGATAAAAATCAATTTTTATCTTTTCAAATATGGAAATTTTCATCCCAATTCTTTCCTAATCATTTCTTATGATTTTACACAAATTATTACTGTTTTTAGCAATTTTATCAAGGCCCGTACAGTCGATTTTCATCAACGGCCATCGAACTGCACTTACAACGACCTTTTCCAAATTTGATTTGGACATAATTCCAAATCCAACCGTTAGATTTATAATTTATAATATCCGTTAGAAAGCTCTTTTCGATACGAACCCAACGGTTCTGGTTTTAGGAGAATCCGACGGTCGGATCTCCCGCAACGTCAATTCGAAGTCAATGGTCGAAATTCGCGAACTGCTGCGGCGCGGCGCGTTCTATTCAGGCCATTATATAATATATATATATATATATATATATATATATATTATATTTCGTCGATTTCCTTTCAAAACGTATTTTATAAATCGTTTTAAATTCTTTTTCATAACGATTTCAACTTCATATTCAATTTCGAATCAAAATTGAATATTCTACATCATCGATATGCAAATGGTAATATTTTCAAAATGTTATATTTTGAAATCACTTTCTTTCTTATATTCATTATAGAAATGAATAAAATCAATACAAATATCATTCACGTCAAAATGGCGTCAATCTAATTAACACGGCTTTTATTCAACACATGAATATTTATTCTATTCAACACATTAATATTTATTCTATTCAACACATGAATATTTATTCTATTCAACACATGAATTTATTTTCTATTCAACACATGAATTTATATTCTATTCAATACATGGATTTATTTTGTATTCAACACATGAATTTATTTTCTATTCAACACATGAATTTATTCTATTCAACACATGAATTTATTTTCTATCCAACACATGAATTTATTCTATTCAACACATGAATTTATTTTCTATTCAACACATGAATTTATTCTATAATATTCCTTATTTTCCAAATCGGAATAAGGTCCAATCAATTACCATATAAGATTAATTATATGGATTTTGTACAACACATGTATATAATAGCAACGATAAATCATCAACCATCATCCAGAGTGCACCACACAACTGCATAAGCATTAAATATAAATAATTAATGCTTACACAGTCTGTCAACCCATCGATTGACATACAACTAAACAATCGGGATTAATGTATGTCAAATATCATCCCAATACCCGTGTGGGGTTTCACATCAACAAACACAAATATTTATTTGTGCAGTTGGGCGATGTGAAAAATTTATCGTCCCAATCAATATCAGTCAAATCGGTGTACATAAACAAATCGTTTGATTTGTAAATGAATATTTATTTTACTTCAACACATGAATATATATATATTTTACTTCAACACATGAATTAATATTTTGTTTCAACACATGGATATATATTTTATTTCAACACCTGACTATATATTTTATTTCAACACATGAATATATATTCTATTTCAACACATGAATATATATTTCACACATCACAATCAACAGTCAAATTTCACAACACAGCAATCAAACAAACAAGTCATCCGTGGTCTGTGGACGACGGGTGTCGGGTGCTGCTAAGCATCGTCTACATCCTAGTATATATTTCAACAAGAAATTAAAATAAAAGTGAGGAGTTCTCACCGATTGCTAAACCAAACGCCACGACTCTTCATATGTAGAAAATCTCCGCCGTATTTCCAACGAGATCTGTTTCACGCGGTATATATTAAAAATCACATTTCTAACATCGTTATCTCGTTATAAAGATCAAACCTTTATGTTCGCTATTTCATATATAAAAATTATATTTTTATTTCAAATCTATTTATATAAAAATCATCTTTTTATTTTGCTACATATATAAAAATTATATGTTTACAACTCTACTTTCTATATAAAAATTATATATTTATATCGTTAACTTCATATATAAAAGATCATATTTTTATCTCGCTAACTTCTATATAAAAACCAAATCTTTTTCGTTATTAAAAATCATATCCTTTTTAATTATAAAAATCTAATCATTATCTTCAAAAATATAATCTTTTCTATTGTTAACATATAAATAAAATTCCATATTCCTATTCAATGAAAATCTACTCTTTTCCGCTACTTCTCATAGGTAAAAATCATATTTTTAATTATGCTAAGTATATAAAAAATCCTATTTTTATTTCGTTAAGTATATATAAAAATCTCACCTTTCTTCATGATAAAAATCTAAACTTCCTTTAATTTAAATAAAAATTTACTTTTTTTCACAAGTTAAAATTCCCACTTTTATGATGTGAATTGCATAGCAAAAATCCAATTTTTATGATGTGAATCGCATAGTAAAAATCCAATTTTTATGATGTGAATCGCATAGTAAAAATACAATTTTTATGATGTAAAAATCATAAAACTCACTGTTTATTGTCGGAGGAGGCTCCACGACTAGAGGAGGAGCGGTGCCGGCGTGTCGAGGCAGCGGCAGGCCGTTCAGGCGGCAGTGGCAGCGGTCTCTGTCGACCTAGGGCTTTAAATAGGGAAGTGCAGCTTTTATAGTGAAGGAGGAGCGAGGGGAAGGTGCTGGAGGCTGAGGAGGTGCACCGGGGTCTGTGGTGGTCAGGGGGTGACACGCAGGGTCGACGATGGAGGGTTGTGGGCCTGGCGACGCGGGTCAGTGCGGTTTTAGGCTTCACGTCTGCCTTTAGGAAGTAGAGAGATCGGAGAGAGCTGGAGAGGGAGCGACCGGAGGGGGGAGAACACGACGGCGGTCTGGCGATCGCTAGGATGCGATGGCGATTGGAAAAACGGGGCGCCGCGGGTCAACGGTGGTTTCTTTTATTTTATATTTTTTTTTCTAACCACTGGACGGGGGAAGGGGAAGAATTTGGGGGGGGGGGAGTTTATAATAAAATATTCCTTTAATTATTTTATTTTTCAAAATGCAACCTTTTATTTCGACCTCGAAATCAAGCCCACCGATTGTCGTCCACAGCTAATTACCCCCATTCCGAACACAATGGGATATGTTTCGCAAGCCAATTCGATCGTTTCGATCAGTTTTCATCAAAATCAAAATATAAATCTATATAATGAATTTGAACGTACATTTTAATTTACCAGGGCCACATATTGGCTCTAAAAATTCCTAAAAAATATTTTTTAGCTTCATATTGATGATACGGTCCTAACAAAACTAATTTCGTCAAATTATGAGATCGTTTGAAAAATGGTCATTTTCCAGTCGATTAAAATCAACTAAAACCGGTCAAGCGCGTTTTCCTTTGCCACACTCACATAGTGATTCGAAGAATTACGAGTTTTGGAATCTAGCAATAACTAGACATCCCGGATCCAACAAAAGTAGTTTCGTCGAAAACCGAGGTCATTTGCAAAATTCCCAATTTTAAGGGCCAGAATTCCATAGCGACTATTCTGAATTTTCAACTGGGCATAACTTTTGATTCCCGCTATAAAATTCAATTTTTCAGATTCATTGGAAAGATATTCTCAATTAGATTCTAATATTTTTGGTTTCGCTAAAATCCGGTTTATTTTGCACCCGGTACATTCATTTGAATTTTGAAATCGGATTTTCGAACCACCGCGCCATTTTCAATTCCTTTTATAAATTAAAATAAATAATTATATTCTAACGACGATTCAAATAAATATATATGTTCTAATTCTATTCAAAATAAATTTCTCGTTGTTATTATTTAAAATAATTCATTTTAAATATTCAAAATTCATCAAAATTGCCAAAATAAAAATTTTAAATTGGCTTGGATTTCCGGGTTATTACATTCTTCCCCACTTAAAACTTTTCGTCCCAGAAAAGGAACGAAGCCGAAAGTTGTTTAACTAATCAACTCAACTTCCATTATTTCCATTACGGCTTAAGTTCTTCAAATTTCAGTTTCTAAGAACTTTTCAAATTTTTCAAAAATTTGGCTAACACCCAAAATTTTCGAAAATTTTCGCCATAACCTCCCCTGCACCGGGGACTTCGGGATATTTCAAATAGCCTCCCATGGCCCTCATCAATCCAAAAAGAAAAAGAAACAGCCAAGCGGCCAGCCAATCAGCTCATAAAATCATCCAAACCCAAGAAATACAATAAACATGTACCTATTTGTCGGGCAAACAATTTTATTCATCTGCTCTAGCCTCCTTGCTATGACTTGTTCAATGTAAGTACATGTATATGCATGCAAATGCGACAAATTTTCAATTCAGTCCAACATTTGATATAATTTGGCTAAATGGTTCAAATTCTGATTATTTACAACAATAATCAAACAACACAACTAGCAATCAATTAGTTGATTATCTTTTCCATCACATAACTTTAATACATATCCAAAAATCAGCTTTTTGATGCCAAATCACAACAATAAGCCCTATCTAGTTTTGGTTCTCACACCAGTCTAATGTAAATATATAAATATCACACCTTCGAAACTCGAATACCAATTCTGATGATGTTCGAACTATCATCAGAATCATCTCCGGGCGACTAGAGTGTGATTCTATATCTATCCAGTATATTAAAACTTCGAATACACGTTTGCAAGGCGTATATGCAAAATCTTTATATATTGGATTGTCCAAATTAACTTAAAATAAATATTCAAATACGTATAAAATGATTTAAATTTCAAAACAAAACTTGTCTTCATTTTAAAAATATACTCTACACACTCGTTCTAGGATACTACTGATCCCATCTTTAACGAGTCATTCCCATTGGATATTACTAATTCAATTTCTGATGCATTCTTTCGTTTGGTTCTAACATGTCTTGTTCTCTGAGCTCTGTAAACCAAAGTTCTGATACCAGGTGTAGTAATACAGCGAAATCTGGAAGGCTTTGCAACCATCCCTTCATCCTCCAATACAGCCGGTAAAACCCACCATGGCCTACAAGTGGTCCCCCAGTACGCTTGTTTTACGGCGACCCTCTCGAGCCTCCCGGCCACTGCCTAACCAACCCTCAATAGGGACATGTAGGGGTAAGAGTCTCCCGTTCGCCACCAAACCCCGAAGCGAGAACCCCCTATCATGCGTACCCAGCCTACACTGGACCGGCAACAAGAACTGGTGATACCCCATTCTCGATCACTTCAATCTAATTAAAAATTCATTAAAACTCCACTTAGTTTTAATCTTCCCAAAAATCAATATCCTATCTTTAACTGGGTTAAAGAACCCATGTCTTTTAAAACACGGTTCACTATAAACCCAAAATCACATTCCATTCCAATTCAATTATTGAAACTTCTGGTTACTTTTAAAACCCTTACAAATCCAATTTATTTATTTAAAAATAAAATAAATAATTATTCTAGTTCAAAACTGGTTCATTTCGATAATAATCTATTTTTATCTTCTCAAATATGGAAATTTTCATCCCAATTCTTTCCTAATCATTTCTTATGATTTTACACAAATTATTACTATTTTTAATAATTTTATCAAGGCCCGTACAGTCGATTTCCATCAACGGCCATCGAACTGCACTTACAGCGACCTTTTCCAAATTTGATTTGGACATAATTCCAAATTCAACGGTTAGATTTCTAATTTCTAATATTCGTTAGAAAGCTCTTTTCGATACAAACCCAACGGTTCCGGTTTTAGGAGAATCCGACGGTCGAATCTCCCGCAACGTCAATTCGAAGTCAATGGTCGAAATTCACGAACTGCCGCGGTGCGTTCTATTCAGGCCATTATATATATAATATATACATATATATATATATATATATATATATTTCATCGATTTTCTTTCAAAATATATTTTATAAATCGTTTTAAATTCGTTTTCAAAACGATTTCAAGTTCATATTCAATTTCGAATCAAAATTGAATATTCCACATCATCGATATACAAATGATAATATTTTCAAAATGTTATATTTTGAAATCACTTTCTTTCTTATATTCATTATAAAAATGAATAAAATCGATATAAATATCGTTCACGTCAAAATGGCGTCAATCTAATCAACACGGCTTTTATTCAACACACGAATGTTTATTCTATTCAACACATGAATATTTATTTTATTCAACACATGAATTTATTTTCTATTCAACACATGAATTTATATTCTATTCAACTCATGGATTTACTTTCTATTCAACACATGAATTTATTTTCTATTCAACACATGAATTTATTCCATTCAACACATGAATTTATTTTCTATTCAACACATGAATTTATTATATTCAACACATGGATTTATTTTCTATTCAACACATGAATTTATTCTATAATATTCCTTATTTTCCAAATCGAAATGAGGCCCAATAAATTACCATATAAGGTTAATTATATGGATTTTGTACAATACATGTATATAATAGCAACGATAAATCATCAATCATCATCCAGAATGCACCACACAACTGCATATGCATTAAATATAAATAATTAATTCTTACGCAGTCTGTCAACCCATCGATTGACATACAACTAAACAATCGGGATTAGTGTACGTCAAATATCATCCCAATACTCGTTTGGGGATTCACATCAACAAACACAGATTTTCATTTGTGCAGCTGGGCGATGTGTAAAGTTTATCGTCCCAATCAAAATCAGTCAAATAGGTGTACATAAACAAATCGTTTGATTTGTAAATGAATATTTATTTTACTTCAACACATGAATATGTATTTTACTTCAACACATGAATATATATTTTATTTCAACACATGAATATATATTTTATTTCAACACCTGACTATATATTTTATTTCAGCACATGAATATATATTCTATTTCAACACATGAATATATATTTCACACATCACAATCAACAGTCAAATTTCACAACACAGCAATCAAACAAACAAGTCATCCATGGTCTGTGGACGACGGGTGTCGGGTGCTGCTAAGCACCGTCTGCATCCTAGTATATATTTCAACTAGAAATTAAAATAAAAGTGAGGAGTTCTCACCGATTGCTAAACCAAATGTCACGACTTTTCATATGTAGAAAATCTCCGTCGTTTTTCCAACGAGATCTGTTTCACGTGGTATACGTTAAAAATCACATTTCTTACATCGTTGTCTCATTATAAAGATCAAACCTTTATATTCGCTATTTCATATATAAAAATTATATTTTTATTTCAAATCTATTTATATAAAAATCGTATTTTTATTTTGCTACATATATAAAAATTATATGTTTACAACTCTACTTTCTATATAAAAATTATATTTTTATATCGTTAACTTCATATATAAAAGATCATATTTTTATCTCGCTAACTTCTATATAAAAACCAAATCTTTTCCGTTATGAAAAATCATATCATTTTTAATTATAAAAAATCTAATCTTTATCTTAAAAAATATAATCTTTTCTATTGTTAACATATAAATAAAAGTCCACATTCCTATTCAATGAAAATCTACTCTTTTTCGCTACTTCTCATGGGTAAAAATCATATTTTTAATTAAGCTAAGTATATAAAAAATCCTATTTTTATTTCATTAAGTATATATAAAAATATCACCTTTCTTCATGATAAAAATCTAAACTTCCTTTAATTTAAATAAAAATATAATTTTTTTCACAAGTCAAAAATCCAATTTTTATGATGTGAATCGCATAGTAAAAATCCAATTTTTATGATGTGAATCGCATAGTAAAAATCCATATTTTATTATGTGAATCGCATAGTAAAAATCCAATTTTTATGATGTAAAAATCATAAAACTCACTGCTTATTGTCGGAGGAGGCTCCACGACTAGAGGAGGAGTGGTGCCGGCGTGTCAAGGTGGAGGCAGGCCGTTTAGGCGGCGGTGGCAGCGGTCTCTGTTGACCTAGGGCTTTAAATAGGGCAGTGCTGCTTTTATAGTGAAGGTGGAGCGAGGGGAAGGTGCTGGAGGCTGAGGAGGTGCGCCGGAGTCTATGGTGGTCGGGGTGTGATACGCAGGGTCGACGATAAAGGGTTGTGGGCCTGGCGACGCGGGTCCATGGGGTTTTGGGCTTCACGTCTGGCTTAGGTGAAAGAGAGAGATCAGAGAGAGCTGGAGAGGGAGCGATCGGAGGGGGGAGCACGCGACGGCGGTCTGGCGATCGCCAGGTTGCGATGGCGATTGGAAAAAAGGGGCGTCGCGGGTCAACGGTGGTTTCTTTTCTTTTCTAAACACTGAACGGGGGAAGGGGATGAAATAGGGGGATTTATAATAAAATATATATTTAATTATTTTATTTTTCAAAAAGCAACCTTTTATTTCGACCTCGAAATCAAGCCCACCGACTGTCGTCCATAGCTAATTACCCCCATTCCGAACACAATGGGATATGTTTCGGAAGCCAATTCGATCAGTTTTCGTCAAAATATAAATCTATATATTGAATTTGAACGTACATTTTAATTTACCGGGGCCACATATTGGCTCTAAAAATTCCCGAAAAATATTTTCTAACTTCATATTGACGATACGGTCCTAACAAAACTAATTTCGTCAAATTCTGAGACCGTTTGTAAAATAGCCATTTTCCAGTCGATTAAAATCAACCAAAACTGGTCAAACACGTTTTCTTTTGCCACACTCACATATTGATTCGAAAAATTACAAATTTTGGAATCTAGCAATAACTAGACATCCCGAATCCAACAAAAGTGGTTTCGTCGAAAACCGAGGTCGTTTGCAAAATTCCCATTTTTAAGGGCCAGAATTCCATAGCGACTATCCTGAATTTTCAACTGGGCATAACTTTTGATTGCCGCTATGAAATTTCAATTTTTCGGATTCGTTGGAAAGATATTCTCAATTAGATTCTAATTTTTTTGGTTTCGCTAAAATCCGGTTTATTTTGAACCCGGTACATTCATTTGAATTTTGAAATCGAATTTTTGAACTACCGCGCCATTTTCAATTCCTTTTATAAATTAAAATAAATAATTATATTCTAATGACGATTCAAATAAAAGTATACGTTCTAATTCTATTCAAAATAAATTTCTCGTTGTTATTATTTAAAATAATTCATTTTGAATATTCAAAATTCATCAAAATTACGAAAATAAGAATTTTAAATTATCTCGGATTTCTGGGTTATTACAGTGAGATTAGACAGAAAGAAATATTAGAATAGAAGAAGAAGAAGAACACAACACGGAGTCTCACATCGTAGCGGAACAAAATATAATATAGAACTAAATCTTTATAAAGGGCTTTTAAAAATACTTACAATCATCAGAGAACATCACACATTTGGACAGTTATAATATATGTCCTCTTATACAATCACGCAGCGTAACACAACTAGATAACATATGTCTGGACTCTTCCAGCTCGTCTCATCACTTCATCCGATAACCAGAACCTATACACCACGGCCTAACCCGAGCATTACAAACGCACGGATCAGTCTGGTGAACCAGTGTGAGAAAAACACACTAATTTTATAGGCAACACCCAACTTGATTTTAAAGTTAAAATCTTTTCGAAAGAAAAGATATTAGTAAGACGAAATCCACACATAAATACGGACGGTTTTTACTTTACTATAACCCAAAACGTTTTTGAAATCAATATCTTCCCTAATATTATAGTAGTGTCTAAATACAAATAAATATAATCTAGCAGAACGCTTACATCTTATGCTCTACATATGTAGTATACAATCCAAAACGGGGCGCTTATTGTAGAATGGATTTCCAACTATGGCAAGGTATGGGACCACCTTCCGACAATGTACCTCTGGAGATGAATACATTGGGGATTCAACAAGAACGTCTTGTAACCCCGGTTAAACATGACCGGCCCCTCACTTCGCTTGAGAGTACCGAATATATCATCACCACGGTTGGGGGCCAACCAACCGAACCGATAGCATATATAAAAAATAAAAGGGATAACTGAAAACATTTGATTTCACCAGATCAGGTAATGAATATACCCTTTTGATGGCTGCCACCCACATAGCCATGCGACCTACCCGATTTTATACCATTTCCCGATTGATGGGGCTTGAGGTCATAATTAATTAATTAATTAATTTACCATATTTATTATTTTAGAACATCTGGTCACCACTCACTTTGAATGTCACATCGTCGCATCCGCCAGATAATCATTAAATGACGTCCAGAAAAATACTCTGGGTGTTTACACAAAAAGAACCAATTCTTCTGCCACCAACAAAGTACGTTTGAAGAAATCAACATAAGTAATCCTTTGGAAATACTCTATCAGACATTCGTCATATGAGTTATCCTGGGATTGGACAAACCGAAGGCACTCTCCTACCACATCCTTGAATTACCTTATGGATTAGTAGCGAGTAGCCCTTGCAATCGAAAGATTCCACTTGTAACACCCCACCTCCGCTAGGGTCACTCACAAAGGGAATGCACTAGTTTTGGTGGAGTATTATATTGGTAAACATACACAGAGATATCACAAGGCAGAACATAAATAAAGCAGCGGTAGAAATTAAAAACCAATTTTTTATTACTTTCAAGAAAAGAGTCAAAACCTCATATATCCAAGGTACAAATTATTCCATTACATCAAGTTCTAAATAAAAAAGCATAAACTTAAGATAACAAAAGTAAATTATTCCCCATAAATAGCAGAAGTGCAGCCATAGCATAGCTCAAGACCAAACCGTACATGAGCTGATAGAAAGCAAGCAAAATACAAGCTAGGAGCTAGTGTTTCCTCCCTGAGGACCTGGGGGGGGGGGGGGGGGAACGAAAGAAAAAGGGTCAGCCATAAAGACTGGTAAGTCCTAGTGACTTTCAATATAAAAACAAGTAAAGTTAACAAGACATGAGTAAACGAAAGTAAACATAGCGATGATAATAAGACTGGCAAGATAACTAAGATACCAAGATAAATCTAGCATTGCATATTCAAGATTCGCTGCACCAACTGTACTAGTATTCTAACCCATGTCAAGTATTAACCATGAAATGATCCCTTGGCCCAATATCATGAAGTGACCCATTACGGGGTCCTATGGTACGATCTACTAATCGATCGGCTACCTACAAGTTCTAGCTCGTCATGTGTCTGTGTCATACGGCCCAATCACGAAATGTAGTCACCTGTGCTAGGTCCACCCTAGGGTGGATCAAGCCCTAGGGTGTCAACCACCGACACGAATCAAGCACACACAGTGAAAACCTACGGGTGCCCAATGCCTGCTTTTTCAACTCCGGACTACGTGCACGACCATAGTCCGCCTTAACCTACAATGGCGCACCTACTCAGCCGTCGTTCTGGTCGCTTACAATTAGCCCAGTAATCATGCCCCACCTTCCTAGTCCCACGGTATCGTGATACATCTAAGTGGGTTACTGCTGAAAAGGACCGCGTAAGTAGGGTTTCTAATGGGTTAAGTGTTGTCATTCAAATTCGTGACTTAACCCTATCCAAATCATGTATCAAGTTGGTTAAGTGTGTTCAAGCGGTTCATGACTTAACCCTATCAAATCATCGTGTCAAATTGGTTAAGTATATTCAAGTGGTTCATGGCTTAACCCTATCATGTGGTATTAATTCATTAATGCACCCTAACCTCTCACATTAGACTAGTTGTTGTGGTCACTGGATTTGCCGGGCGTTTCCAGGCAGATTTACACCACGACATAGTCTAACCTTGGGTTTAACGTGCAATATGACCAACTACCCACATTGGATCCTATTGTTTGCAGTCACTGGATTCGCCGGGCGGTTCCGGGCAGATATACACTGCAAACTCAACCCAACCTCGAGTTGGCCATTTTCAAATTTATTCTAAGTGTCATGTCCAAGTTCAAGTTTCAATTCTAAATTCATGTCAAGTTTTCATGTCATGTTTCATGTCAAATTGTGTCAAGTTCATGTCCATATCTAGGTTCAAGTTATAACAATGTTCATGTTCCAAGTTTATAGTAAATTCAGGTTTTCCTAAACTACCCAAATCATATTCCCATCGCACGTGAATTCGAATCGATACAAACAAATCTAATTATGGAATAACATAGAAAGAACGGGCATAAGGTGGCAAAAGTGATTATAAGTCAAGCATGGTATAACTTGAGATAAATGACTACAACAATACTGGCATATGGAATAGTGGTCTCAAATATCTAACCAAGCAAAATAAGGTGATAGTCATTGTAACAGTTAACATAAGATAATAACCTCAAACTTGTGAATAACAACAACATCACAGGCATGTTAACATCATGGTCATGAGGGGTTTAGGTTTACAACATGTTTAGGCCCCAAATCAATTTCATATAAATATTACCACAAGTCTAGATTCAAGATGAATAGATCCAAGGTGGACAAATAGTAGATCCAAAATACTAGTTCAAAAATGAACAATGATAGATCCAAGATATACAATGATAGGTCCAAGATAATTGTCATACATAGGTTCAATTCCAATTTACAACATGTCCATATTAAGTTTAAAGTTTAGATCTAAAAGTAATTGGGGCTTACTGATCGTGGTTTAAGAATTAGAAAACAAAGAGGCGATGTTGAATCTCGAGTCTAACAGAAATCCCCCAAACAGCAATACTCTACACGTAGCCTTGTTGGAGAAGAAGCAATACCTTTTCTCTAACTTTTCAACCAGAGTTTTAGGAGCATAAGAACAGAGAGAATTTGTGTAGAGAGACTAGAGTTAGGGGTTGTTTATATAAGGTCAGGCCAACGAATTTAGATAGAAATCGGACTAGAAACATCAGAGTAAATTCTGACTCGAAAATGGGCTCGTCAACCAGGTCGACACCCAGGTTGACTCTGTGGTCGACCTTGTCCTGGGCAGGTCAAATCCATGGTTGACCCCCAGGTCAACCTGGTCCTAAGCGGGAAATTTCCCGCCCAGTCCGTTCTGGGGTTTGAATTCGAATTATGTGCTGTTTTGAACTTGAAAATTTTTGAAAACTTCGAAGGGTCATAACTTGGTCATACAGACTCCGATTTTCGAAAACTCGGACTCGTTTCCAAGCAGAATTTCGAGACGAACGTAATGCATAACCCATTGCCCTTGATTCTTATCTTAAAAATTAATTCTGTCTTGATTTATAGTTATAACATGTTATCAAAATACGGGTTGTTACATTCTCCCCTCCTTAAAGGATTTCGTCCCTGAAATCTCTAAGTTAGAAAGAATATATCCTACCATCCAATCATCCATCTACTCAAAACATCATCCATAGGCAACCATTGTCCTACAAAGGTTTCTAGTGTTGTATGAACATATGAAGAAAGTGTGTGTATATGTACTTATCTAATGCAAAAGATTAGGTGGTTACTGATTTAGTAAACCTCCTTAATGCAAAATATGTTAGTGTAATGAGTCCAACATGTATGCAAATTCCTAACATAATTTATAATGTCTACATGAGTGCACATAACATTCATTCATATGCAACATCCAAGTGATAACATAACAAGTTCCATCCATGTACTATAAGCACTCATGCATATGCAACATGAAAATGTGACTGAGCTGATCTAGTGCCTAATGTGTGTCATGCATCCACTAGCAATCACTTGCAAACACTTGCAACCATTTGCAAACATCAACCATAATATGTTTCAATCACATGTTTACATCCATATGGTTCTACCTAAGGTCCTCAAGATAAGATCGAGAAGATAACAAGACAAACATAGGTAGTACAAGCATGATATGAAAAGGTCTTCAAGTTTATAGGAAAAAGAGATCGAGAATGTACCCTCAAAAAGAAATGGGTAAAGCGCGCGTATCTTCTCTTCGGTTTCCCAAGTTGCATCTTCTTGGGCTTCACTCCACTGAACTTTAACTAGCTTGACTTCTCGATTCCTTAGCTTCTTGATCTCTGTTCCTAAGATATGAATCGGAACATGCCTCAATGTTGCCTCTTTTTCCACTTCTACGCCTTCAAGGATGCTTGGCTCAACCACTTCGGCTGATTCATGTAAGCACTTTCGGAGATGCGAGACATGAAAGACGTTGTGTACTCCGGTCAGTTTCTCGGGTAAGTCTACCTTATAGGCAATCAATTCTCTCAGTGATAGGGAACGGTCCTACGAACCTTGGTGCTAGCTTTCCAACCGCTCCAAAACGAACCACATTGTGTAAAGGAGAAACTTATATAAAGACCATATCTCCGACTTCGAACTCTAGGTCTGTCCTTCTCTTGTCCGCATAAGATTTCTGTCTATCTTGGGCCGTTTTCATCCGTCTTGTATCAACTCAACCTTCTCAGAAGTGTCCTTTATCATGTCGGGCCCAAGTATAAGCCTGTCTGTCGTCTCCCACCAACAAGTTGGTGACTTGCACGGTCTTCCATACAGGGCTTCGAACGGTGCCATTCCGATGCTAGCTTGGTAACTATTATTATATGCAAACTCCACGAGAGGAAGATGGTCTTCCCAAGTACCACCAAAGTCAAGAATGCATCATTTCAAAAGATCCTCTAGTACCCTATTTACCCTTTCGGTTTGTCCATCCGTCTGCGGGTGATAGGCCGTGCTTAAGCTCAGTCGTGTACCCATTGCTTCTTGCAGACTATTCCAAAATTGGCTAGTGAAAATCGGGTCACGATCACTAACTATACTAGAAGGAACCCCGTGCAACCATACTACCTCTCGAAGGTAAATAGATGCTAGCCATGATGTGGTCCTCTTGCTTTTCACCAGAATGAAGTGAGCACTTTTTGTGAGTCTATCAACTATGACCCATATGCTAGTATTTCCCTTCCTTAACCTAGGCAGCCCATCCACGAAATCCATCGAGATACTCTCTTATTTCCATTGCGGAACCTCCAAAGGATGTAATAGCCTACCGGGCTTCTTCGACTCGGCCTTTACTTGTTGGCTCACCATGCACTTTGAAACGAACTCTGCCATGTCCTTTTTCATTCCAGCCCAAAAGAATATGCGTTTCATATCTCTATACAACTTATCCCCTCCGGGATGTATAGTCATCTTCGAGTGACGCGCCTCTTTGAGAACTTTATTTACTAATTCTCCCACTTGTGGGACACATAGCCTTCCATCGCGCCTTAGCCATCCCTTGTCATCTATGGCATACCTACCGAGGTGACTTGACGTCTTACCACTAATCAGCTTGTCCATGATTTCGGCTATCTGTGGGTCTTCCTTCTGTGAAGTCCCTACTTAATCTAGAAGTGTAGGTCTTAACTCAAGAGATGCTAACGTAACAATCAATGACTCAACAGCAAGTGTAAAATCAAAGGTTGCTATAAACTCTAAACTTTTCCTTTCAACAAACAAGGGGCTCAAAGTCAACCTTTTCCTACTTAGCGCATCTGCCACCACGTTCCCCTTTCCAGGGGTATAAGCTATATCGAAGTCATATGATGCCAAGAATTCTATCCACCGCTGTTGTCTCAGATTCAAATCTTTCTGTGAGAAGAGGTACTTAAGCGATTTGTGGTCGGTATACAGCTCGAACCTCTCCCTTAGAAGATAATGGTGCCAATATTTAAGTGCAAAAATGATCACCGCCAACTCAAAGTCATGTGTGGGATAGTTCTTCTCATGAACTTTAAGTTGTCTACCCCCGTAACAAATCACTTTCCCTTCTTGCATTAGGACTGCGCCTAATCCTGTTCCACACGCATATGCGTACACCGTAAACATCTTACTTCCGTCGGGTAATGCCAAAACTGGAGCTGTGGTGAGGGCTCTCTTGAGTCTCTGAAAAGCAATCCCACATTCTATGTCCCACGCAAACGCTAGGTTTTTCTTCGTTAACCTAGTAAGAGGGGCTGAAATCTTTGCGAATTCCTTAATGAACTTCCTATAGTAGCCTGCCAAACCGAGAAAGCTTCTCACCTCCGTTGCGTGCTTAGGAATTTTCCAGTCTTGCACCGCAACTACCTTTGCGGGGTCCACGGCTATGCCTTGCTTAGAAACTACATGTCCAAGAAACCGAACTTCCTTTCTCCAAAAATGGCATTTGGAGAACTTAGCCTTTAATTGGTGTGCTCTAAGCGTATCCATGACTTCCTTGAGATGTCTGGCATGATCTTCTTCATCTTTTGAGAAGATCAAAATATCGTCCACAAAAACCACCCCAAACTTGTTAAGGAACTCTCGAAACACCCTACTCATAAAATCAACAAAGTACGCGGGTGCATTCGTTAACCCAAACGGCGTGACGAGCCATTCGAAGAACCCATCTGGAGTCCTAAACACAGTTTTGTCAATGCTATCCTCAGCCACTCTAAGCGATGGAATCCTATGGCTAGATCGAGTTGAGAGAAAACAGATGCTTCCACAAGATGGTCAAACAAATCGTCGATTCTTGGTAGTGGGTGTCTATTTTTCTTCGTTAGCTTGTTTAACTCACGATAATCTACGCACAGACGAAGCGAACCATCCGCCTTAGTAGCGAATACCACAAGAGCACCCCGTTCAGAAATGCTTCGCCTTATGAAATTTTTCTCAAGCAACTCCTTAACTTGCTTACTAAGCTCTCTTCTTTCTCAAGGGGCTATGTGCCTAACGGGTAATGAAACTGGCTTGGCGTTATCAACAAGATAAATTCGGAAGTCTATCTTGCGTTTAGGAGGTAACCCCCTCACCTCATCAAAGACATCTGGATATTTTCGGACCACTCTTACAGATTGCAAATTGTTGATGGACGAGTCAAGGGATTCTAGATAACACAACATGACCGGACCCTTAGGGTTACAAGAAATTTC
Source organism: Allium sativum (assembly GCA_030737875.1). NCBI lineage: Eukaryota > Viridiplantae > Streptophyta > Magnoliopsida > Asparagales > Amaryllidaceae > Allium > Allium sativum. Next base: position 919,205,409 of record CM060926.1, on the reverse strand, counting down.
AAGGCTATTACCAAGGCGAGTCATGAGCCTCACTACCCTTCGTTCACAATCAAGAATGGCTCCATAATTGGACAGCCAATCCATACCTAGGATCAAACCGTATCCCATAAATCCGAGAACATAAGCATTACACGTGAATTCTACGCTTAAGATAGAAATCCTCAAATCCACACACATCATAGTTAAATGAGCGGAGCCCACAATTGGATTTGAAACACTAACGGGATCCTTAACTAGACTAGTACTTAGGTGTAGATTTTCAACAATATCAGAAGAAATAAAAGTATGCGATGCGCCAGAGTCAAATAAGGTTCGAAAAGGAAAGTCAGAAATGTAAACAAGGCTTTCTACGGAAATATTACTACCTCGGTCAAGAGCTGGAGTGGTGTTGAGAGCATGCAACTGCCCTCCAGAAGGTCCTGCTCGCTGGGTCTGCCCTTGCCCCTGTCCTTGCTTCTTAGGGCAATCCTTGCTGATGTGTCCAGTATCTCCACAATGAAAGCATTCACCCAACTTTCTCTTCTTCTTTCTACAGTCTTTAGCTAGATGTCCCGTAATACCACAAAAGTTGCACTTCCTTGTCTCACGTGGTTTATTAGCATTGTTGTTGTTGTTCTTGTTATTCTTGTTATTCTTGTTGCCTCCCTTCTTGAAGTCAACTTTCTTATTCTGAGTCTCATTAGGCTTAACCTCCTTCTTGCTATTCTTGTCTTCCTCATGAAGTAGAGCCATATCCACCAAGCTTTAAAAGGTCGCCCCCATGGGTATATGAGTTATGGCCAAACTGTGTAGTGGCTCATTCAATCCTCGAGCAAAGCGTACAACCATTTTCTGGGCCGTGTTGACCAAGTCCAAACCGAACCGAGCAAGCTGATTAAAGTTATTCATGTACTCCCTAACAGACTTGTCCCTTTGCTTGAGCGCTAGGAACCTCTCCATCTGAAGGTTCTCTTCTGTTGACGATAAGAATTTAAGACCAAACCTCTCTCTAAAGTCTGCCCAAGTCTTAATTGGCCTGGTAGCGTTGGTGACTTCCCACCAAAATGCAGCTTCCTCTTTCAACAACCATGCTGCTAACTGAACTTTCCTGTGATCCTCCACATCGAAGATAATAAACAAGTCTTCAGTCTCCTTTAGCCAGTTTCGTGCCTCAACAAAGGTTTCAGTTCCAATGAAGTTCTTGCCGCCCATTGCTTTAAAGTCTCTGCATATTTTGGCAAAGGAGGTACCAGGAGGAGGAGGAACCGCGACCACTGGGGGAGGAGGAGGAGGAACCGCGACCACAGGGGGAGGAGGAGGAGGGATGTTTGTCGGGCCCGCGCCGTTGGCCCTAGCTTCTAAGTACCTTCGGAACCATCTAGGTACGGGTACTCCCTCAGGAAGGTTAAGGTCAGACATGCTAAAAAACGAAAAGAAAAAGATTCAACCAAGGAAACAAAGGAAAGTGCTAATGGCTTTTTGGGGAATAGCCTTTTTAAACATAAAACTTTTTATGAAAAATGCTTCTTTATAAACGGTTATGGAAAATAGTTTTAGAAGGTTTTTAAATGTTTTGTCCCATCTGGTAACCTTCTGCTTTGATACCAAATGTAACACCCCACCTCCGCTAGGGTCACTCACAAAGGGAATGCACTAGTTTTGGTGGAGTATTTTCTAGGTAAATATACACAGAGATATCACAAGGAAGAACATAAATAAAGCAGCGGTAGAAATTAAAAGCCAAATTTTTATTACTTTCAAGAAAAGAGTCAAAACCTCATACATCCAAGGTACAAATTATTCCATTACATCAAGTTCTAAATAAAGAAGCATAAACTTAAGATAACAAAAGTAAATTATTCCCCATAAATAGCAGAAGTGTAGCCATAGCATAGCTCAAGACCAAACCGTACATGAGCTGACAGAAAGCAAGCTAAATCCAAGCTAGGAGCTAGTGTTTCCTCCCTGAGAACCTGGGGGGAACGAAAGAAAAAGAGGCGAAAGAAAAAGGGTCAGTCATAAAGACTGGTAAGTCCTAGTGACTTTCAGTATAAAAATAGTAAAGTTAACAAGACATGAGTAAATAGGAAGTAAACATAGGGATGATAATAAGACTGGCAAGATAACTAGGATATCAAGATAAATCTAGCATCGCATATTAAAGATTCGCTGCACCAACTGTAATAGTATTCTAACCCATGTCAAGTATTAACCATGAAATGATCCCTTGGCCCAATATCATGAAGTGACCCATTACGGGGTCCTATGTACGATCTACAAATCAATCGGCTCCCTACAAGTTCTAGCTCGTCATGTGTCTGTGTCATACGGCCCAATCACGAAATGTAGTCACCTGTGCTAGGTCCACCCTAGGGTGTATCAGGCCCTAGGGTGCCAACCACCGACACGAATCAAGCATGCACAGTGTAAACCTACGGGTGCCAAATGCCTTCTTTTTCAACCCCGGACTACGTGCACAACCATAGTACGCCTGAACCTACAATGGCGCACCTACTCAGCCGCCATTCTAGTCGCTTACAATCAGCCCAATAATCGTGCCCCACCCTGCCTAGTCCCAGGGTATCGTGATACATCTAAGTGGGTTACTGCTGAAAAGGACCGCGTAAGTAGGGTTTCTAATGGGTTAAGTGTTGTCATTCAAATTTGTGACTTAACCCTATCCAAATCATGTATCAAGTTGGTTAAGTGTGTTCAAGCGGTTCATGACTTAACGCTATCAAATCAACGTGTCAAATTGGTTAAGTATATTCAAGTGGTTCATGACATAACCCTATCATGTGGTATTAATTCATTAATGCACCCTAACCTCTCACATTAGACTAGTTGTTGTGGTCACTAGATTTGTCGGGCTGTTACGGGCAGAATTACACCACAACATAGTCTAACCTCGGGTTTTACGTGCAATATGACCAACCACCCACATTGGATCCTATTGTTTGCAGTCACTGGATTCGCCGGGCGGTTCCGGGCAGATTTACACTACAAACTCAACACAACCTCGAGTTGGCCATTTTCAAATTTATTCTAAGTGTCATGTTCAAGTTTCAAGTCTAAATTCATGTCAAGTTTTCATGTCATGTTTCATGTCAAATCATGTCAAATTCATGTCCATATCTAGGTTCAAGTTATAACAATGTTCAAGTTCCAAGTTTATAGTAAATTCAGGTTTGCCTAAACTACCCAAATCGTATTCCCATCGCACGTGAATTCGAATCGATACAAACAAATCTAATTAGGGAATAACATAGAAAGAACGGGCATAAGGTGGCAAAAGTGATTATAAGTCAAGCATGGTATAACTTGAGATAAATGGCTACAATAATACTGGCATATGGAATAGTGGTCTCAAATATCTAACCAAGCAAAATAGGGTGATAGTCATGGTAACAGTTGACATAAGATAATAACCTCAAACTTATGAATAACAACAACATCACAGGCATGTTAACATCATGGTCATGAGGGGTTTAAGTTTACAACATGTTTAGGCCCCAAATTAATTTCATATAAATATTACCACAAGTCAAGATTCAAGATGAATAGATCCAAGGTGGACAAATAGTAGATCCAAAATACTAGTTCAAAAATGAACAATGATAGATCCAAGATATACAATGATAGGTCCAAGATAATTGTCATACTTAGGTTCAATTCCAATTTACAACATGTCCATATTAAGTTTAAAGTTTAGATCTAAAAGTAACTGGGGCTTACAGATCATGGTTTTAGAATTAGAAAACAAAGAGGCGATGTTGAATCTTGAGTCTAACAGAAATCCCCCAAACAGCAATACTCTACACGTAGCCTTGTTGGAGAAGAAGCAATTCCTTTTCTCTAACTTTTCAACCAGATTTTTAACAGCATAAGAACAGAGTGAATTTTTGTAGAGAGACTAGAGTTAGGGGTTGTTTATATAGGGTTAGGCCAACGAATTTAGATAGAAATCGGACTAGAAACATCAGAGTGAATTCTGACTCGAAAATGGGCTCGGCTACCAGGTCGACACCCAGGTCGACTCTGTGGTTGACCTGGTCCTGGGCATGTCGACTCCATGGTCAACCCCCAAGTCGACCTGGTCTTGGGCGGGAAATTTCCCGCATAGTCTGTTCTGTGGTTTGAATTCGAAATTTGAATTCGAATTCTGAGCTGTTTTGAACTTGAAAATTTCTGAAAACTTCGAAGGGTCATAACTTGGTCATACGGACTCCGATTTTCGAAAACTCGGACTCGTTTCCAAGCAGAATTTCGAGACGAACATAATGGCGTAACCTGTTGCCCTTGATTCTTATCTTAAAATTTAATTCTGTCTTGATTTACAGTTATAACATGTTATCAAAATACGGGTTGTTACACCACTCACGACCGAATCACGTCAGAATACCTCTATGTTTCAACACAGAGAATATTCGATGAGTAATCCTTCCACTTATGAAGATCCATTGTCTTCAATTACTCCATCATGATCGGCATCTTCACGTATTTGCTGGTTCGGGATGGTTCTTGAATATAAATTCAATCCCAGTCTTTCCGTACCAACAATCGTATAGGTCAGGTTTGATAGTCGGTGATTTAACTATCAAATAACAATCGTGTAAATAAAACGAGTTCACTGATTCAGTACTTGGCATTACATGGCCTTTACTTAAAAAAAATTAACGAAAGTTAATTTAAAACTCTTTAAAATATTTTGATATTAAAAATATCGCTTTTCAATTATTATTTAACATAAGATTAATTACAAAACTAATTAATATAATACTTAGAAAAGATCCTATAATCATATCTAAAATTATTGTTTTCAAAACATTTTCTATATCACTTCTCCTTATATATAGTTAGGAAAATTAATTCATCTTATCATTCGTAAAATAACGCTACATAATCTCTTTTGTTTCATCATTTGAAACAAAAACTAATCCTTATTTTTTTATAATAAACCCATTTTAACACTTCACTATTCATTTCCTTTTTACTTGAAAATATCATTATAATTTTACGCATCATCTTCTTTATTTCGGGAAATTCCTTATATATACATATATTCTCAAATATTTCTATTTCCATTACTTTGGAAATCTCCTTTATATTCTCAATTCTACTTATTTTTATTACTTTGGAAATCTCATTATATTCTTAAATCCCGCAATTTACGTTGCGTTATCATTTCTTATCTGGAAATGTTCTTAACCTCTTTTCCATTACAAATTAAGATCGTCCTCATATAATCTTGAAGTCATTCAAGTTGGGGTATTTATTTACCTGTCAGACCTTGATTAACAACGTTCTTATCTTAAGACAGATATGAGTTGTAATTCAAAAACTGATATTTATTCTAATATCAAATCAAATCCCATCTAGCCATTTTACTTAAATTGTGGTTTATAATATTACCTTTTTAAAATATATCAAATACAAATTATTTTTACTTAATATGTTGATTAAGTAATTATTTAATAAAATCACTTCTTAATCTTAACTTCTTTCAAAGCATTCATTTTATAACTAGAATTTATTGTTACTAAACCCCTTTTTAAATCCTTTTACCACATTCAATTACAAATCCCTTTTAATCATTTCCTTTTGAAAATCTCATTTCAATTCTAACCATTTTACTTAATTCCATTACTAAGTATCACCAATTCAAATCACGCTTTGACTTCTCATTTACTTTCATAAACATTGTTTCTAAATCTTTGGTTCAATTAAAACCCCTCTTATCTTGATTTCCCTTTTCCTTCGTATTTCAAATGTTGAGTAAACAATTTTTTTAAACCATCGTATGCACTTATAATTCCTTTTATAACTTTGTTATAAAAATCGTTTATAACTCCCTTTCAAAATTCAACCATATTCCATTTCAGAAATGGTTACTTACTTAAATATATTTCATTTAAGAAGTAATTACTGAAATTTATATTTATTTAAAATAATAATTTACTTCATTATTAACTTGAATTAGTATTAAATTTCTTTTTAAAATCTTACTTAAGTTAAAAAACTATATTATGAAGTATTTCATTTCTAATTGGCACAAACTAATTTAATTAAATAGTCAGTTTCGATTAAAACAATTGACTTTGTCAACTCTAAAACATGATTAACTTGTTGATCACTTTAACTCGTCTCTTCATTTAAATTAATTATTGAATTAATTTAAATAACCTCATTTAAATTAATATATTAATTTAAATAAACATCATTTACTTCGATTAATATTAAATATATAATAATATAATTCCATTTTAATTGTTTCTTAAATAATTAATCTCACTTGTAAATCCTTACAATAATAAAGATGACGCACGTGCTCCGCACATGGCTAATTTCCCTTTTTATAAACTTCATTTTTAAATAATATATCGGAAAATCTACATTCAGCTACTATATTTGAGGAATCCGGTTGGATTCCTCGAACCTGTTCTTCTGTGCATCAAAATGGGTTACTTCAAATAACATCATTTACTTCAATTTTACCGGTTATTTCTATAATAGTAAAATAACAGCAATTGAATATCAATCAATTTATTTAACGATAACAACCAATTCAAATAATTCAAGCCATTGGTTGAAGTCAACATGTTTATTTATAAATGTGTTCAATAAGGTCAGTCATATTGTTTGAAACAATTGTTAGAACGATTGGTTTTCATTTAAATTCAAATAACATGCAATTCAATCAATTTAAACAATATATACGTAAACGGTCAACACACAACAAACAATCAACAATTATAACACACAAATAATAAAAACCCAACTTATATAAAATATAAGTGGGAATAACTGGGTGAGTTTAACTCACTTTGATTTGTTTCGTTGAACGGTACGGTTTCAATAAAATTAAACAGTCATTTAATTTTACTGAAAAATGTTGTCGCTTCCATTCCTGTCCAGGTTAGTTCCAAAATGTCCGGCTAGAAAATATGATCCCAACGATATTTGGTTTGTTGAAGTCCGATAATAGGATAACAAGTTATTAGCATTTTTAATCTAAATGATTTAATTAAGCTAATTAATTACTAATTAATTTGATTAAACTTTGAAATTCTAATTACATTTGATATTTTTGGCCAAGATAAAATGATTCTGCTTTTATCCAAATCCTGGATCAAATTCACACTTCTAGTTAATGTAATAATAAATTACTGTAATTTGTTACCTAATTAAACCCTAAGTAATTACTTAATTAACAAATAAATTAATATTTAAAACTCCTAATTACATGGTTTTATAATATCAGTTGACCCTTCCTCACGAATTTGTCAAATCCTCTTCTTATCCTTCTTCATGTTTCTTCTTATCCTCTTCAAGTTTCTCTGCACAACGAATTTGTCTGATATCAGTTGCCCCTCACCAGCCGACATTTCCCTGAAATGCGTTGTATAAATGTCCAACCAGCACGGGACGGTCGCCAAAGAAAGGAAAAATAAGGAATTTGAACTAACAAGGAGCCTGTAGAATGTCTCACAGCGCATGGAATAAAATATAATAATAACATACTTGACATAAAACAAGCGAGACAGTGCATAAGCAGAAAACTAAACCATAATCATCATAGCAGTGGAGATTCAAAATACAGCTTATTACAACTCCAACATTCTGTCTCTAAAGCAAAGAAAAAGGAGCAATACTAATGCCCAAAGTAGTGACCAGCAACAACACAGGGAGAATATCTATATGTACCATATGTGGGAGCCTCCTGCTTGTCTTTAGTACGGCTACTCGTGCATACCACCTAACCTGTCTCTAGTCTGCCCGTTTAAGAGCACCCAGAGTAATAAGAAGAGATATAAAACTCTAGGTCAGATAAAAGTTTGGTATGAGCGATAAGCAGCAAAACAGAACAATAACAGGTATACATAACCATACCTGAACCTGGACCTGCAACCAAAGAGTTAGCACAACAGGATGTACAGTACTCTAAGGTAACACTAACATAAGGTGTAAAGATAACTGGGAAGGGGTTGTGCATGTCATGATGGTGGCAAACAATCAAGCATAGCAACCATCCTCACATCTCTCACTCAGTGCGTAAAGCATACGATATCCACCGCTTTGATCACCCAAATCCTTGCTACGATCACTCTGCCCCATGGAGTCATGGCGACTCCACTGCACTGATCCATAGCCACTAGTCCTTGCTATGTCCACTCTTCCCCATGAAGTCATGACGATTCACTGCACTGGCTGATAGTCATGCTACGATCACTCTACCCTATGGAGTAATAACTACCCCACTGCACTGATCTGTAGCTTAACATTCGTCTCTCGGTGGTGAATCAAAGCTATGGACGTCGACAACTCTTTAGCACACGTCCCGCAGCAAAGCCAAATCATGAAGTTGACTCGTTGGTTCCCATCTGGATCCTGAGTCCTACTTTCTATTTGGACTTCTTTTGCATCTTGGGTTTTGGTCGAATTGGGATTGGTCTTCGGAAAAGTCATCGCGTGGTAGTGGCTTAAGTAACGGTTCGGTACCCCATATCTGGTTCGGTTCGGTGCTCGTAGTCCACAACTTAGTTCAGGTCGTGGAGCCCCATGTGTGGTTCGGTTTGGCTATATGTGTATATAATACTCAAGCCACCAGTTCGGTCTTCCTCCAGCCTCCTCGGTTCGGTTCGGTCTTCCAAGCTCCCTCGGTTCAGTTCGAAATCCCCAATCCCCATTTGCTCCGATCCCACTTGTTTCACCCCAATTCGATTTGGTCCGAGCCTTCCATGTTGCCCTTGCAATTTTACACTGCTGAAGATACCATCACCTTGGTTCGGTTCGGCTAACCGACCCGATCACCTCATCCGATCCTATCCGGATCCCTGTAGCATTTCCAACAAGCTAATTTTCGTCCATTCTCTCCATACGACGTTTTCAACCATTTTAACTTTGCTAGTCAATTATAAAACATTCCAAACGGTAGTATTGAAATATAGGATCAATCAACAAAGTCAAAACATCAAGCATATAGGTCATTTAAGATCAAACATACCCCAAAAGCATAATTTTCCCCTTAATCCCTCTTAATCATGTTTAGTCATACAATTAGCAAAACATACCCAAATTAACCCAAATTTCTAGCAGAGGCTTAAAATAATATTTAAGAATTTCTAAACATTTTTCCATAATTTAATCATGTATAATTTTGTTAATTAACACTAATCACCCCTAATTAGCCGTAATTAGTGTAGAAACAATGCAAATCACTCACCTTAGCCATAAATTAATCTTAGATATGAACTTTGCTATTGTTATAGGTCGAATTTCAATGCTTAGCAGCAGTCCCGACTCTGATTTGGTGCCATTTCTCCTTGATTTGACGTAGATTAGCTTAATCCTTGATTAAAGAGCGATTTGGGATGAAATTAGAAGGTGGAGGCCATTATTAGGGTTTCTAAGAGGTAAATGGCGGCTAGAAAACTGAAATATAATGAAAACCTAACTCATTTCAGCCTCCCCATAACCCTAATCCCGATATGGGTTACAGGTCCATTTGCTAATTACGCTAATCAACCCACTTAAGCAGTTTTTCACCTTCTAAACCATGTTTCAGCCATATCTTCCAAACGGTGTGTCCGTTTAGCTAATGTGACCATCTACGGAAATGTAAACCATCATCCGATTCCAATGGAAGTGGTTTCAGGTCAAAACTCCTTACCAATCAAAAGTTATGTCCGAAACAAGATTAGCTAGGGGCAAAACGTTCATTTAAATATCGGCAAAAATCGTGAACATGAGAAATGTCTCCAATAGTCGTTCCCTAAAGTTACACAACTATACGACCTCATACGAAAATAAAATAAATATCCTACGATCCTCCAATGCATAGAATGCGGGTCGTTACACTCTCCCCCCTTAAGAAATTACGCCCCCAAAATTCCTCAACTTAGAAACCACCAAAACATACAAAGGCGTTATGCATGCCTATCAATCATTCACAACAATCAACATACACGAAAAGCACAACAAGCCTACCCTAGCATGTGGTCTACTAACAAGGGAAGAAACTATCACTATTAAAATCTTACGAGGCAAAGAGTTTTGGATGTGATTCCCTTATGCTTTCCTATGTTTCCCAAGTACATTCACTCTCATTCTCGCCCCACTGAACTTTGACCAGTTTCACCACCTTCCTTCAAAGTTGCTTCGTATCGTACTCGACAATACAGATCGGCTTGCGGTTCCCAACCGTCTTGGGTTCTACTTCGATATCATCCAACTGATCCAATGAAATAGTCATATTGGGGTCATGCACGAACTTTCTTAACTGGGAAATATGAAATACATTGTGAACTCCTGCCATCTTGTCAGGTAATCCAGCTTTATGTGCTAAATTTCCAACTTGATCAAGAACTACGAATAGACCAACAAATCTTGGTGTTAACTTGCCTCTCTTGCCAAATTGAATCACGCTCTTTAACAGAGAAATCTTGACAAACACCAAGTCACCAATGGAGAATTTTAAATCTCTTCTCCTCTTATCATCATAACTCTTCTGCCTATCTTGGGCAACCTTTATTCGTTGTCGTATAACCTTGATCTTATCTGAGGTTTCTCTTATCACATTTGGTCCAACCACAAATTTCTCACCGGTTTCTAACCAACATGATGGTGAGTTGCACGATCTTCCGTACAAAGCTTCATATGGAGTCATACCAATACTGAATTGATAACTATTATTATATGCAAACTCCACTACATGCAAATGGTCATCCCATGATCCACCAAAATCTAATATGCAAGCTCTCAAAGATCTTCTATTACTCGATTCAACCTCTATGTCTGACCGTCAATTTGAGGATGGTACGCGGTACTGAGATGTAATTCTGATCCTAAAGCCTCTTGTAAGCTCTTCCAAAATTCACTAGTGAACAATGGATCTCGGTCACTTACAATGCCTTTGAGTACTCCATGAAATCTCACTACCCACTTCATATACAGTTCTGCTAACTTAGCTATTGTTCTATTCGACTTGACGGGTATAAATCTTGCACTCTTGATCAATCGATCCACAATCACCCAAGTACTATCATGGCCCGATCTAGTCCTTGGTAACCCATCAATGAAATCCATTGAGACTTGTTTCCATTTCCATTCTGGAATTTCTAATGGTTGCAACAAACCAGTAGGTTTCTTTTGCTCTGCTTTAACTAACTGGTAGTTCATGCATTTGGATATAAACTTCCCAACATCTCTTTTCATCCCTTCCCAGTAGTAGGTCTGCTTCATATATCGATACATTTTGTTACCACCGGGATGTATAGTCAGTTTTGAGTGATGACCTTCTCTAAGCAATTCATCTCTCAATCCATTGATATATTCTTTCTAAGCCATCCATCTCAATCAAGCCCATACTTGTTCATCTCCTCGTCGACTCCCATTTCCAACTTGGAGCTGACTTCTAATAGATTATGATCGTCTCTCTGACTGGAACTAATCCGCTCAATCAAAATGGGTTTGATAATCAAACTTGCCAACATTCGTGGATCCAGTTCGCACTTTGGTCTGAAATCATACAATGAGAAATACTCCAGTGGCTTCCATTCAAGAAACATAGCCCCTAAACTAGCATGTCTTCTACTTAATGCATCAGTTACTGCATTGCCCTTTCCAGGTGTATATGCTATATTGAAATCATAGGAAGTCAAGAATTCTAACTATTTCTGCTGACGGAGTTTAGATCCTTCTGAGAGAAAAGATAATTTAATGATTTATGATCAATAAACAACTCGAATCTTTCTCCCAAGAGATAATGTCTCCACATCTTCAACGCAAATACGATTGCTGCCAATTCCAAATCATGGATAGGATATCTTTTCTCATGCGGTTTCAGTTACCGACTATCATAAGCCAGAACCCTACCTCCTTGTATTAATACGACACCTAGTCTGGTACCACAAGCATCTGTGTATACCGTCATCTCTTCATTCCCCTTAGGAATGACTAACACTGGCGCACACGTCAACTTTTCCTTTAGACTCTTGAATGCATTTTCACACCTTCCATCCCAGATGAAAGCTTGATTCTTCCTGGTCAACTGAGTTAATGGTGCCGCTATCACAGAGAAGTCCTAGATAAACTTACGATAATATCCAGCCAATCCCAAGAAACTTCTTACGTCGGTTACATTCTTGGGTGTAGGCCAATCCTGTATCGTAGCCAACTTTGCAGGGTCCATGGCAATACCATTTTCTGAAACAACATGGCCCAAGAATCTCACTTCCCTCCTCCAGAAGTGACACTTAGAAAACTTTGCTTTCAATTGGTGTTTTCTTAATACCTCCACCACTATCCACAAATGTTCTTGTGTTTTTCCTCTGTCCTCGAATAAACCAAGATATTGTCCACGAACACAAGAACAAACTTATTCAATTGATCTCTGAATACCCTATTCATAAGATCCACAAAATATGCTGGAGCATTGGTCAACCCGAATGGCATGACCAATCACTCATAGAATCCAGACGGCATCCGAAATGCCATTTTAACTATACTCTCAGCTTCCACCTGTAACGACCCGTATTTTCAGTGTTATATAATTAATTTATTTAATTATTTAAATAGTGAAAATGGTTGTTTAATTAAATTCTATTGAATATTTAACTAATATAAATAATAGAATAATATATTTAATTTTGAAATAATCAGAAATAGTGAATTGACAATATAATGTGAACTGGACAATTCAAAATATACATAATTCAGTTTGGAATTGAATTCGAATAACGAATATATTATATAAACGACGGTTGAACGTATAATTATAATATAATTAAAATCGAGCTCCAAATGGCGCTGTAGTTCGTAATTTGGCGATTCGAACTTCAATTGAATATACAAAATCCGTTTTAAATCGGTTTTCTATGAAACAAGAAACGTTCGGAGCTGGTGAAGTATATTTTTCTAGTGGAAGAGAAAAATCAGAATTTTATTGTGTAGATTTTGATTTATGGCTAAATCAAATTTCGAAATAGTCGCTATGGAACGTTTATAGGCCATAACAATATATTTAATTATAATTAAATATTTGATTCGAATTTGGACAAATCCTCCTATACGTAGTTATGATTTAATTTTTAGAATTTTACTGTAATTTTTAATTAATTAAATACACAACATTTTATTTGGGGTATTTTGCACCCTATGTCAATATTTTGGAGTTTCACAATATGAGTTAACCTGCCGATATTTTTATATTTTTGGAACCGTGTCACCTTGCTCGTCACAACGGTATATTTATTTCAGTCAGCAGCACTCGTTCATGGATATAATTGTACGTAGCAGGGTATATGAGCTTCTATAATATGAAACCTTAACCCTTTCTCCTTAGTCAAAAATCAGTCCATGCTTCATCTCTTCTCAGCCGCATCTCCTCTTCTTCAAAACGTGGCCTTTTTATCTCCTCAACAAATCCAACAAAAAGCAAACCAATACTATAAATACCCTCATACCCTTAAACCAAATTCACAAATTCCTTTTCTCTATCAAAAACAGTCCTCGCATCCTTTTCTCAGCCGCCTCTATATTCATCAAAATCATGAAAACCCGTTCTTCATAAATTCAAAAGAAATTCATATTAAATCATAGCTAAATCGAGAAAGTTCAAATGTAATTGCCTTGTGTTCGTATGATGCTACTCTTCGATTTGAGACCGGTTTTGTTGCTTCCGTTTCTGGTTTTTGTTTGCTGAAAATTTCCAGCGATGATGCTTCGTTTTAGGGTTCAGGAATTCTCGAAAAGGAGTTAGCTTGGGGCTATTTCGATCTTACTTTTGGTTGAGGGGATAAAATCGAGTTTGTTGGCAGTTTTGTTGTGAAATCGGATCAAGTTTCTATTGGTGATTGGTCTGTACTATGCTTCCTTGGTCTTCAGGTTGCGATGCATGGAGATGTCGAGTGGTGTAAATTGGGTATGGGTTGATGGAGAATGTCGAGAGAAGCAAGATGGTGTAGTTGTTTTGATTTTTACTGTGTGGAGAAAGAGTGAGGAGGAGCAAGGTTTGGTCGGGTATGGCCATTTAAGTGTGAAGCAGCGGTTAGCCTGGGTAAAGAAGAGGATTAAGCAGAATACGTAAGGATGAGGTGATTTTATATGAAATAATGTTTTGTGTTGATACTAATTAGTATAGTTTGAATATTAATATCCATATTGTCACAACGATGATCTCCAATAGCTGGAAATGGGATTCTTTCCATTTGTGTTAGTGCATTGAATCAGGTCTTAAATGGTAGAGGAGAAGTGAGAGTTATTAGTGATTTTGTTTGGATTTTTAGACTGCTTGAAGTGGAAAAGGAGTTTGATTTTGAATAGGTCATGGCCATTGTAAACCAAACAAAAAGTGGGGGACTTGCTTTTCTGGGAAGAAGCAACTAGGAGGTAGGCGGGTCTGTGTATCTAAAGTTGGGCTTGGGCCAATTGGAAAATGGTGAAGCCCACTTTGAATAAATATCTAACTTATTTCAAATTTTAATTAGCATATAACTTGTTAACACCATATCTCTCTCATACATCATCAGTTTTACAAATCGTTTGTCGCGTTGGGATCATATGAACAAGAGCAACACAATGGAACTGACTGGGAGCGAATCAGAGCTCGTTACAATTTATAGAGAAATAAATTGTCCATTTGAATCAAGCGATGGTTATCGTTATTAACGATGATCGTCCAATGTGAGTAAAACTCACTAACTCTGATTTTTTTAGAATTGATAAATAGTGTTTGTAACAAACCGAAAAATTCGATGCTTGAATTTTCGACACAAATACATCCTGTGTCCAACTCGAGTACCAAAAATCCAGACCGTTAAAGAAAGAAGTTAGAGGGTGAGAAAAAGATAAGAAAGAAAGATTACAATAGAAGAAAAAGAAGAACAACTCACATCGCAGCGGAATAAAATTGTAACGACCCGGGGAAAAACTCGACACTCGAATTTTTGACAACAATACATAAACCCGTATTACTTGCCAAAAACCCAAGTATCGAACCCCAAATTGTTATCAGAAAGAAGTTAGAGGGTGAGAAAAGAAAGAAAGAATATTAGAATAGAAGAAAGAAGAAGAACATCACATCAGAATCTCACAGCGGATCGAATAAAATATAATATAACAAATCTTCTTAAAAGAACTGTATACACATACCAATCATCAGAGTACACATATAACTGTCACAGCGGAAATAACTTTATATAACTAGCGGTGAAGCCTCCTGCTTCTAGCTCCTGAAACTCCAAGCGAACCTAACCTGGAACATACTCGGTCTGACCCGAGCACATTTGAGGAAAGCAAAATACACCGGATCAGTCTGGAATACTATCAGTGATAAATTCACATAACACACAAATTGCTTAACTTTGGAAAATCATTTCTGAAATCAAGGATAATAGTAAGACCAACCCACACATAAACACGGACGGTTTTTACCTTACTTTAACCCAAAAGTTTTTGAAATCATAACTTATTCTGATATTATCATAGTGTCTAAATACAAATAAATAACAATCTAGCGGAATGCTTGCATCTCACGCTCCACATATATAGTACACAATTGAAAACCGCGGGCGCTTATTGGAGATTGGATTCCAACTATGACAAGGTATGAGACCACCATCTGACCGTGTGTCTCTAGAGGCGAATACACTGGATTCAGCAAGAACATCTTGCAACCCGGCCCACACATGACCAACCACTCATTTCGCTTAAGTGTATCAAATGTATATCACCGACGGTTGGGATCAGCAACCGCCTCCCGAAAAGGGACAACATCGAATATAAATTAAAGAAGTAAATGGAGTTTCTCTAGATAGGTGATCATACACCCTAATGGGAGCGACCCACATAGCCATGCTGCTTGCCCGATTTTTGTCATTTCCCGGTTGATGAGGCTTGAGGCTAGAAATTATCTTTATAATATATGGTCACCATTCACTTTGAATGCCACATCGTCAGATCCGCCAGATATCACTAACTGACATCCACAAAAATATTCTGTGGTTAGCTAAGTGAAGGTGTACGGCCTTCTCCGCCATCAACAGAAATATGTTTGAAGAAATCAACGTACGTGACCCCTTTGGAAATACTCTGTCAGACACTTGTCCATACAAGTCATCCAGGAACAAGATGAACCTGTAACAACCCGTATTTTTATATCATGTTAAAACAAGAAATCAAGGCAGAATTAAATTTTAAAATGAGAATCATGGGAAATGGGTTACTCCATTGCGTTCGTCTCGAAATTCTGCTTGAAAATGAGTCCGAGTTTGCGAGAATTGGAGTCCGTATGAGGGAGATATGACCCTCCGAAGTTTCAGGAATTTTCAGAGCCAAAAACAGCTCGAAATTCGAATTCAAACCCCAGAGCAGGCTGGGCGGGAAAATTCCCGCCCATGGACCAGGTCGACCTGGGGGTCGACTATAGTATCGACCTCCCAGGGACCAGGTCGACCATAGTGTCTACCTGGGGGTCGACCTGCTTCCCGAGCCCACTTCCTGAACCAGATGCATTCTGATGTATTTAGACTCGTTTCGTGACCAGGTTCATCTGCCTAACCCTATATAAACAGCCCCCTAGCCTCATTCCCTCTACACCATTTCATTCTGTCCTTATACTACCTCTGTGAAAATCAAAATGATAATATTAAAATTAAAAGAGACTACTTCTTCGTCAAGACAACATCTAGGAATTACAAATTGGTGGTTTTCAACTAGAACAAGACTAAACGAATAGAGATTCAACAACTACAACAGCCGTTTCTAGAATCAAATCTCTGCACTCTAATTCTCGATCCATTCTCTGTAAGTTCTAGTTACTTTGAGATTGAAACTTGTTAAATTTGATATGGACGTGGAATAAAATGAAATTGGACCTAAGCTTGATTATCTATTTGGATCTGTTCTTGTCTCTTCTTGAATCTATGATTTTGGGTTATTTCTTATCGACTGAATCATGCCCATTCATATTGTTAGACCTAGTTTATTATTCAAACGCTAGATTGTAACATAAATTCTTGGATCTTGACTTGTGGGAATATTTCTATTTGGGGCCTATTCATGTTGTAAATCAAACTCTCTCTTGTCTATAACCTTAACATGCCTATGACGTTGAAACTATTGTTAATGGCCAAGGACTGTGACTGTGAACATAAGACTATGCCTATGTCTGTGATCATAAGACTATGCCTATGCCTATAACTGTGAACGTAAGACTGTTGCCTATGACTATGACAAGGACAATTGTGGCTAATCAACTATGACTCTTGACTATGAGAATTATTACCTATGATTATGAACATAAGGCCATTATCTATGACCATGACTTTGAAACTATTACTGTTAATTGCCTATGACTATTGCCTAGAAATATTTTGGATAATTAACCATGACTATTGTGATTAATCGTTTAGGGTTCTTAATTATGAGATTTCTACCTATGACCATGACCATGAATATTGGGGTTATTGTAACGACCCAGAAAATCTGAACCAATTTAAAAATTTTAAATTGGCTAAAATAATGGATTTTAAATATTTAAAATAAATATTTTAGATAATGGCAATGAAAACTGAGTTTGAATCGACATTTGAAAATGAATATAATTAATTATAATTATATATAGAATTGAAAATGGCGCGGTAGTTCGATAATTCGATTTCAAACTTCAATTGAATATACCGGGTGCAAAACAATCCGGATCTTAGTGAAACCAAAAATAATGGAATCTAATTGATAATATCTTTCTAACGAATCTGACCAATCGAAGTTTGATAGCGGGAATCAAAAGATATGTCCAGTTGAAAATTCTGAATAGTCGCTATGGAATTCAGGCCCTTAAAAATGGACATTTTGCATACGACCTCGGATTTCGACGAAACCACTTTTGTTAGATCCGCAGTGTCAGGTTATTGCTAGGTTTCAAATTTCATAATTTTTCGAATCAATATGTGAGCGTGGCAAAAGAAAACGCGTTTGACCAGTTTCAGTTGATTTTAATCGACTGGAAATTGGCCATTTTTCAAACGGTCTCAGAATTCGACGAAACTAGTTTTGTTAGGACTGTATCGCCAATACGAAGCTAGAAAATATTTTCTGGAATTTTTCGAGTTCGTATGTGGCCCCACTAATTTGAAATGTGCGTTTAAAATTCAATGTAATGATTTAAATGAAAATTCAAAAGGAAACCGATTGTAACGATCAAATCAGCTTGCGATACATATCCCATTGTGTTCGGAATGGGGGTGAAACGCTATGGGCGACAGGCGGTGGGCCTCGTTTCGAGGTCGTATGTAAAAGTCAACCCTTTTGCAAATTTAAATAATAAAATAATAATAAAAAAAAAATTTAATTTCTTCTTCCCCCCTCCTTTATCTTCATTGGCCCCCCCTTTTATTTTTCCGTTTCGATTTATACAGAGAACAAAAAAAAAACCAAAACCCTAAGTCTAAAATCGCCGCCGCACCGACAGAGCAGCCCCCCTTCCCCGACCGCACGAGCGCGACGAAGAGCCCCCCCCCCTCAGGCGAACGCCGCCGCACCGACAGAGCAGCCCCCCTTCCCCGACCGCACGAGCGCGACGAAGAGCCCCCCCCCCCCAGAAGAAGCCGCCGACGCCTTTTCTCTCCCCCCCGTAAGTATTTTGTTTAGTTATTTTATTTTTGATGATTTTTTTTTTATTATTATTTAAAGTAAATACTGAGTTTTTTTTTTATTTTTAAACTGAATTGATTTTTTTTGTTTAAGTATTAAAAACTGTTCTTTTTTTTTTTAGGTAAAAACTGATTTAGGTTTTAAAAATTTAAAACTGATTTTTGTTTTTAATAAAAAGAAAACTGATTTTTGTTTTTAATAGAAAGAAAACTGAATTTTTAAAAAAAGAATGTTAAACTGTTTTTAAAGAAAGATTTAAAAACTGAAACTGAATTTTAAAAAGTATTTTAAAACTGAATTTTTAAAGGTATTTTAAAATTGAATTTTAAAAGTATAAAACCTGATTTTTTATAAAAGGATTTAAACTGAAATTTTAAAGAATATAAAAACTGATTTTAAAATGATTTGTAAACTAGAAAACGGATTTTGTTAAAAGTAAAAAACATATTTTTATAGGTTGAAAGGCGAAGTAAAAATCATATTTTTATATAGTGAAATTCGAAGTAAAAATCATATTTTTATTTAGTGAAAGTCGAAGTAAAAATCAAATTTTTATATATTGAATAGCATAGTAAAAATTCTATTTTTACATGTGTAGAGAATACGGGCGAAAGCGACAAAAGGCGAAGATTTCTATAAAGGAAGTGTCGTGCAGTTGGATAACTATTGGTGAGATTTCTGATTTAAAAATTTATATATTTGTGTCGAAAATGAAAGTGAATTGCTATATATAAATATCTATATATATATATACGCCCCTCGTCCACAAACCATGGACGATATTTATTGGTTGAAATTGTTGTGAAAATTGAATGATTGTTTGGGATTGTTTGCGACTGATATTGCTTGATTGTGGTTGAAAAATACCCTTTTGTGGTTGTGAAATATTTGGTTGAAACCACATAGGATTAGTTTGTGGAAATGAAATAAATATATGCATGCCGTCTGCGTGCGAACTAGATGCATGATCCCCATTGTCAAAAACCGCGAGGTTTTAAGGTAGAGCGAGGAGCCGTACTAGGGACGGTGCCGGTGTAACTACCCTGCCGTTATGCTGCCGAAATTTTGAATAATATTTGTGTGTTTGAATTATTTTCATATGCTTAAACTATATTTATTCATTGTATTGAAAACATTCATGTGTTGAATTGATATTCATTCGTTGTTTAGAAATTCATGTGTTGAATGGTATTCATATTTTGAAATAAATTGTTCGATAACAAAAATCACCTTTTTTATCTATATATAGAAACTATAGAAAACATTCATGTGTTGAATTGATATTCATTCGTTGTTTAGCAATTCATGTGTTGAATGGTATTCATATTTTGAAATAAATTGTTCGATAACAAAAATCACATTTTTATCTATATATAGAAACTATAGAAAACATTCATGTGTTGGATTGATATTCATTCGTTGTTTTAGCAATTCATGTGTTGAATGGTATTCATATTTTGAAATAAATTGTTTTATGATAAAAATCCCATTTTTATCACCAACTTGAACTATATAGAAAAATAGTGTTTTGAAATGAATTGTTTTACAATAAAAATCACATTTTTATTGTATGCATAAATCGTTGAAATGTGAAGTTTTAAAAATAGCCACTTGTTCAAAATAAACATATATGAGTTGAAATATTCATTAATTAGCTAATGAAATGATTTGCACCTATTTATGTAACATTAGAATGAATGGAGTTTTTAAACCAAATAGAAATCAAATATGAAGTTGAATAGAAAATGAAAAATGATATGAACTGTATATATATGTACATGCATATTCATTGAACAGGTTATAGCAAAGGGGCTAGAGAAGAGGAATAAAATTTTGTGCCCGACAAATAGGTACACATTTACTGATTTGTTTGGGTGATGATTTTGAGCCTATTGGCTAGCCGCTTGGCTTCTTCTTTTTCTTTTTGAGATTAGAAGGACCGGGACGCTATTTGCGATTTCCCGACGCTCCCGGTGCAGGGGAGGTTATGGCGAAATTTTTCCAAAATTTAAGGTGTTAGAAAATTTTTTGAAGTGAAAACGATATAGAAATCCTTGAATGAACTATATTTATATAACTATATAAATATAAATAAAATTAAAACGAAATGAGGCCGTGCAGTTCGTATTTCGAAACCGTGATTTCAAACGACTAGTACGGGAAATCCGACCATTGGATTTTCCCGAAACCTCAACCATCAGGATCGCCTTGGAATAATCTTTCCAACGGCACCAACCTTGTAAAAATCCAACGGTTGGATTGTCTGGAATGTTTAATTCAAATCTGAAGAAAAACAACGCCAGAAACGATTATATTTATTTATATATATAAATAAAATTATATTTAATCGAATAACGACGCTGCAGTTCGTATTTTGAAATCGAAAATTCAAACGATTGTACCGGGAGATCCGACCGTCGGATTTTCCCGAAACTGGAACCGTTGGATTCGTTTTGAAAAGACCTTTCTAATGATGTAAATTTTGTGAAGATCCAACGGTTAGATTTTCAGATATGTGTAAATCAAATCTGAAGAAAAACAGCGCCACGGCCACGTTATGGCCCGAAACGTCGTTTTGAATATATTGGCTATTTTAAAATAAATAAAAATAGCGATAAATAGTTATAAAATATCATAAGCGATATGGAATGGAAATAAACTGAATTTGCTTGATTTATGTTGTATTTGATGGTTGAATGTGTTCGGTGTGAAAATAACATTAAAGAACAAAATTGGTGTTGTCGAATAATTTAACCATTGAAATAAATTGAATCGAAATTCTAAATATACGTGAATTATTTGAAAAGGCCGAGTTAATTCTCATTTCGAATAATCGACCGACGATTGAAATTCGAAGATGAAGACGATGGTCGAAGACCGGAGATCTTCACCTCGTTTGGATGGTAACCGAGGTCCTGATTGGGAGGCATCCCGAAATATGGATAATGAGTGGTGATCGTTCAGACGTACGTGTTGGTCAAAGGGTTTGCGAGGTATTTAGTGCCTCCGGTTTCGTTCAGACCCAGAACGGACTTGTAAATGGACTGTGTGTCCGACATTGGAATTTGTTCTGTGTGATTGATAGCCATCAGTTGCACGGTGTGAATTGCCTGTGTGGCATGCTAAGATGCAGTGATCAGGACTTCTGTTGAAAAGCAAAGTCTTGTGGTGATGATCAAAGCACCGCCTGTGTGGCGTAGCTTTGTGTATAACGTGAATTCGCGAGCCTCACACCCCGGTATGAACCTAAAACGGGAGAAGGACCTCAGGGAGGGCATGCGTTTCTTTCTAGCTAGGGTGGTGTCAGTGACCTACCAGCCCTGACATTTATATACTTTTCACCTATGTGGTTGTTGCTGTTGCGAGGCGCCTCGGTTTGATCGGACGATCCGGGTCCGATGGAGTCATTCGTTGGCTCATTTACACCCCAAAGGGTGGGGAAACGTAGTGTTCAGGCATTATTAATCCACATCGGTGGACCGGCCCTGTCGCTCCAAGGGTCGATGCGTTCTGATCCTGAGACACGGGCTAGAGCGTCTCGAATTCGGTAAGGACTATCTTTTGCCTTGGTTCATGACGGAAATCCAATTTCCAAATACGTGACGATGCGATTTTGATTGTATACCTATATATATGGCGACATAGTGGTATGGGGCATTAATGCCGTCTATGATTGATAGTTATGATTTGAAATTGTTTTCAAAACCTATAAACACTAGCAATAATATCAAATGCCTTTGTTTTATTCGTATCAAGCATATCTTGGCCGTTATAAGGTAAAAACTCTATCCTCCGGTTTGCGTTGCATTGTGTGATGGGAACTGAGTCTTATAACGGCTTCATTTTTATAAAAAGCATAGCGATGTTTAAAAGAAAGATTTGTTTTAAAGCACTGGCAATCCAATGGAGTAAACCCGTTCCACGAAAGTGGCGTGGTCCTGTGATTAGCCAATTATATATGTGTTGAGTGGATTTCTCATACCAGTCCCATGACTGACTCGTAGTTTGTTTCACTCTCAAACTCGGGTGCCCCTTTTTCTACATGGGCAGCCTTGTATTCAGGTTTAGCTGGTTCTTCTTTCTGGATAGCTGGAGCTGAAGATGGATTCTATCATTTATTTCTTTTTATGCTGTTCAGCTCCTATTGTACATATTTTGTTTATTTCCGCTGTAGACATTTATGTATAGCTGAACTGTATTTGTACTAAGTAAGATCCTGTATACTGTGTAACTCTGATGATTACTTTTATCCAGTATATTTTAATTGTTCATTCTGGTGTATTTATTTATTTCTGTTCTGCTATTATATGTTTCTGTGTTATATTCCAAAAGATAACCTTGTTTCCGTGAGAACGGGAAATCGGGTCGTCTCAGTTAATTACCTGGGACTATTATGGTTGATTGAAACCCATGTTTTATACCGTATTTGCAGTTTGTTGGATCTTATATCGAGGGTGTGACTTGCTTAATTTATTCGCTATTATGTACACCAAAACCATTGGATCCATTATCCTTGTAATTGGCTTGCTTTCGCATGCCTATTTTTTTATGTCAGCGTTTACCATGACTATCGCCTTATCTTGCTAGATTTGAAATCCTTTATTCCAGTGATGTTGTAACCAATTATCTCAAGTTATGTCATGCTAGTCTTATAACCCCTTTTATCGCTTTATGCTCGTCCCTTTTACCTATCATAGTTTTGATGTTTTTCCCTTTATTATGAGGTTTGGATTTAATTGTAGCATGGATCGATTCACATTTACGTGCGATGGGAATACGATTTAGGAAGAATAGGCAAAACATGAATTGGTTATGAACATGAATTATGAACCTGATAAAAGGCAAAACTTGAAACATGAACGCTGTTATAACTTGAACCTGGATATAGACACGAACTTGACATCGACTTGACATGAAACTTGCCTTGAAAACTTGACACGAACTTGACATGAAACTTGAACATGGTCATGACACTTAGAATGAACTTGAAAATGGCCAACTCGAGGTTAGGTCGAGTTTGCAGTGTAATTCTGCCCTGAACCGCCCGGCAAACCTAGTTACTGCAAACAATATAATTCAATGTGAGTAGTTGGTCATATCGCACTTGAAAACCCGAGGTCAGACTGAGTTGTGGTGTAATTCTACCCGGAACCGCCCGGCATATCCAGTGACCACAACAACATGTCTTATGTAAGAGGTTGGGGTGCATTAATGAATTAATGCCACATGATAGGGTTAAGTCATGAACCGCTTGAATATACTTAACCAATTTGACACAATAATTTGATAGGGTTAAGTCATGAACTGCTTGAATATACTTAACCAATTTGACACGACAATTTGATAGGGTTAAGTCATGAACCGCTTGAATATACTTAACTAACTTGACACATGATTCGTAGGGCTAAGTCATGAACTTGAACGACAACAATTAGCCAACTTGACATGACACTTAGGCGGGTTAAGTCACGAACTTGAATGACAACACTTAACCAACCTGACATGCTAGACTGATGGGGTTAAGTCTCGAATTTAAATGACAACACTTAACCCACTGGACGGAAACCCTAGTTACGCGGTCCTTTTCAGCAGTAACCCACTAGATGTATCAAGGTACCTTGGAACTAGGCAGGGTGGGGCATGATTACTGGGCTGATTGTAAGCGACCAGAACGACGGCTAAGTAGGTGCGCCATTATAGGTTCAGGCGGACTATGGTCATGCACGTAGTCCGGAGTTGAAAAAGCGGGCATTGGGCACCAGTAGGTTTACACTGTGCGTGCTTGGTTCGTGTCGGTGGTTGGCACCCTAGGGCTTGATACACCCTACGGTGGACCTAGCACAGGTAACTACATTCGTGATTGGGCCGTATGACACAGACACATGAACGAGCTAGGACTTGTAGGGAGCCGATCGATTAATAGATCGTTACGTGGAAAAAGGGTGTTGTTCGTTAGGTAGCATAATCCCTAGTGGTCCTAGGTGGCATAAACCCTAATTGAGTCTAGAAAACGTTCAATAGGTAGCATAATCCCTAGTGGTCCTAGGTGGCATAAATCCTAGTTGAACACGGTATAGTTCATGATAAGGAAATCGAGCCAGAACAAGGGTGGCAATCCAAAAGATTTCAAGAATGGTGGCACTACGTTGAAGTAGTATAGAAATACGTGATGGAACCCGTACGATATATGGCAAGGGACTGTACATATACATGGAAAAGATGATACGGGTTAGGATACTAGTACAGTTGGTGCAGAGAATGTTAAACATGCAATGCTATACGTAGTTTATCTAGTTTGCATAGTTTATCTTGTTACTGTAGTTTATCTTATTACCATAGTTTATCTTGTTATCTTAGTTTAACTTGCCTATCTTGTCATCATCCTTATGTTTACTTTCAGTTTATACATGTCATGTTACCTTTACTTGTTTCTATGCTGAAAGTCACTAGGACTTACCAGTCTGTATGACTGACCCGTTTTGTTCCGCCTCTTTTTCTTCCGTTCTCCCCCCCCCCCCAGGTTCGCAGGGTGGGAATACAGCTTAGTTCGGATCTTACCAAGCTCTAAGGCTCTTTCATGTACTGCTTGGATTTCTCTTGGCTATGGCTTGCTTTGCTGCTTTATTAGGGAATGATTTATGACTATGGTTTTATGCTTCTTTACTATTGCAAGACAGATTTTGATGTAATGGATTCAATAGCATTTTGATGTAAAAGGCTTTAGACCTTTCTAGATTTTAAAGCAATGAAATTTGGTTCTTCTTCCGCTGTTTTATATGTTCTATCTTGTAATATTTCTGCGAATGTTTACCTAGATAATGCTCCACCAAAGCTAGTGAATTCCCTTTGTGAGTGACCCTAGCAGAGGTGGGGTGTTACATTTGGTATCAGAGCAGAAGGTTACCGGACTGGGCAAAAGCTTTTAAAAACCTTCTGAAATTATTTTCAAAACGTTTACAAAGAAGTATTTTTCTAAAAGAAAAGTTTTGTTTTACGAAAGGCGTATTCCCCAAAGCCATATGCACTATCTTTTAATTCTCTCCTTGAGTCTCTTCTCTCTTTCTTTTTCGCCATAGTTTGTAGGCATGCGACACATGTTGGAGGGCAAAGTAGTTTCCAACCTCCATCGGTAGCCGCAGTAGTTTTACTTGCGACTAATCTTATTTCAAGCTTTGTAGGGTTGTCGTGCGATGGGGGTAGCTTTCAAGAAACTTGTCAACAAGCTATACAAGGATAGTAAGAACGAGGATAAAGAACACAAGCCTAAGGATGAGAAACTTGTTGATAAGGCTTAATCCACAAAGGAGGAAAAGGTGAAAGGAAAGAGGCCAAAGTGAAAGAATAATAAAACCCATGATAAGAAAGAACATCGTTGGTATGGTAAAAAGGGACATGTAGTTAAGTATCATAGGACAAGGGCAATGAACAAGATCATCGAGAGGGCAATTGTATGCTCTCACTACTTGCATACCTAAGAGAGGTGGTAACGTTTCTGTTAAAAGTTTAGCTTCTCTTTTCTATTATACCGTGGGAACTTTGTTTTTATACATCGCATCCTTTTAATTCTGCCTCGATAGTTGAGTCTCTGCACCTTAGTACTAGCGTAGTAGAGGATCCCATTTTATTCTCAAATCCTGTTAGGGAATCGGCTCATTTATTCGTGACTTGTTTGGATTTGGGAATGTCTATGCAAAGTGTTGAGGTTAGAAGTAAAGCTCATGTTTTTGGGCTATGGGTTGATTTTAGGTATGAAGTGGTTATCCAGTAATGGTTCCATTCTCGAGTATGAAAAGAGGGCAGTTAGACCCTTGACTTGCCTAGGTAATACCCTCGAAGTCTAGTGTAACCCTTAGAGTTTTTGCCATGCTTAGTTACCTAGAATCTCTTGATACATTTATTGATACGCTCGAGTAGTGTTCGCCACTAAGGCGAATGATTCATTTCGCTTATGCATGAGTTATAGAAAGTCACCTTAGTAAGTACACTTGGCAACATGGTTGGCATTTGTTTATTTTCAAGAGATAATTCATTTATGTGGAATACCTTCTAGTAAGTGAATGAGATCCAAGATTCACTAGTGAATTTTGAAGAGCTTGCATGAAACCATGAGCACGCAGTTATGTTTGAATCAGGTATACTAGAAAGAGAATAAGCGAAAGTGGAACGAGAGGCGATAGTGGAATGAGTTCCAACTCATATTCTGGGAACATGAATTAAGGAACTACGAAATTGTGAAGTTAAAGATGGTCAAAGCACAATGGAGTTAAGCTCAAGGAAATACGACTTGATGATTGAAGACTAGACACGCGCATCATAACTCTTGTTAAGAGTATATCCTTGATCCCTCTTTTCCTATAGAGCTTACTTGTATGCTATCTTTTAAGTATAACCTCTCGGTCCTATTCTTGATCCTATTTCTGTTGCAAACCCCATAGGGAGTATGACTTATCTGTTAGTAATACATGTTGGGGCTTGAGGGTGTCCGTTGGGTTGACTAAAATTTTTGGGTTTTATAGGATATGGGCTGGTGCTTAGGGAGTTCTTCTCCAATTCAGTATATATGTGACATAGATTTCCAGCTTTGACATTGCCTAATGGTCACAAAGTTTTTACTTGCTTCTATCATTTGGCTATATCTTTAGGTAGGAACAATTGGGTGAAACATGTATTTGAGACATGTTATGATTGATGGTTGCAAGTGGTCGCAAGTGGTTGCTCGTGGTTGCATAACACACATTAGGCACTAGATCGGCTCAGACACATTTTCATATTGCATATGCATGAGTGTTTATACTTGTTTATGGATGAAATTGAATGTGTTATCATGTGAATGTTGCATATGAATGGATGTTTGAGCACACATATAGTGTTTATGTGATTAGGGCTATTTGCATACAAGTTGGACTCACGGCACTAAACATATTTTGCATTAAGAAGATCAATCAGGTCTGATCATTTGCATTAGATAAGGAACATATACACACACTTTCTACATATGTTCATACAGCATTACAAATCTGTTAAGGACAATGGATGCCTGTGATTGATGATTGAGTAGATGGATGATTGGATGGTAGGACACAATCTTCTTAACTTGAAGATTTCGGGGATGAAATCCTTTAAGGAGGGGAGAATGTAACAACCCGTATTTTTATAACATGTTAAAACAAGAAATCAAGGCAGAATTAAATTTTAAAATGAGAATCATGGGAAACGGGTTGCGCCATTGCGTTCGTCTCAAAATTCTTCTTGAAAAAGAGTCTGAGTTTGTGAGAATCGGAGTCCGTATGAGGGAGATATGACCCTCCGAAGTTTCGGGAATTTTCAGAACCAAAAACAGCTCGAAATTCAAATTCGAAATTCGAATTCAAACCCCAGAACAGGCTAGGCGGGAAAATTCCCACCCATTGACCAGGTCGACCTGGGGGTCGACTATAGTGTCGACCTCCCAGGGACCAGGTCGACCATAGTGTCGACCTGGGGGTCGACCTGCCTCCCGAGCCCACTTCCTGAACCAGATGCATTCTGATGTATTTAGACTCGTTTCGTGACCAGGTTCATCTGCCTAACCCCATATAAACAACCCCCTAGCCTCATTCTCTCTACACCATTTCATTCTGTCCTTATGCAACCTCTTTGAAAATCAAAATGATAATATTAAAATTAAAGTAGACTACTTCTTCTTTGTCAAGACAACATCTAGGAATTACAAATTGGGGGTTTTCAACTAGAACAAGACTAAACGAATAGAGATTCAACAACTGCAACAACCGTCTCTAGAATCAAATCTCTGCACTCTAATTCTCGATCCATGCTTTGTAAGTTCTAGTTACTTTGAGATTGAAACTTGTTAAATTTGATATGGACATGGGATAAAATGAAATTGGACCTAAGCTTGATTATCTATTTGGATCTGTTCTTGTCTCTTCTTGAATCTATGATTTTGGGTTATTTCTTATCGACTGAATCATGCCCATTCATGTTGTTGGACCTAGTTTATTATTCAATGCTAGATTGTAACATAAATTCTTGGATCTTGACTTGTGGGAATATTTCTATTTGGGGCCTATTCATGTTGTAAATTAAACTCTCTCATGTCTATAACCTTAACATGCCTATGACGTTGAAACTATTGATATTGGCCAAGGACTGTGACTGTGAACATAAGACTATGCCTATGACTGTGAACATAAGACTATGCCTATGCCTATGACTGTGAACGTAAGACTGTTGCCTATGACTATGACAAGGACAATTGTGGTTAATCAACTATGACTCTTGACTATGAGAATTATCACATATGATTATGAACATAAGGCCATTATCTATGACCATGACTTTGAAACTATTACTGTTAATTGCCTACGACTATTGCCTGGAACTATTTTGGATAATTAACCATGACTATTGTTATTAATCGTTTAGGTTTCCTAATTATGAGATATCTACCTATGACCATGACTATGAATATTGGGGTTAATTACCTGGGACTATTATGGTTGATTGAAACCCATGTTGTATACCGAATTTGCAGTTTGTAGGATCTCGTACCGAGGGTGTGACTTGCTTAGTTTATTCGCTATTATGTACACCGAAACCATTGGATCCATTATCCTTGTAATTGGCTTGCTTTCGCATGCCTATTCTTTTATGTCAGCGTTTACCATGACTATCGCCTTATCTTGCTAGATTTGAAATCCTTTATGCCAGTGATGTTGTAACCAACTATCTCAAGTTATGTCATGCTAGTCTTGTAACCCCTTTTATCGCTTTATGCTCGTCCCTTTTGCCTATCATAGTTTTGATGTTATTCCCTTTATTTTGAGGTTTGGATTTAATTGTAGTATGGATTGATTCACGTTTACATGCGATGGGAATACGATTTGGGTAGAATAGGCAAAACATGAATTAGTTATGAACATGAATTATGAACCTGATAAAAGTCAAAACTTGAAACATGAACGCTGTTATAACTTGAACCTGGTTATGGACACGAACTTGACATCGACTTGACATGAAACTTGCCTTGAAAACTTGACACGAACTTGACATGAAACTTGAACATGGTCATGACACTTAGAATGAACTTGAAAATGGCCAACTCGAGGTTGGGTTGAGTTTGCAGTGTAATTCTGCCCGGAACAGCCCGACAAATCCTGTTACTGCAAACAATAGGATCCAATGTGAGTAGTTGGTCATATCACACTTGAAAACCCGAAGTCAGACTGAGTTGTGGTGTAATTCTGTTTGGAACCGCCCGGCATATCCAGTGACCACAACAACAGGTCTGATGTGAGAGGTTGGGGTGCATTAATGAATTAATGCCACATGATAGGGTTAAGTCATGAACCGCTTGAATATACTTAACCAATTTGACACGATGATTTGATAGGGTTAAGTCATGAACCGCTTGAATATACTTAACCAATTTGACATGATTATTTGATAGGGTTAATTCATGAACCGCTTGAATATACTTAACTAACTTGACACATGATTCGTAGGGCTAAGTCATGAACTTGAACGACAACAATTAGCCAACTTGACATGACACGTAGGCGGGTTAAGTCACGAACTTGAATGACAACACTTAACCAACCCGACATGCTAGACTGATGGGGTTAAGTCCCGAATTTAAATGACAACACTTAACCCACTGGACGGAAACCTTAGTTACGCGGTCCTTTTCAGTAGTAACCCACTAGATGTATCATGGTACCCTGGAACTAGGCAGGGTGGGGCACGATTACTGGGCTAATTGTAAGCGATCAGAACGACGGCTGAGTAGGTGCGCCATTGTAGGTTCAGGCGGACTATGGTCGTGCACGTAGTCCGGAGTTAAAAAAGCAGACATTGGGCACCAGTAGGTTTACACTGTGCGTGCTTGATTCATGTCGGTGGTTGGCACCCTAGGGCTTGATACACCCTACGGTGGACCTAGCACAGGTAACTACATTCGTGATTGGGCCGTATGACACAGACACGTGAACGAGCTAGGACTTGTAGGGAGCCGATCGATTAATAGATCATTACGTGGTAAAAGGGTGTTGTTCATTAGGTAGCGTAATCCCTAGTGGTCCTAGGTGGCATAAACCCTAATCGAATCTAGAAAACGTTCAATAGGTAGCAAAATCCCTAGTGGTCCCAGGTGGCATAAATCCTAGTTGAACACGTGATAGTTCATGATAAGGAAATCTAGCCAGAATAAGGGTGGCAGTCCAAACGATTTCAAGAATGGTGGCACTACGTTGAAGTAGTATAGAAATACGAGATGAAACCCGTACGATATACGGCAAGGGACTGTACATATACATGGAAAGGATGATACGAGTAGGGATACTAGTACAGTTGGTGCAGAGAATGTTAACATGCGATGCTACATGTAGTTTATCTGGTTTGCATAGTTTATCTTGTTACCATAGTTTATCTTGTTTCCATAGTTTATCTTGCTATCTTTGTTTAACTTGCCTATCTTATCATCATCCTTATGTTTACTTTCAGTTTATACATGTCATATTACCTTTACTTGTTTCTATGCTGAAAGTCACTAGGACTTACCAGTCTGTATGACTGACCCGTTTTGTTCCGCCTCTTTTTCTTCCGTTCTCCCCCCCCCCCAGGTTCGCAGGGTGGGAATACAGCTTAGTTCGGATCTTACCAAGCTCCAAGGCTCTTTCATGTACTGGTTGGATTTCTCTTGGCTATGGCTTGCTTTGCTGCTTTATTGGGGAATGATTTATGACTATGGTTTTATGCTTCTTTACTATTGCAAGACAGATTTTGATGTAATGGATTCAATAGCATTTTGATGTAAAAGGCTTTAGACCTTTCTAGATTTTTTAAAGCAAAGAAATTTGGTTCTTCTTCCTCTGTTTTATGTGTTCTGTCTTGTAATATTTCTGTGAATGTTTACCTAGATAATGCTCCACCAAAGCTAGTGCATTCCCTTTGTGAGTGACCCTAGCAGAGGTGGGGTGTTACATTTGGTATCAGAGCAGAAGGTTACCAGACTGGGCAAAAGCTTTTAAAAACCTTCTGAAATTATTTTCAAAACGTTTACAAAGAAGTATTTTTCTAAAAGAAAAGTTTCGTTTTACGAAAGGCATATTCCCCAAAGCCATATGAACTATCTTTTAATTCTCTCCTTGAGTCTCTTCTCTCTTTCTTTTTCACCATAGCTTGTAGGCATGCGACACATGTCGGAGGGCAAAGTAGTGTCCAACCTCCATCTGTAGCCGCAGTAGTTTTACTTGCGACTAATCTTATTTCAAGCTTTGTAGGGTTTTCGTGCGATGGGGGTAGCTTTCAAGAAACTTGTCAACAAGCTATACAAGGATAGTAAGAACGAGGATAAAGAACACAAGCCTAAGGATGAGAAACTTGTTGATAAGGCTTAATCCACAAAGGAGGAAAAGGTGAAAGGAAAGAGGCCAAAGTGAAAGAATAATAAAACCCATGATAAGAAAGAACATCGTTGGTATGGTAAAAAGGGACATGTAGTTAAGTATCATAGGACAAGGACAAGGGCAATGAACAAGATCGTCGAGAGGGCAATTGTATGCTCTTACTACTAGCATACCTAAGAGAGGTGGTAACATTTTTGTTAAAAGTTTAGCTTCTCTTTTCTATCATACCGTGTGAACTTTGTTTTTATACATCGCATCCTTTTAATTCTGCCTCGATAGTGTTGTCTTTGCACCTTAGTACTAGCGTAGTAGAGGATACCATTTTATTCTCAAATCCTGTTAGGGAATCGGCTCATTTATTTGTGACTTGTTTGGATTTGGGAATATCTATGCAAAGTTTTGAGTTTAGAAGTAAAGCTCATGTTTTTGGGCTATGGGTTGAATCTAGGTATGGAGTGGTTATCCAGTAATGGTACCATTCTCGAGTATGAAAAGAGGGTAGTTAGACCCTTGACTTGCCTAGGTAATACCCTCGAAGTCTAGTGTAACCCTTAGAGTTTTTGCCATGCTTAGTTACCTAGAATCTCTTGATACATTTATTGATCCGCTCGAGTAGTGTTCGCCACTAAGGCGAATGGTTCATCTCGCTTATGCATGAATTATAGAAAGTCACCTTAGTAAGTACACTTGGCAACATGGTTGGCATTTGTTTATTTTCAAGAGATAATTCATTTATGTGGAATACCTTCTAGTAAGTGAATGAGATCCAAGATTCACTAGTGAATTTTGAAGAGCTTGCATGAAACCATGAGTACGCAGTTATGTTTGAATCGGGTATACTAGAAAGAGAATAAGCGAAAGTGGAACGAGAGGCGACAGTGGAATGAGTTCCAACTCAAATTCTGGCAACAAGAATTAAGGAACTACGAAATTGTGAAGTTAAAGACGGTCAAAGCACAATGGTGTTAAGCTCAAGGAAATACGACTTGGAAGATTGAAGACTAGACACGCGCATCATACCTCTTGTTAAGAGTATATCCTCGATCCCTCTTTTCCTATAGAGCTTACTTGTATGCTATCTTTTAAGTATAACCTCTCGGTCCTATTCTTGATCCTATTTCTGTTGCAAACCCCATAGGGAGTATGACTTATCTGTTAGTAATACATGTTGGGGCTTGAGGGTGTCCGTTGGGTTGACTAAACTTTCTGGGTTTTATAGGATATGGGCTGGTGCTTAGGGAGTTCTTCTCCAATTCAGAATATATATGTGACGTAGATTTCCAGCTTTGACATTGCCTAATGGGCACAAAGTTTTTACTTGCTTCTATCATTCGGCTATATCTTTAGGTAGGAACAATTGGGTGAAACATGTGTTTGAGACATATTATGATTGACGGTTGCAAGTGGTTGCAAGTGGTTGCTCGTGGTTGCATAACACACATTAGGCACTAGACCGGCTCAGACACATTTTCATATTGCATATGCATGAGCGTTTATACTTGTTTATGGATGAAATTGAATGTGTTATCATGTGAATGTTGCATATGGATGGATGTTTGAGCACACATATAGTGTTTATGTGATTAGGGCTATTTGCAAACAAGTTGGACTCATGGCACTAAACATATTTTGCATTAAGAAGATCAATCAAGCCTAATCATTTGCATTAGATAAGGAACATATACACACACTTTCTGCATATGTTCATACAGCATTAGAAAACTCTTAAGGACAATGGATGCCTGGGATTGATGATTGAGTAGATGGATGTTTGGATTGTAGGACACATTCTTCTTAACTTGAAGATTTCGGGGACGAAATCCTTTAAGGAGGGGAGAATGTAACAACCCGTATTTTTATAACATGTTAAAACAAGAAATCAAGGCAGAATTAAATTTTAAAATGAGAATCATGGGAAATGGGTTGCGCCATTGCGTTCGTCTCGAAATTCTTCTTGAAAACGAGTCCGAGTTTGCGAGAATCGGAGTCCGTATGAGGGAGATATGACCCTCCGAAGTTTCAGGAATTTTCAGAACAAAAAACAACTCGAAATTCGAATTCAAACCCCAGAACAGGCTGGGTGGGAAAATTCACGCCCATTGACCAGGTCGACCTGGGGGTCGACTATAGTCTCGACCTATCAGGGACCAGGTCGACCATAGTGTCGACCTTGGGGTCGACCTGCCTCCCTAGCCCACACCCTGAACCAGATGCATTCTGATGTATTTAGACTCGTTTCGTGATCAGGTTCATCTGCCTAACCCTATATAAACAGCCCCCTAGCCTCATTCTCTCTACACCATTTCATTCTGTCCTTATGCTACCTCTATGAAAATCAAAATGATAATATTAAAATTAAAAGAGACTACTTCTTCTTCGTCAAGACAATATCTAGGAATTACAAATTGGGGGTTTTCAACTAGAACAAGACTAAACGAATAGAGATTCAACAACTGCAACAGCCGTTTCTAGAATCAAATCTCTGCACTCTAATTCTCGATCCATGCTCTGTAAGTTCTAGTTACTTTGAGATTGAAACTTGTTAAATTTGATATGGACATGGAATAAAATGAAATTATACCTAAGCTTGATTATCTATTTGGATCTGTTCTTGTCTCTTCTTGAATCTATGATTTTGGGTTATTTCTTATCGACTGAATCATGCCCATTCATGTTGTTGGACCTAGTTTATTATTCAACGCTAGATTGTAACATAAATTCTTGGATCTTGACTTGGGGGAATATTTCTATTTGGGGCCTATTCATGTTGTAAATCAAACTCTCTCATGTCTATAACCTTAACATGCTATGACGTTGAGACTATTGTTAATGGCCAAGGACTGTGACTGTGAACATAAGACTATGCCTATGACTGTGAACATAAGACTATGCCTATGCCTATGACTGTGAACGTAAGACTGTTGCCTATGACTATGACAAGGACAATTGTGGCTAATCAACTATGACTCTTGACTATGAGAATTATTACCTATGATTATGAACATAAGCCTATTATCTATGACCATGACTTTGAAACTATTACTGTTAATTGCATATGACTATTTCCTAGAACTATTTTGGATAATTAACCATGACTATTGTGATTAATCATTTAGGG
This sequence comes from Allium sativum, assembly GCA_030737875.1. Taxonomy (NCBI): domain Eukaryota; kingdom Viridiplantae; phylum Streptophyta; class Magnoliopsida; order Asparagales; family Amaryllidaceae; genus Allium; species Allium sativum. The sequence continues at coordinate 919,170,255 of CM060926.1, read as the reverse complement.
TTCTTAATTATGAGATTTCTACCTATGACCATAACTATGACTATTGGGGTTAATTACCTGGGACTATTATGGTTGATTGAAACCCATGTTGTATACCGAATTAGTAGTTTGTTGGATCTCATACCGAGGGTGTGACTTGCTTAGTTTATTCGCTATTACGTACACCGAAACCATTGAATCCATTATCCATGTAATTGGCTTGCTTTCGCATGCCTATTCTTTTATGTCAGCGTTTACCATAACTATCGCCTTATCTTGCTAGATTTGAAATCCTTTATGCCAGTGATGTTGTTACCAATTATCTCAAGTTATGTCATGCTAGTCTTGTAACCCCTTTTATCGCTTTATGCTCGTCCCTTTTTGCCTATCATAGTTTTGATGTTATTCCTTTATTCCGTGGTTTGGATTTAATTGTAGTATGGATCGATTCACGTTTACGTGCGATGGGAATATGATTTGGGTAGAATAGGCAAAACAGGAATTGGGTATGAACATGAATTATGAACCTGATAAAAGGCAAAACTTGAAACATGAACGCTGTTATAACTTGAACATGGATATGGACATGAACTTGACATCGACTTGACATGAAACTTGCCTTGAAAACTTGACACGAACTTGACATGAAACTTGAACATGGTCATGACACTTAGAATGAACTTGGAAATGGCCAACTCGAGGTTGGGTTGAGTTTGCAGTGTAATTCTGCCCGGAACCGCCCGACAAATCCAGTTACTGCAAACAATAGGATCCAATGTTAGTAGTTGGTCATATTGCACTTGAAAACCCGAGGTCAGACTGAGTTGTGGTGTAATTCTGCCCGGAACCGCTCGGCATATCCAGTGACCACAACAACAGGTCTGATGTGAGAGGTCAGGGTGCATTAATGAATTAATGCCACATGATAGGGTTAAGTCATAACCGCTTGAATATACTTAACCAATTTGACACGATGATTTGATAGGGTTAAGTCATGAACCGCTTGAATATACTTAACCAATTTGACATGATGATTTGATAGGGTTAAGTCATGAACCGCTTGAATATACTTAACCAACTTGACACATGATTCGTATGGCTAAGTCATGAACTTGAACGACAACAATTAGCCAACATGACATGACACGTAGGCGGGTTAAGTCACGAACTTGAATGACATCACTTAACAAACCTGACATGCTAGACTGATGGGGTTAAGTCTCGAATTTAAATGACAGCACTTAACCCACTGGACTGAAACCCTAGTTACGCGGTCCTTTTCAGCAGTAACCCACTATATGTATCACGGTACCCTGGAACTAGGCAGTGTGGGGCACGATTACTGGGCTGATTGTAAGCGACCAGAACAACGGTTGAGTAGGTGCGCCATTGTAGGTTCAGGCAGACTATGGTCGTGCACGTATTTCGGAGTTGAAAAAGCGGGCATTGGGCACCAGTCGGTTTACACAGTGCGTGCTTGATTCGTGCCGGTGGTTGGCACCCTAGGGCTTGATACACCCTACGGTGCACGTAACACAGGTAACTACATTCGTGATTGGGCCGTATGACATAGACACATGAACGAGCTAGGACTTGTAGGGAGCCGATCAATTAATATATCGTTACATGGAAAAAGGGCGTTGTTCGTTAGGTAGCATAATCGCTAGTGGTCCTAGGTGGCGTAAACCCTAATCGAATCTAGAAAACGTTCAATAGGTAGCATAATCCCTAGTGGTCCTAGGTGGCATAAATCCTAGTTGAACACGTGATAGTTCATGATAAGGAAATCTAGCCAGAACGAGGGTGGTAGTCCAAACGATTTCAAGAATGGTGGCACTACATTGAAGTAGTATAGAAATACGTGATGAAACCCGTACGATATACAGCAAGGGACTGTACATTTACATGGAAAGGATGATACGGGTTGGGATACTAGTACAGTTGGTGCAGAGAATGTTAAACATACGTAGTTTATCTGGTTTGCATAGTTTATCTTGTTACCGTAGTTTATCTAGTTACCATAGTTTATCTTGTTACCATAGTTTATCTTGTTATCTTAGTTTAACTTGCCGATCTTGTCATCATCCTTATGTTTACTTTCATTTTATACATGTCATGTTACCTTTACTTGTTTCTATGCTGAAAGTCACTAGGACTTACTAGTCTTTATGAATGACCCGTTTTGTTCCGCCTCTTTTTCTTCCGTTCTTCCCCCCTAGGTTCGCAGGGTGGGAATACAGCTTAGTTCGGATATTACCAAGCTCCAAGGCTCTTTCATGTACTGCTTGGATTTCTCTTGGCTATGGCTTGCTTTGCTGCTTTATTAGGGAATGATTTATGACTATGGTTTTTTGCTTCTTTACTATTGCAAGACAGATTTTGATGTAATGGATTCAATAGCATTTTGATGTAAAAGGCTTTAGACCCTTCTCGATTTTAAAGCAATGAAATTTGGTTCTTCTTCCGCTGTTTTATATGTTATGTCCTGTAATACTTCTGTGAATGTTTACCTAGATAATGCTCCACCAAAGCTAGTGCATTCCCTTTGTGAGTGACCCTAGTAGAGGTGGGGTGTTACAGAACCGAAGTCACTGTCCTACTGCATCTCATATAGGAATCACCCCAAGGATCAGTAGCGTGAAGTCCTTGCAATCCGTAGATTCCAACCACGATAGAATCATAGTACATCTCTGGCTGTAGACCAGAGATTATTAAAAGTTCTTCCATTTACGAAAATCTACGGTCATCAATGCTCCATCTCGATCATCTTCTAGTATCTTCACATATTTGTTGGTCGGAATGGTTTTCGAATATAAATTCGATTCCGGTCTTTCCATACCAACAATCGTATTGGTCAGGTTTGGTTGTCAGTGATTTAACTATCAAATAAAAAATGTGTTCATAAAATGATCTTGCTGATTCGGTACTTGGCATGACTTGGCCTTTTTGAAATATATTTAATAAAATAGTTAATACTTCTAGATCTTCCAATAAATCCAAAAATATAATATTTATTCTTAATTAACTTTAATAAACTACTTTATACATTTCAGAGAATGTGTATATATATATATATATATATACACACTTAACTTCCCATTTCAATTACCATTGGAATGTCATAATATTCTTCCAAACTACTTTTCCCATTTTCTTAAATCCTAGCATCATGCTATATGTATATATTCGTATATAAAACTTAATGGAATAACCAAATTACCAATTCTGATATCACAAATCAAATGTCGACTTATATACTTAAAATTTAATATTCTTATTTACTTCGGAACTAACATTGTAGTATTATTATATTTCAAAATCCCGCACTTATATTCAATCCCTCTCGTATGCGACATCACACCAATCACAACACCTTTCACTCGTTTCAAACTAATACCATTCCTCGATAATAATGAAGCCTTTCAAGTTGGGGTATTTTATTTACCTCTCAGACCTTGATCGAAAACGTTCTTATCTCAGAATAATACCAGTTCGTAACTTAAACCCTCATAAAATCTTGTTTACCATCTCGATTTCAAATCTGGTTTTATAACCCTTTCTTACGTTTCAAATCTTCTCTTCGATAAATCGCTTTATTTAGTTTGGCAGTTTAGTAAAAATATTATTTAGATCTTCCCATTTACTTGCCAATTCTATTTGTAAATCTCGTTTTGATAACTTAGATTATAAATCCCTTTATCAAACTCTTATCGCCCCTTTCGATCAAACCTATCGTCACCTACTTACTTCTACATTGAATTCCAAATTAAAATCATCGCTTTATTTATTATTAATTAAAATAATAATTTTAATATTAAAAATAGTTGGCCTTGCTATTAATAAGATCATGATCATTTTTAAAACTTATTTAATAATAATCAGCTTCATTAACATAATTCAATAATTTCCTTAATTTATAGTTAATCAAAGATTAACTAATTACTTTTCACCACTCCTTAAATTTAACTAATATTCAAAATATTTAAATCAAATTACTTCGATTATCAATTCCAAATAAAGACGGTTGATTTTTGTCGACCGTACACCTCACTTAGCAGTTAACTGGTTATCCTTTGTCATTTTCCCTATCTAAGTTAATCAAATAACTTAATTACTCTAAAATCGCTATTTAATTGTTTAAAAACAATTATTCTATTTTTCCAACCCGTATATAAATCTTTGGGTTTCTGCTACCTTTAACTTGCATAAACCATTTCAATAATTTCTCTTATAAACGCGATTAAATTATTTATTTATAAATTTCTACTATAATTATTTATATAAAATGACTGAAGAGCTTCAGTCCAGTTATAAAATAATTTATAACTTTAAAACTACGTCGTTTCACTGAACGGTAAACCCACGTCTTAAAAACACATTTTAGGCCATTCGCTGCCAATTACCAAATCAACACTGTCGGTTGATTTTAAACACAACACAAGTGAATATTAATTCATCCATCACGCTCAAATAGGTTTTTCTACCATATGGGGTTCAATCAGTTCAAATATCAACAATATAAAACAAACAAACAACATATATAATATTTGAAGAATCCGGTCGGATTCCTCCAACCTGTCCTTCCCTACATCACAGCTCGTTATAATATTTCATAATAATATATGAAATAAATTTCATATGATCTGCTAATTTAAAACGATTAAACATAAAAAACAACAACCAATCAAACATAACAGCCAATAGCAACCAATCAACCAATTTATAATCTTAAATGGTAAATTATATTTTTATATGAATTTACCACATCACAAGATTCCAAAAGGTGTGAGAATTAACCCACCAGATTTATACGGTTGACGGTGGACGCGTTTGTTCCTTTCAATTTGAAATGAAAAGTTGAAATCTGCTAAAATTTCAACTACGTCAGATTAGTGCCTAGTCAGTGCCATCGCCTAGGTCTCGTCCCTGCGATCCCAACAGATCCTGTTTTGTTAGATTTCGTTAATGTACGAGCAAGATATGCTAATTTCAAGTTTGGTATATTATACGATTTTAAAGTTTAAACTAGCTTTAGTTTAAATTAAATTAATAATTAAAACAACTATTACATTAATTTAGTTTAGATTTGGCCATGTCATCCTTAATTGGTGCTAAATGCGGTTTCTCCATTCAGGCTTCCTTCTCCCCGGTCCTGTTATTCACGATACCCCTCTTTCCTTTTTTTCTGAGTTCGCCTGGACAAACACGATGACCATCGAAGGCCTAAGCCACCGCCGTACACCACTAAAACCCGACCTGTGAACTCCACTAGAACCGCCATTAGCTCCTCCGCCTCTGCCAGTGACCGCTTGCCCCATAACCTCTCAAACCGCCAGAATTTTTGGTTTCCCCAACTTCCGTTTAACCCCCAAATTCCGCCACAACCGTCCACTTCAAGCCCCACCACCACCACTAATCGACATGCCTCACGTTCCAGCACTCTTTCCCTTTCAGACCCCGTCATCAACAATGATCATCGACACCAGAAAATGAAGAAAACCGACCCCGACTTTGAAAAACAACCCAAAACTGAACACCTCCGATCATCTTCCAATTTCTCCGACCACTGGCAACTATAAGACCTGAGACCACTGCCAAATAAAAGCCTTGTCTTCCCTCTACCTCCCGCTTTAATAGCTCCACCAATCGTCAACCCAAATCACCACAAAACCATGAAAAATGAAAATCATTTTCCCCTATTCTTCGCGGTTTCCGGCCACCATACTTGTCGAAACTTCCCCAACTTTTCTCAGTAGCTAGGTATTGACCAGATCTACAACTTTTGTGTGGGAACCCCCATCAAATTCATGACAAATTTGGAGATATAAATTAAAATGAAAACAGGGGCTTTTTTGCAAAATATGATGAAGGTGATGAAGGTTTGGCTGGAAGTTCTGATGGAGGGTGTTTATATAAGGTGGAAAAAATATATTTTAAGTCGACGTGACAAGCGATGTTGACTAACGATTTTTATTTCGTACCTTTCGCTATTTCGAACATCATTTATTCGCTGCTGCGCTCATATACAAACCCCGTTTGAGATGCGAATGGATGACATAGTATAATTTGACGATACGGTCCTAATGAAACTCATTTCGTCGAATTCCGAGTTGGTTTGCTCGAATGGCCCTCGTTCACGTTCAAATGGTCGTTTATATTTACATTTTATTTTTCCATGCTCACAAATTAACCCCGATTGATGCGCCACTTGAAATCTAGCAATAATTTACTGTTGCGGTCCCAATAAAATTTGTTTCGTCGAAAACGAAGGTCGTTTGAATAAAGGCCCTTTTATAACTGACCAATTCAAATAAAATAAACCAATTTTAAAATACCTCAATATAATAATAATAAAATATTGTAATTGGCCATACACGACCAAAATATCGTATATTACTAAGATAAAATTTCCCGGGTTGAATTTGAAGCCAAATCGATATTATAAATATTTAAAAACCCTTTATTTAATATAAATAACGTTATAATATATAACGAAATTCCACAGCGACCTTTTAAAAATTTGATTTGGACATAAAATAAAATCTACAACACGAAAACTCGATTTTTCTCTTTCATTAGAAAAATATTATCCAACAGATTCGGACGTTTCTTGTTTCGAGAAAATCCCACTCATATTGGGCCCTATACAGCTGTTTAAAGTTCAAAATGCCAAATTACGAACTGCCGCGTTGCTGCAGCTCGTTTTATAACTAAATTATAAATTAAACGTTATAATGTCGTTTTAATAATGAAATCTCCCCTAAAATTTAATATAAACCATATCCAAACCGTTTTAGATTGCCTGTTCACCCTATACAGCAAAATCAACATTTTTCCCAATTATCCCGAAAATAAAATATTATTATATTATTAATATAATTTAAATATTCAAAACAAAATGGTTCAATTCGATTATTTAAACTTAAATCAATATTTTAAATAAATAAAATATTTCAATAAAATGGTCAGAAAATACGGGACGTTACATTCCTTTCCCCTTAAAATAATTTCATCCTCGAAATTGCTAAGGTAGAAAGAACGCTACAACCCATTATCTTTATAAGAGTATTCAGTTTAAAAATCGATTTTAATTTTAAAAACTAAACCAATTGGTTTTAAAACCAATTCATTTCAAATAAAAGAATTTTCCAAAAATCTTCAAAAAAATTCTAACACCTTAAATTTTGGAAATTTTTTTGGTAGAGTCTCCCCTGTACGGAGGACATCTGCAATACCGCAGGTTCAAGAATTATATATTCATCGACTCTCATGTTCGGAAAAATTCAAAATCCAAACTCAAAAACCAAAAAAAAAAAAACCAAAAATTTCATATTTTTATAGGCGTACCATTTTGCGAGCGTTATTATGCGATAAGCGATATATTTATATCGAGTTTGCTTAGTTATTTTGCAGCTCTACGCAAACTAGATTCAATTAACTCCAGAATTTCTCTTGAACGGATTTTAAAGCTGAATTTGCATTTATGTACCTGTTTCTCAACTCAAATGAATTTCATTAGTCATCAAACAAATGTTAATTATGTTCAGAACATCCATGTCATTCATATCAACCAATTATACACATAATTCAATCCATACGAGATTATAATCATGTCTTTAGGTGTTCATTTATCTATTTTAGTTATCCTTTCGGATTTATTAAATTTGGGTTGATTATCCAGCTTATTTATTCCATTCTGGTTTTCAACCAAGTCGATTCATGCTCAACAACACAATCCAAGCATATCATTCAATCAACATTAACATTTACCCATATTATAATAATCATTACTTTTATTTCATAAAATAAATTAGGCAAAAATAATTTTATATCAAATCACAAAAATGCGCTCTCATATATATATAATCAAACTCAATCTAGGGTATTACTAACCCCATCTCTATCGAGTCACGCCACAGAGCGAAGGTTATCACTAAACTAATAGCTCTGATACCACTGTAACGACCCGGGGAAAAACTCGACACTCGAATTTTCGACAACAATACATAAACCCGTATTACCTGCCAAAAGCCCAAGTATCGAACCCCAGATTGTTATTAGAAAGAAATTAGAGGGTGAGAAAAGAAAGAAAGAATATTAGAATAGAAGAAAGAAGAAGAACATCACATCAAAATCTCACAGCGGATCGAAAAAAAATACAATATAACAAATATTTTTAAAAGAACTGTATATACATACCAATCATCAGAGTACACATATAACTGTCACAGTGGAAATAACTTTATATAACTAGCGGTGAAGCCTCCTGCTTCTAGCTCCTGAAACTCCAAGCGAACCTAACCTGGAACATACTCGGTCTGACCGGAGCACATTTGAGGAAAGCAAAATACACCAGGTCGGTTAGAATACTATCAGTGATAAATTCACATAACACACAACTTGCTTAACTTTGGAAAATCCTTTCTGAAATCAAGGATAATAGTAAGACCAGCCCACACATAAACACGGACGGTTTTTACCTTACTATAACCCAAACGTTTTTGAAATCATAACTTATTCTGATATTATCATAGTGTCTAAATGCAAATAAATAACAATCTAGAGGAACGCTTGCATCTCACACTCTACATATATAGCACACAATCAAAAACCGCGGGCGCTTATTGGAGTTTGGATTCCAACTATGACAAGGTACGAGACCACCTTCCGACTGTGTATCTCTAGAGGCGAATACACTGGGTTCAATAAGAATTTCTTATAACCCAGCCCACACATGACCGACCACTCATTTCACTTGAGTGTATCGAATGTATATCACTGACGGTTGGGATTAGCAACCGCCTCCCGAAATGGGACAGCATTGAATATAGATTAAAGAAGCAAATGGAGTATCTCTAGATAGGTGATCATACATCCTAATGGGAGCGACCCACATAGCCATGCTGCCTGCCCGATTTTTGTCATTTCCCGGTTGATGAGGCTTGAGGTTAGAAATTATCTTTGTAATATCTAGTCACCATTCACTTTGAATGCCACATCGTCAGATCCGCCAGATATCACTAATCCACAAAAATATTCTGCGATTAGCTAAGAGGAGGTGTACGGCCTTCTCCGCCATCAACAGAAATACGTTTGAAGTAATCAACTTACGTGACCCCTTTGGAAATACTCTGTCAGACACTCGTCCATACAAGTATTCCAGGAACAGGATGAACCGAAGGCACTCTCCTACTGCATCTCATATAGGAATCACCCCAAGGATCACTAGCGAGAAGTCCTTGCAATCCGTAGATTCCAACCATGATAGAACCACAGTACATCTCTGGCTGCAGACCAGAGATTATTAGCAGTTCTTCCGTTTACGAAAATCTACGGTCTACAATGCTCCATCTCGATCATCTTCTACTATCTTCACGTATTTGTTGGTCGGAATGGTTTTCGAATATAAGTTTGATCCCGGTCTTTCCATACCAACAATCGTATTGGTCCGGTTTGATAGTCGGTGATTTAACTATCAAATAACAAATGTGTTCATAAAATGATCTTGCTGATTCGGTACTTGGCATGACTTGGCCTTTTTGAAATATATTTAATAAAATAGTTACTTCTAGATATTCCAATAAATCCAAAAATATTATATTTATTCTTAATTAATTTTAACAAACTACTTTATACATTTCAGGGAATGTACATATACATATATACTTAACTTTCCATTTCAATTACCATTGGAATGTCATAATATTATTCCAAACTACTTTTCCCATTTTCTTCAATCCTAGCATCACGCTATATGTATATATTCGTATATAAAACTTAATGGAATAACCAAATTACCAATTCTGATATCACAAATCAAATGTTGACTTATATACTTAAAATTTAATATTCTTATTTACTTTGGAACTAACATTGTAGTATTATATATATTTCAAAATCCCGCACCTATATTCAGTCCCTCTCGTATGGGACATCACACCAATCACAACATCTTTCACTCATTTCAAACTAATACCATTCCTCGATAATAATGAAGCCGTTCAAGTTGGGGTATTTTATTTACCTCTCAGACCTTGATCGACAACGTTCTTATCTCAGAATAATATCAGTTCGTAACTTAAACCCTCATAAAATCTTGTTTACCATCTTGATTTCAAATCTGGTTTTATAACCCTTTCTTACGTTTGAAATATTCTCTTCGATAAATCTATTTATTTAATTTGGCAATTTAGTAAAAATATTATTTAGATCTTCCCATTTACTTGCCAATTCTATTTGTAAATCTTGTTTTGATAACTTAGATTATAAATCCCTTTATCAAACTCTTATCGCCCCTTCCGATCAAACCTATTGTCACTTACTTACTTCTACATTAAATTCAAATTAAAATCATCGCTTTATTTATTATTAATTAAAATAATAATTTTAATATTAAAAATAGTTAGCCTTGCTATATTAATAAGACCATGATCATTTTTAAAACTTATTCAATAATAATCAGCTTCATTAATATAATTCAATAATTTCTTTAATTTATTGTTAATCGAAGATTAACTAATTACTTTTCGCCACTCCTTAAACTTTAACTAATATTCAAAATATTTAAATCAAATTATTTTGACTATCAATTCCAAATAAAGACGGTTGATTTTTGTCGACCATACACCTCACTTAGCAGTTAACTAGTTATCCTTTGTCGTTTCCCCTTTTTAAGTTAATCAAATAACTTAATTACTCTAAAATCACTATTTAATTGTTTAAAAAAAAATATTCTATTTTTCCAACCCGTATATAAATCTTTGGGTTTCTGCTACCGTTAACTTGCATAAAACATTTCAATAATTTCTCTTACAAACTCGATTAGGTTATTTATTTATAAATTTCTACTTTAATTATTTATATAAAATGACTGAAGAGCTTCAGTCCAGTTATAAAATAATTTACAACTTTAAAACTGCGTCGTTTCACCGAACGGCAAACCGATGTCTAAACAACACATTTTAGGCCATTCGCTGCCAATTACCAAATCAACACTGTCTGCTGATTTTAAACACAACACAGGTGAATATTAATTCATCCATCACGCTCAAACAGGTTTTTCAACCATATGGGGTTCAATCAGTTCAAATATTAACAATATAAAACAAACAAACATCATATATAATATTTGAGGAATCTGGTCGGATTCCTCCAACTTGTCCTTCCCTGCATCACAGCTCGTTATAACATTTCATAATAATATATGAAATAAATCTCATATGATTTACTAATTTAAAATGATTAAACATAAATAACAACAAACAATCAAACATAACAGCCAATAGCAACTAATCAACCAATTTATATTTTTAAATGGTAAATTATATTTTTATATGAATTTACCACATCACAGGATTCCAGAAGGTGTGAGAATTAACTCACCATATTTATACGGTTGACGGTGGATGCGTTTGCTCCTTTTAATTTGAAACGAACGGTTGAAATTTGCTGAAATTTCAACTGCGTCAGATCAGTGCTTAGTCAGTGCCATCACCTAGGTCTCATCCCTGCGATCCCAATGGATCCTGTTTTGTCAGATTTCGTTAATGTACGAGCAAAATACGCTAATTTCAAGTTTGGTATATTATACGATTTTAAAGTTTAAACTAGCTTTTATTTAAATTAAATTAATAATTAAAACAACTATTTCCTTAATTGAGTTTAGATGTGGCCACATCATCCTTAATTGGTGCTAAACGCGGTTTCTCTATTCGGGCTTCCTTCTCCCCGATCCTGTTATTCACGATACCCCTCTTTCCTTTTTTTATGAGTTCGCCTGGACAAACACGATGACCATCGAACGCCCAAGCCGCCGCCGTACACCACCAGAACCCAACCCGAGACCTCCACTAGAATCGCCGTTAGCTCCTCCGCCTCCGCCAGTGACCGATTGCCCCACAAACTCTCCGACCGCTAGAATTTTCAATCCCCAATTTCCGTTTAACCCCCCAAATTCCGCCGCCACCATCCACTTCAGGCGCCGCCACCACCACCAATCGACAGGCCTCACGTTCCAGCACCCTTTACCCTCAGACCCCGTCACCAACAATGATCATCGATGCCGGGAAATGAAGAAAACCGACCCCGACTTTGAAAAACAACCCAAAACTGAACACCTCCGATCATCTTCCAATTTCTCCGACCACTGGCAACTATAAGACCTGAGACCACTACCAAATCAAAGCCTTGTCTTCCCTCTACCTCCCCCTTTAACAGCTCCACCAATCGTCAAACAAAAATCACCATAAAACCATGAAAAAAGAAAATCATTTTCCCCCGTTCTTCGCGATTCCGGCCACCATACTTGTCGAAACTTCCCCAACTTTTCTCGGTAGCTAGGTATTGACCAGATCTACAACTTTTGTGTGGGAAACCCCCTCAAATTCATGATAAATTTGGAGATATAAATTAAAATGAAAACAGGGGCTTTTTTGCAAAATATGATGAAGGTGATGAAGGTTTGGCTGGAAGTTCTGATGGACGGGGTTTATATTAGGTGGAAAAAAATTATTTTAAGTCGACCTGACAAGCTATGTTGACTAACGATTTTTATTTCATACTTATCGCTATTTCGAACATCGTTTATTCGCTGCTGCGCTAACATACAAACCCCGTTTGAGATGCGAATGGACGGCATAGTATAATTTGAAGATACGCTCCTATTGAAACTCATTTCGTCGAATTCTGAGTTCGTTTGCTCGAATATCCCTCGTTCACGTTCAAATGGTCGTTTTTATTTACATTTTATTTTGCCATGATTTCAAATTAACCTCGATTGACGCACCACTTGAAATCTAGCAATAATTTACTGTTGCGGTCCCAATCAAATTTATTTCGTCGAAAACGAAGGTCGTTTGAATAAAGGCCCTTTTATAACTGACCAATTCAAATAAAATAAACCAGTTTTAAAATACCTCAATATAATAATAATAAAATATTGTAATTGGCCATACACGACCAAATATCGTATATTACCAAGATAAAATATACTGGGTTGAATTTGAAGCCAAATCGATATTATAAATATTTAAAAACCCTTTATTTATTATAAATAACGTTATAATATATAATGAAATTCCACAACGACCTTTTCAAAATTTTATTTGGACATAAAATAAAATCTACAACACGAAAACTCGATTTTTCTCTTTCATTAGAAAACTATTATCCTACAGATTCGGACGTTTCTTGTTTCGAGAAAATCCGACTCATATTGGGCCCTGTACAACCGTTTAAAGTTCAAAACGCCAAATTACGAACTGCCGCATCGCTGTAGCTCGTTTTATAATTAAATTACAAATTAAACGTTATAACGTCATTTTAATAATGAAATCACCCCTAAAATTTAATATAAACCATATCAAAACCATTTTAAATTGCCCGTTCACCATATACAGCAAAATCAGCATTTTTCCCAAATATCCCAAAAATAAAATATTATTATATTATTAATATAATTTAAATATTCAAAACAAAATGGTTCAATTCGATTATTTAAACTTAAATCAATATTTTAAATAAATAAAATATTTCAATAAAGTGGTCAGAAAATACGGGACGTTACAAAAATATAATATAGAAATAACTCTTTATTGAAAACTTGACATAATACTTACAATTCATCAGAGTACAGCGACGATTTAATTCATCTGGACAGTCATAACAGTCTGTCCTCATTTACAACACACAGCGGAATACTATATATATGATACGTCTAGACTCCTTCATCTTGTCCCCTGAAGTCCATATCATATTACCCTAAACTTATAAACTCGGTCAGACCCAACTCGATCTGACCCGAGCATTACAAACGCCACAGGTTAGTCTGGTGAACTAACGTGAGAAAAACCTACTAAATTATTGGTATCATCCATCTTGATTTTAAAGTAAAAAATCATTTTCGAAAGAAAAAGATAATCATAAGCCAGCCCACACATAAACATGGACGGTTTTTACCTTACGATAACCCAAATCATTTTTGAAATCATAATTTATCTGATATTATGATAGCGTCTAAATATAAATAAATATCGATCTAGTAGAACGCTTGCATCTCACGCTCTACATATATAATGTACAATCAAAACTGTGGCTGCTTATTGGAGATTGGATTTCCAACTATGACAAGGTATGGGACCACCTACCAATAGTGTATCTCTAGAGAGGAATACACTGGGTTCAACAAGAACTTCTTGCAACCCGGCCCACACATGGCCGACCACTCATTTCTCTTGAGTGTATCGAATATCACCTATGGTTGCTAGCAACATAACCGTTCCCGGGAGATACAGAAGCGAAAAGAAGTAACAAATATGAATATTCTCTAGATGGTGACAATACACCCTAATGAGGGAGACCCACATAGCCATGCTGCCTTCCCGTTTTTGTCATTTCCCGATTGATGAGCTTTGAGGTTATAATCACTTTTAGATCATCTGGCCACCTTTCACTTTGAATGCCACATTGTTTGATCCGTCAGATATCACTAATTGATGTCCACAAAAATATTCTAGTGTTCAAGCTAAGAGAATGGCCATTCTCTGCCATCAACAGAAATAGTTTGTAAAAATCAACCTACGTGATCCCTTGGGAAATACTCTTTCAGACATTTCGTCCATACAAGTTGTCGTGGGACTGGACAAACTGAAGGCATTCTCCTACTGCATCCTAGGAATCACCCTATAGATCAGTAGCGAGTAGTCCTTGCAATCCGTTGATTTCAACCACGATAGGATCACTATTAGAATATCCCCGGGCGCAACTCTAGAGAATTCGGCGTAGTCCTTTCACTTATGAAGATCCACGGTCTTCGCTGCTCCATCTTCAATCAGCATTTTCCATGTTTAGGTATTAGTTGGGTCGGAATGGTTTTCGAATAAATTTGATCCCGGTCTTTCCGTTCCAACAAGCGTATAGGCCAGATTTGATAGTCGGTTATTTAACTATCAAATAAAACAACCATTCATTCATCAAAGAAAGTTGAATTCACTGTTTTAATATTCTCCATCATTTTATCCTTTTTTGATTAACCCTTCGTTAATTCAAAACTTCTCTTCAGTTTCAATATTTGAAATCCTCGTTTCTTTTCTTATATTAATATAAGAATATTCGAAATACCTTCAATTTAAAATATTTTTAAGAACATATCTCTCATCTCGACCATCAGTCAATAACCGTAAACTAGTAAGAGAATAATTCCCTAAGTATCAACCCCGAAGGTCGAAACCAACATTAGATCGACGCTCAGAACATTATTCAACTGACAAATCTCCAGTTAGTTTCTAATTTCTTTAACTCCATTTCTAAACTTCTACTAAAGAAAAATTCCAATATCCATTTTTATTTCAAATGAGATATTCATCTCAACTTATATGAAGTTTGATTACATTCAAATGATTTCATTCAACTTATACACTTGTATGGATTTTTAACTAAATCCAGACCATTATAATGATATAAACTTATATAAAGTTTTAATTAAATTCAAACCATGTTATAAACTTATATATATACTTGTATGAAGTTTAATTATAATGTTGATTAAATTCAACATTTACAACTTATATGAAATTTGATTACATAAATAATTTCATAGACATCTTATAGGTTTAATCCAATAAACTTCATTTCATTTCTAACATATTTGTATGTATGTATCATTTGTAAATTCTTATTATTCAAAAATTTATCCATAAATGTAACAGCCCGTATTTTCTGTAAATGTTAATGTAACAAATCAAAGTTTACTTAATTTTTAAGAGAAGAATTAAGGGAAACGAGTTATGCCATTGCGTTCGTCTTGGAATTCTGCTTGAGATAGAGTCTGAGTTTGCGTGAATCGAACTCCGTATGAAGAAGTTATGGCCTTGAGAAGTTTCAGAAATTCGAAATAAAGAAAATAGCTCGAAACTGAATTCAAAATTCAAAATAGAACCCAGAAGCGGGCTGGGAGGGAAATTTCCAGCCCAGGACCCAGGTCGACCAGGGGGTCGACCTCCCCAGACAGGTCGACTAGGGGTCGACCTCCCCCCTATAGGTCCTGCCTTGTTTTTCCAGATCCGAAGCAGAATTCATTTTTATGTATCCGGGCTGATTTCAGGACCAAATTTGTAACAACCCGAAAATCTGGGCCAGTTTAAAATTTTTATTTTGGCAATTTTAGCGAATTTTGAATATTTAAAATGAAATATTTTAAATAATATCGACGAGAAATTTATTTTGAATATAATTCGAACGTATATATTTTACGCGTCGTCGTTAGAATATAAAAATTTATATATAATTATAAATAGAATTGAAAATGGCGCGGTAGTTCGAAAATTCGATTTCTAATTTCAAATGAATATACAGAATTCAATATAAGTCAGAATTGAACGAAACAAGAAATATTTGAATCTGTATAACTATATCTTTGTAACGAAGTTAACAAACTGAGATTTCATTTTAGAAATGATAAGATATGTCCAGTTTAAATTTAGAAATAGTCGCTGTGGAATTTATATATATTTTTATATATATAAGGCCCTTAAAAATAGCCATTTTGCAAACGACCTCGGATTTCGACGAAACCAGTTTTGTTGGGTCCGTGGTGTCAAGTTATTGCTAGGTTTCAAATTTCATAATTTTTCGAATCAATATGTGAGCGTGGCAAAGGAAAACGCGTTTGACCAGTTTCAGTTGATTTTAATCGACTGGAAATTGGCCATTTTCCTAACGGTCTCAGAATTCGACGAAACTAGTTTTGTTAGGACCGTATCGTCAATACGAAGCTAGAAAATATTTTTCTGGAATTTTTCTAGTTAGTATGTGACCCCGGTAATTTGAAATGTACGTTTAAAATCCAATATAGTGATTTAAATGTAAATTTAACGGAAACTGATCGAAACGGTCGATTCAGCTTGCGGTACATATCCCATGGTGTTCGGAATGGGGGTGAAACGCTAGGGGCGACAGGCGGTGGACCTCGTTTAGAGGTCGTATGTGAAAGTCAACTTTTTTAGAATAAAAAAAATTAAAAAAAAAAAAAAAAAAAAATATATTCTCCTTATCAATCAGGCCCCCCCCGATCAGTTATTCACAAAACAAAAAAAAAAAAAAAAAAAAAAAGAAGAAAACCTAATCTAAAATCGCGCCGCCGCCCCCCCCCCCCCCGACAGCCCACGACCGCCGAACCCCCCCCATCGCACGCCCTCCGATCTTCTCTTCCCCCCCCCGCGAAGCGAACCCCACCACGCCCTAACCCCAGACCCAAAACCGCCCCGCCCGCTACCCCACTGACCGGACCCGCGACCACCACCTCCGACGAACCTCCCCGACCCCACTGCGCCGCGCCACCACCCCCACTCAGTCCTCCTCCCCCCTCTGTAAGTCTTCCCTTTTTATTTTAATTTATTTATTTATTTTATATTTGATTTATATAGAAAAAAAAAAAAGAACTGAATTTGATTTATATAAAAAAAAAAAACAGAATTGAGTTATATATAAAAAAAATAAAACTGAATTTTATTTTGATGTTAAAACTGAATTTTATTTACTTTAAAAACTGGTTTTTATTTATGTTGCAAAGTTATAAAAATATAATCTTTTATATTGTCGAAATAAAAATATGATTTTTATATATTGAACTTTGAAATAAAAATAGAATTTTTATATATTGAACTTTGAACTAAAAATTCGATTTTTATATATTGAACTTCGAACTAAAAATTCGATTTTTATATATTGAACTTTGAACTAAAAATAGAATTTTTATATATTGAACTTCGAACTAAAAATTCGATTTTTATATATTGAACTTTGAACTAAAAATAGAATTTTTATATGTTGAACTTCGAACTAAAAATTCGATTTTTATATATTGAACTTTGAACTAAAAATAGAATTTTTATATATTGAACTTCGAACTAAAAATTCGATTTTTATATATTGAACTTTGAACTAAAAATAGAATTTTTATATATTGAACTTCGAACTAAAAATTCGATTTTTATATATTGAACTTCGAACTAAAAATTCGATTTTTATATATTGAACTTCGAACTAAAAATTCGATTTTTATATATTGAACTTTGAACTAAAAATTCGATTTTTATATATTGAACTTTGAACTAAAAATTCGATTTTTATATATTGAACTTCGAACTAAAAATTCGATTTTTATATATTGAACTTCGAACTAAAAATTCGATTTTTATATATTGAACTTCGAACTAAAAATTCGATTTTTATATATTGAACTTTGAACTAAAAATTCGATTTTTATATATTGAACTTCGAAATAAAAATATGATTTTTATATATTGAATAGAGAAATAAAAATGTGATTTTTATATATATAGTGACTACGGGCAACGAAGATGACGAAGATGCGATAGCAATGAAGATTTCTATCATTGAAGTGCCGTGGAGCTAGGATAGCTATAAGTGAGAATTTCTCACCTTTCAATTTTATTTCTAGTTATATATATATACTAGGATGCAGACGGTGCTTAGTAGCACCCGACACAATCGTCCACAGACCATGGACTTGTTTGTTTGGCTGTTTGGTTATTGATTGCGATATTGGTTTGAATGTGGTTTGTGGTGTGAAAAATCGAATCGATAAATTGGTTAGGATTAGACGTGCGCCGTTATAAGGCGAAGGAGTAAGGCTAGGTTAGACCCTTACTCCAAATTTTGTGGTTTGCAAGATGAAATTGATTTGATTGATGTGTGAATGGCGTGGGCCTTCACTAGACCGGGGATAAGGCTAGGCCTCGTCCCGTTTCTAGTATCGTGCCGTTATGCCGCCGAAATTTTCTAAAATATGTTAGAAAATAAAAATATCATTTTATTTGTGTAAATGAATAATAGAAATTCATATGTTGAAATAAAATGTTTTATCGTTAAAAATATAATTTTTAACGTGAATATGAATATAGTGAAAGTGAATAAAATAAATATTCATTTACAAACCAGACGGTTTGTTTATGTACACTTATTTGAAGGACATTGATTGGGTCGATAAATTTTACACATCGCCCAACAACACAAATAAAATATGTGTTTGATTGTTTGAAACCCCACACGGGTGTTGGGATGAAATTTGAAGTTCACTCATCCCAATTGATTGAATATGTCGATCGGTTGATTGACAGGCTGTTTTAAGCGTTGGATATCTAAATTTGATGCTTATACAGTGTAGTGCACTTTGGTTGATGGTTGATTATTTTTCCATGCTATTATATACATGTGTTGTATGAAAATCCATATAATTAACTTTATATGGTAATTGATTGGGCCTCATTCCAGTTTTAAAATAGAAATATTTGAAATAGAAATATTCGAAATGGAATATTTGAAAATATCAATATATGAAGCCGTGTTGATTAGATTGACGCCATTTTGGACGTGAACGATATTTATATCGATTTTATTCATTTTAAAAATGAATATTAAAAAGTAATTTTGAAATCGAATATTTCGAAATGAATTGAAAACGAATTCAAAGTGAATTGAAAACAATTTCGAAATGAATTGAATTGAAAACGATTTCGAAATGAATTGAATTGAAACGATTTCGAAATGAATTGAATTGAAAACGAATTCGAATTGAATTGAAAGTGAATTGAAATGAATTCAAATTGAATTGAAATTTGAATTGAATAGAAATGGATTTTAAAACGAATTTATAAAGAAGAATTCAATTTTGATTTGAATTGAAAAGGAAGTTGAAATTGTTTTTGAAACGAATTCAAAACTATTTATATAATTCGTTTTAAATAGAAATCGACGAAGTATATATTATATATATTATATATATAATATAATGGCCTGAATAGAACGCGCCGCGCCGCGGCAGTTCGCGAATTTCGACCATTTATTTCAAACGGACATTACGGGAGATCCGACCGTCGGATTCTCCTAAAACCGGAACCGTTGGGTTCGTATCGAAAAGAGCTTTCTAACGAATGTGATAAATTAGAAATCTAACGGTTGGATTTGGAATTATGTCCAAATCAAATTCGAAAAAGGTCGCTGTAAGTGCAGTTCGATGGCCATTGATGGAAATCGACTGTACGGGCCTTGATAAAATTATTAAAAATAGTAATAATTTATGTAAAATCATAAGAAATGATTTAGAAAGGATTGGGATGAAAAACTGCATATTTGAAAAGATAAAAATAGATTTTTATCGAATTGAACTAGTTTTGAACTAGAATTATAATTCTATTTATTTTTAAATAAATAAATTAAATTCGAAAATGGTTTTGAAAATAACCAAAATTTCCAATGATTGCATTGGAGTGGATTTGAATCGAAATTGTCTTCGGAATATTTCGATGTTGGAATTCGTGATTATACAGGTGTTGTTATGGAGATTTGAAAGATATATTTATATCGTTATTTCCAATACGACATTTGTTAGTCGTAGAATTCGATATTGAATATAAGCCGATATATTTTCTATTCAGAGCCTTGTATTGAATATCGAATGTGATTTGGGTTTGTCGTGAATGGTGTCTTTACTAACACTGTTCTTGAACCCAGTTGAGAAATGATTAAATCTTTTGATTTAGATTTAATGAAGTGTACCAATTAAATAATATTTAATTGGAATTGAATTGATATTGATTTTTGGGTTTATCGTGAACAGTGTTTTAAATAACACTTGTTCTTTAACCCGATAATTAATGAATGTGATTTGGGTTTGTCGTGAATGGTGTCTTTACTAACACTGTTCTTGAACCCAGTTGAGAAAAGATTAAATCTTTTGATTTAGATTTAATGAAGTGTACCAATTAAATAATATTTAATTGGAATTGAATGGATATTGATTTTTGGGTTTATCGTGAACAGTGTTTTAAATAACACTTGTTCTTTAACCCGATAATTAATGGGATGTGACTTTGGGTTTATCGTGAACCGTGTTTTAAATGACACTGATTCTTTAACCCAGTCACAGATTAAAACTAAGTGGAGTTTTAATGAATCTTTAATTAGATTGAAAAGATCGAAAATGGAGTATCACCAGTTTTGCTCCAGGCGATAGTTAAATCTTTAATTAGATTTGAACGTGAAATGGTAATTGAATTTACCGATAACACTGTGGTGTTAGATATGAAGTATTACCAGTTTTACTTCATGGGATGAATAGGTTGGGATTGGGAAATTAAAACAAATGATTACTTCGGTAAGGTTCGCTAATCCCGACTAGTTTGAATTGATATTCAAAAGTAGATTAAAGAATAAATTCAAGAATTTATCTTTGATAAAATTAATGGGAACATTTCCCTATGAATGTGAAATTTAGAAACTAACTGTCGGTTGGCCAAGCAGAATGGTTTTCTGGATATTGATCTGATGTTGGTTTCGGCCTTCGGGGTTAATATTTAGGGAATTATTCTCTTGATTAATTTACGGTTAGTTACTAATGAATTGAAATGAGGCGTATGTTGTGTTTGTGTAACACTTTTATAATATATACGCGAGTTATTCGGAAAGACCGGGTTTATCCCATTCTGAATAACTGATACGACGATAAGTCGAAGATGAAGACGATGGTCGAAGACCGGAGGTCTTCACGTCGTTTGGGTGATAACTGATGATCTTGATTGGGCTGTACACCCAAGAAGATGGAAACAGTTAGTGATCGTCCAGACGTACTTGGAGATCGATGGATATGCGGGGTACTAGGTGCCTCCGGTTTCGTTCAGACCCAGAACGGACTTGTAAATGGACTGTGTGTCTGACATCGGATTTTATTCTGTGTGACTGATATCGGTTGCATAGGATGGTTTGCCTGTGTGGCATGCTAAGATGCAAGTGATCGAGGCTTCTGTTGAAAAGCAAAGTCTTGTGGTGATGATCAAAGCAAGGCCTTTGTGGCGTAGCTTTGTGTAACGTTTGATTCGCGAGTTTCACACCCGGTATGAACCAAAAACGGGAGACGGACCTCAGGGAGGACTTGCGTTTCTTTCTAGCTAGAAGTGGCGTCAGTGGTTTTACACGCCCTGACGAGTTTGACTTATGTTGTTGTTGCTGTTGCGAGGCGCCTCGGTTATATCGGTTTCGGCCGAATGCATTCTGGTCGGCTGACGGACCAGACTTACACCCCATAGGGTGGGGAGACGTATTGTTCAGGCATAATAATCCACTCCGTGTGGACCGGCCCTGTCGCTCCATGGGGCAGTTGCGGCTGTTCCTGAGACACGGGCTAGAGCGTCTCGAATCGGTTGAGGACTATCTTTTGCCTCGGTTCATAGACGGAAATCCAATTTCCAAATACGTGCCATTTGCGGTTTTATTTGTAAACCTATATATGGCGACATAGTGGTATGGGGCATTCATGCCGCCTATGATTGATACTTATGATTTGAAGTTGTTTTATACTCTATGCACTTATAATAGTATCAAATGATTTGTTTTAAACGTATCAAGCATTCTTTAGCTGTTATAAGGGAAAACCCTATCCCCCGGCTTGCGATTGCATTGTGTGATAGGACCTGGGTCTTATAACAGCTTCATTTTTCTTTATTTAGCATTGCGCTGTTTGTTTATGCACTGGTATTCTTGGGAGGAAACCCGTTCCGTGTTATACGGCGTGGTCCCTTGATTTACCTAACTTTAAAATAAAGATTAACTGTTTTAGTTCTCACACCAGTCACATGACTGACCTGGAGTTTATTGTTTTAACCTAAACTCTGGGTGCCCCTATTTTGACACGGGCAGCTAGTAGTTTTGGTTTTGCAGATTTATATTCACAGGTTCCTGGTTTACAGCTGGAACGATATCCGGAAAGCTTTGTATCCGTATATCTCATTCTAGTTGTGTATTGTATTATTTTCCGCTGCTATGTATTTAAATGTAATTTAAATCTCTGATATTTCTGTGTTATATTTATTCATTTATACTCTGTATATTCTTGTAATCTGATGCACTGTTGTAATATACAATGAAATGTTCTTCTGTATGCGTTCTGTTTTGTCATGTTCTCAAACGATAGGGCGTTTCGAACGGCCTGGATCGGTTTAGCGACTGGTTCGGACCGAGCGAGATTCCTTGCCGTCACATTTGGTATCAGAGCTTTGGTTTACAAAGCAGAGAACAAGACACATTAGAACTATACGAAAGAATTCATCAGATATTGGATTAGTAATATCCAATGGGAATGACTCGTTAGAGATGGGATCAGTAGTATCCTAGAACGAGTGTGAAGAGTATATTTTTAAAATGAAAACAAATCTTGTTTTGAAATTTAAATCAATTATTCGTATTTTATTATCAATTTATATTGATGTGGACAATCCAGTATATATAGATTTTGTGTATACGTCTGATCCGCGTGTATTTGAAATTTTAATATACTGGATAGATATAGAACCACACTCTAGTCGCCCAGAGATAAATTTTGGTAATGCGGCCGCATTATCAATATTTATATTCGTGTTTCGAAGGTGTGATATCTATATATTTCCATTAGGCTGGTGTGAGAACCAAAACTAATATAGTTAGAATACATTGTTGTGAATTGGCATCAAAAACATGATTTTTGTATATGTATCAAATTTATGAATTTGAAACTCTAATTCACTAATGGATTGATGTTTGTGTTGTTTGTTTATTTGTTTGCTAATTTTAAACCATTATGCCTAACTGAATCAAATATTGACTTGTATTGAAATTTGGTCGCATTTGCTTGCATATGCATATATATCTTTGAACAGGTCATAGCAAGGAGGCTAGAGCAGAGAATAAAATTTGTTTGCCCGACAAATAGGTACATGTTTACTACATAATTTCCTGTTTTGTTTGGGTGATGATGATTTTGTGAGCCTATTGGCTAGCCGCTTGGCTTTTTCTCTTTCTTTTTGAGATCTGAAGGACCGGGGAAGCTATTTGAAATTCCCCGATGCTCCCGGTGCAGGGGAGGTTATGGCGAAATTTTTCAAAAATTTAGGGTGTTAGCCAAATTTTTGAGATTTTAGAAAATTCTCAGAAACTAAAGAGTTGGAGAATAGAAGCCAGACCGAGCGTAGGGCTGAATAATCAAACCACTTTCGACTTTGTTCCTTTTCGGGGACGAAAAGTTTTAAGTGGGGGAGATTGTAACAACCCGAAAATCTGGGCCAGTTTAAAATTTTTATTTTGGCAATTTTAGCGAATTTTGAATATTTAAAATGAAATATTTTAAATAATATCGACGAGAAATTTATTTTGAATATAATTCGAACGTATATATTTTACGCGTCGTCGTTAGAATATAAAAATTTATATATAATTATAAATAGAATTGAAAATGGCGCGGTAGTTCGAAAATTCGATTTCTAATTTCAAATGAATATACAGAATTCAATATAAGTCAGAATTGAACGAAACAAGAAATATTTGAATCTGTATAACTATATCTTTGTAACGAAGTTAACAAACTGAGATTTCATTTTAGAAATGATAAGATATGTCCAGTTTAAATTTAGAAATAGTCGCTGTGGAATTTATATATATTTTTATATATATAAGGCCCTTAAAAATAGCCATTTTGCAAACGACCTCGGATTTCGACGAAACCAGTTTTGTTGGGTCCGTGGTGTCAAGTTATTGCTAGGTTTCAAATTTCATAATTTTTCGAATCAATATGTGAGCGTGGCAAAGGAAAACGCGTTTGACCAGTTTCAGTTGATTTTAATCGACTGGAAATTGGCCATTTTCCTAACGGTCTCAGAATTCGACGAAACTAGTTTTGTTAGGACCGTATCGTCAATACGAAGCTAGAAAATATTTTTCTGGAATTTTTCTAGTTAGTATGTGACCCCGGTAATTTGAAATGTACGTTTAAAATCCAATATAGTGATTTAAATGTAAATTTAACGGAAACTGATCGAAACGGTCGATTCAGCTTGCGGTACATATCCCATGGTGTTCGGAATGGGGGTGAAACGCTAGGGGCGACAGGCGGTGGACCTCGTTTAGAGGTCGTATGTGAAAGTCAACTTTTTTAGAATAAAAAAAATTAAAAAAAAAAAAAAATATATATTCTCCTTATCAATCAGGCCCCCCCCCCGATAAGTTATTCACAAAACAAAAAAAAAAAAAAAGAAGAAAACCTAATCTAAAATCGCGCCGCCGCCCCCCCCCCCCCCCCCGACAGCCCACGACCGCCGAACCCCCCCCATCGCACGCCCTCCGATCTTCTCTTCCCCCCCCCCCCCCCCCCCCCCCCCGCGAAGCGAACCCCACCACGCCCTAACCCCAGACCCAAAACCGCCCCGCCCGCTACCCCACTGACCGGACCCGCGACCACCACCTCCGACGAACCTCCCCGACCCCACTGCGCCGCGCCACCACCCCCACTCAGTCCTCCTCCCCCCTCTGTAAGTCTTCCCTTTTTATTTTAATTTATTTATTTATTTTATATTTGATTTATATAGAAAAAAAAAAAGAACTGAATTTGATTTATATAAAAAAAAAAAAACTGAATTGAGTTATATATAAAAAAAAATAAAACTGAATTTTATTTTGATGTTAAAACTGAATTTTATTTACTTTAAAAACTGGTTTTTATTTATGTTGCAAAGTTATAAAAATATAATCTTTTATATTGTCGAAATAAAAATATGATTTTTATATATTGAACTTTGAAATAAAAATAGAATTTTTATATATTGAACTTTGAACTAAAAATTCGATTTTTATATATTGAACTTCGAACTAAAAATTCGATTTTTATATATTGAACTTTGAACTAAAAATAGAATTTTTATATATTGAACTTCGAACTAAAAATTCGATTTTTATATATTGAACTTTGAACTAAAAATAGAATTTTTATATGTTGAACTTCGAACTAAAAATTCGATTTTTATATATTGAACTTTGAACTAAAAATAGAATTTTTATATATTGAACTTCGAACTAAAAATTCGATTTTTATATATTGAACTTTGAACTAAAAATAGAATTTTCATATATTGAACTTCGAACTAAAAATTCGATTTTTATATATTGAACTTCGAACTAAAAATTCGATTTTTATATATTGAACTTCGAACTAAAAATTCGATTTTTATATATTGAACTTTGAACTAAAAATTCGATTTTTATATATTGAACTTTGAACTAAAAATTCGATTTTTATATATTGAACTTCGAACTAAAAATTCGATTTTTATATATTGAACTTCGAACTAAAAATTCGATTTTTATATATTGAACTTCGAACTAAAAATTCGATTTTTATATATTGAACTTTAAACTAAAAATTCGATTTTTATATATTGAACTTCGAAATAAAAATATGATTTTTATATATTGAATAGAGAAATAAAAATGTGATTTTTATATATATAGTGACTACGGGCAACGAAGATGACGAAGATGCGATAGCAATGAAGATTTCTATCATTGAAGTGCCGTGGAGCTAGGATAGCTATAAGTGAGAATTTCTCACCTTTCAATTTTATTTCTAGTTATATATATATACTAGGATGCAGACGGTGCTTAGTAGCACCCGACACAATCGTCCACAGACCATGGACTTGTTTGTTTGGCTGTTTGGTTATTGATTGCGATATTGGTTTGAATGTGGTTTGTGGTGTGAAAAATCGAATCGATAAATTGGTTAGGATTAGACGTGCGCCGTTATAAGGCGAAGGAGTAAGGCTAGGTTAGACCCTTACTCCAAATTTTGTGGTTTGCAAGATGAAATTGATTTGATTGATGTGTGAATGGCGTGGGCCTTCACTAGACCGGGGATAAGGCTAGGCCTCGTCCCGTTTCTAGTATCGTGCCGTTATGCCGCCGAAATTTTCTAAAATATGTTAGAAAATAAAAATATCATTTTATTTGTGTAAATGAATAATAGAAATTCATATGTTGAAATAAAATGTTTTATCGTTAAAAATATAATTTTTAACGTGAATATGAATATAGTGAAAGTGAATAAAATAAATATTCATTTACAAACCAGACGGTTTGTTTATGTACACTTATTTGAAGGACATTGATTGGGTCGATAAATTTTACACATCGCCCAACAACACAAATAAAATATGTGTTTGATTGTTTGAAACCCCACACGGGTGTTGGGATGAAATTTGAAGTTCACTCATCCCAATTGATTGAATATGTCGATCGGTTGATTGACAGGCTGTTTTAAGCGTTGGATATCTAAATTTGATGCTTATACAGTGTAGTGCACTTTGGTTGATGGTTGATTATTTTTCCATGCTATTATATACATGTGTTGTATGAAAATCCATATAATTAACTTTATATGGTAATTGATTGGGCCTCATTCCAGTTTTAAAATAGAAATATTTGAAATAGAAATATTCGAAATGGAATATTTGAAAATATCAATATATGAAGCCGTGTTGATTAGATTGACGCCATTTTGGACGTGAACGATATTTATATCGATTTTATTCATTTTAAAAATGAATATTAAAAAGTAATTTTGAAATCGAATATTTCGAAATGAATTGAAAACGAATTCAAAGTGAATTGAAAACAATTTCGAAATGAATTGAATTGAAAACGATTTCGAAATGAATTGAATTGAAACAATTTCGAAATGAATTGAATTGAAAACGAATTCGAATTGAATTGAAAGTGAATTGAAATGAATTCAAATTGAATTGAAATTTGAATTGAATAGAAATGGATTTTAAAACGAATTTATAAAGAAGAATTCAATTTTGATTTGAATTGAAAAGGAAGTTGAAATTGTTTTTGAAACGAATTCAAAACTATTTATATAATTCGTTTTAAATAGAAATCGACGAAGTATATATTATATATATTATATATATAATATAATGGCCTGAATAGAACGCGCCGCGCCGCGGCAGTTCGCGAATTTCGACCATTTATTTCAAACGGACATTACGGGAGATCCGACCGTCGGATTCTCCTAAAACCGGAACCGTTGGGTTCGTATCGAAAAGAGCTTTCTAACGAATGTGATAAATTAGAAATCTAACGGTTGGATTTGGAATTATGTCCAAATCAAATTCGAAAAAGGTCGCTGTAAGTGCAGTTCGATGGCCATTGATGGAAATCGACTGTACGGGCCTTGATAAAATTATTAAAAATAGTAATAATTTATGTAAAATCATAAGAAATGATTTAGAAAGGATTGGGATGAAAAACTCCATATTTGAAAAGATAAAAATAGATTTTTATCGAATTGAACTAGTTTTGAACTAGAATTATAATTCTATTTATTTTTAAATAAATAAATTAAATTCGAAAATGGTTTTGAAAATAACCAAAATTTCCAATGATTGCATTGGAGTGGATTTGAATCGAAATTGTCTTCGGAATATTTCGATGTTGGAATTCGTGATTATACAGGTGTTGTTATGGAGATTTGAAAGATATATTTATATCGTTATTTCCAATACGACATTTGTTAGTCGTAGAATTCGATATTGAATATAAGCCGATATATTTTCTATTCAGAGCCTTGTATTGAATATCGAATGTGATTTGGGTTTGTCGTGAATGGTGTCTTTACTAACACTGTTCTTGAACCCAGTTGAGAAATGATTAAATCTTTTGATTTAGATTTAATGAAGTGTACCAATTAAATAATATTTAATTGGAATTGAATTGATATTGATTTTTGGGTTTATCGTGAACAGTGTTTTAAATAACACTTGTTCTTTAACCCGATAATTAATGAATGTGATTTGGGTTTGTCGTGAATGGTGTCTTTACTAACACTGTTCTTGAACCCAGTTGAGAAAAGATTAAATCTTTTGATTTAGATTTAATGAAGTGTACCAATTAAATAATATTTAATTGGAATTGAATGGATATTGATTTTTGGGTTTATCGTGAACAGTGTTTTAAATAACACTTGTTCTTTAACCCGATAATTAATGGGATGTGACTTTGGGTTTATCGTGAACCGTGTTTTAAATGACACTGATTCTTTAACCCAGTCACAGATTAAAACTAAGTGGAGTTTTAATGAATCTTTAATTAGATTGAAAAGATCGAAAATGGAGTATCACCAGTTTTGCTCCAGGCGATAGTTAAATCTTTAATTAGATTTGAACGTGAAATGGTAATTGAATTTACCGATAACACTGTGGTGTTAGATATGAAGTATTACCAGTTTTACTTCATGGGATGAATAGGTTGGGATTGGGAAATTAAAACAAATGATTACTTCGGTAAGGTTCGCTAATCCCGACTAGTTTGAATTGATATTCAAAAGTAGATTAAAGAATAAATTCAAGAATTTATCTTTGATAAAATTAATGGGAACATTTCCCTATGAATGTGAAATTTAGAAACTAACTGTCGGTTGGCCAAGCAGAATGGTTTTCTGGATATTGATCTGATGTTGGTTTCGGCCTTCGGGGTTAATATTTAGGGAATTATTCTCTTGATTAATTTACGGTTAGTTACTAATGAATTGAAATGAGGCGTATGTTGTGTTTGTGTAACACTTTTATAATATATACGCGAGTTATTCGGAAAGACCGGGTTTATCCCATTCTGAATAACTGATACGACGATAAGTCGAAGATGAAGACGATGGTCGAAGACCGGAGGTCTTCACGTCGTTTGGGTGATAACTGATGATCTTGATTGGGCTGTACACCCAAGAAGATGGAAACAGTTAGTGATCGTCCAGACGTACTTGGAGATCGATGGATATGCGGGGTACTAGGTGCCTCCGGTTTCGTTCAGACCCAGAACGGACTTGTAAATGGACTGTGTGTCTGACATCGGATTTTATTCTGTGTGACTGATATCGGTTGCATAGGATGGTTTGCCTGTGTGGCATGCTAAGATGCAAGTGATCGAGGCTTCTGTTGAAAAGCAAAGTCTTGTGGTGATGATCAAAGCAAGGCCTTTGTGGCGTAGCTTTGTGTAACGTTTGATTCGCGAGTTTCACACCCGGTATGAACCAAAAACGGGAGACGGACCTCAGGGAGGACTTGCGTTTCTTTCTAGCTAGAAGTGGCGTCAGTGGTTTTACACGCCCTGACGAGTTTGACTTATGTTGTTGTTGCTGTTGCGAGGCGCCTCGGTTATATCGGTTTCGGCCGAATGCATTCTGGTCGGCTGACGGACCAGACTTACACCCCATAGGGTGGGGAGACGTATTGTTCAGGCATAATAATCCACTCCGTGTGGACCGGCCCTGTCGCTCCATGGGGCAGTTGCGGCTGTTCCTGAGACACGGGCTAGAGCGTCTCGAATCGGTTGAGGACTATCTTTTGCCTCGGTTCATAGACGGAAATCCAATTTCCAAATACGTGCCATTTGCGGTTTTATTTGTAAACCTATATATGGCGACATAGTGGTATGGGGCATTCATGCCGCCTATGATTGATACTTATGATTTGAAGTTGTTTTATACTCTATGCACTTATAATAGTATCAAATGATTTGTTTTAAACGTATCAAGCATTCTTTAGCTGTTATAAGGGAAAACCCTATCCCCCGGCTTGCGATTGCATTGTGTGATAGGACCTGGGTCTTATAACAGCTTCATTTTTCTTTATTTAGCATTGCGCTGTTTGTTTATGCACTGGTATTCTTGGGAGGAAACCCGTTCCGTGTTATACGGCGTGGTCCCTTGATTTACCTAACTTTAAAATAAAGATTAACTGTTTTAGTTCTCACACCAGTCACATGACTGACCTGGAGTTTATTGTTTTAACCTAAACTCTGGGTGCCCCTATTTTGACACGGGCAGCTAGTAGTTTTGGTTTTGCAGATTTATATTCACAGGTTCCTGGTTTACAGCTGGAACGATATCCGGAAAGCTTTGTATCCGTATATCTCATTCTAGTTGTGTATTGTATTATTTTCCGCTGCTATGTATTTAAATGTAATTTAAATCTCTGATATTTCTGTGTTATATTTATTCATTTATACTCTGTATATTCTTGTAATCTGATGCACTGTTGTAATATACAATGAAATGTTCTTCTGTATGCGTTCTGTTTTGTCATGTTCTCAAACGATAGGGCGTTTCGAACGGCCTGGATCGGTTTAGCGACTGGTTCGGACCGAGCGAGATTCCTTGCCGTCACAAAATTCATGAGTTCTACGCTATATAAACGCCCCCAAACTTCACTTTCTCCACATAAATTCTTTCAAGCGTCTACATGCTGTTTCTCTCTAGCCTCCACCATTAAAATAAATCTTATTCTCCATTAAAACAAGTTATATTTCTTCTTCAAATTGGAGATTCAAATCAAGTTAAAGCTTCAAGTTGGACCATAGGCATTCCGCTTCAAGCAACGTCACTCGAATCATAGCAAATCGCCTTTTCTAAACCGATCTCAGTTCGGTTATTCCTTAGATTTGAACGTGTAATTGGAATTGTGAATGTAATGAATCAAAATATAGAACTATACCAATTTGCAAGTTAATTATCTTTGATTCGTGCTTATGTCAAATCGAAAGTTATCTATGCCTTTGGATCTGATTTACGACTATGACTATGGGACTTTTGCCTAAGAATATGACTATGAGACTTTTGCCTAAGACTATGACTATGAGACTTTTGCCTAAGACTATGACTATGAGACTTTTGCCTATGAAGTTATTGCCTATGACTATGACTATGACTAGGACTATGAGACCTTTGTCTAAGACTATGGCCATGAACTGTCGCCTATGAAATTATTGCCTACGACTATGAATCATAACTATGAGACTATTGCTTATGACATTGGTTAAGAAATTATTGTGATTTGTCGCCCATGACTATTGTGGCTAATTGCCTATGACTATTGTAGTTAGTTGCTTATGACGATTCCCATTGTTGCAATTAACCGATCATGTTGTACCTTGAACTGGCATTATGTTGGACCAAATCACCTATGCCTATTCCCTTGATTATGTGGATCTCGTATTTAGTGTGTAACTTGGCTAGTTTATTCATATTCGCTATTATGTACATCGAACCTATTGGAGCCATTATTTTTGCATGCCTAATCCTTTATGTCAATTCTTGTGCTTATCCCCTATTCCTTTTGATTAGTGCCATTTCATGAGTATATAGAAAACTTGTGAAATCATGTTATACGTACGATTATGATACGGGGATTGGGCGTAGCTCAATTAAGTTAATTTGGCATAATAAATATGTTGGCATAATCTAAATTTGCTATAATAGTGAATAATTTACATGCATATTAGACTTGGGCATAGATTGATAGATTTAATTGGCCGCAAAGTGTGTAATTGGCGTGTAAACCAAGTTTTGGACATAAACGGAATACTAGAATATTAAATCTAGTTTAGACATGAACCGTAGATTGGAATATTAATCTAGATTGGGCATGAATTGTAAAAGGGGAATATTAAATCTAAATTGGTATAAACTGCAAGTTGGGTTAATTGATTTGTAAATCAAGTTTTGGGCATAGAATATATGTATGTTAATTTGCATGAAAGTTGAATATGATCTAGGCTAAATTGATTTACGGAAAATTTACATAAATAGTAAATATGTAAATTTAGTAAAAGACGAACATGCCTAACTCGAGGTTAGACTGAGTTATGGTGTAAAACTGCCCGGAACCGACTGACACATCCAGTGAGCACAACAATACCTGTCTAGTGTGGGTGGTTAGTGCATCAAGCCCAGAAAGACTCGAGGCTAGACTGAGTTGTGGTGTAAACCTGCCCGGAACCGACCGGCACATCCAGTGACCACAACAATATCTGTCTAATGTTAGTGGTTGGTGCTTTAATTAATTAATTAATTAATTAAGGCTCATGAATAAATCAAGGTAGAAATGGTGAGGTTAAGTAACGAGGGAAACACTTAACCATAATAACATGTTAACAAAGACCAGAAGGGTGGGGTTAAGTAATCAAGAAAACACTTAGCCAATTCAACATGTTAACTAGACAAGATTGATAGTGGTCAAGTTAATTTGGACACTTAACCAACTTAACATGTTAACAAGGCAAGATTTGTGGGGGTTAAGTAACTAAGGGAACACATAACCATAATAACATGTTAACTAGACAAGTGGGTAAGGTTAAGTAAGCATTTAACATGCCAACTAGACTAGATGGTGAGGTTAAGAAAATTTAGAACACTTAATCGTCATAACATGTTAACTAGGAAAGTGGGTGAGGTTAAGTAAAATTAAAACACTTAACTGTCATAACATGTTAATTAGACAAGTGGGTGAGGTTAAGTTAATAGGACACACTTAACCTATATATATGTGTATATATATATATAACACATGATGTGTGATAGGGTTAAGTAACACAAGAGGAAAACTTAACCAATATAAATATATATAACATGATATGTGATAGGGGTTAAGTAACAAGAGGGGAACACTTAACCAATATATATATATATATATATATATAACATGATGCGTGGGCAGGTTAAGTTAATTTGAATGAATGGATAATACTTAACCAAGAATATATATCAACTTGAATCAGTGGAAGGGTTAAGTACATATCGGGATCGGTGGATAATATTAGTACATATAGGCCCACAAACTTAACCATTAAATAGACATGCTTGAATCGGTGGGAAGGTTAAGTACATATCGGGATCGGTGGGTAATATTAGTACATATAGGCCCACAAACTTAACCATTAAATAGACATGCTTGAATCAGTGGGAAGGTTAAGTACATATCGGGATCGGTGGGTAATATTAGTACATATAGGCCCACAAACTTAACCATTAAATAGACATGCTTGAATCGGTGGGAGGGTTAAGTATATCACGCGTAGGTGGGTAATATTGTGTATATACAGGCCCACAAACTTAACTAGTAGGAAACTCTAGTAACGGGGATCCATTTCAGCAGTAACCCACATAGATGTATCACGGTACCCTGAGCTAGGCAGGGTGGGGCATAATCACTGGGCTGATTATAAGCGGTCAAAATAGCGGTAGGGGGTATGTCAGTGCAGGTTCCGACGGTTTACGGGCGTGGACGTACTCCGGAGTGGAAAAAGAAGGCACTGGGTACCAGTAGTTATACACTGTGCATCTTGAACCGTGTCGGTCGCTATCATAAGGCTCGATACACCTTATGGTGGGGCCAGCACAGAGTATCTACACGCAAGAGAGGGTCGACTGACACAGAAACATGGAAAATTAATACAAAGTAGGTAGCATAATCCCTAGTTGGACCTAGGTCTCGTAAACCCTGAATCCGAGAAGCGTTCAATAGGTAGCATAAACTCCAGTGGCCCTGGGTAGCGTAAACCCTGGTTGAATCTAGGAAGCTCTCGATAGTAAACCCTAGATTAGATCTAGGTAATAAATGAAATTCCCATAATAGATGTACACCTGAAGGCAACCGCAAATACGGGGATTGGGATCACGTTACCATATGATAATAAATTACTAGTTTGGACACTAGTAGGTAGTGCAGAGATATAGAAATCAGTATAACAGGGTAGTTGCGAAGTGGAGAAGGAGTAGAAGTGCATTCAGTTTATCAGTACATTCATTTTATCGGTACATTCAGTTTATCTTGCCATATCCCATGCTTACCCCCATATTATCTTGTTACTATTGTTTAGTCTTATATTTAGTTTATTCATGTCATGACCGTTTTCCTCGTTTAAATACTAAGAATCACTGGACTTACCAGACTTTATGTCTGACCTAGTTTGCTTTCGCCTCTTTTCTTCCGTCCCCTCCCCTCGCCAAGGTAGTCAGGGAGGGAAAAGCTCAGCTCATTTTGGGACCGTTACTCTTTCCGAGCTTGAAAATTCTTTGGCGCATTGCTTTGAACTCCATTTTCTACTGCTATGGCTGGCTCATGCTTTATTGGGGAATATCATTGTCAGTTTGTGCTTCTTATATATTAAACAAGACAGATGCTTTCTTGTAATAAGTATTGGTGTTGTAAAACAATCTTTGTACAAGCTGTTTTAGTCAATAAAGGTTATTTATTTTTCGCTGCTTTATTTGTCTGTCTTGTAATTTTTCTACATCTTGTACTAAAAAAATGCTCCACCGAAGTTAAGGCATTCCCTTTGTGAGTGACCTTAACGGAGGTGGGGTGTTTCAATAAACCTTATATAAATTTCTTTAATATAATCTATATTATACTCCAATCTAGTTCGACTTGAATTCCATTAGAATTTATAAATTTAAAACAACACATAACTCTAATGGTTTTCAATTGCAAAGTATTTTCTTTCCCCTTTATTTGTCTCAACCGTTAACAGTATTTCTTAATACAAGTTCACACTTCACTCTTTTGGCCAATCTAAATTCATACTTGCAATTTCAAGTTCCATTTCTATTCAAAACTTCTATTGAGTGATTTCATAAAATCTCCTTTATATTTTCCCTTGTGATTGGACAATTTTAATCCATTTCAAATGTTAGATTCAAACCACATTTCCACTTGCTTTTCCAAATCCATGCTCAAATTTTACCTTTCTCAAATACTTCAATATATGGTTTTCACATTTTTATAAATCTCACTTGTATAATTGAGTTCTCATCTTATTTGTTAAAACAACATTTACTTTTCAATTCTATTTAATTTGGCTTCTAAATAAACATTCCTATTTAAAAATAAATATTTTCCTTTAAGATCTTTTATATTTCCATTTTACTTTGAAATCCATATTTTCCAAATTCTCAAATGGTAGTCATTTCATTTCTTTATAATCATCGTTTATAAAATGTAACAACCCGAAAATCTGGGCCAGTTTAAAATTTTTATTTTGGCAATTTTAGCGAATTTTGATTATTTAAAATAGATTATTTTAAATAAAAACGACAGAAAATTATTTTGAATATATTTAGAACGTATACATTTATACGCGTCGTCGTTAGAATATAAATAATTATATATAATTATAAAAGGAATTGAAAATGGCGCGGTAGTTCGATAATTCGATTTCAAACTTCAATTGAATGTACCGGGTGCAAAATAAACCGAATTTTAGAGAAACCAAAAATAATAGAATCTAATTGATAATATCTTTCCAACGAATCCGACAAATCGAAATTTCATAGCGGGAATCAAAAGATATGTCCAGTTGAAAATTCTGAATAGTCGCTAGGGAATTCAGGCCCTTAAAAATGAGAATTTTGCAAACGACCTCGGATTTCGACGAAACCACTTTTGTTGGGTCCGTGATGTAAAGTTATTGCTAGGTTTCAAATTTCATAATTTTTCGAATCAATATGTGAGTGTGGCAAAGGAAAACGCGTTTGACCAGTTTTAGTTGATTTTAATCGACTGGAAATTGGCCATTTTTCAAACGGTCTCAGAATTCGACGAAACTAGTTTTGTTAGGACCGTATCATCAATACGAAGCTAGAAAATATTTTTCGGGAATTTTTCTAGTTAGTAGGTGACCCCGGTAAATTGTAATGCGCGTTCAAATTCAATATATAGAGTCATATGTTGATTTTAACGGAAACTGATCGAAACGGCCGAATCAGCTTACGATACATATCCCATTGTGTTCGGAATGGGGGTGAAACGCTATGGACGACAGGCGGTGAGCCTCGTTTAGAGGTCGTATGTAAAAGTCAACTTTTTGAAATTAAAAATAATAAAAATAAAAATAAAATATTTATATAGGCCCACATCCTTCCTTCTCTCTCCCCTACCCGTCAGTTTCAAATCGAAGAAAAAAAAAGAACAACGAACGGAATCGCTCGCCATCGCCTCCCCAGGCGTCGCCGCCGCTGGAAGTACCCCCCCCCCCTCAGATCGACAGCCGCCTCCCCTCCTTCCCCTTCTCCTCTCCACCTCCTCCAACCTCCAACCTCGCGACGCCCTCCTCTTCTTCTTCTCCACCTTAAACCACCGCCCACCTCTGGCTAACGACGCCAGGCACCACAGCGCCCCTAACCTCGAGCGCCCCTCCTCCAACCTCCCCCTCGCGCTTCACCCTCCTTCTCCATCAATCCGATGGCCAGAGCCCCCCTTCCACCGTGCGCAGCACCAGTCGACCACCGCGTCTTCCCCTTCTCAGCATTCCCCCCTGTTTCAGAATGATTTTACAGTAAGCTCCTTCTTCTTCTTTATTTTATTTTATTTTATTTTACTTTACTTAGTTTAAATGAATTAAATAGTAATTAAATTAAATTTTTTAAAAGAAATAACCTAGTTTATAAAAATCAATTTTTTTTGTTTTAATCCATTATATAAAATCAGTTTTTATAATTTAAAAGCATTATAGGAAATATAAACTAGAATTTTTTTGTAAGAAATAAAGAACGGATTTTTAAAATTATAAAGTTTTGATTTTATTTATATCAAGCTTAGATTTTTAACATTGTAAAGACGAGTTCTTTTACATATAAAAAGGGATGATTTTTATTGTTCAAGAAAGAGAATAAAAATATAATTTTTGTATGGTTATGATAATAAAAATTCAATCTTTATATTAGAAGCGATATAAAAATATAATCTTTTATATTGTAGAAGTATAAAAATTCGATTTTTATATATTGAATAGCAAAGTATAAAAATTCGATTTTTATATATTGAATAACAAAGTAAAAATTCGATTTTTATATATTGAATAGCATAGTAAAAATTCGATTTTTATATATTGAATAGCATAGTAAAAATTCGATTTTTATATATTGAATAGCGAAGTAAAAATGTGATTTTTATATATGTAGAGAATACGGGCAACGAAAGTGAAAAGAGGAGGACGACGAAGATTTCTGCAAAGAAGAGTCGTGGCATTGGATTAGCTAATCTGTGAGAACTTCTCACCTTTCAATTTAATTTTTCTAGTTATAAATATATACTAGGATGCAGACGGTGTTTAGTAGCACCCGACACCCGTCATCCACAGACCATGGATGGCTTGTTTGTTTAATTGTTTGGTTGTGTAGTTGGTTAGTTTATTTGGTTTGAATTGAATTGTTTGGTGAAATGAAATTGATTAGATTGATGTGTGAATGGCGTGGGCCTTCACTAGACCGGGGATAAGGCTAGGCCTTGTCCCATTTCTAGTATCGTGCCGTTATGCCGCCGAAATTTTCTAAAAATAAATTAGAAAAATAAAGATAACATTTTATTTAATAAATGAACCGAATAGAATATTCATAGGTTGAATAAAATAGTTTGATCGTTAAAAATAGAATTAATGTGAGTAAATAAATATTCATTTACAAACCGGACGGTTTGTTCATATACACCTATTTGAAGGACATTGATTGGGACGATAAATTTTACACATCGCCCAACTGCACAAATAAAAATCTGTGTTTGATTTCTTGAAACCCCACACGGGTATTGGGATGATATTTGGCGTACACTAATCCCGACTGTTTAGTTGTATGTCGATCGATTGATTGACAGGCTGTTATAAGCGTTGCATATTTATATTTGATGCTTATACAGTGTAGAATGCACTTTGGATGATGGTTGATTATTCATCGTTGTTGATACATACATGTGTTGTAGAAAATCCATATAATTAACATTATATGGTAATTGATTGGGACTCATTCCAGTTTTAAAATAGAAATATTTGAAAAAGAAATATTTAAAATAGAATATTTGAAAATAGGAATATATGAAGCCGTATTGATTAGATTGACGCCATTTTGACGTGGATGATATTTATATCGATTTTATTCATTTTATAATGAATATCGAAAGTGATTTCAAAATCTGATATTTTGAAAAGAATTGAATATAAATGAATTCGAATTGAAATTGAATATAAATGAATTCGAATTGAAATTGAATATAAATGAATTCGAATTGAAATGGAATAGAAATGAATTCGAATTGAAATTGAATATAAATGAATTCGAATTGAAATTGAATTGAATTGAAAACGAACTGAAATTGAATTAGCAATCAATTTGAATTGAAATCAATTTGAAATGAATTTAAATTGAAATATTCAATTTTGATTTGAAATTGAATATGAAGTTGAAACCGTTTTGAAAATGAATTTAAAACGATCTATAAAGCACGTTTTGAATTGAAATCGACGAAGTATATATTATATATATATATAATATAATGGCCTGAATAAAACGCGCCGCGCTGCGGCAGTTCGCGAATTTCGACCATTGACTTCGAACGGATATTGCGGGAGATCCGACCGTCGGATTCTCCTAAAACCGGAACCGTTGGGTTCGTATCGAAAAGAGCTTTCTAACGAATATTAGAAATTTGAAATCTGTAATAACACGGAAAATCTGGGCCAGTTTAAAATTTTTATTTTGGCAATTTTAGCGAATTTTGAATATTTAAAATGAATTATTTTAAATAATATCGACGAGAAATTTATTTTGAATATAATTAGCACGTATATATTATATACGTCGTCGTTAGAATATATAATAATTGTATATAATTATAAAAGGAATTGAAAATGGCGCGGTAGTTCGAAAATTCGATTTCTAATTTCAAATGAATATACAGAATTCAATATAAGTCAAAATTGAACGAAACAAGAAATATTTGAATCTGTATAACTATATCTTTGTAACGAAGTTAACAAACTGAGATTTCATCTTAGAAATGATAAGATATGTCCAGTTTAAAATTAGAAATAGTCGTTGTGGAATTTATATATATTTTTATATATATAAGGCCCTTAAAAATAGCAATTTTGCAAACGACCTCGGATTTCGACGAAACCAGTTTTGTTGGGTCCGGGATGTAAAGTTATTGCTAGGTTTCAAATTTCATAATTTTTCGAATCAATATGTGAGCGTGGCAAAGGAAAACGCGTTTGACCAGTTTCAGTTGATTTTAATCGACTGGAAATTGGCCATTTTTCTAACGGTCTCAGAATTCGACGAAACTAGTTTTGTTAGGACCGTATTGTCAATACGAAGCTTGAAAATATTTTTCTGGAATTTTTAAAGTTAGTATGTGATCCCGGTAATTTGAAATGTAAGTTTAAAATTCAATATAGTGATTTAAATGTAAATTCAACGGAAACTGGTTGTAACTATCGAATCAGCTTGCGATACATATCCCATTGTGTTCGGAATGGGGGTAAAACGCTATGGGCGACAGGCGGTGGGCCTCGTTTAGAGGTCGTATGTGAAAGTCAACTTTTTAATAATTAAATAATAATAAAAAAAATATAATTTCCTTCCCTTCCTCCTTTATATTTCTGGCCCCCCCCTTATTTTCGAAATTGAATTCTCAGTTAAAAAAAATGGGGGGAAAGTATCGGGGAGGAGCTCATCGCTCCTCCGAAGGAAGCGCCAGAGACCGTCGAAGACCCACCCATCACCAACGTCCATAACGATTTGGAGCCCCATCGCGTCGCTCAGCCTCTCCGTCATCTCCGCTTCCTCCTTCTCCCATCGCAGTATTCCCCGATCGAAACCCCCCGTCGACCTTCAAAAACCGAGAGCTTCCCCCACCTCCGCCGACCTCCACTGCGATACCCTTTCCCCCCCCCCTTTTTCAGACCTCGGCGGCGCTGGACCCCCCCCCCCTTCGAAGTTCAACGGTGGAAACCCCCACCCCCCTGTAAGTTAATTTTTTTTTTCTTTATTTATATTGTTTTATCCGATTTTAATTAGGAAAAAAAACCTGATTTTTTTTCTAGAAAAGATATAATGTTGAAAAGGATAAGGAATTGTTTTATAACATAGAAAAGATGGAATTTTTAAGAATTAAAAATATGATTTTTATATTTTTAAAGTATTAAAAATATAATCTTTACTATATAGAATTGGTAGAAATATGATTTTTGTTTAAGTAGGATATTAAAAATATGATTTCTATATTTTTAAAGTAGTAAAAATATAATCTTTTATATTGTAGAAAGATAAAAATATGATCTTTGCATAGTAGGAACTATTAAAATGTGATAAGGCGATATTTTAAAATGTGATAAGGCGATATTTTAAAATGTGAAAAGGCGAAATTTTTAGAAGAAAAAATTCGATTTTTATATATTGAATAGAAAAGAAAAAAATTCGATTTTTATATATTGAATAGAAAAGAAAAAAATTCGATTTTTATATATGGAATAGAGAAATAAAAATGTGATTTTTATATATATAGTGACTACGGGCAACGAAGATGACGAAGAGGCGATAAAGATGAAGATTTCTATCAAAGTAGAGTCTAAATGATTGGATAGCTATCGGTGAGAATTTCTCACCTTTCAATTTCTTTTTCTAGCTATATATATATACTAGGATGCAGACGGTGCTTAGTAGCACCCGACACAATCGTCCACAGACCATGGACTTGTTTGTTTGGTTGCTAGATTAGTTATATGATTTGATTTGAATTTGGTTGTTTGGTGATTTTGATTGATGTGTGAATGGCGTGGGCCTTCACTAGACCGGGGATAAGGCTAGGCCTCGTCCCGTTTCTAGTATCGTGCCGTTATGCCGCCGAAATTTTCTAAAATATGTTAGAAAAATAAAAATATCATTTTTATTGTGTAAATGAACTGAATAGAAATTCAAGTGTTAAAATAAAATGTTTATCGTTAAAAATATAATTTTTAACGTGAAAGTGGATAAATGAATATTTATAAACAAATCGGCCGATTTGTTTATATACACTGATTTGACTGATATTGATTGGGTCGATAAATTTTACACATCGCCCAACGGCACAAATAAAATCTGTGTTTGATTGTTTGAAACCCCACACGGGTGTTGGGATGAAATTTGAAGTTCACTCATCCTGATTGATTAAATATGTCGATCGATTGATTGACAGGCTGTTATAAGCGTTAGATATTTATATTTGATGCTTATATAGTGTAGTACACTTTGGTTGATGGTTGATTATTTTTCAATGCTATTATATACATGTGATGTATGAAAATCCATATAATTAACGTTATATGGTAATTGATTGGGCCTCATTCCAATTTGAAAAATAAAGAATAATATAAAATAAAGGTTCATGTGTTGACAGTACTCATCCATTGAGATGGGTCATGTGTTGAACGAAATATTTGAAATAAAAATATTTGAAATAGAATATTCGAAAATAGAAATTTATGAAGCCGTGTTGATTAGATTGACGCCATTTTGACGTGAACGATATTTATATCGATTTTGAACGATTTCGAAATGAATTGAATTGAAAACGATTTCGAAATGAATTGAATTGAAAACGATTTCGAAATGAATTGAATTGAAAACGATTTCGAAATGAATTGAATTGAAAACGATTTCGAAATGAATTGAATTGAAAACGATTTCGAAATGAATTGAATTGAAAACGAATTCGAAGCGAATTGAAATGAATTCAAATTGAATTGAAATTTGAATTGAATAGAAATGAATTTTAAAACGAATTTATAGAGAAGAATTCAATTTTGATTTGAATTGAAAAGGAAGTTGAAATTGCTTTTGAAACGAATTTTAAAACTATGTATATAATTCGTTTTAAATAGAAATCGATGAAATATATATTATATATATTATATATATAATATAATGGCCTGAATAGAACGCGCCGCGCCGCGGCAGTTCGTGAATTTCGACCATTTATTTCAAACGGACATTACGGGAGATCCGACCGTCGGATTCTCCTAAAACCGGAACCGTTGGGTTCGTATCGAAAAGAGATTTCTAACGAATGTTAGAAATTAGAAATCTAACGGTTGGATTTGGAATTATGTCCAAATCAAATTTGAAAAAGGTCGCTGTAAGTGCAGTTCGATGGCCATTGGTGGAAATCGACTGTACGGGCCTTGATAAAATTATTAAAAATAGTAATAATTTGTGTAAAATCATAAGAAATGATTTGTGAAGAATTGGGATGAAAAACTCCATATTTGAAAAGATAAAAATAGATTTTTTTCGAAATGAACTAGTTTTGAACTAGAAATATAATTCTATTTATTTTTAAATGAATAAATTGAATTTGAAAAGGGTTTTGAAAATAACCAGAATTTCCAATGATTGAATTGGAGTGGATTTGAATCGAAATTGTCTTCGGAATATTTCGATGTTGGAATTCGTGATTATACAGGTGTTGTTATGGAAATTTGAAAGATATATATTTATATCGTTATTTCCAATACGGCATTTGTTAGTCGTAGAATTCGATATTGAATATAAGCCGATATATTTTCTATTCAGAGCCTTGTATTGAATATCGAATGTGATTTGGGTTTGTCGTGAATGGTGTCTTCACTAACACTGTTCTTGAACCCAGTTGAGAAAAAAATTAAATCTTTTTATTTAGATTTAATGAAGTGTACCAATTAAATGATAATTAATTGGAATTGAATTGATATTGATTCTTGGGTTTATCGTGAACAGTGTTTTAAATAACACTCGTTCTTTAACCCGATAATTAATGGAAGGTGATTTTGGGTTTATCGTGAATCGTGTTTTAAATGACACTGATTCTTTAACCCAGTTAACGATTAAAACTAAGTGGAGTTTTAATGAATCTTTAATTAGATTGAAATGATCGAAAATGGAGTATCACCAATTTTTCTCCAGGCGATAGTTAAATCTTTAATTAGATTTGAACGTGAAATGGTAATTGAATTTACCGATAACACCGTGGTGTTAGATATGAAGTATAACCAGTTTTACTTCATGGGATGAATAGGTTGGGATTGGGAAATAAAATAAATGATTACTTCGGTGTGGTTCGCTAATCCCGACTAGTTTGAATTGATATTCAAAGGAGATTAAAGAATAAATTTAAAGAATTTATCTTGGATAAAATTAATGGGAACTTTTCCCAAAGTATAGGAATATTCGAATAAAAGAATATTCTGAATTGGAATGAGGCGTATGTTGTGTTTGTGTAACACTTTTATAATATATATGCGAGTTATTCAGAAAGACCGGGTTTATCCCATTCTGAATAACTGATTCGACGTGGTGTCGAAGATGAAGACGGTGGTCGAAGACCGGAAGTCTTCACGTCGTTTGGGTGATAACTGATGATCTTGATTGGGCTGTACACCCAAGAAGATGGAAACAGTTGGTGATCGTCCAGACGTACTTGGAGATCGATGGATATGCGGGGTACTAGGTGCCTCCGGTTTCGTTCAGACCCAGAATGGACTGGTAAATGGACTGTGTGTCTGACATCGGATTTTAGTCTGTGTGGTTGATTTCTATTAAATATACAATTGTTTGGCGGCGGAGAATTTATTCTCTTGCTTAACGCCCTTCTCTGAGACGTACGAGCTCAGGGGTTATATATTGATGGATATCAAACACATGGAGTGAATTGCCTGTGTGGCATGCCTAAGTGGCAATTGATCGAGGCTTCTGTTGAAAAGCAAAGTCTTGTGGTGATGATCAAAGCACAGCCTATGTGGCACAGCTTTGTGTAACGTGAATTCGCGAGTTTCACACCCGGTATGAACCAGAAACGGGAGACGGACCTCAGGGAGGGCATGCGTTTCCTTCTAGCTAAAAAGTGGCGTCAGTGGTTTTACACGCCCTGACGAGTTTGACTTATGTGGTTGTTGCTGTTGCGAGGCGCCTCGGTTTGATCGGACGATCCGGGTCCGATGGAGTCATTTGTTGGCTCATTTACGCCCCAAAGGGCGGGGAAACGTAGTGTTCAGGCATAATAATCCACATCGGTGGACCGGCCCTGTCGCTCCATGGGGCAGTTGCGACTGTTCCTGAGACACGGGCTAGAGCGTCTCGAATCGGTTGAGGACTATCTTTTGCCTCGGTTCACAGACGGAAATCCAATTTCCAAATACGTGACTTTGCGGTTTTATTTGTAAACCTATTTATGGCGACATAGTGGCATGGGACGCTCATGCCGCCTATGATTGATACTTATGATTTGAAGTTGTTTTATACACTATGCACTTATTATAGTATCAAACGATTTGTTTTAAACATATCAAGCATTCTTTGGCTGTTATAAGGGAAAAACCCTATCCCCCGGCTTGCGTTGCATTGTGTGATAGGACCTGGGTCTTATAACAGCTTCATTTTTCTTTATTTAGCATTGCGCTGTTTGTTTTATGCACTGGTATTCTTGGGAGGAAACCCGTTCCGTGTTATACGGCGTGGTCCCTTGATTTACCTAACTTTAAAAATAAAGATTAACTGTTTTAGTTCTCACACCAGTCACATGAC
This sequence comes from Allium sativum, assembly GCA_030737875.1. Taxonomy (NCBI): domain Eukaryota; kingdom Viridiplantae; phylum Streptophyta; class Magnoliopsida; order Asparagales; family Amaryllidaceae; genus Allium; species Allium sativum. The sequence continues at coordinate 919,125,257 of CM060926.1, read as the reverse complement.
TGACCTGGAGTTTATTGTTTTAACCTAAACTCTGGGTGCCCCTATTTTCGACACGGGCAGCTAGTAGTTTTGGTTTGCAGATTTATATTCACAGGATCCTGGTTTACAGCTGGAACGATATCCGGAAAGCTTTGTATCCGTATATCTCTTCTAGTTGTGTATTGTATTATTTCCGCTGCTATGTATTTAAATGTAATTTAAATCTCTGATATTTCTGTGTAATATTTATTCGTACTCTGTATATTCTTGTAATCTGATTCATTGTTGTAATATACAATGAAATGTTCTTCTGTATGCGTTCTGTTTTGTCCGGTTCTCAAACGATAGGGCGTTTCGAACGGTCTGGGTCGGTTTAGCGACTGGTTCGGACCGAGCGAAATTCCTTGCCGTCACACGTGGTATCAGAGCTTTGGTTTACAGAGCCCGAGAACAAGGCACATTAGAACCATACGAAAGGATTCATCAGATATTGGATTAGTAATATCCAATGGGAATGACTCGTTAGAGATAGGATCAGTAGTATCCTAGGACGAGTGTGAAGAGTATATTTTTCAAATGAAAACAAATTTTGTTTTGAAAATCTAAATCAACTATTCGTATTTGGTTATTTATTTATATGGATGTGGACAATCCAGTATATATAGATTTTGCGTATACGTCTGATCCGCGTGTATTCGAAATTTTAATATACTGGATAAATATAGAATTACACTCTAGTCGCCCGGGGGTGATTCTGATGATTGATATATCATCATCAGAATTTATATTCGAGTGACGAACGTGTAATATCTATATATTTCCATTAGACTGGTGTGAGAACCAAAAATTAGATAGGGCTAATTGTTGTGATTTGGCATCAAAAACATGATTTTTGACTATGTATCGAAATTATGCATTTGAAAAGCTAATCAACTAATTGATTGATGTTTGTGTTGTTTGTTTATTTGATTGATAATTTTGAACCATTTAGCCTAATTGAATCAAATATTGAATTGTATTGAAAATTGGTCGCATCTGTTTGCATATACATGTATATCATTGAACAGGTCATAGCAAGGAGGCTAGAGCAGAGAATAAAATTTGTTTGCCCGACAAATAGGTACATGTTTACTACATAATTTGCTGTTTTCTTTGGGTGATGATGATTTTATGAGCCTATTGGCTAGCCGCTTGGCTTTTTCTTTTTCTTTTTGAGATCTGAAGGACCGGGGAAGCTATTTGAAATTCCCCGATGCTCCCGGTGCAGGGGAGGTTATGGCGAAATTTTTCGAAAATTTAGGGTGTTAGCCAAATTTTTGAAATTTTGAAAATTCTCAGAAACTAAAAGGTTGGAGAATGGAAGCCGGATCGAACGTAGAGTTGATTAATCAAACCACTTTCGACTTTGTTCCTTTTCGGGGACGAAAAGTTTTAAGTGGGGGAGATTGTAATAACCCGGAAAATCTGGGCCAGTTTAAAATTTTTATTTTGGCAATTTTAGCGAATTTTGAATATTTAAAATGAATTATTTTAAATAATATCGACGAGAAATTTATTTTGAATATAATTAGCACGTATATATTATATACGTCGTCGTTAGAATATATAATAATTATATATAATTATAAAAGGAATTGAAAATGGCGCGGTAGTTCGAAAATTCGATTTCTAATTTCAAATGAATATACAGAATTCAATATAAGTCAAAATTGAACGAAACAAGAAATATTTGAATCTGTATAACTATATCTTTGTAACGAAGTTAACAAACTGAGATTTCATCTTAGAAATGATAAGATATGTCCAGTTTAAAATTAGAAATAGTCGCTGTGGAATTTATATATATTTTTATATATATAAGGCCCTTAAAAATAGCAATTTTGCAAACGACCTCGGATTTCGACGAAACCAGTTTTGTTGGGTCCGGGATGTAAAGTTATTGCTAGGTTTCAAATTTCATAATTTTTCGAATCAATATGTGAGCGTGGCAAAGGAAAACGCGTTTGACCAGTTTCAGTTGATTTTAATCGACTGGAAATTGGCCATTTTTCTAACGGTCTCAGAATTCGACGAAACTAGTTTTGTTAGGACCGTATTGTCAATACGATGCTTGAAAATATTTTTCTGGAATTTTTAAAGTTAGTATGTGATCCCGGTAATTTGAAATGTACGTTTAAAATTCAATATAGTGATTTAAATGTAAATTCAATGGAAACTGGTTGTAACTATCGAATCAGCTTGCGATACATATCCCATTGTGTTCGGAATGGGGGTAAAACGCTATGGGCGACAGGCGGTGGGCCTCGTTTAGAGGTCGTATGTGAAAGTCAACTTTTTAATAATTAAATAATAATAAAAAAAATATAATTTCCTTCCCTTCCTCCTTTATATTTCTGGCCCCCCCCCCCCTTATTTTCGAAATCGAATTCTCAGTTAAAAAAAAAAATGGGGGGAAAGTATCGGGGAGGAGCTCATCGCTCCTCCGAAGGAAGCGCCAGAGACCGTCGAAGACCCACCCATCACCAACGTCCATAACGATTTGGAGCCCCATCGCGTCGCTCAGCCTCTCCGTCATCTCCGCTTCCTCCTTCTCCCATCGCAGTATTCCCCGATCGAAACCCCCCGTCGACCTTCAAAAACCGAGAGCTTCCCCCACCTCCGCCGACCTCCACTGCGATACCCTTTCCCCCCCCTTTTTCAGACCTCGGCGGCGCTGGACCCCCCCCCCCCCCTTCGAAGTTCAACGGTGGAAACCCCCCCCCCCTGTAAGTTAATTTTTTTTTTCTTTATTTATATTGTTTTATCCGATTTTAATTAGGAAAAAAAACCTGATTTTTTTTCTAGAAAAGATATAATGTTGAAAAGGATAAGGAATTGTTTTATAACATAGAAAAGATGGAATTTTTAAGAATTAAAAATATGATTTTTATATTTTTAAAGTACTAAAAATATAATCTTTACTATATAGAAGTGGTAGAAATATGATTTTTGTTTAAGTAGGATATTAAAAATATGATTTCTATATTTTTAAAGTAGTAAAAATATAATCTTTTATATTGTAGAAAGATAAAAATATGATCTTTGCATAGTAGGAACTATTAAAATGTGATAAGGCGATATTTTAAAATGTGATAAGGCGATATTTTAAAATGTGAAAAGGCGAAATTTTTAGAAGAAAAAATTCGATTTTTATATATTGAATAGAAAAGAAAAAAATTCGATTTTTATATATTGAATAGAAAAGAAAAAAATTCGATTTTTATATATGGAATAGAGAAATAAAAATGTGATTTTTATATATATAGTGACTACGGGCAACGAAGATGACGAAGAGGCGATAAAGATGAAGATTTCTATCAAAGTAGAGTCTAAATGATTGGATAGCTATCGGTGAGAATTTCTCACCTTTCAATTTCTTTTTCTAGCTATATATATATACTAGGATGCAGACGGTGCTTAGTAGCACCCGACACAATCGTCCACAGACCATGGACTTGTTTGTTTGGTTGCTAGATTAGTTATATGATTTGATTTTAATTTGGTTGTTTGGTGATTTTGATTGATGTGTGAATGGCGTGGGCCTTCACTAGACCGGGGATAAGGCTAGGCCTCGTCCCGTTTCTAGTATCGTGCCGTTATGCCGCCGAAATTTTCTAAAATATGTTAGAAAAATAAAAATATCATTTTTATTGTGTAAATGAACTGAATAGAAATTCAAGTGTTAAAATAAAATGTTTATCGTTAAAAATATAATTTTTAACGTGAAAGTGGATAAATGAATATTTATAAACAAATCGGCCGATTTGTTTATATACACTGATTTGACTGATATTGATTGGGTCGATAAATTTTACACATCGCCCAACGGCACAAATAAAATCTGTGTTTGATTGTTTGAAACCCCACACGGGTGTTGGGATGAAATTTGAAGGTCACTCATCCTGATTGATTAAATATGTCGATCGATTGATTGACAGGCTGTTATAAGCGTTAGATATTTATATTTGATGCTTATATAGTGTAGTACACTTTGGTTGATGGTTGATTATTTTTCAATGCTATTATATACATGTGATGTATGAAAATCCATATAATTAACGTTATATGGTAATTGATTGGGCCTCATTCCAATTTGAAAAATAAAGAATAATATAAAATAAAGGTTCATGTGTTGACAGTACTCATCCATTGAGATGGGTCATGTGTTGAACGAAATATTTGAAATAAAAATATTTGAAATAGAATATTCGAAAATAGAAATTTATGAAGCCGTGTTGATTAGATTGACGCCATTTTGACGTGAAAGATATTTATATCGATTTTAAACGATTTCGAAATGAATTGAATTGAAACGATTTCGAAATGAATTGAATTGAAAACGATTTCGAAATGAATTAAATTGAAAACGATTTCGAAATGAATTGAATTGAAAACGATTTCGAAATGAATTGAATTGAAAACGATTTCGAAATGAATTGAATTGAAAACGATTTCGAAATGAATTGAATTGAAAACGATTTCGAAATGAATTGAATTGAAAACGAATTCGAAGCGAATTGAAATGAATTCAAATTGAATTGAAATTTGAATTGAATAGAAATGAATTTTAAAACGAATTTATAGAGAAGAATTCAATTTTGATTTGAATTGAAAAGGAAGTTGAAATTGCTTTTGAAACGAATTTTAAAACTATGTATATAATTCGTTTTAAATAGAAATCGATGAAATATATATTATATATATTATATATATAATATAATGGCCTGAATAGAACGCGCCGCGCCGCGGCAGTTCGTGAATTTCGACCATTTATTTCAAACGGACATTACGGGAGATCCGACCGTCGGATTCTCCTAAAACTGGAACCGTTGGGTTCGTATCGAAAAGAGCTTTCTAACGAATGTTAGAAATTAGAAATCTAACGGTTGGATTTGGAATTATGTCCAAATCAAATTTGAAAAAGGTCGTTGTAAGTGCAGTTCGATGGCCATTGGTGGAAATCGACTGTACGGGCCTTGATAAAATTATTAAAAATAGTAATAATTTGTGTAAAATCATAAGAAATGATTTGTGAAGAATTGGGATGAAAAACTCCATATTTGAAAAGATAAAAGTAGATTTTTATCGAAATGAACTAGTTTTGAACTAGAAATACAATTCTATTTATTTTTAAATGAATAAATTGAATTTGAAAAGGGTTTTGAAAATAACTAGAATTTCCAATGATTGAATTGGAGTGGATTTGAATCGAAATTATCTTCGGAATATTTCGATGTTGGAATTCGTAATTATACAGGTGTTGTTATGGAAATTTGAAAGATATATATTTATATCGTTATTTCCAATACGGCATTTGTTAGTTGTAGAATTCGATATTGAATATAAGCCGATATATTTTCTATTCAGAGCCTTGTATTGAATATCGAATGTGATTTGGGTTTGTCGTGAATGGTGTCTTCACTAACACTGTTCTTGAACCCAGTTGAGAAAAAAATTAAATCTTTTTATTTAGATTTAATGAAGTGTACCAATTAAATGATAATTAATTGGAATTGAATTGATATTGATTCTTGGGTTTATCGTGAACAGTGTTTTAAATAACACTCGTTCTTTAACCCGATAATTAATGGAAGGTGATTTTGGGTTTATCGTGAACCGTGTTTTAAATGACACTGATTCATTAACCCAGTTAACGATTAAAACTAAGTGGAGTTTTAATGAATCTTTAATTAGATTGAAATGATCGAAAATGGAGTATCACCAATTTTGCTCTAGGCGATAGTTAAATCTTTAACTAGATTTGAACGTGAAATGGTAATTGAATTTACCGATAACACCGTGGTGTTAGATATGAAGTATAACCAGTTTTACTTCATGGGATGAATAGGTTGGGATTGGGAAATAAAATAAATGATTACTTCGGTGTGGTTCGCTAATCCCGACTAGTTTGAATTGATATTCAAAGGAGATTAAAGAATAAATTTAAAGAATTTATCTTGGATAAAATTAATGGGAACTTTTCCTAAAGTATAGGAATATTCGAATAAAAGAATATTCTGAATTGGAATGAGGCGTATGTTGTGTTTGTGTAACACTTTTATAATATATACGCGAGTTATTCAGAAAGACCGGGTTTATCCCATTCTGAATAACTGATTCGACGTGGTGTCAAAGATGAAGACGGTGGTGAAGACCGGAAGTCTTCACGTCGTTTGGGTGATAACTGATGATCTTGATTGGGCTGTACACCCAAGAAGATGGAAACAGTTGGTGATCGTCCAGACGTACTTGGAGATCGATTGATATGCGGGGTACTAGGTGCCTCCGGTTTCGTTCAGACCCAGAACGGACTTGTAAATGGACTGTGTGTCTGACATCGGATTTTAGTCTGTGTGGTTGATTTCTATTAAATATACATCTGTTTGGCGGCGGAGAATTTATTCTCTTGCTTAACGCCCTTCTCTGAGACGTACGAGCTCAGGGGTTATATATTGATGGATATCAAACACATGGAGTGAATTGCCTGTGTGGCATGCCTAAGTGGCAATTGATCGAGGCTTCTGTTGAAAAGCAAAGTCTTGTGGTGATGATCAAAGCACAGCCTGTGTGGCACAGCTTTGTGTAACGTGAATTCGCGAGTTTCACACCCGGTATGAACCAGAAACGGGAGACGGACCTCAGGGAGGGCATGCGTTTCCTTCTAGCTAAAAAGTGGCGTCAGTGGTTTTACACGCCCTGACGAGTTTGACTTATGTGGTTGTTGTTGTTGCGAGGCGCCTCGGTTTGATCGGACAATCCGGGTCCGATGGAGTCATTTGTTGGCTCATTTACGCCCCAAAGGGCGGGGAAACGTAGTGTTCAGGCATAATAATCCACATCGGTGGACCGGCCCTGTCGCTCCATGGGGCAGTTGCGGCTGTTCCTGAGACACGGGCTAGAGCGTCTCGAATCGGTTGAGGACTATCTTTTGCCTCGGTTCACAGACGGAAATCCAATTTCCAAATACGTGACTTTGCGGTTTTATTTGTAAACCTATTTATGGCGACATAGTGGCATGGGACGCTCATGCCGCCTATGATTGATACTTATGATTTGAAGTTGTTTTATACACTATGCACTTATTATAGTATCAAACGATTTGTTTTAAACGTATCAAGCATTCTTTGGCTGTTATAAGGGAAAAACCCTATCCCCCGGCTTGCGTTGCATTGTGTGATAGGACCTGGGTCTTATAACAGCTTCATTTTTCTTTATTTAGCATTGCGCTGTTTGTTTTATGCACTGGTATTCTTGGGAGGAAACCCGTTCCGTGTTATACGGCGTGGTCCCTTGATTTACCTAACTTTAAAAATAAAGATTAACTGTTTTAGTTCTCACACCAGTCACATGACTGACCTGGAGTTTATTGTTTTAACCTAAACTCTGGGTGCCCCTATTTTCGACACGGGCAGCTAGTAGTTTTGGTTTTGCAGATTTATATTCACAGGATCCTGGTTTACAGCTGGAACGATATCCGGAAAGCTTTGTATCCGTATATCTCTTCTAGTTGTGTATTGTATTATTTCCGCTGCTATGTATTTAAATGTAATTTAAATCTCTGATATTTCTGTGTAATATTTATTCGTACTCTGTATATTCTTGTAATCTGATTCATTGTTGTAATATACAATGAAATGTTCTTCTGTATGCGTTCTGTTTTGTCCTGTTCTCAAACGATAGGGCATTTCGAACGGTCTGGGTCGGTTTAGCGACTGGTTCGGACCGAGCGAAATTCCTTGCCGTCACAAAATCTAACGGTTGGATTTGGAATTATGTCCAAATCAAATTTGAAAAAGGTCGCTGTAAGTGCAGATCGATGGCCGTTGATGGAAATCGACTGTACGGGCCTTGCTAAAATTATTAAAAATAGTAATAATTTGTGTAAAATCATAAGAAATGATTTGTGAAAATCGGGATGAAAAACTCCATATTTGAAAAGATAAAAATAGATTTTTATCGAAATGAACTAGTTTTGAACTAGAATTATAATTCTATTTATTTTTTAAATAAATAAATTGAATTTGGAATGGTTTTGAAAATAACCAGAATTTCCAATGATTGCATTGGAATGGATTTGAATCGAAATTGTCTTCGGAATATTTCGATGTTGGATTTTGTGATTATACAGATATTGTTATGGGAATTTGAAAGATATATTTATATCGTTATTTCCAATACGATATTTGTTATTTGTAGAATTTGATATTGAATATAAGCCGGTATATTTTCTATTCAGAGCCTTGTGTTTAATATCAAATGTGATTTGGGTTTGTCGTGAATGGTGTCTTCATTAACACTGTTCTTGAACCCAGTTGAGAAAAGATTAAATCTTTTTATTTAGATTTAATGAAGTGTACCAATTAAATAATATTTAATTGGAATTGAATTGATATTGATTTTTGGGTTTATCGTGAACAGTGTTTAAATAACCCTCGTTCTTTAACCCGATAATTAATGGAATGTGATTTTGGGTTTATCGTGAACTGTGTTTTAAATGACACTGATTCTTTAACCCAGTTAAAGATTAAAACTAAGTGGAGTTTTAATGAATCTTTAATTAGATTGAAAAGATCGAGAATGGAGTATCACCAGTTTTACTCCAGGCGATAGTTAAATCTTTAACTAGATTTGAACGTGAAATGGTAATTGAATTTACCGATAACACCGTGGTGTTAGATATGAAGTAAGACCCGTTTTACTTAATGGGATGAATAGGTTGGGATTGGGACATTAAAATAAATGATTACTCCGGTAAAGTTCATTAATCCCGACTAGTTTGAATTGATATTCAAAAATAGATTAAAGAATAAATTCAAGGAATTTATCTTGGATAAAATTAATGGGAACCTTTCCCTTATGAATGTGAAATTTAGAAACTAACTGTCGGTTAGCCAAGCAGAATGGTTTTCTAGATATTGATCTGATGTTGGTTTCGGCCTTCGGGGTTAATATTTGGGGAATTGTTCTCTTGTTAATTTACGGTTAGTGACTGATGAATTGGAATGAGGCGTATGTTGTGTTTGTGTAACACTTATTTAAAATAATACGCGAGTTATTCGGAAAGACCGGGTTTATCCCATTCTGAATAACTGATACGACGATAAGTCGAAGATGAAGACGGTGGTCGAAGACCGGAGGTCTTCACATCGTTTGAGTGATTACTGATGATCTTGATTGGGTTGTACACCCAAGAAGATGGAAACAGTTGGTGATCGTCCAGACATACTTGGAGATCGATGGATATGCGGGGTACTAGGTGCCTCCGGTTTCGTTCAGACCTAGAACGGACTTGTAAATGGACTGTGTGTCTGACATTGGATTTTAGTCCGTGTGATTGATCTCTATTAAATATATATCTGTTCGGCGGCGGAGAATTTATTCTCTTGCTTAACGCCCTTCTCTGAGACGTACGAGCTCAGGGGTTATATATTGATGGATATCAAACGCATGGAGTGAATTGCCTGTGTGGCATGCCTAAGTGGCAATTGATCAAGGCTTCTGTTGAAAAGCAAAGTCTTGTGGTGATGATCAAAGCACAGCATGTGTGGCACAGCTTTGTGTGACGTGAATTCGCGAGCCTCGCACCCCGGTTGTGAACCAAAAACGGGAGAGGACCTCAGGGAGGGCATGCGTTTCTTTCTACCTAGGGTGGTGTCAGCGACCTACCAGCCCTGACATTTATATACTTTTCACCTGTGTGGTTGTTGCTGTTGCGAGGCGCCTCGGTTAGATCGGACGATCCGGGTCCGATGGAGCCATTCGTTGGCTCATTTCGCCCCAAAGGGCGGGGAAATGCAGTGTTCAGGCATTTTAATCCACATCGGTGGACCGGCCCTGACGATCCAAGGGCCCACCTGAGTCTGGGTCCTAAGGCTCGGGCTAGACAGTCTCGAATCGGTTGAGGACTATCTTTTGCCTCGGTTCATAGATGGAAATCCAATTTTCAAATACGTGACATTTGCGGTTTTATTTGTAGAGCCTAGTATGGCGACATGATATATGGTACCCATGCCGTCTATGATTGATACTTATGATTTGAAGTTGTTTTATACACTATGCACGTATAATAGTATCAAATGATTTGTTTTAAACGTATCAAGCATTCTTTGTCTGTTATAAGGGAAAACCCTATCCCCCAGCTTGCGTTGCATTGTGTGATAGGACCTGGGTCTTATAACAGCTTCATTTTTCTTTATTTAGCATTGCGCTGTTGTTGTATGCACTGGTATTCTTGGGAGGAAACTCGTTCCGTGTTATACGGCGTGGTCCCTTGATTTACCTAACTTTAAAATAAAGATTAATAACTGTTTTATTTCTCACACCAGTCACATGACTGACCTGGGGTTTATTGTTTTAACCTAAACTCTGGGTGCCCTTATTTTTGACACGGGCAGCTAGTAGTTTTGGTTTTGCAGATTTATATTCACAGGATCCTGGTTTACAGCTGGAACGATATCCGGAAAGCTTTGTATCCGTATATCACTTCTAGTTGTGTATTGTATTATTTTCCGCTGCTATGTATTTAAATGTAATTTAAATCTCTGATATTTCTGTGTAATATTTATTCATACTCTGTATATTCTTGTAATCTGATGGAATTGTTGTAATATACAATGAAATGTTCTTCCGTCTACGTTCTGTTGTGGCTGGTTCTCGAACTATCCGCGCTTTCCTAAACGGGGAAGTTGCGGGTTTTTACATAAAATCGCCTTATGAACGCATTTGTTTAAACAAATCTTTACTTTTTAAGTTATACTTATAATTCGGATTTTCAAATGAACAATTCTATTTACAAATGGTTTCCCTTGCGAATAGGAAAATTTCAATCTATTTTAGAATAATAGTTTATTTTTCGATTTCCATTTCTTTCCAAATTCATACACAATATATAGTTTAACACATTCCCTAGTGATAACAATTTTCACTTATCATTAACGTCGCTTATAAAATCACTTGTTCAAATTATTTGTTTAAAACAAATATTTTCTTTTGAATTCCATTTAATTCGGATGAATCATATCTATTTAAAAATAAATATTCTTTTTAAATTCTTTTTATAAATTTCTATTTTTAAATCCATATAGTACTATTTAGGATATTCCAAATATCCAAAATCAACAAACAGTTTCACTAACACATCCACGTATATTATAAACTATAATGGGTTACAAACACATCATATATCAACGTATATGTGAGAACAAATAATAAATGTTAAGGAATCCAGTTGGATTCCTCCAACCTGTTTTTCCTGCATCCATAGATGTTAGTTAACAATAATAGTACCCATCCTGCTTCTAGACAGGATATCGCGGTATAAACGTCATCCACTATATATATTGTGGGGCGCTTAAGGGAAATCATCCGCTGGTGGTACTACAGGCATCCGCTAATGGTATTGCGGGCATTATCCAACACCAATCACTAATATTATTATTATATAATTTATATCAGTGAATTTAGTAGCCAGCAAGCAATAAAAATAAATTTGAATTATTAAAATAGTTCCCAATAAATTTAACTGAGTGAGTTTAACTCACCTCGATTTCCTCTAACGAATATCCGTTCAAAATCCCATATCGTCCTAGCTACGTGTCCATTTGAATTGTCTAGAATATTTTATTAACTATGATAATTTAACTTAATTTATTGATTAAATGTTTAATTTGTTTAAATTACTACTTACCGAATAAACAGATTTTATATGTAAATTTAAATTTTGTTAAAAACGTATACCTTACGGCTGCTTCAATTTCTTGACTAATCATGAACCAGATCAGCACTCATTCATCCATTACCTAGCAATCTAACCAATCACCGATAAGCCTTCAAAACAGTGCTTCATTTCATTCTGACATTTCATCGAACGTCACATTGACAAACCTCATCTCCTAACATCACACACCACTGTTGCACCAATGTATAGTAAACCTGCCTCCTCCTAACAGTAACACCATCAGGTCAGACTTGCCACTCAACACCACTGCAATCCGACCATCTAGCAACACCATTTAAGCTACACTACTTCAACCCCATCAGCCTTCATTTCCGAACAACTTCTCCCATTGATAGTCCACACACGCCTATATGTATAATCCTAAAAACAACACCTTTGAACTCAATAATCTTTACTGCCAAACTTCCAACTTCACCTCACCCTGCCCACTTAGTTCAAACTCTGGTCATCACGTTCATCCTCATTATCCCACTGTTGCCCCCAGGCAGCGCCACTTGCTCCAAAGCTTTTCACTGTCCAAACTTCTTCAATCCAACAGCCCCTTGAAAACAGTTATGTCCTTCATACACGCACCAGTCTTCATGAATTAACAGTGGCAAAACTTGAATCACACATCTCCAAAAACCAACCCAATTCACCCAGATCATCATCGCAACCATCAGACTGTCGAACTCCTTCAAGTCCACATACTATCGCACTTCCACTTAAACTTCAATACCTCATTATTCAAAATCGTACTCAATTCCTACCTCCTCACACATCAGCCAACCATCACCTTACTCCAGTAATCGCACCTCCTTGTCATGTTGAATCGCAAGCGGCTCCAACGTTGATAAGATCTAGTTCGAATCGCGATGAATAAGAATCGTGATTTCGTTTCTTTTTATTTTGACTTTCGAATCCCCTTTAATTCAACAAAATCAACAGTAGCCTTCCCGTACTTCGCTGCTGAACCTCCCAACCACGTCGAACTTCATGGTCAACTCCAGTGACCAGTACCGACCCCCACAATAACGATAGCAGCGACTGAAACACTCTTCGTGCTCCAAGATCCATAGCGGATTCAAATCACGTTGAATGGAAGTTGGGATTTCCTTTTCGATTTTGATATTTGATTTCCTTTTCTTCTTCTTTTTTTCTTTTTTTAAAGGTGGAAGGATTTTCATGATAGACATAACTGGAAAATAGGGAAAATGGCTTGAGTTCTGAAGAAACAATGGAAGCGAGAGGCTTTAAATAAGGAAACGAAAGGAGGATAGAAATGATGTCACTTCTATAGTATAGGTAGGTTCAGTCATAGTATGTACCATTGTTGAAAGCTTAATGGAGAAGGGAAATATTGAGATGTGAAGGTGAAAAGAACGGACGATGGTAGCTTTACAGAATAGCTGTTTTAAGGGAATAGCTCGTCCCCTATTTTCTTTTCTTTTTTTCCTTTTAATTTAATTAATTAATTTTTATTTATTTTAATCGGTGTACCTTAAATAAAAATATCCTATGCTATAGAATCCCTATTTGGATGCAACGAACGACATTTCCAGGGTTCTACCACCATTTTGAACACATTGGAACAGTCTACAAGGTCTAATTTGACCGTATACCCAAGATATTTATTTAATACTGACAATTAAAATTAAATTCAGTTGAATATAAACTGATTCAAATAAATTATTATTATTATTATTATCAGATAAATATGCATAAACTGAATTATATAAAATTTCCAGAATATACTAACTCAGAATTTTAAACTTGATATTTTATTTTCATGTTAAACCAATATTCTATTTATTTAAAATCGATTTATTATATTAAATAAATTGTTATTTTTTACAAAGGATTTCACAGCGACTATTTCAAAATTTGATTTGGCCCTAACTCTCAATATAAAATACAAAATTCTGATTTTTCTCTTCCATTACAAAATTATAGTTCAACAGATTCGAATATTTCTTATTTCACAGAATTCCGACTTATAACGGATCATGTACACTCAACTGAAGTTCAAAACTGAATATTACGAATTGTCATGCCATTTACAAGATCGTTTTAGTTAATATATAATTATACATTCAAAATTCAATTTAATTAATGTAAAAGTCCACTTATATTACGAATCAATATTTAAACTAATTTCAATGTCCAAAACACAAGTTGATAAAAATGCGGGACATTACATTCCTTCCCCCTTAAAAGAATTTCATCCCCGAAATTACTAAGTAGGAAATGTAGCTATATCTCATTAACTTCTCCAATCCACTCATGCAACTCAATGCTTACCTCAACATGCTTACTACCAAACTAACTCATTAGTTTCCAATTCCATTCAAAAACTCTTAACTTCGATTAACTTTTGTTAACAAAAAATTTCCAAAACTATTGAAAATATTTCTAACTCCCTAAATTTTCAAAAAATTTCGCCAGCACCTCCTTTGTACAGGTCAATAGTTCAAACCTCAACTCGCCTCTCTAGGCCTTCCCCAATCAAAAAGAAAATCAAAAAGCCAAGTGGCTTGCCGATTCGGCACATAAAAGCTCATATTGAATTAAACATGTACCTTTTTTGTCAGGCATCTCATATTTATTCTTCACACTTGCTCCATCCCATAAACCTGTATAATCACATACATATCCATTCCTATTTGGTCATAATCCATTTAACTTCCTTACTTCCAATTTTTACCTTTTTAACCATTTATGGGTTTTCTTGCTTCACTTCCGATAATTTGAACAAACAAGTATAAATATATGTTCATGCCTACAAACAAGTCGAGCTTCATTTATAACTCAAATTCTAGGTTTTATTTTCAATTTATAAGTTCATTTAAATTTTCACTTGAGTTCCAAATTTTTATTTACGAGTCCATATAAATTTTGAATTAAAATTACAATCTCAATCAAACTTAATTTGATTTATTTTTCATTCACTTCTCATTTCAACCTAAGTTTATATAATCAGAGTTTATATTCACTATTCAATACACACATTCATTTTTATTTCAAGACTTGATTTCATAGCCTAAGCTTATTTGAGTAGTATTTCAAGTCATCTTTAATTATTCCTACTCAAACTAGATTTATTGCAATCCACTTCTTATTTCACTCAATACATTCCAATTGTATGTGTTGAATTCTATTTAGATTATCAACATTTACTTTATTTGTATTTCAACTTGTATTCAAGAATTCTCATTCCATATTGATTCAATAATTTGTTTTAGTTCATATTGGTTTCAATTTCGATCCAAATCTGTTTAACTTATTTTCAATCAAGTTTCAATCCATCCAATTCATACTGGAATTTGTTTTCCTTAACCTCCCACTTTGATTTTTTTATTTCAAAATGATTTACTTCATCTTTTGGTTATACTTAACCATTTTAATTCCATTTGAATTAATCAAGCAACCAACCATCAACAAAATCTAAGAAAACTATTTCTTTTATATTCAAAAATAAATTTGGGTAAAATTATTTCATTTACCCATTTTCAAAACAATATTGTACCAATTTCCATTTCAATGCTTTTCAACACTTGAACTGATCAACCAACACAATACAAAACTTTTGTATATGAAATCTACAAATACGCTCTCATATATATATACTCAACTCAGTCTAGGGTTTTACTAACCCTATCTCTACTGAGTTACGCCACAGAGCCAAGGTTATTCCTAAACCATTACTCTGATACCACTGTAATGAACCAGAAAATTCGATGCTCAATTTTTGACACAAATACATCCCGTGTCCAACTCGAGTACCGAAAATCCAGACCGTTAAAGAAAGAAGTTAGAGGGTGAGAAAAAGATAAGAAAGAAAGACTAGAATAGAAGAAAAAGAAGACCAACTCACATCGCAGTGGAATAAAATATAATACAGAAATAACTCTTTATTGAAAATCTTAAATAATACTTACAATTCATCAGAGTACAGCGACCATTTAATTCATCTGGACAGCTATAACAGTCTGTCCTCATTTACAACACACAGCGGAATACTATATATAAGATACGTCTGAACTCCTTCATCTTGTCTCCTGAAATCCATATCATCTTACCCTGAACCTGTAAACTCGGTCAGACCCAACTCAGTCTAACCCGAGCATTACAAACGCCACAGGTTAGTCTGGTGAACCAAAGTGAGAAAAACCCACTAAATTATTGGTATCATTCATCTTTATTTTAAAGTTAAAAATTATTTTCAAAAGTAAAAGATAATCGTATGACCATCCCACACATAAACACGGACGGTTTTTACCTTATGATAACCCAAATCATTTTTGAAATCATAATTTATATGATATTATGATAGTGTCTAAATACAAATAAATATCGATCTAGTAGAACGCTTGCATCTCACGCTCTACATATATAGTATATAATCAAAACCGTGGCCGCTTATTGGAGATTAGATTTCCAACTATGACAAGGTATGGGACCACCTGCCGATAGTGTATCTCTAGAGAGGAATAAACTGGGTTCAACAAGAACGTCTTGCAACCTGACCCACACATGACCGACCACTCATTTCTCTTGAGTGTATCGAATATATTGTCACCTATGGTTGCTAGCAACATAACCATTCCCGGGAGATATAGAAGTGAAAAGAAGTAACAAATATGAATATTCTCTAGATGGTAATAATACACCCTAATGGGGGCGACCCACATAGCCATGCTGCCTGCCCGATTTTTGTCATTTCCCAGCTGATGTGGCTTGAGGTTATAATCGACTTCTAGATCATCTGGCCACCTTTCACTTTGATTGCCACATCGTCATATCCGTCAGATATCACTACTTGACATCCATAAAAATATTCTAGTGTTCAAGCTAAGAGAACGACCATTCTCCGCCATCAACAGAAATACGTTTCTAAAAATCAACGTATGTGATCCCTTGGGAAATACTCTATCAAACATTTCGTCCTTACAAGTTGTCCTGGGACTAGACATACTGAAGGCACTCTCCTACCGCATCCTAGGAATCACCCTATAGATCAGTAGCGAGTAGTCCATGCGATCCGGTGATTTCAACCACGACAGCATCACTGTAACAACCCGGAATTTTGGAACTAATTTAAAAAAAAAAGAGAAAAAAAGAATTTACATTTTTATATAAAAAAAAATGAAATATGTTTTAAAATAAATGTTAGTCTTTATTTAAATGTAAGAACATAAAAATGATTTATTAGACTAATAAAAATATCGCCTTGATTAGAAATGATGATTAAATCAAATTGACAATTTTGGGTAAGAAATTGGTTAGACAAACAAACAACATTTTTATAAACATCACATTAGTGAAAAAGAACAACATTCTTGTCAAGACTTGATTAGTGAATTTAAATACTCATTTTGGGTTAATATGTTAGTGAGTTAGAAATGAACCTTTTTATTCATTGAAAGGGATTAATTGGAAAATGAACATTTTGATTTATTTAAAAAAAAAAATTGATAAACAAAATCACTATTTTTGTTTGAATCAAAAGTTAACAAACAAATTTTCATTTTTGTTTATTGAAAGTCAACATACAAGATTATCATTTTTATTCATATTAAGAGAATGAAATGAAAGAATATATTTTGTCATTTGAAAATAAAAGACAAGTTTTTAACTTTACTTTGTTTACAAAATAAAACACCAATTTTTACCTTTATTTTGTTTATAAAATAAAAAGCAAGTTTTAATCTTTTATTTTGTTTACAAAATAAAATGCTAATTTTAATCTTTAATTATGTTTACAAAATAAAATACGAGCTTTACCTTTATTTTTGCGAACATAATAAAATGCATATTTGAAATGTCATTTATGACAATTGACCTATTAGAATCACCACTTATGATAAAGCTCAAAAGGTCATTTATGTTGAGTTATAATCACCATTTATGTTAGTATTCAAAATGACATTTATGTTGAGTTAAAAATACCACTTATGCTAGGATTCAAAATGTCAACTTTTATGTTTGTTCATATTCAAAATACCCTTTTTGTTTGAACAAAGTATAAATAAATAAAAAAAGTCAAAATCTAAATTAACATTTGTCAATTTAATAAAAAGTTAATCTTTTGTTTATAATTTTTATATAAACAAAAATGTCTAAATCAAAATTTACATTTGTTAATTATATAAAAGTTTATCTTTTGTTTACGTTTTACGATGTAAACATAAATGATTAAATAGATTTTATATTAAATAGGAAGATTGGAAATCGAATTAGATGAATAAACAAAGTATTGAATATGGTATCTAATTAATTGAGCATTGAAAAGATGCCTATTAATAATCCTAATCACTAACCATAATTCATTTCATATCATATTTGTACCGTTCTATTTCTCTTAACAAATACAGAGGGAAGCTTTTGTTTCTTTCTTAATAATAATAAAAAATCAAATCATAAAATGTAGTTTTGTTTATATGGGTAAACGTTAAAAGATAGAATTCAATCTTGGTATATTTAATAAAATTGAATGGTGTATTTATTTAATCAACCTTTGAAATCCTTTCCTAAACTCTAACCTAAATCAACCCTTCATTCATTCACTCTCTTTGCCTATAAATAATCTTAAAATTCCTAACCCTAATCCTTTATTTCACGATAGCCGCCGCCACTATTACGTCTAATGGCTGAAAACATCACTCCTTCTCTCCTCTCCTCGAATTAGCACCCACCACACACATCACCTTGAAGAGCCTTCTCTCCTCTTTCCATTGATACCAATCACCACCCATATAATCACCCGTAGGCCTCGCCCCGACCACAAAGTCGCGCCAAAGTTCTGAACAATTGCGAATACTCACGGCCGAAATTCAGAACAAAGAGAAGAGGGTATTTTATTTAAATTTATTTAATTAATTAAAATAAATCACTCTCTAACTTAAATCAATCATATCTCTTTCGTCCTAGCTCGGAATTCGGTGATTTCAGAAGTTGTGGAATCGTGATTCGGAGTACTACGCTTTAGGACAATTTGGAACTGATTCTGGACTACTTGAAATTTGGACAAAATCTACAAACGCAAGTGAGAACTCTGATCTAATTTAAATAATTATATATTAATGTAAATCGCGAAATTCTGATTTGTATACTATGGTTCTTGATCTGCGTCATGATGATATTTGTATGCGATGAGTATGTGATTATTGTACGTGATGATGCCATGAAATATGTGTGTTGTTCAGATATGTTATTTTGGGTGTAATCATGATGAGACTCTCATCTTTATTATCTTCTTTTTATTTTCATTTCTTTCAAAAGCAAAAAGGGGATTTAGACCTTTATATATATATTATTATTATTTTTTATGTAAATTTGAATCTTGGATTCACCATAGAATTAAATAACAAAGTTTTCAACATAAAAACTTGTTAATAAAATAAAGGACAATTTTTAATGTTATATTTTTGACAAATAAATTTTTAACACAATTTGTTTGAATAAAAGACCAATTTTAACATAATTTGTTTGTTAAAAATAAAAAGAACAAATTTTTATGTTGTTTGTTAACAAAGTTAAAAGAACAAATTTGACGCTACTTTTGTTGTTAAAGTTAAAAGAATCATTTTGTCGCTATTTTGTTGATTAAACAAAAAGAATCATTTTGTCACTATTTTGTTGATTAAACAAAAAGAATCATTTTGTCACTTTTTTTGTTGATTAAACAAAAAGAACCATTTTTGTCACCATTTTTGTTGTTGAAACAAAAAGACATTTTACCTAATTTTGTTGTTAAAATAAAAGAATAACTTTTATGTCTTTTGTTAAAAATAAAAGAAAACTTTTTATGTTATTTTGTTAAGAATAAAAAGCCAAACTTTTTATGTTATTTTGTTAAGAATAAAAAGCCAAACTTTTTATGTTATTTTGTTAAGAATAAAAAGACACAAGCTTTATGTTTCTTTGTTAAAAATCAAAATACCCATTTTTATGTCACGTTTGTTAACATAATATCAATGTGAATTTGTATGCTATGACACCCCAAAACTATAAGCATGTGAATTTGTATGCTATGACACCCCAAAACTATAAGCATGTTAATTTGTATGTCATGACACCAAAACCATCAGTGTGTCATTGTGAATGTTTTGACGCTAAAATCACCGTTGTGTTAATTTAGTTGAGACGACATGAGAGTCATCGTCATGTTGTATAATTGCAATGCATCAAAATATACTTTATGCAATAACAAACATAGTTGAATTGCTATTTTTGGTCGCACTAGAGTTGGCGAACAAAAAAAATATGACTTATGCAATAACATATATAGTTCAGTAGTTATTTTTGTCGCACTAGAGTTTGCGCACAAAATATGTTTTATGTAAAATATAGTTTAATCGTCATTTTTGTCGAATTAGAGTTTGCGAGCAAAATTGTGTTTCATGTAAAAACAAAAATGTGTTTTATGTAAAAAAGAAAAATAGGAAAGAAACTTTATTTTTGTTGTTTACATAAAAATATGAATGAAACTTTATTTTTCTTTACATAAAAATATGAATGCAACTTTATTTTTATTGTTATGTCAAAACATGAATGCAAGTTTATTTTAAGCATTTTAAAGTAAAATATGTAAATAAATATATTCGTAGCGTTTCTGATTAAAAATTTATATATGGATATTGCACATGAAAGTTGTACATGAATGTGAATATATAATTAGCGTTATTGAGGAACTTGAAATATTTTCATTATTTACTCAATTAATGGAATTAATGGACGATTTAATTAAGAAGATTGCACATTTAAAAAGGATGAAATAAAAAGTTTAAATTGGTAAGATTTCATTCCAATTATAATAGTGAAGATTTGAATTGAAAAATCTCGTTTTTATGTTAACTTGTAAATTTAGAAGATTTGATTTTAAAATTTAACATAAATGGATTAATTGAGGAAGATTTCATTTAATCTTAAAATGGTAAGTTTTGATATAACAATTGAAACATTTTGGGAATAGTTTTATGATATTAATATGGAAAGATTAATGTTTACTGAAATGAAAGGATAAGTAAAAGAATGAAAGATATTTTAGAAATTAGATATTCTAAAATATGAAATGTTTTAAAATAATACTTTTAAGAGATAATTATAATGATAATTATTAATTGTACCTGGACACGAGGTTAGGTCACATTTATGGCGGAAGTCTGCCCGGAACCAACCGACATATCCAGCAGCCATAAATGTTGGGCCTAATGTGAGAGGTCCAAGTGCGCAAATACGAATTGGGTCAAGACACGAGGTTAAGCCCAACCTGTGGTAGAAGTCTGCCCGGAACCAACCGGCATATCCAGCATCCACAAGTTATAGGCCTAATGTGAGAGGTCTGGCCCGCTATTAAATAATAAAATGTAAAGATAACCATAATAAATGGATAAGGAAAATGAATTGGGCTATTCAGTCCATTTTAAAATAGTAACTCCATTTTAACCCGTATAAATTATGTTATACATTTTATAAAGGAAATCGAAGATGATAAATATTTTATTTAAGATTAAATGAAATACTCTGAAATAAATGATGTCTAAATATATATATTAAATGGGAAATTTATGAAATCTAAATTTGGGTTTATCGTGAATTATGTTTTAAATAACATTTATTCTTTAACCCGAATTTATGATAGAATTAATTCCCTAGAAATTGAATAATCATTTAATAATGACTTTGGAAGATTAAAACTAAATAAGATTTTAATTAAATCTTTAATTAGATTGAAAGGGAATTAAGTAGTTAAGATCACTGAATTAAGAAAGTGATCGAAAATGGAAAATGAACCATAAAGCAATGAATATTTTCATGTTATAAATGAATAAATGAATGAAAACATGAAATGGTTATTTTATTTATATATTTTATATAAATAAAAGTAATGAAACTTTTATTTACTTTTCACATGTAAATAAAAAGATGAAAATAAGAAGGGAATTTTTATTTACATTTCACATGCGAATAAAAAGATATAAATATGATATGAAACATGATTTAGAAGCATGAACCGCATATGAAAATTTAACATGTTTTAAAAAGCATGAAGTCGCATATGATATACATGAAATGAATAGACGATATTTATATTTATAAAAGAATAAATAACGATATAGAATGGTTTACAAATTTATATATGCGAGAATTATTTGGAAAGTCCGAGTTTACTCTCATTCCAAATAATGATACGACGTTCGAAGAGTTGAAGACGGTGATTGAAGACCGACGATCTTCACATCGAATGGGTGTGTTGCTATTGAGACCCATGATGGGAGTAGCTACCTTGAAGGGGCGACAGTAGTAGCCGTCCGGACGTAGTGTTGATTGCACGGATTTGACTTTCGCCCAGACCCAGGGCATAAGTTTATAAATGGAATGTATGTCTGACGTTGTAGTCCCTTATACTACATTCGTTGATCTCTCTTAATATATATCTGTTTGGTGGTTAACACCCTTCTCTGAGACATACGAGCTTAGAGGTTATATATTGGTAGAAATCAATGGTATAGTATGGACTGACAATGTGGCATACTAAGATGCATTGATCAAGGCTTTTGTTGAAAAGCAGGGCCTTGTGGTTGATGATCAAAGCATAGTCTATTTAGGCATAGCTTTGTGTATATCGTGACTTCGCGAGCCTCACACCCCGGTATGAGTCAAAAACGGGATATGGACCGTAGGGAGTGCACACGTTTCTTTCTAGCTAGAGTGGTGTCAGCGACCTGCCATCCCTGACATTTTACTTATGTGGATGATGGATTTTGAGGCGCCTCGTTTTTTTTTATAGGCCGTTGGTGGTCATACTATAGGTCCAAAGGGACCGGGAAACGTGTGTTCAGGCATAACTAATCCACTGCCCATAGGCGGGGACCGGCCCTACCGCTTCCAAGGGTTCACTGCGGGGAATCCTGAGGCATTTGCTAGAGTGTCTCGAATCGGAGAGGATCTTACCCCTAGCCTCGACTCATGATGGAATCCAAATTTCCAATACGCCCTTGCGGTTTTGATTGTAGAACTAGTATTGGCGACATGCTATATGGTAACCATGCCGTCTAGGATTGATACTTATGATTTAAATCTTTTTATTAAAACATATATACACTAATAATAATATCAAATCCATTTTATACGTATCAAGCATCTTTTGACCATTATAAGGTAATACCCTATCCTCTGGTGTGCGTTGCATTGTGTGATGGGACCTGGGTCTTATAATGGTTTCATTTTTTCAAAAAGACATTGCGTTATTTCTCGATTTACTTTGGTTTATGCACCGGCAATCCATTGGAGTAAACCCGTTCCGCATTAGCGGCGTGGTCCTTGGATTTGCCTTATTACTATTAGTTAAACTAGTTCAGAATTCTCACACCAGTCGTTGTTGTATTCCCAAAGTTAACGTATGCGAGTTTTGAACGGTCTTGGTCGATTTTGTGATCGATTAAGGTCGGGCAAAATCCGTGTCGTTACAGGTGGTATCAGAGCTCTGGTTAGCTCAAATCTTTGGGGTACAACTCGTTAGAACTGAACAAAAGACTCATCAGAGAATTGGATTAGTAATGTCCAATAAGAATACTCATTAGAGATAGGATCAGCAGTATCCTAGAATGAGAAAACTCATTAGAGATGGGGTTAGTAATGCCCTAGAATGAGTACAGAGTGATAAGCTTATGATTAGCGTATTTTTGATTATATAATCTATTTTTGAAAATATGATTTTTAAATATATAACAGAGTATGTATATTTGATAAGTTAGCCAACAAATGAAATTAATTAAAGTAAAATTAAAATTTAGTTAGTTAATTAAACAACTTTTAGCCTAGTTCCTTTTCGAGGACGAAAAGATTTTAAGTGGGGGAGATTGTAACAACCCGGAATTTTGGAACTAATCTAAAAAAAAAAAAAAAGAGAAAAAAAGAATTTACATTTTTATATTAAAAAAAAATGAAATATGTTTTAAAATAAATGTTAGTCTTTATTTAAATGTAAGAACATAAAAATGATTTATTAGACTAATAAAAATATCGACTTGATTAGAAATGATGATTAAATCAAATTGACAATTTTGGGTAAGAAATTGGTTAGACAAACAAACAACATTTTTATAAACATCACATTAGTGAAAAAGAACAACATTCTTGTCAAGACTTGATTAGTGAATTTAAATACTCATTTTGGGTTAATATGTTAGTGAGTTAGAAATGAACCTTTTTATTCATTGAAAGGGATTAATTGGAAAATGAACATTTTGATTTATTTAAAAAAAAATTGATAAACAAAATCACTATTTTTGTTTGAATCAAAAGTTAACAAACAAATTTTCATTTTTGTTTATTGAAAGTCAACATACAAGATTATCATTTTTATTCATATTAAGAGAATGAAATGAAAGAATATATTTTATCATTTGAAAATAAAAGACAAGTTTTTAACTTTACTTTGTTTACAAAATAAAACACCAATTTTTACCTTTATTTTGTTTATAAAATAAAAAGCAAGTTTTAATCTTTTATTTTGTTTACAAAATAAAATGCTAATTTTAATCTTTAATTATGTTTACAAAATAAAATACGAGCTTTACCTTTATTTTTGCGAACATAATAAAATGCATATTTGAAATGTCATTTATGACAATTGACCTATTAGAATCACCACTTATGATAAAGCTCAAAAGGTCATTTATGTTGAGTTATAATCACCATTTATGTTAGTATTCAAAATGACATTTATGTTGAGTTAAAAATACCACTTATGCTAGGATTCAAAATGTCAACTTTTATGTTTGTTAATATTCAAAATACCCTTTTTGTTTGAACAAAGTATAAATAAAAAAAAAGTCAAAATCTAAATTAACATTTGTCAATTTAATAAAAAGTTAATCTTTTGTTTACAATTTTTATATAAACAAAAATGTCTAAATCAAAATTTACATTTGTTAATTATATAAAAGTTTATCTTTTGTTTACGATTTACGATGTAAACATAAATGATTAAATAGATTTTATATTAAATAGGAAGATTGGAAATCGAATTAGATGAATAAACAAAGTATTGAATATGGTATCTAATTAATTGAGCATTGAAAAGATGCCTATTAATAATCCTAATCACTAACCATAATTCATTTCATATCATATTTGTACCGTTCTATTTCTCTTAACAAATACAGAGGGAAGCTTTTGTTTCTTTCTTAATAATAATTAAAAAATCAAATCATAAAATGTAGTTTTGTTTATATGGGTAAACGTTAAAAGATAGAATTCAATCTTGGTATATTTAATAAAATTGAATGGTGTATTTATTTAATCAACCTTTGAAATCCTTTCCTAAACTCTAACCTAAATCAACCCTTCATTCATTCACTCTCTTTGCCTATAAATAATCTTAAAATTCCTAACCCTAATCCTTTATTTCACGATAGCCGCCGCCACTATTACGTCTAATGGCTGAAAACATCACTCCTTCTCTCCTCTCCTCGAATTAGCACCCACCACACACATCACCTTGAAGAGCCTTCTCTCCTCTTTCCATTGATACCAATCACCACCCATATAATCACCCGTAGGCCTCGCCCCGACCACAAAGTCGCGCCAAAGTTCTGAACAATTGCGAATACTCACGGCCGAAATTCAGAACAAAGAGAAGAGGGTATTTTATTTAAATTTATTTAATTAATTAAAATAAATCACTCTCTAACTTAAATCAATCATATCTCTTTCGTCCTAGCTCGGAATTCGGTGATTTCAGAAGTTGTGGAATCGTGATTCGGAGTACTACGCTTTAGGACAATTTGGAACTGATTCTGGACTACTTGAAATTTGGACAAAATCTACAAACGCAAGTGAGAACTCTGATCTAATTTAAATAATTATATATTAATGTAAATCGCGAAATTCTGATTTGTATACTATGGTTCTTGATCTGCGTCATGATGATATTTGTATGCGATGAGTATGTGATTATTGTATGTGATGATGCCATGAAATATGTGTGTTGTTCAGATATGTTATTTTGGGTGTAATCATGATGAGACTCTCATCTTTATTATCTTCTTTTTATTTTCATTTCTTTCAAAAGCAAAAAGGGGATTTAGACCTTTATATATATATTATTATTATTATTTTTTATGTAAATTTGAATCTTGGATTCACCATAGAATTAAATAACAAAGTTTTCAACATAAAAACTTGTTAATAAAATAAAGGACAATTTTTAATGTTATATTTTTGACAAATAAATTTTTAACACAATTTGTTTGAATAAAAGACCAATTTTAACATAATTTGTTTGTTAAAAATAAAAAGAACAAATTTTTATGTTGTTTGTTAACAAAGTTAAAAGAACAAATTTGACGCTACTTTTGTTGTTAAAGTTAAAAGAATCATTTTGTCACTATTTTGTTGATTAAACAAAAAGAATCATTTTGTCACTATTTTGTTGATTAAACAAAAAGAATCATTTTGTCACTTTTTTTGTTGATTAAACAAAAAGAACCATTTTTGTCACCATTTTTGTTGTTGAAACAAAAAGACATTTTACCTAATTTTGTTGTTAAAATAAAAGAATAACTTTTATGTCTTTTGTTAAAAATAAAAGAAAACTTTTTATGTTATTTTGTTAAGAATAAAAAGCCAAACTTTTTATGTTATTTTGTTAAGAATAAAAAGCCAAACTTTTTATGTTATTTTGTTAAGAATAAAAAGACACAAGCTTTATGTTTCTTTGTTAAAAATCAAAATACCCATTTTTATGTCACGTTTGTTAACATAATATCAATGTGAATTTGTATGCTATGACACCCCAAAACTATAAGCATGTGAATTTGTATGCTATGACACCCCAAAACTATAAGCATGTTAATTTGTATGTCATGACACCAAAACCATCAGTGTGTCATTGTGAATGTTTTGACGCTAAAATCACCGTTGTGTTAATTTAGTTGAGACGACATGAGAGTCATCGTCATGTTGTATAATTGCAATGCATCAAAATATACTTTATGCAATAACAAACATAGTTGAATTGCTATTTTTGGTCGCACTAGAGTTGGCGAACAAAAAAAATATGACTTATGCAATAACATATATAGTTCAGTAGTTATTTTTGTCGCACTAGAGTTTGCGCACAAAATATGTTTTATGTAAAATATAGTTTAATCGTCATTTTTGTCGAATTAGAGTTTGCGAGCAAAATTGTGTTTCATGTAAAAACAAAAATGTGTTTTATGTAAAAAAGAAAAATAGGAAAGAAACTTTATTTTTGTTGTTTACATAAAAATATGAATGAAACTTTATTTTTATTTATATAAAAATATGAATGCAACTTTATTTTTATTGTTATGTCAAAACATGAATGCAAGTTTATTTTAAGCATTTTAAAGTAAAATATGTAAATAAATATATTCGTAGCGTTTCTGATTAAAAATTTATATATGGATATTGCACATGAAAGTTGTACATGAATGTGAATATATAATTAGCGTTATTGAGGAACTTGAAATATTTTCATTATTTACTCAATTAATGGAATTAATGGACGATTTAATTAAGAAGATTGCACATTTAAAAAGGATGAAATAAAAAGTTTAAATTGGTAAGATTTCATTCCAATTATAATAGTGAAGATTTGAATTGAAAAATCTCGTTTTTATGTTAACTTGTAAATTTAGAAGATTTGATTTTAAAATTTAACATAAATGGATTAATTGAGGAAGATTTCATTTAATCTTAAAATGGTAAGTTTTGATATAACAATTGAAACGTTTTGGGAATAGTTTTATGATATTAATATGGAAAGATTAATGTTTACTGAAATGAAAGGATAAGTAAAAGAATGAAAGATATTTTAGAAATTAGATATTCTAAAATATGAAATGTTTTAAAATAATACTTTTAAGAGATAATTATAATGATAATTATTAATTGTACCTGGACACGAGGTTAGGTCACATTTATGGCGGAAGTCTGCCCGGAACCAACCGGCATATCCAGCAGCCATAAATGTTGGGCCTAATGTGAGAGGTCCAAGTGCGCAAATACGAATTGGGTCAAGACACGAGGTTAAGCCCAACCTGTGGTAGAAGTCTGCCCGGAACCAACCGGCATATCCAGCATCCACAAGTTATAGGCCTAATGTGAGAGGTCTGGCCCGCTATTAAATAATAAAATGTAAAGATAAACATAATAAATGGATAAGGAAAATGAATTGGGCTATTCAGTCCATTTTAAAATAGTAACTCCATTTTAACCCGTATAAATTATGTTATACATTTTATAAAGGAAATCGAAGATGATAAATATTTTATTTAAGATTAAATGAAATACTCTGAAATAAATGATGTCTAATTATATATATTAAATGGGAAATTTATGAAATCTAAATTTGGGTTTATCGTGAATTATGTTTTAAATAACATTTATTCTTTAACCCGAATTTATGATAGAATTAATTCCCTAGAAATTGAATAATCATTTAATAATGACTTTGGAAGATTAAAACTAAATAAGATTTTAATTAAATCTTTAATTAGATTGAAAGGGAATTAAGTAGTTAAGATCACTGAATTAAGAAAGTGATCGAAAATGGAAAATGAACCATAAAGCAATGAATATTTTCATGTTATAAATGAATAAATGAATGAAAACATGAAATGGTTATTTTATTTATATATTTTATATAAATAAAAGTAATGAAACTTTTATTTACTTTTCACATGTAAATAAAAAGATGAAAATAAGAAGAGAATTTTTATTTACATTTCACATGCGAATAAAAAGATATAAATATGATATGAAACATGATTTAGAAGCATGAACCGCATATGAAAATTTAACATGTTTTAAAAAGCATGAAGTCGCATATGATATACATGAAATGAATAGACGATATTTATATTTATAAAAGAATAAATAACGATATAGAATGGTTTACAAATTTATATATGCGAGAATTATTTGGAAAGTCCGAGTTTACTCTCATTCCAAATAATGATACGACGTTCGAAGAGTTGAAGACGGTGATTGAAGACCGACGATCTTCACATCGAATGGGTGTGTTGCTATTGAGACCCATGATGGGAGTAGCTACCTTGAAGGGGCGATAGTAGTAGCCGTCCGGACGTAGTGTTGATTGCACGGATTTGACTTTCGCCCAGACCCAGGGCATAAGTTTATAAATGGAATGTATGTCTGACGTTGTAGTCCCTTATACTACATTCGTTGATCTCTCTTAATATATATCTGTTTGGTGGTTAACACCCTTCTCTGAGACATACGAGCTTAGAGGTTATATATTGGTAGAAATCAATGGTATAGTATGGACTGACAATGTGGCATACTAAGATGCATTGATCAAGGCTTTTGTTGAAAAGCAGGGCCTTGTGGTTGATGATCAAAGCATAGTCTATTTAGGCATAGCTTTGTGTATATCGTGACTTCGCGAGCCTCACACCCCGGTATGAGTCAAAAACGGGATATGGACCGTAGGGAGTGCACACGTTTCTTTCTAGCTAGAGTGGCGTCAGCGACCTGCCAGCCCTGACATTTTACTTATGTGGATGATGGATTTTGAGGCGCCTCTTTTTTTTTATAGGCCGTTGGTGGTCATACTATAGTTCCAAAGGGACCGGGAAACGTGTGTTCAGGCATAACTAATCCACTGCCCATAGGCGGGGACCGGCCCTACCGCTTCCAAGGGTTCACTGCGGGGAATCCTGAGGCATTTGCTAGAGTGTCTCGAATCGGAGAGGATCTTACCCCTAGCCTCGACTCATGATGGAATCCAAATTTCCAATACGCCCTTGCGGTTTTGATTGTAGAACTAGTATTGGCGACATGCTATATGGTAACCATGCCGTCTAGGATTGATACTTATGATTTAAATCTTTTTATTAAAACATATATACACTAATAATAATATCAAATCCGTTTTATACGTATCAAGCATCTTTTGACCATTATAAGGTAATACCCTATCCTCTGGTGTGCGTTGCATTGTGTGATGGGACCTGGGTCTTATAATGGTTTCATTTTTCCAAAAAGACATTGCGTTATTTCTCGATTTACTTTGGTTTATGCACCGGCAATCCATTGGAGTAAACCCGTTCCGCGTTAGCGGCGTGGTCCTTGGATTTGCCTTATTACTATTAGTTAAACTAGTTCAGAATTCTCACACCAGTCCCATGACTGACTCGTAGTTTGTTTCACTTTGCAAACTCGGGTGCCCTCTTTTCCACACGGGCAGTCGAGTAGCTTTTTGCAGACATCTCTCTCTTTAGCAGGATCCTGGATCGAAGCCTAAAGCTGTGTCCAGAGCTTAGAAGTCTTCCGCTGTTTAATGTATTAAATCTGTTGTAATTTATCTTCCGCTGTAGTTTACTTTATTTGTACTCTGATATTCTGTACTCTGATGTTGTATTATTGTAATGTAATAAAAGTCTGCTGTTATTGTTCTAATGTTGTTGTATTCCCAAAGTTAACGTATGCGAGTTTTGAACGGTCTTGGTCGATTTTGTGATCGATTAAGGTCGGGCAAAATCCGTGTCGTTACAATCACTATTAGAATATCCCCGGGCGCGACTCCAAAGAATTTGGCGTAGTCCTTTCGCTTATGAAGATCCACGGTCTTCGCTGCTCCATTTTCAATCAGCATTTTTCACGTTTACGTATTAGTTGGGTCGGAATGGTTTTCGAATAAATTCGATCCCGGTCTTTCCGTACTAACAAGCATATAGGCTAGATTTGATAGTCGGTTATTTAACTATCAACTAAAACAACCATTCATTCATCAAAGAAAGGTGAATTCACTGTTTTAATATTCTCCATCATTTTATCCTCTTTTGATTAACCCTTCGTTAATTCAAAACTTCTCTTCCTTTTCAATATATGAAATCCTCGTTTCTTTTCTTATATTAATATAAGAATATTCAAAATCCCTTCAATTTAAAATATTTTTAAGAACGTATCTCTCATCTCAATCACCAGTCACTAATCATAAACTAGTAAGTATCAACCCCGAAGGCCGAAACTAACATTAGATTGACACTCAGAACATTATTCAACTCACAAATCTCCAGTTAGTTTCTAACTTCTTTAATTCCATTTCTTAACTTCTATTGAAGAAAAATTCCAATATTCTTTTTTATTTCAAATGATATATTCATCTCAACTTATATGAAGTTTGATTACATTCAAATGATTTCATTCAACTTATACACTTATATGAATTTTTAACTAAATCCAGACCAATATAATGTTATAATCTTATATAAAGTTTTAATTAAATTCAAACCATGTTATAAACTTATATATATATACTTGTATGAAGTTTAATTATAATGTTGATTAAATTCAACATTTACAACTTATATGAATTTTGATTACATAAACAAATTTCATAGATATCTTATAGGTTTATTCCAATAAACTTCATTTCATTTCTAACATATTTGTATGAATGTATCATTTGTAAATTCTTATTATACAAAATTTTATCCATAAACCTTATATAAATTTCTTTAATATAATCTATATTATACTCCAATCTAGTTCGACTTGAATTCCATTAGAATTTATAAATTTAAAACAACTCATACCTCTAATGGTTTTCATTTGCAAAGTATTTTCTTTTCCCTTTATTTGTCTCAACCGTTAACAATATTTCTTAATACAAGTTCACACTACACTCTTTTGGCCAATCTAAATTCATACTTGCAATTTCAAGTTCCAATTCTATTCATAACTTCTATTGAGTGATTTCATAAAATCTCCTTTATATATATTTTCCCTTATGATTGGAAAATTTTAATCCATTTCAAATCTTAGATTCAAACCACATTTCCACTTGCTTTTCCAAATCCATGCTCAAATTTTAGCTTTCTCAAATACTTCAATATATGGTTTTCACTTTTTTTAAATCTCACTTGTATAATCAAGTTCTCATCTTATTTGTTAAAACAATATTTACTTTTCAACTCTATTTAATTTGGCTTCTAAATAAACATTCCTATTTAAAAATAAATATTTTCCTTTAAGTTCTTTTTATATTTCCATTCTACTTTGAAATCCATATTTTCCAAATTCTCAAATGGTAGTCATTTCATTTCTTTATAAACATCGTTTATAAAATCGCCTTATGAACGCATTTGTTTAAACAAATCTTTAGTTTTTAAGTTATACTTATAATTCGGATTGTCAAATGAACAATTCTATTTACAAATAAATGGTTTCCCTTGCGAATGGGAAAATTTCAATCTATTTTAGAATAATAGTTTATTTTTCGATTTCCATTTCTTTCCCAATTCATACACAATATATATTTTCCCAAATTCCCTAGTGATAACAATTTTCACTTATCATTAACGTCGCTTATAAATATTCTTTTTAAATTCTTTTTTATAAATCTCTATTTTTAAATCCATATATTACTATTTAGGATATTCAAAATATCCAAAATCAACAAACATTTTCACTAACACATCCACGTATATTATAAACTATAATGGGTTATAAACACATCATATATCAACGTATATGTGAGAACAAATAATAAATGTTGAGGAATCCAGTTGGATTCCTCCAACTTGTTTTTCCTGCATCCACAGATGTTAGTCAACAATAATAGTACCCATCCTACTTCTAGATAGGATATCGCGGTATAAAGGTCATCCACTATATATATTTTAGGGCGCTTAAGGGAAATCATCCGCTAGTGGTACTGCGGGCTTCCCCTAATGATACAGCGGGCATTATCCAACACCAATCACCAATACTATTATTATATAATATTATTATATAATTTATATCAGTGAATTTAGCAGCCGGCAAGCAATAAAAATAAATTTGAACTATTAAATTAGTTCCCAATAAATTTAACTGAGTGAGTTTAACTCACCTCGATTTCCTCTGGTGAATATCCGTTTGAAATCCCATATCATCTTAGCTACGCGCCCATTTGAATTATCTCGAATAATTTATCACCTATGATGATTTAACTTAATTTATTGATTAAATATTTTATTTATTTAAATTACTACTTAACGAATAAACAGATTTTATATGTAAATTTAAATTTTGTTAAAAACGTATACCTTACGGCTGCTTCAATTTCTTGACTAATCATGAACCAGATCAGCACTCATCCATCCATTACCTAGCAATCTAACCAAGCACCGATAAGCCTTTAAAACAGTTCTTCATTTCATTCGACATTTCATCGAACGTCACATTGAAAAACCTCATCTCCTAACATCACGCACCACTGTTGCACCACTGTATAGTAAACCTGCCTCCTCCTAACAGTAACACCATCAGGTTAGACTTGCCACTCAACACCACTACAATCCGACTATCTAGCAACACCATTTCAGCTACACTACTTCAACCCCATTAGCCTTCATTTTCGGACAACTTCTCCCATTGATAGTCCATACATGCCTATATGTATAATCCTTAAAACAACACCTTTGAACTCAATAATCTTTACTGCCAAACTTCCAACTTCACCTCACCTTGCCCACTTAGTTCAAACTCTGGTCATCACGTTCATCCTCACTATCCCACTGTTGCACCCAGGCAGCGCCACTTGCTCCAAAGCTTTTCACTGTCCAGACTTCTTCAATCCAACAGTCCCTTGAAAACAGCTATTTCCTTCATATATGCACCAGTCTTCATGAATTAGCAGTGGCAAAACTTGAATCACACATCTCCAAAAACCAACCCAATTCACCCAGTTCATCATCGCAACCATCAGACTGTTGAACTCCTTCAAGTCCACATACTATCGCGCTTCCCACTTAAACTTTAATACATCATTATTCAAAATCGCACTCAATTCCTACCTCCTCACGCATCAGCCAACCATCACCATACTCCAGTAATCATACCTCCTTATCATATTGAATCGCAAGCGGCTCCAACGTTGATAAGCTCCAATTCGAATCGCGACGAATAAGAATCGTGATTTTGTTTCTTTTTATTTTGACTTTCGAATCCTCTTTAATTCAACAAAATCAACTGTAGCCTTCCCGTACTTCACTGCCAAACCTCCCAACCACGTCGAACTTCATGGTCAACTCCAGTGACCAGTTCCGACCCCCACAATAACGATAGCAGCGACTGAAACACCCGTCGAGCTCCAAGATCCGTAGCGGATTCAAATCGCATTGAATGGAAGTTGGGATTTCCTTTTCGATTTTAATATTTGATTTCCTCTTCTTCTTTTTTGTCTTCTTTTTTTTAAGGTGGAAGGATTTTCGTGATAGACAGAACTAGAAAACAGGGGAAATGGCTTGAGTTCTGAAGAAACAATGGACGCGAGAGGCTTTAAATATGGAAACGATAGGAGGATAGAAACGATGTCACTTCTATAGTATAGGTAGGTTCAGTCATAGTATGTACCATTGCTGAAAGCTTCATGGAGAAGGGAAATATTGAAATGTGAAGGTGAAAAGAACGGATGATGGTAGCTTTACAGAATAGCTATTTTAAGGGAATAGCTCGTCCCCTATTTTCATTTCTTTTTTTCCTTTTAATTTAATTAATTAATTTTTATTTATTTTAATCGGTGTACCTTAAATAAAAATATCCTATGCTATCGAACCCCTATTTGGACGCAACGAACGACATTTCCAGGGTTCTACCACCATTTTGAACACATTGGAACAGTCTACAAGTTCTAATTTGACCATATACCCAAGATATTTATTTAATACGGACAATTAAAATTAAATTCAGTTGAATATAAACTGATTCAAATATATTATTATTATTATTATCAGATAAATATGCATAAACTGAATTATATAAAATTTCTAGAATATACTAACTCAGAATTTCAAACTTGATATTTTATTTCCATGTTAAACCAATATTTTATTTATTTAAAATTGATTTATTATATTAAATAAATTGTTATTGTTTACAAAGGATTTCACAGCGACTATTTCAAAATTTGATTTGGCCATAACTCTCAATATAAAATACGAAATTCTGATTTTTCTCTTCCATTACAAAATTATAGTTCAACAGATTCGAATATTTCTTATTTCACAGAATTCCGACTTATAACGAATCATGTACACTCAACTGAAGTTCAAAACTGAATATTACGAATTGTCGTGCCATTTACAAGCTCGTTTTAGTTAATATATAATTATACATTCAAAATTCAATTTAATTAATGTAAAAGTCCACTTATATTATGAATCAATATTTAAACTAATTTCAATGTCCAAAACACAAGTTGATAAAAATGCGAGACACTACAGTGTTGATTTGTTGTGTGTTGACTGTTGGATTAACTATTAATTATTGGTTGAGAATATAGATGACGATATATATAAATCGTTAATCGAATATTGATTCTGTTTATCAGAATATTTTATACTCGTGTTGTTTAACATCTGTGATGCAGGAAAACAGGTTGGAGGGATCCAACAGGGTTTCTCAATATTCATAATACTGTTTGTTTTCATATATTGTGTTATATGATGTGGTGTATAATTTGTGATTGATTATAATGAGACTGGTCCTATTATTTGGTACTGTTGAATGCCAAAAGAAATATTGGAATGAAAAAGGGAAATTTCAAATTGTGTATTGAAATAGAATATTTATAAAATCAAAGGAATTTATAAAAAAGGAAGTTATAAAAGAAATATTTTTTTAAAATGAATAAAATTTTACCAAAGGAATTATTTATATAATAAATAAGATTATATAAAAGGAAATATTTGTAAAACATTTACAAATAGAATAGGAAAGGAAATATTGTAAAACATTTACAATAGTATTGAGAAGGAACATTTATTTGTTAAATAAATGGAGCAAGATAGAAAGGAAATATTTATTTGTTAAATAAATAGAATTGAAAAGGAAATATTATTTGTTAAATAAATAGAATTGAAAAGGAAATATTTATTTGTTAAATAAATAGAATTGAAAAGGAAATATTATTTGTTAAATAAATAGGATTGGAAAGGGAATATTTATTTGTTAAATAAAACAAATAGGAAATGGAATATTTGTAAAACAAATAGGAAATGGAATATTTGTAAAACAAATAGGTAAGGGAATATTTGTGAAACAAATAGAAAGGAAGTATTTGAAATCAAATAGAGTTGGTCGAATACAGTTTAATCGAATATTGGTTATTCGGAAACGGGGTTAATCAAAAGGAGCAAATCAAAAGGAGTTAATCAAAAGGGGTTAATCGATAGAGTAAATTGAATAGAGTTAATCAGTTAGAGTTAACCAGTTAGAGTAAATAGTTAGAGTTAATCGGTTAGAGTTAATCAGTTAGAGTTAATCGGTTTGGGTTAATCAGTTAGAGTTAATCGGTTAGAGTTAAATCGAATTAGAGTTATTCAAATAGAGTTAATCGAGTTAGATTTAGTCGAGTATTAGTAAATCGAATATTAGTTATTCGAAATAGAGTCATCGAATATTAGTTATTCGAAATGAGTCATCGAATATTAGTTATTCGAAATGAGTTATCGAATATAGTTTATTCTAGAGGAGTTAATCGAATATAGTTTATTCGAGAGGAGTTAATCGAATATAGTTTATTCAAGAGGAGTTAATCGAATGTAGTTCATTTGAGAGGAGTTAATCGAATAAGTTATTCGAAGAGAAGAGTTATCAAATATTAGTTATTCGAAGAGAGTTGATCATCGAATTCGATTATATCGGATTCGGGAAAGTACTTATACTTTCCGATGTTTAAATCAAGATTTATTTATTTATAAATTAGGTGTTTATTTATTTATTCAAATTAAGGAATAAAAGTTATATTTGAAGTTAGATATTTCGAAAGTAGGGATTATAACGTTATCGTTATAACCAATGTTATTATAAAAGAAGTGGATTCGTAAATAGAATCCGTGAGGTTCGCAAGGAAGTTGTTAAAGTTTAAAAAGATAAACTTATTCTATTCTGAAGTTAAAACGTTGTTCAGTTAAGGTCTGAGAGGTAATTATACCCTAACTTGATTGACTTCCTTCTTAACTAAGGAATGGCTAAGGTTTGATAGTAAAGGAAGGTTAAGTGAATTTAGTAAATGAGTGAAATGGTTTGAGTTGGTATGGCGATGTTTTATTTAAACATCAATTTAAATCCAGTGAAGGAGTTTAGGAAATGTTTTCCAAATAAGAATCAGAAATGTTTATGATAATAGAAAATCAGAATTTAGAATATATGGAAACAGGAGATAAGTAAATTAATGAACTAAAGAGATAAATGTTAAATGATGATTGATCGATATAATTTCCATCTGGAAATAATATCGTTGTTTGCACACCTGTTTTTCTATGATAGTTAAATCACAGACTATCAAAGTTTGACCATTTTTCCGTCGTCAATACGGGGAGACCGGTTGGATTCTTATATAAAGAACCACTCCGTGTTGGCATAACAGTTGCAGAATCATATATGCCAAAGATAATTGAAGACGGAGTAAAGTGCAAGGGTTGTTGTATAAGTCCTAGGTAGAGATTGCCTAGGATGGATGTACGGAATAGTGCCTTCGGTTTGTCCAGTCCTAGGACAGCTTGAATGGACGAATGTCTGACAGAGTATATCTGGTAGATCGCATAAGTTGATCGTTTCAAACGTATTTACATTGGTGGCGGAGGAATTCGTTTCTCTTAGCTTATACCCATGGTATTTTTGGGGAAATCAATTTGTGATTTGACGGGTATGATGATGTGGCATTCAAGTAAATGAAGACGTGATCTGTATAGAGATGCATTATAACCTCAAGCCTCATCAACTGGGAAATGACAGAAATCGGGCAGGCAGCATGGCTAAGTGGGCTGCACCCAAGTAGGGTATATTGTCACCATCTAGAGAATATTCATATTTGTTACTCCTTTCAATTCTGTATCTCCCGGGAATGGTTATGTTGGTTTACCAACTGTAAGGTGACAATATATTCGATACACTCAAGCAAAATGAGTGGTCGGTCATGTGTGGCCGAGTTGTAAGATGTTCTTGTTGAACTCCAGTGTATCGCTTCTAGAGTACACTGATCGGAAGGTGGATCCATACCTTGTCATAGTTGGAATCCATTCTCTAAATAAGAGCCCGCGGTTTTGATTGTATATTATATATGTAAAACGTTAGATGCAAGTGTTTCTACTAGATTGATATTACTTGTGTAAGACATTATTATAATATCAGAATAATATTGTTTTACAAATGATTTAGGTTATCGTAAGGTAAAAACCATCCGTGTTTATGTGTGGATCGGTCTTATGATTATCCTTTGTTTCAAAAGGATTTTGAAAGTTAAATCAAATGATTTGAGTTTACTCATACCAGTCACATGACTGACCCGGAGTTTGTTTTGTTTTGTTTTCCCTAAACTCTTGGGTGCCCAGTTTTGTACGGGCAGTCAAGTAGTTGGGATTTACATATAATTAAAGAGCTAGAGCAGGAGCCTTCAGAATTATATAGCTATGGTTATTTCCGCTGTGTTGTAAGTGTTGTACTTTGGAAATGATATATATATTCAAGTACAGATTTATATTTCAAAGTTATGTTATATATTATATGTTATTTGTTCCGCTGTGAGATTCATGTTACTCTGATGTTGTGTTTTTCTTCTTCTTCTATTCTAAGTTTCTAACTTATCTATTCTCACCATCTAATTTCTTTCATGGATTATCCGGTATTTCCGATGCTTGATTAGTCGACATCGTGTTTGGTGTCGATAACAAGGATCGCAAATTCCCCGGGTCATTACACCACCCTAAGCTGATGAAAAACCTATCGCGAGATAAAACTGGGAGAACACTCTCGCGTCACTCAACTGATCAAACAAATCATCTATCTGCGGTAGAGGATGCTTATTTTTCCTCGTCACCCTATTCAACTCGCGGTAGTCCATACAAAATCGAAGGGAACCATCTGCCTTGGTAGCAAACACAACTGGTGCTCCCCACTCAGAAACACTTCTTCTGATAAATCCCTTCTTCAAAAGATCGCCCACTTCCACCCCAAGCTCTCGCTACTCCCTTGGTGCCATTCGACGAAGTGGCATTACAATAAGTTTGGCATCTTTCACTAAATCAATCCAAAATTCAATCTCTCGGTGTGGTGGAAGTCCGGTCACTTCCTCGATGATATCCGGATACTGGCCAACAATGGGAATTCCTGCTAACTCGTCCTACGGGATGTCGAGGGAATTTAGAAAACTAGCCATCAACTCATCACTAGGTAGGCCGCCAAACACTACCCTCCTCCCATCATCCGCCCTAATAGTCACCGAAAATTCGTCACAGTCTACCTCCACCCCATATCTTTGGAGCCAATCGACTCCCAAAATAATGCCAAACCCAGTAAAGCCCAAAACAAAGCAATCACAAACAAACATACATCTATGACTCAATAAGACCAAATTTCGACAAATCATGCTAAGGCTAGTCGAACCGCCAATCGGGTTCATCACAACTAAAGGTCTATCGACTATCTCGGGTTCCAATCCCAACCTATCTATCAGGTCACTAGATATGAAGGAACGGGAAGCCGCAGTATCAAATAGTACTGGAACATGAACATCATAAACAGAAAGCATACCTTGAATGACGACGTTCTTTCCTTTTTCCGCCATAGTTGGGGGCATTCGACGAAGAAGGAACAACATTAATAGCATATACTTTCACAATCTGCTTCTCTTTGGGGGGTTGCGGACATTTATCCTAGTGATGTCCCACTTGGCTACAGTTGAAGCACTTCCTGTCTGCCGGCTTTGCTCGACATTCTTTAGCATAACGGCCCTTCTTTCCCTAGCTAAAGCACTCAACATCTTACTCACTCTTCTTCTGACCATCCTTAGTCTGGTTCTGTTTTCTTTTGTTCTGAGAATTATTCTTGCCACCACCGCTTGCTTGCGGTTTTGGCCTCTCTGCAGATGCAACAACGACTTCAGTCTTGGGCTTAGGATAAAGGCTCTCTGTTCTCAATGCTTTCCCAACAATCAATTCAAAAGTCTCATCAATATGGTTTATAAGCCTTTCCCCCAAGTACTGATCTAAGCCTGTTATGAACTTCTCATTCTTCTTCTCGGGAGTGTCAATAAGGGATAATCCATACTTTGATAAAGTATCGAACTCAGAATATACTCCGAACTGTTCTAACATTTTGCTTAAGCTCCAAGAAGTTCCTAAACAATTCTGAATTCTAAGCAGCTGGAATGAACTTATCACTGAATCGGGCCTTAAATTGATCCCAAGTAACTTGATACTCAGGGTGGCTGCTTTAGTAGCGTTCCACCAATTCATAGCCCATCTGTGCAGCTGACGGGATGCTAGCTTCCTCTTCATCGCATCATAGATCCCTAAGTCCTCGAAGATGCGCTCACAGCTATCGAACCAATCCTGAACTTCTGTAGCCGATTTAATTCCTTGGAACGACTTCCCACCAAGACTAGTGTAGTTCTTACAGAGCTTGGTGAAATCAGCCCTAGGCGCCTGCACCGCTGCACCACCACCGTTTGCAGCATTAGGAGCTACCCATTGAACATCCCTAAGCATCTCTCTCATGAAGTCAGTGAACAGTGTCCTCATATCAGGAGCATTCCCATTATTGGCTCCTCTACCAGTATTCCTCATGTATTGGCTCATCATTCAATCTGTAAGGAGAAACGATTAACCATCTCTTCAATGGTGCCAGTGCAGTGTGACTTCATCCTTAAATATACTAATAGTATATATATAACTTTTGAAAACCAAAATATCAAAAATACGTGCTCTCATATATGTATACTATCTCTCTTTGGTGTCTTTCCCTAGGTTAACTACGCAACCTAGAGCTCTGATACCAAGTGTGACGGCCCACCCTGCACCAGCCGACATTTCCCTGAAATGCGTTGTACAGATGTCCAACCAGCACAGGACAGTCGCCAAAGAAAGGAAAAGTAATGAATTTGAACTAACAAGTAGCCTGTAGAATGTCTCATAGCGCATGGAATAAAATATAATAATAACATACTTGATATAAAACAGGCGAGACAGTGCATAAGCTGAAAACTAAACCATAATCATCGTAGCAACGGAGATTCAAAATACAGCTTATTACAACTCCAACATATTGTCTCTAAAGCAAAGAAAAAGGTGCACTACTAATGCTCAAAGTAGTGACCAGCAACAACACAGGGAGAATATCTATATATATCATACGTGGAAGCCTCCTACTCGTCTCTAGTATGGCTACTCGTACATACCACCTAACATGTCTCTAGTCTGCCCGTTTAAGAGCACCCAGAGTAATAAGAAGAGACATAAAACACTGGGTAAGACAAAAGTCTGGTATGAGCGATAAGCATAACAACAGAACAACAATAGGTATACATAACCATACCTGAACCTGGACCTGCAACCAAATAGTTAGTACAACAGGATGTATAGTACTCTAAGGTAACACTAGCATAAGGTGTAAAGATAACGGGGAAGGGGGTGTGCATGTCATGATGGTGGAAAACAATCAAGTATAGCAACCATCCTCACATCTCTCACTTAGTACATAAAGTATACGATATCCACCGCTTTGATTACCCATATCCTTGCTATGATCACTCTACCCCATGGAGTCATGGTGACTCCACTGCACTGATCCATAGCCACTAGTCCTTGCTATGTCCACTCTGCCCCATGAAGTCATGACGACTTCACTACACTGGCTCATAGCCATGTTACGATCACTCTGCACCCATGGAGTAATAACTACCCCACCGCACAGATCTGTAGCCTAACATTCGTCTCTCGGTGGTGAATCAAAGATATGGACGTCGACAACTCCTTAGCACACGTCCCGCAGCAAAGCCCAATCATGAAGTTGACTGGTTGGTTCCCATCTGGATCTTGAGTTCTACTTCCTATTTGGACTTCTTTTGCATCTCGAGTTTTGGTCGAATTGGGATTGGTCTTCACAAAATTCATCACGTGGTAGTGGCTTAAGTAATGGTTCGGTTCGTTACCCCATATCTGGTTCAGTTCAGTGCTCGTAGTCCACACCTCAGTTCGGGTCGTGGAGCCACAAGTGCGGTTCAGTTCGGCTATATGTGTATATAATACTTAAGCCACCGGTTCGGTCCTCCTCAAGCCTCCTCGGTTCGGTTCGGTCTCCCAAGCTCCCTCGGTTCAGTTCGAAAGCCCTAATCCCCATTTGCTCTGATCCCACTTATTTCACCCCAATTCGATTCGGTCCGGGCCTTCCTTGTTTCCCTTGCAATTTTACACTGCTGAAGATACCATCACCTTGGTTTGGTTCGGCTAACCGACCCGATCCCCTCATCCGATCCGATCCGATCCGGATCCCTGTAGCATTTCCAGCAAGCTATTTTTCGTCCATTCTCACCATACGACGGCATTTTCAACCATTCTAACTTTTCTAATCAATTATAAAACATTCCAAATGGTAGTAATGACATATAGGATCAATCAACAAGGTCAAAACATCAAGCATATAGGTGATTTAAGATCAAACATACCCCAAAAGCATAATTTTCCCCTTAATCCCCCTTAATGATGTTTAGTCATACAATTAGCAAAACATACCCAAATTAACCCAAATTTCTAACAGAGGCTTAAAATAATATTTAAGAATTTCTAAACATTTTTCCAGAATTCAATAATGTATAATTTTGTTAATTAACACTAATCACCCCTAATTAGCCGTAATTAGTATAGAAACAATGCTAATCACTCACCTTAGCCACAAATTAATCTTAGATCTGAACTTTGCTATTGTTATAAGTTGAATTTCAGTGCTTAGCAGCAGCCCCAACTCTGATTTGGTGCTATTTCTCCTTGATTTGACGTAGATTAGCTTAGTCCTTGATTAGAGAGCGATTTGGGATGAAATTAGAAGGTGGAGGCCATTGTTAGGTTTCTAAGAGGTAAATGGCGGCTAGAAAACTGAATAAAATGAAAACCTAACTCATTTCAGCCTCCACATAACCCTAATCCCGAAATGGGTTATTGGCCCATTTGCTAATTACCCTAATCAGCCCACTTAAGCAGTTTTTCACCTTCTAAACCTTGTTTCAGCCATATCTCCCAAACGGTGAGTCCATTTGGCTAATCTGACCACTCTACGAAAATGTAAACCATCATCTAAATCCAATGGAAGTGGTTTCAAGTCAAAACTCCTTACCAATCAAAAGTTATGGCTGAAACAAGATCAGTTAGAGGCAAAACGGTCAATCAAAAATCGTGAACATGAGAAATGACTCCAATAGTCATTCCCCAAATTTACACAATTATACGACCTCATATAAAAATAAAATAAATATCCTACGATCCTCCGATGCGTAGAATGCGGGTCATTACAACAACTCCTGTAAACAAATTAATGTATAAGCTATAAGAGTTTAGTTTAATTAAATAATTTAATTAACTATATTTAATTACATTTTAACAAACTAACCACATTCAGTTTAATTACACAGGCCGTCTTGCATTCCTTCCAGTACATCCTTTCATGTCTTCACTTCATGTTTCAGACCATGAAAACGTTACATTGATTTTAATTAGTCAACTTCTAATTAATGATTTTAAATTTATTACGTTAGTTAGAAATAAAAACGGATCCTTCTTTTGTTTAGCCCGCTCCTTTGTTCCGCATCCTAGAACCAAAACATTTATATCGCTCATCAACTCCGATCGTCGGAGAGCCATCAGGCTTCGCCATAGTGCACGCCTGACCCTGCTCCACCTGCGTCCTAAAACTCGAACCGTCCAGCGCCTTCCTCCGCTATTAGTGACCCAAAAACCCCGCCCTATTTCGGATCTGATTCCAACCAGCTTGGCCCACGTCGGCCCATCTCCACCGTTAGTCGGATGGAGCTCATTGAGACGAAGAATATTGATGTTGTAGATTATTAACATTAATGAATGGATTAAGAGAATTGGAGAGGGAAGAGTTTGAAGATTACATCCGTCCATTAAGTTATAGGCGGCAGCAACAATTTTTGACCATGCAGAAGTCAAATTTAGGGTTAGGTGAAATGTTAGTATTTATAAGGGTTTGGGTTGATTAAATTAATATATATTATAACTAACATATGCTACCTGCTTTTCGAGAAAAAAAATCATATTATACTAACTCTGTTTTTGACAAACAAAGCTACTGCTAGCATAAAATAAATATTCCGGACCCAATGAGACAGGTTTCGTCGAATTCCGAGGTCGTTTATGAAAAGTCCTTTATAAACATCGATGAAAAATCAAGCATTTAAAATTCCTATAATTACAGAAAAAAATGAGACCTTAACATTTTATTGGATCTCTTCCTAACGGATCCAATGAATCTTGTTTCGTTAAATGTGGAGTTTGTTTGGCCAGTCGTTTATTCGTTAGAAGTTACCCCTTTCTAAATTGTATAGATAATTAGATAGAAACAGAGACATTTTTGGTCACGATATCCATTTGCCACGAAATTTGATTTTCTGACAATGATTTAACGATACGGTTCCAATGAAACTAATTTCATCGAAAACTTAGACTGTTTGCAAAAATGGCTATTTTTAACGCTTATATAATATCGATTAAAATATTATATAAATTCCAAATAAATTAAATTAAATTATTTTCAGCATATATATCCAACCAGAATATATATACAACTTCAAATATAATTTATACAGCTCAATATTGTCTATTTCGGGTTAAATGATTTAAATTTCCTATTTAAATATATTAAATAAACATTATTTTTAATAATGATTTCCATAGCGACTATTTCAAAAATTGAATTGGACATAACTAACAAATTATAACACGAAATCTGGATTTTTCTCTTTCATTAGAAAATTACTACCAATTGG
Source organism: Allium sativum (assembly GCA_030737875.1). Classification (NCBI taxonomy): domain Eukaryota; kingdom Viridiplantae; phylum Streptophyta; class Magnoliopsida; order Asparagales; family Amaryllidaceae; genus Allium; species Allium sativum. The sequence continues at coordinate 919,080,699 of CM060926.1, read as the reverse complement.
ATTCATACTTTTCTTGTTTCACAGAAATCCGACTTATATCGGATCCGTTATATTCAGTTGAAGTTCAAAACTCCATTTTACGAACTGCAGCGCTATTTCGAGCTCGATTAATAATTATATATAAATTAATGTTCAAACTTCGTTTTGTAATCGAATTATATATTTTAAATCCATTAATATTCCAAATCAATATTTAAAATAATAAAATATATTAAATATATGATTACCAAAAATACAGGACATTACAAAATCTAAGTTTGATATTTTAAGTTTCAAGTCTATTCAATTTCAAATTTCAGTTATATTTATTTTAATATTTATTTGGTATTCAATATTATATCGATGTTAGTTTTAGTTACATTTGATATTACTTTTAATTTTGATTATATTTGATATTATATTTAATTTTCATTATATTTGATATTTGTTATTATACCTCAATTTTTACATACACCTTATATTTGATCACTTTATCTCACTTGAGCTATACATTACTACTAGTGTGAACCCGTGTTTCACACACGGTCTGTTTGATATTTGTTGTGTTTCATACTATTTTTTATTTTTGTAGAGTTATCCATATTTTGAATATCAATTGTCATAGATGTGTTAGGTGAGAGCTGGTGAATCTTTGAGGTAACAGGAAATGGATCCGTGCACATTGAGAAAACTTGACAGGGGTATTAAAATAGCTATAACATGTTAGTCCACAACAAAGTAATATTGTTAAAATTACCTTACTTGATTGATAATCAATTCCGGCGAAGAACTTGCTCTGTTGCAATGGATCCACGCAGATCTACATACTTGTACAACCAAATTGCAGAATTTATGGACATGAATCTAGGTAAAAAGTCACTGTATGAATATTCTATATAAGTATAGTAAGTAATGAGATGCACAATAATCATTTGCCAAAGCCCACTAAACAATGTTAAGAAATTACAAAATCGAACCTTAAACAAATCATATGCATTGTGAATGAAGTTAATCTCATATCTCAAAGCTATCATCATCACTGTAATGTTGGAGGCTAGAGCACATCCCATCCACAACCACTGCAAGTACCGCATCCATACACCATGATCTTTGCCAGCGAGCTTGGACATCTACCTAAGAACACCTTAATTTTCTCTATATGTTGCATAAAATTTAGATGTAGATATAATACAATGAGTTGAAGTAAAGGCATCCCTAACGTGGCTGCATGTTGAGAAGCAAAGAATTGCGGATTGAATGAAATGGTGATAAAAGGGTGGCCAAATTTAGCTAGCAGGTAAATTGCAAAAACTTCGCTGAAAACATCAGTGCCGGTTAATAAGACACTGAAATATTTGAATACCGAGAAGATGTGACAAGCTAACGTTTGACTATCTTCTTTTCCTAAATTAACCATAAATAGATTACTACTACAAATATGCAAAAGGTAATTTTATCATTTTCTTCAGTATAAAAATAGTAACACAGGGAAAACTATGATTCTAACTTGACATAACAACTACATGTGAAAGTAATGTAATACTATTTTGAAGTAACTAAGACAACAGGGCCGATGTTTTAATTGTTAACAATGGTAGAAATATTTTTAGAACATGGCAAATGTTGTAAATTTCAAAATTTGAATTGGAAATGGATTAAAATTATGGGTCATGGATTCAATGTACTCATATTTGAATGAATTTTGGTTTACGTAGATTATCGAATAAGATCTAAGTATGCAACTTGCAAAAGAAACATTTTCTTTTTTGGGTAATATTTTGTATTTTTTAAATTAATTTTTTTCCTACCATATTATATTCTTTTCCAATATTGATGTTGAGTCTCAAATCTTTTCTGATAAATCGAGTTATAATTGAAAACATTTTACATGAAATAGGGGTACAAACGTTAGCATTTTAGGAAGTTTAGCAATAATGAATGGTAGTATTAAAACCATAATAAAGGAAGGATCTAAGCTAAACTCATTACAGATAAATTCAACTGGAAAAAAAAAACTATTGCAGTCTTTCCTTTGCTTGTTACCAACAATTTACAACCCATTTTAACATACTTGTAATTTCTTCACAACTAACTAAAATCACATGTGACACCAGCGTCATAGAGCTGGATATAATTTCTTTCAGATTTTAGTCTTACATTTAATAAATTAATAGTTTTTCTTTAAAATGGTCGAGATGAATGAAACGCTAATTGTTTTTTTTTTTTTTTTGCAATACGTTCAACATTCACAATGCCATGTTCGTAGAAAATTCATTCCATAACTTAAAAAAGTCATGTCTTGTTGCATTTAAAATCCTAGATGAGTAAATGTCCATGCAAAAATATACCATATAGTTTATGTTAACAAACTTAAAGACAAAATGAACACAAAAAAGAATGTAATACTACCTGGATATTGTTCAAAATTTAGTGCTTGCTTTTTGCCGTGAAGAAAGGCTTTAGTAGTGCTCTAATGGGAAGCTTTGATGTATGCAAATACCTAGCCTTAAAAGTATAAAACACTTAGAGATGACATTTCCACCAAAAGATAACGTTTCCAAAGTCATACGTCAAAATAAATATAAATTAAAAAAAACAACCCTATAATCTCTAATTGATGACAGTCAGGGCTCTTTATGATGCATATTTTGATTTGTACCTATAATTTTTTTAAATTAATTAATAATTGACCTAGCAACCAAGGACACCATCACATATACGTAACTTTTTTTTTTTACAAAAAGAGCGAATGTAAACCTTAACTGGCTTTTGAATTTTTTACATATATTGGTTATTTTCACCAACATGAGAGTAGTCTACACCCAAACAACATATCATGATAGCGGGCAGTAATGAAAATATGAAATCAAGGAATGCAACATATCAGCTTTTGGTATGATGTTGTAGAATACATACATGCACACACATGAATTTTTCAATCAGATGTTTTAAGTACTCCTAAAATGGATTTCCAAAGCATATATGCCAATATTATCTATTTATAACGAAGCTTCAACTAATTTTAATTTTAATTGAACATTGAATGAATCGATGGAATTAATTTCCAAAATACTGAACGACATTAACAAAAAATTGTACGCGTTGTCTCCTTTGCGTTACTAAACAAATGATACATTTCAATGTAAACTCTGATTATACCCCATGTATGAATTTCATCCTTCTATTCGAAACGTCCACCCAAAACTCACTAATGTTGTGCATGTAAAAATTACAGTAGGTATCATGATTTAATTTGGTTACCAAGCATAATTCAAAAAATGAGTCAACATGATTGTCGAAGATGAAGTATCGTTATAATGTGCCTAAAGAACATAATAAAACTATGTTAGATGTGGGTTATTGTATTTTATCTGAATCATTATCTCAAATTTAAGAATCTAATCTCCATTAGTTCAAATTTAGATATTAGTAGAATATTACAACCAAAAGGTGGATGGAAATAATTGAGAATATGCGATATATGCAGCAAACAAAAAAAATAGTCATGTAAAATGCAAGAAAAGATAAGATTTAGTATCAAATACCATTTAGCATTTAACATATATAAAGAATTAATATGAGTCTCCTTGTTTTATTTAGGGCTCTAAAGTAGATATAAATGAACATCGGTTTAGTGGGTAATAGTTAAGCAAAAGTTAGCTATTTGCCGAAGTTTATAAACTTTACATTCTATCTATTCTACATTCTATCTTTTGAAAAAAGAATAATGATATGCATCTTTATGATATCTAACAAATTATCTAAATAATTTGCAATGGAATGTGAGCTTTTACAGCATTAACTTGGGGAATAAAAACAAATAGGATTTATGTACATCCGTGTTTTACACCTATGCGGCACATATCTAATGCCACATGTAATAGCTTCAAACAATTGCAACGATTTTGAGGTAATTCCTAATTATACTTGCATGTATTATGTTTGAATAGGATACGCACAATTGGTTGCATGGAACCATTGATGTTTAAAGGCTCATAATAAGACAGATTTTATTTCTAGTCATACATACACACCAACCAAACAACTGTAGCTTGCATTCACATGTTATTCACATGGTGTAAGGCAAATTGCTAGATTTCAAATTAAGGGTGTAACAGCCTGCACCTCCGTTCACGCAAGATATTGTCCCCAACTTAGCCATCGTATAAATGTGTGGTTTTGTTCCTTAAAAGGTCTCGGCGTTTATAAGAGATGGACTCTACTATATAAGTACTCAGTTCACACAGATTTCCACGATGTGGGACTTAGGGGTGTTACAAAGGGATTATTGTCACTTGGGTCTATCACGCAATTATAGGTTTAATCTTAATTGCTAACTTAGGTGTACTAAAGAAATCATACCATAATAGAACGATGGCTTCAATTGTTATGCCATTGTGGTTGGTATTGAAGGAAGTCATCGATTAGGTTTTCTACTTAATAACATATGCATTAATACCCAGATACTGATAGTCAATGAGTAGAAAATGTCGTCTTCATTAAGGGAAAAGCACAAAGTAAAATATGAACATTATGCAAGTAAAATAGTCACATGTATTTAATGAGATAGCTGCTATTATAAGGGGAACATTATTCTGATTAGTAAATATCCTTATAAAAATAATTGAAGATCTATGAAAAGATATTAACAAAATAACACGAAGTAAGATTATTTCGATTGTGCTGTTGGAAAACTTCTATATTTTGTTTAAAAGTACAATAAAACTTATCCAATACCTCCTCTCAACACAACCTTCTCTTGATACTATTTTACTTCTTTCCATGCTCGATTATAAAGCCTTCACTTGTTTTTCTTTCCAAAATTCATTTCTTCTTAAACAAATAAGAAAATATTCTTATGCTTAGGTGTTAAAGTATTTAACATGTTATTATAAATCTTGTTGTCAACGATATATTTTACTAAACATGTTCTAAATCTAAATAATTTAAACTATTTGAAATACGAAAACCTCATTTATTTGAACAACCTAATTAGCATAGATTATTGGAGTCGAATGATCTGTGAGAATAATGCATAATCCATAATTAAACACTTTGAAACATGCTAAATGGATGAAACCTGGCTAAGCGTTTGAAAACTATTGTAAAATAGTCACTTATTCTGCTTTTAATTTTATTCCAACAAATATATCTTGTAGCACTTGAATACAAAAATTATGTTCCTATTTTCATAAATAAAATGTGAAATGTAATTCGAGCTCTCCTTAATAAAAAATGCAACTAACCTGCACTTATTAGATTTCTTTCAATGGACGTTCTGTAAAAACATATTCTAATGAAAGTGCCTTGAAATCGTTTACAGTAAATAAAATAAATGCTCAAATCAATACAGTTAAGTATTTCGGGCCAATATGGTTAATATGTTCTATATGTTATCACATTTTATTTTGTAGAAATTGTACAATAAATGAGAACACTATCATAGTAGGTTAATTTTTGCTATGATTGTTAGAAATGCATGTAATCCAACCAAATAAACTTTGTCAAAGTTGTTTTGAAATTAGTTTAATATTATGTAAATATGGCAGCAATTCCCTTCTAGAATTGTATATCGGAGTGAATATCTCCAAAGAGAAAAAGGGAGATATAAGAAAAGCATTCTACGGAAAAATACGCTAATATTGGAAAAGGCTAGGTGCAAACATCAAAAAATGAATCTATAGTATTATAACCATAGTTGTGAAGACCGAACTGTAACACCCCGCATTTTTAATATAATTAAAAATGAAATAAAATTTATGAAAATATGATTATATAGTTAATAATGGTGATGTATAATGAGAATTAATTAATATATGGAAGAGAAGAAAAATTAATTCGATAATAGTGTGTGTAACGGAGAAGATAGTAAAATAAGGATATTTAATTTAAATATCAGGAATTAAGTAAAATGGACATCACCATTGCGTTCCCCTCGAAATTTTACATGAAATAGAGTCCGTGTTTTCGAAAATCGGAGTCCGTATGAAGGAGTTATGACCTCTCGAAGTTTAAGCGAAAAATCAGAAAACAGCCCAGCCCAGAACAGAAAAAAAAATGACCAGGTCGATCATAGGTTCGACCTCCCCCAAAACAGCCCAGCCCAGAATAGAAAAAAATGACTAGGTTGACCGCTAGGTCGACCATAGGGTCGACCTCCCAGGGGGGAGGTTGACCATAGTGTCGACCCCCCCCTTGGGGAGGTCGACCTATAGCGACCTGGAGCGGGAATTTTGGTCCAGAAGCGGGAAATTCACCCCAGAAGATGCCCAAGTTCATTTTTGAGCACCCGGATGAGTTTTTGGGCCTGGTACGTTAGTCTAACACCTATATAAACATCCTAGGCTCATTGTAAACTCCACAACAATTCATGGCAAGGCCATGGCTCTCTTCTAACTTGATTTCTTCTTCCTCCCCAAGCTATTGATCTAAATAAATCTTAGATCTATTCTTCTCTCTTTTCTCTACAACATCTATTCTTAAAATTAAAAAGAATGAAATCTAGAATTACTACAACCACGAATAAAAAGAAAAGAGGCTTATATTTAAATTACTGTGCAAAGAGAAGGAATTCAGATCTGCAACCTACGCCGCATATGAAATCAAAGATAAATTGAATTTGACATGAAATCAATCAAAGATGAATCAAAAGCAACAAAAAGGGAAAGGGGGAAATCAGTTCAAGGATTAATCCAATTCATAAATCAAAGGGGCAATCGAGGATCTACATTTTGAAAATGACAAACACTATGAGTGGAGTTATAATGCACTTTTTGTGTAAAATTATTATTTATCGTTCAAACATTCCCTATGTAAACATGAAATGAAATTATTGAATCCATAATGTTTAATATTATCATGCGCTCGATTTTAATTATTATGCCTACAATTATGTGGCTCCTTTTATTCTTTCCCTTTTTGATTTTTAATAGCTAGGCTATCTCGAGCCTAGATCTATCATAAAATAAATACGATTGAATGATTATTGCAAGCGAAAAAGGGAAACGCTCGGTTTTGGGCAATGACATGAACTGGAGGGTTTTGTTATAAATTACAAAGAGGGTTGGGCGTAATATAACATTGACAAAACCTGAATGCGTAAACCAAATTTAGAATTATACGCATAAACATGATTTGGGGTTTGGCGTAGAATTGACATCATTGATTTAAGCATGAAATTGACTTATGGATTTGTTAATGGGCACATGTCTCTAGAATAAAACCTGTATTATAACTTGAATTTGGATAAGAACACAAACTTGATATGAATTGACATCTGGAATTTGACATGAAGTTTACATCTAGAACTTGAACATGAAATTGACATGAATATGAATTATGAATTATGAATTTAATGATAGACGTAACCTGTTAATGGGATTACAAGCATGAATATAAATTGGGGGTTTTTAGGTAAAGCTTGGATTTGGGGAATTGACACTTGACATCTAGATTGAACTTGATACTCGAATTTTGGCACTATTGAAATGCATTGAACATGAATACGGTTGAGTAATTTGTGTAACGTAAATAGGGACAAGATTATGAAACTTGAAATATGACATTTAGAATATGCTTATGAACTAGACATCTAAAATGAACACGAACAAGGCAAGAATTGGTAGTTGACATTTATAAGAACATGCTTGTAAGTTGGGTAATTGGCATAACATGAACTTAATATTTTTTTGACATGATTATGAACTTGACATATGCCAATTAGAATAGACATGAACCAAACATGAAACGTGGCTAACTCGAGGTTAGGATGAGTTTGCGATGTAATCCTGCCCGGAACCGCCCGGCCTAACCAATGGTTGGAAACAATAGGGCCTAATGTGAGAAGTTAATCATATTGCGCTTGAAACCCGAGGTTAGACTGAGTTGTGGTGTAATTCTTCCCGGAACCGCCCGGCATAACCAGTGACCAAAACAACAGGTCTAATGTGAGAGGTTGTGGTGCATTAATAATTAATGGCACATGATTCGTAGGGTTAAGTCATGAATTCAAAGACAACACTTAACCAAATTTGTGAATGAACGTTATAAGGAGATGGGGTTAAGTCGACACGAACATATGAACAAAACTTAACCAAAAACGGAAATAGGGAATGTTAACTACCTATTATAAATCGAAGTTGAAATAGTCGAAGGGCTAATTAGGGGGTAAACCTGTCCTAGGGACAGAGAAAGACTATGACTTAAGATGTAATGTAAGACCTGAAGGGTGGGATAACCTATAATATGGGGTAAGCTATGTAAGAACTGTGGGAAAACACCCATGCGCTATCACCGAATAAAAGAGAACTTAAGTTATGCTCGAATTCATGGGAAAACCTTAGTCAACAAGTTGAATTATAAAGCGAGAATATGTGGTCTGATGTCTAAGGTCACGAGAATTGACTAAGTAAAACAACGAGAATGATAACTAAGTAAAAAACCTTTGTTAATAGGAACTAAGCAGTAAACCTTAGTTAAGAAAGTGGTCGAGAACGGGAACTAAATTGTAATCCTTAGTTAAGGGGACTAAGTGGTAAACCTTAGTTAACAAGATTAACGGGAAAGGAAACTAAGTGGTAAACCTTAGTTAAGAACAACTAAGTAATAATTCTTAGTCAAGGAAACTGAGCCAGTCCATAAATAGATGAATAACCCGATACGGTAGATCATCGCTTAACAAACACACGAGGAGGAGTGAACGTTTATCTGATTTCGAGAAAGGCTCCAGCGGACTGGGTTACGAAGCACGTAGCTTCGGGGAACGTGAGGGTACTCTTGGTATCCCTCTATGAGGTTGCAGATGATCCGCCTTGGCTCACAGAGGTTAAGGTCTGCGATAGGAGAACCAAGAGTATGCCTTGGTTACAATATAAGGCAACCTAAAGACTAGGATGGACCAGCGTGAGGCGGCGATATCTTGTTTAGCCCTATGATAGCACTCGTCGTCTACCTACCATCTTCAGTCAATCGCAGTACGTATACGGAAAGGCAGAGAACTCCCAACAGACCATATACTTGCTATCTAGTTGTGGGTGAGGCTGGCCAATAGGAAAGTGGAGCATAGGTGGCAGGAATACAGTTCTTGTGCTTGATTTTCTTGGATTGCCTTTCATTAGTTGAGGGAGGGGTCACGTGGGACCATAACCACTGGTAGAAAAACAGACCTTAGCATCTGCATCGGCAGATAACTTAAAGCTCCCGACCGAGTCCGTATTTCTTGATTTAGCCCTATCACGGGACTCGGGCCGCACATATAGTGTACATGTGCACCTAGACATCGGAAACGATTCGCGATACATACATGGGAAAAGGGTGTTGTTCGACAGGTAGCATAATCCCTAGTAGTCCTAGGTGGTATAAACCCTAATCGAATCTAGAAAACGTTCAATAGGTAGCATAATCCCTAGTGGTCCTAGGTGGCATAAATCCTAGTTAAACACTCGATAGTTCATGATAAGGAAACCTAGCCAGATCAAGGGTGGCAGTCCAAACGATTTTAAGAATGGTGGCACTACGTTGAAGTAGTATAGAATTACGTGATAAAGCCCGTACGATATACGGCAAGGGACTGTATGTATACATGGAAAGGATTATACGAGTTGGGGAAAAATTACATATACAATGTATTAGGTTAAGTCTACTAGTAATTGGACGAGAATGACATGGGTTTGGCCTTGGGTGCCAATATTGTGAATAACCTAATAAACAAGAAATTATAACTGAGCGGTATATGTAGGGTTACACAAGAGTTTATTATAGTCCAGTCACACAGAACTTATGTTCTGACCCCCTCCTCACAACATGCGCAGGTTAGGTTCATAACAGAGATAGTATTGCTTGACTACTGACTTGGCAATATTATTATTAAGGTAATGCTATTTTGAATAAATTATATTTTATTCCTTCCGCTGTGAGCTGCTTTTCGAACTCTGACATGTTTCTTTCTCTCTGTCTTTTCTGCAGGATACCAGAGCACCCAACTCGTGTTCTGATGAATTGAATTTTGAAAAATTCGGTCTGTCGAAACCCGGGTTGTTACATCTAGTATCAAAACTTCGGTTTAGTGGTATTAGGGCGATAATGAGTGAACGTATTTGTATTTTCTAAAATATAAATATATTATATATATAAACCTAAATCCATATAGTAGCTCACTAGACACGTAAAGAGTTGGGTTATTGGTTTGTACACTAAAGGCATGGACATAGAAATTTTGGAAACAATTAGGTGGTTGGGGAAGTGTACAATATGACTTGGAGCTAGAAAGTATCCCATAGAACGGAAACTGAAATATTAGTATTTCAGAGTAGTGGGTCTAGAAGTAAAACCTTAGAAATTAGAAAAAAAGGTTAAAGTGTGAAAATGGATTAGGAATATCTATAGTTGAGAAAATTGAATTTGTGAAAGTACCTAGGAAATCCTAGTTGAGTGGAAAACCCGCTTTGAGTCTGACCCAATAATAAACTTTTAAGAACTTGAATTTGTAAAAGAGTTTGTGGTATTTTCTGAGTTTTGATCTTAAAATTATCTTGATGTTTGAAAAGTGCATACTGGGTTTTAAAATAAAGTGGGTTATATTATGTAAAACAACGATTTCTTGTTTTGAAAGAATTCTCTCATGAAAAGGAGCATATATATGTTGCATTTTGTAAAAGGAGTTTTTGAAATCTCTATTCTACTAAATTTTGATTATTGTTAAAAAAAATTGGGCAAACAAATTTCCCGTAGAATGCATAAGCATTGAGACCTAGAATGTTGCTTGAGAAAAAGAAAAGGATAGGCTAGTAATACACAGCATGGACTAGTAGTGACTACTAGGTAATGAAGGGCAAGCAATTATATAGACCCTGTTAGGTGGACTCGCGATTGTCAGAGGTAATAAATTCTTAAGATCCTTGGCCCATAGTTGTAGCTGTGTAGGATACTGTTTGACTAGAAAACGGAAAAGCTTATTTGAAAAGATAAATAAATAATATAAACATGAGAAACTAGACTACGCCAAATAAGCTAAAGAATAGCCTAACTAACAAGAAAACAATAAATTCAGTAAAGCAACAAAACAAGACGGGGGAAAGAAAATGAAAATCTCAAGAAAATGATGAATAAATATGAAATTATTTCAAGACAAAGTCGAAAATACGAGAAAGAAAATTTCTTATGTGGTTGTGCTTGGATAAGAAAATAGGAAATCTTAATAGAATAGTTATATAAAAATCCAAGTACAATTAGAAAAGAAAAACGGAGGATGTGAATTTTTCCGTTTTATACCTTTTCGTAACATAAGAAATCAAATTTGGAAAATTAGATTTTTCTAAATATCAAATTAAAAGATGGTTGGTAGGGTTTTGGATGCGAAAATTGGATGAACTATGCTCTTATTCTATAAGAGTATGGGAAATTTTGAATGGAAAATATTTTGATTTTTCAAAAATATTGCATCCATATAGAACTGCAAGTATATTTAGGATGTGAGCATCATGTTTTGAAAAGTTTTTTAAAGTTTGCATACATATAGGTGGATCCAAATTAGGCATACATGCTTTACTATAATGTACTTCACTTTGCACATGTGCACAATGTTGCAACAATTGGATGAACACTAATTGGATGTTGCGAGGGATTATCTATTTTACTCTTATCGAATTTCGGGGACGAAATTCTTTAAGGGTGGGAGAATGTAACACCCCACATTTTTAATATAATTAAAAATGAAACAAAATTTACGAAAATATGCTTATATAGGTAAATAATGGTGATGTATAATGAGAATTAGTTAATACATGGAAGAGAAGAAAAATTAATTCGATAATAGTGTGTGTAACGGAGAAGATAGTAAAATAAGGATATTTAATTTAAATATCAGTAATTAAGTGAAATAAACATCACCATTGCGTTCCTCTCGAAATTTTACATGAAATAGAGTCCGAGTTTTCGAAAATCGAAGTCTGTATGAAGGAGTTATGACCTCCCGAAGTTTCACCGAAAAATCAGTAAACAGGCCAGCCCAGAACAAAAAAAATGACCAGGTCGACCCCCAGGTCGACCATAGGGTCGACCTCCCGGGGGGAGGTGAACCATATTATCGACCCCCCCTTGGGGAGGTCGACCTGTTGCGACCTGGAGCAGGAATTTTGGTCTAGAAGCGGGAAATTCGCCCCAGAAGATGTCCAGGTTCATTTTTGAGCACCTGGATGAGTTTTTGGGCCTGGTACGTTGGTCTATCACCTATATAAACATCCTAGGCTCATTATAAACTCCACAACAATTCATGGCAAGGCCATGGCTCTCTTCTAACTTGATTTCTTCTTCCTCCTCAAGCTATTGATCTAAATAAATCTTAGATTTATTCTTCTCTCTTTTCTCTACAACATCTATTCTTAAAATTAAAAAGAATGAGATCTAGAATTACTACAACCATGAATAAAAAGAAAAGAGGCTTAGATCTAAATTACTACGCAAAGGGAAGGAATTCAGATCTGCAACTTGTGCCGCATATGAAATCAAAAATAAATTGAATTGGACATGAAATCAATCAACGATGAATCAAAAGCAACAAAAAGGGAAAGGGGGAAATCAGTTCAAGGATTAATCCAATTCATAAATCAAAGGGGTAGATTTTAATCCATAATGAAATTATTGAATCCGTAATGTTTATTATTATCAGTGCTCGATTTTAATTATTATGCCTACGATTATGTGCCTCCTTTTATTCTTTCCCTTTTTGATTTTTAATAGCTAGGCTATCTCGAGCCTAGATCTATCATAAAATAAATACGATTGAATGATTATTACAAGCGAAAAAGGAAAACGCTCAGTTTTGGGCTATGACATGAACTGGAGGGTTTGGTATAAATTACAAAGAGGGTTGGGCGTAATATAACATTGACAAAACCTGAATGCGTAAACCAAATTTAGAACTATACGCATGAATATGATTTGGGGTTTGGCGTAGAATTGACTCATTGATTTAAGCGTGAAATTGACTTATGGATTTGTTAATGGGCACATGTCTCTAGAATAAAACCAGTATTATAACTCGAATTTGAATAAGAACACAAACTTGATATGAATTGACATCTGGAATTTGACATGAAGTTTACATCTAGAACTTGAACATGAAATTGACATGAATATGAATTATGAATTTAATGATAGACGTAACATGTTAATGGGATTACAAGCATGAATATAAATTGTGGTTTTTTAGGTAAAGCTTGGATTTGGGGAATTGACACTTGACATCTAGATTGAACTTGATACTCGAATTTTGGCACTATTGAAATGCATTGAACATGAATACGGTTGAGTAATTTGTGTAACGTAAATAGGGACAAGATTATGAAACTTGAAATATGACATTTAGAATATGCTTATGAACTAGACATCTAAAATGAACACGAACAAGGCAAGAATTGGTAGTTGACATTTATAAGAACATGCTTGTAAGTTGGGTAATTGGCATAACATGAACTTAATATTTTTTTGACATGATTATGAACTTGACATATGCCAATTAGAATAGACATGAACCAAACATGAAACGTGACTAACTCGAGGTTAGGATGAGTTTGCGATGTAATCCTGCCCGCAACCGCCCGGCCTAACCAGTGGTTGCAAATAATAGGGCCTAATGTGAGAAGTTAGTCATATCGCGCTTGAAACCCGAGGTTAGACTGAGTTGTGGTGTAATTGTGCCTGGAACCGCCCGGCATAACCAGTGACCACAACAACAGGTCTAATGTGAGAGGTTGTGGTGCATTAATAATTAATGGCACATGATTCGTAGGGTTAAGTCATGAATTCAAAGACAACACTTAACCAAATTTGTGAATGAACGTTATAAGGAGATGGGGTTAAGTCGACACGAACATATGAACAAAACTTAACCAAAAACGGAAATAGGGAATGTTAACTACCTATTATAAATCGAAGTTGAAATAGTCTAAGGGCTAATTAGGGGGTAAACCTATCCTAGGGACAGAGAAAGACTATGACTTAAGATGTAATGTAAGACTTGAAGGGTGGGATAACCTATAATATGGGGTAAGCTAAGCAAGAACTGTGGGAAAACACCCATGCGCTATCACCGAATAAAAGAGAACTTAAGTTATGCTCGAATTCATGGGAAAACCTGAGTCAACAAGTTGAATTATAAAGCAAGAATATGTGGTCTGATGTCTAAGGTAACGAGAATTGGCTAAGTAAAACAACGAGAATGATAACTAAGTGTCAAGCCTTAGTTAATAGGAACTAAGAAGTAAACCTTAGTTAAGAAAACGGTCGAGAACGGGAACTAAGTTGTAATCCTTAGTTAAGGGGACTATGTGGTAAACCTTAGTTAACAAGATTAATGGGAAAGGAAACTAAGTGGTAAACCTTAGTTAAGAACAACTAAGTAATAATTCTTAGTCAAGGAAATTGAGCCAGTCCATAAATAGATGAATAACCCAATACAGTAGATCATCGCTTAATAAACACACGCGGAGGAGCGAACGTTTATCTGTTTTCGAGAAAGGCTCCAGCGGACTGGGTTACGAAGCACGTAGCTTCGGGGAACGTGAGGGTACTCTTGGTATCCCTCTATGAGGTTGCAGATTATCTGCCTGGGCTCACAGAGGTTAAGGTCTGTGGTAGGAGAACCAAGAGTATGCCTTGGTTGCAATATAAGGCAACCTAAAGACTAGGATGGACCAGTGTGAGGCGGCGATATCTTATTTAGCCCTGTGATAGCACGCGTCGTCTACCTACCATCTTCAGTCAATCATAGTACGTATACGGAAAGGCACAGAACTCACAACATACCATATACTTGCTATCTAGTTGTGGGTGAGGCTGGCCAATAGGAAAGTGGGGCATAGGTGGCAGGAGTATAGTTCTCGTGCTTGATTTTCTTGGATTGCCTTTCATTAGTTGAGGGAGGGGTCACGTGGGACCATAACCACTGGTAGAAAAACTGACCTTAGCATCTGCATCGACAGATAACTTAAAGCTCCCGACTGAGTCCGTATTTCTTGATTTAGCCCTGTCACGGGACTCAGGCCGCACATATAATGTACATGTGCACCTAGACATCGGAAACGATTCGTGATACATACATGGGAAAAGGGCGCTGTTTGACAGGTAGCATAATCCCTAGTAGTCCTGGGTGGCATAAACCCTAATCGAAATTAGAAAACGTTCAATAGGTAGCATAATCCCTAGTGGTCCTAGGTGGCATAAATCCTAGTTGAACACTCGATAGTTCATGATAAGGAAACCTAGCCAGATCAAGGGTGGCAGTCCAAACGATTTCAAGAATGGTGACACTACGTTGAAGTAGTATAGAGTTACATGATAAAGCCCGTACGATATACGGCAAGGTACTGTACATATACATGGAAAGGATTATACGAGTTGGGGAAAAATTACATATACAATGTATTAGGTTAAGTCTACTAGTAATTGGACGAGAATGACATGGGTTTGGCCTTGGGTGCTAATATTGTGAATAACCTAATAAACAAGAAATTATAACTGAACGGTATATGTAGGGTTATACAAGAGTTTATTATAATCCAGTCACACAGAACTTATATTTTGACCCCTCCTCACAACATGCGCAGGTTAGGTTCATAACAGAGATAGTATTGCTTGACTACTGGCTTGGCAGTATTATTATTAAGGTAATGCTATTTTGAATAAATTATATTTTATTCCTTCCGCTGTGAGCTGCTTTTCAAACTCTGACATGTTTCTTTCTCTCTGTCTTTTCTACAGGATACCAGAGCACCTAACTCGGGTTCCGATGGATTGAATTTTGAAAATTTCGGTCTGTCGAAACCCGGGTTGTTACACGAACCGTACGTCAAACCATGGTAGTGAAAGGTCCAAGGTTTTCCTGGTTCAACCTGTTAGACCGTGAGAACCGCGCTGATAGTTTACGTCTATTTTTCTGATTTAAACATAAAGTCATTTTAAATATAGGTAAAATTTAATCAATTATGACAAACAACCGTATCCAATAATTGAAATAAATGTATAACAACTTATCATAACAAAGTTGTAAATTTACTAATTTTTCATTGTGAAAAAAGGATTAGTTCAATTATAGATCGTAAAATGTACATAAAAATGAATTATATCATTCAAAACTCAATGACAATGGCTATGAAATTATTTGTTATAGTAAAAAATAAAGAGTGAAGCAATTATTTTTTCATAAAGTTGAAGAACCGTGAGGCTCAAAGAGGTCCGACCAGAGATTTTGTAAGGTTTTGAGGTTAAACCGCGGGTCTGTAAACACGCAAGGTTATTTCATTCTCAGAGCCGTGACGCTCCAAGGTCGGAGGTTAACCGTGGTCGAACCGAGGTTGGGTTGGGTCTTTAAAACACTGATTATAACAGATTGGTATGTCTACTTGTTGGATTCGTATATGGGGCTTTTAATGTTTCTCCTTAGTAAAAAGCTAGATGATTATTAACTAAATGTGAAATTTATTTTAATTAATAAACGGTGAAGACATTTATAATATTAGGGATGAAGAGAAATCAAGTTTGTCTGAAATTACGCCTACAACGTATTTACCATCCAAAAATCATGGATAAAACTATTTTACCACACTATACAAAGCACTAATCATAAGCCCTATCTCTACAAACCAATTTAAACAAAAAATAATTCATCCGCGAATAAATAATATTAGCAAAAAAGTTAGCCTAAACAACGCCCAACTCCATCGCAATTAACAAAGTTACAGGGAGAGACTCTATAGGAGGGGAAATATAATGGAAAAGTATATAAAGAAACTCTATTGGTTAAGATTGAATTGTTATTCGTACAAAAACCCTAATTTAGAAATTGTGTTAACAGAAAACAGTACCGTTTTATATTCCGGTTGCAAGTGTGATTGCGAAATCCGAGTCCAGCACTCAGTTGTTCCCTTAAAACAGATTTTCTCCCCCTACGGCGCGTTTGGGTTGAAATGAGCAACTGTTTCCCAAGGTGAAACGGAATCTGGTTCGCAAGGCTGCGCTGGCGATGCGAACGGTGACGAACTCAAGAGAAGAATTTAAGAACAGTATGTGTGAGGAAGAAGATGGTCAGAGAATCAGATTTTCGGTAAGTAAAATGATTCTGCCTCCATATATTTATATCTGTTGCAGGTGACGATTCAAACGGACGTTTCGTTTGGAAAGGTAGCGACCCATTTATAAACGTTGCGACCTATTTGAATTCGTATCCGTTCGTTGCAAAAGATGACACCCGTTAAGCCCAGCTAAATATAGTTTTGGCCCGCTAATGCACAATGCAATGCCCAGCAAAAATATAGTTTCGTCCCGCTAATGCACAATGCACATTGCAAAGTGCTAAGTGCCTACAAGACGCCTCAAATGCCCATTCGCACACGCGTACGGGAGCGGGCATAGGCATGAGCACGAGCACGGGCTCGGGCTCGGGTTCGGGTACGGGTGCGGGTGCGGGGTGGTGCGCTGCACCACCCCTTATGGACGCCATTGTTGATCCATAGCACTCTCTTAGGAATTTATAATAGTCTCAATACTTTTGTATATGTACCATTATAATTACTTATACCCTACAATGTGGGACTATTCCTACATTGTGGGATACACTACCCTATACCTTCATTATTCATTTATTCCAACAATCCCCCACATGAATGAATAATTCTTTAATTTGTTCTTAACTTAGTGAAATTATGTTGTATCGGTTAAAGTAGCACAATGGCCTTGAACTTTCCTAGTGTTTATCTATTTGACCTACTAGCGAATCAGTAGACTTGTGAATGTCCTTGAATTGTAAGCTTTTTGTATAGGTCAAGATAGTAGATAACACACAACATGATTTCTAAACTTCCTTGGTTCTCTATTTGTGTTCATTTTTTCCATGAACACCTGCTTGGTCTCATGAGTGTTTAAAGAATTCGACCTTACAATTCTTTTCGAAGTGGCGCCTTCACACTCACGTAGGTGATTCTATAAAGAGTATCCTGTAATACTCCACTTGGGTCTTTTATAACACCACAGTATAGAAATCACTAAAAGCTATGCTTATCCTATTCTCTGACGGTTATTGCACTGACTTATCATAGGAATGGTTTGAATTTTAACAGTGCCATCAAGTTTATCTTGAACTTAGTTGTCACTTTGAACCTAGATCTTGGGATCTCCAGTCAACTAGGTGGGGTTTCCGTTTTAGAAAACTTTTAATTTATAGGTCTTAAACCCATTCCCATCGATAAGGTTTGAACTTTCTCTCTTGGCAAGCCTTTGGTTAGTGGATCCACTATGTTATCCTTTGACCTTACATAGTCTATAGTGATAACTCCACTAGAGAGAAGTTGTCTTATGATTTTATGTCTACAACGAATATGTTGAGACTTACCATTATACAATGTACTATTTGCCCTTCCTATAGCAGATTGACTGTCACAATGTATACATATTGGAGGTACAGGTTTTTCCCAATTTGGAATATCTTCCAGAAAACCCCTAAGCCAATCTGCTTCTTCTACGGCTTTGTCTAGAGTAATGAATTCTGATTCCATTGTCGACCTTGCTATGCAAGTCTGTTTGGATGATTTCCATGAGATTGCTCCATTTCCTAATGTAAACACATATCCACTTGTGGATTTTGTGTCATTTGAGCCAGTTATCCACTTTGCATCGCTATATCCTTCTACCACGGAAGGATAATTTGTATAATGCAAACCAAAGTTCTATGTATACTTTAGATATCCAAGAACTCTTATTATCGCTTTCCAATGAAGTTTACCAGGATTGCTGGTAAATCTACTCAGCTTACTTACAGCATATGCGATATCTGGCCTTGTGCAATTCATTACATACATGATACTTCCTAATATGCAAGAATATTCGAGCTGATATATACTGTCACCAGTGTCCTTAACCCAATTTTGGTTCATATCTATTAGCGATTTTGCAATAGTTATATTGTATTGCTTGAATTTTTCAAGTATCTTGGCTATGTAATGTGATTGGAATAATACATATCCCTGAGGCGTACTTATAATTTTTACACCCAATATTACATCAGCCAATCCTAGATCTTTCATGTCAAATCTCGAGGATAACATATCTTTTGTTGATGTTATTATGGCCTTATTATTGCCTAGGATTAATAAGTCATCAACATATAGACATATAATGACATATCCAATATGTGTGTATTTTATATAAACACATTTATCTGATTCACTTATATTGAATCCATTTGATAACATAGTCTCATCAAATTTCTCATGCCATTGTTTTAGTGCTTTCTTAAGACCATAAAGTGATTTCACCAACTTACACTCTTTGTTTTCATTTCTTGGGCTTACAAACCCTTCAGGTTGCAGCATGTATATTTCTTCCTCTAACTCACCATTCAAAAATGCTGTCTTTACATCCATTTGATGTATTTCCAAATTTAGTATAGACTTAATTGCAATAAGCATCCTAATGGATGTTATTCTAGTTACTGGTGAGTAGGTGTCAAAATAGTCCAGTTCTTCTTTCTGTTTGAATCCTTTGACTACTATACGAGCTTTGTACTTATCTATTAAGCCGTCAGCCTTGAGTTTTTTCTTAAATATCCATTTATACCCTAGTGGTTTTGATCCTTTAGGTAGATCCACTAGTTCCCATGTATGGTTTTGTAAAATGGATTCTATTTCACTGTTGACAGCTTCCTTCCAGTATGGAGCCTTAGGAGATGACATTGCTTGTTGGTAAGTAAGAGATTCATTTTCTATCATATATGCATAGAAATCGGGTCCAAAGGTTTTTGAAGTCCTTTGTCGTTTGCTCCTTCTCGGTTCCTCTACCTCAGTTTCAACATTTCTCTTATTCGAGTTTTGATTAACATTATCCTCAGGAGTATCTGTATCTATTGATCTCTTTTGAACAGTTGTTTCAATAGAGGATTTTAGAGGATAGATGTGTTCAAAAAATCTAGCATTTCGAGATTCGATAATGGTGTTTTCATGTATGTCATTGATTTTAGATTTGTATACCAAAAACCGATAAGCAGCACTATTATGAGCATATCCTATAAATAAACAATCTATAGTCTTTGGTTCAATTTTGACCTTCTTTGGTTTCGGTATTTCTACTTTGGCAAGACACCCCCACACTCTCAAGTATTTGTAGGATGGTGGTCTGCCTTTCCACAATTCATGTGGTGATTTAGAAGTCTTCTTTCGAGGCACTTTATTAAGAATGTGATTAGCACAAAGTATAGCTTCTCCGCAGAAGTTATCTGGCAAACCAGGACTAATGAGTAGAGCATTCATCATTTCTTTTAGTGTACGGTTTTTACATTCTGCTACCCCATTTGATTGAGGGGAATATGGTGCCGTTGTCTGATGTATAATACCATGTTCAACGCAGAACTCCTCAAAAGGAAATTCGTACTCTCCTCCTCTATCACTTCTTAGTGACTTTATCTTTTTATTAAGTTGATTTTCAACTTCTACTTTGTATTGTTTAAATACGTCGAATGCCTCGTCCTTGCTTCTAAGGAGATATACATAACAGTATCTCGTACAGTCGTCAATAAAGGTAATGAAATATCGTGTTCCTCCTCTAGTTTGACACATTTTTAAATCGCACACATCTGTGTGAATTAAGTCTAGAGGTTATGTATTCCTTTCAACTTGATGAAAGGAAGTTCTAGTTAATTTTTATTCGGCACATGTCTCACATTTGTAATTTGAGTCTATGACAAACTTAGGTATAAATTCTAAGTTTATCATTTTTCGCAAAGTATCAAAGTTAACATGTCCTAATCTATTATGCCATATATTAAATGACTCAGCGATATAAATAGAAGGTTGCACTTTATTCATATCTTTTGGTACAATAGTCATTACATTCATTTTGAACAGACCATCACTCACATACCCTTTCCCCACATACACTCCATTTTTAGACAATACAAAATTATCAGAAACAAAGACCAACTTGAATCCATTCTTGCTCGGTAGTGATCCCGAGACCAAGTTCTTCCGAATGTCTGGAACGTGGAGCACGTCATTCAAAGTGAGTTCTTTTCCAGAAGTCATTTTGAGAACCACTTTTCCCTTGCCTTCAACCTTTGACGTGGAGGAGTTTCCCATAAAGAGTTGCTCTTCTTGTGTCGCAGGCTTGTAGTTGGAGAACATCCACTTGTTAGCACAAATATGTTTTTTGGCACCAATATCCACAAACCATTCCTTCGTGTTGCCAATCAAGTTGCATTCGGAGATTACAGCAGATAAGTTCATTTCTGAAACATCCTCCGAGAGCCTATCACATTCAGTAACATTGGCTTCGTGTTTCTTCTTCTTTGGTCCTCGGCACTCAACTGCTTTGTGACCTTTCTTTCCGCAATTATGGCAATTTCCTTTGAACTTCTTAACCTTTTTTGCATTTGGATTGTGCTCCCTTTTTCTTTTGTTGTTCTTGTCGGACTCGACCACATTTGCTTTGGCCACCATGGTGTTTGTTGCCTTCCTTTCATACTTTCTGTTGTCTTCCTCAATTCTGAGATGAGCAACCAGATCCCCCATGGACATCTCCTTGCGCTTATGCTTCAAGTAGTTTTTGAATTCCTTCCATGATGGAGGTAACTTTTCTATTGCCTCAACGACTTGGAAAGATTCACTCAACGTCATCTTTTCATCATGAATTTCATGGATAATGACTTGAAGTTCCTGAATTTCGCTGACAACTGTCTTAGAGTCGACCATTTTGTAATCCAGAAATCTTCCGACTATGAATTTCTTCATGCCGGCGTCTTCAGTCTTATATTTCTTTTCCAGTGTTTGCTAGAGGATCTTTGCGGTTTGAACAGTACAATATACATTGTACAGGCTGTTGTCGAGGCCATTTAGTATATAATTCAAGCAAATGAAGTCTGAACCCTTCCAAGCAGTGAGCGCTTCGACTTTTGTGGCGTCAGGCTCGAGTTCATCTACTTTTGGAGGGTCCTCTTCAAGGTACTTGGCTAGTCCCAGTGTGGTCAAGTAAAAGAGCATTTTCTGTAGCCAGCGCTTGAAATCCACACCAGTGAATTTCTCTGGCCGTTCCCCATGTAAGAAAGGTACAGCATGAGGAAAAGTTCGGGGCTGAGCGGGAGGAACAGTGGGTGGTACGGGCTTCTTGTTTACTGAATTGTTACTGTCTTGAGCCATCGTCTACAAGCAGTAACACGGTCATGCAAAAGCGCAAAATCTGTTTTAAGATTGTTATTCTTACAGAAACCCTAATTTAGAAATTGGATTAACAGAAAACCGTACCGTTTTGTATTTCGGTTGCAAGTGTGATTGCGAAATCCGAGTCCAGCACTCTGTTGTTCCCTTAAAACGGATTTTCTCCCCCTACGGTGCATTTGGGTTGAAATGAGCAACTGTTTCCCAAGGTGAAACGGAATCTGGTTCGCAAGGCTGCGCTGGCGATGCGAACGGTGACGAACCCAAGAGAAGAATTTAAGAACAGTATGTGTGAGGAAGAAGATGGTCAGAGAATCAGATTTTCGGTAAGTAAAACGATTCTGCCTCCATATATTTATATCTGTTGCAGGTGACTATTCAAACGGACGTTTCGTTCGGAAAGGTAGCGACCCGTTTCTAAACATTGCGACTTGTTTGAATTCGTATCCGTTCGTTGCAAAAGATGACACCCGTTAAGCCCAGCAAAATATAGTTTCGGCCCGCTAATGCATAATGCAATGCCCAGCAAAAATATAGTTTCGGCCCGCTAATGCACAATGCACAGTGCACATTGCAAAGTGCTAAGTGTCTACAAGACGCCTCAAACGCCCATTCGCACACGCGTACAGGAGCGGGCACGAGCACTCTCTTAGGAATTTATAATAGTCTCAATACTTTTGTATGTGTACCATTATAATTACTTATACCCTACAATGTGGGACTATTCCTACATTGTGGGATACACTAACCTACACCTTCATTATTCATTTATTCCAATAGAAATAATAATAACCTAGGTCTAGTAGAGCAAAGCATTTGATAGCAATATAAATAAAGGAGGCCTTGTTGATGGAGACACTTTAGAAGAATGAAAAAAATTTTGTACTGAATAAATTTGAGAAGAGGATATTTCAAATGGGGAAGGAGGAAAATTTCCATGGCAAGTAATTTCTTAGGTTAGGCTAAAGTTAATGTTGTTTTTGGGGAAAAAAAGTTAGGCTTTGATTATGCGGTGGATGTTAGTTTTAAGGAAATTACAGGTTTTGATTATGCAAGTTTATTGCAAAGAGAGCATGTATATGAAATATTCAAGGAGGAAGGAAAATTTTATGCGGAACTTTAATAATATAGCATAAATAAATTTGTAGTTTGTTCAAATCCTATTTCTACTATGTAGCTGTTCAAATTAAACTAATATAGACAATGCTAAGGAATATAAGTGATACAAATATTAAAATAACACCAATGAAAATCCCAAGTATTCTTTAATTAGACTGGCGGAATAAACGTTAATTAATGGCAAATTCTATTTGAACTCACCAAATAGCTGAGTTCACCCCCCTTTTAGTTAATTTTTTCAATGACAAGTTTACCCTTTCTGTGTTAATGTAATAACCCGAAAATCTGGGCCAGTTTAAAATTTTTATTTTGGCAATTATAGCGAATTTTGAACATTTAAAATAGATTATTTTAAATAATATCGACGAAAAATTTATTTTGAATATAAATAGAACGTATATATTATATACGCCGTCGTTAGAATATAAATAATTATTTATAATTATAAATAGAATTGAAAATGGCGCGGTAGTTCGATAATTCGATTTCAAACTTCAATTGAATGTACCGGGTGCAAAACAATCCGGATTTTAGTGAAACCAAAAACATTAGGATCTAATTGATGATATCTTTCCAACGGATCCGAATAATCGAAATTTCATAGCGGGAATCAAAAGATATGTCCAGTTGAAAATTCTGAATAGTCGCTATGGAATTCAGGCTCTTAAAAATGGACATTTTGCAAATGACCTCGGATTTCGACGAAACCAGTTTTGTTGGGTCCATGATGTCAAGAAATTGCTAGATTCCAAATTTCATAATTTTTCGAATCAATATGTGAGCGTGGCTGAGGAAAACGCGTTTGACCAGTTTCAGTTGATTTTAATCGACCGGAAATTGGCCATTTTTCAAACGGTCTCAGAATTCGATGAAACTAGTTTTGTTAGGACCGTATCGTCAATACGAAGCTAGAAAATATTTTTTTGTAATTTTTCGAGTTAGTATGCGACCCCAGTAATTTGAAATGTACGTTTAAAATTCAATATAGTGATTTAAATGTAAATTTAACGAAAACTGGTTGTAACAGCCAAATCAGCTTACGATACATATCCCATTGTGTTCAAAATGGGGGTAAAACACTATGGACGACAGGCGGTGGGCCTCGTTTAGAGGTCGAAAATAAAAGTTGCTTTTTAGAGATGAATAAAATAATTAAAAAAATAAAAAAAAAAACTAAAAACCCTCTCCTCCTTATCAGCCGACCCCCCCCCCCGTTCATTTTCAAAACGAAACAAAAAAGAAAAAAAAAATCGAGCTGCCCCTAACCCTTCGACGGAGCCGCCGACGCCCCCCCCCCCCCCCTCCGATGATCGCTGCCGCCAGACAGGCGCCCTCCCCAAATCGCAATAACGCGACGAAGACCCCCCCCCATCGTGAAATGCGCCATCGCGAGAGGGAGAAGCCCTCAGCTGCGGGCTCGAACCACCAACCACCGCCTGGACGGCCTGCCGCCACCTCCTCAACCCCCTCCTTCGACAAAAGCTTCGATTTTTCAGGGGAACGTAAGTTTTAATTTACCATTTATTTTTCTTTACAGTTTTATTGATGTTAGGACCTTGATAAACGTTTATGCATTTTTTTACTTATATGAAGATGTTAAAAATATGATTTTTATATTTTTAAAGTATTAAAAATATGATTTTTATATTTTTAAAGTAGTAAAAATATAATCTTTATATTGAAGAAAGATAAAAATATGATCTTTGCATTGTAGGAATATTAAAAATAGCATCTTTATAAGAGGTAGCAAAATAAAAATGAGATTTTTATAATGGCGATATTTTTAAATATGAAAAAACGATATTTTTAAATATGAAAAGACGATATTTTTAAATATGAAAAGACGATATTTTTAAATATGAAAAGACGATATTTTTAAATATGAAAAGACGATATTTTTTAAATATGAAAAGGCGATATTTTTAAATATGAAAAGACGATATTTTGATATGAGTAGTGAAATAAAAATATGATTTTTATATATTGAACTTCGAAATAAAAATATGATTTTTATATATTGAACTTCGAAATAAAAATATGATTTTTATATATTGAACTTCGAAATAAAAATATGATTTTTATATATTGAACTTCGAAATAAAAATATGATTTTTATATATTGAACTTCGAAGTAAAAATTCGATTTTTACATATGTAGTGGCTACGGGCAACGAAGATGCGATAGCGATGAAGATTTCTATCAATGAAGTGCCGTGGAGCTAGGATAGCTATCGGTGAGAATTTCTCACCTTTCCATTTCATTTCTATTTATATATATATACTAGGATGCAGACGGTGCTTAGTAGCACCCGACACAATCGTCCACAGACCATGGACTTGTTTGTTTGGTTGCATAGATTAGTTATATGATTTGATTTGAATTTGGTTGTTTGGTGATTTTGATTGATGTGTGAATGGCGTGGGCCTTCACTAGACCGGGGATAAGGCTAGGCCTCGTCCCGTTTCTAGTATCGTGCCGTTATGCCGCCGAAATTTTCTAAAATAATTTAGAAAAATAAAAATATCATTTTATCTATAGAATGAACTGAATAGAAATTCATAAGTTAAAATAAAATGTTTTATCGTTAAAAATATAATTTTTAACGTGAATGTGAATAAATCAATATTCATTTACAAACCAGACGGTTTGTTTATGTACACCTATTTGAAGGACGTTAATTGGGTCGATAAATTTTACACATCGCCCAACTGCACAAATAAAATCTGTGTTTGTTTGTTTGAAACCCCACACGGGTGTTGGGATGAAATTTGAAGTTCACTCATCCTGATTGATTAAATATGTCGATCGATGGATTGACAGGCTGTTATAAGCGTTAGATATCTATATTTGATGCTTATACAGTGTGGTGCACTTTGGTTGATGGTTGATTATTTTGCAATGCTATTATATGGGTGTAATGTATGAAGATCCATATAATTAACATTATATGGAAATTGATTGGGCCTCATTCCAGTTTTAAAATAGAAATATTTGAAATAGAAATATTCGAAATGGAATATTTGAAAATATCAATATATGAAGCCGTGTTGATTAGATTGACGCCATTTTGACGTGAACGATATTTATATCGATTTTATTCATTTTATAATGAATATCGAAAGTGATTTCAAAATCTGATATTTTGAAAAGAATTGATTGTAATTGAATTGAAAACGATTTCGAAATGAATTGAATTGAAAACGATTTCGAAATGAATTGAATTGAAAACGATTTCGAAATGAATTGAATTGAAAACGATTTCGAAATGAATTGAATTGAAAACGATTTCGAAATGAATTGAAAACGAATTCAAATTGAATTGAAAGCGAATTGAAATGAATTCAAATTGAATTGAAATTTGAATTGAATAGAAATGAATTTTAAAACGAATTTATAGAGAAGAATTCAATTTTGATTTGAATTGAAATGGAAGTTGAAATAGATTTTGAAACGAATTTTAAAACTATTTATATAATTCGTTTTAAATAGAAATCGACGAAGTATATATTATATATATTATATATATTATATAATGGCCTGAATAGAACGCGCCGCGCCGCGGCAGTTCGCGAATTTCGACCATTGATTTCAAACGGACATTTCGGGAGATCCGACCGTCGGATTCTCCTAAAACCGGAACCGTTGGGTTCGTATCGAAAAGAGCTTTCTAATGAATATTAGAAATTTGAAATCTAACGGTTGGATTTGGAGTTACGTCCAAATCAAATTTGAAAAAGGTCGCTGTAAGTGCAGTTCGATGGCCATTGATGGAAATCGACTATACGAGCCTTGATAAAATTATTAAAAATAGTAATAATTTGTGTAAAATCATAAGAAATGATTTAGAAAGGATTGGGATGAAAAACTCCATATTTGAAAGGATAAAAATAGTTTTTATCGAAATGAACTAGTTTTGAACTAGAATTATAATTCTATTTATTTTTAAATAAATAAATTGAATTTGAAAAGGGTTTTGAAAATAACCAAAATTTCCAATGATTGCATTGGAGTGGATTTGAATCGAAATTGTCTTCGGAATATTTCGATGTTGGAATTCGTGATTCTACAGATGTGGTTATGGAAATTTGAAAGATATATATTTATATCGTTTTTTCCAATACGACATTTGTTAGTCGTAGAATTTGATATTGAATATAAGCCGATATATTTTCTATTCAGAGCCTTGTATTGAATATCAAATGTGATTTGGGTTTGTCGTGAATGGTGTCTTCACTAACACTGTTCTTGAACCCAGTTGAGAAAAAAAAATTTAAATCTTTTTATTTAGATTTAATGAAGTGTACCAATTAAACGATCTTTAATTGGAATTGAATTGATATTGATTTTTGGGTTTATCGTGAACAGTGTTTTAAATAACACTTGTTCTTTAACCCGATAATTAATGGAATGTGATTTTGGGTTTATCGTGAACAGTGTTTTAAATGACACTGATTCTTTAACCCAGTTAAAGATTAAAACTAAGTGGAGTTTTAATGAATCTTTAATTAGATTGAAATGATCGAAAATGGAGTATTACCAGTTTTGCTCCAGGCGATGGTTAAATCTTTAATTAGATTTGAACGTGAAATGGTAATTGAATTTACCGATAACACTGTGGTGTTAGATATGAAGTATTACCAGTTTTACTTCATGGGGTGAATAGGTTGGGATTGGGAAATAAAATAAATGATTACTTCGGTGTGGTTCGCTAATCCCGACTAGTTTGAATTGATATTCAAAGGAGATTAAAGAATAAATTTAAAGAATTTATCTTGGATAAAATTAATGGGAACTTTTCCCAAAGTATAGGAATATTTGAATAAAAGAATATTCTGAATTGGAATGAGGCGTATGTTGTGTTTGTGTAACACTTTTATAATATATACGCGAGTTATTCAGAAAGACCGGGTTTATCCCATTCTGAATAACTGATTCGACGTGGTGTCGAAGATGAAGACGGTGGTCGAAGACCGGAAGTCTTCACGTCGTTTGGGTGATTACTGATGATCTTGATTGGGCTGTACACCCAAGAAGATGGAAAAAGTTGGTGATCGTCCAGACGTACTTGGAGATCGATGGATATGCGGGGTACTAGGTGCCTCCGGTTTCGTTCAGACCCAGAACGGACTTGTAAATGGACTGTGTGTCTGACATTGGATTTTAGTCCGTGTGATTGATCTCTATTAAATATATATCTGTTTGGCGGCGGAGAATTTATTCTCTTGCTTAACGCCCTTCTCTGAGAAGTACGAGCTCAGGGGTTATATATTGATGGATATCAAACGCATGGAGTGAATTGCCTGTGTGGCATGCCTAAGTGGCAATTGATCGAGGCTTCTGTTGAAAAGCAAAGTCTTGTGGTGATGATCAAAGCACGACCTTTGTGGCGTAGCTTTGTGTAACGTTTACTTCGCGTGTTTCACACCCGGTATGAACCAAAAACGGGAGACGGACCTCAGGGAGGGCATGCGTTTCTTTCTAGTTAGAAGTGGCGTCAGTGGTTTTACACGCCCTGACGAGTTTGACTTATGTGGTTGTTGCTGTTGCGAGGCGCCTCGGTTTGATCGGACGATCCGGGTCCGATGGAGTCATTCGTTGGCTCATTTACGCCCCATAGGGCGGGGGAACGCATGTTCAGGGTTTAAGTTTAATCCACATCGGTGGACCGGCCCTGTCGCTCCAAGGCTTGACTGAGTACTTGCCTGTGGCTCGGGCTAGAGAGTCACGAATCGGTTGAGGACTATCTTTTGCCTCGGTTCATAGATGGAAATCCAATTTCCAAATACGTGACATTTGCGGTTTTATTTGTAAACCTATATATGGCGACATGATATATGGTACCCATGCCGTCTATGATTGATATTTATGATTGAAATTGTTTTGACACTATACACTTATAGTAGTATCAAATGATTTGTTTTAAACGTACTAAGCATGTTTGGCTATTATAAGGGAAAACACTATCCTCGGCTGCGTTGCATTGTGTGATGGGACCTGGGTCTTATAATAGCTTCATTTTTAGAAAAGCATTGCGTTGTTTACTTATATGCACTGGTATTCTTGGGAGGAAACCCGTTCCGTGTTATACGGCGTGGTCCCTTGATTTACCTATCTTAAAAATAAAGATTTACAACTGTTTTAGTTCTCACACCAGTCACATGACTGACCTGGAGTTTATTGTTTTAACCTAAACTCTGGGTGCCCCTATTTTGACACGGGCAGCTAGTAGTTTTGGTTTTTGCAGATTTATATTCACAGGATCCTGGTTTACAGCTGGAACGATATCCGGAAAGCTTTGTATCCGTATATCTACTTCTAGTTGTGTATTGTATTATTTTCCGCTGCTATGTATTTAAATGTAATTTAAATCTCTGATATTTCTGTGTAATATTCATTTATACTCTGTATATTCTTGTAATCTGATGCATTGTTGTAATATACAATGAAATGTTCTTTCGTATGCGTTCTGTTTTGTCGTGTTCTCAAACGATAGGGCGTTTCGAACGGCCTGGATCGGTTTAACGACTGATTCGGATCGAGCGAAATTCCTTGCCGTCACAGTTGGTATCAGAGCTTTGGTTTACAAAGCTCAGAGAACAAGACACATTAGAAACGTACGAAAGAATTCATCAGATATTGGATTAGTAATATCCAACGGGAATGACTCGTTAGAGATAGGATCAGTAGTATCCTAGAACGAGTGTGAAGGGTATATTTTTAAAGTGAAAACAAATTTTGTTTTGAAAATCTAAATCAATCATTCGTATTTGATTATTTATTAGTATTGATTTGGACAGTTCAGTATATAAAGAATTTGCATATATACGCCTTGCAAACGTATATTCAAAGTTTTAATATACTGGATAGATATAGAGTCACACTCTAGTCGCCCGGAGATGATTCTGATGATAGTCTAGACATCATCAGAATTGGTATTCGAGTTTCGTAGGTGTGATTTTCTATATATTTCCATTAGACTGGTGTGAGAACCAAAACTAATATAGCTAGAATACATTGTTGTGATTTGGCATCAAAAATCTGATTTTTGACTATATATCAAAGTTATGAATTTGAAACTCTAATTCACTAATTGATTGATGTTTGTGTTGTTTGTTTAGTTGTTTGATAATTTTGAACCATTATGCCTAATTTGATCGAATAATGAATTGTATTGAAAGTTGGTCGCATTTGCTTGCATATACATATACTTATATTGAACAGGTCATAGCAAGGAGGCTAGAGCAGAGAATAAAAATTTTTTGCCCGACAAATAGGTACATGTTTACTACATAATTTACTGTTTTGTTTGGGTGATGATGATTTTATGAGCCTATTGGCTAGCCGCTTGGCTTTTTCTTTTTCTTTTTGAGATCTGAAGGACCGGGGAAGCTGTTTGAAATTCCCCGATGCTCCCGATGCAGGGGAGGTTATGGCGAAATTTTTCAGAAATTTAGGGTGTTAGCCAAATTTTTGAAAATTCTCAGAAACTGAAAAGTTGGAGAATGGAAGCCAGATCGAGCGTAGAGCTGAATAATCAAACCACTTTCGACTTTGTTCCTTTTCGGGGACGAAAAGTTTTAAGTGGGGGAGATTGTAATAACCCGAAAATCAGGGCCAGTTTAAAATTTTTATTTTGGCAATTATAGCGAATTTTGAACATTTAAAATAGATTATTTTAAATAATATCGACGAAAAATTTATTTTGAATATAAATAGAACGTATATATTATATACGCCGTCGTTAGAATATAAATAATTATTTATAATTATAAATAGAATTGAAAATGGCGCGGTAGTTCGATAATTCGATTTCAAACTTCAATTGAATGTACCGGGTGCAAAACAATCCGGATTTTAGTGAAACCAAAAACATTAGGATCTAATTGATGATATCTTTCCAACGGATCCGAATAATCGAAATTTCATAGCGGGAATCAAAAGATATGTCCAGTTGAAAATTCTGAATAGTCGCTATGGAATTCAGGCCCTTAAAAATGGACATTTTGCAAATGACCTCGGATTTCGACGAAACCAGTTTTGTTGGGTCCTTGATGTCAAGAAATTGCTAGATTCCAAATTTCATAATTTTTCGAATCAATATGTGAGCGTGGCTGAGGAAAACACGTTTGACCAGTTTCAGTTGATTTTAATCGACCGGAAATTGGCCATTTTTCAAACGGTCTCAGAATTCGACGAAACTAGTTTTGTTAGGACCGTATCGTCAATACGAAGCTAGAAAATATTTTTTTGTAATTTTTCGAGTTAGTATGCGACCCCAGTAATTTGAAATGTACGTTTAAAATTCAATATAGTGATTTAAATGTAAATTTAACGAAAACTGGTTGTAACAGCCAAATCAGCTTACGATATATCCCATTGTGTTCAAAATGGGGGTAAAACGCTATGGACGACAGCGGTGGGCCTCGTTTAGAGGTCGAAAATAAAAGTTGCTTTTTAGAGATGAATAAAATAATTAAAAAAATAAAAAAAAACTAAAAACCCTCTCCTCCTTATCAGCCGAACCCCCCCCCCCGTTCATTTTCAAAACGAAACAAAAAAAAAAAATCGAGCTGCCCTAACCCTTCGACGGAGCCGCCGACGCCCCCCCCCCCCTCTCCGATGATCACTGCCGCCAGACAGGCGCCCTCCCCAAATCACAATAACGCGACGAAGACCCCCCCCCCATGGTGAAATGCGCCATCGCGAGAGGGAGAAGCCCTCAGCTGCGGGCTCGAACCACCAACCACTGCCTGGACTGCCTGCCGCCAACTCCTCAACCCCCTCCTTCGATAAAAGCTTCGATTTTTCAGGGGAACGTAAGTTTTAATTTACCATTTATTTTTCTTTACAGTTTTATTGATGTTAGGACCTTGATAAACGTTTATGCATTTTTTTTACTTATATGAAGATGTTAAAAATATGATTTTTATATTTTTAAAGTATTAAAAATATGATTTTTATATTTTTAAAGTAGTAAAAATATAATCTTTATATTGAAGAAAGATAAAAATATGATCTTTGCATTGTAGGAATATTAAAAATAGCATCTTTATAAGAGGTAGCAAAATAAAAATGAGATTTTTATAAAGGCGATATTTTTAAATATGAAAAGACGATATTTTTAAATATGAAAAGACGATATTTTTAAATATGAAAAGACGATATTTTTAAATATGAAAAGACGATATTTTTTAAATATGAAAAGGCGATATTTTTAAATATGAAAAGACGATATTTTGATATGAGTAGTGAAATAAAAATATGATTTTTATATATTGAACTTCGAAATAAAAATATGATTTTTATATATTGAACTTCGAAATAAAAATATGATTTTTATATATTGAACTTCGAAATAAAAATATGATTTTTATATATTGAACTTCGAAATAAAAATATGATTTTTATATATTGAACTTCGAAGTAAAAATTCGATTTTTACATATGTAGTGGCTACGGGCAACGAAGATGCGATAGCGATGAAGATTTCTATCAATGAAGTGCCGTGGAGCTAGGATAGCTATCGGTGAGAATTTCTCACCTTTCCATTTCATTTCTATTTATATATATATACTAGGATGCAGACGGTGCTTAGTAGCACCCGACACAATCGTCCACAGACCATGGACTTGTTTGTTTGGTTGCATAGATTAGTTATATGATTTGATTTGAATTTGGTTGTTTGGTGATTTTGATTGATGTGTGAATGGCGTGGGCCTTCACTAGACCGGGGATAAGGCTAGGCCTCGTCCCGTTTCTAGTATCGTGCCGTTATGCCGCCGAAATTTTCTAAAATAATTTAGAAAAATAAAAATATCATTTTATCTATAGAATGAACTGAATAGAAATTCATAAGTTAAAATAAAATGTTTTATCGTTAAAAATATAATTTTTAACGTGAATGTGAATAAATCAATATTCATTTACAAACCAGACGGTTTGTTTATGTACACCTATTTGAAGGACGTTAATTGGGTCGATAAATTTTACACATCGCCCAACTGCACAAATAAAATCTGTGTTTGTTTGTTTGAAACCCCACACGGGTGTTGGGATGAAATTTGAAGTTCACTCATCCTGATTGATTAAATATGTCGATCGATGGATTGACAGGCTGTTATAAGCGTTAGATATCTATATTTGATGCTTATACAGTGTGGTGCACTTTGGTTGATGGTTGATTATTTTGCAATGCTATTATATGGGTGTAATGTATGAAGATCCATATAATTAACATTATATGGAAATTGATTGGGCCTCATTCCAGTTTTAAAATAGAAATATTTGAAATAGAAATATTCAAAATGGAATATTTGAAAATATCAATATATGAAGCCGTGTTGATTAGATTGACGCCATTTTGACGTGAACGATATTTATATCGAATTTATTCATTTTATAATGAATATCGAAAGTGATTTCAAAATCTGATATTTTGAAAAGAATTGATTGTAATTGAATTGAAAACGATTTCGAAATGAATTGAATTGAAAACGATTTCGAAATGAATTGAATTGAAAACGATTTCGAAATAAATTGAATTGAAAACGATTTCGAAATGAATTGAATTGAAAACGATTTCGAAATGAATTGAATTGAAAACGATTTCGAAATGAATTGAAAACGAATTCAAATTGAATTGAAAGCGAATTGAAATGAATTCAAATTGAATTGAAATTTGAATTGAAATTTGAATTGAATAGAAATGAATTTTAAAACGAATTTATAGAGAAGAATTCAATTTTGATTTGAATTGAAATGGAAGTTGAAATAGATTTTGAAACGAATTTTAAAACCATTTATATAATTCGTTTTAAATAGAAATCGATGAAGTATATATTATATATATTATATATATAATATAATGGCCTGAATAGAACGCGCCGCGCCGCGGCAGTTCACGAATTTCGACCATTGATTTCAAACGGACATTTCGGGAGATCCGACCGTCGGATTCTCCTAAAACCGGAACCGTTGGGTTCGTATCGAAAAGAGCTTTCTAATGAATATTAGAAATTTGAAATCTAACGGTTGGATTTGGAGTTACGTCCAAATCAAATTTGAAAAAGGTCGCTGTAAGTGCAGTTCGATGGCCATTGATGGAAATCGACTATACGGGCCTTGATAAAATTATTAAAAATAGTAATAATTTGTGTAAAATCATAAGAAATGATTTAGAAAGGATTGGGATGAAAAACTCCATATTTGAAAGGATAAAAATAGTTTTTATCGAAATGAACTAGTTTTGAACTAGAATTATAGTTCTATTTATTTTTAAATAAATAAATTGAATTTGAAAAGGGTTTTGAAAATAACCAAAATTTCCAATGATTGCATTGGAGTGGATTTGAATCGAAATTGTCTTCGGAATATTTCGATGTTGGAATTCGTGATTCTACAGATGTGGTTATGGAAATTTGAAAAATATATATTTATATCGTTATTTCCAATACGACATTTGTTAGTCGTAGAATTTGATATTGAATATAAGCCGATATATTTTCTATTCAGAGCCTTGTATTGAATATCAAATGTGATTTGGGTTTGTCGTGAATGGTGTCTTCACTAACACTGTTCTTGAACCCAGTTGAGAAAAAAAATTAAATCTTTTTATTTAGATTTAATGAAGTGTACCAATTAAACGATCTTTAATTGGAATTGAATTGATATTGATTTTTGGGTTTATCGTGAACAGTGTTTTAAATAACACTTGTTCTTTAACCCGATAATTAATGGAATGTGATTTTGGGTTTATCATGAACCGTGTTTTAAATGACACTGATTCTTTAACCCAGTTAAAGATTAAAACTAAGTGGAGTTTTAATGAATCTTTAATTTGATTGAAATGATCGAAAATGGAGTATTACCAGTTTTGCTCCAGGCGATGGTTAAATCTTTAATTAGATTTGAACGTGAAATGGTAATTGAATTTACCGGTAACACTGTGGTGTTAGATATGAAGTATTACCAGTTTTACTTCATGGGGTGAATAGGTTGGGATTGGGAAATAAAATAAATGATTACTTCGGTGTGGTTCGCTAATCCCGACTAGTTTGAATTGATATTCAAAGGAGATTAAAGAATAAATTTAAAGAATTTATCTTGGATAAAATTAATGGGAACTTTTCCCAAAGTATAGGAATATTTGAATAAAAGAATATTCTGAATTGGAATGAGGCGTATGTTGTGTTTGTGTAACACTTTTATAATATATACGCGAGTTATTCAGAAAGACCGGGTTTATCCCATTCTGAATAACTGATTCGACGTGGTGTCGAAGATGAAGACGGTGGTCGAAGACCGGAAGTCTTCACCTCGTTTGGGTGATTACTGATGATCTTGATTGGGCTGTACACCCAAGAAGATGGAAAAAGTTGGTGATCGTCCAGACGTACTTGGAGATCGATGGATATGCGGGGTACTAGGTGCCTCCGGTTTCGTTCAGACCCAGAACGGACTTGTAAATGGACTGTGTGTCTGACATTGGATTTTAGTCCGTGTGATTGATCTCTATTAAATATATATCTGTTTGGCGGCGGAGAATTTATTCTCTTGCTTAACGCCCTTCTCTGAGACGTACGAGCTCAGGGGTTATATATTGATGGATATCAAACGCATGGAGTGAATTGCCTGTGTGGCATGCCTAAGTGGCAATTGATCGAGGCTTCTGTTGAAAAGCAAAGTCTTGTGGTGATGATCAAAGCACGGCCTTTGTGGCGTAGCTTTGTGTAACGTTTACTTCGCGTGTTTCACACCCGGTATGAACCAAAAACGGGAGACGGACCTCAGGGAGGGCATGCGTTTCTTTCTAGTTAGAAGTGGCGTCAGTGGTTTTACACGCCCTGACGAGTTTGACTTATGTGGTTGTTGCTGTTGCGAGGCGCCTCGGTTTGATCGGACGATCCGGGTCCGAAGGAGTCATTCGTTGGCTCATTTACGCCCCATAGTGCGGGGGAACGCATGTTCAGGGTTTAAGTTTAATCCACATCGGTGGACCGGCCCTGTCGCTCCAAGGCTTGACTGAGTACTTGCCTGTGGCTCGGGCTAGAGAGTCACGAATCGGTTGAGGACTATCTTTTGCCTCGGTTCATAGATGGAAATCCAATTTCCAAATACGTGACATTTGCGGTTTTATTTGTAAACCTATATATGGCGACATGATATATGGTACCCATGCCGTCTATGATTGATATTTATGATTGAAATTGTTTTGACACTATACACTTATAGTAGTATCAAATGATTTGTTTTAAACGTACTAAGCATGTTTGG
The DNA here is from genome assembly GCA_030737875.1 of Allium sativum. Taxonomy (NCBI): domain Eukaryota; kingdom Viridiplantae; phylum Streptophyta; class Magnoliopsida; order Asparagales; family Amaryllidaceae; genus Allium; species Allium sativum. The sequence goes on along the minus strand of CM060926.1, from coordinate 919,044,135 downwards.
CTATTATAAGGGAAAACCCTATCCTCGGCTGCGTTGCATTGTGTGATGGGACCTGCGTCTTATAATAGCTTCATTTTTAGAAAAGCATTGCGTTGTTTACTTATATGCAATGGTATTCTTGGGAGGAAACCCGTTCCGTGTTATACGGCGTGGTCTCTTGATTTACCTATCTTAAAAATAAAGATTTACAACTGTTTTAGTTCTCACACCAGTCACATGACTGACCTGGAGTTTATTGTTTTAACCTAAACTCTGGGTGCCCCTATTTTGACACGGGCAGCTAGTAGTTTTGGTTTTTGCAGATTTATATTCACAGGATCCTGGTTTACAGCTGGAACGATATCCGGAAAGCTTTGTATCCGTATATCTACTTCTAGTTGTGTATTGTATTATTTTCCGCTGCTATGTATTTAAATGTAATTTAAATCTCTGATATTTCTGTGTAATATTCATTTATACTCTGTATATTCTTGTAATCTGATGCATTGTTGTAATATACAATGAAATGTTCTTCCGTATGCGTTCTGTTTTGTCGTGTTCTCAAACGATAGGGCGTTTCGAACGGCCTAGATCGGTTTAACGACTGATTCGGATCGAGCGAAATTCCTTGCCGTCACAGTTAATATTATTTTTCAAGTCGTTAGGTTACCACGGAGCGGAGCTGCGTGGTTCCTTCACGAACCATGCAGTTTCACTACGTGGTACACTAAGCAACCTTGTAGTGCCTCTACGAGGTAACTTAGTGTACCACATAGTGACACTGCGTGGTTTGTGAAGGAACCACGCAGAAGCAATACGAGAGAGGGCATTTTCGTCTTTTTTTTAAATTTGGGGGGAAACTCAGAAAAAATAGGAGGATCACTGATTTTTTGGAATTAAGGGGGGCAACTCAACTATTTGATGAGTTCAAATAGAATTTGCATTAATTAATACTAGTGGAACCCTGGTAAGTGAATGGGTTCCGATTTGTTGTACTATATGACATCTTCTTTGAATGCCACTGCATAAGAATAAATTACGGCATGGGTAGATGTGACATGTTGCAAAAAGTGTATACAGTTTTGAACAAAAGCTAATAAGTCTTAAATGCCACCTATTTTTGTTTACGATAAGTATCAGATTTTGTGGTATCATGGACATTACTGACATAAGTTCTGCATGAATTGATTGTTCCTTGCATTTGTAGCAAAATGGCAGTCTTGAAGGTGCATAACTAAGTTAATCTTTTTATGCCAAAAACACATGAAATAAAATCAAAACTTGTTGCAATGAAAAATGCATGCAACAAAAAAGTTGAAATCAAGAAGATTATACCAGTTTAAATTTCGCACAAAAAATAGAACTTCAGTGGAATGTTAATAACTAAATGTCCGTGACATGGAATGAATTACTGCAAAATTATGGACTAATCTAATAGTTTCTCATTTAATTAACAACTATTTTTCGGGTATTAAATACACAATAACAAATATAATGGTTGTAAAATTTAGACCAATTTATTCAGCACATTACTATAAATGATGTACAATTATACGCTTTATGTGTTGGACTATGTATTTAGTATTTCTTCTTGATTGGAAAAACAAAGAAATAATAATAAAATCATTGTGGATATGAAGTACATATCAACATTTGATATAAGCATGGTTTTGTGCAAAAGTTACTTTACTTTTCAATCAAGTTTCTATTGCAAATGAAAGTGGCGATCCTACGTGGTTTGCTCCCAAATAACATTTCATATAGAAAAGTAGCCTATGTGGTAGATGCACAATAAGCAAGCACAAATTTTACCAAGCCAATATATCTCAGAATTTTACCAAGCAAATACACCTTAGAAACTCAAAGGTTGAAAATTTATTTATGTAACTGAAAATAATCCAACTGATGTTTCCCAAACATAAAAAATGACCTGAAGTAACGGATTATATGAATCAATCATAAGGGAAAAAAATGTGTACTCTGTTGTATTTTTGATAAAGATCCCTGATTTAAAATAACATGTGGAGCGTAGGATTCTTTAGATAACTTCGAACATTAAATATATACCACTTGATTGTAAAGGAGAAAATATCACGCAATAGGAAGGTCTATGCATGTCAGCGATTTACAAACTGGGTAGTGCATGATATACATGACATAAATATAAAGTGCATTCAATGTAGTCAGCTAGAAATGTATTATTTGCCATAAATCTTGAAGGAGGATTATTTTCTATTACCTTAAATTACCGGTTCCAGCTCTGAAGTGACGTGATTTTTGGTTCTGGTGCTGCAAATATATGAAAGAATGATTACCTAAATATAACCGTGTAATATAATTTGTTTGAGAAAAAAAATTACAAATTGATCCAGTAATATCTAAATCTCATAATTAACATCAAATACACTATCCAAAATTGGATATGTTCGTTAAGATTGTCTGTCTACCCAGCATATTTTTTTATCACAACACTATATTTTTAGTTAGATTTATAAGGATGTGACTATTAGTGTTTATTTAAGTAGTTATTAACGAAAATTTCACAAGTTTTCTACTAAAAGGATATCTGATAGTGGATAGTCCCATTATCGGAAATGTAGTGACTTGAATTTTACACTAAACTTTCAACATAAATGTTTGAAGAACCAGGTTGACACATATATCATGTTTGATATTGATGAATGAATATCATAATCTAATGCAATCTCTACTTTAAAAAGGTGTTGCACGAGCTTAAACTCAAGTGAGTGATAACATGAATTGTATAACGTAGTAAAATTGATAGTAAGAGATCACATGTCAAGGACTCAAGCAAATGAAGATTGTAGCATATTTTATAAGTTATGGTTCAAAAATCCACGATAATCTTCTCTGCAACCCATTGCCAACATACCGTATAAGGTAAGAAACATTCTTGTAGCAGAGACGACATGAGAATATTCATATATATCAAGCTATATTCTAGGAGTTGATTTTTCTTACATCATATATTTGGCTTAGCTTACCATGCGCTTGTTAGTGAAACATACGGAAGCTTTTGGTGAGATTGATTAGAAATTATGATCAAAATCCAACCATTAACTCTAGGATTTTTTGGCATACACATGCATCAGTCATAAGGCAACTAAGCCTATTGGCTAGAGCAACCACCCTCTCTAAAGCAACCCCCGGTAAAATAAAAAACAGGGACAGGAAAAAGAAAAGAAAAAACCTAACATTTGAAAGCCGGGAAGTGTCGCTTGGCATGACAAGGAAGAAGAACATCGCTTGGCACGACAAGGAAGAAGAATGAAGCACGCTCAGCGACAGCAAGAGGAAGAAAGAAGACGCAGCAAGAAGAAGAAAGAAGACGCAATACAGCAACAGTATAGCACAACAGCAGTAGGTAATTTATCATTTTTTTTATTGCAGTGGTTGAATTGGGGCAAATTATTGAATCCGCGTTTGGCTTGTTTAATCCAACAAAATGCGAGGTCGAATTGGAGTTTACTGCAAATTGTATGACTGCCGTGTCTTTATTTGTTGATGCAGTCGTTGAATTGGGAAAACAAATTGATAAAAACCCTTTGGTTTAAATTGACAGTAATCGTTTTGTTTGCCTTCCTGCGTGATTTTGTCTCAGTCCACAAAATTAGTTGACTGCACTACTTGTAATTTTTTGCTAACCATAAGTTGTCTGCAGTACTTGTAACTTTTTTGTCTCTGTCCACAAAATAATCATTGAAGGCAAGTGAACAAAAGAGGTTAAATGGTTTAGCTATGATTTCCATTGAAAATGAGTATTTGGATATGCTTAATTATGATGATGTGGTTGAAGAATTTACTACAAAGAATGCAATAAAAAACTTTTTTTGGCTAAAATGGAAACGTTGGAGGTTATAATGTAATATTTTGTTTTAATTATATATTTTGTATGTGAACACGATATGATTAATATAACTTCAAATTTTTTGTTGATGCTTGTTATCTACTTTGTACTTGAAAAATGGTGGGCAACAAAATAAATTTCGTCTTAGGCAACCCAACTCACAGGACCAGCCCATCACCAATGAAACACAACCTAATCTTATATAAGATATATAAATTGGATTAGAAACCAATAATAACAAAATTTAATGGTAAAACCTCAAAAAATCTAAATGAAGTCACTATCATGTCTAGTGAACTTGCTTTTTCATTCTTGCCAGTTCTAGGAAATATGGCAAGTAAGTACTAATTATCAACAATATATGTAGGGATAAATTTTCATAGGGTAGACTGGATAACGGATGTAAGCATATATGTTTAGAATGATGAGTTGTTTGTTCCTATGCTAGTGCTTGCGGCAAGTAAATTTTGCGAGTAATATATATAATAGATTAAAAAATGAAGGGTTAATCTATTACCACCCCGTGTTTTGCTCTTCACCCCCCGCTGATTGTAAAATAAAACACACACCCCAATTATTTCTCTTCGCACCCCCGTTTATTCCAAAAAAGACATTCCTTCCTGTTTTATGCTACGTTCCTTTCTTCTACTTTATTTGCTTCTTTCTAAAGACAAGAACAGTACTTGCAGCATGGGTACCTCCAATGTTACCATGTTATGTTTTATATGTAAAGTGTCAATATCTGCATAGACCATGGATGTTTAATTTTCCAACATAAGTATTTCTAACGTGCTCTCCTATCATGGATATTTAATTTTCCACGTCCATAATAGGCAGTTTTTGTAGAAATAGTTCCAGCTTATAATTTCACTGACAACCATGCTGATTGGTATACAAGATCATTAGTATGCTATGCGGATTTGTTCATTTCAACGCCAATACACTGTGCATGCCTGGATTGTAGTGCAAAATCAGAGATTTGGGCAGCGGAATACGAATAAACCCAATGATCTAGTCTGTCAACTATTTCAACAATGCCAAAATAATAAAATCAAGTGGCACAAATTATAGAGAGAACAAAAACAAAAAAATAAAGGATAGAACACACCAATTTTAACATGGTTCGGCTTTGCCTACGTCCACGGAGACCCAACAACTTTTATTTCTTAATGAAGAAATGAGTACAAAATGATTACAATAGAGAGAAGACTGATGGTGGATTGCTTGCTTTATACAATAACTTGACCCCTATTTATATAGAGGGATTTCTTGAGGATAAAAAAGAGAAATTTCTAGATTACTTGGACATGAAGGGAAAATAAATATAATACCTTCCTTGATTTGATTAGAGCATAAATGGATGGTGCAATTATGGTCTCAATCTCTTTCCCTAAGTAAATTAATTCTTCATTAATTGATTGATTGTCCTTTTATTTTTTCTTCCAAAAACTTCCTCTTATATCTTTCCATATACGAGCCAATTAATTGATTGACAATCAATCAAATTCTTTCCTTCTCTACAAATATTTGAATCATTAATTTCAACACTCCACCTTGATTCAAATATGGCAATCTTTCTTCATTATCTCATCTTCAACAATGAACATAGAAGTTGTTGGGTCCAACACTCCATGGCGCTCAAGTAACAAGAAGCAAACTGATCAAGTTTGAGTAATGCTCAAACTTGTCCTTTGGAAGTGACTTACTTGGTCATCATATCTGAAGGATTATCCGAAGTACCCACCTTCAATAATTTGATCTTGCTTAGTTCTTCCTCAAGCATAATGCTTCATCCATGAACTATAAGCCTGATTCTCAACAAGATGAATCGCACTCTGACTATCTGAAAATAGCTCCACTGTCTGCTGTGCCATTGAAAGATCATCCAACAACTGAAGTAAGTACAATCCTTCCTTTGTTGCTTCCATAATCGATATCAACTCTGCTTCGGTAGTCGACAAAGCTACGATAGACTGCAACTTTGATCTCCACGAAATCGGGTCTATGCCAAGTGTAAAAACATAGTCCGACACCGACTTGCGTCCATCTCTTTCCCCAACGTAGTCTGAATCACAGTATCCACTAAGAGAGATGTCTCCATCTACTCCACCATATAACAAGCCAACTGAAGAAGTGCCACGAAGATATCTGAGTATCCACTTCACTGCTTTCCAATGCTCTTTACCTGGGTTAGACATATATTGACAGAAAACACCAACCGCATGGGCCAAATCTGGTCTCGTGCACACCATTTCATACATGAGACTACCAACAGCACTAGAATAAGGTATATTACGCATATCCCTTTTGTCTTCATCCGATGTAGGACACATATCTTTGGATAGTTTGAATGGAGAGCCTAATGGAGTAGCCACCGGTTTAGCATTCTCCATACCGAATTGAGATAGGACTTTCTCGATGTATTGAGTTTGAGTGAGCCTCAAAACTCTTTGCTTTCTATCCCTCTGAATCTCCATCCCTGAAATTCTCTGTGCGCTTCCCAAATCTTTCATTTCAAATACCTTACTGAGCTCCATCTTCAACTCTGAAATTTTAGACATGCTCTTAGAAGCTATCAACATATCATCAACATAAAGTAAAAAATAGATGATGTAATCAATACATTTTTAAAATAGACACATTGATCCTTAAAGCTTCTAGAGTAACCATGTGAGATCATAAACTTATCAGATTTCTTATACCACTGTTTAGGAGACTGTTTTAAGTCATAAAGAGATTTGTTAATTTTACAAACATGACCTGGCCTGCTGCTATCAATGAACCCCTCTGGTTGTTGTAAGTAAATGTCCTCCTCAAGGCCACCATGCAAGAATGCTATCTTGACATCTAATTGTTCCAACTCCATGTCGAAGTGAGCAACTAATGCCAAAAGAATGCGAATGGAAGTGTGTCTAACAACTGGAGAAAATATATCATGAAACTCCACATCTTTCTTCTGAACATAACCCTTTGCCATTAATCTTGCTTTGTACCTCAAGTCACCATTGCCGCAATCTTTCACCTCACAGATCCATTTACATCCAATTGCTCTCTTGTCGGAAGGAAGTGGCACTAAATCCCAAGTGTGATTTTTGTGCAAAGACTCGATATCCTCCTCCATTGCTACTAACCAACTGGAGCTATCAACTGAACTAATGGCATCTCTATAGTCCCTTGATTCATCATGAAATATGCTTAATGCATAAGCTGCCATGTCATCAAAATCCATATCTTCAATGCTTAATCCCACAAAATCATTGAGCCATGTAGGTATTTTCTTCTCTCTCGTTGGTCAAGTTTGAATTTGAGCTCCACCTTGAGATTTATCTTCTGTCTCTTCCCTATCAACCACTGTGTCATCGGAATCACCATTTTTACTCGTATGGAAGTATGATAATCTGCCTCATGTTTGATATTATGAATTTGTCCTCTCAACATCATCATTAACTGAAGAAGAAGGCTCCACCTTCAACATAGTCTTCTCATCAAATGTAACATGCCTGCTAGTAACAGTCTTCTACGTAGTAGGACACCACATCCTATAATCCTTAATTCCTTTCTTATATTCAAGAAAAATACACTTGCGCGATCTTGGATCCAACTTCCCTTTACTCTCATGCACATAAGCTGGACAACCAAACACTCTGAGAAAGGAATATGATACAGGCCCTCCCCTCTATACTTCTTCAGGAATCTTTATATCTATGGCGGTAGAAGGTGTGCAGTTGATAAGGAAAACCGCCGTAGATAATATTTCGGCCCAAAATCTCTTATTTAATCTCGCAGTCAGCCGTAAGCAACGAGTCCATTCCAACAAAGTCCGATTCATTCTCTCTGCAACCCCATCTGACTGAGGATCTCTTGGTGTGGTGTAATGTCTTTTGATTCCCTCGAACTCACAAAATTTGATGAATTTTTGAGAAGTGAATTCATCGCCATTATCTGAACGAAGAACCTTCACTTTCTTTCTAGACTGCTTCTCAACAAGAGATTTCCAACTTTGAAACCTATCAAAAGTTTCATCTTTGGACTTCATAAAGTAAACCCGTACTTTTCTTGAAAAATCATCAACAAATGAAACGAAATACCAGGCTCCTCCATAAGATAGGCATGGTTCGGGGCCCCAAACATCAGTATGAACATACTCTAAAACATCTTTAGACTTATGCTCTGCAATGCCAAAAGAAACCTTCGTCTGCTTTCCAAGTACACATCGTTCACAAAGGTCAAGTTTTGAATGATGAACACCATCAATCAAGCCTCGCTTTCTCAATACTTCTAAACTGCACTCTCTAATGTAGCCCATATGAAAATGCCACAATCTGGTAGAATCGGAATCAACTGAATCAATAACTGAAGCAGACTCCGCAACAGCAGTTGTACCCTTCAGCAAATATAGATTTCCAGCTTTTACCCCTTTCATTACTATCAATGAGCCATTTGTAATTTTTAATGAATCTTTTTCTATTACACTTTAAGCCAAAATTGCACAATGCTCCAATTGAGATCAAACTACGCCTTAAATCAGGCACATACCTGACATCACATAAAGTACGAACAACACCATCAAACATACTGATTTTTACTGTTCCAATACCAATCATGTGACAAGAAGCATTATTTCCTATGAGAACCTCTCCTCCATCAAGTTGACGATAAGTGGAAAAAGAGTGCCTATCAGGTCTTATGTGATAGGATGCTCCCGAGTCAATAATCCACAAAGTACTCTTCTTAGGAGAGGCGGAAACTGTAAAAATGCCAGGATCATTATCTGAATTTGATGTCTCCGCTGTAGATGCTGAATCCTTCTGGGGAACAGCTTTGTTTTTATTCTCCAACTTGGGGAAACTTGCAATATAATGTCCAGGTTTTCTGCAATAATGACAAACTCCCTTCCGGGCTCCTCTTGACTAAGATCTGGACTTAGTTCTATCTCCACCATATTTGGGTCTACTTTGACTTCTTCCTCTCTGTGCAATAAGGCTTTCAGAATCATTCTCCGTGCTCATACTTGCTAACTATCCTCTCAACATCTCATTATGCAAATTTATCTTCACATCCTCCAAGCAAATAGACGAACGTCCAAAGATCATAGAGTTAACAAAAGTGTTATACTCTGTAGGTAAAGAACATAAAAGAATAACAGCTTGCACCTCATCCTCAATCTTTACATCAGCTGCTCGAAGATTCATGACAAGTGTGTTGAGGGCATCTATATGAGCAAATACATATGTTCCGGGCCTCAGTTTGAATGAATAAAGTTGTTACTGTAAGATGATGCGGTTGGTGAGAGACTTGTCGTAGAACTTTCTCTGAAGAGCATCCCACAATTCCTTAGCTGTTTTCACATGAGAAAATTCTCTAAGTACTTCATCAGAAAGGCTAAGTTGGATGGTAGTAAGAGCATCCTCTTCCAATTCTTCTAACTCTTCAGGTGCTAATTTTTTCAATTTCTCTGGATCTGAGACAACCTTAAATGTCCTCTCTTTCTTCAACACCTCTTCCATCTTCATCTTCCATGTGCCAAAATCCCCCTTTCCATCAAATCTAGCGACTCCATAATTTGTAGCGCTTCTACCACCGTTATTCTTTGCGGAATTTGACATGGTTGAAAAAGTCTTTGAACATGACAACTAGCTCTGATACCAATCTGTTATGCGAAAAGATTGCGCAAATGCGGAAGCACAATAAACAAGATCTAAATTTTCCAATTGAACACCAATCTAATCTGATAGCAATTATTCTATTACATCAAACAAATAGTAAATAACTAGAATAGAGAAACAAAGAGACACACTATATTTATACTGGTTCCACTATCATTGAGATAGTGTATGTCCAGTCCAAAAGAGAGAGATTTTACTCCACATGAGAGAATTACAAGAGATTACAAAAATAAGAGTTTACATATCTTAACAAGAAGAGACACCATTGGGGATCACTGGCTCCATGCCAGGATGGGTTTACAATGAAGTATACCTCTCAATATATAGCAAGCGCAAATCTATGTGAGTCATCAATTAAATTACCAACATATGGTAACAATATAATGGAGGCAAATTATCATTGCAACAAATGTGCAAACATAGGAAGTAAATCAATCTGTTTCTTTAGCATAATTAGAAGAAATTAATGCTTGCATTTATTTCTTTCCATCTCATGTAAATGCATTTACTGCTTCATGCATTTCCATATTAAATAAATATTTACTTCCCATCTATTTATGATTTTGTATCAGCTAAATTTAACATGGATGAGCAACGTCCGACTATAGCGTTGGTTGTGCTGGTAAATAGGCTTCTGTTTACAAAATCCCTGGCAACAACGTTGTTTCGACTGCAATGGCATCAGTAACGTTATCTAATTAATTGTTAAAGGGTATACTAGGAAATAAAATTTTAATTTTTTCTCCGGGGGGTGAAGAGTAATAATTGGGGTGTTAATAGATGGACCCAAAAATGAATACACACAAATAGTTTAAAGTAAGACACTTCATCTAATTCATTACGTTGTGTTGCAAAACAGACAGGGTAGCTGACAGGAATCTCAACTCTAATCAAATTTTCTTACCTCTATAGAAACACCAAATAAAGTCATTCAAGCAGGCAAAAGTTAGTAATTGAAGCTAAGAGATTTGACTCAATGTTTATAAGAGAACTGACGTGAAACATAAGCAACATGAAATTTTTAAAAATTACCGAACATCGCTTCATTTTATCTACCCTAGTAGCAGATAAAATGGAACAATAAAAGAGTAGGAAAAATATAACGTGAAAAGAAGGTTTTGAAATTAAAAAGGAATAAATCACCAGAACTTGCAAGTTAATTCATCCTTAAATCGAAGAAAAAGAACAGTTTGATAGCTATGTCAAAAAAATTAACATCGTTAGATTATGTATCTTCTTACTGAAGTAGAAACGGAATAAAAAGAAAATAACCATCGGTTTTGCATAAATCTCAGACCAAAATAGTAATTAATAAGCCAAAAAAATTAAGCCCTAAAATCAACCACCATCTCCAGCAGATAGGAATACTTTTCTGATTGCTTAACGGGAAAGAGTTGTAATTGAAATAAAGGGACGACAACCTAGAACGAGCAGGGGGAAGGGGGGATCAAGGGCAAAGAAATAAGTGGAAGAATAAAAGAAGGAATAAATCAAGGAGTAGGGAGAAGAAGGGACAGAGCTTGAGAAAAGGGAAATTCATAGTAGTTAACCATAATTCATGGGGAAAAGAAAAGAAAATAATAATAAATGTGGCTTCATGAAAATAAAAAGGGAGCTGAAGCATGCAAATGCCTGAGAGAACAGGGTTAGCAACTCAGCTTTAATAGTATAATATAGAATTTAATCCTTATTTTAATTTTGAATTTAAATTAAATTTATATATATAGGTATTAATTATATAATATATATTTAAGTTTAAATTGTTTCAAATTATCTTATGTATTTTTATGTTTAAAACTATCTTTTGCTATCTATAATAGCTCTAAAAGTTTCAGATTTTGTAATATAGTTCTATACTTTCAAAATGAGTCGAAAAATAAGTTTCTAAAATTTAACACATGATCGTGCTGACATATTATGTTTGGGATCGTCGACATAGTGGTTGTTTAACTTCAAAGTTTAATTTTCAAATGAAGTGTTTATTCGTCATATCCTACCATAAACGAACATGGTCGTTATTCCTCTATAAATACAACAATTTTCCAATGAATTTTCATTCATATTTTCATCTTCTTCTTCCCTCTTCTCTTTTCCGTTAATTCCTAATCAAATTCTACTCATACTCTACCACATTCCCAAGTAAGTCAAAACCGTTCCCTCTTAGTTTTCAATTCTCTATCATCTTCTACATACTCTCCTTAGATCAAAGTGCAAATCAGAGTTATAGGGTTGTTGTAATCAAGATCTCAAGATCAAATTTGCATTCCATTGTAAAATCATCTCAAATATACTTTAAAGGGTGTGATTTGTTAGGTCGTAAATCAAGTTAGGTCTAATTATACCTGTAAAAAAACAGGTGTGTCTGGTTGGCTCAAAAAATACAGTACTATGGTACCATGAGGCAGAAATTCTAGAGGATGTTTGCTTGTTGCCTTGAAATCAAAGAGTATAAAAGATTTTGAATGTAATAAAAATCCGTATAGGATTTTGTGTGGGATTGATGTACAATAATTCCGAATTAGTATAAAATATATGTTCTTTCCGTTTACTTAACTGTTTTTTATTTCTTTTGATTATATTTTATTTTTGTGATAAATCTTTGAATTGTGATTATCTGCATATATACAAGTACAATTAATGTAATTCAAAAAGATTCATACAAATTTCACAAGTACTATTCACCTCCTCTTTAGATCCACTTGCATTGCACCCACAATTAGTTACCGAGCATAGGATTTCAAAAGATCCACATTTGTTTTTTGAAAATAAATGTAATGGCAACCAATATTAGTAATGGCCATATAATCACTTGTTCATTTGCAGAGGTCGATCCACTACAAGACCACCATTTTTTAATGGCACTAGTTAGAATTATTGGGCATGTTGGATGAATTTTGTTTTACAGTCAATAGGCTTAAGTATTTGGAACGTTATACAAACTAAGTACACTAAACCCAAGACTAATGTAACACTTGGAAAATCAGAACCAATTTAAAATTTTTATTTTGACTATTTTGTTGAATTTTTAATAGTTGGAATAATTTATTTTAAATAATAACGATTAAAAATTTGTTTAAATCGTAGTTTGAAAGAATATATTTATTTTAATTCTAAAAGGAGTTAGAAATAGCGCAGCGGTTTGAAAATTTGAATTCAAACTTTGACTGATTGCACCAGATGCAAAATAGATTGGATTTTAGTGAAACCAAAAAACATTTAAATCTGTTTGAGATTATCTTTCCAACAAATCCGAAAAATTGGAATTTCATAGCGGGGATCAAAAGTTATGACCAGTTGAATATTCTGAAAGGTCGCTATAGGATTTATTTATATATATATATATTTAATATAATATATAGCCCGTATAAATAGTCATTTTGCAAACGATCTCTGTTTTCGACGAAACTACCTTTGTTGGAATCGAAATGTAAAATTATTGCTAAGTTTAATTTTCCATAATTTTTGGGATCAATATGTGAGCGTGGTAAAAGAAAATGTGTTTTGACAATATCTGTCAATTTCGATCGACCAAAAAATGGACATTTTTCAAACGGTCTTCAAATTCGATGAAATCAGTGTTGTTGAGACCGTATCATCAAAACAAAGCCAGATATAATTTTTTTGAAATTTGTAGAGTCAGTCTGTGGCCCCAGTAAATTAAAATGTTCGATCAAATTAAATAATAAAATGTTTTATTATCTAATTAAAAAAACACATCGTATTAGCGGAATTGGGTTACGAAACATATCCTATCGTGTCCGGCATAGGGGTATTTGGCTAGGGGCGACACTCGTTGGGTTTGAATCGGAGTTCGTATGGGCTAAAGGGAATTTATTGAATTAAAGTAAATTAAATAAATAAAATTAAAATGGAAATACGCCTATAAATACGAATACGCCGTATAACCCTAATGCATCTGTTCCAGCCACCGTATCTAAATTCCAAGGCCACGGTTCTCAGGATTTAGATTCCTAATTCTTCCAAATCCAATTCGAAATAGAACTCCAACTCAAGGACAAAATCGTAGAGCACCTCACGATCTTTCTAATCAACGGTAGAGATTTGTTTTTGTACCCTGTATTGGCCGAATCACCTTGCCAAACCATCGTCGTTCATTGGCAAACCGCGCCACTAAGTCAGCATAGCACGGGGCCCTACTTCCAGCGTCGGTGCGCCGCTGGTCTCTCTCGTGCGTGGCGGTCACCGATCGTCACGAAGCTCAAGGGTTTGAATGCAAAACCGAGCCCTAGAATTGAACCCATTCGTGAATACTGTCGGCCTTAACTATAGTGAGGAAGAAAAAGTTAATTTTTATATTAAATTACATAACTAATTAATCTCCAATTGTTGTTAACCTTTAAAAATTCGTATCTTTCTCATACGAAATCAAAATCTGATGAAACAGGAAGCATTGGACTCGTGACGTCGAGATCTACACTGCAGAAGAGACCGCAGAATTTTCGGAGCTTGTTACAATTTTTGGCGTCATCAAATCGATGTGAGATATCTGAATTCAGAATTAAAATAAATAAATTTTACTAGGATGCAGACGGAGTTTAGCTTTAAGGTAGAGCGAGGAGCCGTACATCGGGACGGTGCCAGTTTTAATTACCCTGCCGTTATGCTACCGAAATTTCCTGAAAAAATTTTGTGTTGTAAAATATTTATGTTATTATATAAAATTGTTAAATAGTATGAAAATTAGACTATATATGTATGTATGTATATATATGAAAGTGAAAAGGATACATTAAAAATTTGACATTTTGATATAAAACGTATAACATTGGAATTTATATCTCCAATATAAATTTACATTAGAAAATATACATTTTGGTACAAATTGTATTTGCATTTAGAAATCCCATTTTTAATGAAATTTAGAATGCATGAAAAAATTTCATGTTTTTAAAATAAAACGTGATTACATTGAAATCCCATTTTTAATGTTAAGATAGAATCTAGTGAAATTGTTCATTGTCTTAAGTTAAAACATGTTTACATCAAGAATTACATTTTTAATGTAATAAAAATAAAAGAAAAATTAAACGACTATTCATGTTTAAAAACGAGGAAAACATGTTGCATTAAAGCTATACTTTAATGTAATGAATAATAAAATTGTTCATGTTTTGAAATTGTAAACATGTTTACATTAAAAACATTATTTTAATGTAAATACAGGATATGTGAAAGTGTTCATACATTGAAATAAAAATGTTATATTTTTATTTGCATTCTTTGATGCAAATAAAACATTTCAATAAAAAGTTGAATTTTGATTTGCATATTAAGATGCAACTAAACATTGAAATAAAAAGGTTATATTTTTATTTGCATTCTTTGATGCAAATAAAACATTTCAATAAAAAGTTGAATTTTGATTTGCATTCTTTGATGCAATAAAATGTTGAATGTAAAAGTTGCATTTTTGTTTGCAATTTTAGATGTAAACAAAACATTAAATTAAAAGTTGCATTTTTGTTTGCAATTTTAGATGCAAAAAAAACATTAAATTAAAAGTTGCATTTTTGTTTGAAATGTTAGATGCAAACAAATCATTAAAATTAAAATTATATTTTTGTTTGCAATTTTAGATGCAAACAAAACAATAAAATTTAGATTACATTTTTATTTGCATATTTAGATGCAAATAAACATCGTAGTTAAAAGATTATATTTTTATTTGCATATTTAAATGCAAATAAACATCGTAGTTAAAAGATTATATTTTTGTTTGCATATTTAGATGCAAATAAACATCGTAGTTAAAAGATTATACTTTTATTTGCATATTAAGATGCAAATAAATATCATAGAAAAAGATTACATTCTTATTTGCATATTTAGATGCAAATAAACACCATAGGAAGAAGTTGCATTTTTGTTTGCAAATGTAGTTACAAACAAAACATTTAATAAAGATTGCATTTTTGTTTGCAGTTCTGATAAAAATAAAAACATTATAATAAAAGTTATATTTTGTTTACAATTTAGATGTAAATACGGACATGAATTAAAAGGATACATTTTATTTGCAATTTTAATATAGATAGAAGCATAGACTAAACAGTCATATTTTTATTTACATTTGAAATGAAAAAAAAAATAGATTCCAAAGGTCACATTTTTATCGACATTTCATATGAAATAAAAGAATTGATTTAAATGTCAAAATGTTTATTGTTACTTTAGGTACAATAAAAATAGTAGGAATCGCCAAATGATTTATATTTATATTTATATATAAATATAAATTAAAATTTAAATGAATCGTGCGCGGTCATTCGCGTTTCGGCAACCGTAACTTCAAACGATTATACCGTAAGATCCAACCGTCAGATTTTCTCAAAACTGGAATCATTGGGTTCGTTTTGGAAACATCTTTCCAACGATATAAAATTTGCTAAGATCCAACGGTAGATTTGGAGAAATGTGTAAATCAAATTTTGGTGAAAACAGTGCCAAGGCCATGTAATGACCCGAAGCGTCGTTTAATTAAAAATGTCTTTTTTTAAATAAATAAAAATAGCGATAAATCATTATAAGATATTATAAATGATATGGAATGGAAAAAGTGATTTAAACTATACATATTCGAGGATTATTTGAAAAGTCCGAGTTAAATCTCATTTCAAATAATTATACGATTATTGGAAGTCGAAGATTTGAAGATGGTGATTGAGGACCGGCGATCTTCACATCGAATGGATGACTACTGATGCCCTAGATCGGTTAGCTCCCAGGAGGGGTTACAGTGGTAGTTGTCCGGATGTATTTGTTGATTGTCCGGATTGACTTGATGTCTCCAGTTTCGTTCAAACCCAGAACGGACTTGTAAATGGATGTATGTCTGACACTGGATTTTATTCTGTGCTGATTGATCTCTATTAATATCTATCCGTTGGTGGCGGAGAATTTATTCTCTTGCTTAACACCCTTTGAGGTTATTTATTAATAGACATCAATCGCATGGTGTGAATTGTCAGTATGGCATGCCAAGATGCAAATGGTCAAGGCTTATTATTGAAAAGCAGAGCCTTGTGGTTGATGATCAAAGCACAGTTTTAAATAGCATAGTTTTGTGTATAGTGTTACTTCGTGAGCCTCACACCCCAGTATGAACCAGAAACGGCAGTAAGAACTGCAGGGAGGACATACGTTTCTTTCTAGCTAGAAGTGGTGTCAGTGACTTACCAGCCCTGACATTTTTACTTATGTGGATGATGGAATGAGGCGCCTCGGTTATTTGAGTCCCTAGTGGCTCTATTTACGCCCCGAAGGGTGGGGAAACGTATTGTTCAGGCATAACTAATCCACTAACATATTTGTGGACCAGCCCTGAAGATCCAAGGTGCAGTTGCGGCTGTATCCTGAGACATGGTAGGCTAGATTGTCTTGAATTCGGTAAGAACTATCTTTTGCCTTGGTTCATGATGGAAATCCAACTTCCAATATGACCCATGCGGTTTTGATTGTATTACTAGTACGGCGACATAGTATATGGTAGCTATGTCGTCTATGATTGATATTATGATTGAAATGTTTTTAAAACATATATACACTAATAATAATATCAAATTCATTTTATTGTATCAAGCATTTTTTACCATTATAAGGTAAAACTATATCCTCCGGTTTGCGTTGCATTGTGTGATTGGACTTGAGTCTTATAATGGTTTCATTTTCCTAAAAAGCATTGTGTTGTTTAACGATTTAATTTACTTATGCACTGGCATGGAGTAAACCCGTTCTGCGTTAGCAGCGTGGTCCTGTGATTAGCCTTATTATCAAATAGGTTAAATAAGATTTCTCATACCAGTCCCATGACTGACTTGTAGTTTGTTTCACTTTGCAAACCCGGGTGCCCTCTTTTCCACACGGGCAGGCTTGTATACAGGTTTAGCAGATTTATTCTGGATAGCTATGGAGCTGAAGATGGACATTAACATTCCTATTTGGCTGTTCAGACTTCACTTAGTATATTATGTATTTATTCCGCTGCAGACATTTTATATTAAGCTAAAATTTGTATTCTATGCTAAGTATGATCCGATTATGCTGTGTAACTCTGAATATGTATTATTTTTAGTGTAATTTGATGAACATTATCTGCTGTAATTCTCTATTTCTGTTCTGTTGTTATTGTTACCTGTTATATTCCAATGATTATCATTACTTCTGTATACATGGAGTTTGGGGTCATCACAACTAATTATGTAAAGTACACTGCTGATCAAACTACAGTTGCACAAAGTAACTCTAAAGCCACGAATATATTGTTTTATTCATTAGATAGGAATGAACTTAATAGGGTATCTACTTGTAAGTCTGGATAAAATATTTGGATAAAATATCTGTAGTGAGTACTAAACCTTCTCTTCCTGCTCTTAAACCAAGTTTCCTTAACTTAAAGAAAAGCTCTACTACTAATCGTGCTGAATGCTCCAAGGAGGTCAGTCATTCTGCGACTTCCTCTCATGATTCTTCGTCCAAGGCTAAAGAAAAAGGTAAAAATAAGTCATATCCTTATGCCCTCATCCCCCCTCCACCAGGCTTCAAAGCTCCACCATCGGATAGTTTTAACATCTCACCAAATGCAATCTCTTCTTCTAGTCGTACATTGGGCTGTTCTCCGATCACGAGAAGCAAGAAAATCGAGCTGCTTAAAGGGATTGATGACGACAAGGGCTGATGATGAGTGTGATGTCCTACTCCTTGCGCAAGTCATATTTTATGCAATTCTACATGTAATGCTTCACCATGTAATGTTAGTTTGACAAGATGTAAGACTATATGTAAGCTGTACTACTTCCATATGTGGAAGTGCCTGTAGCTGATATGTGGAATGCATATCACCTGAACCTCTAATATGTACTTTTTATTTTGAAATAAATAAAAGAGTGTTACGGATCACTATAAAAATCGGTCGGCCTTGCCAAAAAAACAAAAAAACAAAAATTGGAGAACATTGAAAGTTAAATATAAGGCATTGGTAAAGTTAGACAAACCAGGATTTCCATGTTAACGAATTAATTTCAATTACTTAAGATAAATCTAAATAAGTCAGTACCTGATATGCATAGTAGATTTCAAGATATATTTCATTCACTTATTGCTCCTAGTAAAAAAATTATAAGGAACATCAAGTTAGAAAAATATTAATTTTATTTACACCTGATTAGGATCAAAAGACACTTACTATTGAAAAGGCTAATGATATTAGATTATGAAAATAGAAGAATTAGTTGGCAATATAATGTCGTTTGAAGCTCAAATGCAGGGTAAAAGAGAAGCAAGGAATTCGAGAAGAAATCAATTGCTTTTAATGCCATTATGGATATGTCAGACTAGGAAAATGATGATAAGGAGATTGCATTGACGGCTAGAAACTTTTGAAAGTTCCTGAAATATAGAAAAATGAATAGTTCTAGAAGGAACGATAATCATGATCAAGGAAGTGCAAACAATGGTCAACGGATGTCTAGTGCTATAACTACAACAAACTAGGGAATATGGAATAGTACTATCCATATCCAGATAACCAAATGGTTTCGCCAAATAACGATGCATCTAGAACAAGAAAGAGAGCATATACGACATTATCAGACGATTCAGATTCAAAAACATTGTCAATTGATAAAGATTCGGACATTAAAGCGGGAAATATGTGTTTCACATAATATATCAAAAAGGATCTCAAAAAAGTTCTCGTTTTTGTTATTCTTTTAATTTCATATGATTTTTTTGGTTGCTTTGATCGGTTGCTTGATTTGTATGCTATTTAAGATAAGTTTTTGAATTTTAAATTTAAAAAAATAATAATATAGTATTATTTTAAAGTCTAAAATTTTGAATTTAGCATATATATATATATATATATATATATGTATGTATGTATGTATGTATGTGTATATATATATATATATATATATATATATATATATATATAAACTTTCGTAGAATCTAGAAATAATAAAGTGCATAAACAATTAGGCAGACAAATAGACAAAAGCTAAAAAGTTATGTCCCCTTATTTCAATAGGTACGTCAACATACCTTCTTCCATCATGTCGACAAACTCACAGAATTGATGAATTCGTGTTTGAATTCAAATTTCAAACTTTTCTACCATCTTTTCACCAACTTTTGTGTCATTAATGAACGCCTTTTGATCAAAAGAATTCATCTGTTCAATCTTTGTATATTTATTTCTTGTCCATTTATTTAATTCACTTCATTTCAAATTACAAAGCTCTCTTTATACAATCTTTCTCTTCGAAACTATCATCGGTGACTTCATCATCCTCAACTCCATAAGCTATGAGAGACTGTACAAGACAACTAAAGCCTTCTTCTTTCATGATCAAGAAGCTATTCAAACTTATATCTCCTAGTTGAACTTTGGCAAAGTTCATCCATAAAATTTGCGGTTTTCTTCGACTTTCTTTCTTATGAAATTGAATGTCTTTTTGAAAATTGTGGTGCTCTCAGCTTTGTTGATATTCTTCAAAACAATTTTATTTATTATCTAAATCTTGTTAAAATGTTTTATGAAAATTTCCAAGATTTTTTTATGAAGGGAACGAAGGTGAAATTTGTAGTGTCAAAGGAACACAAATCATTTTGAATTGGGAACTTTGGGGTGTTATTCTTAATTGTAGACTTACAGGTTTGATGCTCTCTACATTTCAAATCGATGAAGATGATAGAGAAACCCTTCACCATTCTCTTGAAAATGATGCACATCAAGTTTTATCAATTGCTATTTTCGTCCAAAAGAGATAATAGTAAATCAGTAACAATTCGAAATTTTATCAATTTAACTTTTGAATATTTAAAGTATTTAAATATTAGATTTGTGCT
This sequence comes from Allium sativum, assembly GCA_030737875.1. Lineage (NCBI taxonomy): Eukaryota > Viridiplantae > Streptophyta > Magnoliopsida > Asparagales > Amaryllidaceae > Allium > Allium sativum. The sequence continues at coordinate 919,023,756 of CM060926.1, read as the reverse complement.
TATAATCATTTAAATTCCATTTTAAATGATTAGTTGATGACAACGGAATTATTTTAATCATTCAAATAATTGTTTAGACGGTTCATAGCATTTAATAATTTAGAGCTAAAAACTTAGTTTTTTTTTGCTACAGAAATAGATATGTATTCTAAACCAAAAGTTTATTTTGAAAGCATATTCATATGTTTATATATGTTATTCAATATATTAGCAAGATTTAAATTATATACTTTTGTATCATAAAATGATCATTTGATATAATAATAAATAATATTTAAGTATTTATATTTTAAAATATGTAATTTAGTGTTTAATACTTATTTACATAATAATATAGTTTTATAATATATTATATAATATACACCAGTACGCAGGCATGTCCAATGGACTTTTGCATAGATAAATATGACCAAAGCTGAAAATTAGTTAAATTTTGAATAATTGCTACAACACTATAATTATAATGCACATAAAGGTTGCACTACAGAAGCACAGTTGGTATATAAACCCGCTAAAGTACACCTCAAACCGAATAGAAAATTATTTATATTTCCATGCTTGTAATGGTTTTAAAAACAAAGAAAAATTACAAACACATCATGTCATGTTGTATTACACCAAATCTTTCATACACACATAATGAGCAAAAGGGAATGTACATTGTTCTTCATATGTTGCAAAAACATATACCGAAGCAGTCCATTGTTTTGTTCTAAGAATAAAATCATGATGGAAATGTAAGGACAGAGCATGAACAAGATGACACCTATGGAATATATAACTTGTATGATATTTGGCATAGATTCAGCAAGCAAGTAGCAGATGCAATTTCAGTAGTTATTCAGTTATAACTTATATGGAATTTCTTCCACTGCAAAAAGGAAATTCAAACTTAGGCTAATTAGAAGAGAATAAAAAGTTGAATCATGATTATATTGCAAAATGAGGTAATAAACTACCATCACCGGTCCTTATTTCTTAACCAAATTTACCATCATATTATGCTTATTATGCTGCCATCATATATTCATCATTACAAGCACTTCAAATGAAAAGCCGTGAAATAGTTCTAATGAAAAGACTAAAAATACTTCAACGCATAAGAATTTTGCCAAAATTATAAGGCGCACATGATTATTGTTCATATTTTCAAATGAGTGTAGCATCAATGATTACATTAGTCGTTTAGATATAGTACAAGAATCAATTCAACCTTGTACAGTAACTGAAACAATAAAGAAAACATTTACTGATCCTAATGTATTCATGCTTTTATTGGAAACCTATAGCATCTATATGTTTGAACGACTAAAATATGAAGGGAAAAATTGAATGTTTGTGTGGACAAAATACATGAAAAGATATTAAACATCGTGTTTTAGGCAAACTATTCTGTAATAGTTCATGAATTTTAAAAGAAAAGGGACAAATCAAAGTAAATAGCATCTCATCTACAATTAAAGCTTTGCATACGAAAACAAAAAAAAATTGGTTTCAAAGAATCAAATTCTTCCATTGAACAATTAAGCTTGGTGAAGATCAAATGTTAAAACATACACTGATTATGACATATTATAGAAATTCATATGAATATAAAGGCATAATCCCATAAGAATACTTCAAAACATAAAAATTTACCAAAACTATATGCCTCATGATCTTTGAATCATTCAGATGGATGTTTGAATGGAAAGATAAGAAAGCATAGAAAATCAACCATAAAGCACAAAAGATATGAAATGATTTCATCAGTTGTTGAGGATAATTGATCCCATCCTTGGCACCATATATTTCATTATTGATCCTAGCACTGGCAGTAAACTTTGACGTAGAAGAAATAAATACATGGGCATACTACTTCTTAATGGGTTGATAGTTTTGATTGCATGGACGTTGATACATGAACTGAGCAACAGCTATGAAATATACAATAAGCTTAGAAAAAGTGAATTAAATTTGAATAACTAAACAACCTTTTTCACCCAAGTAGAAGCAGAATCAGAGCAAGCCAGTATATCATGTTATTGTAATCCAAGAAAGAAAGAAGATTGAGAATATAGGTGTTAACAGTCAAATACGAAAAAAATGCAAATTTTCAGTTTCTTATAACAGCTTATATTGTTAGATAATCCTATATCTTGCAAAGGATAATTGTTTATAAAGGGAACAAAATGCTATGCATATTTAAGCAAAACATTTTAGTAATTATAGAAAATTTTATGAACATATTCCTGGATGTACTACATTTAAACGTTTGGAACGCATGTTTTATATTATAATAAGGTGAATATATTTGCAATACAGTAAGATAGGCAGTTGTTGCAGGAAATCTTCTAGTAATCCCCATGAAACGTCATTCAAGCACTTTTATTGACTATCATTATAACTGAAATTGAAAGACATTCTCATTAATTATAAGTTTTCTATATATGGCAGATGAAAAATTGCTTAATACATTACTATAAATTGGACATTAAATAATAAGAACTAATTTTACTAGAGACTGCATTGGAAAAATTAATGTTGATTGAAGGTAAAAGAACTATTGGTTAAAAAAATTTGAACAAAAAAAGTTATTGTTTTCAACTATTGCTAATCTAAGGTAGCATATATATGCGTAAGAAAAGGAACAATTTATATTGCTGAGTAATGAACATTTATTGCCATGAGAAGATATATTTAAGTGACCATTGATATGGCATTCCCACAATCGTGTCATCTAAAGTATGTTATGTTAACCGTATAGATTTTTTTCTATTTTGCATCATTAATTATTTTGTGCAGTTGAAAAATCATAAAATGTTAAGAAATTAGTTCCAACTACCTATACATCTATACGTAAATGCACTTTTTCTGGTGAAGTCATGGTTTGGAACTAAATAATAAATACAAAAGCGCATCGGCTACATTGTAGAAGCAGTGATAAGCGCATTAAACAGATAGTATAGGATAGATCAACACCTATATTTATGTACTGTCATCCTTTTATAAAACTAGTGTGTAACCCGTGCGTTGCACACGATAATATTATAAAATATAGTATTCAAAATTTTAATGTCAAAATTGTAATTTTATTATACAACGTATGATGAATTCGGCAAAATAAATATACTATAAATGATTATTATTGTTATTGTTGTTATATATGATGTGTTATATAACTTATATTTTCCTGAAGTAAAACAATATTTTATTGTTCTTATTATGGTGAGGAAATATTAATGCTGAAACTAATTTTTTTAAATTATTTTAGATGTATTAGCAAACATTATTTTATCTTATTTCTTTTAAGCATGTTAAATTTGAAAATGTAATTAGTTAAAATATATTGATTTAAGAGTAAATAATACGAATAAATTGAGAAGGTTTTTTTTTTAAAGATCTTAATATGAAATTATTTGAAGTTAAAAGCTTAGAACTTTTTTAGCGTAGTCCAATTTATATTTAGAAATGAAAGGAATTATTACATGAATACTAACTATCAAAAATGTGAAATTGCAATAATAAGTTTAGGTTTTGGGGTGAAAGAACATTATGAATAAAGAGAGGAGAAGTTTAAAAAAATTAGGATGAAATATGATGTCATTTAGTACAGGGATATTTGTAAAGGTAATAGCATTGACAAATAGACTGATGATATGAACATTGTCACATTATAATGTTCATAGCAAGCTAGGGGTCATAATGTTATAACAAATGATTAAAAAGAAGAAGAAAAAATGATGATTATCTAAATAGGAAACGATGTAATGTTAGCGCTACTTGAAATAGAATTTACTGAGATACAGAATTTATTATGATGAATCATTGAATGATTTTACTGATTATTTTGATTTTATTAAGGAGAGTTTGATATCTACAAACTCCAATTAATATTTTAGCTTCCACCTTGAATAATGGACTGTAATATTTGCAGCACTTTTTACAATTCTAGATTGTCCAATAGTACGCACAGTGTGGTTAAAATATTCTATTTCTATGTATATATAACAAAGGTGAAAAAGGTGAATGGGTAATAAAGGTAAGCAAAGAGTTATGGTTAAAATAGTAGTGCTAAATCAGTACTTATTTTGAAAAAAGTAGATAAATTTAAAGGATTATTTCTAACTTAATATTAATCGCTATTTAAAGTAAATTTTGATTCATAACCATTATAATTTATAACTATGAATATGATCAAAACAACGCAGCATCATATTTAAAAAAAAAAAAAATAGAAGCACAAAGATCCAGAAACAGTAGCAACGTTCAAGGATTGTCATGCGCAACGGGGACAAGTGGGACATAAGTGGAAGGCAGCCATCTAACGGGAGCAGCAGCGAAGAAAGTGATCCAACTGATATTATGGGGGCCTTATTAATTATATACTTATTTTGACGTTATGTTTGCTGGTTTAGTACTATCACTGTTTTGTTTTCTTCTCAAATGTCATATCATTGTACTGCGAGTCGAGCATTCATTCTGTATTGAATGTAGTTCAATGAAGTATGTTGGTTTACGTTAAAAAAACTATGAATCTGATTTAATAATTTAATTAATAATGCCATGAATATTGGGAATATTGAAAATTTTGTTTAATCATTCATAGTATATGTCTTCTCTTGTTCAACAAAGTTTCTTATTCAAAATAAACCCGTAAATGAATAAAAATCAATTATTAAAAATTAAAAGGTTCCAGTAAAGAAGTTGATACCTTCAAATAACATGTAATCAAGTAGTGAAGGAGACAAATTTCATATTGCACGTGAATATACATTTATCTTCCTAATACTTGGATTGCTAAAAACGCCATGCCTTAGTTATTTTCACCTATAGAAAATGCAAGCCCGTAAACTCATTAAAATGTTGAGAAATGCATCAACGTCATTCTATGAGATACAGGCTTCTGTCGATTGAAAATACAGGTTAATGAAAAAAATTTATCATACTCTTTGTTTTTCTTGTTGCAAGTGACAGTTCATTTCATCTATAAACGAAGGTCTTGAAACTTGAAAAGATTTTATAAATGTTTTGGTAACAAATACATAATTACTTGTATCAATATATGGCTTCCTGTAGTGACAAACATGTCAGAAATGTACATTAGCAACAAAAAGTTGAGGGATAAAAGTAGATGAAGATTGCGATCACAGTTGTAGCAATACAGTAGATTATAGAGTACAACTATCAATTGAAAAGGTTCACATAAGAAAATATAGGAACAATAACTATGCTCATTTCACTTTTTTTTTTCAATGTAGCATATCATTTCCTAAACATTTAACTGAACATACCATTTTTTGTTTTCTGATTAAATGTTGCAAATCTTGACCAACCCAGTTATTAATGGATCCATGCTTTTCTGACATGATTAGATGGTCCAAATCTAGAGAAATTGTTATGCAGAAATACATGCACATCAGATAACCTAAAATATTTGTTCAATTATTGATTTGTTTTTCCTTTAGATATCTGGAAAGCAAAAGAGAAACAAAACTTATAAATATCGTTGCTTAATTGAAAAGATGGCATAAAAATCCTAAACATAGTGTGTAACTTAGCGTACTCCCTTAATAATATTTACTACAAACTTAAGGATATGCAATTCAATGACTTTAAACAAATCAATTAAATATCATGCTAATTTATACCCAGATAGTCTTCATCCACTTATATCCAATAACCCACCGCTAGGAAATTTCCAGGTCGTGGTACCTATAAAATAAAGTATTCCAAATTCAGAAGTTTGATGTTAGATAATTAGTGAGAGTATACTAATACTTCGGTTTCACCACCACTTTATAAAGTGGAATGCCTTTATAAGAATCCCTGTTTGTCTAAAAGCATTATGGCAGTGTATTTATGGAATTATTAGATGATGGGAGATGTAACAATTGGAAATTTCGCTCGATCCAAATCGATCGCTATACCAACCAAGAACGTTCGAAACCCATGATTGTTTTGATAACAAGCCACATCGGGTCACAAACAGAAGAACATTTCATTGTTAATTACAACAATTCCATCAGAATACAAGAATATACAGAGTATGAATAAATATTATACATCAGAGAAATATCAGAGATTTAAATACATTACTGCAGCGGAAAAATAATACAATACACAACTGAAAGAGATATACGGATACAGAGCTTTCCGGATATCATTCCAACTGTAAATCAGGATCCTGTGAATATAAATCTGCAAAACCAAAACTACGAGCTGCCCGTGTCAAAATAAGGGCACCCAAAGTTTAGGTTAAAACAAGAAACTCCAGGTCAGTCATGTGACTGGTGTGAGAACTAAAACAGTTATTAATCTTTATTTTAAAGTTACTAGGGACCACGCCGTATAACATGGAACAGGTTTCCTCCCAAGAACACCAGTGCATAAAACAACAGCGTAATGCTAAATAAAGAACAATGAAGCTATTGTAAGACCCAGGTCCCATCACACAATGCAACGCAAGCCGGAGGATAGAGTTTTTACCTTATAATAGCAAAGAATGCTTGGTACGTGAAATTTCATGTTTTATTATTACTACAAGTGTATAGTGTCAAAACAATTTCAATCATAAGTATCAATCATAGATGGCATAAGTGCCCCATACCACTATGTCGCCATATACAGATTCTACAATCAAAACTGCAAAGTCATGTATTGGAAGTTGGGTTTCCATCTGTGAACCGAGGTAAGGGATCGTCCTCCACCGGATTCGAAACGCTCTAGCCTGCCCCTTAGGCAAGCGCGCAGGCAAGCCTTGGATCGTCAGGGCCGGTCCATCGATGTGGATTATTATGCCTGAACACTGCGTTTCCCTGCCCTTTGGGGCGTAAATGAGCCAAATGACTCAATCGGCTCCACATAGTCACCGATATATCCGAGGCGCCTTGCAATCCAACAACCACACAAGTGAAAATAATATAAATGTCAGGGCTGGTGGGTCACTGACACCACCCTAGCTAGATGGAAACGCATGCCCTTCCTGATGTCCTCTCCCGTTTCTGGTTCACAACCGGGGCGTCAGGCTCGCGAATCAACGTTACACAAAGCTATGCCACACAGGCGGTGCTTTGATCATCAACCACAAGACTTTGCTTTTCAACAGAAGCCTTAATCAATCGCCACTTAGGCATGCCATACAGGCAATTCACACCATGCGACTGATGTCTATCGATATACAACCTCTGATCCCGTACGTCTCAGAGAAGGGTGAAGTAAGGGAATGAATTCCCAGGCAGATGTATATTTAATAGAGATCAATCAACACAGAGCAAAATCCAATGTCAGACACACAGTCCATACAAGTTCGTTATGGGTCTGAACGAAACCGGAGGAACCTTATTCCTCGCATATCCATCGATCTCCAAGTACGTCTGGGCGATCAGCAATTGTTTCCCTCCTTTTGGGTGTACAGCCCAATCGAGATCATTAGTAATCACCCAAACGATGTAAAGACCTCTGGTGTTCGACCACCGTCTTCAACCTCGACACATCGTCGAATCAGTTATTCAGTATGGGATAAACCCGGTCTTTCTGAATAACTCGCTTATATAATAAACAAGTGTTACAAAAACACAATATACGCCTCATTCCAATTCAGAATATTCTTTTATTTAAATATTCTTATACTTTGGGAAAGGTTCCCATTAATTTTATCAAAGATAAATTCTTTAAATTTATTCTTTAATCTTCTTTTGAATATCAATTCAAATTAGTCGGGATTAGCGAACCACACCGAAGTAATCATTTATTTTATTTCCCAATCCCAACCTATTCATCCCATGAAATAAAACTGGTAATACTTCATATCTAACACCACGGTGTTATCGGTAAATTCAATTACCATTTCACGTTCAAATTTAATTAAAGATTTCACTATCGCCTGGAGTAAAAATGGTGATACTACAGTCTCGATCATTTCAATCTAATTAAAGATTCATCAAAACTCCACTTGGTTTTAATCTTCCCAAAAATCAATATCCTTTCTTTAACTGGGTTAAAGAACCAGTGTCATCTAATGTAATAACCCAGAAATCTGAGCCAATTTAAAATTTTTATTTTGGCAATTTTAGCGAATTTAGATTATTTAAAATGATTTATTTAAAATAATAGGGATGAGAAATCTATTTTGAATAGAAATAGAACGTATATATTTATATAGATCGTCGTTAAAATATAAATAATTATTTATAATTATAAAAGGAATTGAAAATGGAACGGTAGTTCGATAATTAGATTTCAAATTTCAAATGAATGTACAGGATTCAAAATAAACCGAATTTTAGTGAAACCAAAAATATTTGAATCTAATAGAGAATATCTTTCCAACGAATCCAAAAAATTGAAATTTCATAGCGGGAATCAAAAGATATGTCCAGTTGAAATTTCAGAATAGTCGCTATGGAATTTCGGCCCTTAAAAATGGAAATTTTGCAAACGACCTCGGTTTTCGACGAAATCACTTTTGTTGGATCCGTGATGTCAAGTTATTGCTAGGTTTCAAATTTCGTAATTTTTCGAATCAATATGTGAGCGTGGCAAAGGAAAACGTGTTTTGACAGTTTCAGTTGATTTTAATCGTCTGGAAAATGGCCAATTTTCAAACGGTCTCGGAATTTGACGAAATTAGTTTTGTTAGGACAACGATAGAAAATATTTTTCGGGAATTTTTCTAGTTAGTATGTGACCTCGGTAAATTGAAATGCGCGTTCAAATTCAATATATAGAGTTATATGTTGATTTTGACGGAAACTGATCGAAACGATCGAATCAGCCTACGATTCATATCTCATTGTGTTCGGAATGGGGATAATTAGCTATGTGCGACATGCAGTTGGTTTCGTTTCGAGTTTAAGATAGAAAGTTGCTTTTTGAAATATAAAAATTAAATTAAATAAAAAAATCAACCCTCATTTACATTTAAACCCCCCTCGTTATCTTCAAAATATAAAAAAAAAAACTGAAGCCCTCGTCAATGGGGATCTCGCAGCCGTAGCTGGAGGCGTCGCCGCCTCAGGCACCCTCCACCCTCGCCCCGCTCTCGCTTCCCTCCCTCTCCGTTAAGCCCAACGCACCCCAAAACCTAAACCTAGCCCCATCGAACGCGTGCGCCCCCTTAAACCGCACCCACTACCTGAAGCCGCCTCCGACCACACCATCCACGGCGCCGACCACCGCAGTTCACCCCCCCCTCTGGCGCAGCAAATACCTTTTCCCCCTTCCACTGTAAGCTTTTTATTTATTTAAATTCTCTTTTCAGAATTGATTATTTGATTTTTATAGAATAAAAGTGTTGATTTTTATAGAATTGAAAGTTTTAATTTTTAATACATGAAAGTTTTGATATTTAATGAAGATAAAAATTGGGTTCTTAAAGAAGAAAAGACTAGATTTTTAATTCTAGAAAGATATGATTTTTTAATATAGTAGAGATTATAAAAATATAATTTTTATGAGGTAGAGAATATAAAAATATTATCTTTATATATGTAGCGAAATAAAAATCTGATTTTTATTATATGTATGTTGGAATAAAAATGGGATTTTTATAGCGATGATATAAAAATTCGATCTTTATATTAAAAGTGGATATAAAAAATAATTTTTATAACGGAAGAAGCGTTATAAAAATATATTCTTTATTGGAAGAAGAGCGATATAAAAATATAATTTTTATATAGAGAATAGTGTGATAAAAATAAAATCTTTATTATATGAACGCCGTTATAAAAATAGAATTTTTATCTATATAGTAAGAATATATAAATGTGATTTTTATATATATAGTGGCTACGGGCAATGAAATAAACAAAAGGCAAGCACGGCGAAGATTTCTACAAGAAGAGTCGTGGCGTTTGGATTAGCTAGTCGGTGAGAACTCCTCACTTTTAATTTAAATTTCTAGTTAAAAATATATACTAGGATGCAGACGGTGTTTAGTAGCACCCGACACCCGTCGTCCACAGACCATGAACGACTTGTATGCTTGTTTGTTGGATTTTGACGTGTAGTTGATTGTGTGATGTGATGTGAAATGGAATAAAATATTTATATAGTTAAAAATATTTTATAGTTGAAAATAGAATTTTTAACGTGAATTTAAAATGAAATAAATATAAACAAATTGGACGATTTGTTTATGTACACACATTTGACTGATATTGATTGGGATGATAAAATTTTACACATCGCCCAACTGCAAAAATAAAATCTGTGTTTGATTGTTTGAAAATGCCACACGGGTATTGGGACGATATATGACATACACTAATCCCAATAATTAGTTGTATGTCGATCGATTGACTGACAGGCTGTTATAAGCGTTAAATATTAATATTTAATGCTTATGCAGTTGTGCGGTGCACTTTGGATGATGGTTGATTATTTATCGTTGTTATTTTATACATGTGTTGTAGAAAATCCATATAATTAACATTATATGGTAATTGATTGGGCCTCATTCCAGTTTTGAACAGAATATTTGAATAGAAGATTTGAAAAGAAATATTTGAAATAACATATTTAAAAATAGAAATATATGAAGCCGTGTTAAATAGTTAAACGCCATTTTAACATGAACGGGAATTTTGTCGATTTTATTCATTTTACAATGAATATCGAAAGAGATTTCAAAATCTGATAAATTGAAAAGAATTGAAATTTGAATTAAATTGAAAAGAATTGAAATTCGAATAAAGCTGAAAAGAATTGAAATTCGAATTAAACTGAATAGAATTGAAATTCGAATAAATTGGAAAAGAATTGAAATTCGAATTAAACTGAATAGAATTGAAATTTGAATTAAATTGAAAAAGAATTGAAATCATTTTGAATTGAATTTAAAACGTATTAAAATTGAACTGAAATTGATTTGAATTGAAACCGATTTGAATTGAAATTGATTTGAATTGAAATCGATTTGAAACGAAATTAAAACGAATTTATATTGAAAAATTCAATTTTGATTTGAATTTGAAAATGAAGTTGAAATCGTTTTGAAAATGAATTTTAAACGATTTATAAAACACGTTTTGAAAGGAAATCGACGAAATATATATATATATATGTATATATATATATATACATATATATATATATATACATATATATATATATATATACATATATATAGTGGCCTGAATAGAACGCGCCGCGGCAGTTCGTGAATTTCGACCATTGACTTCGAATGGACATTGCGGGAGATCCGACCGTCGGATTCTCCTAAAACCGGAACCATTGGGTTCGTATCGAAAAGAGCTTTCTAAAGAATGTGAGAAATTAGAAATCTAATGGTTGGATTTGAAGTTATGTCCAAATCAAATTTGGAAAAGGTCGTTGTAAGTGCAGTTCGATGGCCGTTGATGGAAGTCGACTGTACGGGCCTTGATAAAATTATTTAAAATAGTAATAATTTGTGTAAAATCATAAGAAATGATTTGTGAAGAATTGGGATGAAAAACTCCATATTTGAAAAGATAAAAATAGATTTTTATCGAAATGTACTAGTTTTGAACTAGAATTATAATTCTATTTAGTTTTAAAATAAATAAATTGGATTTGAAATGGTTTTGAAAATAACCAGAAGTTCCAATAATTGAATTGGAATGGATTTGAATCAAAATTGTCTTTGGAATATTTCGATGTTGGATTTCGTGATTATACAGATGTTGTCACGGAAATTTGAAATATATATATATATTGTTATTTCCAATACGATATTTGTTGGTCGGAGAATTTGATATTGAATATAAGCCGATATATTTTCTATTCAGAGCCTTGTATTTAATATCAAATGTGATTTGGGTTTGTCGTGAATGGTGTCTTCATTAACACTGTTCTTAAGCCCAGTTGAGAAAAAGATTAAATCCTTTTATTTAGATTTAATGAAGTGTACCAATTAAATAATATTTAATTGGAATTGAATTGGTATTGATTTTTGGGTTTATCGTGAACAGTGTTTTAAATAACACTTGTTCTTTAACCCGATAATTAATGGAATGTGATTTTGGGTTGTCGTGAATGGTATCTTCAATAATACTGTTCTTAGACCCAAAAGGAGTTAAGAAAACCAGAAACTAACTATAGATTAGTTAAGTTGAATGGTTTCTGGGGTATGGATCTGATGTTGGTTTCGGCCTTCGGGGTTAATACTTAGGGAATTGCTCACTTGCTAATTTACGGTTAGGGACTGATTGAAATGTGATGTGATTTTGGGGTTTATCGTGAACCTTGTTTTAAATGACACTGAATCTTTAACCCAGTCAAAGATTAAAACTAAGTGGAGTTTTAAATGAATCTTTAATTAGATTGAAAAGATCGAGAATGGAGTATCACCAGTTTTACTCTAGGCGGTAGTTAAATCTTTAATTAGATTTGAACGTGAAATGGTAATTGAATTTACCGATAACACCGTGGTGTTAGATATGAAGTATGACCAGTTTTACTTCATGGGATAAACAGGTTGGGATTGGGAAATAAAATAAATAATTACTTCGGTGTGGTTCGCTAATCCCAACTAGTTCGAAGTGATATTCAAAGGAAGATTAAAGAATAAATTTTAAAGAATTTATCTTTGATAAAATTAATGGGAACCTTTCCATAAGAATGTGAATTTTAGAAACTAACTGTAGGTTAGCTAAGTAGAATGGTTTCCTCGGTATTGATCTGATGTTGGTTTCGGCCTTCGGGGTTAATGTTTGGGGAATTATTCTCTTGATTAATTTATCGTTAGTGACTAATGAATTGGAATGAGGCGTATGTTGTGTTTGTGTAACACTTGTTTATTATATACGCGAGTTATTCGAAAAGACCGGGTTTATCCCATTCTGAATAACTGTTACGACGATAACTCGAAGATGAAGACGGTGGTCGAAGATCGAGGGTCTTCACATTGTTTGGGTAATTACTGATGATCTTGACTGGGTCGTACACCCAAGAGGAGGGAATCAGTTAGTGGTCGTACAGACGTACTTGGAGATCGATGGATAAGCGAGGTACAAGGTGCCTCTGGTTTCGTTCAGACCCAAAACGACTTGTAAATAGACTGTGTGTCTGACATTGGATATCATTCTGTGTGATTGATGGATATCGGTTGCATGGAGTGGTTTGCCTGTGTGGCATGCTAAGATGCAAATGATCAAGGCTTTTGTTGAAAAACAAAGTCTTGTGGTTGATGATCAAAGCACGGCCTTTGTGGCGTAGCTTTGTGTAGCGTAGATTCGCGAGCCTCACACCCCGGTTGTGAACCAGAAACGGGAAAGGACATCAGGGAGGGCATGCGTTTCCTTCTAGTTAGAAGTGGCGTTACTGGTTTTACACGCCTTGACGAGTTTGACTTATATGGTTGTTGGTTTGCGAGGCGCCTCAGATATATCGGTCGATCCGGGACCGATGGAGTCATTCGTTGGCTCATTTACGCCCCAAAGGGCGGGGAAACGTAGTGTTCAGGTATAATAATCCACATCGGTGGACTGGCCCTGACGATCCAAAGGGTTGATGCGTTCTGATCCTGAGGCATGGGCTAGAGAGTCTCGAATTCGGTAGAGGACTATCTTTGGCCTTGGTTCACAGATGGGAATCCAATTTCCAAATACGTGACATTTGCGGTTTTGATTGTAGAGCCTAGTATGGCGACATGATATATGGTATCCATGCCGTCTATGATTGATACTTATGATTTGAAGTTGTTTTATACACTATGCACTTATAGTAGTATCAAATGATTTGTTTTAAACATACTAAGCATGTTTGGCTATTATAAGGGAAAACCCTATCCCCCGGCTTGCGTTGCATTATGTGATAGGACCTGGGTCTTATAATAGCTTCATTTTTCCAAAAAGAATTGCGCTGTTCTGTTATATGCACTGGTATTCTTGGGAGGAAGCCCGTTTCGTGTTATACGGCGTGGTCCCTTGATATATCTGATTTAATGTAAAGTTTTAAATAACTGTTTTAGTTCTCACAGCAGTCACATGACTGACCTGGAGTTTATTGTTTTAACCTAAACTCTGGGTGCCCTTATTTTGACACGGGCAGCTAGTAGTTTTGTTTTTGCAGATTTATATTCACAGGATCCTGATTTACAGCTGGAACGATACTCGGAAAGCTCTGTATCCGTGTATTACTTCTAGTTGTGTTTTGTATTATTTTCCGCTGTGATGTATTTAAATGTATTAAATGCTCTGATATTTTTTGTGTAATATTTATTCATACACTGTATATTCTTGTATTTGATGACATTGTTGTAATATACAATGAAATGTTCTTCTGTCTGCGTTCTTTTGTGGCTTGTTCTCAACTCAATCCGTGATTTCCCATAAGGGGGATTTAGGGTCGTTTCATTTTGGTATCAGAGCTTTGGTTTACAAAGCTCAGAGAACAAGACACATTAGAACCATACGAAAGAATTCATCAGGAACTGGATTAGTAATATCCAGCGGGAATGACTCGTTAGAGATGGGATCAGTAGTATCCTAGAACGAGTGTGGAGAGTGATGTTTCTTAAATAAAAGTGAAAACAATTTATGTTTTGAAAATTTAATTCAATAATTCGTATTTGAATATTTATTTATATTGATTTGGACTATCAAGTATATAGAGATTTTAATATACGTCTAATCTGCGTTTGCCCGGGGATAATTCTAGTGACGGGGCGCCGTCGCCAGTATTTATTTTCGTGTTTCGAAAGTGGGATTTCTATATGATTCCGATTGACTGGTGTGAGAACCGAAACTAGATAGGGCCTATTGTTGTGATTTGGCATCAAAAATCTGATTTTTTGACTATATAAGAAAATTATGAGTTTGAAATGATAACCAACTAATTGATTGATGATTGTGCTATTTGATTATTGTTGTGATTAATCAGAATGTTGAACCTTTAGCCAAATTGATCAAATAGTGAATTGTATTGAAAATTGTTGCATTTGCATGCATATACATGTACTTACATTGAACAGGTCATAGTAAGGAGGCTAGAGCAGAAGAATAAAATTGTTTGCCCGACAAATAGGTACATATTTACCATAATTTACTGTTTTGTTTGGGTGATGATGATTTTATGAGCCGCTTGGCTTTTTCTTTTTCTTTTGGATTGAAGAAGGCCATAGGAGGATATATGAAATATCCTGAAGTCCCCGGTGCAGGGGAGTTATGGCGAAATTTTTCGAAAATTTAGGGTGTTAGCCAAATTTTTGAAAAAATTGAAAAGTTCTTAGAAACTGAAAAGTTGAAGAACTTATGCCGCAAAGAAAATAATGAAAGTTGAGTTGATTAGTTAAACAACTTTCGGCTTCGTTCCTTTTCGGGGACGAAAATTTTTAAGTTGTAATATCCCTGAAATCTGAGCCAATTTAAAATTTTAATTTTGGCAATTTTAGCGAATTTAGATTATTTAAAATGATTTATTTTAAATAATAGCAACGAGAAATTTATTTTGAATAGAAATAGAACGTATATATTTATATAGATCGTCGTTAGAATATAAATAATTATTTATAATTATAAAAGGAATTGAAAATGGCGCGGTAGTTTGATAATTCGATTTCAAATTTCAAATTTCAAATGACTGTACAGGATTCAAAATAAACCGGAATTTAGTGAAACCGAAAATATTTGAATCTAATAGGGAATATCTTTCGAACGAATCCGAAAAACTGAAATTTCATAGCGGGAATCAAAAGATATGTCCAGTTGAAATTTCAGAACAGTCGCTATGGAATTTCGGCCCTTAAAAATGGAAATTTTGCAAATGACCTCGGTTTACGACAAAACCACTTTTGTTGGATCCGTGATGTCAAGTTATTGCTAGGTTAAAAATTTCGTAATTTTTCGAATCAATATGTGAGCGTGGCAAAGGAAAACATGTTTTGACAGTTTCAGTTGATTTTAATCGACTGGAAAATGGCCATTTTTCAAACGGTCTCGGAATTCGACGAAATTAGATTTGTTAGGACCGTATCGTCAATAAAAAGCTAGAAAATATTTTTCGGGAATTTTTCTAGTTAATATGTGGCCCCGGTAAATTTAAATGCACGTTCAAATTCAATAAATAGAGTTATATGTTGATTTTGACGGAAACTGATCGAAACGATCGAATCAGCCTACGATACATATCCCATTGTGTTCGGAATGGGGGTGATTAGCTATGGGCGACAGGCGGTGGGTTTCATTTCGAGTTTGAAATAGAAAGTTGCTTTTTGAAATATAAAAATTAAATTAAATAAAAAAAATCAACCCTCATTTGCATTTAACCCCCCTCGTTATCTTCAAAACAGAAAATAGAAAAAAAACTGAAGCCCTCGTCGATGGGGATCTCGCAGCCGCCGCTGGAGGCACCGCCCCCTCACCCTCACCCCGCTCCCGCTTCCCTCCCTCTTCGTTAAGCCCAACGCACCCCAAAACCTAACCTTAGCCCCATCGAACGCGTGTGGCCCCTTGAACCGCACCCCATACCTGAAGCCGCCTCCGACCACACCATCCACGGCGCCGACCACCGCAGTTCACCCCCCTTTCTGGCGTAGCAAATCCCCTTTCCCCCTTCCACTGTAAGCTTTTAATTTATTTAAATTCTCTTTTCAGAATTGATTATTTGATTTTTATAGAATAAAAGTGTTGATTTTTATAGAATTGAAAGTTTTATTTTTTAATACATGAAAGTTTTGATTTTTAATGAAGATAAAAAAAATTAGTTTTTTAATGAAGATAAAAATTAGGTTCTTAAAGAAGAAAAGACTAGATTTTTAATTCTAGAAAGATATGATTTTTAATAAAGTAGAGATTATAAAAATATAATTTTTATGAGGTAGAGAATATAAAAATATTATCTTTATATATGTACTGAAATAAAAATCTGATTTTTATTATATATATATATATTGGAATAAAAATGGGATTTTTATAGCGGTGATATAAAAATTCGATCTTTATATTAGAAGTAGATATAAAAATATAATTTTCATATAGGAAGGAGCGTTATAAAAATATATTCTTTATTGGAAGAAGAGCGATATAAAAATATAATTTTTATATAGAGAATAGTGTGATAAAAATATAATCTTTATTATATGAACGCCGTTATAAAAATAGAATTTTTATCTATATAGTAAGAATATATAAATGTGATTTTTATATATGTAGTGGCTACGGGCAACGAAATTGACAAAAGGCGAGCAGGCGAAGATTTCTACAAGAAGAGTCGTGGCGTTTGGATTAGCTAGTCGGTGAGAACTACTCACTTTTAATTTAAATTTCTAGTTAAAAATATATACTAGGATGCAGACAGTGTTTAGTAGCACCTGACACCCGTCGTCCACAGACCATGGACGGCTTGTATGCTTGTTTGTTGGATTTTGATGTGAAATGAAATAAAATATTGATATAGTTAAAAATATTTTATAGTTGAAAATAGAATTTTTAACGTGAATTTAAAATGAAATAAATATAAACAAATCGGATGATTTGTTTATATACACACATTTGACTGATATTGATTGGGACGATAAAATTTTACACATCGCCCAACTGCACAATTAAAATCTGTTTTTGATTGTTTGAAAACCCCACACGGGTATTGGGATGATATATGACATACACTAATCCCAATAATTAGTTGTATGTCGATTGATTGATTGATTGACATGCTGTTATAAGCGTTAAATATATATATTTAATGCTTATGCAGTTGTGCGGTGCACTCTGGATGATGGTTGATTATTTATCGTTGTTATTTTATACATGTGTTGTAGAAAATCCATATAATTAACATTATATGGTAATTGATTGGGCCTCATTCTAGTTTTGAATAGACTATTTGAATAGAAGATTTGAAAAGAAATTTTTGAAATAAAATATTTAAAAATAAAAATATATGAAGTCGTGTTAAGTAGTCAAACGCCATTTTAACACGAACGTGAATTTTGTCGATTTTATTCATTTTACAACGAATATCGAAAGTGATTTCAAAATCTAATAAATTGAAAAGAACTGAAATTCGAATTAAATTGAAAAGAATTGAAATTCGAATTAAATTGAAAAGAATTGAAATTCGAATTAAATTGAAAAAAAATTGAAATTTGAATTAAACTGAATAGAATTCAAATTCGAATAAATTTGAAAAGATTTGAAATTCGAATTAAACAGAATAGAATTGAAATTTGAATTAGATTGAAATAGAATTGAAATCATTTTGAATTGAATTTAAAACGTATTGAAATTGAACTGAAATTGATTTGAATTGAAACCGATTTGAATTGAAATTGATTTGAATTGAAATCGATTTGAAATGAAATTAAAACGAATTTATATTGAAAAATTCATTTTTGATTTGAATTTGAAAATGAAGTTGAAATCGTTTTGAAAACGAATTTTAAACAATTTATAAAACACGTTTTGAAAGGAAATCGACGAAATATATATAATATATATATTATATACATAATGGCCTGAATAGAACGTACCGCGCCGCGGCAGTTCATGAATTTCGACCATAGACTTCGAATGGACATTGCGGGGGATCCGACCGTCGGATTCTCCTAAAACTGGAACCGTTGGGTTCGTATCTAAAAAAGCTTTCTAACGAATGTGAGAAATTGGAAATCTAATGGTTGGATTTGGAGTTATGTCCAAATGAAATTTGGAAAAGGTCGCTGTAAGTACAGTTCGATGGCCGTTGATGGAAGTCGACTGTACGGGCCTTGATAAAATTATTAAAAATAGTAATAATTTGTGTAAAATCATAATAAATGATTTGTGAAGAATTAGGATGAAAAACTCCATATTTGAAAAGATAAAAATAGATTTTTATCGAAATGTACAAGTTTTGAACTGGAATTATAATTCTATTTATTTTTAAAATAAATAAATTGGATTTGAAATGGTTTTGAAAATAACCAGAAGTTCCAATAATTGAATTGGAATGGATTTGAATCGAAATTGTCTTTAGAATATTTCGATGTTGGATTTCGTGATTATACAGATGTTGTTATGGAAATTTGAAAGATATATATATATATATCGTTATTTCAAATACGATATTTGTTGGTCGAAGAATTTGATATTGAATATAAGCCGATATATTTTCTATTCAGAGCCTTATTTTTAATATCAAATGTGATTTGGGTTTGTCGTGAATGGTGTCTTCATTAACACTGTTCTTAAGCCCAGTTGAGAAAAAGATTAAATCCTTTTATTTAGATTTAATGAAGTGTATCAATTAAATAATATTTAATTGGAATTGGATTGGTATTGATTTTTGGGTTTATCGTGAACAGTGTTTTAAATAACACTTGTTCTTTAACCCGATAATTAATGGAATGTGATTTTGGGTTGTCGTGAATGGTAACTTCAATAATACTGTTCTTAGACCCAAAAGGAGTTAAGAAAATCAGAAACTAATTGGAGATTAGTTAAGTTGAATGGTTTCTGGGGTATGGATCTGATGTTGGTTTCGGCCTTCGGGGTTAATACTTAGGGAATTGCTCACTTGCTAATTTACGGTTAGGGACTGATTGAAATGTGATGTGATTTTGGGGTTTATCGTGAATCGTGTTTTAAATGACACTGATTCTTTAACCCAGTCAAAGATTAAAACTAAGTGGAGTTTTAAATGAATCTTTAATTAGATTGAAAAGATCGAGAATGGAGTATCACCAGTTTTACTCCAGGCGGTAGTTAAATCTTTAATTAGAATTGAACATGAAATGGTAATTGAATTTACCGATAACACTGTGGTGTTATATATGAAGTATGACCAGTTTTACTTCATGGGATAAATAGGTTGGGATTGGGAAATAAAATAAATAATTACTTCGGTGTCGTTCGCTAATCCCGACTAGTTTGAAGTGATATTCAAAGGAAGATTAAAGAATAAATTTAAAAGAATTTATCTTTGATAAAATTAATGGGAACCTTTCCCTAAGAATGTGAAATTTAGAAACTAACTGTAGGTTAGCTAAGCAGAATGGTTTCCTGGGTATTGATCTGATGTTGGTTTCGGCCTTCGGGGTTAATGTTTGGGGAATTATTCTCTTGATTAATTTACGGTTAGTGACTGATGAATTGGAATGAGGCGTATGTTGTGTTTGTGTAACACTTGTTTATTATGTATGCGAGTTATTCGGAAAGACCGGGTTTATCCCATTCTGAATAACTGTTACGACGATAAGTCGAAGATGAAGACGGTGGTCGAAGACCGGAGGTCTTCACATCGTTTGGGTGATTACTGATGATCTTGATTTGGTCGTACACCCAAGAAGAGGGAATCAGTTAGTGGTCGTCCGGAAGTACTTGGAGATCGATGGATATGCGAGGTACAAGGTGCCTCCGGTTTCGTTCAGACCCAGAACGGACTTGTAAATGGACTATGTGTCTGACATTGGATATCATTTTGTGTGATTGATGGATATCGGTTGCATGGAGTGGTTTGCCTGTGTGGCATGCTAAGATGCAAATGATCAAGGCTTTTGTTGAAAAGCAAAGTCCTGTGGTTGATGATCAAAGCACGGCCTTTGTGGCGTAGCTTTGTGTAGCGTAGATTCGCGAGCCTCACACCCCGGTTGTGAACCAGAAACGGGAGAGGACATCAAGGAGGGCATGCGTTTCCTTCTAGTTAGAAGTGGCATCAGTGGTTTTACACGCCCTAACGAGTTTGACTTATGTGGTTGTTGGTTTGTGAGGCACCTCGGATATATCTGTCGATCCGGGACCGATGGAGTCATTCGTTGGCTCACTTACGCCTCAAAGGGCGGGGAAACATAGTGTTCAGGCATAATAATCCACATCGGTGGACCGACCCTGACGATCCAAAGGGTTGATGCGTTCTGATACTGAGGCTCGGGTTAGAGAGTCTCGAATTCGGTAGAGGACTATCTTTTGCCTCGGTTCACAGACGGAAATCCAATTTCCAAATACGTGACATTTGCGGTTTTGATTGTAAAGCCTAGTATGGCGACATGATATATGGTACCCATGCCGTCTATGATTGATACTTATGATTTGAAGTTGTTTTATACACTATGCACTTATAGTAGTATCAAAAAATTTGTTTTAAACGTACTAAGCATGTTTGGCTATTATAAGGGAAAACCCTATCCCCCGTCTTGCGTTGCATTGTGTGATAGGACCTGGGTCTTATAATAGCCTCATTTTTCCAACAAGCATTGCGCTGTTCTGTTATATGCACTGGTATTCTTGGGAGGAAGCCCGTTCCGTGTTATACGGCGTGGTCCCTTGATATATCTGATTTAAAGTAAAGTTTTAAATAACTTTTTTAGTTCTCACACCAGTCACATGACTGACCTGGAGTTTATTGTTTTAACCTAAACTCTGGGTGCCCTTATTTTGACATGGGCAGCTAGTAGTTTTGGTTTTGCAGATTTATATTCACAGGATCCTGATTAACAGCTGGAACGATACTCGGAAAGCTCTGTATCTGTGTATTACTTCTAGTTGTGTTTTGTATTATTTTCCGCTGCGATGTATTTAAATGTAGTTTAAAGCTTTGATATTTTCTGTGTAATATTTATTCATACTCTGTATATTCTTGTATTCTAATGGCATTGTTGTAATATACAATGAAATGTTCTTTTGTCTGCGTTCTTTTGTGGCTTGTTCTCTACTCAATCCGTGATTTCCCGTAAGGGGGATTTAGGGTCGTTTCATCTAAAACAAGGTTCACGATAAACCCAAAATCATATTCCATTCTATCAGCCTTTAACCGTAAATTAGCAAGTGAACAATTCTCTAAGCTTTAACCCCGAAGGCCGAAACCAACATCAGATCAATACCTAAGAAACCCTTCAACTTAACTAATCTTCAGTTAGCTTCTGAATTTCTTAACTCCATTGGGTCTAAGAACAGTATTATTAAAGATACCTTTCACGACAACCCAAAATCACATTTGATATTAAATACAAGGCTTTGCATAGAAAATATATCGGCTTATATTCAATATCAAATTCTACGACCAACAAATATCATATTTGAAATAACGATAAAAATATATCTTTCAAATCTCCATAACAATATCTGTATAATCATGAAATCCAACATCGAAATATTCAGAAGACAATTTCGATTCAAATCCATTCCAATTCAATTACTGGAAATTCTGGTTACTTTTAAAACCCTTTCAAATCCAATTTATTTATTTCAAAAATAAATGGAATATAATTCTAGTTTAAAACTAGTTCATTTCGATAAAAATCTATTTTTATCTTTTCAAATATGGAGTTTTTCATCCCAATTCTTTTCAAATCATTTCTTATGATTTTACACCAATTATTACTATTTTTAATAATTTTATCAAGGCCCGTACAGTCGATTTCCATCAACGGCCATCGAGCTGCAGTTACAGCGACCTTTTCCAAATTTGATTTGGACATAATTCCAAATCCAACCGTTAGATTTCAAATCTCTAATATTCGTTAGCAAGCTCTTTTTGATACGAACTCAACGGTTCTGGTTTTAGGAGAATTCGACGGTCGGATCTCCCGTAATGTCCGTTCGAAGTCAATGGTCGAAATTCGCGAACTGCCGCAGCGCGGCGCGTTCTATTCAGGCCATTATATATGTAATATAAATATATTATATATATTTCATCGATTTCCTTTTAAAATGTATTTTATAAATCGTTTTAAATTTGTTTTCGAAACGATTTCAACTTCATATTCAATTTCAAATCAAAATTGAATATTCCACATCATCGATATATAAATGATAATATTTTCAAAACATTTGATTTTGAAATTGATTCCTTTTCGATATTCATTATAAAAATGAATAAATTCGATATAAATAACGTTCGCATAAAAATGGCGCATATCTAATCAACACAGCTTTATATATTTCAATAACTTCCTTATTTTATTCAACAAATGAATATTTTCTTCAACACATGAATTTTCTTTTATTCAACACATGAATTTTCTTTTATTCAACAGATGAATATATGTTTTATTCAACACATGAATTTCCTTTTATTCAACACAGGAATATTCCTTTTATTCAACACATGAATTTTCGTTTATTCAATACATGAATATATATTTTATTCAACACATGAATTTTCTTCTATTCAACACATGAATATGTATCTTATTTTCCGACTTGGAATGAGGCCAATCAATTACCATATAATGTTAATTATATGGATTCCCTACAACACATGTATATAATAGCAACGATAAATCATCAACCATCATCCAAAGTGCACCACACAACTGCATAAGCATTAAATATAAATATTTAACGCTCATAACAGCCTGTCAATAATCGATCGACATACAACTAATTATTGGGACTAGTGTATGTCCAATTTCATCCCAACACCCGTGTGGGGTTTTCAAACAATCAAACACAGGTTTTATTTGTGTAGTTGGGCGATGTGTAAAATTTATCGTCCCAATCCATATCAGTCAAATGTGTGTACATAAAAAAATCATCTGATTTGTTTATAACTATTTATTTTATATACACGTTAAAAATTATATTTTTAACCATAAAATAATTTATTTCATTCCACTACACACAATCATTTTTCACAACACATCAATCAAACAAACAAGCCATCCATGGTCTGTGGATGATGGGTGTCGGGTGCTGCTAAGCACTGTCTGCATCCTAGTATACATTTCAACTAGAAAACAAATAAAAATAAAAGTGAGGAGTTCTCACCGACTAGCTAAACCAATTCACCGTGACTCTTCATATGTAGGAAATCTTCGCCGTGCTCGCCTTTTGTCACTTTCGTTGTCCGTATCCACTACATATATAAAAATCGCATCTTTATATTGTTGCTATGTATATAAAAATCACATTTTTATAACTACGCTATATGGATAAAAATCACATTTTTATACTGCTATTATATAGGTAAAAATCACATTTTTATACCGCTACTATATAGATAAAAATTCTATTTTTATACCGCTACTATATAGTTAAAAATTCTATTTTTATATTCTCTATCTTATAAAAAAATCACATTTTTATAATCTCTACTATATAAAAATCATATTTTTATTATCTCTAAAATATAAAAATCATATTTTTATTATCTCTATAATATAAAAATCATATTTTTATTCTACTAGAGATCATATTTTTATACTTCTAAAAATCGAATCTTTTTATTTCTAAAAATCGAATCTTTTTAATTCTAAAAATCGAATGTTTTTAATTTTAAAAATCCTGGCTTTCCTATTTTAAAAATCATATCTTTTATCTTCTAAACATATACTTTCATGAATTTAAAATTAAAACTTCATCCTCATGAACACACTATAAAAATCTAATCTTTAAAACTTTAAAAAATCAAATCTTTAATACTTCTAAAAATCAAAACTTTATACTTGGTTATAAATATATAAAAATTCTTTTCTTGCTTTCTATTTATATGAATTAGAGGGAAATAATAATAAAAATAACAATAAAAAGTAAAATAAAAGAAAAAAACTTACTGGCCTAAGTTGAACGGAGAGGAGAGGGTCGGAGTTGCGTCGGCGGCGAGTGGTGGCTGCGGCAGGCGTCAGGGGCTAGGGCGGAGGCGGTTTTCAGTTAGAGGAGGGAGGAAAGGGGGGTCTCGCGACGGAATTTGGGGGAGAGGGGCTTCAGGGTGATCGAACAGAGGTGGAGTGGAGGGCTCGCCGGAGTTCGGCCTTGGCTGGCGCAGGTGGCGGCTCCGCCTGTTGGGCGGCGGTGGATGCAAAAAGGGAGCGGCGGGATCGAATTTGGGGAGAGGCTGATGGGTACGGGTTTTGTTTTGGGGGAGAATTGTATGGGGGGGTATATGTTAATATATATAATTTATTTTATTGTTTTATATTTAAAAAGGTTGACTTTTCTTTTGAACCCCAAACGAGAACCAACGACTGTCGTCCCTAGCACATTACCCCCATTTTGAACACAATGGGATATGTCCCGCAAGCTGATTCGACTGTTTCAATCAGTTTCCATCAAAATATAAATCAGTATATTCAATTTTAAACGTACATTTCAATTTACTTGGGCCACACACTAACTCTAAACATTCCCAAAAAATTATTTCTAGCTTCCTATTGACCATACGGTCCTAACAAAACTAATTTCTTCAAATTCTGAGATCGTTTGGAAAATGGCCATTTTCTAGTCGATCGAAATTGACTAAAACTGTCGAAACACGTTTTATTTTGCCACGCTCACATATTGATTCAGAAAATTATGAATTTTGGAATCTAGCAACAATTTGACACCCCGGATCCAACAAAAGTGGTTTTGTCGAAAACAGAGGTCGTTTGCAAAATTTCCTTTTTTAAGGGCCAGAATTCCATGGCGACTATTCTGAATTTTCAACTGGACGTAACTTTTTATTCCTGCTATGAAATTTCAAATTTTCGGATTCGTTGTAAAGATATTCTCAAATAGAATCTAATTTTTTTGGTTTCGCTAAAATCCGGTTTATTTTGAATCTTGTACACTCATTTGAAATTTGAAATCGAATTTTCAAACTACCGCACCATTTTCAATTCCTTTTATTATTAAAAATAAATATTTATATTCTAATGACGATTCAAATAATATATACGTTCTAATTCTATTCAAAATAAATTTCTCGTCGCCATTATTAAAAATAATTCATTTTAAATACTGAAAATTCATCAAAATTGCCAAAATAAAATTTTTAAATTGGCTCGGATTTCCGGGTTATTACAGGTGACATCCTTGCTCAATATCATTGAAGGGAAAGTTTCTTCATGACATCTCAAATATTATGGTTTCATCGTTTAAGATTCAATAACTTAGTTCATTAAATGGAAACTATTGACAAAACAAAGTCGGTAGTGAAGGATAAATAAAATCAGTATAGTACACACATTACAGACACATGTTGTTCATCCTACCATCTATGCTAATTAAGTGATGAACCGTTTAAATAAATTATCCGATAACAACTAGATGAAAAAAATTTGATGAATAGGTGCTCATCGCAATAATGAAGACTTAAAACATTTACCGCCCTGATATTGGTAAGTGGTGTAATCCAACCTACAAAAAAGCAAGGTCAAATCAATCAAAAAAAATTAAATGATAGGTCTTTAAAAAGAAAAACCATAAATGGTAATTGTACGACGAACAAGATACAACTACAAAATTGTGTAGAAACAATTTTCTAAGGCGTATTTATAAATTATGACGTGTTGAATTAGCTTGTCATTTTTGGAAACCACTTGATATCTATATATATTTGCCTTCTTTAGATCTCTTTAGTGGCAGCAATGAAATTTGAATTGTTTAGTCACCATGTTAATATACTAAATTCTGTGAATATATCCAATAATAAATTATATAAGGAGTTTTTTTTTTGCATAACAAATCCTTGGACTCAATCAAGCTTGTATGAACCATCTGATTACAAATTGCATCATGTCTCTTGGTAAGTGTTATAACCAATGTCGTTATTCCCATAAAATCAAAATAAGCATTGTTGAATGTAAAGATAGACTTAATTTTATGTTGAAGCAACCAAAAATGCACACAGTGAAATTAGTTTCAATGAAATTTTTTAAATTGGGAGTGGGTCGTATGGTGTATAATTGAAATAAAAGATTTATACAAATTTCGTCCAAGTATAATTTCAAATTTAAGCTTAACAACAATCTAGAATTATCCTATCATGCATATTTTCCCATTATCATATATATTATATCTACCATTTATTCACGCATTGTTAATTTGCATAATATAGTTGGAAACCAAAAGCAATAGTTTTTCTTAGTTTATTTGTTAAAATCGTAATTAAGTTTACAAAAGATGGTTTTGTTTGTAAATCCTAACTGGCATTTTCAAATTAAATGTTACAACAAATCCTCAGGTAAACCAAAAAATCACACAAAATTAGTGCATTTTAGGCAAACTAATATATAACTATTTCATCAATGAATATCAACTATAATAAATTAAAGCATACTAAGCAAGTAGATATAAATAATTTTCATAAAAGTTCCCAACGTTCACTTGCCGAAAATGGTCTTAAAAAGAGGGCAGTACTACCAAGGAGTCTGGGTTTGAGAGCTAACCCACTTTCATAGAGATTCTTTATTTATTTCCTGATTAGTTTATCCCATCACCTTGTATCTGAATCATCAGATATTGTACACTATACACAGTAAAAGTCCATGTGACTTATTCCTTGTTCTCCTGCACTAATTATTAAAAAATTGTCGGTGCATCTTCATTTTTGATAATTTTCATATGCGAATACTGTTAATAGCTTAGATTCTTGATTTCAAGCTATAGTTTTAATTATCTGGTAGAATTCAGCTCATAATAATACTAAAACTCTTAGGTTACTGTAATTGTAAATTGTGAACATGGCACATGCACACATGTAAATTAATCCTCAAACTTATGTTGAAATCATACATACATGCTGTAAGGAAAATTATACTTATTGCTTTCTATTTTTGAATAAATGTAAACCTTGCTTCTCTTATCATAAACCTACGTTGAAAAAGAAAAAGAAGTTTCAATTTATTTTTGAATGGGCATAGCTAAAACACAACCATTTTTTGAATTATGATGATAAATGTTATAAATAAATATAATCACAAAAACATGATTGAACATATGGAAAATTTAAATTTTGTGAACTATGGACATCCCATAAAGTAATGGTGCTCATAATCAAAAGGAATTCATTTCCATAGCTGCTCCAAAACATTTATGAAGAAAGGTAAAAAACAATTAAATTTGAATGAAACATAAAACAATCTAAAACCCAATGAAAGCTCGTCTAATAACATATCTTACATATGGTGCAACGACCCGAAATCCCCCTTCGGGGAAATCACGGATTGAGTTAAGGACAAGACGAATCAGAACGCAGACAGAAGAACATTTCATTGTATATTACAACAATTCCATCAGAATACAAGAATATACAGAGTATAAATCAATATTACACATTCGATAAATATCAGAGATTACAATACATTACATAGCAGCGGAAAATAATACAATACACAACTAGAAGTAATACACGGATACAGAGCTTTCCGAGTATCGTTCCAGCTGTAAATCAGGATCCTATGAATATAAATCTGCAAAACCAAAAGTACTAGCTGCCCATGTCAAAATAAGGGCACCTAGAGTTTAGGTTAATACAATAAACTCCAGGTCAGTCATGGGACTGGTGTGAGAACTAAAACAGTTATTCATCTTTATTTTAAAGTTAGGTAAATCAAGGGACCACGCCGTATAACTAGGAACGGGTTTCCTCCCAAGAATACCAGTGCATAAAACAACAGCGCGATGCTGAATTAAGAACAATGAAGCTATTATAAGACCCAGTGTAATAACCCGGAAATCTGGGCCAATTTAAAAATTATATTTTGGCAATTTTGCGGATTTTGATTATTTAAAATGAATATTTTAAATAAAAACGACGAGAGATTTATTATGAATAGAATTCGAACGTATATATTTATACAGATTGTCGCTAGAATATAAATATTTATTTATATATATATAAAAGGAATTGAAAATGGCGCGGTAGTTCGATAATTCGATTTCAAAGTTCAAATGAATGTACCGGGTGCAAAATAAACCGGATTTTAGTGAAACCAAAAATATTTGAATCTAATTGAGATTATCTTTCCAACGAATCCGAAAAAATTGAAATTTCATAGCGGGAATAAAAAGTTATGTCTAGTTGAATTTTCAGAATAGTCGCTATGGAATTCTGCCCCTTAAAAATGGGAATTTTGCAAACGACCTCGGTTTTTGACAAAACCACTTTTGTTGGATCCGCAATGTCAAATTATTACTAGGTTTCAAATATCATAATTTTCCGAATCAATATGTAAGCATGGCGAAGGAAAACGTGTTTGACCAGTTTTAGTTGATTTTAATCGACTGGAAAATGACCATTTTTCAAATGGTCTCGGAATTTGACGAAATTAGTTTTGTTAGGACCGTATCGTCAATACGAAGCTAGAAATAATTTTTCTGAAATTTTTGAAGCGCGTATGTGGGCCCGGTAAATTGAAATGTACATTAAAATCAATATTGACCATTATATTTATTTATATTGTAAATTTAACGAAAACTTATCGTAATGATCGAATTGGCCTACGTGACATGTCCCATTGTGTTCGGAATGGGGGTAATTAGCTAGGGACGATAGTCGTTGGGTCTCGTTTGGTGTTAGTATGAAAAGTCAATTTTAAAGGAGGATTAAAATTAATTAATTAAATTATATATTCCTATAACTCTCTTCCCTCCTCTCTCTCTTCACATTCGATCTGAAAAAGAAAAACCCGATCGTTCAAATAAACCGCCCCCTTCACCAGCGCGCCACCACCCCTTCCCCCGTCGCGCCCACCTCCATCGCTACCTCCCCCAACGCAGGCGACTCCTCCTCGCTCCTCCCTCCTATCGAATCCCTAGGCTCTAAACCCCACGAACCCTACCCCCAAATCACCAAATTCCACCGCGTTGACCCCCCATTGGAGCTCCGGCCTCCGCAGACAACCACCACCGCGCCGACAAGCCTCCGAACCCCTTGACCTGCTGAAGACGTTGCCCTTCCCCTTTGTACCCCGTAAGTTTTTATTTTATTTTATTTTCTTTGTTTAGTTAATAAAATCAGTTTTATTATATGATTAAAAAGAAAAAAACACAAATAATATATAAGATTTTCAGTATATCATAACAAAGATTAGTTTTTTTTTTAATTAATTTAAAGGCGAGATTTTTGCTAAAGGAAATGCGAGATTTTTGCTAAAGAAAGGCGAGATTTTTTCCAAAGGAAGGAATTGATTTTGTAAAAAGGAAATAAAATATGATTTTTATAATTTGGATAGCGATATAAAAATATTATTTTTAGTTGGATAAAAATATAAATTTTATCGTATGTATGTAATAATACAAAGATTTGATATTTTATATATGAAGTAGCAATAGAAAAAAATACGATTTTTATATATATGAACTGAAGATAAAAATTCGATTTATATATATATATATATATATGAACTGAAGATAAAAATTCGATTTTTATATATATGAAGTGAAGAAAAAAATTCGATTTTTATATATATGAACTGAAGATAAAAATTCGATTTTTATATATATGAAGTGAAGATAAAAATTCGATTTTTATATATATGAAGTGAAGATAAAAAAAATCGATTTTTATATGTGTGAAGTGAAGATAAAAATTCGATTTTTATATGTGTGAAGTGAAGATAAAAATGTGATTTTTATATATGTAGTGAATACGGACGACGAAAGTGAGAGAAGGCGAACACGATGAAGGTTTCCTACATATGAAGAGCCGTGGCTTTTGGTTTAGCTTGAGAGAGAACTCCTCACCTTTAAATTTAATTTTCTAGTCAAAATATATACTAGGATGCAGACGGTGTTTAGTAGCACCCGACACCCGTCGTTCACAGACCATGGACGG
The DNA here is from genome assembly GCA_030737875.1 of Allium sativum. Classification (NCBI taxonomy): domain Eukaryota; kingdom Viridiplantae; phylum Streptophyta; class Magnoliopsida; order Asparagales; family Amaryllidaceae; genus Allium; species Allium sativum. The sequence continues at coordinate 918,993,336 of CM060926.1, read as the reverse complement.
CTTGTATGCTTGTATGTTTGGTTTTGATGTGTAGTTGATTGTGTGATGTGTGGTGAAATGAAATAAAATATTTTATAGTGGAAAATATTTTATAGTTAAAAATATAATTTTTAACGTGTATATAAATTAATTACTTATAAACGAATCGGACGATTTGTTTATATACACTGATTTGACTGATATCGATAATATATATATATTATATATAATATAATGGCATGAATAGAATGCGCCGCGCTGCGGTAGTTCGTGAATTTCGACCATTGACTTCAAATGGATATTACAGCAGATTCGACTGTCGGATTCTCCTAAAACCGGAACCGTTGGGTTCGTATCGAAAAGAGCTTTCTAACGAATATTAGAAATTAGAATCTAACGGTTGGATTTGGAATAATGTCCAAATCAAATTTGGAAAAGGTCGCTGTAAGTGCAGTTCGATGGCCGTTGATGGAAATCGACTGTACGGGTCTTGATAAAATTATTAAAAATAGTAATAATTTGTGTAAAATCATAAGAAATGATTTGGGAAGAATTGGGATGAAAAATTCCAAATTTGAAAATATAAAAACAGATTTTTATCGAAATGAACTAGTTTTGAACTAGAATTATAATTCTATTTATTTTTAAATAAGTAAATTGAAATTGAAAAGGGTTTTAAAAGTAACCAGAATTTCCAATAATTGAATTGGAACGGATTTGAATCGAAATTGTCTTTGGAATATTTCGATGTTACATTTCATGATGATACAGGTATTGTTATGGGAATTTGAAAGATATGTTAATATCGTTATTTCCAATACGATATTTGTTGGTCGTAGAATTTGATATTGAATATAAGCCGATATATTTTCTATTCAGAGCCTTGTATTTAATATCAAATGTGATTTGGGTTTGTCGTGAATGGTGTCTTCATTAACACTGTTCATAAGCCCAGTTGAGAAAAAGATTAAATCTTTTTACTTAGATTTAATGAAGTGTACCAATTAAATAATATTTAATTGGAATTGAATTTGAATTGATTTTTGGGTTTATCGTGAACGGTGTTTTAAATAACACTGGTTCTTTAACCCGATAATTAATGGAAGGTGATTTTGGGTTTATCTTGAGCCGTGTTTTAAATAACATTGGTTCTTTAACCCAGTTAAAGGCAGGATATTCATTTCTGCGAAGATTAAAACTAAGTGGGGTTTTAATGAATCTTTAATTAGATTGAAATGGTCGAGAATGGAGTATCACAAGTTTTGCTCCAGGCGATAGTTAAATCTTTAATTAGATTTGAACGTGAAATGGTAATTGAATTTACCGATAACACCATGGTGTTAGATATGAAGTATGACCAGTTTTACTTTATGGGATGAATAGGTTGGGATTGGGAAATAAAATAAATGATTACTTCGGTGTGGTTCGCTAATCCTGGCTAGTTTGAATTGATATTCAAAAGGAGATTAAAGAATAAATTTAAAGAATTTATCTTTGATAAAATTGATGGGAACCTTTCCCAAAGTATAAGAATATTTGAATAAAAGAATATTCTGAATTGGAATGAGGCGTATGTTGTGTTTGTGTAACACTTGTTTATTATATATGCGAGTTATTCAGAAAGACCGGGTTTATCCCATTCTGAATAAATAATTCGACGTGGTGTCGAAGATGAAGACGGTGGTTGAAGACCGGAGGTCTTCACGTCGTTTGGATAATTACTAATGATATTGATTGGGCTGTACAACCAAGAGGAGGGAATCAGTTGGTGATCGTCCAAACGTACTTGAAGATCGATGGATATGCGGGGTACTAGGTACCTACGGTTTCGTTCAGACCCAGAACGAACTTGTAAATGAACTGTGTGTCTGACATTGGATTTTAGTCTGTGTGATTGATTTCTATTAAATATATATCTGTTTGGCGGCGGAGAATTTATTCTCTTGCTTAACGCCCTTCTCTAAGACATATGAGCTCAGGGGTTATATATCGATGGATATCAATCGCATGGCGTGAATTGCCTGTGTGGCATGCCTAAGTGGCAAATGATCAAAGCTTTTGTTGAAAAGTAGAGTCTTGTGGTTGATGATCAAAGCACGGCCTGTGTGGCATAACTTTGTATAGCGTTGATTTGCGAGCCTCACACCCCAGTTGTGAACCAGAAATGGGAGAAGGATCCAGGGAGGGCAAGCGTTTCTTTCTAGCTAGAGGTGGTGTCAGTGCTTGAACTGGCTGACATTTATATTATTTTCACCTGTGTGGTTGTTGCTGTAGCGAGGCGCCTTGGTTATATCGGTCGATCCGGGACCAATGGAGTCATTGGACTCATTGACACCCCAAAGGGTGGGGAAACGCAATGTTCAGGCACTTTAATCCACATCGGTGGACCGGCCCTGTGGCTCCTAAGGGTCACTCGAGCTCTGATCCTGAGACACAGGCTAAAGCGTCTCGAAATAGGTAGAGGACTATCTTTTGCTTCGGTTCACAGATGGAAATCCAACTTCCAATACGTGACTGTGCAGTTTTGATTGTAGAGCCTAGTATGGCGACATGATATATGGTACCCATGCCGTCTATGATTGATATTTATAATTGAAATTGTTTTGACACTATACACTTATAATAGTATCAAATGATTTGTTTTTAACGTATCAAGCATGCTTTGGCTATTATAAGGGAAAATCCTATCCTCCGGCTTGTGTTGCATTGTGTGATGAGACCTGGGTCTTATAATAGCTTCATTTTTCTTTATTTAGCATTGCGCTGTTTGTTTTATGCACTGGTATTCTTGGGAGGAAACCCGTTCCGTGTTATACGGCGTGGTCCCTTGATTTACGTAACTTTAAAATAAAGATTAATAACTGTTTTAGTTCTCATACCAGTCACATGACTGACCTGGAGTTTATTGTTTTCACCTAAACTCTAGGTGCCCTTGTTTTGACATGGGCAGCTAGTAGTTTTGGTTTTGCAGATTTATATTCATAGGATCCTGATTTATAGCTGGAATGATATCCGGAAAGCTTTGTACCCGTATATCTCCTTCAGTTGTGTATTGTATTATTTTCCGCTGCTATGTAATTTATTGTAATCTCTGATATTTGGTATATGTGTAATATTGATTTATACTCTGTATATTCTTGTATTCTGATGGAATTGTTGTAATATACAATGAAATGTTCTTCCGTTTGCGTTCTTCTATGTGTTGTTCTCGAAGCATCCGCTCTTTCCTTATCGGGGAAGTTACGGGTCTTAACACCCAGGTCCCGTCACACAATGCAACGCAAGCCGGAGGATAGGGTTTTACCTTATAATAGCCAAAGAATGCTTGATACCTAAATTTCATGTTTTATTATTATTATAAGTGTATAGTGATAAAACATTTTCAATTATAAATATCACTCATAGATGGCAAGGGTACCATATATCATGTCGCCATACTAGGCTCTACAAATAAAACCGCAAAGTCACGTATTGGAAGTTGGATTTCCATCTGTGAACCGAGGCAAAAGATAGTCATCACCGGCTTCGAGACTCTCTAGGCCGAGCCTCAAGGTTAGAGCGCATCGACCATTGGATCGTCAGGGCCGGTCCACCGATGTGGATTAAAATGCCTGACCACTGCGTTTCCCCGCCCTTTGGGGCGTAAATGAGCCAACGAATGACTCCATAGGCTTCACATAGTCACCAATATATCTGAGGCGCCTCGCAACAGCAACAACCACATAAGTCAAACTCATCAGGGCATGTAAAACCACTGACGCACTTCTAACTAGAAACAAACGCATGTCCTCCCTGAGGTCCTTTCCCATTTCTGGTTCACAACCGAGGTGTGAGGCTCGCGAATTTACGTTACACAAAGCTATGCCACACAGGCTGTGCTTTGATCATCAACCACAAGATTTTGCTTTTCAACAGAAGCCTTGATTATTTGCCACTTAGGCATGCCACATAGGCAATTCACTCCATGCGATTGATATCCATCAATATATAACCCCTGAGCTCGTACGTCCCAGAGAAGGGCGTTAAGCAAGAGAATAAATTCTCCGCCGCCAAACAGATATATATTTAACAGAAATCAATCACACAGACTAAAATCCAATGTCAGACACACAGTCCATTTACAAGTTCGTTCTGGGTCTGAACGAAACCGGAGGCACCTAGTATCCCGCATATCCATCAATCTCCAAGTTCGTCTGGACGACCACTAACTGATTCCCTCCTCTTGGGTGTACGGCCCAATCAAGATCATCAGTAACCATCCAAACGACGTGAAGACCTCCGGTCTTCAACCACCGTCTTCATGTTCGACTCATCGTCGAATCAATTATTCAGAATGGGATAAACCCGGTCTTTCCGAATAACTCGTGTATATAATAAACAAGTGTTACACAAACACAACATACTCCTCATTCCAATTCATCAGTCACTAACCGTAAATTAACAAGAGAATAATTCCCCAAATATTAACCCCGAAGACCGAAACCAACATCGTATCAATACCCAGGAAACCGTTCTGCTTAGCTAACCTACAGTTAGTTTCTAAATTTCACAATCTTAGGGAAAGGTTCCCATTAATTTTATCAAAGATAAATTCTTTTAAATTTATTCTTTAATCTTCCTTTGAATATCACTTCAAACTAGCCGGGATTAATGAACCTTACCGAAGTAATCATTTGTTTTAATTTCTCAATCCCAACCTATTCATCCCATGAAGTAAAACTGGTCATACTTCATATCTAACACCACGGTGTTATCGGTAAATTCAATTACCATTTCACGTTCAAATCTAATTAAAGATTTAACCATCGCCTGGAGCAAAACTGGTGATACTCCATTCTCGATCATTTCAATCTAATTAAAGATTCATTAAAACTCCACTTAGTTTTAATCTTTAACCGGGTTAAAGAACCGATGTCATTTTAAAACACGGTTCACGATAAACCCCAAAATCACATCACATTTCAATCAGTCCCTAACCGTAAATCAACAAGAGAATAATTCCCCAAATATTAACCACGAAGGCCGAAACCAACATTAGATCAATAACCAGGAAACTATTCAACTTAACTAATTTCTAGTTAGTTTCTGATTTTCTTAACTCCGTTGGGTCTAATAACAATATTATTCAAGATACCGTTCACGACAACCCAAAATCACATTCCATTAATCATCGGGTTAAAGAACAAGTGTTATTTAAAACACAATTCACGATAAACCCAAGAATCAATTCGAATTCCATTCCAATTAAATACTATTTAATTGGTACACTTCATTAAATCTAAATAAAAGATTTAATCTTTTTCTCAATTGGGCTTAAGAACAGTGTTAATGAAGACACCATTCACGACAAACCCAAATCACATTTGATATTAAATACAAGGCTCTGAATAGAAAATATATCGGCTTATATTCAATATCAAATTCTACGACCAACAAATATCGTATTGGAAATAACGATATATATATATATATATCTTTCAAATTCTCATAACAATATCTGTATAATCACAAAATCCAACATCAAAATATTCCATATGAAATTTCGATTCAAATCCCATTCCACTTTATATATTGGAAATCCTGGTTATTTTCAAAACCACTTCAAAACCTATTTATTTATTTGAAAATAAATAAATTATCATTCTAGTTCAAAACTAGTTCATTTCAATAAAAATCTATTTTTATCTTTTCAAATATGGAGTTTTTCATCCCAATTCTTCACAAATCATTTCTTATGATTTTACACAAATTATTACTATTTTTAATAATTTTATCAAGGCACGTATAGTCGATTTCCATCAACGGCCATCGAACTGCACTTACAACGACCTTTTCCAAGTTTGATTTGGACATAATTCCAAATCCAACCGTTAGATTTCAAATCTCTAATATTCGTTAGAAAGCTCTTTTCGATACGAACCCAACAGTTCTGGTTTTAGGAGAATCCAACGGTCGGATCTCCCGTAATATCCATTCGAATCAATGGTCGAAATTCATGAACGGTTCTATTCAGGCCATTCTATAAATATAATATATATATTATATATATTTCGTCGATTTCCTTTTAAAACGTATTTTATACGTCGTTTTAAATTTGTTTTCGAAATGATTTCAACTTCATTTCAAATTCAAATAAAAATTGGATTTTTCCTTATAAATTCGTTTATAATTCATTTCAAATTGATTTCAATTCAAATCGATTTTTAGTTCAATTTCTATACGTTTTAAATTCAATTCAAAACGATTTCAATTCTATTTCAATCTAATTCGAATTTCAATTCTATTCAGTTTAATTCGAATTTCAATTCTATTCAGTGTAGTTCGAATTTCAATTCTATTCAATATAATTCGAATTTCAATTCTTTTCAATATAATTCGAATTTCGAAATCACTTTCAATATTCATTGAAAAATGAATAAAATCTATATAAATATCATTTGCGTCAAAATGGCGTCAATCTAATCAACATGGCTTCATATATTTCTATTTTCAAATATTCTATTTCAAATATTTCTATTTCAAATATTTCTTTTTCAAATATTTCTATTTCAAATATTTCTTTTTCAAAACTGGAATGAGGCACAATCAATTACCATATAATGTTAATTATATGGATTTTCCACAACACATGTATAAAATAACAACGATATATAATCAACCATCATCCAAAGTGCACCACACAACTGCATAAGCATTAAATATAAATAATTAATGCTTACACAGTCTGTCGACCAATCGAATGACAGACAACTAAACAATCGGGATTCGTGTACGTCAAATATCATCCCAATACCCGTGTGGGGTTTCAAACAATCAAACACAGATTTTATTTGTGCAGTTGGGCGATCTGTAAAATTTATCGTCCCAATCAATACCAGTCAAATGTGTGTATATAAACAAATCGTTTGATTTGTTTATATTAATTTATTTTATTTCATACATACGTTAAAAATTCTATTTTTAACTATAAAATATTTTATTTCATTTCACATCACATTACACAATCAACTACACATCAAAATCAAACAAACAAGCATACAAGCCGTCCATGGTCTGTGGACGACGGGTGTCGGGTGCTACTAAACACCGTCTGCATCCTAGTATATATTTTTAACTAGAAAATTAAATTAAAAGTGAGAAGTTCTCACCGACTAGCTAATCCAAACGCCACGACTCTTCTTATGTAGAAATCTTCGCTGTTCTCGCATTTTGTCAATTTCGTTGCCCGTAGCCACTACATATATAAAAATCACATTTTTATTATCGCTCTCTATGGATAAAAATCACATTTTTATACCACTACTATATAGATAAAAATTCTATTTTTACACTGCTATTCATATAGATAAAAATTCTATTTTTACACGGCTATTCATATAGATAAAAATTCTATTTTTACACCGGTACTATATAGATAAAAATTCTATTTTTACACCGCTACTATATAGATAAAAATTCTATTTTTACACCGCTACTGTACAGATAAAAATTCTATTTTTACATTGCTATTCATATAGATAAAAATTCTATTTTTATACCGCTACTATATAGATAAAAATTCTATTTTTATAATGGTGTTCATATAATAAAGATTATATTTTTATCACGCTATTTTCTATATAAAAATTATATTTTTATATATCTACTCCTAATACAAAGATCGAATTTTTATATCATCGCTATAAAAATCACATTTTTATTTCAACATATATAATAAAAATCAGATTTTTATTACGCTACATAAATAAAGATCAAATTTTTACTATCTATATAATATAAAAATCGTATTTTTAATCTTCTACTAATATTAAAATCATTTTTTTTATTATCTCTATAATATAAAAATCATATTTTTATATACTCTATAATATAAAAATCATATTTTTATTATCTCTATAATCGTATTTTATATTTTAAAAATCTTTTTCTATTTAAATATCGAATCTTTTTTTTTTGATAAAAATCAAACCTTTCGACTATGAAAAATCATATCTAAAATCATATATTTTATCTATGAAAAATCATATATTTCATTAACAAAAATATAACCTTTTTCTGTAATAAAGATTTAAACTTTCCTGTAAATAAAAATCCAAACTTTCTAATGTAAGAAACCTCTAAACTTGTTCCTAAATGTAAATCAGATTTTATTTTAATAAAAGTAATAAATAAAATAAAAGAAAAACTTACAGTCGAAGTTTGGGAAAGGGAAGGACTGCCGCAGCGGCGTTGGGGAGTGTCGAGGGGAGAGGCTGCATGGTGAGCTCAGGCAAAACTGGGGGGGGGGTTCGAATTGGCGGTCGAGCAAGAGGAGGGGGGAGGAGTTCTGTCGGGCGCGCTCTCGAAGGGGGGGTTTCTTCCGGCGGTTCGATCGAGGAGGGGGGAGTCTTCCGGCGGTTCGATCGATGAGGGGAGGGAGTCTTCCGGCGGTTCCTTCGTCCCCCCTTTTTTTATTTCTTTTAATTTTCTGAGGAAAACGAGAGGGGAGGGGGGGCCTGAAGGGTTAAGTAAGGGTAGAGGGTTGAGTAATATATATTATTTAATTATTTAATTTCGAAAAGGTACTTTTTATTTTGACCTCGAAATCGAACCCACCGCCTGCTGTCCATTGCTAATTTCCCCCATTCTGAACACAATGGGATATGTATTGTAGGCTGATTCGATTGTTTCGATCAGTTTTCGTCAAAATCAAAATATAACTCTATATATTGAATTTGAACATGCATTTCAATTTACCGGGGTCACATACTAATTCTAAAAATTCCCAAAAAAATAATTTCTAGCTTCATATTGATGATACGGTCCTAACAAAACTAATTTCGTCGAATTCTGAGACTGTTTGAAAAATGGCCATTTTCCAGTCGATTAAAATCAACTGAAACCGGTCAAACATGTTTTCCTTCGCCACGCTTGCATATTGCTTCGAAAAATTATGAAATTTGAAACCTAACAATAATGGCATCGCGGATCCAACAAAAGTGGTTTCGTCGAAAACCGAGGTCGTTTGCAAAATGGCTATTTTCAATGGCCAGAATTCCACAGCGACTATTCTGAAATTTCAACTGGACATAACATTTTATCCCCGCTATGAAATTTCGATTTTTCGGATTCGTTGGAAAGATATTCTCTATTAGATTCAAATATTTTTGGTTTCGCTAAAATTCGATTTATTTTGAATCCTATACATTCATTTGAAATTAGAAATCGAATTATCGAACTACCGCGCCATTTTCAATTCCTTTTATACTTATATATAAATAATTATATTCTAACGACGATTCAAATAAATATATACGTTCTAATTCTATTCAAAATAAATTTCTCATCGTTATTATTTAAAATAAACCATTTTAAATATTCAAAATTCACCAAATTTGCCAAAATAAAATTTTTAAATTAGCTCGGATTTATGGGTTATTACATATGGTAATAAATTGAACTCTACAGTTCTGTTTTATCATTTTGTACAATATTCTAGTTGCCTGCAAAGAAAAAGTGTGCAGGTACATTCATAGCTAATAATATCTTAAAAGTGTCATAATTATTTTTTAGTAGTATTAAGCATTTGCTACTTTTGAACCTTAAAATAGAAAGATAAAAATTAGTTGGACCTATGAGAATCAATTAAGCTTTTGAGTATATCAGTTTTTTTATATCTTTGTTAATACATTATGCTAACAAAAGGTCTGTTGTACTGTTATAATATGTTTGCGACCATATAAAAGCACGAAATATAATAGCAGGTAGATTGCCAAAACTGAATTAAGACAGTAGGTAGAAAAAATTTCACATATTGTAATCCATAAATGTGTTAATTTTATCAAGTTCAAGGATGTCATTATTCTCCACAAATAATATATACTAACTACTAAGCAATTGCAGATAACTCTTCCTTATTTAACTGTAAATTTGCAATGAAAAAAGTATTCCAACTTAACCTGTCCTGGTAAATCACAGATTGATTATAACTACCTAGTTAGTAAAAAGATGAATGCTTACGAAGATGAAGGTAGAAGTTGCAGATGATAACGAATCAGCACCGAAATTGAATTGGATAAATGAAACTCAGTTGAGGTCGAACATGTAATTGATGATTCTTGTGAATATTTAGAACACGTGAATCAAAATAATAGTAACATGCTAACAATGATCTTTACTTTCAATAGCCCTGCTCAAAATTGAATTTAAATTGAAAACATGGTTTTTGATAAATGAAATAGAGTTGATCGAGCCTGAAATTGATAATACCTACGATTGTTTAGAAAAACCTGAATCAAAACAACAACATGATAACAGCGATCTTCAAATTCAATAGCCCTGCTCAAAATAAAATTCAGAATAAAATCATGGTTTTCGATAAATGAATATGAGTTGAGGTAGAGCCTCAAAATTGTTAAAGGGACTCCACTTTTGGTTAAGGGGAGGACAATTTTAAGGGGACTCCACTTTAAAAAGAAATTGTTAAAGGAAGGTTTGGTTTTTTTTATTTTAGAAAAAACATGGACCAAACTACCCTTTTGTGACGACCCCATACCCGATAAGACGGTTGCAAGGGTAATCTTTGGAATATAACACATAAACAGATAACAGCAGAACAGAAATAAATAAATACACCAGATAATGTACAATAGAATACACTGGATAAATATAATCATCAGAGTTACACAGTATATAGGATCATACTTAGTACAAAATACAGTTCAACTATACATAAATGTCTACTGCGGAAAAGAAAACATAGTATGTACAACAGGAGCTGAACAACATAAAAAGAGATAAATGATAGAATCCATCTTCAGCTCCAGCTATCCAGAAAGAGCCTGCTAAAACCTGAATACAAGGCTGCCCATGTAGAAAAAGGGGCACCCGAGTTTGCAAGTGAAACAAACTACGAGTCAGTCATGGGACTGGTATGAGAAATCTACTTAATACTTTTTCAAATATGGCAAATCACAGGACCACGCCACTTTCGCGGAACGGGTTTTCTCCATTGGATTGCCAGTGCTTTAAAACAAATAAATCTTTTAAACATCGCAATGGTTTTTATAAAAATGAAGCCATTATAAGACTCAGTTCCTATTACACAATGCAACACAAACCGGAGGATAGAGTTTTACCTTATAATGGCCAAATATGCTTGATACGAGGAAAGTAAATTTTATCGTTTAATTCTTAATCAGACTCCAACCGTAAACTAGTAAGAGAACAATTCTCTAAGTATTAACCCCGAAGGCCGAAACCAACATCAGACCAATACCCAGGAAACCATCCGTCCTAGCTCGTTTCCAGTTAGTTTCTAATTTTAGATACAATCATAAATATCAATCATAAGCGGCATTAATGCCCCATACCACTATGTCGCCATATATAGGTATACAATCAAAACCGCACGATGTCGTATTTGGAAATTGGATTTCCGTCATGAACCGAGGCCAGGGATCATCCTCACCGCTTCGAGACAATCTAGCCTACCATGTCTCAGGACCCAGACTCAGGTGGGCCCCTGGATCGTCAGGGCCGGTCCACTGATGTGGATTAAAATGCCTGAACACTACGTCTCCCTGCCCTATGGGGCATAAATGAGCCAACGAATGACCCCATCAGTTCGAGAACGACCGATATATCCGAGGCCCCTCACAATCCATCATCCACATAAGTAAAATGTCAGGCCGTGTAAAAACACTGACACAACTCCTAGCTAGAAGGAAACGCATGTCCTCCCTGAAGTCCTCTCCCGTTTCTGGTTCATACGGGGGTGTAAGGCTCGCGAATTCACATTATACACAAAGCTAGGCCACATAGGCATTGCTTTGATCATCCACCACAAAGCTCTGCTTTTCAACAAAAGCTTTGATCATTGCATCTCAGCATGCCGCACAGGCAATTCACGCCATGTAACTTACGTTTATCAATCACACAGAATGAAATCCAATGTCAGACACACGGTCCATTTACGAGTCCGTTCTGGGTCTGAACGAAACCGGAGGATCTTTATTCCTCGCATATCCGTACAATCAACCTGTACGTCCGAACGGCTACTACTTCAACCCCTTCTAGGTAGCTACTCCTATCATGAGCATCAGTAGCACCCCTCCATTCGACGTGAAGATCATCGGTCTTGCACCGTCTTCATATCTTTGACTTTCGAACGTCGATCAATTTTTTGAAATGAGAATTAACTCGGTCTTTTCAAATAATTGACGTATATTTAGAATTTCAAATTAATTCATTTCAATGGTTAAATTATTCGATATCACTAATTTTGTTCTTTAGTGTAATTTTCACGCCAAACACATTCAACCATCATATATCACATAAACCGAGTAAATTCAGTTTATTTCCGTTCCATATCGTTCATAATATTTTATCACGATTTATCGCTATTTTTATTTATTTAAAAATAGCCAATATATTCAAAACAACGCCTCAGGCCATAACGCGGCCATGGCGCTGTTTTTCTCCAGATTTGGTTTACACATATCTGAAAATCTAACCGTTGGATCTCCACAAATTTTATATCATTAGAAAGATCTTTTCAAAACGAATCCAACGGTTTCAGTTTTGGGGAAATCCGACGGTCGGATCTCCCGCACTATTCGTTTGAAGTTATGATTTCAAAATACGAACTACAGCGTTGTTATTCGATTCATTTTAATTATATTTATATATATATAAATATAATCGATTCTTCGATTTCAAAACCATATTCATGTTATACATTTGATAAAAATGATATTTTTATCCAACAGACATTTATTTCAACACTTCACTATTTTTAATAATTCATGCATATCATAGAAATGTAATTTTTATTGTAAGATGATTTATTTCAAAAACACGACTATTTTATATAGTTCATATAGATAATAAAAACATGATTTTTATTATAAAACAATTTATTTAAAAATACGAGCACCATTCAACACATGAATTTCTATCCAACGAATGAATTTCTATTCAACACATGAATGTTCTCTAAAGTTTGTATATATAATAAAAATGTAATTTTTATTATAAGACAATTTATTTAAAATACGAGTACCATTCAACACATGAATTTCTATCCAACGAATGAATTTCTATTCAACACATGAATGTTCTCTATAGTTTGTATATGTAATAAAAATGTGATTTTTATTGTAAAACAATTTATTTAAAATACGAGTACCATTCAACACATGAATTTCTATTCAACGAATGAATTTCTATTCAACACATGAATGTTCTCTATAGTTTGTATATATAATAAAAATGTGATTTTTATTGTAAAACAATTTATTTAAAATACGAGTACCATTCAACACATGAATTTCTATTCAACGAATGAATTTCTATTCAACACATGAACGTTCTCTATAGTTTGTATATATAATAAAAATGTGATTTTTATTCTGAAACAATTTATTTCAAAACACGATTATTTTTCAATACATGGATTTCTATTCAACAAATGAATATAGTCTCAACCAATGAAAATAAATCAAACACAGAAAGATTTCAGGAAATTTCGGCAGCATAACGACAAGGTAGTTAAAACCGGGACCGTCCCTAGTACGGCTCCTCGCTCTACCTTAAAACCTCGCGGTTTTTGACATTGGGGAATCATGCATCTAGTTCGCACGCAGGCGGCATGCTTTATTTTCATTTCCACAATCCTATTCTAATTTGTTTTCAACCACAGATGGGTATTTTTCAACCACAAAGGTATTTTTCAAACACAATCAATCATTCATTCTCAACCACAAACAATTTTATCAACCAATTTCACATCAACCAAATAATCCCAAACAATATCACAACCAATAAATATCGTCAATGGTTTGTGGACAAGGGGAGTGTATATATATATATTCGTATATAAATATATTTCAATTTACTTCAATTCATTTCAATGTCATTTCATCATATATAATATTTTTACAATGCATATATAACTTATACATCGAACATACAACTTATACAACGCTTATACATGAGGTGTACAACGCTTATATAACTCATACATCAACTATATAATTCATACATCATTGTTTTCCATATCGTTTATAAATTAAAAATCTCACATTGGGTTCCACTCCACCAAAAATAGTAGAAGGCTCAGAAAAATATCCAGTCTCCTCTAAAATGTAGAAGACGTCCACACGAGTCCATTGTCTCTTGTTTCACTGAATTTCGTCAACAAACGAAAAAGATATGATTTTTACAGTGAAACAAAAAACCGTAGCGCTTTAAAGTGCTATAGTATAATTGAAATTAAAATAGGTCGTTACCTCCACAAAACCTTCAAAACTAGGTCTTCGATTTGCGCGCAAATGGTGGAGCTTGAGGGCGATCGGTCTATGCCACGCTGTCGGCCTTGGAGAGGTGCACCAGTGGGTACCCTTCCTGATGAACTCGCGCGCTCCCAGGTGGTGGTAGAGGGCTTCGAACGGCGCCTCTTTCGAAGGGTATAACTCGAGGTAGGAGTGACGGTGGTGGGTGCTCCAGGTACGGATTTGAAGAGCTCGGAGGCATCTACAAAAAGTTCAACTGGGCCATGGCGTTTCGGTGCGGGTAGGAGGAGGAATCGAGGGAGGAAGGTTTGAAGCCTCGTCGTCATCGATCAGCTGTTATTTGGGGAGAGAGAGAAATGAACGTTGACCAATGATATTTTTTTATATTTATAAATTTTAAAAATCCGAAAATACCCCTTGTCACACAGGAACACCAATTCAAACCCAACGACTATCGTCCCTAGCTAAATACCCCCATTCCGAACACAATGGGATATGTTTCGTAGGCCCATTCGACTGTTTCAGTCAGTTTTCCTTCAAATTAAAATATAAAACATTCAATATTAATTTGAACGTACATTTCAATTTGCCAGGGCCACATACTAATTCGAAAAATTCCAGAAAAATAAATCTAGCTATGTTTTGACGATGTGGTCCCAACAAAACTAGTTTCGTTGAATTCTGAGACCGTTTGAAAAATGGCCATATTCTGGTCGATCTAGTTTAACTGTAATTGACCAAAACAGATTTTCCTTTGCCACACTCACATACTAGCGTCAAAAATTATGAAATTTGAAACCTAGCAATAACTTCATATCCCGGATCCAACAAAAGTGGTTTCGTCGAATTCCGAGGTCGTATGCAAAATGTCGATTTTCAAAGTCGATATATTCTCTATTGCGACCTTCCTGAAAATTCATTTGTCCATAACTTTTGATTCCCGCTATGAAACTTCGATTTTTCAGATTTGTTAGAAAGATATTCACTAGCAGATTTAAATATTTTTGGTTTCACTAAAATCTGTTTTATTTTGCACCCGGTACAATCAGTCAAAGTTTGAATTAAATTTTTGAAACTACCGCGCCATTTCAGGCCATGTTTATAATTCAAATTAATTATATTCATTTTTAACATCGATTCAAACTAACTTTTCGTTGTTATTATTTAAAATATTTATTTTAAATATTTAAAATCCACTATTTTAGCCGATTTAAAATTTTTAAACTGGTTCATATTTTACGGGTTGTTACACCTTGTCACAACATACAATTCACTATCGTTCTTTTTATATTTCGCGCTGATTTGCATACGCATGAATACAATTTCTTTTCATTTCCAAGGCGCAAAAACATCTACATCTCAATTAATGTTCCAATTATATATATTCGATCAGATTTGTTTTTGAATATTTAAGTATTTTAAACTGAACCATCGAATTCCAAAATGATATTCATTAACTTACCTGATCTGATATCTTTTGATCACCCACACAACTTTCTTATGTCTCCATTATGTTAACTATATCTCATTTTTTATTTCATTAAACTGTGCTCATTATTTAGGATCTAGCTTTTAAAATTTACATTAAATAAGATTATGGGGTTAATACTAGAATTTTTAATTAAATGTTTAAGGGAGGGCCAATTTTTTTGATCCTTCCCTTAACAATTGAACAATAATTTAAAATTTGTCCCCCCCTTAAACAAAATTGGAGTCCCTTTAACAATCCCCATTGATAGTACCTATGATTGTATAGAAAACTCAAATTAAAAGAACAGGAACATGCAACGATCATTACTTTCAATAGCCCGGATAAAAATCAAATTTAAATCGAAAACGTGGTTTTTGATAAATGAAATTAAGTTGAGATAGAGCCTGAAATTGATAATATATGCGACTGTGTAGAATACCCAAATCAAAATAGCAGTAACATGTTAACAATGATTTTTTACTTTCAATTTCCCTACTCAAAATTAAAACTAAATCGAAAATTGTGGTTTTTCATAAATAAAATAGAGTTGATAGAGCCTGCAATTGATTATACCTGCAATTGTTTAGAAAACCCGAATCAAAACAACAATATGATAACAACGACCTTTGCTTTCAATTTCCCTACTCAAAATTGAATTCGGATTGAAATCGTGTTTTTTGATAAATGAAACCAACAATGAAGAAAGAGGCAATAGTTCTACGGGTAGGAACCGAAACAGAAATTGCAGTTCCTGAAAGGTTGAAATGATGCAGAGATTTAATGAAGTTGGGTTTGCAACAGGCATCTGAGGAGAGGTGAGCATCGATAAATGGGAATGAGCATAAATCAGAAGCAGAAGAATAACTGGGGATGAATATAAAGGAGGATACTGGTAGGATAAAAAATGCAGAGGGAGGGATATAAATGAAATAAATTAGATAAAAATGCGGACTACGTCAAACCAGCCATCATTAGGGATATTATTTGAAATAAAAATTAATAGGAAATATCTATAGGATTTTAAAGAGAGAAGAGTTAAGATAGAGAGTTAAGGTGAAAAGAGATAAAACAAAGAATCAAGGGAAAAGCTAGAAATTGAGAGAATTAGGGTAAATTAAGGGAATTGAAAGAATTAAGGAGAGAACTTAAAATTCTTCTGCTTTACTATTATTTAACTAGTGTGTAACCCGTGCTTTGCACACGATAATATTATAAAATATAATATTTAAAATTTTCATGTTAAAATTTGAATTTTGTTATATAAAATACGACGAATCTAGCGAAATAAATATACTGTAAATTATTATTATTTTTGTTTATATATGGTATGTGTTATGCAACTTATATTTCTTTGAAGTCAAACAACTACTTTATTGTTCTTATTACTATGAGCAAATATTAATATTGAAAATAACATATTTTAATTGTTTTAGATGAACTAACATATACTATTTAACTTATTTCTATTAAACATGTTATATTTAAAATTATGTAATTATTTAAAATATATTGAATTAAGAGTGAATAATACAAATATATTGAGAAGGAATTCGTAAAATTATAGAAATCTTAATATGAAGTTATTTCAAGTTAAAAATAGAACTTTCCATTGTAGTATATGATAAATTTATTGTTTATGTACATAAATGATAATAGTTGTTTTACAAAATCAACTTTGTTATTATTGTTCGTGTACATAAATATAGTATGTGAGCTGTATATACACATAGTTAAAACACAAATTTTTTATTATGTTTTTTATTTGTATGTGTGTATACATATACAACTGATATATAGATTATTAAATACTTTAAATAGATTATTAAATACTTTAAATTTGAGATTCCGTGAGACATATATATACACGAATCTAAACATGAAAAGTTAGAAAATAGTCGAAAATATGGATAAAGGTAAAAACTAAATTTTACAATGCAGACATATTTATTGAGATAAATGAATAATAAATTAGTTTTGTTTATGTTATTCATGTATATATTATTTATGATATTTGAATTATATATCTTTATATTTAAGTGAATAATCTATTTTACTACTTTCTAAGTATGAATATGATATACATATTGGAACCGTCACATTTCAAGTTTTATTATATAAATTAATGAATACTTAGTTAAATTTATTCAAATAAGTTTAAACCAATATTACATGAATAATTAAAGATATGTTGATGTAAATGTATAAAATTATGTGATACTAGGTGGATTTTGTAAGCAATCATACAAATTTCAAAATATAGACATTTCGGTTAAAATAAAATCTTTACAATGTAATACCATAGTATACCAATATAGATGAATCATATACTAAATTTGCAGTCATTGCTTTTGGTATATAGTTATGTTATGTGTTAGATGCATTTGTATATCCAAATGAATTTTATATCTTTTTGCAAATATGAATATTGTACAAAGATTGAAATTTTCAATTTTTTATGATTTATTTGAGACCACAACAACTAATAGTTTAGTAAATTTAATTATAGTTTTAAGATTCGTGGTGAACTCTAATATAGGAAGTCAATTATAAAATATCTTTATTATTATGAGCGTTACAACGCATGATCATGACGTATGTTTTATGTGTGAATTGTTTTTCAACAAATTATATATGGTTAGCGCATGTAAGAGAGTAACTTGCACGGATATTTAACCATATTTTAATTTATACAATTAAATAATAGATAAGAATTTGTTGATAATGTTTATTTGTTCCATTTTTAAGACTTGAAGAATATTTTGAATTTGAAAAGAAGTTTAACCATTGGATCATATTTTTAAAGCATGAAGTTATTTTTTTGAAATTGTAATTGTATTCTATTATTAAGGGATATTGAAATTTGTTAATTTTTATAGAGATGTAGTTTTTATAGTTCAAGTAATTGATAGCAAAAAAAGTGACATTAAAGTCGTTACAACTATTAATAAAGATACGGATATAAATAATACACCGATATGATTCGATTGCTCATTGCCTACTATAGCCTTTTTTAAACCAAATATGTTTGTCCAATTTTGAAAAACCTGAACGTTGATAAGACTC
Source organism: Allium sativum (assembly GCA_030737875.1). Classification (NCBI taxonomy): domain Eukaryota; kingdom Viridiplantae; phylum Streptophyta; class Magnoliopsida; order Asparagales; family Amaryllidaceae; genus Allium; species Allium sativum. Next base: position 918,974,550 of record CM060926.1, on the reverse strand, counting down.
AGTAACAATTTGAAGCAAAAATATTTGATATAATTGGGCTAGTATTGTCCATAAAGTGCTTAGAAATTATAAAGTGATATGCACATATTTTAATGTTTTATTTATAGATACCAGCATCTTGCGCTGGTTTAATTTTGACAATGCCAGGATGATAGCTGAGAAAAAACATTGAAGCACAGTGATCAAGTTAACAGCTCACAGTAAAAACATGTATCCATCATATTCCATGAAATAAGCAAGCTGCTTCTTGTACATTTGCAACAACAGTGTAGTTGCTTGAAAGGTAAGAAATGTGAGAAACAAAAATTGTGAAAAATACCCAAATTTAATGTTTTGCAGCCTTTATTTTGTCATCTCACCCTAAAATTTACTACATAATTTGTGCGAAAGAAAATATTATTAAAGTTGCATTACTTGAAAAGTTACTGGAGAAAGTTGGATAAATATTTAAGTGCTACTATTCATTACTAAATAAATGCAAAAATGAAGTTACATATACATAAATGAAAGAGTCTGCAAATGGACACACCATGCATGCAATTTAAATTATTCAACAAACTATATATTGCACGTAAAATGAATCATAGGCAATGAAGTACATTTTTACAATATAAGAAAACTGTTTGCAAACATTTGTATAAGTGTTAAATTAAAACCATCATTGCCTCATCTATGTTTTATTGCTAGAATGTGGTGAAACATTTCAGTAGAGATATATATAGGTTGATTTTATTAAAGGGCTTATTCAATTACATGTTGAATGCGTGCAAAAAATGAATTAACACTTGTATAAAAGATACGTCAGGTAACTTTTACATTGCAATACATACATAATTTTCAGCATTTTATAAATAAAATAATATAAGTTCCACATATATGTTATACGCATTTTTCAATTATTGTAATTCTGCTTAACGGATTTAGGACCAATATCTAGTAAAATTAATGAAATTAATGTCATTATCTAATTAATTTTCTGGATATGAAATCAAATTAAATGTGTCACATGAGAAATGCATTTTACATTTAATGTGGGCATAAACAACAACTTGTTCTGACAAAAACTAATAGTATTGGATAACTAAACAAAAACTAAACTTGTACCGACATAGGAATATGTGGCAATGAGGTTATGTGTTAGACCAACAAAATATACGCATTTAAACAAAAAAGATATGATTTTAAACTAAATAAAAAATGGATAAAATAACACTTATGTAATGCCTTCCAGTGTCATACTTCAACGTGGTTTTGTAAAAAAACATAGCCCCGAGCTTTCTAAATCAATATATCAAACATAAGACATATGAAGAATAAGAACATGAACATGTAGATCAACAATAATTTTAAAGAAAATCCACATATTTAAATTGTTATTGGAAGAAGATGGCTTTTTTCTGCAATTAAGAAAAAAGGAGAAAAATATTATACTTCAACCTTACATTTCCCTCATCTTGTTATAGAGTATAACGACCCGAACTTCCCCGTGAAGGAAAGCCCAGATTGCTTTGAGGACAAGACGAATCAGAATACAAACAGAAGAACATTTCATTGATTTTTACAACAATTTCATCATAATACAAGAATATATAGAGTATTAACAAATAATATACATTTGATAAATATCAGAGATTACAATATATTACATAGCAGCGGAAAATAATACAAAACACAACTGAAAGGAATATACGGATACAGAGCTTTTTGAATATCATTCCAGCTATAAACCAGGATCATGTGAATATAAATCTGCAAAACCAAAACTACTAGCTGCCCGTGTGGAAATAGGGGCGCCCAGAGTTTAGGTTAAAACAATAAACTCCAGATCAGTCATGTGACTAGTGTGAGAACTAAAACAGTTATTTAAAACTTTACTTTAAATCAGATATGTCTAGGGACCACGCCGTTTAACACAGAACTTGTTTCCTTCCAAGAATACCAGTGCATATAACAAAACAGCGCAATGCTTTTTGGAAAAATGAGGCTATTATAAGACCCAGGTCCCATCACTCAATGCAACGCAAGCCGGAGGATAGGGTTTTCCCTTATAAAAGCCAAACATGCTTGGTACGTTTAAAACAAATCATTTGATACTATTATAAGTGCATAGTGTATAAAACAACTTCAAATATAAATGTATCAATCCTAGACGGCATGGGTACCATATATCATGTCGCCAATACTAGGCTCTACATTCAAAACCGCAAATGTCACGTATTGGAAGTTGGATTTCCGTCTATGAACCAAGGCAAGGGAGCGTCCTTACCACTTCGAGACAATCTAGCCCATGTCTCAGGAACAGCCGCAACTGCACCTTGGATCATCAGGGCCGGTCCACATGGAGTGGATTAAAATGCCTGAACAATGCGTTTCCCTGCCCTATGGGGGTAAACTGGTCATATCCCGACCAAACTATCGGTCCTGGATTGACAGATATAACCGAGGCGCCTCGCTATCCATCATCCACATAAGTAAAATGTCAGGGCTAGTAAAACGCTGACACCACTCCTAGCTAGAAGGAAACGCATGCCCTCCCAAATGTCCTCTCCCGTTTCTGGTTCACACCGGGGTGTGAGGCTCGCGAATTAACGCTACATAAAGCTACGATATATTAAAGCCATGCTTTTATCATCAACCACAAGACTATGCTTTTCAACAGAAGCCTTGATCATTTGCATCTTAGCATGCCACACAAGCAATTCACGCTATGCAACCGATGTATATCAATCACACAGAATAAAATCCGATGTCAAACACAAATCCATTTACAAGTTCGTTCCAGGTCTGAACGAAACCGGAGGCACATTATTCCTCCCCCTGTGTCCCATACAGGGAAGAGGCCCTTGTATATCTGGTCGATCTCCAAGTACGTATGGACGATCACCACTTATTACCTTGTCTTGGGAGTACTACCCAATCAAGACATCAGTAATCATCCAAACGATGTGAAGACCTCCGGTCTTCGATCACCGTCTTTAACGTTCCGCATTTTGTCGGTTCGTATTTGAATATTTAAAACTGTTTAAATATTGAGATCAAAATATAAGAGGATTTATATATTAATTAAAATGAAGTTGAACGTATAAAAAATATATATTAATTATAAACGAGCTCACAACGACGCTGCAGTTCGTAATTTAACGTTCTGAACTTCAACTGAGTGTACCATACTCGTTTTGAATCGGATTTCTTCGAAACGAGAAACGTTGGAATCTGTTGAACTGTATCTTTCTAACAGAAGTGAAAAACCAAGATTTCGTTGTGTAGATTGCAAGATATGTTCAAATCAAATATTCAGAAAGTCGCTACGAAATCGTATATCGACCGTAACAGTTTATTTGAAATAACTAGATATCGGATTCGAATTTGAACGAGTTCTTTTGAGGCGCAGTGATAATTTAATTTTTAGAATTTTACTGTAATTTTTAATTAATTAAATAAGCAACTTTTTATTTGGAGTATTGTGAACCCTGTATCGGTATTTCGGGGTTTCAAAATACGAGTCAAATTACTGGTATTATTATATTTTTGGGATCGTGGCACCTCGCTGGACATGACCGTATTCTTATTTCTGTCCATAGCGGCCCACAAATAAACGACTCAACAACAATGCAACTATATGCACGGCTCAAAAACTAATACAATGCTCAAAGTTAAAGAATTCTCCATGCTTGTACAAAGTATTATCATTTGCATATGATCTAATTACCCTTTGATTTAACTAGTGAAAGTTCATATTTTGTTTGTCATACATAACTCTATATCATGTTAATTAAGTTCAATAAATAAAACAAACGCCCGAAGTTGAAAACATTGAAGTGAAGCATCTTTCACGCTTAAGTAAACCATTTGAAAGTATAAAATACTTTCCTACTCTAGTTTTACAACAACTGGTGAGCCATACGCATTAATTAACGCAAGCATGGGAACTGAGCCTATGATTGAAAACTCACAACCACACCCAAAAGTCTAAACCATACCCTCGCATTAAAATGAAAACCATACCGTGGATGCTTCAAATCAAATAAAAATTGTACAGGATCAATTAACACGCTAGCCTAGGGAACTTTAGTCTAAAATTGGTAGGCTGCCGACATATAAATACAATAGAATAAATGAAAATATCTCACAAAGGTACAAATAGCCATACCCTAATCTAAAGCCTACTGGTATGATCTATACCTTAAGGGTTAAGTTATGTTCTTCATATTTAAATACACATCGCGATCTCTTCTCCTCTGGCTTTCAGCAAAAACTATCCAACGCAAGTTCGGATCTAAGAAAATCATTAAATAAAAATATAATCAAAGCCACGAAACAAAATGAACGAGACAAAGGAAGACTGATGTTGAAGAACATGCAAAGACAGAAGAGGAGAAGTTTGCGGAGCTGGAGGATCAGAGTTGAGCAGCGTCGAACTTTCGATGGCTAAGGACGAAGAGGAAGGAAGCGTGAGTCTAACATAAAGGTGGGGAGTGTGTGTATATGTGCTGTGCAATATGATGTGTGTGGATGGTGACTGTGCGTGTGCCAAGAATGTAAGGTACGTGGCCTCCCAGTTCAAAATGAAGGGTGTGTTCATGCAGAACGTGGATACTATTGCTATGTAAGTGGGAGGTATGAGGAGTATGGCGTGCATGAGGTAGGGAAGCACCAGGGTACGTGGAGTTTTGGCAAGGGAAATATGTGTATTCCCTTGAGTTTGCAGTGAAAGGATGCTTTTAACGGGGGGTTTGTAAAGAAGTTAATGATCATCGGTGAGGTTGGAATCTTGAGCAGTGGAGCAGACTATACGATGGGAAGCAAGGTGTGTGTTTCACGTGTAAAGTATGTGAGAACAGGGGGCTCGCAAGCTAGAAGATGGGGTGAAATTTGGACTTGAAGTCTGTGTTCTTGAGATGAAAAATCCGAACGTTGAATGGGAGTATGGTGTGTGAGATAATAGTGATATGATGGTTGTGTTTGCTGCAGGGGAGCGGAAGTTGCATGGAGTATGTATGTGGCGTCGGATCATTGGATAAAGGGTTTGGAGCTTGTGTGTTCACGGCAAGAATTGGAGCTGGGTTTTAAAGTGAAGGCGGTTCCGATTTGTATTGTGTGATAGGAGAAAAGAGCAGCCTGCTTTAGAATAGTAAAGAATACGGTGCAAGTATATATATAACGTGAGAAGTAGGGAGGTTATCATGGCGCAAGATGGTGCGTGGACACAGTTCTGCAGTGACGGTACGTTGGTGGAAGGGAGTAAAACAGTGGAGTTGCCATGAGAAGTAAGGGAACAAAGATTTATGAGTAAAGTGACTTGATGATGGAACGTTAGTACCTGGACGTGCAGTGGGAGGAAGTTGGGAACATTTGGTCTGATGGTGATGCTCAGTTGAGGGGTGGAGATTATATTCAGTAAAAATGAAAAGAAATGGAGCGATGGTATGGGCGAACCACGTTTGGGAAGGGTTCAAGTGAAGTGACATGAATAATATTGAGAAGTGGGATGAATGCAGGGGTTCATGACAATAGCGATACGAAGAGCACGTAGATTTTGCAGTAGAAGATGGGCCGAAATATATAATCAACAGGAATGCGTGCACAAAGATGGCTTGAAATGCAGAATATAACGAGCAAATTATAAAAAGAAAAAAAAAGAGAAGAGGAGCAAACAAGCGGTAAATGGACTGACGGTGGAAAGAAAAGCATGCGGGTTGGTCATAAACTGTTCACTAAGATGAGAACGTCGGTAAAAGGAAGCAAGGAATGACGCAAATCGTTATTTAACGGTAAACGCGCCAAGGTGAGTAAAATCACTAACTCTGATCTATTTTAAATTATTTTAATTATATTTTAATGTTGTTTGAACGATGTGTGATGGTCGTATAAGTAGATTTCAATTAAATTAGGTGAAATAAATATATCGTTGCATATGTACGCATCATCAGTTGGACACTGATTCCATCGATTAGAATATCCCTTGGTATAGAGTTAGTTTAAATTGTGTTGACTAACATCTGTGGATGCGGAAACTGGTTGGAGGAATCCGACCGGATTCCTCGATATTTATATGCACTGTTTGTTTTGTATGCACTGTTTGAACCCGAATTATATTTAATACCCTGTGTGAATATTTATGTTGAACGAAAAATTCAACATCTGTTTCGATAAATAAATAAACGATATCGATTAAGGAAATGGTAACAATCGACTGTAAACCCGTCGTTTTGTTAAGAAGTTGAATGTCCGTCAGGCAAATCAATGAAGTTAATTATAAAAATTATATTTTTATAATTAAAGGAAGATTTAAATTTATAATAGAAGTTCTATTATAAACCAGTATTTTAGAGTTCGTTTTTATAATGTAAAATAAAACGATTGTTGGCATTTAAATAAGTTTATAAAGCAGAAATTATCTGACGATTAAATATTTGGATAATTATATTTAAGATAAACAATTTAGAAATATTATTAGATTAATTATATTAATCTAATGTTGAGATGTAATCAAAATCAGTTCACAAATTTACTGATGGAATGGAGTTGATTAGATCAACTATTATTTAGGAAAATGATTATTAGATTAATTGGTCTTTAATTAATCTAATGAAAACAGGTTAGAAATAAGTTTATCGAAATTAATTACCTTTTCGTTAAGAAGTTATAAGTGGAACTGTGGAATGGAAGAGCGAAGAGTTAATGTTTAAAAATAAATAATCATAAACAACAGAGATTTAAAAGTAAGAATATGGTGTTATAAAACCATAGTTAAAATTAAGCAAGAAAATACGGTTTGATGTATAAGGGATTAGAATATAAACTTATATCTGTTCTAAGGTAAGAACGTTGTCGATCAAGGTATGAGAGGTAAATAAAATACCCCAACTTGAACGGCTTCACTATTATCGAGGAACGATATCAGTTTGTAACGGAAAGAGATGTCAAATTAGTTACAAAAAGAATATAGCAGCGTATTGCAAGTTTGAACTATAGCGATAAAATAAACGTTGTTGATTAGGCTTAAGCGTGATTGTATGTTAAGATTAGTTATAAAGGAGAATATTACAGTGTATGGCTAGTTTAGAACTATAGCGATAAATTAACGCTATTAACCAAACTTAAGCATGATTTTTATATAGCAGCACTTCCTAGAAAATGTAACAGTTTGGTTTAAAATCCACTTATTCGAAGGTAATAAATAACGATGTCGTAAGAAGATATAAGAATCAGTTTTAGAAAGAGAGTTTGGAGAATCGTGTTAGAAAACGATGACAGCATTTCGATGTTCGAAATGTGATTAGAGTTAAACCATTAGGATTTGGAACTATAATTCGACGATGTCGAATGTATTAAAAGAAAATGATTTTTGGAATTATAATCTGATAGGATCGTTAATACTTAGTTTAAACCAATAAGTTATAATAGGATATGTAATCAGTGTTTAATATAAACTTGATAAGAAGTTGTCTTAGAGAGCAGAGGTTATAAAGTGGATTGGGAATATAAAATATGTAAGAGATGTTGGTAAATGAGATAATGGTATTGATTTTCTAAATAAGGAGTTATTTGTTAAAGATGTCCAAATTTCTTTAATAGTATGATATTCACCTTTTTAAAATGAATGGTGTTTTAAAAATGAACGTTGGACATATTAAAATGTTTATAATTGGAATATTTTCCAATGTAGATAGTATATATTATCCAAGTGTAGAAAATAAAGAACTTGTAAAGAATGGAAATTATTCAAACGTTAATAACGTATGCATCTGGAATATGGGGGTATAAGAGTTGATAATAACAGGGAATGTTTTTCCAAGAGTGTGAAAAGGGTAAACGGGATTTGAGAAATATATAGTAAGATATTGGAATGCGAATAATAAAAACGAATGTCAAATAAAAGTGCCAGTGGTTGTGTGTGTTTAGTTGATCATTTAAATGGATGTTATTTTTACTTCGATAGTAAAATAACCGACTATCGAAGTGTTTGACCATCGTTGTCAATACGGAGAGACCGGTTGGATATGTTATCTGAAACCACTCTGTATAGGCATAAGCGTGCGATTAGATATGCTGAAGATAATTGAGGACGGAGTTAAATGAATGGGCCGTCCAGTTCTAGAATAGTGTTTCTGTTCGTCCAATCCCAGGACAACTTGTATGGACGAGTGTCTGACAGAGTATTTCCAATGGCCACGCCGTTGATTTTACGAATATACCAAGTTGGTGGGGAGAAGGTAACTTCTCTTTATTCTACACCCATTGTGCATTTGTGTAATCAATGTGTGATTACGGATTTGACGATGTGGCATTCAAAGTGAATGGTGATCAGATGTTCTGAAGATAAGCGTAGCCTCTAGCCTCACAACCAGTAAGTAACAAAAGTTGGGCTAGGCAGCATGGCTAGTTGGGTCATCCCCAAGTAGGGTGTATTGTCACTGATCTAGAGAAAATTCATATTTATACTTCTTTTCGATTCTGTATCTTCGGATTTCGGTTGATGGCCTACAACCGTGGTGGCAATATATTCGCGACACTCAAGCTAAATGAGTGAGCTGTCATGTTTGGCCGGGTTGCAAGACGTTCTTGTTGAACCCTGAGTATATCCCCTCTAGAGTACACTATTCAGAAGGTGCTCCCATACCTTGTCTGTTGAAATCAAATCTCCAATAAGCGCCCTACGGTTTATGATTTTATATTATATATGTGTGGTGCGTGAGATGCAATCGTTCTGCTACTTGGATAATTATTTGTTTAGACATTATCATAATATCACTGGTTTCGATGTCAAAGTAATTTGGATTATAGTAAGGTAAAAACCATCCATGTTTATGTGTGGGCTGGTCTTACTATTATCCTTTGTTTCAAAAGGATTTTCTTCAAAGTAAAACCGTATGATTGGAATTTACTCACACCAGTCCGATGACTGACCCAGAGTTTATTTTGTTGTTTTCCCTAAACTCTTGGGTGCCCAAATTTGTACGGGCAGTCAAGTGTTTCAGGGTTTTACAGATTCACTTGGAGAGGCTCAAAAGAAGGAAGCTTCACTATTAGTTATTTAGAGATTATTTCCGCTGTGATGTATATGAGTTACACTCTGGTATATGGTATGTATATATACAAATTCAGATTTGTATTTCAAAGTTATGTTATAATAAGATTTATTTATTCCGATGTGAGTTTTGTGTTTACTCTGATTCTGTTCAGTTGTTGTATTCTTCTTCTTCTATTCTATTAGTTCTATATTTTCTTTCTCACCCTCTAAATTCTTCTATTAATGTCCCGGTATTTTCGATGCTCGAGAAATTAACAGTGTATTTATGTTGATTTTCTGGGTCGAAAATTCCGGTCCATTACAGTTGGTATCAGAGCTGAAGGTTAAGTGATTACCTAGGCTCTGTGACGTAACTCAATAGAGATGGAGTTAGTATTACTCTAGATTGAGTTCAGTGTGTATATATATATATATATATGAGCGCATATTTGTGAATTAATATAAAAACTGTTTTATATTGTGTCGACTGGTCAGTCGAGTGGTTTATGAATTCTGGTCGAAACAGTAATGCAAACTGCGTCGATAGGTGTTTCTAAACCCTTGAACAGAGTAATTCGACACAATATGTTTTTAAAAGAGGGTAAATAAAATAATTTTACTCAAAAATATATTTTGATATAAAAAGAAGTATATATCTTGATATTATTATAAGATATTGGATGTGTGATCATTATTATGGTCGAATAAGATTTATAATTGAGTTGGTTATATAAATAGCCAATCGAAATATTATATAATTAAAATGTGCAAAATCAGATGAACTAAATCTGATTTTAAAACCAGAATTGAAATAAAACTCTAGAAATCTGAGAAGATGTTGTAAATGAATTCTGGATTAAATATATGGAAATTTTAAGATCCTAGGTGAATTTAGAAATGTTTTCTAAACGTTGTGAAGTATATTTTATAGTGATTTCAAAATGAAATTGTTTGAAAATAAGTTTTAAATGTAATATAGTATTGAACTCACTTTGATCGCTGGGAAATAAATTCTGATGATGAAGTCGACCATTATCGGTGTTCATTTTCAAGTGCTAAGTGAAGGATTGCTACCAAAGATTTTGTTTTGGATTATTTTGAGGAACAAGTTGTTCAAAAATTCAAATGTTTTGAATATATATGATTTCAAACTGATTTGAGATAAATCCCAGGAATTTGAATTCTGAAATAAAAATTTAAATTATGGAGTTGAAATAGAAATTTGGCCGAGTAAAAGCGAATGATTAGATTGGAGAATGAATCGATTGGATATCAGTTGGAAATGCTTAGATATATTCTGGTTTGATAACAGATGGCAGAGATAGAGTTGAATGCCCAACAGAGAAGGTACACGAGTATGAGAATTGTATGAGTCGGTTTGGGCAAGCCGTTTGGCTGTTTGATTTTCTTTTGGATTGGAGAAGGCCCAGAGTGGAAAATTGTTGTAGTACCGAGTGAGCCGTGCAGAGGAGATGCTGGTGAAATTCTCTGAAAATTTAAGCTGTTAGTAAATTTTCAGAATTTTCGAAAATATTCGGTAATAAGAAGAAATTAATATTTTAATTGGAATTAATCAGTCCAGTTGAAACTGAAATTAGGAAGTAAACCAGAAAGATTTTTAACCTGTTTATAACAGAGATTGTAGCATTTTCCCTATCTTAGCAATTTTGAGGACGAAATTATTTTAAGGGGGAAGGACTGTAACGTTCCGCATTTTGTCGGTTCGTATTTGAATATTTAAAACTGTTTAAATATTGAGATCAAAATATAAGAGGATTTATATATTAATTAAAATGAAGTTGAACGTATAAAAAATATATATTAATTATAAACGAGCTCACAACGACGCTGCAGTTCGTAATTTAACGTTCTGAACTTCAATTGAGTGTACCAGACTCATTTTGAATCGGATTTCTTCGAAATGAGAAACGTTGGAATCTGTTGAACTGTATCTTTCTAACAGAAGTGAAAAACCAAGATTTCGTTGTGTAGATTGCAAGATATGTTCAAATCAAATATTCAGAAAGTCGCTATGAAATCGTATATCGACCGTAATAGTTTATTTGAAATAACTAGATACCGGATTCGAATTTGAACGAGGTTCTTTTGAGGCGCAGTGATAATTTAATTTTTAGAATTTTACTGTAATTTTTAATTAATTAAATAAGCAACTTTTTATTTGGAGTATTGTGAACCCTGTATCGGTATTTCGGGGTTTCAAAATACGAGTCAAATTACCGGTATTATTATATTTTTGGGATCGTGGCACCTCGCTGGACATGACCGTATTCTTATTTCTGTCCATAACGGCCCACAAATAAACGACTCAACAACAATGCAACTATATGCACGGCTCAAAAACTAATACAATGCTCAAAGTTAAAGAATTCTCCACGCTTGTTCAAAGTATTATCATTTGCATATGATCTAATTACCCTTTGATTTAACTAGTGAAAGTTCATATTTTGTTTGTCATACATAACTCTATATCATGTTAATTAAGTTCAATAAATAAAACAAACGCCCGAAGTTGAAAACATTGAAGTGAAGCATCTTTCACGCTTAAGTAAACCATTTGAAAGTATAAAATACTTTCCTACTCTAGTTTTACAACAACTGGTGAGCCATACGCATTAATTAACGCAAGCATGGGAACTGAGCCTATGATTGAAAACTCACAACCACACCCTAAAGTCTAAACCATACCCTCGCATTAAAATGAAAACCATACCATGGATGCTTCAAATCAAATAAAAATTGTACAGGATCAATTAGCACGCTAGCCTAGGGAACTTTAGTCTAAAATTGGTAGGCTGCCGACATATAAATACAATAGAATAAATGAAAATATCTCACAAAGGTACAAACAGCCAAACCCTAATCTAAAGCCTACTGGTATGATCTATACCTTAAGGGTTAAGTTATGTTCTTCATATTTAAATACACATCGCGATCTCTTCTCCTCTGGCTTTCAGCAAAAACTATCCAACGCAAGTTCGGATCTAAGAAAATCATTAAATAAAAATATAATCAAAGCCATGAAACAAAATGAACGAGACAAAGGAAGACTGATGTTGAAGAACATGCAAAGACAGAAGAGGAGAAGTTTGCGGAGCTGGAGGATCAGAGTTGAGCAACGTCGAACTTTTGATGGCTAAGGACGGAGAGGAAGGAAGCGTGAGTTATAGCATAAAGGTGGGGAGTGTGTGTATATGTGTTGTGCAATATGATGTGTGTGGATGGTGACTGTGCGTGTGCCAAGAATGTAAGGTGCGTGGCCTCCCAGTTCAAAATGAAGGGTGGGTTCATGCAGAACGTGGATGCTATTGCTATGTAAGTGGGAGGTATGAGGAGTATGGCGTGCATGAGGTAGGGAAGCACCAGGGTACGTGGAGTTTTGGCAAGGGAAATATGTGTATTCCCTTGAGTTTGCAATGAAAGGATGCTTTTAACGGGGGGTTTGTAAAGAAGTTAATGATCATCGGTGAGGTTGGAATCTTGAACAGTGGAGCAGACTATACGATGGGAAGCAAGGTGTCTGTTTCACATGTAAAGTATGTGAGAACAGGGGGCTCGCGAGCTAGAAGATGGGCTGAAATTTGGAGTTGAAGTATGTGTTCTTGAGATGAAAAATCCGAATGCTGAAAGGGAGTATGGCGTGTGAGATAATAGTGATATGATGGTTGTGTTCGCTGCAGGGGAGCGGAAGTTGCATGGAGTATGTATGTGGCGTCGGATCATTGGATAAAGGGTTTGGAGCTTGTGTGTTCACGGCAAGAATTGGAGCTGGGTTTTAAAGTGAAGGCGGTTCCACTTTGTATTGTGTGATAGGAGAAAAGAGAAGCCTGCTTTAGAATAGTAAAGAATGCGGTGCAAGTATATATATAATGTGAAAAGTAGGGAGGTTATCATGGCGCAAGATGGTACGTGGACACAGTTCTGCAGTGACAGTACGTTGGTGGAAGGGAGTACAACAGTGGAGTTGTCATGAGAAGTAATGGAACAAAGATTTATGAGTAAAGTGACTTGATGATGGAACGTTAGTACCTGGACGTGCAGTGGGAGGAAGTTGGGAACATTTGGTCTGATGGTGATGCTCAGTTGAGGGGTGGAGATTATATTCAGTAAAAATGAAAAGAAATGGAGCGATGGTATGGGCGAACCACGTTTGGGAAGGGTTCAAGTGAAGTGACGTGAATAATATTGAGAAGTGGGATGTATGCAGGGGTTCATGACAATAGCGATACGAAGAGCACCTAGATTTTGCAGTAGAAGATAGGCCGAAATATATAATCAACAGGAATGCGTGCACAAAGATGGCTTGAAATGCAGAATATAACGAGCAAATTTTAAAAAGAAAAAAAGAGAGAAGAGGAGCAAACAAGCGGTAAATGGACTGACGGTGGAAAGAAAAGCATGCGGGTTGGTCATAAACTATTCACTAAGATGAGAACGTCGGTAAAAGGAAGCAAGGAATGACGCAAATCATTATTTAATGGTTAACGCGCCAAGGTGAGTAAAATCACTAACTCTGATCTATTTTAAAATATTTTAATTATATTTTAATGTTGTTTGAATGATGTGTGATGGTCATATAAGTAGATTTCAATTAAATTAGTTGAAATAAATATATCGTTGCGTATGTACGCATCATCAGTTGGACACTGATTCCATCGATTAGAATATCCCCTGGTATAGAGTTAGTTTAAATTGTGTTGACTGACATCTGTTATAGAGTTAGTTTAAATTGTGTTGACTGACATCTGTGGATGCGGAAACCGGTTGGAGGAATCTGACCGGATTCCTCGATATTTATATGCACTGTTTGTTTTGTATGCACTGTTTGAACCCGAATTATTTTTAATACCCCGTGTGAATATTTATGTTGAACAAAAAATTCAACATCTGTTTCGATAAATAAATAAACGATATCGATTAAGGAAATGGTAACAATCGACTGTAAACCCGTCGTTTTGTTAAGAAGTTGATTGTCCGTCAGGAAAATTGATGAAGTTAATTATAAAAATTATATTTTTATAATTAAAAGAAGATTTAAATTTATAATAGAAGTTCTATTATAAACCAGTATTTTAGAGTTCGTTTTTATAAAGTAAAATAAAACGATTGTTGGCATTTAAATAAGTTTATAAAGCAGAAATAATCCGATGATTAAATATTTGGATAATTATATTTAAGATAAACAATTTAGAAATATTATTAGATTAATTATGTTAATCTAATGTTGAGATGTAATCAAAATCAGTTCACAAATTTACTGATGGAATGGAGTTGATTAGATCAACTGTTATTTGGGAAAATGATTATTAGATTAATTGGTCTTTAATTAATCTAATGAAAACAGGTTAGAAATAAGTTTATCGAAATTAATTACCTTTTCGTTAAGAAGTTATAAGTGGAACTGTGGAATGGAAGAGCGAAGAGTTAATGTTTAAAAATAAATAATCATAAACAACAGATATTTAAAAGTAAGAATATGGTGTTATAAAACCATAGTTAAAATTAAGCAAGAAAATACGGTTTGATGTATAAGGGATTAGAATATAAACTTATATCTGTTCTAAGGTAAGAACGTTGTCGATCAAGGTCTGAGAGGTAAATAAAATATCCCAACTTGAATGGCTTCACTATTATCGAGGAACGATATCAGTTAACGGAAAGAGATGTCAAATTAGTTACAAAAAGAATATAGCAGCGTATTGCAAGTTTGAACTATAGCGATAAAATAAACGTTGTTGATTAGGCTTAAGCGTGATTGTATGCTAAGATTAGTTATAAAGGAGAATATTACAGTGTATGGCTAGTTTAGAACTATAGCGATAAATTAACGTTGTTAACCAAACTTAAGCATGATTTTTATATAGCAGCACTTCCTAGAAAATGTAACGGTTTGGTTTGAAATCCACTTATTCGAAGGTAATAAATAACGATGTCGTAAGAAGATATAAGAATCAGTTTTAGAAAGAGAGTTTGGAGAATCGTGTTAGAAAACGATGACAGCATTTCGATGTTCGAAATATGATTAGAGTTAAACCATTAGGATTTGGAACTAGAATTCGACGATGTCGAATGTATTAATAGAAAATGATTTTTGGAATTATAATCTGATAGGATCGTTAATACTTAGTTTAAACCAATAAGTTATAATAGGATATGTAATCAGTGTTTAATATAAACTTGATAAGAAGTTGTCTTAGAGAACAGAGGTTATAAAGTGGATTGGGAATATAAAATATGTAAGAGATGTTGGTAAATGAGATAATGGTATTGATTTTCTAAATAAGGAGTTATTTGATAAAGATGTCCAAATTTCTATAATAGTATGATATTCACCTTTTTAAAATGAATGGTGTTTTAAAAATGAACGTTGGACATATTAAAATGTTTATAATTGGAATATTTTTCCAATGTAGATAGTATATATTATCCAAGTGTAGAAAATAAAGAACGTGTAAAGAATGGAAATTATTCAAACGTTAATAACGTATGCATCTGGAATATTGGGGTATAAGAGTTGATAATAACAGGGAATGTTTTTCCAAGAGTGTGAAAAGGGTAAACGGGATTTGAGAAATATATAGTAAGATATTGGAATGCGAATAATAAAAACGAATGTCAAATAAAAGTGCCCGTGGTTGTGTGTGTTTAGTTGATCATTTAAATGGATGTTATTTTTACTTCGATAGTAAAATAACTGACTATCGAAGTGTTTGACCATCGTTGTCAATACGGAGAGACCGGTTGGATATGTTATCTAAAAAACACTCTGTATAGGCATAAGCGAGCGATTAGATATGTTGAAGATAATTTAGGACGGAGTTAAATGAATGGGCCGTCTAGTTCTAGAATGGTGTTTCTGTTTGTCCAGTCCCAGGACAAGTTGTCTGGACGAGTGTTTGACAGAGTATTTCCAACGGCTACGCCGTTGATTTTACGAATATACCAAGTTGGTGGGGAGAAGGTAACTTCTCTTTATTCTACACCCAGTGTGCATTTGTGTAATCAATGTGTGATTACAGATTTGACGATGTGGCATTCAAAGTGAATGGTGATCAGATGTTCTGAAGATAAGCGTAGCCTCTAGCCTCACAACCAGTAAGTAACAAAAGTTGGGCTAGGCAGCATGGCTAGTTGGGTCATCCCCAAGCAGGGTGTATTGTCACTGATCTAGAGAAAATTCATATTTATACTTCTTTTTGATTCTGTATCTTTGGATTTCGGTTGGATGGCCTACAACCGTGGTGGCAATATATTCGCGACACTCAAGCTAAATGAGTGAGCGGTCATGTGTGGCCGGGTTGCAAGACGTTCTTGTTGAACCCTGAGTGTATCCCCTCTAGAGTACACTATTCAGAAGGTGCTCCCATACCTTGTCTGTTGAAATCAAATCTCCGATAAGCGCCCTACGGTTTATGATTTTATATTATATATATGTGGAGCGTGGGATGCAAGCGTTCTGCTACTTGGATAATTATTTGTTTAGACATTATCATAATATCACTGGTTTCGATATCAAAGTAATTTGGGTTATAGTAAGGTAAAAACCATCCTTGTTTATGTGTGGGCTGGTCTTACTATTATCCTTTGTTTCAAAAGGATTTTCTTCAAAGTAAAACCGTATGGTTGGAATTTACTCACACCAGTCCCATGACTGACCCAGAGTTTATTTTGTTGTTTTCCCTAAACTCTTGGGTGCCCAAATTTGTACGGGCAGTCAAGTGTTTCAGGGTTTTACAGATTCACTTGGAGAGGCTCAAAAGAAGGAAGCTTCACTATTAGTTATTTAGAGATTATTTCCGCTGTGATGTATATGAGTTACACTCTGATATATGGTATGTATATATACAAATTCAGATTTGTATTTCAAAGTTATGTTATAATAAAATTTATTTATTCCGCTGTGAGTTTTGTGTTTACTCTGATTCTGTTCAGTTGTTGTATTCTTCTTCTTCTATTCTATTAGTTCTATCTTTTCTTTCTCACCCTCTAAATTCTTCTATTAATGTCCCGGTATTTTCGATGCTCGAGAAATTAACAGTGTATTTATGTTGATTTTCTGGGTCGAAAATTCCGCTCCATTACACCGTCTTCATCCTCGACATATCGTCGAATCAGTTATTCAGAATGGGATAAACTCGGTCTTTCCGAATGACTCGCGTATATAATAAACAAGTGCTATAAAAACACAATATACGCCTTATTTCAATCCAGAACATTTCTTTATTCAAATATTCTTATACTTTGGGAAAGGTTCCCATTAATTTTATCAAAGATAAATTCTTTAAAATTATTCTTCAATATTCCTTTGAATATCAATTCAAACCAAATCATGGTTTATCCAAACCAGTCGAGGTTAACGAACCTTACCGATGTAATCATTTGTTTCAATTTCCCAGTCCCAACCTATTCATCCCATAAAGTAAAACTGGTAATACTTCATATCTAACACCACGGTGTTATCGGTAAATTCAATGACCATTTCACGTTCAAATCTAACTAAAGATTTAACTATCGCTTGGAGCAAAACTGGTGATACTCCATTCTCGATCATTTCAATCTAATTAAAGATTCATTAAAACTCCACTTGGTTTTAATCTTCCCAAAAATAAATATTAATGATTGTTAAACTGGGGAAATCATATCCTGTCTTTAACTGGGTTAAAGAACCAATGCCTTTTAAAAACATGGTTCACTATAAACCCAAATAACATTCCATTCCATCAGCCTTTAACCGTAGATTAGCAGGTGAACAATTACCTAAGTATTAACCCCGAAGGCCGAAACCAACATCAGATCAATACCGTGGAAACCGTTCAACTTAACTAATCCCCAGTTAGTTTCTGATTTTCTTAACTCTGTTGGGTCTAAGAACAGTATTATTAAAGATACCATTCACGATGTAACAACCCGCATTCTACGCATCATAGGATCGTAGAATATTTATTTCTTTCACATACGAAGCCGTATTGTCATGTAACTTTGGGAGACGACTATTGGGGTCATTTCCCATGTTCATGATTTTTACCGATTTTTAAATGACTGTTTTGCCCCTAGTTGGTACTGTTTTGACTATAACTTTTGATTGGAGAGGAATTTTTACTTAAAACCACTTCCATTGGCTCCGGATGATGGTTTACCTTTCCGTAGAATGATCACATTAGCCAAACAGACTCACCGTTTGGGAGATATGGCTGAAAAAAGGTTTAGAAGGTGAAAAACAGCTTAACCGGGCCTAATTAGGGTGATTAGCAAGAGGACCCATAACCCATTTCGGGATTAGAGATGTATAGGGGCTGATTAGGGTTAGAAAACATTTCTTTCAGTCGCCACTTTCATTCTTGGAAGCCTAACAATGACCTCCAACACCCAAATCTACTTCTAATCACTTTCTAATCAAGTTTTGGCTTAATCTACATTAAATCAAAGAAGATCTTAACCAAATAAAGATTAGAGCTGCTGTTTAGCATTGGTATTCGCGCTATATTGGAGATTTATTTCAGATCTAAGGTTTATTTGTGGCTAAGGTGAGTGATTTGCGTAGTTCCTCACTAATTATGGCTAATTATGGGTAATTAGTGAAGATTAACGGATTTAAACATGATAAAAATTCTGGAAAATGTTTAGAAATTCAAAAATAACGTTTTAGACCTCTGTTAGAAATTTGGTTTGATTTGGTTAAGTTTTACTAATCATATCATTAGTTTTGCTTAAGCACACTTAAGGGAAAATATGGGTTTTTGGCTATGCTTGATCCATTTTAACCTATCAAGTTATTGTTTTGATGTTTGTGGTTGATTATACATGTTGCTATGACTGTTTGGAATGATTTGTAATTATTTAGAAAAGATAGATTGGTCGAAAACGCCGTTGAATGGCGTAAAACAGTTGCTAGAAAAAGTTGCAGAAAATTGTGCAGGGTTTTGAATCGGATCAGATATGGGGCTCGGATCGGATAGTGGACTGGGCAAGGAAGCACCAAACCGAACTGGAACATAGCACAGAATAAAGCATGGCGACAAGGAAAGCCACTATGGTTGGATTTGGGATCGGATCGGCGAATGAAGGAGGACGAGATCGGATCGGGCTAATGAAGGGGAGGGGGATCGGATCGGAATATCGAGGAGGGAACAACCACCGAACCGAACCCAGGTAGAAGGCATCCGAACCGAACCGAGCTAGAAGAGAAGCACTGGACCGAACCAAACCAGAGGAGTTTTCCATGAAACCAGGAGGTGTGGACTGCGATCCGAACGCTGGAGGAAGTTCACCTCGATCCGACCCAGAGCAGAGGGGAAGGTTTGAGCTGGAGACTCCAAACCAATCCGATTGCTTAGGGAGGAGTATTCCGATCCAAGTCGAGGGGTCGATGACCACGACCTGAAGCAAAGTAAAGTGAAGAAATGAAGACCGATCCGGAGAAGAAGGTGATGACCAGAAACCGAGATGCAAAGGTAGTCCAAATAAGAAGTTAGAGCTCAGGATCCAGTTGGGAACCAACGAGTTCACTTCATGATTTGGGCTTTGCTGCGGGACGTGTGCAAAGAGGTTGTTGGTATTCATAACATCGGTTCACCACTGAGAGACGGATAGTGGGCTTGTAGTGATAGTTGTACGGGATTGGATTCCGTCATGGCCCAAAGGATAAGGTGACCAAGGTAGTGGATATCGTATGCTTTACGCACTGAGCGAGAGATGTGAGGATGGTTGCTATGATTGATGGTTTGACAGCACTATGACATGCACACCCCCACCCCCGTATTCCTTACACCATATGTTAGTGGCACCTTAGAGTATTGTACGGTATGTAGTGGTAACTCTTTGGTTGCAGGTCCAGATTCAGGTATGATTGGATTATACCTTTTATTGTTTTGTTTTGCTGCTTATCGCTCATACCAGACTTTTTGTCTGACCTAGAGTTTTATGTCTCTTCTTATTACTCTGGGTGCTCTCACGAGTAGACTAGAGACAGGTTAGTTGGGTATGCACGGGTAGTTGATCCGGAGACGAGCAGGAGGCTTCCACGTATGATACATATAGTATTCTCCCTGTGTTGTTGACGATCACTGCTTAGGCATTAGTAGTGCATCTTCTACTTTAGCTTTTTTTGTTTTAGAGACAGTAATTTGGGAAGTTGTAATAAGTTGTATTTCGATTTCCGCTGCTATGTTGGTATAGTTTTCAGCTTATGCACTGTCTCGCATGTTTTATGTCAAGATTATGTTATTATTATATTTTGTTCTGTGCGTTGTGAGACAATTCTATAGGTTTTCGATTAGCTCATTCTCTTCTTTCCTTTCTTTGGCGACTGTTCTGTGCTAGTTGGGCATGTGTACAGCGCACCTTCGAAGGAAATGCCGGCTGGTGCGGGGCGGGCGTCACATTTGGTATTAGAGCTCTAGGTTGCGTAGTTAACCTAGGGAAGTCATCAGGGAGAGATAATATACGTATATGAGAGCGCGTATTTGTGATTATTTTTGTTTTCAAAAGCTATATATATATACTATTAGTATAGTTAAGGATGAAGTCGCACTGCACTAGCACCACTATGGAGATGGTTAATCGTTTTCTCTTTACAGATTGAACGATGAGCCGATACATAAGAGGTGCCGGTAGAGGAGCCAATAATGGGAATGCTGCTGACATGAGGACGATGTTTACTGACCTCATGAGAGAAATGCTTAGGAATGTGCAGAGGGCAGCTCCCAATGGTGGAAATGGTGGTGGTCCAATAGTGCAGGCGCCTAGGGCCGATTTCGCCAAGCTGAGTAAGGATTATACTAGTCTTCGTGGGAAGCCGTTCCACGGAACGGAGTCGGCTACGGATGTTCAGGATTGGTAGGATTGCTATGATCGTATCTTCGATGACTTGGGTATCGAGGATGTGATGAAGAGAAGGCTAGAGTCTTGTCAGCTGCAAGGGCGAGCGATGAATTGGTGGAACGCTATTAAGGCAGCTACTCCGGAGGATTAGATTACCTAGGATCAGTTTAAGGCTCGCTTTAGTGACAAGTTTATCCCAGCTGCTCAAAAGTTAGAATTGTTTAGGAAGTTCTTGGAGCTTAAGCAGAATGGTAGGGCAGTCTCAGAGTATATTGCTGAGTTCGACACTCTGTCGAAATATGGATTTTCCCTAATAGAAACTGCCGAGAAGAAAAACGAGAAGTTTATAACAGGTTTGGATTAGTACTTGGGGGAAAAGCTTATTAACCACATCGATGAGACTTTTGAATCAATTGTGGGGAAAGCATTGAGGTCAGAAAATCTTTACCCTAAGTCAAAGACTGAGGTTACATCTACAAAGGAGCCAAAGCCGCAAGCAAGCGGTGGAGCCAAGAATAATTCCCAGAATAAGAGGAAACAAGACCAAACCATGGATGGTTAGAATAAGAAAAATAAGAAAGATGGCGAGTGCTTTAGCTATGGCAAGAAGGGCCACTATGCCAGAGATTGTCTGGAAAAGCCTGAGGAAAGGAAGTGCTTTAATTGTGGCCAAGCAGGACATCACAAGAATGAATGTCCACAACCTCCTAAGGAGAAGCAGATCATGAAAGCATATGCTATCAACGCTGTTCCTTCTTCGTCGAATTCCCCAACTGCGGCGCAGAAGGAAAAAAGGTTTCGTTATTCGAGGTATGCTTTCTATTTAAGATCTTTTTGATTGAGTTTTGTTTGACAAACCTGAGTTAGTCGATAAACCTTTAGTAGTGACGAACCCGATTGGTGGTTCGACTAGCCTCAGTATAATTTGTTGTAACGTGATCTTATCGAGTCATGGATGTATGTTTGTTTGTGATTACTTTGTTTTGGGCTTTACGGGGTTTAGCATTATTTTGGGGAGTCGATCTACTCTAAAGGAATAGGGTGGTATTAGGTACCTACCTAGTTATGGTGATAATAACTGGAGTTGAGGAAGCTGAGAGGTTATCGTTGTATTGAGTCCTAGTTGTCTCTGGGAGGCAAATGAGTGCTCCAATGCTTAGTTGTTTTTCTAGTATCACTTCACGTAGATTGTCCGAATTCAGAGGAGATGTTCCTTGGGTGCTTGTCTGATATTGGTTTAGGCCTTTGGGGCTTGTGCTTGGGGAATGTCGAGTTCGACTAGGATGGTTTGCATGAGAGATAAATAGTTGTTGTGATTCTTCATTTGATGATATCTTGGTTTACTCGGGGAGTAATGGACAGTCGTGACATGATAAGACTGTTCAATGGTATAGAATGCTCCGAGTTAAACTCGATAAGGTTATGAGATGGCTCGACCGGGACTCGGGAAAGATGCAAAGTAATGGATTGTTTAGGACCCTATGCTGATATTCTCTTTGGATAGTAGAACTTTCAAGAAATAGGATGTGTTCGTTGATCACGGAAGATGCAACGAAGGTTAGGACGATTCAAGTTGGACTTGAACTCGTAAAAGAAAATAGGTATTCATTGATCTTAGAGCTGCAACGAATAGGGAGACGACTCACGTTGGACTAGGGTTTGTAGGTAATGGATACTCAAGACTGGGTCTGAGTTTATGGGTAATAGGTTGACTCGAGTTGGACTCGAGAAGGCTGCAAGGAGTTGGATTGACTCGAGTTGGACTCGAGAGGGCAGCAAGATAATGGATAGACTTGGGTGGGACTCGAGTGTTTCAGGCGGACTAAAAGCAGGGGTATCTGGGGACGCCCACTTACCTTGGATCCATTGGACTTGATCTAGTTATCCTTGGAGGATAAACGTACATTGGACGTACGGTAGTCCGTTTGGAGGCAGAGTTTCCATTAGTTATTGATGTTGGTTGGACCAGACGTACAGGTATCGACATATTCATGGCTTTAGCAGGTGATAGATAGGATTTGTTTGATTGATGCTATGGTTGTTGTGTTTGTTCCTACCTTTCTTCTCTTGAGTATCACCTGTAGGATCCTGTTGAATGGAAATAGTATAAGTTCGTTGATCATGGTGATATGACGGGTGTAAGATACTTTATGTTAAACTTGAAGTATGTTGGGCATCGTGGAGCGTCCGTTGACCTTGGAGATTCAGCGGATATAGGAGCTTCAAGTTGGGCTTGGACTCGAAGGTAGAGTACCTAGATTCATTGGATGAGTCTAGTTCACCTTTAGAAGGTGAATGTACGTTGGACGTGCAGTACGAGTATAAGTGGAGTACCTAGGTACATTGGATGGGTTTAGTTTGCCTCTAGGAGGTGAATGTACGTTGGACGTGCAGTACGAATGTAGGAAGGACTCAAGTTGGACTTGAAAGGAGATTTGGAATGTAGTTGGAAATTTGGCATATAGGGTTGGATTACCTAAGAAGATGACAGTATAGACGAATGCCATAGTACCGGACTGGGTGCGATAGCTGATGCATTGGGTAGGAGACATGCCAGTTTAGAGGCTATTTTTCTGGAATGGAAGCAACTAGAGTATATCACGGAATATGACTTCAGACCTAAGTGCGAATTGGATTCAGAAACGCTAGTAAGCTTGTCGATTAGATCGATCTAGATTAAGTGGATCGGTTCCAGTCAGAGGGACGATCCCAACCTATTAGAGATTACCTCTAGGGTAAAGATGGGAATTGATGGCGAGAGAACGACTGTACTTGAGAAGTAGAGGATGACATATGAAAGTCGTATCCAAATCTCTTTGCCTGGTAAGATTACAACCTCGATTTAGTCTATCCGCATGCTAGGATAGGTATGTTTTGTTTGTTTTGTATGTTTGGTTGTTGTAAGTGATTGGTAGGCATGCGGGACCCTTTGTGTGTTTTGTTTAGGGAATTTCAAGGGTGAAATTTCTTAAGGAGGGGAGAATGTAACAACCCGCATTCTACGCATCATAGGATCGTAGAATATTTCTTTCTTTCATATACGAAGCTGTATGGTCATGTAACTTTGGGAGATGACTATTGGGGTCATTTCCCATGTTCATGATTTTCCCGATTTTTAAATCACCGTTTTGCCCCAAGATGGTAATGTTTTGACTATAACTTTTGATCAGAGAGGAATTTTGACCTGAAACCACTTCCATTGGCTCCGGATGATGGTTTACCTTTCCGTAGAGTGGTCACAGTTGCCAAACGGACTCACCGTTTGGGAGATATGGCTGAAACAAGGTTTAAAAGGTGAAAAACAGCTTAACCAGGCCTAATTAGGGTGATTAGCAAGAGGGCCCATGACCCATTTCGGGATTAGAGATGTATAGGGGCTGATTAGGGTTAGAAAACATTTCTTTCAACTGCCGCTTTCATTCTTGGAACCCTAACAATGACCTCCAATACCCAAATCAACTTCTAATCACTTTCTAATCAAGTTTTGGCTTAATCTACATCAAATCAAAGAAGATCTTCACCAAATAAAGATTAGACCTGTTGTTTAGCATTAGTATTTGCGCCATATCAGAGATTTATTTTAGATCTAAGGTTTATTTGTGGCTAAGGTGAGTGACTTGCATAGTTCCTCACTAATTATGGCTAATTATGGGTAATTAGTGAAGATTAACAGATTTAAACATGATAAAAATTCTGGAAAATATTTGTAAATTCGAAAATAACGTTTTAGACCTCTGTTAGGAATTTGGTTTGAT
This sequence comes from Allium sativum, assembly GCA_030737875.1. Taxonomy (NCBI): domain Eukaryota; kingdom Viridiplantae; phylum Streptophyta; class Magnoliopsida; order Asparagales; family Amaryllidaceae; genus Allium; species Allium sativum. Next base: position 918,949,944 of record CM060926.1, on the reverse strand, counting down.
TTGGGTAAGTTTTACAAATCATATCATTAGTTTTGCTTAAGCACACTTAAGGGAAAATATGGGTTTTTAGCTATGTTTGATCCATTTTAACCCATCAAGTTATTGTTTTGATGTTTGTGGTTGATTATACATGTTGCTATGACTGTTTGGAATGATTTGTAATTATTTAGAAAAGACAGATTGGTCGAAAACGCCGTTGAATGGTGTAAAACAGTTGCTGGAAAAAGTTGCAGAAAGTTGTGCAGGGTTTCGAATCGGATCGGATATGGGGCTCGGATCGGATAGTGGACTGGGCAAGGAAGCACCGAACCGAACTGGAACTTAGCACAGAATAAAACATGGCGAGAAGGAAAGCCACTATGGTTGGATTTGAGATCGGATCGGCGAATGAAGGAGGACGAGATCGGATCGGGCTAATGAAGGGGAGGGGGATCGGATCGGAATATCGAGGAGGGAACAACCACCGAACCGTACCCAGGTAGAAGGCATCCGAACCGAACCGAGCTAGAAGGGAAGCACTGGACCGAACCGAACCAGAGGAGTTTTCCATGAAACCAGGAGGTGTGGACTCCGATCCGAACCGTTGGAGGAAGGTCACCTCGATCCGACCCGGAGCAGAGGGGAAGGTTTGAGCTAGAGATTCCGAACTGATCTGATTGCTTAGGGAGGAGTATTCCGATCCGAACCGAGGGGTCGATGACCACGACCTAAAGCAAAGTAAAGTGAAGAAATGAAGAACGATCCGGAGAAGAAGGTGATGACCAGAAACCAAGATGCAAAGGTAGTCCAAATAATAAGTTAGAGCTCAGGATCCAATTGGGAACCAACAAGTTCACTTCATGATTTGGGCTTTGCTGCGGGACGTGTGCAAAGAGGTTGTCGGTATTCATAACTTCGGTTCACCACTAAGAGACGAATATTGGGCTTGTAGTGATAGTTGTACGGGATTGGATTCCATCATGGCCCAAAGGATTAGGTGACCAAGGTAGTGGATATCGTATGCTTTACGCACTAAGCGAGAGATGTGAGGATGGTTGCTATGATTGATGGTGTGATATCACTATAACATGCACACCCCCACCACCGTATTCCTTACACCATATGTTAGTGGCACCTTAGAGTATTGTACGGTATGTAGTGCTAACTCTTTGGTTGCAGGTCCAGGTTCAGGTATTATTGGATTATACCAGTTATTGTTTTGTTTTGCTACTTATCGCTCATACAAGACTTTTTGTCTGACCCAGAGTTTTATGTCTCTTCTTATTACTCTGGGTGCTCTCACGAGCAGACTAGAGACAGGTTAGCTGGGTATGCACGGGTAGTTGATCCAGAGACGAGCAGGAGGCTTCCACATATGATACATATAGTATTCTCCCTGTGTTGTTGAAGATCACTGCTTGGGCATTAGTAGTGCGTTTTCTATTTTAGCTTTCTTTTGTTTTAGAGACAGTAATTTGGGAAGTTGTAATAAGCTGTATTTGGATTTCCGCTGCTATGTTGGTATAGTTTTCAGCTTATGCACTGCCTCGCCTGTTTTATGTCAAGATTATGTTATTATTATATTTTGTTCCATGCACTGTGAGACAATTCTACAGGTTTTCGATTAGCTCATTCTCTTCTTTCCTTTCTTTGGCGACCGTTCTGTGCTAGTTGGGCATGTGTACAACGCACCTTCGGAGGAAATGCCGGCTGGTGCGGGGCGGGCCGTCATACACGACAACCCAAAATCCCATTTGATATTAAATACAAGACTCTGAATAGAAAATATATCGGCATATATTCAATATCAAATTCTGAACTCAACAAAACACCGTATTGGAATAACGATATATATATATATATATATCTTCCAAATTCCTCCACAATGCCTGTATAAACAAGGAATACAATTTTGAAATATTCCGAGGATAATTTCGATTCAAATCCATTCCAATTCATATATTGGAAATTCTGGTTATTTTTAAAACCATTTCAAATCCAACTTATTTATTTAAAAATAATTGGATTACAATTCTAATTTATAACTAGTTCATTTCGATAAAATTATATTTTTATCCTTTCAAATATGTAATTTTTCATCCCAATTCTTTCCAAATCATTTCTTATGATTTTACAATAATTATTGATATTTTTACTAAATTTATCAAGACCCATACAGTCGATTTCCATAAACGGCCATCGAACTGCACTTACAGCGTCCTTTTCCAAATTTTATTTGGACATAATTCGAAATCCAACCATTAGATTTCTAATTTCTTGTATTTGTTAGAAAGATCTTCTCGATACGAACCCAACGGTTCCGGTTTTCGGAGAATCCGACGGTCGGATCTCCCATAATATCCATTCGAAGTCAATGGTCGAAATTCGCGAACTGCCGCAGCGCGGCGCGTTCTATTTAGGCAATTATATAATATATATAATATATATTTCGACGATTTCCATTAAAACGTATTTTATAAATCATTTTCAAAATCATTTCAACTTCGTATTCAATTTCAAATCAAAATTGAATATTCCATATCATCGATATATTAGTAGTATTTTCAAAACACCAGATTTGGAAATCTCTTCATTTTCGATATTTATTATATAAATGAATAAAATCGATATAAATATCGATTCACGTCAAAATGGCGTCCATCTAATCAACACGACTTTATATATTTATATATATTCGTGTCCATCCCAAATCGAACATCAAAAAATCAGATTTTGATTCTTTTTTGAATATTATTTTAAAATATTCGTTATTTTAAAATAATCTTTATTTTAAAATATTCATTACTTCTGAACTGGAATCAGACACAGTCAATTACCATATAATTTGATTATATGGATTTCGCACAATACAAGTATACAACCTCAATGATAAATAATCTTCCATCATCTAGAGTGCATTCTACACTGTATAAACATTAAATATAATTATTCAACGCTTACATAGCTTGTCAACCAATCGATTGACATACAACTAACTATTGGGATTATGTATGTCCGACATCATCCCAATACCCGTATGGGGTTTCAATCAACAAATAATAAATTTTATTTGTGCAGTTGGGCGATGTATAAGATTTATCATCCCAATCAATATCATTCAAATCAGTGTACATAAACAAATCTTCCGATTTGTTTATGAATATTTATTTTATTCATATACATGTTAAAATTATATTTTTAACTATAAAATATTTTTAACTATAAAATATTTCATTTCATTCCACATCAAACAATCAATTTTCACAACATAATCAAACAAACAAACAAGTCGTCTATGGTCTATGGACGATGGGTGTCGGGTGCTGCTAAGCACCGTCTGCATCCTAGTATATATATTTTAAGTAGAAAATAAATTTAAAGTGAGAAGTTCTCACCTTTGGGATCCACTCCTCCAGTTTTATTTCAGAATTTCTGAACGGTTTTATTTCCAGTGCGTAGCGTTCTTCTTCGTGATTTCCACGTAATATGTTTCACGCAAGTTATGCTAAAAACTATAATTTTGACAACGCTATATATATTTTAAAAGTCACATTCTTATCATACCTTATATATAAAAATCACATTTTTATATCTCTCTTCACGTATAACAATCGTATTTTTACTTTGCTACATATATGATAAAATCACATTTTTATTTCGCTACTGTATATTTAAAAATCATAATTTTAATTTGCAACAAGTATAAAAATCATATTTCTTTATAACGCTAAAAATCGTTTCTTTACAACGCTAAAAATCATTTCTTTATAACGTTAAATTTTTTTACTTTGCTACCTTCATAGTAAAAAAATATCTTTTCAAATATAAAATTCAAAACTTTTGTTTATTTAAAAATCTTGTCTTTCTAACTATAAAAAAAAATCAAACCTTTGTTTAGTTAAAAATCTTGTCTTTCTAACTATAAAAAAGATCAAACCTTTTTTTATTCTTCATACATAATAAAAAAATTTGATATTTATCATATAAAAAAAGAATCTAATACTTATCGCATTAAAAATCTAATTTTCATCGTGAATCAGTGCTATTGTATATAAAAAAAATATAAGACTTGTAAAACGACTTTTAATTACCAAATTATCTAATCAATTACTTAAAAGAAAATAAAAATGATAATGAAGAAAGCTTACAGTTCAAAGAGGGAGAAAGAGGGGGCTTCGGCATCGAGGGGGCGGGCCTAGGCAGGTGGCGGCGCTGGTTCGGTTTCAGAGGGGGCTGCACGGGTTCGGTTGCGTGATGGGAGGGATGATGTGACTACTGGCATCGAGGAGAGGAGGACAGAGGCGTGGGGAGGTGCTGGGGACAAGGAAGGAAGGCGGCGCGACACCCCGACGATGGGGCGGTGGGCTAGAGAGTCTTCGATGGGGCGTCATGATTTAGAGTTAGGGTTTTTTGTTCTTCTTTTTTATTTGATTTGCGTTGACCGATGTATATGGGAGAAGAAAAGGGGGGCAACCATATATAACTATTATATTTAATTATTTTATTTTCAAAAAAAATAACTTTTTAATTTGAACTACAAACGAGACCCAACGACTGTCGCTCCTAGCTAATTACCCCCATTCCGAACACAATTGGATATGTTTGGTAAGCCAATTCAGCTGTTTCAATCAGTTTCCGTCAAAATCAATATATAAATCTATATATTGAATTTGAACACACATTTCAATTTACTAGGGCCACATACTGGCTTTGAAAATTTTATAAAAATTATTTCTAGCTTCGTATTGACGATACAGTCCTAACAAAACTAATTTCGTCAAATTTGAAGATTGTTTGAAAAATGGCCATTTTCTGGTCGATCTAAATTGACTGAAACTGTCAAAACACGTTTTCCTTTTCCACGCTTACATATTGATTCGAAAAATTATGAATTTTGGATTCTAGTAATAACTTGACATCCTGGATCCAACAAAAGTGGTTTCGTCGAAAACGGAGGTCGTTTGCAAAATTTCAATTTTTAAGGGGTTATATTTTCCATAACGACTATTTTGAATTTTCAACTGGGAATAACTTTTTATTCCCAATATGAAATTTCAATTTTTCAGATTCGTTGGTAAGATATTTTAAAACAGATTCTAATATTTTTGATTTCGCTAAAATCTGGTTTATTTTGAATCCTGTACATTATTTTGAAATTTGAAATCGAATTTTCGAACTGCCCCGCCATTTCCAACTCCTTTTATATTTAAAAATAAATATTTATATTCTGACGTCGATTCAAATAAATATATACATTCTAATTTTATTCAAAATAAATTTCTTGTTGTTATTTTTTAAAATAAATCATTTTAAATATTCAAAATTCATTAAAATTTCAAAAATGAAAATTTTAAATTTGTTCGGATTTTCCGGGTTTCTACAATCTCCCCCACTTAAAATCTTTTCGCCCTCGAAAAGGAACGGAGCTGAAAGTTGTTTAACTACCAACTCGAATTTCATTATTTTCATTATGGCTTAAGTTCTTCAACTTTTCAGTTTCTAAGAACTTTTCAAATTATTCAAAAAAATGGCTGACACCCTAAATTTTCGAAAAAATTCGACATAACCTCCTTTGTACGGGACCACCGGGAAAATCGCCAAACCGCTACACAGGCCTCTCTAGTCAAAAAGGAAAAGAAACAGCCAAGCGGTTAGCCAATCGACTCATAAAATCATCAGAAACCCCAAGAAATACAATAAACATGTACCTATTTGTCGGGCAAACAATTTTATTCCTCTTCTCTAGCCTCCTTGCTATGACCTGTTCAATGTATGTACATGTATATGCATGCAACTTCAAATAATTTTCGTTATATGTACCGTTCATTCACATAGTGGTTTCATTAGATAATAAATAATCATACAACACAATCTTCAATCAATTAATGAATTAATGTTACAAATTCATAATTTTGATACACATACAGAAAATCATGTTTTTGATGCAAATTTACAACAATAGCCCTATCTAGTTTTGGTTCTCACACCAGTCAAATCGAAATATATAGATAACTCACTTTCAAAACTCGAACACAAATGCTGATGATGATGCATAATCATTAGGATTATACCCGGGCGATTAGAGTGTGATTCTACATTTATCCAGTATATTTGAGGCTTCAAATACACGTGGATCAAACATATATTAAAATCTCTGTATACTTGATTATCAAAATTCAATATAAATAAATAATCAAATACGTATAATAAGATGTAATTTTCAAAACAAAGTTTGTTTTCAATTTTATTTGAAAACAAGTCTCTTCCGACTCATTCAACGATACTACTGATCCCATCTCTTACGAGTCATTCTCATTGGATATTACTAATCCAATCTCTGATGAATTCTTTCGTTTGGTTCTAATGTGCCTTGTCCTCCGAGCTCTGTAAACCAAAGCTCTGATACCAACTATAAACGACCCGAACTTCCCCGTGAACGAAAGCCCGGATTGCTTTGAGGACAAGACGAATCAGAACACAAACAGAAGAACATTTCATTGCTTTTACAACAATTTCATCATAATACAAGAATATACAGAGTATTAACAAATAATATACATTTGATAAATATCAGAGATTACAATACATTACATAACAGCGGAAAATAACACAAAACACAACTGAAAGGAATATACAGATACAGAGCTTCCCGAATATCATTCCAGCTGTAAACCAGGATCATGTGAATATAAATCTGCAAAATCAAAACTACTAGCTGCCCATGTGGAAATAGGGGCACCCAGAGTTTAGGTTAAAACAATAAACTCTAGGTCAGTCATGTGACTGGTGTGAGAACTAAAACAGTTATTTAAAAATTTACTTTAAATCAGATATATCCAGGGACCACGCCGTATAACATGAAACGGGTTTCCTTCCAAGAATACTAGTGCATATAACAAAACAATGCAATGCTTTTTGGAAAAATCAGGCTATTACAAGACCCAGGTACCATCACACAACGCAACGCAAGCCGGGGGATAGGGTTTCCCCTTATAATAGCCAAACATGCTTGGTACATTTAAAACAAATCATTTGATACTATTATAAATGCATAGTGTATAAAACAACTTCAAATATAAATGTATCAATCCTTGACGACATGGGTACCATATATCATGTCGCCGACACTAGGCTCTACAATCAAAACCGCAAAATGTCACGTATTGGAAGTTGGATTTCCGTCTGTGAACCAAGGCAAAGGATCATCCTTGCCGCTTCGAGACAATCTAGCCCATGTCTCAGAAACAGCCATAACTGCACCTTGGATTGTCAGGGACGGTCCATACGGAGTGGATTAAAATGCCTAAACAATGTGTTTCCCTGCCCTATGGGGCGTAAACTGGTCATATCCCGACCAAACTATCGGTCCAGGATCGACCGATATAACTGAGGCGCCTCGCTATCTATCATCCACATAAGTAAAATGCCAGGGCTAGTAAAACGCTGACACCACTCCTAGCTAGAAGGAAACGCATGCCCTCCCTGATGTCCTTCCTCATTTCTGCTTCACACCAGGGTGTGGGGCTCGCGACTTAACGCTACACAAAGCTATGTTATATTAAAGCCGTGCTTTGATCATCAACCACAAGACTCTGCTTTTCAACAGAAGCCTTGATCATTTGCATCTCAGCATGCGACACAGGCAATTCACACTATGCATCTGATGTATATCAATCACACAGAATGAAATCCGATGTCAAACACACATCCATTTACAAATTCGTTCTAGGTCTAAATGAAACCAAAGGCACCTTATTCCTCTCCCATATGTCTAATACAGGGGAAAGGCCCTCGCATATCCTGTCGTTCTCCAAGTACGTCTGGACGATCACCACTTATTACCATGTCTTGGGTGTACAGCCCACTCAATACATCAATAATCATCCAAACGATGTGAAGACCTCCGGTCTTCGACCACTGTCTTCATCCTCGACATATCGTTCGAATCAGTTATTCAGAATGGGATAAACCTGGTCTTTCCGAGTGACTCGCGTATATAATAAACAAGTGCTATAAAAACACAACGTACGCCTTATTTCAATCCAGAACATTTCTTTATTCAAATATTCTTATACTTTGGGAAAGGTTCCCATTAATTTTATCAAAGATAAATTCTTTAAATTTATTCTTTAATATTCCTTTGAATATCAATTCAAACCAAATTATGGTTTATCCAAACTAGTCGGGATTAACGAATCTTACTAAAGTAATCATTTGTTTTAATTTCTCAATCCCAACCTATTCATCCCATGAAGTAAAACTGGTAATACTTCATATCTAACACCACGGTGTTATCGATAAATTCAATTACCGTTTCACGTTCAAATCTAACTAAAGATTTAACTATCGCCTGGAGCAAAGCTGGTGATACTCCATTCTCGATCATTTCAATCTAATTAAGGATTCATTAAAACTCCACTTGGTTTTAATCTTCTCAAAAATCAATATTAATGATTGTTTAACTTGGGAAATCATATCATGTCTTTAATTGGGTTAAAGAACCAATGTCTTTTAAAAACACGGTTCATTATAAACCCAAATCACATTCCATTCCATCAGCCTTTAACCGCAATTAGCAGGTGAACAATTCCATAAGTATTAACCCCGAAGGTCGAAACCAACATCAGATCAATACACAGGAAACCATTCAACTTAACTAATCCCCAGTTAATTTCTGATTTTCTTAACTTCGTTGGGTCTAAGAACAATATTATTAAAGATACCATTCACGACAACCCAAAATCCCATTTGATATAAAATACAAGACTCTGAATAGAAAATATATTGGCTTATATTCAATATCAAATTTTGAACTCAACAAAACACCGTATTGGAATAATGATATATATATATATCTTCCAAATTCCTCCACAATGCCTGTAAAATCACGGAATACAATTTCGAAATATTCTGAGGATAATTTCGATTCAAATCCATTTCAATTCATATATTGGAAATTCTGGTTATTTTTAGAACCATTTCAAATCCAATTTATTTATTTAAAAATAAATGGATTATAATTCTAGTTTATAACTAGTTCATTTCGATAAAATTCTATTTTTATCCTTTCAATTGTGGAATTTTTCATCCCAATTCTTTCCAAATCATTTCTTATGATTTTACAATAATCATTGATATTTTTAATAATTTTATCAAGGCCCGTACAGTTGATTTCTGTAAAAATCTTGTCTTTCTAACTATAAAAAAAATCAAACCTTTGTTTATTCTTCATACATAATATAAAAATTAAATCTTTATCATATAAAAAAAAGAATCTAATTCTTATCGTATTAAAAATCTAATTTTCATCATGAATCAATGTTATTGTATATAAAAAAATATAAGACGTGTAAAACGATTTTTAATTACCAAATTATTTAATCAATTGCTTAAAAGAAAATAAAAATGATAATGAAGAAAGCTTACAGTTCAAAGAGGGAGGAAGAGGATGGTTCGGCATCGAGGTAGTGGGCCTAGGCAGGTGGCGGCGCTGGTTCAATTTTAGAGAGGGCTTCACGGGTTCGGTTGGGCGATGGGAGGGATGACGCGACTACTGGCGTCGAGGAGAGGAGGACGGAGGCGTGGGGAGGTGCTGGGGACAGGGAGGGAAGGCGGCGCGACACCCCGACGATGGGGCGATGGGCCAGAGAGTCTTCGATGGGGCGTCGCGATTTAGAGTTAGGGTTTTTGTTTCTTTTTTTTTTGATTTGCGTTGACCGATGTATAAGGGAGAGAAAAAGGGGGGCAACCATATATAATTATTATATTTAATTATTTTATTTTCAAAAAAATAACTTTTAAATTTGAACTCCAAATGAGTTCCAACGACTGTCGCCCCTAGCTAATTACCCCCATTCCGAACACAATAGGATATGTCTGGTAAGCCAATTCGACTGTTTCGATCAGTTTCCGTCAAAATCAAAGTATAAATCTATAAATTAAATTTTAATACACATTTCAATTTACTAGGACCACATACTGGCTCTGAAAATTTAAAAAAAATTATTCCTAGCTTCGTATTGACGATACGGTCCTAACAAAACTAATTTCGTTAAATTTGAGACCATTTGAAAAATGGCCATTTTTTGGTCGATCCAAATTGACTGAAACTATCAAAACACGTTTTCCTTTGCCACGCTCACATATTGATTCGAAAAATTATGAATTTTGGAATCTAGCAATAACTTGACATCCCGGATCCAACAAAAGTGGTTTCATCGAAAAAGGAGGTCGTTTGCAAAATTTCAATTTTTAAGGGCTATATTTTCCATAGCGACTATTCTGAATTTTCAACTGGGCATAACTTTTTATTCCCGCTATGAAATTTCAATTTTCCGGATTCATTGGAAATATATTTTCAAATAGATTCTAATATTTTTTATTTTGCTAAAATCCGGTTTATTTTGAATCTTGTACATTCATTTGAAATTTGAAATCGAATTTTCGAACTACCGCGCCATTTCCGACTCCTTTTATATTTAAAAATAAATATTTATATTCTAACGTCGATTCAAATAAATATATACATTCTAATTCTAATCAAAATAAATTTCTTGTCATCATTATTTAAAATAAATCATTTTAAATATTCAAAATTCATTAAAATTGCCAAAATAAAAATTTTAAATTGGTTCGGATTTTCCAGGTTGTTACATAGAGTGTCATAACCAAACAATTTTGTAGCATATACTTAATTTTCATATATTTTTCCTTTGTGCAAGCTTATAAGAATAGATAGATGAGTTGTGAATTGAGGTGATGAAGAAATACGAATGAACATAAATTTAAAGCAAAATTTATAAACAAGCAATGGTGTAATATTTCTTCATACAACAGTAACTTGAAAAGTAAGAAATTTGGGGAAAAACCTGTGAAAAAAACTCGAATTTGACGTTTTTGCAGACTCTATTTTGTCATCTCAACCTAAAACTTACTGCATAATTTGTGCGAAAGAAAATATTATTAAAGCAGTGTTATTTGAGAAGTGGCTGGATAAATTTGGATAAATATTTATGTGCTACTATTCAGTACTAAATAAATGAAAAAATGAAGTTACGTGTACATAAATGAATGAGGCTGCAAACGGAGACACCATGCATGCAATTAAAATATGCAAAAAACTATATATTGCATGGAAAATGAATCATAGGTAATGATATACACTTTTACAATATAAGAAAACTGTGTGCAAACCTTTATATAAGTGTTAAATTAAAACCGTCATTGTCTCATCTGTGGTTTATTGCTAGAATATTGTGAAACATTTCAGTAGAGATATGTAGGTTGATTTTATTAAAGGGATTATTCAAGTACATGCTGAATACATGTAAAAATGAATTAACACTTGTATAAAAGATATGTAAGGTAACTTTTACATTGCAATACATATGTATTTTTGAGCATTTGTAAATAAAGCAACATAAGTTCCACAAATAAGAAAACCATAGTTTTTCTTTCTACATTCGCATGAATGTATCTGAACAACATCTTTAAATTTGAGACACACTAATAAGTATATGATACATACAAAAAATTAGTGCATTTGATTTTAGAAAAAAAATCAATCACCTCTGTACTCCTATATTTCTGTTATCTTCACTATTAAATAGTGTCCCGGTTACTCAGTATGTCCATGAACCATACATAATTAAGATCTAAATATCAAAAAAATATCCTAAAACAAATACTGACCGCAAAAACAAATGCTCTTAACATTCAACAGAAGTAATTTCGGTAATAGAATAAATCAAAATGAAATAAGATGTGATAAAGAGATCGATAAATGTGTGTACGGAAGAAATAGTAGAAAGTACAACTTTGCAAATGAAGTTAAATAACGGATCCAATATATAAGAAAGAAAATAAGAAGTTCTGATATCAAACCCAAAGCCGACATCAACCTAGTAGATCTATCTCTATTCACATCTTCAAGGGAATAATCTCCAGTTTCTTCTTGTTACTATTATTTGAATGGAAAATTAAAAAAAAGAAAAATAAACGAACTAAGATGCAAAAAAGTAAAATTCGGATTGAACCTAAACAATCGGTACAGAAAGTGATAATGCTCAGGTGTGCCGTCGTCTTCGCCTCACTGAAATTCAGTATAGAAAGCGGAAGGGACTATGAAACGTATTGGCATGGGTATTTTAACAGTTCGATGTTATTTTTAATGAATGTATAATGGTTTTTCAATGGAGAAGAATACGAAAGAGAAGCTATGAAAAAAAAGAATACGAAAGAGAATGGATCGTGAATTCGATATTGTGTGGAAGTAGAGGATAAACCAAAATTTGAATATAATATTCAGAGACTTTCAAGGGGATCAGAGAAAAATGAGCGAATTAAGGAGAGAAGAGGAAAATGAGACATTTGAGAAGAGAGTTTTATTTTATTCTTCTTTACTATTATTTAATAGATAGATAGGACCAATATGCATTATAATTATGTAAGATGATTATTATATGACAGGTTGCTATTGTAAGAAATCTTCTTGTATACCCCATGAGATGGCATTCAAGCAGTTTTAGCAACTATCATTATAATTCAAATTCAGATTCAAAAACCTCCTCAATAATTATATACTTCCTATATCTGGTGATGAAAAATTATCTAATATATAATTACAACATAGGCATTAAATAATAAGCACAAATAGAGTAGTAGCATCAACTGCACCGTAAAACATAATGATAGTGGAAGCAAAAGCAAACGTTGAATCAAAAATGTTTCTGTTTTCAACTTTTGCCAAGTTAAGGTATTATGCAATGCGTAAAAAATATAGCCAATAGATGAATATTTATTTCCTCGAATAAATATACTTGTGTACCTACTAATAAAGAATTACCACAATCATGCCTTAATAAATTATGTACAGGGAAATGCATTTATCTCGATTTAGGCATGGTTTGGAAAGAAACAAAATAATAAATACTAAACTACACTGGTTACTTTACAAAAGCAATAAATACAGGCAATAAATAGAAACAAAATAGGAGTATAAACAGAGAATTATGTCCTATCATCCTTACACTACTATTATGAGGTAAAAGAACTGATATGGTAATAGGAAAATTGGAATAGGGCTGACGAACACATGGATGTTATGTCACTCAGTAGTTAGGATATTCTATAGAGCTTATGATTATTGTTGCTAGCTTACCAAAAGTGCAAAGTGGAATCTCCCTGTCTCACCAAATAATTCACTTAATGACTTAAACCCATGTCTCTCTTAGATGGATAGCTGCAGCTTTCCCCGTTTTCCCATTATTTTCTCAACCACCCATAACCAATAAGATATATATTTGAATTTGTGATACCCTTTAAATTTATGTATTACGTTAGGAACATGGTTCATCCAAAATAGATGAGCTAATGAGCTATCTTTGTTTAAAATTTACCTACAATTAGGATTGAACCAACAACTACACTATTAGATCACAAGTGAGCATAGTGTGGACTTACTGCCTAGAAAAAAACACAATCTCCAATACTTGGAATTGTCTGACCCCCAACTTGCATAGCAGTTGTGCTTCTACCGATTAGATGTTGCTTGTGCTCCTCTTCTTCAGAATTGCTAAATGACAGTAACTTCATTAGAATGTGCATGTCTTAACTTAATCAAATCAAAATCTACGAAATGCAAAACTATATTAGATAGAATTCATTTCATTTTTGTTAAGCCAAATAGAAAAAAAGTGTATTATGATATTAAATTTATAGGTAAACTAAGGCTTCGTTTGTTAAAATTGCTGAATGCTTAATGCTAGTTTAATGCTAATTGATTATTGCTGATTGTTGAATGCTAAACGGTGAGTGATTAATGCTGAATGTTGATTGTTAAAATGTTGTTTGATTAAGTGCTGATTGTAAATATGTTTTATTGTAATAAGTTATTAGCTGACAAATTTTCCCTTCATAGCTGATTCGTATATAATTGGAAATGAACGATGAAATTATGTGTCATGAGTTAATACAAATTTGAAATGAAAAATTTATTCATTGACTGTCTACACAAAATTAAAATCAAAGAAATTTATTACTTGTAACACTAGATTTTGAAAAACTAGAGAAGATCTGCAATTTGATCACGCAAATTTGCCATAAAACATTGTGACTCTGATGAAAACACTTCATTGTAAGTTGGTGGAGCCCGTGGTGGTTCTTGAATATCAATTCCATTGCTTGCTTCCTTATTTGTGGCATCTTCTTGTTGCTCAGCTTCCAAAAATGGTTCATCGTCAAGCGAGACGCGACGTAGGAAGTTGTGTATTGCCATGCATGCAATAACATCCATTTACCCTGTGCAAGTGGTTTCAAAAGACAGTGATAATGGTTTCTCTATATAGGAGCTACACTTTACTATATAGGATGGTTTCATTACGGTCATAATAAGACAGTGAGAATGGTTTCATTACGGTCATAATAAGACAGTGAGAATGGTTTCATTACGGTCATAATAAGTACGTCCATTTACATTACTGTATAGGAGCTACACTTTCTCCATATAGGAACAGTTGTACAAACATCAATTCACACAGTGAGAAATCAGAACGGATTCAAAAGACATCCATTTACAGTGAGAATGGTTTCAAAAGACATGTATTTTCATCAATAAAGTAGCACAACAGTACAAATAGAAATCTTTCACGTGGCTAAAAACTGCTAACAGAAAAAAAAATATGCCCAATTCAAGGTAAAAGGAGGATAGTTTTGTTACCTGGTAACACTGGACAACGGTCCAAAATCAAAGAGAGATAAGCTGGACGGACAAAGAGAAAGCAGTTTTTTTTTTAAAGATAAAACAACTTTTCCTTCAGTATAAAAAGAGAGAGGTATCCATTGTAAAAAATATCTCAGCCAAATAAGCAGCTCGATTAAGCTCCGAATTTCTGCTTAATCATATTTTGCTGGTTTGACTAAGTTTTGCTGACTGAGTATGCCTACCAAACATGCTTAATACCGCTAAATGTATAAAGCAATCTTATTTAGCCCTTTAAAAAGCGCTTTTCCCCGAAACAAACAGTACCAGCAAAATATGATTAATCAGAAATTCGTAGCTTAATCGATCCGCTTATTTTATCTGAGATATTTTTTACAACGGATACCTCTCTCTTTTTATACTAAAGGAAAAGTTGTTTTATCATTAAGAAAAACAGCTATCTCTCTGTCCATCCAGCTAATCTCTCTGCGATTTTGGACCGTTGTCCAACGTTATCAGGTAATAAAACTATCCTCCTTTTACCTTGAATTAGGCATATATTTTTATTAGCTAGTATTTTTTAGCTCCGTGAAAGATATCTATTTGTACTGTTGTGCTACTTCATTGATGAAAATACATGTCTTTTGAAACCATTCTCGATGTAAATGGATGTCTTTTGAATCCATTCTCATTTCTCACTGTGTGAATTGATGTATGTACAGCTGTTCCTATATGGAGAAAGTGTAGCTCCTATACAGTAATGTAAATGGATGTACTTATTATGACCGTAATGAAACCATTCTAACTGTCTTATTACGACTGTAATGAAACCATTCTCACTGTCTTATTATGACCGTAACGAAACCATCCTATATAGTAAAGTGTAGCTCCTATATAGAGAAACCATTCTCACTGTCTTTTGAAACCATTCGAATAGTGTAAATGGATGTTATTGCATGCATGGCAATACACAATTTCCTTCTCGCTTGACGATAAATCATTTTTGGAAGCTGAGCAATAAGAAGATGCCACAAATGAGGAAGCAAGCAATGGAATTGATATTCAAGAGCCACCACAGGCTCCACCAACTTACAATGAAGTGTTTTCATCTGAGTCACAATGTTTTATGGCAAATTTGCGTGATAAAATTGCAGATCTTCTCTAGTTTTTCAAAATCTAGCGTTACTAGTAATAAGTTGCTTTGATTTTAATTTCGTGTAGGCAGCCAATGAATAAATTTTCCGTTCCAAATTTGTATTAACTCATGACATGTAATTTCATCGTTCATTTCCAATTATATACAAATCAGCTATGAAGGGCAAATTTGTCAGCTAATAACTTATTACAATAAAACATATTTGCAATCAGCACTTAATCAATCAACATTTTAACAATCAACATTCAGCATTAATCACTCACCATTCAGCAATTAGCAATGATCAACAAGCATTAAGCATTCAACAATTTTAACAAATGAAGCCTAAGTCTGTACGATAGTTGTAACAAAACACAGTCCTTTAGTATTTAAAGTAGAAAAATTAAGAAGCAATTGCGAAATCATTTCTTAAAATTTAAATCAATAGTAAGAAATCAATATTACCTCTCAACTATTGAGTCATTTTGTATCATTAAGAGAATATAGGTTCTCCACCCCTTGGATCTAAGTCGTAGCAGAGCGAGGAATCTGAAGGTGACGTGACGAACCTATAAAAAAAGAGGTAAATTGGAAGAATACCACAAACTCGAAATTTGACCGTTATCGTTCGAAACCGTAGATATCCATAACCATCAGCTATCTCCTATAGTGTGCCTCTTATTAGACGATCTTCATCTTCCATACAGTAAAGTAAATATAATAAAAATAATAGACTAATCTAACTGATGGTTAAAATTTTGAATTTTCTTTTAGGATTTAGTTTCTTCTCTGGTTCCAAATTTCCAACTGTGGTGGTTGAATTTTAGTAGAAGATGAGGGGGCTTCGAGCGGAAATAAACGTGGTAATGAGCTTATGCGGTTCTTGGATGTGTGAGCCAAAGAAACAGGAGGGCACATTTCCAGAAACTGCCATACGTGTTAAAAATGACTAAATGGCCCTGGAGAAGCCTTTTTAATTTTGATTGTCAGATTGGGTATTTTTGGAATAGCCAAAAAGGCTTCACTTTGCCCTGATGATTACAGATTTTGCATTATAATATAAAATAAGATATATATATATATATATATATATATATTTATGATATTTTTTTATAAGTTAAAGTATATATATTAACATTTTATTAAGCCCTGATTTGAAGTTTACATGTAAATTAAGTGATGCTCTATTTTATAAAGTTGTTTTTTATAGAATAAACTTGATTTGATTTTTGTGTTTAAGATAAGTTAAGCATATTAATAAACAAAACAAAAAAAATTTGAAAAGAAGTATCATGGTGAATTAATTATTAAGCATATTAGACAAGGTAAAGTGGTCCATCTAACTTTCAAAAAAAAAAAAAAAAACATTGATGCTTCCATTGAGTAATATAATCACATAAATTGTAGTTAGTTTAGGAGATAAGCTATTGAAAGAGTGCGTGTTTGTATATATATTAGCAACTTTATTCTACCTTCATTCCTTTTAACTCTTCTATGCATTTCATGGTTTTCTTCTCATGCCATTGCAATGGCAGCAACTAAAAAAAGGGCAGTAGGGATTTTGTTTACTAATACGATAAATGTTAAAAGATCCAAAAAATCTTTAAAAATCAAGATCAGGTAGCATGGTTAATGAAAATTCATGAATCAAATTTGCATTAAGTTATTTTGAGGTTCATGATCTGATATGGTGGGATTTAATGTGGCTTGCCAGCATGTTGGGGTCTTTCAGCTTACCACAGTAGCCATGGCAGAGTAAGGCAGCTAGGGCTATGGTTTATTGCTCATTCTTTCAGAGTTAGGGAATTTGAAGTCTGGATTTGAGACTGTAGGAGTGAGAGGAAGCTCTTGGTGAAGTTTGGTGAATTCCAGCTACTTTTTATATCGCACATGAAGGTGGGACTAAGCTATATGGTTGGATGTCGATTTATGGTTAGTGGATATATACGAGGAGCAAAGGTGGTTAGAGGATGAGATCGAGGTAAGGAAGAAGATGGCAATATTTCCTTGGTGATCGGATGGTAGGGAAGTATTCAAACTTGGACATAGTTGCACGTTAATGGTAGCAGGAGTCTTGAAATGAAGGAGGAGGGAAAAGAAGAAGGATGACATGAGTGGATTGGATTGGGCAAGCATGCGGTTGGGCTGGTTTGTTTTGTTGTGAAAGCGAGTTCACTTATTATTTAAGTTAATTACAAATCAAATATATGTGTTAAAAATAAAAATCTTGAACACCCAATTTGAATTGACAATGCATATATGGAATAATTTAGAGGGCAATCGATCTAGAGGGTACTTAAGGTTAACTTAGCCTCACCAATCTTAGCATAACTTACCATTTCCTAGATAACAAGACCTTAAGCTCGAAGATTAGTTACCCTTTGTAATAACCCGGAAAATGTGAACCAATTTAAAATTTTTAAATTAGGTTATTACCAAAGAATTTGAATGGTTGAAATAGCATATTTCAATAAAATATAGAATTGGGTATAGTATGGCAGTTTGAAATTTTGAATATAAACTTTGTCTGACTGTACCGGGTGGAAAATATAACGGATTTTAACGAAACTGAAAATATTTAAATCTGTTTATCAATACCTTTCTAACGAATCTGAAAAATCAAAATTTCATAACGGAAATCAAAAGTTATGGCCAAATGAATTTTCAGAAAGGTCGCTACATAGTATATATAGCCCTTAAAAATTGAGATTTTGAATATACCTCGGAATTCGAGGAAACCACTTTTGTTGGGTCCGGGATGTCAAATTATTGCTAATTTTCAAATTTCATAATTTTTGAAGCTAGTATGTGAGCGGGGCAAAAGATAATGTGTTTGGTCAAATTCTGTTAAAAAGGATCGACCTAAAAATGGCCGTTTTTCAAACGAGCTCAGAATTCGACGAAACTAGTTTTGTTAGGACCGTATCATCAAAACAAAGCTAGATTTATTTTTCTGGATTTTTTCGATTCAGTTTGTGGCCCTGGCAAATTGAAATGTACGTTTAAATTAAATATCGAATTTTTTAT
Source organism: Allium sativum (assembly GCA_030737875.1). Lineage (NCBI taxonomy): Eukaryota > Viridiplantae > Streptophyta > Magnoliopsida > Asparagales > Amaryllidaceae > Allium > Allium sativum. The sequence goes on along the minus strand of CM060926.1, from coordinate 918,931,105 downwards.
ATTTTAATTTGAAAAATAACTGGCTGTAACAGTCGAAATGGCCAACGAAACATATCCCATTGTGTCCGGAATGGGGGTATTTAGCAGGAGGCGACAGTCGTTGGGTTTAAAAAGGAGTCCGTTTGCAAAAACACTATTTAAAATTTCCTATAAAGCATGGACCAATAGGAATTTTTCTTTAAAAAAAAATAAAAAATAAAATTCCAAAACCCTAGCCGCCAGAGACGATTTGGACGACGTAGGGTGCTCGAATCTTCTCGTCGACATTGCCGCCGCCTCAGGCGATTTCGCCGCCGCCGCCTGTTGAAGCTTTTGACCACCTTCGCCTCCTCTCCACATCCGACCAACCCACGCCTCCTCTCGTCGACGTCGGAAATCGACCAGAAAGTCGCGCCTTTCAGAGCGCCGCCGCGACCTCCACAAGCCACCGAACCCATCGCCGCCACCGCCGATCTGGAGGTGGTTCGTAGCTCTTTGACGCAGCGTGGTCTGATCGAAGCATCGAGGTACGGATTGGCTTAAAAATCGTGACCTAGTTTCGAAAGTTTTAAAAACTTTTCTGATGTAAAATTCTGAAATGAAAATAACACTTTTAAGTGTTGCAAAACTTTGAAAAATGATATCTTTTTCGTTCTTTAACGAAATTTGATGAAATAGGAGACACCGTGACCGCAAGGAGGCTCTCTACATTCTAGAAGAAGCCGCGGATTTTTCTGACCTTCCTACGATTTTTAGCACTGCAATAACCAATGTGAGGAATCTAAACTATTTGTGTGAATGAAATCGCGTTGTATAAATTATATAAGCGAAGTGTAAATTATATACGCATTGTATACCTCATGTACATGTGTTGTATAAGTTATATTAGCGATGTATAAATTATACAAGCGTTGAATGAAACATATATGCTTTGAATTGTGATGAAATGCAAGTGAATTATTATATTATATATATATATATACTCCCCTCGTCCACAGACCATGGACGATATTTATTGCTTGTGATTGACGTGATATTATATGGTATGACGAATGGTTGGAAATAATTGGTTGTGGTTGATATTATGGTTGAAAAATACCTTTATGGTTGAAAAATACCTTTGTGGTTGAAAAATACCCTCTTGTGGTTGAAACAAATTAGAATAGGATTGTGGAATTGAAAATAAAACATGCCGCCTGCGTGCGAACTAGATGCATGATCCCCATTGTCAAAAACCGCGAGGTTTTAAGGTAGAGCGAGGAGCCGTACTAGGGACGGTCCCGGTTTTAACTACCCTGACGTTATGCTGCCGAAATTTTCTGAAATATCTGTGTGTTAGAATAATTTTCATTCGTTGAAATAAATTATACAAACGATATAGAATATTCATGTGTTGAGTTGCAATTCATTCGTTGAGTTGAAATTCATGTGTTGAATATTATTTGAATCTAAACAAATGGCTTTAGCGATAAAAATCACATTTTTATATATATACAAACGATATAGAATATTCATGTGTTGAATTGCAATTCATTCGTTGAGTTGAAGTTCATGTGTTGAATGTTATCATCTTTTAAAAATAAAATGAATCGACAATGAAAACTATATTTTTATAGTGAATATGAAGTGTTAAAAAAATACACATGTGTCGAATAAATATTTTTAATGATAAAAATATTCCTTTTATCATGTACACGCTTAGTTAAAAATACACATGTGTCGAATAAATACTTTTGATGATAAAAATATTCCTTTTATCATGTATACGCTTAGTTAAAAATACACATGTGTCGAATAAATATTTTTGATGATAAAAATATTCCTTTTATCATGTATACGCTTAGTTAAAAATACACATGTGTCGAATAAATATTTTTGATGATAAAAATATTCCTTTTATCATGTATACGCTTAGTTAAAAATACACATGTGTCGAATAAATATTTTTGATGATAAATATATTCCTTTTATCATGTATACGCTTAGTTAAAAATACACACATGTTGAAATAAATAATAGTTTGCTAGAAATATTATCATTAGCTTTTTTCTGCATATATATACATGTGTTGAACAGGGAAAAATGGATTAGCTGTAGAGTAAAGAATTATTTGCGTGCCCGACAAATAGGTAAACCTTGATGAGTTGGCTGCGCAATTTTATTTATATATCAACTCCTGTGAATGCCATTGGATGCGGAGTGCTGGTTATTCTGTGTGAAATAATAAATAACGCCATAGGATAGTAACAATTAATTTTGAACTACACTACATGGCATACTTCTTGATGATAGGCATACTTCATCATATTCCACATAAGCAATTGGAGCTTGTGTGACGAGGTGGAAGATTTACCATACAAGCAAGAGGCTTGTATGGCGATGACTATGTACTACAGGTTGAACTGATGACTGATATGGACTATATAAATTATAACGATAAATTTCCAGATTAATAAAAACCCCACACGGGTCTGGAGTTGACAATAATCACGTCGCTCTAGTTATTAGATACGGCACATGGACTATTTATTTCCACACGGAAACGGGGTGACGGGAATTTATTCTCTGGAGTGATTATCAGTACATGCTCCCCCGTAAACACCAGAATATATCACTATAAATATGTGAATGCTTTTTAGGATTTATTGGGTACCTAATACGGCCCAATAAATTTCCAAACCCCTCCCCGTACAAAGGAGGTTATGGCGAAATTTTTCGAAATCTTAAGGCGTTAGTGAAATATTTGAAGTGAAAACGAAGTTGAAAATATAGAATGAACTATAGTTGAAATTATAGATTGAACTATATTTATATATATATATTTAATTAAAAGGAATAGAGGCCGTGCAGTTCGCGTTTCGGAATCGTAATTTGAAACGATTAGTACGAGAAATCCGACCATCGGATTTTCCCGAAACCGCAACCGTTGGGTTCGCCTTGGAAATATCTTTCCAACGGCACCAACCTTGTAAAAATCCAACGGTTGGATTGTCCGGAATGTTTAATTCAAATCTGAAGAAAAACAGCGCTAGAATCGTTTATATTTATATATAAATATAAATATAATTAAACTAAATCGAATAACGACGCTGCAGTTCGAATTTTGAAACCGTAACTTCAAACGACTAGTGTGAAAGATCCGACCGTCAGATTCTCACGAAACTGGAACCGTTGGGTTCGCTTTGGGAATATCTTCCCACTGATATAGACTTTGTAGAAATCCAACGGTTAGATTTTCCGATATGTGTAAAACAAATTAGGAGAAAAACAGCGCCAGTGCCACGGCACGACCTGAAACGTCGTTTAATTAAATATGGCCATTTTTAAATAAATAAAAATGGCGAAAAATCGTTATAAAATATTATAAGCAACATTGATTGAAAATAAACCAATTGGGCTTGAATTGTTTGATATTTGATGGTTGTATGTGTATGACATGAAAATAACACTAAAGAACCGAAAGATGGATGTCGAATAATATAACCATAAAATGAATCGATTTAAATTCTAATGACGTGAATTGTTTGAAAAGGCCGAGCTAACCCTCATTTCAAATAATTTATCGAGCGATTCGAATTGGAAAATGCAAAGACGATTTAAGACCGACGATCTTCGTATCGGTTGGATGGGCTCTACTGAGGTTCCTAACCGGAGTAGCTACCGGAAGGGGACGGAAGTAGTAGTCGTCTGAACGTATGTGTTGATTGTACGGATTTGCGAGGAATTGACGCCTCCGGTTTCGTTCAGACCCAGGACGGACTTGTAAATGGACTGTGTGTCTGACATTGGATTTTGTTCTATACTGATTGATCTCTGTTAAATATATATCTGTTTGGCGGCGGAGAATTTATTCTTTTGCTTAACGCCCTTCTCTGAGACATACGAGCTCAGAGGTTATATATCGATGGAAATCAATCGTATGGAGTGGACTGCCTATGTGGCATGCCAAGATGCTGTGATCAAGGCTTCTGTTGCAAAGAAAAGTCTTGTGGATGATGATCAAAGCACGGTCTACGTGGCCTTGCTTTGTGTATTTCGTAGATTTGCGAGCCTCACACCCCGGTATGAGTTAAAAACGGGATACGGGCCGCTGGGAGAGCACGACGTTTCTTTCTAGTTATGGTGGTGTCAGTGACTTACCAGCCCTGACATATATATATCTATTTTTCACCTATGTGGTTGTTGGAATGCGAGGCGCCTCGATTATAGGTCTGTAAGGACCAGGAAACGTGTGTTCAGGAATAAATAATCCTCAAACGTAAGAGAGGACCGGCCCAGCCGATCCAGGGGTTACCCAGAGTCCGTAGTCCCGAGGCATTTGCTAGAGTGTCTCGAAGCGGAGAGGAGCTTGCCCCTTGCCTCGACTCATGACGGAAATCCAATTTCCAATACGAAATTACAGACTTGATTGTAGAACTAGTATGGCGACATAGTAGATGGTAGCTATGCCGCCTATGATTGATATTTATGATGCTATTCATTTTTGAAACATATATGCACTAGTAATAATATCAAATGATTTTGCTTTATACGTATCAAGCATATTTGGCTATTATAAGGTAAAACTCTATCCTCTGGCTTGCGTTGCATTGTGTGATGGGACCTGAGTCTTATAATGGTTTCATTCTTTCTAAAAGCATTGCGTTGTTTTAAAAGAATTTACTTTGTTTTAAATGCACTAGCAATCACTGGAGTAAACCCGTTCCGCGAAAGTGGCGTGGTCCTATGATTTGCTATTACTGTTGTTTAACTGTTAAATAGATTCCTCATACCAGTCCCCATGACTGACTCGTTGTTTGTTTCACTTTGCAAACGCGGGTGCCCTTATTTTCACACGGGCAGCCTAGTACACAGGTGACAGGTTGTTTTTTGCTCTGCACTGCTGCATAGAGTGCATTTTTGGCTCATGGCGAGGCTGACTTCACAGAGATGACTTTGACTTTTTCCGCCATTACTATACTTATGTTATGATCCCGCCACGGGCGATGACGACTGGTTTACTTTCCGTACTTCTCATTATATGTATATGTATTCCGCCTCTGGCGATGATGACTGATCACTTTCCTTTTTATTTACTAAGTTATACCCCACGCTATGCTATTCTGATGTTATTACATGTTGTGATTCCGCTATCATATCCATGTAAAATTATTCTATTTATTGTTTCTGCTATTATCTGTACTCTGCTATGATGATTAATGTGTTATTTCCTAATGATTATCCTTAATACCGACCCTCGGATTTTGGGATCGTCACAATTGGTATCAGAGCTTTGGTTAACCTTAGTTCCGGGATCTAACACATTAAAAACCTCGTCAGAATAGAATCAGTAGTGTTCTAATGCGAGTAGCTCATTAGAGATAGGATTAGCAATGTCCAAGAATGAGCTAAGCAGATTAGCAAAACAATTTGATCAGTACATCATCATTATCTTTCCTTGTATTCCCCTGCTTTATCATTTATGAAAATTATCAAATCTGTGAGCTTGACTCTTTTCTTGCTTATACAGTATTCTCTTAGATGGCTACACGAGGAGCAGCAGCTAGAGGAGGCCGTGGAGGCCGAGGAGATGCAGCAGGAGGACGGGGGAATATCCCCGTAGTAGTGGAAGGCCCTATTGTTCAGCCACTAGCACCAGAGGACTTTGAGCTAGATAAAGTACCGAAGAGGTACAGGAATCTTAGGGGAAAACCTTTTACTGGCACTTGCACAGTGACCGAAGCTATAGCTTGGTTGAAGACCTGTGAGAAAATCTTTGAAGGCATGGGTATGGGAATCAACAATAAAGCAAGACTTGGTACTTGGCTCCTTCAGGAGGAAGAAGAGCTGTGGTGGGATGCCATTACCTCAGAGGATGCAGCTGGTACTGTCAGAACTTGGGAGCAATTCAAAGCTATGTTCAATGAGAAGTTTGTACCGGAACAGGCTCTAGAGAGGATGCGAGAGCAGTTTGCTAATCTCCAGCAAGGAGATCTCTCTATTCAGGATTATCTAAATAAGTTCACCCAGTTGTCGCGCTATGCTCCAGAGCTGATTACGACCAACAAAGCAAAGAACAAGAGATTCATATTTGGGCCGAAGCGCAAGTACCACGATAGAGCTATGAGCAACATCAAACTCTCCTTTTCAGAATTAGTAGAGATGGCTTGCAATTACGAAGACATGGATAAGAGGCATGCTAGCCAAGACCGCGCCAAAAGCCAAGCTGGAAATAAGCGCAAGGCTTCAACAGATCAACCTGAATCTAGCATTGCCGCGGCCGCTACTCAGAAACCTGCAAAGATCCCGAAAGGAAATTGCTACAACTGCGGGAAGCCAGGTCATTTTTCTAATGTATGCAAAGCCCCGAGGAAGCCAAAGGCAAATGACTCAGCCGAATGTTACAACTGCCATAAGAAGGGGCACTATAGCAGGAACTGTCCTCTGAAGCAGAATGCTCAAGTGGCTCATGTCTATGATGGGAAGACCCCGCCAGCTACCACCGATGGATCAGGTAAACCCGATGTCTTGGGAGGTACCCTTACCATTAAAAATATTCCTGTTTCTGTACTTTTTGATACTGGTGCATCACGTAGCTTCATTTCTGGTAACCTTGTTCACAAATTAAAATTGAAACGAGGAAAACTTAAAGAACCAATTAAAGTTCAAAACCCGATAGGAGGTTCTGTTAGTCTCAGTACATATTGTAAAGTACCTATTTCCTTCTCTCGATACCAGTTCTCTTTTAAAGTGATTGTCATGGACCTTTCCGAATTTGATATTATACTGGGGCTAGATTGGCTGACAAAGTATAAGGCCGAAGTTAGATGTGTCGAAAGAATCGTGAAAGTTGAAACAAAATCGGGGCATATCTCTATACCATGTCTAGGTTCAGAAAATAATAGAACAGAATTTTGGTCTTCTTTAGAAGTTACTCCCCCTTCATTAGAAAAGATACCAGTCGTTAAAAACTTCGCGGATGTGTTTGAAGAAGTAGAAAACTTACCGCCGCAAAGAGAAATTGAATTCAGGATAGATCTAATTCCTAACGCCCGACCAGTAGTACATCCAATAAGAAGAATGGCCCCGAAAGAAAAAGAAGAGTTAAGTAGTCAAACCCGAGAATTGCTTTGGAAAGGTCTGATCAGACCGAGCTTTTCAGCATGGGGAGCAGCAGTAGTATTTGTCCCGAAATCAGACGGTACTTTAAGACTTTGCGTTGATTACCGAGATCTCAATAAACAGACACTGAAGAACAAATATCCCTTGCCCCGAATAGATGATCTGTTAGATCAATTAAATGGAGCAACAGTATTCTCCAGAATGGACCTAGCTACAAGTTTCCACCAATTACGTATAGCCGAAGACTGTGTTCCTTTGACAGCCTTCAGGGGTCCCGATTTATTCTACGAATGGTTAGTAATGCCGTTCAGCTTGTGTAACGCTCCGGCATACTTCGTTGATCTCATGAACAGGGTGTTCTGTGGTGTATTGAATAAATTTGTTCTAGTCTTCATCGATGACATTTTAATCTACTCCAAGTCGGAAGGCGAACATGCAAAACATTTAGATCAAGTGTTGAAAATTCTAAGGAGAAATGTCTTAAAAGCTAAATTTTCTAAGTGTGTCTTCTGGCAGAATGAAGTTAAATTCCTAGGCCATGTCTTATCAAAGGAAGGAATTGCTGTAGATCCAAGCAAAATTTCAGCAATTCAGAACTGGAAACAACATACTACGCCCACAGAAGTTCGAAGTTTCCTTGGATTGGCTAGTTACTATCGGAAATTCGTTCAGGATTTTTCAAAGATATCTGGTGTATTGACAAAGTTTACAAAGAAGCATGAGAAATTCAAATGGACTCCCGAATGTGAAGAAGCTTTCCAGGAGATGAAACTGAAGTTGACAACCGCTCCAGTATTGACAATTATAGAAGGTAACCAAGAGTTGACTGTATGGACAGATGCTTCTATTAGAGGGCTAGGCGCAGTGTTAATGCAAAAAGGCCAAGTGATCGCTTATGCCAGCCGTCAACTGAAGCCACATGAAAGAAACTATGCTACTCATGATCTTGGGTTATTAGCCATCGTGTTTGCTTTAAGAATCTGGAGGCACTATTTACTGGGCGAGAAGTTCGAACTATTTACCGATCATCAATCCTTGAAATACCTGTTCACCTAGAAAGATCTAAACTTGAGACAACAGCGTTGGTTAGAATTCCTTGCAGCATACGATTCTGAAATTCTATACACTCCAGGGAAAGCCGATGTTGTAGCCGATGCGCTCAGCAGAAAGAATGAAATCATCGCCAGTTTTGTCATCACGTCTTCATTAATAGACAGGATCTCGACCTTTCAGAAAGACGATGAATTTATTCAAAGAATCAGTCAGAGAGTCAAAGGAGGTGAATCCACAAGTTTTCGACTCGATGACAAAGGAGTTCTAAGATTAAAGGGTAGAATTTGCATCCCAAACCTTCCCGTGCTCAGAAGAGAAATACTTGATGAGTGCCACAAATCCAAATTAAGTATCCATCCCGGTGTGAGCAAAATGTATAACGATATCAAATGCACATTCTGGTGGAGAGCTTTGAAAAGAGATATCTCATTATATGTTAGCAGATGCCCCACTTGTCAGCTAGTTAAGAGTGATCAGCAGAAATTGGCTGGATTATTACAACCATTAGAAATTCCAGGATGGAAGTGGGAACAAATCTCGATGGATTTCATCGATGGCCTGCCTCGAACTAGAAAAGGAAATGACAGTATATGGGTAATCGTAGATCGCTTCACGAAGACTGCCCATTTCATACCTGTCCGATCCAACAGAACGGCTCAAAGTCTAGCACAGATTTACTTCAAAGAAATAGTTAAACTACATGGAGTGTCGCTCAATATAGTCAGTGATAGAGATCCCCTATTTACTAGCAAATTCTGGGAAGCATTCCAGGAAGAATTGGGAACCAAATTGAATCTAAGCACCGCTTATCACCCTCAAACAGATGGCCAAACAGAGCGGGTGAATAGAATTCTAGAAGATTTACTGCGGGCTTGCTTTATCGATTTTGGAGGCTCATGGGAAGATCACTTACATCTAGCAGAATTCTCTTACAACAATAGCTATCAAGCAAGTTTGGGAATGTCTCCATTTGAAGCATTATACGGTAGACCGTGCAGATCTCCCGCGTATTGGGTAGAACCTGGCAACAGACTTGTGTTAGGGCCCGATATGATTCAAGAAGCATCAGATAAAGTCGATTTCATTAAGAAGAGATTGAAAACCGCGCAGAGCCGACAGAAAATTATGCTGATGCGAGAAGAAAGGATATATCGTTTGCCGTTGGCGATTATGTTTATTTAAGAGTTTCTCCAATGCGAGGGGTAATCAGATTTGGCAAGACTGGGAAGTTGGCACCGAGATTTATTGGTCCCTTTCCTATACTTGAACGGATTGGAACTCTTGCATATAGGGTTTCATTACCTAATTGGTTGCCTGGTATACATGATGTGTTCCACGTGTCTCAACTCAGAAAACATGTTCATGATCCCGACCTTATTGTGGAAGAAGCAGCGCAACATGATATTGACATAACTCCAGAATTAGCACTCAAGAGAGAGCCATTGAAGATAGTTGGCAAAGAAACCAGAGAGCTAAGGAGGAAAAAGATTCATTTAGTCAAAGTGTAGTGGAGTAGTGATCCTAGAGACTGTACTTAGGAGACTGAGGAAAGCATTAAACAAGCCTATCCCAAATGTAGAGTGGACGTCTCTGACTAACTCCAGTGCAAGGTACCTTTACAATACTTTGCATTTACATTTTATTTCCTACTTAGCTGTAATTTCCTTTTCGAGGACGAAAAGTTTTAAGTGGGGGAGATTGTAATAACCCGGAAAATGTGAACCAGTTTAAAAATTTTAAATTAGGTTATTACCAAAGAATTTGAATGGTTGAAATAGCATATTTCAATAAAATATAGAATTGGGTATAGTATGGCAGTTTGAAATTTTGAATATAAAATTTGTCTGACTGTACCGGGTGGAAAATATAACGGATTTTAACGAAACTGAAAATATTTAAATCTGTTTATAAATACCTTTCTAACGAATCTGAAAAATCGAAATTTCATAACGGAAATCAAAAGTTATGGCCAAATGAATTTTCAGAAAGGTCGCTATATAGTATATATAGCCCTTAAAAATTGAGATTTTGCATACGACCTCGAAATTCGACGAAACCACTTTTGTTGGGTCCAGGATGTCAAATTATTGCTAAGTTTCAAATTTCATAATTTTTGAAGCTAGTATGTGAGCGGGGCAAAAGATAATGTGTTTGGTCAAATTCTGTTAAAAAGGGTCGACCTAAAAATCGCCATTTTTCAAACGAGCTCAGAATTCGGCGAAACTAGTTTTGTTAGGACCGTATCGTCAAAACAAAGCTAGATTTAATTTTCTGGAATTTTTCGATTCAGTTTGTGGCCCTGGCAAATTGAAATGTACGTTTAAATTAAATATCAAATGTTTTATATTTTAATTTGAAAAATAACTGACTGTAACAGTCGAAATGGCCAACGAAACATTTCCCATTGTGTCCGGAATGGGGGTATTTAGCTAGGGGCGACAGTCGTTGGGTTTAAAAAGGAGTCCGTTTGCAAAAACACTATTTAAAATTTTCTATAAAGCATGGACCAATAGGAATTTTTCTTTAAAAAAAAAATTCCAAAACCCTAGCAGCCAGAGACGATTTGGACGACGTAGGGTGCTCGAATCTTCTCATCGACATTGCCGCCGCCTCAGGTGATTTCGCCGCCGCCGCCTGTTGAAGCTTTTGACCGCCTTCGCCTCCTCTCCACATCCGACCAACCCACGCCTCCTCTCATCGACCGTCGACGTCGGAAATCGACCAGAAAGTCGCGCCTTTCAGAGCAACGCCGCGACCTCCACAAGCCACCGAACCCATCGCCACCACCGACGATCTGGAGGTGGTTCGTAGCTCTTTGATGCAGCGTGGTCTGATCGAAGCATCGAGGTACGGATTGGCTTAAAAATCGTGACCTAGTTTCGAAAGTTTTAAAAACTTTTCTGATGTAAAATTCTGAAATGAAAATAACACTTTTAAGTGTTGCAAAACTTTGAAAAATGATATCTTTTTCGTTCTTTAACGAAATTTGATGAAACAGGAGACACCGTGACCGCAAGGAGGCTCTCTACATTCTAGAAGAAGCCGCGGATTTTTCTGACCTTCCTACGATTTTTAGCACTGCAATAACCAATGTGAGGAATCTAAACTATTTGTGTGAATGAAATCGCGTTGTATAAATTATATAAGCGAAGCGTAAATTATATACGCATTGTATACCTCATGTACATGTGTTGTATAAGTTATACTAGCGATGTATAAATTATACAAGCGTTGAATGAAACATATATGCTTTGAATTGTGATGAAATGCAAATGAATTATTATATTATATATATATACTCCCCTCGTCCACAGACCATGGACGATATTTATTGCTTGTGATTGACGTGATATTATATGGTATGACGAATGGTAGGAAATAATTGGTTGTGGTTGATATTATGGTTGAAAAATACCTTTATGGTTGAAAAATACCTTTGTCGTTGAAAAATACCCTCTTGTGGTTGAAACAAATTAGAATAGGATTGTGGAATTGAAAATAAAACATGCCGCCTGCGTGCGAACTAGATGCATGATCCCCATTGTCAAAAACCGCGAGGTTTCAAGGTAGAGCGAGGAGCCGTACTAGGGACGGTCCCGGTTTTAACTACCCTGCCGTTATGCTGCCGAAATTTTCTGAAATGTATGTGTGTTAGAATAATTTTCATTCATTGAAATAAATTATACAAACGATATAGAATATTCATGTGTTGAGTTGCAATTCATTAGTTGAGTTGAAATTCATGTGTTGAATATTATTTGAATCTAAACAAATGGCTTTAGCGATAAAAATCACATTTTTATATATATACAAACGATATAGAATATTCATGTGTTGAATTGCAATTCATTCGTTGAGTTGAAGTTCATGTGTTGAATGTTATCATCTTTTAAAAATAAAATGAATCGACAATGAAAACTATATTTTTATAGTGAATATGAAGTGTTAAAAAATACACATGTGTCGAATAAATAATTTTGATGATAAAAATATTCCTTTTATCATGTATACGCTTAGTTAAAAATACACATGTGTCGAATAAATATTTTTGATGATAAAAATATTCCTTTTATCATGTATACGCTTAGTTAAAAATACACATGTGTCGAATAAATATTTTTGATGATAAAAATATTCCTTTTATCATGTATACGCTTAGTTAAAAATACACATGTGTCGAATAAATATTTTTGTTGATAAAAATATTCCTTTTATCATGTATACGCTTAGTTAAAAATACACATGTGTCGAATAAATATTTTTGATGATAAAAATATTCCTTTTATCATGTATACGCTTAGTTAAAAATACACACACGTTGAAATAAATAATAGTTTGCTAGAAATATTATCATTAGCTTTGTTCTGCATATATATACATGTGTTGAACAGGGAAAAATGGATTAGCTGTAGAGTAAGGAATTATTTGCGTGCCCGATAAATAGGTAAACCTTGATGAGTTGGCTGCGCAATTTTATTTATATATCAACTCCTGTGAATGCCATTGGATGCGGAGTGCTGGTTATTCTGTGTGAAATAATAAATAACGCCATAGGATAGTAACAATTAATTTTGAACTACACTACATGGCATACTTCTTGATGATAGGCATACTTCATCATATTCCACATAAGCAATTGGAGCTTGTGTGACGAAGTGGAAGATTTACCATACAAGCAAGAGGCTTGTATGGCGATGACTATGTACTACAGCTTGAACTGATGACTGATATGGACTAAATAAATTATAAGGATAAATTGCCAGATTAATAAAAACCCCACACGGGTCTGGAGTTGACAATAATCACGTCGCTCTAGTTATTAGATACGGCACATGGACTATTTATTTCCACACTGAAACGGGGTGACGGGAATTTATTCTCTGGAGTGATTATCAGTACATGCTCCCCCGTAAACACCAAAATATATCACTATAAATATGTGAATGCTTTTTAGGATTTATTGGGTACCTAATACGGCCCAATAAATTTCCAAACCACTCCCCGTACAAAGGAGGTTATGGCGAAATTTTTCGAAATCTTAAGGAGTTAGTGAAATATTTGAAGTGAAAACGAAGTTGAAAATATAGAATGAACTGTAGTTGAAATTATAGATTGAACTATATTTATATATATAAATATAAATATAATTAAAAGGAATAGAGGCCGTGCAGTTCGCGTTTCGGAATCGTAATTTGAAACGATTAGTACGAGAAATCCGACCATCGGATTTTCCCGAAACCGCAACCGCTGGGTTCGCCTTGGAAATATCTTTCCAATGGCACCAACCTTGTAAAAATCCAACGGTTGGATTGTCCGGAATGTTTAATTCAAATCTGAAGAAAAACAGCGCCAGAATCATTTATATTTATATATAAATATAAATATAATTAAATTAAATCGAATAACGACGTTGCAGTTCGAATTTTGAAACTGTAACTTCAAACGACTAGTGTGAAAGATCCGACCGTCGGATTCTCACGAAACTGGAACCGTTGGGTTCGCTTTTGGAATATCTTCCCACTGATATAGACTTTGTAGAAGTCCAACGGTTAGATTTTCCGATATTTTGTAAAAACAAATTAGGAGAAAAACAACACCAGTGCCACGACACGACCTGAAACGTCGTTTAATTAAATATGGCCATTTTTAAATAAATAAAAATGGCGAAAAATCGTTATAAAATATTATAAGCAACATTGATTGAAAATAAACCAATTGGGCTTGAATTGTTTGATATTTGATGGTTGTATGTGTATGACATGAAAATAACACTAAAGAACCGAAAGATGGATGTCGAATAATATAACCATAAAATGAATCGATTTAAATTCTAATAACGTGAATTGTTTGAAAAGGCCGAGCTAACCCTCATTTCAAATAATTTATCGAGCGATTCGAATTGGAAAATGCAAAGACGATTCAAGACCGATGATCTTCGTATCGGTTGGATGGGCGCTACTGAGGTTCCTAACCGGAGTAGCTACCGGAAGGGGACGGAAGTAGTAGCCGTCTGAACGTATGTGTTGATTGTACGGATTTGCGAGGAATTGACGCCTCCGGTTTCGTTCAGACCCAGGACGGACTTGTAAATGGACTGTGTGTCTTACATTGGATTTTGTTCTATACTGATTGATCTCTGTTAAATATATATCTGTTTGGCGGCGGAGAATTTATTCTTTTGCTTAACGCCCTTCTCTGAGACATACGAGCTCAGAGGTTATATATCGATGGAAATCAATCGTATGGAGTGGACTGCCTATGTGGCATGCCAAGATGTTGTGATCAAGGCTTCTGTTGCAAAGAAAAGTCTTGTGGATGATGATCAAAGCATGGTCTACGTGGCCTTGCTTTGTGTATTTCGTAGATTCGCGAGCCTCACACCCCGGTATGAGTTAAAAACGGGATACAGGCCGCTGGGAGAGCACGACGTTTCTTTCTAGCTATGGTGGTGTCAGTGACTTACCAGCCCTGACATATATATCTATTTTTCACCTATGTGGTTGTTGGAATGCGAGGCGCCTCGATTATAGGTCTGTAAGGACCGGGAAACGTGTGTTTAGGAATAAATAATCCTCAAACGTAAGAGAGGACCGGCCCAGCCGATCCAGGGGTTACCCAGAGTGCGTAGTCCCGAGGCATTTGCTAGAGTGTCTCGAAGCGGAGAGGAGCTTGCCCTTTGCCTCGACTCATGACGGAAATCAAATTTCCAATACGAAATAACGGACTTGATTGTAGAACTAGTATGGCGACATAGTAGATGGTAGCTATGCCGCCTATGATTGATATTTATGATGCTATTCATTTTTGAAACATATATGCACTAGTAATAATATCAAATGATTTTGCTTTATACGTATCAAGCATATTTGGCTATTATAAGGTAAAACTCTATCCTCCGGCTTGCGTTGCATTGTGTGATGGGACCTGAGTCTTATAATGGTTTGATTCTTTCTAAAAGCATTGCGTTGTTTTAAAAGAATTTACTTTGTTTTAAATGCACTAGCATTCACTGGAGTAAACCCGTTCAGCGAAAGTGGCGTGGTCCTATGATTTGCTATTACTGTTGTTTAACTGTTAAATAGATTCCTCATACCAGTCCCCATGACTGACTCGTTGTTTGTTTCACTTTGCAAACGCAGGTGCCCTTATTTTCACACGGGCAGCCTAGTACACAGGTGACAGGTTGTTTTTGGCTCTGCACTGCTGCATAGAGTGCATTTTTGGCTCATGGCGAGGCTGACTTCACAGAGATGACTTTGACTTTTTCCGCCATCACTATACTTATGTTATGATCCCGCCACGGGCGATGACGACTGATTTACTTTCCGTACTTCTCATTATATGTATATGTATTCCGCCTCTGGCGATGATGACTGATCACTTTCCTTTTTATTTACTAAGTTATATCCCACGCTATGCTATTCTGATGTTATTACATGTTGTGATTCCGCTGTCATATCCATGTAATATTATTCTATTTATTGTTTCTGCTATTATCTGTACTCTGCTATGATGATTAATGTGTTATTTCCTAATGATTATCCTTAATACCGCCCCTCGTAATTTGGGATCGTCACACCCTTCCTCCAAGAGGTAAGTATCACGGTTACGAGACTTAAGGATCAAAAGTTAACTTGGCATAAGGGCATTATAAGCTTACAGAAGGTAGATAACCTTGTTACAATAGTGTTCCCTAGATTCAAGATAGAATAATATACATTGTGTAGAGAAAAAACTGGCTAATATACCACAATAGTTATGTGTTGTGACATATTATAGCCTTTAATGATGAAAATGATACTTTCACATCGATCCAGCCTATGAAAGGCCTTGGTTGTGTTAGTTACCGAGTCATAAGGCTACGATATGTCCTTTTAAGAACGTTGTGCTATGTTAGGCTTATTGCAAGAAGGTTGAAGAATAAATATGAACCATAAAAGAGGATTCATTGATTTAACTGAAAGATCCCACCTTTTGATGCATTTATGCTTAAGTTCACGTATAAGGTTAGCGTTAACTCCTTGTTAATTCAGTAAGGTCACAACATGACTTTCGAATCCAAAGTAAATTTGATCTTGATTTTCTCCTTTTATATATAATGAATATATTACAATTGATGTGGAAACCAACAATTTGATTTAGAAATTAGGGTTTGCTCTCTTAGAAAAGAATGCAAGATTATGGAATCAGAAAAGTTCCCCGAATTGAGACCTATGGGGTCTTATTTATAAACAATTCGAGCCTCCTTTGGTAGTAATTCGGTAGGAACCTCTTTTCTCGTTCATGCTTCTGGCATCGACCCACCTTTGTGGTCTTTGGTGCCGGTTTCTAGGTATCGGCCTTCTTTTAATAACCCCTAGCTTCAGTACCAGTTTCCTTTGGCATCCCTTTATTTCGATACTCTGGCAACAATCGCCCAGTATTAGCCTGTCTTCAGGAACTGCTTCGATACTCTCTTTTTTTTGGTAATCCTGGTGTTACTCTCGGTATCTAGCCTGTTGGTAGCGATAGCACTTTTATTTGCTCTTCTATCTTGTTGTTGGTTTCATGCTTGCATTTGATCTTGGTATCGTGCTCCCCTTTCTTTGTAATGATATTAGTTTCTCTGGCATTAATACTTAGCTCTATTTCCCTGCCGGTTTTCGGTATAGCCTTAATTCTTTAACCTCGCTTCCTTGGCATCAATTTTGGACTTTTGCTTTCTTTCTATTGGTACCTAAACTGGATCAACTTCTTCTCCTTTTAATGTTGACACCAAGTCCACTGTTCCCAATATGTTAATGTCGATAGCATGCTTTCTTCCTCCTTATCTTGACATTGACATCAAGTAGTATGACCTTATGTCGATGCTGATAGCATTCCTAATTTGATGCTAACTTCGTTTTCTTGGCTTTAACTTTAGTATTGACCTCAATGTGATACCCCTTCACCTTAATTTGGTTCTAGTATTGAATTCTAGTAGTAAGATTTGCCCCCTAGTAAAGGGGTAATTCTGACTTTACAAGTCAATACTTTTATTCTAGTTTTGAATACCTTCATTTTGAATTGTCCCTGCATTTCTCCTACATAAGGTTCAACAACTAATAATTTGTATTAGTCCTTCATTTAGAGAAGGATGTATATAACAATTCACTCATATTACGTTAACATCATCCCGACCTAAGCCCCATGAAAGATAAAACCTCCAAAAAGGGATAATATGATTTGCTATCTTACATAACGTAAGATTAGAAAAACCTCCCAATATGATGTGTATGAAATTGTGACCTCCCTCAGAAGGTTTTGTTGTGAAAAATCTAGAAGATTTATTAAGAACCCTTTTCCAGAAATAAGAAAGTAGGCCCGAATACCATATTTTAGGTATGACAGTAGAAGTCCAGAAACTCGTTCTCATTCCTATGAGATAAGGAATATAGTCCTGAGAACTGGATTCCGTAATCAACAAAAGAAAGATAGATATCCATATCTGATAATAATAGATAGAAGACTCGAAAACCAGATTTGAAAATTTAATAAAAAGCCAGAAGCCTGCTTCTTTAATAAGTAGAAGTTTCGTACTAAACCCGAATTTGGGTATTTATGATATAAGACCAGAATCCATATCTGACAATTAATAGAAGTCCCGAACCAAACCTAGATTCGAGTATTTAATATAAGACCAGAAATGCACACTTGATAATAATAGATAGAAGACCCAAAACGAACTCAGATTGGGTATTTACTTATAGAAGACCATAAATTCACTTCTAGTAATTAATAGAAGTCCCGAACCAAACCCAGATCCAGGTATTTATGATAGAAGACCAAAAATCCACTTCTGCTAATTAATATAACTCCTGAACCGAACCCAGATTTGGGTATTTAATGATAGAAGACCAAAAATTCACTTTTGGTAATTAATAGTAGTCCCAAACTGAACCAGATTGGTGTATTTAATGATAGAGGACAAGAAATTCACTTTTGGTAATTAATAGAAGTCCTGAACCGAACCCATGGTATTTAATGATAGAAGACCAGAAATCTACTTCCGGCATTTGTAATTTTAGGGTCTCTACCCTAGGCTTATTCTTCAAATCAGAGGTTGTACGTGATTTGACTACTTTTTTTGAGCTTTTGTACCCTTCCGCGGGATAACGTGTAAGCAGAGGTGAGTATGTGCTTAGATTTATCTTCCAGAGCTTTGTTCCCTCTTGTGAGGTAAGATGTAAGCAGAGGATGTACGTGCTTACAGCGCTCCCTTTGATCTTTCGTTCCCTTTTGAGGGACGAGACATAAGCAGAGGTAGAGCGTGCTCATTTTATAACAGAGGCAGGATGTGCTTAGTCGAAGCAGAGGTAGAGCATGCTCATTTACGACAGAGGTAGGGCATGCTTTTTGTGCTTCTCCAGAGCATTCGTTCCCTTTTGCAGGACGAAGACATAAGTAGAGGTAGGGCGTGCTTTTTTTTTGCTTCTCCAGAGCATTCGTTCCCTTCTGCAGGACGAAGACATAAGCAGAGGTAGGGCGTGCTCTTTTGCGAGCAAAGGAAGGACGTGCTTAGTCAAAGCAGAGGTAGGGTGTTCTTATTTAGATGCTCTATCCCAACAATTTCTGGCATGGATCAAAAGCTTACGCTTTTGATTCTTTAACCTCGCCCTTTCTGATTTGGACACGGCTTAAGCTTTACATGCCACCTCCCTTCGGGAGATGCCTTGCCCTGGCCATCTTGGCGATGATAAGGACCTTTTTTTACCATTGTAGGCTGTTTCACTCATTTCGAGTAGTTTCGTATTTTGAGTAGTTCCGTATTTTGAGTGGGTTTCCATATCCTTAATCATGTGGAAGTTCTTAAGAAAAATTCTTTCATTCACTTATCGTTGAAAAGTATGGCCTTAGGTGTTCTGCGTTCTATGTTTCGGGTACGAGATCACCATTTGGTTTGTAGAGTCAATGTGCTCCAGGTGTGAGTTCTTGATGAATGATCAAGGATCCTTCCCAGTTTGGACCAAGGGGACCATACCTTGGATTCTTTGTATTTTTCATTACACTTCATAAGACTAAGTCTCCTTTTCGGAAAGTTCTCGTTCTTACTCTTGAGTTGTAGTACTTTGTGATTCTTCTTTGATATTCAGTCATTTTGATGGTTGCTTCATCGCTTAACCCTTGAATTAGGTCCAAAAATTACTTTTTCAATTCTTGATTTGGATCAAATGCATAAGCTATTCTTTTGTGTAAAGGGATCTCAACTTTAATTGGAAGCACGACCTCACATCCATATGTTGAAGAATATGGAGTGTGTCCTTTTTCCATCTTGGCAGAGGTTCTATATTCCCAAAGTACCAATGGTAATTCATTTGCCCAATTTTCTTTAGCTTGGTTTAACCGTTTCTTTAAGTTGGCCTTTATAGTCTTGCTTGCAGCTTCGAATACACCATTTTCCCTTGGATGTGTTACAGAAGAGAAACTCTTTATGATCGCATTTCTATCGCAAAACTATGTGAATTCTTCACTTTCAAATTGTGTTCCATTGTCTGATAAGATCTTATAGGGGATTCTCAAAGCATATGACGATATTCTTTATCACAAATCTCAATACCTTCTTAGAAGTGATACTTAGGGGTAGTTTTGCTTCAACCCATTTGGTAAATTAGTCGATAGCTACTAGTGCATACTTGGATCCTCCCTTAGTGATTTGGAGAGGGGATTACTGAGGTTTGAAAAGATAAGTTATGAAATGTTGTTCTTATTCCGAAGAAAGAGGGATGTTTATCTCTATCGGATTTTAAACCAATTAGTTTATTAAATAGTACTTACAAACTTATCACGAAAGTACTTGCTAATATACTAAAGTTGGTTATGGATTATTTGGTTGAAAAATCTCAAACAACTTTCATTTAAGGGAAGGTATATTCTTGAAGGAGCAGCTATGGTCCAAGAGATTGTTTCCTTTTGTTCCAACAACTCCGTTCCATGTGCTCTGTTGAAGCTGGATTTCGCAAAAGCTTTTAATACTTTTGATTGGAATTTCATTTTAGATTTTCTTGAAGCAAGAGGCTTTAGCCAAAAATGGATATGATGGATAAGAGGTATTTTTGCTATTATTAAAGCAAATATTTATGTTAATAGAGTTGCGGTGAAAATGATATGCTCTAAGGGAGGGTTAAGGCAAGGTAATCCTTTTTCTCCTTTGCTTTTTGACTTAGCAGCTATCGTGTTTACTCAGATATTAACAGTTAGTTGTGCTAATGGTATTTTGAAGAGCTTTGGTGATGAGTATGTTATGGATGGAATCACTTCATTGCATTATGTTGATGGCACGGTTGTCATCAGTAGACCTAATTGCAAATATATTGCTCCCTCAAGTTTATTCTTTATGCTTTCGAGAATATCTCTGGTTTGCAGATAAATTTTCATAAAAGCTCAATTTTAGTTGTAAGAGATGCTGAAGAGTTAGTTAATTCAGTTCTTTCAGCAATTCCTTTGTATTAGCTTTTGTTTTACAAATTTCCAGACTAGGTGCTCAAGAAAATCGATGCAGTGAGGAGAAACTTCCTTTGGGATGGAAAAGGTGATGCTAGTGCAGTTGTATGTTTGATTTCCTGGAATCAAGTGTGCATGTTTAAAGATCAGGGTGGATTGGGAGTACTTTACTTGCTTGAAATGAATCATGCTCTGTTTTGAAGATGGCTTTGGTGTATCTCAGCTCATAAAGATACACTCTGGTGCGATTGGGTGACTAATACTTACTATAATGGTGTTTTTCACTTTATAGTAATGTTAGTCATCCCTCTGTCTTTTGGAAAGGTGCTTTGAGTACATCTCATATCTTTAAAGTTCAGTATAGTGTTAGAGTAAACAATGGAAGATAGTGTTATTTTTGGCTGGACAAATGGCTTCTCCTGATTGCTTTGGCTTTAGAGTTTGATAACTTGTTTGAGATTTTTTGTGACAAGTTTGCATTTTTTTCTCAGATGTTTGATCCTTATGCTTCTAGATTTAAGTGGAAGTTGAATTTTAACTGAATTATTGAGGGGAGATCTCTTTTCCAGTTATTGGAGCTTTTCAAACTTTTAAAGGATGTTAATCTTGCTGATTCTAATGATGAATGTTTATGGAGGAGTAAAACTTGCTTTTCTGTTAAGCAATGCTACAAGTTGATAAATTTTTCGGGTAGAAAAATGAATGGTTTTACGTATATGTGGAATTTTGATGAGATTCCATTGAAGTTTCGCATGCATATATGGAATTTAATGCATGGAAAACTGAATACTAAAAGTCCGCTGAGAAGAAAGAATATTAACATTGATGAGCTATATGTCTTTTGTGGTGCTAATGTGGAAGGCTGCATGCATTTGTTTTGTGACTGTGATATGGCCTTCAATATCTGGAATAAATGTTTAGTTAATGCTAATATTGATCTTGTCTGGAAGGATTCAATTCGTGACCAAATACAGTTTTGGAATCATGTCACTTTAAGAAATCTAGCGTATCTTAACTTCTCATTTTGCTGGGTGCTTTGGAATGAAAGGAATCGTAGATGCTTTAAAAATATTTCCAAATCTTTGAATGCTATTTTATTTCAAGTCTTAAAGTTTTTCTACAAGTGGCTGGTATTGATAGTTGGAATTTCATTGATTTTATTGCAGATAGCAGTGGAGCTTGGAGCTTTTGATTGGCTCCTGCTACTTTGGATGATGTACGACACTTGATATGTAGTAGTCTCCTTTTGTTATGCTATTATGCTTAGCTCCTGCATGGTAACATTACTGATTTATATATTTTGGCTCCTGCGTGGGTATTATGCTACCATATTTTTTGCTCCTGCGTGAGCACTTTGATACTTCTGTTGTTCTATTTTTATTGTGCTATTGTACTATTGTACCTGCGAACTATGTATTTTTTGCTATTTATATGTGGCGTGAAACTCTACTGAGTTGCCACTACCTTGCAGCTCAATATTCCCCATACATCGAAAGGCTATGGGCTTGAGATGGTGGTTATGTCATTTGGAGGCAACCGGGGTATCATAGAATATCTTTGTAATCACCACATTTCTTAAGTTAGTCGCCTGACTATAAATTTGTGGCCAATAAAGCCTTGTCGCATAACCCTCTTTACTAGTTCAATCCGTTAGAATGACCTCTGCATAAACCATCATGCGCTTCTTTCAACAAATTGAGGCTATCATCAAGGCTTACACATCTCAAGTTGGGGAGCGAATGTCTCGTCTTGTAAGGTAAATTGTCCATAATTACAAAGGTAGGGGCTTGATGCTTAACCTTCCTAGCATCTTGCCTATTAGTAGGTAATGTTCCATTCGAAGGATAATCTGTAATGGGAGCCATCCAAGTATTTTCATAATGGAAATTTATTTCAGTTGGTATGGGTTCCTTATTAGGAGCTATATCTTTTTACCTTTCGGTTTCCTTTGCTAAAGCTTGGGATCTAGTTAAAACTAGCAATTCCTTTCCTGATTCAGACTCCTCTTGCTTGATGCTAGGCTTCTCCTGATATCCTATAGGAATTATTTAAGTTTCAGGTGCTCCTCTAGAGCTAACCAACTTTGCCAAAGAGTCAGCTTGGGAGTTTTCCCCTCTTGTGATTGATGCATAGTAAAGTCTTTGAATTGAGTAAGCATCTTCAGTATTTTCTTTACATATAGCACTAGTCGGGCATCCTAGGTTTGGTAGGTTTGCTTATTTTGATTCACCATTAGTTGTGAGTCGCTAAAAATCGCAATCCGGGGTATCTTTAGCTGCAGTGCAAAATTCAATCCTGACACCATCGACTCGTATTCTGCCACATTGTTTGTTGCACTAAATCCCAGCTACACCGCATAATGCAAAAGATACATGTCAGGGGTGATTATTACATATCCTGCCCCTGATCCTTGTTCATTTGATGCTCTATCTACAAATAACTGCCATTTGGCCTTAAGACCGTTTTCCTTTATTGACTGTTTGGTAACAAAAACTTGTGCATTCATTTGCAAAGTCTGCTAGAGCCTGCCCGTTAATTGCTGCTCAGGGTTGGAACTCAATTTCATACTAACTAAGCTCAATTCCCAATTTTACTAACCTCCTCGAAGTTTCTGGCTTACTGAGAACTTGTTCAAGTGGAAATTTGGTTAGAATTTTAATTGGATGTGCTTGAAAGTAATCCCTAAGCTTCTGTGTTGTATCAGACAATAGGATACCTTTTCTACTACAGGGTATCGGGTTTCTACGTCTTTTTACTTCCTGCTAACATAGTAAAATGGGAATTGCATTCATTGCTTTCCCTAATAAGAATTGCGTTGATTGTATATTATGAAACATCCATGTAAAGATATAAGTCTTCCCCTCCTTCGAGACTAGACAAATTGGGGGCTTTCCCAAACAATCCTTCAACCCCTGAAAAGTTTTTCTACATTCCTCAATCCATTTAAATATCTTCTTTTTCTTAATTAAATCAAAGAAGTGCACACGTTTACTAGTGGATTTGGAAATGAACTGACTTAAGGCTGCAACTTTCCCGTTTAAGCTCATGACTTCTTTTCCTGTTTTGGGTTCTTCCATATCTTTTATGGATTTAATTTTGTCGGAACTAGCTTCAATACCATATTCGTTGACAACATATCCCAGGAACTTTCCTGATTGAACCCCCAAGGAACACTTTTGAGGATTTAACTTCATTTGATATTTCCACAAGATACTGAACATTTCTTCTAGGTCCTCCAAATGATTTTCTGCTTTATTAGATTTCACTAGCATGTCATCTACATATACTTCCATATTTCACCCTATCTGATCATGAAATATTCTATTAACCAACCACTGATACGTAGCATCGGTGTTCTTTAATCCAAAGGGCATTACCTTATAGCTAAAGGTTCCCCAATCAGTAGTGAAGCTCGTATGCTCTTCATTGGGTTTGAACATAGGGATTTGGTTATATCCTGAATAGGCGTCCATGAGGGATAGCAACTTATGTCCACTAGTCGCATCAACCAATCGATCTATTCGGGGAAGGGGATATCAATCTTCTGGGCAAGCTTTGTTTAGGTTTGTGTAACCGACACAAGTCATCCAATTTCCATTAGACTTTTTCACCAGTACTGGATTGGCTAACCACTTAGGATAAAAGTCCTCTTTGATAAATCCATTCGCAAGTAACTTCTTGACCTCCACTTTCATGGATTCCAATCTATCTCTGTTATACTGCCTTTTCTTTTATCGAATAGGGGTTATATATGGATTGATGTTCAGAGCATGGCTCATAACAGAGGGGTTAATCCCTACTATATTTGAATGGGGTGCATGCGAACTCATCCTTATTATTAAGAACAGAATCAAAACCATTTTTAGTGGTCCTTTTAACCATTTACCTATTTTGTGGTCTTAGCCTTGTCGATTGGATCTACGCTTATTTCCTCCAAGTCTTCTGTGGGTTTGATTCTTTCTGTATCTCCTTGGGAGTCTAGTTCTGTTATGATTTCTTCTTCTTTAGCCGAATTTATCTCTTCAGTCCTCTTCCTTTTATTTCCCAAAGAAATGCACCTACCATTCATACACTTCATAGTATTGTTGATTCTTATTTTAGCTTCAAATGTCGGATGCAGAAATCCATCATCCAAGGGCTAAAAAATAGTAGAAGAATCGAAGTAAGCAAGATACTCCCTTTTATAATGGTCAATGGTTGCAAAATACAACTCATGGGAGCTTAATTGTTCTCTCCCTATCGTGCCCTAGCCTTGTTTTGTCATAAATTCCATCATAAGATATTTTGACGAGATGAAACCGTCCACTTCATCTACAGCCGAATGACCAAAGACAACATTGTAGTAGAACGGCAGGTCAATGATGATGAAAAGAGTCTCGAAGGTTCTGCGAAGTGGAGGCAGTCCAACCTAGACCAATAGCTTGATTTATCCAACGGGTGTGGACCCCTTGTTTTTGAATCCAGTGACGGGTTCATTGCTAGGCTCCAACGGTTGTTCAGAAAGTCCCGTGTGGTCAAAAGCATGCTTAAAGATCACATTTACCGCACTTCTAGTATCAACAAGGATTTGGGCAACCATAGAAAGCCCAATCTGTGTTGCTATTATTAAGGGATCATTATGTGGATGGTGGACACCCTTTTTCATCTTATTTGAGGAAATAACCAGGTTATGCATCTTGATGTTGTAGCGGGCGTTGCTAAATGATGGTTCTTCCTGAACAGAAAATATCCCCTCGTGGGCCTTTCTTAGATATTGGTTCTTGGCAGCTTGACTATTCCCGACTTGATGTGACCCACCATGGATCACATTAATTCAGTTTATCGGGGGGCCCAGATCTAGTTGACCCTCCTCAATTTGAGCCTCTACTGTGCTAGCTGAGATCTATTGGTACCATTGTTGTATTGGGTTGCTTGTTGTTTATCCAGAATGAATTGTTTTAACTGCCCTTCATGAATGAACTTATGAACTATGCCTTCTAACACTTTGTACTCATTGGTCTTATGCCCATTTGTCTTGTGGTACTCAAAATACTTTCCTTCGCTGTCTGGTTCTGGGAAGGTTTTAGCTTTAAAAGAGACTGGGTAGTTGTTGAATCTTTTCTTGGCCACAACATATATAAATGAGATAGGTTTACTTAAAGCCACAGAGTTAGTGTTGGAATCTTCCCATCTTGGCTTCTTTTGGCTTCCATCAAACCCAAACTTCCCACTTTGAAGTTTTCGATTAAAGCCTGGCTTTCCTCCTTCCTTACTGGAACCAAACTTCTTCTTTTAGTTATATAACTCACCCATGCGGATGAATTTATCCTCCTGATAGTTGAAATATTGCAATTCTTTGCACGCGTGGAAACATAACTCCTTCTAGAAAGGAGTGTTCACAAATAGTCCAGAACGAACGACAATGAACTTGTCACATTTGTTCATGTCTTTTGCCTTTAAAGCTTCCACATTGAAGCTTTTCTAAAAATCACCCGAAGACTCCCCCCTTCCTTTTCTTTATGTTGTGATGACAGTATAGTCCATTGTTATGTCCTTGCAGATGCTGAACTGTGTGTAGAACTCGTAATGGAATTGCTTCCCTGATTAAGTGGTATTTTTCCGATATTGGGGATACCACTTAGCAGTTGCCCCTTAGAGGGTTACTAGGAATACATGACATCGGATAGCTTCTAAAGCATTATAAAGGTTCATTTGCCTGTCAAAAGCCATTAGATGATCATCTGGGTCGATGGTTCTAAAATACTTCATGGTTCGGATCTTCACACTTGATGGTATTATGGTATTCATAATTTCACTAATTAAAGGGGCCACCCTTTCGTTGTCATTAACCCTCTCATCCAGGGTCCTCTTTCCTTTACTCCCAAGCAAATCTTTGACATCTTTCTTCGCCATGTCCTTGAGATAAACTTCTGTATTGTCGTA
Source organism: Allium sativum (assembly GCA_030737875.1). Classification (NCBI taxonomy): domain Eukaryota; kingdom Viridiplantae; phylum Streptophyta; class Magnoliopsida; order Asparagales; family Amaryllidaceae; genus Allium; species Allium sativum. The sequence continues at coordinate 918,904,591 of CM060926.1, read as the reverse complement.
GTTTGACCTTTTAGGACTGTATCCCCTAGTATTCGAGCTTCTAGACTGTTATATGTGTTTACTCTGTTGGTTCCCTTGACGGTCCACCTTTGAAAGATTGGATCTCTTCTTCTTAGAGGAATCCACCTTAATTATCTCTTTTCCCTTAGATTGCTCGATGGGTGCATTTTTCCTAAGAGGCTCGACTTATTACCTTTGGCATAGTCCTGTGTTCCTCGAAGACTTTTGCATCTAAGCAGCTTGTAGGGGAGTTTGCATTTCAAGGAACTATTTCTCCGAAGCCTTTAGTTTGGTAGCATTTTTTCTATGACATTTGGGTTTGGAGGCTATACTGGATTAGAGGTTCCACCTACTTTAGTGGAGTTTAAGTTGAATGTCATAGTTACCTTCTCCTCGAGGGTAACATCAAGAACCGCTTCTTCATTTATGGCATACAATCCTTTTGATTTCTTCCTTCCCTGCCATTAAGCAATAATTCACCAAATTAATCTATAATTGAATAAGGGAGTCGGAGTTTCAAGTCCTACTTTTAGTGCTAAAATGTTTACAATAAAAATCGTCAAAAGACAATTTGAGAATTGACAATGCATATATGGAAGAATTTAGAGGGTAATCGATCTAGAGGGCACTTGAGGATAACTTAGCCTCACCAAGCTCAACTTAACTTATCGTTTCCTAGATATCAAGAACCTAAGCTCGAGGGTTAGTTACCTTTCCTCCAAGAGGTGAGTATCACAGTTACGAAAATTTAGGATCAGTAATTACTTTGGGATAAGGGAATTATAAGCTTATAGAATGTAGATAACTTTGTTACAATATTGTTCCCTAGATTCATGATAGAAGAATATGCATTGTGTAGAGAAGGAACATGTTAATATACCACAACAGTTATGTTTTGTGTAGCCTGTATTGAAGAAAATGATAATTTCACATCGATCTAGCCTACGAAAGACTGTATTTTGGGTAGTTATTGAGTCATAAGGCTACAATAAGTCCTTTTTAGAAAGTTGTGCTATGTTAGGCTTATTGTGAGAAGGCTAAAGCATAAATATGAATCATAAAAGAGGATTCATTGATTTCACTCAAAGATTCCCTCTTTTGATGCATTTATGCTTAAGTCCCTGACTATAAGGTTAGTGTTAACTCTCTGTTAATTCAATAACGACACAACATGATTGTTGATTCGATAGTAAATTTGATCTCGATTTCCCCCTTTTATATATGACGAATGTATTACAATCTATGTGGAAATCCCCAATTTGATTTATAAATTAGGGTTTGCTCTCTTAGAAAAGAATAAAAGATAGTAGAATCATAAAAGTACATAAAATAAGACCCACGGGGTCTTATTTATAGACAATTAGTTTCCCTTTGGTAGTAGTTCGATAGGAAGCCCACTTTTGGTTCATGCTTCGGGTGTCAGCCCACCGTTGTGGTCTTCGATGCCTGTTTCTGGGTATCGACCTTCTTTTAGTAACCCCTAGCTTTAGTACTAGTTTCCTTTGGCGTCCCTTTGTTTTGATACTCCGGCTTCGGCAGTAACCGGCTAGTGTTGGCCCGTCTTCAGGAACAGCGTCAATACTCTTTTCCTGGTAATCTTGGTGTTGCTCTCGGTATCGCTACCAAGCCTGTTGGTAGCCATAGCACTTTTATTTGCTCTTCTATCTTATTGTTGGTTTCATGCGTCCACTTTATCTCGGTATCATGCTTCCCATTCATTGTGAGAGATATTGCTTCCTCCGACACTGATACTTGGCTCCAATGCTTGGCTCTATTTCCTTGCTTGCTTTCGGTATCGCCTCAATGTTATAATCTTGCTTCCTTGGCATCAACTTTGGGCCTCTACTTCCTTTCTATTAGTACCAAAACTGGATCAACTTCTTCTCCTGTTACTATCGACACCAAGCCCACTGTTCTCAACATATTGCTGTCGACAACATGCTTTCTTCCTCCTTATCTTGGTATCGACATCAAGCAATATGGCCTCATGTTGATGCCCGTAGTGTTCCTATTTTGGCGCAAGCTTCGTTTACTTGGAACCTGCATTAGTATTGACCTCTGTGCGATAAACCTTCACCTTAACTTCGTTCCGGTATCGAATTCTGGTAGTGATAATATGCTAGTTTTAAATCCGTATCTTGCACATGCTTGATTCGATCGATGAACAGATGTAACGACTCACATTCTACGTATCAAAGGATCATAGAATATTTATTTCTTTTTCATATGAAGTCGTATGGTCGTGTAACTTTGGGGAACAAATATTGGGGTCATTTCCAATGTTCACGATTTTTGTCGGTTTTTAAATGACCGTTTTCCCCCTAGCGAATCTTGTTTCACATATAACTTTTGATTGGTAAGGAATTTTGACCTAAAACCACTTCCCTTAGATCCGGATGATGGTTTAACTTTCCGTAGAGTGGTCACAATAATCAAACGGACTAAACGTTTGGGAGATATGGCTGAATTAAGGTTTGGAAGGTGAAAAACAGCTTAAATGGGCTTAATAGGGTAATTAGCAGCTAGGCCCATTGGGGATTTCGGGAATTGAGCTATACAAGGGATGATTAAGGTTAGAGAAACCTTTTCTTTGTCATTTTCCAGCCGCCAATTACTCTCTTCAACCCTAACAATGGTCTCCAACACCCAAATCACCTTATAATCACCGTTTAATCAAGTTTTAGCCGAATCTACATCAAACAAAGGTAAATTAGCATAGAATTTGGGATAGAGTTGCTGGAACACATAGAGATTCAACCCAAATCATAGATACTTTCAGATTTATAAATTATTTGTGGCTAAGTGGAGTGATTTGCATTGTTTTTCACTAATTATGTTTAATTATGGGTGATTAGTGTTAATTAGCGAAATTATAACACAGAAAAATTTGGAAAAATATTCAAAAATTATAAAATATTATTTTAAGGCTCTGATAATAATTTGGGTTAATTTGGACATGTTTTACTAATCATATGGTTAAATCATGATTAAGGAGATTAAGTGGGAAACATGGGTTTTGGGTATGTTTGATCCTTAATAGCATGTTAAATTTGTTGTTTTAGTGTTTGTGGTTGATTATACATGTTGCTATGACTGTTTGGAATGTTTTATGATTGTTTAGCAAAGTTGGAATGGTTGAAAAAGCTGTCGTGTGTCGGAAAACAATCGCTGGAAAAGTTGCAAAATATTGTGTAGGAACCGGATCGGATCACCCCCTTCCGAACCTATCCGTTCGTGACCCCCGATCCGAACCGATCGTGGCCACCCATCATGAGCCACTCCAGTACAGAACTGCTCACACAGGAAGACCCTAACCCGGATGTTCCCCACGAACCAAGAAGCCAGCTCCGAACCGAACCGAAGAGGAATCACGAACTTAACTGACCAGGACGTTAGAGCTCACGAACCGAACTGCTGGAGGAGGGACACCACGACCCGAACCGGTGGAGGAAGCCGACCCAACCCGATGCGATGACCATGAACCCTATGAGGCACCCCGACCGAACCGATCTTGATAAGGTGCTACGAACTGAACCACTTGATGGATACGAGCCAGAGCTGCTCACGAACCGATGGAGGACCCGAGCCTAGATGAAGATCACGAACCGAATAGAGACCGATCCGGAGGAGACCAAAACCCGAGATGCAAAGGTAGTCCAAATAGTAAGTAGAACTTAGGATCCAGTTGGGAATCAACGAGTTAACTTCATGAATTGGACTTTGCTACGGGACGTGTGCTAAGGGGTTATCGACGTCCATAACTTTGATTCACCATCAAGACAGATGTTAGGCTACGGATCAGTGCAGTGGGGTAGTTATTACTCCATGGGCCAGAGTGATCGTAGCATGGCTATGAGCCAGTTCATTGGGGTCATCATAACTTCATGGGGTAGAGTGGACATAGCAAGGGATTAGTGGCTATGGATCAGTGTAGTGGAGTCATCATGACTCCGTGGGGAAGAGTGATCATAGCAAAGGATTTGGGTGGTCAAAGCAGTGGATATGCTTTACGCACTGATTGAGAGATGTGAGGATGGTTGCTATGCTTGATTGTTTGACATTACTACAACATGCACACCCCTCCCCCATATCTTTACACCATATGTTAGTGTCACCTTAGAGTATTGTACATCCTGTTGTGCTAACTCTTTGGTTGCAGGTCCAGGTTTAGGTATGGTTATGTATACCTGTTATTGTTCTGTTTTACTGCTTATCGCTCATACCAGACTTTTGTCTGACCCGAAGATTTATGTCTCTTCTTATTACTCTGGGTGCTCTTAAACAGGCAGACTGAAGACAGGTCAGGGTGATTATGCACGAGTAGCTGTACCGGAGATGAGCAAGAGGCTTCCACGTATGATATAAATAATCTCCCTGTGTTGTTGTTGGCCACTACTTTGGTCATTAGTAGTGTACCTCTTTCTTTTGCTTTAGAGACAGTATTTCAAAGTTGTAATAATGAATGTTTTAGGTCATAAGATGTATTTTGAATCTTTCCACTACTATGATGGTTTAGTTTTCAGCATATGCACTGTCTCGCCTATTTTATGTCAAAGTTATGTTATTATTATATTTTATCCCATGCGCTATGAGACATTCTACAAGTTCCTTGTTAGTTCAAATTCCTTTCTTTGGAGACCGTTCCGTGCTAGTCGGGCATTGGCACAACGCACTTTCATTGGAAATGTCGGCTGGTGCAGGGCGGGTCGTCACACTTGGTATCAGAGCTCTAGGTTGTGTAGTTAACCTAGGGAAAGACGGGCCGTCACACTTGGTATCAGAGCTCTAGGTTGCATAGTTAACCTAGGGAAAGACGGGCTGTCACACTTGGTATCAGCGCACTTTCCATTTATGATGTTCCAGTAAAAGTGTTGTTTGGTAGATAGGTTGGAATTGGAACCCAAGATAGTCATTAGACCTTTAGTTGTGACGAACCCGATTGGTGGTTCGACTAGCCTTGGTATGATCTACCGTAATGTGGTCTTATCGAGTCATGGATGTATGTTTGCTTGTGATTGCTTTGTTTTGGGCTTTACTAGGTTTGGCATTATTTTGGGAGTCGATTGGCTCCAAAGGTACCAGGTGGTGGTAGACTGTGAGGGCTTTTTAGTTATAGTTAAAGCGGATGATGGGCGGAGGGTAGTGTTTGGTGGTCACCTAGTGATGGGGTAATTGCTAGTTTTCTAAATTCCCTCGACATCCCGCATGATGAGTTGTCAGATGTGCCCGTGGATGGCCAGTATCCCGACTTCTTCGAGGAAGTGACCAGACTTCCACCACACCGAGAGATTGAGTTTCAGATTGATTTAGTGAAAGATGCCAAACCTATAGTGATGCCACTTCGTCGTATGGCACCAAGGGAGAAGCGAGAGCTTGGGGTGCAAGTAAGCGATCTTTTGAAGAAGGGATTTATCAGAAGAAGTGTTTCTTAGTGGGGGGCACTAGTTGTGTTTGCTACTAAGGCAGATGGTTCCCTTCGATTGTGTGTGGACTACCACGTGTTGAATAAGGTGACGAGGAAGAATAAGTATCCTCTACCGCGGATAGATGATTTGTTTGATCAGTTGAGTGGAGTGAGAGTGTTCTCCCAGTTTGATCTCGCTACAGGTTTTCATCAGCTCCGAGTAGCAGCTGAGAGTATTCCTAAAACGGCATTTCGGACGCCGTCTGGATTCTATGAGTGGTTGATCATACCATTCGGGTTGACCAATGCACCAACATATTTTTTAGATCTTATGAATAGAGTTTTCAGAGATCAGTTGAATAAGTTTGTTCTTGTGTTCGTGGACGATATCTTGGTTTACTCGAGGAAAGAGGAAGAACACAAGGAACATTTAAGGACAATGATGGAGGTGTTGAGAAAACACCAATTGAAAGCGAAATTTTCTAAGTGTCACTTCTGGAGGAGGGAAGTGAGATTCTTGGTCCATGTTGTTTCAGAGAATGGTATTGCCATGGACCCTGCAAAGGTGGCTACAGTACAAGATTGGCCTATGCCCAAGAATGCAACGGACATAAGAAGTTTCTTAAGATTAGTTAGATATTATCGGAAGTTTATCCAAGACTTCTCCAAGATAGCAGCACCGTTAACTCAATTGACCAAGAAGAATTAAGCTTTCGTTTGGGACGAAAGGTGTGAAAATGCATTCAATAGTCTAAAGGAAAAGTTTATGCATGCGCCAGTGTTAGTCATTCCTAAAGGGAATGAAGAAATGACAGTATACACGGACGCATGTGGTACCGGACTAGGTGTTGTATTGATGCAAGGAGTTAGGGTTGTAGCCTATGCTAGTCGGCAACTAAAACCGCATGAGAAAAGATATCCTACCCATGATTTGGAATTGGCAGCAATCGTGTTCACATTAAAGATGTGGAGACATTGTCTCTTGGGAGAAAAATTCGAGTTGTTTACCGATCACAAGTCATTAAAGTATCTCTTCTCTCGGAAGAATCTGAATCTCCGACAACAAAGATGGTTAGAATTCTTGGCTTCCTACGATTTCGATATTGTATACACACCAAGAAAGGCCAGTGCGGTAGCCGGTGCATTGAGTAGGAGACACGCCGGTTTAGGGGCTATGTTTCTACAATGGAAGCAACTGGAGTATATCACTGGGTACGATTTCAGACCAAAGTGCGAATTGGATCTAGAGATGTTAGCAAGTTTGACGGTCAGACCCACTTTGATTGAGCGGATTGGTTCCAGTCAGAGGAACGATCCTAACCTATTGGAAATCATCTCCAAGTTAGCGATGGGTATCAACGAGGAGATGAACAAGTTTGGGCTTGCTCGAGATTGATGGCTTAGAAAGAATGGGAGACTGGTTGTACCCAATGTCAATGGATTGAGAGATGAAGTGCTTAGAGAATGTCATCACTCAAAACTAACTATACATCCCGGTGGTAATAAAACGTATCGAGACATGAAGTTGACCTACTATTGGGAAGGAATGAAAAGTGACGTTGGGAAGTTTATATCCAAACGCATGAATTGCCAGCTAGTTAAAGACGAGCAAAAGAAGCCTAGTGTTTTGCTGCAACCATTGGAAATTTCAGAATGGAAATGGGAACAAGTCTCAATGGATTTCATTAATGGGTTACCAAGGACTAGATTGGGCCATGATAGCATTTGGGTGATTATGGACTGATTGGCCAAGAGTGCAAGGTTTATACCCGTCAAGTCAAATAGAACAACAGCTAAGTTAGCAGAACTGTATATGAAGTGGGTAGTGATATTTCATGGAGTACCCAAAGGCATTGTAAGTGATCGAGATCCGTTGTTCACTAGTGGATTTTGGAAGAGCTTACAAGAGGCTTTAGGATCAGAATTAAATCTCAGTACCACGTACCATCCTCAAACCGACGGTCAGACTGAGAGGGTGAGTCATATATTAGAGGATCTCTCGAGAGCTTGTACATTGGGTTTTGTAGGATCATGGGATGACCATTTGCATCTAGTGGAGTTCGCATATAATAATAGTTATCAGTCCAGTATTGGTATGGCTCCATTTGAAGCTTTGCACGGAAGACCGTGCAACTCACCATCATGTTGGCTAGAAACCGGTGAGAAATTTGTGCTTGGGCCAGATGTAATAAGAGAAACTTCAGACAAGATCAACAGCGAATGAAGGATGCCCAAGATAGGCTGAAGAGTTATGCTGATAAGAGGCGAAGAGATTAAAATTATCTGTTGGCGAATTGGTGTTTGTCAAGATTTCTCCATTAAAGAGTGTGATCCGATTTGGTAGGAGAGGCAAGTTAACACCAAGATTTGTTGGTCCATTCCCAGTTCTCGAGAAAGTTGGGAATTTGGCATATAAAGTTGAATTACCTGACAAGATGGAAGGAGTTCACAACGTATTTCATGTTTCCCAGTTAAGGAAGTTTGTGCACGACCCCAATATGACTATTTCACCAGATCAGTTATATGACATCGAAATAGAACCTGAGGCGGTTGGGAATCGCAAGTCGATCTGTATTGTTGAGAGTGATACGAAGCAACTTCGAAGGAAGGTGGTGAAATTGGTCAAGGTTCAGTGGGGCGAGAATGAGAGTGATTGTACTTGGGAAACAGAGGAGAGTATAAGGGAAGCACATCCAGAACTCTTTGCCTGGTAAGATTTTAGTAATGATAGTTTCTTCCCTTGTTAGTAAACTGCATGCTAAGGTAGGTCTGTTGTGCTTGTTGTGCATGTTTGATTGTTTGTGAATGACTGATAGACATGTAGAACACCTTTGTATGTTTTTGGTTAAGGAATTTAGGGGGCGAAATTTCTTAAGGGGGGAGAGTGTAACAACCCGCATTCTACGTATCATAGGATCGTAGAATATTTATTTCTATTTAATATGAAGTCGTATGGTCGTGTAACTTTGGGGAACGACTATTGTGGTCATTTCCAATGTTCACGATTTCTGCCGATTTTTAAATGATTGTTTTGCCCCTGGCGAATCTTGTTCCGCCTATAACTTTTGATTGGTAAGGAGTTTTGACCTGAAACCACATCCATTAGATACAGATGATGGTTTACCTTTCCGTGGAGTGGTCACATTAAACAAACGGACTTACCGTTTAGGAGATATGGATGAATTAATGTTTGGAATGTGAAAAACAGCTTAAATGGGCTTAATAGGGTAATTAGCAGCTAGGCCCATTGGGGATTTCGGGATTTGAGCTATATAAGGGCTGATTAGGGTTGGAGAAACCTTTTCTTTGTCATTTTCCATCCACCACTTACCTCTCTTCAACCCTAACAATGGTCTCCAACACCCAAATCACCTTTTAATCACCGTTTAATCAAGTTTTAGCCTAATCTACATCAAAACAAGGAAAATTAGCATAGAATTTGGGATAGAGCTGCTGGACAACATAGAGATTCAACCCAAATCATAGATACTTTCAGATCTATAAATTATTTGTAGCTAAGGGGAGTGATTGCTTTTCACTACTTATGGTTAATTAGGGGTGATTAGTGTTAATTAGAGAAATTATAACACAGAAAAATTTGGAAAAATATTCAGAAATTCTAAAATATTATTTTAGGGCTCTGATAAAAATTTGGGTTAATTTGGACATGTTTTACTAATCATATGGTTAAATCATGATTAAGGAGATTAAGGGGAAAACATGGGTTTTGGGTATGTTTGATCCTTATTAGCATGTTAAATTTGTTGTTTTAGTGTTTGTGGTTGATTATACATGTTGTTATGACTATTTGGAATGTTTATGATTGTTTGGCAAAGTTAGAATGGTTGAAAACTCCGTCGTGTGGCATAAAACAATCGCTGGAAAAGTTGTAGAATATTGTGCAGGAACCGAATTGGATCGCCCCCTTCCAAACCGATCCGTTCGTGACCCCCGATCTGAACCGATCGTGGCCACCCATCATGAGCCACTCCAGTACCGAACTGCTCGCACAGGAAGACCCTGACTCAGATGTTCCCCTACGAACCAAGAAGCTAGCTCCGAACCGAACCGAAGAGGAATCACAAACTTAACTGACTAGGACCTTAGAGCTCACAAACCGAACCGCTGGAGGAGGGACACCACGAACCAAACCAGTGGGGGAAGCTGACCCGACCCGATGCGATGACCACGAACCCAGTGAGGTAACATGACAGAACCGATCTGGAGAGGATGTTACGAACTGAACTGCTTGATGGCCACGAGCCAGAGCTGCTCACGAACCGATGAAGGACCCGAGCCTAAATGATGATCACGAACCGAATGGAGACGATCCGCAGGAGACCAAAACCCGAGATGCAAAGGTAGTCCAGATAGGAAGTAGAACTCAGGATCCAGTTGGGAATCAACGAGTTAACTTCATGAATTGGACTTTGCTGCGGGACGTGTGCTAAGGGGTTATCGACATCCATAACTTTGATTCACCACTATGACAGATGTTAGGTTATGGATCAGTGCAGTGGGGTAGTTATTACTCCATGGGGTAGAGTGATCGTAGCATGGCTATGAGCTAGTGCTGTGGAGTCGTCTTGACTTCATGGGGCAGAGTGGACATAGCAAGGGATTAGTGGCTATAGATCAGTGCAGTGGAGCCATCATGACTCCATGGGGCAGAGTGATCATAGCAAAGGATTTGGGTGGTCAAAGCAGTGGATATCGTGTGCTTTACGCACTGAGTAAGAGATGTGAGGATGGTTGCTATGCTTGATTGTTTGACATCACTACGACATGCACACCCCTCCCCTGTATCTTTACACCATATGTAGTGTCACCTTAGAGTATTGTACATCCTGTTGTGCTAACTCTTTGGTTGCAGGTTCAGGTATGGTTATGTATACCTATTATTGTTCTGTTTTGCTGCTTATCGCTCATATCAGACTTTTGTTTGAACCATATTTTATGTCTCTTCTTTTTACTCTGAGTGCTCTTAAACGGGCAGACTAGAGACAAGTCAGCTGATTATGCACGAGTAGCTACACCGGAGACGAGCAGGAGGCTTCAACGATATATATAATCCCCCTGTGTTGTTGTTGGTCACTACTTTGGGCATTAGTAGTGTACCTCTTTCTTTTGCTTTAGAGACAGTATTTCAAAGTTGTAATAATGAATGGTTTAAATCATAAGCTATATTTTGAATCTTTCCACTGCTATGATGGTTTAGTTTTCAACTTATGCACTGCCTCGCCTATTTTATGTCAAAGTTATGTTATTATTATATTTTATCCCATGCGCTGTGAGACATTCTACAGGTTCCTTGTTAGTTCAAATTCCTTTCTTTTCCTTCCTTTGGCGACCGTCCTGTGCTAGTCCGGCATTGGCACATCGCACTTTCATTGGAAATGTCGGCTTGTGCAGGGTGGGCCGTCACAACAGATTTTTCCGTTGTGTTCATATCAACAAATACAACAACTTAGTGTTAACTACTGATTGATTGGAATGAGTTAAATTTTGTATCATTTTAGAATTGATAGGTGGTAAACAACTTTGTTTTAAATAACGACATCGTTTAAATTTCACATTTATTTTGTGTTATTTATTTGAGAAAGTAAATTTTTTTATCATATTAAATAGAATACTGTAGATCATTATTGACATCTATTAAGAAGAATAAATCGAAAATTTGTGCTTGTTAAGTGGCAATTTAAATCATGTGATAACAATTGTTGATTGTTGTGTACCAGAAACTTTGTTTATAGGCAATATGGTAAGTGACATAAACATGTGAATCCATTTGGATGTTAAAATTAGTGGTAACTTAAGCAATAACGTTATGATCATTAAGCCTCAAATTTGAATTATTTTCCAGTTGTTTAAATTCCTAAATGGAATGGGTTTAATAACTAAATATTCCATCTAGGAATGTTTAAAAGTTCTAGTCAAAGATTATTATAATTAATTAAGTATTACTAAAATGGTTTAAGTTGATCAAATTATTTAAGGTCAATCGTATTAATTAAGTTTCGAATTTAATTATTATTCATTAATGATGGTTTAAACTTAAGAAATTGTTTAGTGATATTTTGATTTAATAATTATTTAGTAATGACGTTTTAAGTATTATATATACTTGAAATTTTAATTTATAAATTAATCATAATTATTTAATGTTCAATGACTTATTAGAGGGTTAATTATCATTTAGGTCATTTGATTTAGATTTAGTGATAACTATTTATTTAAAGTATTTTAATATTTATTTAAATTATTAATAAAGGTTTTAAATTATTAGTTGATTATTAAGTAAATATTATTTGGATCTTTAAATTATTAATTTAAAGATTAAATATTATTTAGTTATTTATTTATTGGTTAGATTAATACTTAACTATTTACTTAAAGGATAAATACTTGTTTAATTATTATGTGATACTTAGTTATTGTTTAATTAATAATTAGTTGAGATTACTATGATCTTACTTTTAAAATGATTAAATTGATTTCATTTTTAAAAAAATGATTATTTCAAATAAATTTATTTATTTAATGATGTTTTAAAGTTAATTAATTATTTTAAAATAAGGATTTAAACTAATCAGTTGTTTGATAGTGAGTATTAAACCCATTAATTTATTTTTAAATGTGACTAGAAGTTCATCAATTTATTCAGTAATGAGGTTTAAACTTAAATGAATCATTTGCTAAACGTATTCAAGATAAGTAGTTATTTTAGTAAATTCATTTATAAACTAGAAAGGTTCAGGTAATTTCAATTCACTTAAGGGAAAGCTTTAAAAGTAAATACTGGATTTTGAAATGCGATATAAGGCTAATAAATTTATTATGGCAATGGATTTACTTGAATGAAATATTCAAGTTAAATATGTTATGTTATTTGAAAGTAAAGAAAGGATGGGCTATAGAACTTGTTTGGGAAATTGGTTTACTTAATTGTAGACATTTAGAACATGAGATAGTAAACTTTATTATTCCAAATATGACGGTTCTATCGAGTCAAGGTATGAGAGGTAAATAAAGTACCCCTACTTGATTGACTTCATTTTTATCCAAGGAATAAAATTATTTTGAAATCAAAAACATGTTTTGGGAGTTTAAGCATTATTTCCTTAAATGATTTGTTACTTAAAGACAAAAGTCTTAGAAGTAAAATAAAGCGATCTAGATTCTAGTTACCCACAACAGGTAAATTAGAAATGACAAGTTATCTTAATTGGTACTGAAACACATACTTATGTCGGAGGGTTAAGTGCAGGAACGTTTTGGTCATATGAGATTTGAAATTTTATTAATAAGAAATTAATTAAAAGAGGCTTAGTTATTACTATGGGAAATAAACGTGTGATTGTCTTATGTGTGCATTTGATGGTTAAATAATCGACTCTAAAATCTGGACCATTAATCTTACTTTGGAAATGCCTAGGAGAAACGCATGAGCAATATGGCATAGTCATCCTTCTTAATGATCCACTATGCATATAAACCTTGTTTTGTTCTCCTAAGGCAAGTGATAAGGAATCCCACCTACCAACGGTTAGGAGGTGAACTTTGCTCTTATCCTTGGCTATTTATTTTCTAAAGAACCGGAATCGACATGATCGGGAATTATTGAAAGTTGTTTCAAAGAAACCGGGATCAGATCAAGTTATCCGAAAACCACTTCGATCTAGTAGAGCGAAGAATGTGGTATTTATTAAAGATGAAGAAATCAACAAAGTGTTGGAGTGAAAGGGTTACTTGCTACCTACGGATGTAGTGAAAGTATTCGGTTTGTTTTGTTCTTGAGCGACCTGTGTGGACAAGTGTTATCAAACTATTGCCATTGTATAGTCACTACACCATATCAGCGAATTTGGTACACAAGGATGCATATATACAATTCGGCTATAAGCCGTATCAAATTTGATAGTGCTTAAAGCCGTATCAAACTACATTTCACGATATGCACCACCCTATACACCCTTAATCTGATCGTCCATCGACGAAGCCCTAGATCAGTTCATTTGATACGGCTTTGGACCATATGAAATGCGTATCAAATTTTTTCCTCCATACCTCCATTCTGGCACAATCGAGTTTTGCCACATCAGAACTTTCGGTCGAATTATCCCTCTTTTTATTTTGCAATGGCGACCACAAAATACCCAAATTAGGGTTTTGGTACTCGACCGACTTCCTTTGTCAATAAGCCATCCACCGCAGTCCATGAGTTATCATCAGCTCGCGCTGCCTTCAGCTGACCGGCGAAGCCTCAGTCCACCGCTATCGATCCTTCTCGTTGCCACTGGAGGTGAGTACTAGATCACGATTAAATTTAAATATGAATTGGGTTTAATTTAAATTTGAATCAGGTTTAATTTGAATTTCCATACCTTGGTTCAAAAATATGAATGATACATAGTTGCATGTGCTTGTCTACATAGAATTCATGCTACTTTGTGTTTAAATGGGTATTATCCCCAGTTTTATAGTGCGGTAGTGTATTTGCTATCATTTACTTGTGCTGTATTTGAATTCAGACACTTTTACTTGTGCTGCCCTGCTCATTTGTGTGTATTATTGCACCATGTACACTGATCCTTACTGATCTGAAGTGCATGTGTCATTTCTGGCTTGTGCCAAAAAAAATCATGTGGTATGATTTGAGAACTAAAGCATACTAGTTCTGTTGACTGAGCTGCATGTATTTGGTAATTGATATTGGAAATTTGTGTGATTGAGTAGAAGTGTCGGTGATGGATGCATGAATGAAAATAGAATGGCATTTATAGGTTGAGATTTAGTCAATTTGTTTGGTGTGTCATGTGTGTCACACTACGTGTGAGTAAAGGCGTAGAACTGCTTTTCCATTTATGACTTGCTGCCTTGAACCAAGTTGCTTTATGCTCATGTAACCAATCATTTTTGTTAGAGGAAGTGTCATTATTTTGTTTTTTGAATGGAATTGTTGTACATAACATGGACGATGAGTATGTAGCTCGTAAACGTTCAAGACGGAGAGCTGAAAAAATTACAAATTTACATCACATATGAGTCGACGTTTGCAACACCGTCATAGATTTGCAACTTTCGAAACTAAAAAATTGGTTTACGAAGCAAAATAGCGAGTTGCTTTTGTGTATGGGAAGTCTTAATCCAATCGATTCATTTTCTGCTTTCAACATTGCAAAGTTACTTAAATTTGCTCGATTTTATCCGAAAGATTTTTCTATGTATGATATTATGGTACTTGAGAATCAAATTGAAACTTATATTATGGATATGCGTTCGGATGATGAGTTTTTGTCGATTAAAGACATAGCTACTCTTACAAAGAAAATGGTTGAAAGAAAAAGACATATAATTTACCCATTTATGTACAAACTCATTGTCTTGGCATTGACTTTACCTATAGCAACTGCATCTGTTGAAAGAGCTTTCACTGCTATGAAAACTATCAAGAATCAATTGCATAGTCGTATGGAAGACGATTGGCTTAACGCTTGTTTGGTTACATATATTGAGAAGGATATTTTCAAAGAAATTGACAATGAAGTCATTATGAAAGGATTTCAATCTATGAAATCTCAACGGGAACAATTGTAGATGAAAAATTATATGAAGTAACTTTTTGGTTTTTGGTATGAAAAAATGAAACAAATTTTTGTATATCAATATATGACTTTTTTATGGATGATTGTTGTTGCCCTTTCTCATGTATATTCCTGTATTCGCCCCTGACTATTATAACATGTGTTTGTAGCAGCCTCTGTAATTTGGATGAAACTAATAAGCATGGATTTGGATGAAGCTAATAAGCATGGATTTAGTTGTCGGTTTTCTCTTCTTTGGGTTTTAGTTGTTGGCTTTTGGATGAAGCTAATAAGCTTGGTTCTGCCAGTGGTTCTTGTTTGGTTTGAGATTACCTTGTCTGTTTTGGAGGATTTTCACTTGAAGGATCGAAGTGGTCGATCGCCGAAGTTGAAAAGCGGAGAGTGGTTGATAGCTGAAGTTTACCTTCTTTATTGTAATGTAATTATGAAATGGTATGTATCTTCTTTATTGTAATGTAACATTATGTATCTTCTATAATGTAATGAAACAATGTTTATCTTATTTATGTAATGTAATCCAATAGCATGTATCATTATATATTGTAATGTAATGAAATATTTCATACAATTGTTTCGTTTACTGTTACAATTATGAATTAGTGTATCCTATGTTATATATGCTTTGTGTTACAAATAATATGTGTTGTAGTTTCTGCTTATATATACACATACGTATAAGATACGGTTTATAGTTGTATCTACTTATGCTTTAGATACGACCAATAGCTATATGTTATCACATTGGGATACGGTTTTGAGCCGTATCTAAAAATTTAACACCCCATTTTTTGATACGGCTTTTTACTGTGCCTAAATGCTTTAGATACGGCTAAAAAAACATCCTAATTAGCATATATGGTGTAGTAAGTAGTGAACCTTCAAATTAAAATCTATTGAAGAAAGGAAAAAAGCGTAGCTATGACGACCCACACCTCCTGGCCAGCCTAAACCGAACAAGAAGACGGATTGCTTCGAAAAAAACGATGCATCAGAACACAAAACAGGAGAAGTTTTCATTTCTATTACAACAGTTTACATCAGAGTACAAGTACCAGAGTACAAATAAATAATATATAGCGAAAAAATAATATCAGAGATTTAAAATACATAGTAACAGAAATATAATATATGAATATAATGTGCAGCAGAAAACATCAACTACCACAACTGAAGGAAATACGTGGATACAAAGCTTTACGAATATAGCTCCAGCCGTAATCTAGGATCCTGTGAAAAGAAATATATATGAAACCAATACTACTAACTGCCCATGTGGAAAACATGGGCACATAGTTTAGGTAGGAAAATAATAAACTCCGAGTCAGTCATGGCATTATTGTGAGAACTAAAATAGTTATTAATTTTATTTTAATATTGGGTAAATCAAGGGACCACGTCGTATGACACGGAACGGGTTTTCTCCTAAGAATACCATAAAACAAATAAGCAATGCTAAACGGAAAAATGAAGCTACTATAAGACTCAGGTCCCATCATACAATGCAACACAAGCCGGAGGATAGATTTTTACCTTATAATAGCCAAACATGCTTGGTACGCAAAATTTATCTTTTATTATTAGCGTATAGTGAAGAAATCTTGTCATTCTTAGACGACATAGTACCCCATGCTACTATGTCTCCATATAGGTTTACAACCAAAACCGAAAAGTCGCGTATTGGAATTTATGTTTCCATCTATGAACCGAGGCATGGGATTTTCCTTATTCGATTCATAGCATCTCTAGCGAGATGCCCCAGGACCCATGCGCACGTGTGCCAGGATCATGCAGAGTCGGTCAGCCGTCGATGATTGGCAATTCCTAAACAATACGTTCCCCGGTCCAATTGGACCGCTGTCCTGATCAGTATGCCGACCATCAAGGGCCTTTCTACGACCATATCTGAGATACCTCGCTATCCATCATCCAACATCCACATAAGTAAAATGTCTGGGCTTCATACCATGACATCACTTCTAGCTAGAAGGGAACGCGTGTCTTGTATTTCTCTGTCGTCCTTCATCCCGTTTTTGGTTCATACCGAGGTGTGAAGCTCGCGAATTAACGGTACACGCAGTTGTACTATATTAAAGAGGTGCTTTGATCATCAGCCACAAAGCTCTGCTTTTCTACAAAATCCTTGATCATTGCATCTTAACATGACACATTGTCAATCTTATACCATACCATTGATTTCCACCAATAAATAACCTCTGAGCTCATACATTTCAGAGAAGGTTGTTAAGCTAAGAGAATAAATTCTCTACCACCAAACATATATACATTTAGTAGAGATCAATGAATACATCGCGACGTACAGTGCCAAACATACAATCCATTTGCAAGTACATTCTGGGTTTGAACGAATCCGTAGGCACCTTATTCCTTATCCCGTACGTCCAATATAGGAGAGAGGTCCTCGCATATCCGGTTGATCTCCATGTACGTATGGATGATCACCACTTATTACCTCGTCTTGGGTGTACAACCCAATCAAGACATCAGTAATCATGCTAACGATGTGAAGATCTCCGGTCTTGAACCACCATCTTCATATCTTCGACTTTTAATCGTCGTAATGGTTATTCAGAATGGGTTAAACCCGGTCTTTTCGAATAACTCGCGTATCTTATAATCAAGTGATATAAAAAACATCATACGCCTCATTCGAATCCAGAATATGCTTTTATTCAAATATTCTTTACACCGGGAAAAATTCCCACAAATCTTATCAAAGATTTAATTCATTTAAACTTATCATTTAAACGTTCCCTGGGAAACCATTGCAAAATATTTCATATTATCTTTTCACGATCTTGAACCAAATTAATGTTTATAAAACTACTTGGGATTAACGAGCCTTATCGAAGTAATCATTCACTAATTTTATTACCCTAATCCCAACCTATTCATCCTATGGAGAAAAACTGTTAGTACTCCATATCTAACACCCATCGCATTATCAATAAAATTAATTACCATGTAACACTTTAAATCTAATCAAATATTTAACTATCGCATGGAGTAAAACTGGTGATACTCCATTTTCGAACACTTCTCGAATTTGGTAAATTTAACTACACCTTTTTCATTTCAATCTAATTAACGATTCGTTAAAACTCCATCTTAGTTTTAATCTAAAAAATCATTACTTAATGATTATTAAACTTTAGGGAATTGATCTTGTCTTTAACTGAGTTAAAGAATGAATGTCATTATAACACCGCTCACGATAAACCCAAAATTATCTTCTATCGAAATGGAAACCTCACAGAAATCTGATCAATATATAATCGACATAAATTTCTATATCAGACTAATATTATAAACGGAATAACGACAAAGACTTTTAAATTCCATAAATAGTAATGGTTTTCCTTCATAGAAGCTCGTCTCGATTATTAATAAATCGAGTTCCACTCTGTTCCAATTTAATATACTAAATTGGAAAACTTTACTTCGGAAAAATTCCATTAAATCTTAGTTAAAAGATTTATAAATTCCAAATCATAACTTCAATATTAATTGGATTTAAGAACTATTGTTATTTAAAACATCATTCACAATGAACCCAAAATTAACTTCCATTTAATTCCAATTATATTTATTAATTGGAAAACTTCATTAATCTTAAATAAAAGATTTATTCCTTTCTCAACTGGGTTTAAGAACAGTGTTATTGAAGACACCATTCAGGAAAAACCCAAAATTCAATTTGTTATTAAATACAAGTCTCTAAATAAAAATCATATCAATTTATATTCAATATAAAATTCTGAAACTAACAGATATCGTATTGGGAATAACGATATCTATATCTTCCTAATTCCTCAACGATATCCATATAATTACGAAACCCAATATCGAAATATCCGAAGATAATTTGAATTCAATTACCATCTGATTTATATATTGGAAAATTCTAGTTATATTAAACCATTCACAATTAAAAACATTAGATTCTTACACTAGTTATTAACTAGCCTATTCAGATAAAAATGTCTTTTTATCTTTTCAAAACTGGTGTTAACGACATTTTTCATCAACACCCGATCTAGTATAAATGATACATATATTTAGTAGTTTGATATGACGGTGATCTAAAGGTCATTAGGATGCAACCTTGGGTCAGTGTTCTTTAACCAGTTCCATCGTTTCTTAGGTACCAAGGCCCAAAGTCCGAAGATTAGTTACTCTTCCCTCACGGGGTGAGTATCACGCTTACGAGACTATGAAGTCAAAGACAACCGTGGATAAAGGTTTCTATGAGTTAAATAAGACTGAAGCCTTATACATTGGTCAACTTTAGATCTAGTGTATAACGATATACATTGTGTCAAGAGGAAACAGGATAATGCATCACAACGCTAGGTTGTTTACATGTTATAATACATATTGACTTATATGATACTTCCGCATCGAACCGGTCTGGGGAGGCCTTGGTTGCGTTAGATATCAAGTGACAAGTTCACTGCAAGTTCCATTCCTTATTTGGGTTACATTAGGCTTACTATGAAAGGGCTAAGTCACATAATGATCGTCCGATAAGGGAGAGCCTTGGTTTTACCCAGGGACATCCCTCTAAAGAACGAGGGGCAATTAGCTCCATCATAAGAAAGGTTAGTATTAACTTCCTGTCTAATCATTATAAACACAATATAGTTATCAAATCGAGAAATTCTTAAGTCCCGGACTTCTCCATTTTGTTAATTGAGGATACATTATAAGAGTTAAAAAAGTCCCAATTCAATTTGGAAATTAGGGTTGGCTCTTGAGAGAAAGAGACTAAGTTTGATAAATGAAAATTCAGCCCCGAAAATGAGACCCCTTGGGTCTTATTTATATACAAATCGGCGGGACCCTTCTGTTTTTAGGCCAGTAAAGGCCTCTATCAGCCGCTCTTCCCCTTTGGTTCCGGAGGCTTTGGCTCTCCATCGTTTTTCCCTTTTGGTTCCAGAGGCTTTGGCTCTCAGCCCTTTGGCCCTCGGCCGCTCTTCCTCTTTGGTTCCGAAGGCTTTGGGGTGTCAGTCATGCCTTTTGGAAAGATGGTTTCGGTCTTTGGATCTTACCTTTGGGATTTCTCTTGTCTTCTTTTCATTAATGTCAAGCCTATCGGTATGAATAGTTTTAGGAAGGCTTTAGGTTTCCGGATGTAGACTTCCGGATGTGCACTTTCGGACTTGTTATTGACACTTTGTGGAGATTGCCTCTACGATTCAAGTGAATGGTTGTCAGTTCCGCCACCCCTTTCGGTATCAACACTAAGCAGATTAGTGTGGATTGCTTGTCTCTCCTTGGGGTTCCGACTTGCCTTTTGGTATAATTTTCTAAAACGAATCCTGGCCTTCCGGAAGGTTGCCTCCGATGCTTTATCAGTTGTTTACTAGAGGGGCCTTCCGGTAGTCATCTAATAGGGGTTCCGGTAGCTGGTTCCCAGATAGTTCTATTATGCTTTAAACTTTGTTCCTTTGATGCTTTCATCCCTTGATGTACCTGCATTAAGCAAGTTAGTACCGATAACCCTTTCGTCCTTCGATGTCTTGGTTTATAGGCTTTCCGGTCTAATTCTTTATTAGCTTATAATTTTGAATGACTTCTTATCGGTTACCCTCCCTACTGGAATTACCCTACCGTTAGTCTCTTTCCGTACTAGATTTGGTACTCCCTTTTGTGTAGGATGCCAGTTGCTGGTCCTTCCGGATACTTGCTCTCGGTTTTACCTTGTGCTTAGCTTTTTCTTTTAGATTACTTTTCTTAGTTTGTGACGGTCTAATACCCATCACCATCAGCTAGGCTTGGTGGAAATTTTGGTAGTAACATTCCCCCTCCCCCCCCAGTGACGGGTTGTTTTCGATTTTCCAAGTCAAACTTCCTTTCTGGATTTCTCCGCGTCCCTCCTACATGAAATTCAACAACTAATATTACACATTAGTTTATATAATGATTTCTGTACAAACCGGATAAGGTATTGCTTGGGACTGATCGCAACTATTGTATTAGAATTGTGTCTTTTGCTTTATATTGTATTGGGAAATAGAAGAGAGAGTTTAGGGAACTTTACGTTTACCGACTGTGAATGGATACGGTTATTAGTACTAGATTCCACAATGGAATTCCGATGGCCTCGTCTTTGCAGTAGGCTATGGGACATAAAACGGTAGTCTAAAGAATCCTTACTTAGGTGTCCATAGTATAAAATTATAACTTTGCCTTTCAGAAAGGAAGAAAAGTTTGGGTCCGATTGTTACTTGTGCATTAAAGATTGAAGATCAAAAACACGCCTCTGGTGTCAATTGAAGTCCGGGACTAACCCTTATTCGGGTTTCAAGAATAGAAGACTAGAAATTCAACATCTAGTAATAATAGAAATCTTGAACCAACCCTTGTTCGGGCTTTAAGAATTGAAGACCAAAAATCCACTTCGGGTAATTATAGAAGTCCCGAACCAACCCTTGTTGGGTATTAAGAATTGAAGACAAGAAACCCACTTCTGATAATAATAGAAATCCTGAACTAACCCTTGTTCGAGTATTAAGAATCGAAGACCAGAACTCCACTTCTGCTAATAATATAACTCTTGAAAAAACCCTTGTTTGGGTCTTAAGAATTGAAGACCAAAAATCCACTTCTGATAATAATAGAAATCCCAAACCAACCCTTGTTCAAGTATTAAGAACTAAAGACCAGAAATCCACTTGTGGTAATAATAGAAATCCCAAACCAACCCTTATTCGGGTATTAAGTATTGAAGACCAGAAATCCACTTCTGATAATAATAGAAATCCTGAACCAACCCTTGTTCGGGTAATAAGAATTGAAGCCCAGAAATCCACTTCTGGTTATTAGTTTTGTTACCCCTTTGTGGTTTGATTTCTGAAGCATAGGATGTACGTGAACCTTGAGCTGCTCTCTGGGATTTTATCTTCAAAGCAAAGGATGCACATGCTTTGTTGGCCACTCTCTGGGTATGTGCGTCCGGTGCGCTTGGCTAGCTTATTCACAAGCAGGTCCCATGGACTTACCCAACCTCCCTCCAGGAGGCATGTTATCCTGACCATTGTAGGCGATGGTAAGGTCTTAGATGCTTAAACCGGGTCATCATAGACATGAAATTAAGACTTACTCTTTTAATGCTCTATCCTGGCCATCATAGGTGGTGATAGAGGCTTACACTCTACCCCCTCCAAGGGGTGCCCTATCCTCACCATCGTAGGAGATGATAGGGGTTTACATTCCCTTCTGTGGGTAATGCGGAACATAAGCAAAGGTAAGACTTGCTCTTCTATGAGTAGAGGTAGGACGTACTTAATCCATAGCAGTGGCAGGGCGTGCTAATTAGATGCTCCGTCACGACCATTTTAGGTGTGGGTCGGAGGCTTACGCTTTTAATGCTTTAACCTAGCCCTTTTTGTTTTGGGCGCGGAGAAAGGCTTACACACCACCCCTCTCTGTGGGGTGCCCCTTCCCTGCCTAACTCGGCGGTGACAAGGGTTTCTATCTATTTATAGTTTTACCCATCTTGGGGTACTTTGAGCTTTGAGAGGGTTTCCATACCCTTTATTGTGTGAATATCCTTTAAGAAGACCTTCTTTTACTCATTTATCATTGAGAAGCATGGCCCTAAATATTTTGAGTTCCATGTTCTTGGAACGAGATCAACATTTGGCTTGCATAGTCGATACGTCTCAGGTGTGACTTCTTGATGGATGATTAGTGGTCCTTCCTAGTTTGGGCCAAGCAGACCATCTGATGGGTTTTTTGTGTTGGCCATTACCTTCGTAAGACCAAATCTCCTTTTGTGAAGGTTCTAGTTTTGACCCTTGAGTTGTGGTACTTCGTGATTCTCTTTTGGTATTCAGGTATTATAATTGTAGCCTTTTCCCTTCCGACCTTTGACCTTCTTTCTAAGCATTCCATTTTTCTGGCAGGTCAAAAGTTTTAGGGCATCCTCGGATAATGCACCACTGGCCGACGGGTGCTTGTTGCATAACAATGGGTAACCCATATAGCTTTTCCTCTCAGTCACCCATTCATTTTGATTCTTTTAGTAATCTTTAAATTCTTCTTTGGAAACAGGGAATTTTGGTTATTCCGTTTTCCTAACCCTCTTTCCATTTTACAACTACTGCTTCTTCGACCGTAGGTGTCGCTCATCTTGCTAGCGCTGCTCTGGACCTTCCCAGAAGCATGGTCTTGAAATAGAACTTTACAATGTTAAAGTAGTTGTGGAAATTGTTTTTTGAATCTCAGGAGGCAAGCCAGCCAAAAATGGACGAGGTTACTAATTTGACTGGGGTAACGACCTCGAGAGGCGAAAATGAGATTCTTATGATTTCTACCTCAACTTCCATACTGCCCTCATCTACATGTCAACAATCCTTTAGGAGTAAAGTTCCAATTATTATTCCTTCTAATAGGGTAACACCCCTCCTGTCTCCATAACCTTCTGCTTCTCCTTTGGGAAGACATTCTTAGGGCATTGAGACCTTCTCATTTCCCCTCTATGAACGCCAATATTGGGGGTTCTTCGTTAAATCTACCTTTCGAGGGTCCTTTTCTTGACTTTGTGAAGGGGGTAGTGACTCTCCTTCGTTTGCATATCCTTTGCTTCTCCTAGCTCTCTTTCGAAGGAAAAATTATCATTACCACCATCTTTCGGTAATCTCTTAATTCTAGCATTCTTTCTAGTTATTCTGCTTTCTCTTCCTAATACGCATTCTTATTCTTTTGCGGCTCGAATGGTAATGGTTTTCTTTACAAAAATATGTTGATGATTTTCTCGCTAATAAGGAAGAGAACTGAATCATAAAAGCTCCAAATGCTGAATTATTCATTGCAAAATACGAAGCTTTGAAGGAGTTGGATGTTATAAAAGCCTGCCTTTCAAAGTAGGAGGACTCAATGCTTATTACCCAAAAATTGGGTTTCGGAATGTATAAAATCCTCTCTTCCTAATATACATTCTTATTCTTTTGCAGCTCGAAAGTTAATGGTTTTCTTAACAAAAAGATGTTGATGATTTGATCGCTACTAAGGAAGAGAATTGAATCTTGAAAGCTCCAAATGCATAATTATTTATTGTGAAAGTCGAAGATTCGAAGGAGCTGGATGCTATAAAAAATACATTTCAGAGTAGGAGAACTCAATGCAAATCCTTATAGGCCAAAATTTAAGCTTGAGCATCGAGTTAGAGAAATCCAAAAAATGCTGGAGGACGTGCGCTCAAAATATGCATCTCTCTCCTCGGGTCTCAATATGGGTGTTAAAGGGGGAAAATATTTCTTGTGAAAGTTTTTTCTGCTTTCCATGGTGCCAAGAGGAAGTTTTTTGACTCCTGGCCAATTCATTTGAAGAATTCTTGACTATGTTGTCACAAATACCCTTGTTGTCGTTTACACCAAAAATAAGGGTAAATGATCAGATCTTTGCTTTCCTAACCTTGTCCATAAACGATGACAACGAATTTTAGAGGAAGATAAATATTCTTGAGAAGAAAGGGAAGAAAATTTCATAGAAAGAGATTTTAGATATTGGGGGACTTCTTTCTTTTGAAGTTCCTGATATTGATGTGGATACTTCAGAAATAGATGGCGACGAAGGGGATAACTAGGCTTCAGATGATAACTCGGATGCTTCTTTCAATAGCAGTGATGAAGATGACGATGAAGGTCTGAAGGGCGACTCTGGCAACTTCAATATTACCACTAGTGCCGAGGCTTTGGAACCCTCCTAGACAAGGGCGTTGAGAAAGATGATCAATCTTCTGAGAGAGGCGATGCTCCTGACACTTGGAAGGATGCTTCTATTACCGAATCCTCAGATTTTTCAAGCCTATTGATTTTTTTTGAGCTTCCTATAATTCCCGAAAACGAGGATATTGCCGAAGCATGCTCAATGGGGCCTTCTCCAGCACTTGTTCTTCAGGTGTGACATAGTTTTCCAAACACTTTGTTTGAATGTTAGCAATAAAATCACGTAATAATTTCATATCCTTAGATATGTCGAAAGCATTATGTACCTTTTAAAGATAAAGTTAGTAATATGTAAGAGGAAGTAAATTCTTTGCAAAACAATTAGATAAACAAATAAGGTATTATAACAATTTAACCAAGAGATACTTTGAGCTTGATAAGGGTGCCTCTTTAAAAATGACGAAGTTGGTCCACGTTTGAAGAAAGCATGCCTTCAGGATGAAAGGCTTAGCTGAGAAAACAAAAAATTGGTGGCTTTCTTCTAGGTGTTGATCGATGAAAGACTTCTTTATTGGCTTTCTCGAGGAAGCCTATTGCCATTATACGAAAGCTGAATTTTCTTTGTTTGGTGATCTTAGTGGCGGTATGCTTTGTCGCTTGCGCCTAAGATACTTGAGAGAGTTTAGACATGACCCTCATCCAAAAAGAACATGAGACCTCCTGAAAGTGTTTTCACTACATCTTGATCTTTATCCTAAAAGTCCTTCTCATTATAGAGCCAAATTATTTCCAGAAATGTTAAAGAATTCTACTTTGTAAGAATTGCCTCGAGATTTTGTAAATGTCTAATGGAAGTTGAATATGAAATGATTTTCCTTTTAACGTGTTTGCATTCTCAACATTAACTTTTTGTCCATTAATTACGTATTATGCATTCTCTTTGTAAATAACATTATTGTATATTTTGGCTTTTATCAATCTTTACTTCTGACAATATCTCATTCTCCGGAGATTCCCCTTGCTTAAATTGTAAGTAGCAATGGAGAAGAGAAAACCCCGAAGATTCAATTTCCATGAAATTTGTAGATAACCCTCGCTTTTGAATGGTTCAAAAATTTTAGGAGCATAAGTTTATCGTACAAAGGCTCTAGGAGGAGAAAAAGGAATTGCTCTAGAAGCAAGTTTATGATTTAATATTTCAGTTACAGAATAGCCAGAACTCTTGCAAATCTTTAGAATTTATTTTGAATGAAAACACCCTTGATTTCCCAATTTCTTCACCTCGTACTCCGTTTGGCCTTGCCGAAGCAACAAGACACCAAAAGGAAGTAGTGGAGCATTTTCCTCATTCGATAAACCCAACAAAGGGCTTAGATGGAGAGATTGTAAAGGAATGGGTCAAGACAAATACGAAGTTAGGAAATATTTCTAGCAGAAGGAAAGGATTGTATTAATGATTGCATTTGCGTATATGTCAATCATGCTAAAATCCAAAAACCCCAACTTTGGAAATAATAAACACGAAGCCTCCTCCGGCTTATTTGAAATCCCGAAACCCAGATTTGGATAATAATAAGAAACTTGGAAATCAAAAAATCCCAACTCTGGAAATAATATACGCGAAGCCTCCTTCAGCTTGTTAGAAATCCCGAAACTCACATTCATGTAATAGTAAACTTGTAAATCCAAAAATCCTAACTCTAGAAATAATATACAAATCCTCCTCGGCTTATTAGAAATTCAGAAACCCAGATTTGAGTAATAAGAAACCTAGAATCTAGAAATCCTAATTCTAGCAATAAAACAAACGAAACCTCAATTGGTATTAGAAATACCAAAACCCAAATTTAGGTATTAAGAAAATTTAAGTAATCTAGAAATCCGACCTCTGGAAATAATATACACAAAGCCTCCTTCGGCTTATTAAAAATATTAAAACCCAGATTTGGGTACTGAGGAAATTTAGAAGTCTAAAAATTACCATTTTGGAAATAATATGTTTGACGCCTCCATCAGTTTATTAGAAGATCCAAAATCCAGAGTCGGCTAATATGATAATAGAAGTGTGGAATGTCCTCTGATGGTTTCAATAGTTTCGAAGCCATCTTTTGCTCTAATAGAGGTATGGAATATCCTTTTTCAGCTTTTGGCAGTTATGAACCCTCTTTGGCTTGAATAATTAATCGAAATGTCCTCTTCCAGTTTTATGGTATGTAAGCGCTTTCGATATTTTTTTTTAATCTTAGTCAGTTTTAGGTTCTTCTAGAGCAGAGGCTTGACATGCTTTAAATGCTCCTTTTTAGCAATCATTCCCTTCTACGGGACGAAACATAAGCAGAGGATTTTCATGCTTATGTTTAACTTGGAATCGATAAGGTCACAGGGAATATATTACCAATTCGTCCTTCAAAGGGAGCCTTAACAGCGTCAATGACTTTTAGGCCCAAACGCGTATGTCCTGGGCTTACCTCCTCCCTCTTTGTGGAAGGATGTTAGATAACAAAGAATTTTGTTGGGTTAGTAAGCTACTTCCTTTCAGGTATCTCCCCGAGTACATCGGGCTTTTTATGTTAATTCATTTATGTACGGGCATTTCACCCCCAACCAAGTAAAGTTCCTTGTCTTTAGCTCTTAGTTATTATTGTCCTTATTGGAGATCTTTCTACAGAATTAAATCCAATTTCTTCGACAACTTATTTACAGTCCACCGAGTACTCTTTTAACTTTCCTTATCTACAAAAGTGGATTATCCTTTTCCTTAGGATTTGCATTCACTTTCATTGATGGCCAATAATAAAGGTCTTCTTTTGCTAGTAGAAATATGTTTTCCATTTAACTAATTCATAATCTGTAGATAAATTTAATTTCGGCTTTCATTTCAAACATTCATTCATTAACTTTTTACCTTTCGACCATGATTCTTCGTTATTATCAATCATTTTGCTTTTTGGTTGTCTTGTCGGTGTGTAGCATGGGGAGATCACTTTGCTAGACCTTGTTTTCTATCTCTGTTTCTTCTGTCGGATATATTTTGATGAAGGATTATTGGTGTTATATTGCCATTTTAGAGCAAAGGCCTCATAGTCATTTATAATTTCCTTTTCAAACTTTGTTCGTTGTAAGTAGGTTCGTACTATCAGCTTCATCTATAGGAACTAATCACTTTCCTTTTCTAAAGCCTTCACAAGTGGATAATTATGTCGATCCTTTTTTGAATGGGTTTATCCTTTCAATGTTTAATTCTTAGGCCTTAACCTTTCTTTGAGTAATCATATTTGTGGCCTTTTCTGTTAGGATTTGCTTCTTATTGGACATAAAAATGGTTAACATCTCGAAAATCTCTTTTCATAGGAAAATGACGGAAGCTTGAGCCTTTCTTCCTAAACCTGCTACTGCATAACAACTTCCGAGAGGATGGCGACGTGTGATTTCCAGTAAAGACCGAAAGGGTACAAGTTGATCAGAACCTCTTTAGGTTGAAGTTTTGATTTGGTATCGGAACTTTAACCTAAGCTAAAACACCAATCCCTTTGAAAAGTTATAATATTTTGGGAATAATGATAGACAACTAATATTGTAAATAAGGAATCGAATATTGTGAAGCTCCATAATGGGAATTGGATTAATCTTAGTCTTCAAAAGGAAATAAATTCCACCAATGGTAATATGAGTTACACATTTTGATTATCTTACTAGCACCTAAGGTGTTAGCCACACAACTTCTCTTTTTATGTGCTCTGCAATATAGCTTTGGGAAAAAAATAAGAAAGCAGAAGATAAATCATCTATTGTCGGCTATTAAGAGAGAGTTAATAACCGTGATTGATCATGCTTTATTCACTTAAAATTAAGCTCCATTGATTGGGTTCCTCAATCCTTTTTTATGTTGCAACTTATGAAATAGGATTACAATGAAATGGAAAAATCCCTAATTCAACTTGAAAATCTAGGGTATCAGTCAGCAATTTAGTACTACTTTTTTTGGAAATGAACTAAATGTCCTCATCTTGGACCTCTGTAGTCCTTCCTACCTATGGGTATGGATTGGACTTGTTTTTCTTTAGAGGGCTTCGTACAAGTGTCCCTTCAGACTATCTACTGAGTATATATTCCTAAAAGCGGGTACGTGCATTATGGAAGGCATACACGTATGTTGGCTTTGGGCTTGTAACGAAAGTTAATTCCGGAACGATAATTATTTCGATACGGCATGTCTTCCTATTGGGTATAGGAGCTTTTCATGTGCTCTTCCATTTCGGTGGATCTTTCTTTTATATTTTTGTTGTTTCTTTTTATAATATACTCTTTGGCATGCGAACCGTTTGTGTGACGGCCCGCCCCGCACCAACCGACATTTACTCCAAAAGTGCGCTGTACACATATCCAGTTAGCACGGGATGGTCGTCAGAAGAAAAAGAAAGAAGAGAATGGACTAATCAAGGAACCTGTAATATGTCTCACAGCGCATAGAACAAAATATAATAATAACATACTTGACATAAAACAGAAGAGACAGTGCATAAGCTAAAAACCAGAACTGAGCATCATAGCAGCGGAAAATCCAAAATATAGCTTATTACAACTTTTCAAACTGTCTCAAAACAAAAGCAAAATAAAGGAGGTACACTACTAATGCCCAAGTAGTGACCACCAACGACACAGGGAGAATATCTATATATCATACGTGGAAGCCTCCTGCTCGCCTCCGAATCAGCTACTCGCGCATCACCAGCTAACCATAACCTGTCTCTAGTCTGCTCGTGTGAGCACCCAGAGTAATAAGAAGAGACATAAAACTCTGGGTCAGACATAAAGCCTGGTATGAGCGATAAGCATCTAAACAGAATAATAACAGGTATAATCCAATCATACCTGAACCTGGACCTGCAACCAAAGAGTTAGCACTACATACTGTACAACACTTTAAGGTGCCCTTTCAAATGGTGTAAAGATAACGGGGGCTGGGGTGTGCATGTCATGGTGATGTCAAACAATCAAACATAGCAAGCATCCTCACATCTCTCACTCAGTGCGTAAAGCATACGATACCCACTACCTTGGTCCTGTAATCCTTTGGGCCATGACGGAATCCAATCCAGTGTAACTATCACAACAAGCCCACTATCCATCTCTCAGTGGTGGACCAAAGTTATGAATACCGACAACCCCTTTGCACACGTCCCGCAGCAAAGCCCAACCATGAAGTGACCTCATTGGTTCCCAACTGGTTCCGGGATCCTGAGCTCTAACTTCCATTTTGACTACCTTTGCATCTCGGGTTATTGGTCATCACCATCGAATTGGATCGGATCGGCCTTCAACATTCTTCATCGGATCGGATCGGCCTCATCTGGTTCGGATCGCGGTTCGCCCTCCCCAAGCACGGTTCGTGGCTCCTTCTTCCACTCGTGGTCGATCGGATCGTGGACCCCCTTCGGATCGTGCTCCATGCTCCTTGGCGTCGGTTCGTGGCTTCATCTCCAGGTCGGATCGTGACCAGCTTCGGATCGCGACTCGTGGATCGTGGGTGCATCGGATCAGGTTCCATCTCCACGCGGATCGGGTCGTAGTGCTCATTCGCGATCCGGATAGAAGTACTTCAGTTTGGGCACGGCGCTGCAACGATTCGTCTCCTGGGTCTAACCACGATCGGGTCCGGTCGTAGGAGGAATAAGCGATCCGATCCGGGTCAACTTCCAGCGACGGTTTACACGCCTCTCGACGGCGTTTTCGACCATTCTAACTATTGAAATCAGTCACAAAGAACATCATACAGTCATAGCAACATGTATAAACATCCACAAACAGCAAAACAACAATATGATATGTCAAAACGGATCAAACATACCCAAAAATCCATATTTCCCTCTTAAGCATGTTTAAGCAAATCTAACGATAGGATTAGCAAAACTTATCCAAATTAGCCAAATTTTCTAACAGAGGCCTAAAACAATATTTCAAAATTTCTGAATATTTTTCTAGATTTTTAACATGCATAAATTCGCTAATTATCACTAATCACCCCTTAATCCCCCAAATTCCGGGATTTGCAAAATTAGTCGAAATTAACCCAAATTCATATTAGAGGCATAAAATGATGTTTTAGAATTTTGGGAATTTTTCTAGATTTTTCTGAGCCATAATTTCGTTAATCTTCGCTAATTACCATAATTAGCCATAATTAGTGAGGAACTATGCAAATCACTCACCTTAGCCACAAACAAACTTTAGATCTGAAATAATCTCTGATTTCGATGCAATCCCTATGTGTTCCAGCAGCTCTCTCTCTCTGATTTGGTGCTACCCTTCCTTGATTTGATGTAGTTTTGCTTAATCTTCGATTAGAAAGTGATTAGAGATGATTTGGGATGAAATTAGAAGGTGGAGGCCATTGCTAGAGCTTGAAGGAGGTAAGTCGCGGCTGGAAAAATGAGTCTAAAACCGAAATCCTAACCCTAGCAGCCCTTAAATACCCCAAATCCCGAAATCTCCCATTGGGCCTAGTTGCTAATCACCCGGTTAAGCCTGATTAGCTGTTTTTCACCTTCTAAACCTTGTTTCAGCCATATCTCCCAAACGATAAGTCCGTTTGGCTAATGTAACCACTCTACGGAAAGAGGAACCATCATTCGAATCCAATGGAAGTGGTTTCAGGTCAAAATTCCTTTCCAGTCAAAAGTTATGGCCAAAACAGTACCAACTAGGGGCAAAACGGTCATTTAAAAATCGACAAAAATCATGAACATGGGAAATGACCCCAATAATCGTCTCCCAAAGTTACATGACCATACGACTTCGTATGTGAAAGAAATAAATATTCTACGATCCCATGATGCGTAGAATACGGGTCGTTACACTCTTCCCCCCTTAAGAAATTTCGCCCCCGAAATTCCCTAACCAGAATACACAAAGGGTCCCGCATGCCTATCAACCATAAACAACAATCAACATGCAAAACAAGTCTATCCTAGCATGCGGTTTACTAACAAGGGAAGAAACTATCACTACCAAAACCTTACTAGGCAAAGAGTTCTGGATACTTCTTCCTTATATCCTCCTCTGTTTCCCAAGTACGGTCTTTTTCCATTCTCACCCACTGGACTTTGACTAGTTTCACCACCTTCCTTCGAAGCTGCTTCGTATCGTTCCTAACAATACGCACAGACTTGCGGTTCCCATCCGCCTCGAGTTCAACTTCGATGTTATCCAACTGATCTGGTGAAATAGCCACATTAGGGTCTTGCTCAAACTTCCTTAACTGGGAAACATGAAATACGTTGTGAACTCCCGCCATCTTGTCAGGTAGCTCTACCTCATACGCCAAATTCCCAACTTGCTCGAGGACTGGGAATGGGCCAACAAATCTTGGTGCCAACTTACCTCTCCAACCAATCCGAATCACATTCTCAATGGAGAGATCCTGACGAACACAAAGTCGCTAACGAAGAATTCCAAATCCCTTCGTCTCTTATCGAGATAAGCCTTCTGCCTATCTTTATCCCTTCCCAGTAGTAGATCTGCTCTATGTCTCAATACATCTTATTACCACTGGGATGTATAGTCAATTTCGAGTGATGATATGCTTGCTCTAAGCACTTCATCTCTCTGTCCATCTATGTTGGGTACGACTAGTCCCTTACTCTTTCGAAGCCACCCTTCTTGATCAAATCCTTACTTGATCATTCTCTTTCCATCGATACCCATCTCTACCCTAGAGATGGTTTCCAATAGATTAGGATCGTCCTTTTGACTAGAAACAATCCACTCAATCAAAATCGATCTAATCGTCAAGCTTACAAGCGTTTCTGAATCTGATTCAGTCTTGGGTCTGAAATCATATCCTGTGACATACTCTAGTTGCTTCCATCCTAGAAACAAAACCCCTAAACTGGCATGTCTCATACTCAATGCAACTAGTACTGCACCCACATCCTCTACTATGATCACTCTGCCCCATGGAGTCATGGCGACTCCACTGCACTGATCCATAGTCACTAGTCCTTTGCTATGTCCACTCTGCCCCATGAAGTCATAACAACTCCACTGCACTGGCTCATAGCCTTACTAATCATTTACTAT
This sequence comes from Allium sativum, assembly GCA_030737875.1. Classification (NCBI taxonomy): domain Eukaryota; kingdom Viridiplantae; phylum Streptophyta; class Magnoliopsida; order Asparagales; family Amaryllidaceae; genus Allium; species Allium sativum. The sequence continues at coordinate 918,871,811 of CM060926.1, read as the reverse complement.
GTCCACTTTGCCCCTCGAGTCATGACGACTCTACTGCACTGGCTCATAGTCCTACTACAATCACTTTGTTCCCCATCGCTGGAACCCTACAGGTGATAGTCTACTCAAGAGAAGAAAGATAGGAACAAACATAGTAACCATAACATCCATCAAACAAATCCTATCTATCACCTGCTAAAGTCATAAACACATCGACACCTACATGATTGGTCTAACCAATCCCAATATGTCGATTCTAGTATATCTGGTCCAACCAACATCAATAACTAATGGAAGCCCAGCCCCCATACATACACCGATGCCTACTAGACTGGTCCAACCAATCCCAGGCCAATGGAAGCCCCGCCTCCCTTCGGACTACCGTACGTCCAACGTACGTTTATCCTCCAAGGATAATTAAACTAATGGAAGCCCAGCCTCCAATCGGACTACCGTACGTCCAACGTACGTTTATCCTCCAAGGATAACTAGATCACGTCCAACGGATCCAAGGTAACGGGCGTCCCCAGATACCCCTGCTTTTAGTCCTCCTAAAATACTTGAGTCCAACCCAAGTCTATCCATTATCTTGCTGCCCTCTCGAGTCCAACTCGAGCTGAATCCAATTCCTTGCAGCCTTCTCGAGTCCAACTCGAGTCAATCTATAACTCAGACCCAGTCTTGAGTACCGACAAACTCTAGTCCAACGTGAGTCGTCTCCCTATTCGTTGCATCTCCAAGATCAACGAACACATATTTTCTTTTATGAGTTCAAGTCCAACTTGAATCGCTCTAATCTTCGTTGTATCTTCCATGATCAACGAACACATCCTATTCCTTCAAAGTTCTACTATCTAATAGAGAACATCAATATAGGGTCCTAAACAATCCATTACTTTGCATCTTTCCCGAGTCCCACTCGAGCAATCTCATAACCCTATCGAGTCTAACTCTGGGCAGTCTATACCATTGAACAGTCTTATCATGTTCCGTCTGCCCATCACTCCTCGAGTGAACCAAGATATCATCCAATGAAAAATCACAACAACTATTTACCCCTCACGCAACCCATCCTAGTCGAAATCGACATTCCCCAAGCACAAGCCCCAAAGGCCTAAACCAATATCAAACAAGCACCCAAGGAAGATCTCCTCCGAGTTCGGACAATCCACATGTGGTGATATTAGCAAAACAATCTAGCACTGGAGTACTCATTTGCCTCCCAGAGACAACTAGAACTTATTACAACGATAACCTCTTAGCTTCCTTAACTCCAGTTACTATCGCCATCACTAGGTAGGTACCTAATACCACCCTATTCCTTTGGAGTAGATCGACTCCCCAAAATAATGCTAAACCCAGTAAAGCCCAAAACAAAGCAATCACAAGGAAACATACATCCATGACTCGATAAGACCACATTAACAAATCATGCCAAACTAGTCGAACCACCAATCGGGTTCGTCACTACTAAAGGTCTATTGACTAACTCAGGTTTGTCAAACAAAACCCGATCAACTTCTTAAATAGAAAGCATACCTCGAATAACGACACCTTTTTCCTTCTGCGCCGCAGTTGGGGCATTTGACGAAGAAGGAACAGCGTTGATAGCATACGCTTTCACAATCTGCTTCTCTCTAGGAGGTTGTGGGCAATCATCCTTGTGATGTCCCGCCTGGCCGCAATTAAAGCACTTCCTTTCCCCAGGCTTTTCTCGACAATCTCTGGCGTAATGGCCCTTCTGGCCACAACTAAAGCATTCGCCATCTTTCTTATTTTTCTTACTCTGACCATCCTTGGTCGGGTTCTGCTTCCTCTTGTTCTGAGAATTCTTCTTGCCTTCACCGCCTGCTTGCGGCTTTGGCTCCTCTGCAGATGTCGTAGCAACTTCGGTCTTCGACTTAGGGAAAAGGCTCTCTGACCTTAATGCCTTTCCTACAATAGACTCGAACGTCTCATCGATATGGTTTATAAGTCTTTCCCCCAAGTACCCATCCAAGCCAGTTATGAACTTCTCGTTCTTCTTTTCGACTGTATCGATAAGGGACCATCCATATTTCGATAAAGTGTCGAATTCAGCGATATACTTCGAGACGCTCTACCGTTCTGCTTAAGCTCCAAGAACTTTTTGAACAGTTCTGATTTATGAGCAGCTGGAATAAACTTATCACAAAAGCGAGTCTTAAACTGATTCCAAGTAACTTGATCTTCTGTAGTAGCTGTTCTAATGGCATTCCACCAATTCATCGCTCGCCCTTGCAGCTGGCGAGACGCTAGCCTTCTCTTCATCGCATCCTCAAGACCCAAGTCGTCGAAGATACGATCACAGCTATCCAACCAATCCTGAACATCTGTGGCCGACTCCGTTCCGTGGAATGGCTTCCCACCAAGGTTAGTGTAATTCTTGCACAACTTGGCGAAATCGACCCTAGGCGCCTGCACTACTGGACCACCACCATTTCCGGGATTGGGAACTGCTCCTTGAACATCTCTAAGCATGTCTCTCATGAAGTTAGTGAACATTGTCCTCATGTCAGTAGCATTCCCATGGTTGGTCCCTCTACCAGCACCTCTAGGATATCGGCTCAACGTTAATCTGTAAAAGGGGAAACAATTAACGACCCCATAGTGGTGCTAGTGCAGTACGACTTCATCTTTATACTACCAATAGTATATATACATAGCTTTTGGAAACCAAAGTAATCACAAATACGCGCTCTCATATACGTACTAACTCTCCCTAGCGTCTTTCCCTAGGTTAACTACGCAACCTAGAGCTCTGATACCAAGTGTGACGGCCCGCCCCGCACCAACCGACATTTACTCCAAAAGTGCGCTGTACACATATCCAGTTAGCACGGGACGGTCGCCAGAAGAAAAAGAAAGAAGAGAATGGACTAATCAAGGAACCTGTAATATGTCTCACAGCGCATAGAACAAAATATAATAATAACATACTTGACATAAAACAGAAGAGACAGTGCATAAGCTAAAAACCAGAACTGAGCATAATAGTAGCGGAAAATCCAAAATATAGCTTATTACAACTTTTCAAACTGTCTCAAAACAAAAGCAAGATAAAGGAGGTACACTACTAATGCCCAAGTAGTGACCACCAACGACACAGGGAGAATATCTATATATCATACGTGGAAGCCTCCTGCTTGCCTCCGAATCAGCTACTCGCGCATCACCAGCTAACCATAACCTGTCTCTAGTCTGCTCGTGTGAGCACCCAGAGTAATAAGAAGAGACATAAAACTCTGGGTCAGACATAAAGCCTGGTATGAGCGATAAGCATCTAAACAGAATAATAACAGGTATAATCCAATCATACCTGAACCTGGACCTGCAACCAAAGAGTTTGCACTACGTACTGTACAACACTCTAAGGTGCCCTTTCAAATGGTGTAAAGATAACGGGGGTGGGGTGTGCATGTCATGGTGATGTCAAACAATCAAACATAGCAAGCATCCTCACATCTCTCACTCAGTGCGTAAAGCATACGATACCCACTACCTTGGTTCTCTAATCCTTTGGGCCATGACGGAATCCAATCCCGTGTAACTATCACTACAAGCCCACTATCCATCTCTCAGTGGTGGACCAAAGTTATGAATACCGACATCCCCTTTGCACACGTCCCGTAGCAAAGCCCAACCATGAAGTGACCTCATTGGTTCCCAACTGGTTCCGGGATCCTGAGCTCTAACTTCCATTTGGACTACCTTTGCATCTCGGGTTATTGGTCATCACCATCGAATTGGATCGGATCGGCCTTCAACATTCTTCATCGGATCGGATCGGCCTCATCTGGTTCGGATCGCGGTTCGCCCTCCCCAAGCACGGTTCGTGGCTCCTTCTTCCACTCGTGGTCGATCGGATCGTGGATCCCCTTCGGATCGTGCTCCATGCTCCTTGGCGTCGGTTCGTGGCTTCATCTCCAGGTCGGATCGTGACCAGCTTCGGATCGCGACTCGTGGATCGTGGGTGCATCGGATCGGGTTCCATCTCCACGCGGATCGGGTCGTAGTGCTCATTCGCGATCCGGATTGAAGTACTTCAGTTTGGGCACGGCGCTGCATCGATTCGTCTCGTGGGTCTAACCACGATCGGGTCCGGTCGTAGGAGGATTAAGCGATCCAATCCGGGTCAACTTCCAGCGACGGTTTACACGCCTCTCGAAGGCGTTTTCCTCCATTCTAACTATTGAAATCAGTCATAAAGCACATCATACAGTCATAGCAACATGTATAAACATCCACAAACAGCAAAACAACAATATGATATGTCAAAACGGATCAAACATACCCAAAAATCCATATTTCCCTCTTAAGCATTTTTAAGCAAATCTAACGATAGGATTAGCAAAACTTATCCAAATTAGCCAAATTTTCTAACAGAGGCCTAAAACAATATTTCATAATTTCTGAATATTTTTCTAGATTTTTAACATGCATAAATTCGCTAATTATCACTAATCACCCCTTAATCCCCCAAATTCCGGGATTTGCAAAATTAGTCGAAATTAACCCAAATTCATATCAGAGGCATAAAATGATGTTTTAGAATTTTGGGAATTTTTCTAGATTTTTTTTTGAGCCATAATTTCGTTAATCTTCGCTAATTACCATAATTAGCCATAATTAGTGAGGAACTATGCAAATCACTCACTTTAGCCACAAACAAACTTTAGATCTGAAATAATCTCTGATTTGGTTCCAATCCTTATGTGTTCCAGCAGCTCTCTCTGATTTGGTGCTACCCTTCCTTGATTTGATGTAGTTTTGCTTAATCTTCGATTAGAAAGTGATTAGAGATGATTTGGGATGAAATTAGAAGGTGGAGGCCAATGCTAGAGCTTGAAGGAGGTAAGTGGCGGCTGGAAAAATGAGTCTAAAACCGAAATCCTAACCATAGCAGCCCTTAAATACCCCAAATTCCGAAATCTCCCATTGGGCCTAGTTGCTAATCACCCGGTTAAGCCCGATTAGCTGTTTTTCACCTTCTAAACCTTGTTTCAGCCATATCTCCCAAACTGTAAGTCTGTTTGGCTAATGTAACCACTCTACGGAAAGAGAAACCATCATTTGAATCCAATGGAAGTGGTTTCAGGTCAAAATTCCTTTCCAGTCAAAAGTTATGGCCAAAACAGTACCAACTAGGGGCAAAACGGTTATTTAAAAATCAACAAAAATCATGAACATGGGAAATGACCCCAATAATCGTCTCCCAAAGTTACATGACCATACGACTTCTTATGTGAAAGAAATAAATATTCTACGATCCCATGATGCGTAGAATACGAGTCGTTACAGTTTGACATTTCACAGGAAGCAGTTTCTTTTTGCCTTTACCTTTATCTATCAAAGAAAGGACTTTCGGAGGATAATAGATAACCTTCGTCTTTCTGAGGGATCTCTGACTTTAGTTGAGTGTTACGACACCTAGCATTCCTTTGCTTCTTCTGAGGTTCGTTTTCATTTGTTCCAACATTCTTTCACTATATTTATTTAAGGAAGTAATTTTGGGTTTAACATTTTCCCCTTCCCTCCAAGTGTGAAGGAAGCTTTTGTTCTTTAGGACAAACTTTAAGAAAGCACTATGATTTATTTTTACCTGCAAGCCAATTTGTGTTAGTTATAAAGAATTTTAATAATAATATTTAAATTTAGTATAAAAAGGATGGAATATTAATCTTCCTAATGACAACAGGGGATTGAAAGCTTGTCAGAAACTTAGAAGCCCATCTCATCAACCCAAATTTGCATGCCAACAGAAATACTTGAATCTTCTCTTGAATGAGTAGATCTGAAAACCCGGATTGGGCATTAAAAAAGCCAGAAATCATAATTTGGGAAGTAAATAAGATGAAGCCCCTTCGGTTTGAAAAATTCAGAACTCTAGTTCGGGTATTTAGAAAGGAACTTGCGAACCTTCATTTGGAAGGAAAACATAATTCATTTCTCAGCTTAGAAGACCCAAAACCCTTATTAAGGCAATAACAAAGAAATATAAGAAATCATAATTCTGGACATAAATTAGATGAAACCATCTTCTTCTTGGGATTTCATAAACCAAGATTCAGGTATTAAGATGTTAGAAGGCCCTAAACCTAGATTCGGTTATTAAAATAATAAAAGTCCGAAAATGTAACAACCCGAAAATGCGAGCCAATTTAAAATTTTTATTTTGGCAATTTTAACGAATTTTGATTATTTAAAATGGATTATTTTAAATAATATCGACGAGAACTTTATTTTGAAATGAATTAGAACGTATATATTATATACGTCGTCGTTAGAATATAATAATTATATATAAATATAAATAGAATTGAAAATGGCGCGGTAGTTCGATAATTCGATTTCAAACTTCAATTGAATGTACCGGGTACAGAATAAACCGGATTTTAGTGAAACCAAAAATAATAGAATCTAATAGAGGATATCTTTCCAACGAATCAGAAAAATTGAGATTTCATAGCGGGAATCAAAAGATATGTCCAGTTGAAAATTCTGAATAGTCGCTATGAAATTCAGGCCCTTAAAAATGGAAATTTTGCAAATGACTTCGGATTTCGACGAAACCACATTTGTTGGGTCTATGATGTCAAATTATTGCTAGGTTTCAAATTTCATAATTTTTCGAATCAATATGTGAGCATGGCAAAGGAAAAAGCGTTTGACCAGTTTCAGCTGATTTTAATCGACTGGAAAATGGCCATTTTTCAAATGGTCTCAGAATTCAACGAAACTAGTTTTGTTAGGGCCATATCGTCAATACGAAGTTAGGAAATATTTTTCTGGAATTTTTCGAGTCCGTATGTGATCCCGGTAATTTGAAATGTACGTTTAAAATTCAATATAATGATTTAAATGTAAATTCAACGGAAACTGATCGAAATAGGCGAATCAGCTTACGATACATATCCCATTGTGTTCGGAATGGGTGTAATTAGCTATGGACGATAGGCGGTGGGCCTCGTTTTGAGGTCGAAAATAAAAAATACTTTTTGAAATAAAATAAATTAATTAATTAAAATAAATCCAACTCTCTCTCCTCCTTAAACTCCTCTACCCCCCCCCGGTTCATTTTGAAATCGAAACAAAAGGAAAAAAAACCTAGAAGACGAATCGTGCAGCCCCCCCCCCCCAGCGACGCGCCGCCGCGCCTCAGGTGGCCGCGCCCCCCTTCCATCTCCGTTCTCCTCTTCCCCCACCTCCCCTTCTACTTCCCCCCGTCCTCCTATTAAGCCGCAAGACCAGAAACCCCATGTACTTAGCAGGCACACGCCTTAACCACTCGGCCAACCCGACGACGGCCATAATCGGGAATTAAGATAATAGATATCCGGAAATTTTGTTTTGGAAATTGGAGACTCTTTAGAAGACCCAGATTCAGGCAATAAGAGGTTTGAAAGTTCATAATGTCTTTTTTCGCCATTAATAACGACAAAGCCATTATGGCTTTAATAGAAGCTCGAAATGTCCTATTCCGATACGAATGTCGAAGCCCTCTATGGCTTCGATAGAAGCCCAGAATGTCGTCTTCCTTTTTTATTTATGAAGCCATCTTCGGCTTTGACAGAATCTTGAAATGTCCTCCTCGGGTTTTTTGTTATGAAGCCATCTTCGACTTTGACTAAATCTCGGAATTTACTCTTTCCATTTTTTATTATAAAGCCATTTTCGGCTTTGATAGAACCTCAAAATGTCCCTTTCCCATTTTTAATTGTGAAGCTATCTTCGGCTTTGACAGAAGCCCAGAATGTACTCTTCCAAGTTTTAATCATGAAGCCATCTTTGGCTCTGACAAATGCCCAAAATGTCCCTTTCCCGTCTTTTCAGTTTGAAAGCGCTTTCGGTTTTGGTATATTTTGTCCATTATAGACTTTTCCTAAAGTTGAGCTTGGCATGCTTTATAGCTCCTTTAGTACTTTTGATCCCTTCAGCAGGATAGGACATAAACAGAGGCAATGCGTGTTTATGCCAAAGCAAAGGCATGGCTTGATCATGAAAGAATATGAGACAGAACGTGCTTCATTCGGAACCGGGCTTGTGCACCAGCGATTACCCTTCCCTCCTTAAGAGGGCGAATTAAGCTGTCCCTTGGACGCCATTAAGGGCATGTGGTAAACGAGTCTGATTAGGAAGTGCAACTGATGGCTTACCCTCCTCCTTTAAGAGTCCTTACGACATACGTAGGGCTTGGATCCAGAAGCGCGATGCCCTAGGCTTACCCTTTTCCCTTTTGGGGGGAGGACCCGAAATATACCTAGGAATTTCTAGACTAATCCATTATGAAAAGGTGGATCTTACCCCCCAACAAGTAGAAATTCCTATCTTTCCATTTGGAAGTCTCACTTTTATTATCTTTATTCATGTAGAGAAATTTGATAAGATTTCCTCCTATTTCAAGCTTTCTTAAATGCCCATGAGGTTTATTTCCTTTGTTAATTATGATGAAATTTTCCTTTGTGACTTTGTCACCTTATAGAGGAGGAAAGTATGGTCTTAATGTTCTGCATTCCAAGTCCTTGGAACTATATTGTCATTAGGATGGAACAAATGAGAAGTTCCTGGTGGTATCATTGTGTGGATTACAAAGGGTCCTTCTAATTTTTCCATAATTGTCCCTTTTCGGGATTTCAGGTTCTAGCCATTACCCTGAGAGAACTAACTCGACTTTCACAAATATCAATTATTTTACCCTGATATTATCATATTGGGTCATTTTCCTTTTACTCTGCAGTTTGGATAATGGCTTTGTCCCGTAGTCCTAGTATTAATTCTATGGTTTCTTTCCTTAATTCTTGGTTTATATCGAATGCGTAGGCAATCCTTCGATGGGATCGACCTTTTATTTCGACTGGCAACATTGCTTCACGTTGGAAAGTTAAAGAGAAGGTGTATATCCCGTAACTGTCTTGGCGGACATTCGATGTGCCCATAGGATTAAAGGTAATTCTTCTACCCAGTTTCCTTTTTCTCCGTTTAACCGTTTCTTTAATATGGCTTTAATTGTTTTGTTTGCGGCTTACATAGATCCATTTTCCTTTCGATGTGCAACCAAAGAAAAACTCTTAATTATTCCATAAACAAAACTATGAAAATTCTTTGCTTTCGAATTGGGTTCCATTATCAGATATAATCTTACCGTGTAACTCCCCATATTTTTCTATGAACATAAAAGTAACAAAACAAAGTATACTTAATTTTTAAGAGAAGAACTAAGGAAAATTGGTTACGCCATTGCGTTCATCTCGGAATTCTTCTTGAGAAAGAGTCTGAGTTTATGTAAATCGGACTCCGTATGAAGAAGTTATGGCACTTAGAAGGTTCAGGAATTTTGAAATAAAAACCAGCCTGAATTCAAAATTTAAAAGTTTGAAATTTAAAACACACACCCGGGTCGGGCGGGATATTTCCTACCTAGGACCTAGGTCGACCATGGGGTCGACCCTATTTCCATATCCGAGGACAGGTTCATTTTTCTGCATTTGTAAGCCGTTCTGACCAGATTCGTTGATCCCTATGCTATATAAACACCCCTAAGGCTACAGTTTTCTCTACACAACTTCATTACGCCTATACTCTACCCTAATTTATATTAAGATAAATCAATGGCGTCGCTACTCTGTTGAAACCTAAGCTATAACTAGTGCTCCTTCTTCTTCCAATCTAAATAGGATTAAAAGAGAAATTAGGCTTAATTTTATGATTAGGTGAGGTATGTCAATGGAATTTTAAGGGATGATTAAATCAGTTAAATTGCCTAATCTGCTAAATCTGTTGAAACTGAATACGGTAATTTAGGGTATGAAAATCTGTAGGCTCGACCTAAAATTGAGCAAAACAAGTTAATAGAACTTTGAATAATCTGCTGTAACTTGTAAAGAAATTAAATTTGTTGAATTAGCATAGTTAGTCTGATATTGGCATAATCTGTGAATGAATACTTTAACTAAAAATAAGAATGCTGAGACACGAGGTTAGACTCTGTTTGCGGTAGAAGCCTGCCCGGACCCAACCGGCTTAACCAGCAACCGCAAACTGTCAGTCTAATGTGAGAGGTCGTAGGAAAAAAGATGCTTAGACACGAGGTTAGGTCTAGCTTGTGGCAGAAGTCTGCCCGGAACCACCCGACACATCCAGCGGCCACAAACTACCGACCTAATGTGAGAGGTCTGTGCATTAGTAATTAATTAATGCAAATCTAGGATAAATATGATGCCTAAAACGTGTTGGGTGGGTAAGGTTAAATCAACTGGGCGGATGAATCTAATAAACCCGTTTCGTAAATCTGTAGGCCCAATACAAGGTTAGGTGAAACAATCTATAAGTCAGTTAATCTGTATATCTGATCCGTTAGTCTGAAAACTTGTTAACCTGTATGTCTGATCGGAGAACTATTTAATCTGAACTTTGTACATCTGAAAACTATAAGTAAGTTAATCTGAAATCTATTAGTCTGGGGACACAAGGTTAGGAGGGGTAATTACTTGTGTCATCTGTTGTGCGGGATCCATATTAGTCAGTAACCCTTTCTGGTATCAAAACTATGACCCAACACTAGGTAGGGGTCCAGGGCACGCTTACTGAACTAATTATAAGAGGTTCATTCTGATAATGGCGAGGGGTGATGACGGTGCATTCCAACCGGGTCATGTGCATGCATGGATCCGGTCTGTTCTGAGGATGTAAGACACCGTGACATCCGTAAATAGGTCTGTGTCTATAGGTTGCCACTTTAGGGAATGATACTCCCTTCTGTGGGGCCGGCACAGGGTATTTATGTATTAGGGAGTCGATCGCTTGGGGTAGAATTTAGGGTACAACTAGTTCTGTTTGTTTCTGTGGGGTAACATATGTCTCTGTTGGGTGGTAACACCTGTCTGTTTCTGTGTGGTACCGTCTGCTGGGGTGGTAAACGCCTGTCACTAGTGTACACCTAATACTAGCATTCTGTTTTTGTACCGTCTGTCTCTGCTCGAGTGGTAAAGGCCCATTACTAGCATTCTGTTTCTGTACCGTTTGTCTCTGTTCGGGTGGTAAAGGCCCATTACTAGCATTCTGTTTTTGTACTTCTATCTCTGTTTAGGTGGTAAAGGCCCATTACTAGCATCGTGTTTCTGAAGAGATCGTTCTGTTTAGACATTAGGACAACACCTAATTCTATTATACTAGTATTAGTGCAGAGAAGTGAAAACCAAGTAAGAAGCTTAGCTTAGCCTGTATCATTCTGTTTCTTCTGTTAACCTGCTACTCCTGTTACGGTTATCTCTCATCAAGTTTTATTTACATGTCATGATATTATTATCTGTTTATATGCTGAAAGTCACTGAACTCGCCAGACTTTATGTCTCACCCACGTTTGTTTTCGCCTCTTTTCTTCCCTCCCCCCCCTCCCAGTACTCAGGTTGGGAACGTAGGAGCTTGATTTAGATTTCTCTCTGCTTGAAGTGCTTGAAGTATTGCTTGGCATTAATTCTACCTATTTATGGCATTTCCTGTCGGGGATTATGGCTTTAAAATTATGTACTCTGAAGGCTTTTGTACAAGATTGATATTTATGTACTTGAATTTTGGTATTGTGGTTTTGAAAGATGTAACCAAACTTATTTTTGTTTCCGCTATAATAAAGTTATAAAAAATTTCAAGTACTACTTTAAGTATCTATCTTGTAATATTCTCTTCTGTTTACTTATATCGCTCCATGGATGTTAATGCATTCCCTTAGTGAGGGACATTAATGGACGTGGAGTGTTACACTTTGGTATCAGAGCTGAAGGTAACCAGATTAGATAAAAGTTTTCGAAAACTATTTTCAAAAAGGTTTTAAAAAGGAAGTATTTTCAAAAGTAGAGTTTATTTTGAAAAACATAACCCCCAAGAGCCATATATATTTCCTTTGATTCTCCATTTTGAATCTCTTCCTTTTTCTTTTCAGCATGTCTGGGGTACCCGCGATACCTGAGGGCATACCGATACCAACTTGGTTCAGAAGGTATCTGGAGGCTAGGGCCACCGCCGCAGGCGCAACAGACATTCCTCCTTCTCCCCCTCCCCGCGTTGATACATTTTCGAAGATATCCAAGGACTTTCGGGCAATGGGTGGGAAACCTTTTCACGGGTCAGAGACATTTATTGAAGCTCGAAATTGGCTTAAGGAGGTGGAAGATTTGTTTGGTATCTTCGAGATAGAAGATGGAAGGAAGGTCTAATTAACTGCTTGGTTAATGAAGGACAAAGCCTCGTTTTGGTCGGAGGTCACGAATGGAGAGAGTCCGGTGGAGACATGGATGGATTTCAGGCATAGGTTCGGGATGAAATTTCTCTCACGAGCAAAAGATAATTTATACATGGAGAGGTTCTTAGCATTGAAGTAAGGGAATTTATCAGTAAAGGAGTACGTCAACAAGTTCAATTAGTTGGCGAGATTTGGCTTAGACTTGGTGAACACACCTGAAAAGAAGGCCTTGAGATTCGTTAAAGGTTTGAATGAGCCGCTACACGGGTTGGCTATGACCCACATTCCTATGGGGCTACCTTCGAGAAATTGGTTGACATGGCATTGATGCATGAAGAGGAATCCAAAAGTGAGAAAAAAGAGGAAAAGCTCGAAGTACCACAGAACAAGAAAGCGTGGCCCAAAAAGGAAACACAAAAGAAGGATGAAAAGTATAAAGATAAGAAGGAGAAAAAGTGCTTTGTTTGTGGAAGCTTGACTCATCTGAATAAGGATTGCAGAAAGAGGAAGGGCGCTTGCTTCAATTGTGGAGAAATGGGACACTTCACTAGGGACTGGCCGAAGAAACGAGGGCAAGGGCAGAGGACAGAACCTACTTCTAGAGGGCAGGCGAATGCTCTCGTGGCTAGTGGATAGGATAGAGATAGGAAAATTTCTATAGAAGGTTTAATTTCCTTGTTTAATTATTGAGTTAAAACTCTTTTTGATTCTGGCATTTTGATTCTGTAATTGAGACTCTGCACTTTAATACTAGTCTTGTTTCTAATCTCGCTATAGTCTCAAATCCCATAAGTGTTACGACTCATCTGTTTGTGATAGGTTGGGGTTTGAGGGTATCTGTGTTGGGCGTTAAGTTGACTACGACGCATACATTCTGGGTTTTGTGGGATATGGTGGGGTTTTATCATGCTTAGTTTCCTAAGATCATTTGATAATCCGATCTGTACCAGTAATCTGTAAGTATCTGAATATTTCTGAAAAGGATAGGGGATTTTACTCGAAGCGTGAAGTAGATTTCCAGTTTTGACATTGTTTAATGGGAGTAATTCTATGAGTGTCAATCTGATGTTGATTTCGGTCCTCGGGTTGATACTTAGGGATTTATTCTCTTAACCGATGTCTAATGGGAACAGATTTTTTTTTAATTGTACTTACTTCTATCACTCGGCTGTATCCTATCGATCGAGTCTTCGACCTTTAGGTAGAAGCTAATGGGTGTAAACATGTGTTTGAGACATGTTATGTTTGATGCTTGCAAGTGGATGCAAGTGGTTGCTAGTGGTTGCTCGTGGATGCATATACACACACTAGGCACTAGATCGGCTCAAAAACACTCTCATACTACATATGGATGTGTGTGCATTTTTCAATTTTTGTGGATGCAAAATGATTGACTCATCACATGGATGTTGCATTTGGATGAATGGTTATGCACTCATATAGAAATTATGTGTATCAAATAGGATTTCTTGCATACATAATTGGACTCATGGCACTAACATAATTCGCATTGAGGAGGTCAACGGAATCAGTAGACCGCCTAATCTTTGCATTAGATAAGAGACATATACACACACTTTTGCATATGTTCGTACAATATTAGAAGTTTTCTAAGGACAACAGATGCTTGTGGATGATGGTTGAGTAGATGGGTGATTGGATGGTAGGACACATTCTTCTTAACTTGAAGATTTCAGGGACGAAATCCTTTAAGGAGGGGAGAATGTAACACCCCGTATTTTTCTGTGAACATAAAAGTAACAAAACAAAGTATACTTAATATTTAAAAGCAGAATTAAGAAAAACGGGTTATGCCATTGCGTTCGTCTCGGAATTCTGCTTGAGATAGAGTCTGACTTTGCGTAAATCGGACTTCATATGAAGAAGTGATGAAGAAGTTATGGCACTTAGAAGTTCAAGGAATTTAAAATAAAACCAGCTCGAATTCAAAATTTAAAAGTTCGAAATTCAAAACACACACCCGGGCTGAGCTGGAAATTTCCTGCCCAGGACCCAGGTCGACCAGGGGGTCGACCTGGGGGTCAACCTGGGTCGAAGAGGTCGACCTCCCCCCTATTTCCAGATCCGAGGACTGGTTCGTTTTTCTGCATTTGGACGCCGTTCTGACCAGATTCATTGATCCCTATGCTATATAAACACCCCTAAGGCTACAGTTTTCTCTACACAACTTCATTACGCCTATATTCTGCCCTAATTCATATTAAAATAAATCAATGGCGTCGCTGCTCTGCTGAAACCTAAGCTAGAACTAGTGCTCCTTCTTCTTCCAATCTAAATAGGATTAAAAGAGAACAACCACAACCCCTTTTTCTCTTAGAATCCAACAAAGTGAGTACAGTTATTTTCAAATATTAAATTGAATTATGATCTTGACATGGTTATAAATCTGAATTTGAGATTATGCATATTCTTGTTTATCAGATCTATTTTTCTATGTAGATCTATCTTATTAATATTATTGTAACTATTCTGTATCTCTTCCTTCCTTCTGTTTTATAGCCTGGCTACCACGAGTCTGAGCCAAATCTCAAAAAGATTGACGAACGAACGCCAAATTTGGGGAAAATAGTGAATGATTCATAATTATACATGACTGATTTGTGACTAATTTAAGAAAAGAACATATGTTGTAATTTGAGATCTAGATCTGGGCATACTATATATGATAGTCTGTGATTTGGAGGAAGGAGAATTATTGTATATACGACTTAGGCGCAAAGACCTATATTATAATAGGATAACTATTAAATGTGAATATGCCTAAATGGGGATTTTGGATATTTGGCATACGTTGAAATCAAAGGCTAAAATTTGGCATACTTTGTATTGTATATCATGATCTGGGGTTTTTGGAGAATATTCTGTACTGTGTAAATTTAACTAAAATTTGGGGCATATGTTATATTATGACTTATGACCATAATTTCGGCATGTAAAATTAGGCTTAATTTTAGGATTAGGCGAGGTATGTCAATGGAATTTTAAGGGATGATTAAATTTGTTAAATTGCCTAATCTGTTAAATCTATTGAAACTGAATATGGTAATTTGGGGTATGAAAATCTGTAGGCTCGATCTAAAATTGAGCAAAACAAGTTAATAGAACTTTGAATAATCTGGTGTAACTTGTAAAGAAGTTGAATTTGTTGAATTAGCATAATTAGTCTGATATTGGCATAATCTGTGAATGAATACTTTAGCTAAAAATAAGAATGCTGATACACGAGGTTAGACTCTGTTTGCGGCAGAAGCCTGCCCGGACCCAATCGGCTTAACCAGCAACCGCAAACTGTCAGTCTAATGTGAGAGGTCGTAGGCATAAAGATGCTTAGACACAAGGTTAGGTCTGGCTTGTGGCAGAGGTCTGCCCGGAACCGCCCGGCACATCCATCGGCCACAAGCTACAAACCTAATGTGAGAGGTATGTGCATTAGTAATTAATTAATGCAAATCTAGGATAAATATGATGCCTAAAACGTGTTGGGTGGATAAGGTTAAATCAACCGGGAGGATGAATCTAATAAACCCGTTTCGTAAATCTGTAGGCCCAATACAAGGTTAGGTGAAACAATCTATAAGTCTGTTAATCTGTATATCTGATCCGTTAGTCTGAAAACTTGTTAACCTGTATGTATGATATGAGCACTAGTTAATCTAAACTTTGTACATCTGAAAAATGTAAGCAAGTTAATCTGAAATCTGTTAGTCTGGGGACACGAGGTTAGGAGGGGTAATTACTTGTGTCATCTGTTGTGTGGGACCCATATTAGTCAGTAACCCTTTCTGGTATCAAAATTATGACCCAACACTAGGTAGGGGTCCAGGCCATGCTTACTGAACTAATTATAAGGGGTTCATTCTGATAATGGCGAGGGGTGTTGATGGTGCATTCCAACCGGGTCATGTGCGTGCATGGATCCGGTCTGTTATGAGGATGTAAGACATCATGACATATGTAAATAGGTCTGTGTTTATAGGTTTCCACTTTAGGGAATGATACACCCTTCTGTGGGGCCGGCACAGGGTATTTATGTATTAGGGAGCCGATCGCTTGGGGTAGAATTTAGGGTACAACTAGTTCTATATGTTTCTGTGGTGTATCATTTGTCTATGTCGGGTGGTAACACCTATCTGTTTCTGTGTGGTACCATCTGTTGGGGTGGTAAAGGCCCATCACTAGTGTACACCTAATACTAGCATTCTGTTTCTGTACCGTCTGTCTCTGTTCGGGTGGTAAAGGCCCATTACTAGCATTCTGTTTCTGTGTCGTCTGTCTTTGATCGGGTGGTAAAGGCCCATTACTAGCAATCTGTTTCTGTATGTCTCTCTCTGTTAAGGTGGTAAAGGCCCATTACTAGCAATCTGTTTCTGTATGTCTGTCTCTGTTAAGGTGGTAAAGGCCCATTACTAGCATCGTGTTTCTGAAGAGATCGTTCTGTTTTCTGTTTAGACATTAGGACAACACCTAATTCTGTTATACTAGTATTAGTGCAGAGAAGTGAAAACCAAGTAAGAAGCATAGCTTAGCCTATATCATTCTGTTTCTTCTGTTAACCTGCTACTCCTGTTACGGTTATCTCTCATCCAGTTTTATTTACATGTCATGATATTGTTATCTGTTTATATGCTGAAAGTCACTGGACTCGCCAGACTTTATGTCTCACCCCCGTTTGTTTTCTCCTCTTTTCTTTCCTTACCCCCTCCCCCCCCAGTACTCAGGTTGGGAACGTAGGAGCTTGATTTAGTTTTCTCTCTGCTTGAAGTGCTAGAAGTGCTTAAGTATTGCTTGGCTTTGATTCTACCTATTTATGGCGTTTCCTGTCAGGGATTATGGCTTTAAAATTATGTACTCTGAAGGCTGTACAAGATTGATATTTGTGTACTTGAATTTCGGTATTGTGGTTTTGAAAGATGTAACCAAACTTATTTATGTTTCCACTGCAATAAAGTTACAAAATTTTTCAAGTACTACTTTAAGTATATATCTTGTAATATTCTTTTCTGTTTACTTATATAGTTCCATGGAAGTTAATGCATTCCCTTAGTGAGTGACATTAATGGACGTGGGGTGTTACATACGGGATATACCAAACCTTGTTATTATATTCTTGATGACGAACGTCAAAACTTTTTCAGAGGTTATTTTCGGGAGTTGTTCCACTTCTACCTATTTATTAGATAATTGATCGCCACTACTATGTGCTTCGCTCCCCTTAGGAAATAAGGGTTCAACGGGATCTATTCCGCATACATCAAATGGCCATGGGCTAGTCACCAAAGTCAAACTACTCAAAGGTAAGCGAGGAATTTTCGAATACTATTGACATTTGTGCACCTTTTAACTTGGCTGATAGCTTGCTTAGTCATTTGAGACCATAAAACCCTAATCGTGCTACTTTTTTGGCCAACTTTATTCCGTTAGAATGGTCCTCACAAAACCCTTCATGTGCTTCCTTTAGCAATCTTACCCCATCCTTAGGATCCACACATCTTAGGTACTGAAGTGCATAACCCTTGTTATATAAAATTTCATCTATAATGATGAAACAGGAAGTTTGCCTCCTAATTTTCCTTAAATATTCAAGAACTATTTTCTTCTACTTGTTCTCACTGGAGTTATCGGAGGGTTTTCACTTTCATTTGAAGTTCTATGTGTCGTTCTGCCCTCATTTTCAGTTTGGGCCTTTGATTGGGAGCTGGTTAAAACCAACGATCCTTTTTCCTCGATGCTTGGTGTTGTTTGATATCCCACAAGGGCTCTCCAAGTTTCCTGAGCTCCTCTTCAATTGGCCAGTTTGGCTAGTGAATCTACCTGGGAATTTTCTCCTATTGGAATTTGATGTGTTGAAAAATCATCGAATGATTCAAGCAATTTTAATATCATTTTAATTTATCGTGATAATTTTGAATCCTTAGTTTAGTATGTTTTACTGAGACGGTTCAATATTAGTTGAGCGTTGCTAAAAATTTGGATCCGGGGGATCTTAAGCTTCTTGGCCAAAGTAAGATCGACGACCATTGCCTTATATTGTACTTATTTTTTGTAAGAAATCCCAATTTCATGGCGTAATGTAGCCATTGTCCATCCGGTGTTATGATAATATATCTGGCACCACCACCTTGTTTATTAGATACTCTATCAACGAACAATTACCATTTTGATTTTAAATCTTTCTCCCTTTCAGACTGTTGTTCGATAAACCATATGCATTCATTTACAAAGTTAGCTAAAGCTTAGTCTTTGATTTACGTCTGTGGTTTATAATCAATGTCATACTGACTTAATTCAATTCCCCATTTCACGAGTCTTTCGGAGGTCTTTGGTTTGTTGAAAACTTTTTTAGGGGGTAGATTGGTGAGAACCTTTATTGGGTGTGCTTGGAAGTATGACCGCAGTTTTCGAGCTACTAATATTCATCCACAAGAAAATTTCTTAATGATTGGGTAACGGGTTTCGGCGCTCTTTAGCCTTCGGCTAACATAATAAATTGGGAGTCGGGTTTTCCTAATGTATTAGGACTGAGCTAATGGTAAATTTTGAAACTGTGAGATAAAGTTACAAAATTTCCCCATTTTGGGGTTTGATGTTATAGGGGATTTCTAAAGATGTTCTTTCAATTCTTGGAAGGCCCTTTGGCATTGTCACCCCATTCTAAATTCTTCTTTTTCTTGATTGCATCGAAGAACAAAAACCATTTATCAGTTTCCCTTGACATAAACCTACTTAGGGTTGCTACCTTTCTACTAAAGCTCATTACATCCTTGTTCGTTTTGGGTTCAGTCATTTCTCTTATTGCCTTAATTTGTGCAGGACTCGCTTCTATCCTTTGTTCACTTATGACATACCCAAGAAACTTTCCTAAATGAACACCAAAATTATACTTTTGGGTTTTAATTTCATTTGGCATTTCCTCATTATCCTGAGCATCTCCCTCAAATCTTTTAAATGGTTTCCTTCTATCTGTGACTTAACCAACATGTCTTCAACATAAAATTCCATGTTTCACAAGTCGCTGGTAGGTGACACCCGTGTTTTTCAAATCGAAAGGCATTGCCTTATAACAATACGATCGACTATCGGTAATGAAACTCATATGTTCCTCATCTGGTTTTAACATCAGAATTTGATTGTGCCCTGAATATGATTCACGAGCGATTGCAACTTGTGACCACTGGTGGAATCCACTAACTGATCAATTCTTGGTAAGGGATAACAATCCTTTGGACATGCTTCGTTTAGATCGGTATAGTGTACGCATGTCCTCTATTTTCTTTTGGACTTCTTTACTAGGACATGGTTTGCTAACCATTAAGGGTAATAGACCTCTCTGATTAACTCATTTTCAGATAATTTCTTTACTTTTTACTTTATGGCTTCTGATCGAACATTATCTAATTGCCTTTTCTTTTGTTGGATAGAGGTCGTACAAGGATTAATATTAAGGGAATGGCATATGACTGAATGATCATTCCTACCATGTCTAAGTGTGCCCAAGAAAATATATTCTTGTTTTCCTTAAGAAAATGGATTAACTCATCTTTTAACCATGGTTCTAGAGTTTGGCCTACTTTCACAATCTTTCCAATGTCAAAAGGGTCTATGTTTACTTCCTCCATTTCTTTGATAGGTTCAATCCTTTTGACCTCTCCTCGGTAATACAAGTAGGTTATGATCTACCTTTCCATCGTCATACTAATTTTTTTTTATTTTTTATGTCCTTAGACCTGCAATTATCATTTTTACACTTAATGGAATAATTATTTCTTTGCTTCGGACGCCAGATTTAAGGGACCTTCATTTGAAGGTTTTAATTCAATAGAGGCATCAAGATAAGCAAAGTATTCTTTCTTATATTGATTAGTAGTAGCAAAATACGTTTCCCTTGAGTTGAACTGTTGACCTTTGATTTTTCCCTAACCTTCCTTCTCAAGAATTTGGTCATCAAATACTTTAGGTAAATGAAAGTATCTACCTCATCTAGCGTTGGTCATCCAAAGAAAGCATTGTCGAAAGAGGGTTGATCAAAGGTAACAGATAGGGCTTCGAAGGAGAAGAAACATGAGGGTAGCCCCATTTGAACCTTTAACTTTATCTAGGTGATGAGTGTTGAGAATTTGTTAGTAAATCCAAAGATTGTCTCTAGGCTTCATTCAAACTTTGCATTTGGAATGGTCGTGCAATCAAAAACACCTTTGAAGATGACGTTAATAGCACTTCTGATATTAACCAGTATTTTTTCCACCATTAATTGTCCTATTTAAGCAGTACTCATGAGTGGATCATTGTGAGGACTATGGATTCCTTTATGAAGCTCCTTCGGTGTTATAACCAAAGGGTGTAAATGAATTCCTCTCGAAGGATGATTCAGAACTCCTTCTTGAACAAAGAAAATCCCCTCTCTTGCTTCTCTAATCTAGCGACTCTTAGCATTTTGTTTATTCCAACGATATGTGGCCCCCCCCATGGATTACGTTAACATGATTAAGTGGCGGACCCATTTCTATAACATCTTCTCCTTCGGACACGTTAATCATAGCTCCGACAGAGGGCAAAAGAAAATGCTTGTAGTCTTGAGGGGTATTATTGGCATTTTGAATATACTCTCTTAGTTGTCCCTTTCCAATAAGCTTTTAAATGATACCAGACAAAACTTTGCAATGATTCATTCTATGAACATTTTCTCTGCGGTAAATACAAAAATTATCGCTCTTTTTAGCTTCTGGATACATATGAGCTTTGAGAGGGGTAAGGAAGTTTACTTTCTCGTTCATCGCTATATAAATGAAAGATAGAGGTTTAATTAATGCCACTGAGTTAATGTCGAACTCTGCCCTCTGTGTCTACTTATTATTTCGACCGAAACCTGACCTAGCTACGTCTTTGTACACCGATGCCCTCTTCTTGATGTGGTATATTTCATCCATTTGGATAAATTTGTTGTCACGAAAATGGAGTTCTTGAAGGCTTTCAGCCACAATTACCATGTGGTCCCTCCATAAGAAGTATTATCTTTAAGTCCTACATAGATAGCAATAAGGTTTGCCCCATCATTCATTCCTTTGACCCTTATTGCCTTTGTATTAAACCTTTTCAAGTAATCTCCCAAAAGCTCCCCAGGTTGCAGCTTAATGTTGGCCACCATAGTGTAATGTACTATGGGGTCTTTGCTGACACAAATTTGAGCAGTCACTACACCATATATGTTGATTAAGCTGTGTTTTTAGCCGTATCTAAGGCTCTTAGACATGGCCAATAGCCAAATCAAAAAACGGCTTGTTAAATTTTTAGATACGGCTAAAAACCGTATCTCATTAGTAACAACATACGACTTATAGCCGTATCTAAGTAGTATTCAGACACGGCCTTTGACCGTATCGAATTATACCTGTGTGTGCACATATTTATATATATGCATATATATATATATATATATATACAGAAACTGTAGCACATATTTTTCATATAACACAGCATATATACCACAATTTATATACAAGAATAACACAATTTATATTTTACATATATACTCAAAGAATTACAAGATTTTTCATAACACGAACATAATGTATAACATACTAACATATACAAAGGAAAATGTCAAAGATTTTCATAACAGTACGAACTAACAAAAAAAGGTAAAAACATATGATTAGCCTGATATATATAACTCCAGTCGAGGCCAGGAAGATTGAGCGTACGTGCTGATCATGCCGATGAAATCCATGTGTTTGTTGTATATCAAAGCAGTACTACTATGAGAATAAGCTTGCTCATGATGTTGTTCATAAAGTTTTATATATAATAGCATAAATATTTATATATGTTACTATGTATATAGTTTAAAACAAAAACTTAAAAGGCTAACTTGATGATTGGCATTAAAACTGAATCGTGATAGCCAGCGCCTGAGTTCCAGCAACACAAATGCGCCCAAAATCTACAGAAAAAAGAAGTAATTTTATGCCTGATTGCACACAAAATATCGTGTCTTTGTGTTCGTACTGATAATAGTGAAGGACATATCGTGTCTTTGTATTCGTGTGTGCATATTTGTCAATTATATGTATAACATGTTTATGTAACGCTACATGACATGATTTCATTCTCCAAAACAATTCCTTTGCTTTGAACCAGTTTATTTTTCATTCTCCAAAATCTCCGCAAACATGATTTTCACGTAGTGACTCACTAATTCGCTCTAAAAGTATAAAACCGCAAACTCGTTATAATTCTCCTTGTCACTTGGCTGCAATATTTTAGATAAAACATTGCTATAGCCTTGCCCTTTCTATTCTATCACCCTTATCTAGCTAATGTAGTGTATCCGAGATGAGGGGATGGAAAAAAGTGAGATATTACCTGAAGTTTATATCAAAAATGCTCTAATTTTTCCTGCTAAGTACCATGACAGAAATCCCAATCCAGCAGACCCTACACAATTAAGGTTTTACTGCATAGTTAAAAACTATTATACGGTACAAAACACTAACAACTTCTCGTATTACATGAAGGGTTGTACACCATGACAGAATTACCTTAATAAAAATGTTATTGAACTAGACATCACCAACAAAATGATCATATTGATCGCTACCATAGATATTAACCTTGAAATCCATCTATCTATTATTACACATAGAATAGAAACAATGCAACTTGGCTGCCTGCATGGTTTTCTTACATTTCAAGACAGGAGATCCTATTTCAATCTTCTATGTTTTTAACAAAGCACGTAAAACTGCCAACCCAACTACATCCCCAAATCTACTCTGTGAAGAACCAAGTAAATGTGGTTATCTAAATTTCATTTGCCTACAAGTACAAATGTTTATTCTTATCCCCAAATCTACTCTGTAAATGACGTTATTATAATCAAGATCGCTCCTTTTTTAACTAATCTTTTACTTAGCCTGGCGGAAATTAAAATCCTGGCTCCGTCCTTGAGAGTGACATTAAGATAATATGAACAAGTAAAAAGAATTACCTGAGTGTAACGATACAAATTAAGAATAAGTTGATTAGCCCATTGGAATTACCCAAAGTCCACAATCTTCATATTACCCAAATTTGGGGTCTCTAGCTTTGTGCTGGTTGATCATTGGCATCATTTACGTTTACAGTGGCTAATCAATTTCCACTTTATAGCTGAATTAGGTAAAGCACGGCTGGAGATGCCAGTGATTTAACTAGTGCAAAGCTGGAGACACACAAATCGAATCATCTCTGCCGAAGGAGGAGATTCCCGAGAAAGGTGGAGGCATGATTTGGTCACCGATCGAAAACCCTAATTTGGGTTTTCGGTCACTAATAAACTAAAACAAAAGGAAAAGGTGCGACCAAAATTTGTGTTTGGAGTGCCTAAAGGGGTGCACAATATGATACGAATTAGATTTGGCCAAAGGCCGTGTCAAATGAACCAATCCAGAGCTTCCTCGATGGACGGTCAGATTTAGGGTGTTTAGGGTGGTGCGGATCGCAAAATGTAGTTTCCTACGACTCTAAGACCTATCAAATATGATACGGCTATAAACCGTATTTTATCTCCGCAACGTTGTGTGCCAAATTGGCTGATATGGTGTAGTGAGTGAAATCATAAGAAAACAGCTTCAAGGAGTATATATGTTCACATCCCAGTATTGTCAATACCACTTGGCGTAGCACCTTGGAAAATTGTGGGAAACAGTCGGCTATGGAAAGCTCCAAAAACATTATATAGGTCCATTTGGCTGTCGAAAGCCATTACATAATTGTCAGGTTTCGTAGCACTGTGATACTTGATTGTTGGGATTTTTACTTGTTAGAGGATGGTTACATACATAATTTCATCAACTAAAAGGAAAACTCTTTCATTTCCATTTGCATGAGGATCATAGGTTCACTTTCCCTTTGAATTTGGCAAGTCTTCGACATCTTTAGTTATCGAATCCTTAATGTAGTCATCCTCATTAGGGTAATTTTTTTGCTGGGGTTTGTACCCATTGGTGGTTGAACTCCCATATTGCTCTACCGTTTTTCATAATTTTCGTTGATAATATGCTTTTGTATTCTTATCCTCTAGCTCCCCGCATTCTGACTGCTCATTCTTTTTCTTACTTTCGGGTTGGGCAACCCTGGATCCTTTCTTCTTGGACTCAACTACCTAGCAGTATTCTTGGTATTCAATTGGCCTTGGATCTTAGATGTTTTATGAGAAAGTAGTGCATTTATTGAGACTTTCATCCTAGCAATTTCACCCTCTAATTAGTTGATCATTTCTTGAGACTTTGTAATGGAGGGATCTCCCCATAAGGAGTTTGCTAGGCTAAAGAATGGGGTTACGTCCTCCTCGAGCCAAGAAATGCGAACTTCATTGTCACTTATTGTGTCTAGTTACTATGATTTGGTATTTATAGTCTTCGTGATTCCTACGTTCAACCAAACATGAAGAGAAAAACTAGTTTATATTAATCGCAAAGTCGACGGTTCAAGGCCACCATCTAGCGATAAAAGTGATAGCCATAAAAATGGTTAACATCTTGAATGTTGCTTTTCGTAGGAAAATGGCGTAAGCATGAGCCTTTCGACCTAAACCTTCTACCGCATTACCACTTTCGAGAGGATAGCGACATCTGACTTTCAACAAAGACCGAAAGGGTAAAAGTTGATCAAAAGCTCTTTAGGTTGAAGTTTCAGTTTGGTATCGAAACTTTAACCTAGCCAAAAAGCCAATCCCTTCAGAAAGTTATAATCTATTGTGAATAATATATATAATTAATACTGTAAATAGGAAATCGAATATTGTGAATCTCCATAAAGATAACTGGATTAACCTTACTCTTCAAAAGGAAATAAATCCCATTGGTGGTAATATTGGTTATACCTTCCGGTTGGATTATTACCACCTAAGGTATTAACTACACAACTTACCCTTTATGTGCTCTGCAATATAGCTTTGGGGCAAAAAATAAGAAAGTAGAAGATAAATCGTCTGTTTTCGGCTATTAAGAGAGTTAATAGATGTGGTTGACCACGCTCCATTCTCTTAAAATTAAACTCCACTAATTAGGCTCCTCAAACCTTCCTTTTATTGCAAATTATGAAATAGGATTACAAGAAAATAGAAAATTTCCAAATACGATTTGGAAATCTAGGGTTTTGCTCTGCAATTTAATACTGCATATTTTGAAAATAAACTGAATAACCTGATCTTTGGACCTCTAAGGTCCTATTTATGGGTGCATATTGGCTTTCTTCCACTTTTGAGGGCTTCATACCAGCATCCGTTAAGTGATGTATTGAGTATATTTACCTAGAAGCACTTCTGGGGATTACAGGAGGCATACGTGTATGCTAGCTTCCGGCCTATAACAATATTTAACTCCGGAACGATTCTTCTTTTGATGCAGCAGGTCTTCCTATTTGGTGCAAGAGCTTTTTTCTGTGCTCTTCCCATAATTTGTTGAATCTTTCTTTGTTATTCTTCGTCCTTTAGTTTTATCATATACTCTTTGGCACGTGAACCCTTTGGCATTTCACGAGAAGCATTTTCTTTGTCCTTTTCCTCTTTATCCATTAAGATAGGACCTTTCGGAGGATAATCGATAATCTTCATCTTTATAAGGAATCTTCACCTTTAGTAGAGTCTTGCGATGCTAATCTTTCGTACGCTTCTTCCGAGGTCCTTATCTTTTGTTCCATCCTTCTTTCACCTTTTTATTTGAAGAAGCTATGTTTGGGTTAACACTCCATATGGAATCTTAAATCCATATAGCATATTTCTTATATGAATGGATCCGAAGACCCTTGTTCTTCCATTTCCTCTTTGTCATTTTCCTGGTTTAAATGAACCGCAACCTCTTTCTCCTTATAAGATTGTTGAGGTCTTTGTTTTACTTTTCCAAGCTTATACTCGGCGCTTTGGGTTTCCCATTACATGGTAACTATTGTTTGGCTTAAATAAAATTTCCTTTAAGGTATACGCGACCCTTCTCAAATCATTTCGTGTTTTTACATACTAAGGATCCATTTTTTTATCTTAGAAAAAGGCTCTTTTGGGTTAGGGAGATTAAGGGTTTCAATGGTTCAAGCCTTCCCTCTAGAGCCAAAAATGTTAGCCAAATAGTATTCTCCAGTGGAATCCCTTGCTTACGAAAGGGTGGATCTAGTTTGAGTACTACTTCCATAATCAAAATCACGTAGAATGCTTTCTATAACTTCCGAAACCGAAATTCTTGTAGAAGATCAGATTGAATGGTAAGATTCCTACAATATTTGAAGATGGTGGTTTATGCATGAATAATTCAAATTTCCTATTGGATTAGTTTCGACCGAGATCTCTCTAAGGTTTTGGTGTACCCCTTTTGGATAGACTAAAGACTCTTGATGCCATGTCCTAGGCTAACTTATTCTCTGAATGCTCGTATGGTCTCAGAGGTATCCTTTCGATAAGGCGGATATCAAATCTATTGTTTATATGTGAGGGAGGTATTGGATCTGATTAAGCTAGTTAACCTCTAAAATCCATAATTTGATTATCAGCATAAGTAATTTCTGTCGAACTTACAAACAACCTATCAAAAGGATGGAAGTGGTCTTAGGAAATCATCGATGTGTATTGTCTCACAAGGTTTCAAAATCGACTATGATGATGGTTATTCACTTTCATAACCTTTTAATAGAATCCCTGGATAAAATATCATATTACGGAGCTAAGAAATCTACAAAATTATGATAATAATGGAATAATAATCGAACAATTATGACTTTTGTACCTTAATTGCTTCGCAAAACTTCTTTATTTATTATCTTACGTTTACACTCTTTTTCCCAAATCGATTTACAAATTAGGGTTTACTACTTAGTTTTACGATTACGAGATTGAGAAATGAAAGTTGGGTCCGATTCTAGACCTAAGAGTCGTATAATACGTGTAGGTTGTGTAACGTCTGGAAATTTCGGGATTTAATAATTTATTAATTCAATTATTATAATACATCGGTTTGATTTTCAGAATATTTTGAATCCAAATATTTGAATATTTTAATTAATATAAATAAGGAGATAATGTAATTATTTCTGAAATTGTTAAAATGCAGTATTATGTGAATTGGACAATGTAAAGAATTTAATTGAATTCAAATTTGAGTAATAATAACGAATATATTATTTAAACGACAGTTGAACGTATTAATTATAATATAAATTATAATCGAGCCCATAACGTCGCAATAGTTCGTAATTTAACGTTTTGAACTTTAACTGAGTATACATGATTCGTTATAAGTCAGAGTTCTTCGAAACAAGAAACTTTGGAATCTATTGAACTGTATTTTTCTAATGGAAGTGAAAAATCGGGATTTCGGCCTATAGATTGTGAGTTATGTCCAAATCAAATTTTCAAATAGTCGCTATGGAATCGTTTATAGACCATAACGATTATCTATTTATAATAAAATATCGGTTTCGAATTTGAACGAAATCTTTGAGACGTATACTTATTTTAATTTTTTGAATTTTTCTGTAATTTTTATTTTGAAAAATAAGCAATTTTTATTTGAAGTGCTTTACACCCTATATTAGCATTTTGGGGTTTCACAGAATAAGCTATCTTGTCTATATTTTTATATTTTCAATATCATGACACATTGCTCATCACAATGGTATTTTCATTTTTGTCGATGGTAGTATGTTTGCGAATGAAGCCTTATAAGACGAATGCCAAACCCCTTTAAAACTTAAATAACATGTGTGTAGTCCGTTTACATGCTTCGTTTTAGATCTATGCGTTATTGGACACAATAGATCAACTACTGAAACGCAACAGGAAATGGTGATGGGTGTATATCCATTAATTTATGATCATATCCATCTCAATGGTTTTAGTTATGGTTCAAATATTCTTGACATATGCGCATAACTGATCCTTTACATCACTATTACCATTCCATGGCTTTTTCCATCACTGGAATCATACTGAAATCCATTTCCGATTCATGATTGATCCTTGTCCCCATTTCTTAGCGCCTAAGTATCCGCCGTATGTGTGTGTGTGTATATATATATATATATATATATATATATATATATGTCACAACAGACCTATTCTACCATATGTCAAGGTTAATCATAATAAATACAGCGTAGACCTAAAAGCACATGCCTAGGAAGAAAACTGCAGTACCCTATATGCTAATACTTAATGACTAAGTTTTGAATTATATAAATGAACCGCTCTTTCGCTTCATTCTTTTCTTTTTTTTGAAAACGCAAAGCCGAACCAATGTCTTCAACAAACAAGTGCTCCAATGAAAATAAATAAATAAATAGAAATAAAAATATAAAAAGGGCAACCGATTTATGGGTAAAGTGGCAAACGGATACATGAAAAAAAGTGTGCAGAAGGGAAAAATGGCACAACATTAAGATGAGCTCGCGTCTGGTTTCATGGGGAAAATCTGGACTGCTTGTGATGGTAAA
Source organism: Allium sativum (assembly GCA_030737875.1). Taxonomy (NCBI): domain Eukaryota; kingdom Viridiplantae; phylum Streptophyta; class Magnoliopsida; order Asparagales; family Amaryllidaceae; genus Allium; species Allium sativum. The sequence goes on along the minus strand of CM060926.1, from coordinate 918,843,103 downwards.
GATGAGGAGTTCGGAATGCTGAGAAGGATAGCAAACTCAGTTCGGTTTGGCATGAAGGATAGTGCCTTCGCTATTGGTCTGGGAAGGAGGAATGCGCGTATAGAAAAAGATTAGCGATTCCATTGTAGAAGAGGTGAAGCAGCGGGTTGCCAAACCAGTGACGAAGGGTTGCGGAAATGTTAAAGGAAGTGAAGCATGGATTCACGTGAAGTATGAAAGGGGACTCGGGTGTATAAGAGGAAGAAGACACTGTGATATTGGAGGAGTGGGTTCGCAATTTATAAACACGAAAAAATGGGAGTAATAATGTTTTGAAATGGTGAACTTTTCAGAAGGGTAGCGGGTTTTGATGAGTGTCGGGGTTTGTGAAGTGGCGATGGAGTGGTAAGGGAAGTGTGGTGGAGGAGGTTTCCGCATGCAGTGAAGTGGAATACTAGGAGTGGTACCTTTCTGCATGAAAATGGGAACTGAAGTAGGAATAGGAAATGGAAGGAGGGGTGTTTCTATGATGGGGTCCGATGGACCGGAGGTAGGAGCGACCACCGTGAAGTGTTCCATTGGGTGAAGCATTTGGATAGGAGCAGCAACTTCATGGGTGTACGGGTAACGTGAATTTGGAGTTGTCACGCTGGCCATTGGGGTGTCAGCCTGAGCTCTGAAAAAGTAAAGAAGGCGATGGAGTCGAGGAGTGTAAAACGTGAAGCGTGAGGGTGTAATGCATCAAAAACGGGTTCAAAACACTTACTGGAGCTGAAGAAAAAAATGGAGAAGAATGGGTATTATAATATATATATATATAAATGGTGCAGAAGAACTAAATGGTAGGTTAAAGAAGTGGGGTTTTAATGATATGCAGGGCCCGACATTTGCACGAGTGAGCCCATTTCAAAAATAAGATATATAAAGACAAAGGGTATTTTAATATGCAGGTATTAGGTTGGATGGTTACTGGTGTGTTTGAACTATTCTGAGAGGGAGAAGTTTTTACGAAGAAGAAAGGTTGAAGACGTGTGCTTGGGTATGTGAGGGAGTGGGTCGGATGGTATTTGGTAAGGTCCAATTTATTTTAAAAGTAATGTTTAACTTTTATTAAATAGAGTATAAACGTATAAATGAAATATTTCACTCGTATGATATTAGAATTTCGAATGGTTGGATCCTTTGGGATCGTATGGACGTATGCTACACAATGGAACTGATTCAGAACGATTCGAAGCTCGTTTGAATTTGCGGCAAAGTTGAACAGCTGATTGGATTGATCAACCGTTAATCGTTATTCAACGATTAACGACCAATGTAAGTAATCGCACTAACTCTGTCGTTAATTAATCGTTATTTAATATTGATAAAAATGATTGAATGTTGTGTGTGATGGTTGTTTGGATGAATTGGTTAAAGTAATATGTACAGTTATTTATACAAGTCGTTAGTTAAATATGGATTCTATTTATTATTTATTTAATAATGATATGATGTAAATGTTGATTAACATATGTGGATGCAAGGAAACAGGTTGGAGGGATCCAACTGGATTCCTCAACAATTTTATTGTTGATTTTCATATATTGCTTTATATGATGTGATAAATAATCCAATGTTGATTATTGTGTGTTTGGGGTGGTTGAACAACGTTGACCTGAATTAATTGGTATTAAAATACCGAAAAATATGTTCAAATACATTGGAAAAGAAATTAGGGTATTAAAAAGGGATTTCTATTTTTAAAATAGAAATGGAATTTCGATTAGTTAGAATATAGTAACTTGTTTTTGATAAAAACAGGTAATTTGATTTATAAATGATATTTATAAACGAAGCAAAATGATTATTATTAAATAGTTTTAAAAATATAAATTCAAAAAAGATTTTATTTAAAAAGGAAAATGATGATCGTTTAGAAAGAAAACGATGAAATTATTTCGATATTCGAAACGGAAATCGGATTGAAATAAAGCCGTAAGGATCTATAATTATAATTCGACTATATCGAATGATATAAAGAAAATTTATTCTTATAAATTATATATTAAATGAAATTCAGTATTTGACGAGAAAATTAATATTTGGATTTGTTATCGAATAGGAAATCCATATTTAAATTTATAACTTAAAGTCGGTAGCCATCACCAGCCGCCATGTGCGAAGCACGGGTCTTATTCTAGTTATAACTTATAAAATTAGTTTATGAAATGAAATATGATGTATGGGTTTATAAAACAACTAAATAAGTGGGATTTTAAACTATAATGATATTTGTTATTTAAATCAAGATTTGATTTAATAAAATGAGTACAAATTTCTATAGAATAAAACTATTCACGTTTAAAGTGAAAAATGATTTAAAGAAAGACGTTTTGCATATTTAAAAAGGTGTTAAGGAAATTAGAAACTGACTGGAGACTAATTAAGTTAAACAACTTTCTGGGTGTTGATCTGATGTTGGTTTCGGCCTTCGGCGTTATTACTTAGGGAGTTGTTCTCTTGCTGGTTTACGGTTAGGGAATAACGGATGTTGACAGATAGTGATGAGTGAGTATAAGAAATGGATATGTTTTCCAAATATAATGTATATTTTCGAAATACAAAAAATAAAGAGTTGTGAATATATGGAAACGTTTTCCAAGAAAATCGTGAGAAGTAAAACGGGTTTTAAGAAATAAATGGGAAATTGGGAAATGAAACGATGATTGATCGGTAAGATTTCCATTTGGGAATATGACCGTTGTATGTACACATGTTTTCCTTTGATAGTTAAATAACCAACCATCAAAGTTTTTGACCATTTCTGTTGTCAATACGGAGAGACCGGGATCAGATTTATTATCTGAAAACCACTCCGCATGGGCATTATCGTTTCAAATCAAATTGATCGAAGACAATTGAAGACGGAGTTGTGCAAGGGTTGTTCTGGCGATCCTAGGTAGAAATTGCCTAAGATGGATTTACAGAATAGTGCCTTCGGGTTGTCCAGTCCCAGGACCACATGAATGGATGAATGTCTGACAGAGTATGCATGGTAAATCGCGTAAGTTGATCGTTTCAAACGTATTTACATTGGTGGCAGAGGAATTTGTTCCTCTTAGTTTATACCCGCGATATTTTTGAAGAAATCAATTTGTGATTTGGTGGTTATGAAGATGTGACATTCAAAGTAAATGAAGGTATGATCTGTCAAGATACGTTATGACCTCAAGCCTCATCAACCGAGAAATGACAGAAATCGGGCAGGCAGCATGGCTAAGTGGGTCGCACCCAAGTAGGGTATATTGTCACCATCTAGAGAATATTCATATTTGTTACTTCTTTCAATTCTGTATCTCCTGGGAACGGTTATGTTGGTATACGAACCGTGAGGTGATAATGTATTCGGAACATTCAAGGGAAATGAATGGTCGGTCATGTGTGGCCTAGTTACAAGATGTTATTGTTGAACTCCAGTGTATCGCTTGTAGAGTACACTGACCGGAAGGTGGTTCTATACCTTGTCATAGTTGAAAATCCATTACCCAATAAGAGCCCACGGTTTTTGATTGTATATTATATAGGTAGAACGTGAGATAAAAGCGTTCTACTAGATTGATATTACTTGTGTTAGACATTAGTATAATATCAGAATAATATTGTTTTACAAATGTTTTGGGTTGTCGTAAGGTAAAAACCAACTGTATTTATTTGTGGATCGGTCTTATGATTAACATTTCTTTTAAAAGGATTTTAAAAGTTAAACCAAGTGATTAGAGTTTACTCACCCTAGTCACATGACTAACCTAGTGTTTATTTTGTTTTGTTTTCCCTAAACTCTTGGGTGCCCAAATTTGTATGGGCAGTCAAGTAGTCGGGATTTTTCAGATATACTTAGAGGAGCTCGGAGTAGGAGGCTTTAGAGTTCGATATATATAGAGTTTATTTCTGCTGTGATATGAATGAGTTGTACCCTGAAATGGTATGTATATATAGATTGTTTTGTATTCCAAAGGTTACTATATAATATATTTTATTCTTTCCGCTGTGAGATTCGTGTTACTCTGATATTTTTTCCGTGGTGATCTTCTTCTTCTTCTATTCTAATTTTATTTCTTTTTATTTCTCATCCTCCAATTTCTTTCTACTAATGATCTAGTATTTACGATGCTCGGATAGTCAACATGGGTTTGTGTTGATTTTTAGGGTTGAAAATCCTTGGGTCGTTACAGTTGTATCAGGGCTGATGGCTAAGTGATTATCTTGGCTCTGTGGCGTAACTCAGTAGAGATGGGATTAGTAATATCCTAGTTTGATTTTGAGTGTACATATATGAGTGAACGTATTTGTAGATTTTATAAAAATGATTTTTTATTTTGAAGATTTATCGGGTGAGTGGCTTATGAATTCTAGTCGGTGGTGGGGCACCACGAAATCGATTGGGGTTCATAAACGCTCGAATACGATAAACCGACACGGTATGTTTTTGAAAGAGGGTAAATAGAATAATTTTGCACAAAATATATTTTGATATAAAGAAGTATATATATTGAAATTATTATATTGGACGTGTTGGCTATAATTATAATCAAATAAGATTACAATTGAAATGGTTATGAATAACCAATAAGAATTCGTATAAGAGTAATATATAAAATCAGATAAACTAAATATGGAATTAATACGGTATTTGTTATTAAAATTCCAGGAAATTGGAGAAGTGTTGTAAATGAAATTTGGATCGAATATAAGGAAATTTTAAGATCCTGGGTAAATTTGGAAATGTTTTCCAAACATTTTAAGGAATATTTTGAAGTGATTTCAAAATGAAAGTGTTTAAAAATATGTTTGAAAGTGATATAGTATTGAACTCACTTCGATCGCTGGGAAATAATTCCGATGATGACTGCGTAGCATCATCGGTGTTCATCTTCGAGTCTCTAAGTGATGGATTACTACCAAAGATTTTGTTTTGAATTATTTTATGGAAATAAGTTGTTCAGAAATTCAAATGTTTCCTATTGTTATTATTATATAATTTCAAACTGATTTGAAATAAAACCCAGGTATTGAAATTCTGAAATTTAAAATTTACTTTTGAAGTTAAATAGATTGAAATGGTAAATGTGAATAAATAAATTGAAATTTAACTTAACTAATTTAAATAAAATTGAATTTGATTGGATCAAAGATAATCTGAAATAAGATTGCATTGATAAGTAAGAATTTGGAATTGGGATTGGAACTGGAGTTTGAAATGGAATATGGCTTGGTTATAAGCAAATGGTTTGGATTTGAGAATAAGTTGATTTGAAATCAATTGGGAATTCATAGATATATGCTGAAGTGATAACAAATGAAAGAGGTAAAGTTGAATGCCCAATAAAAAGGTACAAGTTTATATTTTAAATGAGTATGAGATTTATGAGCCTATTTGGCAAGCCACTTGGTTGTTTGATTTTCTTTTGGATTGGTGAAGGCCTAGAGAGGCGAGTTGTAGTTGTATCGATTGAGCTATGCAAATGAGATGCTAGCGAAATTTTTTGGAATTTTGAAGTGTTAAAATTTTTTCAGAGTTTTGAAAATATTCGAGGGACTAATAATTTTAATTGAAATTGATTGGTTCAGTTGAAACTGAAGTTGAAGTAAAATAAAAGATTTTTAACCTAGTTAATATGGTTTATAACATTTTTACTGCTTAGCAATTTCGAGGACGAAATTATTTTAAGGGGGAAAGAATGTAACGTCCCGGATATTTCGGGATTTCATAATTTATTAATTCAATTGTTATAATATATCGGTTCGATAATTCAGAATATTTCGAATCCAAATATTTGAATATTTTAATTTATATAAGGAGATAATGCAATTATTTTTGAAATGGTCAGAAATGGTTAAAATGCAGTATTATGTGAATTGGACAATGTAAAGAATTTAATTGAATTCAGATTTAAGTTATAATAACGAATATAATATTCAATTGATAATTGAATGTATTAATTATAATATAAATTATAAGCGAGCCCTTTATGTCGTAGTAGCTCGTAATTTAACGTTTTGAACTTCAACTGAGTATACAGGATTGGTTATAAGTCAGATTTCTTCGAAACAAGAAACGTTGGAATCTATTAAAATGTATTTTTCTAAAGGAAATGAAAAATCGGGATTTCGGCTTATAGATTATGAGTTATGTCCAAATCAAATTTTCAAATAGTCGCTATGGAATCGTTTATAGACCATAACGATTATTTAATTATAATAAAATATCAGTTTCGAATTTGGATGAAATCTTTGAGATGTATAATTATTTTAATTTTTAGAATTTTTTTCTAATTTTTATTTTGAAAAATAAACAACTTTTTATTTGAAGTGTTTTACAACCTATATTAGCATTTTGGGGTTTCACAGAATAAGCTATCTTTTTTATATTTTTATATTTTCAGGATCATGGCACATTGCTCATCACAACGGTATTTTCATTTTTGTCGATGGTAGTATATTTGCGAACGAAGCTTTATAAGACGAATGCCAAACCCCTTTAAAACTTAAACTAACATGTGTAAAGTATGTTTATATGCTTCGTTTTGGATCCATGCATTATTGGACACAATAGATCAGCTACCGAGACGCAACAGGAAATGGTGATGGGTGTATATCTATTAATTTATGATCATGTCCATCTCAATGATTTTAGTTATGGTTCAAATATTCATGATGTATGCGCATAACTGATCCTGTACATCACTAATACCATTTCACGGCTTTTTCCATCACTCGAATCGTACTGAAATCCATTTCCTATTCATGAATGATGCGTTGTCCCCATTTCTTAGCGCTTAAGTATACGATGTGTGTGTGTGTATATATATATATGTCACAACATACCTATTCTACCATATGTCAAGGTTAATCATAATAAATATAGTGCAGGCATAAAAGCACATGCCTAGGAAGAAAACTGCATTAACTTATATGCTAATACTTAATGACTAAGTTTCGAATTGTATAAATGAACCGCTCTTTCACTTCATTCTTTTCTTTTTCTGAAAACACAAAGCCGAACCAATGGCTTCAACAAACAAGTGCTCTAATGAAAATAAATAAATAAATATATGGAAATAAAAATATAAAAGGGGCAACCGATTTATGGGCAAAGTGGCAAAAGGATACATGAAAAGGAGTGTGCAGAAGGGAAAAATGGCACAACATGGAGATGATCTCGCGACTGGTATCATGGGGAAATTATGGACTACTTGCGTTGGTAAAGATGAGGATTTCGGAATATTGAGAAGACTAGCAAACTCAGTTCGGTTTGGCATGAAGGATAGTGCCTTCGCTGCTGGTCTGGGAAGGAGGAATGCGTGTATAGAAGAAGATTAGTGATTCCATTGTAGAAGAGGTGAAGCAGCGGGTTGCCAAACTGGTGATGAAGGGTTGCGGAAATGTTAAAGGAAGTGAAGCATGGATTCACGTAAAGTATGAAAGGGGACTCATGTGTATAAGAGGAAGAAGACAATGTGATATTGGAGGAGCGGGTTCGCAATTTATAAACAATAAAAAACGGGAGTAATAATGTTTTAAAATGGTTAACTTTTGAGAAGGGTTGCAGGTTTTGATGAGTGTCGGGGTTTGTGAAGTGGCGATGGAGTGGTAAGGGAAGTGTGGTGGAGGAGGTTTCCACATGCAGTGAAGTGGAATACTGGGAGCGGTACCTTTCTGCGTGAAAATGGGAACTGAAGTAGGAATATGAAAGGGAAGGACAGGTGTTTCTCTGATGAGGTCTGATGGACCGGAGGGAGGAGCAGCTGCCATGAAGTGTTCCATTGGGTGAAGCGTTTGGACAGGAGCAGCAATTTCATGGGTGAACGGGTAACGTGAGTTTGGAGCTGTCACGCTGGCCATGGGGGTGTCAGCCTGAGCTCTGAAAAGGTAAAGAAGGCGATAGAGTTGAGGAGTGTAAAACATGAAGCGTGGGGGTATAACGGATCAAAAATGGATTCAAAACACTTACTGGAGCGGAAGAACTAAATGGAGAAGAAAAGGTATTATAATATATATTAAAAAATGGTGCAGAAGAACTAAATGTTGGGTTAAAGAAGTGGGGTTTTAATGTTATGCAGGGCCCGACATTTGCACGAGTGAGCCCATTTCAAAAATAAGATATATAAAGACAAGGGGTATTTTAATATGCGGGTATTGGGTTGAATGGTTACTGGAGTGTGCGAACTGTTCCGAGAGGGAGAAGTTTTCACGAAGAAGAAAGGGTAAAGAAGCGGGCTTGGGTATGTGAGGGAGTGGGTCAAATGGTATTTGGTAAGGTCCAATTTATTTTAAAAGTAATGTTTAAATTTTATTAAATAGAGTATAAATGTATAAATGAAATATTTCACTCGTATGATATCAGAATTTCGAACGGTTGGATCCTTTGGGATCGTATGGATAGATGCTACACAATGGAACTGGTTCGGAATGATTCGAAGCTCGTTTGAATTTGCGGCAAAGTTGAACGGTTGACTGGATTGATCAACCATTAATCTTTATTCAACGATTAACGACCACTGTGAGTAATCTCACAAACTCTATCCAGTTTTATAATTTTACAAACGTTATTTAATATTGATAAAAATGATTGAATGTTGTGTGTGATGGTTGTTTGGATGAATTGATTAAAATAATACATATAGTTATTTATATAAGTCGTTAGTTAAATATGGATTCTATTTATTATTTATTTCATAGTGATATGAAATAAATGTTGATTAACATATGTGTATGCAGGGTAACAGGTTGGAGGGTTCCAACTGGATTCCTCAACAATTTTATTGTTGATTTTCATATATTGCTATATATGATGTGATAAATAATCCGATGTTGATTATTGTGTGTTTGGGGTGGTTGAACAACATTGACCTGAATTAATTGGTATTAAAATACCAGAAAATATATTCGAATATATTGGAAAAGAAATTGGGGTTTTAAAAAGGGATTTCTATTTTTAAAATAGAAATGGAATTTCGATTAGTTAGAATATAGTAACTTGTTTTTGATTAAAACAAGTAATTTGATTTATAAATGATATTTGTAAATGAAGCAAAATGATTATTATTAAATAGTTTAAAAATATAAATTAAAAAAAGAATTTATTTAAAAAGGAAAATGAAGATCGTTCAGAAAGAAAACGATGAAATTATTTTGATATTTGAAATGGAAATTGGATTGAAATAAAGCCGTAAGGATCTATAGTTATAATTCGACTATGTCGAATAATATAAAGAAAATTTATTCTTATAAATTATATATGAAATGAAATCCAGGATTTGACGAGAAAATTAATATTTGGATTTGTTATCGAATAGGAAATCGAGATTTAAATTTATAACTTACAGTAGATAGCCACCACCAACCGCCGTGTGCGCAGCATGGGTCTTATTTTAGTTATAACTTATAAAATGAGTTTATGAAATGAAATATGATGTACGGGTTTATAAAACAACTAGATAAGTGGGATTTTAAACTATAATGATATTTGTTATTTAAATCCAGATTTGATTTAACAAAATGAGTACAAATTTCTATAGAAGAAAACTATTCACGTTTAAAATGAATAATGATTTAAAGAAAAAAAATCATATTTAAAAAGGAGTTAAGGAAATTAGAAACTGACTGGAGACTAGTTAAGTTGAACGGCTTTCTGGGTATTGATCTGATGTTGGTTTCGGCCTTCGGGGTTAATACTTAGGGTGTTGTTCTCTTGCTGGTTTACGGTTAGGGAATGATGGACGTTGACGGGTAGTGATGCGTGAGTATAAGAAACGGAATTGTTTTCCAAATATAACGTATATTTTCGAAATATGAGAAATAAAGAGTTGTGAATATATGGAAACGTTTTCCAAGAAAATCGTGAGAAGTAAAACGGGTTTTAAGAAATAAACGGGAAACTGGGAAATGAAATGATGATTAATCGGTAAGATTTCCATTTGGGAATACGACCGTTGTTTGTACACATGTTTTCCTTTGGTAGTTAAATAACCAAATATCAAAGTTTTTGACCATTTTCGTTGTCAATACGGATAGACCAAGATCGGATTTATTATCTGTAAACCACTTCATATGGGCATTATCGTTTCGAATCAAAATAGATCGAAGACAGTTGAAGACAGAGTTGTGCAAGGGTTGTTCTGGAGATCCTAGGTATAAATTGCCTAAGATGGATTTTCAGAATAGTGCCTTCGGGTTGTCCAGTCTAAGGACAACATGAATGGACGAATGTATGACAGAGTATATCTGGTAGACCGCGTAAGTTGATCGTTTCAAACGTATTTACGTTGGTGGCGGAGGAATTCGTTCCTCTTAGCTTATACCCGTGATATTTTTTAAGAAATCAATTTGTGATTTGGCCGATATGATGATGTGACATTCAAAGTAAATGAAGGTGTGATCTGTCAAGATACGTTATGACCTCAGGGCTCATCAACCAAGAAATGACAGAAATCGGGTAGGCAGCATGGCTAAGTGGGTCGCACCCAAGTAGGGTATATTGTCACCATCTAGAGAATATTCATATTTGTTACTTCTTTCAATTCTGTATCTCCAGAGGACGGTTATGTTGGTATACGAACCGTAAGGTGATAATATATTCGGAACATTCAAGCGAAATGAATTGTCGGTCATGTGTGGCCGAGTTACAAGATGTTCTTGTTTAACTCTAGTGTATCGCTTCTAGAGTACACTGACCGGAAGGTGATTCCATACCTTGTCATAGTTGGAAATCCATTATCCAATAAGGGTCCGCTGTTTTTGATTGTATATTATATAGGTAGAACGTGAGATAAAAGCGTTCTACTAGATTGATATTACTTGTGTCAGACATTAGTATAATATCAGAATAATATTGTTTTACAAATGTTTTGGGTTATCGTAAGGTAAAAACCTACTGTATTTATTTTTGGATCGGTCTTATGATTAACATTTCTTTTAAAAAGATTTTAAGAGTTAAACCAAGTGATTAGAGTTTACTCACACCAGTCACATGACTGACCCAGAGTTTATTTTGGTTACGTTTCCCTAAACTCTTGGGTGCCCAAAGTTGTACGGGTAGTCAAGTAGTCAGGATTTTTCAGATATACTTGGAGGAGCTCCGAGCAGGAGGCTTTAGAGTTCGATATATATTGATCTTATTTCAACTGTGATATGAATGAGTTGTACTCTGAGATGGTATGTATATACAGATAGTTTTGGATTTCAAAGGTTATTATATAATATATTTTATACTTTCCGCTGTGAGATTCGTGTTACTCTGATTCTGTTCCGTGGTGATCTTCTTCTTCTATTCTAATTTTCTTTCTTTCCATTTATCATCCTCCAATTTCTTTCTATTAATGATCTAGTATTTACGATGCTTGGATAGTCAACATGGGTTTGTGTTGATTTTCAGGGTCGAAAATTCTTGGGTCGTTACAGGTTAGCCCTTCCTCTGGAATATGGGCTCTTTTCTGGCTTTCTGGCGGATGCGTATACAGAGGCTTTGTGAATACTCATTCTGTTATTCCTTAATAAATTTTTATCGGGACTTTAGTAGGTGCCTTTGAAGTGGTTTCTCCGAAGGTGGGAGCTTTAACTGGATGTTGAGAACGTAATTTTATTACATCTTTCAGCTTTCAGTGCTGCTTATGGCATTGCCTTTCTACGAGCGTAGAGCTTCTCTCACTACTACAAAAGTGGGCATATTCGACACTAATTTGTGTGCGTTGCATGAAAAGTGTGGCGAAAGCTATGCTTTCTTTGATCTTCTGCAACAATATTCACATGTTGTTGCATTATATGTGAATGCACTGTTGCGGTGGGAATTCTAGTGTTTTGACGTGCAACACCAGTTAAAAGCGTAGCATTACATATATATAATCCAGCTCAGCGATCCGCCTTATCAATATATTAAAACCCCAACCGTAGATGCACGATTAATCCAACGGTTCAAACCATCTATTGGTCTGATGATCTTAACGATAGCCATCATCCAATCATTGACAGCCACGTCATTGCATTATTTTGACGAAATTTTGGCGCGATCTTCTCCCTTCACGAAATTGTTTTCTTCTCTATCATCTAATCGTTTTCCCCCTTTTTACTATTGACAAAAATTTAAACCTAAATTCACGTCAGTATTACTCCTCTCCTCGACAGCAAATTCTATTCTGAAAAGGTTGAAGCTTTGAAATGCTTTCTAGCTTTGATTGCTCAGGGCATTGACATCGCCAGTTTTTTCACTCAGGTTCAGTTTGTATAGCACTGTGAATTAGTTACGCTTATTATAGATTGGATTATGAGTAATTAGTAAGTAGTTCATTTGCTACACTTTGGAAAACCCATTCGCTTATGAGTAATTAGTTGCTTGGACATCCCAAACTTAGAGAAACCCGTTCGCTTATGAGTGATTAGTCGATGAAATATTAGATTATGAGTAATTAGTTGCGCTTTGACCATTGATTTGGGATTTGGGATTATGCTGAGGTTTATTCGAAAATTGTACCCAGCAGTAAACCATGAGAACCGGGCTATTGGCATGAAAAAGACATTGGTTTATTATAGAGATCGAGCTAGTTAAGGAATGGGGACTGTACAGTCGAAAGTGATTTGCACTTTGCGTTCATTTACACTGACATATAATTGTATGCTTGAGGTTTTGTGATACATATACATGTGTAGTAATGCGATGTGTTTGCACTGCGGTGTGCTTGAGGCTAACAATTTCCCGATCCGGACGAGTCGTTCACCCGTATCTTATAACACGCACAGGTATTTTCCATTTGATTTTGGAAACTACCAATTTCAATGTTTCGATTTTGGAAACATATGCTCAGTTTTGCATCAGTTCATACCATACACATCCAAAAAATGACATACAACTGTATGCTTGAGGTTTTGTGATACAAATACATGTGTCGCACTGCGGTTTTGTGATACAAATACCCGTATCTAACACGCACGCACAAGTATTATAAGGCAGCATCAGTCCATACAATACACATTAGTTCATACCATACACGCACAAGTATACACACACGCACAAGTATCATAAGGCAGCATCGATCAGTTCATACCATACACGCACAAGTATATACACACGCACAAGTATAATAAGGCAGCATTGATCAGTTCATACCATACACATCCAAAAAATAACATACACATCCACATCCAAAAGTATCATAAAGTTAACTTAATATATACACATCCAAAAAATGAAATTATAGTAGCATCAATTCATACCAGATCAGGGTTGCGGGGCAGTGGAACTTCCAACTGATTCGTTAGGGCTTTGCGGCTGTGGGAGAGCCGGTCCGAAGTGAGCAGCCGCATGTGATAGACCCGCAGCATCAGGACAAGGGGTGAGGTAGTTTGGCCAGTCAAATTCCTAATCAACTTCTATATCTACCCACTGATCATTCCTCTGGTTCATTGGGGCTTGGTTATCAACATGTATGTCATGGGCGGCTTCCGGAAATAAGCTTGGCAAGGGGGGTAGCTCAGCAGCTTCTTGTATCATTGCATTAAATCTTTCATCTGAATCCATTTCCCATTCCCATCCGTAATGATGCAAACATGGAACCACCTCTTCCTCCCTATTGCTCACAAAAAGAAGTTCAGGCCTTGTCCCAGGATGAGCATGGGTACAGCGCTGAACCTTAATGAAGTAAACCTTGTTATTGATTTGAGCAGCAAAAGTATTTATATTGCCAATGCCTTCATAAAATTGCATTTTCAGGTAGAAAGATGTATGGTCATACTGAGACCAGTAACAGTCGTCAATTGCAAGCACACGTCCCATTGGCTTCATTACTTCTTCAACAGCAGGAACATTACTCTTTAGGAACTCGGGAAAGCCATCAACTTTAGCCCATGATTCCACTTCTAACGCTGGTGAGGGCTCAAATTCTTCATCAGACCATGATTGCAGGTAAATAGCACCACCAGGTTTTGTAAAAACTTTCAACATTAGGGCATGATCACGAATTCTGTACGATGGGCATGATACTAGAAAAGAGTTGTTGGGTATTACCCGTATAGGCCACGAATTATGATTGAGAGCCACCTTAAGAACGTCTTGCACAGCTTCGAAATTCCAATGTCCCTTAATAACAGTGGCTGTGATGTATAGAGACGAGTCCATTGTTTTTGTTTCTTTTTAAAATTTCGAAGATTGGGGTTTAGGGGATATGGAGGAGATGATGTTCTGACGCTGGAAAGGATGTGCGAGGGACCCAATGGATGGTGTCAGGCAGATATGTGAACTGGAAATGCTTGCACAGAAGACGAAGCATACTCAATTCTATTTCTGATGAGGTGGCAAGTAGTGACCAATGCTGATTGGTCAACTGTTATAATTGTATGCGTAACTCACTAAGATTTATAAGTTAATTAGATGGCCAAATGCACAGATGCATGCACACAGCACATATGCACTTATCAAATTAATAACTTGTAAATTCAAATTGCAGGATCTGAAATGACGTGGGGAGATACAGCCGACAAGTGGAGGACCTGAAATGACATAGAGATACAGTTTCTGGTTCATGGCATTGCTACTTTGTAGAATGCACACTAATCGTATTTATTGGCACTTGTATTGAAGGTGGTTTGTGTTGGCACTTTTACTACTTTTAACTTATGTATTTGATCGTATGTGTTATATATTTGATCGGATGTATTGAAGGCGGTATGTATTGAAGGTTTGAATGTGATAATGAATGTAACGGATGTGTTTCTTCTATGTAAAAAACTGATATTGCAAAATTTATAATTAAAGCGTTGTATTTGCCTTCTTTTACTGTTGCATTTGCTTTTTTCCTAATGTCGTGTTTCAAGATAATGGTGTCGCATTCCATAATACAGTGATGTTGCATTACGTAAAATATTAGTAAGTCCACGTGGCACGTAAGCGCCACAGCTGACATGGCATGTGACACGTGTGCAGCTGACGTGGAGATCTGACGTGTCGTGTGACACGGTGGCAGCTGACATGGAAAGCTGACGTGGCCGCCGCTATCGTGACCTGGTACCCAGGATCTAACTAATTTTCAAGCAACACTGAATAATGTTGCATTATGTACAACTAGTGTTGCATTACGTCTATAACGCAACACTTTCTTTCTGTGGCAGTAGATGTGCTAAAGCGTTGCCTTAGATGGCTAATGCAACGGCCGCGGATGCCACGCCCCCCTGGTGTTGCCTATTTGAAAAAAGGGGCTACTACAACGCTTTTTTGATCTACGGCCATAGTAAAATAGTGTCGAATATGCCCACTTTTGTAGTAGTGTCTTATGATGCTTAGTTGGTGAAGGTTCAAGCTTACCCACATCCTCGTTTCAAGTATCTTGAAAGGCATACAAAGCTCTACTCTTCACGCTTGAGGATAGCAAACTAAAGGGTTTTTCCTTTCGAGTTACACAGATTGGGCTTTTATTAAGAAGGAGAATCCTTTACCTCTCTATCCTTGATTCTGAAAGCATACATTGATGTTCTTATTCGATCTCTTCTGAAGGATTGCTAGTCTTTGCACCACTTTACGTTGGTCCTTGCCTTCGGCTTGATCTTGATTATTTTGCTACTAATAACATCAATTATTTATCATATTCGAATAGATGATACGAGACTTTTTATTGAAAAATCAGGATAATTTTGATATTTTTCTGCTATAATCATATAGGTTTAAATTTTTCATCCAATTCACCAGTTCATTTCCTATAGGTAGTCAAAACTACATAAGAAAAGTATAGATAAATAATGCCACATATAAAGTATGACTGTTATGCAGATAGCTAAACCTATTGTAAACCACACCAAAAAGAATAGAGACATATAATTAAGGCATACAAAAATAAATTGAAATATACCTTTAAATATTAGCGAATTGGAAGCTTGAATCAAAAAGGAAACCTAGCCCATACAGATGAAAAGGAACCATTAAAATAGCAATAAAACTTGATGATTTATCAAATGGAGGATGAAAATAACAAACATTTATGATTTTACCTAATTTTTGGATGATAAATGAAAAACTGGAGAAGATGATTGTTGCTGCCAAAAAAGGAGATGCTAGTTTGTTTATTCTTCAGGTATGACTTTTGGATTTTTATTTGGGTTTGAAAACGTGGAGGGAAAAAATTTGTTTTCAGTTTCGTGTATTAATCCCATTCTCAAAAACAATTATTTTTCAAAATGAGATTTGTAAAATGATGAAAAGAACAATGTTTAATTGGTTTTGAAATTGAAATTGAAAATGATGTGAAAATAGAAAACCTATCTAAAACAAGCATATAAATCTTTTCTAGTTTCAATATTTCTCTTATTTTTTTTCATAATTTAAAATATTTAAATTTAGTTTTTTAAAGGAAACTAACAATTGTAAGGTATTATCATCAAAAACCATAATTCTTAATATTGATTAGAAATTTTTGAAAGGTAAATGATTTTTCAGCATTTAGCCATTAACAGAGAACTCAATGATTAATATCTCCATTCAGCATTTCAAATAAATTCCACCTAAGTTGTAAAATTTATCTATTTGGGCCTGATTTAGGGGTAGGGTTTGTTGAATTCTTATGAGCCGAGGATAGAGAATGCTAGCCAAAGATTTTGGCTGCTGAAGAATTAAAACTTGGTCAAGGCTATTACCACTCCATCATTTTCCCTTCATCCCCCGGCTATGCAAAAGAGGAACAGTATACCAATTTACCCTCTCTCCTTGGACATTTTTTAGCCAACCTTAATTTCTCATCAATAAGAAAGTAAAGCATTAACAATATCAAATTGTTTCTGCAAAATTGAAAGTGTTATCATCCAAAAATGAGTTCAGATACTCAACGATTAATGGAACAATAAAAGTTCGGTTTTCCACAACAACCTATCCCAAAGTTAAAAAATTCTCATGCTTAAGCCCTAGAGTAAAAGATATAAATATCAGTAGGGTTGTCAATTTTCTACACAACCCGTGACCCGCATGGAAACTAGTAGGTAAACCTAACCATTTTAGTTGGTGCATCATTTTCAGATCAAATCGGATTTGACCCATTTATAAACTGGTAGGTTTCAGGTTTACATGCTAACACGAATTTGACCTGTTTACAACCCATTTATACTTATATGGGTTTGCCCAGCCTGTTTATAACTGTTTGACCCGTGCTTCCTAATTTGACCCATTTATGCCACATTTATGACCCGTGAAACTGAATTTGACTCGTTTATGATCCTTTTATGACCCATTTATACCTTATACGGGTTGACCGGAACCACTTATGACTTATTTATGACCAAAACTGCCATGACATGTTTATGACCAAACCTGACCAAATTAAATGGGTTACGTAGGTGGGGTTGGGTTAACACATTTATAAACGGGTTCAGATTGAGCTATTTCAGACTCGTTTATTAAATGGGTTGACCCAACCCATTTAAAATTTAATCCAACCTAACTTGATATGAGCCAAAACTGCCTGACCCATTGACACTCCTAATTATATCAGAAGAAGAAAGGTATTTGTTAGCCAAAATTACGGTTGCTATCCTAAAATAGTGTTTTCCTTGTAGAATCCTTTACTTGTAAAAGGGTTAACTCGTGTTGCACTACTGTTTTTGAAGTATAATTCCTGTAGATAGCTTCGGTTAATCTCTGAAATAGAATTCTCGTAGAAAACAAGATAATAATCATTTATATATCAACTGAAGTTCAAAAGATCATTCGAAAGAAACTATATTCTTTGATATGTTATTTCATGTCGTTGAATTTTAGTTGATTTCATTGTAACCCTTTCTATTAGGCTACAAGATTATTTCATATGACATTGGAACTCCTAAATTTCCTTTAGTGGATTACCATATAGATTACTATTACTTAAAGGGCTTTTGTCAGGTTCACGAAGGACCTCTCAAATCTTCCGAAAGGGATTAGGAATTCTGGCCAATTCAAATATCTCAAGAAACCAGCAAACAGTCATAAATTGTGGGGTTTTAGACATTTTATCCTAAACATGACCATAATTAACTTATCCCATTATTTATAGCCTTTCAGGGATTTCGGAAGATACTTCTATCAAATTAATTGCTTTCGGTGCACCCAGTATTGAACCTACTAAGTTATAAGATAGTAATAATATAATAATTAAGGAATTTCCATTTTATTACCTCAATTATGCAAGCAAATTTTATTTATGAATTCATATATGATACAATTTCCCTAAATCGATTTCGAAATTAGGATTTATAACTCAGATTTTCAGATACAAGAGGGGGATGAGAAATTAGGTCCTAATTCTGGAACTCTAGGGTCGTGTCTATTGCGACGACCCGAACTTCCCCGTGAAGGAAAGCACGGATAGAATTGAGGACAAGACAAAATAGAACTCAAACAGAAGAACATTTCATTGTTATTACAACAATTCCATCAGATACAAGAATATACAGAGTATAAATGAATAAATTACATTCGATAAATATCAGAGATTACAATAAATTACATAGCAGCGGAAAAATATACAAAACACAACTAGAAGTAATGCACGGATACAGAGCTTTCCGAGCATTGTTCCAGCTGTAAATCAGGACCCTGTGAATATAAATCTGTAAAACCAAAACTACTAGCTGCCCGTGTCGAAAATAGGGGCACCCAGAGTTTAGGTTAAAACAATAAACTCCATGTCAGTCATGTGACTGGTGTGAGAACTAAAACAGTTATTAATATTGATTTTAAAGTTAGGTAAATCAAGGGACCACGCCGTATAACACGGAACGGGTTTCCTCCCAAGAATACCAGTGCATATAACAAAACAGCGCAATGCTCTTTGGAAAAATGAAGCTATTATAAGACCCAGGTCCCATCACACAATGCAACGCAAGCCGGAGGATAGGGTTTTCCCTTATAATAGCCAAATAATGCTTGATACGTTTAAAAACAAATCATTTGATACTATTATAGGTGTATAGTGTCAAAACAATTTTCAATCATAAATATCAATCATAGACGGCATGGGTACCATATATCATGTCGCCATACTAGTTCTACAATTAAAACCGCAATATCACGTATTGGAAATTGGATTTCCATCATGAGTCGAGACAAGGGGCAAGCTCCTCTCCGCGTTCGAGACACTCTAGCAAATGTCTTAGGACCCCACTATGATCCTTGGATCTTCAGGGCCGGTCCTCTCTTACTTTTGAGAATTGGCAATTCCTGAACACACGTTTCCCGGTCCTTACAGACCTATATCCGAGGCGCCTCGCATTCCAACAACCACACAGGTGAAAAGTATATAAATGTCAGGGCTGGTAGGTCACTGACACCACCCTAGCTAGAAAGAAACGTCGTGCTCTCCCTGCAGTCACTATCCCGTTTTTGACTCATACCGAGGTGTGAGGCTCGCGAATTCACGTTATACACAAAGCTACGTCACACAGACCGTGCTTTGATCATCAACCACAAGACTTTGCTTTTCAATAGAAGCCTTGATCAATTGCCATTTACGCGTGCCACACTGGAAATTCACTCCATGCGACTGCTGTCCATCAATATACAACCTCTGAGCTCGTACGTCTCAGAGAAGGGCGTTAAGATAGAGAATAAATTCTCCGCCGCCAAACAGATGTATATTTAATAGAGATCAATCGACACAGAATAAAATCCAATGTCAGACACACAATCCATTTACAAGTTCGTTCTGGGTCTGAACGAAACCGGAGGCACTTTCCTCACATATCCATCCATCTCCAAGTACGTCTAGACGATCACCAAATGTTTCCCTCATCTTGGGTGTACAGGCCAATCGAGATCATCAGTAATCACCCAAACGATGTGAAGACTTCCGGCCTTCAACAACCGTCTTCATCTTCGACATCTCGTCGAATCGGTTATTCAGAATGGGTATAAACCCAGCCTTTCTAAATAACCCACGTATATGATAAACAAATGTTACACAAACACAAAAAATGCCTCATTCCAATTCAGAATATTCTTTTATTCACAAAATCACATTCTTAGGGAAAGGTTCCCATTAATTTTATCCAAGATAAATTCTTCTAAATTTATTCTTTAATCTTCCTTCGGATATCATTTCAAATTAGTCGGGATTAGCGAACCACACCGAAGTAATTATTTATTTTATTTCCCAATCCCAACCTATATATCCCATGGAGCAAAACTGGTAATACTTCATATCTAACACCACGGTGTTATCGGTAAAATTAATTACCATTTCACGTTCAAATCTAATTAAAGATTTAACTATCGCTTTGGAGCAAAACTGGTGATACTCCATTCTCGATCACCTTTCAGATTTGATAATTTAAATTATCAATTCACTTTTTAATCTAATTAAAGATTCATTAAAACTCCACTTAGTTTTAATCTTTTCAAAAATCGATATCTTGCCTTTAACTGGGAATAAACTCGTACGTCTCAAAGAAGGGCGTTAAGCAAGAGAATAAATTCTCTGCCGCCAAACAGATGTATATTTAATAGAGATCAATCGACACAGAATAAAATCCAATGTCAGACACACAATCCATTTACAAGTTCGTTCTGGGTCTGAACGAAACCGGAGGCACTTTCCTCGCATATCCATCCATCTCCAAGTACGTCTAGACGATCACCAAACGTTTCCCTCATCTTGGGTATACAGCCCAATCGAGATCATCAATAATCACCCAAACGATGTGAAGACTTCCAGCCTTCAACCACCGTCTTCATCTTCGACATCTCGTCGAATCGGTTATTCAGAATGGGTATAAACCCGGCCTTTCTGAATAACCCACGTATATGATAAACAAATGTTACACAAACACAACAAACGCCTCATTCCAATTCATAATATTCTTTTATTCACAAAATCACATTCTTAGGGAAAGGTTCCCATTAATTTTATCCAAGATAAATTCTTCTAAATTTATTCTTTAATCTTCCTTCGGATATCATTTCAAACTAGTCGGGATTAGCGAGCCACACCGAAGTAATTATTTATTTTATTTCCCAATCCCAACCTATATATCCCATGGAGCAAAACTGGTAATACTTCATATCTAACACCACGGTTTTATCGGTAAAACTAATTACCATTTCACGTTCAAATCTAATTAAAGATTTAACTATCGCTTTGGACAAAAACTGGTGATACTCCATTCTCGATCACCTTTCAAATTTGATAATTTAAATTATCAATTCACTTTTTAATCTAATTAAAGATTCATTAAAACTCCACTTAGTTTTAATCTTTTCAAAAATCGATATCTTGCCCTTAACTGGGTTAAAGAACCAATGTCATCTAAAACACAATTCACGATAAACCCAATCACATTTGATATTAAATACAAGGCTCTGAATAGAAAATATACCGGCTTATATTCAATATCAAATTCTGAAACCAACAAATATCGTATTGGAAATAACGATATAAAATATATCTTTCAAATTCCCAAAACAATATCTGTATAGTCACGAAATCCAACATCGAAATATTCCGAAGATAATTTCGATTCAACTCCAGTCCAATTCACGCATTGGGAATATTGATTATTTTTAAAATCACTTTCAAATTCAATTTATTTATTACAAAAATAGATGGATTTTAATTCTAGTTCAAAACTAGTTCATTTCGATAAAAATCTATTTTTATCTTTTCAAATATGGAATTTTTCAGCCTAATTTTTCCCAAATCATTTCTTATGATTTTACACAAAATATAGATATTTTTAATAATTTTATCAAGGCCCGTACAGTCGATTTCCATCAACGGCCATCGAACTGCACATACAGCGACCTTTTCCAAATTTGGTTTGGACATAATTCCAAATCAAACCGTTAGATTTTAAATTTCTAATATTCATTGGGAAGCTCTTTCCGATACGAACCCAACGGTTCCGGTTTTAGGAGAATCCGACGGTCGGATCTCCCGCAACGTCAATTCGAAGTCAATGGTCGAAATTCACGAACTGCCGCGGCGCGGCGCATTCTATTCAGGCCATTATATATAATATATATATATATATATATTTCGTCGATTTCCTTTTAAAATGTATTTTATATATCGTTTTAAATCCGTTTTCAAAAACAATTTCAACTTCATCT
This sequence comes from Allium sativum, assembly GCA_030737875.1. Taxonomy (NCBI): domain Eukaryota; kingdom Viridiplantae; phylum Streptophyta; class Magnoliopsida; order Asparagales; family Amaryllidaceae; genus Allium; species Allium sativum. The sequence goes on along the minus strand of CM060926.1, from coordinate 918,821,034 downwards.
TCAATTTCAAATCGATTTGATTTCAATTCAATTCGAATTCATTTCAATTTTATTTAATTCGAATTCAAATTCGTTTCAATTCAATTCAAATTCTAATTCGTTTCAATTCAATTCAAATTCTAATTCGTTTCAATTCAATTCTAATTCTAATTCGTTTCAATTCAATTCAAATTCTACTTCGTTTCAATTCAAATTCAAATTCATTTCAATTCAATTCAAATTCTAATTCGTTTTGAATTTCATTTCAAAATATTAAATTTTTAAATCACTATTCAATATTCATTATAAAACGAATAAAATCGATATAAATATCGTTCGCGTCAAAATAACGCATCTCTAATCCACAAGGCTTTATATTTTTCGAACACTTCTTTATTCTATTCAACAAATGAATATTTATTCTATTCAACACATGAATCTATATTTCTTTCAACACACGACTATTTTTGTTACGTAAAATATTTTATAAAATCATGGTATATATCGTTTGATTTTTTTTATTAGACTTCAACCATAAAGTAGTTCTAATTTTAAATATGATAAAGATGTATATTTTATTATTAAAATATTTTACTCAACACATAAATAGTTTCAACACATGAACATAGTCAACAGATGACTATTTTTATATTCAACACATGAATTTCCTTTTATAATATTCATTATTTTCCCGATTGGAATGAGGCCCAATCAATCACCATATAATGTTAATTATATGGATTCCATACAACACATGTATATAATAGCAATGATAAACAATCAACCATCATCCAAGGTGCACCACACAACTGCACAAGCATCAAATATAAATAATTAACGCTTACACGGTCTGTCGACCTATCGATCGACATACGATTAAATAATTGGGATTAGTGTACTCAAATATCATCCCAACACCCGTGTGGGGTTTCAAATCAACAAACACAGATTTTTATTTGTGCAGTTGGGCGATGTGTAAAATTTATCATCCCAATCAATATCAATCAAATCAGTGTATATAAACAAATCAGCCGATTTGTTTATAAATATTTATTTATTCACTTTCACTATATTCATATTCACGTTAAAAATTATATTTTTAACGATAATTAATTTATTTCAACACATTAATCTATATTATTGATTTCACATCCACATCACAAAAAAAATTTCACAACATATCAATCAAACAAACAAGCCATCCATGGTCTGTGGATGACGGGTGTCGGGTGCTGCTAAGCACCGTCTGCATCCTAGTATTTATATATATATATATATATATAACTAGAAAAAGAAATTTAGAGTGAGAAGTTCTCACCAATAGCTATCCCAGCTCCATGACACTTCTATTGTAGGAAATCATCGCCATTCTCGCCTTTTGTCGCTTTCGTTGCCAGTAGCCACTATATATATAAAAATCACATTTTTATATTGCTATTCAATATATAAAAATCGAATTTTTACTTCACTTTTCAATATATAAAAATCGAACTTTTACTTCAATTCAATATATAAAAATCGAATTTTTACTTCGCTACTATATAGATAAAAATTCTATTTTTACCACGCTATTCTACATATAAAGATTTCGTCTTTTCTATTATAAAGATTTCGCCTTTTCTATTATAAAGATTTCGCCTTTTCTATTATAAAGATTTCGCCCTTTCTATTACAACACTATAAAAATCACATTTTTATTTTGCTACATATATAAAGATCATATTTTTCCCATCTATAAAATATAAAAATTATATCTTTAACCTTTCTATATTATAAAAATTATATTTTTATCCTTCACATCATATAAAAATTATATTTTTAATCTCTTTATAATATAAAAATTATATTTTTAAACTTTCTATTCTATAAAAATTATATTTTTAAACTTTTATATTCTATAAAAATTATATTTTTAAACTTTTCTATTCTAAAAATATAAACTTTCCTTTAACAAAAATCTAATCTTACCTTAAATACAAAACATTTCTTTATAGCTTTAAAAATCATAGATTTATTTTCCCAAAAAAACTGATTTTATAAATGCTAATCCATATTTAAAAATTGATTTTATAAATAAATTAAAAAATAAAAAGCTCACCATGGCTCAAGGGGGAAGGGAATGGCGGCTGAGGGTGATCGGCAGCGGTCAGCAGGTGGCGTGGTGGTTCGGAGCACGGCACAAGGCCCGAGGAAGAAGAGGGGGTGCGGCTAGGGTTTCAGCGGGGGTTGGGTCTTGCGGTTCCTAACAGAAGAGGGGAGGAGGGGAGGGTGCGTCGAAGGAGGGAGGAGAAGAAGAAGGTGGCGGCGCGGCAAATGAAGGGGAGGCGGAGGTCAGAACGGAGGGGGGGGGGGCGGGCGGCGGTCGCCATGGGCGCGGCTGCGGCTGCGCCTTCTTCTTGTTTTCTTTTTTTTCGTTCGAATTCTGATTTAATCGGGGGGAGGGGGCCAGAGGGATTTAAGAGGAGTGTTTTTATTTATTTATTTATTTATTTATTTATTTTCAAAAAGTTGACTTTTTCATTTGACCTCTAAACGAGGCCCACCGCCTGTCGTCCATAGCTAATTACCCCCATTCCGAACACAATAAGATATGTATCGTAGGCTGATTCGATCAGTTTTCGTCAAAATCAACACATAACTCTATATATTGAATTTGAACGCGCATTTCAATTTACCGGGGTCAATACGAACTCTAAAAATTCCCGAAAAATATTTTCTAGCTTCGTATTGACGATACGGTCCTAACAAAACTAGTTTCATCGAATTCTGAGACGGTTGGAAAAATGGCCATTTTCAAGTCGATTAAAATCAACTGAAACTGGTCAAACACGTTTTCCTTTGCCACGCTTACATATTGATTCGAAAAAGTATGAAAATTGGAATCTAGTAATAACTTGACATCACGGACCCAACAAAAGTGGTTTCGTCGAAATCCGAGGTCGTTTGCAAAATGGCTATTTTTAAGGGCCTGAATTCCATAGCGACTATTTAGAATTTTCAACTGGACATATCTTTTGATTCCCGCTATGAAATCTTGATTTTTCGGATTTGTTGGAAAGATATTCTCAAATAGATCCTATTATTTTTGGTTTCACTAAAATCCGGTTTGTTTTGCACCCGATACATTCAATTGAAGTTTGAAATCGAATTATCGAACTACCACGCCATTTTCAATTCCATTTATAATTATATATAATTATTTATATTCTAACGACGACGTATATAATATATACGTTCGAATTCTATTCAAAATAAATTTCTCGTCGATATTATTTAAAATAATCCATTTTAAATGTTCAAAATTCACTAAAATTGCCAAAATAAAAATTTTAAACTGGCCCAGATTTTTGGGTTGTTACATCTATATATGTGGGTCGACCCACCCCTCGTCATGTGGGATTCATCTTGGTACTTTTGCGAAAGTGCATGCGAAGATCTGATGAAGGTGCTCTTTGTCGGTAAGTAGCTTATACCCTTAATATCCTGCATAATGGTTATTATTGGCCTGCCACAGGGTTTTCCAGAGGAATTCTTTTTAACCAGAAACTTCGATTATACATGCAAGGAGAAAGCTTGTGGCAGATCTTGACTTTTGACACCTTTTGATACATCGTCCTCTCTTGGATGAGTTGCTTGCTTGTACAGTAATCGCCTGATGGAGACTCAGGCTCGTGGGATGTCCTCTTCAAGTTATCTGAAGCGTTTACCTTGTTCTTCTCTTAGTGTTGGAAGATGGTTGTTTCGAAGTGCATGCCCTTTGGATTGTATCAATAGGAGATTTTCATTGCAAGAAGGAGTTTTTCACGCTTCAATCCTAGGTCTAGAGGAAAATGTTGAAGAAATAACTCTGATTGCACTAAAGGCATGCTGGCTCTAACATCCCTTTACCTCGGTCCTTCTATTGTTACTTTGAAGTTAACAATGTGCGAGGAACATAGTGGGAAGAAAAAAATGGGTAAGAGATAATTGTAAGGGCTTAAAAATATTGGCCTAGAAGTTATCCAACATCATAAATTATAGATAAACATACGGTTGTGGTTGTATATTCAATATATAGTCAACCATCCAATGACATAAATCACTTTTGAGCTACGGGTCTAGATTATGAAAATGGGTTAAGTTCAGGAGTAATTATGACTATCCAAGTTGCAATCTACGTGAAAATGACAATATAATCACAACTATAATTTATCAAGCATTTTTAAAGTTGGATAACTTCTAAGATAGTAATTATCGATCTCCTACGTTTTCCTTTAACCCTTCATACTATCACAAAAATTGTCACATCGCTTCCTTTTCCCTTTCTAATCCCATTTCTTCCTTAATAACCTTGTCCAATTTCCCTTTCCCTCTTAGTTCTTTTCTCACCATAAATAAGATCAATCAAATGGAATTCAATTTTATTTTCAACCATCCATATTAGTAATAATTATCAAATAACATAATGTTTTCTTTGATGACTTATGTAGAAAGTGAGACATTTTCCTTTTCCATAATAAAATATGCTTGAAGTTCAGTATTTTCAATACCTTTTGATGATAACTTATAACATTCACTCAAATTTTAGTCATGGCTAAAAGGGTATATTAGAATAGCTGATGTGTTCAAAGAGCGCTTTAGTTTAATAGTTGAAACAACTAATTACTTAAAAAACTATGAATTGCATCTCGAAAGCTTAATCAATTATAATTTTCACAAAATTTTAGTCCTTGTTAACTAGTGTGTAAATTTATGCAGTAAAATATGTGTTGTCTATTACTGTAGACAAAGAGAAAATGTCTTTTGGCTTCCATAACAATGATCATAATACAAACTCTGCTTACGAGCTTGCAAATACCTTACACTTCATTTTATAAGACACACACTCAAATACTATTCAACTGTTTATCATTGTACCATAGTAACTAGCTATGAAAAACCAGAAGGCTATTTAGGATCGATGTGGCAAAAAATTTGAAATTGGTTCTAGATAGTGTATGAATTTTTTGATATGCATTATAATTTTTGTGACATAGGCAGAAACATTATTTTTGGATGTTTAATAGCACAATATATATAATGAGCAAGCATTTTTTTGTATATTGTTAATTGAAATAACAGTTAACACTTACTGTGATGTGTGGTTGTGTAGTCTGATCACAAGAGACTATACTATGTAGCATTAATTTTTGCATGCTTATCTGTATTTCTTGGTCTTTCTCTTAATTTTTATTCAATTATTGAGGCTCTATATTTGTAGTTTTGGGGTAGTTAACATGAAATAAAAATGTATATATTACTTTAATTTTCTATAAATAATTTGATAGAAACAAAAATACTATGTAAGTTCCAAAAAATTCCACTATTTTCACTTTTAACATTTTAACTTGTTTCATGTGTGTATTACTTTTTTTTAATTACTTTTTGCATTTTAGAATTAGATCCTTTTGGATTGCCCAAACTTTGCTAAAATTGCCTTTGATTTTTTGTTGTCTTCTTTTAAGACTTCAACCAACCACTCTTTGCCTTATTCAACATTCATAATTCTCGAATAAAATATTAGTCATCTTTCGTTTTGATTCATGGTGTGATTATCAATTCCCTCGAGATTACATGGATTTTTTTCTTAAACATATTTTTGTTACATATAAAAAATATAGCAAATTTGACAATTCTTTATGTCTTTAATTAATATTAACAATGTCGGCTCTAGACAAATTGTGGCCCTAGGCCAAAAAAAATCTTGTGGACCTAGATATATGTGAAAAACAACAGGGCAGGAGTAAAAGTTAGTGAAAGAAGGAGAACTAGAATTATGTACCAACAAACTTCACTAGGAGTTGAACTCACATCACACAACTTAAGAAAAACGGTTGCTACCATTCAACCAAAGCTACTTCACATCTACAAAACAAATATATATATATATTAAAATGTCTGTAAGTTTGAGGCTTTCCACCACCTTCTTCCTCCTCTTCCTCGGTCCGTGGTCCTAGGCGACCGCCTAACCGGCCTATGCCCACGGTCGGGCCGTAATATTAATTATTAATTAAAATCAAATATTGGAGACTTACATGATGGAACAAAAGTGTCTGATTTAATTCAATGGAGTTATTGAAGTGTTAAATGATTATGAATAGTAAGTTTGAATTATCTTTACTATTGTAGTAGGAAATAAACGGTGAAATACATTATGGATTTTTATTAAGATTTAATTAATGAAACTTCAGGAATAGTGATTATATCTTTAGTAGTTTTAGAAGCTCTACTGGAAATCGCTAATTTAGAAGTATGAGTTATAACTTTATTTCTACTTATTGCTAACTTTGAGAGTTGAATAATTATTTCTTTTATTTATATCCTTTTTACCATTTATAAATTATAATAAACTGAATTTTCCGACATTTTAATATAATATATTCAAATTTGAAATTTAATTTTTATATTACAAATATTTGGAAATTCAAATCAAAAATGTTCAAATTAGCAAAAATCTAAACATTTAAAATTTGAAAATTTTAGGCATTAAATTTTGTAGCATAATAGTTTGAATTTTTTTTTTTACTCTTACACTCCAAATTTCAAAACTTTTGTAAACTATTTTTCACAGTTGAAGTTCCAAAAAAACTTGATTAAATTTTTCATAAGATAATTACCATTAAAAACTATGATTCTTGATATAAAAATTCCATAATTAATCATTTTGAAAATTTAATTATGATTCGAAGCAAGCATTTTATAATTTTCTAGTTTTCTTATTTTAAATGTTTTATAATTTGAGATATTTAAATTTAAAATTTTAATACTTAAGTTTCTCCTTTAATATTCATCATTTAATAGAAATTATCAAAAAAGGGCTTTGTCAACTATTTTTCACATTAGAAGTTCAAAAAAAATTAAATTAAAATTTTCAAAAGATAATTTCAATTAAAAAGTATGATTATAAGCATGGGTATTCCATAATTAATCATTTTGAAAACCCGGTTATGATTTTAAACAAATGATTTATAAAAAATTTGTTCATATTTCAAATATTTTATAATTTTGAATACTTAAATTGAAATTTTGAGTATCCAAATTTATCCCTTAGCACTCGTTACTTAAAATAAAATAATAAAATGTGGTGTATTACTAAAAATAAGTATTAAAATAGAAATAAACATGGAAACAATTTTTTGTCATTTGGCATTCAAAGATCAACAAAGAACCCAATAATTATCGTCAAAATTCAACACTTGAACAAATGCTAACGTGTGGCTGCAAGGCTCAAACCCCCTATACTGGAAAGATGGGAACACTAATTGACCATGTTAGAGTTCAGATAGTGGTGTCTTCCACAAAATTAGGGGTGTCTTCTACAAAATGATCCCTGATACACCACGATTAGAGGAACAAGACAAGTGAGATTGTTTTCGTATAAAAATGTCACATCTTTTTCACCAAACCATACTATTAGCTAATACATTCTGAAACCTAACTCTAGCCTAAGTCAAATTGTTAGCATCCAAGAAGAACCAAATACAACAGGTAAAAAAAACTATGATTTGTTGGATGTTACTAAGAAAACCTTTTAGAAAGGATGTACAACTATACTTAATTGCCAATGACTACAGTATACATGTGATGAAATCAAAATGCAACCCTTTAGAAGCCAAATTTGTGGGTGTCGTATAAGCTACAAAATGGCATATGTCTCCTAATAATTTAATGTAACGATTGCATGTTTTTTTGGAAGTAAGTTATCAATCGTAGAAATGGTGGAATATGTAATCAAGAAAGATATAAACCAAGAAAAAAGAAGAGAAAAGAATTTCCATACAAACGTATTATTTACTTATCACTCGTAGATTCCAAAGATTATATGCATTTTCTATTACTGTGCATCATATGAGTTGACACAGTGTGAGAACATAAGAAGAATGCATGTTAACACCGTCAGCTAATGGAGAAATATGGAAGCATTTCGATTGGAAATATCTCCTTTTTGCAGCGGAGAGCCGTAATGTTGGACTTGGTTTATGTGAGGATGGATTTTCATGATTCTCTTGATTTGGTTCTAAATACTTATCTTGGCTCATAATTATTACACCTTGTACTTCATATTCATGAATGTGTATAAAAAATCCTTACATATTTCTCACAATTTCCATCCCGATCTCTGATGATTCGATATAAGGAATCGATGTTTATTTACAATCGTCAATTAAAGAGTTGAAAACAGGTGGTTTGAAGGAGTTTAAATATATGACATTTCAAGAAAAAAAGAATTTTCATATGTTCGTTTCATTGCTATGGATAGAGATTTCTCTAAGTATGTAATGCTTTAAGGTTGGAGTACGGTCAGTCACCTAACTTATTCTTATTATATGGAAGAAACACAAGCATTTTTTTGTATGAAAAAAAATTATGCCTTTATTATCATCGGTGTTTTATCCATATTAATCATCCTTACAAAGAGATAATAAATGTTATGCCTAACAAACATGAGACTCTGCGACCATCAACAGTATGTTCAAGCGGAGACATATATGAAGTTGTGAAGGATTATCTAAAGACAAATAAAGTGGGAGAACAAATTGAAATTCAAGATAAAATATATATTTACCACATATGATATGACTACGATAGTTTTATGTCCTTTTAAGAGGTCATCGTTCTTTCCATTTTGGTTCCCCTTTTTTTCCTCAAAGAGAGACTGTTGCCAGAGGCAATTGCAGCAGCCCATCATAACAAACACATCGTACGGTTGTGACATTGTAGCTGAAAGTAGATGGGTCGTTAGCACTAAATTTATTTTAGCATTAAAAATATTTTTTTTTACATGCTATGTCATTAGTCATGGTTTAGTAATGATATGTTTCATTAACATAGGATATTAGAGCTTGTGCTAATAGTTATTGTTCATTCTATTTCGAGATTGGCGAAAATAGAGCAACATTGTAACGACCCGCATTCTATGCATCGCAGGATCGTAGGATATTTATTTCTTTCACATATGAAGTCGTATGGTCATGTAACTTTGGGAGACGACTATTGGGGTCATTTCCCATGTTCATGATTTTTGCTGATTTTTAAATGACCATTTTCCCCCTAGCTGATCTTGTTTTGGCCATAACTTTTGATTGGAAAGGAGTTTTGACCTGAAACCACTTCCATTGGATCTGGTAATGGTTTAAAATTCCGTAGATTGGTCACATTAGCCAAACAGACTCACCGTTTGGGAGATATGGCTGAAAAAAGTTTCTGAAGGTGAAAAACTGCTTAACCGAGCCAAATGAGGTGATTAGTAAATGGGCCCATAACCCATTTCGGGATTAGGGTTATAGGGAGGCTGAAATGAGTTAGGTTTTCATATCATTTCAGTTTTCCAGCTGCCATTTACCTCCTAAGAACCCTAATAATGGCCTCCAACCTCTAAAACATCTCTAAATCACTTTCTGATCAAGGATTAAGCTTAGCAACATCAAATTAATAAGTGATAGCACCAAGGAAAGGTTAGAATTGCTGTTAGACATCAGTATTCATGCCAAACAGTGATTTATTTTAGATCTGAGTTTTATTTGTGGCCAAGGTGAGTGATTTGCATAGTTCCTCACTAATTATGGTTAATTAAGGGTAATTAATGATAATTAGCGAATTTATACATGTTAAAAATCTGGAAAAATATTGATAAATTTCGAAATATTGTTTTAGGCCTCTGTTTGAAGTTTGAGTTAATTTGGTTAAGTTTTGCTAATCCTATGATTAGTTTTGCCTAAACATGCTTAAGGGAAAATATGGGTTTTTGGCTATGTTTGATCCATTTTATATGTTATGGTTGTTGTTTTGGTGTTTATGATTGATTGTACATGTTGCTATGACTGTATGGTATGATTTGTGATTGTCTAGAAGTGTTAGATTGGTTGAAAACACCGTTAAATGGCGTAAAACAGTCGTTGGAAAGATGTGCAGGAAATTGCCCGACCCGGATCGGATCGAAGGGGGAAAACACGATCCGACCCACTCGCCTGGAAGCTCCACGATCCGACCCGCTAGTGAGAAGGAGCTCCGATCCGAACTGAAGCCATCTCCACGAGCTGCTCCACCTTGAAGGCCATGAGCTTAAAGACCTGACCCGATCTGAAGCTCTCCACGATCCGAACCGCTTGGAGATGTGGACCCGACCCGTAGCACTTGGGAAAGAGGATAGGATCGAAGGAGCTCATCACGACCCGATCCGACCCTGTTGGGTGACCATGACCTGACCCGAGGAGGATGGTGGAACTAGTTGAGGATATCACGACCCGATCCGATGCAGGTGACTCGAACCGATCCGAATGGAGGAACTCGATCCGAACCGAGGAGTTGATGATCACGACCTGAAGCAAAGTGAAGTGAAGAAATGCAGACCGATCCAGAGAAGAAGGTGATGACCAAAACCCGATATGCAAAGGTAGTCCAAATGGGAAGTTTGTACTCACGATCCAGTTGGGAACCAACGAGTTAACTTCACGATTGGACTTTGCTGCGGGACGGGTGCAAAGGGGTTGTTCGGTATCCATTACTTTGGTTCACCACTGAGAGACGAATAGTGGGCTTCTAGTGACAGTTGTACGGGGTTGGACTCTGTCAGGGCCCAAAGGATTAGGTCACCAAATAGTGGATATCGTATGCTTTACGCACTGAGTGGGAGATGTGAGGATGGTTGCTATGTTTGATTGTTTGTTTTCACTTTGACATGCACACCCCCACCCCCGTATCCTTTACACCATATGGTAGTGGCACCTTAGAGTGTTGAGCGGTATGTTGTGCTAACTTTTTGGTTGCAGGTCCAGGTTCAGGTATGGTTTAGTATACCTGTTACTGTTTTGATTAACTGCTTATCACTCATACCAGACTTTTTGTCTGACCCAGAGTTTTATGTCTCTTCTTATTACTCTGGGTGCTTTCACGAGCAGACTAGAGACAGGTTAGGTGGTATGCACGAGTAGTTGTACCGAAGACGAGCAGGAGGCTTCCACGTATGATACATATATATAGATATTCTCCTTGTGTTGCTGCGGTCACCACTTTGGGTATTAGTGGTGTACCTTTCTTTCTTTTGTTTAGAGACAGTAATTTGGAAAGTTGTAATAAGCTGTATTTGGATTTCCGCTGCTCTGATGTTGATGTTGGCTTTAGTTATCAGCTTATGCACTGTCTCACCTGTTTTATGTCAAGAATATTATAATTATATTTTGTTCCATGCACTGTGAGACATTCTACATGTGTCTTTGTTAGTTCTTTCGTCTTCTTTCCTTTCTTTGACGACCGTCCTGTGCTAGCGGACATGTGTATAGCGCACTTTCGGAGGAAATGTCGGTTAATGCGGGGCAAACCATCACACTTGGTATCAGGGCCTATGTTGCACAATTAACCTAGGGGAAGACATCAGGGAGAGATAGTATACATATATGAGAGCGCGTATTTGTTATATTTTGGTTTTCAAAAGCTAGATATATATATATATATACTATTAGTATAGTTAATGGTGGAGTCGCACTGCACTGGCACCACTGAAGAGATGGTTAATCGTTTTCTCTTACAGATTGAACGATGAGCCGAAACTTGAGGAACACGGGTCCAAGGGCTAATAATAGGAATGACCCTGATATGAGTGCGATGTTCACCAACTTCATGAGAGAGATGCTTAGGGATGTGCAGAGGGCAGCTCCCAATGCTGGTAATGGTTGTGGTCCAGTAGTGCAGGCACCTAGGGTCGATTTTGCCAAGCTGAATAAGGATTATACTAGTCTTGGTGGGAAGCTGTTCCATGGAATGGAATCGGCTACGGATGTTCAAGATTGGTTGGATAGCTGTGAGCGTATCTTCGAAGACTTGGGTATCAAGGATGCGATGAAGAGAAGGCTAGCATCCCGTCAGCTGCAAGGACGGGCAATGAACTGGTGGAATGCTATTAAGGCAGCTACTCTAGAGGATCAAGTCACTTGGGATCAGTTTAGAACTCGTTTCAGTGATAAGTATATTCCAGCTGCTCAAAAGTCAGAATTGTTTAGGAAGTTCTTGGAGCTTAAGCAGAATGGTAGGGCAGTCTCGGAGTATATTGCTGAGTTCGTTACTTTATCGAAATATGGATTATCCCTTATAGATACTACCGAGAAGATGAACGAGAAGTTCATAACTGGTTTAGATGGGTACTTGGGGGAAAGACTTATAAACCACATCGATGAGACGTTTGAGTCGATTGTAGGAAAGGCATTAAGGTCAGAGAGTCTTTACCCTAAGCCAAAGACTGAGGTTGCTATTGCATCTGCAGAAGCGCCAAAGCCGCCAGCAGGCAGTGGAGGCAAGAATAATTCCTAGAATAAGAGGAAACAAGACCAAACCATGGATGGTCAGAACAAGAAAAATAAGAAAGATGGCGAGTGCTTTAGTTGTGGCAAGAAGGGTCACTATGCCAGAGATTGTCGGGAAAATCCTGGGGAAAGGAAGTGCTTTAATTGTGGCCAAGCGGGACATCACAAGAATGAATGTCCACAACCTCCTGGGGAGAAGCAAATTGTGAAAACATATGCTATTAACATTGTTCCTTCTTCGTCGAATGCCCCAACTGCGGCGCAGAAGTAAAAAGGTGTCGTTATTCGAGGCATGCTTCCTATTTAAGATGTTTTTGTTTGAGTTTGTTTGATATCGGGACTTCCCATTCCTTCGTACCTAGTGACCTGGTAGATAGGTTGGAATTGGAACCCGAGGTAGTCAATAGACCTTTAGTAGTGACAAACCCGATAGGTGGTTTGACTAGCCTTTGTAGGATTTGTCGTAATTTGGTCTTATCGAGTCATGGATGTATGTTTGTTGTGATTGCTTTATTTTGAGCTTTACTAGGTCTAGCTTGATTTTAGGAGCCGACTGACTCCAAAGGTATAGGGTGATAGTAGATTGTGAAGAGTCTTTGACGACCATTATAATGGATGATGGACGAAAGGTGGTAATGGATCGCCTACCTTATGATGAAGATGATAACGAGAGTTAGAGAAGCAAATGTACATTGGATGTACATTAGTTTAGTTAGGACTTGGCCATGCGATCGACAATAGTCTCAAGCAAGATTGGCAAGGATAGCCAGAGTTAGTTATGGATGCTTGAGTGTTTGGATGTTTTGCTCATTTCAACTCACGTAGATTGTCTGAACTCGAGGGAGATATTCCCTTGGGTGCTTGTCTGATATTGGTTTAGGCCTTTGGGGCTTGTGCTCGGGGAATGTCGAAGTCGACTAGGGTGGTTTGCATGAGAGATAAGTAGTTGTTGTGATTTTCATAGGATAATATATTGGTTTACTCGAAGAGTAATGGGCAGCTGTGACAGGATAAGACTATTCGATGGTATGGACTGCCCCGAGTTAGACTCGATAGGGTTATGAGATGACTCGAGTGGGACTCGAGAAATATGCAAAGTAATGGATTGTTTAGGACCCTATGTTGATGTTCTTTTTGAAAGAATAGGATGTGTTCGTTGATCGTGGAAGATGCAATGAAAGTTAGGAGGATTCAAGTTGGACTTGAACTTGTAAAAGAAAATGGGTGTTCGTTGATCTTGGAGATGCAACGAATAGGGAGACGACTCATGTTGGACTAGGGTTTGTAGGTAATGGAAACTCAAGATTGGGTCTGAGTTTATGGGTAATAGATTGACTCGAGTTGCACTCGAGAAGGCTGCAAGGAATTGGATTTGCTCGAGTTGGACTCGAGAGGGCAGCAAGATAATGGATAGACTTGGGTGGGACTCGAGTGTTTCAGGCGGACTAAAAGCAGGGGTATCTGGGGATGCCCACTTATCTTGGATCCGTTGGACATGATCTAGTTATACTTGGAGTATAAACGTACGTTGGACATATGGTAGTCCGTTTGGAGGCAGAGCTTCCATTATTTATTGATGTTGGTTGGACCAGACATACAGGTATCGACGTATTCATGGCTTTAGCAGGTGATAGATAGGATTTGTTTGATGGATGTTATGGTTGTTGTGTTTGTTCCTACCTATCTTCTCTTGAGTATAACCTGTAGGATCCTGCTGAATGGAAATAGGATAAGTTCATTGATCATGGTGATATGATGGGTGTAAGATACTTTACGTTAGACTTGAAGTATGTTGGGCATTGTGGAGCGTCCGTTGACCATGGAGATTCAGCGGATATATGAGCTTCAAGTTGGATTTGGACTCGAAGGTAGAGTACCTAGATTCATTGGACGAGTCTAGTTCACCTTTAGAAGGTGAATGTACGCTGGACATGCAGTACGAGTATAAGTGGAGTACCTAGATTCATTGGATGGGTCTAGTTTGCCTCTAGGAGGTGAATGTACGTTGGACGTGCGGTACGAATGTAGGAAGGACTCAAGTTGGACTTGAAAGGACATTTGGAATATAGTTGGAAATTTGGCATATAGGGTTGGATTACCTAAGAAGATGACAATATAGACGGATGCCATGGTACCAGACTGGGTACGATAGCTGATGCATTGGGTAGGAGACAAGCCAGTTTAGAGGCTATGTTTCTGGAATGGAAGCAACTAGAATATATCACGGGATATGACTTCAGACCTAAGTGTGAATTGGATTCAGAAAAGCTAGTAAGCTTGACGATTAGATCGATCTGGATTCAGTGGATTGGTTCCAGTCAGAGGGACGATCCTACCCTATTGGAAATCAACTCTAGGGTAGAGATGGGAATCAATGGCGAGAGAACGACTGTACTTGGGAAGTAGAGGATGACATAAGAAAGTCATATCCAAAGCTCTTTGCCTGGTAAGATTTTAGCGATGATGATTCTTCCCTTGTTAGTAAACCGCATACAAGGACAGATTGGTTCTGTTTGTTTTGCATGTTTGATTGTTGTTTGTGGCTGGTAGGCATGCGGGATCCTTTGTATGTTTTGGGTTAAGGAATTTCGGGGACGAAATTTCTTAAGGGGGGGAGAGTGTAACGACCCGCATTCTACGCATCGCAGGATCGTAGGATATTTATTTCATTCACATACGAAGTCGTATGGTCATGTAACTTTGGGAGACGACTATTGGGGTCATTTCCCATGTTCATGATTTTTGCCGATTTTTAAATGACCATTTTGCCCCCAACTGGTCATGTTTTGGCCATAACTTTTGATTGGAAAGGATTTTTGACCTGAAACCACTTCCATTGGATCTGAATGATTGTTTACAATTCCGAAAGTGGTCACATTAGTCAAACGGACTCACAGTTTGGGAGATATGGCTGAAACAAGTTTCAGAAGGTGAAAAACTGTTTAACCGGGCCAAATGAGGTGATTAGTAAATGGGCCCATAACCCATTTCGGGATTGGGGGTTATAGGGAGGCTGAAATGAGTTAGGTTTTCATATCATTTCAGTTTTCTAGCTGCCATTTACCTCCTAAGAACCCTAATAATGGCCTCCAACCTCTAAAACATCTCCAAATCACTTTCTGATCAAGGATTAAGTTTAGCAACATCAAATTAAGAAGAGATAGCACCAAGGCAAGGATAGAGCTGCTGTTAGACATCAGTATTCATGCCACACAGTGATTTATTTTAGATCTGAGTTTTATTTGTGGCCAAGGTGAGTGATTTGCATAGTTCCTCACTAATTATGGTTAATTAAGGGTAATTAGTGATAATTAGCGAATTTATACATGTTAAAAATCTGAAAAAATATTGATAAATTTCGAAATATTGTTTTAGGCCTCTGTTAAAAGTTTGGGTTAATTTGGTTAAGTTTTTTTAATCCTATGATTAATTTTGTCTAAACATGCTTAAGGGAAAATATGGGGTTTTGGCTATGTTTGATCCATTTTACATGCTATGGTTGTTGTTTTGGTGTTTATGATTGATTGTACATGTTGCTATGACTATATGGTATAATTTGTGATTGTCTAGAAGTGTTAGATTGGTCGAAAACGCCATCGAATGGCGTAAATCAATCGCTGAAAAGATGTGCAGGAAATTGCCTGACCCGGATCGGATCGAAGGGGGAAAGCACGATCCGACCCGCTCGCCTAGAAGCTCCACGATCCGACACGCTGGAGAGAAGGAGCTCCGATCCTAACCGAAGCCATCTCCACGAGCTACTCCACCTTGAAGGCCACGAGCTTGAAGACTCGACCCGATTCGGAGCTCTCCACAATCCGAACCGCTTGGAGATGTGGACCCGACCCGAAGTGCTTGGGAAGGAGGATAGGATCGGAGGAGCTCATTGCGACCCGATCCGACCCTGTTGGGTGACCATGACCCGACCCGAGGAGGATGATGGAACTAGTTGAGGACATCACGACCCGATCTGATGCAGGTGACTCGAACCAATCCGAATGGAGGAACTCGATCCGAACCGAGGAGCTAATGATCACGACCTGAAGCAAAGTGAAGTGAAGAAATGCAGACCGATCCGGAGAAGAAGGTGACGACCAAAACCCGTGATGCAAAGGTCGTCCAAATGGGAAGTTTGTACCCACGATCCAGTTGGGAACCAATGAGTTAACTTCACGATTGGACCTTGTTGCAGGACGTATGCAAAGGGGTTGTCGGTATTCATAACTTTGGTTCGCCACTGAGAGACGAATAGTGGGCTTGTAGTGGTAGTTGTACGGGGTTGGACTCCGTTAGGGCCCAAAGGATTACGTGACCAAATAGTGGATATCGTATGCTTTATGCACTGAGTGGGAGATGTGAGGATGGTTGTTATGTTTGATTGTTTGCTTTCACTTTGACATGCACCGCCCCACCCCCATATTCTTTACACCGTATGTTAGTGGCACCTTAGAGTGTTGAGAGGTATGTTGTGTTAACTCTTTGGTTGCAGGTCCAGGTTCAGGTATGGTTTAGTATACCTGTTATTGTTCTGTTTAGCAGCTTATCGCTCATACTAGACTTTTTGTCTGACCCAGAGTTTTATGTCTCTTCTTATTACTCTGGGTGCTCTCACGAGCAGACTAGAGACAGGTTAGGTGGTATGCACGAGTAGCTGTACCAGAGACGAGCAGGAGGCTTCCACGTATGATACATATATATAGATATTCTCCTTGTGTTGCTGCAGTCACCACTTTGGGTATTAGTGGTGTACTTTCTTTCTTTTGTTTAGAGACAGTAATTTGGAAAGTTGTAATAAGCTGTATTTGGATTTCCGCTGCTCTGATGTTGATGTTGGTTTTAGTTATCAGCTTATGCACTGTCTCACCTGTTTTATGTCAAGTATACTATTATTATATTTTGTTCCATGCGCTGTGAGACATTCTACAGGTTTCTTTGTTAGTTCATTCATCCTCTTTCCTTTCTTTGACGACCGTCCCGTGCTAGCGGACATGTGTACACTGCACTTTCGGAGGAAATGTTGGTTAATGCAGGGCAGGCCGTCGGTATCAGAGCCTAGGTTGCGTAGTTAACCTAGGGAAAGACATCAGGGAGAGATAGTATACATATATGAGAGCGCGTATTTGTTATATTTTGGTTTTCAAAAGCTAGCTATATATATACTATTAGTATAGTTAATGGTGGAGTCGCACTGCACTGGCACCACTGAAGAGATGGTTAATCGTTTTCTCTTTACAGATTGAACGATGAGCCAAAACTTGAGGAACACGGGTCCAAGGGCTAATAATAAGAATGACCCTGATATGAGGGCGATGTTCACCAACTTCATGAGAGAGAAGCTTAGGGATGTTCACCAACTAGCATTAAAAACATCTATAATAGCATCAATAGAACACATAAGAACTATCTAAATCAGTCGAAGTAAGATAAATGGAAAAATAGCCTAAATCAAGCAATATCGTCCAATGGTGTGTAACAGCCGTAAATGGCAAAAATATGATATTTAACTTAAAACAATTTAAAATGTTATCTAAATCTTTTTCTTAATTAATGCGTAAATATAACTATTCTAGAAATTTCATTTTGAAGTTAAAAATCATTTAAAAAGAACAATTTTATACTACATTAACAATCATAGTAAGTGATAGAAAGATCACTTAACTCAACCAAATCTGTCTAAATCTGCTCTAAAATGTAAAACTCATCACCAGTAGTCCCGCACAAGAAACGGTGTCCGGAAATGGACCTCATATGCAAAGGATATCACAATAATAAAAGTCATGCTTATTTAGATAATTAAGTCAACTCAACAACAATCTATTATATTATATGAAAGTACAATCCTTCTACGAAGACCTTTCATATCCAGATTCTCCAAAAAATTCACAAATCGACATGTGTATAGCGTTTCAATCCTCATCGTCCAGTATAATACCCATCCTCTTCAGTAATCGCACCCGCTCCCAAACAAACCTTTTTGCTTTCCCACCTATACGGCTATACCCTTCCCCAATTTTCACCTGATACGAAAAAAAACACCCCTCCTTCTCTGCCCTTTCCAATCACTACGAAAAACTCCATTTACCCATGATCCTTTCCTACCCTATCTTCCTATTCACGATCTCATGCGACATACGAAATAAAAAGCTTCCCAGACCACCAAATCTAACGACGTCTCTTCTCCATCTTTCTCTGCTTCTCCACTTAGATAGTAGCTACATCTGATTTTTTACTGATTTCCACTAATATCCTCTCCGTGTATGCTCTAGGTTCCAGATTTTGTTCAGCTAGGTTCGATTTCTAGATTTTATTACAACTGAAGGTAATTCTATCTTTTTTGAGCTATATCTTTTTTGAGCTATTACTATTAGATTTTTAAATTCGAAGTAATATTGCTAAGTTTGTCGACATTGTTTGATATTGACATTGAATATTTTGTTTGAAAATTGGTCTTCAAACATCTTTTTTTCTGTTGTAGTTAACTTTATCAAACATTGTGCGAATTGGTCCTTTTTACCTACATTTAAGGTAACCTTTCTGCAGTACATGTTCAAGTATGCACTATGGTTCCAACAAATTATTTTTTCATTACGGTAGCTATAATCTATAGGAATTTTTTTTTACATTCAATGCATTCATACCAGTGGTACGTAACATATACTCTATTTGAGCATTAAACCAATGTATAGATGGTATTTCTTTCTAAAGAGTACGAGACCCTAAGCAACATAATACATCCTTTCGTTTAGATCTCTGGGAATGTACTTTTTTGCATTATGTATATTGGATAATTTTTCGGGTCTTTAGAATAAAACCTCACATTCTTATAATATATTGAGCATGGAAGTTACATAAGAAATATTATAGAATGATATATTTAATATGCAATGATGTAACTTATTGTCAATCTAATATAAATGTTTTTTAACTTCACTCATCTTTTTGCATGAAATATGTCTTCATAAAATATTTTCAATATTTTGTTTCATTGTTTTTAAGTTTGCATTTACATGGTTCAAGTGACCATGCAATCAAATTGAAGCGATCTGAAATCCCCCAATCTCCGAAGAGATGGAAAAGGCCGGATTGAGTTGAGAACACGACAAATCTAAACACAAATAGAAGAACATTTCATTGTTATCACAACAATTTACATCAGAGTACAAGAATATAATAGCATATGAATAAATAATATACAGCAGAAAATATCAGAGATTTAAATTACATTAAATGCATAGCAATGGAAAAATAATACATCAGACAACTGTAAGAAATAAACGGATATAGAGCGTTCCGAATATGGCTCCAACTGTAAACTCAGGATCCTGGAAAATAGAAATCTGCAAAACCAAAACTACTAGCTGCCCATATGGAAAATAGGGGCACCCAGAGTTTGGGTTAAAACAATAAACTCCAGGTCAGTTGTAACACCCCATATCCGTTAGTGTCACTCACAAAAGGGAATGCACTAAGTTCTGTGGAGCATTTAGGGTAAAAGATGCAGATAAATTACAAGACAGACAGAAATTAAACAGCGGAAAATAAAACTTTGCTTTATTGATAAAATAGTTTGTACAAAGATTTCTTTACAATATCAGAGTATCATCTGTCTTACAAATTAAAGAAGCATAAAAATACATTTATATTCCCCAATTGTAGCAAGAGCCAGCCATAGCATCTGAAAAGAGAATCCAAGCAAAACTTCGACAAATCTTCAAGCTGGGAAAGAGTGACAGTCTGACTTAACCTGAGCTATACTATTCCCTCCTTTACTACCTGGGGGGAGGGGAAACGGAAGACAAGAAGACGAAAGAAAACAGAGTCAGACATAAAGCCTGAGTAAGTTCAGTAACTTCTAGCATGCGAACATGGAAAACAAGACGACATGAATTAACTGAATACAAGATTACACCATGACGATAGGGTCAACAAGATTAGACAAGGTAGTCACAAGATATGCTAAGATAAGATATGGATACGCTCTAATACTTTCGCCGCTTCGCTATTTCCTTGTTATACTGGTTTTTATATCTCTGCACCGCCTATCTAGTGTAATAACCCGAAAATCTGGGCCAGTTTAAAATTTTTATTTTGGCAATTTTAGCGAATTTTGAATATTTAAAATGGATTATTTTAAATAATATCAACGAGAAATTTATTTTGAATATAATTCGAACGTATATATTATACGCCGTAGTTAGAATATAAATATTTATATTTAATTATAAATAGAATTGAAAATGGCGCGGTAGTTCGATAATTCGATTTCAAACTTCAATTGAATGTACCGGGTGCAAAACAATCCGGATTTTAGTGAAACCAAAAATAATAGGATCCATTTGTGAATATCTTTCCAACGAATCCGAAAAATCAAAATTTCGTAGCGAGAATCAAAAGATATGTCCAGTTGAAAATTCTGAATAGTCGCTATGGAATTCAGGCCCTTAAAAATGGACATTTTGCAAATGACCTCGGATTTCGACGAAACTACTTTTGTTGGGTCCGTGAAGTAAAATTATTGCTAGGTTCCAAATTTCATAATTTTTCGAATCAATATGTGAGCGTGGCAAAGGAAAACGTGTTTTGACCATTTCAGTTGATTTTAATCGACTGGAAATTGGCCATTTTTCCAACGGTCTCAGAATTCGGCGAAACTAGTTTTGTTAGGACCGTATCGTCAATACGAAGCTAGAAAATATTTTTCTGGAATTTTTAGAGTTCGTATGCGACCCCGGTAATTTGAAATGTACGTTTAAAATTCAATATAGTGATTAAAATGTAAATTTAACGGAAACTGATTCAAACGATCGAATCAACCTACGATACATATCCCATTGTGTTCGGAATGAGGGTAAAATGCTATGGACGACAGGCGGTGGGTTCGATTCTGAAGTCGATAGGAAAAGTTACTTTTTGGCGAAAAATAAATTAATTAAATAAAAAAATAATAATATATACCTTTCTCTCCTTAACCAGGCCCCCCCCCCCCCCGTTCTAAAATCATTTCAAAAAAAAATAAAAAAAAAGGAAAAGAAAAAGAGAACGGACGGAGGAACGCAGCAGCCCACCGCCACGTCCACCGTCGAACCCCCCCCCCCCCCCCCCCATCGCAACCTCCAAGCGCGCAACCCCCTCCCCTCCCTTCGACCGACGCCGACCCCCTTTCCCCCGAAACCCCTGCCTTGCGACTCGAACCCCCCTCCCCTTTTTTCCGATGCGCCGCCGCCGAGGTGCAGTCCTCCCCCACCGACCCTCCTCCGCCTGCATCAAAGATCCGCACCACTCCCTCTTGCTAAAACCTGTAAGTGTCTTTTCCTTTCTTTTTTGTTTTTATTATATATAGCTTTGTTTATTTATTTCTATGATTCCTATGTTAATAAAAAGGGGATTCATATATTTATAAAAGTTTAGATTATTAATTTATAAAAGTTTAGATTTTTAATTTATAAAAGTTTAGATTTTTAATTTATAAAAGTTTAGATTTTTAATTTATAAAAGTTTAGATTTTTAATTTATAAAAGTTTAGATTTTTAATTTATAAAAGGAATGGATTTTTATCAACATAAAGATGAGATCTTTATGTATGTAAAGTTATGATTTTTGAAATATAATCTTTGTTTGTATAAAAATATAATTTTTATAGTATAGCAAGAATCAAAATATAATTTTTTTTAGTTAGAGAATATAAAAATATGATTTTTATATAGGTAGTATAATAAAAATATGATTTTTATTATATGAGAAGCGAAATAAAGGTATGATCTTTATATTTTTAAAGTGATAAAAATATGATTTTTATATTTTTAAAGTATTAAAAATATAGTCTTTACTATATAGCGATTATAAAAATATGCTTTATATATTTTTAAAGTAGTAAAAATATAATCTTTTACATTGTAGAAAGATAAAAATATGATCTTTGCATAGTAGGAACTATAAAAATATCATCTTTGTATATGTAGCAAAATAAAAATCTGATTTTTATTTTATATACGTTGAAATGAAGTGATGATTTTTGTAAAGGCGAAATCTTTATTTTAGAAAAGGCGAAATCTATATTTTTAAAAAGGCGAGATCTTTATATGAAGAATAGCGAGATAAAAATATAATTTTTATCCATATAGTAGCGTTGTGGAAAATTCGATTTTTAAATATATGAAGTGATTATAAAAATATGATTTTTAAATTGAAAGTGAATAAATAAAAATGTGATTTTTATTTTAAAGACATCAAAATATAAAAATGTGTGATTTTTATATATGTAGTGACTACGGGCGGCGAAAGTGACAAAAGGCGAGAACGACAAGATTTTCTACATAAGAAGAGTCGAGATGATTGGATTAGCTAGTTGGTGAGAACTTCTCACTCTAAAATCTCTTTTTCTAGTTATATATATATATACTAGGATGTAGACGGTGCTTAGTAGCACCCGACACCCATCATCCACAGACCATGGATGGCTTGTTTGTAAAATTGTTTGGTTGTGTAGTTGGTTAGATTATTTGGTTTGAATTGAATTGTTTGGTGAAATGGAATGGATTGATTGATGTGTGAATGGCGTGGGCCTTCACTAGACCGGGGATAAGGCTAGGCCTTGTTCCGTTTCTAGTATCGTGCCGTTATGCCGCCGAAATTTTCTAAAATATGTTAGAAAAATAAAAATATCATTTTTATTGTGTAAATGAAATGAATAGAAATTCATGTGTTGAAATAGAATATTTTATCGTTAAAAATATAATTTTTAACGTGGAAGTGAATAAAATAAAATATTCATTTACAAACCGGACGGTTTGTTTATGTACACCTATTTGAAGGACATTGATTGGGACGATAAATCTTACACATCGCCCAACTGCACAAATAAAATTTGTGTTTGATTGTTTGAAACCCCACACGGGTGTTGGGATGAAATTTGAAGTTCACTCATCCTGATTGATTAAATATGTCGATCGATTGATTGACAGACTGTTATAAGCGTTAGATATCTATATTTGATGCTTATACAGTGTAGTGCACTTTGGTTGATGGTTGATTATTTTTCAATGCTATTATATACATGTGTTGTATGGAAATCCGTATAATTAACATTATATGGTGATTGATTGGGCCTCATTCCAATCGGGAAAATAATAAAT
This sequence comes from Allium sativum, assembly GCA_030737875.1. NCBI lineage: Eukaryota > Viridiplantae > Streptophyta > Magnoliopsida > Asparagales > Amaryllidaceae > Allium > Allium sativum. The sequence goes on along the minus strand of CM060926.1, from coordinate 918,797,609 downwards.
ATTGTAAAAGAAAATTCATGTGTTGAATATAAAAATAGTCATGTGTTGACGATGTCCAGGTGTTGAGTGAAATATTTTATACAATGAAATTTACATCTTTATCATATTTAAAATTAGAACTACTTCTCAGTAGGAGTCTAATTGAAAATCAAACGATAGATACCTTAGTTTTATAAAATATTTTACACAACAAAAATAGTGATGTGTTGACAGTACTCATGTGTTGAGATTAGTCGTGTGTTGAAAGAAATATAGATTCATGTGTTGAATGGGATAAATATTCATTTGTTGAATAGAATAAAGAAGTTTTTGAAATATATAAAGTCGTGTTGAGTAGAGATGCGTTATTTAGACGCGAACGATATTTATATCGATTTTATTCGTTTTATAATAAATATGGAAAAGTGATTTCAAAATCTAATATTTGGAAATGAAATTCAAATTGAATTAGAATAAAATTGAAATTGAAATTTTATTGAATCAATTTGAAATGAATTCGAATCGAATATAAAATAAATTCGATTCGAATTGAATAGAAAATGAACTCGAATCGAATTGAATAGAAAACGAATTCGAATTTGAATTGAATAGAAAGTGAATTTGAATTCGAATAAAATAGAAATGAATTCAAATAAAATTAAAGTGAAATCGAATTAGAATTTGAATTGAATTGAAATCAAATTGATTTGAAATTGGATGTAGTGTTGAAATGGTTTTGAAAACGAATTTAAAACAATTTATAAAATTCGTTTTAAATAGAAATCGACGAAGTATATATTATATATATTATATATATAATATAAAGGCCTGAATAGAACGCGCCGCGCCGCGACAGTTCGAGGATTTCGACCATTTATTTCAAACGGACATTGCGGGAGATCCGACTGTCGGATTCTCCTAAAACCGGAACCGTTGGGTTCGTATCGAAAAGAGCTTTCCAATGAATATTAGAAATTTGAAATCTAACGGTTGGATTTGGAATTTTGTCCAAATCAAATTCGAAAAAGGTCGCTGTAAGTGCAGTTCGATGGCCGTTGAAGGAAATCGACTGTACGGGCCTTGATAAAATTATTAAAAATATTGATAATTTGTGTAAAATCATAATATGTGAATTGGAAAGAATTGGGCTGAAGAATTCCACATTTGAAAGGATAAAAATAGATTTTTATCGAAATGAACTAGTTTTGAACTGGAATTAAAATCAATTTATTTTTGAAATAAATAAATTGAATTGGAAAGTGATTTTAAAAATAATCCATATTCCCAATACGTGAATTGGACTGGGGTTGAATCGAAATTATCTTCGGGATGTTTCGATGTTGGATTTCGTGACTATACATATATTGTTATGGGAATTTGAAAGATATATCTAATATCGTTATTTCCAATACGATATTTGTTGGTTTCAAAATTTGATATTGAATATAAGCCGATATATTTTCTATTCAGAGCCTTGTATTTAATATCAAATGTGATTTGGGTTTATCGTGAATCGGGTTTTTGAAGACATTGGTTCTTTAACCCAGTTAAAGGCAAGATATCGATTTTTGAGAAGATTAAAACTAAGTGGAGTTTTAATGAATCTTTAATTAGATTAAAATGTGAATTGATAATTTAAATCATCAAATCTGAAAAGTGATCGAGAGTGGAGTACCACCAGTTTTGCTCCAAAGCGATAGTTAAATCTTTAATTAGATTTGAACGTGAAATGGTAATTAATTTTACCGATAACACCGTGGTGTTAGGAATGGAGTATCACCAGTTTTGCTCCATGGGATATATAGGTTGGGATTGGGAAATAAAATAAATAATTACTTCGGTGTGGTTCGCTAATCCCGACTAGTTTGGAAAACCATAATACGGTTTGAAATGATATCCAAAGGAAGATTATAGGATAAATTTAGAAGAATTTATCTTTGATAAAATTAATGGGAACCTATCCCCTAAGAATGTGATTTTGTGAGTAAAAGAATATTCTGAATTGGAATGAGGCGTTTGTTGTGTTTGTATAACATTCGTTTATTATATACGTGGGTTATTCAGAAAGGTCGGGTTTATACCCATTCTGAATAATCGATTCGACGAGATGTCGAAGATGAAGACGGTGGTTGAAGACCGGAGGTCTCCACATCGTTTGGGTGATTACTGATGATCTTGATTGGGCTGTACACCCAGGATGAGGGAATCAGTTGGTGATCGTCTAGACGTACTTGGAGATGGATGGATATGCGAGGAAAGTGCCTCCGGTTTCGTTCAGACCCAGAACGAACTTGTAAATGGATTGTGTGTCTGACATTGGATTTTATTCTGTGTTGATTGATCTCTATTAAATATACATCTGTTTGGCGGCGGAGAATTTATTCTCTTGCTTAACGCCCTTCTCTGAGACGTACGAGCTCAGAGGTTGTATATCGATGGACATCAGTCGCATGGAGTGAATTGCCAATGTGGCACGCGTAGGTGGCAATTGATCAGGGCTTTTGTTGAAAAGCAAAGTCTTGTGGTTGATGATCAAAGCACGGCCTGTGTGGCGTAGCTTTGTGTATAGCGTGAATTCGCGAGCCTCACACCTCGATATGAGTCAAAACGGGATACGGACCCAAGGAGTGCACGACGTTTCTTTCTAGCTAGGGTGGTGTCAGTGACCTACCAGCCCTGACATTTATATACTTTTCACCTGTGTGGTTGTTGGATACGAGGCGCCTCGGATATAGGTCTGTAAGGACCGGGAAACGTGTGTTCAGGAATAATTAATCCTCAAAAGTAAGAGAGGACCGGCCTTGGAGGTTCCAAAGGATCAGAGTGGGGTCCTGAGGCATTGCTAGAGTGTCTCGAACGCGGAGAGGAGCTTGCCCCTTTCCTCGGCTCATGACGGAAATCCAATTTCCAATACGTGATATTGCGGTTTTAATTGTAGAACTAGTATGACGACATGATAGATGGTACCCATGCCGCCTATGATTGATATTTATGATTGAAAATTGTTTTGACACTATACACTTATAATAGTATCAAATAATGTGATTTAAACGTATCAAGCATGCTTTGGCTGTTATAAGGGAAAACCCTATCCTCCGGCTTGCGTTGCATTGTGTGATGGGACGTGGGTCTTATAACAGCTTCATTTTTCTTTATTTAGCATTGCGCTGTTTGTTCTATGCACTGGTATTCTTGGGAGGAAACCCGTTCCGTTTTATACGGCGTGGTCCCTTGATTTACCTAACTTTAAAACCAATATTAATAACTGTTTTAGTTCTCACACCAGTCACATGACTGACTTGGAGTTTATTGTTTTAACCTAAACTCTGGGTGCCCCTATTTTCCGCACGGGCAGCTAGTAGTTTCGGTTTTGCAGATTTATATTCACAGGGTCCTGATTTACAGCTGGAACGATGCTCGGAAAGCTCTGTATCCGTGTATCACTTTCAGTTGTGTTTTGTATATTTTTCCGCTGCTATGTAATTTATTGTAATCTCTGATATTTATCCAATGTAATTTATTCATTTATACTCTGTATATTCTTGTATCTGATGGAATTGTTGTAATAACAATGAAATGTTCCTCCGTCTGCGTCCTTTTGTGTGTTGTTCTCAAAGTATTCGTGCTTTCCTTCACGGGGAAGTTACTGGTCCTTTTATCTAGTGTCCCAACTAGTAACGATAACGTGATCCCAATCCCTGTATTTTCCATTGCCTTTCGGCATACATTCATTATTTATTACCTAGATCAAATCTAGGGTTTTCTATCAAGTGCTTACTAGAGTTTACGCTATCTGCTGAACGCTTCTTGGATTCAGGATTTATGCCACCTAGTCCAACTAGGGATTATGCTACCTGTCGAACGATGCCCCCAAGTCTTGGACACACTACCTAGAGTGGTATATGTTCCTAGACTTCCCTACGCATGTATCGCGAATCGTTATCTCTTTTCTAGATGCACATGTCCTGTAATGTGCGGTCCGAGTCCTGTGACAGGGCAAATCAAGGAATACAGAACTCGGTCGGGAGCTTTCAGATATCTGCCGATGCAGATGCTAAGGTTTGTTTTTATTCCAGTGGCTATGGTCCCACTTGACCCCTCCCTCAACTAATGAAAGGCACACCTTGTAAAATGAGAACTATACGCCGGCCCCCGGTGCCCCTCCATCCTATGGCCATCCTCACCCATAACGAGATAGCAAGTATATGGTCTTTTGGAGTTCTCCGCCTTTCCGCTTCACGTATCTCGATTGACTCAAGATGGATGGTAGATGACGAGTTGCTATCACAGGTCTACCGTTTTCTCGCCGAATCACGTCGGTCCATCCTGGTCTTTAGGTTGCCATGTATTGCAACCAAGGCATACCCCTGGTTCTTCTACGCAGACCTTAACCTCTGTGAGCTCAGGAGGATCATCTGCAGCCTCACAGAGGGATACCAAGAGTACCCTCACGTCCCCTCGAAGCCTCTGGCTTCGTAACCCAATTCGTTGGAGCCTTCTTTCTACTCAGACGGACATTCGCTCCTTCCCGTGTTACACTAAGAATTACTACTTAGTTTTACTAACTAAGTTTTAAAACTTAGTTTCCAGAATCGTTGTTTTCTTAACTAAGGTTTACTACTTAGTTCCCTTTCCCGTCAATTTGGATTGGTTAAGTGTCATTAGTCAATTCAAGCCAACTTAACCCTCTTCGTTCATCCTGTTATACTGGTTAAGTGTTATCAGTAATTCATGTTGACTTAACCCCACCACAAACCAAGTTATATTGGTTAAGTATTTCTTATTACTTAACCCTACCCATTCACCCTGTATTGGTTAAGTGTTCCTTTTTAACTTAACCTTGCCCGTCTGTCTTAACTAACATGTTATTAATGGTTAAGTATTATCCCTTCATGTTTTGACTTAACCCTATTCTTTTATCACAATCTGATGGTTAAGAGTTCAAGTTTACTTAACCCTACGGTCTAGCCCAGATAACATATCAAATTGGCTAAGTGTATTTACTTAACCCCAACCTCTAGTCTAGTTAACATGTTAATTTGGCTAAGTGTATCAACTTTACTTAACCCCACCTTCTAGTCTAGTTAACATGTTAGTTTGGCTAAGTGTTTTCTTAGTTACTTAACCCCTACAAATCTGGTCTTGTTACCATAAGTTTGGTTAATGTCCCTATGGACTTAGCCCTCCCATTCTAGCTTGACTGTGTTAAGTTGGTTAAGTGTTCCTATAGACTTAACCCTCCCATTCTAGCTTAACTGTGTCTGTATGAACCTAACCCCACCCATCGGTTTGGTTATCTTGTTGAATTGGTTAAGTGTCTTGGTTAACTTAACCCTACCATTCTTGTTCTAGCTTTAACTAAATTAAAGCCGCTACCACTCACATTAGACAGATATTGTTGTGATTACTGGATGTGCCGGTTGGTTCCGGGCAGGTTTACATCGCAACTCAGTCTAACCTCGGGTTAGGCATATTCGTGTTTTCTAAGTTCAAAAGGGTTTTGGTTAATTTTCGAATCAGGTTTTGAAAGTAACCATCCCGTCCGTCGGATCAGTTAGGGATAGCCAGGGAGAGCAGGAAACTTGTATTTTCCAAACCCAAGCCTAGACACTATCCTCTCTGTCACCCTAGAACTTTCTGGTGTACCATTAAAAGAGATGTCGTTAATAAACCTTTAATTTATCTAAATTTATATTTCCTCATTCAGGCCAAATTCTATAAGTAAATTATTCCTAATTTACTTATTTCCTAATTACTCTTTTAATGTAAATTGTCTACATTCATTCTTATGGCCCATTTCCCCTTCTAAATCATATTTATGCCTTTTGGTATGTAAACTATACCAATTAAGTGTCACTAACCATGATTTTGCTAAACCTGACGGTTATTCCCAATTATGGCCAATCTCAAATTTATACCAATATACTTATTACGCCAAATTAGCTAATCCAATCCTGATTTAACATTCTAATTACAGTTCACGTCAAACTAGACTTATTATTCTAGTTCATAGCTCATGTAAATGCTAGATTTACACGTCGATACTATATTCAAATTACACATCTTATAATTCATGTCAAATTTATCCAATTTGTAGTTCTATGAACATGCCATAATTCATGTTCCCAATTTATGCCAAATTCCAAGTTTATAACTATGTTTTTAGTACATTTCACATTATGCCCAAATCGTATTCCCACCGTTCGTATAATTGCGATTAAATCCAGATTATGGGTAAATCTAGACTCGTAGAAAATAGGAAATGAACCAAAGATGCTACGAAAAAGGATGGACATAATAACTGGCATAAAAGGTTTGAATAACGACGTAGGTTCAAGAACGTGGGTAGACCTAACTTAATAGGTTAATTCCCAAGGTCTAAAACCAAGGATAGACATAATAGAGACGCAGGTTCAAGAACATGGGTAGACCTAACTTAATAGGTAAATTCCCAAGGTCTAAAACCAAAGAAAACCAAGGACATGCAGAATAAATAATCGGGTTTAATCTCATAATCACATAACTTAAGCAACACTTTCCTAGTCATGAATCATAGGTGTTTAATCACGGATGTCCTTGTTATGTCATAGGCAATAGTTTATGCTTTTCCTAATCAAAGGCATAGGTTGGTGTTCACAGTCAAGAAAATAATTCTCATAGTCACTGTCACAATCATAGGCAATATTCATAGTCATAGGCAATGTCCATAGTCATAGGCAATGTTCATAGTCATAGGCATATGGTTCTAAGGTCCATAGTTTCATAGTCACGGTCTTATTTGTCCTCGAATCATAACAGTTCTTAATTAGGTTCAAGAGTATAGGCACTGATTCGAATAGAGAGAGAGAGATTCAGCATATTCTTTAATTTCATGTCACGAACAGAGAAAAACGTTCAAATCTAGAAATAAATGACTTACAGAGATTATATTAGAATAGAAAGATGGCGTTGCTATGATTCGTAGAAAAACAGTCGTTGCAGTCGTTCGAATCTTCACTTGAATTCTAGCTTGAATCTCCTCTTTGAAAGTCTTTGAGCAGCACCTCCTCGTCTTGATTTATTTTTTATATATTATTTTATTTATTATTATTTTAAGAGGAGGAGAGGAAGCCATGTTCACTAAGAATCTTTGCAGCATAAGGGTAGAGAAGAATTGTGAATAGAGAAGGAGTCTAGGGTTGTTTATATAGTGTAGAAGTCAACAAATCTGGTCAGGATGGCGTCCGAATACAGAAGAACGAACCAGGTGCAGAAAACAGGAAAAAGCAAGGGGGTCGACCCCCAGGTTGACTACCTAGTCGACCTGGGTGACCCTGGTCGACTACCCAATCGACCTGGGTGCCCAAGGTCGACTACCCAGTCGACCTAGGTGCCTTGGGCGGGAAAATTCCCGCCCAGCCCAATCTGGGTCCGTTTTGAATTTTGAACCTGACCTGTTTTGAAATTTGAACTTCGCTGAATCTTCCGGAGGCCATATCTTCCTCATACGGACTCCTATTTACGCAAACTCGGACTCATTTTCATGCAGAATTCCGAGACGAACGCAATGGCACAGCCCGTTTCCCTTGATTTTGATTCTAACTTTTAATTCTGCCTTGATTTGTAAATCTTAGTGTTACAGAACTATGGGGTGTTAAATTCTCCCCCACTTAAAAGGATTTCGTCCCCGAAATCTTCAAGTTAGGAAGAATGTGTCCTACCATCCAATCACCCATCTACTCAACCATTCACTCACAGGCATCCATTGTCCTTAAAAGATTTCTAATGCCTTTATGTTCATATGCATAGTGTGTGTATATGTCTTTATCTAATGCAAAATCAGGCGGTCTACTGATTCAGTTGACCTCCTTAATGCGAATCATGTCAGTGCCATGTGTCCAATCATGTATGCAAGCATCCCTAGTTATGTAAATACTACATGCGTGCACGGCCATTCATCCATATGCAACATCCATATGATAACATATCAGGCTCAACTTACAAACAAATACATATCTGTAAATGCAATATGAAAGCGTCCGAACTGATCTAGTGCCTAATACGTATGCATATGCATTCACGAGCAACCATTTGCAACCACTTGCAACCATCAATCATAACATGTTTCAAACACAAGTTTACATCCATTGGCTTCTACCTAAGGAACGAAGATACGACCTAGAGGATATACTTTGGAAAGAGAGAAACAATTATGCGTAAAGCTCCTACAAAAAGAAAATCAAGGATACACCCTTAAGGAAAAGGGTATGTTGCTAGTATCCAGCCTTCTTGAGCTTTACTCCACTCTATCTTAACTAAATTTTACTTCATGATTGTGAAGTTTCCGATCTCCATTTCCTAAATAAACATATTTCAATCAGGGTACAAGGTATACGTACTAAGATGATTAGAGGTTTCCCTATTATCCGCCATGCCACAACTATAAGAATCGAAAGGTCACTACGTGCTCTTTGGATTGCCTACCACAACTATTCATCTCTCACGCAAACCATCCAAACTGAACTCGACATTCCTCAAGTACAAGCCTCAAAGGCCTAAACCAATATCAGACAAGCACCCAAGGAATATCTCCCCCGAATTTAGATGATCTACGTGAGATGATATAAGCAAACTCGATAGCTATTCTCAAATCCCTACTAACAAAAAAAAATTGGTCGGACCACCAATTGGATTTGAGACTCTAGTGGGATCTTTCTACTATACAAGTACTGTGGTGCAGAGACCCAACAATGGAAGTGGATATGAACAAATGAGAAGCGCTAGAACCTAAGGAAATAGTACGAACAGAAAACTAGACACTTCCAACCGGACTACCTTTCTCTTATGTACGCTTGGTGGCGAAAGCATGTACTTGTCCTTCTGAAAATCTCATCCTCGTTCTTGCCCTTGTCCTTAAGTATATGCCCTATCATACCCTAGTAAAGATACTTCCTCTTATCTTAGGTTTTATAATTTCTTCCTCCTTCGTGTGCTAAGTCTACATCCATGAATTCCTCATCCTAGGGTTATGCTCCTTAGCCAAACTCCTCATCCCCTTCCGTGTGTAGTCATGTTGACAAATCTCCTGAAAACTGCCTCCATCATCCGAAAAACCCTATAAGCTTCGAAAGAAAACTGCCCGTAGATGAAATAACTACGACTATGGATGGAAGCCGGGCACTACTTTGCCCTTCGATGAGGTTACCTCCCAGAAAGCCAGGAGCCCCAGAGACTCAAGAAAGAAGGAGACAAGAATTCAAACAGAGGAAGAGAAAAATAGTGCGTATGGCTTTGGGGAAAATGCCTTTTAAACGAATCTTTTCTTTTGAAAATGCTTCTTTTAAAACTGTTTTGAAAATAATTTTTCAAATCCTTTATCTGATCTGGTAACCTTCAGCTCTGATACCACGTGTAACACCCCACATCCGTTAGTGTCACTCATAAAAGGGAATGCACTAAATTCTGTGGAGCATTTAGGGTAAAAGATACAGATAAATTACAAGACAGACAGAAATTAAACAGCGGAAAGTAAAACTTTGCTTTATTAATAAAATAGTTTGTACAAAGATTTCTTTACAATATCAGAGTATCATCTGTCTTACAAAATAAAGAAGCATAAAAATACATTTATATTCCCCAATTGTAGCAAGAGCCAGCCATAGCATCTGAAAAGAGAATCCAAGCAAAACTTCGACAAATCTTCAAGCTGGGAAAGAGTGACAGTCCGACTTAACCTGAGCTATACTATTCCCTCCTTTACTAGCTGGGGGGGGGGGGGACGGAAGACAAGAAGACGAAAGAAAATAGAGTCAGACATAAAGCCTGAGTAAGTTCAATAACTTCTAGCATGTGAACATGGAAAACAAAATGACATGAATTAACTGAATACAAGATTACACCATGACGATAGGGTCAACAAGATTAGACAAGGTAGTCACAAGATTAGCTAAGATAAGATAAACTGGATACGCTCTAATACTTTCGCCGCTTCGCTATTTCCTTGTTATACTGGTTTCTATATCTCTGCACCGCCTATCTAGTGTCCCAACTAGTAACGATAACATGATCCCAATCCCTGTATTTTCCATTGCCTTTCGGCATACATTCATTATTTATTACCTAGATCAAATCTAGGGTTTTCTATCAAGTGCTTACTAGATTTTACGCTATCTGCTGAACGCTTCTTGGATTTAGGATTTATGCCACCTAGTCCAACTAGGGATTATGCTACCTGTCGAACGATGCCACCAAGTCTAGGACACAATACCTAGAGTGGTATATGTTCCTAGACTTCCCCACGCATGTATCGCGAATCGTTATCTCTTTTCTAGATGCACATGTCCTGTAATGTGCGGTCCGAGTCCTGTGACAGGGAAAATCAAGGAATACAGAACTCGGTCGGGAGCTTTCAGATATCTGCCGATGCAGATGCTAAGGTCTGTTTTTATTCCAGTGGCTATGGTCCCACTTGACCCCTCCCTCAACTAATGAAAGGCACACCTTGTAAAATGAGAACTATACGCCAGCCCCCTGTGCCCCTCCATCCTATGGCCATCCTCACCCATAACCAGATAGCAAGTATATGGTCTTTTGGAGTTCTCCGCCTTTCCGCTTCACGTATCTCGATTGGCTCAAGATGGATGGTAGACGACGAGTTGCTATCACAGGGCTACCGTTTTCTCGCCGAATCACCCCGGTCCATCCTGGTCTTTAGGTAGCCATGTACTGTAACCAAGGCATACCCCTGGTTCTTCTACGCAGACCTTAACCTCTGTGAGCTCAGGAGGATCATCTGCAGCCTCACAGAGGGATACCAAGAGTACCCTCACGTCCCCTCGAAGCCTCCGGCTTCGTAACCCAATTCGTTGGAGCCTTCTTTCTACTCAGACGGACATTCGCTTCTTCCCATGTTATACAAAGAATTACTACTTAGTTTTACTAACTAAGTTTTACCACTTAGCTTCCAGAATCGTTGTTTTCTTAACTAAGGTTTACTACTTAGTTCCCTTTCCCGTCATTTTGGATTGGTTAAGTGTCATTAGTCAATTCAAGCCAACTTAACCCTCTTTATTCATCCTGTTGTACTGGTTAAGTGTTATCAGTAATTCATGTTGACTTAACTCCACCACAAACCAAGTTATATTGGTTAAGTATTTCTTATTACTTAACCCTACCCATTCACCCTGTATTGGTTAAGTGTTCCTTTTTAACTTAACCTTGCCCGTCTGTCTTAACTAACATGTTATTAATGGTTAAGTATTATCCCTTCATGTTTTGACTTAACCCTGTTCTTTTATCACAATCTGATGGTTAAGAGTTCAAGCTTACTTAACCCTACTGTCTAGCCCAGATAACATATCAAATTGGCTAAGTGTATTTACTTAACCCCAACCTCTAGTCTAGTTAACATGTTAATTTGGCTAAGTGTATCAACTTTACTTAAACCCACCTTCTAGTCTAGTTAAGATGTTAGTTTGGCTAAGTGTTTTCTTAGTTACTTAACCCCTACAAATCTGGTCTTGTTACCATAAGTTTGGTTAAGTGTCCCTATGGACTTAGCCCTCCCATTCTAGCTTGACTGTGTTAAGTTGGTTAAGTGTTCCTATAGACTTAACCCTCCCATTCTAGCTTAACTGTGTCTGTATGAACCTAACCCCACCCATCGGTTTGGTTATCTTGTTGAATTGGTTAAGTGTCTTGGTTAACTTAACCCTACCATTCTTGTTCTAGCTTTAACTAAATTAAAGCCGCTACCACTCACATTAGACAGATATTGTTGCGATTACTGGATGTGCCGGTTGGTTCCGGGCAGGTTTACATTGCAACTCAGTCTAACCTCGGGTTAGGCATATTCGTGTTTTCTAAGTTCAAAAGGGTTTTGGTTAATTTTCGAATCAGGTTTTGAATGTAACCATCCCGTCCGTTGGATCAGTTAGGGACAGCCAGGGAGAGCAGGAAACTTGTATTTTCCATACCCAAGCCTAGACACTATCCTCTCCGTCACCATAGAACTTTCTGGTGTACCATTAAAAGAGATGTCGTTAATAAACCTTTAATTTGTCTAAATTTATATTTCCTCATTTAGGCCAAATTCTATAAGTAAATTATTCCTAATTTACTTATTTCCTAATCACTCTTTTAATGTAAATTGTCTACATTCATTCTTATGGCCCATTTCCCCTTCTAAATCATATTTATGCCTTTTGGTATGTAAACAATACCAATTAAGTGTCACTAACCATGATTTTGCTAAACCTGACGGTTATTCCCAATTATGGCCAATCTCAAATTTATACCAATATACTTATTACACCAAATTAGCTAATCCAATCCTGATTTAACATTCTAATTACAGTTCACGTCAAACTATACTTATTATTCTAGTTCATAGCTCATGTAAATGCTAGATTTACATGTCAATACTATATTCAAATTACACATCTTATAATTCATGTCAAATTTATCCAATTTGTAGTTCTATGAACATGCCATAATTCATGTTCCCAATTTATGCCAAATTCCAAGTTTATAACTATGTTTTTAGTACATTTCACATTATGCCCAAATCGTATTCCCATCGTTCGTATAATTGCGATCAAATCTAGATTATGGGTAAATCTAGACTCGTAGAAAATAGGGAATGAACCAAAGATGCTACGAAAAAGGATGGACATAATAACTGGCATAAAAGGTTTGAATAACGACGTAGGTTCAAGAACTTGGGTAGACCTAACTTAATAGGTAAATTCCCAAGGTCTAAAACCAAGGATAGACAGAATAGAGACGCATGTTCAAGAACATGGGTAGACCTAACTTAATAGGTAAATTCCCATGGTCTAAAACCAAAGAAAACCAAGGACAGGCAGAATAAATAATCGGGTTTAATCTCATAATCACATAACTTAAGCAACACTTTCCTAGTCATGAATCATAGGTGTTTAATCACAGATGTCCTTGTTATGTCATAGGCAATAGTTTATGCTTTTCCTAATCAAAGGCATAGGTTGGTGTTCACAGTCAAGAAAATAATTCTCATAGTCACAGTCATAGGCAATATTCATAGTCATAGGCAATGTCCATAGTCATAGGCAATGTTCATAGTCATAGGCATATGGTTCTAAGGTCCATAGTTTCATAGTCACGGTCTTATTTGTCCTGGAATCATAACAGTTCTTAATTAGGTTCAAGAGTATAGGCACTGAGTCGAATAGAGAGAGAGATTCGGCATATTCTTTTATTCCTTTAATTTCATGTCACGAATAGAGAAAAATGTTCAAATCTAGAAATAACTGACTTACAGAGATTAGATTAGAATAGAAAGATGGCGTTGCTATGATTCGTTGAAAAACAGTCGTTGCAGTCGTTCGAATCTTCACTTGAATTCTAGCTTGAATCTCCTCTTTGAAAGTCTTTGAGCAGCACCTCCTCGTATTGATTTATTTTATATATATTATTTTATTTATTATTATTTTAAGAGGAGGAGAGGAAGCCATGTTCACTAAGAATCTTTGCAGCATAAGGGTAGAGAAGAATTGTGAATAGAGAAGGAGTCTAGGGCTGTTTATATAGTGTAGAAGTCAACGAAGAAGAACGAACCAGGTGTAGAAAACAGGAAAAAGCAAGGGGGGTCGACCCCCAGGTCGACTACCCAGTCGACCTGGGTGCCCCAGGTCGACTACCCAGTCGACCTGGGTGCCTTGGGCTGGAAAATTCCCGCCCAGCCCAATCTGGGTCCGTTTTGAATTTTGAACCTGACCTGTTTTGAAATTTGAACTTCGCTGAATCTTCCGGAGGCCATATCTTCCTCATACAGACTCCGATTTACGCAAACTCGGACTCGTTTTCATGTAGAATTCCGAGACGAACGCAATGGCGCAGCCCGTTTCCCTTGATTTGTAAATCTTAGTGTTACAGAACTACGGGGTGTTACATCAGTTATGTGACTGGTGTGAGAACTAAAACAGTTATTTAAAAATTTACTTTAAACAGAAAGTAAATCAAGGGACCACACCACATAACAAGGAACAGGTTTTCTCCCAAGAATACCAGTGCATAAAATAGTTTATAATTAGCGTAATGCTTTTTGGAAATATGAAGCTACTATAAGACTCAGACACAATGCAACGCAAGTCGGAGGATAGAGTTTTTCCTTACAAAGCCAAACACGCTTGGTACGTTTAAAACAAATCATTTTGATATTACTTTAAGTGTATAGTTTCAAAATCACTTCAAATATAAATGTATCAATTATAGATGGCATAGTATCCCATGCTACTATGTCGCCATACCAGTTCTACAATTAAAACTGAAATGTCACGTATTGGAAATTGGATTTCTGTCATGAGTCAAGGCAAGGGATCATCTCCTCGCTGGCTTCGAGACACTCTTGCAAATGCCTCAGGATTACACATTCGGGGCAACCCTGTGATGCTTCAACGTCGGACCTCTCTTACGTTTGAGGATTGGTTATTCCTGAACACAAGTTTGCCAGTCCTATCGGACCTATCCATCGGATCTATAGTAACCGGTATATCCGAGGCACCTCGTAATCCATCATCCATAAAGGTAAAAATAAATAAATGCCTGGGCTCCATACCATGACACCACCCATACCTAGAGGGAAACGTCATGCACTCCCTACAGTCACGATCCCGTTTTTGACTCATATCGAGGTGTGAGGCTCGCGAATTAATGTTATACACAAAGCTATGTCATTTAAGGCCGTGCTTTGATCATCAACCATAAGACTCTACTTTTCAATAGAAGCCTTGATCATTTGCATCTCAACATGCCACACAGGCAATTCACGCCATGCGATTGATGTCTATCGATATATAACCTCGGAGCTCGTACGTCTCAGAGAAGGGCATTAAGCAAGAGAATAAATTCTCCGCCTCCAAACAGATATATATTTAATAGAGATCAATCAACACAAAATAAAATCCAATTTCAGACACACATCCATTTACAAGTTCATTCTGGGTCTGAACGAAACCGAAGGCACCCTATTCCTCGTCCTATATGTCCAATACAGGAGAGAGGTCCTTGCATATCCGGTCGATTTCCAAGTACGTCTGGACGATCACCACTTATTACCTTGTCTTGGGTGTACAGCCCAATCAAGACATCGGTAATTATCCAAATGATGTGAAGACCTCCAGACTTCAACCACCGTCTTCATTGTCGACTTATCATCGAATCAGTTATTCAGAATGGGTATAAACCCGACCTTTCCGAATAACTCGCATATATTATAAACAAGTGCTACACAAACACAACATATGCCTTATTCCAATTCAGAATATTCTTTTATACAAATATTCACATCATTAGGGAAAGGTTCCCATTAATTTTATCAAAGATAAATTCTTTTAAATTTATACTTTAATCTTTTTTTGGATATGAATTCAAACCAAATTCAGGTTTATCCAAACTAGTCGGGATTATTGAGCCTTACCGAAGTAATTATTTATTTATCAATCCCAACCTGTTCATCCAATGGAGCAAAACTGGTAAATACTCCATATCTAACCCCACAGTGTGATCGGTAAATTTAATTACCATTTCACGTTCAAACCTAATTAAAGATTTTACTTTCGCCTAGAGTAAAACTGGTGGTACTCCTTCCTCAATCATTTCCCAAATTTGATAATTTAAATTATCACAATCACATTTCAATCTAATTAAAGATTCATTAAAACTCCACTTAGTTTTAATCTTCCCAAAAATTAATATTAATGATTATTTAATTTTGGGAAATCAAACATGCCACATTGACAATCTACCTAGCATCATTGATTTCTGCTGATATATAACCTCCAAGCTCGTACGTCTTAGAGAAGGATGTTAAGAAAGAGAATAAATTCTCCGCCACCAAATAGATATATATTTAGCAGAGATCAACAATACGGTTCGAAATACAATGTTAGACATGTAATCCTGCCTTTGAATGGGTTAAAGAACTAATGTCATTTAAAACACAGTTCACAATAAACCCAAAAATAACATTTCATTAATTATGGAATCTTCACGGAAAACAGATCAATATATAATCGATATCAATTTCCGTATGCGACTAATAATATAAATGGAATAAAGACAAAGCCTTTTAAATTCCATATATATTAACGGTCTTCCTCCACAGAAGCACATCTCAATTATTACCAAATCGAATTCCATTTCATCCCAATTTAATATTTTAAATTGGAAAACTTTACTTTGGAAATATTTCCTCTAAATCTTAATAAAAAGATTTATAAATTCCAAATCATCTCTTCACTGTTAATTAGGTTAAAGAACAAGTGTTATTTAAAACACAGTTCACGATAAACACAAAAATCACATTTGAATTCAATTCCAATTAAATATTAATTAATTGGTAAACTTCTCTAAATCTTAATTAAAAGATTTATTCTTTTCACAATTGGGTTTAAGAACAATGTTACTGAAGACACAATTCATGACAAACCAAAAATCCCATTTGATATTAAATACAAGGCTCTGAATAGAAATTATATCGGCTTATATTCAATATCAAATTCTGAAACAAACAAATATCGTTTTGGAAATAACGATCTACATATATCTTCCAAATTTCCATAACAATATCTGTATAATCATGGAATCTAGTTATCGAAATTTTCCGAAGATTATTTCCATTCCAAATCCATTCCAATTTGTTTGTTCGAAATTTCTGGTTATATTAAAACCATCCACAAATTCAATTTATTTTATTTAAAAATTATTGGATTTCAAATCTAGTTAATAACTAGTACATTTTGATAAAATATATTTTTATCTTTACAAAAGTGGAATTTTTCATCCCAATTCTTTCCAAATCATTAATTATGGTTTTACATAAACTATTAATATTTTTATTAAGGCCATTTCAGTGGATTTCCATAAACGGTCATCGAACTTCACTTACAGCGACCTTTTCCAAATTTGATTTGGATATAATTCCAAATCCAACCATTAGATTACAAATCTCTTAAAGCTCTTTTCGATACGAAGATTTTAGGAGATCCGACGGTCGGATCTCCCGTAATGTCAATTCAAAGTTAATGGTCAAAATTCGCGAACAGTCGCGGCGCGACGCGTTCTATTCAGGCCATTAAATATATACAATGTATATATTATATATATATCGTCGATTCCTTTTAAAACGTATTTTATAAATCATTTATAAATTCGTTTTAAAATGATTCTCACTTTATTTTCAATTTTAAATCAAAATTGAATATTTTATATCATTATAATGTATAAATGATAATATTATCAAAATATCAGATTTTGAAATCATTTCCGTTTTGATATTCATTATAAAAATGAATAAAATTGATATAATTATCGTTCGCATCAAAATGGCGCAAATCTTGTCAACACGGCTTCACATATTTCAATATTTTCGTGTCCATCCAAAATCAGACATCAAAATCATATTTTGATCTTTTGCTGAATATTATTTTAAAATATTCGTTATTTTAAAATATTCGCTATTTTAAAATATTCTTTATTCCTGAATTGGAATCAGACACAGTCAATTACCATATAATGTTATTTATATGGATTTAATACACACATGTATACAACAATAATTACACACAGTCACCCATCATCCAGAGTGCACTACTCAACTGCATAAGCATCAAATATAAATTATTAATTCTTACAATAGCCTGTCAACTAATCGATTAACATATGACTAAACAATTGGGATTAGTGTACGCCAAATGTCATCCCAATATCCGTGTGGGGTTTCAACCAACAAATACTGAATATTATTTGTGCAGTTGGGCGATGTGTAAAATTATCGTCCCAATCGATATCACAAAAATAGGCGAGCATAAACAAGTCATCCAACTTGTAAATGAATGTGTAAACTTATGTTTAACTATCCAATAATTATTTTATTTATCGCAATTATAAGCTAAAACTAATATTTTCAAACACTTTTTAGAAAATTTCGGCAGCATAACGGCACGATACTAGTTACGGAATATGGTCTAGCTTTATCCCTCGCCTAATACTGGCTCTCGCCATACACAAACTAAATTCAATCAATTCCATTCACAGCCCAAACCAAATTCAAACAAATAAATCGATCAAAACAAACAACCAAACATACATGGTTTCAATCAAAGTTGTCGGGTGCTACTAAGCACCATCTGCATCCTAGAATATAATAACTTAATTAAAAGTCAAGTGAGAAAATGTTCTCACCTTTGGTTTCCACTCCGTCATTCTTTATTGGCCGGTTTGGATTTGGATTTGATTCCAGTCGGTTATATCGCATTTTGTTTCACACAGATTACATTAAAAATCACATTTTTATGATATGTTCTTATTTATAAAAATTATATTTTTATAAATCAGATTTCTATATAAAAATCATATTTTTATAAATTCTATTTACATTATATAAATCATATTTTTATTTCTTTGTTGTATATATGAAAAATCACATTATTATACTGCAATAATATATATAAAAATCACATTTTTATACCGCTACATTATAAATAAAAATCACATTTTTATAACACTATTAGCTATATAAAAATCATATTTTTATTTTTCTACTACATATATATATATTACATTTTTATATTGCTACTATATATATAAATCATATTTTTTTTACATTGCTTCTATATATAAAAAAAATCATATTTTTTTATATTTCTTCCATATATATAAAAATCATAATTTTATTTCATCGTTATATATATAGATCAAATTTTTATAATGTTATTCATATAATAAAAATCATATTTTGATCTTTCTAAAAATATATACATAAATCATATTTTTATATTGCTATTATATATATATAAATCATATTTTTATAATCAATGTTTATATTATAAAAATCACATTTTTATAATGATGTTTATATTATAAAAATCACATTTTTATTTCAAAACAAAGTTATAAATAAGAATCATATTTTTAAAACAAGGTATTTCATAAAAAAATCAATTATCACTTAAAAAAATTAATTAAACTAATTACATAAAAATAAAAGAAAAAACTCACTGTATATGATTTTCATCGGAGGAGGGGCTATCCACGTCGGCATTGGGGACTCTGGAGGTGGCGCAGTGGGTCGGGGAGGTGGCGAGGGGGTCGCGGTAGTCGGAGTGGGGACTGGCGACGATCGATGGCGGGTTTGGGGCTACTACGAGGGTGCTTGCAGGTTGGGGGTTTCAGGAGGAGGAGAGAGAGGGTAGGGCGGTGTGGGGAGGCAGATTGGCGGTGACTTTGGGGTGCGACGGCGGATCGGTGGAGGGGGTGGTGGTGGCAACGCTGATCGAGATCACCTTTTTATTATTTTAAAACCAATGGGCCTGACTGAGTAAGGGGAGACGGAAAGGGGAAATATAATATATATATATATATATTACTATTATTAAATTCTTTTATTTCCAATTCTCAAAGTTTAAAGCTCCGATCTCCAAATCAAACCCAACGACTGCTGCCCATTGCTAATTACCCCATTCCGGACACAATGGGATATGTCCCGTAAGCCAATTCGACTGTTTCGATCAGTTTCCATTAAATTTAAAATATAAATCAATATAGTTTGAACTCAAATGCACATTTTAATTTACCAAAGCTACATACTGACCCCAAAAATTCCCGACAAATAAATCTGGCTATGTTTTGATGATACGGTCCTAACCAAACTAATTTCGTCAAATTTGGAGACCGTTTGAAAAACGATCATTTTCTAGTCGATTAAATTCAAACTGATTTAAATTCACCACGCTCACATATTAATTCCAAAAATTACGAAATTTGGAATCTAGCGGTAATTTGATATTCCGGATCCAACAAAAGTGGTTTCATCGAAAACGGAGGTTGTTTGCAAAATGGCTAGTCTTAAGGGCTATATATTATATTAAGTATATATAAGTTCCATAACGACTATTCTAAATTTTAAACTGGACATAACTTTCAATTTCCATTATGAAATCTGGATTTTTCACATTCATTAGAAAGATATAATTAAACAGATTCAAATATTTCTTATTTTAATGAAATCCGATTTATTTTGTGTATTGTACATTAATTTGAAATTTGAAATCGAATTTTCAAACTTCCGTGCCATTTCAGGCTCTTTTTATAATTTAAATAAATTTATTCGTTCTTCCTTCATTTAAAATAAATTTTTAATCGTTATTATTTAAAATAAATCATTTTAAATATTCAAAATCCATTAAAATAGCTAAAATAAAAAATTTAAATTAGTTCTGAAAATCCGGGTTGTTACACAAATGATGCAATGACCATCATAAATTTAATATCTTGCTATCAAAACATTGGTATTTGGATTGATTCAAACCTATGGTAGTTTAACTCTAATATTGGGGTTATATATGTCAATTAATTTGCAAACTTCAAATATTCAAAATTTGGGATAACATAAATTTAAGCGGAAATTTGCATGAAGGGCTTAAGATTGCAGCACAATTAGTTTAAAGGACACAGCTTTGAAATAAAAAGTTTCAAGGACAAAATCGATCGTTTTCTTCTCAAATCAAATTTGCTTTCGGTTTTTTAACATCAATCGCAATAATTTCTTCTCAAATCAATTTGGCTTTCGCTTAATCAAATCAAATCGTAATTTTCAAATTTATCAGGCGTCTTGATCACGATATCTCAGATTGGTCAATATTTTCAAATTCGATCTGTGATCGTTAATTCTTTCAGGTGAGTTTTAATCATTGTGTTTTTCTTCATATTTTATAATTTGACATAAAATATTTATATTCTTGATATTTAAGAGGCGAATTTTTAATTTTGTTGACATTTTATTTTTTATCACGTGGTTTTTTTAATTTTGA
The DNA here is from genome assembly GCA_030737875.1 of Allium sativum. Taxonomy (NCBI): domain Eukaryota; kingdom Viridiplantae; phylum Streptophyta; class Magnoliopsida; order Asparagales; family Amaryllidaceae; genus Allium; species Allium sativum. The sequence goes on along the minus strand of CM060926.1, from coordinate 918,776,802 downwards.
ATTGAATCATGGATTATAATTTTTCCGATCGATTTTAAATTTTTAATTGAATCCGAAATTGACGTATATGATATCGAAATGTGCTAATTTGTTCTTTATTTTTCTGGACAATGTAGCTCAATCAATGGAAGAGCAAACTCAAAGTTCAAGTATTCCTTTAGTTGAATAGACCGCTGAAAGGTATGGTGTAATTAAATTGAAATTTTCATATGACATGTGAAATGTGTTTTTAATGGTTGTTTATTACTGAATTCAATTGTAGTTTTTGCATGGTTATGATAATTTTTGTTTCATTAACAAAATAGAAGTGAAAAAGATAACTCGTTTTATCTTTTTTTTAAATTATCTTTAAAAAAAGATAAGTGGTTATTTGGTCTTCAATGGAAAATAACAATAATTTGTTATAGTTAATTTAAAAAAAAATGGTTTGTTTTTGCAATAGTTATCTTTTATGTATAATTCAAATGATAAATGATTAATTATTATATGTTAAGATAACACAACAATTGTATGTTAAGATAATATAAAAACTATATGTAAAGATAACACAACAATTATAATACAATTATCTTTTAAAATCATTTATGTTATTTTAAAATTGTTGTATAATTTTGTTTTTCATTCAATATCATAATAGTAGTAAAAAAGATAATTGGTTTTATCTATTTTTAAAATGTTTTATAAAAAGGTTTAAATTGTATAGTTATTTACTTATTTATGTTTTGAATTGCAGGTCTGATATATCTGTGATGTTTGTATTTCACTTTAATAAGAATTCATTTAGCATTTGTCTTGGTTTGGATGCATCAATTAGTTATGTAAGAAGTAAGGTTTCTGAGGTGTGGAATACTTTTACTCCTTTATGCTTTGATGTGTTTTATGTTTGAGAATCTAAAACTACTTACATTGAGACGGATAGTGATCTACAAGCTATATTGTGCTTGTCATGGTTTAAAAAGGAATATCTCTTAGTTTTATATGCTCAAAGAATAATTCAAATGATGTTGTTGTTGACAGTAGTAAATCAGCCTCAGTTGTTGGTGTTAGAGAATCAAGTAGTAATTTGATTGAATATAATGATGATTTAGACTCTGCTTATTGCCAAGAAAAAAACTTGCATGAATTGTTGAATAAAAATTCTAATTTAGAATCTTTTACTGGTGTTGGACAAATACTTGATTCGGCTATTGGATTTCGTAGAATGGTTAGTGCATATTGTTTGAAAAATGGATTTAAAGTACAGTATGTTAAGAATTGTAAGAAGCGGGTGACAGTTCGATATGCTGTAGATGGTTGTTCATTTAGAATTCATGCTTCTTGTAAATTAAATGTAACAACCCGAAAAATCAGAACCAATTTAATTTTTTTATTTTGGTGACCTTAATGGATTCTAAATATTTAAAATGGATTATTTTAAATAATAACGACTAGAAATTTATTTTAAATAGAATTATAACGTATATATTTATTTAAATCGAAACTAGAATATAAATATTTATTTTAATTATAAAAGGGATTAGAAATGGCGTGGTAGTTTGAAAATTCAATTTCAAATTTCAAATGAATGTATTGGATTCAAAATAAACCGGATTTTAGGGAAACCAGAAATATTTGAATCTGTTTGAAAATACCTTTCCAACGAATCTGAAAAATCCAGATTTCATAGCGGGAATAAAAAGTTATGTCCAGTTGAAAATTCAGAATAGTCGATATGGAAATATAGTCCTTAAAAATAGCGATTTTGCAAACGACCTCCGTTTTCGATGAGACCACTTTTGTCGGATCCGGAATATCAAATTATCGCTAGATTCCAATTTTCATAATTTTTGGAATCAATATGTGAGCGTGGCGGATTTAAACGTGTTTGGTAATTTCAGTTTGAATTTAATCGACTGGAAAATGACCGTTTTTCAAACGGTCTCCAAATTCGACGAAATTAGTTTTGTTAGGACCGTATCATCAATACGAAGCTAGAAATAATTTTTTTGGAATTTTCAGAGTCGGTATGTGGCCCTGGTAAATTAAAATGTGCGTTCAAATTCAATATACACTGATTTATATTTTAATTCAAATAAAAACTGATTGTAACAGCCGAATTTCCTTACGGGACATATCCCATTGGGTCCAGAATGGGGGTCTTTAGCTAGGGGCGATAGTCATTGGGACTCGTTTGGAGTTTGGGGTGATAAACAACAAAATGATGAATTAAAATATTATTAAATTATAAAATATTATATGTGTGTTGTTATTCACACCCCCATTTAGACTACTGGCCACCTATACTAAAGGCCACCTCTTTACTCCTTTACACCACATAAATTATTCAATTTCTAATTGGCTGCCAACTCTGCCTTTAATTCTTCATCGTTCCAAAAAAAGTCTTCTTCCTGAAATTTTCTCCATCGCTCTACAAGCTTGAAGACCCCAACACAATTTCAAGCGTCCAATCTTGCGGCCTATTGCTATCATCTACATAGTAATCAATTTTATCGTCATTCACATTATCTTCCTACAAAAATCAAATAAAAATAATTAAAATGATTTTTTTTTGTAAATTTTGACACATAAATTTTGTTGTATGAAGAAAACCCTAAAATTCAATAATTTACAATGTCATTCTCTATTATAACGTCATTGAAATTAATGTCTTCCAAACTCGAAGTAGAGAGAAGGGTGAAAGAAAGCTCCTACAAAAATTAATACAAACCTCTAAAAAAGAAAAAATCTATAATAATAGAATAAATTATGCAGCATGATATACAAAACTAACTCCTTTTTTGTCTTTATCTTCCATCCTCTACTCAGCCTTTTTTTATGGTTTAGGGTTTGATATCTGAGAATTTACGCTATTTGATAAGATAAGAGAAGAGACACTACGGCTATTATTGACTAAGTGAAATAAAGTGGTGGTAGGAAGTAGATCAAAAGTAATACAGTTTATTAATTTTTTAAAAGAGGTCAGTAGTCTAAATAGGGGTGTAAATAGCAACACACAATAATATATATTTCGTCTTAAACCTAGATTTTCGTTCAGTAAAAAAAATGATCCCCTTTTCAATTAAAACCCCCCATCGCCGTTAATTCCATCCACCGCCGCCGCACAGGGGACCGCCGCCCCCCTCATCGACGGAGCACCGCCCCCATCGCCAGACCCTCCACCACTACCCTCGTTTCTCACTCACTCAATCGAACCGTGGATACCCATCAGCCTCCCCCGTCGCTTCCCCAACCGCCGCCGCCTCCGGCGAGACTCCACCGCCAGGCCACCGTGGATCGAAGGTCGCTCCTCCCCAGAAATCGTCGCGCCTCTGCTTTCACCGCATGCCTGTGTAACGGCCCGCATATCTGTACTATCCGAGTTGACTACATACATCACACGTCCAACCCAAATATCACAAAAATTCGAATAATTTTTTTTGAAGAAAAAGGTAGAAGAAGAACAGAAATAACAACACAGAATCTCACATCGCAGCAGAACCAAATATAATATATAACAGCTTTTGGAATAAAAAAATTTCTGTATACATATACATACTATTATCAGAGTATAACACTTACAACACAGCAGAAATAGCAATAACTAGATAACGCTGAAGCCTCCTACTTCCAGCTCCTCCAAGTAAATCTGTAAAATGTCGAACTACTTGACTGCCCGTACAAAATTGGGCATCCAAGAGTTTAGGTAAAACAGAACAAAATAAACTCCGAGTCAGTTATGAGACTGGTATGAGTAAACAATTTAAAACAGTTTGAGAAAACAAATGATATCTCATAAGACCACGCCATATAACATGGAATGGTTTTTTCCCTTATGAGAATCCAAAACACTTGATTCAACTTTCCAAATCCTTTTGAAACAAACGATAATCTTTATATCAGAACTCTTTTGATATTATAATAGTGTCTAAATCAAATAAATAGAAATCTAATGGAAAGTTTGCATCTCACGTTCCACATATATATAATATACAATCAAAACCGCGGGCACTTATTGGGTAATGCATTTCCAACTATGACAAGGTATGGAACCACCTTCCGATAGTGTATCTCTGGAGGAGAATACACTGGGTTCAACAAGAACATCTTGTAACCCGACCACAAATGACCGACCACTCATTTCGCTTGAGTGTATCGAATGTATATCACCAATGGTTGGGATCAGCAATCGTTTTCCCAAATGGGACAGCATCGAATAGAATAAGGAATTAAATGAATTTCTCTAGATAGGTGATAATACACCCTAATGGAAGCTACCCACGTAGCCATGTTGCCTGCCCGATTTTTGTCATTTCCCGTTTGTTGAGGCCTAAGGCTACGATTACATGCAATTCATTTGAAACACTATCACTATGAATGTCACATTGTCAGATCTGTTAATCATTAATTGATTTGCATAAATATATTCTGGATGTTATGCTAAGAGAATAAATTCTCCGCCACTATATATATTTATACAGATCAACATATGCGATCATTGGAAATACTCTGTCATACATTCGTCCATTTACGTTCGTTCTGGGATTGAATGAAACCGAAGGCACCATTTCTATTAATAGAAAAAGTCCTTGCAGTTTTCTTCGTCTTTGATTATCATCGTATAATCTGATTCGCAATGCTACTGCCAATACGGAGTGGTTCATGTATGATAATCCAACAGGTCTCTCCATATTGACAACAATTATTGGAAAATACTTCGATAGTCGGTTATTTAACTATCGAAGAAAAACAAACATTCAACCAAAGCATCAAACAAATCACTGAGCCCTTTAATTAATATTTCATTAATTAAAACACTTCTCCATTTTCTTATCCATATTCGTTAACACGATATTTTCGATAATCATCTTGACCTCTTACGCTATTTGGAAAACATTTCCATATATCGCCTTCTTTTATTTTCTATACTTAGAAAATGTATTCTATTTATAATTGGAAAACATTCCAATTACTTATCTCTTCCACGACCATTCATTGATTTCTATACTCAGGAAATATTTATTATTATATTTCCAAATTTCCACTTACTTGGGTTAAAACGAATGTTGTATAAAATATCATTACAACAACCCAAAATACTGCATTCAACTAAACTCTTTGAACATCCCTCTTTGATACTGAATCTTGCTATTTATCAGTTAGTAATGAAATCAATCAAGTTAGGGTATAATTACCTCTCAGACCTTGACTGAATAACATCTTTAACTTCAAAACAGACAAGGCCACTTATCTCAAATCATCAATACCCTAAAAACCACTTATTCATTTTTAAGACGTGTGTGTGTATATATATATATATATATATTTCTATTACCAGATTTTCGATTTCCTTTTTGTTTACAATATTCTATTTTAAGTTGGTTTCCTTACCGGATTCTATATATATTTATATATAGATTTCTAATTATCAAATTATTTTAAAAATATTCTAACTCCTTAAATTTCTGGAAAATTTCGCCATAACCTACTTTGTACCGGTTGATAGTTCAAACCTCAACTCGCCTCTCTAGGCCCTTTCCATTCAAAAAGAAAATCAAAAAGCCAAGTGGCTTGCCGATTCGGCGCATAAAACCTCATATTGAATTTAAACATGTACCTTTTTGTCGAGCACTAAATTTATAAACTTCATACACTTCATTTCCATACCTGCTTAACACATCCAAATAATCCCATTTGGTTTCACTCAATCCATTTGTCTTAACCCAATTCGCTAATTTATTTTCTAATTAGCTGTTTTTCCTATTTCACTTCTTTGTTTGAAGATAACATGTTCAAATATAATATCAACTTGCTTTTAAACAAATTGAATTCCATTTTCGATTCAAGTTGCATATTCGATTTCGAATATAAATTTACAAACCCAATTTACTTATCCAAAGCTCAATTTCAATTCAAAACTCCAATAACTAATTATTCTTCAAATTAGTTAATTCTATTCAATAATTAACAAAATCTGATTTTTGTTTCAAAAATCATTTCATTACTCCACTTGAGTTCAGATATATTTTATAACTCAAATCTGGATTTTTCTAAATAGAAATTCGGATTTTATTTGCTTAAAATCCTTTAATTTATTTAAATAAACCGTTATGGTTTTTAAATGGTTATGGCGTTGTTTTTCTGAAAATTTGATTTTGACATAACTCAAAATATATACGATGAAATTCAAAATTTTCTCTTCTATTAGAAAACTATTATTCAATCGGTCCTGACGATTCTTGTTTCACAGAATTCCGACTTAAATTAAGTTCTGTATACTCAATTGAAGTTCGAAACGCCAATTTACGAACTACTACGCTGCGGCGAGTTCGTTTTAATAATATTAATATATATAAATGTTTAAACTTCATTTATAATAAATTCAACTCCATTCTAATATATTTTTAATATATCAAATCAATTTTTCCCAATTCAACGTACTATTTCCAATTATCTAAAATTGTCGATTTTTCCTTATTTAGTAATAAACTTCTTTATAGTTCCAATTCGAAATCTATTTAAAACCAAAATCTCATTTTGGAATATTATATTTATTTTAACTTATCTATATAAATATAGAATCTATTTTCATATTTTAATTTAACATAATCCTAATATATTTTTCTAAAAATATTTATTTAAATACATTCGATCTAATCGAATTCAAATCATAAATCCATATGGATATATTTTAAGTTCACTTTACATTCTGAATATACGAATATACTTTGTCGTTTTCCTAACATGATTCTCAATCCTCGCTTTAAATTCAAATACTCGCTTTAAATTCAAATTTGAATTTAAATATTAAAGTATCCAAATGATAATTTTTCAATTTCATTTATAAACACCGTTTATAAATTCACTTCAATTCTCTGATTATCCAATGAAAATCATTCTATTTCATTTATAAATACTGTTTATAAATTCACTTCAATTCCATATATTATTTAATTTATAAACATCGTTTATAAATTCAATATTTGTTTTATTTATTTTCAAAACAAGTAAATATCTTTAGCCCATTCTAAATTCAAATTCTATTTTAGAAAATAGAATTTTGCTTTTTAAAACTCAAATATCATTTTCACGATATTTTTATAAATCAACATTTTGGCTCTCAGTGATATTTAAACAATCAAACCAACCAATTCAAGTAACACATCATATGCGATAATATATATATATATATATATATATGAGAACAAACAAATAATAAATTTTGAGGAATCTAGTTGGATTCCTCCAACCTGTTTTCCTGCATCCACAGATGTTAGCCAACATAAATAATACCCATCCTGCTTCGAGGCAGGATATCGAGGTATGAAGGTCATCCGCTACCATAGCGTGGGGCGTATAGGGTCATCCTCTAATAATACTGCGGGCATCTGCTAATGGTACTGCGGGAATTATCCAATCACCAATATATATATATATATATATATATATAATAACCACAAACACCAATCTTGAATAACTAATATATATTAAATAGCCACAATAATATTTTAATGCAACCAAACAACCATCAATTATTTTTAACGACTAAAAATAATTCTAAATAATAAATTGAGTGAGATTTACTCAGCATTATTTTTATTATTGTTGAATACCCAATGAAGGCTATTATACGGATTTCCCAATGATCCTTCCATACGTCTGTTTTTCAATATAACACAATATTAATAAAATTTCAATTATCGAAATTTATTTTAATTTATTTCCCACTTGTAAACCAGTTCCAATTAAACATTAATTTCTTACTCAAAGATTAGTTTATAAATTTATATTTCTTACTAACTCTATAGGTTTTCACACTTTAGTATGGTCGGTTACTAATTATATAAACTAGTTTCTATATAAGTTCGAATGTTAAAATCAAAGATATTCCTTACATCCTTCTCCTCACACTACTATTGACCCTTCTCACCTTTACTGTTGTCTTTGTTTAAAACTTAATCCACACATGCCATAAAGTTCCACTAAAAACCTCGAATCTTTCCAGAACCAAAACTTTGAACTCCTTAAATCCCTCACAACTCTAGCTCTTCTCACGGTGCTACAGTATAAATGCCAAACAAAATTCCTCCTTTCCTTCACCAAGCTGAACTGCTTCATCACTGAATGTCCAGCCTCCCTGAGCATTGCTCTTGCAACAAGCTTTAGTCCTTGCTTCGCTTTAAATTGCCAAAAACCCTAAACACCCATTTCCTTTCAACTGGCCCTTATTGCCCGCAGACGCGATGCCGAGTACACAGGAAGCACCGCGATAGGATTTGCTTCAATTTTGTCGCGCGCCTGAGGTTGAGCTCTAGGAAGCCACACGGTTGATCTCAGATCGCGATTCTTTTTTTTATATAAGAGAAAGGGATTCGAATTGATTTCGTAGAGAAGGGAGGCTTGTAATTTCCATTTAGTTTCAAAATGAATCGGGGATGCCATTTTTATTTCTTACTTTCGATTTTTAAAGAACTGAATTTAAAAGGAAATTTCGGGCTTTGGGTTGCAGAGGAAGGAATGGGGGTAGCGGCCTTAATATGGAGTATTAGCTTCCAATAGAAGATTTATGGTAGTGTGCTCAACAAGCTAATGTATTTTATTGTATTTTATTTCGTGAAACTTACTCGTGAAGATTCATGTTAAAACTACTACAAACGAGTTCCAATCGTGACGAAAATTGACACACTGTTATGGTTTGATGTTCCGATCCCAATAAAATTATTTTCGTCGAAAACCGAGATCGTTCGTAAATTAATTATTCTTAAGTACCATATTAAATCAATATAATATTATTTAAAATTCAAAACAAACAATTTCTCGATAATAAATTAATATTATTATTTTAATTCAAACAGAAGTTTGTACTGATTGTCTGAACTGTTTTCAATTTAATTTTAAAAAATTTAGTTCAATTAAATTCATTTTCGCATTACGATGATTTAATATATTTGATATTAAATCGAAATCGATTTTTAAATCGATAACTTAATATAAAAATTCATTTATATCATTAATTCAATATTTAAAATAAATATTAAATATTTAAAATTAATCGATAAAAAATCCGGGTCGTTACATTCTTCCCGCCTTAAAAGAATTTCGTCCCCAAAATTACTCAAGTAGAAAAATTGCTTCCAACCCATTTACTTTTAAAAACTTATTTATGTTGAATCTCAACATCTCATACACTATAAACTTTATCCACCAAACATTTGGTTTTTCATTTACAAAACATTTCATATATGTTCACATTCATTTAATCTGAATGATTTACAATCAATCTATTCACATTCAATTGATATTCTATTCATATGTATTCATATTCATTCCAGATTCATTTAAATTGATTTTAATCAATTTATCCATTTCAATCCATTTAACTTGCTTGAGTTAAATTTAAATTCCCGGGTTTTGATTTCAAATCCTTTAGAAATCATATAAATATGGACATATATTTATTTCCATTTCAAATTCAAAACATTTGAATTTTCAAACCAACTTGTTTTCTTTCAAACAACTTTTCATCCAAATTTTTTCTAAAGTAGCAATCCATCACTTAGAAACTCGAAAATGAATACCGTTGGTGTTCAATCATCATCAGGATTATTTCCCAGCCACTGAAGTGAGTTCAGTGCTTTATCACTTTAAAAATCCATCTAAAATGGTTTTTATTCAAAAATCCTCAAAAACTAAACTATATTACTTAATATACTTCTGTAACGACCCGGATTTTGAGCGACTTTGGTTATCGACGTAAGCACGACGTCGATAACCAAACCGTCGAAAAATCCCGGTAATTAATGAAAGAAATTAGAAGGTGAGAATAGATAAGATAGAAACTTAGAATAGAAGAAGAAGAAGAACACAACATCAGAGTAACACGAACCTCGCAGTGGAACGAATAACATATAATAGATAACATAACTTTGAAATATAACAGTTATGTATACAATAACACTTATCAGAGTACAACACTTACAACACAGCGGAAATAACTATAGCTATATGATCTTGAAGCCTCCTGCTCCACGCTCTTCCAGTATATCTGTAAATCCCGACTACTTGACTGCCCGTACAAATTTAGGCACCCAAGAGTTTTAGGGAAAACAACAAAGTAAACTCCGGGTCAGTCATGGGACTGGTGTGAGTAAAATAGTTTAAACAGGTATATGAACAAGTAAAAGATATCTCATAAGACCACGCCGCAGAACGGAACGGGTTTTTCCCTTATGAGAATCCAAAATATCTTTATATCAAAAACCTTTTGATATTATAATAATGTCTATGTACAAATAGATATCAACTAGCAGAAACGCTTTCATCTCACGTTCTACATATATAGTATACAATCAAAACCGCAAGCACGTATTGGGTAATGGATTTCCAACTATGACAAGGTATGGAATCACCTTCCGATCAGTGTACTCTAGGAACGATACACTGGAGTTCAACAAGAACATCTTGCAACTCAGCCACACATGACCGACCACTCATTTCGCTTGAGTGTATCGAATGTACATCACCAACGGTTGGGATCAGCAACCGTTCCCGTATATATATATGGGACAGCATTGATAGATTTAAGAAACAAATGAATATTCTCTAGATAGGTGATTATACACCCTACTTCGGTGCGACCGACTTAGCCATGCTGCCTGCCCGATTTCTGTCATTTATCGGTTGATGAGGCTAGAAGCTACGCTTTATCATCACATCAGATTCACTTCGAACGCCACATTGTCAGATCCATCAGAATCACTAATTGACGTCTACAACCATACATTACGTGTCAGCTAAAAGAAGTTTCCTTCTCCGCTTCCACTCTTGGTATAGTTGAAGAAATCAATGTACGTGACCTTTCTGGAAATACTATGTCAGACATCCATCTTCATTCACTTAGAAATGTCACATCGTCATACCCGCCAAATCACAAATTGACTTATCCAAAAATAACACGGGTATACAGCTAAGAGAAACGAATTCCTCCGCCACCAAACGTGAATACGTTTGAATAGATCAACTTACGCGATCCATTGGATATACTCTGTCAGACCTTCGTCCATACAAGTTGTCCTGGGACTGGACAAACCGAAGGCACTATTCTGTAAACAGGATAGCCCTTGCATTTTTACTCCGTCTTCAATTATCTTTGGCATATATGATTCGCGATGCTTATGCCAATACAGAGTGGTTCTTCGGATAATAATCCAACCGGTCTCTCCATATTAACAACGTTAAAATGGTCAAAAACTTCGATAGTCTGTGAGTTAACTATCGAAGAAAAACAAGTGTGCAAACAATGATATTATTTCCAGATGGAAATTATATTAAACAAACATCATTTAACATTTATTTCTTTAGTTCATTTTACATCTCTTGTTTCCCTATATTCAGCATTTGCTAATTTCTATACTTAGAAAATATATGTTATCAACACTGGAAACATTTCCATTCCTTGTTTTCTGTATTTAGAAAACATTACTGATTCTTGTTTGGAAAACATTTCCAAAACTCCTTTACGATCAAACCTTACCATTTCTTAGTTAAGAAGGAAGTCACTCAAGTTGGGGTATAATTACCTCTCAGACCTTAACTGAACAACGTTATAACTTCGAAATGGTCAAAGTTTATCTTTTAATCTTTAACAACTTCTTTACGCCCTTCTCGGATTCAATTTTACTAATCCACTTCTATATTTAAAACATTTGTTATAACGATAACGTTATAATTCTTCCTTTCGAATTATCTAACTTTAATTATAACTTCTATTCTTATTAGTGAATAATTAACCTAACACTTATTTATTTATAAATAAATAAATCTCTATTTTAGACACTGGAAAGTATAAGTACTTTCCCGAATTCGATATAATCGAATTTGCCGATTAACTCTCTTCGAGAAATCTCTATTTGATTAACTCTTCTTCGAATAACCTATATTCGATTAACTTCTTCTCGAATAAACGATATTCGATAATCTCTCCTCGAATAACTAATATTCGATAACTCTTCCTTTTCAAATATCTCATATTTGAAAATCTCACTTCGATTAAACTATAATCGATAACTCCCTTCGATGAAACTAACATCGATAACTCCTTTCGATGAAACTAACATCGATAACTCCTTTCGATGAAACTAACATCGATAACTCCTTTTCGATGAAACTATCATCGATAACTTCTTTTCGATGAAACTATCATCGATAACTCCTTTTCGATGAAACTATCATCGATAACTTTAACTCGACTAACTTAACTTGACTCGACTAATTCGACTTACTTGGTTCGACCAATTCGATTCGATTAACTAGGCTCGACTAACTTGGTCGGACCACCCGATCAACTCAACTTATTTAACTTAACTTATTTCTCAACTCGATTAACTCCTATCGAATAACTAATATTCGATTTAACTCCATTTAACTCTATTCGAATAACTACTATTCGATTAACTCCATTTAACTCTATTTGAATAACTACTATTCGATTAACTCCATTCAACTCTATTCGAATAAACTATATTCGACTAACTCTATTTAACTCCATTCGCTTGACTCTAGATCGCAGCGATCACAATGGTTACGCCTGATTCCCTCAGGAAACATCCGACCGCCGTAGACTATTTACAGCCCTGCGAATTACGCTAGCAGTCGTACAAGATGGCAACTTACCCTGAATACTATGTTTGACTAACTCTGTCTCAAATAACTATGTTTGATTAACTCTAGTTCGGTTTAACTCTAATCGATTATCTTTAACTAATTAACTCCAACTTGTTAACTCTAACTGATCAACTCTACTGGTTAACTCTATTTGACTAACTCGACTTGACTAACCCCTTTCGAATAACATTATTCGATTAACTAACTTTCGAATACCATATTCGATTAACTAACTTCGAATACCATATTCGATTAACTAACTTTCGAATACCATATTCGATTAACTAACTTTCGAATACCATATTCGATTAACTAACTTTCGAATACCATATTCGATTAACTATCTTTCGAATACCATATTCGATTAACTAACTTCGAATACCATATTCGATTAACTATCTTTCGAATACCATATTCGATTAACTAACTTTCGAATACCATATTCAATTAACTAACTTTCGAATACCATATTCGATTAACTATCTTTCGAATACCATATTCGATTAACTAACTTCGAATACCATATTCGATTAACTATCTTTCGAATACCATATTCGATTAACTAACTTTCGAATACCATATTCGATTAACTATCTTTCGAATACCATATTCGATTAACTAACTTCGAATACCATATTCGATTAACTATCTTTCGAATACCATATTCGATTAACTAACTTCGAATGTCTATATTCGATTAACTAACTTCGAATACCATATTCGATTTACATTATTCACTTTATAACGATTTCCTTTTTAACAACGTTCTATTCATTTGAAAAGATTTACTTTTAAATAACGGTTCTACACTTTAAAAATGATTTCCCTTTTTATAATGTTTCCTTTCCAATTCTATTTGTAAATGGTTTACAAATATTTCCTTTTCAAATTTATTCTAACTCCTTAAATTCCCGGGAAAATTCGCCATAACCTCCTTTGTATCGGGAGCATCGAGAAAATCCCCAAACTCGCCACACAGGCCTTTCCATTCAAAAAGAAATGTTTTGAATTTATTTCCTTTTCAAATATCTCATATTTATAAATATTCCAATTTATAAACATTTCTTATTTATAAATATTCCCCTTTATAAATATCTCATTTTCAAATATCACTTTGAAAATATTCCCTTATCAACATTTCGGTATGTTACGGTGTTTCAACATATCAAATTACGATGTCCAATATCGTCCATACACACACAATCAACAACATGTTATAATTCACATCATATATCAAACTATATGAAAAACAATAAAATAACTATTGAGGAATCCAGTCGGATTCCTCCAACCTGTTTCCCTGCATCACAGATGTTAGACAATATAGATAACATCAATTTCATCCCAACATGAAATATACTGATAATCAGAATCCATATTTGATTGACGGTTTTCTATATATAACTATATCTACGTTTTCAATCAAATCTATTTAACAGTCCAATTTAACAATCAATACACAGCAATCAATCATTAAAAATAAAGTACAGTTTATACAAATATAAACTGAACAGAGTTAGTGAGATTTACTCACATTTGCGCGTTAACCGAAAAATATCGGTTTGCGTTCGATGTTTTAGACGGACAATTTATTTCGCCATAAATTGTAACGAGCTCCGATGGACTTCCAGTCAGCTTCATTGTGAAGTTCTCGTTCATATGGTCCCAACGGATCCGACCGTTCGCAAAACTGATAACGTATGAGTAAGTTATTACCGTTACAAACTAATACACTTTTAATTGAAATAAAACTTAGAATTAAAATCATTGGGCCTCACCAATTTAAATTCCGGCCCACTACCCTTAAAGGCCCAGACCGCATCTCTTTACTCCATCTTCCTCCTACAGGCACCGAACCAATTCATGACCATTTTCCGACCGTTCTTCCCCAACTGCTCCTCCATCTCTTAATGAACTCCAAAACAAATCGCATCAGCATCTTTCTCTTTCCGAGCACTACAACCCCATCACGATTTTTCCCAACTCGCAGCCCACTTCGCCAGTACGACATCGAGCTTCAACAGTGACCTCACGACAGCAATGTTCACCGAAAACCCAGAAACTCAACCTACAGACTCCATTTCAACTCCTCATTCCCAAAACGAACACCATTCTACAAACCATTGCTTAAATCAAGATCGCACTGTAACCCTAGTTTTACTGTCGAACAACCGCAACTCACCATTGACCGTCGAGCACCAGGAAATGGGTACCAGACTGAAGCTTTCCTCCACACAAACTCGTATATATATGTTATACGATTTATAGAAATTTGTGTGATTTGTTTTTGATTTTAGAGGAAGAAGATCACTCACGTTTTTATTTTCTGAAGAAAAAGAGCAGCGGCGCAATTCTGAGGATTAGGTCTTAAGGAATGGTATTTGGGGTACTTATAGGAAGAGTAGATATTTTAGATATTTTTATATTATTATTTTTAATATTTTATTTAATCATTTATATTCATTTCTGACTTCTAAAAATCCGTGTGATCACACACAATACCTAAAAATCACAAAACTGGACATGCAGCTAGGGTTAGACATTACGGTCCCAACGAAACTGGTTTCGTCAAATTCCGACTCCGTTTTCTCACACAGCGTATTTTTAACCGTCAAAATATCGAGTGTTTTTCACTCTAAAAATCCGTACGGCCACACAGTGACTCTAAAAATCACGAAACTGGAAATATAACAACTTTTTGATATTGCGGATCCAACAAAACTGGTTTCGTCGAATTCCGACTTCGTTTGTAAAAGTGGCTATTTTTAACGCTCTAAATAGCCTATTTAAATATATAAATATATTTAAATATAATTAAATTAAATATTTATAAATAAATATTATCGTATATCTTCACATATGATATCGTACAGCTCCAGAATATCATATCAGAATTTACAGTTTGATATTTCAGACTTTAGATTTATCGATATTCAGTTTATACCGAAAATCCATTTATAACGTATATAAAGCGTCGCAAATTATAAAGGAATTCTACAGCGACTTTTTCTGAAATTTGATTTGGACATATCTCAAAATCTACACGACGAAATCCCGATCTTTCTCTTCCACTAGAAAGATATACTCCACCAGCTCCACACGTTTCTTGTTTCACAGAAATCCGGCTTAAAACGAATCCTGTACATTCAGTTGAAGTTCAAATCGCCAAATAGCGAACTGCCGCGTCGTTTCAAGCTCTATTTTAATTATATTATAATTATACGTTCAAACTGTCGTCGATTGAATATATTCGTTATTTATATTCCGATTATAAACTCAACAACATCTCGTATACTATTCAATTCACACTCTATTGTGAATTCTACTATTTCTGACTATTTCGATATTTATAATTGATTATTCATTATAAACATTAATTAAATATTCAATATTATTTAATTATGGTTCTCGATATCGCTATAACGATATTAAATAATTAAATTAATTAATTATTCCATCTCTAAAAATGCGGGTCATTACAACTTCAGAAATATTTTCCAACTTCCCAGGATTTAAATTCCAAATTCTAGTTTGAATCCAATTTTAATTCACCTCATTTGTATATTTATTCGTATACAATTTCTATTTGGTTATATTAATCAATTCCATTTTATAATCTCATTTGATTATAACAATATCAACCAACTCATCCACATATAACAATAATTCCAGAAAATTATTCCTTCTATATCAAAAATAGAATTTTGGGTAATATTACTTCATTTACCCACTTAAAAAAAATATTGTGTCAAATTTCTCTGTTCAAGTGTTTAGAAATTCCTATCGACTTCGTGGCGTCTCATGATTCGAATAGAATTCATAACCCACTTAATAGACAAGCCAACATAATAAAAATCAATTTTTATATCGATTAACAAATACGCGCTCTCGTATATATACACTAAACTCATTCTAGAGTATTACCGACCCTATCTCTAATGAGCACAACCCCACCAAAGCCAAGGTGTTCACTCAACCTAAGCTCTGATACCAACTGTAATGGGTCTAGGCTTTGCAACCATCAACCACTGGGCTAACCTCCCAGCATTGCATCACAATGATACCTCAGAACTGCTTTTATGGCCAGCCTCTCAACTCGACCAACCCTCCGCTACTTTCGAAGGACATGTAGGGGTAAGAGTCTCTCGTTCGCCACCAAACCGCGAAGCGAGAACCCCCTATCATGCGTTCCCAGCTCACAACCAGCAAACAGCTCTGATACCAACTATAATGACCCGCACATCTGTACTATCTGAGTTGACTACATACATCACACGTCCAACCCAAATATCATAGAAATACGAATCATTTCTTTTAGAAGAAAAAGGTAGAAGAAGGATAGAAATAACAACACAGAATCACACATCGCAGCCGAACCAAATACAATATATAACATCTTTTGGAATACAGAATTTTCTGTATACATATACATACTATTATCAGAATATCACTATCAGAGTATAACACTTACAACACAGCGGAAATAACAATAACTAGATAACGCTGAAGCCTCCTGCTACCAGCTCATCCAAGTAAATCTGTAAAATCCTGAACTACTTGACTGCCCATACAAATTTGGGCACACAAGAGTTTAGGTAAAACAAAACAAAATAAACTCTAGGTCAGTCATGGGACTGGTATGAGTAAACAATTTAAAACAGTTTGAGAAAATAAACGATATCTCGTAAGACCACGCTGTATAACATGGAACATGTTTTTCCCTTATGAGAATCCAAAACACTTGATTCAACTTTCCAAATCCTTTTGAAAAAAATGATAATCTTTATATCAAAACTCTTTTGATATTATAATAGTGTCTAAATCAAATAAATAGAAATCTAGTGGAACGTTTGCATCTCACGTTCCACATATATATAATATACAATCAAAATCGCGGGCACTTATTGGGTAATGCATTTCCAACGATGACAAGGTATGGAACCACCTTCCGATAGTGTGTCTCTAGAGGAGAATACACTGGGTTCAACAAGAACATCTTGTAACCCGACCACACATGACCGACCACTCATTTCGTTTGAGTGTATCGAATGTATATCACCAACGGTTGGGATCAGCAACTGTTTTCCCGAATGGGACAGCTTCGAATAGAATAATGAATTAAATGAATTTCTCTGGATAGGTGATAATACACCCTAATGGAAGCTACCCACATAGCCATGCTGCCTACCCGATTTTTGTCGTTTCCCGGTTGTTGAGGCCTGAGGCTACGATTACTTGTAATTCATTTATAACACTATCACTATGAATGCCACATTGTCAGTTCCGTTAATCATTAATTGATTTACATAAATATATTCTGGATGTTATGCTAAGAGAATAAATTCCCTGCCACCATATACATTTATACAGACCAACATATGCGATCATTGGAAATACTCTGTCAGACATTCTTCCATTTACGTTCGTTCTGGGATTGAACGAAACCTAAGGCACCATTTCTATTAATAGAAAAAGTCCTTGCACTTTACTCCGTCTTCGATTATCTTCATATAATCTGATTCGCAATGCTACTGCCAATACGGAGTGGTTCACGGATAATAATCCAACCGGTCTCTCCATATTGACAATGATTATTGGAAAATACTTCGATAGTCGGTTATTTAACTATCGAAGAAAAACAAACATTCAACCAAAGCATCAAAAAAATCATTGAGCCCTTTAATTATTATTTCATTAATTAAATCACTTCTCCATTTCCTTATCCATATTCGTTAACACGATATTTTCGATAATCATCTTGACCTCTTGCGCTATTTGGAAAACATTTCCGTTTATCGCCTTCTTTTATTTTCTATACTTAGAAAATATATTCTATTTATATCTTGAAAACATTCCAATTACTTGTCTCTTCCACGACCATTCATTTATTTCTATACTCAGGAAATATTTATTATAATATTTTCAAATTTCCACTTACTTGGGTTAAAACGAATGTTGTATAAAATATCGTTACAACAACCCAAAATACTGCATTCAACTAAACTCTTTAAACATCTCTCTTTGAGACTAAATCTTGTTGTTTATTAGTTAGTAATGAAATCAATCAAGTTGAGGTATAATTACCTCTCAGACCTTGACTGAATAACATCTTTAACTTCAAAAAAA
Source organism: Allium sativum (assembly GCA_030737875.1). Lineage (NCBI taxonomy): Eukaryota > Viridiplantae > Streptophyta > Magnoliopsida > Asparagales > Amaryllidaceae > Allium > Allium sativum. Next base: position 918,758,037 of record CM060926.1, on the reverse strand, counting down.
ACAAGACCACTTATCTCAAATCATCAACACCTTAAAAACCACTTATTCATTTTTAAAACGTATATATATATATAAACTCCTTAAATTTCCGGAAAATTTCGCCATAACCTACTTTGTACCGGTTGATAGTTCAAACCTCAACTCGCCTCTCTAGGCCCTTTCCATTCAAAAAGAAAATCAAAAAGCCAAGTGGCTTGCTGATTCGGCGCATAAAACCTCATATTGAATTTAAACATGTACCTTTTTGTCGAGCACTAAATTTATAAACTTCATACACTTCATTTCCATACCTGCTTAACACATCCAAATAATCCCATTTGGTTTCACTCAATCCATTTGTCTTAACCCAATTCGCTAATTTATTTTCTAATTAGCTGTTTTTCCTATTTCACTTCTTTGTTTGAAGATAACATGTTCAAATATAATATCAACTTGCTTTTAAACAAATTGAATTCCATTTTCGATACAAGTTGCATATTCGATTTCGAATATAAATTTACAAACCCAATTTACTTATCCAAAGCTCAATTTCAATTCAAAACTCCAATAACTAATTATTCTTCAAATTAGTTAATTATATTCAATAATTAACAAAATCTGATTTTTGTTTCAAAAATCATTTCATTACTCCACTTGAGTTCAGATATATTTTATAACTCAAATCTGGATTTTTCTAAATAGAAATTCGGATTTTATTTGCTTAAAATCCTTTAATTTATTTAAATAAACCATTATGGTTTTTAAATGGTTATGGCGTTGTTTTTCTGAAAATTTGATTTTGACAAAACTCAAAATATATACGACGAAATTCAAAAGTTTCTCTTCCATTAGAAAACTATTATTCAATCGGTCCTGACAATTCTTGTTTCACAGAATTCTGACTTAAATTAAGTTCTGTATACTCAATTGAATATCGAAACGCTAATTTACGAACTACCACGCTGCGGCAAGTTCGTTTTAATTATATTAATATATATAAACGTTTAAACTTCGTTTATAATAAATTCAACTCCATTCTAATATATTTTTAATATATCAAATCAATTTTTCCCAATTCAACATACTATTTCCAATTATCTAAAATTGTCGATTTTTCCTTATTCAGTAAAAAATATATTTATACTTCCATCTTTTATATTTAATTCCAATTCCTTTTATAAATAAATTATTTATAAAATTTGATATAATCGAATTATAATTATAAATCCTTTGGATTTTTCTCACTTCAATTTATATTCCGAATTCCGAAATAAAATTTATCGTTCTATTTCAAACCGTTTTCCAATTCACTTTTCAATTCATACTTGAAATATAAACTTGTAAATTATCCAACGATAATTTATTTCCCTATATTTATAAACATTGTTTATAAATTAATTTTTCTTATTTTAAAAATTAAAATAAGCTTTCCTTCAAATATCTATTTGAACCCCAATTCCTTTTATATTCTGAATTCCAGAATAAAAACTATCATTCCCTTTTTCGAAATGATTTCAAATTATACTTTTAAATTCATACTTGAATTTAACATTTCAAATTTATCTCTTGATAATTAATTCATCATATTTATAAATACCGTTTATAAATTTTCTTGTTTTATATATTTAAATAAGTTCCAATTCGAAATCTGTTTAAAACCAAAATCTCATTTTTGAATATTTTATTTATTTTAACTTATCTATATAAATACAGAATCTATTTTCGTATTTTAATTTAATATAATCCTAATATATTTTTCTGAAAATATTTATCTAAATACATTCGATCTAATCGAATTCAAATCATAAATCCATACGGATATATTTTAAGTTCACTTTACATTCTGAATATCGGAATAGACTTTGTCATTTTCCTAACACGATTCTCGATCCTCACTTTAAATCCATATTTGAATTTAAATATTAAATTATCCAAATTATAATTTTTCCATTTCATTTATAAACACCGTTTATAAATTCACTTCAATTCCTTGATTACCCAATGAAAATCATTCTATTTCATTCATAAATACAGTTTATAAATTCACTTCAATTCCCTATATTATTTAATTTATAAACATCGTTTATAAATTTAATACTTGTTTTATTTATTTTCAAAACAAGTAAATATCTTTAGCCCATTCTAAATTCAAATTTTATTTTAGAAATCCTTTTTAGAACTCAAATATCATTTTCACGATATTTTTATAAATCAACATTTTGGCCCTCAGTGATATTTAAACAATCAAACCAACCAATTCGATCAACACGTCATATGTGATAATATATATGTGAGAACAAACAAATAATAAAATTTAAGGAATCCAGTTGAATTCCTCCAACCTGTTTTCCTGCATCCACAGACGTTAGCAAACATAAATAATACCCGTCATGCTTCGAGGCAGGATATCACGGTATGAAGGTCATCCACTATCATAGCGTGGGGCGTATAGGGTCATCCGCTAATGATACTGCGGGCATCCGCTAATGGTACTGCGGGAATTATCCAATCATCAATATATATATAAATAATAACCACAAACACCAATCCTAAATAACTAATATATATTAAATAGCCACAATAATATTTTAATGCAACCAAATAACCATCAATTATTTTTAATGACTAAAAATAATTCTAAATAATAAATTGAGTGAGATTTACTCACCATGATTTTTATTATTGCTGAATACCCAATGAAAGCTATTATACAGATTTCCCGATGATCCTTCCATACGTCAGTTTTTCAATAAAAATAATATTAATAAAATTTCAATTAACAAAATTTAATTTAATTTATTTCCTACTCGTAAACTAATTCCAATTAAACATTAATTTCATATTCAAAGATTAGTTTATAAATTTATATTTCTTACTAACTCTATAGGTTTTCTTACTTTAGTTTGACCAGTTACTGATTATATAAACTAGTTTCTATATAAGTTCGAATTTTAAAATCAAAGATATACCTTACATCCTTCTCTTTACACTACTGTTGACCCTTCTCACCTTTACTATTGTCTTTGTTTAAAACTTAATCCACACATGCCATAAAGTTCCACTAAAAACCTCGAATCTTTCCAGAACGAAAACTTTGAACTCCTTAAATCCCTTACAACTCCAGCGCTTCTCACGGTGCTACAGTATAAATGCCAAACAAAATTCATCCTTTCCTTCACCAAGCTGAACTGCTTCATCAATGAATGTCCAGCCTCCCTGATCATCGCTCCTGCAACAAGCTTTAGTCCTTGCGTCACTTTAAATTGCCAAAAATCCTAAACACGCATTTCCTTTCAACTAGCCCCTATTGCCCGCAAAATCGATGCCGAGTACACAAGAAGCACCGCGATTGGATTTGCTTAAATTTTGTCATGCTCCTGAGGTTGAGCTCTAGGAAGCCACATGGTTGATCTCAGATCGCGATTCTTTTTTTATATATATGAGAAAGGGATTCGAATTGATTTCGAGAGAAGGGAGGCTCGCAGTTTCCATTTAGTTTCAAAATGAATCGGGGATGCCATTTTTATTTCTTGCTTTCAATTTTTAAAGAACTAAAATTAAAAGGAAATTTCGGGCTTTGGGTTGCAGAGGAAGGAATGGGGGTAGCGGCCTTAATATGGAGTATTAGTTTCCAATAGAAGATTTATGGTAGTGTGCTCAATAAGCTAATGTATTTTATTTTATTTCTTGAAACTTACTCATGAAGATTCATGTTAAAACTACTACAAACGAGCTCCAATCATGATAAAAATTGACACTATTATGGTTTGATGTTTCGATCCCAATAAAATTGTTTTCGTCGAAAATTAAGATCGTTTGTGAATTAATTATTCTTAAGTACCATATTAAATCAATATAATATTATTTAAAATTCAAAACAAACAATTTCTCGATAATAAATTAATATTATTATTCTAATTCAAACAGAAGTTTGGACTGATCATCTGAACTGTTTTCAATTCAGTTTTAAAAATTTTAATTCAATTAAATTCATTTTCGCATTAGAATGATTTAGTATATTTGATATTAAATCGAAATCGATTTTTAAATTGATAACTTAATATAAAAATTCATTTATATCATTAATTCAATATTTAAAATAAATATTAAATATTTAAAATTAATCGATCAAAAATCCGGGTCGTTACAGCCTGGAAGAAAGGTGATTTTATTTTTATTTTTTTATTTTTTATTAACATCGTTTTAAAATAATTTTTTCACATATGTATACTTAGCATTATCTTAAATGAGATTTTATATAGAAAAGATTAGGGATTTTATATAGAAAAGACTAGAGATTTTATATAGAAAAGATTAGGGATTTTATATAGAAAAGACTTAATTTTTATGCATTAAAAAGATTTGATTTTTATATGTAAAATAGTGAATTAATAATACGGTTTTTAGTTATGTAAAAATACAATTTATAGTGGATAAAAATATGATTTATATCATATGAATGTCATGAATGAAGTAGTCATATTATGGAATTATTTTTCGGAAGATAAAAATTTGATTTTTATATTTATGACAGCATAATAAAAACTTGATTTTTATATATATGAAGTAGTGATAAAAATTCAATTTTTATATATATGAAGTAGCGATAAAAATTTGATTTTTATATATATGAAGTAGCGATAAAAATTTGATTTTTATATATATGAAGTAGCGATAGAAATTCAATTTTTATATGTATGAAGTAGAGATAAAAATATGATTTTTAATATATAAGCATCATATCAAAAATGTGATTTTATATATATATAGTAGCGCTGTTAAAAAATATGATTTTTAATATAAACCATGCGAAACAGATGGCGATGAAACTGACTGGAAGCAAAACGGAATCCAGGCCATTCAAAAATAAAGAATGGAGGAGTGGAACCCACGGTGAGAACTCTCTCACTGAATTCTTTGTACAATTATTTATTTTATAACTGAATATATGAATTGCTCCCTGTCGTTTATAGACCGTGGATGACTTGTTTGGTTGTGTGTTTGGATTGATTTGTTTGTGTGAATTGGGACCAACTGCACAAATAATAACAAGTATTTGTTGTTTGAAAACCCCACACGGGTATTAGGATGATATTTGACATACACTGATCCCAATAATTAGTGATATGTCAATCAATGGGTTAACAGGCTGTGATGAGCGTTATTTATTTATTTTTAGCACTTATACAGTAGTGTAATGCACTCTGGATGATGGTTGAATGTGTTTGATTATTGTTGTGTACATGTGTGTATGAAATCCATATAAATAAAATTATATGGTAATTGACTATGTCTGATTCTAGTTCAGAATTAACGAATATTTTAAAATAATATTCAGGGAATATTGAAATGTGAAGCTGTGTTAAGTAGTTAAACGCCATTTTAACACGAATGGGAATTTTGTTGATTTTATCATTTTATAATGAATATCGAAAAGTGATTTAAAATTTTGATATTTTGAAAATATTGTCATTTTAATATTAAAATGATATGGAATATTCAAATTTGATTTGAAATGGAATTGAAATCATTTTAAAATGAATTTAAAATGAATTTATTATGGAATATTCAAATTTGATTTGAAATTTGAAATAAAGTTGAAATCGTTTTTAAAACGAATTTAAAACAATTTATAAAATACGTTTCAAAAATGGAAATCGACAAAATTTATAAAATATATATATTATATTTATTCAATGGCCTGAATAGAACACGCCGCGCCGCGGTAGTTCGCGAATTTCGACCATGGACTTCGAATTGACATTACGGGAGATCCGACCGTCGGATTCTCCTAAAACTAGAACCGTTGGGTTCGTATCGAAAAGAGGTTTCCAACGAATATAAGAGATTTGAAATTTAATGGTTGGATTTGGAATTATGTCCAAATCAAATTTGGAAAAGGTCGTTGTAAGTGCAGTTCGATGACCGTTTAAATCGACTGTACGGGCGTTGATAAAATTATAAAAATATTAATAATTTGTGTAAAATCATAATAAATGATTTGGAAAGAATTGGGATAAGAAATTCATATTTGAAATGATAAAAATATATTTTTATCGAAATGAACTAGTTATGAACTAGCATTATAATCCAATATTTTTAAATAAATAAATTGGATTTGAAATGGTTTTAAAAATAACCAGAATTTCCAATATATGAATTGGAATGGATTTGAATAGAAATTATCTTCGGAATATTTCGATATTGGATTATGTGTTCATACGGACATTGTGGAGGAATTTGAAAGATATATATATATATCGTTATTCCAATACGATATTTTTTGATTTCATAATTTGATGTCAGTGCTTAAACTGGCTGACATTTATATACTTTTCACCCATGTGGTTGTTGAAATGAGGCGCCTCGATTTTAGGTCTGTTAGGACCGGGAAACGTGTGTTCAGGAATAATTAATCCTCAAACGTAAGGGAGGACCGGCCCTGAAGCATCCAATGGTTACCCAGAGTGTGTAGTCCTGGGACATTTGCTGGAGTTTCTCGAATCGGAGAGGAGCTTGCCCCTTGCCTCGACTCATGACGGAAATCCAATTTCCAATACGTGACTTGTGGTTTTATCTGTAGAGCCTAGTATTGGCGACATGATAGATGGTACCCATGCTGCCTATGATTGATATTTATGATTGAAATTGTTTTGACACTATGCACTTATAATAGTATCAAATGATTTGTTTTAAACGTACCAAGCATGTTTGGCTATTATAAGGGAAAACCCTATCCTCCGGCTTGCGTTGCATTGTGTGATGGGACCTGGGTCTTATAATAGCTTCATTTTTCGAAAAAGCATTGCAATGTTTATTCTAAGCACTAGTATTCTCGGGAGGAAACCCGTTCCGTGTTATATGGCGTGGTCCCTTGATTTACCTTACTTTTGAAGTAAAGATTTAATTAATTGTTTAAGTTCTCACACCAGTCACATGACTGACCTGGAGTTTATTGTTTTAACCTAAACTCTGGGTGCCCTTATTTTCAACATGGGCAGCTAGTAGTTTTGGTTTTGCAGATTTATTTTCACAGGATCCTGATTTACAGCTGGAACGATGCTCGGAAAGCTCTGTATCCGTGTATTACTTTCAGTTATGTTTTATATTGTTTTTCCGCTGCTATGTAATTTATTGCAATCTCTGATATTTTTCTGTTGTATAATATTCATTTATACTCTGTATATTCTTGTATCTGATGGAATTGTCGTAAATAACAATGAAATGTTCTTCTGTCTGCGTTCCATTTTGTCGTGTTCTCAAGGTAATCCGTGTTTTTCTCACCGGGGAAGTTACGGGCTATCACAGTTGGTATTAGAGCTTTGGTTTACAAAGCTCGGAGAACAAGACACATTAGAACCATACGAAAGGATTCATCAGATATTGCATTAGTAATATCCAATTAGAATAACTCGTTAGAGATGGGATCAGTAGTATCATAGAATGAGTGTGAAGAGTATGATTTTAAAATAAAACAATATTGTTTTGAAAATTTAAATCGTTTTATACGTATTTGAATATTTATTTATATTGAATTTGGACAATCCAATATATAAAGATTTTGCATATACGCGTCATGTACGTATATTCGAAGTTTTAATATACTGGAAAGATATAGAATCACATTCTAGAAACCAGGAGATGATTCTGATGATTGATATATCATCATCAGAATTTGTGTTCGTGTTTCGAAGGTGTGATATCTATATATTTCCATTAGACTGGTGTGAGAACCAAAATTAGTTAGAATTATTTGTTGTGATTTGGCATCCAAACATGATTTTCTATATGTATATCAAATTATGAATTTGAAACGTTAATTCACTAATTGATTGATGGTTGTGTTGCTTGTCTATTTGTTTGAAATTTTGAACCATTTAGCCTAAATGAGCCAAATACTGAACTGTATTGAAAATTTGTTAGAATTGCATGCATATACATGTATATCTACTGAACAGGTCATAGCAAGGAGGATAGAGCAGAGACTAAAATTGTTTGCCCAACAAATAGGTACACATTTACCATAATTTACTGTTTTGTTTGGGTGATGATGATTTTATGAGCCGATTGGCTAGCCGCTTGGCTTTTTCTTTTTCTTTTTGAGATCAGAGGGTCTATATGGCAGTTTCGAGATTTTCCCGGTGCTCCCGGTGCAGGGGAGGTTATGGCAAAAAAATTCGGAAATTTAGGGTGTTAGCCAAAATTTTGAAAAAATTGAAAAGTTCTTAGAAACTGAAAAGTTGAAGAATTTAAGCCATAGTTAAAATTATGAAAGTTGAGTTGATTTGTTAAACAACTTTCAGCTTCGTTCCTTTTCGGGGACGAAAAGTTTTAAGTGGGGGAGATTGTAACAACCCGAAATTCTGAGCCAGTTTAAAATTTTTATTTTGGCAATTTTAATGAATTTTGAATATTTAAAATAGATTATTTTAAATAACAGTGACGAAAAAATTTTATTTTGAATAGAATTAGAACGTATATATTTGTATACGTCATCGTTAGAATATTTATTTTAATTATAAAAGGAATTGAAAATGGCGCGGTAGTTCGATAAGTCGATTTCAAACTTCAAATGGATGTACAGGATTCAAAATAAACCGTATTTTAACAAAACCAAAAATATTAGAATCTAACTGAGAATATCTTTCCAACGAATCTGAAAAATCAAAATTTTATAGCGGGAATCAAAAGCTATGTCCAAATGAATTTTCAGAATAGTCGCTATGGAATTATGGCCCTTAAATATGGAAATTTTGCAAACGACCTCGGATTTCGACGAAACCACATTTGTTGGATCCGTGAAGTCAAGTTATTGCTAGATTCCAATTTTCATAATTTTTCGAATCAATATGTGAGCGTGGCAAAGGAAAACGCGTGTGACCAGTTTCAGTTGATTTTAATCGACTGGAAATTGGCCATTTTTCGAACGGTCTCAGAATTCGATGAAATTAGTTTTGTTAGGACCGTATCGTCAATACAAAGTTAGAAAATATTTCTTTGGGATTTCTCGAGTTAGTATGTGACCCTAGTAAATTGAAATGCGCGTCAATATATAGAGTTATATGTTGATTTTGACGAAAACTGATCGAAACGATTGAATCAGCCTACAATACATATCCCATTGTGTTCGAATGGGGGTAATTAGCTATGGACGACAGGCGGTGGGTCTCGCTTCGAGTTTGAAATAAAAAGTTACTTTTTGGTGGAAAATAAAATAATTAAATAAATAATATGTATACCCTCCTTATCTCCTATACCTTCAGCCCCCGTTCATTTTAGAAAAGTCAAAATAAATTAAAAAAAGAAAGGGAAAGGAGCGACGGAGGGGGGAAAACCGCCGCCGCCCCATCGCGGTCCCCCCAGGTGGCGGCGCCGACCGCCGTAGAGCCTCCCTTCGCTCGCCTCCTCCTCTCTTTCCCAAAACCCCTGAAGCCCAAATCGACACCGCCGTGACCCCCCTAGCCACTTGACCCCGTCGCACCCCACCAACCTGATGCCGCCCTTCGCCGGAGCTGTTCCCCCCGTCGCTAGAGGCTGCGACTTCCCCCCCTCCCCCCGCCCCCTTGCCCGCTCAAGACCCTCCACAGCCAAATGCCCTAACCGCTACCCCCTAGCCGACCACTTGAAAGCCTCCACTACCCAACGCGCTGCCTCTGACCTCCAAGGACACCCCTCTGATGGTCCTCAGTTCCCTTCCCGCCCTCCCCCTCCCCCGGTCTCGCTGAAAAACAAAGTGAGTGTTATCTACTTATTTATGCAATTTAAAAATTCGATTTTTATACCTATATTAGCATGGAAAAAACATGGGTTTTATTTATATAAAGGAACGGTTTTGAAAAATATAAGGACATGGTTTTTTTTTAAAATACAAATTGTGAGTAAAAATTTGATTTTTACTTTATAAGAATACCGTAGGATTTTTAAAGTTGAATAGTAACATAAAGATTATATTTTCATATATGCAAGGACATGAAAATATTCTATTTATATGAATATGTGGTTCATAATATATAAAAACGAGATTTATCGTTTAAAAAGAGTTGATTTCTTTTTGTTAACATGATCATAAAGCTTTGATGTTGAAAAGGCGAAAACTTTATTTTTGAAAAGGCGAAATTTTTATATAATAAGGAGAATAAAAATATGATTTTTATATGGTAGTGAAAATAAAAATATAATTTTTATAAAGTAGAGAATATAAAATTACGGTTTTTATATATGTAGCGAAATAAAAATCTGATTTTTATTATATATATATAGTGGAATAAAAATGTGATTTTTACAGCATTGAAATAAAAATGTGATTTTTATTATGAACAGTGTGAATAAAAGTGCGATGGAATTGACCAGCAGCAAAACAAAATCCAGACAATTCAGAAATAAAACTGGAGGAGTGGAACCCTCGGTGAGAACTTCTCACTTTAAATTTCCCTTTCTAGTTAAAAATATATGCTAGGATGCAGACGGTGCTTAGTAGCACCCGACACCCGTCGTCCACAGACCATGGATGACTTGTTTGTTTAGTTGCTATGTTGTGAAATTTGATTGTGTGATGTAGAATGAAATAAAATATTTTATAGTGGAAAATATTTTATAGTTAAAAATATAATTTTTAACGTGTATATAAAATAAATATTTATAAACAAATCGGACGATTTGTTTATATACACTGATTTGACTGATATTGATTAGGACGATAAATTTTACACATCGCCCCACTGCACAAATAAAATCTGTGTTTGATTGTTTGAAACCCCACACGGGTATTGGGATGATATTTGGCATACACTAATCCCAATTATTTAGTTGTATGTCGATCGATTGGTCGACAGACTGTGTGAGCGTTAATTATTTATATTTGATGCTTATGCAGTTGCGTGGTGCACTTTGGATGATGGTTGATTATTTATCATTGCTATTATATACATGTGTTGTATGGAATCCATATAATTAACATTATATGTTAATTGATTGGGCCTTATTCCAATTGGAAAAATAAAGAATATTATAAAATAAAGGTTCATGTGTTGACAATACTCATCCGTTGAGATTAGTCATGTGTTGAACGAAATATTTTAATAATAAAATTTACATCTTTATCATACATAAAATTAGAAACTAACTGGAAAATAGATAAGATGAGTGGTCTCCTGGATATTGATCTGATGTTGGTTTCGGCCTTCGGGGTTAATATTTGGGGAATCGTTCTCTTACTAATTTACGGTTGGAGTCTGATTTGAAATCAAACGATAGATACCATAATTTTTATAAAAAATATTAAATAACAAAAATAGTCGCGTGTTGATAGTACTCATTTGTTGAGATTAGTCTTGTGTTGAAAGAAATATAGATTCATTTGTTGAATAGAATAAATATTCATTTGTGGAATAGAATAACGAAGCTATTGAAAAATATAAAGTCGTGTTAATTAGAGATGCGCTATTTTGACGCGAACGAGATTTATATCGATTATATTCGTTTTATAATGAATATTGAAAAGAGATTTAAAAATCGAATATTTATAAAATCGAATTTGAATTGAATTGAATAGAAAACGAATTCGAATTGAATTGAATAGAAAACGAATTCGAATTGAATTGAATAGAAAATGAATTCGAACTGAATTAAATAGAAAACGAATTTGTATTGAATTGAATTCAATTGAAAACGAACTTAAATAAAATTGAAATCGATTTGAATTGAATTTAAAACGAATTTATAAGGAAAAATTCAATTTCGATTTGATTTGAAATGGAAGTTGAAACTGTTTTTAAAACAAATTTGAAACGATTTATAAAATTCATTTTAAATAGAAATCGACGAAATTATATTATATATATAATATAATGGCCTGAATAGAACGCGCCGCGCTGCGGTAGTTCGTGAATTTCGACCATTGACTTCGAACGGACATTACGGGAGATCCGACCGTCGGATTCTCCTGAAATCGGAACCGTTGGGTTCGTATCTAAAAGAGCTTTCCAATTAATATTAGAAATCAAAAATCTAACGGTTGGATTTGGAGATGTGTCCAAATCAATTTCAGAAAAGGTCGTTGTAAGTGCAGTTCGATGGCCGTAGATGGAAATCGACTGTACGTGCCTTGATAAAATTATTAAAAATATCTATAATTTGTGTAAAATTATAATATATGAATTGAAAAGAACCGGGATGAAAAACTCCCTATTTGAGAAGATAAAAGTGTATTTTTATCAAAACGAACTAGTTTTTAACTAGAAGTATAAATTCAATATTTTTAAAATAAATAATCTGGATTTGGAATGGTTTTAAAAATAACCAGAAATTTCCAATATATGAATTGGAAGGGATTTGAATCGAAATTATCTTCGGAATATTTCGATGATTGGATTCGGGATCATACAGATATTGTTATGGAAATTTGGAAGATATATTTATATCGTTATTTCCAATAAGATATTTGTTGATTTCACAATTTGATACTGAATATAAGCCGATATATTTTCTATTCAAAGCCTTATATTTAATATCAAATGCGATTTGGGTTTGTCGTGAGTGGTGTCTTCATCAACACTGTTCTTAAACCCAGTTGAGAAAAGATTAAATCTTTTTATTTAGATTTAATGAAATATACCAATTAATTAATATATTTAATTGGAATTGAATTAGAATTGATTTGTGGGTTTATCGTGAACTGTGTTTTAAACGACACTAGTTCTTTAACCCAGTAAAAGGAGTTTTAATGAATCTTTGATTAGATTGAAATGTGGATTGATAATATAAATTATCAAATCTAGAAAAGGATCGAGAATGGAGTATCGCCAATTTTGCTCCGAGCGATAGTTAAATCTTTAATTAGATTTGAACGTGAAATGGTAATTAAATTTACCAATAACACTGTGGTGTAAGTTATGGGGTAATAACAGTTTTGCTCCATGGGATGAATAGGTTGGGATTGGGAAATAAAATAAATAATTACTTTGGTGTGGTTCGCTAATCTCGACTAGTTTGGAAAACCATAATTCGGTTTGATATGACATCCAATGGAAGACTAAAGAATAAATTTTAAAGAATTTATCTTTGATAAAATTAATGGGAACCTTTCCCTAAGAATGTGAAATTTAGAAACTAGTTGTAGGTTAGTTAAGAAGAATGGTTTCCTGGGTATTGATCTGATGTTGGTTTCGGCCTTCGGGGTTAATATTTGGGGAATTGCTCTCTTACTGATTTACGGTTAGTGACTAATGAATTGGAATGAAGCGTATGTTGTGTTTGTGTAACATTTGTTTACAATATACGCAGGTTGTTCGGAAAGGCCGGGTTTATACCCATTCTAAATAACCGATTCGACGATAAGTCGAAGATGATGACGGTGGTCGAAGACCGGAAGTCTTCACACCATTTGGATAATTACTGATGATCCTGATTGGGTTGTACACCCAAGAGGGGGGAAATAGTTGGTGGTCATCCAGACGTACTTGGAGATCGATGGATATGCGGGGAAAGTGCCTCCGGTTTCGTTCAGACCCAGAACGAATTTATAAATGGATTGTGTGTCTGACATTGGATTTTATTCTATGTTGATTGATTTCTGTTAAATTTATATCTGTTTGGCGGCGGAGAATTTATTCTCTTGCTTAACGCCCTTCTCTGAGATGTACGAGCTTAGAGGTTATACATCGATAGATATCAGTCGCATAGCATGAATTGCCTGTGTGGCACGCTGAGATGCAATGATCAAGGCTTTTGTAGAAAAGCATAGTCTTGTGGTTGATGATCAAAGCACGGCCTACATGGCGTAGCTTTGTGTATAACGCGAATTCACGAGCCTCACACCTCGGTATGAGTCAAAAACGAGATAGTGACCGCAGGGAGAGCACGACATTTCTTTCTAGCTAGTGGTGGCGTCAGTGCTTAAACTGGCTGGCATTTATATACTTTTCACCCATGTGGTTGTTGGAATGACGCGCCTCGATTTTAGGTCTGTTAGGACCGGGAAACATGTGTTTAGGAATAATTAATCCTCAAACGTAAGGGAGGACCGGCCCTGAAGCATCCAAGGGTTACCTAGAGTGTGTAGTCCTGGGACATTTGCTAGAGTGTCTCGAATCGGAGAGGAGCTTGCCCCTTGCCTCGACTCATGACGGAAATCCAATTTCCAATACATGACTTGTGGTTTTATCTGTAGAGCCTAGTATTGGCAACATGATAGATGGTACCCATGCCGCCTATGATTGATATTTATGATTGAAATTGTTTTGACACTATGCACTTATAATAGTATCAAATGATTTGTTTTAAACGTACCAAGCATGTTTGGCTATTATAAGGGAAAACCTTATCCTCCGGCTTGCGTTGCATTGTGTGATGGGACCTGGGTCATATAATAGCTTCATTTTTCGAAAAAGCATTACATTGTTTATTCTAAGCACTAGTATTCTCGGGAGGAAACCCGTTCCGTGTTATACGGCGTGGTCCCTTGATTTACCTTACTTTTGAAGTAAAGATTTAAATAACTTTTTTAGTTCTCACACCAGTCACATGACTGACCTGGAGTTTATTGTTTTAACCTAAACCCTGGGTGCCCTTATTTTCCACACGGGCAGCTAGTAGTTTTGGTTTTGCAGATTTATTTTCACAGGATCCTGATTTACAGCTGGAACGATGCTCGGAAAGCTATGTATCCGTGTATTACTTTCAGTTGTGTTTTATATTGTTTTTCCGCTGCTATGTAATTTATTGTAATCTCTGATATTTTTCTGTTGTATAATATTCATTTATACTCTGTATATTCTTGTATCTGATGGAATTGTTGTAAATAACAATGAAATGTTCTTCTGTCTGCGTTCTATTTTGTCGTGTTCTCAAGGTAATCCATGCTTTCCTCACTTGGGAAGTTACGGGCTATCACATTTGATATTGAATATAAGCCGATATATTTTCTATTCAGAGCCTTGTATTTAATATCAAATGTGATTTTGGGTTTGTCGTGAACGGTGTCTTCACTAACACTGTTCTTAAACCCAGTTGAGAAAAGATTAATTCTTCTTATTAAGATTTAATAAAGTTTACCAATTAATTAATATTTAATTGAAATTGAATTGAATTTTGGGTTTATCGTGAATGGTATCTTTAAAAATGTTGTTCTTAAACCCAATGGAGTTAAGAAAATTAGAAACTAACTGGAGATTAGCTAAGTTGAATGGTTTCCAGGGTATTGATCTGATGTTGGTTTCGACGTTCGAGATTGAACTTAGGGAATTGTTCTCTTACTAATTTATGGTTAGAGACTGATGGAATGGTGTCTTCGGTAACACTGTTCTTAAAACCCCATGTGAAAAGAATAAATCTTTTAATTAAGATTATTAGAATTTCCAGTTATATTTAGTAATTGGAATGAAATGGAATGTGAATTGGGTTTATTGTGAACTGTGTTTTTAACGACATTCGTTTTTAACCCGATTTACAGTGAAATGAGATTTGGAACTTATAACTCTTTTTATTAAAGATTTAGTGGAGATTTTCCAAAGTAAAGTTTTCCAATTTAATATATTGGAACGGAATGGAATTCGATTTGATAATAATCAAAGTGAGTTCCTTTGGAAGAAAATTGTTAATATATATGGAATTTAAAAGGATTTGTCGTTATTCCATTTATATTATTAGTCAGATACGGAAATTGGTATCGATTATATATTGATTTGTTTTTCCGTGAAGATTCCATAATTAGTGGAATGTGATTTTGGGTTTATCGTGAACTGTGTTTTAAATGACATTAGTTCTTTAACCCAGTTAAAGACAGGATATGATTTCCCAAGTTATATAATCATTAATATTGATTTTTGGGAAGATTAAAACTAAGTGGAGTTTTAATGAATCTTTAATTAGATTGAAATGATCGAGAATGGAGTATCACCAGTTTTGCTCCAAGCGATAGTTAAATCTTTAACTAGATTTGAATGTGAAATGGTAATTAATATTTACCAATAATACCGCAGTGTTAGACATGGAGTATTACCATTTATGCTCTATGGGATAAATAGGTTGGGATTGGGAAATAAAATAAATGATTACTTCGGTGTGGTTCGCTAATCCCGACTAGTTTGGAAAACCTTAATACGGTTTGAAATGATATCCAAAGGAAGATTAAAGAATAAATTTAAAAGAATTTATCTTTGATAAAATTAATGAGAACCTTTCCTTAAGAATGCGAATATTTGAATAAAGAATATTCTGGATTGGAATGAGGCGTATGTTGTGTTTATATCACTTGATTGTAATAGATACACGAGTTATTCGAAAAGGCCGGGTTTATACCCATTTTGAATAACTGATTCGACGATAAGTCGACGATGAAGACGGTGGTTGAAGACTGGAGGTATTCACATTGTTTGGATGATTATTGATGTATTGATTGGGCTGTACACCCAAGACGAGGTAATAAGTGGTGATCGTCCAGACGTACTTGGAGATCGATGGATATGCGAGGGCCTCTCTCCTGTATTGGACATATGGGACAAGGAATAAGGTGCCTTTGGTTTCGTTCAGACCCGGAACGAACTTGGAAATGGATGTTTGTCTGTCATTGGATTTTATTCCGTGTGATTGATTTCTATTAAATATATATCTGTTTGGCGGCGGGGAATTTATTCTCTTGCTTAACGCCCTTCTCTGAGACGTACGAGCTCAGAGGTTATATATTGATGGATATCAGTCGCATGGCATGAATTGCCGGTGTGGCATGCTGAGATGCATGGATCAAGGCTTTTATTGAAATGCAAAGTCTTGTGGTTGATGATCAAAGCATAGCTTTAATATAGCGTCGCTTTGTGTATAGCGTTAATTCGTGAGCTTCACACCCCGGTGTGAACCAGAAATGGGAAACGGATCCATGGAGGACGATGCATTTCTACCTAGCTAGAGGTGGTATTAGTGTTTACAAGTCCTGACATTTTACTTATGTGTATGATGGAAAGCGAGGCGCCTCGGTTATATCGGTCACTACGGTGCCGATGGATGGTTTGGTCGATATATAACCAGTTTACGCCCCATAGGGCGGGGAAACGCATGTTCAAGGAATTATTAATCCACTTAAAATGTGGACCAGCCTTGTAGCTCCTAAGGGCTTGACAGAGTACTTGTCCTGAGACATGGGCCAGATTGTCTCGAAGCGGTAAGGATGATCCCTCGCCTTGGTTCATGATGGAAATCCAACTTCCAATACGACTTGTGCGGTTTTGATTGTAAACCTATATTTGGTGGCACAGTGGCATGGGACGCTCATGTCATCTATTATTGATATATTTATATTTGAAGTTGTTCTCTTCACTTATAGTAATAATAAAAGATTAAATTTTGCGTACCAAGCATTATTTGGCTATTATATGGTAAAACCCTATCCTCCGGCTTGTGTTGCATTATGTGATAGGACCTGTCTTATAATAGCTTCATTGTTCTTTGTTTAGAATTGTGTTGTTTGTTTTATGCACTGGTATTCTTAGGGGAAACTCTTTCCATGTTATACGACGTGGTCCCTTGATTTACCTAACTTTAAAATCAAATTAATAACTGTTTTAGTTCTCACACCAGTCGCATGACTGATCTGGAGTTTATTGTTTTAACCTAAACTCTGGGTGCCCATATTTTCCACATGGGCAGCTAGTAGTTTTGCGTTTGTAGATTTATTCTCACAGGATCCTAGTTTACAGCTAGAGGGATATTAGGAAAGCTCTGTATCCGTGTATTTCTTTTAGTTGTGTTTTGTATTATTTTTCCGCTGCTATATATTTAAATGTAATTTAAATCTCTGGTATTTATCAAATGTATTTTATTCATTCAAACTCTGTAATATTCTTGTATTCTGGTGGAATTGTTTTAATAAGCAATGAAATGTTCTTCTGTTTGTGTTCTGATTCGTCTTGTCCTAAAAGCAATCCGTTCTTTCTCTTCTCTTCGGAGACCGGGGAAGTTCGGGTCGTTATAGTTGGGTATCATAGCTCTGGTTTACAGAGCTTGGAGAACAAGGCACATTAGAACCAAACGAAAGAATTCATCAGAGATTGGATTAGTAATATCCAATGGGAATGGCTCGTTAGAGACAGGATCAGCAGTATCCTAGAACGAGTGTTAAGAGTGTTGTTTTCAAAAAATAAAAACAAATTTTGTTTAGAAAATTTAAGCCAAATTATTCGCATTTGAATATTTATTTTAGATTGATTTTGGACAATCGAGTATATGGAGATTTTGAATATACACGTAATTAACATGTATTCGAAGCCTTAAATATACTGGATAGATATAGAATCACACTCTAGTCGCCCATAGATCTTCTGATGGTGGTTCGAAACATCATCAGAATTTATGTTCAAGTTTCGAAAGTGAGATGCCTATATATTTCCAATTGACTGGTGTGAGAACCAAAACAAGATAGGGTCTATTGTAGTGACTTAGCATCAAAAATGGATAATATACATATATATATAAAGTTATGTGTTTGAAAAGATAATCAACTGATTGATTGTTGGTTGTGTTGTTTGATTATTGGTTTGATTAATTAAAATTTTGAACCATTAGCCAAATCGAATCAAAATATTGAACTGACTTGAAAATTGTTTGAGATTGCATGCATATACATGTATATACATTGAACAGATCATAACAAGGAAGCTAAGCAGAGGAATAAAGTTGTATGCCTGACAAATAGGTACATGTTTACTAATGTATTGGGTTTGGATGATTTTATGAGCCGATTGGCTAGTCGCTTGGCCTTTTCTTTTTGAGATGAGAGGGCCTGTGTGGCCGTTTGGGGATTTTCCCAATGCTCCCCATAGAAAGACGGTTATGGCGAAATTTTTCCACAATTTAGGGTGTTAGCCAAATTTTTGAAAAATTTGAAAACTCTTAGAAACCGAAAAGTTGAAGAATGAAAGTTGAGTTGGTTAGTTAAATAACTTTCAGCTCTGTTCCTTTTCGAGGACGAAAAGTGTGGGGGAGATTGTAACAAACCGGAAAACTAGAACCAATTTAAATTTTTTATTTTGGCGATTTTAATGGATTTTGAATATTAAAATGTATCATTTTAAATAATAACAACTAGAAATTTATTTTGAATAGAATTAGAACATATATACTTATTTAAATCGAAATTAGAATATAAATATTTATTTTAATTATAAAAGGGAATAGAAATGGCGCGGTAGTTTGAAAATTCGATTTCAAATTTCAAATGAATGTACAGGATTCAAAATAAACCGTATTTTAGTGAAACCAGAAATATTTGAATCTATTTGAAAATATCTTTCCAACAAATCTGAAAAATCCAGATTTCATAGTGGGAATAAAAAGTTATGTCCAGCTGAAAATTCAGAATAGTCGCTGTGGAAATATAGCCCTTAAAAATAGCAATTTTGCAAACGACGTCCATTTTCGACGAGACCACTTTTGTTGGATCCAGAATGACAAATTATCGCTAGATTCCAATTTTCATAATGTTTGGAATCTATATGTGAGCGTGGCGGATTTAAACGAGTTTGGTAATTTCAGTTTGAATTTAATCGACTGGAAAATGACCGTTTTTCAAACGGTCTCCAAATTCGACGAAATCAGTTTTGTTAGGATCGTATCGTCAATACGAAGCTAGAATAATTTTTCTGGAATTTTCAAAGTTAGTATGTGGCCTCGGTAAATTAAAATGTGCGTTCAAATTCAATATACATTGATTTATATTTTAATTTACATGAAAACTGATTGTAACAGCCAAATTGGCTTATAAGGCATATCCCATTGTGTCCGGAATGGGGGTATTTAGCTAGGGGCGACAGTCATTGGGATTCGTTTGGAGTTCGGGGTGATAAACAACAAAATGATGAATTAAAATATTATAAAATTATAAAATATAATATATATTTCTTCTTAAACCCAGATTTTCCTTCCGTAATAAAAAACCGAGCCCTTTTTCAATTAGAACCCCCCCCCCCCCCCCGTCGCCTTCAATTCCCTCCACCGCTGCCACTCAGGAGACCGCCGCCCCCCTCATCGACGGAGCACCGCCCCTATCGCCAGACCATTCACCACCACCCTCGTTTCTTTCTCCAATCTCGATCACTCAATTGAACAGCGGATACCCATCAGCCTCCCCCGTCGCTTCCCCAACCGCCGCCGCCTCCGGCGAGACTCCACCGCCAGGCCACCATAGATCGAAGACCGCTCCTCCCCAGGAATCGACGTGCCTCTGCTTTCACCACAAGCCTGGAAGAAAGGTGATTTTATTTTTTTATTTTTATTTTTTGTTAACATCGTTTTAAAATCAGTTTTTCACATATATATACTTAGCATTATTTTTAATGAGGTTTTATATAGAAAAGATAAGAGATTTTATATAGAAAAGATTAGAGATATTATATAGAAAAGATTAGAGATTTTATACATTAAAAAGATTTGATTTTTAATTGTATAATAGTGAATTAAAAATATGATTTTTAATTATGTAAAAATACGATTATTAGTGGATAAAAATATGATTTTTGTCATATGAATGTCATGAATGAAGTAGTCATATTATGGAATTATTTTTAGGAAGATAAAAATTTGGTTTTTATATTTATGACAACATAATAAAAATTCAATTTTTATATATATGAAGTAGCGATAAAATTTTCGATTTTTATATATATGAAGTAGCGGTAGAAATTCGATTTATATATATATATATGAAGTAGCAATAGAAATTCAATAATTATATATATGAAGTAGCGATAAAAATATGATTTTTAATATATAAACATCATATTAAAATGTGATTTTTATATATATAGTAGCGTTGTTAAAAATATGATTTTTAATATAAACCACATGAAACAGATGGCGATGAAACTGACTGGAAGCAAAACGGAATCCAGGCCATTCAGAAATAAAGAATGGAGGAGTGGAACCCACAGTGAGAACTCTCTCACTGAATTCTTTGTACACAACTGAATATATGAATTCCTCCCCGTCGTCCACATACCATGAACGACTTGTTTGGTTGTGTGTTTGTATTGATTTGTTTGTGTGAATTTGGTTTGTGATGTGGAATGGAAAATGAAAATATTCATGTGTTGAAATAAAAGATTTAATAGTTAAAAATATAATTTTTAACATGTATATGGATAAAATAAATATTCATAAACAAATCGGACGATTTGTTTATGTACACTCATTTATTTGATATTGATTGGGATGATAAATTTTACACATCGCCCAACTGCAAAAATAACAACAAGTATTTGTTGTTTGAAAACCCCACATGGGTATTGGGATGATATTTGACATACACTGATCCCAATAATTAGTGATATGTCAATCGATGGGTTGACAGGCTATGATGAGCATTATTTATTTATTTTTAATGCTTATACAGTAGTGTAATGCACTTTGGATGATGGTTGACTATGTTTGATTATTGTTGTGTACATGTGTATATGAAATCCATATAAATAAAATTATATGGTAATTGACTGTGTCTGATTCCAGTTCAGAATTAACAAATATTTTAAAATAATGTTCAGAGAATATTGAAATGTGAAGCCGTGTTAAGTAGTTAAACACCATTTTAACACGAACGGGAAATTTGTTTATTTTATTCATTTTATAATGAATGTTGAAAAGTGATTTCAAAATTTTATATTTTGAAAATATTATCATTTTAATATTAAAATGATATGGAATATTAAAATTTGATTTAAAATTTGAAATGGAATTGAAATCGTTTTAAAATGAATTTAAAACGAATTTATTATGGGATATTCAAATTTGATTTTAAATTTGAAACGAAGTCGAAATCGTTTTTAAAACGATTTATAAAATACGTTTTAAAAATGGAAATCGACGAAATATGTATAATATATATATTATATATATTTAATGGCCTGAATAGAACGCGCCACGCCGCGGCAGTTCGCGAATTTCGACCATGGACTTCGAATTGACATTTCGGGAGATCCGACCGTCGGATTCTCTAAAACCGGAACCGTTGGGTTCGTATCGAAAAGAGCTTTCCAACAAATATAAGAGATTTAAAATCTAACGGTTGGATTTGGGATTATATCCAAATAAAATTTGGAAAAGGTCGTTGTAATTGCAGTTCGATGACCGTTTATGGAAATCGACTGTACGGGCCTTGATAAAATTATTAAAAATATTAATAGTTTGTGTAAAATCATAATAAATGATTTGGAAAGAATTGGGGGGAAAATTTCCATATTTGAAAAGACAAAAATATATTTTTATCGAAATGAACAAGTTATGAACTAGAATTATAATCCAATATTTTTAAATAAATAAATTGGATTTGAAATGGTTTTAAAAATAACAAGAATTTCCAATATATGAATTGGAATGGATTTGAATCGAAATTATCTTCAGAATATTTTGATATTGGATTCCATGATTATACGGACATTGTGGAGGAATTTGAAATATATATATCGTTATTCCAATATGATATTTGTTGATTTCAGAATTAAATATTGAATATAAGCCGATATATTTTCTATTCAGAGCCTTGTATTTAATATCAAATGGGATTTTGGATTTGTCGTAAACGGTGTCTTCACTTAACAGTGTTTCACTAACACTGTTCTTAAACCTAGTTGAGAAAAGATTAAATCTTTTTATTAAGATTTAATGAAGTTTACCAATTAATTAATATTTAATTCAAATTGAATTGAATTTTGGGTTTGTTGTGAATGGTATCTTTAAAAATGTTGTTCTTAAACCCAGTGGAGTTAAGAAAATTATAAACTAACTGGAGATTAGCTAAGTTGAATGGTTTCCTGGGTATTGATCTGATGTTGGTTTCGGCCTTCGGGATTGATACTTAAGGAATTGTTCTCTTACTAATTTACGGTTAGAGACTGATGGAATGGTGTTTCGGTAACACTGCTCTTAAAATCTCGTGTGAAAAGAATAAATCTTTTAATTAAGATTATTAGAATTTCAAGTTATATTTAGTAATTGGAATGAAATGGAATGTGAATTGGGTTTGTTGTGAACTGTGTTTTTAACGACATTCGTTCTTTAACCCTATTTACATTGAAATGAGAATTGGAACTTATAAACCTTTTTATTAAAGATTTAGTGGAAATTTTCCAAAGTAAAGTTTTCCTATTTACTATATTGGAACGGAATGGAATTCGATTTGATAATAATCGAAGTGAGTTTCTGTGGAAGAAGACTGTTAATATATATGGAATTTAAAAGGTTTTGTCGTTATTCCATTTATATTATTAGTCGGATACGGAAATTGATATCGATTATATATTGATTTGTTTTTCCTTGAAGATTCCATAATTAATGCAATGTGATTTTGGGTTTATTGTGAACTGTGTTTTAAATGACATTGGTTCTTTAACCCAGTTAAAGACAGGATATGATTTCTCAAGTTATAATCGTTAATATTGATTTTTGGGAAGATTAAAACTAAGTGGAGTGTTAATGAATCTTTAATTAAATTGAAATGATCAAGAATGGAGTATCACCAGTTTTGCTCCAAGCGATAGTTAAATCTTTATGTAGATTTGAACGTGAAATGGTAATTAATATTTACCGATAATACTGCAGTGTTATACATGGAGTATTACTAGTTTTGCTCTACAGGATAAATAGGTTGGGACTGGGAAATAAAATAAATGATTACTTCGGTGTGGTTCGCTAATCCTGACTAGTTTGGAAAACCTTAATTTGTTTTGAAATGATATCCAAAGGAAAATTAAAGAATAAATTCAAAAGAATTTATCTTTGATAAAATTAATGGGAACCTTTCCCTAAGAATGTGAATATTTGAACAAAGAATATCATGGATTGGAATGAGGCGTATGTTGTGTTTATATCACTTGATTATAATAGATACGCGAGTTATTCGGAAAGGCCAGGTTTATACCCATTCTGAATAACTGATTCGACGATAAGTCGACGATGAAGACGGTGGTTGAAGACCGGAGGTCTTCACATTGTTTGGATGATTACTGATGTCTTGATTGTGCTGAACACCCAAGACGAGGTAATAAGTGGTGATCGTCCAGACGTACTTGGAGATCAACGAATATGCGAGGGCCTCTCTCCAGTATTGGACATATAGGACGTGGAATAAGGTGCCTCCATTTTCGTTCAGACCTAGAACGAACTTGTAAATGGATGTGTGTCTGACATTGGATTTTATTCCATGTGATTGATTTCTATTAAATATATATCTGTTCGGCGGCGGAGAATTTATTCTCTTGCTTAACGCCCTTCTCTGAGACGTACGAGCTCAGAGGTTATATATGAATGGATATCGGTCACATGGCATGAATTTCCTGTGTGGCATGCTGAGTTGCATGGATCAAGACTTTTATTGAAAAGAAAAGTATTGTGGTTGATGATCAAAGTATAACTTTAATATAGCGCTGCTTTGTGTATAGCGTTAATTCGCGAGCTTCACACCCTGGTGTGAACCAGAAATGGGAAAGGATCCAGGGAGGATGATGCGTTTCTTTCTAGCTAGAGGTGGTGTCAGCATTTACAAGCCCTGACATTTTACTTTTGTGGATGATGGAAAGCGGGGCGCCTCGATTATATTGGTCACTATGGTGCCGATGGATGGTTTGGTCGATATATGACCAGTTTACCCCCCATAGGGCGGGGAAACGCATGTTCAGGGAAGTATTAATCCACTTAAAATGTGGACAGACCCTGTGGCTCCTAAGGGCTTGAGAAAGTACTTGTCCTGAGACATGGGCTAGATTATCTCAAAGCGGTAAGGACGATCCCTTGCCTTGGTTCATGATGGAAATCCAACTTCCAATTATGTGCGGTTTTGATTGTAAACCTATATTTGGCGGCATAGTGGCATGGGACGCTCATGTCATCTATGATTGATACATTTATATTTGAAGTTGTTTTCTTCACTTATAGTAATAATAAAAGATTAAATTTTGCGTACCAAGCATTATTTGGCTATTATAAGGTAAAACCCTATCCTCCGGTTTGCGTTGCATTGTGTGATGGGGCCTGGGTCTTATAATAGCTTCATTGTTCTTTATTTAGCATTGCGTTGTTTGTTTTATGCACTGGTATTCTTGGGGGTAAACACATTCCATGTTATACGGCATGGTCCCTTGATTTACCTAACTTTAAAATCAAATTAATATCTGTTTAGTTCTCACCAGTCACATGACTGACCTGGAGTTTATTGTTTTAACCTAAACTCCGGGTGCTCCTATTTTCCACATGGGCAACTAGTATTTTTGGGTTTGCAGATTTATTCTCACAGGATCCTGGATTACAGCTGGAGGGATATTCGGAAAGCTTTGTATCCGTGTATTTCTTTTAATTGTGTTTTGTATTATTTTTCTGCTGCTTTATATTTAAATATAATTTAAATCTATAATATTTATCAGATGTATTTTATTCATTCATACTCTGTAATATTCTTGTATTCTGATGGAATTGATGTAATAAGCAATGAAATGTTTTTCTGTTTGTGTTCTGATTCGTCTTGTCCTCAAAGCAATCTGTTCTTTCTCTTCTCTTCGGAGATCGGGGAAGTTCGGGTCGTTATATTAAAGCAATTGGATCAGTTGATTGTTAAAAATATTCAGCTAAGTCATTTATGTGGAGGTGGGTTTAGATCAGTTAGTAGTCCAACTATTAATAGTGATCTTGTAAAAGCTTTGATTGCTAATCAAATGCGTGATGAGCCGAAAAGGAAAACACTGGATATTGTGAAAAGTTTTAGGAGCGATTATGATGTGGATTTAAGTTACTATTATGCTTATAAGGGTAGGAAATTGGCTATTAGTGATATATATGGTGATGAAAAAAAATATAATGATTTCATATTGTATTTGAAGGCAATTGAGAAAAATAATCTGAAAAGTTATACAAGTATGGATGTGGATGAAGAGACTTACCAATTTTAGAGAGTATTTGTTTTTTTACGAGGCTTGTATATTTGGATTTAGGCGTTGTCGACCTATGATTTTTTTGGATGCAACATTTTTTAAAGGTCAAAGTGGTATTTTGATGGCTGCTACTGCTAAAAATGGGAATCAAGGCACTTAATGTTATTAATTATTTTCTTATATAGTACATAATTAGATATTTATAAATAAGTTACTGTATTATAGTTTTAAGATTCAACAAATATGAACTTTTAATTTAATAGAATAAAAAGATAGAACAATATATCTTTTTTATGCAGTTCATTAATTTTATCATGCTATGTAGTATAATTGAAAATCATAATTTGTATTGTTGGAAAATGTTATTTAGAATAATTTTTGATGTTTTTGTTTTATGTTTCAGGTTTTTTCCATTGGCAATGGCTCTTGTGCCTAAAGAAAAGGAAGAGTGTTGGAGTTCGTTTTTGACCCACTTAAGAAATGCTCTTAGGTTTGCTAAACCATTGACTTTTTTAAGTGATAGACATTACGGTTTGTTGTTGAGTATTCCTAATTTTTTTTCCATATAGCCATCATTCTTATTGTCTACATCATAAGCAAAGTAATATTGTTGGTATTGTTAAAAGTGGGAGGGGTGCTTGGGTAGGTCATTTGCTAGAATAGTGTGCTTTTGTAACGACCCTGAATTTTGGGGCCAAGTTAAAATTTATTTTAAGTGATTTTAAATGAGTTTTGATATTTAAAATAATCTATTTTAAATAATAAGGATCACAAATTTGGTTCAAATCGAAGTTAGAATGAATAAATTAATTTTAAATATAAAAAGAGCTAGCAATGGCGTGGTAGTTTGAAAAGTCAAACTTGAACTTTGACTAACCATACAGGATGCAAAATTTAACGGATTTTAGTAAAACCAAAAATATTAGAATCTATTTAAAAATATCTTTTCAACGAATCCGAAAAATCGAAATTTCATAGCGGAAATCAAAAGTTATGGCTAATTCAATTTTTAGAAAGGTCGGTGGGTAATTTGCATAGAACAAAAATGCTACTTTTCACATATTTAGGAATTTGAACTCGAAACCACTTCCATTGGTTTCAGAATGACGTTTCTGCATTGAAAAACAGTAAACACTTATATGTTTCGAGTTTCAGAAAATATTTGTTTAAAAATGTATTTTTAATATTAAATATATTCGCCTTGAAAATAGCCATTTTTCAAAAAGTCTCAGAATCGAACGAAATAAATTTTGTTGGGTTCGTATCATCAAAACAAAGCTAAAAATGATTTTTTGGTAATTTTTGGAATTAAAATATAATTATAATTGATTTTTCAGTGTAAACGGACAATTTTTGACTTTAAAATTCATTAAAAAATGATTATCCCTTGCTTTCACCCGTGGAAGTTTGGGGTGAAAGCAAGGGATAATCATTTTTTAATGAATTTTAAAGTCAAAAATTGTCCGTTTACACTGAAAAATCAATTATAATTATATTTTAATTCCAAAAATTACCAAAAAATCATTTTTAGCTTTGTTTTGATGATACGAACCCAACAAAATTTATTTCGTTCGATTCTGAGACTTTTTGAAAAATGGCTATTTTCAAGGCGAATATATTTAATATTAAAAATACATTTTTAAACAAATATTTTCTGAAACTCGAAACATATAAGTGTTTACTGTTTTTCAATGCAGAAACGTCATTCTGAAACCAATGGAAGTGGTTTCGAGTTCAAATTCCTAAATATGTGAAAAGTAGCATTTTTGTTCTATGCAAATTACCCACCGACCTTTCTAAAAATTGAATTAGCCATAACTTTTGATTTCCGCTATGAAATTTCGATTTTTCGGATTCGTTGAAAAGATATTTTTAAATAGATTCTAATATTTTTGGTTTTACTAAAATCCGTTAAATTTTGCATCCTGTATGGTTAGTCAAAGTTCAAGTTTGACTTTTCAAACTACCACGCCATTGCTAGCTCTTTTCATATTTAAAATTAATTTATTCATTCTAACTTCGATTTGAACCAAATTTGTGATCCTTATTATTTAAAATAGATTATTTTAAATATCAAAACTCATTTAAAATCACTTAAAATAAATTTTAACTTGGCCCCAAAATTCAGGGTCGTTACAGTCTCCCCCACTTAAAAACTTTTCGTCCCCGAAAAGGAAAAAGAAAAATAGAAGAGGGAAAGAGGAAGAATAAACACAGAGAATGTTGAAACGTTTTAACAGAAATAGTACCGCTTATAACATCAGGCCTTCCACCGAAGAAGTTGGTCCTTTCGCTCCTTTATACACATGGGCCACTTGAGCATCGCCACTTCTCTTAGTCTTCTTCGAACGTATGATCAAGGGAAGAGTCAAGACAACAGAAAAGGTGATTCTAAGAGATAGAAAAGATCGAAGGATGAATGAAAAGATGACGATAAAGTGACTGCCTATTATGTATCTCATGAACTGTTCGCCATAGAATATAGTGATTCTATGTAAACGAATTATTATAGATATGTTGTACTCCGCTTTGTAAACCAAAGCTCTGATACCAACTGTGACGACCCCAAACTTTACTGTGACGACCCCAAACTTCCACGGGTGAAAGCAAGGGATAATCATTTTTTAATGAATTTTAAAGTCAAAAATTGTCCGTTTACACTGAAAAATCAATTATAATTATATTTTAATTCCAAAAATTACCAAAAAATCATTTTTAGCTTTGTTTTGATGATACGAACCCAACAAAATTTATTTCGTTCGATTCTGAGACTTTTTGAAAAATGGCTATTTTTAAGGCGAATATATTTAATATTAAAAATACATTTTTAAACAAATATTTTCTGAAACTCGAAACATATAAGTGTTTACTGTTTTTCAATGCAGAAACGTCATTCTGAAACCAATGGAAGTGGTTTCGAGTTCAAATTCCTAAATATGTGAAAAGTAGCATTTTTGTTCTATGCAAATTACCCACCGACCTTTCTAAAAATTGAATTAGCCATAACTTTTGATTTCCGCTATGAAATTTCGATTTTTCGGATTCGTTGAAAAGATATTTTTAAATAGATTCTAATATTTTTGGTTTTACTAAAATCCGTTAAATTTTGCATCCTGTATGGTTAGTCAAAGTTCAAGTTTGACTTTTCAAACTACCACGCCATTGCTAGCTCTTTTTATATTTAAAATTAATTTATTCATTCTAACTTCGATTTGAACCAAATTTGTGATCCTTATTATTTAAAATAGATTATTTTAAATATCAAAACTCATTTAAAATCACTTAAAATAAATTTTAACTTGGCCCCAAAATTCAGGGTCGTTACAGTCTCCCCCACTTAAAAACTTTTCGTCCCCGAAAAGGAAAAAGAAAAATAGAAGAGGGAAAGAGGAAGAATAAACACAGAGAATGTTGAAACGTTTTAACAGAAATAGTACCGCTTATAACATCAGGCCTTCCACCGAAGAAGTTGGTCCTTTCGCTCCTTTATACACATGGGCCACTTGAGCATCGCCACTTCTCTTAGTCTTCTTCGAACGTATGATCAAGGGAAGAGTCAAGACAACAGAAAAGGTGATTCTAAGAGATAGAAAAGATCGAAGGATGAATGAAAAGATGACGATAAAGTGACTGCCTATTATGTATCTCATGAACTGTTCGCCATAGAATATAGTGATTCTATGTAAACGAATTATTATAGATATGTTGTACTCCGCTTTGTAAACCAAAGCTCTGATACCAACTGTGACGACCCCAAACTTGCTCTGATACTGTGATAACCCCAAACTTCCATGGGTGAAAGCAGGAGAAATCATTTTTTTGGAATACAACATAAATACAATAAAACAGAACACAGATACAATATAGCAAAGGAGATTCATAGAGTAATAACATTATGGCAGCGGAAAAATATAATGTCATCTATCACAGAAATTCCACAGTCACAGAAAACTAAGATTATTACATCAAGTTTGCAGAAAAGAAATAAGTTTGATGTCTAAAAAGAAAAGAAAAGATGCCAATAGAAACAAAAAGTCTTCAAGCTCCAAGCCATCACCTCTTCTCCCATGCAGAATCCAAGAGAGAGAAAATAAACAGCTTCAAAGAAAACTCCAAGCAAAGAATGAACCTGTCTACTTGGCTGCCCGTGTAGAAGAGAGGGCACCCAAGTTTGCAAAAAGGTGAAACAAACTATGGGTCAGTCGTGGGACTGGTGTGAGAATTCTTAAATAACTTATATTAATAAGGCAAATCCAAAGACCACGCCGCTAACGCGGAACGGGTTGTACCAATGGATTGCCGTGCATAACTATAGTGTCAATACAGATAAGTAAAACGTAACAAAACGCAATGTCTTTTGAAAAATGGAACCACCATAAGACTCAGGTCCCATCACACAATGCAACGCACACCAAGAGGATAGAGTTTTACCTTATGGTGGTTAAACATGCTAAATACGCCAAATACGTAACTAATACTATTATTAGTGTTTATGGTTTCAAAACAATTCAAATTATAAGTATCAATCCTAGGAAGCATAGGTACCATATATTATGCCTCCAATACTAGTAATACAATCAAATCCGTCGGGGTCGTATTGGAAATTTGGGTTTCCATCATGAGTCCAGGCTAGGGAGGACTCCTTACCGATTCGAGACGCTCTAGTTAACGTCTCAGGATTACCCGCAGTTAACCCTTGGATCCTGCAGGGCCGGTCCTCACATACAGCTTAGAGGATTGGCAATTCCTAAGCACACGTTCCCCGGTCCTATAGGACCTATCCGAGGCGCCTCATTTCATCATCCTCCAAAAGTAAAATGACTACTAACTAGAAAGAAACGTGCTACTTTCCCTGCGTTCCCTTCCCCCTTTTTAGACTCTACCGGTTTGTGAGGCTCGTGAAGTCATGTTCTTCATACCACAAGGTTCTGCTTTTCAACAAGAACCCTGATCATTGCATCTTGGTATGCCACACCGTCACTCCATACCGTACTATTGATCTTCCGTCACTATATAAACGGGTGTTAAGTAGAGAATAAATTCTCTACCACCAATCGTTTATATATTAACTGAACATCAACAACATAATATTTTGTGGGGTACGATGTCAGACACACTATCCATTTATACCCATGCTCTAGGTCTGAACTAGGGTCAAACCCGTGAAATCAACACGTACGTTTGGGCAATTACCCCGACCCTTGAATTGGGATCAAACCAATTCAGAGTCTTGATCGTTGTCCATTCGAGGGGAGATTTACGGTCTTCATACGCCGTCTTCATACTTGAATTCTTGAAATCGTACGATCATTTGGAATGGGATTAACCCGGACTTCCCAAATAATCTCGCATTCATATATTTTGAGAAAAACATATTTCATATCGTTATTTTATTTTATAACGATTAATTCTTGCCTTAATTATTTTAATATAATTAATTTTCTTATTTAACGACGCTTCAGGTCAAGGGCGACCTTGGCGCTGTTTTCAATCAATTTTGTTTTTCACTTTCCTCAAAATCCAACCGTTGGATTTTAGCGTAGTTTATATCGTTGGAAAGATTTTTCCAAGACGGTCCTAACGGTTTCAGTTTTGGGAAAATCCGACGGTCGGATCTTCCGGTATATTCGTTTAAAAGTTCGATTTCAAAACACGAACTACTGCGCTCGATTCGTTATATTTTAATTATATATATATATATATAAATATATATAAATAATTCGTTTAACTTATCGTCCTTTCATACAGCTTACATTTCTCTTATCTCCCACTTTTCTACTTACATGATAATGTAGTTTAGGATTAGACGATAATTCTTCTTTTATTTCATTATTGCTTATTTTTATATATTTTATAATTTACATTTGAAAAATGTAAATTATAACATACCATTCCATTCACCTCTTTATATATTTCTTCATGAACAATTTCATTATGAATAATGAACACTTTCTTATGGAGTAAATTCCCTTTTATTATGCATAAAAGAAAATTAATATGTTCTTACAATGCAAATTCTCTTTTTATTTTACATTATAAATAATGTATAAACTTCCTACGGTCAAGTTCTTTAAATCTTAACGTTATAAAATAGTTTAACTATCATACGGTGAGATTTTCCTTTTATTTAACATTGTGAATGATGTTAAATTTACATACCCTTCATTTTCCTTTTTATAACATTGAAAATATATTATTAGAACATATAGATTTCCCAATATCATTAGAAAATATAGATTTCCCAATATTATTCCTTTATCTTTTACATTAAAAAATAATGTTAATTCTTTTCATACAGTTTCATTTCTTTTGCTTAACATTAAAAATAATGTTACTTCTTGCATATAGTTTCATTTCTCTTATTTAACATAAAATAAATGTTAATTCTTCCTACGGGGTGAATTCTCTTTTCATTTACATTATAAATAATGCTTATTATCTTACAATGCAAATTCTTTTTTAATAAACATTATAAATAATGTATATTTACATGACATGCATTTTCTATATTGTTGACATGACAAAATATTATTTTTTCATACAATGCATGTCTTATTTTAACATAACAAAAATATTCTTTTACCTACAATGCATTTATTATTTTCTAATGTAACAAAATAATAGTTTCATACAATGCATTTCTATTTCTCTAACATGACAAAATAATATGTTCATACAATGCATTTATCTATTTCTCTAACATGACAGAATAATATGTTCATACAATGCATTTATCTATTTTTCTAACATGACAGAATAATATTTTCATACAATACATTCATCTATTTTTCTAACATGACAGAATAATATTTTCATACAATGCATTTATCTATTTCTCTAACATGACAAAAATAATATGCATACAATGTATTTTCTATTTTTCTAACTTGACAAAAATAATATGCATACAATGTATTTTCTATTTTTCTAACTTGACAAAAATAATATGCATACAATGCTTTTTTTTTTCTATTTGATAACATGACAAATATGCTATTTTTATATAGTGCCATCTTCTATTTTATATAATGGACAAAATATAGTTCATTAACATACTATGCTATTTTTATTTTTAATAATGAACAAAATATAGTTCATTAACATACGATGCTTTCTTCTTTTGATAATGTACAAAATATATTCACTTACATACGATGTTTTCTTATTTTGATAATGAACAAAATATATTCATTCAACATACGGTGCTTGCTTATTGTTACTAATGAACAAAATATTAGTTCATTACATATAGCGACCAATTCTATTTTTATTAACGAACAAAAAATGGTTCGTTTCATATAGCGACAAATTTTATTTTGAATAATGACACAAAATATAATTCTTTAACATAGCGACAAATTCTATTTTGTTAATGACACAAAATATAATTCTTTAACATATAGTGCTTTCTTATTTTATAAATGAACAAAATATAATCATTCACATATAACGACCAATTCTATTTTATAAATACGCAAATTTGTTCATTCAACATACGGTGCTTGTATTCTATAATAACACAAATTTGTTCATTCAACATACGGTGCTAATTTTCTTATTTTGATATTGACAAAAGTGTCAATTTACATACGGTGTTCATTTTCTTATTTTGATATTGACAAAAGTGTCAATTTACATACGGTGTTCATTTTCTTATTTTGATATTGACAAAAATGTCACTTCAACATACATGAACAATTTCTTATTTTAATATTGACAAAAATGTCAATTTTATCCTACGATGAACATTTCCAACATTTTCTATTTTTAATATATAATAATGTTAATATAACATACAATGAACAATTTTGATATGTTAACATTTTAACATATAAACATGTCACACAACATACATGAACAAATTTAATTTTGACATATCAACATGTCACACAACATACATGAACGATTTTAATATATTTAATTTTTATATTGTAACATCTCAACATACAGGGGGTTTTGACATAGCATACGCATACAGATTAAGTCATAGCAGATTCACATACAGTTTATATCATAGCAGATTCACATACATATATGATTATGAATGCGAACATCCATAATTAAAACATAATTACTTAAATAAAATAAATAGGATTCTCACCTCAATTAGATTAGAGTTTGTTCCCAATTGCTCTGTATTAAAGTGGTATTCGAAGTCACGGTTCCACCGATTCTGAAAATTTCAGATCCAGTGGAACCGTGACTTCGAATACCACTTTAATACAGAGCAATTGGGAACAAACTCTAATCTAATTGAGGTGAGAATCCTATTTATTTTATTTAAGTAATTATGTTTTAATTATGGATGTTCGCATTCATAATCATATATGTATGTGAATCTGCTATGATATAAACTGTATGTGAATCTGCTATGACTTAATCTGTATGCATATGCTATGTCAAAACCCCCTGTATGTTGAGATGTTACAATATAAAAATTAAATATATTAAAATCGTTCATGTATGTTGTGTGACATGTTGATATGTCAAAATTAAATTTGTTCATGTATGTTGTGTGACATGTTTATATGTTAAAATGTTAACATATCAAAATTGTTCATTGTATGTTATATTAACATTATTATATATTAAAAATAGAAAATGTTGGAAATGTTCATCGTAGGATAAAATTGACATTTTTGTCAATATTAAAATAAGAAATTGTTCATGTATGTTGAAGTGACATTTTTGTCAATATCAAAATAAGAAAATGAACACCGTATGTAAATTGACACTTTTGTCAATATCAAAATAAGAAAATGAACACCGTATGTAAATTGACACTTTTGTCAATATCAAAATAAGAAAATTAGCACCGTATGTTGAATGAACAAATTTGTGTTATGATAGAATACAAGCACCGTATGTTGAATGAACAAATTTGCGTATTTATAAAATAGAATTGGTCGTTATATGTGAATGATTATATTTTGTTCATTTATAAAATAAGAAAGCACTATATGTTAAAGAATTATATTTTGTGTCATTAACAAAATAGAATTTGTCGCTATGTTAAAGAATTATATTTTGTGTCATTATTCAAAATAAAATTTGTCGCTATATGAAACGAACCATTTTTTGTTCGTTAATAAAAATAGAATTGGTCGCTATATGTAATGAACTAATATTTTGTTCATTAGTAACAATAAGCAAGCACCGTATGTTGAATGAATATATTTTGTTCATTATCAAAATAAGAAAACATCGTATGTAAGTGAATATATTTTGTACATTATCAAAAGAAGAAAGCATCGTATGTTAATGAACTATATTTTGTTCATTATTAAAAATAAAAATAGCATAGTATGTTAATGAACTATATTTTGTCCATTATATAAAATAGAAGATGGCACTATATAAAAATAGCATATTTGTCATGTTATCAAATAGAAAAAAAAAAGCATTGTATGCATATTATTTTTGTCAAGTTAGAAAAATAGAAAATACATTGTATGCATATTATTTTTGTCAAGTTAGAAAAATAGAAAATACATTGTATGCATATTATTTTTGTCATGTTAGAGAAATAGATAAATGCATTGTATGAAAATATTATTCTGTCATGTTAGAAAAATAGATGAATGTATTGTATGAAAATATTATTCTGTCATGTTAGAAAAATAGATAAATGCATTGTATGAACATATTATTCTGTCATGTTAGAGAAATAGATAAATGCATTGTATGAACATATTATTTTGTCATGTTAGAGAAATAGAAATGCATTGTATGAAACTATTATTTTGTTACGTTAGAAAATAATAAATGCATTGTAGGTAAAAGAATATTTTTGTTATGTTAAAATAAGACATGCATTGTATGAAAAAATAATATTTTGTCATGTCAACAATATAGAAAATGCATGTCATGTAAATATACATTATTTATAATGTTTATTAAAAAAGAATTTGCATTGTAAGATAATAAGCATTATTTATAATGTAAATGAAAAGAGAATTCACCCCGTAGGAAGAATTAACATTTATTTTATGTTAAATAAGAGAAATGAAACTATATGCAAGAAGTAACATTATTTTTAATGTTAAGCAAAAGAAATGAAACTGTATGAAAAGAATTAACATTATTTTTTAATGTAAAAGATAAAGGAATAATATTGGGAAATCTATATTTTCTAATGATATTGGGAAATCTATATGTTCTAATAATATATTTTCAATGTTATAAAAAGGAAAATGAAGGGTATGTAAATTTAACATCATTCACAATGTTAAATAAAAGGAAAATCTCACCGTATGATAGTTAAACTATTTTATAACGTTAAGATTTAAAGAACTTGACCGTAGGAAGTTTATACATTATTTATAATGTAAAATAAAAAGAGAATTTGCATTGTAAGAACATATTAATTTTCTTTTATGCATAATAAAAGGGAATTTACTCCATAAGAAAGTGTTCATTATTCATAATGAAATTGTTCATGAAGAAATATATAAAGAGGTGAATGGAATGGTATGTTATAATTTACATTTTTCAAATGTAAATTATAAAATATATAAAAATAAGCAATAATGAAATAAAAGAAGAATTATCGTCTAATCCTAAACTACATTATCATGTAAGTAGAAAAGTGGGAGATAAGAGAAATGTAAGCTGTATGAAAGGACGATAAGTTAAACGAATTATTTATATATATTTATATATATATATATAATTAAAATATAACGAATCGAGCGCAGTAGTTCGTGTTTTGAAATCGAACTTTTAAACGAATATACCGGAAGATCCGACCGTCGGATTTTCCCAAAACTGAAACCGTTAGGACCGTCTTGGAAAAATCTTTCCAACGATATAAACTACGCTAAAATCCAACGGTTGGATTTTGAGGAAAGTGAAAAACAAAATTGATTGAAAACAGCGCCAAGGTCGCCCTTGACCTGAAGCGTCGTTAAATAAGAAAATTAATTATATTCAAATAATTAAGGCAAGAATTAATCGTTATAAAATAAAATAACGATATGAAATATGTTTTTCTCAAAATATATGAATGCGAGATTATTTGGGAAGTCCGGGTTAATCCCATTCCAAATGATCGTACGATTTCAAGAATTCAAGTATGAAGACGGCGTATGAAGACCGTAAATCTCCCCTCGAATGGACAACGATCAAGACTCTGAATTGGTTTGATCCCAATTCAAGGGTCGGGGTAATTGCCCAAACGTACGTGTTGATTTCACGGGTTTGACCCTAGTTCAGACCTAGAGCATGGGTATAAATGGATAGTGTGTCTGACATCGTACCCCACAAAATATTATGTTGTTGATGTTCAGTTAATATATAAACGATTGGTGGTAGAGAATTTATTCTCTACTTAACACCCGTTTATATAGTGACGGAAGATCAATAGTACGGTATGGAGTGACGGTGTGGCATACCAAGATGCAATGATCAGGGTTCTTGTTGAAAAGCAGAACCTTGTGGTATG
The DNA here is from genome assembly GCA_030737875.1 of Allium sativum. Classification (NCBI taxonomy): domain Eukaryota; kingdom Viridiplantae; phylum Streptophyta; class Magnoliopsida; order Asparagales; family Amaryllidaceae; genus Allium; species Allium sativum. Next base: position 918,720,717 of record CM060926.1, on the reverse strand, counting down.
AAGAACATGACTTCACGAGCCTCACAAACCGGTAGAGTCTAAAAAGGGGGAAGGGAACGCAGGGAAAGTAGCACGTTTCTTTCTAGTTAGTAGTCATTTTACTTTTGGAGGATGATGAAATGAGGCGCCTCGGATAGGTCCTATAGGACCGGGGAACGTGTGCTTAGGAATTGCCAATCCTCTAAGCTGTATGTGAGGACCGGCCCTGCAGGATCCAAGGGTTAACTGCGGGTAATCCTGAGACGTTAACTAGAGCGTCTCGAATCGGTAAGGAGTCCTCCCTAGCCTGGACTCATGATGGAAACCCAAATTTCCAATACGACCCCGACGGATTTGATTGTATTACTAGTATTGGAGGCATAATATATGGTACCTATGCTTCCTAGGATTGATACTTATAATTTGAATTGTTTTGAAACCATAAACACTAATAATAGTATTAGTTACGTATTTGGCGTATTTAGCATGTTTAACCACCATAAGGTAAAACTCTATCCTCTTGGTGTGCGTTGCATTGTGTGATGGGACCTGAGTCTTATGGTGGTTCCATTTTTCAAAAGACATTGCGTTTTGTTACGTTTTACTTATCTGTATTGACACTATAGTTATGCACGGCAATCCATTGGTACAACCCGTTCCGCGTTAGCGGCGTGGTCTTTGGATTTGCCTTATTAATATAAGTTATTTAAGAATTCTCACACCAGTCCCACGACTGACCCATAGTTTGTTTCACCTTTTTGCAAACTTGGGTGCCCTCTCTTCTACACGGGCAGCCAAGTAGACAGGTTCATTCTTTGCTTGGAGTTTTCTTTGAAGCTGTTTATTTTCTCTCTCTTGGATTCTGCATGGGAGAAGAGGTGATGGCTTGGAGCTTGAAGACTTTTTGTTTCTATTGGCATCTTTTCTTTTCTTTTTAGACATCAAACTTATTTCTTTTCTGCAAACTTGATGTAATAATCTTAGTTTTCTGTGACTGTGGAATTTCTGTGATAGATGACATTATATTTTTCCGCTGCCATAATGTTATTACTCTATGAATCTCCTTTGCTATATTGTATCTGTGTTCTGTTTTATTGTATTTATGTTGTATTCCAAAAAAATGATTTCTCCTGCTTTCACCCATGGAAGTTTGGGGTTATCACAGCTTTACTTCAAATGCTCAAGAATTTGAAAAAGCTATGGCTAAATTTAAAGAAATTGGGGGTGCAAAAGTTATTGAATATTTGAATGACAAGCCATATGATCATCGGGTTGATTTATTTTTTCATGGAAAAAGATATGGTGAAAATAAATCTAATGTAGCGGAGGGTTTCGATTCATGGATCTTGGACGAAAGAAGTCTGCCTGTAACTGCATGTCTTGATGGTATTTGGATTAAACTTATGTTGCAAATGTCCAATCGAAGAGAAGAAGGAGCTAACTGGAATAGTGTACTTTGTCCAAAAATGGAAGCTTGTTTGTTGAAATTGAAGGAGGAAGGGTTTGGGTAGAGTGCTACTAAATCATCTAGGTTTGTGTTTTTTTTTTTGTATTATGATATAAACAGTTAACAAAGATTTATTTTTTAGTGCAAACTGTTTCTGAAAAGGATATTTGCATTTATCTTTTTAATATTTTGCTCATTAAGTTAATGAAAAAGTTGAATGAGAAATATGTGACAATAGGATAAATTTTGGATTATTTAACTTTGTACTATAAATTTAAGGATTTATGTATTTGTAGTGTTATATTATGTAATGCATGAAATAAATGCTTATTATAGAGATATTAAGATATTAGATACATTATATAGGATTAGCTGTAAATGTGGAAAAGAAAATTGTTCATGTAATAATGTTATCTATTTAAATATGCCTTATTTTGAATTTTGCAGATTTATTTTTGAAGTTCATTCTCCAACATCACAAAAAGTTGGTCTTAAAACGTATTTGTAGCTGCAATCAATTGAGTTGTACTACACTATTGAGTATTGTCGAGTTGCTTATTCACATGCAATTAATCTAATTTGAACTCTTGATAAAGAAGCAATTGAAGCTGAAGAATCATGTACTGTTCTTCCTCCTAAAGTTGTTTGTGGAGCTGATAGGCCTAGAGTGAATAGAATTGAAAGTGTTGATTTTCATGCTAAATAAAACAAATGTGGAAAGTATAAAAAACTAGGACATAATAGAAGAAGTTGTTCTTTGAATGATTGAATTGTTGTTTTAAAATTCATTGTATTTGAATGATTATTTTAATTTTAGTGTTACAGTTGAATAATATGGTAAAATTAAATTTTGGTTATATGGATGTGATGAATGTTGATTTTTAGGAGTGATCAATGTTAAGAACTTATTGAAATTCTGCAATTTTATGTTTTGTTATATGATGTGTTAGGTGTGACGATCTCAAAACCCCATGCTACGGTGTTAAGGATAATAATTGGAATATAACACATTAATCATCATTAGCAGAGTACAGATAATAGCATAAGCAGGAAATAGAATAATTTACACAAATATGACAGCGGAATCATGTACATATCACAACATCAGAGAGTACAGTGCAGGATACAACTTAGTGCATAAAGATACATGATCAGTCTACATCGCCTGAGGCGGAATCATATACATAGAGAGTACATAAAGAAACATCAGTCTACATCGCCTGAGGCGGAATCATATACACAGAGAGTACATAAAGAAACATCAGTCTACATCGCCTGAGGCGGAATCATATACATATAATAACGATGGCGGAAAATCAATAATCGATACTGTGAAGTCAAGCCTCGCTTTGAGCCAAAAGGTGCACCTCTGCTGCGGTGCAAAACCAAAATACGCCAGCTACCTGTTACTGGGCTGCCCGTGTGAAAATAAGGGGCACCCGAGTTTGCAAGGTGAAACAAACTACGAGCCAGTCATGGGACTGGTATGAGAAATCTACTTAACTACTTGAACAACAATAATAAGGCAAATCAAAGGACCACGCCACTTTCGCGGAACGGGTTTACTCCGAAGATTGCTAGTGCATGAAATAAAGTAAATTATTAAATCATCGGAATGCTTTTTATAAAAATGAAGCCATTATAAGACTCAAGTCCCATCACACAATGCAACGCAAGCCGGAAGATAGAGTTTTACCTTATAATGGCCAAGAGATGCTTCATACGTATAAAACAAAAGTGCTTGATATTATTACTAGTGTATATATGTTTCAAAAGCAAATTCAATCATAAATATCAATCATAGACGGCATAAGTGACCCATTCCACTATGTCATCATACTAGTAATATAATCAAATCCGCAATTTTGTATTGGAAACTGGATTCCATCATGAGTCGAGGCAAGGGGCAAGCTCCTCTCCGTTCGAGACACTCTAGCAAATGCCTCAGGATCACACACAGCGGTCCTTGGAATCGGCTGGGCCGGTCCTCTCTTACTTTTTAGAATTAGTCATTCCTGAACACACGTTTCCCAGTCCTTACAGACCTATGATCGAGGCGCCTCGCATTCCAACAACCACACAGGTGAAAAGTATATATAAATGTCAGGGCTGGTAAGTCACTGACACCACCGTAGCTAGAAAGAAACGTCGTGTTCTCCCAGCGGTCACTATCCCGTTTTTGACTCATACCGAGGGGTGAGGCTCGCGAATCAACGCTTTACACAAAGCTACGCCACACAGGCCATGCTTTGATCATCAACCACAAGACTTTGCTTTTAAACAGAAGCCTTGATCATATGCCACTTAGGCGTGCCACACAGGCAATTCACTCCATGCGACTGATTTCTATCGATATATAACCTCTGAGCTCGTACGTCTCAGAGAAGGACGTTAAGCAAGAAAATAAATTCTCCACCATCAAATAGATATATATTTAATAGAGGTCAACCAGCACAGAACAAAATCCAATGTCAGACACACAGTCCATTTACAAGTTCGTTTTGGGTTTGAACGAAGCCGGAGGCACCAAATTCCTCGCATATCCGTACAATCAACAATACGTCTGAACGGCTACCACTTCAGCTCCTTCAAGGTAGCTACTCCAATCATGAGCATCAGTAGCGCCCATCCATCCAATGTGAAGATCGCCGTTCTTGAACCGTCTTCTACTCTTTGACTTCTAACCGTCGATCGATTATTTGAAATGAGAATTAACTCGGCCTTTTCAAATAATCAACGTTTATTTAGATTTTCAAATCAATTCTTCACATGGTTAAATCATTCGACATTCACATTTCAGTTCTTTAGTATAATTTTCATGTCACACCAAATATCAAGCAAACCAAGCAGAGTCGGTTTATTTCCATTCTATATCGTCAATAATATTTTATAACGATATATCGCCATTTTTATTTATTTAAAAATGGCCTTATTTAATTAAAATGACGTTTCAGGTCGTGCCGAGGCACTGGCGCTGTTTTTCCCTAAATTTGTTTTACACATATCTGAAAATCTAACCGTTGGATTTCAACAACGTTTATATCATTGGGAAGATATTCCCAAAGCGAACCCAACGGTTCCTGTTTCGTGAAAATCCGATGGTCGGATCTTTCGGTAAACTCCGATGGTCGGATCTTTCGGTAAAATCGTTTGAAGTTACGATTTCAAAACGCGAACTGCACGGCCTTGATTCGTTTTAATTATACATATATATATATAATTCATTCGGCGATTTCAATATCGTTTTCACTTCAAATATTTCACTAACACCTTTATATTTCGAAAAATTTCGCCATAACCTCCTTTGTACGGGAAGGGGTTTGCAAATTTATTGGGCCGTATTAGGTACCCAATAAATCCTAATAAGCATACACATATTTATAGTGATATATTCCGGCGTCCATAGGGGAGTGTGTATAGATCATAACTCCAGAGAATAAATTCTCGTTACCCTATAAATGGTTTTTGAGCCTTAATGACCAGAGAGACGTGTTTATTGTCATCTCCAGACCCGTGTGGGGTTTTTATTAATATTGCAACTTACTGTTACAATTTATATTGTCCAGATCAGTCATCAGTTCAACCTGTAATATATAGTCATCGCCATACAAGCCTCTCGCTCATATGGTAATTCTTCAACCTCGTCACACAAGCTCCAAATGCTTATGTGGTATATGATGTACTATGCCTATCGTCAAGAAGTATGCCATATAGTGTAGTTCAAAATTAATTGTTACTATCCTATGGTGATATTTATTATTAGACGCAGAACAACTAGCACTCCGCATCCAATGGCATTCACAGGAGTTGATATAATAATAAAATTTGCACATCCAACTCATTAAGGTTTACCTATTTGTCGGGCACGCAAATAAATTCTTTACTCAACAGCTAATCCATTTCCTGTTCAACACATGTATATATATGTGCAAAACTAAGCTAAAAATTATATTTCTAGCGAATCGAAGGTTTATTTCCACTTATGGTTATTTTTAACACTTCCTACACATGTTAAAAATAATATTTTCAACCACACATATTTATTTGAACAAGCAGTTATTTTTAACACTTCACGTTTCCCATAAAAATGATATTTTTGGCGAACAAAAATATATTTCAACACATGACTATTTTATTTAGCTCGCCGACATGTTAAAAATAGTATTCATAGCAAACAAATATTTGTTTCAATACTGGTATATTTTTAGCGAATCGTTTACATGATAAAAATGATATTTTTATCATCTAAAATATTTATTTAACACATGAACATTTTGAGCACTTCATATTCACAATAAAAATGTAAATTTTATTGTTCAATCTATATATTCAACACATGAATATTATCCACTTCACCCATACGATAAAAATATGATTTTTATCGTTTTAATCCTTTATTCAACAAATGAATAATTTCTATAGTTTATATATATAATAAAAATGTGATTTTTAATGTTAAAACAATTTATTTCAAACACGATTAGTTTATATAGTTTAGATATGTGATAAAATGCTATTTTTATTTTTCAAAGAATATTATTCATCACATGAATTTCTATTCAACTCATGAATATGGTTTCAACACATGTATTTCTATTCAACACATGAATATTATTTCAACATATGAAAATAATTCTAACACATGAATATTATTGAAAATTTCGGCAGCATAACGACCGGGTATTTAAAACTGGCACCGTCCCGAGTACGGCTCCTCGCTCTACCATAAAACCTCGCAGTTTTCGGCAATGGGGATTTCATACATCTAATTCGCACGCAGGCGAGTATGTTTTTTTTTTCCACAATTTATTCAAATTTTGTTTCAATTACAAATGGGTATTTTTCAACCACAATGGTATTTTTCAACCACATCAAACAATATCAACCACAAACAATCCTATTAACCATTCGCATTATTCACCAAATTTTTCACAACAATTCACAATCAATAAATATGGCCCATGGTTTGTGGACGAGGGGAGTATATATATATATATATATATATATATATATATATATATATATATTCGTATATAAATATATTTTATTTCCATTCCAACACACATATCATTTATACAATGCATGTAAAATTCATACTTCGCTCATACAACTTATACAATGTGTGTACATGAGGTATACAACACGTATATAATTTATATTTCGCTTATATAACTTATACAACACATGTCCATTCACATTTCAGTTCAGAAATCTCACATTGGCTGTTGCTTTTCTAAAAATTCTAGCAAGCTGAGAAAAATCCTCGAACACTGCTAGACTGTAGAGAGCGTCCTTGCGGTCACGATGTTTCCTGTTTCATCGAATTTCGTTAATACACAATAACGATACGATTTTTCAAAGTTTGCAACACTTTAAAGTGTTAAAACAGTTCAAAGTAAACAACAGCCGCACCTTTCAACAAGGGTTCGAAACTAGGTTTGGGTTTTACTCGAAAACCGTGGCACGGGGTTAAGATCTGGTTACGTCACGTCGAAGAGGGAGGAGGAGGCTTTCATTCGCCGGCGGTGGCGTTCAATTCGATGGCAGGGATCGGCGACGGCAGCGCTCTGAAGCTCGGATGTTTGGAGGCGCGAAACTCGAGGTAGGAGCGATGATAGGGGGAGCTTCTGGTATGGATTTGAAGAGTGGAGGATGCTCTTCAAAAAGTTCAACTGGGGGTGGGGCTAATAGTGGATGTGGCGGTCGGAAAATTGTCGGGAAGGGGGGAAGCGGTTTCCGCCGTCGAGAGCAGGTAGGGGTCGGGTTTTTTTTTTTAGAAAATTTAATTAATGAATAAATTATTTTGATTGGCCGATATTTATTTAACTTAGAAAATTAGGGTTTTCTTGAACGAATACCAATTCAAACCTAACGACTGTCGCCGCTAGCTAAATACCCCCATCCCGGACACAATGGGAAATGTTTCGTAGGCCAATTCGACTGTTACAGCCAATTATTCTTCAAATTAAAGTATAAAACATTAAAATTCGATTTGAACGTACATTTCAATTTGCTAGGGCCACAAACTGATTCGAAAAATTCCAGAAAAATAAATCTAGCTATATTTTGACGCTATGGTCCCAACAAAACTAGTTTCGTCAAATTCTGAGACCGTTTGAAAAATGGTCATTTTCTGGCGATCCAATTTAACAGAAATCAACCAAACACATTTTCTTTTGCCACGCTCACATACTAGCTTCAAAAATTATGAAATTTGAAATCTAGCAATAATTTGAGATCCTGGATCCAACAAAAGTGGTTTCGTCGATTTCCGAGGTCGTTTGCAAAATGTCTATTTTCAAGGGCTATATATTCTCTATAGCGACCTTTCTGAAAATTCATTTGGCCATAACTTTTGATTCCCGCTATGAAACTTCGATTTTTCAGATTCATTAGAAAGATATTCATAAACAGATTTAAATATTTTTGGTTTCACTAAAATCCGTTTTATTTTGCACCCGGTACAGTCGGTCAAAGTTTGAATTCAAATTTTCAAACTGCTGCACCATTTCTAATTCATTATTTTATTGAAATATTCTATTTCAATTGTTTAAATTCTTTTAAAATAACCAATTTAAAATTTTTAAATTAGCTCATATTTTCCGGGTTGTTACAATCTCCCCCACTTAAAACTTTTCATGCTCGAAAAGGAAACAGCAGTACAGTAGGAATCAAAAATGTAAATGCAAAGTATTGTGAAGGTACCTTGCACCAGAGTTAGTCAGAGATGTCCACTCTGCATTTGGGGTAAGCTTGCTTAATGCTTTCCTCAGTCTCCCAAGTACAGTCTCTAGGATCACTACTCCACTGCACTTTAACTAAATGAACCTGCTTGCTCCTTATCTCTTTAGTTTATTTGCCAACAATTTTTAACGGCTCTCTTCTGACTGCTAATTCTGGAGTAATTTCCAAGTCTTGTTGCGCTGCTTCTTCTACAGCAAGATCCGGATCATGCACATATCTTCTAAGTTGACATACGTGAAACACATTATGCACTCCAGGCAATCAATCAGGTAATGAAACCCTATAAGCAAGAGTTCCAATTCTTTCAAGTATAGGAAAGGGGCTAATAAATCTGGGTACCAACTTCCCAGTTTTACCGAATTGGATTACTCCTCTCATCGGAGAAATTTTCAAATAAACATAATCACCAACAGCGAATGCCACATCTCTTCTTCTAGAATCCGCATAACTTTTTTGTCGGCTTTGCACGGTTTTCAATCGTTTCTTGACGAAATCGACCTTATGCTTCTCGAATCATATCGGGTCCCAACACAAGTTTGTTGCCAGGTTCTACCCAACATGCGGGAGATCTGCACGGTCTACCGTATAGTGCTTCAAATGGCGACATTTTCAAACTTGCTTGATAGCTGTTGTTATAAGAGAATTCTGCCAAATGCAAGTGATCCTCCCATGACCCGCCAAAATCAATAATACAAGCCCGTAGTAAATCTTCTAGAATTCTGTTCACCCGCTCAGTTTGGCCATCTGTCTGAGGGTGATAAGCGGTGCTCAGATTCAGTTTTGTTCCCAATTCTGTCTGGAATGCCTCCCAGAATTTGTTAGCAAAAATTGGGTCTCTATCACTGACTATGCTGATGGGAATTCCATGCAACTTAACAATTTCTTTGAAATATATCTGTGCTAGACTTTGGGCGGTTCTATTGGATCTGACAGGTATGAAATAGGCGGTCTTCGTGAAGCGATCTATGATCACCCAAATACTGTCATTACCTTTCTTGGTTCGGGGCAAACCATCAATGAAATCCATGGAAATCTGTTCCCATTTCCAACCTGGGACTTCCAACGGTTGCAACAGTCCAGCCAGCTTTTGTTGGTTGCTCTCGGCTAGTAGACAAGTAGGGCATCTGCTAACATATAAAGAAATGTCCCTCTTCATCACCTTCCACCAGAAAGTGCGCTTGATATCATTGTACATTTTACTCACTCCAGGATGAATGCAAAGCTTTGACTTATGGCATTCATCGAGCACCTCCCTTTTGAGCTCAGGGATGTCGGGAACACAAATCCTTCCATTTAATCTCAGAACTCCCTCACTATCCACTTGGAAACTGGAGCTTTCGGCTTTTTGAATTATTTTGATCATCTCTTTAACAAAATTGTCGTTTTTCTGAAGAACAGAGATCTTGTCATTCAATGAAGACGTAACGATAAAACTGGCGATGGTTTCATTCTTTCTACTGAGCGCATCAGCTATTACATTAGCCTTTCCCGGCGTATACAGGATATCCAGATCATATGCTGCGAGAAATTCTAGCCAACGCTGCTGTCCCAAGTTCAGATCTTTCTGGGTGAACAAATACTTCAATGATTGATGATCTATAAACAATTCGAATTTCTCACCCAATAAGTAATGCCTTCAGATTTTCAAAGCAAAAACGATGGGTAGCAACTCAAGATCATGAGTTACATAATTCTTCTCATGCGGTTTCAACTGGCGGCTTACATAAGCGACTACTTGGACTCTTTGCATTAACACTACACCAAGACCTCTAATAGAAGAATCCGTCCAAACTGTCAAATCCTGATTGCCATCGATAATGGTTAATACTGGAGCGGTTGTCAATTTTGATTTCAATTCCTGGAAAGCTTCCTCACAGTCGGAAGTCCACTTAAATTTCTCGTGCTTCTTCGTAAGCTTCGTTAATGGACCGGATATCTTCGAAAAATCCTTAACGAATTTTCGATAATAACTAGCCAACCCCATGAAACTTCTGACCTCTGTGGGTGTAGTAGGTTGTTTCCAGTCTTGAATTGCTGTAATTTTGCTCGGATCTACAGAAATTCCCTCCTTTGACACGACATGGCCAAGGAACTTCACCTCTTCCTGCCAGAAGATACATTTAGAGAATTTGGCTTTGAAGACGTTCTTTCTCAGAATCCCCGCCACTTGTTCTAGATGTCTTTCATTCTCAGCTTTTGACTTAGAGTAGATTAAAATATCATCAATGAATACCAGGACAAATTTATTTAGAACTTCCCTGAACACTCTATTCATTAGATCCATGAAGTAGGCTGGAGCGTTGCATAAGCCGAACGACATTACTAACCATTCGTAAAATATGTCTGGACCTTTGAAAGCTGTCAAAGGAACACACTCTTCGACAATTCTCAGTTGATGGAAACCTGTAGCTAGGTCCATTCTGGAAAATACTCTCGCTCCATTTAATTGGTCTAACAGATCATCGATGCGGGGTAACGGGTATGTGTTTTTGAGCGTTTGTTTGTTGAGGTCACGGTAATCAACACACAATCGGAGAGTACCGTCTGACTTAGGGACAAACACTACAGCTGCACCCCAACTAGAAAAGCTAGGTCTGATTAGACCCTTCCATAGCAGTTGACGAGTTTGATCGCCTAATTCTTCTTTTTCTTTTGGAGTCATCCTTCGAATTGGATGTACCACTGGTCTAGCATTTGGAATTAGATCGATTCTGAATTCAATTTCTCTTTGCGGAGGTAAGTTTTCGACTTCTTCAAACACATCCGCATAGTTTTTAACAACAGGAAACTTTTCTAAGGAAGTGGGAATAACTTCTAGCACAGAACAAAATCCCTTCCTATCTGGATTTGAACCATGGCATGGTACTGTAATATATCCAGGTTTCGTTTTAATGTTTACTATTCTTTCTGCACAATTTACTTTGGCCTCGTATTGCGTTAACCAATCTAATCCGAGAATGATATTGAACTTAGGAAAATCCATAACGAATAGATTAAAAGGAAACCGGTATCGAGAAAAAGAAGCAGGGACTTTACAATATGAACTGAGAATAATAGAGCCTCCTATTGGATTATGAACCCTAACCGATTCTGTAAGCTTTTTCTGATTTAACTTTAACTTTTTAACAGTATTACTTGCAATAACACTATGTGAATATTTTTAATTGTAAGGGTACCTCCCAAAACATCGGGTTTACCTGCTCCATCGGAAGCAGCCGGCGGGTTCGCCCCGTCGTACACATGTGCAACCTCTGCCTTCTTAAGCATTGGACAATCTTTGACGAGATGTCCAGTTCTGCGGCAGTTAAAGCAAGAACAAGGGTTCGGAGAGTTCTGGCTCGAGCCCTAGGGGTTGGTCTTCTGTTGTTCTGGGGCTGTGCACGCATTATAATAGTGCCCCATCTTCCCACAATTGTAGCAGCTTCCCTTTGGCATCCTGCTAGTTTGCAGATTTGTGGATGCCGCGTTGCTTGACTCAGCCTGGTTCATAGAGGGCTTGTGTTTGCTCCCCTCTTGACTCTTAGCGCGGTCCAGATCAAGGTTTCTTTGGTCAAGGTCTTTATAATTGCATGCCATCTCCACTAAGTCTGAAAACGCCAGTTTAATGTGGCTCATGGCCCTGTCTTGGTACCTACGCTTTAGCCCGTGAATGAACCTCTTGTTCTTGGATTTAGCAGTCGCGATGAGCTCTGGGGCATAGCGAGATAACTGTGTAAACTTATTGAGATAGTCTTGCACAGAGAGGTCTCCTTGCTGGAGATTTGCAAATTCGTCGTGCATGCGTTCGATTTCTTTCTCTGGGATGAACTTCTCTTTGAACCTTTCTTTGAAGTCGTCCCATGTCCTTCCTGCATTTTGATTCTCTGCGGTGATGGCTTCCCACCACAATTCTGCTTCGTCTTGCAAGAGCCAGGCACCCATGAATGCTTTGTCCTGATCTCCGAGCCTCAGGCCTCTCAAGATCTTTTCGCATGTCTTTAACCATGCTAGGGCCTCAATCATCGTGTCAGTTCCAGAGAAGGTTTTGCCTCCTAGATTCTTATATCTTTTGGCCACTCGGTCGAGCTCGAATGGCTGGGAGGCTGGTGGTTGTATTGATGGTTCTTCTGCAGCGGGGTTATCTCTTTGGCCTCGGCCTCCACGGCCTCCTCTTGCTGCTGCAGCTCTGGTGGCCATTTCTCAAGTTCTGTATAAGAAAGGAAAGAGTCAGCTCTCAGACACGATAATTTTATTATATGGTATAGTAGAAGAACTTAAGGAAATACAACGATGTACTGATCAAATTATTTTTGCTATTCTGCTTAGCTCATTCTAGGACATCACTAGTCCTATCTCTAATGAGCTACTCGCCTTAGAATACCACTGATTCTATTCTGACGAGGTGTTTAATGTGTTAAATTCCAGAACTAAGGTTAACCAAAGCTCTGATACTAACTGTGACGATCTCAAAACCCCATGCTACGGTGTTAAGGATAATCATTGGAATATAACACATTAATCATCATTAGCAGAGTACAGATAATAGCATAAGCAGGAAATAGAATAATTTACACAAATATGACAGCGGAATCATATACATATCACAACATCAGAGAGCACAGTGCAGGATGCAACTTAGTGCATAAAGATACATGATCAGTCTACATCGCCTGAGGCGGAATCATATGCATAGAGAGTACATAAAGAAACATCAGTCTACATCGCCTAAGGCGGAATCATATACATAGAGAGTACATAAAGAAACATCAGTCTACATCGCCTGAGGCGGAATCATATACATATAATAACGATGGCGGAAAATCAATAATCAACACTGTGAAGTCAAGCCTCGCCATGAGCCAAAAGGTGCACCTCTGCTGCGGTGCAAAACCAAAATACGCCAGCTACCTATTACTGGGCTGCCTGTGTGAAAAGAAGGGGCACCCGAGTTTGTAAGGTGAAACAAACTACGAGTCAGTCATGGGACTGGTATGAGAAATCTACTTAACTAATTAAATAACAATAATAAGCCAAATCAAAGGACCACGCCACTTTCGCGGAACGGGTTTACCCCAAAGATTGCTAGTGCATGAAATAAAGTAAATTATTAAATCATCGCAATGCTTTTTATAAAAATGAAGCCATTATAAGACTCAGGTCCCATCACACAATGCAACGCAAGCCGGAGGATAGAGTTTTTACCTTATAATGGCCAAGAGATGCTTCATACGTATAAAACAAAAGTGTTTGATATTATTACTAGTGTATATATGTTTCAAAAGAAAATTCAATCATAATTATCAATCATAGACGGCATAAGTGACCCATACCACTATGTCGTCATACTAGTAATACAATCAAATCCGCAATTTTGTATTGGAAATTGGATTCCATCATGAGTCGAGGCAAGGGGCAAGCTCCTCTCCGTTCGAGGCACTCTAGCAAATGCCTCAGGATCACGCACAGCGGTCCTTGGAATCGGCTGGGCCGGTCCTCTCTTACTTTTGAGGATTAGTCATTCCTGAACACACGTTTCCCGGTCCTTACAGACCTATAATCGAGGCGCCTCGCATTCCAACAACCACAGAGGTGAAAAGTATATATAAATGTCAGGGATGATAAGTCACGGACACCACCGTAGCTAGAAAGAAATGTCGTGTTCTCCCAGCGTTCACTATCCCATTTTTGACTCATACCGAGGGGTGAGGCTCGCGAATCAACGCTATACACAAAGCTACGCCACACAGGCCATGCTTTGATCATCAACCATAAAATTTTGGTTTTCAACAGAATCCTTGATCATATGCCACTTAGGCGTGCCAAACAGGCAATTCACTCCATGCGACTAAATTCTATTGATATATAACCTCTGAGCTCGTACGTCTCAGAGAAGGGCGTTAAGCAAGAGAATAAATTCTTCGCCGCCAAACAGATATATATTTAATAGAGATCAACCAGCACATAACAAAATCCAATGTCAGACACACAGTCCATTTACAAGTTCGTCCTGGGTTTGAACGAAGCCGGAGACACCAAATTCCTCACATATCCGTACAATCAACAATACGTCCGGATGGCTACCACTTCAGCTCCTTCAAGGTAGCTACTCCAATCATGAGCATCAGTAGCGCCCATCCATCCAATGTGAAGATCGTCGGTCTTGAACTGTCTTCAACTCTTCGACTTCTAACCGTCGATCGATTATTTGAAATGAGAATTAAGTAGGCCTTTTCCAATAATCTACGTTTATTTAGATTTTCAAATCAATTCTTCACATGGTTAAATCATTCGACATTTACATTTCAGTTCTTTAGAATAATTTTCATGTCAAACACCTTCAACCACCAAATATCAAGCAAACTAAGCAGAGTCAGTTTATTTCCATTCTATATCGTCAATAATATTTTATAACGATATATCCATTTTTATTTATTTAAAAACGGCCTTATTTAATTAAAACGACTTTTGAGGTCATGCTGAGGCACTGCTTTTCCCTAAATTTTTTTTACACATATCTAAAAATCTAACCGTTGGATTTCAACAAAGTTTATATCATTGGGAAGATATTCCCAAAGCAAACCCAATGGTTCCCGTTTCGTGAAAATCCGATGGTCGGATCTTTCGGTAAAATCGTTTGAAGTTACGATTTCAAAACGCGAACTGCACGGCCTCGATTCGTTTTAATTTAATTTAATTTATATTTATATTTATATATATATATAATTCATTCGGCGATTTCAATATCATTTTCACTTAAAATATTTCACTAATACCTTTATATTTCGAAAAATTTCACCATAACCTCCTTTGTACGGGAAGGGGTTTGGAAATTCATTGGGCCGTATTAGGTACCCAATAAATCCTAATAAGCATACACATATTTATAGTGATATATTCTGGTGTCCACAAGGGAGTGTGTATAAATCATAACTCCAGAGAATAAATTCTCGTTACCCTATAAATGGTTTTTGTGCCTTAATGACCAGAGAGATATGTTTATTGTCATCTCTAGACCCGTGTGGGGTTATTATTAATCTTGCAATTTACCGTTACAATTTATATAGTCCAGATCAGTCATCAGTCCAACCTGTAATATATAGTCATCGCCATACAAGCCTCTCGCTCGTATGGTAATTCTTCAACCTCGTCACACAAGCTCCAAATGCTTATGTGGTATATGATGAAGTATGCCTATCGTCAAGAAGTATGCCATATAGTGTAGTTCAAAATTAATTGTTACTATCCTATGGTGATATTTATTATTACACACAGAACAATTAGCACTCCGCATCCAATGGCATTCACAGGAGTTGATATAATAATAAAATTTGCACATCCAACTCTACCTATTTGTCGGGCTCGCAAATAAATTCTTTACTCAACAGCTAATCCATTTCATGTTCAACACATGTGTATATATATATGCAAAACTAAGCTAAAAATTATATTTCTAGCGAACAAAGGTTTATTTCCACTTATGGTTACTTTTAACAATTCCTACACATGTTAAAAATAATATTTTCAACCCACACATATTTATTTGAACAAGCGGTTATTTTTAACACTTCACGCTTCCAATAAAATGATATTTTTGGCGAACAAAAATATATTTCAACACATGACTATTTTATTTAGCTCGCCCACATGTTAAAAATAATATTCATAGCAAACAAATATTTGTTTCAACACTTGTATATTTTCAGTGAATCGTTTACATGATAAAATGATATTTTTATCATCTAAAATATTTATTCAACACATGAACATTTTGAGCACTTCATATTCACAATAAAAATGTAAATTTTATTGTTCAATCTATATATTCAACACATGAATATTATCACTTCACCCATACGATAAAAATATGATTTTTATCGTTCTAATCCTTTATTCAACACATGAATAATTTCTATAGTTTATATATATAATAAAAATGTGATTTTTAATGTTGAAACAATTTATTTAAAACACGAATAGTTTATATAGTTTAGATATGTGATAAAATGTTATTTTCATTTTTCAAAGAATTTTATTCATCACATGAATTTCTATTCGACACATGAATACGGTTTCAACACATGAATTTCTATTCAACACATGAATATTATTTCAACATATGAAAATAATTCTAACACATGAATATTATTGAAAATTTTGGCAGCATAACGGCCGGATATTTAAAACCGGCACCGTCCCGAGTACGGCTCCTCGCTCTACCTTAAAACCTCGCGGTTTTTGGCAATGGGGACTTCATACATCTAATTCGCATGCAGGCGAGTATGTTTTTCTTTTCCACAATTTATTCAAATTTTGTTTCAATTACAAATGGGTATTTTTCAACCACAATGGTATTTTTCAACCACATCCAAACAATATCAACCACAAACAATCCAATCAACCATTCGCATTATTCACCAAATTTTTCACAACAATTCACAATCAATAAATATTGCCCATGGTTTGTGGACGAGGGGAGTGTGTGTGTGTGTGTGTATATATATATATATTCGTATATAAATATATTTTATTTCCGTTCCAACACGCATATCATTTATACAATGCATGTAAAATTCATACTTCGCTCATACAACTTATACAACGTGTGTACATGAGGTATACAACACGTATATAATTTATATTTTGCTTATATAACTTATACAACACATGTCCATTCACATTTCAGTTTAGAAATCTCACATTGGTTGTTGCTTTTATAAAAATCCTAGCAAGCTGAGAAAATCCCCAGACACTGCTAGACTGTAGAGAGTGTCCTTGCGGTCACGATGTTTCCTGTTTCATCGAATTTCGTTAATACACGATAAAGATACGATTTTTCAAAGTTTGCAACACTTTAAAGTGTTAAAACAGTTCAAAGTAAACAACAGTCGCACCTTTCAACAAGGGTTCAAAACTAGGTTTGGGTTTTACTCGAAATCAGTGGCACGGGGTTAAGATCTGGTTGCGTCACGTCGAAGAGGGAGGATGGGTCTTTCAATCGCCGGCGGTGGCGTTCAATTCGGTGGTAAGGATCGGCGACGGCGGCGCTCTGAAGCTCGGATGTTTGGAGGCGCGAAACTCGAGGTAGGAGCGACGATAGGGGGAGCTTCTGGTATGGATTTGAAGAGTGGAGGATGCTCTTCAAAAAGTTCAACTGGGGGTGGGGCTAATAGTGGCTGTGGCGGTCGGGAAATGGTCGGGAAGGGGGGAAGCGGTTTCTGCCGTCGAGCGTAGGTACGGGTCGGGTTTTTTTTAGAAAATTTAATTAATGAATAAATTATTTTGATTGGCCGATATTTATTTAACTTAGAAAATTAGGGTTTTCTTGAAGGAACACCAATTCAAACCCAATGACTATCGTCCTTAGCTAAATACCCCTATCCTGGACACAATGTGATATGTTTTGTAGGCCAATTCGACTGTTACAGTCAGTTATTCTTCAAATTAAAGTATAAAACATTCAAATTCGATTTGAACATACATTTCAATTTGCCAGGGCCACAAACTGATTCGAAAAATTCCAAAAAAACAAATCTAGCAATGTTTTGACGCTATAGTCCCAAGAAAACTAGTTTCGTCAAATTCTGAGGACGTTTGAAAAATGGCCATTTTCTGGTCGATCCAATTTAAAAGAAATCAACCAAACACGTTTTCTTTTGCCACGCTCACATACCAGCTTCAAAAATTATGAAATTTGAAACCTAGCAATAATTTGACATCTCGGATCCAACAAAAGTGGTTTCGTCGATTTCCGAGGTCGTTTGCAAAATGTCTATTTTCAAGGGCTATATATTCTCTATAGCGACCTTTCTGAAAATTCATTTGGCCATAACTTTTGAAGCCCGCTATGAAACTTCGATTTTTCAGATTCCTTAGAAAGATATTCATAAAAAGATTTAAATATTTTTGGTTTCACTAAAATCCGTTTTATTTTGCACCCGGTACAGTCGGTCAAAGTTTGAATTCAAATTTTCAAACTGTCGCACCATTTCTAATTCATTATTTTATTAAAATATTCTATTTCAATTGTTTAAATTCTTTTAAAATAACCAATTTAAAAAAATTAAATTAGCTCATATTTTCCGGGTTGTTACATTAGGTTATTAAAAAGATATTCAATTTGATTGTTTTATTTTATATTATGCAACTTGTTCTTTTGTTAAATGATTATCTGGTTATTTGCTTTCTGAAATTTATGTTGTGTTATGTTGAATGGTTATTTAATTATTATTATTTTTCAACAGTAAAGGTTTGAATAGATAATTGCATTTATATTTTCATGTAAAGGCAATATTTTAAGTTTGTTGTATGTACTAAATTCGATAGGTTCATTCTGCCTGAGTATTTGTGTCCTATCAGGTATTTTTGATTCAATACATTAGTAATTAATTGCACAATGGTTTCACTGTTAAGTTACTATATTATGTGGTTTACGGGATGAAAAAGATAAATATTATTATCTTTTTATTTTATATTTTGCTATTAATAGTAATGAATTAATAATTGAAATTATTACAATTCTGATATCAATTAATCATACACACTAACAAAATCCACCAATTAATCATACACACTAACAAAATCAAGCAATTAATCATACACACTAATAAAAAGTGGGATATTAATAAAAAGATAAGTGTATTTATGTTTTTGTTGAAAGACACTTGTTATCTTAGTATATTTTTTTTGCAAATTGCATAAAGATCGTATATTAGCATTAAATTAAATAACAATGATAAATCTAAATACATACATAAAAAATTACTATTTTACGTTGACCACATGAATAGTACATCAGCAATTGACTTCTCAAATAAAAGATAAAAGCAATTAGCTATTGATTTATAACATTGTAGACAAAACAATACATCAACAGTTTGTAATTAATCTCCAAACTCAGATATAATCCCTAATACCTACGATCAAATCAGTATTAGCTATTACAAATTAAACACCAAATTTAGTATCTAATTGCTAACATTAGCATTTACAAATTAGAGACATCATTCATGATCAATTATGTTTCAAAGGTTTGACCCAGAGCTGCAAAACTTCTCAAGCTTCCAACAGTATGGTTCGTCAATAAGTATTTGGGCAGCTATATTTGCTCGGAATGCATCTACTTGTTTAGGACTGATTTTTGATGAACTTTGCATTCCTTGAGTTATATTTTGCATGAACATCATTACAAATATTCCACAATCGTACCTGCATTCCTTGTAATTAGTATTAGGCTAATGCAAACAAGTAGGACATTATACAAAAATCAATATGTAGCCTACTCTCAGGAAAAGATAAAAACATTAATCTTTTCTAGAAAATCAAGTTACTATTAACTACTGATCCTTCCATAAAGTTTTAGATCATTTCTGTAATGTTTGAAAAAAACTTATCTTAAATAACATCTGTTAACATAACTAGTACATTTCAGATTATTTTTTAGCTCAGTTTTGTCGAAAAGTAAAACCCATTTATCTCTTCTAGAACTTAAAGCTATTATTTATTCATAATGGTCAAATTCTTTCCAAATTGTATAACATACTACGTATATGCTTACTATGAATTAGCCATGGTCAAATTTGTTAAACTTCTATAACATATTACATATATAATTACTATGAAATTTTAATTGTCAAATTGAATTGCTAAACATTACCCGGTATTTTGTTGTGCACAGTCAACATTATTTATCACTGAATTTTTTTAGATGGTTTTCTGTCCTTTATGTTGTAACTCTCTATTTAGTGTGTTGAAAGCTACTTTCTGCAATAATTGAAAGAAATTTATAATAAATATAAACACTTTTATCTTTTTACATTTTTTTATTTGCACTTACCACATTGTTTGCAAATTGTGCATGACCACTTCTCCTAGTTTTTGATCTTATGGTTAAGTGTAGAGAGTCACAGTGATCCCAGGTGCAATCTCCAACAATTAGTCCAATGTTCACTTCCATGTATGGGGAACAATACATTGGAACATAATGGATTTAAAAGTGTCTTTCGCATGAATGGAATGAACATTTGTTTCTTGATCTTTTCCAAGTTTCCATCAGTTGCACTTTCCTGTTAAAATTATGTTTTAGATTTTTTATGTTAAATTTTTTTTAATTTGATAATATACTCCACTTACTGTCATTGTTGTGTTCAGATAGACAATGTTGTTGCTTTCTTCTTACCGCTTTGTTTTCCGGAAGCAGAACAAATCGATGACCTACATTTGAAAAATAATATTATTAAAATGAGAAAATTTATATTCATGGAAAATATATTTTGTCGTACTTACTTGACCACAAATACTATGTTGATATAGGAGGTCTTATATCATGCATTTTGTTATGGTGATGAAATTTTCATCATCACAACTGAATGCTTCATTGCTGTAAAATTAAATGATTGTTAATGAAATAAAATTAGTTTGTATGAGTAAACTACGTTAATTACTTACTTGTTTCCCCCCGAAACTTTTAAAAAAAATTACAACTTCTTATTGTTCTTCACTAAGATGCTGTAGTAGTGAACATTTTTCAACATTTTTTGGTTTCTTCTTCTTATTTTCTTCTTTAGGACTACTTTCATCTTCAACAGTAATTGATTTTTCAGCAGGAATTTCCTCACAAGCTTGTTTGTTGTTTTCATATGTTAAACCTTCTTCAGTTTCTAAAATGAAATCTTCTGTTTTTATCAAATTAAAACATGGAAAGTAAGTAGACCTATTTATATTTGTCATACCAACTGGCTTTATTTTTTTCTTACCTTTGGTATCACCAGTCTTTTCTTTCAAATCTTGTTTTTCCGTGACATCGCGGCCTTCACACTTTTGAATGTTCATTTCTAGAATTTGGATTCTTCTTTCAGCTGCTGCACGTAAAAGTCTTTCTTCATTTAATTGCTTCCCAAAACTTTTCAACTCAGTAGTCAAAAAGTTGAATTTTGTTTCCAGCTCCTTCAAACTATTTTTCGAACTTTCAACTTCCATATTGTCATCAAATTTCCTTTTTTTATACTTCTCCTCATCATCTTCAATGGGTTTCTTTTTTTTTTTTGACAAAGGATCCTTCTCCTCTTTTGTAACATCTAAAAAACATTTAAAATCTAGAAGAAAATATTTAAAAAAATAGTCAGATCAACTATTCATCATTATTACACAAAAGTTTTATTTGGCTAGACAATCATTACTATAGATGTAATTCTTCTAGTCAATATTAGCTTGAATCTGTATTCTAAGAGGCAATTCATTTTTTTTCTTACTTGAAAGTGTAGTTTACGCAGGAAAGGTACAAATTGCAAAAATATGTTACACAATTCATGTATACAATACCAAGACTTCTTTTCGAATTTGTAAAAGATAAATGCATTTATCTTTTCTATATGTTGTTTATATCGTTTGTACACCTAATGTAAGAACTTCAAATCATGATAAAAATGAAAAATATGTTTAATATGTATTCAGAAGTAGGATATAAAGTTACAGTATAATATGTTATTTATTTATTAATCTGAAAAGATAAATGCATTTATGTTTTCTATATGCTGTTTAAATCATTTATATACTTCATGTAAGAACTTCAAATCATGATAAAAATGATAAATTTATGTATCGTTGTGACGACCCCAAACCCCGTACTGACGGTGGCAAGGGTAATCTATGGAATATAACACATAAACAGATAATAGCAGAATAGAATTAAATAAATACACCAGATAATGTACAATAGAATACACTGGATAAATAACAACATCAAGGTTACACCATATACAGGATCATACTTAGTACAAATACAGTTCAGCTATACATAAATGTCTACAGCGAAAAACAAACATAATATGTACAATAGGAGCTGAACAGCATAAAAAGAGATAAATGATAGAATCCATCTTCAGCTCCAGCTATCTAGAAAGAGCCTGCTAAAACCTGAATACAAGGCTGCCAGTGTAGAAATAGGGGCACCCGAGTTTGCAAGTGAAACAAACTACGAGTCAGCCATGGGACTGGTATGAGAAATCTACTTAACACATTTTATAATATGGCTAATCACAGGACCACGCCACTTTCGTGGAACGGGTTTACTCCATTGGACTTCCAGTGCTTTAAAACAAGTCAATCTTTTAAACATCGCAATGCTTTTTATAAAAAATGAAGCCATTATAAGACTCAGTTCCTATCACACAATGCAACGCAAACCGGAGGATAGAGTTTTTACCTTATAATGGCCAAAATATGCTTGATACGAATAAAACCAAATCACTTAAAATGTAAATGTTATCGTTTAATTCTTAATCAGACTCGCAACAGCAACAACCACACAGGTGAAAATAATATGAATGTCAGCCAGTTCAAGCACTGACACCACCTCTAGCTAGAAGGAAACGCATGCCCTCCCTGACGTCCTCTCCCGTTTCTGGTTCATACCGAGGTGTGAGGCTCGCGAATTCACGTTATACACAAAGCTATGCCACACAGGTCGTGCTTTGATCATCAACCACAAGACTTAGCTTTTCAACAGAAGCCTTGATCATCTGCCACTTAGGCGTGCCACACAGGCAATTCACGCTATGCGATTGATTTCTATCGATATATAACCTCTGAGCTCGTACGTCTCAGAGAAGGGCGTTAAGCAAGAGAATAAATTCTCCACCGCCAAACAGATATATATTTAATAGAGATCAATCAGCACAGAACAAAATCCAATGTCAGACACACAGTCCATTTACAAGTTCGTTCTGGGTTTGAACGAAACTGGAGGCACTATATACCTCGCATACCCATCGATCTCCACGTACGTCTGGACGACCACCACTTATTATCTATATTTCGGGATGCCTCCCAATCAAGACATCAGTTATCATCCAACCGAGGTGAAGATCTCCGGTCTTCAACCACCGTCTTCATCATTGACTTCTTATTGCCGATCAATTATTTGAAATGAGATTTAACTCGGCCTTTTCAAATAATTCACGTATATTTAGAATTTCATATCAATTTATTTCAATGGTTAAATTATTTGATATCAATAATTAAATTCATTAATGTAACTTTCACGCCAAACACATTCAACCATCAAATATCACATAAACCGAGCAAATTCAGTTTATTTCCATTCCATATTGTTTATAGTATTTTATCACGATTTATCGCTATTTTTATTTATTTAAAAATAGCCATTTCATTCAAACAACGCTTCAAGCCATAACGCGGCCGTGGCGCTTTTTTCTTCAGATTTGATTTACACGTATCTGAAAATCTAACCGTTGGATCTTCACAAATTTATACCGTTAGAAAGATCTTTTCAAAACGAATCCAACGGTTTCAGTTTTGGGAAAATCCGATGGTCGTATCTCCCAGTACACTCGTTTGAAGTTTCGATTTCAAAATAGGAACTGCAGCGTCGTTATTCGATTTAATTTAATTATATTTATATATATATATATATATATATAATCGATTCTGGCGCTGTTTTTCTTCAGATTTGAATTAAACATTCCAGAAAATCCAACCGTTGGATCTTCACAAAGTTGGTGTCGTTGGAAAGATATTTCCAAAGCGAACCCAACGGTTTCGGTTTCGGGGAAATCCGATGGTCGGATCTCCCGCACTAATCGTTTGAAATCACGGTTTCAAAACATGAACTGAAGCTTCTTATTCGATTTATTTTAATTATATATATATATATATATATATATATATATTCTATTCTTCGATTATAAAACCATATTCTTTTCATACATTTGATAAAAATGATATTTTTATCCAACAGACTTTTATTTCAACACTTCAATATTTTTAACAATTCATGTATATAATAAAAATGTGATTTTTATTGTAAAGCCATTGATTTCAAAACATGACTATTTTATATAGTTCATATAGATGATAAAAATATGATTTTTCTTATAAAACAATTTATTTCAAAACACGACTATTTTATATAGTTCGTATAGATGATAAAAATATGATTTTTATTATAAAACAATTTCTTTCAAAACACGATTATTTAATATAGTTCATATAGAAGATAAAATATGATTTTTATTATAAAACATTTTTTTCAAAACACGACTATTTTATATAGTTCATATAGATGATAAAAATATGATTTTTATTATAAAACAATTTATTTTAAAACATGAATGTCATTCAACACATGAATTTCTATTCAACACACGAATATAGTTTCAACACATGAAAATAATTCTAACACACAAATATTATTAAAAATTTCAGCAGCATAACAGCAGGGTAGTTAAAACCGGGACCGTCCCTAGTACGGCTCCTCGCTCTACCTTAAAGCCTCACAGCTTTTGACAATGGGGATTTCATGCATCTAGTTCGCACGCATGCGGCATGTTTATTTTTTTTTTCCACAAACTAATCCTATGTGGTTTCAACCAAATAATTCTCAACCATAAACGGGTATTTTTCAACCACAATCAATCAATTTCAACCATAAACAATTCTAATCAACCATTCGCTATCAACCAATTTTCACACTAATCACAACCAATAAATATCGTCCATGGTTTGTGGACGAGGGGCGTGTGTGTGTATATATATATATATAAGTATATTTCACTTCCATTTCAACACATATATAATTTCTATAATGCATATATAACTTATACATTGAACATACAACTTATACAACGCTTATACATGAAGTGTACAACGCTTATATAACTCATACTTTGAATATATAATTTATACATCGTCATTTCCATATCGTTTATAATTTAGAAATCTCACTTTGGGTTCCACTCCACCAAAAATAGCAGAAGGCTCAGAAAAATATCCGGTCTCTTCTAGAATGTAGAAGACGTCCACACGAGCTCACTGTCTCTTGTTTCACTGAATTTCGTCAAGAAACGAAAAAGATATGATTTTTACAGTGAAATCATAAACCGTAGCGCTTTAAAATGCTATTAAATAGTTTAAAATTAAATCAGCCGTTACCTCTCTGAAATGGTTCGAAACTAGGTATTGATTTTTCGCGAAATCTGTGAAGGGGTTGGACGATTGGGCTACGCAGCGTCGAAGGGGGGTGGACGGTGCACCTACGCGCGGTGGAGTGGGCCCACTCGTGGTCGGAATTCGCCCCAGCGGTGGTCGAAAGTGGCTAACTTCCCGAGCTCGATTCGAGCTTAATTCTCCACGAAAACTTTCAAACTTTATATGGATGTGAAGCTCATGAAACGATCTACAAAAACCTCAACTGGGTCGAAGGCAATCGATGCGTGGTTGGGTCGGAAATTGGCCGGGAAGTTTTGAATCCCCTTTCGTCGTCGATCTGAAGGTTTTACGGGGAGAGAGAAAGTTGGTTGACCAATGATATTTTTTATATTTATATATTTTAAAAATCCAAAAATACCCCTCTTCACATACTAACACCAATCCAAACCCAACGACTGTCGTCCCTAGCCAAATACCCCCATTCCGAGCACAATGGGATATGTTTCGTAGGCCCATTTGACAGTTTCAGTCAGTTTCTCTTCAAATTAAAATATAAAACATTCAATATTCGATTTGAATGTACATTTCAATTTGCCGGGGCCACATACTGATCCGAAAAATTCCCGAAAAATAAATCTGGCTATGTATTGACGATACGGTCCCAACAAAACTAGTTTCGTCGAATTCTGAGATCGTTTGAAAAATGGCCCTTTTCTGATCTATCCAATTTAATAAATATCGACCAAACACATTTCCCTTTGCCACGCTCACATACTACCTTCAAAAGTTATGAAATTTGAAACTAGCAATAATTTGACATCCCGGATCCAACAAAAGTGGTTTTGTCGAATTCTGAGGTCGTTTGCAAAATGGCCATTTTCACGGGCTATATAAACTCTATAGCGACCTTTCTGAAAATTCATTTGGCCATAACTTTTGCTACCCGCTACGAAACTACAATTTTTCAGATTCATTAGAAATATATTCACTAACAGATTTAAATATTTTTGGTTTCACTAAAATATGTTTTATTTTGCACCCGGTACAGTCAGTCAAAGTTTGAATTCAAATTTTGAAACTACCGTGCCATTTCAGGCTTTGTCTATAATTAGAATTAATTATATTTATCTTCAAACATCGATTCAAACATACTTTTTGTTGTTATTATTTAAAATATTTATTTTAAATATTTTAAATTCACTAAAATAGCCAAGTTTGAAAATTTTAAATTGGCTCAGATTTTCCGGGTTGTTACAATCTCCCCTACTTAAAACTTTTCGCCCTTGAAAAGGAACAAAGTCGAAAGTGGTTTGATTAATCACTCTACTTTCAATCTGGCTTCCATTCTTCTACTTTTCAGTTTCTAAGAATTTTCAAATTCTTCAAAAATTTGGCTAACACCCCAAATTTTCGAAAAATTTCACCATAACCTCCTTTGTACGGGGAGGGGTTTGGAAATTTATTGGGCTGTATTAGGTACCCAATAAATCCTAATAAGCATGCACATATTTATAGTGATATATTCCGGTGTCCACAGGGGAGTGTGTATAGATCATAACTCCAGAGAATAAATTCTCGTCACCCTATAAATGGTTTTTGTGCCTTAATGACCAGAGAGACGTGTTTATTGTCATCTCCAGACCCATGTGGGGTTTTTATTAATCTTTCCAATTACCGTTACATTTTATATGGTCCATATCAGTCATCAGTTCAACCTGTAATATATAGTCATCGCCATACAAGCATCTCGCTCGTATGGTAAATCTTCAACCTCGTCACACAAGCTCCAAATGCTTATGTGGTATATGATGAAGTATGCCTATCTTCAAGAAGTATGCTATGTAGTGTAGTTCGAAATCAATTGTTACTATCCTATGGCGACATTTATTATTACACATAGAACAACTAGCACTCCGCATCCAATGGCATTCACAGGAGTTGATATAATAATAAAATTGCGCATCCAACTCATTAAGGTTTACCTATTTGTCGGGCATGCAAATAAATTATTTACTCAATAGCTAATCCATTACCTATTCAAACATATATAATGCACATGTATATATTTCTATCTATTTTAAAATCAGTTCAATACTTGATTTAATTAACTATCATTCTAATAATTTAATTAATCAAACCCACAATCTCATCACGCAAACAACAATCAATTTGTTTTTAACTTTTCAAAAATATACTAATTGATTCATATACTTTTTTTAAAATAATCAGACTATAGAATTAAAAGTTCACATCCATGAAAAGAAAATAACAACAAAGTAGAGAACAAAATGGTAATTTCAAAATATGGTAAATGTACCTTGCACCAGAGTGAATCAGAGATATCCACCCTGCACTTAGGATAGACTTTCTTAATGCTTTCTTCTATTTCCCAAGTACAATCTCGCGGATTTCCACTCCATTGCACTTTGACTAAGTGAACCTTCTTGTTCCTCAGTTCTTTGGTTTCTTTGCCAATAATTTTTAGCTGCTCTCTTCTCATAGCCAATTCTGGAGTAATTTCTATATCCTGTTGTGCGGCTTCTTCCACAACCATGTCTGGGTCATGAACATGCTTTCGAAGTTGAGATACGTGAAATACATCATGCACTCCAGGCAACCAATCCGGTAATTGAATTCTATAAGCGAGAGTCCCAATCCGTTCAAGAATAGGGAATGGTCCAATAAATCTAGGCGCCAATTTCCCAGTTTTGCCAAATCGAATCACTCCTCTTATCGGAGAAACCCTTAGATACACATAATCACAAACAGAAAAAGCCAAATCACTTCTTCTCGGATCAGCATAGCTCTTCTGTCGTCTTTGAGCGGCGAGTAATAGGTTATTAACTAAATCGACTTTGTCTGTAGCTTCACAGATCATATCAGGTCCCAATACAAGTCTATTACCAGGTTCTACCCAACAAGCAGGAGATCGGCACGGTCTACCATACAATGCTTCGAATGGTGACATTGTCAGGCTCGCTTGGTAACTTTTGTTATATGAGAACTCAGCCAAATGCAAATGGTCTTCCCATGATCCACCAAAATCAAGAACATAAGCCCGCAATAAATCCTCTAGAATTCGATTCACCCTCTCAGTCTGACCATCTGTCTGAGGATGATAGGCGGTGCTTAGATTCAGCTTCGTTCCCGGTTCTACTTGAAATGCCTCCCAGAATTTGCTAGTAAATATTGGATCTCTATCACTAACTATACTGATCGGCACTCCGTGTAGCCTAACAATTTCCTTTAAATATATCTGTGCCAGACTCTGAGCAGTTCTGTTCGATCTGACAGGTACGAAATGGACGGTCTTCGTGAAGCAATCTACGATCAGCCAAATACTGTCATTTCCTTTCCTGGTTCTGGGCAAACCATTTATGCAGTCCATGGAAATTTGTTCCCACTTCCAACCTGGAATGTCCAGCGGTTGCAACAATCCGGCAAGTTTCTGTTGGTCTCTTTTGACTAGTTGGCAAGTAGAGCACCTGCTAACATATAAAGAAATGTCTCTTTTCATAGATCTCCACCAGAAAGTGCGTTTGATGTCATTATACATTTTGCTCACTTCTGGATGGATACTAAGTTTTGACTTGTGGCATTCATCCAGCACTTCCTTTCGGAGCTCAGAAATGTTAGGAACACAAATTAGACATTTTACCCTTAGAATCCCTTGGTTATCAATCTGGGAACTCAAGTGTTCGCCTTTCTGTATTCTTTCTCTGATCCTCTGAATGAAGTGATCGTCCTTCTGAAGAGCAGATATTTTATCCGTCAATGAAGTCGTAATAATAAAACTGGCGATCATTACATTCTTTCTACTTAGCGCATCGACCACAACATTGGCTTTCCCTGGAGTGTACAAAATCTCAAAATTGTATGCTGCCAGAAATTCTAGCAAACGTTGCTGCCTCAGATTCAAGTCTTTCTGAGTGAACAAATACTTTAGCGACTGATGATCTATAAACAGTTCGAATTTCTCACCCAAAAGATAGTGCTTCCAGATTTTCAAAGCAAATACGATGGCCAACAACTCAAGATCATGACTGACGTAGTTTTTCTCATGCGGCTTCAGCTGACGGCTAGCATAAGCAACCACCTGACCTCTTTGCATTAATACTGCACCAAGGCCTTCTCTAAAGGCATCTGTCCAGACTTTCAAGTCCTGATTGCCATCGATAATTGTTAACACTGGAGCAGTCGTTAATCTTACTTTTAGCTTCTGAAAAGCCTCCTCACATTCGAGAGTCCACTTGAATTTTGCGTGCTTCTTTGTAAGCTTTGTCAAAGAACTAGATATCTTCGAAAAATCTTTAACGAAATTCCGATAATAACTAGCTAATCCAAGAAAACTTCGAACTTCTGTCAGTGTACTGGGCTGCTTCCAATTTTTAATAGCGGTGATTTTACTTGGATCCACAGCAATTCCCTCTTTTGATACGACGTGGCCAAGAAACTTTACTTCATCTTTCCAGAATATACATTTGGAAAGTTTGGCCTTCAAGACATTCTTTCTGAGAATTTGCAATACTTGTTCCAAATGTTTTTCATTTTCGGCCTTTGACTTAGAGAAGATTAGAATATCATCAATAAAAACCAGAACAAATTTATTCAGGACATCGCGGAATACTCGATTCATCAAATCCACGGAATAGGCAGGAGCGTTACATAAGCCGAACGACATTACTAACCACTCAAAGAATAAATCGGGACCTCTGAATGCTGTCATTGGAACACACTCTTCGGCAATACGAAGCTGATGGAAACCTGTAGCTAGGTCCATCCTTGAAAATACTTGTGCTCCATTCAGACGATCCAATAAATCATTGATTCGTGGCAATGGATATTTATTCTTTATTGTTTGCTTATTCAAGTCACGATAATCCACACATAGTCGCAGAGTACCGTCAGACTTTGGGACAAACACCACTGCTGCTCCCCAATCAGAGAAACTAGGCTTGATCAGACCCTTCCATACAAGCTGTCGAGTTTGATTGTCTAGTTCTTCTTTCTCCTTTAGAGTCATTCTCCGAATAGCGTGCACTACTGGCCTTGCATTCGGAATTAAAGCGATCTTGAAATCAATTTCTCTCTACGGAGGTAAGCTAACAACTTCTTCGAACACATCTGCATAATTCTTGACGACAGTAATATCTTCTATGAGGTTCTGTATATTCTCTGTGACTACAGGGATATTTTCTATTTGAGAAGGAGAAACATCTAGAGCTGACCAAAAGTCTTTTCTATCTGAATTCGGGCCTTTACATGGTATGGTTATGTAGTTCCCTGATTTAATCTTTGCCCTAACAACTCTCTCGGCGCATCTAACCTCTGCCTCATATTTGGTTAACCAATCCAATTCCAAAATAAGAACGAATTCAGTAAAATTCATGATTGTAATGACCCGTATTCTACACATCATAGGATCGTAGAATATTTATTTCTTTCCCATGTGAAGTCATATGGTCATGTAACTTTGGGAAACATCCATTAGAGTCATTTCCCATGTTTATGATTTTTGTCGATTTTTAAATGACCATTTTGCCCCTAGCTGATCTTGTTTTGGCCATAACGTTTGACTGGAAAGGAATTTTGACCTGAAACCACTTCCATTAGATTCGTTTGATGGTTTACCTTTCCGTAGAGTGGTCATAATAGTCAAATGGACTTACCGTTTGGGAGATATGGCTGAAATAAGGTTTGGAGAGTGAAAAACTACTTAACCGGGCCAAATAAGGTGATTAGTGAATAGGCCCATAACCCATTTCGGGATCAGGGTTATGGGGAGGCTGAAATGAGTTAGAGAATCATTCCATTTCAGTTTTCTAGCCTCCACTTACCTCCAAAAAAACCCTAAAAATGGCCTCCAACCTCTAAATCACCTCCAAATCATCTTTTGGTCAAGGATTTGGCTTAGCAACCTCTAATCAAGGAAGATCTACACCAAATCAACATTGGAGCTGCTGTTTAGCATTGGGATTTGCATCAAATCAGAGATTTATTTCAGATCTTAGTTTATTTGTGGCTAAGGTGTGTGATTTGCATAGTTTTGCACTAATTATGGCTAATTAATGGTAATTAGTGGTAATTAGCGAATTTAAATATGATAAAATTCTGGAAAAATGTTCATAAATTCTTAAATGATGTTTTAGACCTCTGATATGAATTTGGGTTAATTTGGTTAAGTTTTGCTAATCCTATCATTAGTTTCACCTAAACATGCTTAAGGGAAAATATGGGGTTTTGGCTATGTTTGATCCATTTTGACTTATCATATTGATGTTTTGGTGTTTGAGGTCACTTCTATTTGTTGCTATGACTGTATGGTATGCTTTGTGATTGTTTAGAAGTGTTAAATTGGTCGAAAACGCCGTCGAATGGCGTAAAACAAGTCGCAGGGAAGATGTGCAGGGACCGGATCGCGGATCGCCCTATGTGCCACGACCCGGGCCGGAGACCACGATCCAATGGTGGGAGGAGCTCGAACTCGAACCGCGTCACGCGCTGGACCACCCGATCGCATGCCATCTCCGATCCGACCCGATCCACTTCAGAAGCTCACGATCCGAACCGATGTGTATCCACGATCTAAGGGGGAGTAGCATCACGACCGAAGGGAAGCTCCACGAGCTATGGACCACGACCCGAACCAGTGGGAGTGCCTCGACCCGATCCGACCTGACGAAGGTGGAGCACGATCCGAACCGGTGAGGAAGTACGGTCACGAACTGAAGGACGCCAGGGAACCACGAACTGAAGGGTACCACGATCCATTAAAAGACGATAAAGGCCAAACCGATCCGGTGATGGCCAATAACCCGAGATGCAAAGGTAGTCCAAATGGAAGTTAGAGCTCAGGATCCAATGGGGAACCAATGAGTTCACTTCATGGTTGGGCTTTGCTACGGGACATATGCTAAGGAGTTGTCGACGTTCATAACTTCGATTCACCACTAAGAATGGGTGATGGGCTACTTATCAATGCAGTAGAGTCATTACGACTCGAGGGGCAAGGTGATGGTAGCAAGACTACATTATCAGTGCAGTAGAGTCATTATGACTCAAGGGGCAAAGTGATGCGTAGTAAGACCATGAGCCAGTGCAGTGGGGTCATTGTGACTCCATGGGGTAGAGTGGACATGGTAAGGATTAGTAAGGCTATGAGCCAGTGTAGTGGGGTCCTTATGACTCCATGGGGCAAAGTGGACATAGCGAAGGACTTGTGGCTACGTTATCAGTGCAGTGAAGCCATTTATGACTTCATGGGGCAAAGTGATCGTAGCAAGGTATGTTGAGTGATCGAAGTGGTGAATATCGCATGCTTTACGCACTGAGTGAGAGATATGAGGATGGATGCTATGTTTGATTGTTTGCCATCACTATGACATGCACACCCCCACCTCCGTATCTTTACACCATTTAATATGGCACCTTAGAATGTTGTACAGTATGCAGTGCTAACTCTTTGGTTGCAGGTCCAGGTTCAGGTATGTTTCTAGTCTACCAGTTATTGTTCACTTTAGATACTTATCGCTCATACCAGGCTTTATGTCTGACCCAGAGTTTTATGTCTCCTCTTATTACTCTGGGTGCTCACACGAGCAGACTAGAGACAGGTTAGCTGGTGATGCGCGAGTAGCTGATTCGGAGGCGGGCATGAGGCTTCCACGTATGATATATATATATTCTCCCTGTGTCGTTGGTGGTCGCTACTTGGGCATTAGTAGTGTACCTCCTTTATCTTGCTTTTGCTTTGAGACAGTTTGAAAAGTTGTAATAATGTTTAACTTTGGATCATAAGCTGTACTTACATTTTCCGCTGCTATGTTAGTTGTTTCAGCTTATGCACTGTCTCACCTGTTTTATGTCAAGTATGTTATTATTATATTTTATCCTATGCGCTGTGAGACATTCTACAGGTTCTTTGTTAGCTCATTTCCTTCTTCCTTTTTCCTTCTGACAACCTGTTCCGTGCTAATTGGACATGTGTACAGCGCACCTTTGGAGTAAATGTCGGTTGGTGCGGGGCGGGCCGTCACAATGATGATAGAGATGGTAGGGAACTTATAACAGGAAAAAGAGACAGGCACCGCACAAATCCAGCTAAGATCGAGAGAACCTCCAACCAGATTATGGACAGTGATGGGTTCTTTGAGCTTTTTCAATTTCAAATCCAACTTCTTAACTACATTCTTTGCAATAAAGCTTCGTGACGCACCTGTATCAAACAGTACTTTAACTGGAATATTTTGACATTAAGCGTGCCTTCCAAAACATCTGACCTTCCCTGACTAGCTGAGGGCTCGGAAGTTTCTGCTACTTCATTTACATGTACTGTTTAGATTTCTTTGAGAGTTGGCACTCTCGTGCAATATGACCTGCTTGGTGATACTTATGGCATCTCCTCCCACTATGAGATTTCTTTTGTTTCTTTAAAGCTCTGCAATTTACCGACAAATGTCCCTGCTTATTGCAGCTATTGCATACGGCAATCGTTATTGGTTCTTTCTCAGATTTAACCCTTTTCCTCTTGGCTTTGGGATTCTTACTGGCCTCAGGACTATCAGTCTCTGACTCCTCTTTGTTACTAGAACAGACTTCCTCTTCGTAGCGCAACATACCCTTCTTGTCGAGATCCTCATACCAGTAAGCCATGTATACCATTTCTGAGAAAGGAAGCTTCACATGCCCCATTACTTTACTTTGGTACTTTCTTTGAAGCGCGTTAATAAATCTCAGATTCTTCCTCTTCGTATTTTGAATTAAATGAGGGGAAAAATGAGAAAGTTCGTTGAATTTCTTATGATATTCTGGGATATTCATATCTCCTTGTATAAGATAACAAAATTCATCACATAACCGCTCGGTTGCTTCTAGAGGAATAAATCTTTCACTGAAAACCTCTTTGAATCTATCCCAGGTGATATCACCTTCTGGATTATCCTTGATGATTGTTTCCCACCAGATTAAAGCTTCTTCTTTGAGGGCCCAAGATGCCACTAATCTTTTCCGATCATCTCTCAGCTGGAAACGCTCAAAAATTCTTTCAGCGGAACTCATCCAAGCTTGAGTTTGAATAATCGATTCATTGGCCGATGTGACGAAAAGGAATTTCGCTCGGTCCGAACCAGTCGCTAAACCGATCCAGACCGTTCGAAACGCCCTATCATTTGAGAACACGACAAAATAGAACGCAGACGGAAGAACATTTCATTGTATATTACAACAATGCATCAGATTACAAGAATATACAGAGTATAAACAAATAAATATTACACAGAAATATCAGAGATTACGATAAATTACATAGTAGCGGAAAATAATACAATACACAACTAGAAGGAGATATACGGATACAAAGCTTTCCGGACATCGTTCCAGCTGTAAACCAGGATCCTGTGAATATAAATCTGCAAAACCAAAACTACTAGCTGCCCGTGTCAAAATAAGGGCAACCAGAGTTTAGGTTAAAACAATAAACTCCAGGTCAGTCATGTGACTGGTGTGAGAACTAAAACAGTTGTAAATCTTTATTTTTAAAGGTAGGTAAATCAAGGGACCACGCCGTATAACACGGAACGGGTTTCCTCCCAAGAATACCAGTGCATAAAACAACAGCGCAATGCTAAATAAAGAAAAATGAAGCTATTATAAGACCCAGGTCCTATCACACAATGCAACGCAAGCCGGGGGATAGGGTTTTTACCTTATAATAGCCAAGAATGCTTGATACGTTTAAAACAAATCATTTGATACTATTATAAGTGCATAGTGTATAAAACAACTTCAAATCATAAATATCAATCATAGGCGGCATGAATGCCCCATACCACTATGTCGCCATATATAGGTTATACAATCAAAATCGCAAAGTCACGTATTTGGAAATTGGATTTCCATCTATGAACCGAGGCCAGGGACCGTCCTCTACCGATTTGTGACTCTCTAGCCCGAGCCACCGGCAAGCGCGCAGGCAAGCCTTGGAGCGACAGGGCCGGTCCACCGATGTGGATTATTATGCCTGAACACTACGTTTCCCCGCCCTTTGGGGCGTAAATGAGCCAACGAATGACTCCATCGGACCCGGATCGTCCGATCAAACCGAGGCGCCTCGCAACAGCAACAACCACACAGGTGAAAAGTATATAAATGTCAGGGCTGGTAGGTAACTGACACCACCCTAGCTAGAAAGAAACGCATGCCCTCCCTGAGGTCCTCTCCCGTTTTTGGTTCACAACCGGGGTGCGAAACTCGCGAAGCAAACGTTACACAAAGCTACGCCACAAGGGCCGTGCTTCGATCATCAACCACAAGACTTTGCTTTTCAACAGAAGCCTCGATCAATTGCCACTTAGGCATGCCACACAGGCAATTTACTCCATGCGTTTGATATCCATCAGTATATAACCCCTGAGCTCGTACGTCTCGGAGAAGGGCGTTAAGCAAGAGAATAAATTCTCCGCCGCCAGACAGATATATATTTAATAGAGATCAATCACACGGACTAAAATCCAATGTCAGACACACAGTCCATTTACAAGTTCGCTCTGGGTCTGAACGAAACCGGGGGAACCTAGTACCCCGCATATCCATCGATCTCCAAGTACGTCTGGACGATCACCAACTGTTTCCATCTTCTTGGGTGTACAGCCCAATCAAGATCATCAGTAATCACCCAAACGACGTGAAGACCTCCGGTCTTCGACCATCGTCTTCATCTTCGACTTATCGTCGTATCAGTTATTCAGAATGGGATAAACCCGGACTTTCCGAATAACTCGCGTATATTTTAAATAAGTGTTACACAAACACAACATACGCCTCATTCCAATTCATCAGTCACTAACCGTAAATTAATCAAGAGAATAATTCCCCAAATATTAACCCCGAAGGCCGAAACCAACATCAGATCAATATCCAGAAAACCATTCTTCTTGGCTAACCGACAGTTAGTTTCTAAATTTCATATTCATAGGGAGAGGTTCCCATT
This sequence comes from Allium sativum, assembly GCA_030737875.1. NCBI lineage: Eukaryota > Viridiplantae > Streptophyta > Magnoliopsida > Asparagales > Amaryllidaceae > Allium > Allium sativum. The sequence goes on along the minus strand of CM060926.1, from coordinate 918,684,637 downwards.
AATTTTATCAAAGATAAATTCCTTGAATTTATTCTTTAATCTTCTTTTGAATTTTGATTCAACTAGTCGGGATTAACGAACCTTACCGAAGTAATCATTTGTTTTAATTTCCCAATCCCAACCTATTCATCCCATGAAGTAAAACTGGTAATACTTCATATCTAACACCACGGTGTTATCGGTAAATTCAATTACCATTTCACGTTCAAATCTAATTAAAGATTTAACTATCGCCTAGAGCAAAACTGGTGATACTCCATTCTCGATCATTTCAATCTAATTAAAGATTCATTAAAACTCCACTTAGTTTTAATCGTTAACTGGGTTAAAGAATCAGTGTCATTTAAAACACGGTTCACGATAGACCCAAAATCACATTCATTAATTATCGGGTTGAAGAACGAGTGTTATTTAAAACACTGTCCACGATAAACCCAAAAATCAATATCGATTCAATTCCAATTAAATATTATTTAATTGGTACACTTCATTAAATCTAAATAAAAAGATTTAATCTTTTCTTTACTGGGTTCAAGAACAGTGTTAGTGAAGACACCATTCACGACAAACCCAAATCACATTTGATATTCAATACAAGGCTCTGAATAGAAAATATATCGGCTTATATTCAATATCAAATTCTACGATTAACAAATGTCGTGTTGGAAATAACGATATAAATATATATCTTTCAAATTTCCATAACAACATCTGTATAATCACGAATTCCAACATCGAAATATTTCGAAGACAATTTCGATTCAAATCCACTCCAATGCAATCATTGGAAATTCTGGTTATTTTTAAAACCCTTTTTAAATTCAATTTATTTATTTAAAAATAAATAGAATTTTAACTCTAGTTCAAAACTAGTTCATTTCGATAAAATCTATTTTTATCTTTTCAAATACGGAGTTTTCCCAATTCTTCACATATCACTTTTGATGATTTTACACAAATTATTAATATTTTTAATAATTTTATCAAGGCCCGTACAGTCGATTTCCATCAACGGCCATCGAACTGCACTTACAGCGACCTTTTTCAAATTGGATTTGGACATAATCCCAAATCCAACTGTTAGATTTCAAATTTCAAATATCCATTAGAAAGCTCTTTTCGATACGAACCCAACGGTTCCGGTTTTAGGAGAATCCGACGGTCGGATCTCCCGCAATATCCGTTCGAAGTCAGTTGTCGAAATTCGCGAACTGCCGCAGCGCGGCGCGTTCTATTCAGGCCATTATATTATATATATAATATATATAATATATACTTCGTCGATTTCAATTTAAAACGTGCTTTATAAATCGTTTTAAATTCATTTTCAAAACGGTTTCAACTTCATGTTCAATTTCAAATCAAAATTGAATATTCCAATATAAATTCGTTTTAAATTCATTTCAAATCGATTTCAATTCAAATTGATTTCTAATTCAATTTCAGTTCGTTTTCAATTCAATTCAATTTCAATTCGAATTCGTTTATATTCAATTTCAATTCGAATTCATTTATATTCAATTTCAATTCGAATTCGTTTATATTCAATTTCAATTCGAATTCGTTTATATTCAATTTCAATTCGAATTCGTTTATATTCAATTTCAATTCGAATTCGTTTATATTCAATTTCAATTCGAATTCGTTTATATTCAATTTCAATTCTTTTTCGTTTATATTCAATTTCAATTCTTTTCAAAATATCATATTTTGAAATCACTTTCGATATTCATTATAAAATGAATAAAATCGATGTAAACATCGTTCACGTTAAAATGGCGTCAATCTAATCAATATGGCTTCATATATTTCTATTTTCAAATATTTCTTTTTCAAATATTTCTATTCAAATATTTCTATTTCAAAACTATCTTTTTCAAAACTTTCTTTTACAAAACTGGAATGAGGCCCAATCAATTACCATATAATGTTAATTATATGGATTTTCTACAACACATGTATATATCAACAACGATGAATAATCAACCATCATCAAAAGTGCATTCTACACTGTATAAGCATCAAATATAAATATTCAACGCTTATAACAGCCTGTCAATCAATCGATCGACATACAACTAAACAATCGGGATTAGTGTACTTCAAATATCATCCCAATACCCGTGTGGGGTTTCAAACAATCAAACACAGATTTTATTTGTGTAGTTGGGCTATGTGTAAAATTTATCGTCCCAATCAATGTCCTTCAAATAGGTGTACATAAACAAACCGTCCAGTTTGTAAATGAATATTTATTTATTCACAATCACGTTAAAAATTATATTTTTAATGATCAAACTATTTTATTCAACCTATGAATATTCTATTCGATTCATTTATTAAATAAAATGTTATCTTTATTTTTCTAACTTATTTTTAGAAAATTTCGGCGGCATAACGGCACGATAATAGAAACGGGACAAGGCCTAGCCTTATCCCCAGTCTAGTGAAGGCCCACGCCATTCACACATCAATCAAATCAATTTCATTTCACCAAACAATTCAATTCAAACCAAGTAATCTAACCAACTACACAACCAAACAATTAAACAAACAAGCCATCCATGGTCTGTGGATGACGGGTGTCGGGTGCTACTAAGCACCGTCTGCATCCTAGTATATATTTATATAACTAGAAAATAAAATTAAAGAGTGAGAAGTTCTCACCAATAGCTATCCAACTTCTTGACATTTCTTTTATAGAAATCTTCGTCGTTATCGCATCTTTGTCAACTTCGTTGCCCGTAGCCACTACATAAGTAAAAATCGAATTTTTACTTCGTTATTCAATATATAAAAAACGAATTTTTACTTCGTTATTCAATATAGAAAAATCGAACTTTTACTAAGCTATTCAATATAGAAAAATCGAATTTTTACTAAGCTATTCAATATAGAAAAATCGAATTTTTACTAAGTTATTCAATATAGAAAAATCGAATTTTTACTAAGCTATTCAATATAGAAAAATCGAATTTTTACTATCCTACGTTATAAAAATTATATTTTTATATTTCTCTTCGCTTAATAAAGATTATATTTTTATTACTCTCCATGAATAAAAATCATATTTTTAATTCGAACTATTTTTATTCTCCTATTTTAAGAACACATTAATCTTATTTCTAAAAACAATGTATATATTTTATTTCTAAAAACAAAATTATATTTTCATTTCTAAAACAAAATTATATTTTCATTTCTAAAACAAAATTATATTTTCAAGACAACGCCAATCTTACATCTTTATATATTTAAGAAAACTTAGTGCTAATTTCAGTTTTAAAGAAAAACATTTTGGTTTCAGTTTTAAAAACAATTTGATTTAAATAAAAGAAAGAAAAATCAAAGAGAATGCTCACCGATTGAAATGGGGGGGCAGATCAGCGGTGACGCGCGCTGCAGCGGGCGGAGAGGGGGTCGGAGGATGGACGGAGAAGGAGGGGAAGCGGAGGCGGTGGTACGGAAGAGGTCAGCTGTCGTTTGGGGGTCGGACTGGGTTCGGGCGTCGTGGGTTTTAGGGTTGGTTTCAGCTGAGAGAGGAGGGATAAGCAAGGACGTCGGAGTTGGGAGGGGGGGTGGCGCACGATCATCGGAGGCGGCGATGGCCTCCTGGAGCGGCGGTGAAGGACCTAGAGGGGGCGACATCGATCTGCAGTGCGGTTTTTTTTTTCTTCAGATGTGAAATCGACGGGGAGAGAGAAACAAGGAAGGGGGTATTATATATTTTAATTTAATTATTATTATTTTATTTCAAAGAGGGGGATTTTTGTCCGATCCCCAATTCACATCCCACGACTGTCACCCCTAGCTAATTACCCCCATTCCGAACACAATGGGATATGCCACGTAGGCCAATTCGATCGTTACGATCTGTTTCCGTTCAAATTAAAATATAAATCTATATATACTATTTTAAACGTACATTTCATATTACCGGGGCCACATACTAACTAGAAATTTTCCCGAAAAATATTTTCTAGCTTCGTATTGACGATACGGTCCTAACAAAACTAGTTTCGTCGAATTCCGAGACCGTTTGAAAAATGGCCATTTTCCAGTCGATTAAAATCAACTGAAACTGGTCAAACGCATTTTCCTTTGCCACGCTCACATATTGACTCGAAAAATTATGAAATTTGAAACTTAGCAATAACTTGACATCACGGATCCAACAAAAGTAGTTTTTTCGAAATCCGAGGTTGTTTGCAAAATTTCCATTTTTAAGGGCCTGAATTCCATAGCGACTACTCAGAATTTTCAACTGGACATATCTTTTGATTCCCGCTATGAAATTTTGATTTTTCAGATTCGTTGGAAAGATATTCCCGAATAGATTCTAATATTTTTAGTTTCACTAAAATCCGGATTATTTTGCACCCGGTACATTCATTTGAAGTTTGAAATCGAATTATCGAACTACCGCGCCATTTTCAATTCCTTTTATAAATATAAATAAATATTTATATTCTATCGACGACGTATATAATATATACGTTCGAATTATATTCAAAATAAATTTTTCGTCGATATTATTTAAAATAATTCATTTTAAATAATCAAAATTCGCTAAAATTGCCAAAATAAAAATTTTAAACTGGCCCAGATTTTCGGGTTATTACAATCTCCCCCACTTAAAACTTTTCGTCCCCGAAAAGGAACAAAGTCGAAAGTGGTTTGATCAATCAACTCTATGTTCGATCTGGCTTTCATTCTACAACTTTTCAGTTTCTGAGAATTTTCAAATTCTTCAAAAATTTGGCTAACACCCCAAATTTTCGAAAAATTTCGCCATAACCTCCCCTGCACCGGGAGCCACGGGAAAATCCCGAAATTGCCATATAGGCCTTCTGATCTCAAAAAGAAAAAGAAAAGGCCAAGCGGCTAGCCAATAGGCTCATAAAATCATCATCACCCAAACAAAACAGTAAATTATGTAGTAAACATGTACCTATTTGTTGGGCAAACAAATTTTATTCTCTGCTCTAGCCTCCTTGCTGTGACCTGTTCAATGTAAGTATATGTATATGCAAGCAAATGCGACCAAATTTCAATAATATTCACTATTTGATCAAATTGGCTATATGGTTAAAATTTCAACTAACAAACAATAATCAAACAACACAACCATCAATCAATTAGTGAATTATCATTTCAAATTCATAATTTTGATATATAGTCAAAAATCAAATTTTTGATGCCAAATCACAACAATAGGCCCTATCTAATTTTGGTTCTCACACCAGTCAATAGGAGATATATAAATATCACACCTTCAACACTCGAACACTAATTCTGATGATGTAGCTACAATCATCAGAATCATCTTCGGGCGACTAGAGTGTGAATCTATATCTATCCAGTATATTAAAATTTCGAATATACGTTTGCAAGGCGCATATGCAAAATCTTTATATACTGGACTGTCCAAATCAATATAAAATAAATAATCAAATATGAATAATTGATTTTAAATTTTCAAAACAAAATTGGTTTTCATTTTTATTTAAAAATTTTACTCTTCACAGTCGTTCTAGGATACTACTGATCCCATCTCTAACGAGTCATCCTCGTTGGATATTACTAATCCAATATCTGATGAATTCTTTCATATGGTTCTAATGTGCCTTGTTCTCTGAGCTTTGTAAACCAAAGATCTGATACCAACTGTGACGAAAAGGAATTTCGCTCGGTCTGAACCAGTCGCTAAACCAATCCAGACCGTTCGAAATGCCCTATCGTTTGAGAACACGACAAAATAGAACGCAGACGGAAGAACATTTCATTGTATATTACAACAATGCATCAGATTACAAGAATATACAGAGTATAAACAAATAAATATTACACAGAAATATCAGAGATTACGATAAATTACATAGCAGCGGAAAATAATACAATACACAACTAGAAGGAGATATATGGATACAAAGCTTTCCGGACATCGTTCCAGCTGTAAACCAGGATCCTATGAATATAAATCTGCAAAACCAAAACTACTAGCTGCCCGTGTCAAAATAAGGGCACCTAGAGTTTAGGTTAAAACAATAAACTCCAGGTCAGTCATGTGACTGGTGTGAGAACTAAAACAGTTGTAAATCTTTATTTTTAAAGGTAGGTAAACCAAGGGACCACGCCGTATAACACGGAACGGGTTTCCTCCCAAGAATACCAGTGCATAAAACAACAGCGCAATGCTAAATAAAGAAAAATGAAGCTATTATAAGACCCAGGTCCTATCACACAATGCAACGCAAGCCGGCGGATAGGGTTTTTACCTTATAATAGCCAAGAATGCTTGATACGTTTAAAACAAATCATTTGATACTATTATAAGTGCATAGTGTATAAAACAACTTCAAATCATAAATATCAATCATAGGCGGCATGAATGCCCCATACCACTATGTCGCCATATATAGGTTATACAATCAAAATCGCAAAGTCACGTATTTGGAAATTGGATTTCCATCTATGAACCGAGGCCAGGGACCGTCCTCTACCGATTTGTGACTCTCTAGCCCGAGCCACCGGCAAGCGCGCAGGCGAGCCTTGGAGCGACAGGGTCGGTCCACCGATGTGGATTATTTTGCCTGAACACTACGTTTCCCCGCCCTTTGGGGCGTAAATGAGCCAACGAATGACTCCATCGGACCCGGATCGTCCGATCAAACCGAGGCGCCTCGCAACAGCAACAACCACACAGGTGAAAAGTATATAAATGTCAGGGCTGGTAGGTCACTGACACCACCCTAGCTAGAAAGAAACGCAGGCCCTCCCTGATGTCCTCTCCCGTTTTTGGTTCACAAACGGGGTGCGAAACTCGCGAAGCAAACGTTACACAAAGCTACGCCACAAGGGCCGTGCTTCGATCATCAACCACAAGACTTTGCTTTTCAACAGAAGCCTCGATCAATTGCCACTTAGGCATGCCACACAGGCAATTTACTCCATGCGTTTGATATCCATCAGTATATAACCCCTGAGCTCGTACGTCTCGGAGAAGGGCGTTAAGCAAGAGAATAAATTCTCCGCCGCCAGACAGATATATATTTAATAGAGATCAATCACACGGACTAAAATCCAATGTCAGACACACAGTCCATTTACAAGTTCGCTCTGGGTCTGAACGAAACAGGGGGCACCTAGTACCCCGCATATCCATCGATCTCCAAGTACGTCTGGACGATCACCAACTGTTTCCATCTTCTTGGGTGTACAGCCCAATCAAGATCATCAGTAATCACCCAAACGACGTGAAGACCTCCGGTCTTCGACCATCGTCTTCATCTTCGACTTATCGTCGTATCAGTTATTCAGAATGGGATAAACCCGGACTTTCCGAATAACTCGCGTATATTTTAAATAAGTGTTACACAAACACAACATACGCCTCATTCCAATTCATCAGTCACTAACCGTAAATTAATCAATAGAATAATTCCCCAAATATTAACCCCGAAGGCCGAAACCAACATCAGATCAATATCCAGAAAACCATTCTTCTTGGCTAACCGACAGTTAGTTTCTAAATTTCATATTCATAGGGAGAGGTTCCCATTAATTTTATCAAAGATAAATTCCTTGAATTTATTCTTTAATCTTCTTTTGAATTTTGATTCAACTAGTCGGGATTAACGAACCTTACCGAAGTAATCATTTGTTTTAATTTCCCAATCCCAACCTATTCATCCCATGAAGTAAAACTGGTAATACTTCATATCTAACACCACGGTGTTATCGGTAAATTCAATTACCATTTCACGTTCAAATCTAATTAAAGATTTAACTATCGCCTGGAGCAAAACTGGTGATACTCCATTCTCGATCATTTCAATCTAATTAAAGATTCATTAAAACTCCACTTAGTTTTAATCGTTAACTGGGTTAAAGAATCAGTGTCATTTAAAACACGGTTCACGATAGACCCAAAATCACATTCATTAATTATCGGGTTAAAGAACGAGTGTTATTTAAAACACTGTCCACGATAAACCCAAAAATCAATATCGATTCAATTCCAATTAAATATTATTTAATTGGTACACTTCATTAAATCTAAATAAAAAGATTTAATCTTTTCTTTACTGGGTTCAAGAACAGTGTTAGTGAAGACACCATTCACGACAAACCCAAATCACATTTGATATTCAATACAAGGCTCTGAATAGAAAATATATCGGCTTATATTCAATATCAAATTCTACGATTAACAAATGTCGTGTTGGAAATAACGATATAAATATATATCATTCAAATTTCCATAACAACATCTGTATAATCACGAATTCCAACATCGAAATATTCCGAAGACAATTTCGATTCAAATCCACTCCAATGCAATCATTGGAAATTCTGGTTATTTTTAAAACCCTTTTTAAATTCAATTTATTTATTTAAAAATAAATAGAATTTTAACTCTAGTTCAAAACTAGTTCATTTCAATAAAAATCTATTTTTATCTTTTCAAATACGGAGTTTTTCATCCCAATTCTTCACATATCACTTTTGATGATTTTACACAAATTATTAATATTTTTAATAATTTTATCAAGGCCCGTACAGTCGATTTCCATCAACGGCCATCGAACTGCACTTACAGCGACCTTTTTCAAATTTGGTTTGGACATAATCCCAAATCCAACCGTTAGATTTCAAATTTCAAATATCCATTAGAAAGCTCTTTTCGATACGAACCCAACGGTTCCGGTTTTAGGAGAATCCGACGGTCGGATCTCCCGCAATATCCGTTCGAAGTCAATGGTCGAAATTCGCGAACTGCCGTGGCGCGGCGCGTTCTATTCAGGCCATTATATTATATATATATAATATATACTTCATCGATTTCAATTTAAAACGTGCTTTATAAATCGTTTTAAATTCATTTTCAAAACGGTTTCAACTTCATGTTCAATTTCAAATCAAAATTGAATATTCCAATATAAATTCGTTTTAAATTCATTTCAAATCGATTTCAATTCAAATTGATTTCTAATTCAATTTCAGTTCGTTTTCAACTCAATTCAATTTCAATTCGAATTCGTTTATATTCAATTTCAATTCGAATTCGTTTATATTCAATTTCAATTCGAATTCGTTTATATTCAATTTCAATTCGAATTCGTTTATATTCAATTTCAATTCGAATTCGTTTATATTCAATTTCAATTCGAATTCGTTTATATTCAATTTCAATTCTTTTTCGTTTATATTCAATTTCAATTCTTTTCAAAATATCAGATTTTGAAATCACTTTCGATATTCATTATAAAATGAATAAAATCGATATAAATATCGTTCACGTTAAAATGGCGTCAATCTAATCAACACGGCTTCATATATTTCCATTTTCAAATATTTCTTTTTCAAATATTTCTATTCAAATATTTCTATTTCAAAACTTTCTTTTTCAAAACTTTCTTTTACAAAACTGGAATGAGGCCCAATCAATTACCATATAATGTTAGTTATATGGATTTTCTACAACACATGTATATATCAACAACGATGAATAATCAACCATCATCCAAAGTGCATTCTACACTGTATAAGCATCAAATATAAATATTCAACGCTTATAACAGCCTGTCAATCGATCGATCGACATACAACTAAACAATCGGGATAAGTGTACTTCAAATATCATCCCAATACCCGTGTGGGGTTTCAAACAATCAAACACAGATTTTATTTGTGTAGTTGGGCAATGTGTAAAATTTATCGTCCCAATCAATGTCCTTCAAATAGGTGTACATAAACAAACCGTCCGATTTGTAAATGAATATTTATTTATTCACAATCACGTTAAAAATTATATTTTTAATGATCAAACTATTTTATTCAACCTATGAATATTCTATTCGATTCATTTATTAAATAAAATGTTATCTTTATTTTTCTAACTTATTTTTAGAAAATTTCGGCGGCATAACGGCACGATACTAGAAATGGGACAAGGCCTAGCCTTATCCCCAGTCTAGTGAAGGCCCACGCCATTCACACATCAATCAAATCAATTTCATTTCACCAAACAATTCAATTCAAACCAAGTAATCTAACCAACTACACAACCAAACAATTAAACAAACAAGCCATCCATGGTCTGTGGATGACGGGTGTCGGGTGCTACTAAACACCGTCTGCATCCTAGTATATATTTATATAACTAGAAAATAAAATTAAAGAGTGAGAAGTTCTCACCGATAGCTATCCAACTTCACGACACTTCTTTTATAGAAATCTTCGTCGTTATCGCATCTTTGTCAACTTCGTTGCCCGTAGCCACTACATATGTAAATATCGAATTTTTACTTCGTTATTCAATATATAAAAAACGAATTTTTACTTCGTTATTCAATATAGAAAAATCGAATTTTTACTAAGCTATTCAATATAGGAAAATCGAATTTTTACTAAGCTATTCAATATAGAAAAATCGAATTTTTACTAAGCTATTCAATATAGAAAAATCGAATTTTTACTAAGCTATTCAATATAGAAAAATCGAATTTTTACTATCCTACGTTATAAAAATTATATTTTTATATTTCTCTTCGCTTAATAAAGATTATATTTTTATTACTCTCCATGAATAAAAATCATATTTTTAATTCGAATTATTTTTATTCTCCTGTTTTAAAAACACATTAATCTTATTTCTAAAAACAATGTATATATTTTATTTTTAAAAACAAAATTATATTTTCATTTCTAAAACAAAATTATATTTTCATTTCTAAAACAAAATTATATTTTCAAGACAACGCTAATCTTACATCTTTATATATTTAAGAAAACTTAGTGCTAATTTCAGTTTTAAAGAAAAACATTTTGGTTTCAGTTTTAAAAACAATTTGATTTAAATAAAAGAAAGAAAAATCAAAGAGAATGCTCACCGATTGAAATGGGGGAGCAGATCCGCGGTGACGCGCGCTGCAGCAGGCGGAGAGGGGGTCGGAGGATGGACGGAGAAGGAGGGGAAGCGGAGGCGGTGGTGCGGAAGAGGTCAGCTGTCGTTTGTGGGTCGGACTGGGTTTGGGCGTCGTGGGTTTTAGGGTTGGTTTCAGCTGAGAGAGGAGGGATAAGCAAGGACGTCGGAGTTGGGAGGGGGGTGGCGCACGATCATCGGAGGCGGCGATGGCCTCTTGGAGCGGCGGCGAAGGACCTAGAGGGGGCGACATCGATCTGCAGTGCGTTTTTTTTTTCTTCAGATGTGAAATCGAAGGGGAGAGAGAAACAAGTAAAGGAAGGGGGTATTATATATTTTAATTTAATTATTATTATTTTATTTCAAAGAGGGGGATTTTTGTCCGATCCCCAATTCACATCCAACGACTGTCACCCCTAGCTAATTACCCCCATTCCGAACACAATGGGATATGGCACGTAGGCCAATTCGATCGTTACGATCAGTTTCCGTTCAAATTAAAATATAAATCTATATATACTATTTTAAACGTACATTTCAAATTACCGGGGCCACATACTAACTAGAAAAATTCCCGAAAAATATTTTCTAGCTTCGTATTGACGATACGGTCCTAACAAAACTAGTTTCGTCGAATTCCGAGACCGTTTGAAAAATGGCCATTTTCCAGTCGATTAAAATCAACTGAAACTGGTCAAACGCATTTTCCTTTGCCACGCTCACATATTGACTCGAAAAATTATGAAATTTGAAACTTAGCAATAACTTGACATCACGGATCCAACAAAAATAGTTTCGTCGAAATCCGAGGTCGTTTGCAAAATTTCCATTTTTAAGGGCCTGAATTCCATAGCGACTACTCAAAATTTTCAACTGGACATATCTTTTGATTCCCGCTATGAAATTTTGATTTTTCAGATTCGTTGGAAAGATATTCCCGAATAGATTCTAATATTTTTAGTTTCACTAAAATCCGGATTATTTTGCACCCGGTACATTCATTTGAAGTTTGAAATCGAATTATCGAACTACCGCGCCATTTTCAATTCCTTTTATAAATATAAATAAATATTTATATTCTATCGACGACGTATATAATATATACGTTCGAATTATATTCAAAATAAATTTCTCGTCGATATTATTTAAAATAATTCATTTTAAATAATCAAAATTCGCTAAAATTGCCAAAATAAAAATTTTAAACTGGCCCGGATTTTCGAGTTATTACAGCCGAGAATTGTGCTCCACCCAGATTTCGATATCTCTTAAATAGAGCCTCTAGATCTGGTTTTGTATTCATTCTGCTTCTGACACTCATTTTCTAGTACTTCTGCAAATAGCAGATCAAGTATCAGGTCAACAGAAAAGATATTTTAAAGCATAGAGACATATACTTGAATGTAAATGTGTCTATCGGGCGTATTTCATTCTGCTATACTCATACTAGGATATTACTGACCCTATCTATAATGAGATACCCGTCCTAGAACACTACTGGTTCTATTTCTGACGAGTTCGTTAATATGTTATATTCCAGAACTAAGCTTAACCAAAGCTCTGATACCACGTTGTGACGACCCCAAACCCCGAACTGATGGTGGCAAGGGTAATCTTTGGAATATAACACATAAACAGATAATAGCAGAATAGAATTAAATAAATACACCAGATAATGTACAATAGAATACACTGGATAAATAACAACATCAGGGTTACACAGTATACAAATCATACTTAGTACAAATACAGTTCAGCTATACATAAATGTCTACAGCGGAAAACAAACATAATATGTACAATAGGAGCGGAACAGCATAAAAAGAGATAAATGATAGAATCCATCTTCAGCTCTAGCTATCCAGAAAGAGCCTGCTAAAACCTGAATACAAGGCTGCCCGTGTAGAAAGAGGGGCACCCGAGTTTGCAAGTGAAACAAACTACGAGTCAGTCATGGGACTGGTATGAGAAATCTACTTAACACATTTTATAATATGGCTAATCACAGCACCACGCCACTTTCGCGGAATGGGTTTACCCCATAGGATTTCCACTGCTTTAAAACAAGTCAATCTTTTAAACATCGCAATGCTTTTTATAAAAATGAAGCCATTATAAGACTCAGTTCCCATCACACAATGCAACGCAAACCGGAGGATAGAGTTTTTACCTTATAATGGACAAAATATGCTTGATACGAATAAAACAAAATCACTTAAAATGTAAATGTTATTGTTTAATTCTTAATCAAACTCCAGCCATAAATTAGTAAGAGAACGATTCCCTAAGTATTAATCCCGAAGGCCGAAACCAACATCAGACCAATACCCAGGAAACCACCCATCTTAGCTCGTTTCCAACTAGTTTCTAATTTTATATACAATCATAAATATCAATCATAGACGGCCTAAGTGCCCCATACCACTATGTCGCCATATATAGGTATACAATCAAAACCGCACATGTCGTATTTGGAAATTGGATTTCCGTCATGAACCAAGGCAAAAGATAGTCCTTACCGAATTCGAGACTCTCTAGCCCGAGCCTCGGGGCAAGTACTCAGTCAAACCCTTGGATCCTCAGGGTCGGTCCACCGATGTGGATTAAAATGCATGATCACTGCGTTTCCCGCCCTTTGGGGTGTAAATGAGCCAATGAATGACTCCATCAACTCCACATAGTCACCGATATATCCGAGGCGCCTCACAACAGCAACAACCACACAGCTGAAAATAATATGAATGTCAGCCAGTTTAAGCACTGACACCACCTCTAGCTAGAAGGAAACGCATGCCCTCCCTGACGTCCTCTCCCGTTTCTGGTTCATACCAGGGTGTGAGGCTTGTGAATTCACGTTATACACAAAGCTATGCCACACAGGCCATGCTTTGATCATCAACCACAAGACTTTGCTTTTCAACAGAAGCCTTGATCATCTGCCACTTAGGCGTGCCACATAGGCAATTCACGCTATGCGATTGATTTCTATCGATATATAACCTCTGAGCTCGTACGTCTCAGACAAGGGCATTAAGCAAGAGAATAAATTCTCCGCCGCCAAACAGATATATATTTAATAGAGATCAATCAGCACAGAACAAAATCCAATGTCAGACACACAGTCCATTTACAAGTTCGTTCTGGGTCTGAACGAAACCGGAGGCACTATATACCTCGCATACCCATCGATCTCTACGTACGTCTAGACGATCACCACTTATTATCTATATTTCGGGATGCCTCCCAATCAAGACAACAGTTATCATCCAACCGAGGTGAAGATCTCTGGTCTTCAACCACCGTCTTCATCATCGACTTCTTATCACCGATCAATTATTTGAAATGAGATTTAACTCGGCCTTTTCAAATAATTCACGTATATTTAGAATTTCAAATCAATTTATTTCAATGGTTAAATTATTCGACATCAATAATTAAATTCATTAATGTAACTTTCACGCCAAACACATTCAACCATCAAATATCACATAAACCAAGCAAATTCAGTTTATTTCCATTCCATATCGTGTATAGTATTTTATCACGATTTATCTCTATTTTTATTTATTTATAAATAGCCATTTCATTCAAACGACGCTTCAGGCCATAACGCGGCCGTGGCGCTGTTTTTCTTCAGATTTGATTTACACATATTTGAAAATCTAACCATTGGATCTTCACAAATTTTATATCATTAGAAAGATCTTTTCAAAACGAATCCAACGGTTTCAGTTTTGGGAAAATCCGACGGTTGGATCTCCCGGTGCACTCGTTTGAAAATTCGATTTCAAAATACGAACTGCAGCGTCGTTATTCGATTTAATTTAATTATATTTATATATATATAAATATAATCGATTCTGGCGCTGTTTTTCTTCAGATTTGAATTAAACATTCCAGACAATCCAACCGTTGGATCTTCACAAAGTTGGTGTCGTTGGAAAGATATTTCCAAAGCGAACCCAATGGTTTCAGTTTCGGGAAAATCCGATGGTCGGATCTCCCGCACTAATCATTTGAAATCACGGTTTCAAAACACGAACTGCTGCTTCGTTATTCGATTTATTTCAATTATATTTATATATATAAATATATATATAATCTATTCTTCAATTTCAAAACTATATTCTTTTCATACATTTGATAAAAATGATATTTTTATCCAACAGACTTTTATTTCAACACTTCACTATTTTTAACAATTCATGTATATAATAAAAATGTGATTTTTATTGTAAAGCCATTGATTTCAAAACACGACTATTTTATATAGTTCATATAGATGATAAAAATATGATTTTTATTATAAAACAATTTATTTCAAAATACGACTATTTTATATAGTTCATATAGATGATAAAAATATGATTTTTATTATAAAACAATTTCTTTCAAAACAAAAATATTTTATATAGTTTATATAGATGATAAAAATATGATTTTTATTATAAAACAATTTCTTTCAAAACACGACTATTTTATATAGTTCATATAGATGATAAAAATATGATTTTTATTATAAAACAATTTATTTTAAAACATGAATGTCATTCAACACATGAATTTCTATTCAACACATGAATTTATATTCAACACACGAATATAGTTTCAACACATGAAAATAATTCTAACACATGAAATTGAAAATTTCGGCAGCATAACGGTAGGGTAGTTAAAACCGGGACCGTCCCTAGTACGGCTCCTCGCTCTACCTTAAAGCCTCGCAGCTTTTGACAATGGGGATTTCATTCATCTAGTTCGCACGAAGGCGGCATGTTTATTTTATTTTATTTTCTTTTCCACAAACTAATCCTATGTGGTTTCAACCAAATAATTCTCAACCACAAACGGGTATTTTTCAACCACAATCAATCAATTTCAACCACAAACAATTCTAATCAACCATTCGCTATCAACCAATATCCACACCAATCACAACCAATAAATATCGTCTATGGTTTGTGGATGAGGGGCGTATATATATATATATATATATATATATGTGTATGTATGCATGTATATTTATATTTATATTTATATAAGTATATTTCACTTTCATTTCAACACATATATAATTTTTACAACGCAAATATAACTTATACATTGAACATACAACTTATACAATGCTTATACATGAGGTGTACAACGCTTATATAACTCATACTTCGAATATATAATTTATACATCGTCATTTCCATATTGTTTATAATTCAGAAATCTCACTTTGGGTTCCACTCCACCAAAAATAGCAGAAGGCTCAGAAAAATATCCGGTCTCTTCTAGAATATAGAAGACGTCCACACGAGTCCATTGTCTCTTGTTTCACTGAATTTCGTCAAGAAATGAAAAAGATATGATTTTTACAATGAAATCATAAACCGTAGCGCTTTAAAGTGCTATTAAATAGTTTAAAATTAAATCAGTCGTTACCTCTCTGAAATGGTTCGAAACTAGGTATTGATTTTTCGCGAAATCCGTGAAGGGGTCGGATGATCGGGCTATGCAGCGTCGAAGAGGGGCGGAGGGCACACCTGCGCGCGGTGGAGTGGGCCCACTCGGTGGTCGGAATTCGCCTCGGCGGCGGTCGAAAGTGGCCAACTTCCCGAGCTCGATTCGAGCTTAATACTCCACGAAAACTTTCAAACTTTATATGGATGTGAAGCTCATGAGACGATCTACAAAAACCTCAACTGGGTCGAAGGCTATCGATGCGTGGTTGGGTCGGAAATTGGCCGAGAAGTTTTGAATCCCCTTTCATCGTCGATCTAACGGTTTTACGGGGAGAGAGAAAGATGGTTGACCAATGATATTTTTTATATTTATATATTTTAAAAATCCAAAAAATACCCCTCTTCACATACTAACGCCAATCCAAACCCAACGACTGTCGTCCCTAGCCAAATACCCCCATTCTGAACACAATGGGATATGTTTCGTAGGCCCATTCGACTGTTTCAGTCAGTTTCTCTTCAAATTAAAATATAAAACATTCAATATTCGATTTGAACATACATTTCAATTTGCCGGGGCCACATACTGATCCTAAACATTCCCGAAAAATAAGTCTAGCTATGTTTTGACGATACGGTCCCAACAAAACTAGTTTCGTCGAATTCTGAGATCGTTTGAAAAATGGCTCTTTTCTGGTCGATCCAATTTAATAGAAATCGACCAAACACATTTCCCTTTGCCATGCTCACATACAAGCTTCAAAAATTATGAAATTTGAAACCTAGCAGTAATTTGACATTCCGGATCCAACAAAAGTGGTTTCATCGAATTCTGAGGTCGTTTGCAAAATGGCCATTTTCACGGGCTATATAAACTATATAGTGACCTTTTTGAAAATTAATTTGGCCATAACTTTTGCTTCCCGCTACGAAACTTCGATTTTTTAGATTCGTTAGAAAGATATTCACTAACAGATTTAAATATTTTTGGTTTCACTAAAATCCGTTTTATTTTGCACCCGGTACAGTCAGTCAAAGTTTGAATTCAAATTTTGAAACTACCGCGCCATTTCAGGCCTTGTTTATAATTAGAATTAATTATATTTATCTTAAAACGTCGATTCAAAGGTAATTTTTGTTGTTATTATTTAAAATATTTATTTTAGATATTTTAAATTCACTAAAATAGCCAAGTTTGAAAATTTTAAATTGGCTAAGATTTTCCGGGTTGTTACAATCATGTAGTAGTAACTGTGATATATAATTATAGATTAATATGTTATTTATTAATCAGTATGAAAAGAGAAAAGCATTTATCATTTTAAACTGTTATATATAGTAACATGTAGTATAATTTTGAACAACATTTGAAATAGTTCTATATAGCATTAGAATAATCAGTTGAACATAATGCAGTATGTACACAAGAAAATTCAGTTGAACAATCGTTTAAAGAAACGATACTATGGTACTGGAATTTATAAGAAGAAACTAATGCAAACATTTAACTAAATTAAATACAAAACTAAATATTTATAACTATGATACCTTGTTATCATCAACTTCGGTTAAGTCAATGTCCTTTAGTTTCGATAAATCCCATTTCTTCATTCTTGGGATTTTGTTTTCGACGCCATCTTTTTGATCAATGATTTGGGTTCTTTCACAGAACCAGTACTGCAAGAAAAAAGATAAATAGTTTTATATTTTTATAATAAACATAATATTCATTATATTTGTATTAAGCGAATATTATAAAAACATATCAACAAAACCATAGTGCAACCCGGTGTATTCCTTGGATTAGCATGGTATTTCTTAACATTTTTTAAAATATTTTGACAAATTGCTCACGGCCAAGAGATTGAGTTCATTTTTTTTAGATTTACCCAAAAAAAACCGGGGCAAATAGCTTTTATTGTTGGGAAAAAGAAATGTTATGATAAGTAGTAATAATAATAACTTTACTAAATTTATATCTCCTTTTTCCTTTTCAACCATTGAATTCAACCTTTTTGTCACTGTTTTTCTACTTATTACTTTTTCTTCATTGAAATTTGAACTTAAAAAGTCAGAAAACTTTCCATGGTGGAAGCGTTGCTTGAAGCTGGAGTAGGAAATAATTCCTCTCTAGCTTGTGGCACTCCAAATATAAGACTCACTTCTTTGGGAGTAATTTCCAAAAATTTGTCTCCCACTTTAAAAGCATTTTCAGTGACATCGAAAGAAGAAATTATATCATATGGATTTGAAGCACATTTTCTTAAATCTTGTCTTGATATTGAATCATTAAGAAAAAATTAAAAAATATTTTTATAAGGTGTTTTCTCTATGAAATCTTTTGCTTCCTAAGAAAGAATATTTTCCATTTTAATAACTGACATCACTTTATAGATTGCATCTAAATTACATCTATATGTGCCAGTGTACTATTGCTTTTTTCTTTTTCTCCTTGTTTCCACGATTTCATAGTTATCTGCATCATCCAAGTTAGTATTTGTTCCCTCACTTTGGTTATCTGCATCATCCAAGTCAATATTTGTTTCCTTACATTGGTTATCTAACTTTGTGTTTTCTTCATCAGACTCTATTTGTATTTTTGTATTAGTTGGTTCATAATATTCTGGTTTAGATTGTTCCTGCATTCATGAAAATCTTATTATTAGTTTAGGATGTTTAAGATATTATCATAATGTATGAAAACAATACTGAACAGAAATTAAATGCCATATCATCCAAACAATACCATGCATGCAAAATAAT
This sequence comes from Allium sativum, assembly GCA_030737875.1. Lineage (NCBI taxonomy): Eukaryota > Viridiplantae > Streptophyta > Magnoliopsida > Asparagales > Amaryllidaceae > Allium > Allium sativum. Next base: position 918,665,497 of record CM060926.1, on the reverse strand, counting down.
GTTTACAAAAATATAGTATGATTTATCTTTTTGACATAGTTTGGAAACCAGGTTAATAAGGAGTGTAATAATTTGAAATAAGCATTAAAACAATAAACTTGTGTAACATATATCACTTATTTTCAAATATTAGTATATCTAAACATAATTAAATCCAATAATGATAAAGCTAAACATATTTATCTTTTTCAGCAGTTAAATATTGAAATGATTTTGTCATTTTTATGTAAGGTTTAAATCTATTTTATATGGTACGTAATAATTTTAAATAACGAATATAAACAGAAAACTTGTTTAAATGTATTGTTGTTTGTACTTTTTGTTATTAAGATAGGGTATTTGTTATTTATCCAATTTAGTTTGTCTCTAGTCATTACAAACAAAATCAACTTGGTATCAAATATTTCAAATTTAATAAACATAATCCATATCTGGAAAAAGCTAACAATTACTGATAAAACTGATGTTATATTTGATTATGAAATTCTAATAATTGATTATGAATTTGTAACGGCTAAATATAAATGCATTTAGCTTTTATTGACATTATATTGTATCACTTTCTTTTATTGACAGTATGTTGTATAGCTTTCATATTAGTGTGCATAAAAATCAAAATAGATAATTATTGTACATACAATTTAAGTAAAAAAGGTTACCACTGTTGTTATTGACAATGATTTTCTTTGACTGTGTTCTTTACAACACGGAGAACAAATTGGTCTACTGTTTACGCATTGAATTCCTTTGTTGATGAAGATGCATTTAGCATCTTTAAAGACAACTTGTTTTCTCTTTGACCTTGGTCTCCATTTTTATCTTTGACGAATGTACACAATTATTCAATCATTGAAATAAACCAAAACACAAAGCAGAAAAAAAGATATATGAATTTATATTTTTCTGAAAACTAACAACATTAAGTATTCAATTAGTCAAAGGCAAATTCTATTCAGACCGAAAAAATAGCTGAGTTGCCCCCCTTTTTTAAAAAAAATTCACATGACCAAAATACCCTTTACCTTGTAGAGCCACTATGAGGTTATATTGCTTACCTCGTAGAGACTCTACGTGTAATGTCCCGACTTTTCTGACTATTTTTAAATCATTTTAATGAAGAATTAAAATGAGGATTCTATTTAAAAATATATACTAAGGAGATTCTTGAAAACAAATATACATATGAATGAGCATATGTATGTAATCTTATTATTATTATATATATACTTGATAAAATCTTTGATTTAAAAATGTAAAACAAGTATATATTATTTAAAAAGGAATTTCATATAGAAATGAAATACTTCATAGTATTATTTTGCCAAACTAAGGAGTTGAAAACAAAGGACTAGAACATAAACAAAAATAAAGGAGCATGTGCTCATTTAAAAATAAAGGAGGGATTGGAAAACAAAAACACCACAACATGTTGCCTACAACATGAAACATTACGGCCAAAACATGAATTATATAACACATGAACCACTTATCATCTTAAATATCCAAACAAAAGACAAAAAGGAAATCTCTAGCAAGACAAAACAATTTCCAAGAAGAGACAAGCATTTAATGAAACATACTTGACATAGTAACCATGATCTTCGTTAGCCATTGCCTAAAAATCCTATAGTATAGTTAGCATGTACATGTTATAGTATAGGAGAAATATCTCAGCAAAGAAGGAAACAAATGAGAACATTAGTTAAGATTTTAAAATCCAAAGGGATGGTCCTTGCATTTAATGCAAGTATGGTTCAAGCTTCTAGAAACACTACCTAGGAGCATGTCATTAGCTACAAGCCTAAGTAAGACAAATTTTAAAGTACTTGAGCTCCTCATTTCTGGCCGTAGGTATAAATAGAAGAGGGGTGAGGCTATGAGAGTTTACTGTGTGAACATGTGCTCAGAAATTCATATTTTAATGCATGACTTTACCTATATATACCACTCAAATCCTCTCATACTTTCACACAAACAAACTGAGTTTCCATTCTAAAATCTGAAGTCAAATTTCTGGATCTAGGAAAGCTTTAGGTGAGTGAAACAAATTCTAACACTTCTGGTTTTAATACTGCAGTAAAACAGTTTTTTTTTCTATTTAGTAAAAACTGCCATGTTTCCTTTGATTTCTGTTGACACTGTCAACTAGAAAATAGGATGAAGAACCACTTAAATTCCTTCCTATAGACTGATCTACTAGGTAGTATAAAGTAGTGAATATGTGTGCAAACTGACTTGATGATAAACTCTGCTGTTTAAACTTGTCTGGATGTTCTGTGAAACAACTTACAGTACATATGATTTAGGAATAAAACCATGTCGATCTGCTTTTGTGTAATGAAAGGGTATGGGTCCTGTGTAAATCATGACATATATTCATATATATAAATCAAAGTAATCACATTTCAAAGAGCTTTTGTCCAAAAATAGTTTAACAGAAGATAACAGTGGTCTCTCTGTTTACCTGATTTTTCGAATCAAACGAAATATAGTTTTGATTATATAATCGAGATCCAGACACAAAATCATGATTTTTAAGATTGGTTTCACAATTTTCAAGTGTGTATACTTTGAGAATTTCGACCATGAACGGAAAATGGTCTCCGACCAAACTCCGATCATCGGAGGGACGAGGGGTCAGGCGGTTAGGGGTGAAGCATCGTCAGGGACCAGGGGATCAGGGAAAAATACAACCAGATTTTTTAAATGTGTGGATTTTGCGAATGGGTTGAAAATAGGGTTTTTCATACTGTAAATGGGTTCGGTTGTTTCCATCGCCGTTGATCATCAACGGCAAACTTAGGGAGGTGCGGTCGTGGGGGGAAGGCGGCGTTGGGAACCCACGGTGGCGAGGCAGGAGTCAGATGGAGTATCGTGGCCTGATGCGCGAGGATGAGGTCGATTCCTCGATGATGCTTTCTGACGTTGGAGTGCTCGAACACCCAAAACACTGTAGCTTCGGAGATTTGACGATCGGAGGGATGAACGTGGACCTAGGGGCGAAGCGTGATTGGATGGCATCGGTGCGGTGGCTCCTCATTTCGTCGTGGTGGCATGCACGTGCACGGTGCACCACCGTGTACTGTGCAACTGATCGAAGTACCAAGGCCGGTACTTGGAAAATGCCAAGATCAGTACCTTGGCACTTTGCCAAGACCTGGTACTTGGCAAATGCCAAGTCCATGCACTTTGGCAAATGCCAAAGGCTTGGCACTTGCCAAGTGCTTAGCACTTTGGCACTTGCCAAGTGCTTGGCACTTCGGCAAAATGCCAAGTGCTTGGCACTTTGGCAGTGCCAAACTTGGCACTTTGGTAGTGCCAAGTTCTGGTACTTTGGCACTGCCAGAGTCCAGTTCTGGCACTTGCCAAATCCGGTACTCTGGCAGTGTCAAAGTCCGGTGTTCTTCGTCAAGTGAATACGAGACTTTTAAATTTAAATATAATTAAAAATTTAAAATTTAAAAATATAAATAAAGTAAATAAATAAATTAATTAAATAAAGAAGTATTTTTATTTAATTAAGCAGACGACAAGCGAGAAGTCGAAACTGAGATTTCGAACCAACAAGTTCGACAGTGAAAGATCAACCAAGTTTGAAATATAAATTAGACGGGAATAAATAATTTAAATAAATTATTTGAATTATTTATAAAGTGAATAATCATTAAAGGATAAGAACAAAAGGACAAATAGCTCAAACATCATTTGAACAAAAAGGAAGAATACACCGTGTGCGGAGCACGGGAAATTTCCAAAGAATGTACACAACACTGTCAAAAACCATATACACCTCAACTGATTATATAAAAGATAAATTGACGGTGCTAATGCAAACCAGATAAGCAAACACTGTTTGAAATATATATATATATATTATCCGAAATGGAGTGATACTCCTGATTTGATCGATAAACATTCATCGACTGTAAAAGATTTCGTACATCGTTCGAATAGTCCGGAATCAACGATTCCACTTCGAATCGAAGTAGACGACGCATAATCGAGATACTGAAATCCACGAGATGCAAGCGTTATTTTAAAAAAAGATATTTTTGGTCTGTTCAAACCCAGAACATACCCGAATGGACGAGTGTCTGACAGCGTGTGTCAGTCAGATTTTACACATCGGTTTTACGTAAGTATATTACGTTGGTAGCGGAGGAATTCGTTTCTCTTTGCTTTATTACCCGTAATATATTTGGGTAATCGAATGGGTATTTCTGACGGATAGGACGATGTGGCATTCAAAGAATGAAAAGAGAAAATCTGTCAGAAGAACAACGTGACCTCAAAACATCACAACCCGGAAGTAACAAAAGTTGGGCTAGGCAGCATGGCTAGTTGGGTCATACCCAAGCAGGGTATATTATCACCATCTAGAGGATTTCCTTATCTAACTTCTTAAATCTATTTCGCTGCTGTTGCATTCGGAAACGGTAAATCGAGCTCAACCGTAGGAGTGATAATATATTCGTCACACTCAAGCTGAATGAGTGGACAGTCATGTGTGGCCGGGTTACAAGACGTTCTTGTTGAACCCCAGTGTATCTTCTCTAGAGTACACTGTCCGGTGGGTGCTCCCATACCCTGTATGTTGGAATCCAAACTCCAATACGCGCTCTGCAACTTTTAAAGTTGTTTACTATATAAGTGAACGTAAGATGCAAGCGTTTCACTAGATTTTTAATTTATCTGTTACGAACTATTATAATATCAAATGTTTTGATATAAAGAGATTAGATCAATTCCAGATATTAGACATGGATGGATCTAATGATTTTTTTTGAAGTAAAACATGGATCAATATAAACACCTTGACACCTATTCCCTGTTATACTGTTTAACTATGTTTCCTCACACCAGTCCCCTGACTGACCCAGAGTTTATTTTTGTGTTTCTTAAACTCTTGGGTACTCATAATATTTATTATGAGTAGACAAGTAGGTTCAGGTAAGGCAAGTGGACATGATGCTGAACCAGTTCAAGACCTAGTAGCATATGTGTTTTTTTTAATTATCAGTTCGAGTATCTATGTAGTGTAATATGGTATTGTATGAACCATGATGATGTAATATTTATGTACTCTGATGTATCAGGCTTTGTGATGTAATATATAAGTATTTTGTGAAATTCCGCTGTGAGATTCTGATAACTTCTTACTCTTCTATTCTATAAATTCTACCTTTCCTATCTCATCTTCTAAATTCTTTCAATAATGACACAGTTTTCCGGGCATGGAAAATCGCGCCGTTACAGTTGGTATCAGAGCTTAGGTTTTCTGAACACCTAGGCTTAGAGTGAGCATCGAGAGAGCGTATTTTTACTAAAAACTATTTTAGTATGGGTCGTCCTTAGTTCTCAACCATAGTTATTAACCTTAGTTATCAACCCTAGTTATTTGGTTAAAGTTACCCCTAAAGACTGGTTTCTGAATGAGTATTAACTCTCGAATCATTTACTCAGAAGTTGAAAATGAGTTCTCAAGCAAGGCGAGGACGAGGAGCAAGTCGGGCAACTACGACAAATGGGCACACTGTTAATCAGACCCAAGTGGAAACGACTGAAGTAGTCCAAGCTCCAACGCAGCCAAACTTCGCTATGATTTGTAAGAACTACACTACTCTGGGAGGAAAAACTTTTAAGGGAACAGAATCACTAGTTGATGTCCAAGCATGGATTAGATCGTGTGAAAAGATTTTTAAGGGACTGAAACTGGATGATGAGTACAAACGACTGTTAGCATCATGGAATCTGGAAGGAGCTGCAGCTATCTGGTGGGATGCCCAGACTGCAAATACTCCAGAGGAGAACTTTACTTGGACTATGTTCAAAGAAGCTTTTGAAGCTCAGTATCTGCCTACAACTGGGAAAACCAGGATGTACCGAGACTTCATCGATTTGAAGCAAGAAACCATGACTGTCACAGAGTACGAAAACAAGTTCAATGCAATGTCAAGCTTTGGACCAGAGTTGGTAAATACCTCGCTGAAAAAGAACGAGATGTTCGTAGCTGGATTGAAGGATAGTCTGCAAGGCCGTATGATGGGGCATCTGAAAGATCCATTTGTTGAACTCATAGATTTAGCACTCAGATATGAAGCTCTGGACGCTAAAAACCCAACTGCAACAAAGGCTCAAACTGGAGAAGCAAGTGGAGGGAATCCCCAGAAAAGGAAATTTAACCCTGATTGGAAAGATAACAAGAACCAAGGAAAAGCAGTTCAACAGAAAACTGAGAATCGTTTCAAGAATGTGATGTGTCACAACTGCAAGAAGAAGGGACACATTGCCAGGTTCTGTAAACAAAAGAGCAACAAGAAACCACAACAACAGCAAAGGAAGCCTCAGCAACAGCCACAGCAGCAACATCAGCAAGTTCAGAGGAATGAGATGGTATTGAAGAACCTCTGTTTCAACTGTCACCAGCCTGGGCATATGGTGAAAGACTGTCCGCTGATGAAAAGGGCAACTCAAGCAAAAGTGTGTGCCATCAAGAATGAACCATCTGGCTCTCAGAATGTGAAAGGGAAGGAAGTGCTAGAAGGTACTTTACAATTTAAAGGAATTTACCTTCGAGTTTTGTTTGACACTGGCGCTTCAGACAGTTTTATTTCTTCTGAAACTGTAAACCTATTTAACCTTAAACCAATGATTTCCCCAAATCCAATTTGTGTATCAAATCCTATCGGTGGTAAAACGGAGTTAAAAATGTGTTGTGAGGATATAGCGCTGTTATATCTCTCACATTCCTTTCGGTTTGATTTCTATGTCTTAGATTTCAAAAGTTTCAATTTTATTCTCGGATTGGACTGGCTGAGCGAGTTCCAAGCCAAGATAAAATGTGATAAAGAAACCATAACCTTGATCACGAGCCTAGACCGTAAAGCTAGAATACCCTGTGGAAAACCCGGTATTCATACCTGTAGTTTCCTATACGCCCTAGAAGCACCCCAAGAGAACCTTGAAACACTGGACGTGGTTAGAGAATTCAAGGATATTTTCGAAGAAGTCGGAAGTTTACCTCCTCATCGTGAGATAGAATTCCGAATCGATTTAATCCCAGGAGCAAGACCGATAGTACAACCAAAGAGACGTATGGCACCAAAGGAAGTATTGGAACTGGAGAAACAGACTCGGGATTTGCTGAGTAAAGGATTAATCCGACCTAGTTTTTCTAGTTAGGGCTCGGCGGTAGTTTTTGTAGTGAAGTCTGATGGGTCATTACGACTATGTGTTGACTATAGAGAGTTAAACAAAGTGACCATCAAAAACAAATACCCTTTACCCCGAATCGATGACCTTTTCGATCAATTACATGGAGCGACCGTATTCTCTCAAATGGATTTAGCAACAGGATTTCATCAATTGAAAATCGCTGAGGATAGTATTCCTTTAACAACATTTAGAGGCCCGGATTTCTTTTATGAGTGGTTGGTTATGCCATTCGGTCTAACCAACGCACCAGCATTTTTCGTGAATTTGATGAACAGAGTCTTTAGAAAAATTCTAAACAAGTTTGTTCTAATTTTCATTGACGATATTCTGATTTACTCAAAAACTGAAGAGGAGCATCGCTATCACCTCAGAGTAGTATTAGAAACCCTGCGGAAAAATGTGTTGAAAGCAAAATTTTCAAAATGTCATTTTTGGAAGTCTGAAGTGAGATTTTTGGGGCACATCGTAAACGGAGGTGGAATATCGGTAGATCCGGTGAAAGTTGAATCAGTACAACAGTGGGGCAACCTCGTACACCAACTGACATTCGTAGTTTCCTAGGATTGGTGGGATATTACCGAAGGTTTATCAAAGACTATTCTAAGATATCATCCCATCTAACGAAATTGACGAAGAAAAACCAGAAGTTCATTTGGACCCCGAAGTGTGAAGAATCTTTTCAAGAGTTAAAAGATCGCTTAACCAATGCACCGGTATTAGCTGTTCCCGATGGAACGAGCAAATTTGAAGTTTACACTGACGCTTGTGGAACTGGATTAGGAGCCGTGTTGATGCAGAACCGTTGTGTGATTGCATATGCAAGTAGGCAATTAAAAATACACGAGAAGAATTATGCAACTCACGATTTGGAGTTATTGGCCGTTGTTTTTGCATTGAAGATATGGAGGCATTATCTTCTGGGTGGAAAATTCAAACTGTTTACAGATCATAAACCGTTGAGGTACTTATTTTCCCAGAAGGATTTAAATTTGAGACAACAACGATGGTTAGAGTTTCTTGCATCGTATGATTTGGATATCATCTATACGCCAGGCAAGGCAAATGTAGTAGCAGACGCTTTGAGCAGAAATACGATTCTATCCCTATTGGAAGTCACACCGACTCTCCAAGAAAGGATTATGAGCAATCAGAGAAGAGATGCTAAACTGGAGAGGATCATACAAGGAGTCGCGAATGGAAAGGAGTCTGATTTCAATTTGGATAACCGAGGAGTATTAAGAATTAACAATAGACTATGTGTTCCAGATGTGGATGGATTGAGGCAGGAGGTTTTTAAAGAATGCCACGCATCAAAATTGAGTATCCATCCGGGAATTCATAAAATGAATAACGATATGAAAAGAGTATTCTAGTGGCCAGGAATGATGAAGGATGTTACAACTTTCGTGAATGAATGTTTGTGTTGTCAGCAAGTCAAGGGAGATCATCAAAAAACTGCTGGATTGTTGCGATCATTAGAAATACCCAACTGGAAGTGGGAAATGATATCGATGGATTTTATCGATGGATTGCCAAGGACAAGAAGAGGATTTGAAGGAATTTGGGTAATTGTCGATCGACTAACGAAAAGCGCGCATTTTATTCCTGTAAAACCGACACGTACAACTGCATCTTTAGCCGAAATTTTCATGAGGGAGATTGTACGATTACATGGAGTCCCAGCAAGCATTGTAAGCGATAGAGATCCCATCTTTACAAGTAACTTTTGGGGGGCATTACAAAGAACTTTAGGAACAAGATTGAACCTCAGTACAGCTTACCATCCTCAAACGGACGGTCAAACTGAGAGAGTGAACCGGATATTGGAAGATTTGTTAAGAGCGTGTATTCTTGATTTTGGAGGATCGTGGGAAGATCATCTACACCTAGTCGAATTTTCTTATAACAACAGTTATCAGGCGAGTATACAAATGGCACCATACGAAGCATTGTATGGAAGACCCTGTAAAGCACCAGCATGTTGGATTGAATCCGGAGACAAATTAATACTTGGACCAGACATGATCCGAGAAGCAACAGACAAAGTAGAATTGGTGAAGTTAAGAATGAAAGAAGCCCAGGATCGACAGAAAAGCTATGCCGATCAAAGACGAAGAGATCTTGTATTTGAGATAGGAGACCTGGTATTTGTGAAGATTTCACCAATGAGAGGAGTGGTGAGATTTGGAAAAGCTGGAAAGTTAACTCCGCGATATGTTGGACCTTTCCGAGTTATGGAGAGAATTGGTTTTCAAGCCTACAGAGTAGAATTACCAGAACATATGGCAGGGATCCACAACGTATTCCATGTGTCTCATTTAAGGAAATGTTTGCACGATCCGTCTTTAATTCTGGAACCATCTGTTCAGCAAGAAATAGAGATTGAACCAGATTTGACTATAATTCGACGACCATTTCGTATTATCGACAGAGAAGAAAAGAAACTTCGCAACAAGGCAGTAAGTCTGCTTAAGATTCAGTGGAGCGATAATCCGAAAGATTGCACGTGGGAGACCGAGAACCATATCAGGAAATTATACCCGGATTTATCTACAGATTAGATGGCACCACTGATGAAGAGGACCGCTAGAAAGAGACTTACATCACACCAAACAGAGAGATTACTAGCCAAGCGAGCAAGAGTGGGTGATTCTGAAGATGTTAGAGGAAGGATACCAAGTGATGATGAAGGCACACACAGGACCTCGGATGAGTCGAATGTAGGCAGAGAGGAACCCATGGAGCAAGATCCAGACAACACGGAGCCCTCAGAGGATGATGGTGTACTTATGATTGAAACCGGTTGTGGAGATGATGATAGTGATGACGATGGCAGTGACCAAGAGGGAGTTGAGGCTGAGGATATGAATATGGATGGGGATGATGAAGAAGAACCCGAGGAGGAAGAAGAGTTTGTACCTGAGACACCGATAGCTGATATGGGAGAGCAACCAACGGAATTTGTGGACCCAGCAGTGGTGATATGGGAGAAACTGAAGCAAGCACTTGTAGAGTATCACGAAGTAGGAGGATGGGTCGAGATTTTCGGAGACTTTGGTTATCCTTGGATTCGGGTGTACATGATTCCGCCCGTAGAGGTTATAGAGATCTCTGATGATGAAGAGGTGGTACCGGCTAACCCGGAGATTATGGATGTTTTTGTGCCATCAGACGACGACGATGAGGTGGTCGAGGTAGTAGATATTTCTGATGATGAGTGGATCATGATCGATGGTGACTCAGACGAGTAGAGTGGAGTAGACTAATGGGGGTGGACTATGTATGTGTATATCATGTAGCTATAACTTGATGTAGTCAAGTATAGCCTATCTATGTAGTATGGTGTGTATGTCTATGATTAGTCAGGTGTAGCACTAGTAGTGTAGTATGTTATCTAGACCAGTGCCAGTATCGAACTAATTGTATAATTAGGATGCACTAAGCAATTATGATATGTAGTAGCATCTTTTGGGAAAAACTGTCTATTTTCTTACTTTTAAATTTCGGGGACGAAATTCTTATAAGGGGGGTGGACTGTAATGTCCCGACTTTTCTGACTATTTTTAAATCATTTTAATGAAGAATTAAAATGAGGATTCTATTTAAAAATATATACTAAGGAGATTCTTGAAAACAAATATACATATGAATGAGCATATGTATGTAATCTTATTATTATTATATATATACTTGATAAAATCTTTGATTTAAAAATGTAAAACAAGTATATATTATTTAAAAAGGAATTTCATATAGAAATGAAATACTTCATAGTATTATTTTGCCAAACTAAGGAGTTGAAAACAAAGGACTAGAACGTAAACAAAAATAAAGGAGCATGTGCTCATTTAAAAATAAAGGAGGGATTGGAAAACAAAAACACCACAACATGTTGCCTACAACATGAAACAATACGGCCAAAACATGAATTATATAACACATGAACCACTTATCATCTTAAATATCCAAACAAAAGACAAAAAGGAAATCTCTAGCAAGACAAAACAATTTCCAAGAAGAGACAAGCATTTAATGAAACATACTTGACATAGTAACCATGATCTTCGTTAGCCATTGCCTAAAAATCCTATAGTATAGTTAGCATGTACATGTTATAGTATAGGAGAAATATCTCAGCAAAGAAGGAAACAAATGAGAACATTAGTTAAGATTTTAAAATCCAAAGGGATGGTCCTTGCATTTAATGCAAGTATGGTTCAAGCTTCTAGAAACACTACCTAGGAGCATGTCATTAGCTACAAGCCTAAGTAAGACAAATTTTAAAGTACTTGAGCTCCTCATTTCTGGCCGTAGGTATAAATAGAAGAGGGGTGAGGCTATGAGAGTTTACTGTGTGAACATGTGCTCAGAAATTCATATTTTAATGCATGACTTTACCTATATATACCACTCAAATCCTCTCATACTTTCACACAAACAAACTGAGTTTCCATTCTAAAATCTGAAGTCAAATTTCTGGATCTAGGAAAGCTTTAGGTGAGTGAAACAAATTCTAACACTTCTGGTTTTAATACTGCAGTAAAACAGTTTTTTTTTCTATTTAGTAAAAACTGCCATGTTTCCTTTGATTTCTGTTGACACTGTCAACTAGAAAATAGGATGAAGAACCACTTAAATTCCTTCCTATAGACTGATCTACTAGGTAGTATATAGTAGTGAATATGTGTGCAAACTGACTTGATGATAAACTCTGCTGTTTAAACTTGTCTGGATGTTCTGTGAAACAACTTACAGTACATATGATTTAGGAATAAAACCATGTCGATCTGCTTTTGTGTAATGAAAGGGTATGGGTCCTGTGTAAATCATGACATATATTCATATATATAAATCAAAGTAATCACATTTCAAAGAGCTTTTGTCCAAAAATAGTTTAACAGAAGATAACAGTGGTCTCTCTGTTTACCTGATTTTTCGAATCAAACGAAATATAGTTTTGATTATATAATCGAGATCCAGACACAAAATCATGATTTTTAAGATTGGTTTCACAATTTTTAAGTGTGTATACTTTGAGAATTTCGACCATGAACGGAAAATGGTCTCCGACCAAACTCCGATCATCGGAGGGACGAGGGGTCAGGCGGTTAGGGGTGAAGCATCGTCAGGGACCAGGGGATCAGGGAAAAATACAACCAGATTTTTTAAATGTGTGGATTTTGCGAATGGGTTGAAAATAGGGTTTTTTATACTGTAAATGGGTTCGGTTGTTTCCATCGCCGTTGATCATCAACGGCGAACTTAGGGAGGTGCGGTCGTGGGGGGAAGGCGGCATTGGGAACCCACGGTGGCGAGGCAGGAGTTAGATGGAGTATCGTGGCCTGATGCGCGAGGATGAGGTCGATTCCTCGATGATGCTTTCTGACGTTGGAGTGCTCGAACACCCAAAACACTGTAGCGTCGGGGATTTGATGATCGGAGGGATGAACGTGGACCTAGGGGCAAAGCGTGACTGGATGGCATTGGTGCGGTGGCTCCTCATTTCGTCGTGGTGGCGTGCACGTGCACGGTGCACCACCGTGTACTGTGCAACTGATCGAAGTACCAAGGCTGGTACTTGGAAAATGCCAAGACCAGTACCTTGGCACTTTGCCAAGACCTGGTACTTGGCAAATGCCAAGTCCAGGCACTTTGGCAAATGCCAAAGGCTTGGCACTTGGCACTTGCCAAGTGCTTAGCACTTTGGCACTTGCCAAGTGCTTGGCACTTCGGCAAAATGCCAAGTGCTTGGCACTTTGGCAGTGCCAAACTTGGCACTTTGGTAGTGCCAAGTTCTGGTACTTTGGCACTGCCAGAGTCCAGTTCTGGCACTTGCCAAATCCGGTACTCTGGCAGTGCCAAAGTCCGGTATTCTTCGTCAAGTGAATACGAGACTTTTAAATTTAAATATAATTTAAAATTTAAAATTTAAAAATATAAATAAAGTAAATAAATAAATTAATTAAATAAAGAAGTATTTTTATTTAATTAAGCAGACGACAAGCGAGAAGTCGAAACTGAGATTTCGAACCAACAAGTTCGACAGTGAAAGATCAACCAAGTTTGAAATATAAATTATACGGGAATAAATAATTTAAATAAATTATTTGAATTATTTATAAAGTGAATAATCATTAAAGGATAAGAACAAAAGGACAAATAGCTCAAACATCATTTGAACAAAAAGGAAGAATACACCGTGTGCGGAGCACGGGAAATTTCCAAAGAATGTACACAACACTGTCAAAAACCATATACACCTCAACTGATTATATAAAAGATAAATTGACGGTGCTAATGCAAACCAGATAAGCAAACACTGTTTGAAATATATATATATATATATATATATATATATATAATCCGAAATGGAGTGATACTCCTGATTTGATCGATAAACATTCATCGACTGTAAAAGATTTCGTACATCGTTCGAATAGTCCGGAATCAACGATTCCACTTCGAATCGAAGTAGACGACGCATAATCGAGATACTGAAATCAACGAGATGCAAGCGTTATTTTAAAAAAAAGATATTTTTGGTCTGTTCAAACCCAGAACATACCCGAATGGACGAGTGTCTGACAGTGTGTGTCAGTCAGATTTTACACATCGGTTTTACGTAAGTATATTACGTTGGTAGCGGAGGAATTCGTTTCTCTTTGCTTTATTACCCGTAATATATTTGTGTAATCGAATGGGTATTTCTGACGGATAGGACGATGTGGCATTCAAAGAATGAAAAGAGGAAATCTGTCAGAAGAACAACGTGACCTCAAAACATCACAACCCGGAAGTAACAAAAGTTGGGCTAGGCAGCATGGCTAATTGGGTCATACCCAAGCAGGGTATATTATCACCATCTAGAGGATTTCCTTATCTAACTTCTTAAATCTATTTCGCTGTTGTTGCATTCGGAAACGGTAAATCGAGCTCAACCGTAGGAGTGATAATATATTCGTCACACTCAAGCTGAATGAGTGGACAGTCATGTGTGGCCGGGTTACAAGACGTTCTTGTTGAACCCCAGTGTATCTTCTCTAGAGTACACTGTCCGGTGGGTGCTCCCATACCTTGTATGTTGGAATCCAAACTCCAATACGCGCTCTGCAACTTTTAAAGTTGTTTACTATATAAGTGAACGTGAGATGCAAGCGTTTCACTAGATTTTTAATTTATCTGTTACGAACTATTATAATATCAAATGTTTTGATATAAAGAGATTAGATCAATTCCAGATATTAGACATGGATGGATCTAATGATTTTTTTTGAAGTAAAACATGGATCAATATAAACACCTTGACACCTATTCCCTGTTATACTGTTTAACTATGTTTCCTCACACCAGTCCCCTGACTGACCCAGAGTTTATTTTTGTGTTTCTTAAACTCTTGGGTACTCATAATATTTATTATGAGTAGACAAGTAGGTTCAGGTAAGGCAAGTGGACATGATGCTGAACCAGTTCAAGACCTAGTAGCATATGTGTTTTTTTAATTATCAGTTCGAGTATCTATGTAGTGTAATATGGTATTGTATGAACCATGATGATGTAATATTTATGTACTCTGATGTATCAGGCTTTGTGATGTAATATATAAGTATTTTGTGAAATTCCGCTGTGAGATTCTGATAACTTCTTACTCTTCTATTCTATAAATTCTACCTTTCCTATCTCATCTTCTAAATTCTTTCAATAATGACACGGTTTTCCGGGCATGGAAAATCACGCCGTTACACTACGAGGTAATGCTGCTAACCTCGTAGGCCCCCTACGAGGTAATGATACCAACCTCGCTGCGTGGTTGGACCACAATCCCCACACCCGCACTACGTGGTTGACGAAAACATATAAAAAAATATATTCAGCGAAGAGTATTTCTGTCTAGTGAAATTTTAAATTAAAAAAGGAGGGCAACTCAGCTATTTTGTAGGTCTGAATAGAATGTGCCTTAGTCAATAACCAGTTCAAAATATTCGAAGGAGCAATCAATCAAACAAATTACATTACATAATCAATGAAAAATCAATTTTATAGCCACTTTTCAGGGAAAGAGAAAACTGTTTATCTTTTCCAAAAAAGAAAATTATTAATTAATTGTAATATATGAGTATTATTTCTTAATAAAAGAGTTTGCATGGTTGTATTTTTAAACACTGACTAGTAATTATCGTCGTTCGATTCAAGCAATATCATCAACAAACAATGACTAGTAATTATCGTACATCAATTCATAATAAAAGAGTTTGCATGAGTAAACACTGATTAGCAATTATAATTGATCGATTAAAGCAATATCATCAACAACCGGCAAAAAATTAAGTAATAACAGACAACATTTAGAGGAAGATAATACTTACTAATCAATCATTGTTAATTGAAACTTACTTTTATAGTAGATGCTTAATCTACGAAAATGGCGATGATTGATTTCGTCGAAATGTTGTATTGGTAAAGGTTGAAAATACTGATTCGACTGATTTAGTAATTAGGTTTTATTAAGATAACTGGAAGCGGGAAATGAAAAATGTCCTGGAAAGTAATTATTGGCGACCCGTGTCCTAGAAATTAATTGTATAAGGTAAATAAGCCCTTATAGTAAAATTCCCCTAAATTTAAACACTTTTCTATATATATTTATCTATTAGTAAACTTAGATCTACCACTAACTTATGATTTATGATAAATACTGTAAACGATATGTGTGCTTGAAATAAACGATGTGGCTTATTATACATCTAAAAAATATATTTTGGAATTTATATAACTCTTTGTATGAATGTTTTGTAAGGAAAATTTCATATTGTTTTTACTTATGTTTTATTTATAATTTGTTTGTTCATGGAACTATGCAAGTGAATAATTTGATTGACCTTCAAAGTTTGACTGTCTTGCGATATGAAATCTTGAGGTTTAGATGAATTCATTGGTATGATGGTTTATCTCAAAAAGTGAGTTGGTTTATGCCCATATATGAACCTGAAATATTAAGCATATGGGATAATGTAGTTTTATTACCTTTTTAAAATATATTTTATATTTTTTGAATGTCGGTAGTTTCATATTACCTACAATTGGAAAGTGGATTTTAACATAACTGGTCCACATCTCTTTTATGTCAAGAGATAAGACAAGAAGGGTATTTTATGGAAATCTTTTGAAGTTAATCCTAAATTTATATTTATGATTATGGTTTTCCAAGTATAATTCGTTCATTTGCTTTGATTTCAAATTATGTTAAATCACTTACCATTTTTCCATATACAATCAAGCATGCAATTTACAAAAACCATTATTATATAAATGTTTTAAAAGTTTCTTCTTGTTTGCAAAATTAGAATCTAATTATGCATATCAAAATTTGAGCAAATAATGTGATGGACTATTAAAACTTGCATATGCTATCATTTGACCATTAATGGATGGAAGCGTTCAACATCATGACAGGATAATTAAAAATTAGATGATATTCACCAGCTTATTGGTTAACGTAGTTGTAAGCTTTGAAGATTGTTTATAATGTTCATTGCATTTTTGGCTAATGGTTCTTTTAGATCGCGTTTTATGTTGAACTATAACCACTTAAAATCTTTTATAGGAAGTTTTCAAAATTATCCTAAATTTGAATTTGTTATATTATAATTTGAAAATGGCTAATTTATGTTACATGGCTTATCATTCATTTATTTTTATTTTTCGTCTTTGAGTTACTTTTTCATGCATATCTTAAAAAACATTGAAATAAAATTTTGATTACTAGTATCTGCTAGTTCATACGTTTCGCACCAAGAAGATGAAAGCAAAAAATATATGTTTATTTAATGGCTTCTTAGTTGCCTGCAAGATACCTTTGCACTTACTGTGTGCGACTATTATTTGCCTCCAAAGACATTCCACATGTCATATTTTTTCACTTTCATTTTTCATGTTTAAAGTAAAATAAAATTTTATTGAATAAGATTGTTTTATACATGGTTGTTTATATATTAGTTCAGATAATTCCAAACCAAATATTTAACGTTTGTTGTCTGAACTATTTTAAAATATTTGGAATTTATAATATACAACCATCAGTGCAATAATTCTGATTTTTACATTCTGCGATATCTTATATAGTATTTTATGAATGATTTTTTGCTTATTCCCATTCCCAATATGAAGTCATATACGTGGTTGTCATAGTATGATAAAAGATCGATGGTGATACGCTTTTCCCATAATTTTTTAGATTTAGCTTTTATTTTTTTAGGTTTTCACTCCTAACATATTTTATTGTCATTTAACACACGTTCACATTTTCTAACTGTGACAGTGATGTGATGGGCTATTTGAGAAAATGAATCCTTTCTTTAATACCTTTAATTTACTACTAGTATTTTTTTCTCGCTTTACTGGGTATTAAAATTTATGTTATTAAAAAAATATTGTAATGGTTAAATATTAAAAATAAAATAAAAATAAACTATTGTAATTAATATTAAACAGTTATATATATATATATAAATATTATAATTTATGCGGCAACAGTAATAAATTGTTCTGTTCTTCATCCAAAAATAATTTTATCATGGATGATTATTAATTGTTCTATTATCCATCTAATAATTGATGCAGTAACAATAATTAATTGTCATGTTGTTCACCCAACAATAATTTTGTCGTGGATGATTATTTTATTAATTATTTGTTATCCATCTAATTTTGTTGTTATTAATGGTTATTTTTTGGCATAGATACAAAAATTGATTATTTGTGATTTTATTCCGAAAACATGTTCTCAATTCATTACAATTTAAACTTATTTTGTGATATTTAAATGTGAAAAATTAAAAAAATAATTATTAAAATTATATAAGTGATACAATTCAAGTAATATTATATAAATTATATGCAAACTACAGTATGTTAACTTTTTTTATAAAGCAAAAAAGTGTATATGATGTCATCATACATATATAAATAAAATATGATGCATTGTATGATTTGTTATTAAGTTTTAAATATATTTTTATATGTATAAAAGGCATTCTTTTTTAATTGCTTTTAGTTTAGATGAATCAAAAAAGAGGCATTTTTTTTACATGCAATGTATTCTTTTTTATATGTTAAAAGTGTATATGATGTCATCATATATATATATATATATATAACACTTGCTTTTTCTTTTTTAATTGCTTTCAGTTTTGAAATAAATTCATTTTCATCATCTTTTCTATCCTTAAAGTCGTCAAAAATGATTTGTAATTTTCAAGCATTTTAATTTATCAAACTCTTTTCTATGCAAGAAAAATCACCAAGTCAAATAGCATTTTAATGGCTTGTAGATTCCCATGTGCATTAATTTAATCAATATCTTGTAACGACATTCTTGAAATGCTGCACTAAGAAAATAAAGTTCATAAAAGAAAGGCATTTTAGCTAGATTTTTAAATGAAAAAAAAAATTGTGCGGCTTCACTAAGAAGGAAATAATGACATATATTAGATGGACTAAATGGTTTGTTCCATCGTAAACATTTAGATATGCATGAAGTGACATGAATATAAGTATTGATAAATTTTTTACTGATGCACTCTAATTGGAAACTCTCTGATATTTGACTGATTGGCTAGTGATCCAAAACAATGGACATTAGAGAGTGAAAAAGGCCAAAACCACTGAATTGAAGTCAAGAAATCATTCGTATAGATCTGTTGTGAATTTAAGTCAAGTAAATATATGTGCAACAGTATTAAAGAATTTAAAGCGGGCAAATACAAGATGTGCTAAGAGAAGCTCATAAATACATGAAATAACCATAAATATATGCTTGTAAAAAAACTTATCATGCAATATCGATCCAGAAAATATAGCACTTGAAAGCATGGCTAGTTATTCTATGTTGTATCCCATCAGTTATCCTTCTGCAATAAACTAATTTATTTCATGCAATGCAGATATTGTTGTGCAAAATTCGACCTATGTAAGGAAATAATCTGAATTGCTGATACTGGTATGCATTTGCCATCCTAAACTTTTATCTTAACTATCAAATAAACATGACGTGCCAACAAAAATATACAACTACTACTATTGGAAATGTTACGTTGATACATATATAATCAATGATACCAAATGCTAACTATCATGCAACAATTGAGCTAAGTTAAACTTGATAGTATATCATTTTTCTAAGAAAAAAGAAAAATAAATTATGTCAATGGTATATCAGTTACAAGGTATGATGTTGGGTTCTGACTTCCAAAGTGAGAAGTGTTAATATTAACATGCTTATGTGGTACAGTGGAAGAGTTGAAATTTTTCATCCAGGTAATGAATATTAGAGAACTGTATTTGGGTCACCAGCACCCTAAAATTCATGTATAAGACAACATTCTCATGGGAAAGTTGATTTTAGGATGGTGCAAGGTTAGCATACAATATTGTGCGGTTTTATTACAACAATGTCATTAATTAATAGTCCCACTGTGGAACATATCAGAACCTGCAAAGGTCTTTCTTGTTTGACTTCTTTGTTTTCAGTGCACTCAATTTGATAAATGCATCAAAGCAATTACGGATGGAAAAGATGACGCCTTTGCTAAGGCTGTAGAGGCACAATAGTGATATTGGGAAGAAAATAGTCACATGCATCAACTCTTTTTCGGTGAGTGAATTTATACATAATGAAAAGAATTCATTATTTGACTTTGATCGATAATAAAGACATTTCATTAGTGTTGACATGCCTTTTTGTCAAAGCAGTCACACGTTAGGTATTTGGTGAGCGACGCACTCAAGCGTCAAAAAGCACAAAGCAGTTGGGTCGAAGTCGCATCGCAAACACAATGAAACCCAAAGCCTCTATTAGATGGCCCCTGTCGGGCTCAATGGTCTCTTAGTCAAGCCGTCACCCAGGCCGAAGGCGAGCCGTCCAGCGGGTCCAGGCGCAGCGCCGGTGGGGGTCCGGGGCCCCACAGTCCCGGCGGCGATTGACCTAACAGGTTAGGTCGAAACTATGGGCACCGCCCGATTCATTTGATTTTCTCCATGCCGGAAGCTCAGATTCCTTCACTCCGGACCAGCAAAACCACGGATTCCTTCACTTCGTATCCAGGAGCTTCGATGCACTAAAACGACGAGATTCCAGCACCAAGAAGATTGCCTCTTTCCCCTCCTCAACTTTCGCACCCCCGATGGGGTTCGAAATTTCGTACCCCTCGGGGGGTACGGAATTTCGAATCCCCAGATGAGGGGTCGAAATTTCGAACCCACTGAAAAGGGTCGAAATTTAGCCCCTCCAAGGGGTTCGAAATTTCGAACCCCTTAAAGGGGTTCGAAATTTTGAGCCCGCGCCTGGGGCTCGAATTCCCTGCATATGACCTTGTTTAGGTACGAAAATGGCTCTTGTAGGTCCCGCTGCTGTAATGGCCCGAATTTCCGTACTCTTTGAGCCGACTAATAACACCACACGTCCAACCCAAATGACACAAAAATACGAATCATTATTAGAAAGAAATAAATATTAGAATGTAAGAAAACAAAGATCACAAACTCATAGCGGAATGAATAAAATATATTTAGATAACATAAACTTTGAAATACAAATCAGTAACTTTATATACATACCATCATCAGAGCACAACAGTTATTCCTGGAACAGTTATAAACACATGTTTCCAGATACAACATAGTACACAACGGAAATATGATAGTCTATAGCTAACTGGTGAAGCCTCCTCCTTCGAGCTCCTCTAAGTGAATCTGTAAAATCCCGACTACTTGGCTGTCCGTACAAATTTGGGCACCCAAGAGTTTAGGGAAAACAAAAATAAACTCTGGGTCAGTCATGGGACTAGTGTGAGTAAACTCCAACCATTTGTTTAACTTTCGAAATCCTTTTGAAAGAAATGATAATCGTAAGACCAATCCACACATAAACACGGATGGTTTTTACCTTATGATAACCAAAATATTTTGATATCAAATCCAGTGATATTATCATAATGTCTACAACAAATAAATAGAATCTAGCGGAATGCTTGCATCTCACGCTCCATATATAATATAAAATCAAAAACCGCAGGGCGCTTATTGGTGACTGGATTTCCAACATGACAAGGTATGGGACCACCTTCCGATAGTGTATCTCTAGAGACGAATACACTGGGTTCAACAAGAACGTCTTGAAACCCGGTCCTCACATGACCGACCACGCATTTCGCTTGAGTGTATCGAATGTATATCACCAACGGTTGGGATCAACAACCGTTTCCCGAAAGGGACAGCATCGATAGATTAAAGAACAAATGGAATTTCTCTAGATAGGTGATCATACATCCTAATGGGTGCGACCCACATAGCCATGCTGCCTGCCCGATTTTTGTCAAATTCCCGGTTGTGAGGCTTGAAGTCTGAATTATCTTTCAGAACATCTGGCCACCATTCACTTTGAATGCCACATCGTCAGATCCATCGGAAATCACTAATTGATTCCTACAAAAATACTCAGATTGTTAGGCTAATGAAGTTTGCCTTCTATGCCACCAACTTCGTACGTTTGAAGGAATCAACGTACGTAATCCCTTTTGAAATACTCTGTCAGACACTCGTCCATACAGGATGTCCTGGGTCTGGACAAACCAAAGGCACCATTCTATTAATCCATCTTAGGCAATTTCTACCTAGGATTAACCGAACTGCCTTTGCACTTTACTCCGTCTTCAATTATCTTCAGCATAAGTTGATTCATAACGCTTATGCCAACATGGAGTGGTTTTCAGATATTAAATCTGATCCTGGTCTCTCCGCATTGACAACGGAGGTATAAAATGAATCAAAACTTTGATAGTCGGTGATTTAACTATCAAAGAAAAATAAGTGTACAACCAACGATCTTATTTCCAGGTAGGAATTCGATCAATCAATCATCAATCAACATTGGCCCCTTTCAACCATTTCCTAATTATTTTATCATTTCCAATTCTCTTTTCTTAATTCCTCATTTTATTTAGGGAAAAACATTTAAATTCTTTAAATTAACGCGATGTTATAAAACATCGTTATAATAACTCCAACCACTAATTATTTATTAGCTAACCATATTACTAACCAAGTTTCACTATCGAACCTTAACCATTTCTCCATCGATCATGAAGTCAATCAAGTTGGGGTATAATTACCTCTCAGAAATTAATTGAACAACATTCTCAATTTTGAAATAGTCAAAGCTCACAACTTTAAACAAACCATCGCTTACGCGACTTTCGGATTCAATCTAAGAACACACTTCTTTACGAAGAAACACTGATTATAACAGTAGCGTTATAATCGATGTTTTCAAATACTTAATTTATAAACATTGCTTTTAACAACAGCGTTACAATCGCTGTGTAGTATTATAGAACATTTATTACAACCATAGCATTTAGATCGCTGTTTAGATTTCAAACATTTATTATAATGGAAGCGTTAAAAATTGTTGTTTACAAGTATAAAACATTTATTATAACAGCAGCGCTAAAATTGCTGTTTACAAATATTAAACATTTATTTTCACAAACACTTGTTTTCAAATCGTTGTTCATTTCCAAATATGAGTATCATTCCTTTATAACCATGTCATTCTGCAAAACATTATCATAGTTTATTTCATATTCTAAATTTTGGAATAAAACTCATCGTTCTCATTTTAAAATGACATCCAATTTCCTTTTTCATTCAAGCTCCAGTTTGGATTTATAATTCAAATCTAAATTTCCTTTATCGATATTTCATTTGCAAATATTTCCTTTAAACAATTATTCACTTACATCATGAATATAATCCTTTTACATACAATTTGATTTCATGCTTGTAAACGTATCTTAAATCCAAATTCTATTTATAACCTTTACTTAGAATTATTCATATCGAATCTCATTTTATTCCAACCACTTATAATCCCCTATATAGTTCCCTTTATAATTACCAAGTTCGAATCTCATTTCAAATATTGGTTTAAAAACCGATTCCCACCCTTATGCAAATTCAAATTTGAAATTATAATTTCAGTTTATCCAATGATAAATAGATCACTTAAGTTACAAACTCATTTATAAACAACTTCATGTTCATTCATTTAAACAGATTCCTACTTTCGAATTTATTTGAAGCTAAATTTCTATTCTTGAAAATAAATTTTCTTTTTAAATCCCAAACTCCTTTTCCCATATTCGAAAATATCTTATGGTATTTAAATACTAAAATTTATAGGGCCAGTGACAACAAAATCAATCTGTGACGAAAAGGAATTTCGCTCGGTCCGAACCAGTCGCTAAACCGACCCAGGCCGTTCGAGACGCCATATCGTTTGAGAACACGACAAAATAGAACGCATACAGAAGAACATTTAATTGTATATAACAACAATGCATCAGAATACAAGAATATACATAGTATAAATGAATATTACACAGAAATATACATCACAAATTATCAGAGATTACAATGAATTACATAGCAGCGGAAAATAATACAATACACAACTAGAAGAGATATACGGATACAAAGCTTTCCGGATATCGTTCCAGCTGTAAACCAGGATCCTGTGAATATAAATCTGCAAAACCAAAACTACTAGCTGCCCGTGTCAAAATAAGGGCACCCAGAGTTTAGGTTAAAACAATAAACTCCAGGTCAGTCATGGGACTGGTGTGAGAACTAAAACAGTTATAAATCTTTATTTTTAAAGTTAGGTAAATCAAGGGACCACGCCGTATAACACGGAACGGGTTTCCACCCAAGAACACCAGTGAATAAAACAACAGCGCAATGCTAAATAAAGAAAAATGAAGCTATTATAAGACCCAGGTCCTATCACACAATGCAACGCAAGTCGGGGGATAGGGTTTTTACCTTATAATAGCCAAGAATGCTTGATACGTTTAAAAGAAATCATTTGATACTATTATAAGTGCATAGTGTATAAAACAACTTCAAATCATAAGTATCAATCATAGGCGGCATGAATGCCCCATACCACTATGTCGCCATATATAGGTTATACAATCAAAATCACGTATTTGGAAATTGGATTTCTGTCTATGAACCGAGGCCAGGGATCGTCCTCTACCGATTCGA
Organism: Allium sativum; assembly: GCA_030737875.1. Lineage (NCBI taxonomy): Eukaryota > Viridiplantae > Streptophyta > Magnoliopsida > Asparagales > Amaryllidaceae > Allium > Allium sativum. Next base: position 918,641,179 of record CM060926.1, on the reverse strand, counting down.
GACGCTCTAGCCCGTGTCTCAGGCAACCGCACAGGCAAGCCTTGGAGCGATAGGGTCGGTCCACCGATGTGGATTATTATGCCTGAACAATACGTCTCCCCGCCCTTTGGGGCGTCAATGAGCCAACGAATGACTGCATCGGACCCGGATCGTCCGATCAAACCGAGGCGCCTCGCAACAGCAACAACCACACAGGTGAAAAGTATATAAATGTCAGGGCTGGTAGGTCACTGACACCACCCTAGCTAGAAGGAAACGCATGCCCTCCCTGAGGTCCTCTCCCGTTTTTGGTTCACAACCGGGGTGCGAAACTCGCGAAGTAAACGTTACACAAAGCTACGCCACAAAGGCCGTGCTTTGATCATCACCACAAGACTTTGCTTTTCAACAGAAGCCTCGATCAATTGCCACTTAGGCATGCCACACAGGCAATTCACTCATGCGTTTGATATCCATCAATATATAGCCCCTGAGCTTGTACGTCTCAGAGAAGGGCGTTAAGCAAGAGAATAAATTCTCCGCCGCCAAACAGATATATATTCAATAGAGATCAATCACACGGACTAAAATCCAATGTCAGACACACAGTCCAATTACAAGTTCGTTCTGGGTCTGAACGAAACCGGAGGCACCTAGTACCCCGCATATCCATCGATCTCCAAGCACGTCTGGACGATCACCAACTGTTTCCATCTTCTTGGGTGTACAGCCCAATCAAGATCATCAGTAATCACCCAAACGACGTGAAGACTTCTGGTCTTCGACCACCGTCTTCATCTTCGACTTATCGTCGTATCAGTTATTCAAAATGGGATAAACCCGGTCTTTCCGAATAACTCGCGTATATTTTAAATAAGTGTTACACAAACACAACATACGCCTCATTCCAATTTATCAGTCACTAACCGTAAATTAATCAAGAGAATAATTCCCCAAATATTAACCCCGAAGGCCGAAACCAACATCAGATCAATATCCAGAACACCATTCTGCTTGGCTAACCGACAGTTAGTTTCTAAATTTCACATTCACAGGGAAAGGTTCCCATTAATTTTATCCAAGATAAATTCCTTGAATTTATTCTTTAATCATCTTTTGAATTTCGATTCAACTAGTCGGGATTAATGAACCTTACCGAAGTAATCATTTATTTTAATTTCCCAATCCCAACCTATTCATCCCATGAAGTTAAACTGGTAATACTTCATATCTAACACCACGGTGTTATCGGTAAATTCAATTACCATTTCACGTTCAAATCTAATTAAAGATTTAACTATCGCCTGGAGCAAAACTGGTGATACTCCATTCTCAATCTTTTCAATCTAATTAAAGATTCATTAAAACTCCACTTAGTTTTAATCGTTAAGTGGGTTAAAGAATCAGTGTCATTTAAAACACGGTTCACGATAAACCCAAAATCACATTCCATTAATTATCGGGTTAAAGAACGAGTGTTATTTAAAACACTGTCCACGATAAACCCAAAAATCAATATCAATTCAATTCCAATTAAATATCATTTAATTGGTACCCTTCATTAAATCTAAATAAAAAGATTTAATCTTTTCTCAAATGGGTTCAAGAACAGTATTAATGAAGACACCATTCACGACAAACCCCAAATCACATTTGATATTCAATACAAGGCTCTGAATAGAAAATATATCGGCTTATATTCAATATCAAATCCTACGATTAACAAATGTCGTATTGGAAATAACGATATAAATATATATCTTTCAAATTTCCATAACAACATCTATATAATCACGAATTCCAACATCGAAATATTCCGAAGACAATTTCGATTCAAATCCACTCCAATGCAATCATTGGAAATTCTGGTTATTTTTTAAAACCCTTTTCAAATTCAATTTATTTATTTAAAAATAAATAGAATTTTAATTCTAGTTCAAAACTAGTTCATTTCGATGAAAATCTATTTTTATCTTTTCAAATATGGAGTTTTTCATCCCAATTCTTTCTAAATCGTTTCTTATGATTTTACACGAATTATTACTATTTTTAATAATTTTATCAAGGCCCGTACAGTCGATTTCCATCAACGGCCATCGAACTGCACTTACAGCGACCTTATTCAAATTTGATTTGGACATAATTCCAAATCCAATCGTTAGATTTCTAATTTCTCACATTCGTTAGAAAGTTCTTTTCGATGCGAACCCAACGGTTCCGGTTTTAGGAGAATCCGACGGTCGGATCTCCCGAAATATCCGTTCGAAGTCAATGGTCGAAATTCGCGAACTGCCGTGGCGCGGCGCGTTCTATTCAAGCCATTATATTATATATAAAATATATATAATATACACTTCGTCGATTTCAATTCAAAACGTGCTTTATAAATCGTTTTTAAATTCGTTTTCAAAACGGTTTCAACTTCATATTCAATTTCAAATCAAAATTGAATATTCCAATATAAATTCGTTTTAAATTCATTTCAAATCAATTTAAATTCAAATTGATTTCTAATTCAATTTCAGTTCGTTTTCAATTCAATTTCAATTCGAATTCTTTTATATTCAATTTAATTTGAATTTCAATTCTTTTCAAAATATCAGATTTTGAAATCACTTTCGATATTCATTATAGAATGAATAAAATCGATATAAATATCGTTCACGTCAAAATGGCGTAAATCTAATCAACACGGCTTCATATATTCATATTTTCAAATATTCTATTTCGAATATTTCTATTTCAAATATTTTTATTTCAAATATTTCTTTTTCGAATATTCTATTTTCAAATATTTCTATTTCAAATATTTTTATTTCAAATATTCTATTTTCGAATATTCTATTTTCAAATATTTCTATTTCAAATATTTTTATTTCAAATATTCTATTTCAAATATTTCTTTTTCAAATATTTCTTTTCAAATATTTTTATTTCAAATATTCTATTTTCAAATATTTCTAATTCAAATATTTTTATTTCAAATATTCTATTTTCAAATATTTCTATTTCAAATATTTTTATTTCAAATATTCTATTTTCAAATATTTCTATTTCAAATATTTCTTTTTCGAAACTGGAATGAGGCCCAATCAATTACCATATAATGTTAATTATATGGATTTTCTACAACACATGTATACAATAACAACGATGAATAATCAACCATCATCCAAAGTGCATTCTACACTGTATAAGCATCAAATATAAATATTCAACGCTTATAACAGTCTGTCAATCAATCGATCGACATACAACTAAATAATCGGGATTAGTGTACGTCAAATATCATCCCAATACCCGTGTGGGGTTTCAGACAATCAAACACAGATTTTATTTGTGCAGTTGGGTGATGTGTAAAATTTATCGACCCAATCAATGTCCTTCAAATAGGTGTACATAAACAAACCGTCTGGTTTGTAAATGAATATTTATCTATTCACATTCACGTTAAAAATTATATTTTTTAACGATCAAACTATTTTATTCAACCTATGAATATTCTATTCGGTTCATTTATTAAATAAAATGTTATCTTTATTTTTCTAACTTATTTTTAGAAAATTTCGGCGGCATAACGGCACGATACTAGAAACGGGACAAGGCCTAGCCTTATCCCCGGTCTAGTGAAGGCCCACGCCATTCACACATCAATCAAATCAATTTCATTTCACCAAACAATTCAATTCAAACCAATTAATCTAACCAACTACACAACCAAACAATTTAACAAACAAGCCATCCATGGTCTGTGGATGACGGGTGTCGGGTGCTACTAAACACCGTCTGCATCCTAGTATATATATATATTACTAGAAAAATAAAATTGAAAGGTGAGAAGTTCTCACCGATAGCTATCCAATACCATGACCCTTCATCGTTATCTCATTTTTGTCATCTTCGTTGCCCGTAGCCACTACATATGTAAAAATCGAATTTTTTTTACTTCGCTATTCAATATGTAAAAATCGAATTTTTACTTTGCTATTCAATATATAAAAATCGAATTTTTACTATGCTATTCAATATATAAAAATCGAATTTTTACTATGCTATTCAATATATAAAAACCGAATTTTTACTATGATATTCAATATATAAAAATCGAATTTTTACTATGCTATTCAATATATAAAAATCGAATTTTTACTATGCTATTCAATATATAAAAATCGAATTTTTACTATGCTATTCAATATATAAAAATCGAATTTTTGCTATGCTATTCAATATATAAAAATTGAATTTTTACTATGCTATTCAATATATAAAAATCGAATTTTTACTATGCTATTCAATATATAAAAATCGAATTTTTACTATGCTATTCAATATATAAAAATCGAATTTTTACTTCTTCTTTCCGACATCAAAAATTATACCTTTTCATTCAACAAAACCCATATCCTTTTTAAATATAAAAAATCAAACCTTTATGAATGCTAAAAATCAAATCTTTATTTTTTCCTTGTTTTAAAGCCATTACACTAATTAAATAAATAAAAATAAATGGGAAAGTAAACTTATAGTAAATCAATTTTTTTTCCTAATTAGTGGCGGAGACTCACTGTCGTCGTCGAGAGGGTGCTCTGGCAGTCGCGCGGTGGACGATGTCTGGGGGGCGTCTGTTGTGCTTCGCGGTGGAGCCTTCGAGGGTTTTGGCGGGGTTCAGATGAAGTTGCGCTCAGCGCGATGCGGAGGGGGAGAAGAACGATGGGGGGGCGCGATGTCGGACTTCGGCGGCTGGGGAGTGGCGACGAGGCGTCGGCAGGGGGAAGGGGCTCGCACGATGATGTCGGGTTCTCTCTTTTTTTTTATTTGATTTGGTTCTGAGTGAGGAGAGAGGGGTATGTGAGAGGTGTATATATATATATTAATATACATATATTTAATTATTTTATTTTCAAAAAGTAACTTTTAATTTCAACCTCTAAACGAGACCCACCGCATGTCGTCCATAGCTAATTACCCCCATTCCGAACACAATGGGATATGTATCGTAGGCTGATTCGACTGTTTCGATCAGTTTTCGTCAAAATCAACATATAACTCTATACATTGAATTTGAACGCGCATTTCAATTTACTGGGGCCACATACTAACTAAAAAAATTCCAGAAAAATATTTTCTAGCTTCGTATTGACGATACAGTCCTAACAAAACTAGTTTCGTCGAATTCTGAGACCGTTGGAAAAATGGCCATTTTCCAGTCGATTAAAATCAACTAAAACTGGTCAAATGCGTTTTCCTTTGCCACGCTCACATATTGATTCAAAAAATTATGAAATTTGAAACCTAGCAATAACTTTACATCCCGGATCCAACAAAAGTGGTTTCGTCGAAATCCGAGGTCGTTTGCAAAATTTCCATTTTTAAGGGCCTGAATTCCATAGCGACTATTCAGAATTTTCAACTGGACATATCTTTTGATTCCCGCTATGAAAATTTGATTTTTCGGATTCGTTGGAAAGATATCATCAATTAGATCCTATTATTTTTGGTTTCACTAAAATCCGGTTTATTTTGCACCCGGTACATTCAATTGAAGTTTGAAATCGAATTGTCGAACTACCGCGCCATTTTCAATTCTATTTATAATTATATATAAATATTTATATTCTAACGACGACGTATATAATATATACGTTCGAATTCTATTCAAAATAAATTTCTCGTCGATTTTATTTAAAATAATCTAGTTTAAATGTTCAAAATTCGCTAAAATTGCCAAAAAAAAAAAATTAAACTGGCCCAGATTTTCGGGTTGTTACACAATCATACAATTCATATCACATCATATAACACAAATATATGATAACAATAATATAAATGTTAAGGAACCCAGTTGGGCCCCTCCAACCTGTTTCCCTGCATCCACAGATGTTAATAACATCCATAAGATTATTTCACATCTATATGAAATATCAAAACTAAAAACCGATCAACGTTGTAATCATATCAACCAATTTTATCAACTATTCAACCAAGCAACCATCACACAGTATAAAATAAATTTAAAAATTCGTTTATATAAAAATATAAACGAGTCAGAGTTAGTGAGTTTACTCACCTTATTTGCAGTTGACGGTTCTGCTTTTGTTTCATTTAAAATCAAACAGACGTTTGATTTAATCAGGAAATTACATTAGCTCCGTTCTCAGCTATGTCAGTTCTATAATGGAATTCTCGTCGCAACGGTTTTCAACGTGATCGGTTTCACCCGATTCTGCCAACATATGAGATTTATAAGCATTAAATTAAATTAATTCCTATTTAAGCTTTATAATAACCAACTACGTTCCATTAAACGTTAATTAACCAATTAATATCCCTCTTCACCTGCTAATCTTCTTTCTTCCCTATCCGATAATTGCCCCACTGCCTGCTCATTTCCAGGCCTTTTGTCGTGGCTTCCACTTCCACTTTCCCTTCCTTGCATCGCGCTTCCAGCACTAGTGGCGACCATCTTCCCACAAAATCCACTTCCGTTCTTCTTGTTGAACCCAATACAACGTGTTGCTCCGCCTCCTCCATTTGACACATCTCGACTCCCATTCCTTGCTGATAGAAACTGACCAACCTGAAGCAAACACACCACTAAGCTCCACTATGGTAAACTAAAACTCACCATACACTAGTGTCTTCAACCTGAAACGTGAATTATTCCCCCCTGTATCCCAAACAACTTCAAACCAGAACATTTCCCTCATAAACTCAACATCTCCCACCGCGTTCTGTTTGCTCGCAACAGTATTGGACCCTCACCGCTTCACCATTTCTCAACCCAAACCCACCATAAAAATGCATGCTAAATTCTCTCCATCCAGTATTAACAACTCATTTCACATAGTTGTTTCTTTCCAGGCTTCGTTCGTAAGCTCCAAGCCTTCAGCCGATAAACACTGACAATCCCATCCCTACTACCAGCTCCATTTATTCCCATCTTACTGCACTCGAATCTCCTCCCCTCACTGGCCTCATGCTGGATCTACCACCTTTTCCCTTCGCTTAGTGCTCAATGCATTTTATTTTGTTTTAAAACTCTTGAAGTTTACGGTTCAGAAATGAAGCTTACGGGAGTTTATGCTTGGGAAGAATATGTGATTTATTTCTTTTGCTTTTAGTTTCCGAATGAAATTTCCGCTTTGTAGCTTGCTGGAGGAAAACAAGAGAACAACGCACTGTATTTATAGGAAAGGAAAATGAAGATAAGATCAAAGTCCTTTCGGGGTGTTTTCATAGTAGTTAGGTTAGTTTGTAGGCTCTGTTGAGTTGTCTATGTGATGGGGAAGGTTCTGAATCTTCTGATATGGGCTGGTGATGGTGAAGGATCCCATGGTACGGGAGAAGGCTCATAATATAGGATAGGAAAGATCAGTGCAGTGTAGCTTTGTGTGCGCCTGCGTCTCTTTGCTTATGGTGGAAGAAATAGCTGACCTGTAGCTGTACACGAAGGAAGTGGGTACTAAAAAGACGCAGGATAGGATTTGATAACTCATTGTTTCATGCCTTAATGAATTTATGCCTGCACCATGTGTTTTCGTACATGATCATTGGTGCTTTCATACAGTACACCGTGATTTGTTTCAGGCGTAGGCACGTGTAGAGATATTGAATTACCCAGTGTAGCATGTGCCATATCTTTGAGAAGTCCTATGTAGCTTATGAAAAGATAAATATAGATTTAACTTTTGATTTGCATACATTTCCCTTTATAAATGTTGAGACTGGCGAGAGTTATTGGTGTAGATTTCTTCCTGACCGAGATTTTCAGAGATATGGTGCGGGTTAGATAGGACATTGCTATGTGAGGACATTGTTTTTCTGTTTGTTTTTTCTTGTTTTGAAAGATGTGTGCAAACAGTGGGTTATATTATTATAAAGTGTAGGGTACCCGATGATATAAATTTTTATTCATGTGCAACCCATTACAGATAGAAGTAAGAATACGGTCGTGTCCAGTGAGGTACCACGATCCAGTAAATATAATAATATCGGTAGTTTAACATATATTATGAAACTCCAAAATATTAATATAGGGTGCAAAATACTCCAAATAAAAAGTTGCGTATTTAATTAATTAAAAATTACGGTAAAATTCTAAAAATTAAAATATAACTACGTCTCAAAAGAACCTTATCCAATTTCAAGACCGGTATTTAAATATATTTAAATAACCGTTATGGCTTATACACGATTCCACAGCGACTTTCTGAAAATTTGATTTGGACGTAATTCACAATATATAAGACGAAATCTCGATTTTTCACTTCCATTAGAAAGATACAGTGCAATAGATTCAAACGTTTCTTGTTTTAAAGAAATCCGACTTATAACAAATTCTGTATATTCATTAAAAGTTCGAATTGCCAATTTACGAACTACCGCGCCGTTACGAGCTCGTTTTAAATTTAATTATAAATTATACATTTAAATACCGTTTTATTAAATAATTTCTTATAAATTCCTATATATAATTCAAATAAAATATTGAAACCAATTTAAATATTCAGAATTCAACGACTGAAAATTCGGGTCGTTACAGCTGCTCACCTACTTCCACTTAACCTCCTTCCAATAAATACCCCAGGCCTTGGCCTTCATTTGGATCTTGCTCCCTTGGAATTTTTGGACCTCAAGAGCTCCAAAAACTCATTAATGGCTTCCAACACCTCCACTATGGCCACTGGAGATGGGATAAAGACCTAAAACATGACATGCATGTTTTCCTTCAATACTTGAATACTAGCAAGCCTTGTTACACCGCCACTAGATCTCTTGGACATTAAAGCCTACCTTGCCTATAGTTGACAAAGTCAACTCACTTCAATGAAGAAGAAGGACGACTCATTCCAAGCTCATCATACATATAGCTTTGTACACAAATATTGTAACATCTCTTGTAATCGATCAAAGAAATGATGAACGAGAATTATAAAGTGGACGTAGGTGTTAGTGCCAAACCACTATAAAAGTTGTGTCTCTCCGCATTTACATTATTTACTGCTTATTCTGATAATTGTTCACACACACATATTGGGTGTTGGCATGCAACATTTTTGCTCGTCAACAATTAGCACTATATAAATTTATGAAGTTACAATAGGCAAGAAAAATAAGAGTTGGGTAATGAATGAAATGAAGTATGATTTTAAGGGAAGCCGAGGAACTTTCAACTTAGAAATATTTGCATACCCACAAAATTAAATTTCATTGAGAATTTGGTGTACCTGGTATGGTATTAATAATGTAGTGCAGTAAAGATGAGTAAAGCAAATGAATTTTGGCAAATCAACTAAATTCTTTAAGGCAATACAATTGACTGTATCAATTTATGATCCATATAATATGTATATGGTGTTAATAATATGGTACAGTATAGATTACTAATCAAAATGAATTTTGGTAAATTAAATAAATAACTTAAGACAATACAATTGATTCTACCAATTTCTCTATAAACATGCACTACTACTAAGATATTTTACCAAATATGAATAGTCCAAGTAAAAATTTGAAGCAGCAAACATCAGACAATAATTAGCAGTATAGATTACTAATCAAAATGAATTTTGGGAAATTAAATAAATAAATTAAGACAATACAATTGATTCTACCAATTTCTGTATAAACATGCACTACTAATAAGATATTATTCCAAATATGAATAGTCCGAATAAAAATTTGAAGTAGCAAACGTCAGACAACAATTAGAAAAGAATAACTACAAATCATTTACACTGCATCTGCCAACTACAAATCATTAAGAGTACTATGTAGGTGGTATCTTTTAGGATAAAGTAGTAAATAAGGGCAATTTCCTTTTAGGATAAAGTAGTAAAGATTTTTATTTTAAAGTAAATATGGGCAATTTGTGAATTATTATATAGATTAAGAAAATAAATGGCATAACTAAGGAAACCCCATAAAGAAAATTAGCAGAAAATACACCATACATACATACATCATAATGATAATGTCCACAACCAACAGATAACTTTTGTTACTATGTATACTCAGGTTTGTTTAACTAATTTTCTTACCGTTTGAAATTTGAAGTAAAAATAAATGAAAAGGTTGGTGCAACAATTTGTGAATTATATGGCATATTCAATGAAAATATGTGATTTGCAATTATATGGCATGAAAGCGGATTATACAGCATACAAAGGCAATATAAGCACACTGATGCTATTTTTACTAATTGCATTTGCATTTATTTGGTATTATACAATTTGCATATGAATGTATTTTTTTCACTGCTTTCCCCTTATTGAATTACTATATAGTTAGTAGGCTATGAATTATATGGTATATTTGTAGACAAATTGGTTGATGTACAGATTTGTATTAATTTGGTTGTGAATTAACTAATATATTTTATCAGGATATTGATTTTGCCATTCCTCTTTCAACGGTAGTCCACGGCGGCTGTGAGATCTAACTTCTCATCACCATCCTCTTTCAACGCCGCATTCCCACCTCTCCCTTCATGCTCTTCTCCACCCATTCCCCCTGATCCACCACCTCTTCGTGATAGTCCATCATTTGCTAACCCCTCTAATTTAAATTTGGGAGCGACCTCATCCAATCTAGATCTGAGTACTTCCAATTATTCTAGTGATTCGCCTCTTAACCCTAATCGTACTCTGGGTGAATTTGCGATTAATCTAAATGCCAATCTGAATTCCTCGAATTCTTCCTATCCCTTTTTCACCAAGTTTGACTATGAGTCACTTTTTAGTTCACTTCCCTGAAATGCAGGGGTATTCAAGCGAATCAAGCCAATACATTTCGATATTGAAAGGGATGGCAAACCAAAAAAACCACCTGAATTGGTAAGGGATGAAAGCATGAAGTACTGGAGCAATCACCTCGTTGGCGTCTTCCTAGATGGTACTCTGTCTTATACTTCTGTTGTTACTTTTCTGAACCGATATTGGAAATTGGATGGCGAGGTTGATATAAAATCGATGGTATACATTTTTATTTCAATTTTTCAAATGAAATGGATAGGGAGAAAATACTTAAATCTGATCCAATTTTTATTAGAGGTCAAATGTTTACATGCTGGGATCCTTCCATTGGAAATTCCTAAGCACAGATTAAGAAAGTGCCGGTGTAGGTTCATTTCTATAGAATTCCAAGCTTACTTTGGACACTCGTTGGGATTAACTGGCTTTCCTGTCACATTGGGAAGCTTATATGCTTTGATAACAATACTAAAAGATTGCAAAGATTTCGATACGCTGAAGCTTTGATCGAAATTTCAGCAGAATTTGAATTATCTGATAAAATAGAGGTTGACAGCCTAGGTGATAATTGTCCTTTTGTTAAGTTAACTTATGATTGGAGACCTCGGATTTGTACATTTTGCAAAGTTTTCAACCATGGCACCAATAAATGTGAACACAATCCCAAGGCCATGAAAGATAATGATGTGCAGGAACAGGTTGCCACACATGTTAGGAATCGTGCTCCTATAGATCAGAACTACAATAAAGTTTTTTCTAATGCAAATCAAAGTAACTAGACAACAGTGAATTCAAAGCAAAGAAATACTGGAAAAGAAAAGGGGCAAATAACAATAAAGAAGATGTTGCTTCTAAGGAGGGTAAGAAGGCAGATGTGAATCCATTCGAAGCTTTAGCTACTGAAAACACTGATAAGACCAATGGGGATGATACAGTTTTGGCTGAACAGGAAACTCAGATTATTACGGAAGCTGGGAATAATGGATCATAACGTCAGGACATTTTAATCAATACAACTTCAGGCCGAATTCATGGAGCTTCTATACATGGAAAAGGGGTTACAATTGGAACCAAGATCATTTGAATACGACTGGTATTGATTTGAATGATACATTCCTTGAAAATTTATTTTGTGGTAGTGAAGAGGGTATGATTAATACGCATATAGTTGCCGCTGATTTGGGAGCGTCCATTTCGTCATCGCCTTCTACCTTGAGCAAATCTTTCTCTTCTGTCCTAAATGCTACATTGTCTTCTCCTTCTTTTGTTAGTACGGCCAGTACATCTTATACAGCTATGTCATCAGTATCACCTTACTCTCACCTGGCACCTACTTCTCACTTTATTCTTCCTCCACCACCCAATATTAGATCATCTACTGCCTCACCACTTATGTCATCATCAATGAGTGGTAAGCAAAAGGAAGAAAGAAAAAGCAACAATCTAATGATGATGATTTGAATGATGGGTTAGATTATAAACCAGAAGACGTTATGCCAGCAACTAATTCAAGGAAATCTGGAAGACATACCAGAAACAGTCCCACTTATATGCTTGGGTCTCTTCAATTTAAATGAGCATGATTTGTTATTCTTAACATGTTGCAGTTGTTTTAGATATTTTAATTTGTTTAAGTCATTTTTCTACTGGCGGCTAGAGTATTCTTAGCAATGCTGCTTCTTTGGTGGTTTGCTGCACATTACGGGATTCTGTCAGTTGTAATACGGTTTCTGTTTTGGTAGTCTAAGGCTAGATAATGTCAAGAGTCTACATTAAGCTTTATTTGTATTCTTTGGATGTTACTCTTGAAGTAGTGAATAAAAATTTTCACTTGCCTTTAAAAAAAAGGATATTGATTTTGCAATTATATATTATGAAAGGAAATTATATAATATACCAAAATTCTATACGAGCACAATAGGAATATATTATATGTAATATGATTAAAAGTTCAAAAAATGGAAGTTGTATGTCTTGTTGGACACGAACTTTTTGATTGGATACTTCAGCTATGGTAACTTCTTTATTTATCCAATTTTGAAAACGAAACTTTCCTCTATGAAATTTGGTTGCAATCGTAAGAAATTAAAAACTATTATATGAAATCAATTACTTCTCTGATAGAATCAAAACATTTGAAACTTCTTAAAAAGCATGGAATCAAGTTAACATAGTGATTTCGAAATAAATTGAATCTTTACTTAAAAGGCATTAACGTCTTTTAGAAATTCCTAATTAAGAGCTAACTTCCTTAGCATTTCAAAAGTTATAATGAACTACAAATTGGTATAAAATATGACAAACTGATATGTAAGTAGTAAAGTAGTAAATACGGACAATTTACTTTTAAGATAAAGTAGTAAAGATTTTTTTTAAAAAAAAGTAAATATGGGCAATTTGGGTATTTACGGTCAGACAAATTATTAATCATCAAAGATTAGTGGGAATTATTATATAGACAGATGTTTGTTAAAAATTTACCATTCCATACATTTTCATATTTAATAAGACTTACTTATTTTCGATTTTTGGATTTGAGCCGTATATACATCTTTAACTACTAGCTTGGCTTTTATTCTCATTTGTTAAAGTTAGGTGGATTTTACCAACCCCTATATATGAAATAGTATGTGAATCCAATTGTCTATTGCTTTTAACATCAAATACCTACCTATTTCTATATTCTTCATTATCTAAGTTAAGACAAAAATTATTACCTGGTTTTTTTGCAGAACTAATGCTACTGCTGTTCTTTTTCCAAACAAGTTTCCTTTGTAACTAATTCATCTGATCGGACTATTTTTGATAACACATCCTGAAAATATATATCACCTCATAAAATTTTATGTTCTACAATATTGTCAATTACCATATAAGTTCATATTTGTGAATTTAAATTTATTCGGTTATACATTAACACGTGTTAATCGTTAAAACAGACCAAGTTCATTAATGTTCCCATATGCTTCCTCTAAAACCAATTTAAATTTGTATTATTAACCTTTTCTTCATGTTCCATTGAGCAAACTATCATATGAGTATAAAAATTATATGGACATGCTGAAGCCTTCTTCCATTTACATATGGTTTGACCCATTGAACATTGTGTCTGATTGCCACTTTCTATTTTCATCGACTCTGAATACGAGATCCCTGAAAATATTCTTCATGACACAAACCAAGTATTTTCATGGATCTGTGATTGATATCTATCTAGCTAGGTTTTTAGTTAGTTAGGGAACAAACATTCTACACCTTTTCAGCTACAAAAAAAAATCTGAGGATTACCATACTAAACCAAAATATAATTATGAACCCACTTTAAGTTTCAACTTATTCATAATATTCTTGGTTATTTCTCCAAAAGTAGATAAATGTGTACTAAAAAAAGCATTTACTTATAGTGCCTTTGCAAATAATTTATTAGCGATAATCTTCCCTATTAAGCATTTTTTTGACTCCTTAGGTTCAATCATCTGCATTCAGTTTGTAGAGATGTGTGTTTGTGTGTGCATGTGTATAGCTTGAGAACATATCCCCAAAAGTCTTGCTTAATGTATACGATTACTCTCAGTTACTCCTAGGCTATACTTAATGCAAATACTCTATTACCTGAAACCTATGATGTTTCAACAAACAAACCTTGCTTACATCACTTTAAGGTTTATAGAATGTTTGGCCATTAATATTTTTCAAGTTAAACATTTTTTTGAGCTACTAAAAATTTGTAACTTGTAATAACCCGGAAATCTGAGCCAATTTAAAAATTTTATTTTGGCAATTTTAGTGAATTTTGAATATTTAAAATGAATTATTTTAAATAATAACGACGAGAAATTTATTCTGAATAGAATTCGAACATATATATTTATATAAATCATCGTTAAAATATAAATATTTATTTATATATTATAAAAGGAATTGAAAATGGCACGGTAGTTCAATAATTCGATTTCAAGTTTCAAATGAATGTACCGGGTGCAAAATAAACCGGATTTTGGCAAAACCAAAAATATTAGAATCTAATTGAGAACATCTTTCGAAGGAATCCGAAAAATCAAAATTTCATAGCGAGGATAAAAAGATACGTCCAGTTGAAATTTCAGAATAGTCGCTATGGAATTACGGCCCTTAAAACTGGAAATTTTGTAAACGACCTCGGTTTTCGATGAAACCACTTTTGTTGGATCCGGGATGTCAAATTATTGCTAGATTCAAAAATTCGTAATTTTTCAAATCAATATGTGAGTGTGACGAAGGATAACGCGTTTGACCAGTTTCAGTTGATTTTAATCGACTGGGAAATGACTATTTTTCAAACGGTCTCAGAATTCGATGAAATTAGTTTTTGTTAGGACCATATCGTCAATACGAAGCTAGAAAATATTTTTCAGGAATTTTTAGAGTCCATATGTGGCCCCGGTATATTGAAATGCGCGTTCAAATTTAATATACAGATCTATATTTTGATTTTGATGAAAACTGATCGAAATGATCAAATCATCTTATGATACATATCCCATGGTGTTCGGAATGAGGGTAATTAGCTATGGACGACAGGCGGTGAGTTTCGTTTTGAGGTCAAAATAAAAAGGTACCTTTTTGAAATTAATTAAATAAAATAAAATATATATTTTTTCCTATATCCTCACCCCTCTTCTCTCTCTGCCTTTCATATCGATTTTAAAATAGAAAAAAGAGAAAGAAAAGAATGGAGCCCCCCGCCCCCCTCCCCCACGTCGATGTTCATCGCCGCGCCGCCTAGGGTGGTCGCCGCCACCGAAGGCTCCGCCCCCTCCCCCTCCTTCCGATCTTCCTCTCTCCTCCCACTTGCTATCTCTGCAGCCACCAATTCGACCCCCCTCCCTTTCTTGAATCGAACCCGCAGGCCACCCAAACCTGCGAGCCACCCAAACCCCATTGCCACCCCATGCCAGCCAACTCGCCTCCGAACAACCGCCACCTCCGGCGAAGCAACCCACCCCCTTCCTCTCGTTTTACTGTAAGCCCTCTTTTATTTTTATGTATTTTCAATTTTTGCTTTTCCTTTTCCTTTGTTGTTTATTCTTTTTTTATATATGGAAAGTAAGTAATTAGTTTATTAGGAAAAATAGGGTTTTTATATTAGTTTTAAATGAAGGATTTGATTTTTAAAATGATAAAAGTTTGATTTTTAATGCTGAAAAGGTTGGATTTTTAATATAGCAAAGTGATGATCTTTTATAAAGAAAGTTGCGATTGTTAGTTTAGAAAAGTTTGAATCTTTATATGAAATGTTAGAAGAAAAATATAGATTAGTGAAAGAAAAGAATACGATTTTTATATAGAAGGTAGCGTTACAAAGATTCGATTTTTATTCATATGAAAAACATATAAAGATGTGATTTTTATACGAACGGTACAATAATAAAGATGTGATTTTTATACGAACGGTACAATAATAAAAATGTGATTTTTATATGAATGGTAGGAAAATAAAAATATGATTTTTATTTAGATAACTTCACTTTAAAAATACGATTTATAATATGAAGTTGAAATTATAAAAAATTCGATTTTTTTTTTATATGATGTGAAGAAAAAAAGTATGATTTTTGTATTATATAGATAATAAAAATTCGATCTTTATATAAGAAGTGGAGATATAAAAATATAATTTTTATATAGAAGGTAGCGTTATAAAAATATAATCTTTATAATGAAAACATCGTGTTAAAGGTTCTATTTTTACCATCTTGAAAGTGAAATAAAAATATATGATTTTTATACATGTAGTGAATACGGACAACGAAGTGATAAAAGGCGAGCGGTGGAGATTTCCTACATATGAAGAGTCGAGGCGTTTGGTTTAGCTATTCGGTGATAACTCCTCACCTTTAATTTATTTCTAGTTTGAAATATATACTAGGATGCAGATGGTGTTTAGTAGCACCCGACACCCGTGGTCCACAGACCATGGATGACTTGTTTGTTTGGTTGCTATGTTGTGAAATTTGATTATGTGATGTGAAATGAAATAAAATATTTTATAGTGGAAAATATTTTATAGTTAAAAATATGATTTTTAACGTGTACATAAAATAAATACTTATAAACAAATTGGCTGATTTGTTTATATACACTGATTTGACTTATAATGATTGGGATGATAAATTTTACATATCGCCCAACTGCACTAATAAAATCTGTGTTTGCTGATTTGAAACCACACACGGGTATTGGGATGAGATTTGACGTACACTAATCCTGATTGTTTAGTTGTATGTCAATCGATGGATTGACAGACTGTGTAAGCGTTAATTATTTATATTTAATGCTTATGTAGTTGTGTGGTGCACTCTGGATGATGGTTGATTTTTTATCGTTGCTATTATATACATGTGTTGTAAAAAATCCATATAATTAACATTATATGGTAATTGATTGGGCCTCATTCCAATTTGGAAAATAAGAAAATAATTTCATGTGTTGAATAAAAGCGGTGTTGATTAGATTGATTCCATTTTGACATGAACGATATTTATATTGATTTTATTCATTTTATAATGAATATAAATGTGATTACAAAATCTGATATTTTGAAATGAATTGAAATTCGGATTTAAACTGAAATGAATTGAAATTCTAATTAAATTGAAATAAATTGAAATTCGAATTAAATTGAAAAGAATTGAAATTCGAATTAGATTGAAATAGAATTGAAATCGTTTTGAATTGAAATTAAAACGTATTGAAATTGAACTGAAATTGATTTGAAGAGAAACCGATTTGAATTGAAATGGATTTGAATTGAAATCGAGTTGAAATGAATTTAAAACGAATTTATATTGGAAAGATTCAATTTTGATTTGAATTTGAGATGGAAGTTGAAATCATTTTGAAAACGAATTTAAAACGGTTTATAAAATACGTTATGAAAGGAAATCAATGAAATATAATATATATATATATATATATATATATATATTATATATAATGGTCTGAATAGAACGCGCCACGCCGCGGCAGTTCGCGAATTTCGACCATTGACTTCGAATGGATATTACGGGAGATCCGGCCATCGGATTCTCCTAAAACCAGAACCGTTGGGTTCGTATCGAAAAGAGCTTTCTAACGAATATTTGAGATTTAAAATCAAACGGTTGGATTTAAAATTATGTCCAAATAAAATTTGGAAAAGGTCGCTGTAAGTGCAGTTCGATGGCCGTTGATGGAAATCGACTGTACGGGCCTTAATAAAATTATTAAAAATAGTAATAATTTGTGTAAAATCATAAGAAATGATTTGGGAAGAATTGGGATGAAAAACTCCATATTTGAAAAGATAAAAATATATTTTTATCGAAATGAACTAGTTTTGAACTAGAATTAAAATCAATTTATTTTTGAAATAAATAAATTGAATTTGAAAGGGGTTTTAAAGGTAACCAGAAATTCCAAAAATTGAATTGGAATGGATTTGAATCGAAATTGTCTTTGGAATATTTCGATGTTGGATTTCGTGATTATACAGATATTGTTATGGAAATTTGAAAGATATATTTATATCGTTATTTCCAGTACGATATTTGTTGGTCGTAGAATTTGATATTGAATATAAGCCGATATATTTTCTATTCAGAGCCTTGTATTTAGTATCAAATGTGATTTTGGGTTGTCGTGAATGGTATCTTCAATAATACTGTTCTTAGACCCAACCGAGTTAAGAAAATCAGAAACTAACTGGAGATTAGTTATGTTGAATGGTTTCTTGGGTATTGATCTGATGTTGGTTTCGGCCTTCGAGGTTAATACTTAAAGAATTGCTCACTTGCTATTTTACTGTTAAAAGTTGATAGAATGGAATGTGATTTTGGGTTTATCGTGAACCGCGTTTTAAATGACATCGGTTCTTTAACCCAGTTATAGATTAAAACTAAGTGGAGTTTTAATGAATCTTTAATTAGATTGAAAAGATTGATAATGGAGTATCACCAGTTTTGCTCCAGGCGATAGTTAAATCTTTAATTAGATTTGAACGTGAAATGGTAATTGAATTTACCGATAACATCGTGGTGTTAGATATGAAGTATTACCAGTTTTACTTCATGGGATGAATAGGTTGGGGTTGGGAAATTAAAACAAATGATTACTTCGGTAAGGTTCGTTAATCCTGACTAGTTTGAAGTGATATTCAAAAGAAGATTAAAGAATAAATTTAAAAGAATTTATCTTTGATAAAATTAATGGGAACCTTTCCCTAAGAATGTGAAATTTAGAAACTAACTGTAGGTTGGATAAGATGAATGGTTTCCTAGGTATTGATCTGATGTTGGTTTCGGCCTTCGGGGTTAATATTGGGGGAATTGTTCCCTTACTAATTTACGGTTAGTGACCGATGAATTGGAATGAGGCGTATGTTATGTTTGTGTAACACTTGTTTATTATATACGCGAGTTATTCAGAAAGACCGGGTTTATCCCATTCTGAATAACTGATTCGACGTGGTGTTGAAGAGGAAGACGTTGGTTGAAGACCGGAGGTCATCACGTCGTTTGGATAATTACTGATGATCTTGATTGGGCCGTACACCCAAGAGGAGGGAATCAGTTAGTGGTCGTCCAGACGTACTTGGAGATTGATGGATATGCGAGGTACAAGGTGCCTCCGGTTTTGTTCAAACCCAGAACGGACTTGTAAATGGACTGTGTGTCTGACATTGGTTATCATTCTGTGTGATTGATGGATATCGGTTGCATGGAGTGGTTTGCCTGTGTGGCATTCTAAGATGCAAATGATCAAGGCTTCTGTTGAAAAGCAGAGTCTGGTGGTTGATGATCAAAGCACAGCCTGTGTGGCACAGCTTTGTGTAGCATTAATTGGCGAGCATCACACCCTGGTTGTGAACCAGAAACGGGAGAGGACATCAGGGAGGACATGCGTTTCTTTCTAGCTAGAAGTGGCGTTTGTGGTTTTACATGCCCTGACGAGTTTGACTTATGTGGTTGTTGCTGTTGCGAGGCGCCTCGGATATATCGGTGACTATGTGAAGCCGATGGAGTCATTAGTTGGCTCATTGACACCCCAAAGGGTGGGAAACGCAGTGTTCAGGCATTTTAATCCACATCGATGAACCGGCCCTGACAATCCAAGGGCCCACCTGAGTCTGGGTCCTGAGGGGCGCGCTAGAGCGTCTCGAATCGATAGAGGACTATATTCTGCCTCGGTTCACAGATGGAAATCCAATTTCCAAATATGTGATTTTGCGGTTTTGATTGTAGAGCCTAGTATGACGACATGATATATAGTCCCCATGCCGTTTATGATTGATATTTATGATTGAAGTTGTTTTATGCACTAGGCACTTATTATAGTATCAAATGATTTGTTTTAAACGTATCAAGCATTCTTGGCTATTATAAGGTAAAAACCCTATCCTCCGGCTTGCGTTGCATTGTGTGATGGGATCTGGGTCTTGTAATAGCTTTATTGTTCTTTATTTAGTATTGCGCTATTGTTTTATGCACTGGTACTCTAGGAGGAAACCCGTTCCGTGTTATATGGCGTGGTCCCTTGATTTACCTAACTTTAAAATAAAGATTAATAACTGTTTTAGTTCTCACACCAGTCACATGACTGACCTGGAGTTTATTATTTTAACCTAAACTCTGGGTGCCCCTATTTTTCGGACGGGCAGCTAGTAGTTTTGGTTTTGCAGATTTATATTCACAGGATCCTGATTTACAGCTGAACGATACTCGGAAAGCTCTGTATCCGTGTATTACTTCTAGTTTTGTTTTGTATTATTTTCCGCTGCTATGTAATGTATTGTAATCTCTGATATTTTTATAATGTGTAATATTGATTCATACTCTGTATATTCTTCTAATCTGATGAAATTGTTGTAATATACAATGAAATATTCTTCTGTCTGAGTTCGAATTTGTCGTGTTCTCAAAACAATCAGGGGTTTCGAACGGTCTTGATACGTTTAGCGGCTGATTCGGATCGAGTGAAATTCTCGGTCGTTAAAGTTTGGTATCAGAGCTTTGGTTTACAAAACTCAGAGAAAAAGACACATTAGAACCATACGAAATAATTCATCAAAGATAGGATTAGTAATATCCAATGAGAATGACTCGTTAGAGATAGGATCAGTAGTCTCCTAGAACGAGTGTGAAGAGTGATGTTTTTAAAATAAAGGTGAAAACAAATTTTGTTTTGAAAAGTTAATTTCAATTATACGTATTTGAATATTTATTTATATTGATTTGGACTATCCAGTATACAAATATTTTGCGTATACGTCTGATCCGCGTGTATTCGAAGTTTTAATACATTGAGTAGATATAGAATCACACTCTAGTCGCCCGGGGACAATTCTGATGATGATTGCAACATCATCAGTATTTGTGTTCGAGTTTCGAAAGTGTGATGTCTATATATTACCATTAGACTGGTGTGAGAACCAAAATTAGATAGGGCTTATTGTTGTGATTTGGCATCAAAAATGTGATTTTTGACTATATATCAAAATTATGGATTTGAAATGTTAATCAACTAATTGATTGCTGGTTGTGTTGTTTGATTATAGTTTGATTAATTAAAATGTTGAACCTTTAGTCAAATTGAATCAAATAGTGAATTGTATTGAAAATTAGTCGCATTGGCATGCATATACATGTGTATCCATTGAACAGGTCATAGCAAGGAGACTAGAGAAGAGGAATAAAATGGTTTGCCCGGCAAATAGGTACATGTTTATTGTATTTCTTTGGGTTTGGCTAATTTTATGAGCCGATTGGCTAGCCGCTTGGCTTTTTCTTTTTCTTTTGGATTGAAGAAGGCCATGGGAGGCTATATGAAATAGCCCGAAGTCCCCGGTGCAAGGGACGTTATGGCGAAATTTCCAAAATTTAAGGTGTTAGCCAAATTTTTGAAAAATTTGAAAACTTAGAAACTAAAAAGTTGAAGAACTTAAGCCGTAATGAAAATAGTGAAAGTTGAGCTGATTAGTTAAACAACTTTCGACTTCGTTTTTTTTCGGGGATGAAAAGTTTTAAGTGGGGGAGAATGTAATAACCTGGAAATCTGAGCCAATTTAAAATTTTTATTTTGGCAATTTTAGTGAATTTTGAATATTTAAAAATAATTATTTTAAATAATAACGACGAGAAATTTATTTTGAATAGAATTCGAACGTATATATTTATATAAATCGTCATTAAAATATAAATATTTATTTATATATTATAAAAGGAATTGAAAATGGCGCGGTAGATCAATAATTCGATTTCAAGTTTCAAATGAATGTACCGGGTGCAAAATAAACCGGATTTTGGCGAAACCAAAAATATTAGAATCTAATTGAGGATATCTTTCCAACGAATCCGAAAAATCGAAATTTCATAGCGGAGATAAAAAGATATGTCCAGTTGAAATTTCAGAATAGTCGCTATGGAATTTCGGCCCTTAAAACTGGAAATTTTGCAAACGACCTCGGTTTTTGATGAAACCACTTTGTTGGATCCGGGATGTCAAATTATCGCTAGATTCCAAAATTCGTAATTTTTCAAATCAATATGTGAGTGTGGCGAAGGAAAACGCGTTTGACCAGTTTCAGCTGATTTTTATCGACTGGAAAATGGCCATTTTTCAAACGGTCTTAGAATTCGATGAAATTAGTCTTGTTAGGACCGTATCGTCAATACGAAGCTAGAAAATATTTTCCAGGAATTTTTAGAGTCCGTACGTGGCCCTAGTAAATTGAAATGCTCGTTCAAATTCAATATATAGATCTATATTTTGATTTTGACGAAAACTGATCGGAATGATCGAATTAGCTTACGATACATATCCCATAGTGTTCAGAATGGGGGTAATTAGCTATGGACGATAGGCGGTGGGTTTCGTTTCGAGGTCAAAATAAAAAGGTACCTTTTTGAAATTAATTAAATAAAACAAAAAAAATTATATTTTCCTATATCCTCACCCCTCTTCTCTCTCTGCCTTTCATATCGATTTTAAAATTAAAAAAAAAAGAGAAAGAAAAGAACGGAGCCCCCCTCCCCCGTCGATGTTCATTGCCGCGCCGCCCAGGGTGGCCGCCGCCACCGAAGTCTCCCACCCCCCCTCGCGTCCGATCTTCCTCTCTCCTCCCGCCTGCCCTCTCCGCAGCCACCAATTCGACCCCTCCCCCTTTTTCTCGAATCGAACCCGCGGGCCACCCAAATCCCGTCGCCACCACAGGCCAGCCAACCCACCTCCGAACAACCGCCACCTCCAGCGAAGCAACCCGCCCCCTTCCTCTCGTTTTACTGTAAGCCCTCTTTTATTTTTATTTATTTTTAATTTTTGCTTTTCCTTTTCCTTTGTTGTTTATTCTTTTTTTATATATGGAAAGTAAGTAATTAGTTTATTAGGAAAAATAGGGTTTTTATATTAGTTTTAAATGAAGGATTTGATTTTTAAAATGATAAAAGTTTGATTTTTAATGCTAAAAAGGTTGGATTTTTAATATAGCAAAGTGATGATCTTTTATAAAGAAAGTTGCGATTGTTAGTTCAGAAAAGTTTGAATCTTTGTATGAAATGTTAGAAGAAAAAATTGATTAGTGAAAGAAAAAAATTCGATTTTTATATAGAAGGTAGCGTTACAAAGATTCGATTTTTATTCGTATGAAAAACATATAAAGATGTGATTTTTATACGAACGGTACAATAATAAAGATGTGATTTTTATACGAACGGTACAATAATAAAAATGTGATTTTTATATGAATGGTAGGAAAATAAAAATATGATTTTTATTTAGATAACTTTACTTTAAAAATACGATTTATAATATGAAGTTGAAATTATAAAAAAATCGATTTTTTTTATATGATGTGAAGGAAAAAAATGATTTTTGTATTAAATAGATAGTAAAAATTCGATCTTTATGTAAGAAGTAGAGATATAAAAATATAATTTTTATATAGAAGGTAGCGTTATAAAAATATAATCTTTATAATGAAAACATCGTGTTAAAGGTGCTATTTTTACCATCTTGAAAGTGAAATAAAAATATATGATTTTTATATATGCAGTGAATATGGACAACGAAGTGATAAAATGCGAGCGGTGGAGATTTCCTAAATATGAAGAGTCGAGGCGTTTGGTTTAGCTATTCGGTGAGAACTCCTCACCTTTAATTTCTAGTTTGAAATATATACTAGGATGCAGACGGTGTTTAGTAGCACCCGATATCCGTCGTCCACAGACCATGGATGACTTGTTTGTTTGGTTGCTATGTTGTGAAATTTGATTGTGCGATTTGAAATGAAATAAAATATTTTATAGTGGAAAATATTCTATAGTTAAAAATATGATTTTTAAAGTGTATATAAAATAAATACTTATAAACAAATCGGTCGATTTGTTTATATACACTGATTTGACTGATATTGATTGGGACGATAAATTTTACACATCGCCCAACTGTACAAATAAAATCTGTGTTTGTTGATTTGAAACCCCATACGGGTATTGGGATGAGATTTGACGTACACTAATCCGGATTGTTTAGTTGTATGTCAATCGATGGATTGGCTAACTGTGTAAGCATTAATTATTTATATTTATTGCTTATGCAGTTGTGTGGTGAACTCTGGATTTATCGTTGTTATTATATACATGTGTTGTAGAAAATCCATATAATTAACATTATATGGTAAATGATTGAGCCTCATTCCAATTTGGAAAATAAGAAAATAATTTCATGTGTTGAATAAAAGCCGTGTTGATTAGATTGACGCCATTTTGACGTGAACGATATTTATATAGATTTTATTCATTTTATAATGAATATCGAAAGTGATTTCAAAATCTGATATTTTGAAATGAATTGAAATTCGGATTTAAACTGAAATGAATTGAAATTCGAATTAAATTGAAATTTGAATTAAATTGAAAAGAATTGAAATTCGAATTAGATTGAAATAGAATTGAAATCGTTTTGAATTGAATTTAAAACGTATTGAAATTGAACTGAAATTGATTTGAATTGAAATCGATTTGAGTTGAAATGGATTTGAATTGAAATCGAGTTGAAATGAATTTAAAACGAAATTTATATTGGAAGGATTCAATTTTGATTTGAATTTGAGATGGAAGTTGAAATCGTTTTGAAAACGAATTTAAAACGATTTATAAAATATGTTTTGAAAGGAAATCGGTGAATTATAATATATATATATATATATATATATATTATATATAATGGCCTGAATAGAACACGCCGTGCCGCGGCAGTTCGCGAATTTCGACCATTGACTTCGAATGGATATTACGGGATATCCGACAGTCAGATTCTCCTAAAACCAGAACCGTTGGGTTCGTATCGAAAAGAGCTTTCTAACGATTATTTGAGATTTGAAATCTAACGGTTGGATTTGGAATTATGTCCAAATCAAATTTGGAAAAGGTCGCTGTAAGTGCAGTTCCATGGCCGTTGATGGAAATCGACTGTACGGGCGTTGATAAAATTATTAAAAAATAGTAATAATTTGTGTAAAATCATAATAAATGATTTGGGAAGAATTGGGATGAAAAACTCCATATTTGAAAAGATAAAAATAGATTTTTATCGAAATGAACTAGTTTTGAACTAGAATTAAAATCAATTTATTTTTGAAATAAATAAATTGAATTTGAAAGGGGTTTTAAAGGTAACCAGAAATTCCAAAAATTGAATTGGAATGGATTTGAATCGAAATTGTCTTTGAAATATTTCGATGTTGGATTTCGTGATTATACAGACATTGTTATGGAAATTTGAAAGATTTATTTATATCGTTTTTTCCAATACGATATTTGTTGGTCGTAGAATTTGATATTGAATATAATCCGATATATTTTCTATTCAGAGCCTTGTACTTAATATCAAATATGATTTTGGGTTGTCGTGAACGGTATCTTCAATAATATTGTTCTTAGAACCAACTGAGTTAAGAAAATCAGAAACTAACTGGAGATTAGTTAAGTTGAATGGTTTCTTGGGTATTGATCTGATGTTGGTTTTGGCCTTCGGGGTTAATACTTAGGGAATTGCTCACTTGCTATTTTACGGTTAAAAGTTGATAGAATGGAATGTGATTTTGGGTTTATCGTGAACCGTGTTTTAAATGACATCGGTTCTTTAACCCAGTTAAAGAATAAAACTAAGTGGAGTTTTAATGAATCTTTAATTAGATTGAAAAGACCGAGAATGGAGTATCACCAGTTTTGCTCCAGGCGATAGTTAAATCTTTAATTAGATTTGAACGTGAAATGGTAATTGAATTTACCGATAACACCGTGGTGTTAGATATAAAGTATTACCAGTTTTACTTCATGGGATGAATAGGTTGGGGTTGGGAGATTAAAACAAATTATTACTTCGGTAAGGTTCGTTAATCCCGACTAGTTTGAAGTGATATTCAAAAGAAGATTAAAGCATAAATTTAAAAGAATTTATCTTTGATAAAAATAGTGGTAACCTTTCCCTAAGAATGTGAAATTTAGAAACTAACTGTAGGTTGGATAAGATGAATGGTTTCCTAGGTATTGATCTGATGTTGGTTTCGGCCTTCGGGGTTAATATTGGGGGAATTGTTCACTTACTAATTTACGGTTAGTGACTGATGAATTGGAATGAGGCGTATGTTGTGTTTGTGTAACACTTGTCTATTATATACGCGAGTTATTCAGAAAGACCGGGTTTATCCCATTCTGAATAACTGATTCGACGTGGTGTCGAAGAGGAAGACGGTGGTTGAAGACCGGAGGTCTTCACGTCGTTTGGATAATTATTGATGATCTTGATTGGGCCGTACACCCAAGAGGAGGGAATCAGTTAGTGGTCGTCCAGACGTACTTGGAGATCGATGGATATGCGAGGTACAAGGTGCCTCCGGTTTCGTTCAGACCCAGAATGGACTTGTAAATGGACTGTGTGAGACATTGGATATCATTCTGTGTGATTGATGGATATCGGTTGCATGGAGTGATTTGCCTGTGTGGCATGCTAAGATGCAAATGATCAAGGCTTCTGTTGAAAAGCAGAGTCTGGTGGTTGATGATCAAAGCACAGCCTGTGTGGCACAGCTTTGTGTAGCGTTAATTCGCGAGCCTCACACCCCGGTTGTGAACCTGAAACGGGAGAGGACATCAGGGAGGACATGTGTTTCTTTCTAGCTAGAAGTGGCGTCAGTGGTTTTACACGCCCTGACGAGTTTGACTTATGTGGTTGTTGTTGTTGCGAGGCGCCTCGGATATATCAGTGACTATGTGAAGCCGATGGAGTCACTCGTTGGCTCATTGACACCCCAAAGGGTGGGGAAACGCAGTGTTCAGGCATTTTAATCCACATCGGTGGACGGCCCTGACGATCCAAGGGCCCACCTGAGTCTGGGTCCTGAGGGGCGGGCTAGAGCGTCTCGAATCGATAGAGGACTATCTTTTGCCTCGGTTCACAGATGGAAATCCAATTTCCAAATACGTGATTTTGCGGTTTTGATTGTAGAGCCTAGTATGACGACATGATATATGGTACCCATGCCGTTTATGATTGATATTTATGATTGAAGTTGTTTTATACACTAAGCACTTATTATAGTATCAAATGATTTGTTTTAAACGTATCAAGCATTCTTGGCTATTATAAGGTAAAAACCCAATCATTTGGCTTGCGTTGCATTGAGTGATGGGACTTGGGTCTTATAATAGCTTCATTGTTCTTTATTTAGCATTGCGCTGTTGTTTTATGCACTGGTACTCTTGGGAGGAAACCCGTTCCGTGTTATACGGCGTGGTCCCTTGATTTACCTAACTTTAAAATAAAGATTAATAACTGTTTTAGTTCTCACACCAGTCACATGACTGACCTGGAGTTTATTATTTTAACCTAAACTCTGGGTGCCCCTATTTTTCGGATGGGCAGCTAGTAGTTTTGGTTTTGCAGATTTATATTCACAGGATCCTGATTTACAGCTGAACGATACTCGGAAAGCTCTGTATCCGTGTATTACTTCTAGTTTTGTTTTGTATTATTTTCCGCTGCTATGTAATGTATTGTAATCTCTGATATTTTTATAATGTGTAATATTGATTCATACTCTGTATATTCTTCTAATCTGATGAAATTGTTGTAATATACAATGAAATATTCTTCTGTCTGAGTTCGAATTTGTCGTGTTCTCAAAACAATCAGGGGTTTCGAACGGTCTTGATACGTTTAGCGGCTGATTCGGATCGAGTGAAATTCTCGGTCGTTACATAACTAGATTTTAAACGCTCTTAGGTTACTTACTACCAAAATTTTATCTTATGTTTACATCAATAAGATCTTTAACAACATTCAATGGATTTAATGAACGTTGATATTTTGTTGCATATTAGAGAGTTATTTGAGATAACATCCTATATAACGTTATATGGCTAATGATTTTGTTGTTTAGATTATTGTTATCGCGCAAAAGTAGCTTGGTGAGCTATTCACATTATGCTCCTACTATTTCTGGCTATTGAATTATCAACAGAATATGGCTGCATGTTATTAGTCTCAATGCAATAATTTTTTTGCTACCAACAAATGTTGATGCACCCTGCCATTGTGTACAGATAATAACGCAACCTGCTACATTTGTTTCAGGTACATCGAATAAGATCATGCTCATGTTCTTTCCATTACACAAGATGTGTAGAAGGAAATTATTCATGCATGAGCTGGCTTATAATATCTTTTAACGATGTTGATCGCTCTTGGATTCGTTTAGATTTTATGCTCTTTTGATACTTACAAGATCTACATTTCAAAGTGCTAAAAAAGGCACATCCCGATATTGTAATTTCAAGCAGGGCTGTGGGAAAAATAAACTCTTTTATCAATCAGTGCAAGGGGTGTTGGTGCTTGGTGTAGTCACATTAACAAAATGCCTAGATTGTGTATCAATGCGAAAACAACACATTCAGTCGGGTCCTAAAACGTGAGAAGATACACATACCAATGTTGATCTGCCATTATTGAATACATAGGTCTACCATGATATTTAGAAATTTTAGTTCTTGTTCTTTGCAGATTCAATTTTTTATTCTCATTCACTTTGTACCTTTGAGTAGGGCTGTCAACGGATGCTTTCAAACATGGATAGTGTCATATATGTATCTGAAATTATTTTCGGATATCGGATATCCGTATCCATTTAATGTTCGGATATCAGATATCCATGTCCGCTTAATTTTCGGATATCGGATATCCGTATCCATTTAATGTTCGGATATCGGATATCCATGTCCGCTTAATTTTCGGATATCCGCTTCGCTAGTAATTAATAAATTTAAAAGTATAAATAAAAAGGTTTGGATTAACATATTTCTTTTTATATTAATGTTTATAAAAAACTAGGAAATTTTATAAAAAACTAGGAAATACAGAAATATGATGATGAAATATTATTTTATACTATCCATAAGAATATTACAAAATTAAGCACTAAAACTACCATTTTTCACTAAAAATGGGCAAAAAAATATATCAGAGTAACATCCAACAGTTACAATTACTCCATTTTTCTGTTTGGAGTTATATATATTACATTAATTAGTCGCACGGATATTTTTCGGATACGGATACCACTGTAACCATATCTGTATCAAAAAGCTTTTCGGATATCGGATATCCATATCTGCTTTCCGGATATTGCCGGATAACAGATATTTTTCATATTTTTGGATTTAGATTCGGATGGATATCGGATTTTTCGGGTCATTGATAGTCCTGCCTTTGACGTTACAATGCTTTATATGATTTAAGGAATAAAAAAAATATTGAGCAACCATCCTATATTTCACATTCAGTTTAAATGGATGACAATTACTTCATACTGAGTATACGGTTGTTGTGACGACCCCAAATCCCGTTCAGACGGAGACAAGAGTTATCTTTGGAATATAACACAGAAACAGATAATAGCAGAACAAAATTAAATAAATACACCAGATATTGAACATTAGAATATACCGGATAAAAGTAATCATCAGAGTTACACAGTATACAGGATCTTACTTAGTAAACATACAGTTCAGCTATACATAAATGTCTACAGCGGAAATAAACAAAATATGTACAATAGGAGCTGAACAGCATAAAAAGAGATAAATAATAGAATCCATCTTCAGCTCCAGCTATCCAGAAAGAACCAGCTAAACCTGAATACAAGGCTGCCCATGTAGAAAAAGGGGCACCCGAGTTTGAGAGTGAAACAAACTACGAGTCAATCATGGGATTGGTATGAGAAATCTACTCAACACATATATAATTTGGCCAATCACAGGACCACGCCACTTTCGTGGAACGGGTTTACTCCATTGGATTGCCAGTGCTTTAAAACAAATCTTTCTTTTAAACATCGCTATGCTTTTTGTAAAAATGAAGACATTATAAGACTCAGTTCCCATCACACAATGCAACGCAAACCGGAGGATAGAGTTTTTACCTTATAACGGCCCAAATATGCTTGATACGAACAAAACAAAGGCATTTGATATTATTGCTAGTGTCTATATGTTTTGAAAACAATTTCAAATCATAACTATCAATCATAGACGGCATTAATGCCCTATACCACTATGTCGCCATATATAGGTATACAATCAAAATCGCATCGTCACGTATTTGGAAATTGGATTTCCGTCATGAACCAAGGCAAAAGATAGTCCTTACCGACTTCGTGACTCTCTAGCCCGAGCCACAGGGTCAGAGCGCATCGACCCTTGGATCGTCAGGGCCGGTCCACCGATGTGGATTAAAATGCCTGAACAATACGTTTCCCCGCCCTTTGGGGCGTAAACGAGCCAACGAATGACTCCATCGGACCCGGATCGTCCGATCAAACCGAGGCGCCTCGCAACAGCAACAACCACATAGGTGAAAAGTATATAAATGCCAGGGCTGGTAGGTCACTGACACCACCCTAGCTAGAAAGAAACGCATGCCCTCCCTGAGGTCCTCTCCCGTTTCTGGTTCATACCGGGGTGTGAGGCTCGCGATTTTACGTTCTACACAAAGCTACGCCACACAGGCGGTGCTTTGATCATCACCACAAGACTTTGCTTTTCAACAGAAGCCCTGATCACTGCATCTTAGCATGCCACACAGGCAATTCATGCCATGCGACTAATATCCATCGATATACAACCTCTGAGCTCGTGCGTCTCAGAGAAGGGCGTTAAGCAAAAGAATAAATTCTCCGCCGCCAAACAGATGTATATTTAACAGGGATCAATTGACACAGAATAAAATCCAATGTCAGACACACAGTCCATTTACAAGTCCGTTCTGGGTCTGAACGAAACCGGAGGCACTAAATACCTCGCAAACCCATCGATCACCACGTACGTCGGGACGATCACCACTCATTATCCATATTTCGGGATGCCTCCCAATCAGGACCTCGGTTACCATCCAAACGAGGTGAAGATCTCCGGTCTTCGACCACCGTCTTCTTCTTCGATTTCTTATCGTCGATCAATTATTTGAAATGAGAATTAACTCGGCCCTTTCAAATAATTCACGTATATTTAGAATTTCAAATCAGTTTATTTCAATGGTTAAATTATTTGACAACACCAATTTTGTTCTTTAATGTAATTTTCACACCAAACACATTCAACCATCAAATACCACATAAATCGAGCAAATTCAGTTTATTTCCATTCCATATTGTTTATGGTATTTTATACGATTTATCGCTATTTTTATTTATTTTAAAATAGCCAATTTATTCAAAACAACGCTTCGGGCCATAACGCGGTCGTGGCGCTGTTTTTCTTCAGATTTGATTTACACATATCTGAAAATCTAACCGTTGGATCTTCACAAAATTTACATCACTAGAAAGGTCTTTTCAAAACGAATCCAATGGTTCCAGTTTCGGGAAAATCCGACGGTCGGATCTCCCGGTACAATCGTTGGAAGTTTCGATTTCAAAATACGAACTGCAGCGTCGTTATTTGATTAAATATAATTATATTTATATATATATAGAAATATAATCGTTTCTGGCGCTGTTTTTCTTCAGATTTGAATTAAACATTCTAGACAATCCAACCGTTGGATTTTTACAAAGTTGGTGCCGTTGGAAAGATATTTCCAAGGCGAACCCAACGGTTGCGGTTTCGGGAAAATCCAATGGTCGGATTTCTCGCACTAGTTGTTTGAAATCATGGTTTCAAAACACGAACTGCACGGCCACGTTTCGTTTTAATTTTATTTATATTTATATATTTATATAAATATAGTTCACTCAATAATTTCAATATCGTTTTCACTTCAAATATTTCACTAACGCCTTTAAATTTGGGAAAATTTCGCCATAACCTCCTTTGTACGGGAGGGGCTGGGAAAATTCCCAAATAGCCACACGGGCGTCTCATGTCAAAAAGAAAAAGAAAAAGAAAAAGCCAAGCGGCTAGCCAACAGGCTCATAAAATCATCACCCAAACAAAACAGTAAATGTGTACCTATAAAACAGTTTCTTTCAAAACGAGATTATTTTACACAGTTCATATAGTCGATAAAAGGTGATTTTTATGATCAAACAATTTATTTCAAAATATGAATACCATTCAACACATGAATTTCAAATCAACGAATGAATATCGATTCAACACATGAAGGTTTTCTATAGTTTCTATATATAGATAAAAATGTGATTTTTATATGTAAAACGCGAATACCATTCAACACATGAATTTCAAATCAACGAATGAATATCGATTCAACACATGAAGGTTTTCTAGTCAATGAATAAATATTGTTTTAGCAAATGAAAATAATTCAAACACATGAATATTATTCAAAATTTCGGCAGCATAACGGCAGGGTAGTTAAAACCGGGACCGTCCCTAGTACGGCTCCTCGCTCTACCTTAAAACCTCGCGGTTTTTGACAATGGGGATCATGCATCTAGTTCACACGCAGGCGGCATGTATATATTTATTTCATTTCCACAAACTAATCCTATGTGGTTTCAACCAAATATTTCTCAACCACAAACGGGTATTTTTCAACCACAATCAATCAATATCAACCACAAACAACCCCAAACAACCATTAGCTATCAATCAATTTTCACACCAATCACAATCAATAAATATCGTCCATGGTTTGTGGACGAGGGGCGTATATATATATATATATATATATATATATATTTATATATAGCAATTCACTTTTATTTCAACACATATATAATTTTTACAACGCACATATAATTTATACATCGAACATACAACTTATACAACGCTTATACATGAGGTGTACAACGCTTATATAACTCATACATCGACTATATAATTTATACATCGTCGTTTTCCATATTGTTTTTAAATAAGAAATCTCACCTTGGGTTCCACTCCACCAAAAATAGCAGAAGGCTCAGAAAAATATGCGGTCTCTTCTAAAATGTAGAAGGCGTCCACACGGTCACGATGCTTCCTGTTTCATCGAATTTCGTTAACATAGCAAAAAGATATGATTTTTCAAAGTTTGCAACGGTTTTAAACTGTTAAAATCAGTTTTAAATTAAAACAGCCGATACCTTTCAAAACTGTTCGAAACTAGGTTTTGATTTTTCGATCAATCCGTGCAATGGTTCCACGAACGGGTTGCGCAGGGTCGAAGAGCTACGTGAGGCGCACGTGCGCCAGGAAGGGGGGTCAACTCGGTGGCTTCTGGTGACGGCGGCGGCGGTTGGAAGCTCGGAACTTCCGAGCTCGATATCTCTTCGAATGATGCACGAAAAAATACAAACTACATATGGATTTGAAGATCTTCTTGAGCTCTTCAAAATCTTCAACTGGGGGAGGGGCTAATTTTGCTTGTGGGAGGAGAAACGGAGGAGAGAAGGCACGGGGGTTTTTCCGCCGTATATCGCGATCGGGGAGAGAGAAGCGGGGGGGGGGGTCTGACGTGGACTAATAGATTTTTTTTTATAAAGTTTTAAAATCCGAAAATACCCCTTGCCACACACGAACACCAATCCAAGCCCAACGACTGTCGTCCCTAGCGTTTTACCCCCATTCCGAACACAATGGGATATGTTTCGTAGGCCCATTCGACAGTTTCAGTCAGTTTCCATTCAAATCAAAATATAAAACATTCAATATTTAATTTGAATGTACATTTCAATTTGCCATGGCCACAAACTGATTCGAAAAAATTCCAGAAAAATAAATCTAGCTATGTTTTGACGATACGGTCCCAACAAAACTAGTTTCGTCGAATTCTGAGACCGTTTGCAAAAAGGCCCATTTTTGGTCGATCCAATTTAACTGTAATTGACCAAAACACATTTTCTTTTGCCACGCTCACATATTAGCTTCAAAAATTATGAAATTTGAAACCTAGCGATAACTTCCCATCTCGGATCCAACAAAAGTGGTTTCGTCGAATTCAGAGGTCGTATGCAAAATGGCCAATTTCACGGGCTATATAAATTCCATAGCGACCTTTCTGAAAATTCATTCGGCCATAACTTTTGCTTTCTGCTATGAAAATTCGATTTTTCAGATTCGTTAGAAAGGTATTCACTAACAGATTTAAATATTTTTGGTTTTGCTAAAATCCGTTTTGTTTTGCACCCGGTACAGTCCGACAAAGTTTGAATTCAATTTTTGAAACTGCAGCGCCATTTCAGGCCTTGTTTATAATTATAATTAATTATATTCGTTTTCAATTGTCGATTCAAACTCACTTTTCATCTCAATTACTCAAAATATTCATTTTAAATATTTAAAATCCATTATTTTAGCCAATTTAAAAAAATTTAAATTGGTTCAGATTTTCTGGGTCGTTACAGTTGTCACACGTTTACTTATGTTATTATATGTTAGAATATGGCTTGTGAACTAGATATTAGAATATACTGGAGAATAGTTCGTGAAGTTCATTTTCTTCAAAAACAAATTTTACCTTTCCATGTGCGTAACATGGTTTCATATTAAGCTATCCTCAGAAGTTGTTGTGCATGTGCACAATTCACTTTATTTACGGAATCACCCTACTTTAGTTAGAAATACAACAAGCCATTGCTATTATATAAGTTATGATAGTTTGCAAATAAATAAGAAGCATAGTCTAATTTAAGCTTTAGGAGTCTTTGGACATGTGGTATATTATAAGCAACAACCAAGAAATCGTACAAACGGTAGAAATTGTTCACTTTATTTTGGACTTTATAGCATTGCATTGGTTCTCCATACTAACTGTTACAACAAATTAACAAAATCGAATTATAAAAAATTATTTGTCTTTTTCAAACCGACCGTTAGGGAGGTTTGCTTACTGTAAGTTTCCCAAAATCAATTTCTCTGAAGCCAAGAAAGCATTGCGTCTTCTCCAATACTGTTCTCTTGATGTCTTTGCAAATCGCCTCTTCTCCGATGTTTTGCCTTGTCTTTCGTTAATATTTGTCCTCCCTTATTTTGTTGATTTTTCTTCTACTCGGCTGGCTGATTTTTCTTCTGTTTGACTGACTATTTCTTCTTCAGATCTTTACGAATTTCGGTCTTCATTATTATATCCCTCCATATCGCTATTTCTCCTACTTCTCCCCAATTTTCTCCGTACTTTTCTCAAATCGAATACCCTTCAATTCACATAACAACCTATCTACCCTTCAATCCAGTTAACAACCGATCTATTAGATCCAACCCGCAAAACAACCCACCTCCCAAAACAACTCGCGGACGATTTCGGATTTGCATTACACCATTCAATTTAACGGAGCTACGAATTTGTTGAATTTCCTTCAATCTAGGCATCATTCTTTTATTTTATTTTTCCCTTCATTTTTGTTGTTCGAATCATTTTTTGACAATCAAATTTTAAAACATACCCTATGTTGACAGTGGATTTAAAATAGATGTGAAAAGATTTATTATTTGCCTAGTAATATTATATTTATGAAATTGATTCTGATTTTGGAATCACGCGTTCAAACATAAAAACTAGATTTTTTTTCTAATAAAAAAAGGATTTAATTGTAAGTTCAAGTAAGGACCTTGACATAGTTTTAGCTCGGCATGAACTGACCGTGTTTTCTCAATCCTGATTCTAGCTGAGTTTGTAATGGTAATTTGAGAGTACTCTCCTTACCGAGGAGATTCAAATTGCAAAGCTTTAACATTTGCGATAATGATGATAACTATATAGAAATCACTAATTTATCATGTTATCCTCTAGGGATGCACGGTCTCTTAGAATTTACCAGTTAACCTTGGGCTTTCTGCAAATTGCGATTACAAAAATATTTATACTATGACGTCTTTATGCCAATTACTTAACAAGTATGAATCATAATGCTACGTTCAGGTAGGAAGTTTTGTTTAAAATTACAGATTTAGTAGAGAACAAATTTCAAACCATTTTTTTTGTTGAAAAGAGCTACTTGATGCATGGTCAGTGTAAAAGAACAAAATTTTTATTTAGTCAATAGAATGTTTTTGGGGTGTATGTTTAATGCATAAGATTGTTGTTTTCTTTAAAACATAGTTTTCCTAAGAAACAATAAAATATTTCCATCTAAAATTATTGTAATCGAACTTTAGGTTTTATTATAATTTACATATGATTATTGTATATTTTAAATTGAAGCATTTCCTCTATATAGTGCTTTTATTCACATAATTTAGATTTATCATTCTTCAATGATTTAGTTTGAATCATTTTTTTCTTTTTTATTTCGAAGATTTAATTTATTTTTTGTTAGATCCATCATTTGCCGATAGCATACCCTATGTTGAAAGTGGATTTAAATTAGAAGCGAAAAGATTTAGAATAGAAACGATTATTATTAGGTTAACTTTGTGTTAAGATCTTTGAATGAATTATTTATTGAAATCCTAGGAAGTAATCGATCCATCTTTCGGTGAATTGCTATTTAGATCTGATGTATGTTTTAATTTTTGTTCAATGAAGTCACAAACACATCAACATATTTTTGTACTTCATGATTTTTATCTCAAATTGACTCTGTTTAAAATTATTTGACTAAAATTAAATAACCCTCTACATCAAATTTGTTGTGCATAAATTGCATAAATAATGGTGGCATTCTTCTTCATTTAATCTCAAGTTCGTAATAAATTTCCTTTCTATCATTAAATCATTTCTGCATATACTCTATTTATTGAAAATGAATGAATGATAGAGAGAAAAGTTAAAGGCATGTAGTATTCCAATGGCTGTCAAGACAGATGAAAGAGTTAGAAGAGTTTTAGACGGTATAAGTCATGCAATTTGTAAGCTATCTATGATAGGTATTAAAAGGTAAATTATATGAGCAAAGCTTTTAAATTATGTAATATATATTTCTTCTATGTTCTATGAATAGAAGAAGAATTTACTCGTACCCATGACGTAACTTAACATATATATAGTGTTTTGACACCTTTTGAGATAATAATACTTAATTTCTAATGTCTAGGATAATATATCAACATTTCAAGTTGCTACTAGCAAGTTAAAATATAAGTTTACAAGAAAATAATTTAATACAATATTATATAAGATTTCTGATTGTAACTGATTTTGTCGATTAATTTTGTGAGTTATTTTCCAAAAAAATAATATTACCACTCTAAAATTTTTCCCTTAACTACTGAAGCAAGTTAAAATATAAGTTTACATGCAAATAATTTAATACAATATTATATAAGATTTTTGACTGTAATTAATTTTGTTCCCTTCCATTTTTCAATTACTGCACCCAAAACTAACAAACGAATTATCTTCTCATGCTAACTAATAATTAAGTGAACTTACAAGTATTGTTTTCCTTACCTTACTTTCAGTAATTCTGCAAAGATACGATAGGAGTTAAATTATTTATAATACCTTACCTCTGCCTGCTTTGAGCTATAAATAGTGTAATATTACTTAAAAGAACAAACATGTTACATTTTCTTTCTTACTATTACAGCTCCGTTTTAAATTGGCAGGAATCTTAAATCATATGTTTCTTTTGTGATATTACCAAAATTCAAATTTAAGTAATCAAGCTAAATTTTGTACTTGTAATTACTATAAATCAACTCAGTATTTTTAATGCAAAATTTCTTTACTTTGAAATGACTAATTATTCTTGGAAAAATAGAGGAAGATTATCATTAACAAGCTGTACATTAGTGTTTGAACCGCATTACTTCATTAATCCTAGACTACGGTTAGAGGATGAAATCAACCTCTTCGCAATGCAATGGAAAGGCTGCATAATCGCACTAGAGCCTCGTGCACTAGGCCCCACTTTATTCTATACTATTTCATCCATGATTCTTTCTATCATGTATTCATTCTACCAATGATTTCATAAAAAACGCATAAAATCGCTTTTATGGTACTTCAATACTTCTGATTTAGGTGTGCCATTTACCAGCCGTTTAAGATTATGTTATGAAAGTTAATTACCCGCAACATATAAATTTGGAATTCCTATAGTATTTCATCATTTATTTTACTTCTCGAAGCCTTTACATACTATCTAGATTAATGTCAAGACACATCATTTACCTGCATTTTCTATCATGTGTATACACAGTCTAATATATAAACGATGTTGGTTTGAATTCTCAAATGCAGATCTAATATTGCTTTACCTTATTAACAATACTGCTAAACCAGTATCCAAAGCTATACCATCTCTGTCATGAACCTAACCTGGAAGTATGTAATGAGGAGGGGGTTAGAACATAAGTTCTGTGTGAATGGAATTAGAATAAACTTCTGTATAATCCTACATATACCGTCTAGTTATATTTTCTTGTTTATTAGGTTATCCGCGATATTAGCTCTCTAGGCTATACTCACGTCCCACTGGTAGATTAACCTAATACAACGTATATGTAGATAACCCCAACTCGTATAATCCCTTCCATATACATACAGTCCCTTGCCGTATGTCGTACGGGCTTCATCATGTAAATCTATACTTCTTTTAGTGTCACCATTCTCGAAATCGTTAGGACTGCCACTCTTGATCTTGCTAGATTCCGTTTATTACCTAGATCTAATCTAGGGTTTTCTATCGAGTGCTTCCTAGATTCAACCAGGGTTTACGCTACCTAGGGCCACTAGGGTTTATGCTACCTATCGAACAATGCCCCCTAGTCTAGGACACACTACCCAGAGCGATATATGTTCCTAGACTTAACGTCCCAATCGTGTCATTAAACGTGCTAGATATCTAGTTTCACATGTCCTCTATATGTGCGGCCCGATTCCCATGGTAGGGCTAATCAAGAAACACGGAACTCGGTCAGGAGCTTTAAGTTATCTGCCGATGCAGATGCTAACGTCTGTTTTATCTGTATGTGGCTATGGTCCCACTTGACCCCTCCCTCAACTAATGAAAGGCACCCAAGAAAATCAAGAATGAGTATTGTACGCAGGCCCTCTATGCCCCCACAAACCTATTGGCCAACCTCACCCATAACTAGATAGCAAAGTATATGGTCTTTTGGAGTTCTCCACCTTTCCGCTTATGTATCACGATTGACTCAAGATGGTGGGTAGACAACGATGTGCTATCACAGGGCTAAACAAGATATCGTCGCCTCACGCTGACCCATCCTAGTCTTTAGGTTGCTTATATTGCTACCAAGGCATACCCTTGGCTCTTCTAACGCAGACCTTAACCTCTGTAAGCCCAGGAGGAGGATCTGCAACCTCACGGAGGGATACCAAGAGTACCCTCACGTCCCTTCGAAGCCGCATGCTTCGTAACCCAGTTCGTTGGAGCCTTCTTCAAGATTAGATGGACGTTCGCTCCTCCTTGTGTTCTACTTGGCTTTCTTGACTAAGGTTTACTAATTAGTTCTCTTAACTAAGGTTTACTACTTAGTTTCCTGAATTGTTAGCCTTTCTAACTAAGGTTTACTACTTAGTCCTTTTAACTAAGGTTTACTACTTAGTTCCCTTAATCGTTCGTTTTCTTAACTAAGGTTTACAACTTAGTCCTCTTAACTAAGGTTTATTACTTGGTTCTCTTAACCAAGGTTTGATACTTAGTTTCTTTTACTTAGTTTTCTTTAACTAAGGTTTGTTACTTAGTTTCTGTTACTTAGTTCTCTTTAACTAAGGTTTGTTACTTAGTTCCTTTTAACTAAGGTTTACCAATGAATTCAAGCATGACTTAAGTTCTCTTTATCAAATGATAGCGTACGGGTGTTTTCCCACATTTTTAGCTTAGATTAACTTATTTCATGGTATAAGTCATCCCACCCTTCGAGTCTTGTATTACATCTTAAGTCATATTCATTTCTTATCCTTAGGATAAGTTTATCTGTTATTTAATCTTATCATTCCCCAATTTTCCTTGCTTTGATACTGTTATATTGGTTAAGTTTTCCCATGTGTCCAAGTTGACTTAACCCCCAATCACGTATTCAATACAACCCACGTACCATGCCAAATTGGTTAAGTGTTCTCTGTCATTTCATGTTGACTTAACCCACCCATATATCATGTCAAATTGGTTAAGTGTTATCTAGCGGTTCACGTTGACTTAACCCACCCATATATCATGTCAAATTGGTTAAGTGTTATCTAGCGGTTCACGTTGACTTAACCCACCCATATATCATGTCAAATTGGTTAAGTGTTATCTAGCGGTTCGCATTGACTTAACCCACCCATATATCATGTCAAATTGGTTAAGTGTTATCTAGCGGTTCACGTTGACTTAACCCACCCATATATCAGGTAAAATTGGTAAAGTGTTGTCTAGTATTTCATGTTGACTTAACCTTACCATACTAGCATGTGTCATTAGCATTAATTAATTATTAATACCCAACCTCTCACATTAGACCTATTGTTGCGGTCACTGGATGTGCCGGTTGTTTCCGGGCAAGATTACACCACAACTCAATCTAACCTCGGGTTTCAAGTACGTTATGACTAACTTCTTACATTAAAACCTATTGTTTGCGGTCACTGGATGTGGCGGGCGGTTCCGGGCAGGATTACACCGCAAAATCATTCTAACCTCGAGTTAGCCATGTTTTCATGTTTATTCTAGATATCAAATGTCAATTACCAATTCACAAGCATGTTCCTGTTCAAGTTATGCCATTATTGTCAATTTCATGTTATGTGTCGAGTTCCATAATTACATAAAAACACGGTTTGTCCAACATATTCCATTTTTAATTATATTTCTAGGATCTTAATGGCATATCCAATTTTCAAGTCTCAAATTCAAGCTTTACCCAAAAACCCCAATTTATGTTCTTGCTTATAATCCCGTTAATAGGCTATACCTATTATTCCTTTTTCCCATACATGTGTTCCTAACAGGTTGCTATCATTCCTCATATGTTGGTTAAGCTTATTCATATGTCAAGTGCTACTTAACGCATTACTACTTTGCTTATACAACCATTCGTGTAATAATCTTTTTACCCAAATTACTCAATTATAGCCAAATTCACCAATTCCATGTTATTCATATCCAAACATGCCAATTTCCAAAATCCCATTATACCCAATTTCATAAAAATAATAGTTTCCCAATATATTTCCCCACGTTTATACATATAATCTAATTCATCTTTTAGGCTTAATTTCAAGTCATAAACAAATTCCGCCAATTGTCCCAATATTTGCAATAATAATTGTTATGCCACAATTCCCCAAATTTCAGATTATATTCCTCGACTGCATAAAATAGATTATGCCCAATATTCCCCTATTCCAACTATACGTATGTATAATAAGATTTCGTCTAGGTTCGAGATAACCTAGATAAAAAAAGAAGGAGAATAAAAGAACAATTAAAACATGAATCTTGAATTGAATTTATAACTGGGGAATGGTGAACGATAATAATACTATTATACAACAAGTTTATAATAATTCCACTCACCTTGACTGGATTGGGGAAAATAAACGATTTTTTGATGTAGAACGCTGATTTAATCTTCTTATTTGATTATTGGTGAAAAGAATGAATTGTTGATGAAGAACTTTGCTACTTGATTTGATTAAACTCCAAAGTTTGATGAAGAACTTGCAATTTAATTTAGAGTTTTGGGCCGGCGGCCATGTTTGGTTGAAGTTTGGCGGCATGGAGGCATCTTAAGGAATTGTTATGAATTAGGGTTAGGTCTTGCTATGTAATTGTAGGTGTAGAGAGTGTTTTAGAGCCCTTAGATTGACCTAGAAGCCATCCGACCCGTACAACACATCAAAACACGTCACAAGAACTGATATCGCCCAGATCTGAGGATAGGTCGACCCCCAGGTCGACCCCCTGGTCGGCCTGCCTGGTTTTGGCGGGAAATTTCCCGCCCAACTGCCTGGGTCGAATTTCGAACTATTTTGATTTTTTGTTGAATCTTCTAAAGGCCATAACTCCTTCATACGGAGTCCGATTTACGCAAACTTGGACTCAATTCCAAGCAAAATTCCAAGACGAATGCAATGGTGATGTCCATTTTACTAAATTCCTGATATTTAAATTAAGTATCTTTATTTTCTCATCTCTTCCGTTGCACATACCGTTATCGAATTAATTCTTCCTTCTCTTCCATATATTAACTAATCTTCATTATACATCACCATTATTTACCTATCTATGCATACATATACATATTTGAATATTTTTAATTATATTAAAAATGCAGGTGTTACATTCTCCCACCCTTAAAGAATTTCGTCCCCGAAATTCGATAAGAGTAAAATAGATAATCCCTCGCAATATTGATCCATCAAGTGTGCATCCAATTGTTGCAAACATTGTGCACATGTGCAAAGTGAGATACATCATAGTAAAGTATGTATGCCTAATTTGGATCCACCTATATGTATGTAAATTTTTAAAACCTCTTTTAAAACATGATGCTCACATCCTAAATATACTTGCAGTTCTATGTGAATGCAATATTCTTGAAAAATCAAAATATTTTTCATCCAAGTTTTCCCATACTCTTATGGAATAAGAGCACAGTTCATCTAATTGTCGCATCCAAAACCCTACCATCCATCATTAAATTTGAAATTTAGAACAATCTAATTTTCCAAATTCGATTTCTTATGTTACGAATAAGTATAAAACGGAAAAATTCACATCCTCCGTTTTTTTTTTCTAATCGTACTTGGATTTTTATGTGACTATTCTATGAAGATTTCCTATTTTCCTATCCAAGCACAACCACATAAGAAAATTTTCTTCTCTTTTTCAACTTATCTTGGAATTTTTTTATATTTATTCATCTTTTTCTTAAGATTTTCATTTTCTTTTCTCGTCACATTTGTTGTCTTACTAGATTTGTTGTTTTCTTTTTAGTTAGGCTAGTTTCTTTCTTAGCTTATTTGACTTAATCAAAATACTTAAGTTTATTATTTTCAAATAATCCTTTTCGTTTTCAACTCAAACAACATCCTACACAGCTACTACTATGGGCCAAGAGTCTTAGGACTTGGTCATCTCAGACAATTGCGAGTCCACACAACAGGATCTACCCACTTACTTGCCCTTTACTACTTAGTAGTCACTACTAGTCCTTGTTGTGTATTACTAGCCTATCCTTTTTCTTTTTCTCAAGCAACAAACCTAGGTTTCTCAATGCTTATGCATTCTACGAGAAATTTTTTCTTAGTTTAATATTAGCTAATCCCTGACTGTAAATTGGCAAGAGAATAACTCCCTAAATATCAACTCCGAAGACCGAAATCAACATCAGATTAACAGTCTGAGGATCACTCAACTGAACCAAAGGCCAATTATAAATTTAGAAGCATGTTCATGTTCATTCTACATATCAAATGTCAATTACCAATTCACAAGCATGTTCATGTTCAAGTTATGCCACTATTGTCAATTTCATGTTATGTGTCGAGTTCCATAATTACATAAAAACATGGTTTGTCCAACATATTCCATTTTTAATTATGTTTCTAGAGTCTTAACGGCATATCCAATTTTCAAGTCTCAAATTCAAGCTTTACCAAAAAACCTCAATTTGTGTTCATGTTTATAATCCCATTAATAGGCTATACCTATTATTCCAATTTTCCCATACATGTGTTCCTAACAGGTTACAATCATTCCTCAGATGTTGGGTAAGTTTATTCATATGTCAAGTGCTACTTAACCCATTTCTAATTTGCTTATACAACCATCCATGTAATAATCTTTTTACCCAAATTGCCTAATTCATCGATTAAATCTCAAGATCTTCCCAATTAACTATAATTTACATGTTGTCGACCTTGGCTCGAAGGTAGCCAAAGTTTCAAAAATAAAAAGGAAGAATAGGGAAGAGGAATAGATTATGCATATAAAGATTATTTTAAATTACAACATGAATTTTAACCGAGGAATGACGAACGATAACAATAGTATTATGCATGAAGTGTATTGTAATCCCACTCATAGTGTTTTTTGCACTCCAGTTCGTAGATCTTTGATTTTCTTCTTCTATTCATGGATTAGATTAATCTTTGATTGATTTTCCCTTTTTTGTTGCGTAGCTTGAATTATAGATCTGAATTTCTTTTCTGTTCTTGCGCAATACTTTAGATCTGAATCTCTCCTTTATTTCATTTGCGGTAGCTGAATTCCTAAATCTAATTATTTTTAATTTAGGAGTAGATTTGAGAAGAGAGGAGAGAAGATAAATTTTAGATCTAGGGGAGAAGAAGAAGGAGAGAAGCAGCATAGAAGCATCATAGAGTTGTGAGGAGAAAATATGAGGCTTAGGGGTGTTTATATAGCTACTCAAGACCTTAACGTACACGCAGCACTGAGTCAACATTGAACCCAGTTAAGAAAATAGTCCAGGTTCGCAGATGAATCTAGCCAAATTTTATCGTACACGCAGTGCTGAGTCAGCATTGGGTCCCACAAGCTGTTTTGGCGCAGAACTTTGAATTTCGAATGTTTGAATTGTTTTGGCGTAGAAATTTGATTTTCGAACTTTTGAATTTCTGGAATTTATTTAACTGTTTTATTCACATGAAATATTCTTATATGTATACAATTTTTCTAACGACCATTTTACGTGTATATATATACGCACAACTTTTATTTTATTTTCAAAATTCAAACGATGTTGCACCGTTATTTGATTCTTGCCATATTTCATTGACTGTAGCCTTATCTTGAATTTTATCTTTCGTATACATATATTTTTGCATATATATATATATATATATATTCTCATATATATATATATATATATACACATATATTTTCTTTATTTCCT
This sequence comes from Allium sativum, assembly GCA_030737875.1. Classification (NCBI taxonomy): domain Eukaryota; kingdom Viridiplantae; phylum Streptophyta; class Magnoliopsida; order Asparagales; family Amaryllidaceae; genus Allium; species Allium sativum. Next base: position 918,596,181 of record CM060926.1, on the reverse strand, counting down.
TATATGTACGTTCTTATCTTTCAAATTTTGAATTTGTATACGTACATATATTTGCATGTTCAGTTAGCGCTCTCTAAAACAAAGATAAAAATTATGCCGTCGTCGGGGTTCAAACCCCCGATCTCTATGTTACAAATCCAATGCCTTAACCAACTAAGCTACAAAGTCTTTTGTTAATAAGTCTTAGAACAATGATAATTATTGTTCTCTTCTTACTTCTCTTTTTCATGTTAGTTACAATACTTAAATTAAACCATTGCATGAATCTTTTTTTCTTCCTTTTAATGTTAATGCAATATGTTTGCAAATCAGTGTATGCAACATATTTACATTGCATGCAACCAATCCTTTCTTTCTTTCAATGCTTGCATTACATTTTTTTCAGTGCATGCATTTATTACATGCAATCCTTGTTTTATATTTTAATTTTTTTGTATATATATATTTCTTTTGTGTGTATACAAACTTCTAGGCTTAACAACTTCTTCATATGATGTACATTTTACGCAAACCAGGTGTCTATCTTGACCAGAATTCCGAGTCGGACGCAATGGCGCAGTCCGTTTTACTTAATTCTCATTATTTAATTAAGTTATTCTTATTTTATTATCTTAAAAATACGGGGTGTTACATTCTCCCACCCTTAAAGAATTTCGTCCCCGAAATTCGATAAGAGTAAAATAGATAATCCCTCGCAATATCCATCCATCAAGTGTGCATCCAATTGTTGCAAACATTGTGCACATGTGCAAAGTGAATTATATCATAGCAAATCATGTATGCCTAATTTGGATCCACCTATATGTATGCAAACTTTTAAAAACTCTTCCAAAACATGATGCTCACATCCTAAATATACTTGCAGTTCTATATGAATGAAATATTTTTGAAAAATCAATACATTTTTCATCCAAATTTTCCTACACTCTTACAGAGTAAGAGCATATTCCATCCAATTTTCGCATCAAAAACCCTATCAACCATAATTAAATTCGAAATTTAGAAAAATCTAATCTTCCAAATTCGATTTCTTATGTTATGAAAACGGAAAAATTTACATCCTCCGTTTTTCTTTTCTAATTGCACTTAGATTTTTGCATAACTATTCTATAAAGATTTCCTATTTCCTGTCCAAGCACAACCACAAAAGAAAGCTTTCTTTTCTGTTTCATCTTATCTTGGAGTAATTTCATATTCATTCATCTTTTTCTTAAGATTTCCATTTTCTTTTCCCATCACGTTTTGTTGCTTGATTGATTCAGTTGTTTTCTTGTTAGTTAGGCTAGTCTTCTTCTTAAGTTTATTTTTCAACCAAGCTCTTATGTTTTCAACTCAAACTGTATCCTACACAGCTACAACTATAGGCCTTGAATCTTAGGACCATGTCATGAGTCCACTCAACAGGATCTATACACTTACTTGCCCTTCACTTCCTAGCAGTCATTACTAGTCCATGCTGTGTATTACTAGTCTATACTTCTCTTTCAAGCAACAATCCTAGACTCACACGGCTTATGCATTCTACGGGAAAATCCATTAGTTCAATATTATCTAATCGCTGACTGTAAATTGGCAAGAAAATAACTCCCTAAGTATCAACCCCGAAGACCGAAATCAACATCAGATTGACACTCAGAGAATTACTCAACTCAACCAATCCCCAGTTGGTTCTAATAGCTTTAACTTTATCTCGTGCTTTCTATGCCTTAATCCTTAACTACTCCATTTTTAAAACATGGTTTGGCCTTTTTTTTTTATTACATTCTTCTTCCAAAAGCTAAAAGTGGTAAAAACTTTTATTCTTTTCTCAAAAACTTGCTTTTGCCAAACCATAAAAAAACATGCCACAAAATAAAATGCAAAACATTTTCTTCAAATCATGAAACTGGAGTAGACAAGGACAACTATCGAGGTTACATTGTTCCTATTTATAATTATTAATTTAACTACTCGCTATAAGGTGCATACATCTATTCTATTCCTACACTCTACCGCTTATTTTGTTCACCCAACAAAAATTCCTTTTTAAAACAATAATCAAAATTTGTTGTTAACCGAATAGAGAATTCAAAACTTCTTTTCATATATGAAAACTAGCGAGCTATTTATGCTCCATATTATGCACCTTTTTAATGAGAGAATTCTTTTAAAACAAGAAATCATTGTTTTACACAATATACCCCACTTTACTTCAAAACCCAACATGCATTTATCAAAATACTTTTAAGATTAAATCTTGGAAAATACCACAAATCCTTTTACAAATTCAAGTTCTTAAAAGTTTATCATTGGGTTAGACTCAAAGCGGGTCTTCAACTCAACTAGACTTTCCTAGGCACTTTCACGAATTCAATTCTCTTAACTATATATATTCCTAATCCATTTTTCATATTTCAACCTTTTCTAGTTTCTAAAGTTTCATTACTAAACCCACTAATCTGAAATACTAATATTTCAGTTTCCATCCTATGGGATACTTTTCTTTCTCTAGCATCAAGTCATATTGTACACTTTCCCAACCACCTAATGGTTTCCAAATTCCTATGTTCATTCCTTGAGTGTACAAACTAGATATCCCAACTCTTTTCATGTCTAGTGGGCTACTATATGGATTTAGGTTTATATATATAATATATTTATATTTTAGAAAATACAAATACGTTCACTCATTATCTCCCTAAGATCACTAAACCTCGCTCTGATACCAAATGTAACAACCCGGATTCTGACAGACCGATTTTTTTTTTTTTTTAAATCCAATCTATCGAAACCCGAGTTAGGTGCTCTGGTATCCTGCAGAAAAAGACAGAGATAAAGAAACATGTCAGAACTCGTAAAGCATCTCACAGCGGAAGGAAATAAAGTATAATATTGAAATATTGCTTTACCTTATTAACGATACTGCTAAACCAGTATCCAAAGCTATACCATCTCTGTCATGAACCTAACCTGGAAGTATGTAATGAGGAGGGGGTCAGAACATAAGTTCTATTTGAGTGGACTTAGAATAAACTTCTGTATAATCCTACATATACCGTTCAGTTATCATTTTCTTGCTCATTAGGTTATTCGCGATATTAGCTCTCTAGGCCATACTTATATCCCACTAGTAGGTTAACCTAATACAACGTATATGTAGATACCCCCAACTCGTCTAATCCTTTCCATATATATACAGTCCCTTGTCATATGTTGTACGGGCTTCATCATGTAAATCTATACTACTTTAGTGTAGTGCCACCATTCTCGAAATCGTTTGGACCGCCACTCTCGATCTTGCTAGATTCCGTGTATCATCTAGATCTAGTCTAAGGTTTACTATCGAGTGCTTCCTAGATTCAACCAGCGTTGACGCTACCCAGGGCCACTGGGGTTTATGCTACCTATTGAACGCTTCTCGGATTCAGGGTTTAAGTGACCTAGGTCCAACTAGGGATTATGCTACCTATCAAACGATGCCCCCTAGTCTAGGACACACTACCCAGAGCGATGTATGTTCCAAGACTTTCCCCACGTACGTATCGTGAATCGTTATCGATGTTTAGTTGCACATGTCCTCTATATGTGCAGCCCGAGTCCCGTGGCAGGGCTGATCAAGAAACACAGAACTCGGTTGGGAGCTTTAAGTTATCTGCCGATGCAGATACTAAGGTCTGTTTTTATCTGTGTGTGGCTATGGTCCCACTTGACCACTCCCTCAACTAATAAAAGGCACCCAAGAAAATCAAGAATGAGAACTATTCGCAGGCCCCCCTATGCCCCCACAAACCTATTGGCCAAACCTCACCCATAACTAGATAGCAAGTATATGGTCTATTGGAGTTCTCTGCCTTTCCGCTTTACGTACTCGATTGACTCAAGATGGTAGGTAGATGACGACGTGCTATCACAGGGCTAAACAAGATATCACCGCCTCACGCTGACCCATCCTAGTCTTTAGGTTGCTTATATTGCAACCAAGGCATACCCTTGACTCTTCTAACGCAGACCTTAACCTCTGTGAGCCCAGGAGGATCATCTGCAACCTCACAGAGGGATACCAAGAGTACCCTCACGTCCCCTCGAAGCCGCGTGCTTCGTAACCCAGTTCGTTGGAGCCTTCTTCATGATCAGGTGGACGTTCGCTCCTCCTCGTGTTCTACTAGGCCTTCTTGACTAAGGTTTACTACTTAGTTCTCTTAACTAAGGTTTACTACTTAGTTTCTTGAATCATTAGCTTTCTTAGCTAAGGTTTACTACTTAGTCCTCTTAACTAAGGTTTACTACTTAGTCCTCTTGATCGTTCGTCTTCTTAACTAAGGTTTACAACTTAGTCCTCTTAACTAAGGTTTATTACTTAGTTCTCTTTCTCGTTTTTACCTAGTTCTATTAACTAAGGTTTATTACTTGGTTCTCTTAACCAAGGTTTGATACTTAGTTTCTGTTACTTAGTTCTCTTTTAACTAAGGTTTGATACTTAGTTCCTTTTAACTAAGGTTTACCAATGAATTCAAGCATGACTTAAGTTCTCTTTATCAAATGATAGCGTACGGGTGTTTTCCCACATTTCCAGCTTAGATTAACTTATTTCATGGTATAAGTCATCCCACACTTCGAGTTTTGTATTACATCTTAAGTCATATTCATTTCTTATCCCTAGGATAAGTTTATCTATTATTTAATCTTATCATTCCCCACTTTTCCTTGCTTTGATACTGTTATATCGGTTAAGTTTGCCAATGTGTCCAAGTTGACTTAACCCCCAATCACATATTCAATTCAACCCACATACCATGCCAAGTTGGTTAAGTTTTCTCTATCAGTTCGTGTTGACTTAACCCACCCATATATCATGTCAAATTGGTTAAGTGTTATCTAGCGTTGCACATTGACTTAACCCACCCATATATCATGTCAAATTGGTTAAGTGTTATCTAGCGGTTCACGTTGACTTAACCCACTCATATATCATGTCAAATTGGTTAAATGTTGTTTAGTGTTTCATGTTGACTTAACCTTACCCTACTAGCATGTGTCATTAACATTAATTAATTATTAATGCCCAACCTCTCACATTAGACCTACTGTTGCGGTCACTGGATGTGCCGGTTGTTCCGGGCAGGATTACACCACAACTCAATCTAACCTCGGGTTTCAAGCACTTTATGACTAACTTTTCACATTAGAACCTATTGTTTGCGGTCACTAGATGTGTCGGGCGGTTCTGGGCAGAATTACACTGCAAACTCATTTTAACCTCGAGTTAGCCATGTTTCATGTTTAACCAATTAACAATTCATGTCTATTCTAGGTGTCATAGGCCAATTATAAATTTACAAGCATGTTCATGTTCATTCTAGATATCAAATGTCGATTACCGATTCACAAGCATGTTCATGTTCAAGTTATGCCACTATTCTCAATTTCATGTTATATGTCGAGTTCCATAATTACATAAAAACATGGTTTGTCCAACATATTCCATTTTTAATTATGTTTCAAGGATCTTAACAGCATATCCAATTTTCAAGTCTCAAATTCAAGCTTTACCCAAAAACCTCAATTTGTGTTCATGCTTATAATCCCATTAATAGGCTATACCTATTATTCCAATTTTCCCATACATGTGTTCCTAACAGGTTACCATCATTTCTCAGATGTTTGGTAAGTTTATTCATATGTCAAGTGCTACTTAACCCATTTCTAATTTGCTTATACAACCATCCATGTAATAATCTTTTTTTCCCAAATTGCCTAATTCATCGATTAAATCTCAAGATCTTCCCAATTAACTATAATTTACACGCTGTCGACCTTGGCTCGAAGGTAGCCAAAGTTTCAAAATTAAAAAGGAAGAATGGGGAAGGGGAATAGATTAAGCATATAAAGATTATTTTAAATTACAACATGAATTTTAACGGAGGAATGACGAACGATAACAATAGTATTATGCATGAAGTGTATTGTAATCCCACTCACAGTGTTTTTTGCGCTCCAATTCGTAGATCTTTGATTTTCTTCTTCTATTCATCGATTAGATTAATCTTTGATTGATTTCCCCCTTTTTGTTGCGTAGCTTGAATTACAGATCTGAATCTCTTTTCTGTTCTTGTGCAGTACTTTAGATCTGAATCTCTCCTTTATTTCATTTGTAGTAGCTGAATTCCTAAATCTAATTATTTTTAATTTAGGAGTAGATTTGAGAAGAGAGGAGAGAAGATAAATTTTAGATCTAGGGGAGAAGAAGAAGGAGAGAAGCAGCGTAGAAGCATCAGAGAGTTGTGAGGAGAATATATGAGGCCTAGGGGTGTTTATATAGCTGCTCAAGACCTTATCGCACACGCATCGCTGAGTCAGCATTGAACCCAGTTAAGAAAATAGTCCAAGATCGCAGATGAATCTAGCCAAATCTTATCGTACACGCAGTGCTGAGTCAACATTTGGTCCCACAAGCTGTTTTGGCGCAGAACTTTGAATTTCGAATGTTTGAATTATTTTGGCGTAGAAATTTGATTTTTGAACTTTTGAATTTCTGGAATTTATTTAACTGTTTTATTCACATGAAATATTCTTGTATGTATACAATTCTTCTAACGACCATTTTACGCGTATATATATACGCACAACTTTCATTTTATTTTCAAAATTCAAATGATGTTGCACCGTTATTTGATTCTTGCCATATTTCATTGGCTGTAGCCTTATCTTGAATTTTATCTTTCGTATACATATATTTCTACATATATATATATATATATATTCTCATATATATATATACATATATTTTCTTTATTTCCTTATATGTACGTTCTTATCCTTTCTAATTTTGAATTTGTATACGTATATATATTTGCATGTTCAGTTGGCCCTCTCTAAAAAAAAATATGCCACCGTCGGGGTTCGAAACCCTCGAACCCCGACCTCTATGTTACAAATACAATGCCTTAACCAACTGAGCTACAAAATCTTTTGTTAATAAGTCTTAGAACAATGATAATTATTGTTCTCTCCTTACTTCTTTTTTTCATGTTAGTTACAATACTTAAATTAAATCATTGCATGAATCTTTTTCTTTTATTTTCCTTTTAATGTTAATGCATTATGTTTGCAAATCAGTGCATGCAACATATTTACATTGCATGCAACCAATCCTTTCTTTCTTTCAATGCATGCATTACATTTTTTTCAGTGCATGTATTTATTACATGCAATCCTTATTTTATTCTTTATTTTATATTTTAATTTGTTTGTATATATATATATTTCTCTTGTGCGTATACACACTTCTAGGCTTAATAACTTCTTCATATGATGTACGTTTTACGCAAACCACGTGTCTATCTTGATCAGAATTCCGAGACGGACGCAATGGTGCAGTCCGTTTTACTTAATTCTCATTATTTAATTAAGTTATTCTTATTTTATTATTTAAAAATATGGGGTGTTACAGATAGCGTACGGGTGTTTTCCCACATTTTCAGCTTAAATTAACTTATTTCATGGTATAAGTCGTCCTACCTTTCGAGCCTTGTATTACATCTTAAGTCATATTCATTTCCTATCCTTAGGATAAGTTTATCTATTATTTAATCTTATCATTCCCCACTTTTTCTTGCTTTGATATTGTTATATTGGTTAAGTTTGCCCATGTGTCCAAGTTGACTTGACCCCCAATCACGTATTCAATACAACCCACGTACCATGCCCCAAATTGATTAAGTGTTCTCTATCAGTTCATGTTGACTTAACCCACCCATATATCATGTCAAATTGGTTAAGTGTTATCTAGCGGTTCACGTTGACTTAACCCACCCATATATCATGTCAAATTGGTCAAGTGTTATCTAGCGGTTCACGTTGACTTAACCCACCCATATATCATGTCAAATTGGTTAAGTGTTATCTAGTGGTTCACGTTGACTTAACCCACACATATATCATGTCAAATTGGTTAAGTGTTATCTAGCGGTTCACGTTGACTTAACCCACCCATATATCATGTCAAATTGGTTAAGTGTTATCTAGCGGTTCACGTTGACTTAACCTACCCATATATCATGTAAAATTGGTTAAGTGTTGTCTAGTATTTCATGTTGACTTAACCTTACCATACTAGCATGTGTCATTAGCATTAATTAATTATTAATGCTCAACCTCTCACATTAGACCTATTGTTGTGGTCACTGGATGTGCCGGTTGGTTCTGGGCAGGATTACACCACAACTCAATCTAACCTCGGGTTTCAAGCACGTTATGACTAACTTCTCACATTAGAACCTATTGTTTGTGGTCACTGGATGTGCCGGGCGGTTTCGGGCAAGATTACACCGCAAACTCATTCTAACCTCGAGTTAGCCATGTTTTCATGTTTATTCTAGATATTAAATGTCAATTACCAATTCACAAGCATGTTCATGTTCAAGTTATGCCACTATTATCAATTTCATGTTAGGTGTCGAGTTCCATAATTACATAAAAACATGGTTTGTCCAACATATTCCATTTTTAATTGTATTTCTAGGATCTTAACAGCATATCCAATTTTCAAGTCTCAAATTCAAGCTTTATCCAAAAACCCCAATTTATGTTCATGCTTATAATCCCGTTAATAGGCTATTCTTATTATTCCTATTTCTCATACATGTGTTCCTAACAGGTTGCTATCATTCCTCATATGTTGGTTAAGCTTATTCATATGTCAAGTGCTACTTAACGCATTTCTACTTTGCTTATACAACCATTCGTGTAATAATCTTTTTGCCCAAATTACTCAATTATAGCCAAATTCACCAATTCCATGTTATTCATATCCAAACATGCCAATTTCAAAAATCTCATTATACCCAATTTCATAAAAACAATATTTTCCCAATATATTTCCCCACGTTTATACATATAATCTAATTCAGCTTTTAGACTTAATTTCAAGTCACAAACATATTCTACCAATTGCCCCAATATTTGCAATAATAATTGTTATGCCACAATTCCCCAAATTTCAGATTATATTCCTCGACTGCATAAAATAGATTATGCCCAATGTTCCCCTGTTCCAACCATACGTATGTATAATAAGATTTCGTCTAGGTTCGAGATAACCTAGATAAAAAAAGGAGAATAAAAGAACAATTATAACATGAATCTTGAATTGAATTTATAACTGGGGAATGATGAACGATAATAATACTATTATACAACAAGTTTATAATAATTCCACTCGCCTTGGCTGGATTAGGGAAAATAAACGATTTGTTGATGTAGAACGCTGATTTAATCTTCTTATTTGATTGTTGGTGAAGAGCATGAATTGTTGATGAAGAACTTTGCTACTTGATTTGATTAAACTCCAAAGTTTGATGAAGAACTTGCAATTTAATTTAGAGTTTTGGGCCGGCGGCCATGTTTGGTTGAAGTTTGGCGGCATAGGGGCGTCTTAAGGAATTGTTATGAATTAGGGTTAGGTCTTGCTATGTATTTATAGGTGTAGATAGTGTTTTAGAGCCCTTTGATTGACCTAGAAGACATTTGACCCGTACAGCACATCAAAACGCGTCACAGGAACTGAAATTGCCCAGATCTAGGGATAGGTCAACCTCCCTAGGAGTAGGTCGACCCCCAGGTCGACCCCTTGGTCGACTTGACCCCCAGGTCAACCCCTAGGTCGACCTGCCTGGTTTTGGTGGGAAATTTTCCGCCCAGCTGCCTGGGTCGAATTTCGAACTGTTTTGAATTTTTATTGAATCTTCTAAAGGCCATAACTCCTTTATACGGAGTCCGATTTACGCAAACTTGGACTCTATTCCAAGCAGAATTCCGAGACGAATGCAATGGTGATGTCCATTTTACTTAATTCCTGATATTTAAATTAAGTATCTTTATTTTCTCATCTATTCCGTTACACACACTGGTATCGAATTAATTCTTCCTTCTCTTCCATATATTAACTAATCTTCATTATACATCACCATTATTTACCTATCTATGCATATATATATATATACATATTTGTACATTTTTAATTATATTAAAAATGCAGGGTGTTACAAAGCACATCCTACCATTGATAATATTTTGATACGTGATTTATTTTAGGACAAAACTATCATATTTCGTATAATACATTTTAACTATTAAGGTTCATTTGGTGGAAAACTCGAGGTGTGAGCGACAATAGAAAACTGATGCTTGATGTTGGTAGTGATTGTTAGCGAGTTTCCCATTTCTGTTGCAGATCTAGAGAAGTTTCAAGTTGTTGCCCAATGAGCTGACCAACAGGCACAGATGCTTTGTTCAACCATGGCCTAATATGTAGTGGTGACATAATGTGCACATGAAAAGTTGCAAGAGCTGCTTGGGTAAATTTTTGGTCCATTTATAGTTTGATAGTGGTAACAAAGTGTATGAAAAATTTAAAAGAATGGAATGAAAAATACTGCTGCTTATAAACTAACTTTTTACATATGTAGAGTACAATTCAGAAATAATAATTGGACATAAACGAAGCCTTCATTCTAATTATTTCTATACATGATGTACCACTTTAGGGAACTGAATTATGTTACATATTTTGTATTCTTTTACTGTAAAATTCTCTATTTTGTATTACTATCCTGCATAATATGTAAAACATGTGTTATGTTTTATTTTTAGCCCTTCTGTACAAATGGACAAAACTAGTTCTATTTAACTTCCATTTCTGTACACACTGCCTCATAAAAATCAATGAGTATATTATTCATGCTGGGTAAATATTAACCTATACTATACTGCAATCGCTGGCCCGTGTGCGAAGCACTGGCCACATCCTAGTTTTTCATTAATTTTTTGTTTAAGAATATAATTAATAGAATTTTTGTCTTTTTGATATCAGATAATATGATGGTCCGTTTTCCCACCGTTATGCGGTTTAGTTTGTTATTATTTCAACTTTATAACAACTTTCAACAAACCCATCTGCGAAGCAGGATTCACACTAGTTAATAATCCTAATTACTAACGTTAATTGTCTTCATCACTTCCTTAATCATCGTGCACATAACAGAGTCGTGCATCATTACTAATCCCCTTTTCACATTAATTGGCATAGTACGACGAATCAAAGATCTGTCTTCACCGATGAACTCTGCTTCACGATCTTTTTGCCCTAGAAACATAATTAAACCCAATCACCTCTGCCATAATGCGACAGCTGCCCTCAAGCTACGGGACCTGCAATCTCTTTCCATCATAATGAGCCGCGCCTTATAAAACTTAGGGACGAGGAGTGATTTATGAAGATGAGATCAAGCACACCGTCCCCATTGTCCGACTCTGCCCAAATTTGTCACCATTCCCAACGCTAATTGCTCCTCCATCCATTGTCTATCCAAATTGATGCCACACAAGTAGACATGGGTAAGATATCGAAGAAAACTTCGATACAAATTCATTGAAATCGGGTTTGGGAAATTTTCATGTTGTAAATCGGGATATATCGATTCTCAAAACTAATAAAGAAGGGACGACTTTTCTTAGATGTAACACAAAATAGAAAAAGGGTAAATAGTATCGGGTCTTGCTAAACAGGAAGTGATCTAGGGTCCGTTCGCAACCACAAAGTGGCACGTTCGAGAGTGTGCTCGCGTCCGATGCGTTCGATGGATGCGTCGGACACAAGCAATTATTACCCCAGTCAAATTGCCCTTTCGTGGGATGTTGGAAATCTATCCGTTGGCATCTGACGCGTCGGACGCTAACGGATAGATTTCCAACGTACCGATCCATCCTCTATAAAACCATCCCCCCTCACTTTTCTTTCATCAGACCGAGAATCCCTTCAAATACCCTCTAAAAAAGATTTTTTTCGCGCCTATTTTTCAGGAAAAAAGGTAATTTTTTTATACCGTTATGTATTTTTTTTAATTCTCTATAACATATATTTTTTTCGATTTTTTCTGAATTTTTTTTGGTACTACAGATATCTACCGCTTCTACCACTGCTACTTCGCATCCGGTTGCATACGGGACGGAGGAACGTGACTCTGCATTTATAGATATTTGTGTGGAGTATCTAGCCGAGCGCGATTCCAGCGTCAGCAACTATTACGCAACAGCCGCGATAGAGATGAACACCCGTTTTAATCTGGAGTTTACAAAAACCCAGATTAAAAATAAATGGGATAATATGAAGAGGAGATTTCACGACTGGGACAGACTACTTAGGACACCTGTGGGGAGTGGGATGCAGTGTTCGATTATTTGGATGGTCCTGATGATTTCTGGGCTACCGGCGCTGGTAGATCGTACAGACGATTCAGGAAGAACACCCCAATGAAGTTCAGAGAGCAGGACCTTCTATTTGATGTTGTTTGCGTAAGCCTACTTGTGCGTACCAGATTCCTGATGTTGCGCCTCCTACTGCACCTGCACCTCCACCAACACCCATGTCAGCCGCTTCGTTCACCGCTACCAACGCCGACTACTATGGAGACTGCATGGCTACCGGCGATCCTCCTTCTGGTCAGCCCTCTAGGCGCAAACAGGTAGAGCGTGGTAGCTCGAGCCATTAGTTTTTGACCAACCATATTCAGCAACTTGCTACACGTTGCTACGAGCTTGTTCGGGGACATGTAAATGTGAAGTTGTGGGAGATTTTGATGATTTTCCGCAATGACCAGAAGAATGTGGAGATTGTTGAGATACTTCCTAGTGAGGTTATACGTGGATTTATTACAGCGGAGTTGAGCACATTACCACATCGTCGTTTATTTTAGTTTTTCATGTACTTATTTTAATTTCAAATCTAGTTGTGTTATTTATGTTTGTATTTCAGTTCTTGTAATGAAAATGTTAGTCGCTTTGTTTTGTGTAATCGTGTTTAATTAATTCATAATAATTAATTTAACAATTAAATACCCCGCTCAAATGCCCCGCTCAAATACACTGTTCGTAGCTAAAAACACATTATCCGTTTGCTACAGTACCCCGCTCAAATACCCCGCTCAAATGCCCAGCTCAAATACCTCGTTTCCGTTCGCCAAGAACGCACCCTTAGTGTTTTAATGAACATTAAATTGTCATGTTATTCAATTCTCCATATTAAAACGACAAGCATTTTAATCTCGTACGGTCAAAAGGAAATTCGAGCATGATGAAATTTATTTTTGTGAAATACCTTAATATCACAGTTCCATTGGTATACGTTTCCTGGTCATCCGAGACAGCGCCCCAAAACGATAATTTTCACCCATTGCTAGACCATTTTGATCAACGGATTGCCAATTTTAGAATATAGGGATCCACATACTTTTTTCCATATTATGAACAATCCAGACTCAATTGAAATGGTCTTGAGTCCTAATTTGATCGTTTGTGAAAAAAATAAATCATATTTTGGAAATTAATTAATGGTTAATATTTAAATAAGGTATTTAAATATTATGTTGTATATAACAGTGTTGTATACACAATTATATATGATTTTTGTTTGATGATAACAACCAAAAATATTTTATTATTGAATAAAAACAGCACAGATAATAATCAGAATAAATGCGGAAAATAAATAACACACAGATATACCCAGCTTCGGCAAAACCCTGCCTACTGCTGCATTCCCCAAGGTTTCTACTAGGAGTTAAAACAATCTCTATGCTTACAATCCCCTGTAAACTCGCGACACTCGCTCCCAACTGTTCTTAACCCTACGCTCAAAACCCTGCACTAGTTTTTATCCCCAAAACCAGATTTCCCCGAATTACAAACCCTGTTATTCGTCTCCCTAGTTTTACAGACAAACTAGAAAACTGTAGACTGATTACAAATTGAAACGAAAGACGAAACAAATTTAAAAAACAATTTAAAAAGCCTTTAGGAGTTAAAATAAATGGGTCATCCCCTTCCAAATAAAACTTGGCCGGCCACTTCTATTTTGCCTTGCCCCTTGTTTTCTTTGACCCGATCTCCTTTTAGAAAAAAAATGGCGGCTGTGGCTTTGCTCCTAGGGTTTCTTCAAATCCTAAAATCGCGATGGTTTTCTGATGCTTGTGATGTTGTTGATGTTCTTGATCGATCTCAGGCGCTTCTCTCTTCACGATTTGGATATTGGATTTTGATCCAAGCTTGCTTCTTTACTGGTATGATTTTTGATCTTGATTTTCGGTTTTTAATCAGTGCTAAAACTTGGATGGATTGAAAGCCTGCGATGATTGGTGTTTATATAGGATTGTAAATCCGAGATATATGCTCTGATTTCTTATTCGTTTGACTTGGTAGTGGTAAATTTTTGGGCTTGAAAACCTTTCTCTATTTTTGGGGTTTCTTCGATTTGTTCTTGAATGAATTTACTCGTGACTTTTGGATTTTGACTTGATAATATTTGGAAATTTTCAAACTGACGAGATAAATTGTGGAATATCTTGCGAGTTAGATTCTGGCCTTAGAATTGGTCGATATCGAATATAACTTAGAACAATTTTTTTTTCTCTGGAAGCACATTTATATTTCCTGGTTGACCAGTTCTAGAGTAACTTTCGAATTCGACTATTTGATGCTTCTGCTCCATAGTACACTGATAAGAACAGATGCCATCCTGATTTTGTTTTACCTAAGAACAAATGCTTTGCTTGACTTTGCCTTGCAATTTTCTGATACTTTAGACGAGCAGATTCTATTTTGGTTATACTTTCTGATTTCATTTTAATTGACTTTCCAGTAAAAAACTTATCCTTTGAAAACAAAATTTCTTATTGCTGTTCCATTTTGCACCATGCATATTTACTTTTGAAAACTTGATTACTTTGGCATTGTAATGTTATTGCTTGCGTTCTCCATATTCTTGCTGTGTCTTTCATGATGGCTTGGGTACTCCTTCATTTAAACAAAACTGATATAAAATGCCTTTGCTTGTCGTTTGCACACTTAACTCTGATTTAATTGTGTAGTACATCCTCTTTGCTTTAGTATGAATATTGCTGAAATCATGTTAAACCTGTCTTGATTCGTGCAATTTTACATGCTGATCTGGCCATAAACTGATCATTTTAGTGGCATTCATATTTTCTTGCACTATAGATTCATACTTGTGTTGCCTTTTTTCTTGGTTATTTAGCACATCCATTTAAATATGTTTCATTCATCACCACTACACTTAATACTTCACTTTGAAATCTTTTGTTTATTTGAGCTGATAAGAACATGAGCTTTACTTGTCAGTCCCTTTCATAAGAGATACTCTAGGTTGAGTCTGCATCTTTTGCTTTGTTGCTAGTTTATCTTACCATGACTGTACCTTTGTGTTGTGTAGTTGGCATATTAAGAAAGCAGTTTGTATTGCTTGAACCATCCATTGTTTTTACACTTCTCTTTACTGTTATATTTTGAACACCCTTTAGTTTGCCTGTTCCTTTAGTAGTTGTTCATTGCAGTACCATGCACACATGTTTGTGGATCCTACTGGCTATGTATGTTAGTAACTTGACTTTTATCTTAACATTTGAACTTCCAAATGAAAACTGCATGTGTTTATTGCTTATGTATATGTCTCGATCACTTGTCACCATGCTGTAGATATGCTGTCATTTGATCTTGTGACTTGTTCATGTATATGTTGTTCCATGATTGCACCACTTCGCTTTTTGGCACCATACTTAAACTTGTTCTATCATTATGTCTGGTTTGAAACTTGCTCATCCATGTTGTTCATGCTGCTTGTCATTTTTGCTACACCACTTGATCACTTTCCATTAAGCTGTTTTGACCAATACTTTGTATGCTTGTTGCTCTGCCTTGTTTACTTGTACCTGTGTTGATCATATTTGTATCTCTATGATCCCGATTCATTTCTTGTTGTATCCTCTTCCTTTAAAACTGAAATGTCATGTATATGCTGAAATGAACACTTGTATTTGGGATGTTTTGAATATTTGTTTGACTTTTACTTTTGGCTTGATTATGAACTGTGCACTGAGTTGAGACGGTCCTTGTGGCTACTCCTCAGTTGCACTCTGGTTTGGCGAGGCAGTGCAAATGTGTATATGCACGTGTGTATATGCAGCCATCGAGACTAGTTTTTCTGTCCCTGCATATCATACCAAGTCTAGAAAAATGATGAGAAACACACCGTAATTCTGAGGCAAATAAAAAACTTAAAAAAAATCTTATTTGTTTGTATTGAATTTTATTTTTTTTGCAGTCTACTGTGTGTGTTCTTCTGTATTGACAGGTATGAAGATGATGAACTGGATTGACCGTGGAATGCTGTGAAGACAAGAGATCGAAGATGAAAACAAGAACAGTGTTAGTATGCGTCTGTATTTGTGAGTGAACTGTATAGAAATGTAAACGACTGTTGGGTGAACTGTAGTGAGTGTAGTGTATATGAAAGTGTAAGTGTTGTTGAGAGGAGCTGAGTATGAACTTGAAAATTTTGAAATATATATCAGTGATGTATATACAAATAGTGAAGTTGTAAATCTGTACTGTTTAAATATTGAAATAAAATATTCTTGTTCAAATAAAATACTGTGTGAATATTTAAATTTTTGTACAGTTGTATTTTATTCAAATAGAAATATTATATTGCTATTTGTTGTGTAGTATACCAGTACAGTTACAAACACATTCAATAATAAAATATTTTTAGTTGTTATCATCAAACAAAAATCATATATAATTATGTATACAACACTGTTATATACAACAATCTCCCCCTTTTGATGATGACAAACAAGTAAAAGATTTTGAATGTGTTTGAACATGAAATATATTACTCCCCCTATTTGTATGCTCCCCCTACAACTGAACTCCCCCTATATATGTGGAAAATATGACGATGAAATCCAAATGACCATTCTCCCTCTAGATATTTAATTTCCAATATTAAAATATTTATGAATTATATACCCATTAATCAAAATCTTGACCATTCTCCCCCTTTTGTTATCATCAAAAGGATAATAGAAATCGAAACAGTGATGAATATAGACTATAAATATAAATTCAAATTAAGAGAGAGAATATATATCGTAAAACCCATTTAATCAAACAAAAATCATAATAATCTTTAAATCAGAAGCAGATTTCACTTTCAGAATGAATGGATTTACGATGGATTTTATAGAATGAGGAGAGTTCAATAAAAGTTGAATATTTGAATATAAATTTTAAAGATTTAAAAATGCTCAAAAATGTGTTAAGCACTTTCTAACCACGCATAGCCCAAAGGTCTTTTAAATGGGGTTAGTAGTAACTTAACTTTATCCTCTCTAATGAGTTCCATCCATGCACAGCCCAAAGGTCTTTTAAGTGAGAATGGAAGCACATAGAGATTAAGGTAATTCACCCACGCATAACCGCGAGGATTTTTAAATGGGAGTGAATACCAAGGATAAATTATTTATTTATTTATTATTATTTTTAAAATTTCAAGAATAATTAGAACTCCCCAAATTAAATAAAACCATGATGAATGACAGAAATATGGTAGATATAGAAGATGGTCGTGAAAAAAACTCTAATTCAAAGATATTATAAAATTTGTCCAATCATCATGTGGTTTAAAATAATATCTCCTCTAGTTAAGAATTATACAATAGTCACAACTCATCACAATTTCATAAATCTATTAATGATTTTGATGAGTCACAAAATGGTTCAAATTAATCAATAATTTCAATTTTTGAATAAATAATCAAAAATAATTTTAAAATTGAAAATATTAATTTCAAGAGGAGTTTTTGAAAATGCAACTTGAAAATCAGCTTAAAAAAATCAATTAGTTAAAAAATGAAATTTTCTAATATTTTTAACACTGATTGCTCCTAGACAATTTTTAAAACCATTTATATATTAATTTAATTCAAATTGCCTATGAATTTTAACTAAATCCAGTCACTGATTTTCCAACTTATCATTTAATCACCAATGAACTTAAAATGAATCAAATCAATTTCCTTATCAGAGCAGCACAAGATCATTTTCAAAGCAAGAATCACAAGTGATATTCTCTGAGAATTTTTAGACAAACTCAAGAAACAGTCAACTATCAAATCTGAAGATAATTATTTGAAATCACAAAAAAAATCAATTTTTTTTTATAATCCAAGAATTTCAACAATCCATAACGAATGATTTCAAAAACAGCCAAGTAAAACTAAACTAAAAGGAATAAAAGTACGAGTTTAGAGATCATACCTGACTTACCATAATCAACGTGATGCAATGAATCTCCAACTCTGAATCTATGGCTAAGGAACTCCAAATAATTCGATATATGAATCAACTTGAATTTTATCTTACTTAAGCACAGTTGTTCCTCAGCCTCCCACGGTACCTAAATGTTTATATGATCGAGTGGTCTAATAAAAGTTGTTTTACCACTCTTATCTTCGTTTACACGTTTTGGTACCCAAACCTGTTTATATAACAATCCATTACTATTCACTAGCGTACCCTTTGGAACCCAAATTTGTTTAGATTTGCTTAAATTTGTTTTGTTAATTTTTGGAATCCAAACAGATTTAAATGAATTGTTTTTAAACGAGTTATCAACTTGTTTATGATTTAAAAACCCTTTGAAATTATTAGATTTCAAAGTTTCAAATCGATTGTTTTCAAAAACATTTAAAGGATTTTTAAAATCATTAGAATTTTGTTTTTCAACTTGATCAGATCCAAAGCTAAGTCCATTTTTATTCTGAACAAAAAATTGGTTTTTTAACAACATATTCAACGATTTCTCTCCTTTAGAAAATTTAGTCAAGGTTGACTCAAGTCGTTGAATTTTAAATTTAAGATCGCTATTTTCTTTCATTAAATTTGAACAACGATTAATAGCGATTTTCCTCTTTTCAGCATCAGTTTGTTTCAAAACCAAATTTTCGTTTTCAAGTGCTTTGATTTTAGCATTGAACTTAGGAATTTCAATTTCAAATTGTTTTCGGTTATCAAAATCAAGTTTTTCAGATTCTTTAAGCTTTTCAATCTCCTTCTCAAAATCACGATTTTCGTTTTTCAAATTCTCGTTTTCACTTTTGAGTGATTCAAAATCAGTTTTGAATTTCAAAGGATCATTACTCAAAGATTGACATTTTTCGCATTCTGAAAACGGTGAATTCTTAACTTTTTCAAGTTTTGTTTCTAAACTGTTATTTTCATGAACTAGTTTTGACCTATCAAATTTTAATTTTTTAACTTTTAGTTCATGAGAATCAACGGTTTTTGTGAGATCGTGACACATTAAAATTAATTCTTTATAAGTAAAATTTGATACCTCACTTGAATCCTCTTCACTACTTTCTGAATCAGATTGAGCCATAAGACACAAATTAGCTTCCTCTTCTTCACTTTCAGAAACTTCTTCTCCTTCTTCGTCATCCCATGTAGCAGCAAAAGCTTTCTTCTTTCTTCTGAACTTCTTCTTCTTTTCATTCTTGAGCTGTGGACAATTTGGTTTGATATGTCCGGGTTTCTTGCAGTTGTAGCAAAATACTTCATCGTCTGAACTTCCGGAACTTTCGGATTTGATAGTTTTCTTCTTTTGTGGCTTGTATTTTCCTTTGGCCCACTTTCTCAAAACCATGGCTAGCTCTTCAGCGGGATCATCATCATTACTTTCAACAGAATTATTTAGAGCGATCGTCTTCTTCTTTGATTCAGAATCCTTTCGTTCTTCTCTTGCTTTCAACTCCATCTCGTAAGTAATCAGATTTCCGATCAACTCTTCCATGCTTACTTTATTCAGATCTTTTGATTCTTGAATCGCCGTCACCTTTGCTTCAAAATTCATTGGTAGCACTCTCAGTATTTTTTTGATCAATTCCACTTCGGTATAGGTTTTGCCAAGAGCTTTTGCATTGTAGACCAGTGATGAGAAGCGTCCATACATCTCTTTTATATCTTCATCTTTTTGCATAGAGAAATTTTCATATTCGTTGCTGAGTAGAGCGAGACGAGATTCTTCACTTGAGATGTCC